>JASDDO010000031.1:657708187-660208187 GCA_030015575.1 Agapanthus africanus
TGCGATACCATAACAGATGGCCCTAGTGCAAGTGGGAGATTGTTAGTTATATGTATGCCCTAGAGGCCATTACTGTACATACGATGTATATTGTAGTGGATGCTAGGACATATATAGGGAAGACTTTCTTGCTCGACATGATAGTATGCTATCTGGTTGTACTTTATCTTAACATGTACTCTAATTGTCTCTATGTTACATGTTGATAAAGCCCTTAGGATATGTACTCGACTACTGGGACTATGATGAGATCATACTAGTGGGGCCACGGTAGTCGACGAGTACATCCTATAACTGTTCCTAGTCGAGGGTGTATCGAGACAGGGCATCGATGCACCAGAGTAGACTAGCGTATACGCATCTTGACCCATATGATGGGCGATGGATGATCCCATATCCATCGGTGTTTGACATCAAGGATGGTGTACGGGTGCTCAGTGGAGACTGGGTACACTGGACGGACTCGCCGAGAACTCCCAGATGGTATTATACCATACGTCAGATGGCAGTTCTCCGGTGACACTGGTACAGAGTAGTCTGTTGACCCGAGATCGTCATAGAGTCTTGTGTGGTTCCCACTGTGCTTTGATTTCCATCATACTACGTCCAAGAGGGCGTGCAAAAAGGTGGCTTTTGGGTACAGTCCCGAATCACATGGAGGCAATGAGCGATAGGAGGGGATTCGTCTCTCCCGGTATAGGGAGTTGATGTTGTGCTGTGTTCGATTGGCTATAACCGGAAATCCCTGGCCAGGGTTGCTGAGATTTACTGGTAAGTGTTATCAGTAGTTTCTCGAACTGTTATAGACCTCATATCGACACGACTTATCGAGCTACTGGGGTCTGACGTTTACCACCCCTAGGCGAGATATGCAACATATCAGACGACGAGACCGGACTGTACGGGAGTGTTACTGTTTGGATTCACAGAAGAAGTTACAGGCTTGCTTGTTGATCTTCTGAGCGCTCAATACCTGGGTAGCTGTTACGTTTAGCTGACCGCTTGCAGCTTGTGGGTGTTTGATATGATCATCACCTACTGCCGGCGTATTGACGATTCTTTAGAGTCCTACACAGAGGTTTCTTGACTCAGGCAAAACGAAGTAGGAGCACATATGTGATATGTGCGGGACCGAGGATAATGCGATATGTGATACCGTATTCTATTCTCGTGATATTTGATATCAGCCGGGTCATCGGATCAAGTGTTGATTCGATGAATCGGTACGGATAAATATTAGTCGGTTATATGCGATATAGCCGGATTGTCGGATCAAGTGTTGATTCGATAATTTAATGTATAATAATATATTTGATATATTAAATTGCATTAACTAATATTTGCTCACTAAAAGATTCTTTTTCTCACTCGGGTAATACATTGATATATATGCGATATATGTTAATTGTATTATTTTATTTTGTTACGATAAATATTATATATGTGATATATAATATTGTAACATGATATGATAAATAATGCAACTTATTTAGTGGAGTTTAAACATGATTAGGGTTTGGATTAGGGTTAAACTTTCTAGAAGTTTCTAGAAGGATTTGTTTTGTTTTGTGAAAGATATTTGTTCATGACTCATGCTTTAACCCAACCCAAACCCTAACCCTAGTCTATTCTCTACAATGGTTAAGTGAACCATGGTTGTATAATTGATCATTATCTCCTTTTCCTATTCATCACAAAAGAATTAATATTCATTATTCATCATCTTCTTCCTTCTTCTTCTAAACTTGAAATGGTTTCTTGCTTTGATTTTGTGATGAATAAATATGAGAAAAAGATAAATAAATAGAGCAAAATTCCTACTTCATCATCCTCATCTTCACTTGCCATTTAGATGAGGGTGTTCACATCATTTCATGAGTGTTAGCTTGTGTTAAAGAAACTTCGAGGTAGATCATCTTAGTATCGAAGATCGGAAGCAAAGGTTGCGTCTTTCTCTTCGTGGAACCTCTCGAGAGTCCGGATCTCGATGATCGCAGCGAAGGGACCACAACACGGAGCAAATGAAGTGAAGGACCGGATCTACAAAGGTTGTAATCCCTTTCACTTAGTGTTAAAGTGTTTAGCATGTTGTTTTCGCCTAATCTCTAGTTTAAAGTTCCGTATTCGGGTTGTTCGGCACGGCTAAATTTTTATTCGGGCATGGTTGATGCCTCGTAGACCCTTGTGCGCGTGCCTAGCAACCCTACAGTGGTATCAGAGCCTGTATAAAACACGGATTCCACGGTCGCGATGAATAGCCAAACCCACATCCCTAGACCCCTACGAGAGCGGCAAGTAACACTGCCAATTCTAGGGTTAGGAGACCCGGTCTCGACTCCTCGAGATGGTCTCCCACTAGACCCTAGAACCCGGTTACTTGTGCTCCCCGCCTTGGGTCTACCTAATGCGAAAAAGTAAATAATACACAACGGTGACATGGTATGGGGTTACGCCTATGTCATGGGGTTGTCTGGCCTATGTCAAAAGACAAAATCCTACTGTAAGTAGAATTCTTTTGGATATAATGTCATGGGGTTGACTTGGCAATACACCTATAGAATTCTTTTGACATAGGCCAGACAACGGTGACATGGTATGGGGTTACGCCTATGTCATGGGGTTGTCTGGCCTATGTCAAAAGACAAAACCCTACTGTAGGATTGGGACACGTGGTGGTTTTACCCGTAGGTACTTGCTGACCATTCTGGATATTTTAATTCTGTTCCAGGTGTTTAAAATTCTGGGGTTTGTTTTGTAATAGTAGACTCGATCGGAAATTTTAAATTCGTATTTCTTTCCGGATATTTAGAAACTGTTAAACTATTTGAACGGATATCATTAACTTACTGTCTCCCGGTACGGCAAACTTTCAAGTGTTGAAATTTATTCGGGTTTAAATCTTTCGGAAAATTGTACAAGTTAACTGGTGGACCCTCTAGAAGACAACAAACCTTAACTCGATTATGTGACCGTCTTGAACTGCCTTTTGAACCTTCGGGTTTGGGGCAGTACGGCGTGCCACATGTGAGGCGTTGGCTTGACCCTTCTACGGCTGGATCACTGGTACTGTAACATATTCTGGGATTATTTGAACTCCGCTCAAGAGTTGAGCACTTTGGGAAATTTTGGGTGTTTGATTATCTGTTCGGAAAGTTTAATACTGTATATTTATCTGGAATGTGATACAATATGTGGAATTCATAGAGTTAGGCATGAAATGCGGAGTATGTGATATTTCGGATTTATGATGTCTAAAGTGATTGTGGATTCCAAATATTGTAGTTTTACACTTTCTTTTCTGTGACCGTAAGTGTAATATGTGATATCGCCGGTTTCGTTGCTATATGTCAACGACAATTGGGATGCGCATATTTACTTACGTTGATGATATGAGATATTATGTGTTGTGTATTTGAGGCTTTTCTAGTTTTGCTAAAGGGGTCACTCCCGGTGAAGGGATCGTCGGCCCTTTCCTCATCGAATAAGGTGCAGGATATATCACATATACCGCTGTGCAAAGCAAGAACTATAGAAGCAATCAAAAGACAAACCGAGTTTGTAGCATCTGCCAGTTATTGCTAAAGGAGTCACTCCCGGTGAAGGGATCTCGGTCCTTTCCTTATCGAATAAGGTGCTGGATGTTCTACAAGGAACACCGCTATGCAAAGCAACAACTAGAGCTACCAGTTTTTATAAACAAGTTTCTACAACAATTTTCTCTCAAAAGCTAGGGTTTGTGCTTCCTTCCCCTTTCTCAAGGTTCTAAACCTTCTTCCCATTTTCTGAATTAAATCAAGAATTCAACTCTTTCTTTCCCAAAAATAAATAGTTTTTCACCATAAAACCCTTGAAGGGGAACTCAAATCTCTAAAAGGACAGATTTTTAAATCTCACCCCCATTTTCTTCAAGATCCAGTGAATAAAGAGGAGGAAGAAGGAGACCCATCTCCAAAATCCCAGCTTGGGAAGATCCAAGGCCTAAAAGAAGATCCAGGACCAAAAGGGAGAAGAGAAGGGTCCCCTTTGATCATTTCCAGAGAATTCTAGGAGTTTAACTCCATTCAAGATCTATTGGAGTTTAACTCCATAAACAAGACCTTTTTATATATAGGAGTTTAACTCCATTCAACATCTTTCGGAGTTTTAACTCCATAAATAAAAAATCCACTTTCAGAGTTTAACTCCTTTTTCCGGGGCTAAAAGCCTCTTCTTTCCGTGGGCGCCCAAGCGCCCAGCGCCCGCGTGCCGGGAACGTGAGGCGCTTGCACCCAAGCGCCTAGCGCCCACGTGCCGGGCACATGAAGCGCTGGCGCCCAACGCCCAAGCGCCCAACGCCCAAGCGCCCAGTGCTCAGCGCCCGCATGCTAGGCACGTGAGGCGCTGGCGCTCACGCGTCCTTTGGACACCATTTTTCCCTCATTTTATATACACTCCACACAAAAAATACCTCCCCCGTTAGAAAAAACACAACACACGCACACTGCACATTAAGTTCACATAACTAGTTTGACCCGTCAACCGGAGGTTCCTTCGCCTCAAAGACGAGGGGTAATTAACGGCAGCTTAGTCCGCGGCTGCCGGAGATTTGGGTCCCCACTCAATAAACCCCCGCCTGCCCTAGACAGAGGGAATCTGTAGTATGCCTGACAAGCGACGCGTATTCCCATCTCAATTGGGTGACGAAAAACACCCTACAGATTCTGGCATGCCCGGTGGGACCTTTCTCTCCTCCCATATCTCGGGTCAAGTGTTCATGCGAACTCATTTAACATATATACCGATGCTTGTACTGAAGTAACGTTTCTTTCGTGCAGCAATCAACTTTCAACGACATTGTCTCCCAAGATGAATTCAACTTCCAACGCGACCTCGATCTCATACGTGGTCAAGATCAATGCCCGTGTAGTTCTCCTTGCCAGTCTCAGCCGGCAATGGGAGGAGCCACCTTGTCAATTTGGTTGTCGTCATCTACCCTGCTGGAAGCGCTCATCTGGCGGAGGTCCCGAAAAACCAAGCGGCCAAACCAGCCTCGAGGGGTAAGAGGCCGAACGTTGTGGTTACTAGAGCATCCCGCCCTAAATGCAAATCCGTATTCAAACGGCTCTCCACTGTTCCAACTGGAGGCAAGGTCATCAACACCAATGGAGCCACAAAGCAGTTCCAGCAAGCTCAGATGGTGCCCTTGATGATCAAGCGAGCAGGCATTTTCTCTGGACTCTCTGTCAGTCGGTCTACGACGTCATCCCGAAGGGCCGAAGCCTGTCAAGTGCTCAAAATATAAAGGTTGAGACAGAAGCGGCTCAGGTATCGAGCTAATAAAAAGCCCAAGACTACGGCCAGGTGGAATCTTGTGAGGTTCCAAGAGCAGGGTTACTCCATGACGACGGCTGAGTCGGCCGTAAAAGTCAGCAATTCTTTCGAACCTCTGAAGTGGGTTCAGAAAAATGCCATGACCGTCAGAATCAAGAAGCCAACGGTCCGAACAATGCCACAAAGGGATGTGTCCCGGCCCCAAAAGAGAAAGCATGACACCATCTCTTCAAGATTTTATCAGGCGCTCTGCGCCACGCGAAAACAACGAGACAAATCCAGAAAAGAAGCGCTGGCACCACTCATGAATCCAGTCGGGCCAGCCATCTTCAATCGATTGTCCGCTACCAAAACAGAAGGGCCAAGACAGTGGTCCACAAAATCGGCTACTAATAATGAAATGATGGCCGGATATGTTATCCATATGGATTATATGGCGGGCGCGCGTCCCAACGACAACCTGCGCAGCAAAAGCAAGGATGGGGCCACCACATCCCAAACCCAATCTGGCTTGAATGTGGTTGTCGCTTCCCAAGATCAGCCGCCTCCGTTGGATGATGAAAACCCTCTCGATGAGGATGATAGGCAGAAAGACCCCTCAGTCCATGTAGAGTCAAGCTCGGACAGCGAGGAAGAGCCGACTTTCCGACCCAGGACCGCGGAGCAAGAACTGCTTCAAAAGCTTTGAAAACAGCTCAGGAGCAAAGATAAAGAGACGGCCAAGCTCTATTCGAAAATTGACGACCTATCGAACGTTTTGATGCAGCTTACGACTCAAATTGCCCGAGCGCCTCCCAATCAAGCACAAGTCTCTAATCATGAGCCGGGTGATGACAACCCAAAGCAGCCGATGCCTGTCCCTTTGGGTCCAAGATTGGTCGAGCCGCACGAAAGCCTGCCACATTCCGCTTCTGGGGACGCCTTGGCCCCAGATAGCACTATCTCTCTAACACAAGATCGGATAATGGATTTGGTCACCAGCAAGGTTAAAACATTGGTGGCCGAAACCGAAGCTCAGAAAGAAATTGGCAGTAGTGGGCGGCCATATCCCGCACAGTACGATCTGATCGAGTTCCCGAGTGGCTACGTCATTCCTAAGCCCGGAAGATTTGACGGGACGGGAAACGCAAATCAGCACGTCGCCCACTTTAAAGTGTCGTGCGGAAATACAGGGGGCAATGATGCACTTCTTCTTCGTCGGTTTGTTAACAGCCTGACTGGTGTCACTTTCGACTGGTACGCGAGTATACCAGACGGGTCCGTTACTACTTTAGCCCAAATGGATTCTCTGTTTCGGTAAAGATTCATGAGTGTTAGTGACAAAATCTCTATTGATGACCTCGTGAGAACCAAGCCAGGGAAAAATGAAAGCAACACAGACTTTATTGCCCGATGGCGCAACCTCACTGTCAAGTGTGAATCGCCGCTAGAGCAGGACCAGTCCGTCAGCCTCCTCATTGGGAACCTCAGCAATTGGATGGTCCCTTTCTTGTGTACAACAGGCCTCAAGGCGTTTCAGGAGCTGACCAAGAAAGTCCAAATGCTGGAATGCTCAAAACAAGAGTCTACCCCGGACTCTCAGAGAGACAATACTTGGAAGAGCAAGAGGGACGACAATCGTAGAAGCGGGAATTCCAGCAATACTAATGTCTTCAATGCGTCCTACAATGAAGACAAGCGAAAAGCAAGCGAATCCAAAACCAACCGGTCTCGAAAGCCAGTGCTGGGAGGAGAAGGGCCTTCCCTAGAGGAGAAAAAGAACAAGGTTTACTCTTTCAGAAGGGACAACGTGCGCAAGATATTCAAAGACGCCTTGAGCAACGGTCTACAACTGCCAGAGTCGAAGAAACCTTGCGAAACAAAAATGACCGACAATCCTCTATATTGCCCGTACCACCGAGTAGTGAGCCATACAATCGAGGATTGCTATATCTTCAAAAACTGGGTTGAGAAGCAGTACAAGACTGGAGAGATCGATCTGTCCAAGAGTGTGTTAGGGAACAATCAAGTAGCAATCACCAACTTTATACAGACAGAAACTGAAGCCTTCTGGGAGCAGACAGCTGAACCCGCTGCCATGAGAAATGAAACTGACTCACCGCAGCCTCCGTGGAGTATGCACATATCTAATAAGATGAAGAAGATGATAAAGCTACTTCGGAAAGAGCCCAGAACAAAATGGGAAGGGCAGAAGAAGCCCACCATTCCAACTGCCAATTTGGCTCAATCGGGCTCAAAATTCAAAAAGCTCAAGAAGAAGAAAAGTGCAGCTCGACGTGAAAAAGAGTCTGCAAGGAGATCGACCATTCAAAAATATATCGATTCGCTCGAAGACTGTGAACAAAAAGAAAGAACTCTAATTCAATTGAAAGAGTTCTATCCAGTATAAGCAGCTGAGATTCTGGAGGAGCTAGAAGAAGACTCCAATGAAGAGATTTCTATAGTGACCTGCTACGCCATCCATCTGGGCAGCGACTCTGAGGAGGATCCCTGTTTTCCCGAAGAGGACGAGGAGCTCGCCATAAAGACCAACCAAATCCAGCTCAGAAGCAACAGGGCTCTATCGCCGAATCAGGGCAACGCCCCAAAAGGGAAGGAAAAACAAGTCGCTAATAAAGAAGATGGCGAAAAGCCGGCTCATGAAAATTCGAGTCCTTCTTCGGTGGACTATAATGTATTGGCTCATCTCCGAAAGCTTCCGTCTCTCCTGAGCATCTATGATGCCTTGGTCCTATCTAAAGAGCTTAGAGATGTTCTCATTCACGCGCTACAAAACCCCGAGCGGTATCAGGCTTGCTTTGCGGAAATTAATATGAAAGAAGCCCAGTACGCTCTGCATGCCGCCACAGTCACATTTAAGGATGAATACTTACTACTGGGAACAGCTGAGCATAATCGGCCGCTTTACGTGACTGGGTACAGTGACGGAGATCGGATTAATCGCATACTGATTGATACGGGACCCTCAGTGAACATCATGAACTTGCGGACTCTGAAGAGTTCGTCAATGGACGTCCGACACCTGTCAAGGGAAAGGATTGTCATTCAAGGCTTCAATCAAAATTGCCAGCAAGTTCTGGGGTCTATAGCTCTGCCAATCAAATTTGGGTATCTGCAAACCAAAGTTAAGATATACGTGATCGACGTTGACATGTCTTATAAAATTCTCTTGGGGCGCCTATGGCTCCACGATTACGGTATTGTTCTGTCAACTCTCTATCAATGCATGAAGTATACTAAAAATGGCGAAGAAAGACGCATTGACGGAGACATCCAACCGTTCAGTGTGCATGAAGTCCGATATGAAGATTCTCGGTACTTTGTGAACCCCCAAAATGTTAAGCCACAACTGACCGAGGACAAAGCAGCCCCAAAACTCAGAGGCAAATATGAGCCGGCCGTCACTTTCAAAAGCAAAAAAACCCAAGTGCTTCTGCGTTTCGGCAGTGACACCGATGAGTCCGACGCTGGAAGTCCGTCCTTCCGTAAAACTCGCCCTCATTTCAGTAGCGATACAGAAGAATCTGATACTGAAGGCCCATCCGATAGCAAAATCCGCCCTCGTTTAAGCAGCGACACTGAAGAGTCGGAGGAAGAGGACCCGCCTTGCAACAGCTGTGCAGACTGGCCCCCACGCAATGAGCAAAACTACGAGAAACCTTCGAAATTGCAGAAGGGTCCCTAGCCGTCACAAGGGTGCCGGAGCAGATGTGCAAAGAGCTCGATGCATTGTCAGTCTCCACCATGGACCAGCTGAATACCTTCTACATTCCCCGGAGAAAGAGTGGGCAGAAGGGCATCCTGTTTTATGGGTCAAATCCTATCGTGCACCCGGACGATTTGTCTGTCACATGCATTCCCTATGAAATAGGCATAAGAGCCGTCCTAAACTCCAGATATTATGCGCCCGAGATGCGGGAATATTTTAAAAAGTGCGAATGTTGGTTATATCAAATGGAGTCCGAAGCAAGTTTTATGAAGGGCTATGGCATCCGCGCCAGGTCCGAGCACTCATCGATGGATGAATTCCAGATAGACGGAGCATAGGTTTCATCCAGCCTGATTCCAAAGCATGCTACATGATCCATGTTGGTGAAGCCAGCGAAAGGTCAAATGATGATGAAGAGATAGCCGAGCCAGAAGAAGCTCCTCAAGAGCTCGAAGATGGTGGACAAGCCACCTTCGATGAGCTAACCGAGATCGATTTGGGAACACCTGATAATCCAAGGCCGACCTACATCAGCTCACTCTTGTCAGAGAAAATAAAAGAGCAGATAATTGACCTGCTGCATGAGTCCGCCGACTGCTTCACGTGGACATACAAAGAAATGCATGGCCTCTCCCCTGAAGTGGTCGTGCATAAGCTGGCTATATCTCCTGATGCCAAGCCTGTCAAACAAGATCCTCGAAGAATGAGAAAGGAGCTGGAAGAAAAGGTCATCGAGGAAACTAAGAAACTTATCGATGCTGGCTTCATCAGGGAAGAGAAATACGCAGACTGGATCGCATGCATTGTCCCGGTAAAGAAGAAAAATGGGCAGATCCGGCTTTGCGTCGATTTCATGGACCTTAACAAGGCATGTCCTAAAGATGATTTATCGCTTCCGGTCATGGAAATGATGGTTGATGACACCTCGAATTACGAACTGTTCATCTTCATGGACGGTATGTCTGGGTACAATCAGATAAAAATGTCGCCTGAGGATGAGAAGCATACAGCATTTCGAACCCTGATCGGCATATACTGTTACAAAGTGATACCGTTCGGACTGAAGAACGTAGATGCTACATATCAATGGGCAATGACCAATATCTTTGATGACCTAATCCATAAAGTCATCGAATGCTATGTTGATGATCTGGTCGTCAAGACTAAAGCCAAAGCCGATAACATCCAAGATCGTAAGACCGTTCTCACTAGACTGAGGGAATACGATCTAAAGATGAATCCTCTGAAGTGCGCTTTTGGCGTGTCATCAGGAAAATTCCTGGACTTTATAACTCGATATCGGGGGATCGAAGTTGACCCATCTAAGATAAAGTCCATCATGGACATGCCCCCTCCAAAGAGTCTGACGCTGCTAAGATCTTTTCAAGGAAAGCTTGCTTATATACGAAGGTTTATCTCAAATTTATCGGGGAGATGTAGGCCCTTCTCAAAACTCATGAAGAAAGGAGCTCCTTTTGTCTGGTATGCCGAATGTCAAGAAGCTTTTGAAAGTATCAAACAGTACCTGTTGCACCCTCCAGTACTTGTTGCCCCTAGTCTAAATAAACCGTCGATTCTCTATACTGCCGCGCTAAATGAGTCACTCGGTATGCTCCTTGCCCAGAACAATGACGAGGGAAAAGAAAATGCCCTCTACTACCTCAGTAGAACTTTAGTCGGGATGGAACACAACTATTCCCCGATTGAAAAGCAATGCATGACTCTGATGTTCACTGTGAAGAAGCTGAGGCACTATTTGCTTGCTCATCGGGTTATGCTGATCTCTAAGGTTGACCCGCTCAAACACTTGATGACCAAAGCCAGCCTAGCCGGTAGAATGGCGAGATGGGCTGTCAAGCTGCTTGAATTTGACAGAATCTATACTCCTCAGAAAGTAGTAAAAGGGCAAGCCCTCGCCGATTTCCTTGCTGCTCATCCCATACCAGAAGGGTCACCGCTCAATTGCGAGTTACCCGACAAACAAGTGCTGCACCTCGAGGAAGATGAGCCATGTTGGGATCTCTACTTCAATGGAGCCTCATCAATGAGGAGCTCCGGCAAATCAAGCATCCCGCAAATAAAAGCATGGATAGGATTGGTGTTCATCACGCCATCGATAGGAACCCTACGACGTTCGTTTGCTCTCACCGAGCCTCGCACAAACAATGAGGCTGAGTACGAAGCTCTGATAGCCGGTCTGGAGCTCGCCATAGAAATGGAAATCCTTCGGCTACGGGTTTACGGTGACTCTCAGCTTGTCGTCAACCAAGTAAGCGACGACTATAAAATATACAAACCCGAGTTAGCTCGATATAAAAGCCGAGTGGTGGAACTCATGAAACGGTTCACTCACGTTGAACTAATGAGAGTCCCTTGGGCGTTGAACGGAAAAGCCGACATACTCGCTCGTCTAGCTAAAGAGCTAGATGATCCTGACAAGGACGAAATTATAATCATAATCAAAAGCCGGCAAATTCTGCCTCCATTCTCTTTGCGTGAAGAAGAAAGTATAGAACAAGAGAACAATCCTGCCGAAGAGGCTTCGATCATTCAAGACGAGCCCGATTGGAGAGAACCATTCATAGAGTACCTTCGATACGACAAGCTGCCCGAAGAAAAATCTATGAGGATTCAGCTGAAGAAGAGAGCTCTCCGATACGTATTTGTAAATAATACGCTATACCGCAGATCATATGACCAACTCTGGCTCAGGTGCCTGTCATCGGCCGAACCCCAAAAAGTCATGAAAGAAGTTCACTCGGGCGTCTGCGGGGCTCACCAATCCGGCCCCAAAATACGGCTTCAGATCAAACGTCTTGGATATTACTGGCCCACCATGATAAGGGATTGCGAAGAGCATGCAAAGAAATGCCATCTCTGCCAAATTCACGGTGATTTCATTCACAAGCATCCCAATCCGTTGCATCCTACGGTGGCGTCGTGGCTTTTCGAAGTTTGGGGCACCGACATAGTTGGCCCAATTGATCCTCCATCATCCAAAGGCCACCGGTTCAAATTGGCTACAACAGACTACTTCTCCAGATGGGTTGAATCTGTCCCACTAAAAGAAGTCAAGACATAAGATATTCTGGCGTTCTTCCGGCATAATATTCTATACCGCTTCGGTACGCCAAGAAGAATCATTTCTGACAACGGGCCTTCTTTCAAGAGCTTCAAAGTCTTAAGGTTCGCTATTCAGTACAAGATAGACTAGAGATATTCCTCCATCTATAATCCAAGAGCCAATGGGTTAGACGAAGCCTTCAATAAGGCTCTATGCAAGCTCCTGAGGAAAAATGCTCCAGCCAACAAGAGAGACTGGAATCTCAAACTTTACGAGGCGTTGTGGGCATATCGTACCACGCACCGTACTCCAACCCAATCCACTCCATACTCATTACTCTTCAGAGTGGAGGCGATCTTCCCCCTCGAAGTCGAAGTTCCAAGCTTAAGAATGGATGTTCAGCACGAATTGACGGAGGAGGAAAACGTGCTCCTTCGGCTCGAAGAGCTCGACGCCCTCGAAGAAAAGAGGCTCGCAGTACAGTAAAATCTGGAGCTGTACCGAGCCCAGATGTCACGGACCTATGATAATATGATTCATCTCCGTGCTTTCAAGAAAGGCGAATTGGTGTTGGTCATCAAAAGGCCGATCATCCCCAACCGACATGCCAAAGGAAAATTCGAGCCAAACTGGAAAGGACCATACGTCATCGAGAAAGTGTTCGATGGAGAATCCTACCAACTAATAAGTGCCGAGGGAGAAAGGCCCATTCCACTCATCAATGGCCGATACCTTAATAAATACTACGCGTGAAAGCTCCAAGTCACAGACGAATTGAGCACGGGCCCTACGGTCTGGATCATACATCCTGTAAAACCGTATACAATTCACGGGCGTAAACGACCCCTATCTCTCCCAAAGTCGTACCGGCGACACTACATTCAAAGTCCCACCAGCCTTAAAAAAACGGTATGTCCACAAGCAAAACGGGCACGGATGAAAATCCGAAATGGCTCCGTGAGTAAAATCAGCAGGACTGCCGGTGAGTTTAAGTTAAATATTATATGCAATAGTTAACATGTTGGCCTAGGCCAGAGAAGGGCATTATAGGTATTAAATAAAATCGGCCAAAAGCCAAGGACCAAAAAAAACCATAAAAACTATGTATTTATAAACTTTTTGTGTTTTCCCCACAGGGGCCTAGAATGATTTTTCCCTAAAAAGGGTAATGGTGTTTAGGAAAACTATATATATTTAAAGGTCGGGTGACGTAAGCTAAGCCAAAATTGCAATCAGAACGAGCTTACACCATTTATATGCACTATTCATCTCCCTCCCAGAAACATACTATACAGGGAAAATATGAAAACTAATTATTTATTTGTTTTCTAATGCATTAATTAATTAATTAATAGGTTTAAATGCACGATTTCTTCCATAAGTAATAATTACGTACACACACACAATTAATCCCTTGATTAATATATGCACATGATGCAGCAAAAGCTTGCAACACATTTTGGCTCTAAGATATTTGCAATCAATACCTTTAATTATCATGGAGATAATTAATTTTCCTTCTCTTTCCTATCTATAAATTACCTTATGCTAGCTCTTCATTTTCTGTAGTTCTAAGTTGGCTACTGATCCTATGAAAATGGCTTACTTATTCTACTCTGCTGTATTCTTCTGTATCTCTTTGACTCTTGTGTTTGTTTCAATCCCAAGAACTTCACTCTCTCCGGCGCCGCTGGCATGACCGCCTCGGCTCCTGCTCGCGCGACGTGGTATGGTCCTCCAAATGGTGCAGGAAGTGATGGTATGTGTAATATATATACTAATATGTGCATGCATGCATGATTGATTCTTTTACAAGAAAAATGTTTTTAACACTTCATATGCCAGAAATCAATAATATATTGTGTTTTCGGTCGAGTGGCGTTTTCACAAAACTAAAGGTGGTGCATGCGGATACGGTGATGCGGTAGAAAACCGCCGTACAATAAAATGATAGCTGCAGGAGATCCTTCCAATTTTCAATCAGGCGAAGGATGTGGTACTTATCTCTACTATTTTAATGCTCAAGATAGATATTGCCAATTAATTACACATGCCATGAAAAATTCTCCTTAGTTTGAGAAAAATATATATCTAGAAAACCATATCTGACCTTTCAAATTAAAATAATAAAGCAAAATATTTTTAAATAATAAAAATATGCTTGATGCCTTATATATATCAGCTTAACTACATGCAACGCGCATGAGAAAATGCTAGTAGTCTTTTAATTTGCTTGTATGCATGAAAGCTATATTATAGTATCAATTTTGATACGGTAAATTACGCTAATATCCCTCAACTATCAAGTTTGTTTATTGAAATGCCTAAAAATTCTTTATTACAATAAATGCCTTAAATTGTGGTTGTTAAGAGAATATTTTCACCAAATTACCCTCAAAAGTAGCACTTAAGTTATTTTACTGCAATAAAAGAACTTCAATGTATTAGCATGAGAAGAAATTTAGAGTATTTTAGCGTAATATATACCCATTTTGATATGATTGTTCTGTAAATCTACATCCGCGGTGGATGCTAATATACCAACTGAGAGAGTTTAAGTTTAGGTGCTATATATGAAATTAGCCATTATCTAACTATATCACAAGTGGTTAAGTTGTAATAAATATTATGTTGATGAACGTACAGGTTAATTAGTTGTACTACAAATGCTGCATGCATGCTAAGGCATAGCTGCCCTGGAGGCCCGTGTGCCTCCGATCCTGTTCATTTTGATCTAAGCGGAAGTGCGATGGGGGCTTGGCTAAGCCTGGTCAAGCCGATCAACTACGGAATGCAGGATCGATTGAGATTAAATATAATAGGTGGGCGATGTTTTAATAAAAGGAAAAAAATTATTTATTGCCAAGACGAAAGCAGAGAATGTGGTGGAGAAAACACACACTCACGTGTGTGTGTCTGATTTAGTGGGTTCAAAATTAACGGTTTACCGACAATAGAACTTTTTACATCGCTAAATCAACGATGAAAAAGTTATAGAAACACATGAAATTTGGTGTACCCGCATCTTAGATGATAACGATGAAGATGGTGGGTGCCGATCGTCGAAAAAAATAAGGAATGAGGTGTTTTTCCGACGCCATAGGAGGAAATTCCCTCCTATGGCGTCTTTCCTCTATTATTCTCTCTCTTTATTATTCTCTGAGAGAGAATAATAAAGAGAGAGAATAATGAAGGAAAGAGGCCATAGGAAGGAATTTCCTTTCATGGCTTCGAAAAAATACACTTCCCATCGTGTTTTCCGACGATCGGAACCCATCATCTTCATCGTTATCGTCTAAGATATGGGTACACCAAATTTCATGTGATTTTACTACCTTTTCACCGTTGATTTAGCGATGTAAGAAGTTCTATTGTCGATAAACCGTTAATTTTGAACCCACTAATTCAATGGTGAAAAATTGTAGAATCACATGAAATTTGGTGTACCCATATCTTAGACGATAACGATGAAGATGATCGGTTCCGATCGTCGAAAAACACGATGGATGTTGTATTTTTTCGACGCCATACGAGAAAAATCCCTCCTATGGCATCTTTACTCCATTATTCTCATATTATATATATTCCTGTAACCTTAGTATTGTATATGCCCCTCTCATGTCTGACATGTCGCGTCAAAAAGAAAAAAAAAACATTGGTATCAGAGTGCATGTATAAAAAGCCACGGTAGCTTAGTGTTGGGTAGGTCGAGCCTCATTTATGAGGAATTTTCTTCACTCTATTTTCTTAGCCTACAACCTATGAATGGTGACTTTTCTTTCCTGGTTGTAGCCGCTGCCTTCTTTGATTGAGTGCGGCTTCACCTTGTGAGCTAATTGGAAAACACAGAGAGAGTTTGCCGAGAGAAAAATAGAGAGAACGAGGGAGGCATTTGTTATCTCCGGTTGATTTAACCTGTAAGGATTCGTAGCCAACGACGAGCTCTACACATCCACCGGTTCGGATCAGGTTTTCTTCTCCATTTCATCTCTACTTGATGTTCTCTCAAACTCCTTTATTCGTAGTTGTTGTTGAAATCCAGTTCTAAAGATGACGTTCTTGGTATTGTGATTCTCTATTTTTGTCTAGAGAAAAAATATTATGTAAACCCGTTATTTTCTATAGTGAAAGAAGTTGATCGTTGGCTGCGGCTTTTCCCGCATGGGTTTTCCACGTAAAATCGATGTTCTTATTTTGTGTGGTTGATTGGTTTGTTTATTTATTATTTCCACGTATATTTTGCTGATTGTGTGATTTTGTATAATTTTGTATCAATCTCTTCTCATCCATTCCCAACACTTAATTAATGCAAAATATCTTGTTAATTTGTCTGATGATATTTAATTTAATCTTCTATTTTCATTGCTAAACTCTATAGCTTATGTTTAACTGAACTTGATCTTCAAATTTATTATTCAAACTTTGTGTTGTGTTTAAGCAAAACAAATAAGATATAAGGAAATGGATAATAAAATTAATAAATTTATATAAACTAGAATTAATTTACTGCAATTTGCATAAAATATATTGTAGAAAAAATAGTAAAAAGTGGGAAAAGTTCCTTTTTCTTAGTTATGTACGGAATATAATTTAGGTGGAACCAATTTTGGAAGGTTTTTTTTCCTTTTATAAATTTTGTCATAAACTAAAAGTGAAATACATCAACATTGGAAAACAAAATTAATTTTTGAAGACCCAAATGAGCTTGCATTCCAATAGAAGAGGTTCTTCCGGTTCAGATATTCTTCATTAATTTTAGCTCAAACAAAGGGTTAACTGCGGATACACCCCTTGTGGTATGAGGGGTCGAGCATTTATACCTCTTAAAGTATCATAATAAACACTTTTACCATTTTTAATTGAAAAATAATTTTATAATTCCCATCATACCCCTTTCCCCTTTCTCTTCAAGTATGAAGAACTCATGACCTTAATAATCCAATGAAAAGAAAATCTTAGCAAAATCAACTAAATAAAATGATAATAAAATTAAAGTGAAAAATATTCATCTTGAATTTCTTTTCTCTCTTTTTAAAATTGATGGAGAGAATATGTTAAAACATCAATGTTTTAGATTAGAGTAAAAAACTTAAGTACCTTCGAGATAATAGGAAAAAGTTTGGAAGCGTAATGGAAGAAAAGACAATATCAAGCTTTTAGATTAAGGCTAAAATATTTCAGGATTAAAGATTGGTTTTTTTAAATAGAAAAAAAGAAAAAAGGGATAAAATGGGTATTAAGAAAAAGATATATATTAACCATAGGGGATGTAAGTGCTTCTTATTATTATAGTTCATGAGTATAAGTGCTCAACCCCAAGTAGTTCAGGAGGTCTTTGTGCAATTAACCCAAAAAAAAACTTCAACGGCTACTTTTAGGAAGCCAAGATAAATAACATATTAGTAAAACTAATGGAGTTATTTGGAACGTTTTTGTCGTGCAGGGTTCCATGCAACAATCCAGATTTCCATGTAGCTTTCAATGTAGATTCAGGCTCGAATCCAAGCTACTTTGCGACACTCGTCGGGTATGAATCCGGAGATGCAGACTTATCAGGTTTGGATCTTCAACAATCAGGTTCGAACACATGGCAACCAACACAGGAATCTTTTGGTGCAGTTTGGAAATTGAACGCGGGGTCATCTCTTAACGCACCCTTCTTCCTCCGACTCACAACAGGTGAATCTAAACGACAACTCGTGGCACAAAATGTGATTCCTGCAGGGTGGAAGCCTGGTGCAACTTATGTCGGTTGATTACTTGCAAAGCAAGTCGATACAAAATTGAGAAAATAATTTTGAGGATTTCTTGGTAGTGATCCCCGGCTGACTCTTTGTTTCAAATGAATATTTTGGCTAAGTTGTAGTTTACTTATGAATAAAAATGATTTGGCAAATGAATGAACATGGCAAAAAAGAATTGGCAGTTATCTTAAATACATCTATATAGATATAATTATGTAATACATAAACATGACTTATATCGCAGAGGCTAAATATCATTAATCCACCCTTAATTATTAGAGTTCTTTGGTTGCCTAATTTCAATTTTTTATTATAGTTAACTCCTCAAACTTTGGTTTCAAGGGAGACTTTTTCACTGCAATGCCCTTAAATACAGAAGTTTAAGGGATTTTACAGTAATAAAAAACAATAAGTTTTAGTCAATATCTAGAGAATATAAAGTGGCAAGAAATTTTATAAATATATGATAAATTTTCTATAGAGAATATTTGCTTTAGGGGAATTGATGAATTAAATAGTCAAAATGAAGTAGAGAGTACTAATTTGGCATATAAATTTAGCTGAAAAAATCTCTACCATAAATTGAGTTTTTATGGTTTCAGTAAAATAAAAGGAGCGTTCATATTTGGTATTTGCTCAGCATAAAAATGAATCATTTCAAATTAGTTTTACAGCATTTTGATCAAATTTTATTATGGATATCGACCCCTCAAGTCAACATAAACCCATAACTTATGCATGTAAGCAAACTAATGAAATTAAATAGAAATCAAGGCGGCATGACATCCCCGGTTATAAACATTTTCTTTTTCAAAGCACAATTGTTTTGAAGCTCTATTTTTTTGGTGGCCCAAACTAAAAAAACAATATTAGATATAATGGAAATGTCTATGCGATTCTTGACATAACAATATTTTTCTGATAGCAATTTTACTTATTTATAAAATTTCAGTTCTAGAACTCAATAATAATAATAATAATAATTGATCAAAACAAGATTTGTTCTCATCCTCATCAGTGATCTTCCACTTTCCGAATAACAGTTACAAGTAAGAATTCAAAGGCAAAAGGAAAAAAATGCAACAGCTGAATCAAATTGCAAAAATAGCTCAATCGAAGAAATCATAACCAAATCAGGGACCTGTGGCTTTATTCAATGTAGACTATCCTTCTGTTTATGAATTGGAATCGACGTACTTTAAGAAAAAAATCATCAGCAGCATCATGACATCCCTTCATCTGCACAACTCTTATAATCATTCTGCATAGCTTCGGACTGAACTTAACCAATGATTCGAGCGTGTTCATCTTTTGGTCTGCGTTTAATGGTGATCTAACGGTGACACGAACCTCTTCCAAGCAAGGAATGCTGAATCTGCAACCCAACTGCAATTTGAAACAAACCATTTAAGCACTCACATTTAAGTAGCTTAATATGAGTACCGAGAGGAGAATTTTGTCAAATTTTAGCAAATAGCATGGTCTAAGAAATATATATGACACAGTGTAAAATTTTCCTCTTCTCTAATTCATGTAGTAGGATACATCTATACTCATACAGACTGAAAGCATTCCAATGTTTCTTTCAATGTTAATACTCAAATGATTAATTAAATAAAAAAAAGTTGTCATCCATCCTACTGTGCATCAGTTTATTGGGATTTTAGTGAAAACTTCAAGTTTTTAATAAGAAACATTCCAAAATTTCTTGTTCTGACAACATAATATGATATTTTACTGAAATTTAGCCTAAATACTATCATGTTTCACAGTCTTTGATGTGTTAGCCTCTCTCTCTCTCTCTCTCTCTCTCTCTCTCTCGCAGTATTTTTATCACCATGATTTCAACAATTATTTCCATTTCTAAATTATGAGAATATCTTGAGGAGGTAATTATTAATTTGTGCGAGCGCGCTCAGAGTTAATGCTGTGAAATCACCATTCACTCATTTGGTCCTAATCTAAATGTGGTGGCATGATTTTTCTTTTTCGGAGAAATCTAATATGAGTAAAGTTGCCAGTAGTATAACCTTCTTACAGCAAATCAACAAGGAGAATCCCGTTTTTGTGCAATAGCAAAGAATAGTTTAAGTTGTAAGAAGCTAAGCCACTTCTTTAATATTTAGCACTTACATTTTTTAGGCTGTTCTTTTGGCATAAAGCCGCGAACATTGCACCTTGGATTTCAAAGCTTTGGAGCTTTGGATGGCCATTGAAGAATTCGACCAAGTTGATTTCAGGAAAAGGTTGGAGGGTGTCATGGTCTCCGGTGAACTCGATCTTCATAAAGAGGTGCTTTACTTCGCTTGCACATCGAAGAATGGAGTCAATAGCGCTCCAAGTCCATTGAACCCCTTTGATACTTAAGTACTCAAGCTCTGTGAGCTTCCCTGTATCAACTTTGTATACTTTACCTGGTAAAAAGGAAATTTGATGAGCACCATTCTAATATCAATGTTGATAACCCAGAAACATAATGCATCATTAAACTCATCAATTGCGGATACCCATTTTCAAGGAAATTTGATGAGCACTAACTCCAATATTATTGAGATGGAACTTCACACTCATTTCCAAGAAAAATTTCTGAACTTTGGCCATGTATGGCTTTGGAGTTCGAAAACATCAGCATGCAAAGGTCTAACTCAACTAAAATTATTGGGTTAATTGCCCGAAATCTCCATCTAGTCTACCCTGATATAGCATATATAATATTATACTCTCTCGAGCAATCTATTAGGTATTAGCACAAACAACCCGTCCAACTTTTCAAAACCGTAATGTTTGCTGGATTATTTCTATCAAATCAATCCATGTTATAAGGAATAGATTGTGGAAGTACCTTTCTTTTTTCGTTTTTTTTAAATCACCAACTATTATCTTTTTTAATCAAAATGTTCAAATGAGTATCTAATTGTGGAAGTACCTCTACAGCTTGTTTTCGTGTCATTGGGACTTAAGAGTATAAAAGGTATGAATGACGTGATGTGAGCCCTAGTCTGCCCAAAAAGCTCCAATTTCGATCTGCTGATTTCGATCCTGTCACGTCGGATTTCAGGAGTTGGAACTCTATGAGTTGGGTGTCCAAACAAATGATGGAAATCCAACTTTGGGTAAAAAAATCGGGAGATTGAACTCCTGATTTGCACTTTCCCCCAAAGTCATGCGAAATGATCAGGTTTCAAGTCACTTGAGGGTTATGAATTATATGGGGAAAACTACGGAGATGTTTTGTGCAATTCACCCTGAATAATAACTTTGGCTATCCTACATAGTGTTGTTTTTTAGCCTATATAGTTATCGAACCTCCAGAAGATTTTCATTCCCCCTTCTTAGGACTTTGGATAACCCAAATATCTCACTTTTGGATTAAATTAACTCCAGTTATTCTAGCTACAAAACCAAACCCAAACATCATTATCAAAGTGTGATTTCGATCTGAAACTCTAAAAACGATAAGGCTTTTTTTTATTCAAATTTGAATCCTCATTCATGTGAATCGATCTTAAGCTCATTCTTGCAGTAGCAACAATAGTGGTACGTTAACTATTAAGCTGAATAAGCACAATCTAATCCCCAGAACTTAGGTGCAAAACTGCAATTTGCTATAAACAACCATTGGAATTTCATTATATGTTTGCAAAATCAGGCCTAAAAGCTTGAAAGATCACCTGAGGTTTTACCAATCCCTAGGCGCACCAGCCGATGATTTCTCCCGACATAAACCCAACCAAATCCCTGAACCTCAAGCACCCGAATCACCGGCGAGCTGATCTTCAGCGAAGAATTCCCCATCCCCAAAAAATCCAACCTGCAGTTCTCCAATCTTTCCATATCGATCACAAGATTCTCAACCCCATCGCAACCAATCAGTATCAAATCCCTCAGATTCGGGCAAGCTTTAAGCGCATTGTTCAAAGCTTCATCTCTCATCGCAGCTCCCACAATCTCCAAGCTCTGCAATTTAGCAAACGCCGCCCAATTCGGCGACTTAGCCAACGAAACCCCCCAAAGCTTCAAAGCCTCCAAATTCCTCGCGAGCCCGATCGAATCCATCTGGGTGGAATCGGGTTTATCCTCTAAACCCGAATCCGAAGCCATGTCCATCCTCAGCTCGAGGATTTTCAAAGTGGGGCTTCGAAGAGATAGCCAACTTTCGAGGCTTGAACCCGAAAAGGGGCAGTAGATGACGAGCTCCTGAAGATGAACAGCCGAAGAGATCATCCGGGTCATCGTCAAATCAGCCTGAGAGCGAGGGATCGAATCGAAGGAGCTTCGGGGGAAGTAGAGAGACGGGATGTATGGGATCGTCTCGTTGAAGCGTTTCGAGATGCAGCTGCATGACGCGATGTCGCGGGCGTTGTTCATTTGCGACAAGATGTGTTGGACGATCGCATCGGGCACCGACTCCATTGGATTTCGTTCCTGTTTACAGAAATCAAAGAACAGTTTAAGAAAAATCAGCGAGTTTTTGCTCATCTGGTGTTCGATGAAATGCCTGGATGAGGATAACAGCAAAATTATATCTTGAGGAGACATAATTACTACTTCAGATCCAAAAACTAGCACTTAAAATAAAAATTTGAAGAAAAAAACCTTGAATTTGGAGTGAGGGGCGTTGGTCTTCAGCTCTGCTCTTTGCTTAAGCAAGAGATTAGAGAAATGTGCAAATTTAAATTGGTAATGGAGCAAAGGGAGAAAGAACCTAGCTTCAGTAAAGAGGCAAGTGTATCTGTCTAAAATATGAAGCGAGGAGAGAGAAAGAGAGGAAGTTCAAAATTTAAATTTTGGATTTTTTAGAGAGCGAGAGAATAGAAAATGGATGTGTGATTGGGGTCGGCCGCTGTTTTTTTAAAACATTTTGAAATTTTGGGACTGTTCGCCCTCGCGCGTGACGAGACCCGAACATGGAAGTTTTGACAGTTTGCAAGTTGAAAGTTTTTCTCGGTTTAGAGCTACTGGTATGCATTTGGTCTTACCATGCACTGTCTTATTTGTATGTGCGATGCACATAAATATATAGCGTATACCATGTTTAAATGAATACTCTGTCATTTAAATATTTAGGTTTAAGAATAAAATTTAAGACATACCTTCGAAAATGGAAGGAAAAAAGGCACGGATATTGGCATTATAATAGCATAGATCATGCTTAATATATGTCGGTTGCGGTTCTTATTTGGCATATTGAGATGGATGATCCTGAATGAATCATTGATAGAATTTTAACGATACAAAGTTAATGATTTAGAAAAGGCAAAGTCCGATTCGATATTGTAAGGGAGCAGTACTCCTTGTTCGTTTTACTTGTTTAAATTGTATCGGGAGTGGTACTCCTCCATGTCAGCCTTAATGAGCTCAGGCAATATGCCCCTCTCGTTTTTGTAGTTTAATTTTAAATTAATAAAAATTTAGGGTCTATGCCGGAACCCAAGAAGGAAGTTCAGGCTAAAAAAAAGTCCGATTCGATTCTGTGTAGTATAACCAAATACTATATGATCTGCGAAGGGTTCTTTTATAAGGAGGATTCTTCGTTATTTGATAAAGCAACTACTAACAAATGGGCAGTAAATAAAACTGTCGAAATGAAGCAATATGAATAGCTGGAAACCATTTCGATTAGAAAAAAAAGGAAATACATTAACACTTGAATATAAAAATTTGAAATAAAAGGAAATGTTTTATAATGCGGCCTAAAATCAAATCCTAACAAAATAAGAATTACATGTTTTAACCGTTTCAGCATTATATTTATGTTTTTTAAATAATAAGCCGTTGCCTGATACAAGTAAAATTTAAAACGCGGACATCTTGCTAACGTGAAACGGTTTTATCATTAGGCTAAAGTGGGCACTAATCTAGGTATACCGCCCTACAAGTATAATTATAAAAGAAAACAATAAGAAGATTGACAAAAATAACACAGGAGACATCACAGATATTTTACTTCTTTGTTTAAACGCAACTCTTATCATAGAAGACTCTCCATGTCTTAGGAAAAGACTTTCAAATTATGTTACATTTTTACATCCATAAGAGAAAAGGGGTTATACCCCTTTTTTAAGTGGTGAGAGAGAGAGAGAAGCGTGGATACCTTCAAAAACATTAAAAAAAATTCTTTCTTTCAAAAAATTATTCTTTAAGAAATGAAATAGGAACACGTGGCATTCTTAGATGAGAAAAATGAAGCTCGGGCCCACTCTAGTGATCCAACGGAATCCAAGCCCAACTTGACCCATGTTTTACCCCTTTTTGGAGCTGCGTGACCGCAGGCTCATGGCTATGGGCAACTGCAGCTTCTCTTGGATTTTGGTTATAATAACAGAGATAACTCCCGACAATCGAGCAAACATGCTTTTAGACAATTCAAGCCCTCCCTCCCTCGTGCATGAGTTTAGGGTATGGACCAAAAGGCGGCGGGCTTTTAGCAGCGTTGGAGGTGGTTTCGGCCCCACAGTGAGCTCGTGTTGAACTCTTTACGTATACCTTGAAAAGTGATGGATGTCCTTTTCGGGTCTCCGCCAGATGTCGATCTCCTGGTGGACTTGGTTGATTATCTTCCTTCGCGTGCGGGTCTCAATGGGTTTTTGGAGGAAGAGATGAGGTGAGAGAGTTGTTGCCGAGTACCTGTAAAGAAGTCCCAGGGTGGTTTGGTACCACCGAGGACCCTCCGACGATCAAGTTAGTACTAGATCCGAGCAGAGTAACGGTGTAAAAGTGTAAAGAATCGCTTACTTGATCCCTCTGTGACGGGGGTTTATATAGTGGCGGTAGCACTCGGCAGCAGGCGCGAGAATCTCGCCGGCAGTTACGCTCCCGACGTCACGCCCGCATAACAAGCGGATCGCCCGTTAATGGGGATCGCGATGGCGTGGAACGTGGGATGTTGCCGGCGAAGAATCCGCGCAAGGCGAGATTCGCGGAGCGGCGGTTACGCCTGTGAGTGGTGGAGTTGGTCGGTCAGAGGGACCGAAGGAGATGGCCTCGGCGGGAGAGCTCGGAAACGAGCGGGGGAACCGAGGTGTCTTGGTTCTGTGGTAGCTCGGGGGCGAGCTGAGAGGCCGAGGAGGCCAATTTTCAGGGGCTCTGAAGAGAGCCAGCTTGTGCTTGCAGGTCAGGTACAAGGGTGGTCTGGTCGGCTCTATGCAGGCCCCTTCTGAGTTCTTGGACACGTCGTCTGCCACATGTCGTGATTCTGGGGATCACCAATATTGAGCATCATCATTAGCCCCCCACTCCTGTCCCGACCAGCCAGCTGGTCGGGTCAGGAGTGGACTGCCGGGCCGCCCGGGGTGAGCTCCCTCCTAAGGTTTCATCGGGACGCTTCTCCGGGCTGTCAGTTGTCTTTGTTGGGTAGGAAGCTACCCGCCGGGATGCGCCGAGTAGGAAGGGGCTTGGCGGCCTCGCGAAGAGGGCTTCAGATCCTCAGCGTCTGATGGGCAGGAAGATGCCTGCTGGGGATGCGCCGAGCAGGAAGGAACTCGGCGGCCTCGCGATGAGGGCTTAAGATCCTCAGCATCTGATGGGCAGAAGGATGCTCGCTGGGGATGCGCCGAGCAGGAAGGAACTCGGCGGCCTCACGATGAGGGCTTGAGATCCTCAGCGCCTGCTGGGCAGGAAGATGCCCGCTGGGGATGTGCCGAGCAGGAAGGAACTCGGCGGCCTCGTGATGAGGGCTTCAGACCATCAACGTCTGATGTGCAGGAGGATGCCCGCTGGGGATGCGCCGAGCAGGAAGGAACTCGGTGGCCTCGCGATGAGGGCTTCAGACCATCAGCGTCTGATGGGCAGGAGGATGCCCGCTGGGGATGCGCCGAGCAGGAAGGAACTCGGCGGCCTCGCGATGAGGGCTTGAGATCCTCAGCATCTGATGGGCAGGAGGATACCCGCTGGGGATGCGCCGAGCAGGAAGGAACTCGGCGGCCTCACGATGAGGGCTTGAGATCCTCAGCGTCTGATGGGCAGGAGGATGCCCGCTGGGATGCGCCGAGCAGGAAGGAACTCGGCGGCCTCACGATGAGGGCTTGAGATCCTCAGCGTCTGCTGGGCAGGAGGATGCCCGCTGGGGATGCGCCGAGCAGGAAGGAACTCGACGGCCTCGTGATGAGGGCTTCAGACCATCAGCGTCTGATGGGCAGGAGGATGCCCGCTGGGGATGCGCCGAGCAGGAAGGAACTCGGCGGCCTCGCGATGAGGGCTTCAGACCATCAGCGTCTGATGGACAGGAGGATGCCCGCTGGGGATGCGCCTAGCAGGAAGGAACTCGGCAGCCTCGCGATGAGGGCTTCAGACCATCAGCGTCTGATGGGTAGGAGGATGCCCGCTGGGGATGCACCGAGCAGGAAGGAACTCGGCGGCCTCGTGGTGAGGGCTTGATCCCTGGCGTTGTGGGGTAGGGAAGCTGCCAGCCAGGGATAGTCGAGCATAGTAGCTGCTCGATGCCTCCTGGCGAGGGCTTTGATCCTTGACGCTGGAGGGGCCGTGAGAGGCCTGCGAAGGATGGCTGAGCAGCACTGGAGGGGCCGTTTGAGGCCTGCGAAGGATGGCCGAGCAGGGTAGCTGCTTGGTGCCTCTTGGCGAGGGCTTTGATCCTCGACGTTGGAAGGGCCGTGAGAGGCCTGCGAAGGATGGCCGAGCAGCACTGGAGGGGCCGTTTGAGGCCTGCAAAGGATGGCCGAGCAGGGTAGCTGCTCGATGCCTCTTGGCGAGAGCTTTGATCCTCGACGCTGGAGGGGACGTGAGAGGCCTGCGAAGGATGACCGGGCAGTGAAGCTGCGCGGTTGCCTCTTGGCGAGGGCTTTGATCCTTGATGCTGGAGGGGCCTTGAGAGGCCTGTGAAGGATGGCCGAGCAGGGTAGCTGCTCGGTGCCTCTTGGCGAGGGCTTTCTGATCCCTGGCGTTGCGGTAGGGAAGCTACCCGTCATGGATAGCCGAGCGAGGGATCCTCGGGCTTGACTGCCTCAGGGAGGACTTTCTGATCCCTGGCGTTGCGGTAGGGATGCTACCCGCCAGGGATAGCCGAGCGAGGGATCCTCGGGCTCGACTGCCTCTGGGAGGACTTTCGATCCTTCAGGACGGGGACCAAGCAGGGTTGCTGCCCGGTGCCTCTTGGCGACGACTTTGATCCCTGTCGGTTGTGGTAGGAAACTACCAGCCGGGGATAGCCGAGCAAGGACCCGACTGCCTCTGGGAGGACTTTGGTTCATGGCGCGGAAAGAGCTATAGGGCTGTAAGAAACCTACCAAGGACCCTTGGCCGGGCAGGGTTACTGCCCGGTGCCTCTTGGCGAGGGCTTTTGTCCTGAAGGATAGCCGAGCGAGGGATCCTCGGGCTCGACTGTCTCTGGGAGGGCTTTCTGATCCCCGGCGTTGCGGTAGGGAAGCTACCCGCTAGGGATAGCCGAGCGAGGGATCCTCGGGCTCGACTGCCTCTGGGAGGGCTTTCTGATCCCTGGCGTTGCGGTAGGGAAGCTACCCTGGTCGACTGCCTCTGGGAGGGCTTTCTGATCCCAGGCGTTGCGGTAGTGAAGCTACCCGCCAGGGATAGCCGAGCGAGGGATCCTCGGGCTCGACTGCCTCTGGGAGGGCTTTCTGATCCCAGGCGTTGCGGTAGGGAAGCTACCCGCCAGGGATAGCCGAGCGAGGGATCCTCGGGCTCGACTGTCTCTGGGAGGGCTTTCTGATCTCAGGCGTTGCGGTAGGGAAGCTACCCGCCAGGGATAGCCGAGCGAGGGATCCTCGGGCTCGACTTCCTCTGGGAGGACTTTCTGATCCCTGGCGTTGCGGTAGGGAAGCTACCCGCCAGGGATAGCCGAGCGAGGGATCCTCGGACTCGACTGCCTCTGGGAGGGATTTCGAATCCCAGGCGTTGCGGTAGAGAAGCTACCCGTCAGGGATAGCCGAGCGAGGGATTCTCGGGCTCGACTGTCTCTGGGAGGACTTTCTGATCCCTGGCGTTGCGGTAGGGAAGCTACTCGCCAGGGATAGCCGAGCGAGTGATCCTCGGGCTCGACTGTCTCTGGGAGGACTTTCTGATTCCTGGCGTTGCGATAGGGAAGCTTCCCGCTACGGATAGCCAACCAGGGTAGCTGCTGGGCTGCCTCTTAGTGAGGGCTTAGATCCTTGGGCGAGATGGCCCTCGAGCCGCCGTGGCGAACCCCCTCTGTGCGACCCCGTCAAGGGAGGGGTGTCGGTCTATTCGGCCGGCGAGGGCGTTGATGACGCTCGCCGGAGGAGGTTCACTCGCACCTCCGGTGAGGGGGAGGCGGCGGCTGGTATTTGGATCTTCAGGGTGATCGCTTGCCATGGGGATGGAGATCGGAAGGCCAACTTTATTTTTTTGTGGAGTTTCGTTTTCCACAAACGGCGCCAACTGATGGAGGTCCTTTTCGGGTCTCCACCAGATGTTGTCTTCCGTCGATCTCCTGGTGGACTTGGTTGATTATCTTCCTTCGCGTGCGGGTCTCAATGGGTTTTTGGAGGAAGAGATGATGTGAGGGAGTTGTTTCCGAGTACCAGCAAAGAAGTCCCGGAGTGGTTTGGTACCACCGAGGACCCTCTGACGATTAAGTTAGTACTAGATCCGAGCAGAGTAACGGCGTAAAAGTGTAAAGAATCGTTTACTTGATCCCTCTGTGATGGGGGTTTATATAGTGGCGGTAGCACGCGACAGCAGGTGCGAGAATCTCGCCGGTAGTTACGCTCCCGACGTCACGCCCGCGTAACAAGCGGATCGCCCGTTAATGGGGATCGCGATGACGTGGAACGTGGGATGTTGCCGGCGGAGAATCCGCGCATGGCGAGATTCGCGGAGCGGCGGTTACGCCTGTGAGTGGTGGAGTTGGTCGGTCAGAGGGACCGAAGGAGATGGCCTCGGCGGGAGAGCTCGGAAACGAGCGGGGGAACCGAGGTGTCTTGGTTCTGTGGTAGCTCGGGGGCGAGCTGAGAGGCCGAGGAGGCCAATTTTCAGGGGCTCTGAAGAGAGCCAGCGTGTGCTTGCAGGTCGGGTACAAGGGTGGTTTGGTCGGCTCCATGCAGGCCCTTTCTTCTGAGTTCTTGGACACGTCGTCTGCCACGTGTCGTGATCCTGGGGATCACCAATATTGAGCATCATCAGAAAGCGTTTGAATAAATGCATATATGAAGCATTTAGGACTAGTTGTGTTGTTATTTGATAAATTGGAAGTATATGTTTCCCATACTGTAAATGTAAATGCACACATCTTGCACCTATTGATGATTGGATCCTCGCACCTTGCCATGTACGTCTACAGCAAAATACAATGCAGTTTTCATTAGTATTAGCTCTCCGACTCCGATTCTTCTAGGTGAGCAAACTAAATAACTGATCTACTCTTTTCAGACACCATGCCACTCAATTGGTTGACTCACTATGATTTCCTTATAGTGCTATCAAAACTTTTAGAGATCGATGCACCATTTGGGGAAGTTATGGCAACTTGTATCCAATTGCTATCAAACTTTTAGAGCTTCCTAACTCAAATCCGTTCCGATATTTCGGGTTTGGATACAAGCTTTCAAATTCATATACCATGTTCCTATAGCTAAGGATAGGATCTTCTTATGGTTTCATATTTTTAGATGGTGGACTTAATAGTATAAGGTGTTCCCTATCTTGGGTTATTCATTTTCGTTAGCGGCCTGGAGGCGAAGCCGCCCTGTGATATAATCCGGGCTATGCATTATTTTTTCCAGTATTCTTACTGAGACAACATAGAATAAATGGATACAGGTAATTAGATGAAAATGCAAGCAACATGATGATGCTAAATGCAAGAAATAGAATCCTACAATATGAGATCAGATGCGACAATTAAAAGTCATGGAATGCGATCCTAGGAGCAAATAGAGTGTACAAATACCCAACAATGTTTTAAAGCAATTTTTTTTGTTTTCTATTCGTGCTGGATTACACGGAATTACCACAAAAAATGTATATACGTGTAGCGAAATCCTGAAGAATGAGAAAGGATAGAAGAAAGATATGTCTACGTGGAGGAAAAAAAAGGAAAAAAGGCCTATACTAAGTGGAGATTGAGTTTGAGCAATGCGCTTTGTATACCGTAGAGTTATGCACATTGTATATGCGCCGCCTTAAATGGCATTTCATCCGAATATTTCGTGTAGGTCCAATTAAGTCGAAGTGGTTGCTAACAAAAAACATTTAAACAGCAATTATCGACCATTTAAACATTGTTTTACAACACAGATACCCAATAACACAAATACAGGCTCCTGAAGCCTAATAAGCAAAAAACAAACCCAAACCGAAAGCAAAGAAAAACAACTCGGGACACCGATATATACTCAGATCAGACCTAATTTTTCCGTTATACACCAAGCAGCACAGCTTATGATTATTCTTATCGAAGCCTCTTACCTACCTCCATTGATGAAACTGGTTGAAATCACAGCACCGGAAGATTGGGACAAACTAGACATCCCAAGATCCCATGTATCGGTTTCTGAGAAAACAATCGCACAATCATCTTCGAGTCTGTCATGTCCGCTAAGATACTGAGTCACCTGTCTCATGCTTGGCCGAGCTTCTGGAACAGCCTGGGAGCAACGAAGCCCCAACTTTAGCACAAGCTCCGCCTCCTTCTTAGAATACGATCTCCCTAGCTTCGGATCAATAACCTCCGATATCAGACCCTTCATCCAACATTGCCTCACCCAATCCAACAGAAAAATTTCCCTTGGATTCGCTTTGAACTCGATCGGTGGCCTGCCACACACAACTTCTAGAAGCAGCGTCCCGTATGCAAACACGTCGGTGCTCACGGTTGCTTTGCCCAAGCGTGAAAGTTCCGGCGCAAGGTATCCGACGGTACCTGTTGGAAAGCAGTTGAAATTAATTGGCAAGGAAAATAAATTTATTTATTTGGTGAAGGCAGGTCCAAAATTTCAAAGCCCCACATGAAGAGGAATGTTAAAGTATTATAGTAAGCGGCGGTTTCAGACACATTTGATATCAGGCTGTTAACGTCGACTCCAACGTGATTATCGTCGATATCGTTTAAGAGAGGAGCCTGAACCGTGTCGAACTCGACAGCGAAAACATGGTTTGAGAAGTTTCCATTGCTGTTTTTGCTCAAGAGACCCAAGAAGTGGCCGCATTCAGATTCAGGCAGTGATTTCGAAGGGGACAACGCAAAAGTGAGGCCATTGCCTCCACCTGTTCCGTCTGTGAGAATGTTGAACACGAAAATCGTGCTGAAGGATATAGTTTGTGGTATTTTGGAGCAATTGTTAAAAAAATGGAATGGGGAAGAGAAGAAGGCATGGCCGATGACTTTCCGAGTGTCGTTAGTGAGCTGCAATGCGCCGTTGGACGTGATTATGGCAGAGCCTTCGAAGGATAAGTTCGCGGCGGCGTTGTCTTTGAAACCATTGAAGAAAAAGTTTTCAGTTGTAGATAGTGCAGGACCGGCAAAGAGCAAGAGAAGGCAAGAATATGCAAGCATAGGAAAGGAAGAGGCCATGATGAGTTAGTTTTCTTCTTAGTGTGCTTAAATGTGAGCCTTGGATTAGGATTGCCTATGCCTGCCAAATACTGATTAATGCAGCATGTAGGTCATGGCATATAAATCTCTATCTCTCTCCCAAGACTTTGGGGCAGACATTAAATGTGAAACATTTACAACCAGAAGTTGTGAAGATTTTTCTTCTTCTTTTATAGGGTGTCAAAGGACCACGACGACGAGGATAACGACTAATGAGCCTTTGTCCCAAGCGGGTAGGCTACATGGGATTAGGAACCACTGCTCTGGTTCTCTTCAATTTTCTCTTCTATGTTGAATCCCAACCATAGATCTTCATAGAAAAAAACACCTATCTGTCAGTCGGTCCACTGTTTTACACAAATTTAGACCAGGATCATAATAGTTTGTAATAGTATGGGAAAATAATAGCAAGGACTCCGGATCCAGCTACATGAACCAACATGAGAATTACGTTGGGTCGTGCATATGTATCCTCAGCCTCCGCTCACTCCTATCGAACAATATGCTTTCATTAAGGCCTTTCACATCCATATATTTCGTATCGTCTCCATCTACGTTTTCTTCGGTCTTTCTTTCGTCTTTTTAACTTGGATTAAATCGAGAACATCCATTCGTCGAACCGGTGCTTCCGTAGGTGTGCGTCGTACATGACCAAACCATCTTATACGGCTTTCTCACATTTTCTTTTCCACATGTGCTACACCAATTTTTGTACGAATATTCTCATTTCGCACCTTATCTTATCTAGTGTTACCACACATCCAACGAAATATGTGCATCTCCGCTAGATACCACTGTAAATGCACGGTGCTTACGCTCATATGGGCGGAATATAAAATCAAAATTTTTCTAAATACCATGAACTCAAACCCAACATGCAAGCAATTGTAAACTAAACTAAAGCAAGTTTAAGCTAAGGGTTTCAAGAACTACAATCTTTATAGTGTGATTCACAATCGTATGTGAACAACCCCAACTCTTTTTTTTCCTTTTTGTAGGATCAAGCTTGTACTCCCTCTCCTTGCTTGGTAGAATTAGCTTGAAAACCTCTTCATAGCAAAAGATGGTCCACTTGAACATTTATTTGCCTACTCCAATATACAACTCTAACAATTTGAGTTGTGCATGATGTTTCTCAACAATCCGTATCATATAATAAAACACGCCTGATAGTGCTTCGATAAAAATTACTCTTCAATCTTAATGGAAAGTTACGATCGTACAAAATTCCTATTAGCATGGGCGGATCCACATAAATCCCAGCGGGGGTACGTGCCCCCACTGAGAATTTCCAAGAAGAAAAGTCCCTATTTTGATCTATTAATGGAAATACATACAAATGATGATATATTATATATATTGTGTTTATAATCTTAACATAAAATTGTTTTTGATCAGCTGCTGGTAGTGTGACACTATTTAATTGTTTGAGGTTGTGGGTTCAATTCCCACAATTGACATTTTTTTGATAATTCTTTAACTATTATTCCTATCATGTACTCTTTTTATACTTTTGATTGAGAAGATAATAGAATATTTTTAAATGTTGTTTGTAAACCATCACTATTAACATAATCAAAACCCAACAAACGCCTATCTCTATTTTCCAAAATAAAACTGAAAAGAAATCGAGAAAAAATATATAACTTCGGGTGTTTCCCCTCTCCCGTCCCCCCTCTCTCCCCTGTAACGACTCTGAATTTGCTGTACAAAATTTTTCAGTTTAATATACAGCAAGGAGTTTACAAGTATGAGTACAATTTAAAAGTTAATTTTTGTTTAAAAACAACAAGAAATAGCTTATTGGTAAATCCTTGCACTGCTGTGACGCAGCCCTTGTGTTCGAACCTCATCAAACACATTATATTTTTTTGATTTTTCTTTTAAACTTTTTGGAAGCCCAAAAGTTTACACGTGTAATGTATATAAAAATGAAAAGTCTGAAGAAATAAACATGTGTAAAAGGATATTAATACAGACGAGTACATGTGTCCAAAATCCACCGTCTCCCCCTTACCAATCGACCGGCGGAAACATCATATTGGCCGGCGGGGACGGTCCAACTGTGGGCAATAAGCCTCGGGCTTTGCACACATGACCCTACCCCTGACTCCCCTGCATTGTTTGATTGCTCTGCAATCAAACAGAGACCCCTCAATTCCCCAATTTATCATCTTTTAATGCATTTTAATTCACTCTTTTAATCCCAAAACCTTAATTCCACACTATAAATACTATCCCATGCCCTGGCCCTTTCTTATTCTGAAAATTATAACCAAAATTCTCAAATTTTCTCAAGTATAAGTGGAGTAGAAGAGGAGTTAGCCAACGACCAACTTCCGGCGAAGAATCGAAGCTTTTCCGGCGACCCACGACTACAAACCTCTTCTCTTCTACCTTTTCATAGGATAATTCACCAGTAAGTCCCTCCTAATCTCTCTTCTTCCTCTTTAAAAATCTCTTTTTCAAAACATGTCGGTAAGTGGAGTTAATACCGATATTTTATTCTAAACTCTTGAAATCACACTTTTTCTTAATCATTGCTCATTCATATTTCTACACCTTGCTTATTAATATAAAAGTAATGTTTAGAACAAACTTTTACTCAAAAATATCACGAAATAAAACTTTAAATTAACTTTTACATTAAAATACCATGAACTTTATATATACCATATTTAATTGTTTTGCTTAATTATACCTCTAGAAAACCTCACGGGGTAACGACCTACCCCTCACATACACACATGGTTTCCATAGCACGATACTCTTCGAACGTTTTTTAGTTACGAACACAATATTTCATTAAAATACCATCTACTATAAAAAAACGGTTTTATTTGGAATTGTATTTTAAAATTCCTTTGCAAATAAGCCTCTACAACCTTTTTTAGGGGACCCGCTATTGGATAGTGCGGATTATCGCACATCCTTGGGCTAGTACAGCGAGATGCAGACCTCCTTACGGAGCATTCGGTCTTGAAAGGTTTTTTAATACGATTTTTGAGAAAAACGCAATTTTCTATTTAATAATAAAATTAATTTTTATAATTATATAAATATTATAAATCCGTATATTTTCAAAATATAATAACCTTATATTTTTCAAAGGAAAGAATTACAAGTTTTATCAAAATACCATCAAGATACCAACAAAAGTCAAGGTTTACAGAAAAATACCATGAACCATCCAAGCTAAGCTATTATCACTAAAATACCCCAAATTCTTAAAATTTTTATTCATGGAAACCCTAAATAATATAAATAACTTCTCGAGATTATTTTGAAACTATATATAAAAATATTTTTCATAAAACCCCCTCGAGTTATATAAAATTATATTTAAGGACTTTAGTAAATATAAGTTTAAGCGAGATCAATTCTCTTGAGCCCCAGGGAGCCAGAGAAAGTGAGTGCTTGCCTATTTAAGGTAGAAAACTTAACGGTGTTATCAATGGTAATTGTCTTGGAAAAAGACACAAATCCTGCCGTCCATGTGTAGCAGTTACCGATAACTCCCGAACATAATTCAGAATCCAAATCAGTATAAGTGTCTGACTCAAGTCTGAGTCTAAATCAAACTTGAATTCAAACTCAAATCAGAATCCAATTCAAATATGAATCCAAACTCTAACATGTATACTTGAACCTGAACCTGAATATCAACCTAAATACAAGACTTGACTTGACCGAACTATAGTTATAACTTGACATGACCACAAGCTTACATCCTGAACCTGACTACTTGAACAACTTATATCCATGGTCTCGGCAAGTCTGATAATTATAATCTATACAAAACATTACACGGGGTTAACGGGGTAAATTGGTACAAAATGTATTAAAAGTGGCACGGGATGATCACTAAAAGACACATATATGAACTCTCGTGCCGTTGTCCCGTAGGTTTTGATGGTGTCTTGTACTACATGTTGCCATAGTCCACGGGGTAAGATAGACTTCTCTCTTATACATTGATACCTTCTGTACTAAACTACAAACAACTACGTTAAGATAACAAGTATATAATTGTACATCTTACTAGTTCCATCTCATACTACTCGTTATATTCATTTCTTTCTTTTGGGACTTACCAATCGCTAGTTCGCTGACGACATTCATGTCTATTTGTATTTTTGGAATGTTCGTCAGGAGAACCGGACTCTCTCGAGATCGAGCCTAGCCAGGAGGACGTGGACCATTTTATCGAGCAGCAGGACTTCTAGCTTTCTTTGTACTTACTTTTCATTTCATATGCTACTGTTTAGGCATTGCTTTATATCATTGTACTTTCCTTTCAAAGCAGTTGTATTGTAAAGATAAATGTTAATAAAAATTGTTGTTCATTTTATATCACTTGACGTTCTTGTACATTTTTACATATATTGCTTATTTACGCTTAACGTATTTATTTCTTAGTAAATACGTTGTGGCCTGCCACGCCACCGTCTCCGTACACTAGGAAGAGAGGCGTGAAATCCCCCTTCACGCATATATATAGATATACATAAACGCGTATACACACACATATGCACCACATGTGCACTAATATTGTCACGCCCCGCTTTCCGGTGTACGGGCATGGGACGCGGCGATGTCCGCTACGTATTTACTCCGAAGTAAACACGCTAAGTGTATCTAAGCAATATAAAATAAATGTACACAAGAAAAATGACAATAGATGTAATTGAACATCAACTTTTATTTAACAATTCTTTACAAGTACAACTGGAAATGTAAATACATGAATAGAAAGCAATGCCTAAACAATGACATAACAGAAATGAAAAGTATGTATAAGTGCCTACAGCTCTGGGTTAAAGACTAACTGCTCCAAATCTTCAGTGCTGGGCTCGATCTCCAGTGAGTCTGATCCACCTGACAACATTCCATAAAAGAAGAAGAGGAATATCGTCAGCGAACAATCGCTCGGTAAGTCTCAAAGATGAGTAGAGATAGAATAGACAGAAAGTGAATATAACCAGTAATGTTTGATTATAATGTTAACGCAGTTGTTTGTAGCTCGATACAGAATATGCCAGTGTATACGAGAGGAGTCCCACTATCCGGAGACTAAGATATACGGAGTACAAGGAACCGTTCAGCCACGATACAACGGCAATAGATATTCAGGTTAGGTGTATTAAAGTGACCGTCCCGTGTCACTTCTAACACATTCCGTACCAGTCCACCCCTTTAAAAATCCCGTAATGTCTTTTGTATTGATTGTATTGTTTTGTTATATAGATGGATGACTTGTCGAAACCATGATATCAGTAAACAGAATGGATATAAATGGATAGCCATGTAAATGGAGTATATCCATGGTTCGGTTCGGTCAATATAGATTGATATAGATTGAATAGACGGATTCGTGTTGAATTGTAGTTTATATTTGAATCATATTCAATTCAGATTGATTAGATTGAGGCTCTGTCTGAGTCAGACACTTTGAAAAGAAATTGAAATCTTGAATTAGTTTTGATATTATCGGTAACTGCTGCACATGGACGGCAGGATTTATGTCTTTTTCCAAGATAATTACCGTATTGATAACACCGTTGTTAGATTGTCTACCTTAGATATGCAAGCACCCACTTTCTCCGGCTCCCCGAGGCTCAGGAGAACTGGTCCCGCTTAAACCTATATTTACTAGGGTCCTTATTGTAATTTAATATAACTTGAGGGGGTTTTATGCAAAAATAGTTTTGATATATTTTCCAAATACACCTCAAGTATTTAAATATCGTCTTTAGGGTTTTCATAAATATATATTTTATAAAAGTGAAATTTCTAGTGAGTAAAACCTAGTTTTCATTGTTCATGGTATTTTAATGAAATACTGGAATTGTATTATATTGAAATGGTACTTTCATGTAATTGTGATTTCTTTAATTTAGAAAACATGGAATATTTATATAATGTATTTAAAAATAGATCTTTTGATAATATTCATATATATATTTATATATTTAATAAAAATAAATTTTATTTATTTTATAGAAATCTCATTTTCTTAAAAATAGCATTGAAAATTCTATCGAGATCGAATACTCCTTGCGGAGGTTTGCATCTCACTCTACTAGGCCCGAGGACGTGTGATAACCCACACTATCCCGATCGGAGTTCCCCAAAATGGATTGTAGAGGCGTACTTGCAAGGAATCAGTTAACACTCTTTTTAAAGAAGACAGTTTTGTAAGTTTAGGGTATTTATTCGTAAAAGCGCATTATCCACTAATCTAGAATTCCAAACTTCATCGTGCTATGTCCAATATGTGTATCGTGATGAGGTATGTCCTTACCTCGTGCGTTTTCTAAAGGTAATACGGTTAAAAGTGGATGACAATATCGTTTGTAAATATGGTGGTATTTTAATGTAAAAATGAATTAAAAATTGTAACATGAATCATTTTGAGATGAAACTTGTTCTAATATGTTTATTTATGTTTGTTAAACATTATATGAGAGTATGGTATTTTATGGTTTAAGAAAAGTGGAATTTTTAAAGAAAAACGAATCGGAAGTCGGATTAACTCCGCTTCAGACGGGTTTTGAAAAATGAAAGTTTTAGCCTAGAGATTGAGAAGGGAGAGGGGACTTACTGGCTAGAAAACAAGAGAAGAGGGAGGGAAAGCTATTGGAACCGTCGGGGCGTCGTTTCGTCGCCGGAATCTCCTCGAAACGTCGTCGGAATCTTGCCCTTTGCTAACTCCACTTGCACAACTTGGGACTTAGGAATTTTATAGAGTTTTGGCAGGGAATTTCTGAGTGAGGAGGTGTAAAATGGAGTGTGGTATTTATAGGGAAAATTATGGTTTTGAGGGTTAAAGAATGCATTAAAAATATGAGTAATAAGTGTACTCTTCTAATCCTAGGAGCTCACTCAACCTGAGAGAAGGTAAGGGAAAAAACAATCTGAATAATCCTATTCGATTTCTCCAGAACCGGAAACCATTCTCGAACTGGAACAAGTTCCTTCGAGTTCGTATGTTACTATACGATGGCGTATCCAATAAATGTGGATCTTCGTAGTGATACGGAATGTTCCGGAGAAATGCAAAAGGTGAAGTAAGAGCGGCGATGATATACGCGGTTTCGTCGTGAATGACAGCAGTCGCAATTTTGTTTGCCCTCTTTCTAATCCCTTTATATGTCTTTTCTTATTACATTCTGTACACCACACTTAGACTAATTGGTTTTCTTCTTTCCCTACATTTCGGCACCAGCCTATGGTTTGGAAGAAGACTATACAATATGCGTAATAGGTGTACTCTTCTAAATACCAGGAACCCTCGTAACCTGAGAGAAGGTAAAGAGAAAAGACAACCGAATAGTCCTATTCTATTTCTCCAGAGCCGGAAACCATTCTCGAATTTGAAACAAGTTTCTTTGAGTTTGTATGTAACTATTCGATGGCATATCTAATAAATGTGGATCTTCGTAGTGATACGGAATGTTCCGGAGAAATGCAAAGGGTAATATAAAAGCGGCAACGATATATGCGACTCAGACAATCCAAAAGCCAATGTGTTTTAAGAAGGTTCGGTTAACTTGGTTAATGAGTTTTAGTTTAGGTCGGGTCAAGGTAGCTGCCAAAGAGAGAGAGAAAAGAAACACTCAGCGTGCACTCTAACCTAAATTAGAATGGTTATTTATTTATCTAATCAGGATGTCTCCCACTGTTTCCTCAAATTCTCCTCCAAACCCAAAAGGAAGAATTAGTCGGGATCATCTAAAATCACCCGAGGAGTAACATCTACTTATCAGTGAGAATCAGAATCTAACTATCATCGCATGATAACTTAATGGAATCCACTCAAGTCACCACACTCCAGAAGGTATGCGCATGCCTGGCAAGTTTCATGTATGTTTGAAACTCCCGATGTGATTTTTACCCCTAGAACATAAGTGACCTTGACGAATAATCAACAAATCAAAAGGTCCTAATCAAGTTCAACCCGTCATTATCTTGATTGCGTTAAACCCATCCGCACGACCCTTGCCAAATAATCAACAAAGCCGTACGATTGTTCTAACCAATCCACATGTCCATGCGACAGAAAAACATTACAGAGCCACCGCACACTACGTCTCGGCGAATAGCAATGACAAACGTAGCGCGAATACTGAGCAATACTAATCTAAAATGATGGAGGGTTGCGGCTGGTTTTTGGCGAAAAACCTTTAACGTAATGAACTTGATATCGTTGAAGGAAGCTAGGTGGTTTTACAAATATATAGTGGCGAAAACTTTTGCAAAAGAGGTCACTCCCTGTGAAGGGATCACGGCTCTTTCCTCGTCGAATAAGGTGTAGGATATTCCAAACCGAATACCACGATGCAAAGCAAAGGAATCGAATATAGTAAAGTTATTACGTTGACACAAAACTTCTGCCCAAGGGATCACTTCCGATGAAGGGATCTCAGCCCTTGCCTCGTAGAATGAGGTGCTCGATATTCATAACCGAATATTACTGTGCAAAACAAAAGCAAACGTCTGTAATGTCTGCTTTTTAAAAACTTGATTCCAACATCAAATTGGTTTATTTTATCCTTGCATTGATCAGAATCAACGCAGTCCCATCAATTAAACATATCATACCAGATAATGGAACGAAAATATGATGTACGTATATGCCACCCGCATTCGCTACTGGGCCCCGTCATCACCCGTTGGATTACTTAACTAACGGCAGAGCGGGGGCTGGACTAGTGCGGGTGCAAAACATATACAACATCTACTAGTATATATATAAATATATATAATAAACGTTCCAGGCATGATATAAAGCAATATCACATAATCTCAACCAAGCAACACAGAGTGGTGGGTAATCCTGGAGCCTCGGGTTTCACTTGAGCCGCAAATGAGACCCGATGTTCCCTGTCATATGGATAGCCTGTGCAATAAAAACCAAGACCCCTACGAGTGTGGCAAGTTACCCGCCAATCCTAGAAGCAAGGAAACCCCAATCAACAACATGAATAGGCCACCCAACACTCCACGAAATCCGGTAACTTGAGCACCCCTCCTTGGGTCAACCTGTACCCCCAACGAGTGCGGCGAATAGTCCGCCAATTCTAGAGTAAGGTCCCCTCCGTCTCAATGCCATGAGATGCGGTCCTGTTGTCCTCTAGAACCCGGCTATTCGTGCACTCCACCGCGGGGTAATTCTAGTACAGAAAAGAAAATATATGTACAACGGTGACATCGACCTCAACCCGGTCGTACCCCAAACAAATAATATACAAACTGGCAGTGACGACAGTCCACAAGTCGGACGCTCGTCCCGTAATATCAAATGTATAAATGAATCTAAATTGTACTATCATTGCACCACTGGCTATCCACCATGACGATCCAACCACAACCACAGCACAACACAGAATATCAACGTGAATGTCATGTTCGCAAATCCGTCTAAAAGTGCATATAGCAATTAGACGAGTTGTACCGCTCTATTGACATTTACGGTCGCAGATAGTAATGCATGTACTGTAAACTTACACTTTTAAAATTTCGATCGACCAAACTTTTCCAAATTGGCCCCAAATGCAAATCCAGCACTCAAACAAATTTAGGCCAAAACCATATATAAAAAAAAATCATATTTCCATGAACTAGAGCCCTAAAAAAATTTAGGGCACTGTAGCCCAAAAAGCGCGGCGGTTCCGCCGCAAAATGTTACATTTTGCTCCGGTTCCGCGGCGGAATTTTGGATTTAGGTGTCCAAATTTTTTCGTAGCTCTAGTTTTTTCTGCACATATTTTTAAGATACCAAATTGTTTTTTTGAACAACTATGAAATTCGACAGCAAGCACATGAACATGGAACTGTGATCCGGAATAATTGGTCGGTCGAGATTTTAACCTTGTACAAACTATCTAGTAGGGTTTATGGGGTAGCTCTGATACCAAGTTAGGTTATGGCAGCGCCCCCGCCATCAATCCGTGGCCAAAAGCGGAACAAGAATTTTCTAAACCGGCGCTACTGCGATCCCGAATACGGATCGACCATTAACCCTAAAAACTAGCAAGCTAAAAAGGAGTTGAGATGTTATACCGAATGATCCATGTCCTTCGGTTTTTAACCTCTTCCCAAGCTCCTAGTGGCCATCACGATCAAGTTTGGTCGTCGGTCTCCCTCCATCGAAGATGATCCATCCGAGAGTCTATGAATCGAGTTCCTACTTCGAAACCGAAGTAACTAGGGTATTTAGTTTGCTAAACTTGATAGCCTAGAAAATGTAGAGTCTAATGAAGGATTAATTTTTCTCTAAATACCCTAAGTTTCTCAACATATGAGAGGGTTAGGGTGGAGGAAGAAGAAGATGCCATGGGAGATGAGAGTGAAGCTTGAGAAAAAGCAAGAAAGAATGATCAATAATTGTTGTGAGTGTGTGAGAGGAATGAAACAACTCTAGAAATAATATCTCAAGTCTCACAACAAATATCTCACACCACAAACAAAAGACTCGAGCATGCCACAATAGTGTTTCCATGACTCACCACCATGAGTCATACCTTGAACCATGCTTCAATCAATGCCAATCCTACTCATCTCTCCACCTCATTAAATCTTTAACAAAAAGATTAAAACAATAATGAGGTTGCAACTTCTAGAAACCTTCTTGTAATAAATTACAAGAATGCCTCTCATCCGTATATACATACCCGTATCTGTATTCCGAAAAATACAAATACAATGAGATGAAAATAATCCAACAATATAATACTAGGATCCGGCTTAAACCAAAGCCCACTAGTATTATCTGTCCGAATCATGATACGTGCACAAGTGCACGTATATGATCGAACCCTGCCGTAAAACCATACGGCCTCTATATCGTTTCGCCCGAAGCAGGAAAACCCTCTGTATGGGACTCTAAAGACTTGTCAATATGCTGGCAGTGGATTTAACCATAAGCACATCAGCGGCACTAGCTATACATAATGGCTACTTAGGTATTGAGTGAAAGGAAGGCCGACGAGCAAACTCATCATGACCCCTACTGAGCCTGTCCAGTGACAATATCCGTACAGCACAGTCTCTTCGTCTAAGAGTATCGCATATCGAGTGTTGGGGGGTAGATAAAATCATACCCCTAATAACGCGACATTTAGTGTCGGTATGAAGCCCATCACTGTTCCCCTCCGAAAGACGCGGCGAAGACGCGGCGAACGTCTGGCCTGAATTTCAGGGCAGATGCTAATTGGTGCTATCCGTCCACCTCTCCGAAGATGCCAAGTTGATTTATGGCACCATGTATCGAAGGTTTAAACGGATGCGGCCGATGTAGCAGACTTCGTCAGATTCCCCCTCGTTTGAGGGGTTTTTGATTGTGGGGACGCTTTTCCCTACATGCGCAAGCCCCTGCAGTTAATTACACTACCGCATCGCGGTAACAACTTTCTCCTTCTCCAGATGGTCACTTCGTGTCGTGGGTGTTTGTTTTGTGTTTGGTTGCCCGTGGATTGTATACGGAGACTAATTTATGTTGTCGCCTGTAGGGCGTGGACTAGTCCAAATCCGTATCTTTCTTAGATTTGGGTTTGAGGGTTTGGATTTAAGGATGCGTTAGCCTCATTTGAGGCTAAGATCAACTTAAACGTTTGTTAAGGATAAGTTAGTCTTATTTTAGACTAAGATCAACTTAACGGGATCGTTTAGATCCAACAAGAGAGCAATTGGGCTCTACTGTTTAGTTTAGTGATATTGCGGTCGATGAATAGTTTAAGGACATTATGGTCCATCGTTAGTTTAAGGACATCTCGGTCCAATGTTAGTTTAAAAACATCACGGTCGAGGTTAAGGACATCATAGTCCGTTGGTTTAAGGACCCCATAGTCCAATGTTAGTTTTAAGACATCACGGTCAAGGTTAAGGACATCATAGTCCGTGGGTTTAAGGACCCCACAGTCTAATGTTAGTTTAAAGACATCACGGTCGAGGTTAAGAACATCATAGTCTATGAGTTTAAGGACCCCACAGTCCATGAAATGTGTGGTTGTCGGGACCCATCACCTCTCTGAAGACGTTGAAGGATTACAACGACAAATATCAGAGGAGTGAAGAGATATACCCTTGAACCAAGGTTGCTTGGGGATCTGTAGTCCAATTTGGAACTAAGATCAAATAATTAGATTATGAGCACATTGGCTCAGTTAAATCTGAATTGAGGACTTATGGCCAATTTGGGCTAAGTCCAATTAGATCTGAAGTGTTGGCCTTTTGTTGGACCATTAGACACTTGTCTGAGTTCAAGCCCACATTATTTAGCAATGCTAAACAAGAGTTTGAGGTCTCTGATAACATTTTTATCTTTGACTGAGCATTAATATTGTAGTTGTGAGTTTTACTCAATTTTGAGACTCAGTTGAAGGGGAGGCTTTTGCCTCTGGAAAATTAGCCAATTTGGCTAAAAATAGTGTTAAACACTAAGGAACAGCAGTGTTAAACACTGGGAATAAAGCTATCAAATTAGTATTAAATACTAGAAGATAACAGTGTTTAACACTGGAAATAAAATTCTCAAAGTAGTGTTAAACACTAGAAATAAGATTCTCAATTTAATGTTAAACACTAGAAGACAATCAATTTTAAACACTGGAAATAAAGCTTTCGAATTAGTGTTAAACACTAAAGAAAGAGGGGTCACGTGGGGACACGTGAGGGCGCCCAAAGGTGGGGCCAGATCTCCTCACTTTGTTCTGCAGATAAGTGTTAAACACTTTTTAATTTTTTGGCCATCACGTGTGGGCACGTGATAGGCATTCATGCACTGATTCGTTAAGGCATTTATTAGGGGTCAGGTGGTAACACGTGAGAGCGCCCAGAGCCAACATTTCCTTTGCTTTTATTCTCTTTGTTTTGGAGGTCACGTGGGAGCACATGAGGCATTGCCTCAAAGCTTTTTCCTTCTCATTTTTGGGAATCTTTTCAGGGGTCACGTGGGGCTATGTGACCTTAGTTCTTTGCATATATGGAATCTTTAAAGTCTCTTTCTTTTTAAGAATTAAATTCTCTGTAGGGTTAAACCTTAATTATGATTTTGGAGGAATTAAATTCCCATATATGTAAAAGAATTAAATTCTTATATAGGGTGAAACCCTAATTTCATTTAGGAGAAATTAAATTCCTGTGAATTTGAGAGAATTGAATTCTCAATTAGGGTTAAGCCCTAGTTCTGTCCATCTTGAAGGAATTAAATTCCTATAATTTTAGGAGAATTAAATTCTCACATAGGGTTAAACCCTGGTTTTATCATGAAGGAATTGAATTCCTGTAAATTTGAGAGAATTAAATTCTCTAAACTCAATTTTCCCCCTAAGTCTTGGATCTGCATGGCAAAATCTCAACCCGATGAGAATTAAATTCTCAACCTATGGGGAGATTTGCTTCTGCAGATCTTCAACCAGAGGAAGAACTAAGTTCTTTTGCAGAAGAGTTAAACTCTTAGATCTGAGAATTAAATTCTCTTTTTGAAGTTTTGATCCTTTTCCCCTTTCTCACCTAGGGTTTTCTTTCTTGAGAATTAAATTCTCCTTTCTTTTCTCTCTGCTATTTGCCTTTAGAAAATTTCAAGATCCTAAAATTCTCTCTCTAAAAATTCCCTCTTGGCTCCTATTTATAGGAGAAGGAAAAGAATCAATTTGTTTAGTAAATCTCTCATTGAAAGATTTTGTCTGTTTTTCATAACTAATATGATCTTTTAGATCTCTCAGTGAATTTTATTCACCATTGGATTTTTAATCCAAAAGATATTCTGTTTGTTATTTTTGGTGAAATTTTAGGGAAATCTTTCCTTGTCTAAGATCTTTCCATAAATTGGTGATTTTTAATCACCCTTGGATTTTTAATCCAACGGTCCCCCAGAATCCTTTTTTGTTTGGAAAGATTTAGAGAAATACTTTCCCAGTTAGGGTCATTGATTAATTAGAATTTAATTCTATTAATTTATAAGGCTTTCAAAGCCTATCACGTGTTGGCACGTGACCCCTTCTCATTTAGAATTTAATTCTGTACTTTAATTGGGCTGAAGGACCATCACGTGTCAACACGTGACCTCTGGTCACGTGTGAGCACGTGACCCCCCTTTGGGGTCTTTTCTCAGCCGCTTGTTTTACTTCTGCTTGCTTAGATTTTAACTCTGTAAATAGATCACGTGTCAACACGTGACCCTTGCTCACGTGTGAACACGTGATGCCTCATTGAGGAAATTCCTGATTTTTAATCAGGGAACAAATGCCCCCACAGTGTTGCTCTCACGTGTCTGCACATGAGTGCAACGCTGTCATTTTTGTGACCGTTGGATCTGTCTAGGGAACAGGAGAGATGAAACGTTTCCCATCACATCCTATAAATGCAGGGGTCTTTTCATAAGCGCCTCCACTCTTTCATCTTCTTCCTTGCAAACTTTTTCCTTTTGAGAATTTAATTCTCCTTTCCAGAGCTTAGTTCTCTGCCTCGAAAATTTTCCAGAGTTTAACTCTGTTGAAAGATTCCCTTTCCTCTGGTAATAATCTTGAACGAATGAAGAACTTTTACTGAAACCTCTGGAAAGGGAACCCACATTTTTTTAAAGTTCTTTAAAAAGAAAACCCTTCAATCCTTAAACAACAGACCTTGCTAGGGTTTCTCTGGTCTTCCGGAGTCAATGGTGATGTTTGCCTTTTTCTATGAAATTTAATTCCTTTTCAAAAAAAAAAAAGCCTCTGGGAATTTAATTCCCCTTTTCCAAAAGGAATTTAATTCCTATGAAGAACTTAGTTCTTCCCAGAGAGCTTCTTGGGGTTTTCTTGCCCTGAGTTGTCTCTTTGCAATCAAGAAGAAGAAGTTTGCAGTGGTGCTTTCTGGGAATTTAATTCCCTTGATTCTGTTTGATTTGTTACAGAGTCCAAGATGGATTTCTCTTAGGGGAATGTGTAGGGTCATTTGAAATCCACTGCTTATTTAATGAGAATCTTCCTTTTGTCTCATTGTAATTGCTTTGCCTCATCATTAGTAAGCCGTCATCTTGATTTTGTGGGACCCACGTGTTTTGTAACCAATGGTCCCATAAAATGAGTCCTCTGTCGCTGTCTTTTTATATATATATATTTATAATCATATATATATATACACACACTGTTGGCTTTGCTTTAACATTTTCCCCTTATTTTATTTCAGGTTCAATGACTTCTGTTCCGTATTTCCCTTTTACTCGCTCGGAAGCCGCTTTTCCTCAGTCGCCATCTGGTGAGGAAGTGATGGCGATGATCAGGGCTCATGACCCGAACTGCACCAACTTGCTTTTATGGGGGACCTGGTATGGTCACATCATCCGTGGTCGCTGAAGTTTCCTTTGCGAAATACCGACGGAGCCTACTTATCCATTCTTGCCAATGGATCCTCCAAGGACTGTCTTCGCTGTGGAGATGCCGAATTGGACCCCGATGGGACGGCTTGAGCCTTCGACGACTGGCATCCCAAACCATACGATCCCGGCCATAGATATTCTGGGACGCCGTATTTGCCAGGGCGAGCCCCAACCATGGGGGCAGATCTACAAAATAGGGCTCACCCCTCGACACCCCACGGGCTACCTTCTTTGGGCTCGCTACATCCTGTCCGCCCATCGCGCGCGACTGCAGAGGGTTGGACTTTATCAGGCAATATATGCATCTCTCTTCCACTACCAATCTCCTCACGTCTGGTGGGTCAAGGCTTTCTTAAACCAGTGGAATCTCCCCACCAATACTTTCCTCCTAAGGGACCGCGAAGTTTCGATTTCCTTGGAAGAATTTCGTGAGATCTCGGGGCTGTCAATCATGGGAACCCTTTATGAGGAATTGCTGCCTCCTGACGAGTACGTCTTTGAGACCGAGACCGCAATACTTGACGACCTGTCTACCGAGAACGCCGTCCGACACAACCGGCCGAGTTTGATCAATGCCCTGGGCATCTTTGACAAACTGTTCACAGAATCTGAGGAGCAGGGCGTCACTTTTAAGAGCTTCATTGCTTGCTTCCTTCGTGAGGGTGTCCTATCAAAGACGGCTCCAAAGTTTGCAAACATTAACGACCCCTTTGGGTTTGGTTTAGACAGGCGGCCGACTAAAGAAGAGGACTTGCCGCAGTACTATATTCCCATCACGTCGGCGGTATCTTTCGAGTCGATGCAGCTCCTGGCATGGATGAGGAGACCTTCTTTGTGGGCTTCATCCGCGTCTGGTTCAGCTGGTTTGTCATTCCCATGCATCGCCGTTTCATGAGAGCCTCGCTTATCTACCCCGCTCTTCGTATTGCTGAGGGAACACTGTTGACTGTAGGCACCCCAGCGCTGGAGCATCTTTATCATGGGTTAGGCGCCGTGGCCAATACCTCAACTCCCGGTGTGGACGTAGTAAACTTTTCTCTCCATTACTTCACATCTTGGATTGAAATGCATGTGTTGGGGGCCTTTTCTGCGCACCGACGACCTAATTTTTATGATGCCTACACCTTTCCGCGACTCATGCGGCTAGTGGGTGCTTCTGCTCCTGACCCGACAAAGTCCGGGGCCATTCGCGTGTTGATTGCTCCCTATTCTAGTGCGGGCGGATTGGTATTCGTTGATCGGGCCCTATCCTCTCATTCAGGTCCAATTCAACAACTCCACGACTTGTCGAAAGAGGGGGCACCTTCTCTGAATTCCAGGGATGCCATGCATCTGTACGCGATCAGACCAGGTTATTTGGTTTTTCGTCAGAATAGTGCGGCCCTTTTCATGCGGTATAATCCACACCGCTTCGCCCGGCAACTTGGATATGATCAGGGCGTCCCTTTTGAGGCATTTACAGTTACGCCCAGCCCATCACCTGATTCTGTTCGTGATGCTGCTCATCATTTCGTGAGGTTGAACACTGGTTCTTACTTCATGATTCCTGAAGCTGACCACATTCCCCGATGTGTGGGATCCTTCACGGGCTGGTACCTTCATCGGGTCAGTCCGATTATTGTTGAGGAGAAGAGGGTGCTTCTTAGATATGGTGCTCCTATTCCGGTTCAGGCCACGGGAGTTCCGCCTCGACCGCGTACACCGGCCCGCTTTCCCCTGAGGGACACCAGTGTTGCGCTTATTCCGGGGGCAGCGGAGGTGGACCTCACTCCCACAGTTGGTATGCCATTGGGTACTCGATCGCGGGCTAATCGGGCGCCGATAGCAGTATCGTTGCCTGCGGCATCGACAATGGCCATGTCGTCCTCGGTCACAGTGCTAAGCGAGGGCGTTGGGAGAGAGGGCGTTGAAGGTGAAGTGGGTCAGCGTCGTGCCAAGGCTCCACGAGGGAGAAAACGGTCATCCTCGGCGGTCGGTGCTGGATCCAAGCGACGGAGGAGGACGGCTACCAATCTGCTTGACTCTTTAGTAGAGTCTGAGCCCATTCTTCAGGACGAACCATTGGCTATGCAAGAGTCGGACGCTGGCTTACTTTTCCCGAGCTCGTCTGCCGAGGAAGCCGCATAATTGGCTGAGGCTATACGACGTTCGCAAAATGAGTCGGAGAACGTATGGATTTCGAAGAAGCCCTACCCTGCCGTCATCTTTTATGATGACCCTCCGTGGATCCGGCGAAGATTCATCGGCCCTTTGGAAGAATGGGGTGAAAGAGCCCTTAAACAGGCTGTTTCGGCCGACGCCGAGGACACACTTTCGCTGTGGACCGGTGGTCACGAGTCGACCCTCGGACCTCGGCGAGCACACCTCCTTAGGAAGGAGCGTCAGCTTGAACAAGCCATACTGGAAGCTCCCTTGCGCATTGGTATGTTCCTGTATTTCTTTGCGATATTTCATATTGCTTGCATACGTATATATGTATCCTTCTCTTTGTACGAACTTTGCAGGGACTTCGGCGGTGGCGGAGGCTCTAAGTCGTGTTTTGGCCATAGAGTTTGCTGATCTCCCCAGTGAAGCACCCATCAGTGTGGAGGGGGTTGATGAAACTGTTGCTCTTGCGGTAGAGTCTCCTGCGGTGCCTCCTGCTCCCGAAGCACTTGTTCCCCCGGGGGAGGTACCTTTGGCAGTCACCGTTCCGATGGATCTACCTGAGGGCGACCCAGCGGCTAGGGTGTAGGTAGCCGAGGCTACCATCCTTTTGTTGGAGCCCGCAGCAGCAGCCGCTGCTTCCTCCTCAGAGGCCGCTACACCAGCTCGCATCCTCGATGATGTGTCCGAGGCCACGGCGGAGGCCGTTGAAGCTGCTATCCCTCTGGCTCAGAATGGGAGGAGCATCGAAGGTAACCTTCTATATTTTAAATTAGTAATCTTTCCATTATCTGAACCCTTTTGTCTTCTCAGAGTTGCGCGGACTGGCGGCATCCATTGCTGATCTATCTCCCCGGCAGTCCTTTCAGCGTCTGCTGGAGATGGCCGCTCCGCAGGCGATATCTCCTCAGTGCATCGTCCTCTTGTCTGGACAAGGTTAGTGTTGTTTACCCTCTTTTCACAGCATTGTTACTTTTTCATAAAATGACACCGGCGTCTTGTACAGTTTTGGAGGCCGACGACGAGGTCGAGATTCTTGAAGGGCCTGGGGAGCCTTTAGATCCCTCTTGTATGACTGTGGGTAAGTAAAGTCTCAACGTTGTTCCATTTGTTCTTTCGCTTACACGTTTTGCTGACTGTTTATAAATCTGAACAGCCTGCCAGTTCTTAGTGCGCTGGAGTCACGTATCGCCATGCCACCCGGCCCCTATGCTCTGCGAGCCTCGGAACGGATGGCCAAGCTAAGCCCCGTCTCCCTGTCATCCTTAATTGAGGAACTTCGCGCTGGCAGTCTAATCATGGCTGAAGCATTCGCTGCTGAAGCTAACGGCTCTCTTCCCTTTCTTGCCACCTATCATAGTGAAGCAGTGGTGCAAGTCTGGGTTGAGTTTTGTTGGCATGTGGAGGCTTGCTTGCATGTGCTTCAGTGTACACGCCTTTCTTCGGAGGTTGTGGCTGGGAAGGCGGGCTTGCGGGGTCTAATTGAGCGGTGTGCGGCGAATATGGTATCGTGTGAGAAAAGGCTCGACCGCAAGTTTTCAGAGAGGGAGCTGGCTTCTAAGGTGCTAAAGGAGCTTCAAGCCAACCTTACGGCCAAGGCCAATAAAGCGTATGAACTATGGAGAGTGCTTCAAGATGCCATCAAGGAGGTGGTATCCATTGACAAAGCCGCCGTGTTCACTCGTGAAATGGTTAAGGCTCATAAGGGTACTGAGAAAGAGCTTGAAGGCCGGCTCGCCTCATACCAGGCCCAGCAGACTCAAGCGGAGGCTCGTCTTTTGGCGATACTGAATCACGAAGGCGAGGCCCAGCGAAAGAGGGATGAGCTGACCAATCTGCTAAATCGCCCGCCGACTTGAAGACTTGTATATATATATATATATATATATATATATATATATATATACTCTTCCTTTGTACATACTCCTGAATAAGAGTATATTTTTTGTTCTTTCACGAATTGTACTTTGTATTCATTTTGATTCATGAATAAAAGACATTTTTTCTTCACAATGGTGTGTCCCTTTTTATTGAATGTATTCTATGGATAGTCTATCTCGATCTCTTTGCAGGACAATGATGGCTTAGGATTCAGGGTTAAGATCTGCCTCCTAAAACTTTTCAACTTTATGAGCCATGAGGGTCTCATAAAGAATTTTCTCCCTACCAGTCGAGAGAATCCCGTAGGTGTAATTTCTTCTTAAGAATCGTGAGGATTTCTAAGTGTGTTTTCTCTTGAAAGTCGTAAGGATCTCACAAGAGAATTTGCTCCCTTACGAGTCGTGAGGACCCGCAAGTGATGGGTGAAGTTGCCCTTATCCACATTTCATGGAGTCAGGAGTTGCTCTGAATGCTTCCCACGGGTTCACTGCCGTATTTTGCGAGGACCAGGCTCCGCTCTGGACGTTTCCTACAGGGTCAGGATTGACATAAGCCGCGTTCCACATAACCAGGAATTTTGCTCTGGATGCTTCCCACGGGTTCACTGCCGTGTTCGGCGAGGACCAGGCTCCACTCTGGATGCTTCACACGGGGTCATTACCGTGCTCTGCGAGGACCAGGATCCACTCTGGACGTTTCTCACGGGGTCAAGATTGACATAAGCCACGTTCCAAGTAGCCAGGAATTTTGCTCTGGATGCTTCCCACGGGTTCACTGCCGTGTTCTGCGAGGACCAGGCTCCGCTCTGGACGTTTCACACGGGGTCATTGCCGTGCTCTGCGAGGACCAGGATCCGCTCTGGACGTTTCCCACGGGGTTAGGATTGACATAAGCCGCGTTCCATGTAGCCAGGAATTTTGCTTTGGATGCTTCCCATGGGTTCACTGCCGTGTTCGGCGAGGACCAGGTTCCACTCTGGATGCTTCACACGGGGTCATTGCCGTACTCTGCAAAGACCAGGATCCGCTCTTGACGTTTTCCACGGGGTCGGGATTGACATAAGCCGCGTTCCACGTAGCCAGGAATTTTGCTCTGGAGGCTTCCCACGGGTTCACTTCCGTGTTCGGCGAGGACCAGGCTCCGCTCTGGATGCTTCACACGGGGTCATTGCCGTGCTCTGCGAGGACCGGGATCCGCTCTGGACGTTTCCCACGGGGTCAGGATTGACATAAGCCGCGTTTCACGTAGCCAGGAATTTTTCTCTGGATGCTTCCCACGGGTTCACTACCGTGTTCTGCAAGGACCGGACTCCGCTCTAGATGCTTCACACGGGGTCATTGCTGTGCTCTGCGAGGACCAAGATCCGCTCTGGACATTTCCCACGGGGTCAGGATTGACATAAGCCGCATTCCACGTAGCCAGGAATTTTGCTCTGGATGCTTCCCACGGGGTCATTGCCGTGTTCTGCGAGGACCAGGCTCCGCTCTGGACGTTTTCCACGGGGTCAGGATTGACATAAGCCGCGTTCCACGTGACCAGGAATTTTGCTTTGGATGCTTACCACGGGGTCATTGCCATGTTCTGCGAGGATCAGGCTCCGCTCTGGATGCTTCACACGGGGTCATTGCCATACTCTGCGAGGACCAGGATCTGCTCTGGACGTTTCCCACGGGGTCAGGATTGACATAAGCCGCGTTCCACGTAGCCAGGAATTTTGCTCTGGATGCTTCCCACGGGTTCACTGCCGTGTTCGGAGAGGACCAGGCTTCGCTCTGGATACTTCACATGGGGTCATTGCCGTGCTCTGCGAGGACCAGGATCCGCTCTGGACGTTTCCCACGGGGTCAGGATTGACATAAGCCGTGTTCCACGTAGCCAGGAATTTTGCTCTGGATGCTTCCCACGGGTTCACTGCCGTGTTCAGCGAGGACCAGGCTCCACTCTGGATGCTTCACACAGGGTCATTGACATGCTCTGCGAGGACCAGGATCCGCTCTGGATATTTCCCACGGGGTCAGGATTGACATAAGCCGCGTTCCACGTAGCCAGGAATTTTGCTCTGGATGCTTCCCACGGGTTCACTGCCGTGTTCTGCGAGGACCAGGCTCTGCTCTGGATACTTCACACGGGGTCATTGCCGTGCTCTGCGAGGACTAAGATCCGCTCTGGACGTTTTCCACAGGGTCAGGATTGACATAAGCAGCGTTCCACGTAGCCAGGAATTTTTGACTTTATCCGCATTTCACGGAGTCGGGGTTTGACTCTCGGTTATCTGTGGATCGCCGAGTTATAGAACTGGGAGTTGCCGTGGTTCCGCTTTGTCTGATGTTGTGTCTGTCGTAATGAGACGGATGTTGAGATGATCTCCAGGCTATCTGTGAACCGTTGAGATTTGGCTTTTTCTTCTGATGAAGCCTGGGGAGGAAAGGTGTGATTCGCTCTTTGTTTGCGCCCCTGAATTGTATACAGGGATTGATGTGATATCACATGTAGGGCATAAATTTCATTTTTTTTCATTCCGCGATGCTATTGTTCCCCTCCGAATGACGCGGCGGAGAAGCGATAAACGTCTTGCCTGAAATTCGGGGCAGATGCTAATTGGAGCTATCCGTCCACCTCTCCGAAATGCCAAGTTGATTTATGGCACCGTGTATCGAAGGTTTAAACGGATGCGGCCGATGTAGCAGACTTCGTCAGATTCCCCCTCGTTCGAGGGGTTTTTGATTGTGGGGACGCTCTTCCCTACAGGCGCAAGTCCCTGCAGTTAATTACGCTACCGTATCGCTGTAATAACTTTCTCCTTCTCCAGATGGTCACTTCATGCCATGGGTGTTTGTTTTGTTTGTGGTTGCTCGTGAATTGTATACGGAGACTAATTTATATTGTCGCCCGTAGGACGTGGATTAGTTCAAATCCGTACTTTCTTAGATTTGGGTTTGGGATTTTGGTTTAAAGATACGTTAGTCTTATTTTGGATTAAGATCAACTTAAACGTTTGTTAAGGATACGCTAGTCTAATTATCAGACTAAGATCGACTTAACGGGATCGTTTAGATCCAGCAAGAGAGCATTTGGGCTCTATTGTTTAGTTTAGAGACATTGCGGTCGATTTTCCAGTTTAGAGGCATGATGGTCCATGGAATGTATGGTCGTCGGGACCTATCACCTCTCTGACGACGTTGAAGGATTACAACGACAGATATCAGAGGAGTTCAGAGATGTACCCTCGAACCAATGTTGGTTGGGAGATCTATAGTCCAATTCGGGACTAAAGTCTGTTTGAAGGTTTATGAGCATAAGGGCTCGGTTGAACATTTTATTGTTCTAGCTGTTGAGCTTTTATTTGGGCTTGGCCCTTTTATAATGCATAGCATTAGGCTCTGTAGTTAAATGAATAGCATTTAGTGGTCTAATAGTGCGCTATGTGTCCTGTCAGGCGCTTTGCGCCAATTAAAGAGCGCAAGGCGCTAGCGCACGTGGAGGTGACACGTGTCGCGCTCTACTGAGCGCAGTGCGCTGCGCCAGTGCGCTGCTGACACGTGGCGTGCTCTGGTGCAGTGCGCCAATCCAAGAGCGCAGCGCTCTGTTTTAGAAGCGCAAATCGCAGATTGTTCTGTGGTTGACACGTGACGCGCTCTGATGCAGTGCGCCAATCCAATAAGCGCAAAGGCGCATTTCAAAAGTGCAAGGCACTGTCCAATAGCGCAGCGCATCTTGATCAAATTAAGATCAAAAAACAAATTGTTTGTTCTCTGAAAGAGGTTTTACCTCAAGATTCAAGAACCAATGGTTCTGTTCTCATCAAAAGGTTGTGCCTTTATATAGATCAAAAGATCTAGGGATGAAGTAAATTACTTCTTTAATCTTTTATGATTGGATCTTTTTTGATCTTTTTCTTTTTTTTTATATTGAAGATCTTGATCTTGTTCTTAAATCTTTGATCTTTTTAGAAGAAATTCTTCTTTTTGTGAGGTGTTTTCATCTCTGTTCTTCAAGAATCAAATTCTTTACCTTGAAGAAGATGATCTTCTCTCTTCAAAGGCTTACCTTTTAAATTTTTCAGAGAGTTCTCTCTTTTCTGTATGTGTGTATCTGTGAGACTTGGAGTCTAGGGGCCTTTATATAGGGCCAATTGGTTTTTTAGGTTAGTTACAGAGATCTTTCTCTGATTGATCTGGGGGTATTTCCCCACCGTTGGATCTTTGATCCTAAGGCCTCTGTTTTACAGAAGATAATCTTCTTATTTTAATAAGATTAAAAAGATCTTTCTAGAATTTTAATTCTGGTTAATTAATAATTTATTATTTAAATTACAGTGCTGGAGCAATTGGCGCTAGCGCACCTGCGCTTGACACGTGTCGCGCAGCGCACCTGCGCTGGACACGTGTCGCGCAGCGCAGCGCAACTGCGCTAGCGTGCCTGTGTTTGACATGTGGCGCGCAGCGCAACTGCGCTAGCGCACCACTGTTTGACACGTGGCGCGCAGCGCAGAGCGCAAGTGTTCTGAAGCGTTGCTTCATTTATTTAAATTTTAAAACAGAGCCTTGCTCTGATTGGTGGTGCACTGCCTTGGGCGCAGCGCTCCTTGCGTTGGCGTGTCTGCTTTTGACACGTGGCACTCTGCACACAACGCAAGGGATCTGAAGCGTTGCTTCACCTTTTGAATTTTGAAATTCAAATAGAGCTTTGCTCTGGTTGGGGGAAACAAATGCCCCCCCACCGTTGCGCTCACGTGGCGCACACATGAGTGCAGCGGTGGCAACCTCTGATCCATTGGATCGATTCAGGAGTTGAAGAGGCGCTTGAGCGCCTATAAATAGGACCCTTGGTCCTCAGCAGATGATTATCATCTTCAAGAATTTTATTTTCAGAGCCTTGCTCTTGTTTTCAAGGACTTCAGAGTTAGAACCCTAGAAAATTTTTAGATAAAAATTTAAACTTAATTAAATCAACTTTAATTAATAGAGCCTTGCTCTTATAGATCTTTTGATCTAAAGAAATCCCCTTTGGGGTTTCACAAACAGAGCTTTGCTCTCAAGAATTTGTTTCAGGGTTTCTTAACCCATGAACAGAGCTTTGCTCATTGACAGAATATAGATCTTTTGATCTTCTGATGATGAACTCTTAAGAGTTTTTCATGGATCTTTAAGATCCCAGAACTTTAATTTTTAGGAATTAATTTTTCCTTTGATGGATTTTTCCATCATTATTACAGAGCTAGGCTCTTTAAGGAATCTTATTCCCTTGTGACCAGAGTTTGACAAGTGTCACTCTGTGACAGAGCTTTGCTCTGAAAAGGGAGATTTTCTCCTTGTCTCAAGGGATTTCTCATTTAATGAGAATATTCTTTTAAGGATCTCCTCATTAATTGACAGTCTCATCCAATGATGAGGCTGTCTTATTAACTGATGCATTGTCATCTGGATTTTGTGAGTCCCCCTTTGGTCTCCTCTCTACTGCGTTGCAGTGTGGTATGAATTTTAAAGTACCAAGCGTTGGAATTTTTTTTAAAAATTAACTTATGATACTGATAACTGAATTTCGCTTTTCCTTGCAGGCAACATGTCTGCTGATCTTTCATTCCCATTTTCCCGCTCAGAGGGAGGATTCCCTGAGGCGCCGGTGGACCGGGAGGTTCTCGCTCTCATTAAGGATCACGAACCTGAGTATAAGAACCTTCACCTGTGGGGTAGGTGGTACAGCGAGATTATCAAGAGTCGCCAAAGCTTCTCTTGCGCGACGCCGTCAGAGCCGATCTCATCGATCCCATATGCGGATGTACCCCCGGTGAAGTATGCCGTGGAGGTCGTAAATTGGAATTCGGAGGATCTTCTTCAGCCTTCGATTGCTGCTATTCCCGTGCAGCCGCCGGCAGCCGTGGATATTCTGGGGCGGCGCATATGCCAGGGTGAGTCGCGCCCTTAGGGACAACGTTATAACATTGGATTGACCCCTCGACAATCGGCCGGGTATTTGCAGTGGGCCAGGTACATCTTGTCAGCGAAGAAGACGCATTTGATGAAGATTGGTCTGTACCCCGCAGTCTACACCTCATTTTTCGAGTACCCTGCTCCTCTGACGTGGTGGGTTAAGGCATTCGTGGAACAATGGAACATCCCCACCCATACCTTTCTTCTGATGGACAGGGAAGTCTCCATCCCCCTGGAAGAATTTGCTGAGATTTCCGGTTTGCCGGTGAGGGGAGAGCATTATGAAGAGCTACTTCCTCCTGATGAATATGTCTTCGCCACCAAGCCGCTGGTAATGGGCCTAACACCGGAGAATGCTATTCAGCACCAGTTTCCGAGCCTGGTAAAGGTGCTGAATATGTATGAGAGCCTCTTTCTTGAATCTGGAGGCCGGTGTGTCAGCTTTGCGGACTTCATTGCACATTTTCTTCGCCCAGAAACTCTATCGCAGCGGAGCGAAAAATTTGCCAAGCTTGATGACCCCTTCGGCTTTGGCTTAGATCATCGACCAGTACTGGAGGACGACCAAAAGGGTTTCTACCTTCCCGATGTTGCGATCATGCCCTTATCAGAAATCGCCGCCCCGGGCATCGACGAGGAGACCTTCTTTCTCGGGTTTCTGGGGTTATGGCTGTGCTGGTTCGCGGTCCCCATGCACCCGCGCTACATGAGGCCGTCCGTCTTCTACCCAGCGCATCGGATGGTGGCTGGTATACAGTTGTCGATTAGAATCGCCGGGTTGGCCCACCTGTACCATGGACTTAGCGTGGCGGCAGACGCAAATGAACCGGGGGTGCAACCCGCTAATCTCCCGATGCACTATTTTACTTCATGGATGGAAATGCATGTGCTCGGGGTTTTTGGTATTCACAAGAGGCCCTCGTTCTACGAGAAGTGCAGACTCCCGAGAATCATGCGGTTAATTGGTGCTTCTATTGTGAATCCGCCTCCGCGGGAGGCTAGGGGGTTGCTTCTTCGTCCGCGCATGGTCGGAGCGGGCATCTCTTTCACGGACAAGGTCATGACCATCGGCCCGGAGACTTCTAAGGCGGTGTTGGCGTTGCGTGATAGTTTCAAGGACGGGGCCTCCGTATTGAAAGCCCAGGAGATTCTTCACTTGTATTCCATCCGGCCGGGCTTCCTGGTGTTCAGGCAAAACGATATGGTGCTCTTCATGAGATACAACCCCCATCGGTTCGCCCAAAAACTAAGTTATAACCAGGGGGTCCCATTGGAGGCGTTTTTGGAAGAGCCTGCGGCCACAAGGGAGGGAATACGGAGCGCGCTGCACCACTTTATGCGGTTGAACACGGGCTCCCACTTCTTCATTAGCGAGCTAAGTTGCGTTCCAAGGGCCCTAAACGTGTACGGGGCTTGGTATCAGCACGCGATGGGTGCTGTTATCCGGGAAGAGAAGCGGCTGCTGATTGACCGCAAGGGTGTGACCCCCGCCAGCGATCGCAAAGCCCCCTAAGGCCAAGGACCCATGTCGTTCCTCCGCTGAGAGGAGAAGCTGGAGATGAGCCTCTGCGTGTGCTAAGCCCCCCGCGCGGATTGTCCCGTGATACCGTGGACGTGCCCCCAACGCCCCGTGCTCCGGTAGAGACGGTGAATGTGGTTTCTCCTGAATCCGGCGTGGGCTCGGACATCGGGACCCGCCGTCCTAAGGTACCCACGAAACGTAAGTTGATTTTGGGTGCACCCGGGGTTCGCGCGCAGAAGAGGAAGAAGAAGTCGATCCTCTCTGCTGACGTTGCGTTTGGTCAGGAAGCTTATGCTCCTTATAGCGAGGGCTTGAGTGAGTACGGGACTAACGAGGGCTTATTTATGCCGCCAGACGACATTGATATGGCGGTCGCCATCGCAGCTTCAGAGCGATTGGCGAGGCGCGATGCGTGGTTGGCTAAACTTGCGCAATCGGGTAATCACTAGTTGTATTTTTCGTCATTGCATCGTACCTCTATCATTATTTTTTGACTAACGCTTTTCCTTCTTTTAACAGGCATTTCTACCAAAGAAGCTATCGCTGCTTCTCTCAAAACTTTCCAGGAGGAGGAACGACTCAGAGCATCCTTAGGCCTTGGTACATTTCGGTTTACTATGCCTCTGCTTCCATTTCTTATGAGTAATCTGACCCCCTCTTTGTCTTATCACAGGGACTACAAGACCTATCTTGCAAACTGACGCGGGAATTCTCTCCGGGCCAGCTACCGATGTTCCGGCCTTTTTGGAATTGCCGCAAGAGACCCAACTCAAAAAGCCGATGATGGATGCCTTGAAGGCTCTGGAGGCAACTCTCAACGCAGACGACGACGCCTTGCTGAAGGAGGCTTCCAAGAGGTCCGTCGTGACGGCCCGGGAGGAGAGGAAGCGCTTGAGGCGCGCAGCGAAGGAGCGTAGCGCTGCTTTGGCCATGGTAGCGGGCCCAAGCGCCGTTCCTCCTGCTGCTACTCCTTCCGAGGAGCCCCCGGTCGCCTTATCTACTGCTCATAGACGGGCGGCGCGTGCAGCTCGGGAAGCCAACGGTCAGTCCTCCTCAGGTAATGTGCTTTTCGAGGCTTTGTTGCAAAAGTTGTAAAACTATCAGTTCTCATACATCTTGTCCTGCAGGGCCGAGTTCTACTGAAAGAGCGGTAGCGACCGTCGAGCCTGAGGGGATGGTAGAGAAGGTAGCAGCTGATCCCGAAGCGACGGTAGGCGGTGCAGCCGTAGTCGCCGGGCCTAAGCTAGTGGCTGACGAGACAGTCACGACTACTATGCCCGAGACGGCCACCACTGCCGAGCGCGAGGTAGCGGCTGATGAGACGGCTGCTACAACCGAGCTTAGGGCAGCAGCAGATGGGGCGGCTGCAACCGATGAACCTATGGCAGCGGTGGACGAGACGGCCGCGACCGCTGAGCCTGAGGGGGTAGCGGGTGAGACGGGCATGATTGCCGAGGACGAGCCGGCCGCTCTTTCTCAAGAGTCGAGCATCGCTCCGATCATTGCTCTCCCTGCCTACGGTCCTTCGCCGTCTCCTGGCCTTGCGAGCACGACGACGGCTCCCATAGAGTCTGGCGATGAGGCAACAGGAGGTGAACCCATGCCAATGGAGGAGGGAGACGCCGCCGTTTCGGCTGGCGACTCATCAGGTAAATTTTGGGTTACCGTCCTTCTTTTTATTCTGCAATCCTTCCTGGCAGGGCTTATCTTGTTTCTAACGCAGGTGCGACTAGTGCTGATGCCCCTTTACTCGAGGGAGCGCCGTCAGTTACCGTCCTGACGGTGGCCATATCTCTACCCTCTCTCGTACCGTCACAAATGCTGGAAGGTATGGATTTGTGACTTATCAGTCTTATCTTGGCTGCATAATTTATGTACTGATGTTGTACTATTGCGTCCTTACAAGAGTGCTTTTTGATCACCTGTACCAGCTCTGCACCCACACTTCTCCTTCCCGTCAGAGCTTGCTTCTTCCAGTGGCGCTGGTGAGTATAGTTTTCAATTAATGCCCTTTATTTTTTCAAAAATGGAATTATTTCTGATTCTTCCTTGCCCTGATTGCAGTGCTACAGATCGAAGGAGGAGATGTAAGATCAGTTGCGCCACCGGTCCTCCCGGCTTTGCCACCTGCTGCAGCTGGTATAGTAGATTCCGTCATTGATGACCTTTCTATATTTCTTGAACCATCATTTGATTGTGCTTTGTTTTGCAGCTGTCGTTCCGATTCCGTCCCCTTTCGAGTCTCGCATTATGATGCCGGCAGGCCCATTCTCCAGACGTCCATCCTCAAAGGGTGTTGCGATGAGTCTGAGTATGCTGAGCGGATGCGTCGAGGAGCTTGACGCAGAAGCTCCCACATCTGCCGCAGATTTCGCTGCCGAGGTTAATCCGATGCTGGCGACGCTTGTAAATTTCCACAATGAAGGCGTCGTCGAGCCTTGGGTTAATCACTGTAGGGAGATCGAGGCCTGCCTGCATCAGCTGGAGCTTATGCGTCCTGCCCCCGAGATTTTGGCCATGAGCACTCAACGGGCGGCGTGGATCAAGCAGAGCGCTTCTTACTTCCGCCATCTTGAACAAGAAGCGGCTCTAAAGTGGAGGGAATGCAAAGAAACCTCAAGCGAGTCTGCTCGACTGCGTGCTGAGGTTGATGCGAACGCTGCTCGGGTGAAAGCTATCTTCGAGGGCCTCCTGCAAAGTATCTCCGACGGGTTAACATTGAAGCGGAAGCTCGATATCGTTGAGCGTGATGCCCAAGGTCGTGAAGCAGCTCAGCAAGCCGTCGAAGAATAACTTTCATCCTACTTGCAGCAGCGGGCCCAGGTGGAAGCAGAGTTGGCCGCGGCAGCCGATCAGGAGAAGGCGCTGAAGGAAGTGCGAGAGCAACTTGCGGATTTGTTAAAAACGCTTCCTTCTCCATGAATCATTTTGTATCATTTGTAAATTTTTTAATAAAATGTATTTATTCTTTTATTCTTTCATATGATGTATTTTGTATCCAACTGCATACATGAATAAAAGATACATTTTTTTCGCAATGTCTTGTGCCGTCTTTCTTCTTTCCTCTCTCTTTTTTTTGCTTTGCTGCTTGCCATGCGATTTTAGCAAGTGTGGTCTGTGAATAGCGTATAGCTGTCAGTCTTAGGCTTTTTGCAGAGCGGCGATGGCTTAGAAAACAGGGTTAGGGTCTGTCACCTAAGACTTTTCAACTTTATGAGCCATGAGGGTCTCATAAAGTATTTTCTCCCTACCGGCCGGGAGGGTCCCGTAGGTACGTTTTCTCCTTAGGAATCGTGAGGATTCCTAAGTGCGTTTTGCCTTATAAGTCGTAAGGATCTTATAAGAGAATTTTACCTTTTACGAGTCGAGAGGACCCGTAAGCGGTTGTTTCCCTCCTTGTCGAGATTCGATTTCGGGGAGTTTGACACGTGAATAGTATGCAAGAGTCCATTTTGAACCGACTTATAGGGCCCCAGTGCTTAGGAAACAGTTTTTTTAATCTTCGCTGCCTAAGGCTTTACTTCACGAGTCGAGACGAATCGAGCATTTCTCGCAAGAATATCCTAACGTCACAGTTAACCTCCGCTCTTTACGACAGAGGTCCGTTAGGGTCTGTGGTACTAGGGTTTTGTCCGTCGTACCGTCGTGTCGGCTGATGTATTCCTCGATAGGCAACATTGCTGTTCGAGTAGCCTTGCGACTGTTGTGTCTCTGATCCCTTCGGGGGTTGGACAAGATGTCTTCAAGCAATCCTCCTAGGCAGTTTGACCGTCGGAAGAGCAAGCGTCAGGAATTTTTCCATGCCGCTTTTTACTTGAGGTTAGGCTCATTTTAGAGAGCCCCGATGAGTCATAACCACTCCACGCTGGTGTGGGATGATCCTCGACGGTCTTTCCGGCTTTATATGAGTTGCCGTCAAGACCCTCAAGCCAGGAATTTGGCCTTCGCTTCGTTTGATGGCATTGTGTCTGCTGTATCGAGACGAATGTCGTGGTTATCTCTAGGTTACTGGTGAACCGTCGAGATTTGGAACTAGGGATTTTACTGTTAGGTCCACGTTACCTCTCCCGGTACTTTCGGGGTTGCGAAAACGGTAAAATAAAATTTTTTCTAGACTTGGTAACATGGACCGTAAAAGCCGGATCTTTGCTAAACAACACACTAGCATCCTAACTAGAGATTTATCTACTCGGTTAGGGGTTATACCTCAACTTGAACTCCTTCTCTCCTTGTTGTTCTTCTCCTTGCTTGCTCCAAGGGTTGATCCGGACTTTGGTCACCTCCGCGGCCTCCTTGAGTCGAAGACGATCCACCCGAGAGATGTACACCGAGCTCCACCTCGAGCCGAGGTAACTAGGGCAACAAGATTGCTAGTCTTGGTACCCTAGGTTGTGTAGAAGAGAAAGATGGAGGTGTTTGTCTATGTGGACTCTTTTTATCTCAACACATGAGATCAAAAGAATTTGTCAAGAGGAGGAAGATGAAGGAGCTAGCAACCATGGAACATTTCTTTTCTTCTCATGAGAAAGAGCAAGAGAGAGAAATGAGAATGAATTATGAGCTAAAGAAAATGAACTATGGTTCAATAATGCACTAAACCATCATTACCAATCCTATCAAGATAAAGTTTGATAGCTATATTGAAATGACCATTATCATAATCAAAAAAGAAAAAGAAAAAGAAAAGAAGAGTGTAAACCTCTCTTGAAAGTCAATGGTCAACACGGTCAACCGTTCAACAAAGTCAAGAGAGGTCAATGGGGTCAAATGGTTAATGCAATTAGCCATCATAAAATTATCACTAAAAGGATTAGTAAATGATGTCCACGGCTCATAATGGTTTTGACCAAACGAACTGTCAAAACTCTAATGAGTCCGCCTCAAAATGGTTTTGACCGAATCAACTGTCAAAACCCTAATGAGCCTGCCACATAACGGTTTTGGCCGAACCAACTGCCAAAACCCTGATGAGGCACCTCCTCCTTCATCGCTCCGGAAAACTGTGCATACACACCTGCATCCGCATTCCGTAGAATGCGGATGCGCAGAAGACAAAACAAATCCATCCGTGCAATACTAGGATCCGGCTTAAACCAAAGCCCACTAGTATTGCCTGGCCGAACACCACACGCACACAAGTGTACGTAAGTGATCGCAGCCCTGCCGTAAAACCATACGGCCTCTACACGTTTCGCTCAGTGCAGGGAAACTCTCTTTGTGGGACTCTAAAGACTCGACACTACGTTGGCAGTGGGTTTAACCACAGACCGTAAGCGGCACTAGCTGTACGTAACGGTCCCCAGGTAGATGCCGATAAGAAGGCCGATGAGGTAAACCCATCCGAACTCCTACTGAGCCTGTATGTGACAATCCCCGTACAGTCCGGTCTGTCTGATACATCGCATGGCGGGCCTAGGGGGCGGTAAACGCCAGTCCCCTAATAGCGGTACAAGTCGTGTCGGAGTGAAGCCCAGAACACCCTGAGATAACACTGGAAACCTACCAGTATATCTCGCTTGCCCTGGCCAGAGACTACTCGTGTAATGGCTCTCCTAGACACAACGCGATGTCAACCCCCAATACCGGGAGAGACGAATCCTGTCTAACCGTCACTGCCTCCAAGTGCTTCGGGACTGCACCCAACTACTACCTGTTTGCACGACTCAGTAGAGCCGTGGTAGGGTAGTAATCAAAGAACAGTGGGAACACACTCAAGGCGAAGTGACAGTGTCAAGTCAGCGGACTAAGCTGTACTCATGTCACCTGGGAACTGATAACTGACCAACCATCAGTTCCCGACAAGTCCTGTCCAGTGTACTCGTAACCTAACGAGCACCCGCATACTATCTCAAGTACGATGTACTGACGGCTGTGGGACAGACCGTCTCCCGTGCTGGGATGAGAAACGCATACGCTAGTCTACTCCGGAGTATCGATGCCCTATCTCGATAATCCCATGACTAGGGACGTGTATAAGGATGTGCTTATGGATTACCTAGCCTCCACGAGTGTGATCGCCATCACAACGCCGGTAATCAAGCAAAGATCCTAAGGGCTCTACTAATACGTAAAGGTGATATAATAAAGAAACACACATGTACACATTAAAGCAGAGACAAACCAAGTAGCATACTACTATATTGAGCAAGATTGTCTGTACAACTGTGAATATCCCAAGCTTCCATCAAGTAATAAACATACTAGTATGATACAGTAATGGCCTCTAGGGCATATACACTAACAATCTCCCACTTGCACTAAGGCCATGTACTGGCGTATCGAAGACCTATCATCTCGATCAGCCGCTCGAACCGAGTCTGGGGCAATGCCTTCGTGAATGGGTCCGCTGTGTTGTCCTTTGTGTCCACTCTCCGCACCTCGATCTCCTGGCGATCAATGATCTCCCTGATCAGGTGATACCGCCTTAAGATGTGCCTGGATTTCTGATCGGACCTTGGTTCCTTCGCTAAAGCTATAGCCCCATTGTTATCGCAATACAAAGGTATTGGGTCAACAATGGACGGAACCACCTGAAGTTCACTAATGAACTTCTTCATCCAGACCGCCTCTTTTGCAGCATCGCTTGCAGCAATGTATTCAGCCTCCATCGTCGAGTCTGCGACGGTATCCTGTTTGGAACTCCTCCAACATACCGCCCCTCCGTTGAGGGTAAACACAAAACCCGAGACAGACTTGCTGTCATCTTTGTCACTCTGGAAGCTTGAATCGGTAAAGGACTCGACCCTGAGGTCTCCATTACCGTAAACCAGGAACATCTCCTTAGTCCTTCTCAGGTACTTGAGAATGTTCTTCACTGCTGTCCAGTGGTCCTCACCTGGGTCTGACTGATACCGGCTTACCGCGTTCAGCGCGTAAGCTACATCTGGTCTTGTACATAGCATCGCATACATTATAGATCCTACCGCCGAAGCGTAGGGTATAGTGCTCATGCGAACCCTCTCCTCGTCAGTCTTAGGAGACATCTTCTTGGAGAGGGTAATTCCGTGCAATGTGGGTATGTTACCGTGCTGGGAATCCTCCATACTAAATCTCTTTAGTACGGTCTCTATGTACCTGGACTGCGAAAGTCCCAGTAGTCTCTTGGATCTATCTCTATAGATCTTGATCCCCAGAATGTACGAGGCATCACCCAGGTCCTTCATGGAGAACCGTTGTGACAAATATAGCTTGACCGATTGTAGCATAGGAATGTCATTTCCTATCAAAAGAATGTCGTCCACGTACAAGACTAGGAATACGACAGTTCGTCCTACAATCTTCTTATAGACACAAGGTTCATCTTCGTTCTTGATGAAATCAAATTCCTTGATTGCCTCATCAAAACAGATGTTCCAGCTCCGCGATGCCTGCTTTAATCCATAAATGGATTTAAGCAACTTGCACACCTTCCCTCTGCTCCCACTGTCTACGAAACCTTCTGGCTGATCCATGTAAACACACTATTCCAAACAACCGTTTAGGAAAGCCATTTTAACATCCATCTGCCAGATTTCATAGTCATGGAAGGCAGCAATGGCAAGTAGGATCCGAATGGATTTGAGCATAGCCACCGGAGAAAAAGTTTCGTCATAGTCCAAACCAGGTCTTTGACGAAAACCTTTTGCAACGAGTCTAGCCTTATAGGTTTCCACCTGCCCATCTACACCAAGTTTCCTTTTGTAGATCCATTTGCATCCAACGGGTTTTACCCCAGGTGGAGCAATATCCAAGGTCCACACTTTATTGGCGTACATGGACTCCATTTCGGATTGCATTGCTTCCTGCCACTTATCAGAGTCCCTACTGATAATGGCCTGCCTGAAACTGGTAGGGTCATCTTCTTCCAAGATGCAATCCTCTCGATCCCCGTCTATGAGAAAACCATAGTATCTCTCGGGCGGATGAGAAGTCCTACCAGATCTGCGGAGTGGCTGAGGTTCGTCTGGGGTTATTGAATTCTGAGGTTCTGTCAAATCTTCAGTTTCATTATGTGGTCGCTGAATTTCTTCCAGTTCTACCGAACTCCCACTTGTTTCTTTTGCAAGAAATTGCCACTCTAAAAAGGTGGCGTGGCGAGATACAAACACCTTCTGTTCCTCGGTGTGGTAGAACAGATATCCTGTGGAGTTCTTAGGATATCCCACAAATTTACATAGAACTGAACATGCCTGAAGTTTGTCCGGATTTTGTACTTTTACATAGGCCGGACAACCCCATATCTTAATACGTTTAAGATACGGCTTTTTACCATTCCATATCTCGAACGGTGTCTTAGGCACAGATTTAGACGGAACATCGTTCAATAGATATGCTGCTGTCAACAGCGCATGTCCCCAAAATGAAAGAGGTAACTCGGCATTACTCATCATGGAGCGAACCATATCCAGTAGGGTACGATTCCTCCGCTCCGATACACCGTTGTGCTGTGGTGTATAAGGAGGAGTAAGCTAAGAGAGAATACCATTCTCTTTTAAGTAATCTAGGAATTCCGTGCTTAAGTACTCCCCTCCTCTATCAGACCGGAGGATCTTGATACTTTTGCCATTCTGGTTCTCTACTTCGTTTCTGAATTCCTTGAATTTCTCAAAAGCTTCAGATTTGTGTTTCATCAGATACACATATCCGAACCTAGAGAGATTGTCAGTGAATGTGATGAAGTACGAGAACCCACCCCTTGCATGTATAGACATCGGACCACATACATCACTATGTACGAGTCCCAAGAGCTCTGCTGCTCTTTCTCCATGTCCGGTGAATGGAGATTTGGTCATCTTCCCTTTGAGACAAGACTGACAAGTTTCATAAGATGAAAACTCGAACGCATCCAAGAGTCCATCTTTATGCAACTTACTCAATCTTTTCTCTCCGATATGACCAAGTCTACAATGCAACAAGTAGGATTCATTCGTTTCTAAATTCTTCCTCTTGCGTGTGTTTTATACATTGAGAACTATATTCTGATTTAGAACGTAGATACCATTACACAGTGTACCTTCTGCAACCAGTACCTTATGAAGGTAAATGTTCATGATATTTCTATCAAGAACAAAGTTATATCCATCTTTATCGAGTAAAGAAACTGATATGATGTTGCAAACCATGGAAGGTACATAGTAGCAATCGTTCAAAATCATAGTCTTGCCATTTGGCAATACTAGGTGATATTCACCGACGGCTGCCGCATTAACTTGTGCTCCGTTCGCTACTCTGAGTAACATATCACCCGGTGCAACTTTCCTACTTTTTCTCAGTCCCTGCAATAAATTACAGATATGAGATCCTGATCCGGTATCAAGTACCCAGGAGGTAGGGCTGACCGTAAAACAGTTCTCAATTACAAGAACACCTGAAGTAGATGCAAAACTATGCTTCTTCTTCAACTGGGTATCCTGGGAATCCATACAATCCCCTTTCCCTTGCTCATACTTATGACTGTTGTCACAAGTTAGAGCCGAACCAACGTTCCCCAGCCCCGAATAAGAATTCGGATCGGTCAAGCGATACATTTTATTATCTTGATTAGGGCGTGAAATGGTTGCTACCTGAAGAGAGAGAAAAGAAACAATTAGCGTGCGCTCTTGCAAGTTTAGATTGGTTTTTAATTTATCTAAACAGGATGGCTCCCACTGTCTCTCGAATCCCTCCTCAAACCATAAAGGAAGAATTAGTCGGGATCAATCTCACCGTACAATACTTGCTTAACCGTTCAGCCAGGCCTGTGTCGGTACTTCGAGGGAGGTTTTCCAACGCTTTCGCGAAGTTCCTTAATTAAGTAACCTCTTTTCCCTGTGGGCGTAGCCCCGCTAACACCTTTCTAGACACCTACTTGGTTTATAGCATTGATCGTTAAGCGAGAAAGTTCCCGAGGAGTAGCATATACTCACAGTAGGATCGGGATCCAAATATCATCGCGTGACAAAACTGAAGGAATCCTACCAGAATCATCACACTCCAAATGGTATGCAACACTAGCACGTTTCAGTACTTTTGAAACTCCCGATGTGGTTTTTGCCCCTAGGACCCAAGTGACCTTGACTGAGCCAACATATCAAAGGATCCTAGTCAAGTTCAACCCGTCATTATCTTGACTGCATTAGACCCACCCGTACGAGTCCTTGACTGAGCCAAAATGACCGCACGACTGTCCTAACCAATCACTTTGTATCCTACGGAAAAATATTACATAGCTACCATACACTACGCCTCGACTGAGTACGAAATACGTAGCATGAATACTAAGCAATATCAATCCGAAACGACGGAGGGCTACGACTGGGTTTTGGCGAAAACCCGTTAACGTAATGAACTTGATATCGTTGAAAGAACGTGATACACTTTTTGAAAATATAGTGACGAAAACTTTTGCTAAAGAGGTCACTCCCTGTGAAGGGATCTCGGCTCTTTCCTCGTCGAGTGAGGTGCTGGGCATTCATAAGATGAATACCTCGATGCAAAGCAAGAATAATCGACTATAGTGAAGTTATCACCCTGACGCAAACTTTTGTCCAAGGGGTCACTCCCGATGAGGGGATCTCGGCCCTTGCCTCGTCGAATGAGGTGTTGGGCATTCATAACCGAATACCTCGATGCAAAACAAAAGTGAACGTCCTTGCAATAACAACTTTTTGAAAAATTGTTCCAACAACGTCTTTTAGGTTTATTTTCTTGCATTAGTTCTTTTAATGCATCCCATCATTTAATCCTACCATTGCAGAAAACAACCAAAATATGACGTACGCTTATGCCATTCGCATTCGCCACGGGGCCCCGTCATCACCCGTTAGGTTACTTAACTAACGACAGAGCGGGGGCTGGGCTAGCGCGGCTGAAAAACATAAGCAACGCCTAAATAGTTATAATATATAGATATATAGCAATGATAGCCAATCCAGATCACAGATGAACATTTTGGATATACTAGGAACCCGCGATTCGTTCTAGCCTGCAACGAAAAGCGGATTACACGGTCGCGATGAATAGCCAATACCCCACCCAAGACCCCTACGGGTGCGGCAAACTACCCGCCAAGTACCCGAAGAGAAGCAACCTCCCACAACACCGTGAGTAGGCCACTCGGCACTTCGAGATACCCGGTAGTTTGTGCACCCCCTCCATGGGTCTATCCTAGGAGCAAAAACAGTAAAAAGAATTATACAATGACGGCTACAACCCCGACCCGGTTGTGCGGCCATACAAATAATATTACATCAATTTACAAATTTATTACATGAATGAAAGAAAAAGAAACTCTCATCTCACATCCACCCCGGCTATTCATCCGCGACAATCCAACGAGTTCATATACACATACCATCAACAACACAGATCACAGATATGTATAACCCCCACTAATCAACGTATAGCGATTAGTAGACGTTCAATACATATATAACATTACAGATATAACCATTAGCCAAAGTCTACAGAACATCGACCAAAAAATACGGATTTTTGAGCCCCAAAAACAAATTTTGCTTTCTGGAAAATCTGGACAGAAAAATCATATTCCAAAAATCCCAAAATACCCATATAAGAACACTGCAGGAAACCCGATTCACAACCGAGCTAACTCGGCCGCGGTTCCGCGGCATAAGAAAGCTTATGCCGCGGTTCCGCGGAGCTTTAGCCGAGTTAAGGGATCGTTTTTCTCCAGTGTTCTAACAAAAGCCTGAGCCGATTTTTAAGACATGATTTATTATTTTTTTGAGCAGAAAAAAAATCGGCAGAAACTTAGGGTTTCCGGGGTGTTTTGCGGTTTTTTCGTTCGGTTGATATTCTAAATACTTTGCTAACATGCTAGGGTGTGTTTAGTTAGGCTCTGATACCACTGTTAGGTCTACGTTACCTCTCCCGGTACTTTCGGGGTTGCGGAAACGGTAAAACAAAATTTTTTCTAGACTTGGTAACATGGACCGTAAAAGCCGGATCTTTGCTAAACAACACACTAGCATCATAACTAGAGATTTATCTACTCGGTTAGGGGTTATACCTCAACTTGAACTCCTTCTCTCCTTGTTGTTCTTCTCCTTGCTTGCTCCGAGGGTTGATCCGGACTTTGGTCACCTCCGCGGCCTCCTTGAGTCGAAGACGATCCACACGAGAGATGTACACCGAGCTCCACCTCGAGCTGAGGTAACTAGGGCAATAAGATTGCTAGTCTTGGTACCCTAGGTTGTGTAGAAGAGAAAGATGGAGGTGTTTGTCTATGTGGACTCTTTTTCTCTCAACACATGAGATCAAAAGAATTTGTCAAGAGGAGGAAGATGAAGGAGCTAACAACCATGGAACATTTCTTTTTTTCTCATGAGAAAGAGCAAGAGAGAGAAATGAGAATGAATTATGAGCTAAAGAAAATGAACCATGGTTCAATAATGCACTAAACCATCATTACCAATCCTATCAAGATAAAGTTTGATGGCTATATTGAAATGACCATTATCATAATCAAAAAAGAAAAAGAAAAAGAAAAGAAGAGTGTAGACCTCTCTTGAAGGTCAATGGTCAACACGGTCAACCGGTCAACAAAGTCAAGAGAGGTCAATGGGGTCAAATGGTCAATGCAATTAGCCATCATAAAATTATCACTAAAAGGATTAGTAAATGATGTCCGCGGCTCATAATGGTTTTGACCAAACGAACTGTCAAAACCCTAATGAGTCCGCCTCAAAATGGTTTTGACCGAATCAACTGTCAAAACCCTAATGAGCCTGCCACATAACGGTTTTGGCCGAACCAACTGCCAAAACCCTGATGAGGCACCTCCTCCTTCATCGCTCCGGAAAACTGTGCATACACACTTGCATCCGCATTCCGTAGAATGCGGATGCGCAGAAGACAAAACAAATCCATCCGTGCAATACTAGGATCCGGCTTAAACCAAAGCCCACTAGTATTGCCTGGCCGAACACCACACGCACACAAGTGTACGTAAGTGATCGCAGCCCTGCCGTAAAACCATACGGCCTCTACACGTTTCGCTCAGTGCAGGGAAACTCTCTGTGTGGGACTCTAAAGACTCGACACTACGCTGGCAGTGGGTTTAACCACAGACCGTAAGCGGCACTAGCTGTACGTAACGGTCCCCAGGTAGATGCCGATAAGAAGGCCGATGAGGTAAACCCATCCGAACTCCTACTGAGCCTGTATGTGACAATCCCCGTACAGTCCGGTCTGTTCGTCTGATACATCGCATGGCGGACCTAGGGGGCGGTAAACGTCAGTCCCCTAATAGCGGTACAAGTCGTGTCGGAGTGAAGCCCAGAACACCCTGAGATAACACTGGAAACCTACCAGTATATCTCGCTTGCCCTGGCCAGGGACTACTCGTGTAATGGCTCTCCTAGACATAGCGCGATGTCAACCCCCAATACCGGAAGAGACGAATCCTGTCTAACCGTCACTGTCTCCAAGTGCTTCGGGACTGCACCCAACTACTACCTGTTTGCACGACTCAGTAGAGCCGTGGTAGGGTAGTAATCAAAGAACAGTGGGAACACACTCGAGGCGAAGTGACAGTGTCAAGTCAGCGGACTAAGTTGTACTCATGTCACCTGGGAACTGATAACTGATGATAGGTATAATACCAACCATCAGTTCCCGACGAGTCCTGTCCAGTGTACTCGTAACCTAACGAGCACCCGCATACTATCTCAAGTACGACGTATTGACGGCTGTGGGACAGACCGTCTCCCGTGCTGGGATGAGAAGCGCATACGCTAGTCTACTCCGGAGTATCGATGCCCTATCTCGATAATCCCACGACTAGGGACGTGTATAAGGATGTTCTTATGGATTACCTATCCCCCACGAGTGTGATCGCCATCACAACGCCGGTAATCAAGCAAAGATCCTAAGGGCTCTACTAATGCGTATAGGTGATATAATAAAGAAACACACATGTACACATTAAAGCAGAGACAAACCAAGTAGCATACTATTATATTGAGCAAGATTGTCTGTACAACTGTGAATATCCCAAGCTTCCATCAAGTAATATACATACTAGTATGATACAGTAATGGCCTCTAGGGCATATACACTCACATTTGCCGTGGCTCCGTTGTTTGATTGTCGCGTCTAAATCCTGCTGGAGTAAGAACACTGTGGTGACATCTCGTCTGCTGTATCGAGACGAACGTCGAGGTGGTGATCACTCCGTGCTAGTGTGAAATGATCTCCATTGGTCTTTCAGGTTTTATATGAGTTGCCGTCAAGACCCTGAAGCTAGGAATTTGGCCTTCGCTTCGTTTGCTGGCATTGTGTCTGCTGTATCGAGACGAATGTCGCGATTGTGAGGTGGAGCTGGGATTTTGCCATCACTCCGCTTTGTTTCGACCATGGGGTCTTTCGTTGACGTTGCATCTGCATCCTGTTGGACTGCGAGGGAACGTCGTTGTTGACATTGCGTCTGCTGTAACGGGACAAATGCTGAGGTGGAGCTGAGATTTTGCCGTCACTCTGCTTTGTTTGGATCGTGAGGTCTTTTGTTGACGTTGCATCTGCATCCTGATGGACTACGAAGGAACGCCATTGTTGACGTTGCGTCTGTTGTAATGAGACGCATGTCGAGATGATCTCTAGGTTGTCTGCGAACCATCGAGGTTTGGAACTAGGGACTAAGCCGTGGCTCCGTTTGGTGATGTTGCGTCTGAGTCCTGCTGGAATGAGGAGGAACGCTGTTGTGGGTCTCCAGGCTATAGACGTGGCCGTCGAGACTTGGCTCCGTTTTCTGATGGAGCTTGGGGGGAGGAGTGTGATTCCTTCATTATTTGTGCCCCTGGATTATATACAGGGATCGATGTGATCTCACCTGTAGGGCAAAAGTTTCATTCTATATATTTTTCTTTCCGCGATACTCTATCATTTTAGCTTTTATATCGCGAAGGTCGTGATTGCCCAATCATTTCGGCTATTTTTCGCGGTGCCCAATCATTTCGGCTATTCGTTTTATTTTTACTCACTGCTTTTTATTGCGAGTTGCCTAATCATTTCGGCTATTTGGCATGCATACATTTTTACTTGCTGATTTTGTTTGCAAGTTGCCCCATCATTTCGGCTATTTCGTATGCATGTACGGCTTGCTGGCCTTCTACCGCAAGCTTGGAATTAGACACCGATTTCGGCATCAGCATTGCTACAACTGGGATATGGCCAGGAGAGAATCATCATTTGCCTCTGTCGATGTCGAACAAAGGTGGCTTAGTAAACAGGGTTAGGATTCTGTCAACTAAGGCTTTTGACTTCATGAGCCGTAAGGGTCTCACAAAGGTATTTCTCCCTACAAGTCGTGAGGATCTCGTAGGTGTGTTTTCTCCTTAGGAATCGTGAGAATTCCTAAGTGCATGGCTTCTTGTAAGTCTTAAGGATCTTACAAGAGTGTTTTCTCCTTATAAGTCGAGAGGACTTACAAGGGTTGTTCACCATATGGACATATCCCTAGTCACAGATGGGACTGGGTTAGGGAAATGTTTATTCGCGCCCGTAGATTGTATACAAGGGTCAGTATCGAGCTGCTTGTAGGGCAATATCAGAGGTTGTGGGGGTTGCTTAAGAACAGGTTCATGTCTCTGTAACTTAAGACTTTCAAATCTTATGAGCCGTGAGGGTCATATAAGAGAATTCTCCTTACGAGTCGTGAGGATCTCGCAAGTGTAATTTCTCCTTAGGAATCGTGGGGATCTCTAAGTGTGTTTCTCCCTTGTGAGTCGTAAGGATCTTACGCGGGTGGTTTCTCCTCACAAGGTCGAGAGGACCCTGCAAGTGTCTTTTAACGAGGCCGTGCCCTTTCGGGTTTTCACAAACACTCGCCGGTAGCCCTGCTGTTTTTACTCACGGAGCCCTTTCGGGTTTTCATCCGTGCCCATTTTGCTTATGGACATACCGTTTTCTTTTTTTTTTATTCTTTTCTTTTTCTCTTTTTTTTATATATATAACGAGGTTGCGCCCTTTTGGGTTTTCACAAACACTCGCCGGTAGCCCTGCTGTTTTTACTCACGGAGCCCTTTCGGGTTTTCATCCGTGCCCATTTTGCTTATGGACATACCGTTTTTATTTATTTATTTTTTAATCAGCTTCGGGATGCTGCGATCTGCCGTAGCTTCTTGACATCTCGGTCAACAGCTAGTTTTAGGAAATAATGATCCGTCATTAGTTTAAGGACGTTTCAGTCCGCTGTTAGTTTATTGACGTTTCGGTCCACCGTCGCCGTATTTGAGGTGAATCTCTAGTTTACTGACTTCTCGGTCTATGGGGCTGTCCCTATGAATGAGCATGATGCCCCCGACATATCCATCTTTCTCGGGGCATGTGGTTGTGGCGGGCTTACCTTCCAGTTTTCGGACAACGCGAACTTACCCTGTTGGTATTGGTCTTCAACCCAGTTTTTGAAGACGTAGCAGTTTTCGATCGGATGGCCCAATACTTGGTGGTAAGGGCAGTAATTAAGATTGTTGACCTTATTCAGTTGTAGCTGGTATTTCAGCTCCGGTAGAGTGATAAGCCTGTTGCGCATCGTTAGTTCGAACAGTGTCCTTGTTTCATCTCGGGGAAATGAGCAAGGACGTTTCAACTTTTCATAGAGGGGTTGCCGCTTGTTGTTTTGGCGAACAACCGGTCTAGGGCCACTCGACTGTTGTTGAGGGTTGGCAATGAAGGCCATTTTTTCCTTCCCTTTATCCTTTTCGTTCGATCTCTTGTTTGCGGGTTCGGGATTCTTTCCGGGTAGCAGGTGATTGCACAGCTGAATGTTCTCGCAACTTCTCAATTCTTTCGTTTTAGAGATGGATTCCTTGAAGAGAGGGCCGAGGGCTACTTTTTCGTCGGAGTCGCTCCCGAATGTGAGAACTCGCGGTCCCTCGGGATCAATTCTATGACAATTGCCGGCAATTCTTATACGCTCATCTGTCGCATTTTTCCGCCGTCTACGAGCTTCACGCTTTGTCCAGTTATAGTGTTGCCTGTGAGCGACATATTCTTGCCACCAACACTTAAAGGAGTTGCAGTCTTCAGTAGGATGTGCAATCTTCTGATGATATAAGCAGAAGTTAGGATGTACGTCCGCTTCATCAAGATGTATCCCACCAGGAGATTTTTCTCTGAAAGAGGGCAACCTCATCCCCATCGATATGGCTTTGGCGAATCGTTTCCTTGTCTTGACCCTGCTTTCATTTGCGGCGGATGTACTTTGATCTGGTGGGAATGTTTCGACCCTTTGGTCCTGTCGCCGGCGTTTGGCCTTTTCAAATATGGCCATCTCACGCTCCCGATCAGCTTTACTTCTCAGGAGAGCTTCGTTTAGGAATGCGTCGATCATTTCATCTGACGGCCCCAGAAGTTCCAATTCAGGCTCTGCCCCCAGTTTCTTTATGCAAGGATCCTCTTCATTGTCTAGCGATGAATGAGAGATCACATGGCAACTTGCTACGTAATCCTCAGATTCATCCGACGATTCTTCTCCATCATCTCCGTCCTCAAGAACGTGGCTGAGGAATTCTTGGAGCATGATTGGAGTCCGCGCCTTCTGGTTATACTCTTCCAACGCGTCAATCTGCTTTTGTAGGTCCGTGCGCTTGTCGCCAGGCTTCACGGGCTTCTTAGATTTCTTCTTCTTTTTCGAAGATTTCGACGGCTGGGTGTGAACGCTTTGGCTATTACCACCAATATTTAGAGTTGGGCATGGCTTCAGCATCCCCTTGATGATCTCAGGTTCTAACGGGTTCTTCCATCTGATCGCCGGGCATGTCTGAAGATCATTCAGCATCTTTTTGGTTTTGGCCGAAAGGGCCACTTCACACGGGGCCTCTTCGACAAAAGAGCACGATGCCCCTGACGTGTCCATCTTTTTAGGAGCATGAGGTTGTGGCGGGTTCACCTTCCAGTTTTCGGATAACGCGAACTTGCCTTGTAGGTATTGATCATCAACCCAGTTTTTGAAGACGAAGCAATCTTTGATCGGATGGCTTACTGCTCGGTGGTAAGGGCAGTAATTAGGATCGTTGACATCGCCTGGCTGCAACGGACGTTTCGGACTCGGCAAATTGATGAGTCTGTTGCGCACTGCCAGCTCAAACAGTCTCCTCGTTTTATCCCAAGGAAACGAGTAAGGACATCCCAGTCTCTCCTCGAGGGATGGGTGTGGACGCACGTTGTTTTGGCGAACAACTGGCTTTGAGTTGCTCGGCTGTTGTTGAGTATTGGCGACGACGATAGCTTTCCCTTTTTCTTTCTCATTTTGAGAGTCTGGCTTTGTAGGAGACGGTCTGTGACCCATCTGGTCCATTTGAGCCAGTTTGTCGATCAAGGCCTGGAAAGTAGTTGGCTTGAAGAACATCATGAATTGTGAGATGGTCGCTTGCGGATCAAGAGTGCCCACGAACATGCCTACCACAGGTGCTTCTTCGATGCGTTGTTCGCACTTCGACCATAAGTTTCGCCACCGTATTGCGTATTAGACCCACGTTTCGCCTGGCTTCACCATGGCATTAATCAGTGCCGTTATCGGGGTGCGTTCACTAGCGCTTGCAAATCTTTGTGTAAACAGTAACTCCATCTCCGCAAATGTTTTGACTGAGTCGTTAGGTAGCTCCAAATACCATTCAAATGTCGTTTCTGCTAGGCTGCCGACGAATTGGCGAAGCAACAGTTTGTCGTCGCCTTTAGTGTTGCCGCATAAGGCTCTGAATTGAGCGACATGCTGATGTGGATTCCCGTCCCTTTATATACATGGAACTTAGGGATCGTATATCCCTGCGGGTAACTGATTTAGTCATACCAGCCCGGATAGGGTCGTCCGGTTCTAACAATTTATCCAGCCGCTTCATTCGCCTGATGAACTCGTATCTGATGAGCTATATAGTCGTCTAGTGCAACTTTGGAAATGGTTTCCTCCTTGGCTGCCGAATGAGCCGGAAGAGGATTAGATGTTTCTTTTCTATCATCTTCAATAATGATCGGAGGGTCTTCAGCTGGAGGGTCCGGCTGTAACATCATTCCTACCATGTCTTGGAAGAGAAGCGCCATTTGTTTTATGTTGGCAGCTTGTTCTGCTGCTTCTCTGTCCTTCTTTTCGAGGACTCTGCGTAGGAAGTCAGCGTCAGTTTCTTGTTCGTGACGCTGTTCTGATGATGACTCCGAGCTTTCTTTTGGCCCGGTAAGTGCGGCCATTGCAGTCATCATTTCCTGAAGCTTCTGCTGTTGCTCCTGGGCTTTTGTCACGGATCAGGTGAGCGGTCGGTGACCCGTCGAAGCGCGGCTATCCTCTTTCTCGGATGCCATATAGACAGTGTGCATCACCATGCCCCCAGACTTGGGGCATTTAGATTCAGTGACTTTGCGATTTGCCAAAGACGCAGGGATCTTCTCCGACCTCCTTCTTTTGTGAGCGGTCAAAGTTGAGGGGGCCGTTGTAGTGGGCACCCAAGTAGCTGCTGCTTTTTCTGGCTTGACAGAGTAGTCCTTCTCCTGCCGAACCTTCATCTTTTTCTGTCGGCGGAGATAGTCTTCATCCAGTATGGAGTCTTAGACTTGACGCCAGACCTTGTAAATTTTAGATGACAGCCGTTGAGGGGGCTGCTCCAGCTTCACATTTGGGGCATTATCCACAAGTGTAGGAGATCTTTTCAATACAGCAGTTGGCGAGTTTTTGCGCACCTTTCTTAGCGGTTCAAAACTATTCCCGGTCGGAACAGCAGCATCGATTTCCACCATCGGAGCTGGCGGAGTTAGCCTAGAGGGGGAGTTGCCCCCAGCCTTCCTTACCCGGCGCCAGTGACGACGGTGAGCATGTCGTGCGATTGGAGTTGGTTTAGCCGTAGGGGCGACCTCCTCATGCCCCCTGTGTTGGTCAGAATTCGCTGTTATCAGCCTTTTAAAGGCCGACGTCTGTTGAATGGGGACGGCCAACCTATCAAAAGGGGACTTCCGAGTAGGGGAAACAACCATGGTGATTTCGCCTGGAACGGGAACAGAAATAGTCTGTCTTGTGAAGACCGACCATTTGGCAGGAGAAACCGCCTTGGTGATTTTGGGAGCAAGGATGGATACCCGCTTCGGGATAACGCCTTCTGGTATTACAGGCTTCTTCATGGGCCCGTTGGAGCCCTGGCCTAGTCTGTTAAAACCCGAGGCAGTGGAGTTGGGCGACCCGTTGAGAGGGGCCGCAGTAGTAGCAAGCCGATCGAATACCGACTTCTTTGGAGCTTCTTGCGACGACAATGGGGCATTAAAGCTCATCGGTGGGAGCATAGTCCCGAAGAATACTCCAGTGGTGGCTTGAGTTACCCGCTCCACTGGCATCTTGAAAAGGGGGGCCGCTTGGGGCCCGTAAGTCACTCTTCCAGAAAGGACGGAGTGAGAGTTGCAGTTGCAGTTAGTGCAGTTTGAAGCCATCGATCTTCTGTTTTCTGCACGGAGCAAGACACCAAATTTAAGTACCTCGAATCCACAGGCAACCACAGCAAACCGCGATTCGTTTGCGAACACGACACACGAAGTGTGGAGTGGAAAGAGGAATAGGTCTTACCGAGCGTGCCAGAATCTGTTCCCCTCCGAATGACGCGGCGGAGACGCGATAAACGTCTTGCCTGAAATTCGGGGCAGATGCTAATTGGAGCTATCCGTCCACCTCTCCGAAGATGCCAAGTTGATTTATGGCACCATGTATCGAAGGTTTAAACGGATGCGGCCGATGTAGCAGACTTCGTCAGATTCCCCCTCGTTCGAGGGGTTTTTGATTGTGGGGACGCTCTTCCCTGCAGGCACAAGCCCCTGCAGTTAATTACGCTACCGCATCGCGGTAACAACTTTCTCCTTCTCCAGATGGTCACTTCATGTCGTGGGTGTTTGTTTTGTTTGTGGTTTCCCATGAATTGTATACGAAGACTAATTTATGTTGTTGCCCGTAGGACGTGGATTAGTCCAAATCCGTACTTTCTTAGATTTGGGTTTGGGGTTTTGGTTTAAGGATACGTTAGTCTTATTTTGGACTAAGATCAACTTAAACGTTTGTTAAGGATACGTTAGTCTAATTTTCAGACTAAGATCGACTTAACGGGATCGTTTAGATCCAGCAAGAGAGCATTTGGGCTCTATTGTTTAGTTTAGAGACATTGCGGTCGATTTTCCAGTTTAGAGGCATGGTGGTCCATGGCATGTATGGCCGTCGGGACCCGTCACCTCTCTGACGACGTTGAAGGATTACAACGACAGATATCAGAGGAGTTCAGAGATGTACCCTCGAACCAATGTTGGTTGGGAGATCTATAGTCCAATTTGGGACTAAGGTCTGTTTGAAGGTTTATGAGCATATGGGCTCGGTTGAACATTTTATTGTTCTAGCTGTTGAGTTTTTATTTGGGCTTGGCCCTTTTATAATGCATAGTATTGGGCTCTGTAGTTAAATGCATAGCATTTAGTGGTCTAATAGTGCGCTACGTGGCCTGTCAGGCGCTTTGCGCCAATTAAAGAGCGCAAGGCGCTAGCGCACATGGAGGTGACACGTGTCGCGCTCTGCTGAGTGAAAGTCTGTTAGCGCAGTGCACTGCGCCAGTGCGCTACGCTATTACGCTGCTGATACGTGGCGCGCTCTGGTGCAGTGCGCCAATCCAAGAGCGCAGCGCTCTGTTTTAGAAGCGTAAAGTGCAGATTGTTCTGTGGTTGACACGTGGCGCACTCTGGCGCAGTGCGCCAATCCAATAAGCGCAAAGGCACATTTCAAAAGTGCAAGGCACTGTTCAATAGCGCAGAGCGCATCTTGATCAAATTAAGATCAAAGAACAAATTGTTTGTTCTCTAAAAGAGGTTTTACCTCAAGATTCAAGAACCAATGGTTCTGTTCTCATCAAAAGGCTGTGCCTTTATATAAATCAAAAGATTTAGGGATGAAGTAAATTACTTCTTTAATCTTTTATGATTGGATCTTTTTTTTTATCTTTTTTTTTTTTTATATTGAATATCTTGATCTTGTTCTTAGATCTTTGATCTTTTTAGAAGAAATTCTTCTTTTTGTGAGGTGTTTTCATCTTTGTTCTTCAAGAATCAAATTCTTTACCTAGAAGAAGATGATCTTCTTTCTTCAAAGGCTTGCCTTTCAAATTTTTCAGAGAGTTCTCTCTTTTCTGTATGTGTGTATCTGTGAGACTTGGAGTTTAGGGGCCTTTATATAGGGCCAATTGGTTTGTTAGGTTAGTTACAGAGATCTTTCTCTGATTGATCTGGGGGTATTTCCCCACCGTTGGATCTTTGATCCTAAGGCCTCTGTTTTACTGAAGATAATCTTCTTATTTTAATAAGATTAAAAAGATCTTTCTAGAATTTTAATTCTGGTTAATTAATAATTTATTATTTAAATTACAGTGCTGGCGCAATTGGCGCTAGCGCACCTGTGTTTGACACGTGGCGCGCAGCGCAGAGCGCAGCGCAACTGCGCTAGCGCACCACTGTTTAACACGTGGCGCGCAGCGCAGAGAGCAAGTGTTCTGAAGCGTTGCTTCATTTATTTAAAATTTAAATTTTAAAACAGAGCATTGGTGGTGCGCTGCCTTGGGCACAGCGCTCCTTGTGCTGGCGTGTCTGCTTTTGACACGTGGCACTCTACGCACAGCGCAAGGGATCTGAAGCGTTGCTTCACCTTTTGAATTTTGAAATTCAAACAGAGCTTTGCTCTGATCGGGGGAAACAGCTATATCATTTCAGCTTTTATATCGCGAAGGTCGCGATTGCCCAATCATTTCGGCTATTTTTCGCGGTGCCCAATCATTTCGGCTATATATATTTTTATTTTTACTCGCTGTTTTTATTGCGAGTTGCCCAATTATTTCGGCTATTTTTGTATGCATACTTTTTTACTTGCCGATTTTGTTGCAAGTTGCCCCATCATTTCGGCTATTTCGTATGCATGTATGGCTCGCTGGCTTTTTTGCTGCAAGCTTGGAATTAGACCCCGATTTCGGCATCAGCACCACTACAACTAGGATATTGCCAGGAGCGAATCATCATTTGCCTCTGTCGATGACGAACAAAGGTGGCTTAATAAACAAGGTTAAGATCCTGTCGACTAAGACTTTTGACTTCATGAGCCGTAAGGGTCTCACAAAGGTATTTCTCCCTACAAGTCGTGAGGATCTCGTAGGTGCATTTTCTCCCTAGGAATCGTGAGGATCCCTAAGTGCGTGTTCTCCTATAAGTCATAAGGATCTTACAAGAGTGTTTTCTCTTTATAAGTCGAGAGGACTTTCAAAGGCTGTTTACCGTGTAAACATATCCCTAGTCACGGACGGGACTTTGTTAGGGAAATGTTTATTCGTGCCCTTGGATTGTATACAAGGGTCAGCATTGAGCCGCTTGTAGGGCAGTATTAGAGGTTGTGGGGGCTGCTTAAGAACAGGTTCAGATCCCTGTAGCTTAAGACTTTTGAATCTTATGAGTCGTGAGGGTCCCATAAGAGGGTTCTCCTTACGAGTCGTGAGGATCTCGCAAGTGTAATTTCTCCTTAGGAATCGTGGGGATCCCTAAGTGTGTTGCTCCCTTGTGAGTCGTAAGGATCTCACGCAGGTGGTTTCTTCTTACAGAGTCGAGAGGACCTTGAAAGTGTCTCTTAACGAGATTGCGCCCTTTCGGGTTTTCACAAAACTCGCCGGTAGCCCTGCTGTTTTACTCACGGAGCCCTTTCAGGTTTTCATCCGTGCCCATTTTGCTTATAGACATACCGTTCTCTTTTTTTTCTTTCTTTTTATTCTAATGAGATTGCGCCCTTTTGGGTTTTCACAAGACTCGCCGGTAGCCCTGCTGTTTTTACTCACGGAACCCTTTCGGGTTTTCATCCGTGCCCGTTTGCTTATGGACATACCGTTTTTCTTTCTCTTTTTTTTTATTCTTTTTTTTATATCAGCTTTGCTATGCTGCAATCCACCGTAGTTTATCGACATCTCGGTCAACAGCTGGTTTTAGGACATAGTGGTCCGCTGTTAGTTTAAGGACGTTTCGGTCCGCTGTTAGTTTAGGGACGTTTCGGTCCGTCGTTAGTTTAAGGACATTTCGATCCGTTGTAAAGGAAGCCGGTTTACTACTTACAGAGTTTAGGCTCAGGAAGATAGCGAGCGGACATAGTCGTCGTCATCTATCATTGACCTAGGCCGTGACTCGTCAAGCGTAGTATTTCTTCAGGAAGCGACCGTTTATTGGCCAGAAAGGTCTTTCACCATGCATGTCCATGAGTAGATAGGCTCCACCCTGGTAGACTTTGTCTATAATATACGGGCCTTCATAATTCGGCTCGAATTTCCCTCGTTTAGCACGATTGGGGATCATAGGTCTTTTGACCACTAGCACGAGTTCGCCTTGGCGGAATGTCCTCGGCCTAGTCAATCTTTTGTATGAGCGCGTCATCTTTGCTTTATAAGCCTCCAGATTTTGTTGCACTATGAGCCGGTTTTCATCAAGGGCATCAAGCTCCTTGAGCCGAAGGTGAGTATTCTCTTCGTCCGTTAGCTCGTAATGAACTGCCACTCGTAAAGAGGGTAGCTCTATTTCGAGGGGAAGTACTGCTTCTGTACCGAATACCAATGTGTATGGCGTTGTGTTCGTGGCCATTTTGAACGTAGTCTGATATGCCCAGAGAGCTTCATGCAGTCTCTCGTGCCAGTCCTTCTTATTTCGGGACACCATCTTTTTCACGATCTTCGTCAAGGTCTTGTTGAAAGCCTCAGCTAGACCGTTAGCTCGGGGATTATAAACTAAGGAGTATCTCCAGTCTATGTTGTGTTGTTGTGCGAAGCGGCTGATCTTGTGGCTTCTGTAAGCTGGCCCGTTATCGGAAATGATTCGTCGTGGAGTTCTAAACCGATAAATGACGTGTGTCTTGAAGAAATGGAGGATATTCTCCGTCTTCACTTCCCTCAACGGTACTGCTTCTGCCCATTTGGAGAAGTAATCAGTTGTCGCCAAAATGAATCGATGTCCTCTGGACGATGTTGGTTCGATGGAGCCGATTATGTCAGTTCCCCACATTTCGAACAGCCAGCTAGCCACCGTTGGATGTAGTGGATTTGGATGCTGATGGATAAAATCCCCGTGAATCTGGCACGAGTGGCATTGCTTCGCGTATTCGAGCCAGTCCTGGATCATCGTGGGCCAATAGTAGCCCATCCTTTTAATTTTCAGCTTCATCCTCGGGCCGGCTTAGTGAGAACCGCAAAGTCCGTCGTGAGTTTCTTTGACGACTCTTTTTGCTTCTTCAGGTCCCGGGCATCTTAACCACAGAGAATCAAATAACCTCTTGTACAGAGTATCACTGACGAAGGCAAAAGATAGAGCTCGCTTCATGAGCTGATGTTTTGAGGACGCATCTTCAGGCATTCGACGGGATTTGAAGTAGTCTATAAAGACTTCTCTCCAATCCTCAACCTTTTCTTGGTCTTTTACTTGTAGAGCGATTTTCTCGGTCGCCCCTTTTTTCTCGGACGACTCCGGAGATATTTCTGCCGGTGCAAGAACCCGACGGCTTTGTACCACGATTCTTACATCATCGAGGTTCTCGTCGGCCAATTCTTTAGCAAGCTTGGCTAATGCATCCGCTTTGCTATTTTCCGCACGCAGTATGCTTTCCAAGGTGTAGGAAGGAATTTGAATCAGCAGTTGCTGCACTCTCTCGCCGTACTTCACCAACTCTGGCTTGCACGTTTGATAGTTGCCGTTTACTTGACTAACGACCAATTGGGAGTCTCCGTATATGAGGAGGTTTTCATTTCCCATGTTGATAGCGATCTCGAGACCTGCTATCAAAGCTTCATATTTGGCTTCATTGTTTGTCCTCGGCTCTGTTAAGGAGAAGGCAAAGCGCATTATCCCTCCTTGTGGAGTCACGAAGATGAGGCCTACCCCTGATTTGATTATGGGGGTGCTTTGTTTGCGCTTCTTCATGGAAGATGCTCCATCGAAATAAAGTTCCCACCGGATATCATCCCCGTCGATCGTGTCAAATGCATGTTCGTCTGGAAATTCGCAGTTCAAGGGAGAATCGGCAGGTATCGGATGCTCAGCTAGGAAGTCGGCGATGGCCTGGCCTTTCACCGCCTTAAGAGGCTGATAAGTTATCGAGAACTCCATCAAGTGCAAGGCCCATTTAGCGAGCCGCCCCGTCAATATGGCCTTTGACATCAAATACTTGAGAGGATCCACCTTCGATATGAGGCGGACTTCATGCGCCAACGCATAGTGTCTGAACTTCGTTATCGCGAAGATCAATGCCAAGCAGTGCTCTTCGATGGGAGAATAATTGCTTTCTGCCCCTAGTAGAACTCGACTCAAATAATAGAGGGCTCTCTCCTTCCCTTGGTCGTTCTCTTGTGCCCATAATGCGCCTAAAGAACCTTCAAGAGCTGTTGTATAAAGAATGAGAGGCTTTCCCTTGACCGGAGCGGCCAGTACTGGCGGATTCTGCAGGTATTGCTTGATTTCGTCCAGCGCGTTTTGGCATTTGCGATCCCAGACGAAAGGGGTTCCCTTCTTCATCAGGTGACTGTAAGGGCGGCATTTCCCTTTAAGATTGGTTATAAATCGCCGGATATACGCGAGCTTCCCTTGGAGAGACCGCAATTGCTTGAGAGTCCTTAGCGGGGGAATCTCCATAATTGCCCTGATCTTTGACGGATCTATCTCAATGCCTCGGTGTCGGACGATGAATCCTAGGAATTTGCCCGAGGAAACTTTGAACGCGCATTTGAGAGGGTTCATCTTCAAGTTGTATTGCCGAAGGCGTTGAAACACGACTCTCAGATGCTCTAAATGTTCCTCGTATGATTTGCTTTTCACCACGAGGTCGTCGATATAGCATTCGATGATTTCATGTATGAGGTCATCGAAAATCTTCGTCATGGCCCTCTGATAGGTGGCACCGGCGTTCTTTAGACCGAAAGGCATCACCTTGTAGCAGAATATACCCAAAGGGGTCCGGAAAGCGGTGTGCTTTTGGTCCTCGGGATGCATCTTTATCTGATTGTATCCTGATGATCCGTCCATGAAGGAGAAAACCTCGTGGGTGGACGTATTGTCTATCATTAGCTCGGTGACTGGTACTGGGAAGTCGTCTTTCGGGCAGGCTTTATTGAGATCCCGAAAGTCCACACATATGCGCACCGTCCCATTTTTCTTTATCACTGGGACGATGTTGGCGATCCAATCAGGATATTGAACCTCTTGGATAAAACCGGAGTCGATTAGTTTCTTGACCTCGGCATTGATGCTCATCTCAAGCTCGAGCCGCATTCTCCTTGGTGCTTGTTTGATTGGCTTGGCGTCCAGGGATATTGCCAATTTGTGGACAGCAATTTCTGGATCTAGTCCTGGCATCTCGGAATAGTTCCATGCGAAGCAATCTTTATGCTGCATAAGCACGTCATTTAGTGTAGCTACCCTTTCTTCAGACAGCAGCTCACTGATGAATGTCGGTCGCGGGTTACTTGCCGTCCCCAAATCAATTTTCTTAAGATCATCTGCAGTAGTATGTATTCCATCTTCCAGCTCTTTCGGCGCCGGTGGAAACTCCGAGATCACCTCGTCATTATTGTTTTCAAAGCACCAGGGGAGGTCATCCATATCCTCGGGCTCTTCTTCTGATAGCGTTATCATATAACAAGTACGAGCTTGCTTCCAAGACCGATATTGATCTGGTTCTACTCTCGCTGTATGCGCAGCTTTTGGTTCATGCTTCTGTGGCGGACTTACTCTCCAACTGCTGGATAGCGCGAACTTGCCCTGTTGATATTGGTCTTCGACCCGGTTCTTGAAGGTGAAGCAGTCTTCGAGAGGATGTTCTATTGCTTGGTGGTAGGAGCAATAATCTGGGTGATCTACTTCGCCTGCTTGATCGGGGTGCTTGGACTCCGGGGGGTAATCATTTGGTGTCTTATGGCGAGATCAAGTATCTTCCGTGTTTTGTTCTGAGAAAAAGAGTATGCTCGACTCATCTTCTTTATAAGAGACGACTCTGGATTGCTCGCTTCCCGGTCGCGTAGCTTCTTGGTCCCGCTGTCGCTCTCGAACGCTTTTCCCGCTCTTTAATTTATTTTTGCCTCTGCGTCGGGCCTTTTGTATGATGGGTTGATAAGGAAGAGCATTGTCATTCTCCGCGGTTTGTTGAAGGAGGCGCTGTGTCCTGGCTTTTTCGTAAATGGCCATCTCACGATTATGGTCATCCCGGCTCTTTTGACCCGCTTCCCTTACTAGCTTCTCCATTCGCTCTTCAAATGACGGACTCGGCGATTTGATGACAGGACCTTGTTTTGGTTCATGATCAGCGTCTTTTAACAGAACGTCTTCCTCTTCATCGAAGTCATGTATGACGTAGCCGCCATGGACTCGCTCTTGTTTCTTGGATTGGACATATCCAAGCCCGATCGTTTCCATTCTCCCGTTGGGAAACTTGCGCTGAGTTCCGGGGACATCCCAAATCCTATTATAGAACCGAGCTTGTCGAGTGGTCTGTTTGAAGGGTACACCTTGGCGTCTCAACAGCCTTCTCAATCCTTCTGTGTAATATCTAGGCAGACGGATAGGCTGGAGTCTGTCGAGCGTAGAATCGGTGCCATGCCAAACTTCTTTTGCCACTTTGGTTTCCCCAGATCGATAAAATAGGATCGCCTGTTCATCTTTTCGCCTGGGAGGGACGTAAAATGTTTGCAGCTCTTGCACGCTATATGCTTCAAGTGCATCGAGATCTTTATAGTGTTCTTGCGGAACCATGGTAATTTGCAAACTCTGATTATCGCCAACGAAACCTTGTATTGATGGCCGAGCGGAAAATATAGCGTTAACCTCGTCTTCCGAGTCGCTGCCGAAGATCAACATAGGGATGGACGGTCCTGGCTTGTTGTATTGGGGCGGCCCTGAATAAACTATCTCTTCTTCCTCCTCAGTATCACTCCCGAAGACCGGAATAGTAGTGATGGCTTTGTTCTTCGGTTTGTGACACCTTTCCGTGTCCTCAAACTCTGGTAAGAAGTTTTTTGTATCTTCGTATTTTCGAACTTCGATCACGAAGAATGGGTTCAACTCCCCCGTCACAGTGTACTCGAGACCATCCTTGAAGTATTTCATACACTGATGTTGTGTAGAAGGGATGATGTTGTACTCGTGTAACCACGGCCGGCCGAGCAAAGTATTGTAGCACGTCTTGGCGTCAATGACGTGAAATTTAATATCCATGATAAGTAGCCCGAAGCGTAGCGTCAGTATCACAGATCCGAGAGTCCGTGATGACTGGGAGTCGAAACCGGAGATGGTGATTTTATCACGAGCGAGGTGCTGAACGCTCATGCAGATTTCCTTCAATACTCGTACGTTGAGGAGATTGACGGAAGACCCATTGTCGACCAGGATCTTGCCTATCTTGATATCGTGACAGTATCCGGAGACATAAAGGGACGGTTGTGCTCACACGTCCCGAGGAGGAGATCTTCATCGCCGAAGGTGATATCGGCTATGTGCACTTCTTCCAGCTCATCCTTCATCTTTTCTTCGGAGAGGAAATCTTGGAATTGTTCTGGCACTTGTAGTGCCTTGATCAATGAATCTCTTGCTCCTTTTGATAGTAAAAGGGCGTCAAAAATACTGAGCTGCGAAGGTAACTTTCTCAAGTGCGCCAGAACGTTGTAGCCCACCTTGCTTTTCTTTGGCGGGTCCTTGGCTGTTAGCTTTTCAACTGCTTGGTCATCAAGGATGATATCCTCAGGGACCTTTTCTTTTCCCTTATCTTTTCTATTAGCGGGCCCGAGATTCTTTTCGGGCAGCGTACGATTGCGCAGCTGGATATTTTCACAGGTCTTCGACTCTTCCTCTTTCCCCGAGGTGGATTCTTTGAAGAGAGGGACAAGAGTCATCTCTTCGTAGGAGTCGCTCCCGAAGGTGAGAGCCTGCGATCCCCCGGCGTTGACTGTACGACAGTTGCCGGTAGTTTTTTTTAAACTCCTCGGTCGTACTTCTCTGCTCCCGACGAGTTTTGCGTTTCATCCGCTTAAAATGTTGCCGGTGAGCGACATAACCCTGCCACCATCTTTTAAAAGCGTTGCGCTCTTCGATGGGGTGTGCCATCTTTCGATGATATAGGCAGTAGCTAGGATGCATCTCTGCTTCTCCGAGAGTGTTTCCTTCGGATGGTGGTAGCTTCATTCCCATTGATATGGCTTTAGCCAACCTTTTCCTCGTCTTGAACTTGTTTTTATTCGCGGCGGATGCCCTTTGATTCGGCGGGAGTGTCTCGACTCTTTCGTCCAGTCGCCGGCGTTTGGCCTTTTCAAATATGGCCATCTCACGCTCCCGGTCAGCTTTACTTTTCAGAAGAGCTTCGTTTAGGAATGCGTCGATCATTTCGTCTGATGGCCCTGGAAGTTCCGGTTCAGGACCTGCCCCCAGTCTCTCGGTGCAAGGAGCTTCTTCATCGTCTATCGACGAGTGAGAGATCACATGGCAACTTGCTATGTAATCCTTAGATCCATCCGACGAGTCTTCTCCATCATCTCCGTCTTCAAGGACGTGGCCGAGGAACTCTTGGAGCGTGATTGGAGTCCGCGCTTTTTGGTTATATTCTTCCAGTGCGTCAATCTGCTTTTGCAGGTCCGTGCGCTTGTCATCAGGCTTCACGAGCTTCTTGGATTTCTTTTTCTTTTTCGAAGATTTTAACGGCTGGGTGTGAACACTTTGGCTACCACCACCAATCTTTGGAGTTGGGCGCGGCTTCAGCATTCCTTCGATGATCTGGGGTTCCAGCGGATTCTTCCACCTGATCGCCTGGCATGTCTGGAGATCATTCAACATTCTTTTGGTTTTGGCTGAAAGAACGACCTCCCATGGAGCTTCTTCAACAAAAGAGCACGATGCCCCCGGTGCGTCCGTCTTCTTAGGAGTGTGCGGTTGTGGTGGGCTTACTTTCCACTTCTCAGACAGCGCAAACTTGCCTCGTTGGTACTGATCCTCGATCCATCCCTTAAAGACGAAGCAATCTTCAATTGGATGACTTACTGTTTGATTGTAAGGGCAATAATTGGGATTATTCGCTTCGCCGGGTTGCAGTGGTCGCTTAGGATTCAGCAGATTGATGAGTCTGTTGCGCATCGCCAGTTCGAATAGTCTCTTCGTTTTGTCCCGTGGGAACGAGTAAGGACGCTTCATTTTCTCATTATAATAGCACTGTCTCTCTTCCAGTTGATCCGTTAGTTTTGGGGCATTGGGCTGTTGTTGGGTATTCGCAACGAAGGTCGTCTTCCCTTTACCCTTTTCGTTCCGCGGCTCCGGCTTCGGAGGAGACGGTCTATGACCCATCTGGTCCATCTGGGCCAGCTTGTCGATTAAAGCTTGGAACGTGGTCGGTTTGAAGAACATCATGAATTGTGAAATAGTTGCATGAGGGTCTAGGGTGCCCACAAACATGCCCACTACTGGTGCTTCTTCGATGCGCTGCTCACATTTTGACTATAAATTCCGCCATCGGATCGCGTATTAAACCCACGTCTCGCCTGGCTTCACCCTGGCATTGATCAATGCCGTTATTGGGGTGCGTTCACTAACACTCGCGAATCGCTGGGTGAACAACAACTCCATTTCTGCGAAAGTCTTGACGGAGTCGTTTGGAATTTCGGAGTACTATTCAAATGCCGTCTCTGACAAGCTGCCGACGAATTGGCGGAGCAAAAGCTTATCATCACCCCCTGTGTTGCTGCAAAGAGCCTTGAACTAAGCGACATGTTGATAGGGATTGCCCGTCCCCTTGTACACATGGAATTTGGGGATCGTGTATCCCGGCGGGTATTTTATTTGGTCATACCAGCCTGGATATGGTCGCCCAGTTTTAACGACTTGGCCAGCCACTTCATTTGCCTGGTGAGCTCGTATTTGTTGAGCTATATAGTCATCCAGTGCGGCCTTGGAAATGGTTTGCTCCTTGGCTGCTGAAAGGGCTGGAGGAGGGTTAGATGTCTTCCCTCTGTCGTCTTCAATAATGATCGGAGGGTCTTCAGCTGGGGGATCCGGCTGTAACATCATCCCGACCATGTCTTGGAAGAGAAGCGACATTCGTTTTATGTTGGCAGCTTGTTCTGCAGCTTCTCTGTCCTTCTTTTCGAGGACCCTGCGTAAGAAGTCAGCGTCAGTTTCTTTTTTGTGACGTTGTTCCGATGACGCCTCCGGGCTTTCTTTTGGTCCGGTGAGTGCGGCCATTGCAGTCAGCATCTCCTGAAGCTTCTGCTGTTGTTGTTCCTGAGCCCTTGTTATCGATCGAGTGAGCGGTCGGTGGTCCGTCGAAGTGCGGCTTTCCTCTTTTCCTGAAGCCATGTAAACCGTATGTACCGCTATGCCCCCAGACTTGGGGCGTTTGGGCTTAGCGTCTTTGCGTTCTGCCCTGGTCACGGGGGCTTTCTCTGGCCTCCTTCTCTTTTGAGCAGTTGACGTTGAGGGGGCCGTTGTAGTGGGCACCCAGGTGGTTGTCGTCCTCCGTGGCTTGCCAGGACGGTTCTCTTCCTGCTGGACCTTCAGCTTCTTCTGTCGGCGAGGGTAATCTTGATCAATTACTGAGTCCTGAACCTATCGCCAGACTTTGTAAATTTTGGAGGACAGCCGCTGAGGGGACCGCTCCGGCTTCGTTTTTGTAACATTCTCCACGGGTGAAGGAGATCTTTTCAGTACGACGGTAGGAGAGTTCCTGCGCACCTTATTCAGCAATTCAAAACTGTTCCCGGTTGGAACAACAACATCGATCTCCACCGTTGGAGCCGGTGGAGTAAATCCAGACGGAGAGCTGCCCCCGGCCTTTCGTACTCGGTGCCAATGGCGACGTCGAGCATGTCGAGCCGATGGTGTTGGTTCGGTGATGGGGATAGCTTCGTCATGTCCCATGTTCAAGTGAGGCGTCGCCGGTGCCAGCCTCTTGAAGACTGACGTCCGTTGAGCAGCAGTAGCCAATCTGTCGAAGACGGACTTTTGAACAAGAGTGGGAGACGGAACAGTCAGTCTTGTAAAGACTGACCCTTTGGCAGGAGAAGCCGCCCTGACAACTTTAGGAGCAGGGATGGCTATCCTTTTCGGAATAACCCTTTCTGGAACTGCAGGCTTCATCATGGGCCCGCATGAACTTTGGCCCAATCTGGCAAAGACTGAGGCGCTGAAGCTGGACGACCCGTTGAGAGGGGCCGCGTCAGTAGCAAGCCGATCAAAGACCGACTTCTTGGGAGCTTCCGGTGCTAGCACAGGGGCACTGAAACTCATCGGTGGGAGCATGGTCCCGAAAAATAATCCTGTGATGGACTGAGTGACCTGTTCCACCGGCATCGTGAACAAGGAAGCCGCTTGAGACCCATAAGCTATGCCTCCAGATGAGGCAGAGCGCGGGTTGCAATTGCAGTTGGAACACTTTGCGCAAGTGGACGCCATTGATCCTTCGCTTTCTGCACCAAGCAAAATGCCAAATCTTAGTACCTTGAACCCAAGAGCAACCATTAGCAAACCGCGATTCGTTCGCGAACACGACACACGAAGTGTGGAGTGGAAAGAGGAAAAGGTCCCACCGGGCGTGCCAGAATCTGTTCCTCTCCGAAAGACGCGGCGATGACGCGGCGAACGTCTGGCCTGAATTTCGGGGCAGATGCTAATTGGTGCTATCCGTCCACCTCTTCGAAAATGCCAAGTTGATTTATGGCACCATGTATCGAAGGTTTAAACGGATGCGGCCGATGTAGCAGACTTCGTCAGATTCCCCCTCGTCTGAGGGGTTTTTGATTGTTGGGACGCTCTTCCCTGCAGGCGCAAGCCCCTGCAGTTAATTACGCTACCGCATTGCGGTAACAACTTTCTCCTTCTCCAGATGGTCACTTCGTGTCGTGGGTGTTTGTTTTGTATTTGGTTGCCCGTGGATTGTATACGGAGACTAATTTATGTTGTCGCCCGTAGGGCGTGGACTAGTCCAAATCCGTATCTTTCTTAGATTTGGGTTTTAGGATACGTTAGCCTCATTTGAGGCTAAGATCAACTTAAACATTTGTTAAGGATACGTTAGTCTTATTTTAGACTAAGATCAACTTAACGGGATCGTTTAGATCCAACAAGAGAGCAATTGGGCTCTACTGTTTAGTTTAGTGACATTGCGGTCGATGAATAGTTTAAGGACATTACGGTCCATCGTTAGTTTAAGGACATCTCGGTCCAATGTTAGTTTAAAGACATCACGGTCGAGGTTAAGGACATCATAGTCCATAGGTTTAAGGACCCTACAGTCCAATGTTAGTTTTAAGACATCACGGTCAAGATTAAGGATATCATAGTCCGTGGGTTTAAGTACCCCACAGTCCAATGTTAGTTTAAAGTCATCACGGTCGAGGTTAAGGACATCATAGTCCATGAGTTTAAGGACCCCACAGTCCATGAAATGTGTGGTTGTCGGGACCCATCACCTCTTTGAAGACGATGAAGGATTACAACGACAAATATCAGAGGAGTGAAGAGATGTATCCTTGAACCAAGGTTGCTTGGGGATCTGTAGTCCAATTTGGAACTAAGATCAAATAATTATATTATGAGCACATTGGCTCAGTTAAATCTGAATTGAGGACTTATGGCCAATTTGGGCTAAGTCCAATTAGATCTGAAGTGTTGGCCTTTTGTTGGATCATTAGACACTTGTCTGGGTTCAAGCCCACATTATTTAGCAATGCTAAACAAGAGTTTGAGATCTCTGATAACATTTTTATCTTTGACTGAGCATTAATATTGTAGTTGTGAGTTTTACTCAATTTTAAGACTCAGTTGAAGGGGAGGCTTTTGCCTCTGGAAAATTAGCCAATTTGGCTAAAAATAGTGTTAAACACTAGGGAACAGCAGTGTTAAACACTGGGAATAAAGATCTCAAATTAGTGTTAAACACTAGAAGATAACAGTGTTAAATACTGGAAATAAAATTCTCAAAGTAGTGTTAAACACTAGAAATAAGATTCTCAATTTAATGTTAAACACTAGAAGACAATCAGTGTTAAACACTGGAAATAAAGCTCTCGAATTAGTGTTGAACACTAAAGAAAGAGGGGTCACGTGGGGACACGTGAGTCGCCCAAAGGTGGGGCCAGATTTCCTCACTTTATTCTGCAGATAAGTGTTAAACACTTTTTAATTTTTTGGCCATCACGTGTGGGCACGTGATAGGCATTCATGCACTGATTCGTTAAGGCATTTATTAGGGGTCAGGTGGTAATACGTGAGAACGCCAAGAGCCAACATTTCCTTTGCTTTTATTCTCTTTGTTTTGGAGATCACGTAGGAGCACGTGAGGCATTGCCTCAAAGCTTTTTCCTTCTCATTTTTGGGAATCTTTTCAGGGGTCACGTGGGACCACGTGACCTTAGTTCTTTGCATATATGGAGATCTTTAAAGTCTCTTTCTTTTTAAGAATTAAATTCTCTGTAGGATTAAACCCTTATTATGATTTTGGAGGAATTAAATTCCCATATATGTAAAAGAATTAAATTTTTATATAAAACAATATTTAAGGACTTTAGTAAATATAGGTTTGAACGGGATCAATTCTCTTGAGCCCCATGGAGCCGGAGAAAGTGAGCGCTTGTCTATTTGAGATAGACAATTTAACGGAGTTATCAATGGTAATTGTCTTGGAAAAAGACACAAATTTTTTAGCAATAATACCAGATAATCTGTTTAAAACAGTCTTAGGAGCATTGCAGGAAGCTAGCAAATGAGTAGGTATTGACATTAATACATGATTAATCAAAGTAAGTCTTCCAACATTGGAGAGCAGCATGTTTTGCCACCCTTGCAGCTTACTTTTAATCTTCTCAACAAGAAACCCAAAGTAACAAATCTTCCCTCTGCCATAATAAATGGGGGCTCCAAGATATGTGAAAGGCCAGGAACCTTTACTAATGTCAGTCAATCTCTGTATATTCAATCTTGCAGAAGTAGGACAGTTTTTGTTAACATAAAAATCACTTTTCTGCCTATTTATCTTTTGCCTAGAATAACTTTCATATTCATGCAGAAAATCAAACAAGTTTTTGAGGCTGTTACTGCTGCCATTTGTAAAGATCAAGGTATCATCTGAATAGAGAAGATGAGAAATACATATGCTTGCAGCTTTATATCTGAAAGAAATAAGTTTCCCTTTAGTTGTTAAATCTAAAATCCCTCTACTCAAGTATTCTGATGCTAGAATGAAAAGTGCAGGGGACAATGGATCCCCTTGCCTTATTCCTCTGGAACCTTTAAAATAACCTGCTAGCTGCCCATTGAGATTAATTGAAAATTGCTGTGAACTGAGACAATTTTATATTAACTGTATAAATTTGTCAGAAAACCCAAAGTTTTAAAATATGATAAAGAGAAAAACCCATTCCACCCTATCAAAAGCCTTCTCCATGTCAAGTTTCAATATAACATTATGCCTTCTTGATTTTTTGCACGAGTCTTGAGTAATTTCCTGAGCAAAGCCCCAAATATCTCCTCTTGATGCAGAATATTTTCAAAATTCATCTTAGCAGCCCCTAAATCAGAGTAATTAGTTGCAGATTGATCCTCATCAAATAATTTTTTCTTATCAGCAACCAGTTTTTCAGCAACAAGAAGGTTATTTTGCGAATTGCCAAAAGAGGTTTTGTTTCAAATTTTAAGGCTTTGCTTGAGTCTTCTCAGTTTAAAAGCAAAACTATTGATAGGATCCATAAAAGAATTAAGATTTTGCCCCCAAGTTTCTTCAACAATATGCAGAAAATTCTCATTCAGCAACCACATATTTTGAAATTTGAATGGCTTTGGGAATGTCTGGACTTCTGGGCGGGAATAAGATAAAGGTATATGATTAGAACAGCTAGCAGATAGATGAGTTACATGACCACTTGGGAAGTTATTGACCCAGGTTTGGTTGAGTAAACATCTGTCAATCCTAGACCATACTCTTATGTACCCTTCTTGAGCATTATGGTAAGTAAATGGGGAGCCTGTGAATCCACAATCAAATAGTGTAACACCCTAATACGATCGTACATTATTTAACGATATTAATTAATATTTTGAATTTTGTTTTATTTATTATTTGGGATGCGATTGGTTTGGATAGTATGTGTTTATCTGACCCGACCCGTTTGTGTGAAACCCGTTATGATGATAGAGTATCTTTTATTAATATTTATCCGTAGACTAAATCTATATGAATTTTAAATAATAGATATATAATATTTAAATTATATGTATAATATATTAGATTAGAATATATTATTTTAACCCTTAGATTTATGGTTTAAATGGGCTACGTATGTGTAGATAATTTCCAATATATTTTCTTTGAGATTTAGTAGAGACGGATCGGAGATTTGTAATATCTTTTAAATATTATTAGCTATATATTAAACTATATATATATATATATTATAAAATTTATATTATAAACTATCCTTCTCTCTCTCTCTCTGCCTCACAAATCCTTCTCTCCCTCCCTCGCATCTCTCTCTTTCCCTCTCCCGTGTCTCTCTTTCTCTCTCCTCATCGCAAAAGACACATGTTCGGCACGATTTATTACATTTTAATACCATCCATTTTTCTATCATTTTGTCAATAAACAGTGCTATTTAATCTGTGTCTGCTCATTTATACAGATTTCAGATACGCAAGCAAAAACACTGGAAACGGTACACAACATGAACAAAAAGACGGTTTTAGCCGGAACTGCAAACGGGACAGAATACAGATCAAGATTAAAAGAGTTTGCAACAAATAAAGAGTGTGTACAAAAAGAATTTTTGATTTGGTCCAACATATGAACAAGTGTAAACATGGACTTAACCAAGTGCACAAGTGGGCAAACACCATCTTGGTGCTTTTTTGCAAGTGGGTACACAAGTAGGCATGGCAATGAGTGAGTAAAAATTGTTGATGTGATATGAACCATTGCAACTTGATCTAATTTCTTCTCTGTTCATCACCTTAGAATTCACCCATGTGCAAATTACAATAAATTGCAACTACAGAGAGATGATCAAGTGACTAGATGATTACTGACCAAAGATGGGCCCCAATCTCCAAATGATGGCCGCGGATTTATTCAATATGGCCGCAATTTGTGGCCATATCATTGCCAAAGTGGTTCGTACAAATTTTGTGGGTCCCTGGTGGTTTTGTAAGTTCATTGGTATATGCTACTTCTGGTTTTGAAAGTTCTATAAACAACATATCAGTTTATGAGAAGAACACACAACTTTCACTACTTGTACTTATTTTGATAAAATTTTGTAGTTATTTTCCTTCCTTTGGTCTTGCAATCTCTATTTTTGAGCTTATAAGATTAGATTTTGGTAGTTGAACTCACCTGCTTGTGGTTGGATACCATTTCAATAAAAGTTTCTTTGAGTTCAAGTTTTGGTTCTTGTATCTTTTCACTATTTTCCTTACTTGCATTCTCTTTTATGTTTATTCAGTTGTGTTCTTATTAATATGATGTGTGAGTAGTTTTGCACTTAGGCTATGGTGAGGTAGGTTGTTGAATGGCTTGTCTTTCAACCCCTCCTTCTTAATTCTTAATTTTTGCGCTTCTTTTCTTAGTATATGCAATGTTATTGTGTTTTGCTTGATAGGATATATTGTTTTGAATGGTTGCAAATCAATCTTTAACATATATTCTATTCTTTCTTTGCATATTATTGTTGTTATATTAAGAATTGAAGTTGAAAGGAGTATGAAATTTAGCTAAGTGTAGTAAACTAGCTAGATAGAACATGTAGCCATACAAGCATATGTTCTATGCTTGCTAACTTCTTTTAGCTAATTGCATGCTCATTTCATCTTAAAACCTTAAATTTTTAGTTTTTTTTGTACCTAATATTGATATCGTATCCTAAAACGATACTTGTTATTGGGATAGATACGGCATGCTTTTTAAATCAATTAGAAACTAGAAATGGACTTTGAATCAAGATTAAGAGTTAGGGGTAACGCCTTATTTTAATTTACCAAATCTTAGCTTAAGTTTTCCATAAATATCACTTTATCCCTTCATTGTTTCATTTGTATAAAAAAGTGACAACTTCAACTCAAAACTATTGTTTTCTAACTCAAAAGAATGTCGTGATATCCACTCCCTGTGGATCGACCCGTACTTGCCGTCTTGCATTAACGCACCGTACACTTGCGGTATTTTTATAACTCGAGAATCACATCGTGCACTACTTTTTATCAAAAAACCGATATATCTGATATTGACCATATCCTTTTCAAAAGCACGATATTGTGAATTTTCAACAAGTTTTTGGCGCCGTTACCGGGGAGTGGCAACGCCACGAAGTTTATTTTGAGTTATCTCAGTATATACTTTTAGAAAAACAAACAAAAATCTAAAAAACACCAAAAACAACACAAATAATACGACTTTTTGCTCTCTGTTTTGAACCTGCTGTTGATATGAATGCTATTAAAATATTTTGCATATAAAAAGGGGACACTACTAGAATCATGAGAACACACCAAAAAATTGGAGCCAAACCACCATAACTAGGCCGCTATTTTAACCAATCAGGCCGCAATTTGCGGCCTGATTATGGCATTTTGCCCCAATTCTTTTGTTTCTTCTCTATTGTTCTAATATTAATCCATTTTTATATGCAAAATTTCATAATTAAGTATTTACAGCACTTTGGCCATCAATATCATATTGTGCACTAAACATCGTATTTTCCGACAATTTCATATTTCGACGGAATTACGAACTACGATCGTGCGGAACTAGGAGCAAAATTCAAGAACAAGGAGTTAAGAAATTACAGTGCCAAAGATCCGGGTAGTTTGACCCGCACAAGCGAACACTCAAGCAATCACGGAACAAGTCAACAGGAGTTTCTAAACTCAAGAATTTAAGGTACGAATTTTCTAAAAACACTTCTCTCAAATACAACGCTTCAATACTTCAATTTTTTGCAGGATTTCTTTTGCAAACTTCGCCGCACAAGTGCCAAGGAAAACTAACCATATTTTTTGCAGCACACCGCTTATAACTTAAAAAAACGATTGATTGATGATTTGAACAAACTTTTATTATTTGCGCATTGCATAAATTTAATATGGATTTAAGGGCAAAAAACCCCAACAATATACGGTAAGGGATTTCATCACCCTTCTCCGTGACCCACAAACCACAAAAAATAAGCATTTGTCACACCCCCATTAATATTAAAAGAAATTAGACTTTCAGCCTCTGAGAACTTCGCGGTCAATAGGGAAAAGTTGAGTGTATTTCGAACACCGCCCATTGTTAAATTGTTCAAGAAGTGTCTAGAAAAGTGTGAAAGGCGCAACCGCCAAAAGAGAGAAGGTTATTCTAATTAAGAAATCTCGCGAAAGCGTGGAACCTCCCTTCCTCTCTGCACTGACCTGGCTTCTTGATCAGTCTATCTTGGGCCCGTTTCGCGATACACTTTTACTATACAAATCAAGTTTTTGAGCAGGTCTAGTTGTGTAACATTTCAGAAATATAAAATATTATTTTTGGAAATTTAATATTTAAATAATATATTTCGTGAAAACTATTCGAATTGCGAATATGGATTTTTCGTAAAATGGTATAAGTATATACCAATATTTAGAAAATAAGTGGAGATTAAAATGATTTATTCATTAAAAAGATATTTATCGGATTTTGGCATTTTTATAATTAATTATATGCAAATTTAAATTTAAAATTGATTATTGCACTACTAATCACGATTAATCCAAATCCGTATTTTTACATTTTTCTATGGCTAGTGCATCATGTCATGTGCATGTTATTCATTTTTTTGTGACTTGTGAATTTGTGAGAATAAGAAAAGAGATGCCATGAGATATTTTGAGGAAAATACAAAGAATATATTTATGAGAGAGTGAGGGTAAGAGAGAGTGAGATTAAGAGAGAGAGAAATCTTTGACTTCTTCACAATTCCTCTTCCTTCTTCATTTCTTCACCCCTTTCCATCATTTCCTTCATGCTTTCTCCACCTCCTCTACCTCCATGTATCATCTTTAATTCATAACCTAAACCCCATGCCACCTTCATTAAAAAGATGCACAAGCTCATCTTAAACCCTTTGAACCATTCAAGTTTGGATTTTGAAGACTTTGGGCAACTCAAGAATTTTCTTAAGTTGCTAAATAAGGTATATTTCCTTTCCTTTAATCAAGTTATTGTGTTTTATGTATCCTAATTTAGTTTAGAATTTGATTTAGTGAGTATTGTGATCTTGGAAATTTGCAAGTTGAGGTTTAGTGATTTGTGAACTTATAAGGATGCAATAGAGGTGTAGTGAGTGTAGCAAGAACTTAGAGATTTCTTTTCTGGACCAAAACAGAGAATATAACCCGATACACGAACTTAGAATTTTCCCGTGTCGGTTTTGTGAAACCTAGAGGACTACAGGGTATCTGGAGCAACTTGGGTCATTTATGAGAAAATCAAACAAGTACATTGACCTAATATGACCACTAGGAGACCACCACAGAAGAACGAGACCAAAATACCAAAATTGGGCCGGCGACACCCGTTACTGTAGCACTTCTCTCTGGCCACATTTTGGAGTTTGGTGTTGGGTTTTTGCCTACAACTCATACTCCTTATAACCTATCTACTGTATTGGTTGTTTTGTCCTAATCTACCTGAGCTAAAATCTCGGATCATTTTAAGTTGGTTGTGCCTATGTTTTCCGATATTTGAAACCTGGATTTATGAATTTCTTGATGTGATTTGGTCGTTGGACGTTTTTACGTCAACGACAAGGGTTACTTGGTTGTTTTTGTATGCGTAAGCTATAGATTCTAACCTATGAGCACTTCGTGTGCCGTATCGGTTTTCGGATATTGATTTTAATAGAATTGCATTGCGATTGTGTATTGATTGTAGGTACCTTCGTGTGGACTTCCGAGACGACGAAGAACATCGACTTTGGCTAAGCGAGAAGTTTAGCAGGTGAGTAGAGTTATATCTACGGGGGAAATCGGGTGGATATCGTATAGCACCCCTGCAACCATTGATATGGAAGATCGTTTATATAAATTATAATTTTGATAAAAGATATGCTACGAACTTAAGATAACATGATTATAGAATTTAGTAAAAGATGATAGATATAGATGACTCGGATTGATATATGAGAATATGATATAGGTATATAAGATAACATGATGTGGGATATTGAGATGATAGATATAGATGACTCGGATTGATATATGAGAATATGAAATGAGAAAGTGAATCATGATAAGTATGAATTGAAAGAGGACAAGTAATGAGTTGATAATGGTAGGATATGAGATCGAGATCGATATGACTTGAGATTAACAAGATATGACGTATATGCAAGATGACATGATATAAGATTGATGTAAATGCGTTATGTGATTGATAAGATATGTCATACGAGACTTTAGATCCGTACCTTTGTTGGTGAATAGGACGATAGATTCTCTATTCTGTTTGTGACACCGTATGATGGTTTACCGTACGCGATGCATTTACCGAATGTTTGATCTGCGCTCATGAATTGAGAATGATGATTGAGGATATTGCGACACTTGATACTATGAGGCGGGATCGTTCACATAAGAGGTTACCTTATTATAGTTCATATTTATGTTGGATTATTCCTCGTGTTATACCTATCATGTTTCCAGTATTTAATTATATGATATCAACTGCTAGTACACCTGCACAATTACCGTTGATTCGCATGTTACACTTACACAGACTTGCCGGTTCACACACATTCATCATCGGTAATTGCCATGCCACTTACACAGTAGAACTGCCATATCATGAGATTGATCTTAAACGTAAAAGTACATTCATTGTTCAGTACTGTCACTTTGACATGTTTGCATGATATACTTGATATGCTCATACTACTACTCTATGTTGCATACGTCGTACTTTATGGTTATATGCATTGAGATGCTATTTTCATGAGATCTCTGGATTTGAGAACCGTGGTTATATTTCAAAGGCAATTGCGTATTGTTTTAAAAACGTGGTTTCTGTTGATATGATATTTCGAGACGTCCACCATGAGTTTTCTCAGTTCTGAGCTTGTTTTGGAGACCCGGTTCGAGGAGTTGGCGAATGCCGTTTGCGGGTACATGGTGGACCCGGGATGGTACCCGGGACAAGAAATGATTTTTGTGGTGTAGACGATGAGCCTGTCAGAGGGAACACTACCTACCGGTGATTGTATAGAACTTGGCGGATATCCGGTGGATACCGTTTTGGAGTTATGATATGAGATGGATATGAGGACCGATCTGAGGATGCGGTGCCTGGGATGAGATAGATATGATGGCCGATCTGAGAATGCGGTGCCTGAGATATGAGGATTTACGTGTCGATGCTGGACACGGGTTTTCATGGTGTTTCGAGTGTTGGTGTTGGACACTCAGGTTCCATGATTTTGATGTGTCATTGATGGACACACGTGGTTGATATCCTCATATATATATATACACACACACACACACACACACACACACACACACACACACACACACACACAGGCATATGTTTTCATGATGTTCGAGTGTTGGTGTGTAACATTCAGGTTCCATGATATTGTTTGTGTCGTTGATAGACACGTGGATGATATCCACATGCATATGATGTCAGATGTTTATTTATATATGTCATTGCATTAACTCGATTGTTGACATATATGCGTACTTGGTCACCCTAGATATCATGGTATTACCTTCAGGATACAGTGACCTAGGAAATCGTTGTTTTATTCGATTTCTACTTGCTGATGTTTTCTACCCACGAGTTGGCAACTCACCCCCGTTGTGCCACAGTTCTTACGGGTTTGACCGCTTGGGATCAGTTGCGATATCCCTGGCACACAGGTTCATCCAGAGTGTTTTTCTTTGGTAGGTGGGACACATGTTGGATCGTGCCCACTCTCGTCATTTATATTCCGTTGTATCTAGAGAAACTCCATAAAATCAAATCAGGGACTAGAAATTGTATATTGGTAGACCTAGTCAGACTTGGGTATTTTGCGAGACTTAGATTGATGGGTTTATGATCGTTTTCTTGAGTTTTGCTATCTTGCTTCTTTATTTGTTCTTTCTGGATAGATTCTTCGCCATTGGGCATCGTATATATGTTATTGCGTGGTTGTGAATTCGCCAGTTGGCGAAGAGCTAGCTCCCGCTTGGGGATGTCTATATATTGTTGTGTATATATTTTTGGATCAGAATATACATGGGAGGTGCTGACCAAATTTTTAAAGACGAAATATGTTTTCAACTGTAGTATAATCCACTTGCATTTTCATGTTTCATTAGCTATGCATTCAAATAAAAACATAATTCATTATACCTTTATTTCAAACTGCACGCACACTATTTTCTGCAAAAAGGTTTAAAATTTCTAGGCTTCGGCTTACTTGATTTACTTTACGCCTTTAGACGTTGCGTAATTTAAGTGCCGGTCACGTGCTAAATTACGGGTCGTGACAAAGTTGGTATCAGAGCGTTAGGTTTAACCTTGGTTTGAGTCTGGGTTTGACTATGCGGAGTTTAGGGCGTATATATTTCGGAACCTAGGCTTGACCTTACGGAACATAGACTTAACGGGGGGTATTAGACCCGAACTTTCGTTTCATAGGTTGACCTTGATTGATAAAGTAGGTAGCTTGAGTAGAGTGACGTACCGTACATATGTTCCGCAGCATACTTACGATACGATACTCCACTTAAGAAACCTTAGGATATACTTATCTTGAGATATGTGATACTATTCGTTCCTATGATCATACACCCATTTGGGATCTGTTGATTTCTTTCGTTTATTTGATCTATCTTCATCGATACCTGCTTGAGATTCCTGTCACCATGGTTTGAGTGCAGATTGAGCTGCTGCTAGTGTTGCGGTCAGGGCGAGCTCGTCACGGACGAGGACTGACCATGTTGTTTCTGGTGACACAGGAACGTGTAGGTATAGTGTTGTGTTGTGATCTCTTGTTGAGGCGAGTGTTCGTTTTTGCACCGGATGATTGGGACATTGATAGAGGTTGCCAGATTGAGAGGACTATTGATGTACAGCCTACCTCAGAGATCGTGATGTTGTCTACCGTACAGACAGATGACCCAGCTGTTGCTGAGATTGATATGATGTCGATTCCAGAGTCTATGAGCTGAAACCGCTGGAGCTGTCAGGCAGAGATGTGACAGGACATGGCTAGTCTATCTTGAGTTGAGCGACTGATATGATTCGTCAGATTTGATGTGCCGATGCAGGCTCAGTTGAGTTGAAGAATTCCAATTGAAGGATCTTACTTGGATCTAGAGTAAACTGATCAATAGAGGACGTTGTTCGTCGGATGCTCCGATGTGAGATCGGTAAGTTGACCAGTTTCAGATAGAAGGACCCCACCCAGATGCGTTGTGAGTTGATCGAGAACGGACGAATAAAGTGTATTCGTCTGATGATTTAGACGAGTTCCCGAGAACGTGTTCGGCTAGATATCTTTTACGGAGTGATGAAGATACCGAGTTATTAATTTCGAGTCCGTGTGAGAGACTGCAGTTTGACTGTAGCCGAGAACGAATTGCAATACGCAGACAGCAAGAGATGACGTCGAAGTGGACGATAATAAAGACGAGTGGAACAAGAGGTCCGTGCGAGATGTTAACGAGCGGTTGTTACACTCCGTTGATGCCAGAGGATTGATATGTGTGCAGAGGCGTTAGTTACAGCCAAATTTCCATATGGAAGCCGTGCTGAGGACACAGTTGTCCGGTTATGAGAAAAGAGTTAAGCAAGAGTGACAACCATCGTATAGTTCGGCATAGGTGAGATCGGAAGAAGCCATGAGAAGGTTCTTTCCAGGACACCGCAGCGATAAGGATTTGCATCCAGGATCAGTTATATCGTACGTATTCAGAGGGCCAGATGCCGCCGTCAGTAATGTGCAGTTGAGAGTGGTCATATTGATTGGACAAATGGTGATCAGAGGAGTTCCAGAGCGGGACTGTTCCGTTAGTACACCTGACCAGGCCGACGAGCCGAAGGATCGTGAGATTGGTAATCCACATAGAAAACGATGACCCAGAGACCGAGGATGCCATATCGTGAGTAGGAGGCAAGTAAATGATCTTGCTCTGCTAGCTTGGGCGTACCGGCATTTTTCGACATTGTAGGAGGCGTACCTCAATGTCAGTTATTGCGATTTGCGTTTTGTGATCCGAGTATCACACTTTTATCGCTTGGACTTAAGTTTCGATGATTGAGTTTCGTGATTTATGTTTTTGTGCACTATGGCTGCACCTACTGGAGATTCATATTTTTGTGCACAGTTATTGCACTTGATTTATGTTTTATACACCGCTACATTGGTTTATGATTTGTGCATATCTATTGCACTTGGTATCGATTTGTGCCTTCGTTGCACGTATTTATGGTTTCGTGGATTCGATACTGTCGATTTGATTTTGTGCATGTTGTATGCAGTTGCCTTTACTTATGCACTCGGTATAGCTTATATGTGCTTGCAGTGCATTGATTCATGTTTTGTGCATACAGTTGCACACGTTTATGATTCTATACACCTTGGTATACTCGGTGTTGTTTTTGAGAGCATTTGAGATATTAATGATGCATTTGTTGCACCAGATTTATGTTTGCATGAGCGTCTGCACTTGGCATTCGTTATCATGCACGCTACTGCACTAGATGTTTTGTGCGGACCTAACACATTTGATTTGGATTTTCGCGCATGTTGAGCGCATGATATGAGATTTTGGGCACACCGGGTGCACTCGATTGGGATTATTATTCATGCATGATTGGATGCACTCGATTGGGATTTTTATTCGTGCATGATTGGATGCACTTGATTGGGATTTTATTCGTGCTTGTTGGATGCACTTGATTGGGATTTTCATTCGTATATGTTAGTTGCACTGGGTTGAGAGTTTCGTGCACTATAGATGCACTTGATATTTTTGTCGTGCACATACGTTGCACTGGACAGATGCTTTCTTGCACACCCGTTGCACTTAGTTTTTCTTTTGTGCATATTGTGACACTTGTATTGGAGTTGATTTTCGTGCGCACCAGACGCATGTGATGTTGGATACGCCTTTTGAGGCCGATTTTATTTATGAGTATCACGTTTTGATGATGGATACTATATTATATAGTAGTCGAGCAGGGCTGGTCTGAGGACAGTGCCTGAGTACTTTTGCATGCATAAAAAGTTCACCAAAAGGTTTTTAAAAAGGAGCTATAGTCTCGCTATTTCTTACGTGTCCGTGAGTGACACAAAATTTTACAAAGATAACCTTCTGGGATATTTCAAAAAGGCGGGACGTATAAGCAAAACATATATAACTATATATTTACTACTTTACAAATGATCATCCGCCTCTTGTGCCGTGAGTTACGCATCACACGGCGATATAAAAAGAAGATTTGGCATGCGTTATTCAGCTTTTAAAATGGTTTTACAAGGATGCGTACTATATACGTATTATGATTTGACTATAGTATAATTGGATTTCAGCAGTGGAGTTCGAGATTTGTATCTCCTTTATAACTCCAGTGATTGTGTGATGCTTGACGGAGTTCGATTTTGAGTTTCACACTCGTTTTCAGGCGCACACGATGCGTTGTAGTATTTCTATGTCTTCCGTGATTTCGGAACCCCGTTGATTTGAGCTGATTATTGAAATGTTTTAGTATTTGGGGATTTAAATTTAAATTCGGGGACCGAATTTATTTAAGGGGGGAAAACTGTAATATTTCAGAAATATAAAATATTATTTTTGGAAATTTAATATTAAAATAATATATTTCGCGAAAACTATTCGAATTGCGAATAGGGGTTTTTCGTAAAATGGTATAAGTATATACCAATATTTGGAAAATAAGTGGAGATTAAAATGATTTATTCATTAAAAAGATATTTATCGGATTTTGGCATTTTTATAATTAATTATATGCAAATTTAAATTTAAAATTGATTATTGCACTACTAATCAGGATTAAGCCAAATCCGTATTTTTACATTTTTCTATGGCTAGTGCACCATGTCATGTGCACCATGTCATGTGCATGTTATTCATTGTTTTATGACTTGTGAATTTGTGAGAATGAGAAAAGAGATACTATGAGATATTTTGAGGAAAAAACAAAGAAGATATTTGTGAGAGAGTGGGGGTAAGAGAGAGTGAAGTTAAGAGAGAGAGAAATCTTTGACTTCTTCACAATTCACCTTCCTTCTTCATTTCTTCACCCCTTTCCATCATTTCCTTCATGCTTCCTCCACCTCCTCTACCTCCATATATCATCTCTAATTCATAACCTAAACCACATGCCACCTTCATTAAAAAGATGCACAAGCTCATCCTAAACCCTTTGAACCATTCAAGTTTGGATTTTGAAGACTTTGGGCAACTCAAGAATTTTCTTAAGTTGCCAAGTGAGGTATATTTCCTTTCCTTTAATCAAGTTATTGTGTTTTATGTATCCTAGTTTAGTTTAGAATTTGATTTAGTGAGTATTGTGATCTTGGAAATTTGCAAGTTGAGGTTTAGTGATTTGTGAACTTGTAAGGATGCAATAGAGGTGTAGTGAGTGTAGCAAGACCTTCGAGATTTCTTTTCTGGACCAAAACAGAGAATATAACCCGATACACGAACTTAGAATTTTCCCGTGTCGGTTTTGTGAAACCTAGAGGACTATAGGATATCTGGAGCAACTTGGGTCATTTATGAGAAAATCAAACAAATACATTGACCTAATATGACTACTAGGAACCACCACAGAAGAACGAGACCAAAATACCAAAATTGGGACGGCGACACCCGTTACTGTAGCACTTCTCGCCGGCCAGATTTTGGAGTCTGGTGTTGGGTTTTTGCCTATAGCTCATAATCCTTATAACCTAGCTACTGTATTGGTTGTTTTGTCCTAGTCTACCTGAGCTAAAATGTCGGATCATTTTGAGTTGGTTGTGGCTATGTTTTCTGATATTTGAAACCTGGATTTATGAATTTCTTGATGTGATTTGGTCGTTGGATGTTTTTACGTCAACGATAAGGGTTACTTGGTTGTTTTTGCATGCGTAAGCTATAGGTTCTAACCTATGAGCACTTCGTGTGCCGTATCGGTTTTCGGATATTGATTTTAATTGAATTTCATTTCGATTGTATATTGATTGTAGGTACCTTCGTATGGACTTCCGAGATGATGAAGCACATCGAATTCGGCTAAGCGAGGAGTTTAGCAGGTGAGTAGATTTATATCTACGGGCGAAGTCGGGTGGATGTCATATAGCACCCCCGCAACCATTGATATGGAAGATCGTTTATATAAATTATAATTTTAATAAAGGATATGCTACGAACTTAAGATAACATGATTATAGAATTTAGTAAAAGATGATAGATATAGATGACTCGGATTGATATATGAGAATATGATATAGGTATATAAGATAACATGATGTGGGGTATTGAGATGATAGATATAGATGACTCGGATTGATATATGAGAATATGAAATGAGAAAGTGAATCATGATAAGTATGAATTGAAAGAGGACAAGTAATGAGTTGATAATGGTAGGACATGAGATCGAGATCGATATGACTTGAGATTAACAAGATATTATGTATATGCAAGATGACATGATATAAGATTGATGTAGATGCGTTATGTGATTGATAAGATATGCCATACGAGACATTAGATCCGTACCTTTGTTGGTGAATAGGACGATAGATTCCCTATTCTGTTTGTGACACCGTGCGATGGATTACCGTACGCGATGCATTTACCGAATGTTTGATCCGCGCTCATGAATTGAGAATGATGATCGAGGATATTGCGACACTTGATACTATGAGGCGGGATCGTTGACATAAGAGGCTATCTTATTATAGTTCATGTTTATGTTGGATTATTCCTCGTGTTATACCTATCATGTTTCCAGTATTTAATATTATATGATATCAACTGCTAGTACACATGCACAATTACCGTTGATGCGCATGTTACACTTACACAGACTTGTCGGTTCATACTCATTCATCATCGGTAATTGCCATGTCATTTACACAGTAGAACTGCCATATCATGAGATTGATCTTAAACGTAAAAGTACATTCATTATTCAGTACTATCACTATGACATGTTTGCATGATATATTTGATATGCTAATACTACTACTCTATGTTGCATACGTCGTACTTTATGGTTATATGCATTGAGATGCTGTTTTCATAAGATCTCTGGATTTGAAAACCGTGGTTATATTTCAAAGGAAATTGCGTATTGTTTTAAAAATGCGGTTTCTATTGATATGATATTTCGAGACGTCCACCATGAGTTTTCTCAGTTCTGAGCTTGTTTTCGAGACCCGGTTCGAGAAGTTGGCGGATGCCGTTTGCGGGTACATGGTGGACCCGGTATGGTACCCGGGGCAAGAAATGATTTTTGTGGTGTAGACGATGAGCCTGGCAGAGGGAACACTACCTACCGGTGATTGTATAGAACTCGGCGGATATCCGGAGGATACCGTTTTGGAGTTATGATATGAGATGGATATGAGGACCGATCTGAGGATGCAGTGTCTGAGATGAGATAGATATGAGGGCCGATCTGAGTATGCGGTGCCTGAGATATGAGGATTTACGTGTCGATGCTGGACACGGGTTTTCATGGTGTTTCGAGTGTCGGTGTTGGACACTCAGGTTCTATGATTTTGATGTGTCGTTGATGGACACACGTGGTTGATATCCTCATATATATATATATATATATATATATATATATATATATACAGGTATATGTTTTCATGATGTTCGGGTGTTGGTGTGGGACACTCAGGTTCCATGATATTGTTTGTGTCGTTGATGGACACGTGGATGATATCCGCATGCATATGATGTCAGATGTTTATTTATATATGTCATTGCATTGACTCGATTGTTGACATATATGCGTACTTGGTCACCCTAGATATCATAGTATTACCTTCAGGATATAGTGACCTAGGAAATCGTTGTTTTATTCGATTTCTACTTTTTGATGTTTTCTACTCACGAGTTGGCAACTCACCCCCATTGTGCCACAGTTCTTGCAGGTTTGACCGTTTGGGATCAGTTGCGGTATCGCTGGCACACAGCTTCATCTAGGGTGTTTTGCTTTGGTAGGTGGGACACATGTTGGATCGTGCCCACTCTCGTACTTTATATTCCGTTGTATCTAGAGAACTCCATCAAATCAAATCAGGGACTACAAATTGTATATTGGTAGATCTTGTCAGACTTGGGTATTGTGCGAGACTTAGATTGATGGGTTTATGATCGTTTTCTTGATTTTTACTGTCTTGCTTCTTTATTTGTTCTTTCTGGGTAGATTCTTCGCCATTGGGCGTCGTATATATGTTATTACATGGTTGTGATTTCGCCAGTTGGCGAAGAGCTAGCTCGCGTTTGGGGATGTCTATATATTGTTATGTATATGTTTTTGGATCAAAATATATAAGGGAGGTGCTGACCAAATTTTTAAAGACGAAACATATTTTCAACTGTAGTATAATCCACTTGCATTTTCATGTTTCATTAGCTATGCATTCAAAGAAAAACATAATTCATTATACCTTTATTTCAAACTGCACACCCACTATTTTCCGCAAAAAGGTTTAGAATTTCTGGGCTTCGGCTTACTTGATTTACTTTACACCTTTAGACGTTGCGTAATTTAAGTGTCGGTCACGTGCTAAATTACGGGTCGTGATAAGTTGACCTAGGTGAACCCTAGATTGTGTAGGTGTGTGAAGTGTGTCTTGATTGTGTTCTTGTTGTGCCTTTTTGTGTGATAGTTCTCGTTTGTGAATACATATAAAAAAAATTAAAAAAATTTAGGGTTTGTAAACAACACCTTTTTCCATTTCCTTAGTCTTTTTCTAACTACGTGCGGATAGTGCATGTCAGCTTGGACTAGAGATTCACAATCTCGATTAGTCTGGTTCATGACTGTATCTTCCGACTCTTCTATACCTTCATATTCCTCGAAACTGTCCGAGACATTCTTACCTTCTGCTTTATCGGAGCCGTCCGATTCTACTCTTCGTTCACCTTCATTTTCTTCTCCCACATCACCGACGATGACGGAACAAACAATCATAGAGCAGTAAGAGCAGCATTGCAAGACAAATGCTACCCACACCGTTCATCCCTACTTTCGTGCATAGTATTACCCACCATCGCGGCAAACAGCTATCAAATCAAACCACAATTCATACCGCTACTCCCAAAATTCCACGGACTCGAGTCCGAGAATGCTTACCTTCTAATCAGTGAATTTGAGGGAGTATGAGCTATGATAAAAATCCACGGAGTAGGTGAGGATGTCGTTAAGCTCAAGTTCATTCCTTTTGCACTTAAAGACAATGCGAAGAGTTGGTTTAACAATTTGCCAGCTCGATCGATTACGAAATGGGACGACTTTGTGAAAGTATTTCTAAAGAAATTTTACCCTATTCACAAAACGGTGTGAATTTGGAATGAAATTCACAATTTCAAACAAAAAGAGGGTGAAATTTTTTGGAAATGCTAAGAAAGATTCAAGGACATCTTAATCAAATGTCCCCATCACAGGTTAGAGCAGTGGAGGCTTTGTCAGATTGTCTACGAGGGTTTAGACTCCAGTTCACGCATCATGCTAGAATCCATGTGTCAATACAAATTTCTGAGTTATGGTGCTAAGGACGCATGGAACTTTTTAGAGAAACTGGCTGATAAAACCATTTTGTGGGAGAGTGTGACTGAAAAACCATCATCTGTGACTAGGGGAGATGCACACATAATTTACACCTCTATAGCGGCCGAAGAAAAAATCGTCGCTCTTGTACGGAGAATGGAAGGTTTAAAGGGCAAAAATTCACCGTTATCATTCAACCAAGTTTCTCAAACCGTGTGTGCTAATTGTCAGCATCCTAGCCACATAGCGGATGAATGTTCGTTTCTCATCGGGTCCCCGGGACACGAAAACGTTAATGCGCTATATCAGAACCAGCATCCCAGGAACGACCCTTTCTCACAAACGTACAATCCTGATTGGAAGAATCATCCCAATTTCGCTTGGAATCAGGCACCTTTTCAAAATAACAATTCAAACCCGCCTTTCCAACAGTTTCAAAATTCGAATTTTCAAAACCAGACAATAGGATACTCCAACAACCAGCCCCAACAACCGAATCAGCCCAACTCAACCTTTACACCCCCTGGATTCGTCCAAGACGATAAGAGGGCATCATCCATTGAAAAGGGGTTGGAAGCTTTGATTAAAACCTCTGCACAGACTACGTCTAGTCTGGCTACTTTCATGCAAATATCTGGTCAGTTGCACAGCGCTAACACACATGCGATAGCCAGACTAGAAATTCAAATCAGTCAACTCGCTGTTGCAGTAAATGAACATATAAAAGGGAACATTTCCTTCCCAACCGGTGACAAATCCGAGAGAACAGAGAAACCACAACGCTCATGTTGTTCAACAGAACAACATTGAGAATACGAATGTCATCACCGTCCTTAGATCAGGACGCATGATTTTCAACAAGGTTGTCAAACCTAACGACTCACCCAAACGTGCGGTTGTCAATTTACCGGCCCATGTCTCATCGCCCGTTCCTTCTTCGGGTCCGTCTACTTCTTCATCTACCCTACCATCTTCCTTTTCACCTTCACCTTCTTCTTCGTCGTCAGTTGCATATCCATCAAAACAACCAGATCTATCACCACAAATTCGTCCAGCTGTTCCAGCTAGAATGATCACGCCTTCTGCACCTCTTCCATCTGTAACTTCTTCGAACCAAATGTTTGAGCCCAAGGCTCCCTATCCCAATAGGTTAAAATCAAAGAACCCCTCTGCAAGTATGGAAAATATATTATAAGTCTTCAAATGCTGTGAAGTGAACATTCCGTTATTGGACGTGGTCCAACAAGTCCCGGCGTATGCAAAATTCCTTAAGGATTTGCGCACGCAGAAATGACGCACGAATGCGCCCAAAGCAGTCTTCTTGGCCGCCACTCTAAGCAATGTCTTGTCTAAATCCATTTCGGTAAAATATAAGGACCCTGGTTGTCCTACTATTTCTTGCACTATCGGGGACAAGAAAATCAATCGAGCCTTATTAGACTTAGGGGCAAGCGTGAACCTTCTCCCTTACTCAGTTTATGAACAACGGGGTTTGGGAGAATTAAAGCCGACCAAAGTGACTCTGCAATTGGCAGATCGATCCACGAAAGTACCGAGGGGAGAGATTAATGACGTTCTGATTAAGGTCAGGGAATTCATATTCCCCGTAGATTTCATTGTATTGGAGACTGAACCCGTCGTCAATCCCAGCGGTCAGATTCCAGTCATACTGTGGCGGCCTTTTCTAGCCACGTCCAACGCGTTGATCAATTGTCGTAATGGATCCATGAAAATCTCATTTAGAAATATGACAATTGACCTCAACATCTTCACGCTAGGAAACCAAGCGAGCGAAAGACATGACGACACATTTGAAGTCAACGCTATACATGATATGTCTGAGGGGGAGATATTTGACTTCAAAAATGAGTGTCTTGAAGAAACTTTTGAAGAACTGTTTTCTGAGGAACTTCTTTTGCTTGAGAAGCTAAGTCCTAAATAGGCTTCCTACGCACATTGGGGGCTTCAATTTGAACCACTTCGTAACGAACCAACCCCTGAAGTGCGACCATCAGTAGAGGAGCCACCCAGACTTGACCTCAAAGTTCTTCCTGACCACCTCCAGTATGCATACTTGAGTAATAACGAAACGCTTCCGGTTATAATCACAACCAACCTTGCGCCTGAGCAAGAGTTGGCTCTCATGAATGTTCTGAGAAAGAACATGGAAGCAATTGGTTGGTCAATGGCTGATATCAAAGGAATCAGCACTGCTATCTGTCAGCACAGAATCCACATGACTGATGACTTCAAACCCTTCAAAGACCCTCAACGCCGGCTTAACCCGGTTATGAAAGAAGCGGTGCGGAATGAAATGCTGAAGTGTCTTGACAATGGGATCATTTATCCCATATCTGATAGAAAATGGGTAAGCTCCATTCATGTTGTACCAAAAAAATCGGGTATCACAGTTATCACTAATGAAGCAAACGGGCTAGTCCCAACCCGCACACAGACGGGTTAGAAAGTCTATATTGATTACTGAAAGCTCAATGCAGCAACTCGCAAGGATCATTGTCCGTTGCCCTTCATTGATCAAATACTTGAACGCCTAGCCGGCCATGCCTACTATTGTTTCCTTGATGGATATTCCGGCTTCAATCAAATCCCGATCGATCCAGAGGATCAGGACAAAACAACTTTCACTTGTCCTTTTGGTACATTTGTCTACCGTCGCATGCCCTTTGGGCGGTGCAATGCACCTGTAACATTTCAGCGATGCATGATGAGCATCTTTTCCAACATGGTAGAGCGATTCTTGGAAGTGTTCATGGATGATTTCTCCATCTTTGGAGATTCATTCTCTGAGTGTCTGAGGCATCTTGAACTTGTTATGATACGATGCAAGGAAAAACATCTTATACTCAATTGGGAGAAGTTCCATTTCATGGTCAAACACAGCATTGTGTTAGGTCATATCATTTTATGAAAATGGTATCGAAGTCGATAAAGCAAAAATCGACGTCATTTCAAGCCTCCCATCTCCACGGACTGTCCGTGACATCAGGGCATTCTTAGGCTATGCCGGTTTTTATAGGCGTTTCATCAAGGATTTTAGCAAATTGGCTAGACCTTAACTTCTTTGCTGGCTAAGGATATTCCCTTTGAATTCAATTCTGAGTGACTTACTGCGTTCAAACTTCTGAAATCGGAACTCACTTCCTCTCCGATCTTAAGTGCACCAGACTGGAATGAACCTTTCGATCTGATGTGTGATACTTCTGACTTTGAGATAGGTGCTGTCTTAGGACAGCGATTTGAAAAGAAGTCACACGTTATCCACTATGCGAGCAGGACGTTGAATGACGCACAACCGAATTACACTACCACTGAAAAGGAATTCTTAGCTGTCGTATACGCACTTGAAAAATTCCGTCCTTGCTTGATCGGGACCCACGTCATAATTTACACTGATCATTCTGCACTTAGGCACCTCTTTGCAAAAAAGGATGCCAAAACCAGATTGATACGTTGGATTCTCCTTCTTCAAGAATTTGATTTGACCATCAAGGATAAGAAGAGAACCGACAATATTGTTGCCGATCATTTATCTCGCTTAATAAAAGCACCAATTGAGGAAATACCAATCAACGAACAATTCCTAGACGAACAAATTCTCTCCGTATCAGTCGAACCTTGGTTTGCTGATATTGTGAACTATCTGGTCACCGGTGAAACACCCTCTTTTTAGTCAAATCAGGACAAGTCAAAATTTCCATCCTAAGTCAAATTCTTTTATTGGGATGAACCATACATGTTCAAGTACTGTCCTGATCAGATCATCAGAAGATGTGTTTCCAACTCTGAAACGAGAAGTGTTCTATCTTTCTGTCATGACCAAGCTTGTGGGGGCCATTTTGCACCCAGAAAGACGTCTGAAAAAGTTTTGCAAAGCGGCTTCTGCTGGCCGACGCTTGTCAAGGATGCTTTCGAATATTGCAAAACTTATAGCCGATGTCAACACAGGGGAAAGATTGGAAAACGAAATCAGATGCCCCTAAATTTCATTCTGATTGTAGAGATTTTTGATGTCTGGGGTATCGATTTCATGTGGCCATTCCCAAACTCTTTCGAGAATCTGTACATTTTGTTGGCTGTGGACTATGTGTCCAAATGGATGGAGGCAGTCCTTTGTCGAACCAACGATAACAAGGTTATCGTAAAATTCTTAAAAGAGAACATCTTTTCTCGGTTCGGAACACCCCGCACCATCATCGGCGATAATGGAACTCGTTTTTGCAACCGATCTTTTGAATCACTGATGAAGAAATACTCCATTAGCCATAAATTGTCAACCCCCTACCATCCTCGAACTTGCGGCCAGGTTGAAGTCTCCAATAGACAGATTAAACAGATTATGGAAAAGACTGTCAGTCAAAACCGCAAGGATTGGTCATTGAAGTTAAATGACGCGCTTTGGGCGTTTCACACCGCCTTCAAAACAAATTTAGGTATGTCTCCATACCGACTCATCTTCGGAAAAGCGTGTCATCTGCCTGTTGAATTAGAACACCGCGCATTCTGGGCAATTAAACAGCTCAATGTCGACCTAGAAAAAGACGGTGAGACATGAAAACTTCAAATAGATGAGCTCGACGAGATACACAGTGACACGTATGAGAACGCCAAACTATACAAGGAAAAAAACGAAAGTTTTTCACGACAAGGAGATTCTCCGAAAAACGTTCACTGTGGGCCAGAAGGTTCTACTTTACGACTCCAGACTTCATCTATTTCTAGGGAAATTGAAGTCACGTTGGACTGGTCCGTTTTTTGTGCGCACCATTTTTCTGCATAGTGCAATTAACATTGAAGATCAGCACTTTGGCAACACATTCAAGGTCAATGGCCAACGTTTAAAGCCATTCTTAGAACTGCCTGCGGAAACGGGGGAGCTCATGTTTTTACATGAGCCAAGTTATCTTGATTAAATCACATCTCCACATTTTCTATATACACATTTTGCCTCTTTTTTAGTCTTTTTGTAATTATTTGCTTTATTTTAAAATTCTTTTTGAGGGTTTTTTTTTGGAAAACTGCCTTTAAAAGCAACCCAAGACCCCATTTCTGTTTTTTCCCAAACATCACAACCCTCTCCTCAAACCCGACCTTCACACCCAAGATCTGCCCCCAAATCCAAGTCTCGGCCGTCGGAATATTTTTCTGGGCCGCAATTTGTGGCCTGATCTCCCCCTCTATCGACGAAATTTTATGCACTGTAAGATCTTCTCCTCCTATTTTCTGATTTATATGCAAAATTTGTTAAATCCGAAGATGGTAGCCTTTGAGTGTGAAAAGAACTTCTTTGAAATTTTCTCCGATTCAACCTACGGGCAGTATTTTTATGAAGAGATTTGTTAGAGGGAGTGGGATTTTCTGATATATAACAGTGATGATCTCTTTGCTGTAACAGAGTTAGTCGAGGATTTTTATGAGGCTTTAAGAAATGGCGAACCCGGGTCGGGATATATTGAGTTTTTCTTTCGAGGAAGACGCATAATTTTTCAACCAGAAACAATCCCGAGAGTTACCAACATTCCAATAAGGCCTAAAAATCAGCAGGCGCGCGAGTTGGCTGTTTATCAATCTTTATTGGGGGAGTTTGTTGGATTGAAGGATAAGGGGTTGAACCCCGCACAGATGTATCAGAACGTACTTGCGGTTTGTCGATGGGCAAACAGCAACATCAGGGGTAAAATCCGTGTCTCCTCTTTCCCGGCTGGAGTGGAGCACGTCGTGCATTGTTTAATGGAAAAAGATCATCATTTTTGTGTGGTGACACAATTGTTTAGCACGTTCAAGGAGGGGGTGGCTCAGAATAAACCCCTACTGCCAGTCATAGTGACCCTCATTTCCAAGTATTACATGGCGAGGGAAGAGTTCGATGGATATTGTAACAACCGAGTCCAGTTCTACAAATTTCAGTTACCGTAGGTGTAGTGTGTGGTATTTATCTCTTTTATGCTGCTTTGACTGTTACCAGTTATAGTTTACACCGACATGTCATATTCTGCATATAACAATTTAAGTCTGTTAAAGATAAATTAAAAATAATTGACATGGCCTGCTTGACACCCCTAACCCTGTGGTAGCGTCCTTGCATCGTGTTCTCGTCCCGTTCAGTGAAACAGACGTGTTTGGATGGCTACGCGCACGTACGTGCGTCCGTTCTTGGGGGTATGCTTTTTAATTATAAAATCCTTCATTTTAATTTTTGGAACCCGCCAATAATTTTCATTTTTCGAATTCGAATTTTTGGACCCGACCCGGGCGCAATTCTGAATTATTTTGTATCCCGCCAAATTTTAATTATTTAATATTTTAATTTTACTTAACCTATTTATCAGCGTAGGAAAATATAATTGGTTAGGTTGAAAATCTTTTCTGCGAGTGAAAATTCCTTTAAATTACCTTCTCATATTTTTTCCTTTTAGCCAATCGCAGCCTCCCCTTCTTAGTTGCCGGACCCACCTTCTCTCTCTCTCCCTTCGCTGCCTATCTCTCTCCCCTTTTCTCCTTCTCCTTCTCTCTCTTCTCTCTTTCTCTCTCCTGCACATACAGCCAATTTTATATCTCCTCACCGTGCATTTCTCTCTCTCTCTCCTCTCGCGAGATTTCCGCTCTCCTCTCTATCTCTTTCTCTCTCTCCCCCCGCGTCTCTGTCTCTCTCTCCACTCTCTCTTCTTCTTTTAAATTTTCCTCCTTCCCTTCTAAAAACAAACAGAACCCATCCCTGCAAACCCTAGCCGCCTCGTCTTCCCTCGCCGTCGCCCCAGCGCCGACGCCCTCGTCACCTCCAACTCCTCTTCTTCCTCCTTCCCTCTCTCCCGAGCACCCTGCACGTGCAGCCGCGTCCTGCACCCCCTGCACTTTTGCACCGCCGGATTTATCGCCGCCAGTGGCCTCGCCTCCGTGCCCCGGCCTTCGTACAACCCCCAGTAAGCTTTACCTATCCCTCTTCTTCCTTCTTTCCTTCTTCTTTCTTTTTCATTTCTTAACAGAATTCTTCTGTTGATAGCCGGGTCCTCTACAGTTCGTGCAACGGAGCTCCGTCGACGTCGTCGATCTTCACGACCCCTCTGTAGATCGATGTAAGCCTTCTCTCCTCAATCCTCCTTCTCTTCTTTCTTCTTAATCTTCTTTTCTCCTTTATTTCATGCATGCTTGTATCCTTATTGTTCACTGTTGTTTGTTCGCCGGAATCCGGCGATGCCGACGACGTTTCCCGACGCCCCAGCGTGGACCCCCGACCCGTATGACCCCACTGTTCGTCGTTTGGATTCTTTCCGTGAACCGTGCGCGCGTCGCGATTTTTCTCGCCGACGCGTAACGTTCCGTTTTCCGTTTCGCGACCCGTCGAGGCAAGTTAATCTTGCTACATGCTATTTAAATCATTGTATACATATTCTAATACCTGTAGCTTAAATATAGTACCCCATGCATCGCTTTATATCATTTCGATGTTCCGTTTGCATCGGTTTATATTATTTTAGATCTAGAACTTGAAAGGTAACCATTGTATACATAATCACATTTAAATGTTAAATCTCATAACCACAATCATATGTTTAATCACATCTTTGACATAGCCTATGGTATCTTTCTATAGTTTAATCCATCGGGCACTTGTGCGCATTTAAACCAGTTTTAGCTGTGACTTCATCCAGTGAACCTATTTATAGATTATTGCATCCCTGGAAATTCTTAATATTGGTTAACATGATTTAACGGCCATGAATGTCACCCTGTATTCATATAATGTTGAAACCGTCTCTGAACCACAACTGTTAACTGTAATGCTAATTAATTGAATCTGCTTTATTGCTTAATTCAGTGCTTAGATTATGTTGTTGATAACCATGCTTGATTACTTATAACCATGATTATGCTAGCTGTTTATGAGAACCCACATGTTATCCTTTACACCCTGGCCTGACTTGCTACACACATATCGATTGACCTGACATGGTACCGTACACTACTTGACCTGACCTGTAGTACCATGGATCGACCCGTTACCTGATCTCGTGTCTAATGCCAACAAACCTGACATGTAGTCTTCACGGACCGTTCCTGTTGTCTGTCCAGACAAACCTGCTCTTACATGATCCTGTGTTGGCATTAGTTCTTGATTACTGAATACCTGACTTGACATACACAACTTGGGGGTATGGGGAAATCAATGATGAAACCTGACTTGTAACTCGACAGTGTACTACCTTTACTGATCAGTTTTAGAGGCTAGGCCAGCCTTGGGATGATGCTGCTGACATCATTCATCTGTACATATTTCATGTTTTAGTGCCTAGCGGCATGTCTCGGATTCAGCCCGAGAATCTTGGCCGTGGTCCCGGGTATGCACGGGATACTATTGAGTTACATCGATGATTCATCAAATTGATTTCAAAGACTTTAGAATAGAAAACCCAATAGAACAGTTTATTTCACTCGCTGCACGCTACCCTGCACGGCCCTGATTTACATTAATGTTACACCTGCTTTTCATTCATGTTTATATTTGCATTGCTTGTTACTCTGTTCATATTTTATCACTTGATGACATGACGCGCTGACGTCTGGGTTTTGCATGGCCCAGATTCCGTACCTTTGCTACAGTCCGAGCAGGAGTTGTTCAGCCAGCAGGCTGAGCTGTGAAGTGTCGGTAGTAGTTAGTTCTTTATTTCCTGCATTTTATTCCTGATGTGATCCCGCATTATGGGACATACATTCCAGTTATTTTGTATTGGATCTTTTGCTTCCGCACTTTTATTACACTTGACTCATGTTATCTTAGCTTATGGACATGTTTTAGATAGTTATATTTTGTTCTTGATATCTCTACAGCCGTAATGTGACTGTGGATGGATACTTCCTACCCACAGGTAGCATGGTTGGCTATGTCACGTGCCCAATTTAGCGTACTCTGGGAAGCGGGGCGTGACATGGTTCTTTTGGTATCAGAGCCATAGGTTAGTCGGGTTGATTCTTTTGTAGTTGGGTATTGTACACAATACACAAATCAGAATACCCGTGTTTAGGAAACATGTCCTGCCACCTTGCCATTTTACCGTTCTTGAATCAAGTTCTTCCTGATTATATCTTTTACGATGTGCAAACTTCCTTTGCATATCGACTCGAAAACCTGATTCCTTGTTATCTCTAGGACTTAAGCGACTTGGTGGAGTTATGTAATTGTAGCTATGATACCGCGGCATAGTTACAATGCGGTTATCTATTTAAGTAACTTGGAGTTCTAGCCTTGATCTATATTTGAATCTGTTGTCATGCTAATCTTGGGTGTTTTGATTTCAGGAGTATGGCAGGCAAGAATCTGAAGACGTACCAAAGGCGTGTTGACGAAGCCGCCATACTTGGAGTGATACGGGGAATGCTAGAGAATCAAAAGAGACAGACTGAGCTGATCCAGCAGCAGGCTGAATCATTTCATGAAGGTTTGCAGACCGTTCAGCAGTCCATGAACAGTGTTGGAGCTAAGTCAGTTGATCGTGTTGGGACCGTAGCAGACTTCAGGCGTTTGGGTCTGTCTGTATTCACTGGTTTGGAGGAGCCGTTGCCAGCAGAGCAGTGGCTAGTTGACACGGAAAAATTACTTATTGCGGCATAAATTCCTGATGATAAAAGAGTTGATGTAGTGCGCATTCAGTTAGTGGACTACGCACGTGAATGGTGGCTTGTGGAGGAGACCCGCTTGCCCAAGCCGATCAAGTGGGCGGATTTTTCGAAGAGTTTCCTGGAGAAGTTCTTCCCACGGACTGCACGGGAGGAAATGGAAGAGAAATTCATCCGTCTGAAGCAGAATGGTGCACCCGTAGATGTACATGCAGCAGAGTGGACACGGCTTAGTAGATTCGCTGGACCTTTAGTTGCCAACGATGCAGACAGGGCAAGGAGGTTCATGCGCAGCTTGGATATGGACATCCAGAGGCAGATTGTCTCCCTGGGTTTGACCACTTTCTCACAGGTACTTACGGCAGCCCGAGAACAGCAGAGCCTATCTGGGAAGACTGGGAGTTTACAGCAGACAACAGTTGCAGTAAGGAAGCCGACATTTGTACCAAGCCGAGCTCATGGACGCAGAGCTATTCCAGTGGACCGTCGTGGCGTAACACCGATGAAGAAGCCTGCTGTAGTTGACCAGAGAAAGAGCGTGACTTGTAACTACTGCCATTTACCTGGCCACGTGCAAAAGGATTGTCGAAGGAGGCAGGGGCTTTGTTTGATGTAACAACTCCAATTTTTGTATACATAAATTTGATTAAATTTGAAGTATACTTGGAGTATTTAATGTTGCTGATAACACTTTAAGTATCTATTTCCCTACAATAATTACAAGAAGGAGCTTGTAGCTCATTGGTAATACCTTGCACTGCTGAACCAAGCCACCAGAATTCGAATCTCATGCCCCACATTATTTTTAGTTTATTTTTCTTTAAAAATTCTTGGAAGCCCAACAATCCACAGGCCATAACTCCCAAATGTTGAACTGAACCCCAAAAACGGAGTATGCCAAAGTCTTAGTCAGAGAACCCCGCACCCAACCGTCGCCGAACCCGGCCGGGATCGGCCAACTCGGCCGAACTTGGTCGGACGGTCGGGGTCCCAAAACGAAAAGTTTGCCTTTTCGTATTCCATAACCCCCTGTTAACTCCAAATTATTATATCAGTTCCAGAATTCTTAATACACCCTAATTACTACAAAATTTTAATGATTTTCTTTAAATTTTTACAATTTTTTTTAATAAACAAAACCTTTCACCTACCCTACCCTAGCTATCCTATAAATAGACCCCTACCCCCTACCCTCTCATTCCAAAACCTTAGATTTACTCTCTTGAAATTTCCACAAGAAAGTGTGCTTTGAAAACCGAGTTCACGGCGAAGCGCTGACGGATTCCGGCGACGTTCTTTGAAGCAACCGGCGACGAAGCGACATCTCGGCCATTTCCCTTGTTCCTCTATACTCTTTAGAAGAGTTTGAAACCCGTAAGTCCCGTTCTTCCTTCTTTCTATTTCTTAAAAATACGACTTTTTAAAACCCGACGGAAATCGGAACAAACCGATTTCCGATTCGGTTTTTCTACAAAATCTCACTTGTCACACATACCATAATACCTAAACATATTCATGATGACCACTAATCACATAACAATTAATTTGGACAAAGTTTCTCACATGAAATGATAATTTTCTTGTAATATCGTATTCTTTTCACAATAATACCATAATGTTTATTTTTCTTCTTCTAATCAATTCCATTATTCCTAAACATGTTCATCTTGATCACTAAACTTGTAAAAATCAATTTGAATGAGTTTTCACACATGAAATGATAACTTTTGCAAATACCGTATTCTTTCACCTAAATACCCTCATGTTTAATTTATCATATTTAACCCCTAAACTTCACTATACCTTAAAATAAGTCACGAGGTAATGACCTACCTCCACACACATGCAAATACAACCTTAATTGATATCATCAAAATTTAGAATACGAAAATACAAGACTTTACATTAAAATACCATAATCTTCATAAAACCATTCTTAAAGATTTTAGATTTGTTACACTTTTTAGTAAATAGTTCTTACTAGGAAAATACGATAAGTTGTGGACATCGATCGTTTATCTAAACTGACATTGTGGTGTCTAGGCTAGGCAAGTGAGCTTGGGTAACTTTAAAAGGCCCGCCTCACGATTCGTGAGCGGATCCCTCCCTCCTCACTTGTACTTACCTGGCCACAATTGACGGTGAAGAGGCGATTTGAGGCTTCTAACGACTTGTCGTTTAAACCTTTAGAAATAGGCTAGTTGGCTTAGGGAACCCTAGAAACTAAAATACGGAAATTTACATCCTTTAAAAATAAATACCTCATATTTATGAAACCGTTTTCTAAATGAATAGTATTTATTAAATCTTTGCAAAGCTCCACTACAACCCACTTTTAGGGAACTCGTTAGGGATTGTACGGTTTATCGTGCACCCTCGAGCCTAGTAGTGCGAGATTCAGACCTCCGCAAGGAGCATTCGGTCTCGAAATGTTTAAAATACGACATTTAAGAAAAATGAGATTTAGGAAAATAAAATATTTATTTAAAATTATTTTTGTATTAATATATATATAATTATCATTTGAACGCCTATTTTGTTATAAGATAAAGTTTCCACCTTTTCCTAAAAATTACAAAATTAAAAGCTATATTAAAATACCATGAATTTCAAATAAATTAATACTTTTATTATGATATATTCACTAGAATAACACAAATAAAATTCACACTCATTATAACTATAAAGACGAATATTAATACTTGAGGTGTATTTTGAAAACTATACAATAGTACTTTTTACATAAAACCCCCTCAAGTTATATAAATCACAATAAGGACCCTAACAATTATAGAACTTCAAATTATCTTTCTTTTAGTCTGACTCGGGTTAGAGTCTGACTATTTCTGACTTGAATATGATTCAAGTCAATCTATATTCTTAATAATCCAACTCAATATGAACACATGAATTCATGAATTCAATTATCAATTTATACAATTTGGCTGAACCGAACCATGGATATATTCCTTTTACATGATTCAAAGTACTCCATTTACATGACTCTACGGTTAAAACCGTTTCCTGATATCATGGTTTCGGTCGGTCGGTCAATCAATCATACAACCAATACAGTTTACAAGATAACAATACTGTTAAAACACTACGGGGTTTAAGGGATAAATTGGTACGGAAGGTGTTAAAGGTGGCACGAGGTGGTCAGATTAAGACACCTAACCTATATTCCGTTGCTGTTGTACCGTGGCTTAACGGTTCCTTGTACTTTCCGTTTGCCCTGGTCTCTAGCATATAGAGACCCCCCTCGTATACACTGGCATCCTTTTGTACCAAGCTACAAACAACAGCGTTAACATAACATTACAACAATAGTTTATATTTTAAAATGTATCTTCTTATTCTGTCTTCTCTACTTCCCTCTTACCTTTGGGACTTACCGAGCGATCTGTTCGCTGACGACATTCTGTTTCTCTCTTCTTTGAATGTCGTCAGGTGACTTGGACCCGGCGGAAGTTGAGCCATCACAAGAAGATTTGGAGCATTTTGCCGAAGACCCAGCAGTATAATTTCATTGTACACTTTTTCTTTTCAGTACTTTTCATTTCCTGTTATGCCAATGTTTAGGCATTTTTATTTCAGATGTATTTCCTTTTCATGTATTGTACAAAGAATGTTAATAAATAAAAGTTGTTGTTCTTTTTATACTCTTGTCTCTTGTGTAATTATTTCTATATTGCTTAGCTACGCTTAGCGTATATACTTCTGAGTACATACGTAGCGGACCTCGTCGCGTCCCCTTCGCCGTACACTGGGAAGCGGGGCGTGACATTTGGTTTGTGGAGCGGCAGATCACACTGTTAACTCATGTCCGTCGAAGTATCGCACAAGGGATGATATTCAGAAGCCTCCGCAGAGACCGTTCCAGGGACAGAAGCAGCTGACTCAAGGACCTAATCAGGCTCGAGCTTTTACCTTGACGGCTGAGGAAGCTAAGGCTTCGGGAGAAGTTGTTTCATGTATTCTACTCGTTCATGGTTTTCCCGCATTAGCGTTATTTGATTCTGGTGCATCCCATTATTTTATGTCATCCAAGTTTATAGCTACACACTCGATTGCCTGCACGACACTGTCTAGTTTCTGGGACATACACACTGGGAATGGGAAAATCATATCTAGTAGGGAATGTAAAGATTGTACAGTTGTTGTGTGCGGACGGGAGCTTTTTGCAGATTTCTTGGTGATCGATACGGGCAGCTACGAAGTCATCTTGGGAATGGATTTTCTTGGCACTTTCCACGCTCACATTGACTGTAGGGCAAAGAAAGTAATTTTCCAGATTCCCGGACATACCGAGTTTATCTTTACTGGAGGAAGCAGATCTGTCGGGCCAGTCGAGTTTAGGACTAGGCCGACAGCTAATATTCTTGCATCAATGGAGGTTGATCAAAGTGAAGAGCCAGATGTTGTTCGCGATTTTATGGACGTGTTTGAAGATATATCAGGATTACCGCCGAAGCGAGACGTGGAGTTCTCAATTGATCTTATTCCTGGTGCAGCGCCAGTATCTAAAGTGTATTATCCAATGGCACCAGTGGAGTTGGAAGAAGTCAAGAAATAGGTTGCTGAATTGCTTGAGAGGGGTTGGATTCGAAGCAGTAACTCGCCTTGGGGAGCTCCAGTTCTTCTAGTTAAGAAGAAAGATGGCACGAGAAGGATGTGCATCGACTATCGAGAGTTAAACCGGGTGACTATTAAGAACAAGTACCCGATCCCTCGTATTGGCGAACTTTTTGAGCAGCTTAGTGGCGCGAGGGTATTCTCGAAGCTAGATTTGCGATCCGGATATCATCAAGTCCGAGTGAAAGCAGATGATATTTGCAAGACGGCGTTCCGAACTCGGTATGGACATTACGAGTACTTAGTGATGCCCTTCGGAGTAACGAATGCACCGGCGATATTCATGGACTTGATGAACCGAATCTTTTCACCATTCTTGGACCAGTTTATTGTGGTGTTCATCGACGATATTCTGGTTTACTCGAAGAGTATGGAAGAGCATGCTGAACATTTGAAGATCGCACTGCAGACGCTGAGACAAGAGAAGCTATATGCGAAGATGAGTAAGTGCGAGTTTTGGCTGGAAGAAGTAAAGTTTTTGGGGAATGTTGTGTCTGGCGATGGAATCGCCATCGATCCCGAAAAGATTGCAGCAGTTCGTGATTGGCCGATTCCAAAGAATGTTGCAGAGATAAGAAGTTTCCTTGGACTCGCCGGATATTACAGGAGATTTGTGGAGAACTTTGCTCGTCTGGCAGAGCCGTTGACCAAGCTTACGCGCAAAGAGATACCTTTTGTGTGGACGGATAGATGTACGTCAGCTTTTGAGACGTTGAAGCAGAAATTGATAACCGCCCCTATTCTGATCGTGCTAGACAATTCCGGAGGATTGGTGATTCACAGCGACGCATCTGGGAAAGGATTGGGATGCGTTTTGATGGAGCATGGGAAGGTTGTAGCGTACGCATCAAGACAGTTGAAGACCTATGAGAAGAATTACCCAATTCATGACTTGGAGCTTGCGGCAGTGATTTTCGCTTTGAAGATTTGGAGACACTACCTTTTGGGCGAAAGGGTCGAAGTTTTCACGGATCATAAGAGTTTGAAGTATGTATTCACGCAGAAGGAGCTTAATATGAGGCAACGCAGATGGTTGGAGCTGATGGCTGACTACGATCTTGATCTTAAGTACCATCCGGGGAAAGTTAATGTCGTGCCGGATACGCTCAGTCGGTTACCAGCAATTCAGATGTTGACTGCACAGAAGGATCTCATTGAAGACTTTCGAAGATTTGATTTGGAGGTTGTGCTACCGCATTCTTCGGGACAGTTGATGTAGCTGCAGGTACATTCGTCGCTGATCGAGAATATTAAAGCAGCGCAATCGCAGGACCCTAGATTGCAAAGGTTTCGAGAACAAGTCGAAGCCGGACTACGAACAGATTTATTGATCCACGAGGATGGTTCGTTGAGGTATGGTAGCGTTTGTGTGTGCCAAAAGGAGATATTCGTGAAGAACTTATGAAGGAGGCGCACAGTTCAGCTTATTCCGTACATCCAGGAGGCACAAAGATGTACCGAGATATTCGACAACATTTCTGGTGGGAAGGCATGAAATGGGAGATCGCTCACTTTGTGGCTAAGTGCTTGGTGTGTCAGCAAGTTAAGGCTGAACATCAAAGGGTTGCTGGTTTATTGCAACCACTTCCGATTCCTCAGTGGAAGTGGGAACATATAACCATGGATTTCGTGACAGCTCTACCGCAGAGTCCAAAAGGCAACAATGCAGTATGGGTGATTGTTGATCGTTTGACCAAGGCAGCTCATTTTATTCCTTTTCGGGTTGGTCAATCAACAGAAACTTTGGCGGAGCGGTACATGCAGGAGATTGTAAGATTGCATGGAGTACCGGTGAGTATCGTGTTCGATCGGGACACTCGGTTCTTATCACACTTCTGGAGGAGTTTACAGGAAAGTTTGGGGACTCGATTGAAGTTTAGCACAGCTTATCATCCTCAAACTGATGGTCAGTCGGAGAGAACGATCCAAACTCTTGAAGATATGTTGAGAGCATGCATGTTGGACTTCAAGGGTTCTTAGGAGGATCATCTACATTTGGTGGAGTTTTCATACAACAACAGTTTCCAGGAAACTATTCAGATGGCTCCATTTGAAGCTTTGTATGGTCGCAAATGCCGTTCACCTGTTTGTTGGGACGACGTCGGTGAACGAAGGTTGTTGGGACCGGATCTGGTTGTGCAGACAGTTGAGAAAGTTAATGCTATTCGGAATCATATGAAAGCAGCTCAAGATAGACAGAAGAGTTGGACAGATACGTCGAGAAGACCTCTAGAGTTCGCCGTGGGTGATTTGATATTCTTGAAGATATCACCGACTAGAGGGGTGATTCGTTTTGGAAGTCGAGGAAAACTCAGTCCTCGATTCGTTGGACCTTTTGAAATCTTAGAGTGTGTTGGTGAGATAGCATATCGTTTGGCGTTACCGCAATCCTTGGCGAATGTGCACGATGTGTTTCACGTATCTCAACTCCGTAAGTATGTTCGAGATGAAACACATGTGTTGGATCATTCGGAGCTGACGGTACAAGAAGATTTGACTTTTGAGGAGCAACCGGTTGAAATTGTGGATCAAAGGGAAAAGGTTCTTAAGAACAAGGTTATCCCTCTTGTACTTATTTCTTGGGGAAATCGCTCGCATGGAGAGTCCACTTGGGAACGAGAAGATGAAATCCGGCAGAAGTTTTCCCATCTTTTCGTGTAGTTTGTCGGTCGTCTATCTTTCGTGTTCTTGGAATTTCGAGGACGAAATTCTTTTGTAGTTGGGTATAATATAACAACCGAGTCCAGTTCTATAAATTTCAGTTATCGTAGGTGTAGTGTGTGGTATTTATCTCTTTTATGCTGCTTTGACTGTTACCAGTTATAGTTTACACCGACATGTCAGATTCTGCATATAACAATTTAAGTCTGTTAAAGATAAATTAAAAATAATTGACATGGCCTGCTTGACATCCCTAACCCTGTGGTAGCGTCCTTGCATCGTGTTCTCGTCCCGTTCAGTGAAACGGATGTGTTTGGACGGCTACGCGCACGTGCGTGCGTGCGTTCTTGGGGGTATGCTTTTTAATTATAAAATCCTTCATTTTAATTTTTGGAACCCGCCAATAATTTTCATTTTTCGAATTCGAATTTTTGGACCCGACCCGGACGCAATTCTGAATTATTTTGTATCCCGCCAAATTTTAATTATTTAATATTTTAATTTTACTTAACCTATTTATCAGCGTAGGAAAATATAATTGGTTAGGTTGAAAATCTTTTCTGCGTGTGAAATCTCCTTTAAATTTTAGCTACCTTCTCATATTTTTTCCTTTTAACCAATCGCAGCCTCCCCTTCTTAGTTGCCGGACCCACCTTCTCTCTCTCTCCTTTCGCTGCCTATCTCTCTCCCCTTTTCTCCATCTCTTTCTCTCTCTTCTCTCTTTCTCTCTCCTGCACATACAGCCAATTTTATATCTCCTCACTGTGCATTTCTCTCTCTCTCTCTCCTCTCGCGAGATTTCCTTTCTCCTCTCGATCTCTTTCTCTCTCTCTCTCTCTCCTCTCTCTCTTCTTCTTTTAAATTTTCCTCCTTCCCTTCTCAAAAACAAACAGAACCCATCCCTGCAAACCCTAGCCGCCTCGTCTTCCCTCACCGTCGCCCCAGCGCCGACGCCCTCGTCACCTCCAACTCCTCTTCTTCCTCCTTCCCTCTCTCCCGAGCACCCTGCACCGGCAGCCGCGCCCTGCACCCCCTGCACTTTTACACCGCCGTATTTATCGCCGCCAGTGGCCTCGCCTCCGTGCCCCGGCCTTCGTACAACCCCCAGTAAGCTTTACCTATCCCTCTTCTTCCTTCTTTCCTTCTTCTTTCTTTTTCATTTCTTAACAGAATTCTTCTGTTGATTGCCGGGTCCTCTACAGTTCGTGCACTGGAGCTCCGTCGACGTCGTCGATCTTCACGACCCCTCTGTAGATCGATGTAAGCCTTCTCTCCTCAATCCTCCTTCTCTTCTTTCTTCTTAATCTTCTTTTCTCCTTATTTCATGCATGCTTGTATCCTTATTATTCACTGTTGTCTGTTCGCCGGAATCCGGCGATGCCGACGACGTTTCCCGACGCCCCAGCATGGACCCCCGACCCGTGTGACCCCACTGTTCGTCGTTTGGATTCTTTCCGTGAACCGTGCGCGCGTCACGATTTTTCCCGCCGACGCGTAACATTCCGTTTTCCGTTTCGCGACCCGTCGAGGCAAGTTAATCTTGCTACATGCTATTTAAATCATTGTATACATATTCTAATACCTGTAGCTTAAATATAGTACCCCATGCATCGTTTTATATCATTTCGATGTTCCGTTTGCATCGGTTTATATTATTTTAGATCTAGAACTTGAAAGGTAACCATTGTATACATGATCACATTTAAATGTTAAATCTCATAACCACAATCATATGTTTAATTACATCTTTGACATAGCCTATGATATCTTTCTATAGTTTAATCCATCGGACACTTGTGCGCATTTAAACCAGTTTTAGCTGTGACTTCATCCAGTGAACCTATTTATAGATTATTGCATCCCTGGAAATTCTTAATATTGGTTAACATGATTTAACGGTCATGAATGTCACCATGTATTCATATAATGTTGAAACCGTCTCTGAACCACAACTGTTAACTGTAATGCTAATTAATTGAATCTGCTTTATTGCTTAATTCAGTGCTTAGATTATGTTGTTGATAACCATGCTTGATTACTTATAACCATGATTATGCTAGCTGTTTATGAGAACCCACATGTTATCCTTTACACCCTGGCCTGACTTGCTACACACATATCGATTGACCTGACATGATACCGTACACTACTTGACTTGACCTGTAGTACCATGGATCGACCCGTTACCTGATCTCGTGTCTAATGCCAACAAACCTGACATGTAGTCCTCACGGACCGTTCCTGTTGTCTGTCCAGACAAACCTGCTCTTACCTGATCCTGTGTTGGCATTAGTTCTTGATTACTGAATACCTGACTTGACATACACAACTTGGGGGTATGGGGAAATCAATGATGAAACCTGACTTGTAACTCGACAGTGTACTACCTTTACTGATCAGTTTTAGAGGCTAGGCCAGCCTTGGGATGATGCTGCTGACATCATTCATCTGTACATATTTCATGTTTTAGTGCCTAGCGGCATGTCTCGGATTCAGCCCGAGAATCTTGACCGTGGTCCCGGGTATGCACGGGATACTATTGAGTTACATCGATGATTCATCAAATTGATTTCAAAGACTTTAGAATAGAAAACCCAATAGAACAGTTTATTTCACTCGCTGCACGGCCCTGATTTATATTAATGTTACACCTGCTTTTCATTCATGTTTATATTTGCATTGCCTGTTACTCTGTTCATATTTTATCACTTGATGACATGACGCGCTGACGTCTGGGTTTTGCATGGCCCAGATTCCGTACCTTTGCTACAGTCCGAGCAGGAGTTGTTCAGCCAGCAGGCTGAGCTGTGAGGTGTCGGTAGTAGTTATTTCTTTATTTCCTGCATTTTATTCCTGATGTGAGCCCACATTATGGGACATACATTCCAGTTATTTTGTATTGGATCTTTTGCTTCCGCACTTTTATTACTCTTGACTCATGTTATCTTGGCTTATGGACATGTTTTAGATAGTTATATTTTGTTCTTGATATCTCTACAGCCGTAATGTGACTGTGGATGGATACTTCCTACCCACAGGTAGCATGGTTGGCTATGTCACGTGCCCAATTTAGCGTACTCTGGGAAGCGGGGCGTGACAGATATGCGGCCTTATACGTACTTTAGCCAGTTGAGCTGGAGCGGATTTCACAAGGATATACAGGCCTCCATTATGAACAAAAGAACTGGACAAAGGAGGACCCGAGCGAGCATCTAGGTCCAGAAGACTCGACCGAGGCACTTCTTAATGAGCCTAAACCGGATAACGAGAAAGACTTGCAGCACTTGACATTTAGGAATATACGCCACATGCTGAAGAAACAACAAAAGATGCAAGAACAGTTAGACAGAATTGAAGCAACTCAGCAAGCAGCACAAGAAGAAGCGAGCGGTAATAGGAAAGGAAAAGGGAAATCAAGAAGGCAATGAGGACAGTGCCTAGTTCATGTTTGGGGGTGATGGGTTCATGTATATAGCATGTAGTTGCATTTGCACGTTTCCTGCATTTTAGGACTTTCATTCCTGTACTTTTTTCTTTATTTTCATGTAGTTTGCATTGCTTATTTGCTTCTGTGCTGCATCTAGCTTATTGTACGAAAAAAATTAAAAAAATTAGTGTTAAATTTTCTTTTTTTGTATATACAAAAATCCAAAATACCATAAAAATATGAAACTTTGTCGTCAAGTTAGTGTTCCCGCCAAAATTTAAGCAACATAGAAAGAGCAAAATTCTGTTGAAATTTAATAGGGCAGCGCCCTACGTGCTTCTCACGAGGGCGCCAGCGCCAATGTGTAAAGCACAGAAAAATTTCTGGGTAAGAATTAAATTCTTATACGACGCCGCACGTGCTCCTCACGCGGGTGCCAATGTGCAAACCACATAAATACCTATCATAAGAATTGAATTCTTAAGTGGCGCCCACGTGCATAACACGTGAGCGTCAGCGCCCAAGTTCATATCTATAGAATTAAATTCTACAGTTTCCTAACAAAAGTTGGGATATCCTACTCTCTTTAAACAAAGCCGTTGGATCAAAAATCCAACGGAGATGATAAATCATCAAAATATAAAATAAAATTCTATTAGAAGATAACATCTCCCAAATCTTTCTGAAATAAGAAAGGTACTCTCGGTTGGATCAATGATCCAACAATAGAATAAAATTCTATCTTTTAGAATGTATTCCCTCAATCTTTCTACACAAAAAGACTGCTCTATGTAAAACAGAGAGACCTTGGATTAAAAATCCAAAGGTGATTAAAAATCACTAGTTTTCAGAATAAAATTATGTATATGGAAAATATTTTCCCAATCTTATTAAAAATAAGAAAACATATTCTGTAAAAACAGAAACCCTTGGATAAAACATCCAATGGTGGGAAAAATTCCCCAAATCAATTGGAATCTCTCGATGTGAGATTTTCTCAAAACTAATTAACAATTTGCCGTCATTATATAAAGGAGCCGAGACTTTAAGTCTCAAGAGGGAGAGGGGAGAGACAAAAACAGACCGAGAGAGGAGAGAACTTCCCACAAGCTTCTGCAAAAAAGAATACAGTGAGCTCTTGAGAGAAGAGAGAATTTAATTCTCATAGAAGAAGACATTCCTCATTGAAACCCTAGGTAAAGAAAACACAGAGATCAGTCTTTCCTTTTCCTATATAAGGGTTTAACCTTTCATACAAAAACTTAGTTCTTCCTCTGGTTTGAGATTTGCAAGAGCAAATCTTCCCACAAGTTGAGAATTTAATTTTCATCGGGGAGATTCTGTTCTTCAGACTCAAAACTTAAAGATAGAACTAGATTAAAAAGAAAAAGAAAGAAAAAGAACATATATTCTTGGAATTTAATCCCTTAATATTAGGGTTTAACCTTACATAAAGAACTTAGTTCTTATAAAAGTATAAAAGAACTTAGTTCTTCAATAAAAACAATGATGATGATCCAAGATCTTCAAAACCGAAATCTTGCTGATCATCAATGACTGAAATTGTCATTAACAGAGAGCAATATCTCTGAAAACAAACAACAAGAATAACTTGGCATCTCATTAGTACTTAGCACTGTTATGGAGCCTCACGTGTTTCCCACATGAGTGCTTCAAACAAGCAAAAGAAAAGCTAAAACTGCTTCATGTGTTTCCCACGTGGGCGCCTGAAGAGCAAAGAAAAACTTCTTTGTCAATTAAGCAGCCACCAAATAAAATCCTAAAAGAAAGTAGTCACGTGAAATACACGTGAAGCGCTCTTGGAAACCCAAGTGCTTAGCACTTCTGTAAAAAGAGGGAAAGTGAACAAATGAAACCCAATGCTCAGCACTCACGTGCTTCCCACGTGAGTATCATGCAAAGTGCTCAGCACTTTAAGATTAGTCAAAATGTCTAAAGTGCTTCGCACTGATTGGGGCAACGCTCATATCTGATATACTTGTTATCGGGATAGATGCGGCATGCTTTTTAAGTCAATTAGAAACTAGAAATGGACTTTGAATCAAGATTGAGAGTTGGGGGTAATGCCGTATTTCAATTTACCAAATCTTAGCTTAAGTTTTCCATAAAAATCACTTTATCCCTTCATTGTTTCATTTGTATAAAAAAGTGACAACTTCAACTCAAAACCATTGTTTTCTAACTCAAAAGAATGTCATGATATCCACTCCCTGTGGATCGACCCGTACTTGCCGGCTTGCATCAACGCACCATGCACTTGCGGTATTTTTATAACTCGAGAATCACGTCGTACACTACTTTTTACCAAAAAACCGACATATCCGATATTGACCATATCCTTTTCAAAAGCACGACATTGTGAATTTTCAACAACACCTACGCCCCAACGCTTGACTATTGAATCCTATCTCTGAGCACCGAGCACCCTTCACTACGCCTTACCCTTCGCCGATCGCAAAACACCGGTGCTTCCTAAGAACTAACCTCGACAACACGTCACCGTCTCCATCGTTTCCATCTCTCTCATCTTCAAAACCCATTCCCAGTATCTCCCCACACGACCATCACCTCGTCGTCTCCCCGTCTCTACCTCCGACCACCACCATCATCGCCATCGACCCCATCCCAGCACCAAGCCCGAGACCGCAACCCTAGCCTCCTCTTCAACCGGCGGCGACCCTCCATCTCATCCGAACACAACCCTCGACACCATCTCCATCAACCCGCATCTCCTTCAACCTCCAAGCGTGCAGCCACCTCCTCTGCAACCTTCACCCACCAGCGCGCAACCCTCGACTCCATCACCGATCCATCACCGGCAAGAACCCCATCACCAGGCACCCTTATTGCAGCAACCCAGAGCCTGCGCCAACTTGGACCGAGCCAACTCCAACCCCAGCCGAGCCTTTGAATTTCTTCTCGCTTCGTTTTGCATCTCCTAATATCCGCCGTCGTGTTCTATCCGTATCCAGGCAAGTTTATAACTTGCTACATGCTATAGTCTACGTAAAATTGTATCAATATATATATATATATATATATATATATTATCATAATATTATTTATTATTAGTATACTGTTTTATATATATAATCCGTATATCGATATGTAGTTAACAATAACAACTTTTATAAATTGCAGTTTATAATGAAGTATGGGAATTAATATGGTTTATATTTTTGTTACACTATTTATTGCACCTAGATAACGGTTACATCCGTATTTCATCACGATATGTTTGCACAATGTTGTTACAAATAAACAGTTTATCTAATTTAAGATACTACCTTTACATGCTTATAATCCGTCATGTTATTACTGATATTGCTATTTTGCTTGTACCTACTTACCTGTGATACTTACCGATACCAACAATCTTGACTTGTTGTCTTGATGGACGTGACATGTTGTCTAGATAGACATAACCTGTACCTGCTCGTTCCTGTGTTGGTATTAGGTAGATATTATTCATACCTGACTTGGAAAACGAAACCTGAGGAAATGGGAAAATCAAAAGTGTAACTGAAGTATAACTTAAAAGGATATTACATGTTTCCATAGTTCCGGGAAGGTAACGGAACAAAATCATTCTTGATTCATACATCTTGGTCCGTGATCCCAGGAGATTACGGGATATATACTTTTGAGTTACATGGAGGATTACATTCATTGGTTGTAAATACCAGTAGAATAGTAAACCTATAAACACAGAGCTTAGGATACACATAACATGTTTGACTACCTATAGTCTGTTGTTATAACACTTGTGTTTGATTTTGTTTATACTTATATCTCACTCTTGCACGTGACACCCTGTATAGTACACTGTTCAGCTATTATTATCAATATGATATTTATGACGCACTGACGTCTGGATTTTGCATGGCCCAATTTCTTTAACCTAATCGTAGGAAGATCAAGAATATTTTGGCAGTCAAGCTGAACAGTGAAGAGCTTTCTGCTGATTTAGTTTAGTGATACTTTAGATTTATTTTCTAGTTATGATTTTGTCGTTGTGATCCCATAAGGGAAGAGACTAGGATATTATTTTTGTTGGATCTTTATTTGTTTCTGCTACCTTTCGTTATTATTTATTGTGGCAGTTTGGACATGTGATAGGTAGATATTTATTTACTGTTCTTGATATCTGATTGACAGCCGTAATGTGATTATGGAAGGATATTTTCTCACCATAGGTAGCATGGTTGGTTTTGTCACATTCCATATTTTTGTATTTTGGAAAGCGGGGCATGAAAAATAGACCATAAGAATTTATCATATCATTGAAATCATCAATGTTTTGCAAGCTGGGTTTACCTCTTCCTTTTTTCTTTGTGGCAACAGCAATGGTATTAAAGTCACCTCCAACAATCCAAGGAATATCAATTCCATGATTGAAAACGGTGAGTTCCTCCCATAATATTCTTCTATCAATATAACAATTTTTACCATACACTGCAGTGATAATGCAGTACTCATTATTATTCAACTTTTAGGAAATGCATTGTTCTGAGGAGAAAATAACATCGGCATGTATTTTATCATCTGCAAATATCTATATTTTATTAGAGACATTGTTTATAACGACCCTAAAAGTCTTATACACTTTTATTAATCCAATGTTTACACTTTTATTAATCCAATGTTAATAAAAAAAAATTGTATTTCTGTTGTGCTTTCGAGTTATAAGTTATTTTTGATAACTTATGTACAAGAAACTTCTTATAGCTTACTGGTTAAGCCTTTCCTCTGCTATCCCATAGCTTGCAAGTTCGAATCCCATCAGTTCTAATTATTTTTAATATTTTTCTTTTTAATTTTTCGAAAGCCCAAGAGTTGCACGTGCATTACACGGAGAAATGAAGAGTTGCAAATAAATCAAACAATAAAAACAAGACATAAATACCCAGATTAATGCACCGCACGAATCCCGAGACCAACCTCCACTTTTGGACCGCCGGTTTTCTCATTTTGACCGCCACCGGCGATTGGAGTGACCTCAAATCACTTCATTTTTTGAGTGTGGATCCCTTTAGCTCCCCACCACTTCTTTTTCCTATTTAGTTTTCCTACAATTAACCAGAGAACCCCAGATCATTTATCTAACCTTTTACCCTCACTTTTAATACATTTTATTATCTTTTTAAATTTCCTCTACACCTATATTTACCCCTATAAATACCTAGCCTTTTCTGCTTAGTTCTTCTCCTAGATTATTCTGAAAATACCACTCAAAATTCTCTCTCTCAAGCCTCACTCTAGCAAATAAAGTTAAGCGCACAAGTCTAAGATAACTCCGTCGCTCAAGTTCGTTCCTCCGCGCGTTAGGTACGAAGAGTCTGTTCTTGTGCGCGTAGTCGGACCCAAGCTCAAGTCTCCACGCACCGTAGGTCTCGGTTCCTCAACGGAGACCTCTTCTTTTCTTTTTCTCACTTGTACGAGTACAAATGGAAACCGTAAGTCTCCTTCCCTATCTCATGTTTTTCTTTTTATCCTACATTCAAATTTGTAAGTCTCAACCCTCTTGACATCTTTTCCCCCCTTCTTACATCACCATCAAAAAATACGACGGCTAACATCATTTTTTAATTTAATTGTTGTAAAGTTTTGACATGTTCATTATAGTTTCATATTAGTATGAACAAGAAATTATCACTTACTATTATACCACCAATTACATGTCATATTTCACCTACATATCATATGAATTTAAAATGAAAGTTTGTTATTGTTAAAACTATCCTAGAATGCATGTAACACCAAAATACCATGAACTTAAAGAGTACCCCTCATTCGATAATTAGCATATATACCTTTAGTAAAATTCACGGGGTAACGACCTACCCCATACGCACACTTTTAATTTATAGCACGAGATTTAGATGTATGGTAAATTTAAGAGAATACATTTTTCAAATAAATACCATCACTTTTATAAAAAAAATACGTTTTTATCGATATTTTTAAATTCTTGGCAATTGCGTCTCTACAAGTCTCGTTAGGGGACCCGCTAATGAATGGTGCGGATTATCGCACATCCTTAGGATAGTAGAGCGAGATGCAGATGTAGGGTGCTTTTCGTCACCCCATTAAGATGGGAATATGCGTCGCTTGTCAGGCGCATTACAGATTCCCCCTGCCTAAGGTAGGCGGGGGTTTATTGATTGTAGGGATCCGAATCTCCGGCAGCCGCGGACTAAGTTGTCGTTAATTACCCCTCGCTTTTGGAGCGAGAGAACCTCCGATTGACGGGTCAAACAGGACATGCGAACACAATGTGCAGTGTTGTGTTTTGAAGGGGTTTTGGACATATCGGGGGCCCTGCAGATTTTTATGGAGGTCCTGCTACCCGGATAGCGGGCTGGAGGTCAAGGGGGCTAGCAGCCCCCTTGCGGGGTGCGTGGCAACGCCCCATTAGAAAAAAAATTCTAGCGGGGGAAGTAAATTTAGTGTGGAGTGCATATAAAATGAGAGAGGAAGCGTCTTAAAGACGCAAGCATGGAGCTGGGCGCCAGCGCCTCACGTGCCGGGCGCATAGACGCTGGGCGCCAGCGCCTCACGCGCCTAGTGCGTGGGCACTGGGCGCCTGCAGAAGAGGGGACTTGGTCCCTGCACTGGGATCTGTGCTCCTGATTTGACTTCTAGAGTTAAACTCCTAAAAAAAGATTAATTTATGGAGTTAAACTCCAACAGATCTTGATTGGAGTTAAACTCTTAGAAATCTTTAGAAATGATCAAAGGGGCCCTCTTTTTTTCTTTGGCCCTGGATCTCCCCAAGATGTGATTTTTGGAGATGGGTCTCCTTCTTCTTCCTCTCGGTTGGCCGGATATTGGAAAAAAGGGGGGTGAGATTTAAAAATCTCCCCTTTTTGAGATCTGATGGAAGATCTGGGTTCCCCTTTGTTGGTTTTATGGTGAAAAACTATTTATTTTTGGAAAAGTAAGAGTAAAACTCTTGATTTAATTCAGAAAAGAGAAAAAAGGTTTAGAACCTTGAGGAAGGAGAAGGAGGCAAAAAACCCTAGAATTTGAGAGAATGAAAAGTTTTTTTCATTATCATGTTGCCTTTTATAGGCTTACAAATTTACATATAGCCCCTTGGGCTTTACAAAATGGCATTTTTGCCAATCCCATGCCTCATGTGCTCATTTCTTTTGCGCATAAACCATGGGCTTTACAAAAATTTGGCTTTATGCCCATTTCTCTTACATTCATGCATAAAAAAATTACATCAAAATTATTTATTACATGATTTCATTTTGGCATGGGGAAGGCCGGAAGCGGGGCTCGATTTGGGCATGGGCCCACTTAATCTGGGCTTGGGCCCGCTTATTTGGGGTTGACTTTGATTTTAACTTAGTCGACCAGGGTGTAATTTTTGACCCCAACAAAGTGCCCCCCATCAATAAATGCACACCGCATATATGAGTTGTGTGCATAAAATTGATGGATCTTGGAGTTGGACTTCAAGGTGGAACATCATTCCGGGGACGGAGCATCATTCCGAGAGCATAATTCCGGGGATCGGAGCCTAATTCCGAGGATCGGAGCATAATTCCGGAGACCAGAGCATGATTCCAAGGATCGGAGCATAATTCCGAAGAGCAGAGCATAATCCCAGGGATCAGAGCATAATTCTGACGAGCGGCAGACATTCTGACCGAAACATAATTTCGATGCAGAGGTTGATTCCCAGGCGAAGCATAATTCCGACAGGGAAAGCAGATACTCCGAGGCGAAGCATGTTTCGACATGGGGTACATTCTGAGACGAAGCATGATTTCATCGTAGAGCTTGTTGGTTGACATGATTCCGAGACGGAGCATAATTCCGACAGGGAGGCAGATACACCGATGCGAAGCATGATTTCGACACGGGGTACACTCTGAGACGAAGCATGATTCCGACGCAGAGCTTGTTGGTCGACTTGATTCCGAGGCGGAGCTTAATTCCGACGGGAAGGTCGTTGGTTGACTTGATACCGAGTCAGAGCATAATTCCAACGGGGAAGGCAGATACACCGAGGCGAAGTATGATTTCGACACGGGGTACACTCTGAGACGAAGCATGATTCCAACGCAAAGCTTGTTGGTGGAATTGATTCCGAGGCGGAGCTTAATTCCGACGGGGAGGTCGTTGGTTGACTTGATTCCGAGACGAAGCATAATTTCGACAGGGAGGTCATTGCTGCCCTGTTTATGACTTGGACGGTAGGTGCTTGATTTGACTTGCTCCGCTTCTTGCGGTGTCAAGATTCGACTTGTTTCCGAGGTAGAGCTTGATTCCGCCGGGGAGGTCGTTGCTGCCCTTTTTACGACTTGGACGGTCGGTGCTTCCCTTTTTGCGATTTGGACGGTCGGTGCCGCTCATTTTGCGACGTAGACGGTCGGTTCTACTCTTTTTGCGACTTGGATGGTCGGTGCTACCATTTTAGAGACGTGGACTGTCGGTGCTACCCTTTTTGCTACTTGGACGGTCGGTGCTGCCCTTTTTTGCGACGTGGACGGTCGGTTCTGCCCTTTTTGCAATTTGGACGGTCGGTTCTGCCATTTTAGCGATGTGGACAGTCGGTACTTGCCATTTTTGCGACGTGGACGGTCGGTGATTGATTTGGCTTGCTCCGCTTCTTGCGGTGTCAGAATTCGATTTGACTTGCTCCGCTTTCCGTGGTGTCGGGATTTGGCTTGTTTCCGAGGTGGAGCTTGATTCCGTCAGGGAGGTCGTTGGTTGTCTTGCTGACTTGATATGATTTGGGTTGACATCAGCATCGCTACACTGGAATATGGTACCAGGAGCGAATCATCATCTTCCATGAGAGGATTTGGGGATTTTGGTTTTGGTTTGGTATCAGCATCGCTACATTGGAATATGGTACCAAGAGCGAATCATCATCTGCCGTGAGGGAATATCCCTCATTCCTAGTTTAACGACTTAGGGATCATTGTTCAGTTGATAAAACTGCACATTTGTTATTACATTTTTCCTACCATTTTCATATTAAAAAGGACTTTATTATAATATATCATACATATGAGGGTTTATGTGTAAAAATACTATTTTCCATGTGTTGATATATTGTAATTAGCATTTGGTAGGAAAATGTATGCAAATAATATTATTGACCAAATCCTAGTAGAACAAAGTCTACTAAAGATTATTTGAGTTGTTGTGCAAAAGATTTTCAAGTGTGCAGAATTTTTCAAAGACTAGAATCAAGCAAATCAAGTTGTTGAAGAAGACTTGCCTAATTAAAGAAGCAAAATTTGGAGACCAAGTCTGGAAGCAACCGCGAAAAGATTTCCAAATTGTAAAGGTGCCGAGGATTGCCAAATGTCACATAGAGACAGCTCCTGAAAAATGATGGACGGCCATGATCATCAAGCCGCGGATCCGCCGCAGATATAGTGAGTTGGGAGTTGAGGATTTTTGGGGAAAATCTTTTCTACATTTTACCTAATATGGAAGCAAATGATTCTGGCTTTACACTATAAAAAGGCATCAAGAGCCTCTTGGAAAAATGATCAAGCCGAAGAGATCACGAAGCCCCTGACGCTCACGCATCCAGGCTGATCATCAACTGTTCGTCTACCTCCTTGGAAGAGATCGAGAAGCAAACTAGTCTTTGTAATCATTTTCTAAGGAATCAAAGTGTAGATTGTTCAAGTTGATTAATAAAGGTAGTTGTTTTATTTAATTCTTTTGCATTTTACATTATGTTTTCCTTCTCTGTCTTTTCATCTTCTTCTCCAAACATGCGCGAGTAATTCTCCGCTTGTTAGGGTTCGTAGGATTAGGATAGGCTAATGGACGATGAAAATAACTAAACCCTTTTTAAGTCCTATAAAGTTTAGGAACTTTATCAAAAGAATCATTAACATCCTAATCGGGCGCGCTAGCAATTCTTTGCTAGTTCCGACCACGATTAGAGATTAGATTAATGATTGTTTTGGTAAAGGCTAGATATGAACGGAGTTCCGTGTCGAGATAAGGGTTACGAGTGGAATTCCCTTTTCCCTCCAGAAACCCTAATCTACACGCATCACCGTCGTTCTAGTTCTAAATCTATTAATGGATAAAAATAATAACTTTTAATTAATCGTCCATAACTACTAAATCCTAACGAACCCTACAAGCCCTCTTATTATATTATCTACATCTTTAAAATAATCTAGATCTATATTTTACATTCTTGTTTAACATAGATCTAGAAACCATTCTATAAAATTCTTTATCCCTCCTCTCTTTCTCAACACATCTAAAGTAAAAGTAAAAGGTTCCACGTTTCCCAGAGGACGACCCGTACTCATCTCGGTCTAGCTATACGCGACACCGTTATTGATTGCGGTTAAACTACAAACACTCCTTTCGATATCAATCAAATGGCGCCGTTGCCGGGGATACGTGCGTAATTTTTTATTCTTACTATTTGTGTTGAATTCTTAGACGATTCATATCATTATTAAAACAAAACTACAAATTGCATATTTAACGATTTGTGTGTGAATTTTGCGAGGGAATCTGGAGTCACGGACTTGAGGAAACAGGAGATCTAGGGTTTCACACTTCTCTGGTATCTTTCTCAACTCCTTATCTCTCCTCTCAAATCCAATAAAATCTATCTTCTGCAGGATTCTTTGCAAAATCGCGCCGCTCAAAAATCTTTTTGCAAAAGTTTTGTGATTGGTTTTGTTTTGCATATTTTAATACGGACTTTAAGGGGCAAAGACCAAATCAAGATTAGGTGGGGATTTCATCACCCTTCCTAAGCCCCACAAATCACAAACCGAGCATCTAGATCAACCCTTCATTAATTTAAAAAATATCTAGACCAGACTCTAAAGACTGTCGGGCTCATTAAGGACAGAGGAAGGTCGTGGGTAATCTATCGTTTATCTGCATTACTTTTGTAGTGCCTAGGCAAGTGTGTCAAAGGCTAGTGGTTTTTAATTAGGCCCACTACTGTGGTTCCTTCCCACTTACCTGGCACTTACCTGGCTATAAGGGTAGTACGGAGGCGGTAGAGGATTGATCCTGCGGCTTGTCCTTTGGAAGTCTAGGAGCGGTCTAGAGACTGGACCTAGGTGACCTTAGTTCTAGGGTTGCTTGTGCATCTTAGGGAGATTTGTCTTGAGTCCCACTTTTTCAAAACAAGCCAATTTTAAATCACACACACGCTGTCACTTGCACTAAACCCGCTTAGTGCATGCTCGGCTGGACACGGGATCCTAGTGCCCGTCTTGTCCGCGTTCCTGCTATCGACGCCGAAGTCGGTACTTCTTCATCTTCTTTTTCCCCACCACACACGACCGAGATGGACACTACTCCATCAGATTATAACACCACGCTGCCACCGCCCGTAGGTGCGCAGAATCCACCGCGCATCTCTCTCCAAGAGAGATGCTATCCTATCCGTGGTCCTCTTCCCACTTGTCTATCTCTTCCACCACCTAACGGGGATAATTTCGAAATTAAACCCCACTACATCAATCTGCTGCCCAAATTTCATGGGCTTGAGTCGGAAGACGCGTACGTTTTCATCACCAAATTCGATAACGTATGCGCAATGATGGGTACTTCACAGTTGACTGTCGATGCTATGCGCTTGCGTCTTCTCCCATTCACACTGTGCGACTTGGCAGAAAAATGGCTTTACAATACTGCCGCACACTCTATCACTAATTGGGATGAATTCGTTATAGCATTTCTTAAGAAGTTTTACCCAAACCATAAGACTGCACGTGTTAGGAGCGAGATCAACCAGTTCACCCAGCTTCCCAATGAACCATTTTGGAAGTTCTTTGAACGTTTCAAAGATCTGCTTGTCCAATGTCCTCATCATAGAATCAATAGATAGGATTTATGTCGGATTATATATGAGGGCATTAATCCAGCGACAAAGCAGATGCTTGAAACAATGTGTCAATGCAATTTCATGTCTAAAGATGACGGTGAAGTTTGGAAGTATCTGGAAGACCTCGCTGAACACACTTTGCAGTGGGAAAGCGTAAGACTACCTTCATCTAGGGGAGGTATTCACCAGATCGATATTTCCATCGCAGTGAAAGCCGAAATGGCAGCGATGCAGAAGAAACTCAATGCTATTGAGAACAAACTTTCATCAGTCTCCCTAAATCAGGTCACGCTTCCTAAGACCGTCTGTGGTTGCTATTCGGATCCTTCACACTTAACGGAAGAATGTCCTATGAAAGCACCGTTTCAAGGTCACGAGAAAACTAATGCTGCTTTTCAGCAGCGACCTAGAAACGACCCTTATTCTTCCACGTACAATCAAGGATGGAGGAATCATCCTAACTTTGCTTGGAATCAAAACCAACAAAGCAATTATCAAAGACCTCCTCCACAGCAACCACAACCACAGAATCAGCCCCCCTTTCAGTCACAGAATTTTCAAAATCTGGCCAACATTTCTACACCACAAGTGGCCGGTACTGACAATTCACTTGCACAAACTTTGGATATGTTCATGAAACAATCCATGCAATTTTCGGCTGAGATGAAGTCTTCTATTGATACCATAACGAAAAACTCCGCCTCCCATGGTGAGAGTATTAAATCAATAGAAAACCAAATCGCACAGTTAAACGCCGCAATGAGTGCGAGAGAGAAAGGGAAACTCCCATCTCAACCCATACCTAATCCTGGCCACTCACAAAGTTATAATGTGAGTGATGTTACCACGTTGAGATCGGGAAAAGTGCTGAATAACCGAGTGGGTGAGCAATGTGATGATAGTGACACTAATGATACCCCAGCTTCTTCTTCTTTCCCTAATTCGTCTAATCTCCCACCTTCACCCGAGCCTATTCTCCGTTTTCCCCAAGGCTCGAACATTTCGCCGAATCTATCTAAGTCGATTCCCACTCCAATTTTGGGATCGAATCCATCCCCACAGTCTTCTCCACAAACGTTGGACCCAAAACTTATTGATCAAGCACCTTATCCAAACAGGTTAAGGGGCAACAGACCAAGTCCACAAATGGAGAAGATTGTGGAAATTTTTAAGCAAGTTAACATAAACATTCCTCTCCTAGATGCTATTCAACAAGTTCCGTCATATGCGAAAATCCTAAAGGACTTGTGCACTAGGAAGAGAAAAGTTCAAGTACCTAAAAAAGTTTTCCTTGCGAGTAATGTGAGCACAGCTTTTACACAACAACTTCCTAAGAAACAAAAGGACCCCGGAAGTCCTACAATTTCAATTTCTATTGGGGGTAAAAATATCAATCGTGCTCTACTCGATTTAGGTGCTAGTGTTAACTTGCTTCCGTATTCTGTTTATGAGCAATTAGGGATCGGAGAGTTAAAGACGGCGCATTGCACTCTTCAGATGGCTGATCGATCGATCACCCAACCTAGGGGTGAGCTAGAGGATGTGTTAATCAAAGTCGGGGAATTCATATTCCCTGTGGACTTTATCGTTATAGATACACAACCTGTGGCAAACCCACGCAATCAAATCCCGGTGATACTCGGTCGACCCTTTTTGGCCACTTCCAACGCAGTAATCAATTGTAGAAACGGCTCTATGACCCTATCCTTTGGAAAGAAGTCAATTGAGCTTAACATTTACAAGTTGGGAAGTGAACCCTCTGAACCCTATGCTCATGTGTGTTCTGTCGAATTAATGGATGTCGACAGCAGCGAATTTGATCAACCTCATAATTCTGACTCTTTTCATATGTTGTTGCTTGACACAGACTCTTCCACCGAGTTGTCCGGGTCAACATCTAACGCTGATAAGAAACTTTTTATAGAGTCTGACGATCACCCCATTTTTTCTGATGACATTATTCTTCGGGGTATCGATGAAAGCTTTGAGGAAATTTTCGCTGATGAACTCGCATATTTAAAAGACACGGGTGTTGAGATGAATCAACTCCAAAATAAAGAAATTGAACCTCCACCCCTTCTTCTTGACAATCACGATAATGCGAGTAATCCATCATCACTATCATTGTGTCGTCTCTCCAAATTGAGACGCAATCCTTTTCCATTACACCTCTTATCACATCCCCACTTCTTCACGTCGAAAGGTGACATGTTCTTCCACCAACCTTGGTGCTTCATCGATAAAATTTTTGAATGGTTGGTGTTGACTTTTGGTCTTTGTAAGGCTTTACTTTGACCAATAACTTTGACCCCCTCGTATGATTTTAAAAAAAATTAAAATTGTTTAACTCATGTTTGAGGGGGGTATATTTTTGGCTCTTGAACATAACTTTTGTCCTCAAATTTGTGAGCCAAAAATAAGTTTGGAGGAGGATTTTCACTTTCATATATTTTTGCCCCCATTAATAATGTCCTCCCAAGCTTACAGGTTTTTGTGATCCAACAGATAGCAACAGTGAGGACACTGTTGAAAACAGGTTTGGGGGAGGTTTGTGCTTATTTACACATCAATTTGCATCATATTTTGCATAAGCACAACATTTTCAAAAGAGTAGAAAGTGAAAAATTACATCCAAAATATAGGAATAGTTTAAGAAAACCAAGAAAATTAGAAGTTTTCTTAAACGAACTAGTAATAAGTAGTCATGAGCTGTTGTCCCAAGGGTTAGTAAGATGAAGGAAGTCACTAATCTGAGAATAAAAATAAGTCTGAAAAATAGTTTCTATTCTGGAAGCCAAACATTTGAATGTTGATACCCTACTATATGCACTTACACACGTCTTGAAACTCGGGATAGTAGAGGATACCTTGAAATGCTCTTGTCTAAAAGCCAAAGTATAAAGAAAATATAAAAATGGTGAAAAGAAAAAAATGAACACTGATTTTGTATCGCCAAGACAGCAATAAAAAAATATAGCGAGGGTGCCTCTTCACCTAAAGCCCTAAGGCCAACTGGTCTGGGAGTCATTGCTAAGCCTTAGGTGGTGAAAGACAAGGAAAATATTATCACCTAATCAGCAAGCACTTGAGTAATCGGTCGGTTAGTACCTCAAGAAGTATTAACGGTCGCATGAAAAGGTGTGAGCAAACCTAAGTATTCATCAAATTAAAAAGTACTAAGGTAGATGGACAAGAGTATGATAGCTTGAATTGAATTCTCCGAGTGTAGGGATGTCCATTTCACACACGTAGGGGTATATGATCAATGTTTGGATGAAAGGTAGGAGTGAAGAATAAAGACGATGTTTTATTGAGGGATAATGTGATTTCTAATATCTTTTCATGACTATTAAGATAGGGCTCATAACAACTGAAAAGCTAGTGTAGTTGGAAACTCTTCTTTTCAAAGTCTTTCTTTTATGGTTCTTATCTTTATATGTAAATTTCACCATCTCTCTTTTGTTATAGGATTTTGTGGGTGTAATCCGCTGAAAACCCTCGGGAGACAACACTCCTCCTACTAGGGACACCTAGAGGTTTAACGGCTTGTTGCACGTGCTCAGTGCAATCGTGTTTGCCTACGAAAGTGTGCTTAGTTTTATCCTTTCTTTTTTTTCTTCTTCTCTTAAATAAACTAGTTTTCTCGGGACGATCAAAGATAAGTTTGGGGGTATTTGTTCAGTTGATAAAACTGCACATTTGTTATTACATTTTTCCTACCATTTTCATATTAAAAAGGACTTTATTATAATATATCATACATATGAGGGTTTATGTGTAAAAATACTATTTTCCATGTGTTGATATATTGTAATTAGCATTTGGTAGGAAAATGTATGCAAATAATATTATTGACCAAATCCTAGTAGAACAAAGTCTACTAAAGATTATTTGAGTTGTTGTGCAAAAGATTTCCAAGTGTGCAGAATTTTTCAAAGACTAGAATCAAGCAAATCAAGTTGTTGAAGAAGACTTGCCTAATTAAAGAAGCAAAATTTGGAGACCAAGTCTGGAAGCAACCGTGAAAAGATTTCCAAATTCTAAAGGTGCCGAGGATTGCCAAATGTCACATAGAGACAGCTCCTGAAAAATGATGGACGGCCATGATCATCAAGCCGCGGATCCGCGGCAATAGCCCCTTTATGCCGCGGATCCGCCGCAGATATAGTGAGTTGGGAGTTGAGGATTTTTGGGGAAAATCTTTTCTACATTTTACCTAATATGGAAGCAAATGATTCTGGCTTTACACTATAAAAAGGCACCGAGAGCCTCTTGGAAAAATGATCAAGCCGAAGAGATCACGAAGCCCCTGACGCTCACGCATCCAGGCTAATCATCAACTGTTCGTCTACCTCCTTGGAAGAGATCGAGAAGCAAACTAGTCTTTGTAATCATTTTCTAAGGAATCAAAGTGTAGATTGTTCAAGTTGATTAATAAAGGTAGTTGTTTTATTTAATTCTTTTGCATTTTACATTATGTTTTCCTTCTCTGTCTTTTCATCTTCTTCTCCCAACATGCGCGAGTAATTCTCCGCTTGTTAGGGTTCGTAGGATTAGGGTAGGCTAATGGACAATGAAAATAACTAAACCCTTTTTAAGTCCTATAAAGTTTAGGAACTTTATCAAAAGAATCATTAACATCCTAATCGGGCACGCTAGCAATTCTTTGCTAGTTCCGACCATGATTAGAGATTAGATTAATGATTATTTTGGTAAAGGCTAGATATGAACGGAGTTCCGTGTCGAGATAAGGGTTAAGAGTGGAATTCCCTTTTCACTCCAGAAACCCTAATCTACACGCATCACCGTCGTTCTAGTTCTAAATCTATTAATGGATAAAAAGGGTAACTTTTAATTAATCGTCCATAACTACTAAATCCTAACGAACCCTACAAGCTCTCTTATTATATTATCTACATCTTTAAAATAATCTAGATCTATATTTTACATTCTTGTTTAACATAGATCTAGAAACCATTCTATAAAATTCTTTATCCCTCCTCTCTTTCTCAACACATCTAAAGTAAAAGTAAAAGGTTCCACGTTTCCCAGAGAACGACCCGTACTCATCTCGGTCTAGCTATACGCGACACCGTTATTGATTGCGGTTAAACTACAAACACTCCTTTCGATACCAATCAATCATCTGTTCCCAGTTTAACGACTTAGAGGTTATCTGTTCCCAGTTTAAAGTCTTAGGGGTCTATTGGATTGGAGGTTTGGAATTTTTGGGTTGGGTTCGGCATCAGCGTTGCTAACACTGAAGCACAGGTGCCAGGAGCAATTCATCATTTGTCTTTTCCTGTTGGGGAGCGATGGCTTAGGAGACAGGTTTAGGTCCCTATCACCTAAGACTTTTCAATTTTATAAGCCGTAAGGGTCCCATAAAAGCATTTTCTCCCTACGAGTCGAAAAGATCTCGTAGGTGTACTTTCTCCTTAGGAGTCGTGGGGACTCACAAGTGTGTTTTTTTCATTTTTTTTTCATTTACACATTTTTACATCCCCAGTTTAACGACTTAAAGGTCGACTGTTCCCAGTTTAACGATGTGGTGGTCAACTGTTCCCAGTTTAACGACGTGGTGATCAACTGTTAGAGCTTGGGCTCGATTCTGCCGGAACCACGGGCTCCTTTGGCTTAATTTCATGAGCGAGCTCTTCATCATTTGGATCGAGACGGTGTTGGATGGCAACAACCGCATCATTGTTATGGCTATAAGGCGTAGGAGGACTTGTTCCTCTGAGCTCCATCATGTAGACCGTATGGGTTGTGTACCCGTCTATTGCTTCTTCATCGGCAATGCTGCTCGTTGGGCTTTTGGCTTGTTGCCTTGGTCAGCTCTTTTCAGAGAAAGGCAGATGTCTTGGAGAATCAGGTTCACGAAGGACTTCGGACTCCGTTTGTATGAAATTGGCGGTCGCAGTTTGACTGTTTGTTAACACACTTTTATACAATTCTATCTCTCCTGCCTTGTATTGTTTTTCGACCTAATCTTTGAAGACAAAACAATCCTCAATGGCATGACTTATCACTCTGTGATAGGGGCAATATTTGGAGTCGTCGGTCATATTCGCTTGTTGCGGTCTCTTTGATTCCGGCAATTGTAGACCGTTTCTTAGGGCGTCTTTGAATATTTTATGGACTTTGTCCCTTCTGAAGGAATAGACCTTATCCAGCTTCTCTTTCAATGGAGATTCTCCTCCCTCTCCGAACACTGGCTTCCGAGGCTGTTTGGCATTAGGCCCGCTCATCCCTCGCTTATTTTGGTTAGCCGAAATGTTAAAAGATTCAACATCGTCGAAATTTCCGCCTTTGCGATTATCGTCCTTTCGGTTTCTCCAGGACCTATTGTTATTTTGGGAATCAGAGGAGGACTCCTGCTTTGAGCGCTCCAACATCTGGACTTTCCTGGTCAGCTCTTGAAATGTTTTGAGACCCACGATGCATAGAAACGGGGCCATCCAATTATTGAGATTTTCGACGAGGAGGCTGACAGATTGGTCCTGCTCTATCGGCGGTTCACATTTGACGGAGATATTGTGCTATCAGGTTATAAAATCCGTGTTGCTTTCGTTGTTCTTTGGCTTGGACCTTACATGGTCGGAAATGGTGATCTTATCGCTGACACTCATGAACCTTTGTCGGAACAGAGATTCCATTTGGACAAAAGTAGTAACGGATCCATCCGATATGCTCGTGTACCAGTCGAAAGCGACATCGGTTAAGCTATTAATGAACTGGCGGAAGAGAAGCGCATCATTGCCCCAGTATTCCCGCATGAGGCTTTAAAATGAGCAATGTGCTGATTCGCGTCTCCCGTCCCATCAAATCTTCCGAATTTGGGGATGACACAGCCGCTAGGAAATTCTACCAGATCATACTGAGCAGGATATGGTCTCCCACTACTGCTGATATCTTTTTGCGCTTCGGCTTCGACTACTAATGTATTGACTTTGTTGGCAACCAAATCCATGATTTGATCTTGAGTTAGCGGGCTACTGTCATCGGTAGCCAAGACATTTCCCGAAATAGGATGCAACTGACTTTCATGCGGTCCGCCCACATTTGGATTTGAGGGAATAGGCATCGACTGTCTCGGGATACCGTTTCCCGGTTCATAAGCAGAACCCTACACTTGATTGGACGGCTGAGAGGCAACTTGGGCTGTGAGCTGCATCACGACATTCGTCAAGTCGTCAATTTTGGAGTAAATTTTGGCCATCTCCTTATCTTTACTTCTGAGCTATTTTCGGAGCTCTTGGAGAAGTTGTTGCTCTGCGTTTTTGGGACGGAAGATTGGCTCCTCTTCGCTTTCCGAGCCCGACTCCTCATGGACCGAGGGATCTCTCTGCTTATCGGCCTCACTAAGAGGATTTTCATTACCCTCCGAAGGATGCTGGTCTTGGGAAGTGACAGCTACATTCACACCAAATTGGATTTGAGATGTAGTGCCCCATCCTTGCTTTTACTGCGTGTGCCCACCATGTAGATAGTGTAGACCACATATCCAGCCATCTCTTTATCTTTGGTGGGGTAACCCTATTCTTGGAACCCCATGAAGTTCAGCCTAGCATGAGCCATAGCCCTCTTGTTGGCTCTATATCTGAGCCTTTTCTGTCTTAGCTTCTCGATTTTGAGGGCTTGACAGGCATCCGTCATCCAGGATGTCATCGTGAGTCGATTGATGAGGAGCTTAGAGAAGATACCCGATCGAGCAGTTGTCGAGGGCACTGCTGGAGCTTGCCCGATATGCCTCGCTGCTTTGTTGGTGTTGATGGCCTTACCCCCAGCTGGAGCAATAGAGAGTCGTTCGGAAACAGATTTGTGCTTGAGCTGAGGTGCCCTCGCGACCATGACATTCGGTCTTTTCCCTTTTAAAGACGGTTTATCCATCACCAGGGCATGAAGAGCATGGACAACGTTAGCTGACACGAACAGAATAGAGCCAAATGGTAGCGGCGGCTCCTCCCACTGTCGCCCGAGACTGGCCGGGAGGACCGTCCTGGCGTCCATCTTCATCGTGTATGTCACGCCCCGCTTCCCAGTGTACGGGCAGAGGACGCGATGGGCCCGCTATGTATTTACTCAGAAGTAAACACGCTAAACGTATTTAAACAATATAAAATAAAATATACACAAGAGACAGGATGTAAATAAACAACAACTTTATTTATTAAACATTCATTTTACAATACAACTGAAATGAAAATATATGGAATGAAAGCAATGCCTAAATAATGGCATAACAGAAATGAAAATGAATTGTAATGTACAAGTGAATCTAAAACTCTGGGTCTTCAGTAAACTGATCCAAGTCCTCGCTGCTGGGCTCGATCTCCAGTGAGTTCGAATCACCTGACGACATTCCAAAGAAGAAGAAAGAGAATGTCGTCAGCGAATAAATCGTTCGGTAAGTCCCAACGGTAAGTAGACACAGAATAGACAGAAAGAGAATGTAACTTTTAAGGTTGTAGTATATTGTTAACGTTGTTGTTTGTAGCTTGGTACAGAAGAGGCCAGTGTAGAGTCTCACTATCCCGGAGACTAAGGTATATGGAGTACAAGGAACCGTTCAGCCACGGTACAACGGCAATAGAGATTCAGGTTAGGTGTCTTATGGTTGCAGTCTCGTGCTACTTCTAACACCTTCCGTACCAATCTACCCCTTATAAACCCCGCGATATCTTGATTGTATTGTTTGTATTATATTGTATTGTCTTGTATTGTAAATTGTATATATGGATGACTTGCCGAAACCATGATATCAGTAATGGAACGGATATAATATAAGAACGTGTAGATGGAATATATCCATGGTTCGGTTCAGTCAACGTAGATTGATATAGATTGAATAGACGGATTCATAGAATCATGTTGGATTATAGTTTGTACTTGAATCACATTCAAGTCAGATTGCTTAGATTGAGACTCAGTCTGAGTCAAACACTTTTAAAAGAACTTGAAATCCTGATTGTTTTGGTGTTATCGGTAACTGCCGCACATGGACGGCAGGATTTGTGTCTTTTTCCAAAACAATTACCCTATTGATAACACCGTTTGTTAAGTTGTCTATCTTAAATAGGCAAGCACCCATATCTCCGGCTCCCTGAGACTCAAGAGACTGGTCCCGCTTAAACCTATGTTTACTAAGGTCTTTATTGTAATTTAGTATAACTTAAGGGGTTTTATGTAAAAATAATTTTGGTATAATTTTAAAATAACCTCAAGCATTCAATTATCGTCTTTAGGATTTTCATTGATGTATATTTTATAAATGTGATATTTCTAGTGAATAAAACCTAATTTAATAATATATGGTATTTATTTGTAATATGGATATTGTTTTGAATTATCATGGTAATTTCATGTAATATTGGAATTCTTTTCTTGAGTTTTGGAAACATGGAATATTATATATATATATTTAAAATAATTATTTTGGTAATATTTATATATACATTTTTAATGAAAATAATTTTATTTGTTTTCTTGTAAAAAATCTCATTTTTTTAAAGAAAAATGTATAAAAATTCCATCGAGACCGAATGCTCGTTGCGGAGGTCTGCATCTCACTCTATTAAGCCCGAGGATGTGCGATAATCTGCACCTGAACGGGGTCCCCAAAAGTGGGTTGTAGAGGTGTAATTGCATGGAAATATTTTAATACATCTTTTAAAGAAAATATTTTTATAAGTTAAAGGGATTTATTTGCAAAGTCATATTTCCAGTATTCTATTGTCCCAAAATTCATCGTGCTATGATAGATATGTGTGTTTTGATGACGTAGGTCATTATCTCGTGAACTATCTAAAGGTATAGCAAGGAAATAAGGTTATAATGTCGAAATGAATAGTTTGTGGTATTTTTATGTAAAAATACGATAAAAGTCACAATAATAATTATTTTGAGGTGGAACTTGATTTAATGGTTTTTTTAATGTTTGCTAAGCAATATGTGAGAATATGAAGTTATCTTGATTAATAAAAATATAGTTTTTAAAGAAAACTGAATCGGAAGTCGGATTAACTCCGCTTCCGTCGGGTTTTAGAATTTGAATTTTTAAGATATTAGAAGAGGGGGGAGAAGAGACTTACTAGCTTGGGGGCAAGAGGGGAGAGAGGGAGTCCTAAAAAGGGCTTCAGGGCGTCGTTTTGTCGCCGGAATCTCCTCGTATCGTCGCCGAAACTTCGTCGGAGCTTCGCCCTTCGCTAACTCCACTTGCACAATATAAAGACTTGAGAATTCTTAAGAGTTTTGGCAGGGATTTGTGAGTGAGGAGGGGTGTGAAATGGAGTGGTATTTACAGGAAACATTAGGGTTTAAGGGTGATGAATGGGTGTATTAAAATTTGTAATAAAATAGGATTAAATATGAATTTTATTGCTCTCTGGAATAATTCAGAGTAAACAAGTAATGTGGGGTTAGTGGGGTAGGCCAAACGTTGCAGGGGTGAAATATGAGGGCATTTGGTACGGTTCTACCCGGCGGCGTCGGGCCCTATCTTTCATCTCGCCGGGTCAACACCGACGGTTGGGGCTAGGGTTTTGGCCACGTGTCGTTGTCGCTTCAATTTCCCTCAGGCTTATGTTTATTTATTCTGTAACTTACCCTATTACATGTAGTGCATGTGCAAACTCTTGGGCTTCTTAAAGATTAAAAGAAAAATAAAACAAGAAGATAGTGTGGCTGATTGGATTTGAACTCTGGTGCTTTGTCTCATCAGTGCAAGGCTTTACCAGTGAGCTACAAGCTCTTTCTTGCTGTTCAAAAGCAAATCAAATTCTTATAGCATTCACAGGAAATCAAATTCCCCAATTGTACATTAACTTTAAATGAATTTTCCGTACACAGAAATTGGAGTTGTTACAGTCTACAACAACAACAACAACTAAGCCTTTTATCCCAAGCATATGGGGTAGGCTACATGAACCAACATGAGAATCACGCCGGGTCCAGCACATGAATCCTCCGCCTCCACTCACTCCTATCGAACAATATACTTTTATTGAGTCCTTTGGCAACCATATTGTTTCGTATCACCTCCATCCATATTTTCTTCGGTCTCCCTTTTGCCCTTTTACCATTGCCCATATCGAGAGTATCTATTCGTCGAACCGGTGCTTCCATAGATCTGCGTCGCACATGACCAAACCATCTTAGCCGGTTTTCCCGCATCTTCTCCTCCACATGTGCTACACTAACTTTTGCACGAATATCCTCATTTCGCACCTTATCTTTTCTAGTGTTACCGCACATCCAACGAAGCGTGCGCATCTCCGCTACGTGCATCTTCTGTGTATGATGCTTCTTAGGAGCCCAGCATTCTGTACCATATAATAAGGCAGGCCGAATAGCGCTCCGATAAAACTTCCCTTTCAATTTTAACGGAAAGTTACGATCACACAAAATCCCCGTTGTACTCCTCTATTTCGTCCTCGAAATTTACAATTTATTTTAAGGACTAGTTTACAAATAAGTGAAGATATTTTGCACTCATCTCATCTTCCCTTTCCCATGTCGATTCTCCTGGAAAGTCTTTTCTCCACATCACTCGAACCAAGTTGACTTCCTTGTTCTGAAGTGACTTCACTTTTCTATCCAGGATCTCAACAGGTTTCTTCTCACAAGATAAGTTAGGTTGTACAGTGAGTTCGGAATGATCGAGAATATGGATGAGGTCACTCACATACCTTCTGAGTTGGGATATGTGGAATACGTTGTGCACTCCTTTCAATGAAGGTGGAAGTTCCAAGCGGTAAGCCACTTTATCGACTCATTCGAGTATGTCGAACGGTCCAATGTATCTTGGACTTAGCTTACCCCGTCTTCCAAAACGAATCACTCCGCGGTTCGTAGATATCTTTATAAATTCATGATCTTCCGGTTGGAACTCCAAATGACGGCGCTTTGCATGAGCCCAATGCTTTTGTCGATCTTGGGCTATGCGCATTCGTTCCCTGATAGTACGAACCACATCGACAGTTGCTATTATCATCTCTGGTCCAAGGAGTTCTCTATCTCCGATATCGTCCCAACTTAATGGCGATCGACACTTCCTTCCATATAGCGCTGCAAAAGGTGTCATTCCGATGCTTGCTTGGTAGCTGTTGTTGTATGAAAACTCCATAAGATGTAGGTGATCTTCCCACGATCTTCCGAAATATAGCATACACACTTTGAGCATATCTTCCAAGATCTGAATAGTTCACTCAGACTGATCATCTGTTTGTGGATGATAAGCCGTGCTGAAATTCAGACTTGTTCCCAAGCTCGCTTGCAGACTTTGCCAAAATTACGATCGGAACCTGGTGTCACGATCGGAGACAATGCAGACCGGTACTCCATGAAGTCTCACAATTTCCTGTATGAGTTCATGGGTATCAGAGATAGTACATATTTGAAGAGTTTAAATCTTACTTAGATTCTTACCTCTATGTACTTCTTTGTTAATGTCTCAGTAGATTGGTCAACTCGAAATGGGATGAAGTGAGCCAACTTTGTAAGTCGATCCACAATAACCCATACCGCATCGTTACCCTTTGTGTTGCGAGGAAGTGCAGTCACAAAATCCATCGTGATGTGTTGTCACTTCCATTCTGGAATAGATAACGGTTGAAGTAATCCAGCAGTCCTGTGATGTTCAGCCTTTACTTGCTACACGCCAAGCATTTAGCAACGTTTCTGGCTACTTCACGCTTCATTCTATGCCACCAGTAATTTTGATGCAGATCCTTGTACATCTTTATACCTCTAGGGTGTATTGAGTAGGGAGAGCTGTGAGCTTCTTTCATTAACTCTTCCCAAACAGAACCTTTTGGTACACACAGTCTGCTATCGTATCTTAAAGATCCGTCTTCATGGATGATGAAATCTGTTCTGAGTCCATTCTCCACCTGTTCTCTGATCTTTTGCAACTTAGCATCACTTGCTTGAGCTGCTTTGATCTGATTGACAATGGTAGATTGAACTTGTAAATTCATCAAACTTAAAGCGTTACCTGGCATAACCACTTCAATCTCCATCTGATGTAAGTCTTGTTGAAGCTTCCACTGTGCGGTAAGATTCAATGCTAATGGTTGGCGACTGAGGGCATCAGGTACTACATTCACCTTCCCTGAGTGATATTGCAGGTTGATGTCAAAGTCCGCCATGAGTTCTAACCATCTTCTCTGCCGCATATTAAGCTCCTTTTGAGTAAACACATATTTCAGACTCTTGTAATCTGTGTATATGTCCACTCGCTCACCAAGAAGATAATGGCGCCAAATCTTAAGAGCAAAAATAACGGCTGCCAACTCCAAATCATGCGTCAGATAATTGCACTCATGAATCTTCAACTGTCTTGAAGCATAAGCCACAACCGTACCGTGCTGATGTAAAACACATCCTAATCCCTTACCGGATGCATCGCAATACATTTCTAATCCTCCAGATTGGTCCGATATAACGAGAATAGGCGTTGATGTCAATGTTGACTTGAGTTCTACGAAAGCTTGTTCGCATGCTTCTGACCACACAAATTCTTCATCTTATACGTGTGAGCTTGGTCATGGGTGTTGCTATCTTCGAAAATCCTTTAATAAACTTTCTGTAATATCCAGCTAGACCCAAGAAACTTCGAATGTTCTTCACTGACTTCGGTGTCGGCCATTTGCTTACTGCTGATATTTTCGCTGTATCCACAGAGATTCCTTCGCCTGATACAATATGTCCAAGAAAACCAACTTGATCTAGCCAAAACTCGCATTTGCTATACTTTGGAATAGAGTTGATGTTGTCATAGAGTTTCCAGGACAATTCGTAGGTGTTCGGCGTGTTCTTTCCGACTCTTAGAATACACAAGGATGTCGTGGATGAAGATGACAACAAACCTGTCTAGGTACTCCCGGAAAACTTGATTCATTAGGTTCATGAATATTGCGGGTGCGTTGGTCACTCCAAATGGCATCACAAGAAATTCGTAATGGCCATAGCGAGTTCTGAATGCCGTTTTATGGATATCAGATTCCTTGATCTTCACCTGATGATAACCCGAACGAAGATCTAATTTAGAGAAAACACAAGATCCACTTAGCTGATCGAATAAATCGTCGATGCGCGGGAGTGGATACTTATTCTTTATCGTTACTTCGTTCAAGGCTCTATAATCAATGCACATTCTGTATGAACCTTCTTTCTTCTTCACAAGCAGTACCGGTGATCCCCAACTTGAAGTACTGGGACGAATCCATCTTTTCGCCAATAATTCGTCCAACTGAGTTCAGACTTCCTTCAAACCTTCCGTACTTAATCGATAAGGTGATTTTATCACCGGTTGTGCTCCTGGTACTAGATCAATGCTGAATTCAAGAGCTCGATCGGGAGGCAAACCTGATATATCGTCAGGAAACACATCGTCGAACTCTTGAACTACTTCTGGCTTCAATCCTTCCTCCGCTTGAATTGCCGCAATCACTGCCTTCCTTGGTTTCGCCTTGTAAGTATTTGGCTCCACGGTACGGTCTCCACTTTTGAAATAGAAAACCAGATGGTCTGGAATCTCGAATACTACCCTCCTTTGACGACAGTCGATAGTAGCATAGAATGTTCCGAACCAATCCATACCCAAGACAACGTCGAAGTTCGGTATGTCCAGTACCTTGAAGTCAGCGTAGAATTCTCTGCTGCAGACGACCACTGGACACAGGTTGTATCCCATTGTTGCCTTTAGAACGTTATTTCCTGAACTGACATTCCAGCTGGATACAAACGGTGTGACTGGAATCGCATGTGTTCAGACGAATCGTTGCGACATAAAGCAATGAGATGCTCCAGTATCAAAAAGTGCGAGTGCAGGGAGTGAGGCTACTAAGATTGTACCAAAGGTATGTGGGATATGTTTTAGGTATAAGGGAAAAGATATTTAGGTATGTATATAGACTGAAAGAGAGTTTTGAAAGGGAAGTGTTACAGGTAATGACTTGGCCGGTGGCTTCAGCTTCTTCCACGGTCATTGTGAAAGCATGTCGCCTCGGCACATTCCTTCTTGCTGGAGGAGAATTCCTTTGTCCGTTCATTGGTCCTTGAGGTGGGTTCCTTTGAGCTTGATGGAACTGACGAGGAGGAGGTGCAGTCGGTCCATGAGGAGGTGGAGCAGGTAGTGCAAGTCTCGGAGCAGGTGCCTGGATGGCTGGGTGCTGCTGGTAAGTGATTGATGGCCTGGGTGCAGCATTTGTGTAACAACCCTAATTTTCTTATACACTTTTTCCTATACAATTTTTTTCAAATATTTTTTTTAAAATCCATAAAGGGGTATTTATTGCCTGAGCACAAGACTTAAGTAATTGATTAGCAATTTAATTACAAGAAAGAGCTTGTAGCTCATTGGTAATACCTTGCATTGCTGAACCAAGCCACCAAAGTTCAAATCCCATGCCCCACATTATTTTTAATATTTATTTTGTTTTAAATTTTTCTTCATTATTGTGTCTCTTCATCTTCTAAACCCCCATGTACACTTCAAATTCCTAGATCGGTTTCAGAGACCTTTGAAATCCCCATTTACTCCATTTTAATGATTTTTTTAATACATTTTTACATTAAAACCTTTCATATACCCTATTTACTCCAACTTTTAATGATTTTATACATTTTTACATTTTTATTTTAAAAAAAACCTTCACCTACCCAACCCCCAGCCTACCCTATAAATACACCCCCTCCCCTCTACCCTCTCATCCCAAAAATTCTAAGCTCACTCTCTCAAAATTTTCCAAGAGTTGTGTACTTTGAAAACAAGTTCGCGGCGAAACTCCGACGAAATTCCGGCGGAAATTCCGGCGACGTTTTGAGGAACAACCGGCGACGAAGCAACGCCTCGGTAACCCCTTTAGTCCTCCCTCACTCCTTTGCCTAATCGAAAACCCGTAAGTCCCATTCTATCCCCCTTTCTATTTCTCTAAAATACGAAATTACGAAACCCGACGGAATCGGAACAAATCCGATTTCCGATTCGGTTTTCTATAAAAGTTCACTTCTCACCAATACATTCATGTTTAAACATCTTTATGTTGACTATTAAACTTTTAAAAATCAATTTGAACAAGTTTTCTCACATGAAATGACAGCCTTTTCAATTTACCGTATTTTTTCACTTAAATACCACAATGTTTCGATTTCACATTTAACCCCCTTAACCTTACCATACGTTTAAAGCAGAGCACGAGGTAATGACCTACCTCCACACACACGCATATACAACCCTAAACGATATCATCAAAACTTAGAATACGATAAAACAATACTTTCATTTAAATACCATTTTCTTAATAAAATCAATTCTAAAAGTTTAGCTTTGATACACTTTTAAATAAATACCTCTTATTAGGAAAATACGATAAGTTGTGGACATCGATCGTTTATCTAAACCTGACTTTGTGGTGTCTAGGCTAGGCAAGTGAGCTTAGGTAATTTTAAAAGGCACGTCTCACGATTCGTGAGCAGATCCCTCCTTCCTCACTTGTACTTATCTGACCACAATTGGCGGTGAAGAGGCGATTTGAGGCTTCTAACGACTTGTCGTTTAGACCATTTAGAAATAGGCTAGTTGGCTTAGGAAACCCTAGAATCTAAAATACGGAAAATTTACACCTTTGCAAATAAATACCATTTATTTTATAAAACCGTTTTCTAAAGGATTAGTATTTTACAATCTTTGCAAAGCGCCGCTATAACCCACCTTTGGGGAACCCGTTAGGGATAGTATGGTTCATCGTGCACCCTCAGGCCTAGTAGTGCGAGATTCAGACCTCCGCAAGGAGCATTCGGTCTCGAAAGGTTTAAAATACAACATCTTAAGAAAATGAGATTTTTGGAATATAAAATATTTATTAAAATTACTTTTGTATAAACATATGTATATTTATCATTTAAATATCTATTTTATTATAATACAAATTTTTCACCTTTTTCTAAAAATCACAATAATAAATTTTACACTAAAATACCATAAACTTCCAATAAATCAATATTACAGATAAATACCCTTATTTATAAAAATAGGATATTTTCACTAGAAATGTCACAACATAAAATCCACCCTCATTACAACTCTAAAGACGAACAATAAATACTTGAGGTGTATTTTGAGAAGTATATAAAAGTATTTTTACATAAAACCCCCTCAAGTTTTATAAATTACCCTAAGGACCCTAGCAGTTATAAGACTTCGTTTCAGATTTCTGATTGTCTGACTCGGGTTTGAGTCTGATTAATCTGACTTGAATATGATTCAAGTCAATCCATAATCTACAAGTTTCCAATTCAATATGAACACATGAATCCATGAATACAATTATCAGTTTATACAGTTTGGCTGAACCGAACCATAGATATATTCCTTTTACATGATTTCCAGTATTCCATTTACATGACTCTACGGTTATAACCGTTTCCTGATATCATGGTTTCGGTCAGTCAGCCAATCAATCATACAACCAATACAATTTACAAGATAACAATACAAATAAGACATCGCGGGGTTTAAGGGGTAGATTGGTACGGAAGGTGTTAAAAGTGGCACGAGACGGTCAGACTTAAGACACCTAACATGAATCCAATTGCCGTTGTTCCGGGTTGTATAACGGAGCCTTGTACTCTATTTTCCGTTTGCTCTAGTCTCTGGCATATAGAGACTCCTCTCGTATACACTGGCATTCTTCTGTACCAAGCTACAAACAACAACGTTAACACTAAATACAATAATATAACAATATAATACAACTGTAAAAGCTACTCTCTCCCTCTCTCTCTTACTCTCTGTCTATTCTATTCTCCTCTTATCTTTGGGACTTACCGAGCGACCTGTTCGCTGACGACATTCTATTTCTTTCTTTTTTGAATGTCGTCAGGTGGTTTGGACCCGGCAGAGATCGAGCCATCTGCAGAAGACTTGGAGCAGTTTGTCGAAGATTCAGCACTTTAGTTCATTGTACACTTTTCCATTCAGTACTTTACATTCCTGTTATGCCACTGTTTAGGCATCTTTTATTTCAGTTGTATTTCCTTTCATGTATTGTACAAAGAATGTTAATAAATAAAAGTTGCTGTTCTTTTTATTCTTGTCTCTTATGTATTTATTTTATATTGCTTAGATACGCTTAACGTATGTACTTTTGAATATATACGTAGCGGACCTCGTCGCGTCTCCTTCACCGTATACTGGGAAGCGGGGCGTGACAATTTGGGTTGTGTCTACGAGGACAAGACCCAATATCCTGAGTAGCTGATCCGCAGACTAAGAAAAGGCGATTTGCATGCCGGCAGTCTTTCATCAGATGTCAATCTCTCCTGTAGTATGTGCAAAATGCTGGGTTGGGTTGGTTGTTCGGTACTCCCGGTCTCTTTGGCACAAATGGTGGCCTTGAAAAGGCTACTCCTGCCATCTAATTAGCAGGACGCTTCATCCCGGCAGACTGAGGTCTTCCCCTCATCTTTACCACTGCCTCATAACGGCGGGCAGCTTTCAGAGCTGATTCGTAGGTCGGGAAATCTCTTGTGGCTAATGCGGCCTGGATCTCCGGATCTAACCCTTATTGAAATCGCCGGGCTCTGATCTCATCCGTCGGTTTCATGTGTGCCGCAAATCTGTTAAGGTATAGTGTTAGTTGTGTAGTATGTGATATTTAAAAATCGAAATATTGAGACATATCTTACTGACTGAGCATGGTAAATTCAGCATCATACTCATCCACTGATTTGGTCCACATTGAACCCTGTTGGAGGTGGATGAACTGCTGTTCCATGTCGAATCTGGCAGTCTCGAGGAAGTACTTTGCGTCGAACATATCGCGGAAAGTCCTCCATTCGATCGGCTGGATGAGACGGCTTTCTTCCGCCTTCCACCAAACCCGTGCATTGTCCGTGAGCTGCAACTTCGCAACACGAACCCAAGCTATCTCTGGCAATTGTGCCGCTGCCAGGTCATCTTCAATACTTTGAGCCCACTCCTCAGCTTCTAAAGGGCTCTCATTTCCTGCGAATTGCTTGGGATGCAAGGCCCTGAATTGCTTCACCCCAGGTGCTTCTGCCTCGGGACGGTTCATCAATATAGCAGTCTGCTGCTGCTGTCCCTCCAGGAGGCTGCGGATCGTCTCAAGCAGTACCGTCTGCTCATTGACCGGAGCAGCGACGGCAGGTGTAATTGGTAGGGGAGGTGGAGTGTTGTTGAAGTTGGTGCTGGTGTTGTTGGGAGAATCCATAATCCTGAAAGAAAATTTTGGGTTAGGACAGATTCAAAAATATATGAAATTGAAAGATTTAAGGAATATGAATTGTAAAGAAAGTTTTAGTTGCTGGTTCTTGTGTTATATTTCTTAGGATGCCTACGCAGAATTGACCTGCATGGTAGGGTTCCATACAGCTCTGACCTGCATGGTGGGGTTCCATACAGCTCTGACCTGCATAGGCCACCAACAAAACCTGTCACACCCCACTTTCCAGTGTACGGGCAGAGGACGCAACGGGCCCGCTACGTATTTACCCAGAAGTAAACACGCTAAGCGTATCTAAGCAATATAAAATGAAATATACATAAGAAACAAGATATAAATAAATAAAAACTTTATTTATTAAACATTCTTTTTACAATACAACTGAAATGAAAATACATGGAATGAAAGCAATGCCTAAACAATGGCATAACAGAAATGAAAATGAATTATAATGTACAAGTGAATCTAAAACTCTGGGTCTTCAGTAAACTGATCCAAGTCCTCGCTGCTGGGCTCGATTTCCAGTGAGTCCGAATCACCTGGCGACATTCCAAAGAAGAAGAAAGAGAATGTCGTCAGCGAACAAATCGCTCGGTAAGTCCCAAGGGTAAGTAGACATAGAATAGACAGAAAGAGAATGTAACTTTTAAAGTTGTATTATATTGTTAACGTTGTTGTTTGTAGCTTGGTACAGAAGAGGCCAGTGTATACGAGAGGAGTTTCACTATCCCGGAGACTAAGGTATATGGAGTACAAGGAACCGTTCAGCCACGGTACAACGGTAATGGAGATTCAGGTTAGGTGTCTTATGGTTGCAGTCTCATGCCACTTCTAACACCTTCCATACCAATCTACCCCTTATAAACTCTGCGGTATCTTGGTTGTATTGTTTGTATTGTATTGTAAATTGTATAGATGGATGACTTGCCGTTCGCTTCGCTCTCTTGTGGCGCCCTTTTGTTTTTGCGCTTCCCGAATGAAGGCTGCCCCTCCTTTATCTAAGGCCAAAACATGTGTGCCGGGCGTGCGACCAAACCATGATATCAGTAATGGAACGGATATAATGGAAGAACATGTAGATGGAATATATCCATGGTTCGGTTCGGTCAACGTAGATTGATATAGATTGAATAGACGGATTCATAAAATCATGTTGGATTATAGTTTGTACTTGAATCACATTCAAGTCAGATTGCTTAGATTGAGACTCAGTATGAGTCAGACACTTTTTTTCTCCTCCGAATACAGAGAGACGCGACCGCGTAGGTTCGTCTTGCCTGAATTTGGAGGCAGATGCTAATTGGTGCTATCTGTCCACCTCTTCGAAGATGCCAAGTTGATTTATGACACCATGTATCGAAGGTTTAAACGGATACGGCCAATATAGCAGACTTCGTCAGATTCCCCCTCATTGAGGGGTTTTTGATTGTGGGGACACTCTTCCCTGCAAGCGCAAGCCCCTGCAGTTAATTACGCTACCGCATCGCAGTAACAACTTTCTCCTTCTTCAGATGGTCAGTTCGTGTCGTGGGTGTTTGTTTTGTTTTTGGTTGCCCGTGGATTGTATACGGAGACTAATTTATGTTGTCGCCCGTAGGGCGTAGATTAGTCCAAATCCGTATTCTTCTTAGATTTGGTTTTGGGGTTGGGTTTAAAGATACGTTAGTCTCATTTGAGACTAAGATCAACTTAAACGTTTGTTAAGGATATGTTAGTCTAATTTTAGACTAAGATCAACTTAACGGGATCGTTTAGATTCAACAAAAGAGCATTTGGGCTCTATTGTTTAGTTTAGGGACATTGCGGTCGATTACTAGTTTAAGGACATGGTGGTCCAATGTTAGTTTAAGGACATCTCGATCCAGTTTAAAGACATCATAATCTGTAAAGGTTAAGGACATCATAGTCCATGGGCTTAAGGACCCCACAGTCCGAGATTAAGGACATCATAGTCTATGGGCTTAAAGACCCCACAGTCCGAGGTTAAGGATATCATAGTCCATGGGTTTAAGGATCCCACAGTCCGTAGTTTAAAGACGTCATAGTCTATAAAGTTTAAGGACATCATAGTCCATGAGTTTAAGGACCCCACAGTCCATCTAATGATTGGTTATCGGGACCCGTCACCTCTCTGAAGACGTTGAAGGATTACAACGACAAATATCAGAGGAGTGAAGAGATGTACCCTTGAACCAAGGTTGATTGGGAAATCTGTAGTTCAATTTGGAACTAAGATCAATTAATTAGATTATGAGCACATTGGCTCAATTAAATCTGAATTGAGGACTTATGGCCAACTTGGGCTAAGTCCAATTAGGTTTAAGATGTTGGACCTTTTTTGGACTGTTGAACATTTGTCTGGGCTCAGCCCCCCATTATTTTGCAATGCTAAACATGGGATTGGGGTTCTGACAACACTTTGTCTTTGGCTGAGCACTAGCCATTCATTATAGCTCTGGACTTTACTTTGAATGTCACATGAAATGATCAAGTTTGGAAGAATGTAGTTGGGGTTCAATCAAATGGGAGATCTTGTCTCTGGAAAACTTGGCTGATTTTGGGCTAAGACTGGTTTGAAAATAGTGTTAAACACTAACACATATTTGACGATCACGTGTTCCCATGTGATGCACTTAAAATAGTGTTAAACACTAGGGACAGAACACTCAAAATAGTGTTAAACACTAGAAATGAGGTGGTCACGTGGAGTCACGTGAGGCGCCAGGGAATTGGGCCAGACTTCCTTTATTTTACTCTCAAAAGCTGCCAATAAGTGTTAAACACTTAATCTTTGTAATCATCACGTGTGGGGACGTGATAGTGCCCATGTATTGAGTATTAATTCTTCTGTTTTCCTTCATTTACCCTTTTATAAAGGTGTTAGTCAGGGGTCATGTGGGGACACGTGAGGCGCCCTAAATCAGTATTGCCTTCGGCTTTATTCCCTTTAGTTTTGAGGGTCACGTGTGAGCACGTGAGGCATTGCCTCCAAGATTTTTCTTTCTCATTTTGAGGAGTCTGTTTAAGGGTCACGTGGGAGCACGTGACCTAGTCTTGATCGTTCTTTTCTACTCATTGAGGATGAGGGTCACGTGTTACCACGTGATCGGGGTTACGTGCATGGAGAGTTTAAGTCCTTTGCTTGAGAATTTAATTCTTATATAGGGTTAAACCCTAATTTTGTTTTAGAGGAATTAAATTCCTATGTATATGGAAGAATTAAATTCTTTAAACCCAACTCTCCCTTTAAGTTTTGGATCTACATGGCAGAATCTCCCAGATGAGAATTAAATTCTCAACTTATGGGGAGATCTGCTTCTGCAAATCTTCAACCATGAAGAAGAACTAAGTTCTTGTTTTAAGGGTTAAACCATATCTCTGTTGGAGGAATTAAATTCCTAAGTATTTAGAGGAATTAAATTCCTTAAACTCAATTCTCCCTCTAAGTTTTGGATCTGCATGGCAGAATCTCCCCGATGAGAATTAAATTCTCAACTTGTGGGGAGATCTGCTTCTGCAGATCTTCAACCAAAGGAAGAATTAAGTTCTTATTCAGAAGATTTAAACTCTTAAATTGAGAATTAAATTCTCTTTTTGCTTTTTGGAGCTTAAATCTCTTTCCCTTTCTCACCTAGGGTTTCTTTCTCTTTTGAGGGAATTTTCTTTTCTCTCTAGAGAATTAAATTCTCTTCTTTTTTCTCTCTATTGTTGTATCTGTATATCCCTTTATTCTTCCCTCTTAGCTCTTATTTATAGGAGAAAGAAAAGAATAGTCAATCTTTCATTGAAAGATTTTAATTGATTTTGTAACCAACATGATCTTTTAGATCACTCAGTGAATTTTATTCACCATTGGATTTTTAATCCAAAAGATATTTTGTCTGTTATTCCTGACAAATTTCAGGGAATCTTTCCTTGTATAGAATCTTTCTATAAATTGGTGATTTTTAATCATCATTGGATTTTTAATCCAACGGTGCTCCGCTTTACAGAGCACAATCTTTTTTGTTTGGAAAGATTTAGAGAAATATTTTCCCAGTTAGGGTTCTCGATTCCCTCTTAATTAGAATTTAATTCTATTAGTTCAGAAGGCTTAAGAGCCTGTCACGTGTTGGCACGTGACCTTCTGATTGACCATTTAATTAGAATTTAATTCTATTATTTCAGAGATCTTAGGATCCCATCACGTGTTGAAACGTGACCCCCTGATTAAGCATTTTAACCAGAATTTAATTCTGTTGTTTTAAAGAGCTAGGGAATTATCACGTGTCAACACGTGACCCTTGGTCACGTGTGGGTACGTGATGTCCCATTGGGGTTTTTCCCTGTTGTTTTATTATACCTTTTTCAGTGGGTTTAAAGGCCCATCACGTGTTGGCACGTGACCCCATTGTTTGATCATTTAATTAGAATTTAATTCTGTTACAACAGAATCCCCAGGAAACCATCACGTGTCAGCGCGTGACCCCTGGTCACGTGTGGGCACGTGATGCCCCATTGGGGTTTTTACCGATATTTTATGAGGGAACAACTTTTAAAAGAACTTGAAATTCTGATTGTTTTGGTGTTATCGGTAACTGTTGCACATGGACGGCAGGATTTATGTCTTTTTCCAAGACAATTACCGTGTTGATAACACCGTTTATTAAGTTGTCTACCTTAAATAAGCAAGCACCCATATCTCCGGCTTCCTGAGGCTCAAGAGACTGGTCCCGCTTAAACCTATGTTTACTAAGGTCCTTATTGTAATTTAGTATAACTTGAGGGGTTTTATGTAAAAATAATTTTGGTATAATTTCAAAATAAGTTCAAGCATTCAATTATCGTCTTTAGGATTTTCATTGATGTATATTTTATAAATGTAACATTTCTAGTGAATAAAACCTAATTTCATAATATATGGTATTTATTTGTAATATGGATATTGTTTTGAATTATCATGGTAATTTCATGTAATATTGGAATTCTTTTCTTGGGTTTTGGAAACATGGAATATTATATATATATATTTAAAATAATTATTTTGGTAATATTTATATATACATTTTTTATGAAAATAATTTTATTTATTTTCTTGTAAAAAATCTCATTTTCTAAAGAAAAATGTATAAAATTCTATCGAGACCGAATGCTCCTTGCGGAGGTCTGCATCTCACTCTACTAAGCCCGAGGATGTGCGATAATCCACACCATCCCAAACGGTGTCTCCAAAAGTGGGTTGTAGAGGCGTAATTGCATGGAAATGTTTTAATATATCTTTTAAAGAAAACGTTTTTATAAGTTAAAGGGATTTATTTGCAAAGTCGTATTTCCCGTATTCTATTGTCCTAAAATTCATCGTGCTATGATAGATATGTGTGTTGTGATGAGGTAGGTCATTACCTCGTGAACTATCTAAAGGTATAGTAAGGAAATAAGGTTATAATGTCGAAATGAATAGTTTGTGGTATTTTTATGTAAAAATGCGATAAAAGTCACAACAATAATTATTTTGAGGTGGAACTTGATTTAATGGTTTTGTTAATGTTTGTTAAGCAATATTTGAGAATATGAAGTTATCTTGATTAAGAAAAATATAGTTTTTAAAGAAAACCGAATCGGAAGTCGGATTAACTTCGCTTCCGTCTGGTTTTAGAATTTGAACTTTTTAAGATATTAGAAGAGAGGGGGAGAGGGGACTTACTGGCATGGGGTCAAGAGGGGAGAGAGAGGGTCCTAAAGAGGGCTTCGGGGCGTCGTTTTGTCGCCGGAATCTTCTCGTATCATCGCCGGAACTTCGTCGGAGTTTCGCCCTTCGCTAACTCCACTTGCACAATATAAATACTTGAGAATTCTTGAAAGTTTTGGCAGGGATTTTTGAGTGAGGAGGGGTGTGAAATGGAGTGATATTTATAGGAAACATTAGGGTTTAGGGGTGATGAATGGGTGTATTAAAATTTGTAATAAAATAGGATTAAATATGAATTTTATTGCTCTCTGAAATAATTCAGAGTAAACAAGTAATGTAGGGTTAGTGGGGTAGGCCAAACGTTGAAGAGGGTTAAATATGAGGGCATTTGGTACGGTTCTACCCGGCGGCGCCGGGCCCTTCCTCTCATCTCGCCGGGTCAACACCGACGGTTGAGGCTAGGGTTTTGGCCACGTGTCGTTGTCGCTTCAATTTCCCTCGGGCTTATGTTTATTTATTCTGTAACTTACCCTATTACGTGTAGTGTACGTGCAAACTCTTGGGCTTCTAAAAGATTTAAAGAAAAATAAAACAAGAAGATAATGTGGCTGATGGGATTTAAACTCTGGTGCTTTGTCTCAGCAGTGCAAGGCTTTACCAGTGAGCTACAAGCTCTTTCTTGCTGTTCAAAAGCAAATCAAATTCTTATAGCATTCACAGGAAATCAAATACCCCAATTGTACATTAACTTTAAATGAATTTTCTGTACACTGAAATTGGAGTTGTTACAGTGTAGGAGATGGGAGTTGTGCTGAGAGCTGAGATTGTCCTTAGAGACATTTTTTTGCGGCTTGATTTCTTGAAATCCTGCATGAAAGAGCATTATTTTAGTATAAATATCGATATGTATGTTGATTGAGTTCGAATGAACGCTTAACCCGAAATATGGGAGGAAAGATAGGTCCTACCGGGCGTGCCAGAATCTGTAGGGTGTTTTTCATCACCCCATTGAGATGGGAATACGCGTAGCTTGTCAGGCGCATTACAGATTCCCCATGAATAGGGTAAGCGGGGGTTTATTGATTGTGGGGATCCGAATCTCCGGCAACCGCGGACTAAGCTGCCGTTAATTACCCATCGCGTTTAGAGCGAGAGAACCTCCGATTGACGGGTCAAACAGGTCATGCGAACTCAATATATAGTGTTGTGTTTTGAAGGGGTTTTGGACATATCGGGGCCCCCACAGAGTTTTACGCAGGTCCCGCTATCCGGATAGCGGGCTGAGGGTCAAGGGGGCTAGCAGGCCCCTTACGGGATATGGGACAGCGTACCGTTAGAAAATATTTTCTAACGGGGGAAGTAAATTTAGTGTGGAGTGCATATAAAATGAGGGGGGAAGCTTCTTAAAGACGCGAGCATGGAGCTGGGCACCAACGCCTCACGCGCCTAGCGCTGAGCGCATATAGAAGAGGGGACTTGGTCCCTGTACTGGGAGTTGTGCTCCTGATTTGACTTCTGGAGTTGAACTCCTGAAAAAAGATTAATTTATGGAGTTAAACTCCAACAGATTTTGAATGGAGTTAAACTCCTAGAAATCTTTGGAAATGATCAAAGGGGCCCTTTTTTTTCTTTAGCCCTGGATCTCCCCAAGATGGGATTTTTGGAGATGGGTCTCCTTCTTCTTCCTCTTGGTTGGCCGGATCTTGGAGAAAAAGGTGTGTGAGATTTAAAAATCTCCCCTTTTTAAGATCTGATAGAAGATCTGGGTTCCCCTTTGTGGGTTTTGTGGTGAAAAACTATTTATTTTTGGAAAAGGGAGAATAAAACTCTTGATTTAATTCAGAAAACGGAAAGAAGGTTTAGAACCTTGAGGAAGGAGAAGGAGGCACAAAACCTTAGAATTTGAGATAATGAATTTTTTTTATTTCATTATCATGTTGCCTTTTATAGTCTTACAAATTTACATATAGCCCTTTGGGCTTTACACAATGGCATTTTTGGCATTTTTGGCATTTTTGCCCATCTCATGCCTCATGAGCTTATTTCTTTTACACATAAACCATGGGATTTATAAAAATTTGGCTTTATGCTCATTTCTCTTACATTCATGCATAAAAAATTACATCAAAATTATTTATTACATGATTTCATTTTGGCATGAGGGAGGCCGGCCGCGGGGCTCGACTTGGGCATGGGCCCACTTGATCTGGGTTTTGGTCCACTTACTTGGGGTTGAATTTGATTTTGACTTAGTCGACCGGAGTGTAATTTTTGACCCCAACAGCAGAGCTCCTCACGGAGTATTCGGTCTCAAAGGAAATAAAAATACGATTTTTAAGAAATACGACTTTTCTAAACAAAACAATCTTTGAAAATTTTATATAAATTTACCAATCCGTATTTTTTTTAATAAAAACAAACTATGAAACTATATTTTTAAAATGAAAGATTGAAATTTTAATAAAATACCGTCAAGTTTCTAAAAGAGCTAGTTTTCAGAAAAATACCACAAACTTTTAAAATCTAGGTTTTATCACTAAAATACCACTAAAATTAAAATACATGTTCATGAAAACTTAAATATTATAAATCACCCCCGAGGTTTATTTTTAAACAATATTAAAGTATTTTTTATAAAAACCCCTCGAGAATCGCAAACAATATAAATACAATGTAAACAATAATAATAAATCTCTAAGGACTCTAAATTAATATAGATTTAAGCGGTGTTATTTCTTTTGAGCCCCAGGGAGCTAGAGAAAGTGAGTGCTTTCCTATTCAGGTTAGACAAGTTTAACGGAGTTATCAATAGCAATTATCTTGGGAAAAAACAAAAATTCTACCGTCCATGTCCAGCAGTTGCCCGATTACTCCTGAACTTACGAATTCAAGAGCTAAATTCTTTCATAAGATATTTAGTCTAACCTGAATACAAACTCAATCAGGATCCAAACTTTAATATAAACTTGAACCCTTGTTCATGAACCGGAACACTTAAACTTGAATATCCCAAAACTTGAATACTAGGATATTATGACTTGATATGAACTTAACATGAATATCAGAACACAATGGCTGCTATTGAGACTGACTTGACTCGAACCATGAATACAACTTGACATGAATACATGACCCTTGACACAAATACTTGATATTGACATGAACTCAATCTTGCACTTGATGTATTCATGGATTCGAGCAAGGCTGGTAATTTTAACTCTAACCGAGAATACTCGGGGTGTTGGGTAGTTCAAGTGCGAATCTAACGAAATCTCAGGAGTCCTCCTAGATCATGAATCTATGTCTACTAACACAAGTAAGCTATCATGAGGGCCCGTGTTTCCTTACTCTTGGATTATAGCCTGTTGACTTTGGAATACTTCAACACTAGGTTGAAGTCCCATTACTAACACTTGATTCGGGCCCGTGGTTCCTTACCCCTGGATTATAGCATGTTGGGTTCGAGAACACTCTTGAGATTGGTTGACATTCACCCTTGAACTTACGTTAATTTAGTTTACCCATGTAGAGACCTTGCAGGACACTTACATGCACTTCATGTTCACTATACCTACACTACACGGCCATGCTATACTATTTTGTTATGCTCATGATATCTTACCAATAGAACTGCATGTTACATAGAATTTCTATGCTTATATTAAATGATATGTTTAAACACCATATCTCCTAATCCATTGCTTCATGATATCCATTTTTTCCGACTTGTCATTATACCTCTATATTTCACACTTTTTCTTGGGGACTTACCGAGCGGGAATTCACCCATCTCTTTCTTTTTGGACGTTCATCAGGTGGTGTAGAGACTAAAGGGATAGAAGTGACTGCAAGGGATTACAACCAGACTACTACTCAAGCGTAGCTTAACTCATCCTCTTTTTCAGTTTATGTATGCCGCCTGTTTAGGAATTTCTTTTCTTGTATTTTCTTTCAGTTGAACTCGTATATTGTAAATGTATCAAGTTGAATATAAATAAAGTTGTTGAAGTTTAAATCTCATGTTAATTTCTTGTCATTTTATATTACTCATTTACGTTTAGCGTATTTACTCTGAGAAGTGACCTTCTCGAAATAAATACGTCATGGGCTTGTCACTTGCCCGTTTCCGTCTTCTGGGAAGCGGGGCATGACATTGTTCCAAACATTAGCAAAGCCTGTGGAGGAGGCTATGTATTTAGCTCTTGAGAATCTACCATGGGCTCCATTATGCAAAATATTTGAATTTTAGAAGTCATTCTAATCAGAGATATCCTTTGCTGGGTCTGAGGATTAGCAATACCTCTAAGATTCCAAAATCAAATGTTCATCTATCAACAATCTTCAAAGAATCTTTCAGGGGCTCTAATTGCCCTTAAACCAGCTCTTTTTGGGATGGAGATATTCTGCTTTTTCTTTTTTGCTTGTTTCAGAGCTTCATCTGCACTTTCTGGATTTTCTGAACTTTTGCTTTGTAAGAATCTCTAAGTTTGTTCTATTATCACTTCTCCATCTTTAATAAATTGGTATTTTTCGGAAATCAAATGTTCAAATGAGAAAAAAGGATATTCAGCTGATTTTTCCATCTCCTTTGCTTGAGGTAAAGTATCATTAATACAATTTTCAAGCAAGTTGTCACAGGATTTAGAATGAACTAAATGTTGTCCATCATTATGAGGCTCTGACTGAGGAACAAGAGTAACTGAATCATCAGTAATCCGTATAATGTCAGTAATAGATGTTGCATTTTGATTTTCAGCTTCAACATATTGTACTTGAGGATATCCAATAATTTCCATAGCAGGTGGTTCAGAAATGAGAAATCTCTCCTGTTCTATTTACTTTTTCTCTTTTGCCAAACCTTTTTGATTTTCTGCCGCCGAGGAAAAAGACCATACATTTGAGACTTCTTCTACAAATCTTTGGAAATATAACCAGAGGTGAAATCCTCCTGAATTCTATGACAAGAACTCTGACTATGACCTTGTTTGAAGCAATGGGTACAATATGCAGCCTTTTTCGTCGATTTATAAGTTAGAGCAAATCTGTTTTCAGCAAAAGTACCAATCCAGATTTTGTTTGGAAGATTTTTTAATAGATCCAATTCAACACACATCCTTGCTCTATCAGTTCTACTACATTTAGCAGTGTTGTCATCAATAGCAATAAGCTCCCCAATTGGTTTAACTATAGACTTTAACATGCTATAGTTGTAAAAATTAGGGGGTATAGAATCTTGGCAGAATTAGCCAGGCAGGAGCTGAATTAGGTTCTTTTTTTTTTGTAGAAAATAGTGGATGCCACTTGAAAATTCTGAAAGGGAAACCCTGAATATATATCAACTCCTTCAACCAAAACTTGATGAAGTCAGAGCTATCTTTCAATTTGATCAGTAAGTGCTTGGTATCCAGAAACCTAATTTCAAAATCATTTTTCAGAGCTGTTTTTTGAATCAAAAAAGACCTGATCACATCAACTGCAGGCCTCCCATATGAACACTTTGCTACAAGTGAGAATTTCCAATTTTCAGAGGATATTGCCAGTTCTTCAGCAGAAAAATATACTGTATGTATACCTTCATCATATACTACATCTTTTTCATGAATATAGCATTTTGAAATGGGAGAAGCCAAATTGTTCCCCAAAACAGCTACTGCATATGATTTATTAGCTGCAGCAGCCTCCTTTTCAACAGGATTATTCTCCATATCAATTTGATTAAAAGATTGATTAATCAAAGGAAAATCTATATCAACAAGATCTAATTGTTGAACAGATTCCATCAGTGGATATCGAGAGTACCAATAAAATTGCTGAGAAGACGACTTTCTTTGCAGATTATCAGAAATTCAAAGAACCCAGAAGCAGCAACAGAAACCTCTAGCAAACTTCGATCTCCAACAGCCCAGCAAAAACTCAGAGTAAAAACCAGCCTAGATTATTTAAAAAAAAACAATGCAATCGAAGAAGAAAATTCAGCAAGAACTCCTCAGCAAGAATCACCACCAAAGTTTTTCAGCACAGAAAGCATCTTTGATACTTGAAGAAGACCAAGAATACCGAAAATCACCAGGTAGGAACCAAAACTATCTCTATTGATGATTTCCAGAAAGAAACGAAGAGATTCTTGAAGCTTAGAATGATTTTAAAAGTTCATTTCCCACTTCAAGTAGCTAAAGGTTTATTTAATCCATCATACATGTTCTTGATTATGTCAATGTACTTGATTAAGACTCTCTTTTTAATCATTGTCTGCCATAATACCTCTCTAGCTATCTTATCGTAAGCTTTCTTTAAGTCAATAAAAACCATATGAAAATCCCTTCCCCTCTCTCAAAAACGCTTGACAAGTTGACGGAGCAAATGAACGGCCTCTATCGTCGATTGTCCAAGCATACATCTAAACTGGTTTTCTGTTATCTTAACATCATGCCTTAGATATTGCTACGATTTTGCACATGTGATGCATGTACGTTAAATTTAGATGAAGACGATGACAATGAGCCTTTTTAAAAAACCATGGATAATTTCTTGAATAGTTTGTAATACACAGGAAAGGACCCGTTTCTTTAGAACTTTTCTGGCATTCATATGTTTGAGTGGGGGTGCATATCTTACGGCACTCCCGCTGATTTTCAAATGGTTTATTAGTTTTAAGCTCTAGATTTAGATGCAGTTGAGAAATTAAAAAACAGGGTAGTATATTTATTTAGTTGAATTTTGCAAAAGCCAATGCTCAATTTATTTGGAGACCCTACCCCAGCTGGTTATTACACTTGAAATACTGTAAATACTATTGAGATTTTGCAATACAACAGTAGTAGAGATAGATAGAAGGTGGATTTGAAGTGCTTTCTATAATCATAGCTGTGCTATTATGAACTATTAAATCCAATCGTGAGCAAGTGGATAAAGGGATCCGGATCCTCTGCTCGCAGGATGCTTGCGAATCGGTCGGCCGAGAATGGGCGTATAAATCTGAGAGGGATCCAACAGCTAGAAGTCCCTAGAGCAGAATTCTTGCCAAAAAAATTGCTAGTCCTAATCTTAGATAAAGCATAGGGATCCATGAGTTTTGTATTTTTACTTTTTTTTAATGTATTTTTACTTTCTTTTTATGAGGTTCCTGATTAATAAAATGCAGGATGGGCTTAAAACTTAAACTAATCAATAAAAGGGAATTTTACGAAAATATCCCTTCAAAGTACGATATTTACCCAAAAAAGCCCTCATATTATCTGTATTTCCTTCAAATATTTAAGTCTAATACCTAACTGGTATGCACCAACTTGGAAAAGGCCGAAGATTGAATATCTAATCTGAAGCATATCTTGTGACAACGAAAAAAATTCAAAAAGAAGAGTAAATAAGTAAATTGCATGCTTCTTCACCAAATATACATCAAATGTCTATTAACCAACCACAAGTTCGTTGAATCCCACAACATCATTCCAATTACAAACATTAATGAAAACAAGAGAAAGAAAAAGGGTTTGCTAAACATACCAACCAACCTGGGGGTTGGAAGATGCCAAATATAGAATTAGTTCCCACATCCAAATCAACACAATGAACTGCATTAACAAATTGACATGAAATATATAACAGTAAGAGAACAATCACATTTCTCTTTTTTTTCCCATCCATCATTCATTCATATTATCATAAATCAGATAATTCACTTCAGAATAATGAACATTTTCTCAGCAATCGAGTAACAGCATCAGAAATGAATAGCCTCGACACAAATCAATTTTGTTATCTTCGTTAGCTCAACCCCACCACCGATCTCCCTCGGCTTCTCCTCCTCCTCCTCCTTTCACCTCTCCCTTCGCCTGATTGAGCTGCTCCATACTCATCATCTCTACCTGAGGAATAAACAGCATTGGCAACAGCTGAGGGGTCGACAATGGCATCGTTCCCATCAGCAAGAACATCGTCATGTGGGTCCCTCTGCAGCCTCATCAGCCTCGCCCCCTCTCGAAGAAAGAAGTAAAGCAGGCTCCTACTAATTCCATGACCATCTCCACCTCCATCACCGACCATGACCTCATCCTCATCGGAGTCTTCAAGATCGCTATTCGTCATTTCAATAACATAATCCCCAAACACCACCGACCGCGGCATCGACGACCGGATCGTGCTTATGACATCGTCCCGCTCCCTCTCGTGCTCGAGCCGCCGCCACTTCTGCTCTATTGAGGGGTCCACCTCCCGTGGCCTTGCGCACGGGTGCTGATGCCGCACGTGCCTTTGCAGCTCCCTGTACGTCCCTGTGAACGAGCACTCATCTTGCATGCAACTTCGTTTCTTGGCGTTAAGGTACTCCCTTGCGGGCTCCACCACGGTCCACCCTTTGACCTGCCCACGGCACAAAGGGCATGCGGCGAGCTCGATCGACTCTTCTTCACCGGTGATTTTTGTGTAGGCTTTCTTGAATTGATCAAGGCAGTTGGAGTGGCGGAAGCCTGTGCCACACATGTAGGGGCGGCAGCCCTTGTCATGGGAGGAGCAGAGGAGGAGGACTGCATTGTGGGGGAACTCCATGCAAACCGAGCACGTGGCGTCCTCCCAGTCGTGTTTCTCGGATGCAATGGATAGAGTCCGCTTAGGGATGAATTCATTGTCGGTGATGTCGAAGCGGTGGTAGGAAGGGAGAGGGTAGGGAGTTGAGCGGATACGGCGAGGGATTGGTCTACTGCTGCGGCGAGCCCTTGTGCTTCTTTCCATTTTCTTTTAGTAAAACCTGAAAGAAACAAAGCAAATGGTTCATATTATGTAACCAAAAAATCATGCAATTAATTTCTTCAATATTTTCTATCTGCATTTTTTTCCTCTATATTTTCAAATTCCATCATTGGAATAAACCCACAAAAAGGGTAGAGAACACTAAAATGTAGTATATAACTAATCAGATTCATTATGATTGAGTGTAGTACAGAAAATCTCGGATCTTCAATTTCCGTAGCTCTGCAGACTTCCTTATTCTATTGGCATTTATCACAACTACATCCAATTTTACAAGGAAACTAATGTCAGATTCAAACACCATAGGCTCCAGAAAGATATGCAAGTACATGATTAGAAAGAGAGCAACACAGATAAACATGCTCCCATGTCTTCATAGTTCATATATATATGCCATTTCCAAGTGAAAAGTATATTTCATGCAGCTTGTTGAGTGGAAATGTGTAGATCCTTAATAAAGCACAGCATGTTAGATCATGATCTAATCAAATTAAAATATTCAAGTCCACTGATGCTTACCAATTATTAGCCTGTAAGCGAACTTGTCAATGCAACAAAATATACCACATATATATTATAGTAATTTGAATTTAGGAATTATAGATGTTCTGCTTCACAAAAATAAGTTCAGAATTAAGAAGGCCTGCGAAATGGATTGGTAGGATCTTTCTCCAAAGTTTGGATATCAATTTACATGATACTAGCAAGGTGCCCCACGCACATGCGTGGGGCAATTGGAAATTTCACTGAAATGCAGGGGGCTGAGAAAAAATTGCTCAGAATTGAGATAGGCTAAGAAAGGGTCAAATGCAAATTTATATGGAAGCGAGGGGCGGAGCTGAATTTGCTGGCGATTTTATCTGAATGCATTTATAGTTTTTGGGCGCCAAATACGAATTACCATAGAAATCAGGGGGTTGGGGATAATTTTCTGCGCTAAAAGCCAAAAAATGGGGAAAATGGCTTGATTCTGCCCCAAATAGGGCTTTTTATATAATATATAATATAATTGATGCCTACGAACACAAGCTACAGGACAATCTCTGTCTACATTCTGCTACTACCCTAAGCCTGTGAACCACTTCCGGTGGCTATGTCAAACTGGCTAAATTGAAGGGAAATGTCAACAACAGCAACAAACTTCTACAACAAGCTGTAGATGGATAAGAGCTTCAAGGAGGGAGCAGAGCAACACACCGAAGAAGGGTAAGATCTGAAGATCGGATTGAGTTGGGCCAGATGGATGGTAAAGAGGATAGAAACCCTAATAGTTGAAGAGGAAATTAAGGAAAAATGAGAAGCGATGGACTGAAGCAGGGGAACCCATTTATCAAAAAGGAAACAACAAAGGCACCCAACAATTGCGAGAACTTTAGTAAGCATCATTTCAGATTACCAAGGCCCTAGTAAACCATGGCAGCAAATTGCATTGTTTAGCCAACATTTTATATAAGAGTCAAATTGCACATGGACAGGGAAATACAAATAGCAATAATAGTAGAAATGGCTTCCCTTACGTTTGTGGAAATTCAGGTAATTGTGCAAACCAAAAAAATTGAAGTGGTTGCCTCCACGAATTGGTAGGATCTTTGTCCAAACCAACAAAACAAGTAAACCTTATATTTGAAGGATATCTTTCTTACCTTTCTGATCCATGTAACCCCCATATCTTTTAATGGGGAAGGAAGGGGGGATTCATCTATGCAGTCCCCTTTAACGCGCAGCATGTGGCCAGCTCAACAAATAGTTGGCCGATGCCACCAAGCCCGAGGACAAGGTTTAATCCCAAGTCCAATATGTTGTGTATAAAACTTCAGCAGTTGAGTTTCAAACTTGACTGTCAATAACTCTTCTTAGCAACCACTCGCCTAAATCTATAGAGTAAAGAGAAAGAGAGAAACACAATAAAAGCAGTGTACAAAGACTCGTGAAAGCATATTTAAGAGGCTCTCTCCCTAAACCCCACTAGACTTTACCTCTTGAGTGACAACTTATGCATAAAAGACAAGCAGTCCAAACACAGGGTTAATGTTTCCTCTGCCTAAAATCCAATCATATCCTAAATATGACCTTAGTATTTAGGGAGGTAGAGGGGTGGAGTAGAGACGAAAGTGAAAGAGTTGGCACATTGACTCATCACAATAGCTTCAATGTTTTCTTCCTCCTCCCAACTCTCCTAACCTTGGGCCAAGATGTAGATAGGAAAAAAGCAGCACAGCAAAAGCAGTAGTGCATAGGCCCATGACAGCAACTTTAGGGTTTTCGGCCGTTCTTCCATCCTAGCATCTTCTCGTTATGGAGAAAAAGCAGAGGAATTGAGAACTATCAGAGTAGTGCATATGCTAATGAAAGCAACTTTAAGGATTTCTCCCTCCCTCTCCAACATAGTCATCGTCATTGTCTAAATCTTTTTCCATTAAAATGGGGTCTGCTCTGCAGCAAAGGGTAAGTGAAAGTTTTTCCATAGTTCTTCAATCGTCTGCCAACCTGCCAACAACCTTGTCTTAGCTTGTGGATGCTTCTGACTTAGAAAAGTATGGACTAGAACTACAAGAAGCTTGCCAGAATCTTAAAGACCAGTTAGAGTTCTCTGAATTCTTTTATACAACAAATAGAAAATCTTTAAGAAACAAGATGATCAGTTTGCTATAGGGAATTAAATTCGACCATGACTTCCACCCTTTCCAATCTTCTAAATCTTAACCATAGAGGTTAAAGATAGGAACATAATTGCAAAATATAAGCGGCAATACATGGTCATAAACCTAATGACAACAGCTTCTCCCTCCCTCCCTCCTTCCTTAAGAGCAGTAAAGAGTTTGTGAAGCTATGGGGGGAAATTGGATGCTGTAGGAAAACCTCAATTCTTGGATCCAATCCATTAAAGCACAAAGTTAAACTGATAAAGAAAACGACAGCAAAGAAAAATGCTTCACAATTGAGGACTAAAACCAAGCTGATTTACAAAATATATGGGTTATATTGACTACGATGCATGGATTTAGATACTGGTCAGGTACTAAACTTGCCTTTTTACATAAATTTATTTAGTATTCTACATGTGTAGGTAACTAGTAAGCAACAATGGTTACCCATGGAGTCCACAATATGAATTGGGGGATGCAAATCCATTTGAGGGATGGCTTTGTACAATTGTACCAATTAAAAGATGTGACAGACTTCAACAAATGCAACATATTATGAGATCATTTCATACTCCCAGTTGGAATTGAAGCAGATATGGTGTAAACGAATAAAACTGTCATGGTGGGTTTATCCCCAGAATCTCCTAGGAATTTGATGGTTCTAAACTTACGAGCCATGACAGATCATGCTCGCCAGAACTGTAGCGCCAACCATCTATGTTGCACAGATGCGTCGTAGAGGCGGGGAATCCGTATCGGATTTGTATCCCTATCACATATGGACTCGTCAAGAATTAGTCAAGAGATTCTTTTTGACACGTCTTAAAACTTATATTCCATTCCAAAAGTATAGAACATGCATAAATAACTAAGATATTAACAATTTATTGTTGTTTGTTGTGAAATTTTTCATATTCTTAGTCAAGATTTGATAGAATAATAACTTTTGTTATTATGTGTGTAAGAGAATAATGAAGAAAAGAGGCCCTAGGAGGCTTTCTTGTCAAGCGGCGTCAAAAATCTATATTCTCAACGATTTTTTTCGACACCCACTAAATCAATGGTGAAAAAGTGATGGAATCCCATGAAATTTGGTGTATTCACATCTTACATGATAAAATGATAAAAATGATGATGATGATGGGTGCCGATCGTTGAAAATAATCGTGGAGGGTATATTTTTTCAACGCCATAGGAGGAAATTCCCTCCTATGGCACCTTTCCTCCGTTGTTATCTATATTTAAACCATGTTTGAGCAGCTTAGAATTGTTTAAATAATATTTTTTTCGTTATTTATATGTACATATATATTCATAATAATTAATTAATTTATCGTAAAACATAACCAGCATCCTAGGTTTTTTTAAATTATGAATCAACTAATCCGTATCGTACCGTGGCTCGTATCCATGTCCGAATATATGTTGCATAGCCTACAATGATCGCATGATTAAAAAATAATGACAGATGATCAATCTTCTGTTCAAAATCCCTTTGAGAAATAAAGCAAGGTTGTGTTTGTGTATGGGAACTATAATTCCCTACAAAGAGAAAATGATCTACAACAAAGTAGCTTCTTAATCCGTCTAGAATTTTTGAATGCCGCCACTTGCAGAACTTAAGGTAGCAGAATGGGGCAAGAGACATTCTACTCTAATTATCCGAACTTGCAAACTTGAGATCAAGCTCATCTTTTCCTTGCATAAGTTTATCCTATAATATTACTCCTTCAAATAGTCCCATAACCATAAGCCAACTTAACCAAGAAAGAACTCCAAATCTCCTTATGATTCATCCAATAAATCCAACCACAAGGACTAGTGGACAACAGATAAACAAAAGTTCCGATAAGGATTTAGGATCTTTAAATGACTTCATGGTGTAGTGATATCTACTCCGCAGTACCAAGCACACATTTTGGGAAAACAACGGATAAGGGAATACGTCCGACCTTGCAGAGAGGATAGTGTGCCTTGCATACACAAAAATGTCCAGTTCAAAACAATTGGATAGTCCTAAGTCTAAAAAAAATCCTGGGAGCAGCCGATAAAGAGTACGGTAACTACTCAAGCGGAGCGTCAGGTAATGAGGCATTTAGAATGTCCTTGTCACAGAGGAGCTTCAAATGGGTTTCATGTCCTTGATTAGGTTGCAGTATGTTAGAAGACAGTCCCGGGGTAGGAGAATTCAATAGCAGATGTGATATGCATTGGGGTAGGGGAGATGGGCCGGTGCGAGTTACTTGTGTCAGGGATATTCATGATTCGTAACAAAAAGGGAAAAAGGAAGATGAATGAAGGTCTCAACATAGACTTGAAGTAGAACTCACTAGAAAGAAGAGAACCGAATCACCCAATTTGAAGATTAGTCCCAACTCCCAAAGCGGCATGATGGTCATGGATTAAGTTGTGGCAACTGCGAAGGGAAATTTGTTGGATAAGTTGTAGATAGCTCAGTGAGCAAGTGATGTGAATCATCATGCAGAGATTATGATTTGGGAACTTAAGGGCTCAAACTAAGTCATAAATGGATTGTGGAGCATTTATTTTTATTTTTTTTATTCACTTCAAGGAGTGCAACTGCATTTGATTTATCCGGGGATCCTTCACAAAATTATTACAATGGCATAAAGGTTGTAGAAGACAATCAAGAGGTTAATTTGACATTAGAGATCTATATCATGCCAACGTTACGGATTGGGTACACCCTCATTAAAGTATATTTTCCACTACATTGGAAGAAGTCATCAGCGCCCCCCCCCCCCCCCCCCCCCCGCAAAAAAAAACATGTGCTATGAATCCCTTGTCTTCAAAACGTCTGAATTGTTTTAAATAAAAGAAAAGGAAAATCCAAGTGCATCAAGTAGAGAAACATGATTTTATATGTGAACAAACTACAACTATATTTAACTTTTTCACACTCTCTGGAAAAGAATTTGAGCCAAAAGTAAGACCATTAGCATTGATCAATTTAGTTCTGGTCAGACCTGTAATGGGGGACAAGATATTTCTTCCTTAATGACCGCATTTTATGGAGGGGGCACAGAAACTTAGGCAGTGCTTAGTTCAAAAGAGGATAGCATGCCTGTTTATATAAAGGATTAAATGTTACCTCAGACATGGAATGCCACAGTCCGTGGAGTGAAAACAGGGATGAAGGAACAATCGTACAGTACTAGATATGGGAAAAGATATGACTTCCTGACAACTAATGAATTGCACAACATTTCAGCTCCACTACCCAGTCAATGAAACATAATAAAAGTTCACCCAAATGTGATGCAATATAAGAAATACCACAAAAAATCTTATTCTGTGAATATATGTCAGTGGACAACTTGATTGTTCGTGGGAACATCTAAATGTCTAATATTAGCATTCTACATCAAAAAAATGTTTCGTGTTTTTGAAAGTTCCACAAAGAACACACAAGGATTAGGACATTGTGCGCAAGTCGAAATTAGATTTAGAGTTCTGGAAAAAAAAATTGCTCTGCGATTAGGGAAGAATGACCCAAAAAGGAAAAATGGATTAGAGCGTTTATTGTCATTCTAATATATAGCGCTCAAGAATTACGTATAAATAACATATAGTTATTAAATCCTCATCATCACGGACACTAAAATTTCAACATGATAACTATCACATATAGTTTAAAGAAAACCCAAACCAATTTGTTGAATCCACATCTTTCGGGATCATATAACTCATCTTTACAAGCATTAAATTCCAAAAGTAAAGAGAATTCTAGATATTTAGCTAGCTCAGAATTGCATATAGAAATATGATCAATGCATGATATAAGCACTTCAATTTTGTTTAATTTCGTCATGTCAAAGTCAAAGCAATATTCAATACGCGCCAAAATGTCTACAGCACTACCTCTATCATGTGCTTTTTACTGAGTTTATTGTTGATTCTAAGTATGCAAATAACTCCAACATATGAGAAGAACAATATAACTGTGAGAAAATAACCATCATATATTTAGTATTTACCTAGCGAACCGTCAGTTGAATAAACAAAGAAATAAAGATGATTAAAGACAGCCAACAAACATACTGAATTGGCAATCACAAGTGTAATGTTAAGCAACTAACCAAAAACATGTTCATTCTTAGGACAAAGTTGTTAGCTGATCATTTCCCCGGCCCCTGAACTCAAAGGATATGATTGAATACTTCCGAGAGGCCATAGGCCCAGATGTCAGTATAATGGAGTTTCCTATGGAAATTGTTGTGCACTTTTATGGACATGTTTCTATATTATACTGATTTAACCTATTGACAGAGGGGAGAAAATAAATACTGGCACTCCAATTAAGTATACAGGTGAAAATATTAATCCCTCCACCTACACTTAACATAAACTTGATGAAAATCAGGCCCGGGAAACAAGGGAGGGGCATGAGATATAAGAAACTAGGGATCTCATGCTATAATTTTCTCTGAAAATGCCTGATTTGGTAGAAACTCAAGAGTCTAAATGTTGAAGCCCTAAAAAGGGTCCACCAACATGGCCTTTCAACCATTAGCCATCTCAACAAACTAATATAATAGTGAAGAAAAAGAAGAAAGGGAGGAGGATGCATCCTATCGATTTTTTATGAAAAAAATTTAAGCAAGTGAGTCAACAACCAAACACTCAAGTTTCACTCAAGAATCATGAATACCAATAACTTAATCCTTTACTGTTGGAGCATGCAGCCAGATATTATTGTAAGGCCGTTGTGAAATCATTTATTTCTTCTTGGGTTGTTTTGTACATCCCTATTGCATGCACCTGTTAAATTTCCTTTAGCCTCCTTGTGTCAAAACCCACCGTTGCCGGTCCCAAGTCCGGATGAGAAAGGGTGAGGGTTGTGGTAGGCTTGTGACAGCCAACGTAAAACTGTCACATTCTATGACATGAACCATAATAAGAATATCATTGGGGCATCCCCTACTCAACGACGCGCTACATCGGATTCCGGGTGTAGTGTTAAGTATGCAAGGGCTTCTAGGTCGTCGTCCAGATGCGGCGCGCTACATCGGACCCCGGGTGTAGTGACAAATAAGCAAGGGTCGTCGTCCAGAAACAGCGCGCTACATCGGACCCCGGGTGTAGTGACAAATAAGCAAGGGTCGTCGTCCAGAGACGGCGCGCTACATCAGACCCCGGGTGCAGTGATAAATAAGTAAGGGTCGTCGTCCAAAAACGGCGTGCTACATCGGACCCCGGGTGTAGTGACAAATAAACAAGGGTTTCATAGGATCCGTCTAGCTTCCTGGAACATAGGTTCCCTTACGGGTAGACTAATAAAATTAATGGAGGTGATGATTAGAAGGAGAGTTGGTATTATGTGTTTGCAAGAAACTAAGTGGGTAGGTGAAAAAAATAGAATAATAAAGCCTTGGGGTTATAAGCTTTGGTATACGGGTAGAGATAAAAATCGTAATGGGATAGGCATAATCATAGATAGACGGTTGATTGAGAATGTAGTTGAGATTAGGAGAAAAGCTGATAGAATTTTACTGGTTAAGCTTATTCTAGGTGAAGAGATCATCAATGTTATTAGTGCTTATGCACCATAGATAAGTCTTGATGACGCTAGTAAGCGTCTATTCTGGAAGGATTTAGACGAGGTGGTGCAAAGTATACCTAGTGGAGAGAAGTTATTTATTGGTGGTGATCTTAATGGACATATAGGTACTAGTCGTAGTGAGTTTGATACTATCCATGGATGTTTTGGTTTCGGACAAAGGAATGAACTAGGTGACTCGATTCTAGATTTTGCCTTATCTTATGACTTGATCTTAGCAAACACCTGATTTAGGAAAAGAGAGTCCCACTTTATCACTTTTAGGAGCGGATCAAGTGCTAGTCAAATAGACTTTATTCTGACGAGAAGAATAGATAGAGGTTGTTGTATCGACTGTAAGGTAGTGCCAGGTGAGAGTGTAACCACTCAACATAGACTTTTAGTTCTAGATTTTCGATTTAGAAGAGAACCTAGGAAGATTAGACGTAAGGTAGAGTCTAGAATTAAATGGTGGCGATTGAAAGAAGGTAACCAAAAGGCTTTTATAGATCGTATAGTCCAAGAAGCGGATTGACAGTCGAAAGATGATCCAGACAAAACATGTAACAAAATGGCTAGTTGTATCAAGAAGGTAGCTAGAGATCTACTTGGTGAGTCGAGAGGTGGTGCTCCATCATCTAAGGATAAATCATGGTGGAATGAAGATGTAAAGGCTGCTATTAAAATTAAAAGGAATTCTTATAAAGATTTGAAGAAAAGTAGAGATGTGGAGAGATTTGAGAAGTACAAAATGGCTAAAAAGGAAGTTAAGAAAGCTGTTCGGGAAGCTAAATCTAAGGTCTACAAGGAGGTGTACGAGAAATTAGACACTAAAGAGGCTGCAAATGATATATACCGGATTGCTCGGATGCGGGAAAGGAAGACTAGAGACTTATGTGCGGTGAAGTGTGTCAAAAATGAAAATCAGAAGGTTTAGGTTCGAGATGAGGATATCAAGGAAAGATGGAGAGATTATTTTGACAAATTGTTCAATGAGAGCTTTACTAAGAATTTGGATGAACTTGTCATTCAATCTCAAGATATAAACCGTGATTTCATGCGTAAAATAAGACTACCTGAGGTTAAAGAAGCTTTGAACAGAATGAGTTTAAGAAAAGCGGTTGGTCCTGACGGGATTCCTATCGAGATTTGGAGATGCTTAGGAGAAATAGACGTTAAATGGCTGACGGATCTGTTTAATAAGATTTGGCAGACAAAAAAGATGCCTAATGAATGAAGGAAAAGTATCCTTGTACCTATCTACAAGAACAAGGGTGACATTCAAAATTGCTCAAACTACCGTGGAATAAAACTTATGTGTCACACCATGAAACTTTGGGAGAGAGTAATTGAACACAGGCTAAGGAAGGATATTAAGATAACAGAGAACCAGTTTGGGTTCATGCCTGGACGATCAATGACAGAGGCTATTCATTTGCTTCGTCAACTTGTCGAGCGTTTTCGAGAGAGGAGAAGAGATTTGCATATGATATTTATTGATTTAGAAAAAGCGTACGAAAAGATACTTAGAGAGGTATTATGGGGGACAATGATGAAGAAGGGGGTCCCCGTCAAGTATATTGACATAATCAAGGATATGTACGATGGAGTAGTGGCAAATGTCAGAACTTACGGCGGCTTAACGAGTGATTTTCCGATTACTATTGGTTTACATCAAGGATCTGCATTAAGTCCATTCATGTTTACCATCGTGATGGATGAGCTTACTAGAACTATCCAAGATGAGGTATCTTGGTGTATGCTATTCGCTGATGATATTGTTCTGGTTAATGAGACGAAAGCAGGGGTTAATGCCAAATTAGAATTATGGAGCAAACATTGGAATCTCGGGGATTCAGATTGAGCAGCATATATGCATTGCAAATTTAGTAACCAGAGAAGTCAAAACCATATTGGTATAACAATGGAAGGGCAAGAGATTCACCGAGCGACCAGTTTAGATATCTAGATTCCATCATCCAAAAGAATGGGAAGATCGATAGTGATGTTAATCAAAGGATCCAAGCTGGTTGGTTGAAATGGAGGAGTGCAACAGGGATTTGGGATTTTTGTGATCATAACTTTCCGTTAAAATTGAAAGGGAAGTTTTATCGGAGCGTTATCCGGCCTGTCTTATTATATGGTACAGAATGCTGGGCTCCTAAAAAGCATCATACACAGAAGATGCACGTAGCGGAGATGCGCATGCTTCGTTGGATGTGCGGTAACACTAGAAAAGATAAGGTACGAAATGAGGATATCGTGCAAAAGTTGGTGTAGCACCTGTGGAGGAGAAGATGCGGGAAAATCGGCTAAGATGGTTTGGTCATGTACGACGCGGACCTATGGAAGCACCGGTTCGAAAAATGGATACTCTCGATATGGGCAATGGCAAAAGGGCAAAAGGGAGACCGAAGAAAACATGGATGGAGGTGATACGAAATGATATGGTTGCCAAAGGACTCAATGAAAGTATATTGTTCGATAGGAGTGAGTGGAGGCAGAGGATTCATGTGCTGGACCCGGCGTGATTCTCATGTTGGTTCATGTAGCCTACCCCATATGCTTGGGATAAAAGGCTCAGTTGTTGTTATAGTCTCCTTGTGTCAAAAACATTACATGCAGATTACTCATTTTTCTACCTATACTTTTCACATATCTTATGTTCGCTGACATGCATCCTCATAAAATGGCGGGAGACTGAATGGGAGTAACATAGTGTCCTTTTCCACCAGTAAGTTCATTATCATTCTAAAGAACCCAATACTCAGACAATCAGCCAAATGATTTCAAATGTAGAGATATATAGGATAAGGACGGCCTGGCTGATATTTCTAAAATATCCAGATTTCCAAAATTTTTATGAAGAACTATGCTGGCCATGCTTACATCTGCTATTGAGAATCGATCATGAGTGCTTCATATGTGTTTCCGGTGGAAATCGGGGCTTTCGCATTCATTTCCATTAAACGGTTACAAGCAATTTTCTTTTTTTACAAGTATATAATGTATGCAAAAAGAATATAGAGATATGGGGATTCGATGTGGCGGTAGGATCCTTCGTAAACACGAGGTTCCCTTTGACCGTACGGCACGAAAGAAGCGTCGGACATAACTCAGTGAAATACGCTACAAGATTTCAACTGATCGACTGGATCTTGGCTTCAAGGTTTCGATGTCTTGAACTTTCGAATGTTCAAGTCTTGATCTTGAAGAGCTTCGAGAAGGGTCTTCAATGGAAGAGTCTATGCGAGGGAGCAATGGCTTCCACGTTCGTGAAGTCTCAAAACTCCAAAAATAGACAATGACCGAGAGAGAGAGATGGCAGAAGCAGAGCTTCCATACAAAAATTCCCACCCTCCTGAAAATGAGCCAATTAGGGCTCTATTTATAGGGAAATTGGGCTAGACGGCGGATATCCCACGAACGGCGGCGCCACGGATGACGGGGCCGTGGACGACAGGTATGCCAGACGACGGACGACGGGACCATGGAGGACGGACGAGGACGACGGACAACAGGGCCGCAGATGATGGGCATGCCGGACGGCTCACCCTTGATCATGGTTAAAACCAAGACGGGCTTCTAAGTCATATCCCTGATTCTTCATCATCTGACGCACACCTTCACTATAGTGGTGGAACTCTGGCACTTCATCTTCAGATTCTAATTATCAATCATTGTCTGCTTCGAAACAACCAAAGTGTATTAGTGTTTCGTTCTCGAACTTAGTCGGGACAACGAAGTAGGTCCTATTCAGATGCTGGGACTCTCCGAGCTCGTGCGATATCCTAATTATGGACACATTTAGTGTGGGATCAAAATTCAGACACAACACCCGCTGCGGGACATTGTCTCCGAGTCTAAGTGAGGTCTTTGCACACAACTCGTAATTAAACTTGGGTTCGGGCGCACCGGCCTTGCAAACATTTCCTAGATCTATTATAAAGGGTTTTATAACATATCGAGGAATGTTCTCAGACTCAGTGCCTGCCTCATTTCCATCCTCACGGTTCTCCAAAGGATGCACATCCAGATGAGACTCATCCGGGGCTACGTTTTGATAGAGCTGAGCGTCCGTGAAGTAGGCTTCGAGTCTTTTAAACGGGGCCAGATCCACCGTTACTGAATGTTGGACTCCTGCATCGATGTATTTCATTACCTGATGCAGGGTCGAAGGCACGATCTCATTTTCATAGATCCAGGACCTTCCGAGTGCATGCTGTAGGACGAGTCAGCATCAATCACAAAAACCATGACATCCGACCTCAAATCCCCGACGCGCGGTTTCAATCTTATTTTCTCCAGAGCTAAGCTAATCTGGGCATCGAAACCGGAGATCTTCGTGTTGGTGTGCACTAGCTTCCGCTCTAGTATGTTGAGGAAGTGTAGCATTCTTCGGGTCATGATACTCACCGCTGCGTCGGGATCCACCAAAACATGCGATACCTTTTGGCTGCCGATATACGCTGTGAAGTATAGCGGCCTCGTGTGCTTGATTGACGGGATTTTCATGTTCTGCTGAGATAAGGTAATGACCTGATCCTCCCGTGCAATCTGGTTGACGTCCTTTTCAGCATGGAGTTTTTGAATGTCCACGACAAATGCCTCTGGGTCCTGTAGCGCCTCCTGAAGGGCTGTTCGGATCTCAGGAGATAACTTGAGCAACTCAAGCCTAGTAACTTTGGCAGGATACTAGCGAGCTGACTCATGATGTCAAACGGACGCGGTCGAACAAGGCCCGTGCTATTATTCTGACCTTTCTCTGCTAGCATGACTGAGGCTGCAGGGGCTGAGTTTCAACCTGAATGCCCCGGCGAAAGTAACACTTTCCAAAGCGCGAATCGACTTGCGGCGGTTGCGCTGTGGTAGCAGCAAATACCTCCTCGTTCTCCGAATCAAAAAGGGAGCGAGGAATATCTTCGTTCTCACCTTGGACGATAGACACCACATGGCAAGTTTTTGACTTTCCCTTCTTTGATGCAAACATCCACTGCTCGTCGTCCACTAGATCATCGTGGACCCACATGTGCTGTCCAGTTGGCAACACCAGGGAGACCAGTCCTTTGCTTTGCCAGTCGTGGGGGTCATAACTGACCACTTCCTAGTCGACCATTGGGATCGGGACTACTCTGTCTTTGACGGCCTCTAGATGGAGGTCACCAAATTAAGCTGACGTAAAGTTCGCGGAGACTTTGCGCTGCTGCTCATCCAATTGTACCACCACAGCATCTTTTAGTGTCTGGATTTTGTTCTTGAGAATGTAGCAATCCCGTGTAGGATGCTGCACGTACTTATGGAAATGCAATAGTTAGGATCACCCCTGCGGTCAACTCCTTCAGGATGCAAGGGCATGCGTAGCTAAATGAACCCTCCTTTGATCAGCGTGTCTACCAAGGCTGGAACAGCTTCAACCTTGAAAGACATAGGAATATCCATTCACGGTTTTGTGCATGAAGCCGCTTGTCCTTATCCAGTTGGAGGCACTAGTTGTAGACCGGCTTTCCGTCCTTCCTAGAGGCTCGGCATTTTTTGTTCGGATCTTAGGGAGGGGCATTGATCCTCATTGCTTCTTGGGTCTTCCCCTTGGTCCATTTGCTTGCGGTGCCACATGGCTTATTGTCAGTGCGCTACTTGGAGTTTGGGAGGTCTCCCAATTGGGTGGTTGTATCCTCCACAGCTCCAGCCATTCGAATGAGCTCAGCCCATGAGTTCGCCCTATTTGCGTCGAAGTATCTCCGGATGTGGTTCAGGAAGTTGTCCCAACACATCCATGGAGACATTGAACGAGATCTCACCCTTGAACTGTTGAACGACACCGTGAAACCTATCGATAAAAGTTTGAATCTTCTTGCCGGAGCAATAAGTTTCTCCCTTCAAACTCGAATAGGTTTTACGAGTCTCGATCTCGTAGAACCTTTCTAGAAACAGCTGTCGTGTTGTAATCGATGAAGAAAGTATCCCTGGGATGAGAACCTTCACCCAATCAAAAGCTATGTTTTTTAAGGTCCCGACGAACAATTTGACTAGCAGTGGGTCATTCCCCATCCAGTGTCCGGCCTGCACCTCAAATTGGTAGGCATGTTGCCGAGCTGAGCCGGTTCCATTGTAAGATTAGAAGTTGATCGATTTGTATTTCGACGGATAAAGGATGTCATCCTATTCCGTTGGGTACGATTTAGCAAACCCACCGGTCATCACCTTCTTCCCTCTCTGAATCGCTACTATCATTGCCCACATTTCGGCGAGCTCGGCTTTGACGGAGGACTCGACATGGTTAGACTGGTTTCCTGAGTCGCAGCGTATTTGCTCCCAGGCATACTCAAGGCCAGATTCTCGTGGGGTCCCGATCGGACCTTCCTCAGCATGAACTAGGCTTGGCTGGACGTGGCTGATACTAGGCGCCTTTACGTGGAATTAGGGCATCTGCGAATCGTTTAATGGAACAGTTGCGAGACCGGCTCCACGGTTGATTTCACTGTGGACAAGGTCAGCCTGTCTGTGCGATTGCCGGTTCCCCGTCTTGACGACTCGTACCGGAGGTGGAATGGCAGTGCTTGAGGACGGCGCTGAGTGAATTGGGACACTACCCCTGCGTTTGATCCTGCCGGTATCTGTATACTGGCCGCGGTTGGTGGTGGTGGAGGGACTCCGGTCAAAGAAACCGCTAGCACCCCAGCTGCTGCATAGTGAGCTGCATCTGTTCATGAGAGTGCATCATCATCACTTTCATGGCCTCGATGGAGGCGTTCTGTTCTCAAACCTCTTGTCGGAATCTCTGAACTTGAAGCAGCAAATTTGCGACATCAGGAATGGCTTGATTGTTATTTCCGACATCATCGTCCCCTTGATCATCGGGGCTGTCCCCGCCATCTGAACTTCCACTTTCCAAGCTGGTGGGAGCTTACTGTATTGTCTGTCGCGTACGCGAACAGTTCATCGTCGAGTTGTCAATAGGACATACATGAAATCTTTAGCCTTTTAAGCCAACCGGTATCAGGTTCTCGTGGCAGGAGGCCCGAATCCATAGAAGGTGGGTTATTCCATAGGAGAAATTCTACCCAGCCTCAACTTGCGGGGAGGTTCTTGGCGGTCAACCATATGCACGGATGAGTAAGTCGACTCGCTGGACCTCTTTGTTCTTCTTTTTCGTTCCCTGTTGGTCGGGAACGAGACCGAGCCTACGGACAATCTGTCCAAAACGGAGATTCGACCTGATTGCACTGGCTCGTCCATCGGAATACAGCACAAGGGAAGAGACAAAGGACAGTGTGGACAATACTGCATGTGGCTCACGGTTATAATTGGGTAATTGGGCCATGGCACCGTGCATTGCCGGCGAAGGGCTTAGACGCTGGACGGGCGGTGGCGCAGTGATCAACTATAGCTCTTGCGCGTATTTCAGTACTTCCGTGCTTGATGGTTGGAGACGGCGTTGGTTTCGCCTCAACTTTTCTCTTCATTCCCGATACGACAGGCAGTAACGGGGGGACTCTCTTTTTGAGCTGGAAGAAGGATTCCTGCTTGCATCGGACGCCTTTTCGTCGGCATGAGTTTCCTTCATTAGTTGTAGTGACAAGCATCACGATTTTGGATCTCAGCCTTGGGCGGGGCGGCATTTCGGTTTGATGGGCCGTAAGTTCAGCTTCACGTCTCTTCCGCTTTATCATGCGGCGAGAGACAACAGGAGTCCATTCCTCCTTCGCGGAGGTCTTCTCGACAAGTGGGACATGGTCGGGGCCAACGGCGCTGCCAGCCGAACAGCGACGACGTGCACGGCACGGACCCGACGCAAAGCGGCACGAGACTTCGGCACAGAAGCGGTGTCAGTGGAACCATGGTAACGGCGGCGCGCTCGTATAAGGAACGGCCTATAGTTTTTTCAACTTCAATTCCATCAACTTTCGAGCCGACGGGCATCCAGACTTGGCGCGGGACTCCGGATCTCTCTCTTCACCTTTGAACTTCGGCGAGCGTGTCGATCTTCTATCTCCTCTTCGGAGGAGAGGCAGCGGGCCTTTGACAGGAAGGCCGTTGCATCATCAACGGAGGGGATAGCCGAGGCAACACGGAGGTTGGTCTTAGACGAGCGGTTGGAACTACTCGCCGATCCCCTTTCCCTCAAGTTCTGCTCGAAGGCTTTTTGGTCAATTTTCATCACGTATGTCGTAACGACGTCTCCTTCTTGATAGGTGTCGTACTGCGACACTAGCTCTTCCTCGGAAAAACTTCTCCCTAGTGGAGTCGCCATCTTGTTTCCGGTGGAAATCGGGGCTTTCACATTCATTTCCATTAAACGGCTATAAGCAATTTTCTTTTTTTACAAGTATGTAAATGTATGCAAAAAATAAAAAGGAATAAAAGAATATTGAGATCTAGGGATTCGATGTGGCGATAGGATCCTTCGTAAACACGAGATTCCTTTTGACCGTACGGCACGAAAGAAGCGTCGGACAGAAGCTCAGCAAAATGCGCTACAAGGTTTCGACTGATCAACCGGATCTTGGCTTCGAGTCTTCGATGTCTTGAACCTTCGAATCTTCAAGTCTTGAGCTTGAAGTGTTTCGAAAAGAGTCTTCAATGGAGAAGTCTATGCGAGAGAGCAATGGCTTCCACCTTTGCGAAGTTTTAAAACTCCAAAAAGAGATAATGGCCGAAAGAGATAAGGCAGAGGCAGAGATTCCGTGTAAAAATTCCCACCTTCCTGAAGCCAATGGGGGCTTTATTTATAGAGAAATTGGGCTAGACGGCAGATAGCCCACGGACGGCGGTGCCGCGGATGACAGGACCGCGGATGACGGGTATGTCGGACAACGGACGACGGGCATATGCTGGACGACGGGCAACGAGGCCGGGGATGACGGGGCCGCGGGCCGCGGACAACGAGCATGCCTGACGGCGGACGACAGGGGCCGCGGACAACGGCGACGGGCTGCGGAAAACGGGGGCACGGACGACGGATGACGAGGCCGGGGACGACGAACCGCGAATGGCGGTCCGCGGACGACAAGGCCTGCGGGCCGTGGAATGCCAGGCCGAGGTCTGGGCGCGGATGCCGGGTCCGGGGCACGGACGCGTTCTTGACTTAGTTTTCTTAATATGGGACCCACACTTCTGCTCTTGAGTTTTTACGGGTTCGATTTTTATTTTACCCGCCTGCAATATGGTTTAATGAAAAAATACTTCAAGAAATTCAGTGTTGTGTGAGATCTGGGAAGTTAGCTGAAGAGCCAAAACTACTTGATCAAGGAAACTTACCCTTGCACCACATTTTGTGACTTTTCCACTATATATCTGGACCCCTTAATTCTTTGTTTCAGAATTTTGGAGCTTTTCAACAAGCCCTTGCATGTGTCTCCATGCTTATAAAAATGATTAGCTGCATGTACTTTGGCTAAGTTGAGCTCCGACAGCAAAAATGCAGATTATATATCACAACTAGGTAGCACATTGTTTCATATCCGGTTTCTAACAAAAGATATGCTAGAGAAGATAATTTGCACTAGATGCAGAATGTGTACGGTTTCAGGTTCTAGGATTAAATTATGAGTCTCCTAAACTGGTTTTAGGCACTCTAATTAATTTAAGAGATAGAGGTGGGAGAAGAAGAGGAACCGTCCAATTCTGAATTTATCTTCGGAAATATGAGTTCACTATACGGAGTGTTAGCATAAGCCAGTTAATTAATCACCACCTCCGATAATGGCTTTCCCTTTAATTTATCCAGCCACCAAGATAATCTAAAAATAAGGAATGGAGCAGAAAACAAAGATCAGAATACACATAGAGAAAGAGAGAGAGAGAGAGAGAGAGAGAGATGTTGAGCCCTTTACAAAAATGTTGTTAGGTCTTTTATCCCAAAGATTCTTTCACGCACTGTTAATGTCAATCTTTGCATCTCCTTTAAACATAAAAGAGTTGAAATACCTCATTAACTTTGGTTATTGCCTAATCATCCTCCTTCCAAAACAATCACCCTCAGGAATCCAATTGAGACAAATAATCTAGAAAAGTAATGCCTATATTAAAAGTTCAAGTGAAGAGAACTCTTTGAGGACTTAAAAATAATGTTTTTTCCTCACCATACTCTGGGCTAAATTAAAATCAAGATCTTCTTGTAATAGCCCCACCTAGCGAAGTCCACTGCAAGCTTCTATCATCCCCTTGGTCTTTCACTTAAACTGGTGTAAGAGTTAAGAAAGTACAGCTATTACGCCGATACTACAACAAAATTTCAACTTTTGGGTTCCATTCAAAGGATTGTTTCCAATTATAGATCTAGCACTCATGAATGTCCACCATAAAAACAACAAAGCACTAAATCAACAATTGAGCAATGTATAAAAGACTCCCAGCTTATCAAAAGATCATAACTACCCCAAGGCCATCAAATTTCAGCCTGCAATCACAAGAATTCCCCAAAGATCTACAATCTATGAATCAAAGGCCAACTATCTAGTATGCAAACTGATCATGCACAATTCAAATCACGGTAACTGAAACTCAAATCACCTGAAATCCCAAAAAGCCCTCCTCTTTCAAATAGGAAACGACACCAGATCTCGAGACAAGAACAAAAGAGAAGAAGATATGAAAAGGCTTGAGACTTTGCTTCCTAAATCAGCTCACCAGACGATACGCAATCGAATCAAACAAGCAACTAACTTCACGAAACCGAAATGATGCCCACATGCGCTTAAGACCCCAGCATCCAAAATCCAAAACCTAATCCCCAAAAATTATGCAAAGTTTTTAGAGAAAATTGAAGGGATCGTACCTGAAGAGAACCAAGCGTGGGAGAGAGTTTCGTGCTCGCGATCCCGCAGGAGAGGGGAGATTCGATTGGTGGGCTCAGGTCGTGGCCACGTTTTTTGTTTGCATAAATTTTCGCTCTCGATTGCAAATAAAAATGCGGTATTTTTAGATTACTTTTTGAAGAATAAACAAGAGAGAAAGTAAAAGGCCTAAAACTAGCAGCTTGCATGATGTAAACCTTTGAATAACTTTAGTTTTTATAGAAGTTTTTTCTCTCGTGATATGCTTTATGCCATATGTCACTATCGCTTGAATGATGATTTAGCCATGTGCTTTATGCCATATGTCACTGTCACTGGGTCGATGATTTCGTCCTAAATTAAAGGATAGAAACAATGAGTAGTTTTTTCTCTTTTTTGAAACTGGGGCCCACCTGTCAGTACCTGTGTAAGGAACTAGGTGGTGATGATGCTGGTGTGATATTTTGTAGATCTTGCATGCACCTGCTTTTTTGAGGGGCATATATTCTTTGTCTGCAGATCTCCTTCGGCCCTGGGCTGAAATTATTAACTTGATTCCGCTCCAAATAGACTTTGATCATTTATATTCATTTTTGAGTTATGTTTAGTTGAGTTTTCCGAATAATTGGTATGAAATTAAAATTAGGTGACAAATGATCAAATTAGTTATTTAATAAAAATCTATGAACCGACACTGAGTCGGACGGTAAGAAAGATGATTGTTTAGAAGTATTTTTCTTTCTCTTTTATCATTTCACTTTCCTATATAATTTTTTATTTCTTTCTGTATGGAAAAAAGAGCCTATGTCGCACATCAAGGAGATCACGGAAGGATTCCCGCTTTAAATCCATTTCGAGAAAGTCTTGAGGGATAAAATAAATACTTAGATCGTAGAGATTGATGTTCATTGAAGAGATACATCCGCAACACACGTTGTTGATCCAGTCAAAGGCTTACATTCTTATTTTGCTACTTTCTACGAATCATAAAATTGATGATGATTTGTGAAGAAAGGATCATCTACAAGTCAATCAAAAGTATGGTGAAAATTCGTCCATATGTCAACCCATTATTTGATTATCAAGAAACCTGTTTAAGCAATAGAGTTCTATCCTGCATCATTTTGGGGCTTGCTCGATTAAGCTCCTAACCAATATACCTTTTGAGGCAGTGATACGGATAATCTAAGAAATTATGACTTATGTGGTAGAGAAGTCGAAGAATTGTGGACCTTTTTACATGCCACATTATCTGTCGTGTTTAGATATTAAAGAGATCAATCGTTCTCCGGCGAGTTTGGTACGGTCTTCCACCCCATATAGGTGGAATGACAGGGGTGGGCCCTGCCCAACCCTGGGGCTGGGTCACACGCCCGCAGCCCCGCGGGCAACCCAGCCCCATTAAAACCTTCTCATATTGTTATCGTGTTGAAGGTTGAGGTAGCCCATTAAATGCTAAAATACAATGTTTATTTGACCCAACAATTTAAAATTTAGATCGGCTTTGTTAAAGCACAATGACATATAACCCAGACAAGAAAAAAAATCAAAGATTGAGGCGCTTTCAAGATGAAATCTTAAATGATATTTTCAACGAAATCACACAATAACAAGGTCTTAATTGGAGCTTGACGATAAAAACTCATGCAATAACAAGGTGTATCAAGCAATATGCATGTCCATACAAAAGAAACTAATCAAACCTAAGGATTTTAGGGCCTGTTTGGGAATGCAGCTAAATTTTGTAAGCCGTGGTTTCATAAAGTTAGCAAAAGTTGACTCCAAAATGCTAACTTTAGCTTGGTTGGCACCTATTTTAGAGTTGAAATAACTGCAGTTTAAGGCTGAAAAATTATGGTTATCTCAACTCCAATCTGATCAAAGTTTACTAAACTTCATTTTTGGAGTTTGGGACTTGTAAACCATGGTTTGCATGTGTCCTATCTCCACTTTAAAATAAACCATGGTTATCCTAGCTTTGTATCCAAACAAGGCCTGTTACCCGGTTCAAATTTTGTTGGAACCGATTTATTTAGTCAGTTCCTGATTTGAAATTTATCAAACCAAAGCAATTTAGTAAATCAAGCAAACTATATAAAACCCCAAAATAAAACCTTAATCCTTACCTATCTTATTCCCAAATTTGGAACCGATTTATTTAGTCAGAGTCTGCTACCGTTTCTCTTCCTTGCTTGTCCCAAACTTTCACGCTCTACGTACTCCAATTCATTCAAGACTTCAACTCATCAAATCAATGCTCATTCGAGGGAACGGCCAGCTTTTCCCACCGATCCTTGAGCGGTGGTGAAGATGGTGCCCCCCTCCCTCCTTAAAAAACAATTTTATCTTTCTATGTTAGTGGGAACGTGGTTTTGAAACCGCTCATCCAAACACATCCCAAAATATGATTTCGTTGCAAAACCAAGTTGCTCATCCGAACACATCCCAAAATATGCTTTACTTATAAAACTATATTTCACAGCCATGGTTTTACACCGTTCAACCGAACTAGCACTCGGTCAGAATTCATTGCCCTCGGTAATTATATCCATATTTACACCAAATATTTGTAGATTTGCCTTCATACCTCTCTGGATTTTCCTATAATCTTTATGATCATGAGAAATGTGGATGCTTTTCCCCCAAACACTTTCTCTAAATATCTTTGTAATATATATACATTAGCATTGTGCACGTGCGATACACGTTTATAGTGTTATCCTACTTAGAATCTAAACAAAATTCTAGCGCCCATGTATAAATATAAAACGGTGGGCTTTTGGTTTAAAATTATTTTGAATGTTAATAAGTGAATAAAATAGTCATTTAGTAACTTGGATCAAGAGTATTCTAGAAGATATTATAATGTGTTTTTACCATATTTAAATAAAATAATGTAGTTATAAGTAAATGAAAGTAGAATTTGAAAAATAATAAGATTAAAATAAATTCTAGAAAGTGTTTTTTTGTCTTAAGTTTGAGTGGAATGTGGATTAAATTTGGAATTCAAACTAATTTCTATAAAGTTATTTTTTGTATCAAGTTCCAGAAAGTTCCTTTTTTCTTTATTTTTCAAAAAATGGAGATATTTAATTATTTTTGTCTTTTTGTATGATGATATGGATGCCCTAAAAATGGAGTATTTTTCTCCTTTTTTCAAGGAAAAAAGAACGGGATGGATCTCTAACCATAGGATATTTGCATTACATAGTAACTAGAATTTTGTGCACGTGCGTTGCACGTGTCAAATGTAATATTTTATATTTGTAAGAATGAGTATATATGTAAATTTATAAATAACGAGGGTTTATGTGTAAATGTGCAAATTTAATCAATTTTTTGTATAGGTGTAAATTTGTAAAAATTGAAAGGTTATGTGTAAATTTACATTGTAAGGCATTATTTTTTTTGTCCACTTTCTTGATGAGGTGGAGGGTTCAGGAGAATAGGAGGATGAGGTGGACGCCTTAGGAAAAAAATATTTTTCTCCTTTTTGTTTTGAATTTTGGAGAAAAGAGAGGATGTGCACCTCATCATGGGGTATTTGCATTATAAAGAGAAGATATAGATATTTAAGTAAAAGAATGCAGCTATAAGTAAATAAAATTAGAATTTGAAAAATAATAAGATTAAAATAAATTATAGAAAGTTTTTTTTTGTCTTAAGTTTGAATGGAATGTGGATTGCGTTTGAAATTCAAACTAATTTATACAAAGTTCTTTTTTTATCTCAAGTTCTAGAAAGTTCAATTTTTCTTTATTTTTCAAAAAATAGAGAAATTTAATTATTTTTGTCTCTTTATATGATGATGCGGATACCCTAAGAATGGAGGAATTTTTTCCCTTTTACTTTTTTCCTAGAAAAAAGAAGAGGGGTGGACTTTTAACCAAAAGGTATTTGTATTATATAGTAGTATAGATATAGATAGATATAGATATCTTCTTCTATCTTCTATATATAATGCAAATTGGGATTGATTAGAGGACCACTTCTCAATTTTTTTATAGGCAAGAAAAAAAAGAGAAAAAACCTATAATCCTAGGCCCTCCACCTCATCCCTTCCATTTTTTAAAATAAATAAATAAACAAGACTTTAGAATGCTCCACGTCTCTCTTCTCTTTTTTTCTTTCCTTCTCAAATTTTTTTAAACTAACACGTGTAAACGTAAACATGTATAAATTCTAGTATATTATAATTAGAACCTTCATATAGGCATATTCTTAACTTTTCCAAACAAGCAGACAAAAAATTCTTCAGATTTTTCTTGATCACCAAACCGCCCCCGCAACCCCGCAAAAAATAGAAAAGAAATAAAAGGGTGGAAAAAATGAAAATTTTGCACATAACCCTATAATTTTGATTATTTATATACACCATAAATTCGTCTAATCTATACTGTTTTAACCCATGTTTGCTTTGTGATTTAAATTTAAACGAACAATTAATCTGAAAAGAATAATAAATCAGCATTTATCTCAAATATACAGAAGGAAACTAAATAAATTTTACCATCATTCTTTGCTAATCATACTAAATATTATTTTTCACGTGGATAACACATGCCATAATCTAGAGAAGTGAATGAATTACGAGTCGGCATTTACTTAAATGTCCCCATAGTCTTATTCAACATGTTCTAAATTATCTATACTATTATAAGTCAAACTCATACCTAATAAGACAAAATTCTCCCATTCTTATTTCAACCATCAAGTTGCCGTCTTATCCTCTCTCTACCCTCCCAATATGACCCTCCTTTTCAAGACATGAAATTGTTTTTCTAAATCCACAAAGGGCAAAAAAAAAATTTAAACCAACAACAAACTTGCGGAGCACATGCATCTTACCAGTGGATATATATTCTTAGCTTGCTTTAAACAATTGGACAATGCTTGTCTTCTTCTGCCTAGGTCTTATTCTTCCATTGAGGATTTAGGAAAAAAAAACTAGTATCTAAGGGTTTGCATGGTGCAAACCGTTTGTAAACCCTTAAATGGCTTCTCTTGCACAAAACCCAAAGCAATTTAAGGACTTGCAAACGACTTGTATGACGCAAGCCCTTGCAAAGAAGTTTTTTCCGAGGATTTAACTCTCATTTTATTGTTTTTTGTTTCTTGATGATTTTACTCTTCCTGTCTTAAAATTTAGTTATCTATTTTCTTGAAGCTCAAACTCAAAATTAAACACAGCCTTATCGAACCAATCTAAATTTGTTCAAATCAGTTTCGACTTAGTTCCACCGTAGTTTGATTCAGCTCATTAGTCAATATTGGTTTGATAATGCTAAAAAGAAAATTTTAAAATCCAAAGAAAAGTGACGATGTTCGCCCCTAGCAACCGGTGTTAAGCCCAAACCTTCAAGAACACCCTACAAACTTTCTCCATGCACTACTACCTAGCAACCGGTGTTAAGCCCAAACCTTCAAGAACACCCTACAAACTTTCTCCATGCACTACTACAGTATACACATTTGGTAACGGTTTAAACGGTTACCAAAACCCAATTTGCTAACGGTTAACACCGTTACACAACCATTGCGAAAAATCCCGTCATCAGAAGGCTGGTAACGGTCTAAACCGTTACCATAGACAAAAAAGGTAACGGTTTACACCGTTACCATATACTCTCCGTTACCACTATGAGTTCAGATAACCAAAACATAACGGAGTGGGGCACACCTCTATAGTAACGGTTTTACCCGTTACCATATACGCCCCGTGTGTATGGTAACGGTTGAAACCGTTACTATTAATAAATATGGTAACGGTTTAAGTTGTTACCATATGCTCTCTCGTTACTAAATCCTAACTGATATCTAATATCTTTTAGATATCAGACTCTGGATAACTATTACCAGATAGGTTTTGGTAACGGTCACAATCATTACCAAATTCATCATGTATATTTTTAAAAATCAGAATTTTCCGCGTCCCACGCGCGCTGATTTCATATACAAACAACAATAGATAACAATAATAATATAATCAAATCTCACACAATTGCAATATGATTCGAATCGCACACAATTATAAACAAAATATATATACAGTGAATATGATCACTAAATTAACAAAACAAATATTTGTATCAATAAATCAACAAATCAATAAATCTATGGTCGTTGGGACGATCCACCTCCATCGTCCCGTGACCTGAATATACTCCCAAACTCGTCCCATATGACATTGCACTTCCACTCCAGCCAAAAATATATACATTTATCAAGCCGTCCATTTCAACGATGAAACAACGGCAGTGATAAAGCGACCGTCTATTTTTTGGGATTAACTTGAACTTGCTTGGTTAGATATTGTTTACGTGTGCTATTCCGGTGTAAAATCGTATCTTTTCTTTTTCAAGAATCATAACAGATTAGCAATTCTGATGAACATCGGCTAAACATTATAAAAGGATTGTAGTTTTATAAGTCTTAAAGCTTAATTGGATAAGGATATCGTCGTGTGACAACATTTATTTGGTTTTTAAAAATGGACATTGCTCGGTTTTATTAAGGTTGTCGATTTTAAAAATGTACATTGAAATCCTCGGTAAGATATCAATTCATGAAGACATAACTAGCTTGAACGAAGGTATTACCAAAAGGACGACGACAATATTTAGTTTGAGAGGTCTTTGGGCTATTAATTAATTTTGGGGAAAAGACTACATACACGACGAATTTGGTGGACTAATACAATAGATAACGATGCTTTTAAATATGGTAATAGCTGTGCATATGATTAATTTGTTAATCATATTATGACAATTTGTGGTACTTATGGGTCCATAAATTTTTAAATCCAATGCTATGGAGAGCCGAGAGAAAAATGAACACTTGGGATCGTTTTCATTGGAATAAAAAGACCTACCATACGCAAAGTTTTGCCACCTGCGATGACTGCTATATTCTACACAACTAACAAATCGAATATTTTGAATACTTCTTGCTCCTCAAAATCTATCTTTTGCCCGTGTCTTGACATGCAATGTTCCTTTTTGCATTTCTTATGTTTGCAATAAAATTTCTGGCTCACTTGTTTACAACCCTACTCAAAAACATGCCATCAGATTCTCAATGACAACTAATTATGTGATCCTGCAATTTTTCCTTAAGGAATATGTGTGAAAGGAATATGAAAGTCATATAAGGACCATTGTTTAATTTAGAAGGTATACAAAAGTTGGATTGAATTTTATGCAACAGATATTTTAATAGTTAGCATACTCTGCATGTGCAAATGAACGCATGTGTATTTACTTTCATTGGTCCCATTGAATCAGCAAAACTATCTCTGCCGTCAATTTTTTAATAGAAAGTTAAAACTAATGCCTTCTTCATATTATTTTTAATCAAATCAATTGTCAAGCATATAGTTTTGAAACTATGCAACGACATTTTTTTATAAAGAAAAACACATCTTAAATATGATAAAGAAGGTCATTACACACCAATAACTGCAATGAAACTCCTAGAGACGCCATTTAATAAAAAGACTATGTGTGAAATTAAAAATCATATCAGAATTTAGGTTGAAATGCAAAAATCCTCATCATGTTCAACCTATCTTGGGGACAAAAAATACTTTATTGCATAAATGGTTAATGCTTGTAAGTTTTATTCGAGACCCTTCAGTTTGATTTTGTTGACTAACATAATTCCGCACCGCTTTTTCTTCTTTTCCAAATCCATAATCCATTGATTAAGAAATCTCTCTTTGGAGGAGAAAAGAGGAGAAGAATTGAACCGGAGATTTGATGGAAGAAAACAGGATAAAACTTTATCAGCAGAGAGAGATGTGGAAGCGTATTTTTTTGAAGAAATAAATAGAAAAAAGCAGCCTTTTATTTCCTGAAATTTTACCAAACTTGAGGGGGTTTGTTGAAATTTTCGGCCTAGGATTCAATTTGCAATCCCTGTTCAAACCTTTTCAAAAATTTGCAACTCCAGGTGTCGTTGTCTACATTCGGTGAGTCAAAGACGAGAGAGAAAAAATTAAAAACCCTAATTTTTTTGTTTCCCCTTTCATGTCCCAAAACCCCAAATTCTCTCGCATGGCGCCCAAAGCATTCTTCCTCAAGCCCTGCACCTCCAAATCCCCCAAAATCGAAGAAGAAGATGATGAAGGGGATCCCATCATCGCAGCAAACTCGAGAGCGAATCACAAAGAAGCCATTTTTGCGAAGCGCAAGAGGGGGATAGTCGTTTCCAAGATCAAGAGAGGCCATAAGAACGCCGCCTCTTCTTCTACTGCTGCTGCTTCGTCTTCTTCCTCTTCTTGCGCTACGGCTGCTTCTTCCTCCGCCTCTCAACGAAGGAACCGTGGAAAGCAGCGGGGCCGACGGAAAGACGATGAAGGCCTTCAAGATCTTGCCCTTCCTCTGGGAATGTCGTTCGCAGCAATTGTATCTCAGGTGAATTTTGTTGCTTAGGGTTTAAATTTTGGCTTATTTGCTTCGCTTTTACCTTTATACAATCTAAACTTGATGTGTCTTTATGTAAATGCCTAATTTGCTATGTAATGCTGCTATTATGACTCATTGAGTTGTCTGAAACCCTAAATGAGGAATCTTTGGACAACAGTAATAGTTTTAGTTAGTTGCACAATTAATCTATAGTTGATAACGGTGGATTAAAATGAATTACAATGGATGAACAGATGCAGAAAAATGCACATGTAAAATCTGAATTCTACCTCCTTGCCACCTTGGTACTTGACAAGTCTTTCTTTTGAGTAGCCTTCCCGCTAGGGGCTGACCTTTGGCCGGCCCTTATGCTGTGGGAAAAAATAGCAGAGATAGATGATATACGGAACAATGCTTACGACCAATCATGCAATCCACGCAATACCAACGAAAGATAAAACAAACAATAAAAGTTAGGGCAAAAGAATCACAAATCAGAGAGAGACACAAGGATTTGTTAACACCCACCGTATGGGTAGTCTCCGACAGAGCGGAATCTGCAAAGTCAACTAAATCCTTGAATCAATTTTATACCAAGCAACCCTAGGAGATTTCTTTCAAATCTCCCCTCTCTCTATACAATAGTTTCTCAAATTAGCAGCACATATAACATATGAGAGATCCCTATATATAGGCGAACCCTAATCCTATTTAAAATAAGATATAAATCCAAATCTGAAATATTCGGTTTGCACAGAAAACCCGTCGACATATGTCTGAACAAGAATTGGTCAGACGTTTGTCTCCTCTCTGCTTCTGATTCATCTGCTTGACTAGAAGTCTGCCACTCCTTGGTCAGACGTTTGCCAACGCTCTGAATTGGGTTTTATGCTTCCTCAGACGTTTGCCCCAGACGTCTGGCTTGGCTCTGTTGTTGACTAAAATTCTTCTCCAGACGTCTGTACTTTGGTCTTCAGATGTTTGGCGTTGCTTTGGATTTCTGCTTATTCATGTGTGCATGCCCAGACGTCTGAACCTTCTTGTTCAGACGTCTGAGAAAGAACTCTCCACAATTCTACCATTATCCCACTTGGAGATTCTTCTGTCTTGACTCCCAAAATAGTAGACTTCACATGACTCTGCTACTTGCTCTTTCCTCATCAAGTTTTCTTGGATAGGTTCCCCAATCTGTAATAGAGATCCAGTTTATCTCTGTCTACGACCTTGATGAACATGTTTGCAGGATTCATTTCTCCCGCGATCTTTTGCAGTGTCAACTCATTATCTTCCAACGCTATACGTATGAAATGGCACCGCATCTTGATGTACTTCGTCCGAGAGTGATATACAACGTTATTCCCCCAGTGTATTGCATTTTGGTTGTTGCTTCACAAGGTGTTGAAATCTTGTTTCTTACCCAATTTTTCAAGTAACCCTTGTAGCCCCATCTTTTTGTTGGCTTCCGGGATGACTACATATTCGGCCTCCGTCGTTGACAATGCCACAACTTTTTGCAACTGGGAGACTCAACTGATTGCTGTTCCCCAACCGTGAATACGTGCCCCGCTGTGCTTTTCCCACTATCTCGATCATCTGAATAGTCCGTATCAACGTAACCTTGCATATTGGGACTCACCCCCAAAGTATGACTGGATATTTCCTTGAGATATCTCAATATCCACCTCACCGCATTCCAATGCTCCTTTCCTGGGTTTTGCATGTATCTGCTTACAACTCTCACTGCACGTGGAATATCTGGTTTCGTATTCACCATTGCATACATCAAACTTCCCACCGCAGATGCATATGGTACTCACGTCATTTCATCCTTCTGCTCCTAAGTTGTCGGGCATAACTCCTTACCGAGTTTAAAGTGCTTCGCTAAAGGCGTACCACCGGTTTTGACTTGTCCATATTGAATCGTTTCAAAACCTTTTCCACGTAGTCATTTTGCGGCAGCCACAACTTTCGTTGCTTTTTGTCTCTTATGATTTTTATGCCCAGAATTTGGTTGTTCCCAAATCCTTCATGGAGAATTTTTCAGCCCTCAACATTTTCAGACTTTGAATTTTCTCGAAATTCGGATCCCTACCAACATGTCATCCACGTAAAGTGACAAAATAATATAGTCGCCATCCTTGAAAGTCTGAACGTAAACGCTGTGATCTGAATCACAACGCATAAATCCTGTCTCTAACATGAACTGTTCCAATTTGAGATATTGCTGCCTAGAAGCTTGCTTGGGGCCATACAAGCTCTTTCGCAGTCTACACACCATATTTTCTTTTCCCTTCCCCTCCTATCCCGGTAGCTGCATCATATAGATCTCCTCCAAATCTCCATGAAGGAATACCGTTTAAACATCCAGCTGCTCTAAGTGCAAATCCTTTACCGCGACGATGCTGAGTATCACCCGAATTGAAGTCATTTTCACAATTGGGGAAAATATCTCTTGATAGTATATACCATACTGTTATGCATAACCCTTGATTACTAAGCGAGCCTTGTACCGTTTTATACCATCGGTCTCATCATTGATCATGTACACCCACCTATTTAGCAACGCCTTTCGACCCTTGGGTATCTTCATTAGATCCCACGTACGGTTCTTCAAAGAATCTATCTCTTCGTTCATAACTTGCTTCCACTGCTTGCTAGCACTGTCTTGCGTCGTCTCTGCAAGGGATCCAAGTTTTCGCGAATCTGTGTCCAAAATGAAGTCGTTAACAAGTCTTTCAGGTAGCCTCTTTTCTCATATAGATCTCATCAGAACTGGTATATCTGGTTGCTGAACTTGGTCTCAATTTGTTCTTAAACCCGATTTTGCACTGCAGTGCTTGTCTCCTCTAAATTCTGATATCCACTTGTAGGTACCTGATTGCTCTCCTGAGTTTTATCTAACTCGACGAACTCAAATACCGCACCATCCTTGGCTTGCTTCGCGTTCTTATACTTATGTTACTCATCAAAAATGATGTTCTGGGTTCGAATTACCTTCTTTCTTGTGTAATCCCACAGCCGATATCCGAATTCATCTCATTATAACCGATGAAAGCACACTTACTAAATTTGGAGTCAAGCTTACTTCTTTCCGTCTTATCAATCAACGAATAAGCAATACAACTAAACACTTTGAGGCTCGAGTAGTAAACTGGTTTACCTGACCAAATTTCTTCTGGAATATCTCCATTGAGCGCACTTACCGGACTTCTGTCAATCAAATACACAATAGCATCGATAGCTGCTGTCCATAGGAATTTCAACACATTCGCATCCAAGGTCATGTTTCTCACCCGCTCAAGAATTGTTTTGTTCATCATTTCAGCGATGTTGTTTTGTTGCGGCGTCTCCGGTACCGTTTTCAACCAACGAATAGCCTTCTGTGAGCAAAACCCCTCGAATTCTTATATGCAACATTTTCCACCATTATCGGACTTGAGGCATTTAACCTTCGTCCTCGTTTGGTTCTCCACCTGTGCAATCCAGTGTTTAAAGAGACTAAACACATCGGATTTCTTTTTCATTGCATAAACCCAGGTCTTCCTGCTTGCATCATCTATGAAAGTTACGAAGTACCGATTTCCTCCATAAGACTCCACCGAGGCCGGTTCCCATACATCTGTATGCACCATCTCTAGCTTCTTGGTTTTCTTTGCCACGCCTCCAATTTGTAATCTGAGTGCGCTTTGTTTCCACAAACGCAACTCTCACAAAGTCCCAACTTTATCTTTTTTTGCCCAGAAAGTGGCCTCTTACCCTGAAGAATCTTCATATTCTTCTCGCTGAGGTGCCTAAATTTTTTATGCCACAATGAAGTCTTTGAATCTGTATTCGAACCTGTCGCCAATGCAACCGAACCTCCACTGTTCCCATTGAAGGAGTACAATGAACCGCTCAACTTGCCCCTTGCGACCACAAACGATCCTTTGGAAATCTTCTACCGAAAATTCCCAAACACAGTCATGCCACCTTCGTTGTCTAGCTGCCTTGTAGAAATTAAGTTTTTTCCAGATCTGGAATATGTCTTGCGGTTGTAATATGATCTGACCTCCTGACGGCTATAGTATGATCTGACCTTCTGACGGTTGTAGTATGATTGTCCTTTTTCCAATGATCTTATATGACTGACCGTTTCGCACAGCCACATGTCCAAGACCCTCTTGAACATACTCGCTAAAGTGATACAGATCTGAAGTGCAATGAAAGGATACCTCTGAATCAAGGAACCATGTATCCGCATTTGTATTCTCGTTCGCTGATAGGCAAAGTCTCTATACCCCTTGTTCATGTGTAGACATCATATTGGCTTCCTCCTCATCTGCTTTCCTATCTGAGTCTTTCTTTAATAGTCTATATTTGCTTTTTCTGTGACCCTCTTTACGCAATTCCAATAGTTGTTTTGGATCTTCCCTTTCGATTTTTCTCGGCTCTTAGACTTGCCTTTCTTCTCTTTTCCCCTTTCCATCGTCCTGCCGCGATTCTTCACTGAGAGTGCAGAAGTTCCCGAACTCCCACTCACAGCCGTTCTACGCATCTCATCATTTAATATGCAACTCACCGCATCATTAAACATGAATCCCTGAGATCGATTTTACCGCCATCACGAGGTTTTCCCAACTCTCCGACAACGAACCGAGAAATAACAGAGCTCGAATCTCATCCTCAAACACAATTAAAACCGATTTGAGTTGGCTTGTCATATTGTTGAATTTGTTCAGGTGTTCTGTCACCGAACCGTTCTCCGCCAGCTTCATGTTGAAAAGCTTCTTCAACAGAAATATCTTGTTCGATATTGAAGGCTTCTCATGCAACTTTACTAGTGTCGTCATTAGCCCCGCGGTTGTTTTTTCCTTCGAGATATTACCTTCGAGATATTTAAGGTCACTTGCGGAGTCAACGAAAGCCTAATCGTCGCCAGGTTTTTCCTATCCAGTAGATTCCATGCCTCATAGGATATCTTTTCGGGCTTTTCACCCAACAACAGAAGATACAAATCCTTATGGTATAGGTAGTACTCCATCTGCATGCGTCATCAACCATAATTGTGATCATTGAATCTCTCGATTCTTATCTTATCATCCGCCATTTTTCGTCTACCGTCGTAACAAACTCGACTTCTTTTTCGGATCTGAACCAATACCTTTATAAAACTACATTCTAAGAAGATGGAGAACACGAGCGTCGTTATCCACCGTTAACCTAGATCGTAGAATCGAAAGACCCTTTGGTTTCATAGCTACGCTCAGATACAAGTTATGGAAAAAAGCGGAGATAGATGATACACGGAACAATGCTTACGACCAATTACGTAATTCACGCAATACCAACGAAAGATAAAGCAAACAATAAAAACGAGAACAAAAGAATCACAAACCAGAAAGACAAGAATTTTTTAACGAGATTCACCCACCGTATGGGTAGTCCCGGGCAGAGCGGAATCTGCAAAGTTTTCTAAGTCCTTGAATCAAGTTTACACCCAACAATCCTAGAGATTTCTCTTAAATTTCTCTAAATCTTAGCCGTCACTCTCTCTCTATACAATAGTCTCTTCAATTGGCAGTATATATAACATAGAAGAGATCCCTATGTATAAGCAAATCCTAATTCTATGTAAAATAAGTGATAAACCCAAATCTGAAATATTCGGTTCGCATAGAAAACCCGTCGACAGATGTCTGAACAAGGATTGGTCAGACGTTTGTCCCCTCTCCGTTTCTGATTCATCTCCTTATCTCCTTAGCCAGATGTTTGCCATTCCTTGGTCAGACGTCTGTCAACGTTTTGAATTGGGTTTCATGCTTTCTCAGACGTTTGCCCCAGCCCCAGACGTCTTGCTTGGCTATGCTGTTGGCTAAGGCTCTTCTCCAGACGTCTGTACTTTGGCCTTCAGACGTCTGACGTTGCTCTGGATTTCTGCTTATGCATGCGTGCATGCCCAGACGTCTGAACCTTCTTGTATAGACGGCTAAGGAAGAATTCTCCACAATTCTTACACCTTACTCCCTTTTGTGAGGTTTTAGGCATTGCGGAGGGTAGTATATTGTTGGTCAAACACCGATTGCATTATTCCTCACCTATCTTAAAATGTAGTTTTGGATTTTTTCTGCATTCTTAGACATGCAAAGTTTCTTTTATTTTCTTACGCACTGCTTGGACCTTTTATGACTCTAGTCTAATACATCTTTTGTCCTAATCTCCATCAGTTATCCATCGTACAACTTATTGATGCGTTCATGAAGATATGCACAATAAATGCCGTTGCAACCTTCATATCATTGTTGGGTTAGGGCTAAAGCTTATTTTGGTATGGTATAATTTTGGGGATTCTGCATCAGATATTAAATTTCCTACATGGTTTTTGTTTTTATTTTTTATTTAAATTAGGCACATAGTCATTGAACACTATCGGTTTTTAAACAGGTCTTCTCTTATATGAAATCCTTTGTTGGTAAACTTGAAACATAAAACTCTCTATGGCTAGCAGGCCAATTTGTTTGTTGCATGACAAATCCTTCATTTGGCCAACCTTGCAGCTTTCTTATGTCAAGAGTCACCAATATTCTTGCACTAAATGAATATTCCTTAATGGAGACTAGAGAAAATATTCCTTTTATGAATCTTAACAAAAAATGCTCTTTTTTAAAATTTTATTTTTAAACGGAAGTTAGCTTTAAGGCCAGTCATTGAAAGGAAGGACAAACTTTTCTGATAAGTTTCTCAAACAGGCGTTTCATCTAGACTAAATCTTTCACAGGTGAACTTGACGAAAGCTCTGGTATTCATCATCTAATTTACTTCGTTTGCTCGAGCAAAGTTAAACAAAATTGCATTTATTTGAACATCAATATCTCATCCATTCATCTTATTCTTTCCAATGTTTCCATGCATGGACGCGACAAAAGAGGGTGGACAAAACGGGGTAGACTGATGAGGATGTTAACCTTCCTTTCGCTACAATATTTCCTATAAACTTCCTCTTTTTGCAAAATCTTAATTTGGGTCTTTCTCACCAATTAGGATCCACCGTTCACTTGGAGTACTTCACACTGTTTAATGAGTTCTGATCAGTTTCAGATTTTTTTATATGGGCATTTTATTTAAGCAAGAAGAGGAATTTTCTCTTATATGATTTCAATTTTGTATCTTAGGCTGTACTCTATCCATTATTGTAATCATATAAGCCTTTCTCTCCACCAAATGGGTCATCTATAAAGCAAGATTCCATAAAAGATTTGATGGAATGTTACCATCCACTGTTAATTTGGCATTAGTTCTTTCATAATTAGTATCAATCCTAGAACTGAGGCAATTTTGATGGGATAAGTGAGTGAGGGGTTTGCCTTTATAGTTTATCCTAAATGACCCGATGACATTCCTTAAATTCATTTAGTTTAGGCAGAAAGTATATAAGAATGGGATAGTTGTTGATTTGCTACAGATAATCATAAAATGATAGTCTATAATAAAGGAATAGGTGGATGAGCATTGCTCCGTAGGCCTTGTTTTTCTTGCTTTGTTTGGCTTCCTTTCAGTTATACCGATTGCTGAATGTATTACCTAGTCTTCTTTTTTTAGAGTCTCCTGCGATTTGATTTAGTGATATATAAATATCTCACATCGTAGAGGGTTTTGAAAACCCATGTTAATGAACGCAAGAGTCTTCTTAAAAAGGCTTTTGCTAGAAATATTGATATTGTTGATTGTCTCAAAAGTTCTTGCTCTCAGGCTGTTGAAATTTCCTATTTTTTGTGCATTGACTTAATAAAGCACCTACCTTGGAAGGTGATACTTTCAGAACTGATCTCATCTTGTTACTGTCTTGAGTCGGCTTTAAATGGGTACAAATGATAAAAAAGAAAAAAAGAAAGGAAAGAGGACCTCATAGACATGAACAACTTCCTTCTATCTTTTATCCTAGGAGTAGTAGCGTATAGAAAGAGGACCTCATTTATTGTTATTAGAATGCACTGATGTCTGTATATATTGTGGGAATTATCAATCATGCATTGATTTTATGATTTTTGTATAGCTGGAATTATCTCCTGGACTCGATTGTTATAGAATGGACGATGGATTTCTTCTGACTAGTATCATGGTTAATTCCCTAAGATAAATCTATATGCTTATGAAGGATAGGCTTGGCAACAATGCAAAATGCATGCATAGACAATTTAGCAGAAGAGAGGTTGCTCTTGGCATATTTCTATAATTAAATTAGTGATTTTTTATTGGGCATTAATTGAGATGTACATATTGTTGCAAGGATCTGTATATATACACTCCCAATACAATCACTAAACTCAAAAATCAATTGAGCAATTCCTACGAGGATACCTGAATTGTTTTACAATTTGGCCATTTCTAATAGAGTGCTAACTCAAGGGAGTTTAGTTTAATATTAGATGCATGGAGACATAACCAAGTTCATGCAGGGAAAGTGAGGACATGCCTTTGTTTAATATTCGAGATTATGAAATTGAAGTTGGCAAGCAAGGGAAGAAGGCATGCAATCACTAAGCTTAAACCAGTCCGCCAATTTTGATTGACGCATGTGCAGGGAATTGTTGTAGGAACACTATTATAGATACCTTAAGTTTTAAGTACCAGAAGGGATCCAATATGTCATTGTAGATCCAATTTTTTTTCCAATATGTGTTTGAGAAGTGAAATTATGTTTTTATTTACTTTGGAGTTCGTGGGATCAAACATTAGATTAAGTTTAGTATTGTGCCATTATATGATAATACTATAACAACATGCAACGTAGTTAAGTCTCTATCTCTCATTGAGGTTCTAACATATATTTTGCCTTGAACTCATTTCCACATTCCCTGAGTTTGCTCAAATGAAGCTATAGATTAGATATTGATTGATATGCTAATAACTTTGAGTTGGAATGAAACGCCAAACTGTAGTTTGTAGATATATGTTTTATTTTTGGAGTTATGTTTGTTTATTTTGCAATATTAATGGGAATGCATTTCATCTTTTGGTTATATTTTTGCCTCATAGGTTAATGCAATTTCCTAATAGTTATGCCTTGTTCCTTCTTCCTTTGCCTAGTTGGAAACTTGCTCCTTGGTTGAAATTTTTTAAATTATCTGACCGAAAGAAAGTTGCCTAAATTAGGTCTTCTGCTTACCGACTCGTTCAATGTAAAAGACATAAGGTGTTGCCATGTGCTATCCACATGACCATTTACATATGCCGCTTTGTTTTGTCCTTGAAAGATTTATATCTCGTAGTTTGGTGCATTTACAATGTCAGAGAGCTGGCTGACTATTATTCTAAATCTTTGACATCGATAATCAATTGCATAAATTCATTAGCTGGAACTTACGGGGATTATATGAAATTTTTTTCTAGTGGAAAATGTTCACCCCTTTTTTTTATTGCTCATCTTTTGCTTCTTCCTTCTTCCCCTTTACCCTTTCCTGTCCTCATTTTTTTATGACAGGCTGCAGTGCAGCTATCAGATTAACAGAAAGGAAAGATGACAAACCATATTTCCACAGATGTATATCCAATCCAATAATAATAGAAACCCATACTACTGTCTTGATAATTGATTCATTGCTTTCTTTTCAAATCTTTAGTTTGGAAAATACCGATGTGGATGTTTTCCATGATCTAGGTATTGGATGGGATTAATAGATCAGGAGATCAGATACCAGTAGACCGACTTTCCTTGGTATGTTCTTCAAATTCATATGTTTTCCATGCAACTTTAATATGTCTGAGTTTTTTTCCCTCAAAATTGTATTTAGATGATTGTATTATGCAATGCAGATCTGCACGTCGGCAATGAAAGAATCCGTAGTAAATGTAAGTTATCATTTTCCGTTAGTTGCTTCCTGGTATCTGCTTATAAAAGGTTTATATGCTAATATCGCAATCCTTTCATTGCCTCCTGTTTTTTTTTAATTAGATATATGGAAAAAGGTTCGACTGTTTCCTGCTGAACTTTGAGAAATCATTTGGCAGCACATTGAGGACATTGCGGTTAATTAACGAAGCATCTGTCGCTGGGCACAGGAATAAATTATCCCATGTATCAATTGATGAACACGGATATAGGACAGCAAATGAACCTTCAATTATCAACCAACGAAATGCCGATTCCAGTTCGTTCTCTAGGTGCACCACTTGTGAAGATGCACAAGACAGTAGAGAATCCAGTAGTGCTTCCATCGAAAAGTTTGAAGACTTTCCAGTATTGACTACAATGAGTAATCAGATTGTTCTTCATGGACAAACCAATCAAGTACTGGCCTCTGCTTCTCATAGTTTCTCTAGTCGTGGACATAACCAATCCATATTGAGTACCTTTGAGAAATCTGTTATGGAGCAGACTCGATCTAACGACCTGAAGGCATTTGAGATAGGTCTGATAAGGAGAAAGCTGCAACTGAAAGAATCACAATTGGCTCTAAGCTCCTACAAAAATATGCTAGAGAGGATAAAGATATCTATGGGTATTTCGAAGGCTTCTTTCAAAGAAGAGAAACTGAGAAATCAAATGCTTGATACGAGGCATGCAGAGTTTCTGCGGAGGTGTATCGATCTTCTTGTTGCTGGTTTGATCGTTATGTCTGGCTGTTTAAGTTATGGGACATATGTTTATTCGTTCCAGCGTATCACAGAGGCAACATCTGCATGCTCGGCCACTCCCAAGGTTAGTTCTGTTGAACCTAACAGCTTAAGCTCCATAAACTGTTTCTTGACAGAGTTTATAGGAGCACCAGTTTTCAAAATGTCTTGTGTCCAAATCTCTTCATTGTCAATTTAAAACTACATTTACTTTATCCCCATTTATTATGTTTTTTAAAGCTAGAGTATCCATTTGAGGCCTTTCCATGTGGCCTACAGTGCCTCTAGTAAGAGGCGTGTTAGCTTGATGATATACATAGTATCCCACAACCCAGCAGTTTAAGCTTTAGGGTCATATGGTTCTCGACCGTCGTTGCTCAGAAGGCTAAATTGCTCTTGCCTTCCTCACTTTAACCTGAATAGCAGGACTCAACCCTCTCTTTTCAAAAGCTGCACTTTGCTTCATAGTTTTAGATTTATATTTTGGAGGCTTTTACTGCCAAAACACCTCTGATTTTCTGCCACTTTTCTTCTTCTTCTTCTTCGTTTTTTAACTGACGATGCATTACTCTTTCATCAACGGGTAGTTTAGGGATTGAAAAGAATTGCAGAAACAGAAAAACAAATGGCTGTTATAGCAGGGGGCAAAGTACATCTTGAAAAGAGTGGTAACCTGATATACAGGCAAAATGCAAGAAGATCCCCGCAATGCATGTGGAGAGTTTCATGAAACTGATGAAATAATTATATTCTTCTGCAGGAGTCGAGTTCATGGTGGGTCCCAAAGCCAGTGGCATCATTCAATTCCGGCTGGCTTATGCTCAGGTGCCATGTAGTGGCACTGACCCGCATGTTCTCTGGTTTAGCGATGATTTTGGCCGTCACTTATTTATTTTTCCAGCGTTCATCTTTATCAACACCAACAACAATGCCCGTGACCTTCATTCTCTTGTTAGGGTTTCTTTGCGGCATTGCAGGAAAGCTTTGTGTGGACACATTGGGCGGGAGCGGCTTCTACTGGCTTTTATATTGGGAGTCCCTTTGCTTGATTCATTTCTTCGCCAATATATTCCCTTCTGTCTTGTATCAGCTCCTCTATGGTCGAATTTCTACTTCGCAATTTAAAGTTGAAGGCAGATTCATACCGTATTGGCTCAGGCGTTTCATGTTTAATATCATCCTAGCGATTGTTTATCCTGCATTTTCTGGGTTGTTGCCATTTGCTTCTCTTGGAGACTGGAGTGGTCATTTCGCTCAAAAAGCAAGTCGTTTGATTATTGGGGTTGAGAATTAAAATGATGTTTGTAACATTATGAGGTATAACAAGATTTTGGTTTTCTTGTTGTATTTATTGATGTTTGATTGCTGTAAGAGGCAGTTGAATGCAGCATTATTGTGACGATGCTGATGGCAAATCAAGCATAATAAAATATTGTAATTTTGAATAATTTATATTATAGGTAATACTGAGTTCAATTCAAGAGATTTAATTTTGACTGTTCATCTAGGACTGCATTTTATCAAAAAAGGCTAGTTTGACATGTAAAGATGCACTCTCCGTCATGCGGAAAAACTAGAAATTTTGGGTATGTGCACTGTCCATGCTACATGGAAAAAATCAAGGAAAGTATTTGTGAATTTATCTCTATCACTACTGTTATAGGAGAAAAGGAAAAGGGTTAATTAATTTTGAAATTGATTGGTGATATGGCTTCTTGATTTTTTGAGAGAAATCAAACAAAAAAATACTATTGTTTTATGTGTAATGCATGTAATTAATTACCACGTTATTATTACACGTTGCAAGTCTGATGCACACAATTAATTTGCCACTTCATTATTATTTTAGAAGCTTGATGCCCATGGTTATTAAATTAGTAAGAAAATTTAGGATAAAAATTTATCCAATTAAGGGCAAGCACGTGCAAAAAACACTAGCCTAATATAAGTTGAATAACAAGATTAAATATTTTTAAACTAGGCAAACAGGTGAAAAGAAAGTTACAGACTTTAATGCAAAAATAATTAGTTGCAAAAAAGATTCAAGTTCAAATGTTATACGAATCAGAAAAACTAGGAAATATGGTTTATTATCTTTTTTTTATATATTAAATTAACATACTTTCATATTTAGAACTCCTTAGATGATGTCATTAATCAACAAAATAAAAAATATGACAAAATGAAAAAATTCCAATAGCTAAAGTTGAGAATTGAAGATGTCCACTTTATCCATCACAAAAGACAAAAATAAGAAAATGAAAAATCGACAGCTCTCTTTTTATTTCTCATAATCTCATTCATTACACATTCTCTCATACTCAAAAACCCAAAAAGATGCGAGACATGCCTTATAAATTTATACATAAGCATTTATATTTTTGTTATTTTGTAAAACTAATAAATTTCTCAATTTTAATATTACCATTTACCACTAACATTCGTTTAATCTAAATTTAGAAAAACTATAGATATCTTCACAATTTTTTCTTGTAATGTCCAGGAGAAAAATGTTTACACACGCTTTCAGTATATACGTTATTCCAAATATACACACGTGTACCGCATGTGCAAAAATACTAAAACCGAAATGATTGCTACCCTGGAAGCCTTTAATAACTTGACTATTTCATGTAATCGTATATCTTCTTTATAACATAGTTAATGTGATATAACATAGTTAATGTGATCCAGGCTTATCGCCTAATTTCTTTAATCTCTAAGTATTTCCAAACATATATATCTAAAAATATCGGTTCTAGCTATTCCATAAATACTAAAAACGTCCTCGGGTCGGGTTTATTCGGTTCAGGTATGTGCTCCATATGCCTGTTGTCCGATCCATTTACGTCCTAGATGCATTGAACATATTGGTGTTGTAATTGCCTCTTACCAATCTTTCTACTTAAAGCATTCCTTAAATTAGTATATGTCTTCTTTTTCCTTCAAACCACCACCACCATCTTCTTCCAAAACCCACAACCACCACCTTCATCCTCCAATACCCACCACCATCATCACCACCACTTATTTCTTCCTCCTCCAAATCCTGCCACCATCTTCTTCTTCCTCTAAATCTCATCTTCTTCATCCTCCTTCAAAGCACCACCACCTTCTTCCTCCTTCAAATCCCATCATCTTTCTCCTCCTTCAAACCACCACTATCATCACCTTTTTTCCAAATCCCTCCACCTCCTTCTTCCTCCAAATACCCATCATCACCACCACCATCTTCCTCATCCAAATACCAAATCCACTACTACCACCATCTTCCTCCAAATACCAATTAAATCCTCCGTCATCTTCCTCCTTTAAATCCACACCATCGTCCCCACCACTTTCTTCCTTCAAATCCCTACCACCAATCACCACCACCATCTTCTCCTAATTCCCATCACCATCAACTTCAAAGATTCAAATAGGTTAGGTTAGGATAGAATGAGAAAATGATTATTTTTTAGTTAAAAAAGAAAAAGAAGGCATTTTGGGGATTTTTTAAAAAGAGTTACTGTAGCACCATTAAATAGGGTAATTTCTTGCGTATTTTAAAGTACATGGAAGTATTGCGAGATTTAGTGAAACTAAATGGCAGTTTAGCGAAATTAAGCCATACATATATGACCAATGCAATGCATAGTTTTATTTATGATTAAAAGAATGAAATGCCAGTTCATCCTAATAATTAAAATTTGTTGGAATCCTGTCACATGAAAGGTACATATATTGAATAGTAATTCCTTTACATTTTTGGCTTTGCAGATACATTCTCCATTCATAAAATCAATTAAATTCATGAAACCATATTCTGTATATATGGCAGGCTTTTATATCATTAAATCTCTCGATAAACTTGGTGATTTCTAGATTCATTGCATGCTAGTGAATGGTAGGCCTATAAAAGACATGGGCGACAATTGCTTTTCTTATGACTCCATGACAATAATTTGGCTTCTGAAATTCCCAATTCTAAGCAAGGCTTGGTTTTTCTTTCATGGCGTTCCAATGAATACGATAAAAAAAACCCGAGATATTGAAGAGGTAATAACCAACGTAATTGTAATGGTTAATTTTTTCTTAATTTTTTTATTTGACTTTTTAGTATATAAACTAATTTAGCACGCGTCTTCGTCTTCTCATAATCTAAAATTTCCCATCAAGATTGTGTGATTATGAGCAAATATATTGAAATTTGACTGCAACCCGACTCCAACCAACTCAGCATTGTACACATGTCGGTACTATCTATTTTATGCAGTATATGGTACCATATTTTGTTATGTTTAAAGTAAAATACCCTGGCATAATTTTGTAGTATGATTTTTAAAAAGAACAGTTTCATATAAGTTAAAATGCAAGGTGCAATTTTGCTAATTTTAAAGACTATCTTCCGATATGGTATAATTTGCAATAAAAGACAAAGAGGTTAGATTAGGGGATTTTTTTTTGGTGAGATCTGACATTTCGTAATCTCGGTTGTATAAGGTTTTCACTCTCCAAACTTTTAGATTGGAAAAACTCGTAATGTTTATTACAATTTCATAGCGACGATGTTAAAGGCCACAACAGGATTGCTAAACTTATCCTTGATGTTTTATTACAGTCATTTCCTGGCATGTACGCTTCAGCTTTATTCGATCCGCTAGTAGTTTAAATTTATTTTCTAAATGCAGTCCTTGCTCTTTAAAATTAGAAATCTATAACGAGGATCTTGTCTCGCATTAGACTAAATGCGCCGATGAGCTAGTAAACTCTTTATGTTTATTTATCGTTTTTTTTTCTTGTCTATAATTATGATATAACCAATGAGCTAAATAAATATTAGCAAAGTCAACCAACCAATGATTGTAATTATAATTTATAAATTCCTTCACACTTTGCTTATACAACTCACTAAAATAGAAGTAAATAATTTGCTAGAGTAGTAATTTGTCTCCTTGAATATCCAAAATTTATTAGTTGAATATTAATAAAGTTTTATAGTTATTCTTAATGATTTATTATGTGGATATTCTTATTTATTTATAATTGTTATAATATCCTCATAAATTATATTGTTAGATCATGGACTATGATTTGTCACTTGCTTGGAGATATGATCTAATTAAGCGATTTCTTAAATAATATACTTAACCTACAACTAGCATAGGATAGCTAGAATGTTAAAGGCTATCATGCGTGACACTGACATATGCGGTGTGGTGATGTGTCTCAATCACCGAGAATAGAGATTTTCCAGGTGTATGTCAGGAGCGTATATAATGATATATATGGTACAAGACCACATTTGAATTTTCTAGGATATGCCACTGGAAATGAAGAATTCAAACTTTCACATGGTATCTTTGACATGATATTGTAGTTTTCGATTTGTTGACAAGTAAGTTTTGATATGATAGTCAGTCTTGTCAATCAGACAAGAACAACAAACCTGAAATATTGGGCTGCTTGAATACATTTAGAAAAACCATAGATATCTAGAAAAGATCCGATATTCTCATATTGATAAAAATAAGTTTACTGTTCAATCCCATGAAAACGTCAAATCCTGTATATATATTTTGGAAATTGTTTTTTTTCAAAATTATATTATTATTTATTTATTTTCGAAATGAATTTATTGTGTTCATGGGCAATTGATGATTTTATTTCGCTCAGTTAAAAGATCTGAAGAAAAATAACTTGATGTTGGAAAGGATTGCATGTAAATTAATGATAATTATTATCTCACATTAGGAAAATTTTTATGAACAATTGGCGTGATACGAATTTGATTGTTAAATTAAAATTTTTAATTGATTAATTGCGAATTAATTGAGATTGACAATTGGTTCTTGATGTAAGACCTAATTGGTCCCACCGTAAAGGTTTAAAGTAGAAGAGCAAACAAAAATAAAGAAGTGAAGAAGTAATATAACACAATATGTTGTGTTAGAAAGTTTAGTCGTACATTAGAAAATTAGGGAAATGATATTGTACCTCAACCCTATAAAATGATGGATATAGCAGACCATAAAAGATAAGAGAAAAAAAATTAATTAAGAATTATTTAAAACTTCACCTCTTAAAATAAAAGGGTTCCTATCGGCCTAGTTTTAATTTGTCTCCTACGCAAGGCGATGAACTTGATTGGAGACTTTTGCAATCGTGGTAGCTTCAAAACATTATTATTTTGCTGACAGATATTTAAATCTGTGAAGTTATGTCTTTTATCACTCATATTGATGAATTCTTGGAGATCATATGCATCGTTTTCGCTGCTATACGCATATGATATCCTTTAATTGGTATCAGAGCACACGACTGCTTTTGTAGAATTAGGGTTTTATTTAAAACCCTAATTTTCATAATAATTATATTTTCATAGATCTAAAATTGTTATATCTTTATTATTTAATAAGATTAAATATGTAGATTAGATAAAAAAAATATGTTTCTTGTTAGATCTATCAAGATTATGATTGTTATGCATATAATCTATATTGATTGATTTTTAATTAAGTTTTTGAAACAAGATTTTGATTTTTGAAATCAAAATTATATTTTTCTATTTAGTTTTGATTTTTGAAATCAAAACTAAAATTTGTATATATAAAAATAAAATATAAAAAACACTGTTCACCAGCGGTCATTGTGGCCGCTGGCCTGGGAGCTGGCGTTGAGGGCCGGCGCCGGCGCCCCAAGTTGCAGCGGCGCTGGGAGGCAACAATACTTGCTGTCTCCAAAGAAAACCTTAGCGGGTCAGGTTAATTGACCCCAACCCGACCCAATATTCAAACAATCCAATGATTGCACGTATTCATGAGTCAAAAGGATCTGGAAAATTATTTTCAGGTCGCTGGATTACTTTTTAAGGTGTTAAAAAACCTTTATTTAATAGGATCAAATTTTCAGAAACCCTTGGATAATTATTATTTTGATTCAAGACCTTATTATGTGAATATAGGCTTGGAAAGTTATCTGTTAGCCCCTGTTAATTCCTGAAATTACATGTTAGTCACTTGATATGATAAAAATTTGATTTATTGTGGTTCTTTATTGAAAAAGATTTGAACTAATTTTATAATTATAATTAGTTTGTTGTGATGTTGTATATGATATTGCATCGATTTCATTAAAAATTTATATTTGATAAACAATGTGTTCATGGAATAAGTTTTAAACTTCATAAATTGTTATGGATTATCTATTTAGATTGTCATTCGTTTAATCACGAATTAAAATGATGACATAAAAGCAATATTTGAAATTGTCCTAGAAAGGGGTGAATAGGACAAATCTACCGATATGCTTAAAATAAATTTTTTTACAAACTACACTTGCCAATCAAACACAATTGCAAAGGTTAAGCAAACGATATACCAATAAGGATAAGAGCCTAAGCAATTTACAATTGTGAACACATGAACATATAGCAGGCAATAGATATAGCAATCAAGTACGTAAAGAGCATATAGAGCAAATGGTAAGCATGCAATTTCTATTTAAGCAATTGAAATCTTAAAGCAAGAGAAAGAAATAGCAAACACAAACACGAGTCGCTTTAGAGAGGTTCAGAAGATCCCATAGTCTTCTTTTTTTAAACGTATGAGGCTGTAACGACTCTGAAATTACTGTACGAAATTTTTAGTTTAATGTACAGAAAGAGTTTACAAGTCTGAGTACAAATTATAAGTATATTTTTGTTTAAGAACAACAAGAAATCACACTGGTAAAGCCTTACACTGCTGTGACGTAGCCCCGGCGTTCGAATCCCATCAGACACATTAATTTTTCTGATATTATTTTTTAAACTTTTTGGAAGCCCAAAAGTTTACACGTGCAATGCACATAAAAATGAAAAGTCAGAAAAATCAAATATGTGCAAAAGGGTTTAAACACTGGCTTGTACATGTGGCCCTAATCCGACGGCCCCCGTCACCAAATCAACCGGCGGAAAAGCCCCTTAGGTCGGTACCGACAGTCGGCCTGTGGCCAATAAGGCCCGGACTTTGCACACTCGACTCTTGGTCTACCCCTAACTCTCATGCTCTGCAATCAAACAGAGACCTCTCAATTCCCCATTTATCATCATTTTAATGCATTTTAATTAACCATTTTAATTCCAAAACTCTAATTCCATACTATAAATACCTCCCCACCCTTTGCCTCAATATCATTCTGAAAAATATATCCAAAACTCTCAAAATTTTCTAAGTACAAGAGAAGTAGAAGAGGAGTCAGAAAGCAGTCACCTTCCGGCGAAGAATCGAAGCATTTCCGACGATCCCGCGACGCCACGAAGTTCAACCTTCCCTCTTCTACATTTTCATAGGCTAAATAGCTTGTAAGTCCCTTCCAATCCCTCTTCTTCTTCTTTGAAAAGTTCATTTTCAAAACATGTTGGTAAGTGGAGTTAATACCGATATCTTCTTCTAAACCTTAGAAATTACACTTTTTTTAAACTTTGCTCATTCATATTCTTACACCATGCTTATTAACATAAAAATAATGCTTAGAACAAACTTTTAATAAAAAACATAATATAAAATAACTTTAATTTAACTTTTACATTAAAATACCACGAACTTTGTATATATCATCTTTTATTGTTTTGCTTAAACATACCTTTAGGGAAATTCACTAGGTAACGAGTTACCTCTCACATACACACATGGTTCCATAGTACGATACATCTTTGTTGGAACTTTTGTTACGATTACAATATTACATCAAAATACCATCTACTATAAAAACCAGATTTCTTTTAAATTGTATTTTAAATTCCTTTGCGATTAAGCTTCTGCAACACTTTTTAGGGGACCCACTATTGGATGGTGCAGATTATCGCACACCCTTGGGCTAGTGTAGAGAGATGCAGATCTCCTCATGGAGCATTCGGTTTCGAAAGGTTTTTAATACGGTTTTTAAGAAAAACGAAATTTTCTATTTAAATAAAATTTAATTTTAATAATTATATAAATAATAAAAAATCCATCTATTTTCAAAATATAATAAAATTACATTTTTCTAAAAATAAAAGAATGACAAGTTTCACTAAAATACCCTCAAGATACTGAAAAGACAAGTTTTACACTAAAGTACCATGAACTTTCAAAGCTAAGTTTTTATCACTAAAATACCTTACATACTTAAAATTCACATTCATGAAAACCCTAATTAAGATAAATCACGCCCTCGAGGTTTATTTTGAAACCCTATTAAAATACTTTCCATAAAACCCACTCGAGTTATATAAAACAACATTTAAGGATTTTAGTAAATATAGGTTTAAGCGGGATCCATTCTCTTGAACCCCAAGGAGCCGGAGAATGAGAGTGCTTGCCTATTTAAGGTAGAAAACTTAACGGAGTTATCAATGGTAATTGTCTTGGAAAAAGACACAAATCCTGCCGCTAATGTGCAGCAGTTACCGATGACTTCCGAGCTTAATTCAGGATCCAAATCAGTTACAAGTGTCTGACTCAATCCGAGTCTAATTCAAATCAGAGTCTAACTCAACCCTGAATCTAATTCAAACATGAATCCAATACCAAACATGAACACTTGAACATGAACCTGAATACTTGAATCAAACAACAATATCAAACATGCTTGACTTGACTTGACCAAACCATGATTATAACTTGACTTGACTACATGACTATTTGTTTACATCATGAATCTGACTACTTGAACAACTTGTATCCATGGTTTCGGTAAGACTTGAAAACATAATCTAACATTACACGGGGTTAACGGGTTAGATTGGTACGGAATGTATTAAAAATGGCACGAGATGGTCACTTAAAAGACACCTACATAAATTCTCGTGTCGTTGTCCCGTGAGTTTTGACGGGGCTTTTTACTGCATGTTACCATAGTCTACGGGGTAAGATGGACTCCTCTCGTATACACCGATACCTTCTGTACAAAGCTATAAACAACTACGTTAGAATAACAAGCATATACCTGTACAACTTACCCGTTTCTTTTCATACTACTTGTTATATTCCTTTCCTTCTTTTTAGGACTTACCGAGCGCTAGTTCGCTGACGACATTCCTATCTATTTCTTTCCTTGGAATGTTCGTCAGGAGGACAGGAATTTCTCGAGATTGAGCCTAATCAGGAGGACGCGGACCAGCTCACTGCCCAGCATGACTACTAGCTTTACTTGTACTTACTTTTCAGTTTGTATGTCACCGTTTAGGCATTACTTTATATCATTGTATCTTTCCTTTTCAAAGCAGTTATATTGTAAAGATGAATGTTAATAAAAGTTGTTGTTCATTTTATATCTCTTGTTATTCTTGTGCATTTCATATATATTGCTTAATTACGCTTAACGTATTTATTTCTTAGTAAATACGTTACGGGCCTGGCCACGTCTCCGCTTCCGCACACCGGTAAGCGGGGCGTGACAGATTTTATTGGCGGCCCATACAGGTCAGTTCTGCATGAAGTCTTAAGCAATATATCACAAGAATTATAAGAATCAACAACTATACATTCTTTACATTTCGAATTCTTTGAATCTATCCTAACCTTTCTTTTTCTATCAAGGTCATAGATTCTCCCAACAACACAAGCACGAACGTCAATGGTAACACTCCACCGCCTATTCTACCACCACCACCTACCGTTGTAACTCCCATCAGCGAGCAAACGGTACTTCTTGAGGCAATCAAGAGCCTCTTGGAGAGTCAGCAGTAGCAGACTGCTATTCTCATGCACCGTCCAGAAGCTGAGGCACCCGGAGTCAAACAATTTCGGGCACTGCATCCAAAGCACTTTTCAGGAAAACAGAGCTCACCAGAGGCATAGGAATGAGCTCAGTCGATAGAAGATAACCTAGCAGTAGCACAAGTGCCAGAGATTGCTTGGGTGAGAGTTGCGAAGCTGCAGCCGATAGACAACGCCAGAGTTTGGTGGAAGGCTGAAAAAAGCCGACTCGCCCAACCGATTGAATGGAAGACGTTTCGCGATATGTTCGACGCGAAATACTTCCCTGAGACTGCCCGTTTTGACATGGAATGACAGTTCATCCACTTACAACAAGGCTCGATGTGGAGCAAGTCCGTGGATGAATACGATGCTGAGTTTACCATGCTTAGCAGGTAAGATATTGTCTCAAAATTCAATTTCCTGATTTCACTCCTTACACTGTTAACAAAAAGTCGTAACAGGTTTGCGGCACACCCGATTCCTACTGCTGAGATCCAGGCATGAAGATTTCAGCAAGGGTTGGACCAGGAAATCCAAGCTGCACTCGCTACAGGGGATTTCCCAACCCACGATCTTGCTCTGAAGGCTGCTCGACGTTATGAGACAGTTGTGAAGAAGAAGGGTAGACCTCAGACTGCTGGTGTGCAACGCCCTGCCACTCAGATGACAGGAGGATCCTCTTCTAGGCCAACATTTGCACCTAGGAGACCGGGAGGATCATTTAACTGGCCCAGTCTAGACTTTTGTTTCTATTGTAAAAGGAATGGACACCTGACAAAAAATTGCAGGCGTGAAAATGGCCTGTATTTAGTTTGTGGCGCATCCACTCACGCCATCGGAGCTTGTCCATACCGTCTCAACCCAGCTCCAGCACCTAGACCCGCAATCACAGTCCCGCAGCGGCCAGCTATCAAAGCTCCTGCACCTCATCTTGCTCTCTCTGCACCACCTCCATGTAGACCTCCAGCACAGCCTCCTCGTCAGTTTCATCAGGCACAGAGGAACATGCCTCAAGGGAAGAGAACCATGCCCCAAGGACAGAGGAATGTGCCTCCAATAAGGAGGAATGTACCCCGACGTCAGGCCTTTACCATGACGGTCGAGGAAGCAGAACCCACTGGCTAAGTAATCACCGGTAATTCCCAATCCTTTCACATCTTTTCAATCCTTGTATACCACTATATTTTTCCTGTATCTAAAATAGACCTCACACAACTTAGGTACTATACTAGTAGCCACCCTTTCTGCACTTGCACTCTTCGACACTGGAGCGTCACACTGCTTCATGTCGCAATGATTCGTGAGAACGCACACGATTCCCGTGAAGCCACTTATTTCGAGTTGGAATGTCAGTTCCGGGAATGGAGTCTTGAAGGCAACTATGGGATTTGATCAGTGTCCAGTTGTAGTTTGCGGACGAGAATTCTACGCTAATTTCAAAGTACTGGACATCCCAAATTTCGATTTTGTGTTGGGAATGGACTGGCTGGGAGTTTTCTATGCTATGATTGACTTTCGTCAAAAGAGGGTAGTATTTGAGATACCAGATCACCCAGTCTTCTACTTCAAGAGTGGAGATAGAACCTTGGAGTCAGGAATCTTCCGTGCTGAACCAAATGAGGCAGAAGTGTTTACTCTACCGCCGGAAGAAGAAAAGCCAGAGGTAGTTCGAGAGTTCGAGAATGTGTTCTCTGAAGATATAACATGTTTGCCTCCCGATCGAGCTCTTGAATTCACCATTGACTTACTACCTGGTGCACAACCGGTAATCAAAGCTTCGTACCGGTTAAGTCCAGAAGGACTAAAGGAGATCCGCATTCAGTTGGACGAACTCCTGAAGAGTGGTTGGATTCGTCCCAATACTTCAAGTTGGGGATCTTCAGTTCTACTTGTTAAGAAGAAAGAAAGTTCATACAGGATGTGTGTAGATTACCGAGCTCTGAACGAAGTGACGATCAAGAACAAGTATCCACCACTGCGCATCGATGATCTTTTCGATCAGCTAAGTGGGTCTTGTGTATTTTCGAAACTAGATCTTCGTTCGGGTTATCATCAGGTGAAGGTCAAAGAGTTCGACATTCCGAAAACGACGTTTATGACTCGCTATGGTCATTATGAGTATCTCGTAATGCCATTTGGAGTGACCAATGCACCCGCTATTTTCATGAATCTGATGAACCAAGTTTCCGAAGTACTTAGACAGGTTCATTGTCATCTTCATCGACGACATCCTAGTGTATTCAAAGAATCGGAACGAACACGCCGAGTATTTACGGATTGTCCTGGAGATATTGCGATAGCATCAGCTCTATGCCTAGTACAGTAAGTGTGAATTTTGGCTAGATCAAGTCGGATTTCTTGGACATATCATTTCAGGCGAAGGAATCTCAGTAGATCCAGCTAAGGTGTCAGCTGTCAGCGAATGGCCGACACAAAAGACGGTGAAGGATATTCGAAGTTTCTTGGGATTAGCAGGATACTACCGAAAATTCATTGAAGGTTTCTCAAAGATTGCAGCACCCCTGACCAAGCTCACACGTAAAGATGAAGCATTCGTGTGGTCAGAAGCATGTGAGAAAGCTTTTGTAGCACTCAAATTAAGATTAACTTCTGCTCCTATTCTCGTGATACCGGATCAACCCGGAGGTTTCATTGGGCATTGCGAGGCGTCCGGTAAGAAATTAGGATGTGTTCTATACCAGCATTAAAAAGTTGTAGCCTTTGTATCAAGACAGCTGAAAGTTCATGAGCGCAACTATCCAACACATGATCTGGAGTTGGCAGCCGTTATCTTTGCACTTAAGATTTGGCGCTATTATTTTCTTGGAGAAAGAGTGGATATATACACCGACCACAAGAGTCTGAAGTATGTATTTACTCAGAAGGAACTAAACATGCGGCAGAGAAGGTGGCTAGAACTCATGGCGGACTTCGACATCAACCTACAGTATCATCCTGGGCAGGTGAATGTAGTTCCTGATGCACTTAGCCGCCAGCCATTAGCAATGAATCTCACCGCTCAGTGGAAGCTTCAGCAGGAATTGCATTGAATGGAGATCAAAGTAGTTATGCCAGGTAACGCTTCATATTTGATGAACTTACAAGTCCAGTCTACTATTGTCAATCAGATCAAGGCAGCTCAAGCAAGTGATGCGAAGTTATAAAAGATCCGAGAACAAGTAGAAAGTGGACTTCACACTGAATTCATCATCCACGAAGATAGATCCTTGAGATATGGAAGTCGATTGTGTGTGCAACACGGCCCAGTTCGAGAAGAGTTGATGAAAGAAGCTCACAGCTCTCCTTATTCTGTACATCCCGGTAGTACCAAAATGTACAAGGATCTTCGGCAACACTATTGGTGGCATGGAATGAAGCGCGAAGTAGCTAGAAGCGTAGCCAAGTGTTTGGTGTGTCAGCAAGCAAAGGCTGAACATCACAGGACTGCAGGTCTATTTCAGCCATTACCAATCTCAGAATGGAAATGGCAACATATTACCATGGACTTCGTGACTACCCTTCCTCGTAGCACGAAAGGTAACAACACAGTATGGGTTATTTTGGATCGACTCACCAAGTCGGCTCACTTTATTCCATTTCGAGTTGGCCAATCTATCGAGACGTTAGCAAAGAAGTACATAGAGGTAAGCATGAATCTAAAGTAAGATTTAACTCTTCCAAATGTACTATATTGATACTCATGAACTCATGCAGAAGATTGTGAGATTCAATGGAGTACCAGTTTGCATCGTCTCCGATCGTGATACAAGATTCCGAACACAATTTTGGCAGAGTCTGAAAGATAGCCTGGGAACGAGTTTGAACTTCAGCATGGCTTACCATCCACAAACGGACGGACAGTCTGAGCGAACAATTCAGATTCTGGAAGACATGCTAAGATCTTGTATGTTAGACTTCGGAGGATCGTGGGAAGATCACTTACACCTTGTGGAGTTTTCATACAACAACAGCTACCAGGCGAGCATTGGAATGGCACCATTCGCAGCACTCTATGGACGGAAGTGTCGTTCACAACTAAGTTAGGACGATATCGGAGATCGTGAACTCCTTAGACCAGAGATGATCGTGGCAACTGTGGCCGTAATTCGCACGATCAGGGAAAGAATGTGCATAGCCCAAGACCGACAGAAGCATTGGGCAGATGCAAAGCGGCGACATTTGGAGTTCCAACCTGGAGACCATGTTTTCTTAAAGATTTCTCCAAATAGAAGAGTGATCCGCTTTGTAAAGAGGGGTAAGCTAAGTCCAAGACACATAGGACCGTTCGACATACTCGAACGAGTTGGAGAAGTGGCCTACCATTTAGCACTTCCACCCTCATTGGAAGGAGTGCACAATATGTTCCACATATCCCAGCTTCGACGATATATGAGCGACCTCAGCCATATCCTTGATCACTCAGAGCTCACAGTCCAGACTGACCTGACTTGCGAGCAACAACCCGTTGAGATCCTGGATCGAAAGGTGAAGACATTACGGAACAAGGAAGTAAACTTGGTTTGAGTGATGTGGAGAAATGATTCACCAGGAGAATCGACATGGGAACGAGAAGAAGACATGCGTGCAAGATACCCAAACTTATTTGTAAATTAGTCTCTATGTAAATGTAAATTTCGAGTACGAAATTTTTATAAGGAGGGTAGAATGTAACGATTCTGAAATTACTGTACGAAATTTTTAGTTTAATGTACAGAAAGGAGTTTACAAGCCTGAGTACAAGTTATAAGTATATTTTTGTTTAAGAACATCAAGAAGCCACTTGTAGCTCACTGGTAAAGCCTTGCACTGCTGTGACGTAGCACCGGTGTTCGAATCCCATCAGACACATTAATTTTTCTGATTTTATTTTTTAAACTTTTTGGAAGCCTAAAAGTTTACACGTGAAATGCACATAAAATGAAAATTCAGAAAAATTAAACATGTGCAAAAGAGTTTAAACACTGGCTTGTACATGTGGCCCCAATCCGACGGCCCCCTTCACCAAATCGACCAGCGGAAAAGCCCTCTAGGCCGGTACCGACGGTCGGCCTGTGGCCAATAAGGCTCGGGCTTTGAACACTCGACTCTTGGTCTGCCCCTAACTCCCCTGCACTGCAATCAAACAGAGACCCCTCAATTCCCCATTTATCATCATTTTAATGCATTTTAATCCACCATTTTAATTCCAAAACCCTAATTCCACACTATAAATACCTTCCCACCCTTTGGCTCAATATCATTCTGAAAATTATAGCCAAAACTCTCAAAATTTTCTAAGTACAAGAGGAGTAGAAGAGGAGTTAGCAAGCAGTCATCTTCCGGCGAAGAATCGAAGCTTTTCCGACGATCTCGCGATGCCACGAAGTTCAACCCTCTCTCTTCTACCTTTTCATAGGCTAACTATCTTTTAAGTCCCTTCCAATCCCTCTTCTTCTTATTTGAAAAGTTCATTTTCAAAACATGTCGGTAAGTGGAGTTAATACCGACATCTTCTTTTAAACCCTAGAAATTACACCTTTTCTTAAATTTTGCTCATTCATATTCCTAAACCATGCTTATTAACATAAAAATAATTCTTAGAACCAACTTTTAATCAAAAACATCATGCAAATTAACTTTAATTTAACTTTTACATTAAAATACCACGAACTTTGTATATATCATCTTTTATTGTTTTGCTTAAACATACCTTTAGGAAAATTCACGAGGTAATGACCTACCTCTCACATACACACATGGTTCCATAGCACGATACATCTTTGTTGGAACTTTTGTTATGGTTACAATATTACATCAAAATACCATCTACTATAAAAACCGGATTTTTTTTAAATTGTATTTTAAATTCCTTTGCGATTAAGCCTCTATAACCCTTTTTAGGGAACCCGCTATTGGATGGTGCAGATCATCGCACATCCTTAGGCTAGTAGAGCGAGATGCAGACCTCCTCATGGAGCATTCAGTCTCGAAAGATTTTTAATACGGTTTTTAAGAAAAATGAATATTTATACTTAAATAAAATTTAATTTTAATAATTATATAAATAATACAAAATCCATTTATTTTAAAATTATAATAAAATTACATTTTTTTAAAAATAAAATAATGACAAGTTTCACTAAAATACCTTCAAGATACTGAAAAGACAAGTTTTACACTAAAGTACCATGAACTTTCCAAGCTAAGCTTTTATCACTAAAATACTTTACATACTTAAAATTCACATTCATGAAAACTCTAACTAAGATAAATCACCCCCTCGAGGTTTATTTTGAAACCCTATTAAAATACATTTCATAAAACCCCCTCGAGTTATATAAAACAACATTTAAGGACTTTAGTAAATATAGGTTTAAGTGGGATCCATTCTCTTAAGCCCCAAGGAGCCGGAGAATGAGAGTGCTTGCCTATTTAAGGTAGAAAACTTAACGGAGTTATCAATGGTAATTGTCTTGGAAAAAGACACAAATCCTGCCGTTAATGTGCAGCAGTTACCGATGACTCCCGAACCTAATTCAGGATCCAAATTTGTTACAAGTGTCTGACTCAATCTGAGTCTAATTCAAATCAGAGTCTAACTCAAACCTGAATCTAATTCAAACATGAATCCAATACCAAACATGAACACTTGAACATGAACTTGAATACTTAAATCAAATAACAATATCAAACATGCTTGACTTGACCGAACCATGGTTATTGCTTGACTTGACTACATGACTACTTGTTTACATCTTGAATCTGACTACTTGAACAACTTGTATCCATGGTTTCGACAAGACTTGAAAGCATAATCTATACAAAACATTACACGGGGTTAACGGGATAGATTGGTACGGAATGTATTAAAAATGGCACGAGATGGTCACTTAAAAGACACCTACATGAACTCTTATGCCGTTGTCCCGTGGGTTTTGACGGGGCCTTTTACTGCATGTTACCATAGCCTACTGGGTAAGATGGACTCCTCTCGTATACACCGATACCTTCTGTACTAAGCTACAAACAACTACGTTAGAATAACAAGCATATACCTGTACAACTTGCAGACCTCCTCATGGAGCATTCAGTCTCGAAAGATTTTTAATACGGTTTTTAAGAAAAATGAATATTTATACTTAAATAAAATTTAATTTTAATAATTATATAAATAATACAAAATCCATTTATTTTAAAATTATAATAAAATTACATTTTTCTAAAAATAAAATAATGACAAGTTTCACTACAATACCTTCAAGATACTGAAAAGACAAGTTTTACACTAAAGTACCATGAACTTTCCAAGCTAAGCTTTTATCACTAAAATACTTTACATACTTAAAATTCACATTCATGAAAACCCTAACTAAGATAAATCACCCCTTCGAGGTTTATTTTGAAACCCTATTAAAATACATTTCATAAAACCCCCTCGAGTTATATAAAACAACATTTAAGAACTTTAGTAAATATAGGTTTAAGCGAGATCCATTCTTTTGAGCCCTAAGGAGCCGGAGAATGAGAGTGCTTGCCTATTTAAGGTAGAAAACTTAACGGAGTTATCAATGGTAATTGTCTTGGAAAAAGACACAAATCCTGCCGTTAATGTGCAGCAGTTACCGATGACTCCCGAACCTAATTCAGGATCCAAATTTGTTACAAGTGTCTGACTCAATCTGAGTCTAATTCAAATCAGAGTCTAACTCAAGCATGAATCTAATTCAAACATGAATCCAATACCAAACATGAACACTTGAACATGAACTTGAATACTTAAATCAAACAACAATATCAAACATGCTTGACTTGACCGAACCATGGTTATTGCTTGACTTGACTACATGACTACTTGTTTACATCTTGAATCTGACTACTTGAACAACTTGTATCCATGGTTTCGGCAAGACTTGAAAACATAATCTATACAAAACATTACACGGGGTTAATGGGATAGATTGGTACGGAATGCATTAAAAATGGCACGAGATGGTCACTTAAAAGACACCTACATGAACTCTCATGCCGTTGTCCCATGGGTTTTGACGGGGCCTTTTACTGCATGTTACCATAGTCTACGGGGTAAGATGGACTCCTCTCGTATACACCGATACCTTCTGTACTAAGCTACAAACAACTACGTTAGAATAACAAGCATATACCTTGTACAACTTACCAGTTTCTTTTCATATTACTTGTTATATTACTTTCCTTCTTTTTGGGACTTACCAAGCGCTACTTCGCCGACGACATTCCTGTCTATTTCTTTCCTTAGAATGTTTGTGAGGACGACATGACTCTCTCGAGATCGAGCCTAGCCAGGAGGACGTGGACCAGCTCACTGCCCAGCAGGACCATTAACTTTTCTTGTACTTACTTTTCAGTTTGTATGCCACTGTTTAGGCATTGCTTTATATCATTGTATCTTTCTTTTTCAAACCAGTTGTATTGTAAAGATGAATGTTAATAAAAGTTGTTGTTCATTTTATATCTCTTGTTATTCTTATGCATTTCATATATATTGCTTAATTACGCTTAACGTATTTAGTTTTTAGTAAATAAATTGCAGGCCTGACCACGTCTCCGCTTCCACACACCAGGAAGCGGGGCATGACAGAGGCCATTCCACTAAAACACGTATCCACCGAGACAACACGTTGCGCACCCGAAACTTCCTACATCACGTCTCCACTAGGACCAACAAGTTCTCCTTCCTTACAAAGGCACTCTTACACTCAAGAATTCTCACACAAAAAAAGAAAAACTTCTCTCACTCTTCTCTCTTACAAAGGACTCTCTTGCACTCAAGATATGCTCACACAAAGAAAAAGAAAATGGTTTACATTTAAGCATAATAATCTCAAAGGAGTTTCTCTTAAAGCTCTTAACTAATACCCAATGAGTATGGAATAATCAAATTAAGCTCTTTGATCTTTTGAGAGTGTGAAAGAAAAGATAATCAAAATCAAGTTTTTGCTCTCACAAGAGATGAGAAAAAGCTTTGGAAATCTTTCAGAATATTTTTGTAAGTGTTGGTTGTTCAAAACCCAAAGCAATTCTTAATAAATACCACTCAAGAAAAACTAGCCGTTATAAGTCAAATTAGTGAAAAAGAGTCGTTATCAGATGTATGAAGTTCAACCAAACAGACGTCTGAAGAAGGATCGGCAATGGCTATAAAATAGCTCCAGACGTTTGTTTTATAAAGCTTCAGACATTTGCCGATAGTTTTTACAAGAAGGCAAGAAAGCATATAAGGCTAACAGATTTCTGAAGAAAAAGACACTAACGCCTGAAGAAGAAATGTTTCAAATAATTTTGAGCTTCAGACATTTGTTTACAATAGCTTCAGACGTTTGCCATGGTTTTCAAAATATGCCTAATGAAAATACAAAGAACAAACATATGTTTGATGAACAAGTGACACACGTCTGCAGAAGAAAAGATTTTCAATGTTTTAAAACTTCGGACATTTGTGCTAAATAGGTTTAGACGTTTGTTCTCACAAAAAGTTTTAATGCCATGAAAACACAGAGAATAACTAGATGTCTGAAGAAGGTTTGACAAACATTTGTTCTCAAAAATTTTTTTGGCCAATAAAAATCCAGAGAACAAACAGACGTATAAAGAAACAACGACAGACGTTTATTCTGTAAAAAGTTTAAGGCCACCGAAAATCCAGAGAACAAACAGACGTATGAAGAAGTAACGACAGACATTTATTATGTAAAAAGGTTAAGGCCAATGAAAATCTATAGAACAACCAGACGTTTGTTCTGGCATGCTTCAGACGTTTGTTCCTTAGCTTGTGCATGTTTTGGAAAATATGACCGACGTCTGATGTACAATAGTATAGACGTCTGAAGAAGGATTTTTCAGACAAATTTGAACTTGGTTTCGAAAAAGATTTTAAAACGAAAACCAACGCAAGTTTTTCACCAAGTGTTTCACAAATCATACAAGGAGTGTGTGCAAGAGATTAATGTGATATTTTCCATAGTCACGAGTACTCACATTGATTTCCTATGCCGATATCGTTCTTTTCCCAAATCTTGAATCTTTCCATATCTTAACACGGGCTCTTGAATATTCAATTTCTTGAATTCTTTTGAACTTGGACTTTGGCTCCTTAGCTTTATGAAGCTTGAATGTGATCATTAAGTAGCTATAGTCTATTATCCTTCAAGCTCCAATAGATTTACCGTTTTAGCTCAATTTCCTCCATCCTCCACCGCAGTCTTGTGTCGGTTGATATCCTGAAATCTTTCTCAAATATGACCATGCTCATATACAATGTTATAAAATATGTAATACGGAAAACATGTATAGATTCATTAATATTGTATAATATCATCAAACTAAATAGTAGGATTATGAAAATCCATAAGCCATCAATCTCCCCCTTTTTGATGACGTTAAAATATTAATAGAAGATATCGATATATTGAAAATCAAACATTTGAATAATCTTCAATAATTGATAAAAAGATCAATATATTAAAATTAAAACGTTTGAATTACTCTCCCCTTTTTTGATATAATCAAAAAGGGTGTCCTGAGAAATAAAACGTTTAAATTATTCCCTCTAGACACATGCGTACACCAAAGGTAAGTTAAACATTTGAATAACTCCCTCTAAATGTATGCATAGGAGACTAATAAGAGTTGATATGAGCAAAAGTTAAAGTTAAATGTTTGAATAACTTAGAAAAATAAGCATCGTGCTCATATTAACAAGCATGTATAAAGGATAAGTAAAAGTATGCGATACATGTAACAATAACCATATGCAAGATATATTCAAGTTCTAATATCATATGGTGGAAAAGATGAGATAAAGATATAGAAAAATGGGATTTTCTCATCTTTAGTGTCGGCAAGTCCATGAAGGCCCTAAACACACTCCGCTAGATTCTAGGATATGTTATAAACAACAAATTCACAATTGGGTTATCCTAACGAGGGTTGCGGAGGACATTTTGGCAAGATGATATTTAGTAAAGCATGTGCCAAAAAAAACATACCTTTGGTTTTCTTATGCACACCCCAAGTTGGGCACACTACCTATGAATCTTGAATGTGACTCCATATGATTCCTGTACTCATACACTTTGTGAAAAAATAAACCTTTAAGCGTAATAGTATGAGAGAAATGATCACAATTAAGGACTAGTCACATTGGAGGCAAACTTGCACACAAATACCTTAAACATACACAAATAAACCCAAAGAGCACAATTTTGTACATGACAAACATCCATAAGTAGAAGTTAACTTAGTTTTGAACAAAAACATGGTATATATAAAAGTAACTCATGCTAAGAGAAAAAATTGCAATTAAGATTCATAAAGATGAAACCATAAACAGAAACTAAGTAGTTTGAAACACTACTCACAAAATTATCAGTTCATAATCAATATCTTTTTAGAACCGGCATCTCTTACAACAAGAGGAAGTTGAAAACAAACCAAAATAAGTTCACTTTTTCAACCAAACCAACACTAAAAACAAAACAAAATAAAACAATAAGATCTCACCTCACATCCCTTCCACAAGCAAGTATTATCAATACCAAGTAAGAGTAACAACAACAAGGGTCAAAGGGAAAACCATCACCAACAAATCAACAAAAGCTTATACAATTAGAAATAGTTACTTCCAATCACTGTTGCCACCATAGCTACTATTTCCCTCATCAATATCATCCGAATCATCTTGATGATTACATGTATGATTTGCGATCGTTAAATCCAGTATGCGTGAGTCAACAGTCTTAACACTAGAATCCAATTCCTCACCATCCATTGGAACCTTGAAGTAATTGAAGATGAGCATGAATATCATTCCATATGGGAGGTTCTTGTTAAGCCCAGACTGAGCCCTAGACACAATTTCTTCAAGCAAAATATTTGGAAGGTTAACCCAGATGGTTTTCATAACAAGAAAAGTAAGGAGCTTGTGTCAACCCCTAAGGTGACTCCGATCTCTAGTTTCGCAAAGAAATACTCGTCCATGAATGTTGGCGACGACTTTTGCTTCAAATTTCATATTGGCACAAACATTAACACTTGGATGAACTATACCTTCATGAAGAAAATTTAAGGCCCTTGTGGCATTCCAAAAATCCGGATACGAAGGATAATCTCTAAAATTGAATCGATAGATATCAACACCCCCGGGTTCAACACGGAGAATTCTACGAAGAAGGGGTTCACCAACAAAAATATGTTTTCCACACACAAAGGATGTTAGGGTAATCATTTCGTCGGTAAGAGAAATATTTAGGTTAGCAAAGAAATATTTCATCAAATTGGAAAAAACAGGTTCATTGATTCCAGTAACAAAATTTCATCCTTGATATGAGAAGAAAAAAGGAAGGTTATAAGCTCCAAAATCTTCTAACATAACTCTACACCCTGATAATACCTTTTGCATCCGAAAATCTTCAAAGATTTTCTCGCACGGTGCGTTCAAGAAGAGTCAATAGTCGGATTGGGGATAGGAAGATGAGCTTTCTCCACGGGCTTTCTTTGAGGTATTCTTTAGTGCCATTTTGAAGAGATAAGGTTTATGGAAGGTGAAGGATTTGGTTTAAAATAGAAAAAATAGGGCTTGAGATGATGTGAGGAAGGGAGTAGATATTGATTTGGTCAAGAAAATCGAAGTTTAAGTGGAAAAATCCTTGGATTTAATGTAGAATGGGAGCTAGGGTCCCAAAAGGATAATATATAGGCAGAGAAGCCCTATGGCAGACGTTTGTCAAAATTTTGTTCTGACGTTTTCCGATTGCAGACGTCTGAACAAGGACTTGAACAGATGTATGAATTTGTTCACAAAGTCCAGGAAAGAAAATTTTATTTTCAAAACTATTTCAAAAAAGAAAGCTCTTCTTCTCGAAATACCCATCAAAGGAAATCGATTCAGGGTTAAAAAACAACCAAAACAATTCAAAGAAGGCATATAATGGTAAAAGCATATAATAGTCAATGAAATGTAAATGCATGATTGTTACCCCACATATCGATGAACCAAGCAAATTTCTCCGTTTGGTGTGCTCTTGTTCATCATCGCCCCGATTCCTTAAGTCAAAGTTTTCTCCATATCTACAAAACGAGGCGTGGGAGGAGATTTTGGTATCCAAACTTTATTGGATCCGTACGGATTAAGTTTGGGAACCCAAACCAAAAAGGTATCCAATGAAATATTTTTCTTTATCCTACATGCAAAAGCTAAATGACCATGCGCACTACAAAAATTGCAAGTGTGGATGTGTGCGTTTATGGATGATCTAGATATGTCAATAGCATGAGATATGGCAAGTGAATGATGCACATGCTTCTTGAAAGTTTTTCCCGAACTTAATCTACATAAGTATGCATGTGAATGAACATGAGATTTAGCTAAATGAGAGACATATTTGACACGTCTAGACAAAGAGGGTTTTTGAAACTTCAAATTTTTAAGACCATCACCTCTTCGGTTTGAAACTACTTCCTTGCTCGGTAAAGCATCAATCATTGAAAGTTTAGCAAGGAAAGCATTTAAAAAATCTTTTTCTTTTATGAGAGAAGCATTTTCGAAAGCAAGAGATTCTTGAGATAAAATAGACGATTTTAAAAGATCAATCTACTTGAAATCAAATTGACGTTTTCTTTTCTCAAGATCTCACAAGTTAAAGCCAACTTCTCGTTTCCTTTTTGAGAGACAACAAATCACAAGTCAATACATTTTGAGATGTAAGAGAGGATTTCAATAAATCAACTTCACATTTAAATTTTGAAATCAAAACATTATTTTCTATTCTCAAGGCATTGCAAGGGGAAACCAAATTTACATTTTCTAACTTCAAACCATTAAAGAAAACACAATTGAAATCGCGTTTTGAAAGTAGCCCATTCTTCTCAATTTTAATTTACTAATTAAATTAGTTTAAGAATCATGAGCGGAGGTTAAGACACCAAGTTTGGAAACCAAATTTTTGTCGAAAGTTTCAAAGGAATCACAACAAGAAATCAAATCATTTTTCTCATCAATGAGAGAGGTGTTTTGCTCATCTAACAAATCATTTCTAAAAGCCATCAAATTGAAACTGCAATGAATAGTGTTGAAAGCAACTAGCAATTGATCATGAGTGAGTTTATGATAATCAAAAGACAGATTACTTACAACCCCAAGATCAAGATACTTTTTTGTTGACTCCATAGGGTTGGATCGTCTTTTTTGATTTGCTTTTGATTGAGACGCATCCAAAGTCGCTATAGATGTCGAACTCTTGGTTTTCTCCTTCTCTTTGCATAGGGCTTGTTCTCCATAAATATTTTCCAATGAATGCCACAATTCATGAGCTGCCTTGTAAAAGGAGATATTGTTAAGAACATCAATATTTAAAGCACAATGTAAAATTTTAAGAGCTTTAATGTTCAAAACAAATAAATCTTTTTCATGAATACTGCACATAGATTTAACAATAGAAAAAATAGAGTATTCATTATCAACTATTTTCCATATATCCCTACCCTGAGATTCAAGAAAACATTGAATCATAATTTTCCACAAATCAAATTTAGAATCATCAAAATATGGAGGGTTATGTATAGAAGGTTCAACATGATAAGAGCAAGAAGGCAAAAAAGAATCTATTGGATTAACTCTATGTTGTAAAGCCTAACAAGAAGAGCACCAAGCTCTGATACCAATTGAAAATTGTCCTAGATGGGGGGTGAATAGGACAAATCTACCAATATGCTCAAAATAAAAAATTCTACAAACTATACTTGCCAATCAAACACAATTGCAAAGCTTAAGCAAAAGATATACCAATAAGGATAAGAGGCTAAGCAATTTACAATTGTGAACACATGAACATATAGCAAGCAATAGATATAGTAATAAAGTAATTAAAGAGCACATAGAGCAAATGGTGTTAAGCATGCAATTTCTATTTAAGCAATTGAAATATTAAAGCAAGAGAAAGAAATATCAAACGCAAACACGAGTCATTTTAGAGATGTTCGGGAGATCTCCTAGTCCTCTTTCTTTAGGCGTACGAGTCCATTCCACTAAAACATGTCTCCACCGAGACAACACATTGCACACTCACAACTTCTTACACCACGTCTTCACTGTGACCAACAAGTTCTCCTTCCTTACAAAGACGCCCCTGCACTCAAGGATTCTCACACAAAGAAAGAAAAACTTCTCTAACTCTTCTCTCTTATAAAGGACTTTCTTGCACTCAAAATATCCTCACACAAAGACAAGAAGATAGTTTACAATTAAGCACAATACTCTCAAAGAAGTTTCTCTTAAATTTCACAACTAGTACTCAATGAGTATGGAATAATCAAATTAAGCTATTTGATTTTTTGAGTGTGTGAGAGAAAGGATAATCAAAATCAAGTTTTTGCTTTCACAAGAGATGAGAAAAATCTTTGGAAATCTTTCAAAACATTTTTGCAAGTGTTGGATGTTCAAAACCCAAAGCAATTCTCAATAAATACTATTCAAGAAAAACTAGCTGTTATAAGTCAAATTAGTCAAAAAGAGCCGTTATCAGACGTCTGAAGTTCAACCAGACAGACGTTTGAAGAAGGATCAGCAATGGCTGTAAAATAGCTTCAGTCGTTTGTTTTATAAAGCTTCAGAAGTTTGCCGATAGTTTTTACAAGAATGCAAGAAAGCACAGAAGGAAAATGGACGTCTGAGACAGTAACGTTTGAAGAAGAAATGTTTTAAATAATTTTAAACTTCAGACGTTTGTCTAAAATAGCTTTAGACGTTTGCCATGGTTTCAAAACACGGCCAATGAAAATACAGAGAACAAACAGACGTTTGATGAACAAATGACACACGTCTGAAGAAGAAAAGATTTTCAAAGTTTTAAACCTTTAGACGTTTGTGCCGAATAGGTTTAGACGTTTGTTCTCACAAAAAGTTTTAATGCTATGAAAACACAGAGAATGACCAGACGTCTGAAGAAGGTTTGACAAAAGTTTGTTCTGTAAAAAATTTTAGGCCAATGAAAATCCAGAGAACAAACATACATATGAAGAAGCAATGACAGCCGTTTGTTTTGTAAAAATTTTAAGGCCAATGAAAATCTAGAGAACAAATAGACGTAAAATGTTTAAGGCCAATGAAAATCCATAGAACAATCAGACATTTGTTATGGCATGCTTCAGACGTTTGTTCTTTAACTTGTGCATGTTTAGGAAAACAGGACTGGCGTCTGAAGTACAATAGTATAGACATCCGAAGAAGGATTTTTTAGACAAATTTGAACTTGGTTTTGAAAACGAATTTAAAACAAAAACTGATTTGATCCGATTTTCCACTACTTTGATTTTAAAGAAAAGATGTAGTAGTAAATAAGTGATGTAATGTTTTAGTCGTATAATAACTGCAATCAATAACGGTGTCACGTGAAGCGAGCGTTAGTGAGCACGGGTCATCCTCTGGGATTCGAGAAATTCGTAAATTCTTGCTTTAGTTGAGTCGAAAGAAACAGTAAAGAAAATTCGAGAAATTGTTTAAGATTTGGTTGAAGTAATCATTTCGAGAAATTTAAGAAATCATTTTCAAGAAAGAAAATTCAAGAAAATGTTCAAGATTTAGTTATCAAGAAAATTGTACAAGGCTTGTAGGATTCGAACGGAATTGGTAGCCATGGATGATTTTTCAAAATGATTCATCTTATCTATTGGTAGAATTAAAACTAGATCGATGGCTAAAAAAAGAGAATTAGGGATCCTTTGAAGAAACTAGGGTTTCTCCTTCATTGCCCCTTGTCCTTTCATTGATTGCCATTCCTATCTAGCTTTTAACAAGAAGGATCATTAATCTAATCCCCAAATTGTGACGAAATTCTCAATAAATTGATCTCACTCACAATTTGGACATTAATGATTCTTTTTGCTAAATTTTATAATCTCCATAAGACTTAAGATGAATATAGAATTCTCTCACCATGTGATCTACCAAATTCCTTCGAATCCTTAGCAAGCGGAGATTTACTCACACATTATGAAAATAGAAGAATCAACAAATAGAGATTTCATAATGTGAAAATTTAAAGAAAGCAAGACTAAAAGTATGATCACCTTTATTATTCAACTTCAAATTACAACTTCTTCAATCCGAGATTACAAGAAGAATAGCTCTCGATCACTCCCTTGAAGAGGTAATTTCTCCGTCGATTTTCGCTTTGTTCGATCACCGTGAGTCTTGGATCTATCGAGGATCACGTGCTCGTTGATGACGACTGGCTTCGCATGAAGGAATCTTGAATGATGTTACTCGATGAATTTCTCACGATTCTTGATTTTGGATCTTAATTTAGAATTGGATCTTGATTTGGTTTTTGGATCAAAAGTTTCGAACTAAATTTTGGGAACCTTTTTCAATGTAGTTTTAGGTCCTTTTTATAGCCTCTAATCAAGCTTCCCCCATAAGCTAGGTTGTTACAAGAAGGCTTCTAGAATAAGCTAGGTAGTTATCAAGCTTCCTCAACAAGCTAGGTTATTATAGAGAAGTTTCCAGAACAAGCTTGTTACAACGAAGCGTCCTCAGCAAGCTAAGACGTTACAATGAAGCTTCTGGAGAATTCTCGATTCCCGTCTCCCTGAATCGGCCGCGGATCCGCGGCGAGTCGGCCTGACTCGGCCGCGGTTCCGCGGCCGATTTGTGAGCTTTTAGCTTCAAATCTCTTGAGTCTTCTAATGTTGGTCTCTGGGTTTATATGTGATATCTGGAATCTTCTTCTCTCTTCGGAATTTCTGCCAGAATTTAACTCTTTGATTTCCTGTATTTTTATCAGCGAATTTGCGATTCCGATATCTGGCCCGAGCTGATTTTTGCACAAGATCTCAATGAAGAATGTTAGTGATATACAATATTATGCGTGAAATAATAAACATACAATTTCCTTCATAATGTTGATTATAATGTATAACACATGGTAAATGATATTTTCCAGATGAAATTGTAACATGTGTTATATTTATAACAAACACCCTTAGATGATTAGAAAAGTGAGGAAATTGTTATGTTAAAAATTGCAATAATTTCGACTGAACAAATTCCCCCAAACTTGACTTTGATTGTCCCGAGCAAACTTCTTTTATTCAGGTGAAGGAGAAAATAAAAAGAAAGAGAAAAACTAACTAGCACACTTTCGTAGGCAACACGATTGCACTGAGCACGTGCAACAAGCCTTTAAACCTCTAGGTGTCCCTAGTAGGAGGAGTGTTGTCTCCTGAGAGGTTTTAGCGGATTGCACCCAAAAAATCCTATAATAAAAGAAAGACTGTGAAAGTTACGTATAAAGATAAGAATTGTAAAAGAAAGAACTTGAAAATCAGAGTTTTCAACTATACTAGCTTTTCGGTTGTCATGAGCCCTATCTTAATAGTCATGAAAAGATGTTAGAAATCACACCATCTCTCAATAAAACATTGCCTTTATTCTTCATCCCTACCTTTCCTCCAAACACCGATCATATACCCCTACGTGTGTGTAAAAGACATCCCTACACCCGGAGAATTCAATTCAAGCTATCATACTCTTGTCCATCTAGCTCAGTATTTTTTAGTCGGTGAATATTTTCGATGGACTTGCTCACACATTTTTCATGCGACCGTTAATATTTCTTTAGGTACTAACGGACCGATTACTAAATGTGCTCACTTATTAGGCGTAATTAGCAATTTCCTAATCTTGCAACACCCAAGGCTTAGCAGTGACTCCCAAACCAGCTGGTCTAAGGCACTAGGTGATGAAGCACCCTCGCTTTATATTTTTTTATGCTGCCTTGGTGATTACAAAACCAGTGTTCATTTTTCTTCACCATTTTATACTTTTATGCTTCATTTATATTTATTTTCTTCGTACTTTGGCTTTTAGACAAGAGCATTTCAAGGTATCCTCTACTATCCCGAGTTTCAAGACGTGTGTAAGTGCGTATAGTAGGGTATCAACATTCAGATGTTTGGCTTTCAGAATAGAAACTATTTTCCAGACTTATTTTTATCCTTAGATTAGTGACTTCCTTTATCTTACTAAACCTTGGGACAACGGCTCATAACTATTTATTACTAGTTTCGTTTAAGAAAACATCTAACTTTCTTGGTTTTCTTAAACTCTTCCAATCTTTTAAATGTAATTTTTCACTTTCTAATCTTTTATTATAAAAGAAAATTTTAAATTTTTTTGTGCTTATGTAAAGTGTAATACAAGGTAATGCATAAATAAGCACAAACCTCCCCCAAACCTGTTTACAGCAGTGTCCTCACCGTTGTCATCTTTTAAATCTCAAAAACTTGTAGACTTGGGAGGTAAAGTTATTAACGGGGTACAAGAATAAATGAACGTGAAAAATCTCCCCCAAACTTATTTTTTTAATTATATTGATATTCAGTTAAGTCCTGTTTAACTCACCTCCATTCTTATGATGAGACAATATTACCGAGACATGGAGGTGAGGCGGAGGAAATTTAGTTAGAATAAAGCGGCTCTGTAAAAACAGGAGCTCCTCCGTGGGGTCAGTGGAAAAATACGGTTTTAATCTATGCCCATTCACTTTGAAAATTGAACCATTTTTACTATTTTTAACTTCAACTGCCCCTTGCGGGTATACATACCGCACCACAAATAGTCCTTTCCAACGAGATTTTAGCTTACCCGCATGAAGATGGAGACGGGAATCGTAAAGAAGGACTTGTTGTCCTGGGATGAAAGTCTTTCTCAAAATATTTTTATCATGAAATACCTTGGTCTGGTTCTTTACTATGACCGCATTATCGTAAGTTTCATCGCAGAATTCTCTTAGCTCATTTAATTGCAGCTTCCGAAAGTTGCAGGCTTGATTTAAATCGAAATTAAGCTCTTTAATGGCCCACATTGTTTTATGTTCAATCTCGACAGGAAGGTGGCAAGCCTTTCCAAACACTAGGCGGTAAGGAGACATACCAAGATCAGTCTTATAAGCAGCACGGAATGCCCAAAGAGTATCCATCAATTTGGTTGACCAATCTTTCCGGTTTTTAGAAACTGTCTTTTCCAAAATTTGTTTGATTTGCCTATTGGAAATCTCAGCTTGCCCGCTCGTTTGAGGATGATAGGGCGTAGAAAGTTTATGGTTGATTGAATATTTTCTCATCAAAGTCTCGAAAGACCAATTACAGAAATGCGTCCCATTGTCGCTAATTATAGCGCGAGAGTGTCCAAATCGCGAAAAGATATTTTCTTTAAGAAACTTAATAACAACCTTGTTGTCATTAGTGCGGCATGGTATTGCTTCCACCCATTTTGAGACATAATCAACCACTAACAAGATATATAGATTCCCAAAAGAGTTGGGAAAAGGACCCATAAAATCAATACCCCAAACATCAAAAATTTATACAACCAAGATTGGTTGAAGTGGCATCTTATTTCTCCGAGAAATCCGACCCGTGTGTTGACACCATGGACAAGTTTTGTAATGACCAAATGCATCTTTGAATAATGTAGGCCAGTAAAAACCACATTGCAAAACTTTCTCCACCGTTTTACGTGGACCAAAGTGACCACCACATGTCTGATCATGACAGAAAGACAAAACACTCTTGAATTCATCATTGGGGACGCATCTGCGAATGATTTGGTCGGGACAATACTTAAACAAATAAGATTCATCCCAGTAAACATGCTTTACTCGGGATAGAAATCGATGATTGTCCTGTTTAGACCATTCGCTGGGAATAAGCCCCGTTGCTAGATAATTCACAATATCCACAAACCAAGGTTCGTAGGATACGGTCAAGAGCTGTTCGTCAGGAAAAGAGTCGTTTATTGGCAAGGTCACAATAGGTGAAGAAGAGATGCGTGAAAGATGACCGGCTACTATGTTTTCACATCTTTTCTTATCTCGTATGACAAGATCAAATTCTTGTAATAATAGAATCCAACGTATTAATCTGCCCTTAGCATCCTTCTTTGATAAAAGATGTTTTAAGGCGGAGTGATCGGTGTAAACCACAATCGGTGAGCCAATCAAGTAAGGCCTGAATTTTTCTAATGCAAATACAACGGCCAAGAGTTCTTTCTCGGTAGTTGTATAATTAATTTGGGCATCATTCTAGGTCTTACTTTCATAATAGATTGCATATGACATCTTATCAATGTGCTGTCCTAAGATTGCACCAACAACAAAATCTGATGCATCACACATAAGCTCGAACGGGTGGTTCCAATCAGGAGATGATAGAACGGGGGCTGTAGTGAGAGATCTTTTAAGTGATTCAAAAGCAGCCTCACAATCCAAATCGAAATGAAATGTAGTATCCTTGGCGAAGAGAAGAGTTAAAGGTCTAGCAATTTTGCTAAAATCCTTAATGAATCTCCTATAAAATCCTGCACGACCAAGGAAAGATCGTATATCTTTGACGCATTTGGGATGAGGAAGGTTATGGATGACATTTATTTTAGCTCTGTCCACCTCAATGCCTTTTCGTGAAATGACATATCCAAGCACGATACCTTCTTGGACCATGAAATGACATTTTTCCCAATTCAAAGTTAAGTTCTTATCCTTACAGCGGGTAAGAACCGCGTCAAGATGACATAGGCAATCCTCAAATGAGTCCCTAAATATAGAGAAATCGTCCATAAAAATCTCCAGAAAATTCTCGACCATGTCCGAGAATATCCCCATCATACACCGCTGAAATGTAGCGGGAGTATTGCAACATGCGTCTATAAGCAAAGGTACCGAAATGACAAGTAAATGTTGTTTTATCTTGATCCTTTTCGGCAATAGGGACCTAGTTATAGCCAGAGTATCCGTCCATGAAACAATAATATTCATGTCCAGTTAATCGTTCCAACATCTGGTCAATGAAAGGTAGAGAGAAGTGATCTTTCCTCGTTGCGGCATTGAGTTTTCTGTAATCAATACATACATGCCAACCAGCTTGGGTGCGTGTCTGGATCAACTCATTAGACTCATTAGTTATGACCGTGATGCCAGACTTCTTAGGGACCACATGAATAGGACTTACACATTGGCTATCATAGATTGGGTAAATTATACCACCATCTAAGCACTTGACGATTTCCTTCTTTACCGCCTCCTTCATGATGGGATTTAACCGTATTTATGGTTTTCGGGTTGGCTTGGCTTCATCCATCAAATGTATATGATGTTCTACAATCAAGGGACTAATCCCTTTGATGTCTACCATTGTCCAACCAAATCCTTATCGATTAGATCTCAAGACCATTAAAAGAGCGTTCTATTGCTCTAAGGCTAGAGAAGTGGATATGATCATGGGCAAAGACTCATTCTTACCTAAATATGCATATTTAAGATGAGAAGGTAATAATTTGAGATCTAATGTCGGCGGAGAGACAGTACAAGGTGGGGTAAGAGAATGATATTCGGATTCCCTAAGAAGTTCATAACCTGCAAAGGATACTGACTTGGAAAGTGCTACTGACTTTTGTGACGAGTCAAAAGGTTCAAACTCAGGGTTGGACTCGTCAAAGGTGTCCTCGCTATGATACCGTGCAAGATCAAACAATGATGTGCTAATGTCGTTGAGATCATCAAAGCAAAGTTCATCAACCTTGCAGCTTTCGGGAGCTATCTCATGGTCAGAACAGACATCAAGCAAATGAGCTGAAGGTTCAGATGGTTGATTTCTTAGCTTGTAAATGTTAAGCTCAATTGTCATTTTCCCAAAGGATAAGTTCATGGAACCATTTCGGCAATTAATGACAGCATTGGAAGTGGCTAAGAAGGGTCGACCGAGAATCAGGAATTTGGTTCCGTAGGTTCGCTACAGGTTGTGTATCTAAAACAATAAAGTCCACAGGAAATATAAATTCCCCGACTTTTATCAACACATCCTCAAGCTCACCCCTAGGTTTGGTGATAGATCGATCTTCCATTTGGAGAATGCAGTGGGCAGATTTCAACTCTCCAATACCTAACTGCTCGTAGACAGAGTATAGAAGAAGGTTAACACTTGCGCCAAGGTCAAGGAGAGCACGATCAATATTTTTACCCCCAATAGAAATAGAGATTATAGGACAGCCAGGGTCCTTACGTTTCTTTGGTAACTGATGGGTAAAAGCTGTGCTAACATTACTCGTCATGAACACTTTTTTCGGCACTTGAGTTTTTCTCTTCCTAGTGCACAAGTCCTTAAGTATTTTCGCATAAGCCGGAACTTGTTGGATAGCATCTAGGAGAGGGATATTTATGTTAATCTGTTTAAACATTTCCATAATCTTCTCTATTTGTGGACTTGGTTTGTTTCCCCTTAACCGATTTGGATAAGGAGCTTTAGCAATAAGAGCTGGGTCCAACATTGGAGAAGGTCGTGTGGGTGGAACAGATCCTAGAATTGGGGTGAGGATCGTTGTTGGTTGACTCAAAGAAGGTGGGGGAGGGTTCATGTTCGAACCTAAGAGAAAATGGAGAATAGGCTCGGAAGAAGATGAACTAGGGTCTGAAGTGGAATTAGAAGTGGAAGTGGAAGCCGGGGTACCATTGATTGATTCATCATTATCAACCTGTTCACCGACTTGGTTATTTAGCACTCTTCCGGATCTCAATATGGTAATAGCACTCACATGATGTGAGTAGCCAGGATTAGGTAGGGGTTGAGCTGGAAGTTTCCCTTTCTCTCTAGCACACATTGCGGCATTTAATTGTGCAATTTGTGCTTCTATCGATTTAATACTCTCACCGTGTGAGGCGGAGTCTTTCTTTATGGTATCGATAGAAGACCTTATATCAGTTGACATTTTCATGGTATGTTTCATAAACAAATTCAAGGTCCGTTTGAGTGAAGAGGAGTTTTCAGTACCAGCCGTTTGGAAAGAATTATTATACGGTGCAGAATTGTTGGCAGGATTTTGAAAATTTTGTGGTTGTAAGGGGTACTGATTCTGTGGTGGTTGCTGTTGTTGTGGAGGGACCCTTTGAAAGTTATTTTGGTTTGGAACCGTATTTTGAGTTTGGTGTTGGTTCCAAGCAAAATTAGGGTGATTCCTCCAACCTTGATTATATGTGGATGAATAACGATCGTTTCTAGGTCGTTGCTGAAAAGCAGCATTAGTGTGTTCTTGACCTTGAAAATGAGAATTCAAAGGACATTCTTCCATCAGATGTGATGGATCTGAACAACATTCACACACGGTTTAGGAAGAGTCACCTGGTTTAGGGAGGCTAATAAAAATTTGTTTTCCATAGCTTCGAGTTTCTTTTGCATTGCTGCCATTTCGGCTTTTACTGCTATGGAAACATCAAGTTGATGGATACCTCCACTAGATGATGGACTAATGCTTTCCCATTTTAAAGTGTTTTCAGCGAAATTTTCCAAGAATTTCCAGGCTTCACCATCGTCTTTAGACATGAAATTGCCTTGACACATGTTTTCAAGTATCTGTTTTGTCGTTGGATTAATGCCCTCATATATAATTCAGCACAGATCCTATCTATGGATTCCGTGATGAGGAAATTGGACAAGCAGATCCTTGAACCGTTCAAAGCATTTCCAAAATGGTTCATTGGGAAGCTGGGAAAACTGGTTGATTTCACTCCTAACACGGGCGGTCTTATGATTGGGACAAAATTTCTTAAGGAATGCTATGACCAATTCATCCCAATTGGAATAGGGTGTGCGGGAGTGTTATAAAGCTGCTTTTCGGCTAAATCGCACAAAGTAAACGGGAGAAGACGTAAACGTATAGCATCCACAGAAAGTTGTGAAGTGCCCATCTTATCACATATGTTTTCGAATTTAGTGATAAAAACGTATGCGTCTTCAGACTCAAGACCGTAAAATTTAGGCAAAAGATTGATATAGTTTGGTTTGATTTTGAAATTATCCCCATTGGCTGGTGGAATAGAAAGACAAGTAGAAAGAGGACCACGTATAGGGTAGCATCTCTCTTGGAGAGATATACACGCTAGATTCTGCGCATCTGCGGGTGGTGGCAGAGTGGTGTTATTAAAGTTTGATGGAGAACCGTCCATCTCGGTGGATGTTGTGGGTGGTGAGGAAAAAGAAGATGAAGAAATACCGACTTCGGAGTCGATATAAGAAACGCGGACAAGACGGGCACTAGAATCCCGTGTCCAGCCGAGCATGCTCTAAGCGGGTTTAGCGCAAGTGGCAGCGTATGTGTAAATTAAAAGAAATGGTTGGTTTGCTTTTGAAAAAGACGGATTTAGACAAATCACAAAAAATGCACAATCAACCCTAGATCTAAGGTCACCTAGGTCAAGTCACTAGACCGCTCCTAGACTTCCAGAAGACAAATCACAGGATCAATCCTCTACTACCTCTTTATCCCTCTTGTGATCAGGTAAGTGCCAGGTAAATGGGAGGTATCCGCTATGTAAATAGCGGGCCTAATTAAGTAACCACTTGCCTTAGACACACTTGCCTAGACACCACAAAAGAAATGCGGATAAGCAGTAGATTACCCACGACCTTCCTCTGTCCTAATTGAGCACGACGGTCCTTAGAGTCTTGGTCTAGATATTTTTTTAATTAATGAAGGGTGATGCGGATGCTAGTTTTGTGATTTGTGGGGCTTAGGAAGGGTAATGAAATCCCCACCTAATCTGAATTTAGTCTTTGCCCCTTAATTTCCGTATTCAAATATGCAAAAACAACCAATATCAAAACACACAACAAGAAATTTTTTTAAGCGGCGAATTTTTGCAAAGAATCCTGCAGAAAATTTGTTATTGGACAAGATCAGAGGAGAGAAAAGGAGATAGAGAATATACCAGAGAAATTTGAAGCACCGATTCACCAACTCAACGGCGGATCCGCCGCAAAAACCATGAATCCGCCGCGGTTCTGCGGTGGATTGGAGGGGTTAGGTGTTGTTCTTTGCACTGTAGCTTCCTTTGCTCCTCTGGAAATTTTAGAATGTCACTGAATCTTGATCTCTCTTCTACAGTGATTCCAGATTCCCTCGCAAAAATTCAAAAACTAATCGTTAAGCACATGATGCGATTTTGATTTAAATTTTGATGGAATAATAATATTTCAACTCAAATAGCAAGAAAGAACAAATTATGCACGCATCCCCAGCAATGACGCCATTTGATTTGATCCGATTTTCCACTTCTTTGATTTTAAAGAAAAGATGTAGTAGTAAATAAGTGATGTAATATTTTAGTCGTATAATAACCGCAATCAATAACGGTGTCGCGTGTAGCGAGCGTTAGTGAGCACGGGTTGTCCTATGGGATTCGAGGAATTCGTAAATTCTTGCTTTAGTTGAGTCGAAAGAAATAGTAAAGAAAATTAGAGAAATTGTTTAAGATTTGGTTGAAGTAATCATTTCAAGAAAGAAACCGTTTTCAAGAAAGAAAATTCAAGAAAATATTCAAGATTTAGTTATCAAGAAAATTGTACAAGGCTTGTAGGATTCGAACGGAATTGGTATCCATGGATGATTATTCAAAATGATTCATCTTATCTATTGGTAGAATTAAAACTAGATCGATGGCTAAAAAATGATAATTAGGGATCCTTTGAAGAAACTAGGGTTTCTCCTTCATTGCCCCTTGTCCTTTCATTAATTGCCATTCCTATCCAGCCTTTAACAAGAAGGATCATCAATCTAATCCCCAAATTGTGACGAAATTCTCAATAAATTGATCTCACTCACAATTTGGACATTAATGATTCTTTTTGCTAAAGTTTATAATATCCATAAGATTTAAGATGAATATATAATTCTCTCACCATGTGATCTACCAAATTCCTTCGAATCCTTAGCAAGCGGAGATTTACTCACACATTATGAAAATAGAAGAATCAACAAATAGAGATTTCATAATATGAAAATTTAAAGAAAGCAAGACTAAAAGTATGATAACCTTTATTATTCAACTTCAAATTACAATTTCTTCAATCCGAGATTACAAGAAGAATAGCTCTCGATCACTCCCTTGAAGAGGTAATTTCTCCGTCGATCTTCGCTTTGCACGATCACCGTGAGTCTTGGATCTATCGAGGATCACGTGCTCATTGATGACGATCGGCTTCGCATGAAGGAATCTTGAATGATGTCGCTCGATGAATTTCTCACGATTCTTGATTGGATCTTGATTTGGAATTGGATCTTGGTTTGGTTTTTGGATCAAAAGTTTCGAACTAAATTTTGGGAACCTTTTTCAATGTAGATTTAGGTCCTTGTTATAGCCCCTAATCAAACTTCCCCCATAAGCTAGATTGTTACAAGTAGGCTTCTAGAATAAGCTAGGTAGTTATCAAGCTTCTTCAACAAACTAGGTTATTATAGAGAAGTTTCCAGAACAAGCTTGTTACAACGAAGCGTCCTCAGCAAGCTAAGACGTTACAATGAAGCTTCTAGAGAATTCTCAATTCCCGTCTCCCTGAATCGGCCGCGGATCCGCGGCGAGTCGGCCTGACTCGGCCGCGGTTCCGCGGCCGATTTGTGAGCTTTTAGCTTCAAATCTCTTGAGTCTTCTAATGTTGGTCTCTGGGTTTATATGTGATATCTGGAATCTTCTTCTCTTTTCTGAATTTCTGCCAGAATTTAACTCTTTGATTTCCTGTATTTTTATCCGCGAATTTGCGATTCCGATATCTGACCCGAGCTGATTTTTGCACAAGATCTCAATGAAGAATATTAGAGATATACAATATTATGCGTGAAATAATAAACATACAATTTCCTTCATAATGTTGATTATAATGTATAACACATGGTAAATGATATTTTCTAGATGAACTTGTAATATGTGTTATATTTATAACAAACACCCTTTGATGATTAGAAAAGTGAGGAAATTGTTATGTTAAAAATTGCAATAATTTCGACTGAACAAAAACCAACGCAAGTTTTTCACCAAGTGTTTCACAAATCATACATGGAGTGTGTGCAAGATCTTAATGTGATGTTTTCCATAGTCACGAGTACTCATATTGATTTCCTATGTCGATATCATTCTTTTGCCAAATCTTGAATTTTCCGATATCTCGACACGAGCTCTTGAATTTTCGATTTCTTGAATTCTTTTGAACTTGAACTTTGGCTTCTTAGTTTCATGAAGCTTGAATGTGATCATTGAGGAGCATTAGTCCATTATCCTCCAACCTCCAGTAGATTTGCCGTTTTAGCTCAATTTCCTCTATCCTCCATCGTAGGCTTATGTTGGTTGATATCCTGAAATCTTTCTCAAACACGACCAAGCTCACATACAATGTTATAAAATATGCAATATGGAACACATGTATAGATCTATTAATATTGTATAATATCATCAAAACTAAATAGTAGGATTATGAAAATCCATAAGCCATCAATATTTAAAATTGTTTTTAAATTATAAATTAAATGTTCTCTCAATTAATTTTACAATAGTTGTATACAAGCGCAGATAGATTTATAATTTATGAAATTTTAATCAAAAGGCCTTCCATCGTAAAGATGTATTTAGGATGGATATTACTTATTCGATGCCGGGCATGATAGGATTTGTTAAAATATTTGCCTTACATATGTTTTACATAAAGATGCTAGATTCATTATGTTTATTAGGACCACTTGGTTACAATAGGATGTGCAAACTATTTTACATACGGAGTCGAAACGGTAGATCCACACTTGATTGATGATGTTGTAATCTCGCTATAATAGTGGAGCAATGCACATCAATAAGCCTAATATAAAAAGAAAGTTATATAGAAAGGACCCTGTACTAAAGAACTCTACTAGCCATAATTGGATATGTTGTATCCTACCTTATTTGTTCTTGCTTTATTTTGACAATATGGAAAAACATGAATAAATTTGGATTTCCTGTTCACTAATAGACACATGAGAGAAGCACCACTAGTGAAAACATTATTTAAAATAAACCATAGTAATGATTGTGCAACTATAAATATATGAATTGAATTACTTATGATGTTTTCCTCCTTTATGTGTAGATGGATAAGTATAGTCCCTTTGGAAAATTACTTGATGACTATAAACTGGTTGGACCGAATTACATCGATTGGAAAAGGAATTTGTTTATTGTCCTTACTGCCGAAAAATTGGCTAAAATTGTTAAAGAAGATACACCGTAAAAACCTGGTCCCGAAGCAACTACTGATGAGATCACCAGTTATCAAAATTGGTTTGATAAGGATGAACTTGCTAAATGGTATATAGTAGGTTCCGTAGATCCTACTGTTCAAATGCACGTCGAAGGAAAAGAAACCAGCAAGAAAATCTTGGATTGCCTGAAAACCTTGTACGAAGTGAGAAATCATACAGCTCGTCAAAATGCTATGAGAAATTTGATGAACAATAAGATGACAGAAGGTACACCAGTTCATATCCATGTTCATAAGATGATAGGGTACATCAATGAACTGGAAAGCTTAGGAGCTATGATTGACCATGAAATCAAAATTGATGTTATTCTTACTTCATTATCCTATTCTTTTAGTGAGTTCAAAATGAACTTTAGCATGTAAGAGCCATAAGTTAGCTTGCCTGAACTGAACAATATGCTGCAAAGAGTTGAGAATATTATGAAACAGGATAAGAATATAATGATGGTCACTGACTCAGCCGGATCGTTCGGTAAGAAGTAAAGAAAAATTTCTTTTAAGAAGAAAATTGCTAAAGAAAAATAGGTTTCCAAGAATGCAAAATGGGATCATTCTAGTGACGAATGTCATTACTATCACAAGAAAGGGTATTGGAAGAGGAATTGCAAAAGGTACATTACCTCCTTGAAGAAGGAGAAACCTTCGGAAGGGGTACGAGAAAAAACAAAAGGTTAAAGATGGAGAGATCACTTTGACAATGGAAAATAGAGCCGTAGTTTCAGCAGTGTCTTTAAAAACTTATTATTTGCGTTTAAATAAAAGGCATGTAATTGAACTTAAAGATTGTCTTTATGTTTCACAAGTTAGGAGAAATTTGATTTCTGTTTCGAAACATTATTGTAGTGGTTACTTTATTTTATTTAGCAGTAAAATATCTATTAAGTTTGGTAATTCTGTTATTGCTCATTGTGTGATTGATAATAGACTATATTGTATTGATGCTGCCTATTATTCTCATGCAAATGTGATTGAATCTGATAAATCTTCTAAACGTAAGATGCATCAAAGTGATGTAACTTATCTTTGGCACATGAGATTGGGTCATGTTAATATTGATAGGATCAACAGGTTGGTAAAGCAATACAAGAAAGAAAGTCCTATTTCATCAGGTATTTTATTCCGTCGACTATTAGCCAACGGAAAACCCCTAAATAAAACAAATGGCAGCCCAGAAAAAAACAATAATTTGTGTTGGGTTATGCTGTCGGCTAGTAGCCGACGGAATAACTCAATTAAATGAAAAGGGGCTCGGGTTCAGATCAAAACCCCTAAATTCCCAAAAAAACGCTAACTCCCTCCTCCTCCGATCCACTCCTCCTCCTTTGAAGACCGATGACAATTTGCTCCTCTGACGAAGATAGGCGATGATATCCCCGTTGTAAATCCTCTCACTCTATCTCATTGTCACACTCACTCTATCTCATTCATTGTTTCTCTTTCTCTCTCTTAGCCGCAGCCGCCACCGCCGTTGTCACCATTGCCGGTGACGAACTGCTCATCCTCCAACGTCCTCCCTCTCTCTTACCATCACTGTATCTCTCTCTATCTCACACACTCACACACTCTCTCTGTCTTACTCGCAGCCGCCACCGCCGTCGTCACCATCCCCGATGACCTCCTCCACCACGACGGTGATGAAGACGGCGGCGGCTGCGGGTAGGACAGAGAGAGAGGGAGTGTGTGAGTGAGTGAGATAGAGAGAGAAGGGCCCATTTGGGGAGCCTTCCTGTCAGTATCGCTTTCGTCGTCAAGTACTTGAGGGGTCGACCTATGATATGAGGTGTACTTCATGTGCTAGGGTATAATGTTTGAGGTTCGTAACTGCAAAGATTAATACCAGAAAATGCTTTTCGATAGGGGGTAGTTGCTTTTTGCTCCCAGCAAGACTCGGCTTAAGTAGTATAGACCCCTTTCTTTTCCTTGGTCATTCTCCTATGCCTATAATGCACCTAGAGAAACATCAATGACAGTCGTATAGAGGATAAGGGGCTTTCCCCTAACCGGGGTGGCTAGTACCAGCGGATTCTATAAGTATTGCTTGATTTCCTTCCGTGCCTGCCGACATCTCTAATCCCATATAAAGGGTGTTCCTTTCTTCATAAGGTGGCTGAAAAGACGACATTTGCCTGATAGGTTGGCAATGAACCTTCAGATATAGGCGAGCTTTCCTTGAAGAGATCGTTGTTGTTTCAGATTCCTCTGTGGGGGCATTTCTTTAATTTCTTTGATTTTGGAGGGATCGATCTCGATCCTTCGGTGGAGGATTATTGTTTACCACCGAAGAATGGACTAGGACGTTAGGACGTCTAGCCAGCATATGCTATTTGGACATATCCACCCACCTCTATGAAAATACCAAGTTGATTTATGGCACCATATATCGGAGGTTTGGACAGATACGACCGATATAGCAGACTTTATCAGATTCCCCCTCATTTGTGAGGGGTTTTTGATTATGGGGATGCTCTTCCTTGCAGGTGCAAGCCCCTGCAGTTAATTACGTTATCATGTTGCGATAACAACTTTCTCCTGCTCCAGAAGGTCACTTCGTGTCGTGTGTTATTTTATTTGTTAAGGTTGCCTGTGGATTGTATACGTAGACTAATTTATGTCGTCGCTCGTAGGGCGTGAATTAGTCAAAATCTGTATATTTTAGATTTGGGTTTGGGTCAAGAATTTGCTTGACGGGGTCCGCGTTGGTAGTTTGGTTTGCCAACGGGAATGAACTTAGGACGCATTTATCACATTTGTGAGGTCCATCCGTTCACGGGATATTTGGGTTTGATCTAAGGATCGTTAGTCATATATGAGACTAAGATCGACTTAGGAACAAATGACTATATGGGCTCAATTATTTTAGTTTAAGGACATCACGGTTCAACATCAACGTGTTTGGGGCAAAACGTTAGTTTGGGGACATTTCGGTCCAACATTCCCATTTTGAGGACGAATGTTAGTTTAAGGATATTTCAGTCCAACATTCATCTTGCACGCACATGTATATTTTATGTGACGAAAGAAACGATGGTAACAGAGTTGTTGGTTGTTGGGACCTGCCACCTCTTTGAAAATGCTGAGGAATTACAACGATATATATCAGAGGTTTGGAGAGATGCACCCTTAAACCAAATCCCGTATTTGAGGGAAAGAATTGTGGTGGATCATCTAAGAATCATTAGCCTTATTTGAGACTAAGATTAATTTAGAAGGTATGGGATGAAGATCATTAGTCATGTATGGACTAAGATCAGTTTGGATATCATTTTGGATATTACGAACATAAGCTTAGCCAATTTGGGCTAAGATTGGGTTTCTGTAATATCCAGCAGTGCTAAGCACTCAGTTGCATATAGTGCTCACGCATATATCACGTGAGGCACTATAATAGTGCTAAGCACTAATTTTTCTCTGGCGCTCACGTGTGTTTCACGTGAGGCGCCGAGCTTTTGGCTTCTTTTGAGCGCTCATGTGTGTTTCATGTGAGGCGCTAAGTTCTTTGGAGATTTAATCTCTGTTGATGTTTTTAAATCTCTGTTAATGATATTTTGACCATTAACGATCACCAAGCTCACTATTTTAAGGATCTGAGATCAGGTTCTTTAAGAACTAAGTTCTTGATTCGAAGGAACTAAGTTCTTGGAGTATTATGGACTCCATGTTCTTTTATCCATGTTCTCCTGTTCATGTTTTCAGAGAGGTTAAACCTCTGTTAATGGTATTTTGACTATTAACGATCACCACGATCACTATTTTGAGGAACCGGGATCAGGTTTTTTAAGAACTAAGTTCTTGATTTGAAGGAACTAAGTCCCCGGAGTATTATGGACTCCATCCTCTTCATGTTCTTCTCTTATGTCCTTTTCAACCTTATTCTTCTCTTAATCTTTGATTCTCAAGAACAAGATCTTCCCGATGAGAATTAAATTCTCAATTTGTGGGAGACTTGTTTTGTGGATCTCAAATCTAGAGAAAGAACTAAATGGTTAAACTCTTAGATATGGTATGTTAGGTAAATGAGATGTTTTGATCTCTGTGGTTTCTTTACCTAGAATTTGAGAGGAGGAAGATCTTCTTCGAAGAGAATTAAATTCTCTTTTGCCGAATCTTTTGGAGTGCCTTCTGTATTTTTACAGAAGCTTATGTGGTGGTCTCCTCCTTTTTAGATTTAATCTCTTCGCTTCTATTTATAGGAGAAGAGAAAAATTAATCTGTTAGAGGAAATCTCTCATTAAGAGATCATGATTGATTTCATAATCAATCAAAATTGATCTTAAAGATCAACCGGTGAATTTTATTCACTGTTGGATTTTTAATCCAAATGCTCTCTGTTTAACAGAGAAAATTTCTTGTTTATTTTAACAAGATTAAGAAAATATTTTCCTAAGATAGGATTTTATTCTATCATATGAATATCATGTTAATTTAACAAGATTAGGAAGATATTTTCCTAACATAGAATTTAATTCTGTTATATGAATATCTTGTTAGTTTAACAAGATTAGGAAGATATTTTCCTAACATAGAATTTTATTCTATCAGTTGGTTTAATTGGTGATATATTTTATCACCATTGGATTTTAAATTCAAAGATTCTCTATTAGAGAAAGATCTTTCCATATTAGAAAGATCAGGAAAAATATTTTCCAAAAAGAATTTAATTCTATCACATAGATTTAATTCTATCAGATGAGAGCACTTTAAATTGGGGCGCTCATGTGAGAAACACGTGAGTGCTGCCATATAGATATATGGCAGCGGCGTTCACGTGTTTTGCATGCGAGTGCTGCCAAAAGAATGCAATAAGAGAACTCACGTGTTTAACACGTAATCCTCAGTGTGGGTTTTAGCCTGTTTATTTTCAGCGCTCATATGCTTTACATATGAGTGCTCACGTGTTTAACACATGAGGCCAGTTTGGCCTTTGGTTATTTATATTCAGCGCTTATATGCTTTGCATATAAGCACTCACATGTTTAACACGTGAGGCCAGTTTGGCCCTTAGTTATTTGTTTTCAGCACTTAGATGCTTTGCATATAAGCGCCCACGTGTTTAACACGTGATGCCAAACTGTGAGAATTCTTTTCCTTTTTCTTTTCTTCCCCCTTTTTTTATAAGGGAACCTTTAGCTTTTAGCCAAAAATTTTGGCGGGAACAATTATAAATCCCAAGAATTTGATGGAAGAAACTCCGAACGCATATTTTAGTGGATTCATCTTCAGGTTGAACTTCCGAAGGCGCTTGAAGACTATCCTTAGATGCTCCCAATGCTCTTCGTGGGATTTGCTCTTGAACAACAAGTCGTCAACATAACATTCGACGATATCATGTATAAGATTTTCAAATATCTTTGTTATAGCTCTTTGATAGGTTGCTCCACCATTCTTCAGGCCGAAAGGCATCACCTTATAATAGAATACGCCTAGCGGTATGCGGAAGGCTGTATGCTTCTGATCTTCTAGGTCCATCTTTATTTGGTTATATCCTAAAGACCCGTCCATAAATGAAAAGACCTCATGAGTGGAGGTGTTGTCGATCATAAGCTCCGTCACTAGTACATGGAAGTCATCTTCCGGACACGCCTTATTAAGTTCCCGAAAGTCCACATAAATCCAGACGGTCCCGTTCTTCTTCGTTAGAGGGATAATATTGGCTATCCAATCCAGGTATTGTACTTCATGGATGAAGCCGGAGTCTATGAGCTTCTTGACTTCAGTATTGATGCTCATCTCGAGTTCGAGCCGCATCCTACTTGATGCTTGTTTGACTGGCTTTATCCCTGGGGTTATGGCCAGCTTGTGTACTTCTATCTCTGGATCAAGATTCGGCATCTCGGAGTAGTTCCAGATGAAGCAGTCTCTATATTCCATAAGTACTTTTCTTAGGTTGTCTACTTGTTCATCAGACAGCAGCTTGCTAACGAACGTTGGTCTTGGATCATCTTCTGTTCCCAAATCTATCTTCTTTAATTTATCAGCGGTGGTATGGATTCCATCTTCCAGCTCCTTAAGTGCTGGTGGCAGTTCTGAGATCTCCTCGTCTTCATTGGCGAGGCAATCAAAGAGCTCAAGCATTTCTTCATCTTCCTTATCATTGGAAAGCCTTATCATATGGCATACATGGGTGAGCTTTCGTTTCTTGGGCTGGCCGCGCTCTGATTTGGTAGAGTATTCTTGTATTGGTGCATGCTTTTGCGGGGGCTCCACTCTCCAGCTGTCACTTAGCGTGAACCTGCCTTGCCTATATTTCTCTTCCGTCTAATTCTTGAAGACGAAACAATCTTCGATAGGATGACCAATGACCCGATGATAGAGACAGTAATCTAGATGTAACATTTCAGAAAAATATAAAATAGTATTTTTGGATTTAAATAATAAAAGAATAAATTTCACGAATATCATATGAATATAGATTTGAGTTTTCGTAGAATGGTATGATTATATACCTATATTTTGGAAAATAATTGGAATTTAAAATAAATTATAAATTATGAAAGCATTTATTTGATTTGGGCATTTTACAAATTAATATATATTATTTACATACAAGTTAAATGTTAAACTTGATTAGTATTTCACTAATTAGGTATTAAACTAAATTTATTTTGTTAACCATGTGTTAATGTGCCGTGACACATTTTAAATTCTATTCTTGCATAGTTTTATTTTCCCTTTTGATTTTTCATTTGTAAAATAGAAATGATAAGTAAAGAAAAGAAAAGAAAAGAAAAGAAAAATGAGGGGGGGGGGGGGACAAAGAGACATGAAAGTATGGGTGAGAGAGAGAGAGAAAGAGAATGAGAGAGGGAGAAAACATGGCTACAACCATTCAATTCCTTTCCTTCATCATTTTTCTCACCTCATTTCTTCACCTCCTTCTTCTTCATTTTCTTCCTTTCATTTCTCCACCTTCTCTACCCCCACAAAATCACCCCTAAAGTCACCTTAAATCCACATGGTCCATTCACAAAAAATGTTCTTTATCATAACCTAAGCCACATGGAGTGATCAAGTTTCAGTTTTGGGCTCATTTGGCCATCTTAGAAAATTCTTGAGTTTCTTTTTGAGGTAATAACTCCACCTTTAGATTATTTTTTATGTTTCCTAACCTCATATATTAGTTTAGAGTTAAAAAGTTTATGTTTAGTGAACTTGGAATTTTCTAGGATGATCTTTAGTGGATGTTATGAGTAGTGGTGATGTAATTGAGGCTTAGTTAGTGACTACAACCCTATTAGTGGTATAATCCTTGACCAAACATGAGTTTAGAAGTTTCACACATGAACTTAGAATTTTCCGATATCGGTTTTGATTGAGTATTGATGTTCAAATGGACTCTGGGATGACTTGGGGACTCTAAAACTTAAATAGCAGATATTGTGAGATGTGCAGACAAGTAGGAAGCTATTCTAGAAACCCGAGCCCAATCCCCCAAGTTTTGGCCGCAAATTTATTGATTTTGACCGCAATTTGCGGGTCAAGTTAGGAACTTGGGTGTGGATTTTGGTCTGTAGCTTACTCATTAGATAACCGGACCTACCCTATATGCAAAAAAGCCAATTTCACTTTAAGAAAAATCTTGGAGCATTTTACTATGTTTCCGCTTATGTTTTCCGACATTTGAAAACTTGGTTTTTGATATTTGAGTTTTAACTCGGTCGTTTGACATTATCGGGGGTTGTTTTGTTGTTCTAGAACGTGTTGACCATAGGTTCTAATCTATGTTTCCTTCGCTTGTCGTATCGGTTTTAAATTTGGATTTTTATACGATACGATATGTTTTGATTTGTAGGTATAAGCGCGTGGATTTTCGGACGACAAAGGAGGGCAAGGCATCGATCAGGATCGACTAGAGCGATGCATTGTAGGTGAGTAGATGAATATCTACGGAGGAAGTCGGGTGGATGACATATAGCAACCCCGCAAGCGTAGAATTAGGATATATACTTATATGTATATTTATGTAGATATTAGATGCGTATACCTAACTAATAGGGTTCTAGGGTACTATAAGCAATAGTAGTATACTTGTCGGAAGGTATATTCTTAGTTCTAGTTTTTTAGCCTTGATATATATGTATATACGCTTATATATATATATATATATATATATATATATATAAATTTAAGGATAATTACGATACGACATAATGAGATGAGGATATGATATGCTATGATGACACGAGTCGATATGATGATATGAGGCGATATTATATGATATGATATGAGATGTCATGACATGATACGATATGACATATGATGAAATGAGATGATGATGTACGTGAATATAGATCCATACTATTGATTTGATGATATCGTACAATGGATTATACCGTACGTGAAATGATAACTTATGTATATATCGACTCGAGAAATATTGTTTTTAAACCACTTAAGGAGATATAAGGATATATTTAGAGCCATACCTATTTTCAAAGCTAATGAATCGTTATGCACTTTTAAATGAAAACTTTAAGGGACGCTATGAATTTTTAAATGGTATCTTTGTTTTCAAAAATATCGTATCCCTTATTTTCAAAAAACAACGATTCGTACTATTTTAAACTATAATTGTATGACTCGTACATAGTTGAGTATTTTATACTGTTCACGTTTACGTTTTTCTTATTCTGTTTACGCTCGCGCTACGATTTCTTATTTCTGCATACGCTCGTATTATTTTCATTTACGACATATATACTACGTTTCGTGTCCTTATCTTTATACGAATTCATCTGCTAGGACACACGCACCATTACCGATTGTAATATTTCAGAAATATAAAATAATATTTTTGGAATTTATATAATAATAAAATAATATATTTCACGAAACTATTCGAGTATGAAATTGGGGTTTTCGTAAAATGGTATAATTATATATACCAATATTTGGAAAATATTGGATGTTAATATGAATTATTAATTATAAAGGCATTAGTTGGATTTGGACATTTTATAAATAATTATGCGATTATTTATATGCAAGTTTATACTAAACTTGATTAGTGCACTACTAATCATGATTAAACCAAATCCATTTTGTTAAGCCATGGCTAGTGCACCATGACACATTGTGTTTGACACATGCATGGTTTCATTTATTTTGTCGTTGTTATCTTTGTTTTTTAAATGAGAGGGAAAATGAGAAAAAAAAAGAAAAGATAAGACGGGACAAGGAGGCATGGCCATGAAGCATGGGGCAATGAGAGAGAGTGAGCATGAGAAAGAGAGAGGAGAGAGAGAGAGGTTATCAATCAACTATGGCTTCATTTCTTTCATTCTTTCTTCCTTCATCTCCCTCTTTCTCCACCTCCTCTACCTCCATGAAATCACCCCAAAACCACATCAAAATCTCATGCCACCTTCACAAAAAATGACCACCATCTCATCTTACACCCTTTAGTGGGATCAAGTTGGAACTTTGAGCACTTTGTAGCATCTAGGGTTTTTCTTGAATTGCTTCCAAGAGGTAAAATCTTCACCATCCTTCATATTATTAAGTTTCTTAACCTCTTAGTTATGTTTAGAATCCGTTTGAGTTAGATTAGTGATCTCGGAAAATTCCTAGAATGTTTTAGTAGATGAATGGAATTGTAGATATGTAATTGAGGTTGAGTTAGTGACCCTAAACCTTTAGTGATGATAATCCTGGACAAACTTGAGACTAGAACCCCAAAACACGAACTTATAATTTTCCCGATGTCGGGTTTTGGCGATTTGTGTTATCTCTGTAGAATCTGTTATGACCCGAGAGCTCCATAAAATAAGTTCCCAACACAGAGAGGTGTGCAGGCAAGTAGGAGTTTACCCTTGAAACCCGAGACCCTAACCCCTTGTTCAGATCGCAGATTTAATAGGATTGGCCGCAATATGCGGCCATATTGAAGAGTTTGGAGTTGGGTTTTGGACTATGGTTCCCTTATCTGATATGTAGACTAACCCTATATGCAAAATATCCTAATTTGACCTAGGGTAGAATTCGTGAGTGATTTTCCATGTTGCTGATTTCGGGTTTCTGATTTCTGAAAACTTGGTTTTGGTATTTGAGTTTTGGCATGGTCGTTGGACGTTCATACGTCAACGCTGAGGGCTATTTGGTTGTTATTGCATGCATAGGCTATAGGTTCTAACCTATGAGCACTTCGCGTGACGTATCGGTTTCAGACATGGTTTTGATATCGTTACGATGTGCATTGATTTTTAGGTACCTTCGCGTGGACTTCCGAGACGATGAGGGAGATCAAGATGTTCATCGACTTCGGATAAGCAAGGATATTGCAGGTGAGTAAATCTATATCTACGGGGAAAGTCGGGTGGATGGCGTATAGCACCCCCGTAACTACAGTAATGGAATCGATATATAGAATATATATTTTGGAGGAACTTATGCTATGAACTTACTGATATGATCAAAAGATTTTGTATGAGATGATATGATAAATACAAGATGGCATGAATTGATATGTTGACTTGAGGATGTGAAGCGATATATATATATATAATTGAAAAGAGGACAAGTACGAGATGATATATTGATAATGTATGATATGAGGTTGATATAGATATGCCATGATATATATATATATATATATAAAAATGTATATATAGATATATGAGAATGAATGATGATATGTTGTACGAGACTATAGATCCGTGCCCTTGTTGATTTATAGGACGATATATCCTTAATCTATTTGATGACACCGTACGATGGATTACCGTACGCAATAAGATATACCGGATGATTTACCCACACTCGTGACATGATGATGATGTTCGATGATAGCGCCGCATCTGATACTATGAGGCTGGATCGCCGACTTATGGATTTGTCTTGATTCGGAGAATCATTGCTTCTAAACACCTTAGTGGATAATGGGTTATATTTGATATATCCAAGAGTAGTTACATATCTTATTATCGTTCATGTTATGCTGTATTAGTCTCCGTGACATACGTACTATGTTTCCAGCATTTACCTGTATAGGGCTTCATCTGCCAGTACACCTGCACTATTACCGATGATGCGCATGTTACACTTACACAGATTTGTCGGCTCGCACATTCATCATCGGTAATTGCCATGCCACTTACATAGTAGAACTGCTATACCACGGTGTTTCTCTTGACTGAAAAGTACAATCATTGTTCAGTAATTATCACATGACATGCTTACATGATTGTTTGCCGCCGAAAACATAGACGAACCGCGATGGATCGTCTTGCCTGAATTTCATGGCAGATGCTATTTGGATTTATCCGTCCACCTCTTCGAAGATACCAAGTTGATTTATGGCACCATATATCGGAGGTTTGGACGGATGCGGCCATTGTAGCAGACTTCATCAGATTCCTCCTCATTTTATGAGGGGTTTTTGATTGTGGGGACGCTCTTCCTTGCAGGCGCAAGTCCCTGCAGTTAATTATGTTACTGCATTGCGATAACCAATTTCTCCTTCTCCAGCAGTTCACTTTGTGTCGTGTGTATTTTTATTTTTTAAGGTTGTCTGTGGATTGTATACAGAGACTAGTTTGTGTTGTCTCCCGTAGGGAGCGGATCGGTCCAAATCCGTATATTTAAGATTTGGGTTTGGGTCAAGGATTTTCTTGACGGGGTTTTGAACTTAGGTTGTGTATTCCTTCAGTTCAAAAATATTTTTGTTTTATTTAAGGACCGTTAATCTAGTTTGAGATTAAGATCAACTTAAATATATAAGTGAGCATATGGGCTCGATTTGTTTTTAAACTAAGGATACATTAGTCTTGTTTGAGACTAAGATCAACTTAGCATTTTAGGATTATTTCTTTTAAGATCCAGCAATAGAGTATTTAGACTCAGTTGTAAGACTTTAGTAATTTAGCCAATTTGAGATTTAGTCTGCTTAGTCTTCCCCTCCTTTTTTGAAAAGTGCTAAGCACTTATTTGGGCTCTGTTTATTCAGTCCCCTTTTTATGCAAAAGTGCTGAGCACTTATTTGAGTTCTGACGCCTACATATAATCATGTGGAGGTTTCAATCATGGGCATTGCCCAATAAGTGTTCAACACTTTAATCATTTTGTTTTTATATGGAGTGCTAGGCACTTTTTATGGCGTCTACGTGCTTTTCACGTGCGGCGCTGGGCGCTGCCCAATGAGTGTTGAACACTCAGCCGTTTTGGCTTTTTGTGGAGTGCTAATCACTCTTTCCCCTTTTTGTGGCGCCCACGTGAGGAACACATGAGGCGCTGGACGCCGCCCAATCAGTGCTAAGCACTTAGCCGTTTTGGCTATTTATTGAGTGCTAAGCACTCTTTTTTTCTTCTCTTTTTTTGTGGCGCCCACTGATTGATCATTTCTTTGCGTATGCGTTTTGAAAAGATAGATTTTGAAATCAAAGAATTATTTAACCGCAATCAAGAACGGCATCGCTTGGTAGCTAGCCGGTGAGTACGGGTCGGTCCACAGGGATGTTGTGTATTTCCTAATTTGGTCTAACGAGTTAATTCCAAATGGTGTTGGGTTGATTATCACTAAAAACTAAGTTGAATTAGACTAGAACTAGAATCTTGCTAAGGTTAGGTTTAGGTTAAGTTTGGAAATTGAAGATTTCCTCACCGCTTTCAATGCTCTAATTTGGATCTCTTTAGGTGTTATGGTAATAATTAATAAATAGGATTAGTACCATCGGGAAGAAACTAGGTTTCTTGCTCTAGGTTCTTGTCCTTCCTTTCTTAATTATTACCCTAACCTCCATGGAAAACATATGCAACCGGTCGTTTATACTACGGTATCACCGCTACCTCGTGGGGTAGGGTGCCGTAGGGAACGGTGTGTGTATGTATGCATGGAGTCCTATTAATTGTATGTGATGGGCAAGAAAGGGGTGAGAGATTTTCATCTCTCAAGCCTTCCCTATTCCTAACCCTAACAAGTGAGGAACTACTCACTCATTAGGGAATTGATAAACATTGTTAAACTATCTAACTAGGGCAGATAAGAAAATTATACTAAGGCAGAAATAAAATTAACTAGGTTAATGAAATAAAATTACTTACTTTATTGATGGCTCTCTCTAAACATTTACACCGAATTTAGAATTCTGAATAGATGAAATAAAAAGAGGCATAACCTAAAACAGGTTTTAGGATTTCTATTTATAGAACATAGAAACCCTAGGGTTACAATCGAGTCATATCTGTAATTACAAGTATACCCCTAAGAAGACTAGTCAACGCGCCGACGCACCGCCAGAATTCGTACCGACCCGGGCTCAACATGTCCGCGGAACCTCGGCCGAGACCCATGTTTGGCCGCGGATCCGCGGCCATATGGGGGCATCTTGGGCTGCAATTTTTACGGGTTCTTTCTGTCGCTTTTGGCTCCTTGTTTCTTCACTTGATTTCTCAGATTTTCTTCTAGTTTTCTTCCAGATTTCCACAGTGAATAATGTCGTGGACTTTACCGCTTGCTTCGTGTCGAAGTCTTGAACCTTGCGCTGTCTTTGTACTTTGTGAACTTGTTCATTGATCTTCGTTTATTCTCCAAACTGTAGGCTTGATTAAGATTCTTTCATTTGTTGGTCGTAGTCTCACTTTTGTATCGTCTTTTCATCATTTTCTCTGTTTTTATTCCGAGAACCTGTAACCTGCAACTATGTAGCAGACATGGATCAAAAGCACCTGTTTATTTGTAAAATGAATAAGAATGGGGAATATAATAATGCAAAATTATGATATGAACAAATACCCCCAAACTTATCTTTTTCTCATCCTCGAGCAAACCTAGTTTTATTCTAGCCTTACTTTCGCAGGGAAACGCGATTGCACCGAGCTCGTGCAACAAGCCGTTAAACCTCTAGGTGTCCCTAGTAGGAGGAGTGTTTTCTCTTAAGGGTTTTCAGCGGATACTACCCACAAAATCCTATCAATTTGGCCTATTAACTTTTATTCTCCAATTAGATTTTCCAATAAGGAATTCTATTATCTTCGACTCATAAATTATCCACCCGTATTTTTCATGCTTCCTTATCATTTAACTTAAGATTATATATATTCTTGTGAATTTACTTAGCTTTTGGCATCTTTTAAGTTTTCCTTCTAGGGTTCCATCTCAACTTAGGAATTTTTATCATCTCTATTAAAGATATAAGTCTTATCTTTCATTCCTATATCTTATCTAAACCCCAATCATATACTCCTACGTGTATATATCACCCCTACACTTGGAAATTCAAATCAAGCTATTGTACTCTTGTCCATCGTCCAAAGTACTATGGTGAATTTTTAGATGAAATTGCTAACACATTCTTCATGCGACCGTTAATACTTCTTGAGGTACCAACGACTGATTACAAAATGTGTTTGCACGTTAAGACGTAATTCCTAGTCTTGTAATACCTAAGGCTTTAGCAGTGACTCCCAAACCAGTTGGTCTAAGGCACTAGGTGATAAAGCACCCTCGCTAAATATTTTTTCTATTTATGCAGCCTTAAGTAATTACAAAAACCAGTGTTTATTTTTTATCTCTTTATTCACACTTGTATTTTTATTTTATTTTTCTTCATACTAAGGACTTTAGACAAGAGCATTTCAAGGTCTCTTCTACTATTCCAAGTTTCAAGGTTCGTGTTTGTGCAATTTGTAGGGTATATTTTCAGAATCTAGACTTAAGCTTAGGAATTATTTTTCAAACTTATACTTTAATAAAAATATCAATACTTTTCCCTTGTTTTAACTTAGCCCAAGAAGTCAACTCTAAATTTGCCTATTTCTAAATAAACTACAAGGACATATACTTTCTACCGTTAATTTTTTAAGAAATGTTATTTTTAGGGTTTTTAATTTACTAAGTCTAGGATCTAGTTGTTCCTAGCTAGTTAACCTTCTTGTCAAACTCAAGTCAATTATGGCCAAAATTGAATGTTTTAATTTTTATAATTTTTGAAAATTTTCAATTTTTTATGGGTTTTAAAATAAGTATGCAAATGCAAAAAATGTACATATGAATGCGAAGGAAGAAAGCTTACCGAGCATACCCCCAAACTTAAACTTGACAGTGTTCTTACTGTCATAACACACCAAGAGGGTCAAAATTGTCGGCGCTCCCCTGTTTATTTATATACAATTTTTTTATTGTTAAAAGAAAAACAAAATATATATACAAAAAGGTCCCCCCAAACTTAAGTTGAACGATGTTACAAGTCAATACCAAACTTTGCAAAGACCAAAAGTCAACACCAACCAGTTGAAAAATTTATCTGTGTAGAGTATCGGTCGGTGGCATAACATGTTGTACCGAACTAAGAAGAATTGGGGAAGAGATAAGTGGTGGTATGGAAAGTGTCTGTATGTATGTGGAAGTGAAGAGATAGGTGATGATGAATCAAAACGAGAATATGAATGATCAGAAATCAGTGGAAGATTGGCATTCTCGTAGCTTATTAAAAGAAAAGGGGGTGGTTCAACTTCGAAAGGAGGAGGTTGATTATCCACACAATCCCCGAGATGTTTCAGTGGATCCTCTATTGACTTGGCATCATCCATCATATGCATATGATATTTAATTATTAGGGAACTAATCTCCTCGATGTCCGTCATAGTCCAGCCGAAAGCTTGCTGGTTATCTTGTAAGACCATTAAAAGGGCTTTCTCTTGCTCGAAAGCTAGAGATGCCGATATGATAACGGGAAAGGTCTCATTCTCACCTAGGTAGGCATATTTAAGGTGAGACGGAAAAGGCTTGAGTTCGAGTTTCGGAAGCGAAACAATTGAAGGTAAAATTGGGGAGGCTATCTCGAACTCAAAGGATTCCAACAATGGTTCGAAATCACTGCAAGCAACCGAATCGGATGGTTCAACTAACTCATCCAAAAATTCAAAGGACTCATACTCGGGCGGTGAGTCGTCAAAATCATCCGAAAAAATGAAACATTCGTACTCGTTATCGGTTGTGCAAACTGTGTCAGATTCAAGGAGGGACGCACTAGTGGCGTCAAAACTGTTGTCATCAAGGAGGGACGCCCGTCTCTCGAGGAGAGATTGTGACGTCCTTACTCGTTTCCCCAGGATAAAACGAGGAGACTGTTCGAACTGGCAGTGCACAACGGGCTCATCACTCTACCGGAGTCGAGACACCCACTACAACTGAACGATGTTAACGATCCCAGTTACTGCCCCTACCACCGAGTATTGGGCCATTCGATCGAAGATTGCTACGTCTTCAAAAACTGGGTTGAAGACCAGTATCAACAGGGAAAGTTCGCGCTGTCCGAAGACTGGAAGGTGAACCCGCCACAACCACATGCTCCGAAAAAGATGGACATGCCGGGGGCATCTTGCTCGTTCATAGAGAAAGCCCCATGGACCGAAAAGTCTGTAAACTAGAAACTCGCCTAAAAAATGGCAACGGTAGACCGAAATGTCGTTAAACTAACGATGGACCATTATGTCCTAAAACTGGCTACTGACCGAGACGTCGATAAACTACTACGGATCGCAGCATCTAAAGGCTGACAAAAAAAAAGAAAAAAAGAAAAAAAAGGGTATGTCCACAAGCAAAATGGGCACGGATGGAAACCTGAAAGGGCGCCGTGAGTAAAAACAGCAGGACTATCGGCGATGTTTGTGAAAACCCGAAAGGGCGCAGACTCGTAAGAACCAAAAAAAAAAGAAAAAAAAAGAAAACGGTATGTCCATAAGCGAAATGTGCACGGATGAAAACCCGAAAGGGCTCCGTGAGTAAAAACAGCAGGGCTACCGGCGAGTTTTTTGAAAACCCGAAAGGGCGCAATCTCGTTAAAAGACACTTGCAAGGTCCTCTCGACCTTGTAAGGAGAAACCACCCGCGTGAGATCCTTACGACTCATAAGGGAGCAACACACTTAGGGATCCCCACGATTCCTAAGGAGAAAACACACTTACGAGATCCTCACGACTCGTAAGGTGAATTCCCCTTTGAGACCCTCACAGCTCATAGGATTCAAAAGCCTTAAGCTACATGGATCTGAACCCGTTCTTAAGCCATCACAACCTCCAATGCTGCCCTACATGCGGCTTAACGCTGCCCCTTGTATACAATCCACGGGCGCGAATAAACATTTCCCTAACAAAGTCCCATCCGTGACTAGGGATATGTTTACACAGTGAACAACCCTTGTAAGTCCTCTCGACTTATAATGAGAAAATAATCTTGTAAGATCCTTACGACTTATAAGAGACCATACACTTAAGATTCCTCACTATTTTAAGGAGAAAATGCACCTACGAGATCCTCACGACTTGCAGGGAGAAATACCTTTATGAGACCCTTACGGCTCGTGAAGTCAAAAGCCTTAGTTGACAGGACCCTAACCCTGTTTCCTAAGCCACCTTTGTTCGACATCGACAGAGGCAAATGATGATTCGCTCCTGGTAATATCCCAGTGGTAGCGATGCTGATGCCTAAAACGGTATCAAATTCCAAGTCCTTTTACGGCAAATGATGATTCGCTCCTGGCAATATTCCAGTCGCAGCGATGCTGATGCTAAGATTGGCATCAGATCCCAAATCCCATACTCGCGAGAAAAAATCAGCGAGCCAAAAAAATACATATGAAATAGCCGAAATGATGGGGCAACTTGCAACAAAATCAGCAAGTAAAAATATATGCATACAAAAATAGCTGAAATAGTTGGGCAACTCGCAATAAAAAGCAGCGAGTAAAAATAAAATAAATAGCCGAAATGATTGGGCACCACGAAAAATAGCCGAAATGATTGGCCAATCGCGACCTTGGCGATATAAAAGCTGAAATGATAGAGCATCGCTGAAAGAAATAAAGAAAAATGAAATTTATGTCCTACAGGTGATATCACATCAATCCCTGTTTACAATCCAGGGGCGTAAACAAAGAGAGAACCATATCATCCCACCAGGCTGCATTAGAAGAAGAGCCAAGTCTCGACGGCCACATCTACAGTCTGAAGACCCACAACGGCGTTCCTCCTCATTCCAGCAGGATTCGAACGTGACATCAACAAAGCGGAGCGACGACAAAATCCCAGCTCCATCTCAGCATTCGTCTCTATACAACATACGAGATGTCAATAACGGCGTTCCTTCGTAGTCCAGCAGGATGCAGACGCAACGTCAACAAAAGACCTCACGGTCGAAACAAAGTGGAGCGACGGCAAAATCCCAGCTCCACCTCAGCATTCGTCTCGATACAGCAGACGAGATGTCAACAACGGCTTTCCTTCGCAGTCCAGTAGGATGCAGACGCAACGTCAACAAAAGACCTCACGAAATCGGAGTGATGGCAAAATCCCAGCTCCACCTCAGCATTCGTCTTGTTAAAGCAGACGCAATGCCAACAACGACGTTCCTTCGTAGTCCAGCAGGATGCAGACGCAACGTGAACAAAAGACCTCACGGTCGAAACAAAGTGGAGTGACGACAAAATCCCAGCTCCACCTCAGCATTCGTCTCAATACAGCAGACGAGATGTCAACAATGGCGTTCCTTCGCAGTCCAGCAGGATGCAGACGAAACGTCAACAAAAGAACTCACGGTCAAAACAAATCGGAGTGATGGAAAAATCCCAGCTACACCTCAGCATTCGTCTCGTTACAGCAGACGCAATGCCAACAACGGCGTTCCTTCGCAGTCCAGCAGGATGCAGATGCAACGTCAACAAAAGACCTCACGGTCAAAAAAAATCGGAGTGATGGCAAAATCCCAGCTCCACCTCAGCATTCGTCTCATTACAGCAGACGCAATGTCAACAACGGCGTTCCTTCGCAGTCCAGCAGGACGTAGATCCAACGTCAACGAAAGACCTCACGGTCGGAACAAAGCGGAGTGATGGAAAAATCCCAGCTCCACCTCAACGTTCGTCTCGATACAGCAGACGAGATGTCAATACAGCGTCCTTCCTCCAACAGGATTCAGACACGACAAAACAAACGAAGCGAAGGCCAAATTCCTAGCTTCAGGGTCTTGACGACAACTCATATAAAGCCTGAAAGACAATTGGAGATCATCCCACACCAGCGCGGAGTGGTCACCAACTTGATGTTCGTCTCGATACAGCAGACGAGATGTCAATACAGCGTCCTTCCTCCAACAGGATTCGGACACGCCAAAACAAACGAAGCGAAGGTCAAATTCCTTGCTTCAGGATCTTGTCGGCAATTCATATAAAGCCTGAAAGACAATCGGAGATCATCCCACACCAGCGCGGAGTGGTCACCACCTTGACTTTCGTCTCGATACAGCAGACGAGATGTCACTACAGCGCCCTTCCTCCAACAGGATTCGGACGCATCAAAGCAAACGAAGCAAAGGCCAAATTCCTAGCTTCAGGGTCTTGACGGTAACTCATATAAAACCTGAAAGACTATCGGAGATCATCCCACACTAGTGCGGAGTGGTCACCACCCCGACGTTCGTCTCGATACAACAGACGAGATGTCACCACAGCGTTCTTCTTCCAGCAGGATTCAGACGCGACAATCAAACAACGGAGCCACGACAAAATCCCTAGTTCCAAACCTTGACAGTTCACCAACAACCTAGAGACAACCACAACATTCGTCTCGATACAGCAGACGCAATGCCAGCAAACGAAGCGAAGGCTAAATTCCTAGCTTCAGGGTCTTGACGGAAACTCATATAAAACCTGAAAGACTATCGGAGATCATCCCACCCCAGCCCGGAGTGGTTATGACTCATCGGGGCTCTCCAAAATGAGCCTAACCTCAAGTAAAAAGCGGCATGGAAAAATTCCTAACGCTTGCTCTTCCGACGGTCAAACTGCCTAGGAGGATTGCTTGAAGATGTCTTGTCCAGCCCCCGAAGGGATCAGAGACATGACAGTCGCAAGGCTACTCGAACATCAAGATTGCCTATCGAGGAATACATCGGCCAACACGACGGTACGATGGACAAAACCCTAGTACCACAAACCCTAACGGACCTCTGTCGTAAAGAGTAGAGGTTAACTGTGACGTTAGGATATTCTTGCGAGAACTGCTCGATTCGTCTCGACTCGTAAGGAAATTAGTGTCTTTGTGAGAGCTTCTCGATTCGTCTCGACTCGTAGGGAAAAGCCTTAGGCAATGGGGATAAGGAACTGTTTCCTAAGCACTGGGGCCTTGCAAGTCGGCCCAAAATGGACTCTTGCATACTATTCACGGGCCACACTCTCCAAAGTCGAATCTCGACAAGGAGGGAAACAACCGCTTACAAGTCCTCTTGACTTGTAGGAGGGAAAATTCTCTTGGGAGATCCTTACGACTCTCAAGAGAAAACGCGCTTAGGAATCTTCACGATTCCTAAGGAGAAAATACACCTACGATATCCTCTCGACTCGTAGGGAGAAAAGTCTTCATGAGACCCTCACGGTTCATGAAGTTGAAAAGTCTTAGCTAACAGATCTGAACCTGCTTCCTAAGCCATTAATACCTCTCAAAGAATTCAAAACAGAATGCTCTCTATCATCTACAGGCTACGCTTACTGAGATAACATGCCGGCAACAAAGAAAAGAGAAGAAAGTGACAGTGAGGAGAACATTTTATTCAGTCGAACGTTCAAGACATATCCATTCATGCATGTGCAAAAGAAGCTTGATGTATAAAATAAATACATAGGAATGAAAGGGCTTGGTATTCATACTTCGGAAAATACCTACATTGAGGGAAACAACGAATAAAAACATAACCGGAATGTTTACAAAGGCACGACATCGAATCCAGGGCATGGATTGAGAAACTCAAAAGTAAGACCATTTAAAATGTTCCAGGCCTTTCGAACCATCCAAGTATGCTTTCTTTCGCGATCACAAGCGTCGGGATCCTCACGGATGTCCTCCACCCTCCGATAGGCAGCAAGTATTGCCGCCTGTTGAAAAGCCTGATGCAAAAGATCAACAAGATTGTCCCGCCTTTTTTTTGAGATTAGGCCCATCAGATACACGAGTGCACCTTGTCTTCGGCATCATCCAATGCCTTAAGCGGCATGCCGGCACAGAATAGGGGAAGTGCTCCCCAAATTGCTCCCACGATAAGCTTCAAGAGAGAGGAACGTCGAGGAAGAAGACAAACCAAAGTCATCCCTAAGCGACCTCCCTGTTGAAGCAATGCTTTGACTCAGGAGTAGGTCAACTCATCAATCACTTACGAGTCCTCTCGACTTGTAAGGAAGAAAATTCTCTTGTGAGATCCTTACGACTCTCAAGAGAAAACACACTTAGGAATTCTCACGATTCCTAAGGAGAAAATACTCCTACGAGATTCTCTCGACTCGTAGGGAGAAAAGTCTTTATGAGACCCTCACGGCTCATAAAGTTGTAAAGTCTTAGATGGCAGATCCTACCCCTGTCTCCTAAGCCATCACTATCTTATAAAGAGTTCAAGATGAACTGTTATCTACTATCTATGGGACACACTTGCCAAATCTACATGCCACCGAAATGGAGAAGTTACTCATGAGCATATAAACTACTTCACGCCAGAGTAAAACATAAAGAAATAAAAAGGTGCGGCTCATGGAGCTGAGGGTTTGGGACTATATCCCTTAAGATTTGAGATTTGAGTCAATGATAAATGACGACGCTTGTGTCCACTCGTTATCTTCTCAGATCAAGATTCTGAAAATTATATATCAACCCGAAATTGGTCATACACTATGAATTAATCTGCACTACTTCACCCACGTATATACTTACGCGGGCAAAGTAGTGGGGGGCATTTGTTCCCGCCAAAAATTTCTGCGTAAAAGAGCCAAAGGCATCAAACGACAGCGATACGTTTAAGAAAATGTGAACCAGTATTTTCCGGGCTGTATTTTCACAAACTCCCATATGAGAAACAGCTAAATTCTGATGGTATTGAGAGCATCTCGAAAAAATCTTCGATTTGATATATTATGGGCCTCATAATTCATCCGAGATCAAAAGTTATGAGCAAATGTGCTATGCACATATGATCTAAGGAAGAAGATGCGAACCAGTATTTTTCGAGCTGTATTTTGACAAACTCCCGAATGAGAAACAGTTAAATTATGATGGTATCGAAAGTGTCTCTAAAAATCCTTCGATTTGATATATTATGGGCCTCATAATTCATCCGGGATCAAAAGTTATGAGCAAATGTGCTATGCACGTGTAATCTAAAGTAATGCTCTACTACATGGGGATTGCACTTTTAGTCCCACATCGGGAAAACGAGAGATCTCTTCTTTACCACTCCCATATAAATAAGAGGGGATACCCCTTAGAAAAGGTAGAGTTCAATCCTCAAAGGATTCAATTCTCAAAGGAGCTTAGTTCTCCATAGGAACTTAGTTCTCCAAGATAGGAGCCTGCTCCTCCCCATAATGCGCATATTCGCAAGCGCCATGTGCGCTACGTGCAATGCACGTGTGCCCGCCATGCGGGCACCACGTGCAATGCATGTGCGCACCACATGAGAATATTCAATAATATCAAAAGAAGATTCGTTCTCCATAGGAGCCTGCTCCTCCCCATAATGCGCATATGCGCAAGCGCCATGTGCACTACGTGCAACGCACGTGTGCCCGCCATGCGCGCACCACGTGCAACGCATGTGCGCACCACATGAGAATATTCAATAATATTAAAAGGAGATCCGTTCTCCATAGGAGCCTGCTCCTCCCCATAATGCGCATATGCGCAAACTCCATGTACGCTACGTGCAATATGTGCGCCCAACACGTACGACGCACGTGCGCGAACGCAAAGAAGCATTTTTTCAGCAGCGAGAAGCTTAAGCACCAGCATGTTCTCCCCCTGATGAGTGGGACATGGTTCAAAGGGTACATCCCTCCACACCTTTGATATATGGCACTGTAATCTCTCAGTGTCGTCGGAGAGGTGGTGGGTCCCAACGACCAATGATCCTCCTTTCCAAAATAAAAAAAAAGAAATAAAAAAAGAGAAAAAATGGAGAAACCCCCCTATAATCTTTGAGAAAACTCAAAGAAAGAAGAGCATGCTCTCAGCAAAAGAAGATTTTTCTTCAAGGTAAAAATGGTGAGAAACAAAGAGATGGATTCATCTCACAATTAAAAAGAAGAATTATCTTCTTAAAAAAGATCATAGATCTAAAAGAGACCAAGGTATTTCATAAAAGAGATCAAAAAACATCATCAAACAATAAAGAAGTATTTACTTCATTTACAGATCATTGATCTACAAAGGCAAAGCCCTTTCAAAAATAAGAACTGTTGTTCTTAAAATCTTGAGACAAAGCCTCTCTTTTAAAATCTTGAGGCAAAGCCTCCATTTTAAAAGAACATAAACTTGTTCTCTGATCATAAATTTGATCAAATGCACTTTGCGCTACTGAAAAGTGCCTTGCACTCTTGAAATGCGCTTCTGCGCTCCTTGAACCGGCGCTCAGCGCCAAAACGTGCCACTTGTTAACCACGTATGCAACTTGCGCTTTGCGCTGCTGAAATAGCGCACTGCGCTCATCATCTGGCGCAAAGCGCCAAGTGCGCCACCTGTGCGCTACTTAGCAGAAGCGCACTGCTGTCACGACCCAAGTTTGGATGTGACCGTCACTTAGATTGTATCATATCTAAAGATATGCACACAGTCCAAGTAAGCCGAAAACCAAGATCAAAATCCTTTTTGCGGAATTCCTTATATAAAATTTTAATTTTTAAGTAAAAATCACAAGTTATGAAGTTAAAATATTAAACAATTATAAGGTGTTAAGTTTGGTTGCATCCCTAGTTGGGATCAACAATAACAACAACGGAAAATAAAATCTCAGTATATAGGCATCAATACTGTTAGTGTATATGCCCTAGAGGCCATTACTGTATCATACTAGTTTGTATATTACTTAATGGAAGCTTGGGATATTCACCTTGTATAGACAATTTTTCTCAAAATAGTAGTATGCTACTTGGTTTGTTTCTACTTTAATGTGTGCATGTGTTTCTTATAGCATATTGCCTTTACACATTAGTGGAGCCCTTAGGATCTTTGCTTGATTACCAGCGTTGTGATGGCAGTCACACTCGTGGGGGCTGGGTAATCCACAAGCACATACTTATGCAGGTCCCTTGTCGTAGGACTATCGAGACAGGGCATCGATACTCCGGAGTAGACTAGCGTATGCGCTTCTCATCCCAGCTTGGGAGACGGTCTGTCCCACAGCCGTCAGTACGTCGTACTTGAGATAGTATGTGGGTGCTCGTTAGGTTACGAGTACACTGGACAGGACTCATCGGGAACTGTTGGTTGGTATTATACCTATCGTTAGTTATCAGTTCCCAGGTGACATGAGTACAGCTTAGTCCGTTGACTTGACACTGTCACTTCGCCTCGAGTGTGTTCCCACTGTTCTTAGATTGCTACCCTACCACGGCTCAAAGGAGTCATGCAAACAGGTAGCGGTTGGGTGCAGTCCCGAAGCACTTGGAGGCAGTGATGGTTAGACAGGATTCGTCTCTCCCGGTATTGGGGGTTGATATCGCGCTGTGTCTAGGAGAGCCATTACACAAAGTCCCTGGCCAGGGCAAGCGAGATATACTGGTAGGTTTCCAGTGTTATCTTAGGGTGTTCTGGGCTACACTCCGACACGACTTGTACCGCTATTAGGGGATTGACGTTTACCGCCCCCCTAGGCCCGCCATGTGATATTCTTAGACGAACAGACCGGACTGTACGGAGACTGTCACATTCAGGCTCAGTAGGAGTTCAGATGGGTTCACCTCGTCAGTCTTCTTATCGGCATCTACCTGGGGACCGTTACGTACAGCTAGTGCCGCTTGCGTTCGGTGGTTAAACCCACTGCCAGCGTAGTGTCGAGTCTTTAGAGTCCCACACAGAGGGTTATTCGCCTTTAGGCAAAACAGAGTAGAGGTCGCATGGTTTTGCGACGGGGTTCGTTCATATCCGCGCACTTGTGCACGTTTGGTGTCCGGACAGCTTATAATAGCGGGTTTTGGTTTAAGCCAGATCCTAGTATATGTTTTGGGATTGGTTTTATCTCATTGTATTCGTGTTCCTCGGAACATGGGTACGGGTGTGTATGCACAGTTGACTGAGGCAGAGGCATAGGACTTTTATTAGGGTCGATAACCGTTGTCTTTTTCCTTAACCCTAATGTTTATATGAAATATGATTATTAATATTAATTAATTATAATTGTGTTATGGTTAGGGTTGTTGACCATTTGACTATGGTTGACTTGTTGACCTATGTTGACATATTGACCATCATCATTTCACATGAAAGATGCTCTTTGATTCTTGCAAAATTCATTTATGTGAAATGATAATGGTCATTTCAAGTTAACCATCACAATTATCTTTAATTAATTATTTAATTATCATAATTCACATATATGTGAGAAGGTTGATATTATCCTCTCACTCTCTCATTCTTATTCTCTCACATCCTCTTCCTCTTTCTCAAAGCTCTCCCTTTCATGAGTTGAGAACCATTAAGCTTTTGAGATAAAACACCAAAATCATTCTCTACTCTTTCTAAGGTTCTAGGTTTAGCACACCAAGCACCTTAGTTACTTCTAGTTTGAGGTAGGAGCCAAAGGTAGAGGCCCTCGGGTGGATCTTTCTTCGGCAAGAGAAGGCGACGAGGACGACCCGTTCATCCCACTCCAAGGAGCAAGAAGAGAAGGACTTCAAGACTTAGGTATAACCCTTTAACCGAGTAGCTAACTCTCTTAGCTTGGTTGTTAGTTTATGTTTAGAAAAGATCCTCCTTTTTATAGTCCATGTTGCCTAGAGTTGTAAAAATCGATTTTTTATACCGTTTCCGCCTCCCCGTAAGCACCGGGGTGGGCAACGTGGACTTACAGTGGTATCAGAGCCTAGCTAAACACAAACTAGCAAGTTATCAAAGTATCTATAACTTCGATCGGAAAAAAATCGCAAAACACTTTTCAAAAACCTAACTTTCTGCCGATTTTTAAACCTGCTTTAAAAATAATAAATCATACACTAAAAATCGGCTCAGGGTTTTTACAGAACACACAAGAAAAACGATCCAGCGAGTCGACCAACTCACCGCGGAACCGCGACAAGAGCATGCTCTTGCCGCGGATCCGCGGCCGAGTTGACTCGGCCGTGGGTCGTTTCTCCTGCAGTGTTCTTATATTGATGTTTTGGGATTTTTAGGATGGTTTGTTTCTGCCCAGATTTTCCAGAGAACAAATTTGTTTTTGGGGTGGTTACAAATCCGTATTTTGATCGAACTTCTCTAGACTTTGGCTAATGGGTTATATCTGTGATGTGATATATGTATTGAACGTCTGCTAATTGCTATACGTCGATTAGTGGGGGTTATACATATCTGTGATCTGTAATGTTGATGGTTTGTGTATATGAATTCGTTGGATTGTCGCGGATGAATAGCCGGGGGGTTGTGAGATGAGAGTTTTCATTATCTTTCAATTCATGTAATATGTAAATTGATGTAATATTATTTATATGGCCGCACAACCGGGATGGGGTTGTAGCCGTCATTGTATAATTTCTTTTACTGTTTTTGCTCCTAGGATAGACCCAAGATGGGGTGCACAAACTACCGGGTATCTCGAAGTGCCGAGTGGCCCACTCACGGTGTTGAAGGAGGTTGCTTCGCTTCGGGTACTTGGCGGGTAGTTTGCCGCACCCGTAGGGGTCTAGGGTGGGGTTTGGCTATTCATCGCGACCGTGTAATCCGCTCTTCGTTACAGGCTCGTACGGAATGCGGATTCCTAGTATATCCAATGTGTACATCTGTGATCTGTAATGGCTATCATTGCATGTGACGAATGTATATATCCATATATGATATTTATTTAGGCGTTGCTTATGTTTTGCATCCGCGCTAGTCCAGCCCCCGCTCTGTCGTTAGTTAAGTAACCTAACGGGTGATGACGGGACCCCGTGGCGAATGCGGATGGCATAAGCGTACGTCATATTTTCGTTGTTTTCTGCAATGGTAGGATTAATTGATGGGACGCATTAAAATTAATGCAAGAAAATAAACCAAGTAAAAGTCGTTGGAACACTTTCAAAACCACTCGGTTCTTTTCAAAAACCAACTTTTAAATGCGGAGCATGAACCACTCCTTTTAAAAGCTATCTAGTTCCATCGATTAATCAAGTTCATTACGTTCACGGTTTCGCCAAAACCATTCGTAGCCCTCCATCATTTCAGTTAAATATTCGGTAGTATTCAAGCTATGTATTTTGACCTCACGCCAAGGCATAGTGATTGGTAGCTGCCGGATATTTATCTGTTGCATAGATAGAATGCGTTGGTTTGAGACAGTCGTACTGCCATTTTGGCCTACGTCAAGGATAGGTAGGGGTGGGTTCAAATTTACCTGGATAATGATGGGTAGAACTTGACATGTGACTTATGACATTTTGACCTCACGCCAAGGTCATAAGAGCATGGGGCAAAAAAATCCACATCGGGAGTTTCAAAAGAAACTGAAACTTGCTAGCGCTGCATACCATTTGGAGTGTGATGATTCTGGTAGGATTCCTTCAGTTTTGTCACATGATGATATTTGGATCCCGATCCTACTGTAAGTATATGCTACTCCTCCGGAACTTTCTCACTTAACGATCAATGCTATAAACCAAGTAGGTGTCTAGAAAGGTGTTAGCGGGGCTACGCCCACAGGGAAAAGAGATTATTTAATTAAGGAACTTCGCGAAAGCGTTGGAAAACCTCCCTCGAAGTACCGATACTGGCCTGGCTGAACGGTTAAGCAAGAATTGTACGGTGAGATTGATCCCAACTAATTCTTCCTTTATGGTTTGAGGAGGGATTCGAGAGACAGTGGGAGCCATCCTGTTTAGACAAATTAAAAACCACTCTAAACTTGCAAGAGCATCATGCTAAAGTGTTTCTTCTCTCTCTCCTAATTGCAGCGACCAAACATCATGACTGGACTTAAGTTACTACTAGATAAAAACATACTGACAGGGCCAAACTACAAAGATTGGCTCAGGAATGTCAAAATGGCAATCACTTATGACAAGTTGGGGTATCTCCTTACCACCAAAGCTCCTCCTGTCCCAGGTCCCAAAACCAGCGTCGCGGATAGGGAAATCCGTAAGACCTGGGAAATCGACTGCGCGAAGGCCAAGTGCCTCATGCTTGCCTCTATGGATAATGACCATCAGAGGAGGCACGAGAATATGGACCTCGAATCCATATTTCTCCATACAAAAGAACTGTATGGAGAGCAATCCCGTATCGCCAGATATGAAGTCTCGAAAAAGCTGTTTTCGGCGAGATTGGCCGTCGGATCATCGGTAGCGGAACACGTGCTTAAGATGATTGGCTACATAGAAGAGCTCGCGGACCTTGGGACCACATTAGAGAACGAGCTCTATACGGACTTGATTCTCCAGTCCATTCCTTCCACTTACGCCCAGTTTATCCTAAACTTCAACTTGCAAGAAAAGGAAGTTGAACTTTCAGAACTCCTCAACATGCTGAGGTGTGCAGAGGGCACCCTACAGAAAGGTAGGGAAACATCCACTTTGTTTGTAGGAGGATCTTCCTCTTCTAGGTCCAAGGCGAAAGCCAAGGGAAAGAAGAAGAAAACCCCCACCAAACCAAGGGGCGGTGTTAGTAAAGTGGATACGAAGGGAAAGGCAAAGGCAAAGGTAGCGGGAAAGCTTGTGGGGAAGGAAGAGTGCTTTTACTGTCACAAGAGTAGACATTGAAAAAAGGATTGCAGGGCTTGGAAGGCCAGAAACCAGGATCTGAAGCAAGTTGCGGCTTCAGCTTCAGGTGTGTATGTTATTGAAAACTGTCTATCAATAAACTCTACTTCCTGGGTATTGGATACCGGATCAGGATCTCATATCTGTAATTCTTTGCAGGCACTGAGAAAGCGTAGGGTTTTGAAGGTAGGTGATATGACCCTCAGAGTTGCAAACGGAGCTAGCATGGATGCTGAGGCCGTGGGGGACTATCACCTGGGAATGTCAGATGGATATGTTTTGGTTTTACGTAATTGTTATTTTGTACCCAATGCAACTTGTAATATCATTTCTGTATCTTTAATATCTAAATAAGGTTATGAATTTGCATTTGTAAGTAATGTTGTAAACATTCACCTTAATCAAGTTCTGATTCGGTCAGGTACATTAAGCAATGGTATATAAACCAACCATAGATTTTCAATGTCCAGAATACACATAAAAGAAAGTCTCCGGAAATAAATCAGGCTTTCTTATGGCATTGTAGACTGGGTCACATCAAAGAGAGAAGGTTGACGAGGTTACATACAGAAGGATATTTGGATCCGTTCGAATATCAATCATATGCAACTTGTCAATCCCGTCTCAAAGGAAAGATGATAAAGACTCCGTTCACTGGACACGGAGTAAGAGCGAGCGAGCTCTTGGGACTCGTACACAGCGACGTGTGCGGTCCAATGTCTACGCATGCGCGAAGCGGTTATTCTTACTTCATTACTTTTACGGATGAATTTTCAAGGTACGGATATGTCTTCTTAATGAAACATAAATCCGAAGCCTTTGGAAAATTCCAGGAATATAAGAATGAAGTAGAAAAACAAACAGGCAAAAGTATCAAGACACTAACATCTGATCGAGGCGGTGAATACTTAAGTGCCGAGTTCCTGGATTACTTAAAAGAGAATGGAATTCTCTCTCAGCTTACTCCTCCATACACCCCGCAACATAACGGTGTATCAGAGAGACGGAACCGAACCCTATTGGATATGGTACAGTCCATGATGAGTAATGCTGAGTTGCCGCGATCATTCTGGGGATATGCGCTAGAATCAGCTGCATACCTTTTGAACCGAATTCCAACTAAGACTATGCCTACCACACCATATGAGATATGGAGTGGGAAGAAACCCTATTTTCAATATCTGAAAATCCGGGGATGTCCAGCTTTTGTCAAAAAGCAGCATACGGACAAACTCGAGGCACGCTCAGTACTGTGCAAGTTTGTGGGATACCCAAAGAACTCCAGGGGGTATCTTTTCTATTACGCAGAGGAACAAAATGTCTTTGTTTCTCGTAATGCCCACTTTCTGGAACACCAGTTCTTAGAAAAGGAAATAAGTGGGAGCGCAATAGAACTGGAAGAAATTTCAGAACCACGAGCTATTACTGAAAGCTTAGTAGAACCAGAGGGTTCGAAAGATCAGGACATTCCTGCGCCGCTCCGCAGGAGTAGTAGGCTGTCTCATCCGCCCGAGAGATACTACAGTTTTCTCATAGACGGGGATAGAGAGGATTGCATCATTGATAGTGATGAGCCGACTAGCTTCCAGCAGGCCATTCAGAGCGTTTACTCGGTAAAATGGCTGGATGCAATGCAGACCGAAATGGAGTCCATGTACACCAACAAAGTATGGACGTTGGACGTTGCTCCAGATGGGGTAAAACCCGTAGGATGCAAGTGGATCTTCAAAAGGAAGATTGGTGTAGATGGACAGGTTGAGACCTATAAGGCTAGACTTGTTGCAAAGGGTTTTCTTCAAAGACCTGGTTTGGACTATGGCGAAACCTTTTCTCCAGTGGCTATGCTGAAATCCATTCGGATCCTTCTTTCCATTGCTGCCTTCCACGATTATGAGATTTGGCAAATGGACGTAAAGACCGCTTTTCTAAATGGAAATTTAGAGGAGTGTGTCTATATGGACCAGCCAGAGGGTTTCATTCAGAGTGGGAGCAGCGGAAAGGTGTGCAAGTTGCTTAAGTCCATCTATGGACTAAAGCAGGTATCGTGGAGTTGGAACATCTGTTTTGATGAGACGGTCAAAGAATTTGGCTTTATCAAAAATCCAGATGAACCATGCATCTATAGTAGATTTGTAGCAAGAACTGTCGTATTCCTCGTTTTATACGTGGATGACATTCTCTTAATAGGAAATGACATTCCTATGCTACAATCTTCAAAGGGTTCTTATCACACAGGTTCTCCATGAAAGACCTGGATGATGCCTCTTACATTCTGGGGATCCGGATCTATCGTGACAGATCCAAGAGGATATTAGGACTTTCACAGTCCAGGTACATCGACACCATACTGAAAAGATTCACTATGGAAGATTCCAAGCGCGGTAATCTACCGGCTTGTCACGGGATCACCCTCTCCAAAGAGATGTCTCCCAAGACTGATTTGGAAAGGGATCGCATGTCTATTATACCCTATGCTTCTGCGGTAGGCTCTATAATGTATGCAATGTTGTGTACCAGACCGGATGTAGCTTATGCACTGAGTGTGGTAAGCCGGTATCAGTCAAATCCTGGGGAGAAACACTGGATAACGGTAAAGAACATTCTCAAGTACCTGAGAAGGACTAAGGAGATGTTCTTGGTGTATGGCGGAAAAGACCTCCAGATCGAGGCCTTTGCTGACTCCAGCTTCCAGAGTGACAAGGATGATTCTAAGTCCATGTCAGGTTATGTCTTTACCCTCAATGGAGGGGCGGTGTGTTGGAAGAGTTCCAAACAGGAAACCATTGCTGACTCGACGATGGAAGCGGAATATATCGCTGCTGCAGATGCCGCAAAAGAAGCCGTCTGGATGAGGAAGTTTTTGACAGAACTTCAGGTGGTTCCGTCCATTGTTGATCCAATACCTCTGTATTGCGACAACAACGGGGCTATAGCTTTAGCGAAGGAACCCAGGTCCCATCAGAAGTCTAGACACATCTTGAGGCGGTATCACCTGATCAGGGAGATCGTGGGTCGCCAGGAGATCGAGGTTCGGAGAGTTGCTACGGAAGATAACACTGCCGATCCATTCACAAAGGCCTTACCCCAGACTCAGTTCGAGCGGCTGATCGAGATGATAGGTCTTCGATACGCCAGTACATGGCCTTAGTGCAAGTGGGAGATTGTTAGTGTATATGCCCTAGAGGCCATTACTGTATCATACTAGTTTGTATATTACTTAATGGAAGCTTGGGATATTCACCTTGTATAGACAATCTTGCTCAAAATAGTAGTATGCTACTTGGTTTGTTTCTACTTTAATGTGTGCATGTGTTTCTTATAGCATATCGCCTTTACACATTAGTGGAGCCCTTAGGGTCTTTGCTTGATTACCAGCGTTGTGATGGCAGTCACACTCGTGGGGGCTGGGTAATCCACAAGCACATCCTTATGCAGGTCCCTTGTCGTAGGACTATCGAGACAGGGCATCGATACTCCGAAGTAGACTAGCGTATGCGCTTCTCATCCCAGCTTGGGAGACGGTCTGTCCCACAGCCGTCAGTACGTCATACTTGAGATAGTATGCGGGTGCTCGTTAGGTTACGAGTACACTGGACAGGACTTGTCGGGAACTGTTGGTTGGTATTATACCTATCGTCAGTTATCAGTTCCCAGGTGACATGAGTACAGCTTAGTCCGTTGACTTGACACTGTCACTTCGCCTTGAGTGTGTTCCCACTGTTCTTAGATTGCTACCCTACCACGGCTCAAAGGAGTCGTACAAACAGGTAGCAGTTGGGTGCAGTCCCGAAGCACTTGGAGGCAGTGACGGTTAGACAGGATTCGTCTCTCCCGGTATTGGGGGTTGATATCGCGCTGTGTCTAGGAGAGCCATTACACAAAGTCCCTGGCCAGGGCAAGCGAGATATACTGGTAGGTTTCCAGTGTTATCTTAGGGTGTTCTGGGCTACACTCCGACACGACTTGTACCGCTATTAGGGGACTGACGTTTACCGCCCCCTAGGCCCGCCATGCGATATTCTTAGACGAACAAACCGGACTGTACGGAGACTGTCACATTCAGGTTCAGTAGGAGTTCAGATGGGTTCACCTCGTCAGTCTTCTTATCGGCATCTACCTGGGGACCGTTACGTACAGCTAGTGCCGCTTGCGGTCTGTGGTTAAACCCACTGCCAGCGTAGTGTCGAGTCTTTAGAGTCCCACACAGAGGGTTATTCTCCTTTAGGCAAAACAGAGTAGAGGTCGCATGGTTTTGCGACGGGGTTCGTTCACATCCGCGCACTTGTGCACGTTTGGTGTCCGGACAGCTTATACTAGCGGGCTTTGGTTTAATCCAGATCCTAGTATATGTTTTGGGATTGGTTTTATCTCATTGTATTCGTGTTCCTCGGAACATGGGTACGGGTGTGTATGCACAGTTGACTGAGGCAGAGGACTTTCATTAGGGTCGATGACCGTTGTCTTTTTCCTTAACCCTAATGTTTATGTGAAATATGATTATTAATATTAATTAATTATAATTGTGTTATGGTTAGGGTTGTTGACCATTTGACTATGGTTGACCTGTTGACCTATGTTGACATATTGACCATCATCATTTCACATGAAAGATGCACTTTGATTCTTGCAAAATTCATTAATGTGAAATGATAATGGTCATTTCAAGTTAACCATCACAATTATATTTAATTAATTATTTAATTATCATAATTCACATATATGTGAGAAGGTTGATATTATCCTCTCACTCTCTCATTCTCATTCTCTCTCATCCTCTTCCTCTCTCTCAAAGCTCTCCCTTTCATGAGTTGAGAACCATTAAACTTTTGAGATAAAACACCAAAATTATTCTCTACTCTTTCTAAGGTTCTAGGTTTAGCACACCAAGCACCTTAGTTACTTCTAGTTTGAGATAGGAGCCAAAGGTAGAGGCCCTCGGGTGGATCTTTCTTCGGCAAGAGAAGGCGACGAGGACGACCCGTTCATCCCACTCCAAGGAGCAAGAAGAGAAGGACTTCAAGACTTAGGTATAACCTTTTAACCGAGTAGCTAACTCTCTTAGCTTGGTTGTTAGTTTATGTTTAGCAAAGATCCTCCTTTTTATAGTCCATGTTGCCTAGAGTTGTAAAAATCGAATTTTTATACCGTTTCCGCCTCCCCGTAAGCACCGGGGTGGGCAACGTGGACTTACAAATACGAATCTTAGACATAAAGAAATGAAACCACAATTTATAGAACTAAACGATCTCAACTGTCAATAATATACATATCATCTCTCACTCTAAGTCATATACAGGTCTGATGGAGATTTTCTAGATACAAATACAATACCAAAATAGAAGGTTACTACATATGTAACCTACCTATCACAAGATGGAATAAAGCTGCAACCGTAGATCCGTACCACAGCTAACCGTCCACTCTACCCCTGCAAGGAACTGTGGCACAACGGGGGTGAGTTGCCAGCTCAGTGAATATAACTAACATATGACGGTTAATAATGTAAATATGACGATCATACTAACAGAATTGTGAACAAGTATAATGTATGATTATATATGAAAATCAAGAATCATATAGTCCAAACTGAAATCTCATCATTTATTCCCAATAAAATTCATTTCCCCGTGTCCATCATCGACACAAAACTTCCATTTCTCACAGACATCATTCCTCGAATGATCCTGACATCAACAAGGTCCACTATGTATCCGACTGTATTCCCCACCGACTCAGTCTGGATAAAACTGTAAATCCGTAACCGTATATCCACCGACTCGGTTCGGAATAATACTATAAGTCCGTAACCGCATATCCACCGACTCGGTTCAGAATAAAACCAAAAAAACATCTCAGGTGTACATGTCACATCAATCATGAAAATCACTGGATTTATTCAATAGTATTCAAAAACTCAAAACCATAAATCCTCAATACTGCCATTACCTCTTACATCAACATAGAATACTCAGATATTAAACATGATATTGATGATGCAATTTACCACTATTATTGGGGTATAAGATACGGTATGAATCATTTCAACAATAAGTTTGCTAAGTGTAAAAGTGACATGGTAATATCGACGAGATGTGTGTAACATATAGATGTGCACGTGGCATGACTCGTCGATACTTGTGTAGTGTTCTAGCAACTAAACAAGTATATATGAATGAGGAATGCATATGGTCAATTTGGTATAACAAAATAACGCATTGATTTAAATAAAACTACGGGCGTATCACGCCATCTTTACACAATTCCCCGGTAGATGTTTAGTCTACTCACCGGAAATGTCGAATCTATTCAGGAATTTCCAATCCTTTCCCTTTCCTCGCTGCCTTCGTAATTCCCGTATTCGAATCTAATATCACAATTTAACGTATATAAGAAAACGGCTATTCCGACATGACGGAAATGAAAAACACCCGTTCCTACGTACTAGTTATATAATATATGACTATATCGAGCTATTAAACACTTAACCTTACTGGATTTTAACCCTAACATGCATCGCTACAGAATTTAAATCGCGACGTATTTTAACCGTGTCGTATTTGGTGTTTTAAGATATCCTTTCCGATATACGCTTCCAGATTCAATCTGAAATGAAACTAATTTAATTAAACAACACCAAAATAGCCAAAATTATACACTGGAATCTACCTAACAAAGAAAACACACCTAGCTCCCTACATGGCTGGCGACGCCGGAATTCCCTTTATGGCCGCCGACCAAAAACCGGCCCTCTGGGTTCGTGGCACTATGGTTTGTTCTAGGTGTTTCCTACATCATTTTAACACTGTTTTGTTAAGTTAATTATCTTCTAAATAAAAGCAGATTTCAACAGAGCTTAATGTTAACCAAAATACGATATTATGTGACTTGGTTCAATTCAACTTAACTAATCTACAAAATTTAAATTACCTACTGTGTTTAAGAATTTTACCCTCCAATTAGCTGTTGGAAAAACCCTCCAAGATGCTAAGTCCCTCCTAGCTTGATGGTGAGGAAAAACCTAGAACATAGCTTCTTCCCTCTTCTTCTTCTTCTTGTTCTTTCTTTTTCTCTTTTATTTTTATTTTGATTTCAGAAATTTTAGAATTCTAAATTAATTATGACCTGAACATAGTTTATATATGGCAATTGAAGTGATAAGGTGAAGGAGGAGGTGGAATCAAGCTAGATGTGTTGGTTTCATGCAAGTAGGATGTGTGAGATGGGTGTTGTGCATGCAAGCATGAGGTGTACTAGCCTTATCTTCAAAATTTGCCTTAATTTGAAACTAAATTCTGAATTAAAATGAGTTTCCATCCCATTTTCATTTACCCCCTTAACAATTTTCTATTTGCACAAAACTCCTAAACTTTACCTAAAAACCCCTTACAACTTAGTTTATTATAAAACACACATTTTATTAAAATGAAGCTAAAATAGTCACAAAAACCCATATAACTTATTTATATTGTATACAAATTTTTTTTTTAAATTGTTTTACATAGAACTTATGAAACTTAACCTATTTGTTTCTAACAACTTTGCGATATATCATATTATTATTAAATTAAATTAATTTTATTTATTTCTAAATTTTCAGAATGCTACAACTGCGCTCTTTGACTGGCGCAAAGCGCTTGACACGCCATGTGTCCTTTTCGTGTGCGCTACTTGGGAGAAACGCAATGCGCTCTTTAATTGGCGCAAAGCGTCTGGCACGCCACGTGGCGCGCTGTCAGAACACACATTGTTCTGATGAATGTTATGCATTCAATACAAGACAAAAAAATGTCAGGATCTAATGCTCAGCATTATTAAAAGGGCCAAGCCCAAGTAAAGGCTCAACAGCCCAGAACAATAAAATGTTAAACATTTTAATATTTTTGGACTTAGCCCAATTCTGGCCATAAGTCCTCAACTTATATTGAACTGAGCCCATCTGCTCACGAATATTCAACAGATCTTAGTCCCAAACTGGGCTACAGATCTTCCAACCAACTCACACCGGTTCGAGGGTACATCTCTTTACTCCTCTGATATCTGTCGTTGTAATCCTTCAACATCTTCAGAGAGGTGACGGGTCCCGACAACCACACATTTCTACGGACCGTGGTGTCCTTAAACTCATGGACTACGATGTCCTTAAACTTCATAGACTATGATGTCTTTAAACTACGGACTGTCGGGTCCCTTTAAACCCATGGACTACGATGTCCTTAACCTCGGACTGTGGGGTCCTCAAGCCCATGGACCGAGATGTCCTTAAACTAACATTGGACCGAGATGTCCTTAAACTAACATTGGACCGTAATGTCCTTAAACTAATCGATCGCAATATCCCTAAACTAAACAATTGAGCCAAAATGCTCTTTTGATGGATCTAAACGATTCTGTTAAGTTGATCTTAGTCTAAAATTAGACTAACGTATCCTTAATAAACGTTTAAGTTGATCTTAGTCTCAAATGAGGCTAACGTATCCTTAAACCCAACCCCCAAACCCAAATCTAAGAAGATACGGACTTGGACTAATCCATGCCCTACGGCGACAACATAAATTAGTCTCCGTATACAATCTACGGGCAACCACAACAAAACAAACACCCACGACATGAAGTGGCCATCTGGAGAAGGAGAAAGTTGTTACCACGATGCGGTAGCGTAATTAACTGCAGGGGCTTGCGCCTGTAGGGAAGAGCGTTCCCACAATCAAAACCCCCTCAAACGAGGGGGAATCTGATGAAGTCTGCTACATCGGCCGCATCCGTTTAAACCTTCGATACATGGTGCCATAAATCAACTTGGCATCTTCGGAGAGGTGGACGGATAGCACCAATTAGCATCTGCCCCGAATTTCAGGCAAGACGGACCTGCGCGGTCACGTATCTGTATTTGGAGGGGAACAACGCGGTTTCTCGTGATGTGATATTTCGTGTCTACCATGAGTTTTCTCGGTTCTGAGCTATGTGATACCCGGTTCGAGGAGTGAGGAAGAACCTTCTGCGGGTACATGGTGGACCCGGTAAGGTGTCCCAGGGCAAGAAGATCGTGAAGTAGACGATAAGCCTGGCAGGGGATGCACTACCTACTTGTGATAGTTTGGGCTCAGCGGTTATCCGGAGGATACCGACTGGAGTCGTGAGATCAGATAGACATGAGGGCCGATCCGAGGATGCGGTGCCCGAGTTATGAGGATTTACGCACATTTCTACGGACCGTGGTGTCCTTAAACTCATGGACTACGATGTCCTTAAACTTCATAGACTATGATGTCTTTAAACTACGGACTGTCGGGTCCCTTTAAACCCATGGACTACGATGTCCTTAACCTCGGACTGTGGGGTCCTCAAGCCCATGGACCGAGATGTCCTGAAACTAACATTGGACCGAGATGTCCTTAAACTAACATTGGACCGTAATGTCCTTAAACTAATCGACCGCAATATCCCTAAACTAAACAATTGAGCCAAAATGCTCTTTTGATGGATCTAAACGATTCTGTTAAGTTGATCTTAGTCTAAAATTAGACTAACGTATCCTTAATAAACGTTTAAGTTGATCTTAGTCTCAAATGAGGCTAACGTATCCTTAAACCCAACCCCCAAACCCAAATCTAAGAAGATACGGACTTGGACTAATCCATGCCCTACGGCGACAACATAAATTAGTCTCCGTATACAATCTACGGGCAACCACAACAAAACAAACACCCACGACATGAAGTGGCCATCTGGAGAAGGAGAAAGTTGTTACCATGATGCGGTAGCGTAATTAACTGCAGGGGCTTGCGCCTGTAGGGAAGAGCGTTCCCACAATCAAAACCCCCTCAAACGAGGGGGAATCTGATGAAGTCTGCTACATCGGCCGCATCCGTTTAAACCTTCGATACATGGTGCCATAAATCAACTTGGCATCTTCGGAGAGGTGGACGGATAGCACCAATTAGCATCTGCCCTGAATTTCAGGCAAGACGGACCTGCGCGGTCACGTATCTGTATTTGGAGGGGAACAACGCGGTTTCTCGTGATGTGATATTTCGTGTCTACCATGAGTTTTCTCGGTTCTGAGCTATGTGATACCCGGTTCGAGGAGTGAGGAAGAACCTTCTGCGGGTACATGGTGGACCCGGTAAGGTGTCCCAGGGCAAGAAGATCGTGAAGTAGACGATAAGCCTGGCAGGGGATGCACTACCTACTTGTGATAGTTTGGGCTCAGCGGTTATCCGGAGGATACCGACTGGAGTCGTGAGATCAGATAGACATGAGGGCCGATCCGAGGATGCGGTGCCCGAGTTATGAGGATTTACGTGTCAATGCTGGACACGGGTTTTTATGATGTTTCGAGTGTCGATACTGGACACTCAGGTTTCATGATGATTGATGTGTCGTTGATGGACACACGTTGGTTGATATTCACATACATACATGCATATGATTCAGATGACTGGATTTTACATACTGATTACTGGCACGCCATTGTTGTTGATACTTATGCATACACGATCACCCTAGATACCACATAGTATTACCTTCATGTTACAGTATGACATAGGGATCGTTGTCCATTCGATTTCTATCTGTTGATATTTTCTACTTACGAGTTGGCAACTCACCCCCGTTGTGCCACAGTTTTCTTACAGGTTCGACCGCTTGGATCAGTAGCGGCATCGCTGGCACACAATTTTCTTCAGGGTGTTTTGCTTTGGTAGGTGGGATACACATTTGGAGCGTGACCACCCTTGTACCTATTTATTTCTATTGTATCTAGTTAAAACTCCATGAACCAGAAACTAGACATTTTATATTTGGTAGACCAAGACACAGACTTGTATATTTGCGAGACTTAGAGAGAGATGGGCGTATGTTCGCTTTTGAGCTGGATGATATCTTGCTATACTTATTCTCTTTCTGTGTTTGATCTTCTCCGTAGGGCGTCGTATATACTGCTTTATTGCGTGGTTGTGATTCCGCCAAATTGGTGAAGAGCTAGCTCCTGCTTGGGGATGCCTTTTATTGCATGTACGTGGTTTTGGATTAAAATATACAAGGGAGGTGCTGCCCAAATTTTAAGGACGAAAATGTTTTCAAAGTTAGTAAACTGTTGCATTTTCATATGATATGACTTATATATTAAAAGGATGGCTTGAATTTCATTATGCTAATGTTTCAAAACTGCACCTCCATTATTTTCCGCAAAAAGGTTTAGATTATCTGGGCTTCGGCTTACTTGAATTACGTTACGCCTTTAGACGTTGCGTGATTTAAGTGCCGGTCGCATGCCAAATTCCGGGTCGTAACATCGATGATGCGCATGTTGCACATATACGTACTCGCCGGCTCACACACACATCATCGGTAATTGACATGCCATATACAGATTAGAAATCGCGATGTCACCGTATCGCCTTATAACCTGTCGAATTTTAGTTATTGTTTAGTACCCAGTACCACACATGTTAGTTCAGATATTGCACTTCCTTACCTAGTTACACGGCACACTCATATGAACACACTAACTATGAATTACAGTAATGTTCTGTGCCTATCATATTGTTTCATCATTGCTACATGCTTGTGAGATTTTGTTTTCATGAGATTTCTGGATTTGAGAAACCACATATACATTTACAAACTTATGATTGTTTTAAAAACGCGATTTCTCTTGATATGATATTTCGATGTCCACCATGAGATTTCTTGGTGCTGAGCTATGATGATTACCCGATTCGAGGAGTGAGGAGTCACCGTCTACGGGTACATGGTGGACCCGGTACGGTACCCCGAGACAAGAAGATCGTATAGAAAGGCGTTGAGCCCGACTGGGAAACACTACCTATCGGTGACAGTATTGGACTCGGCGTTAATCCGGAGGATACCGACCGGAATGATATGAGACAGATGGATATGAGGGCCGATCCGATGAGACGACGCCTGAGATATGAGGATTTACGTGTCGATGCTGGACACGGGTTTTATGATGATTTCGAGTGTCGATGCTGAGCACTCAGGATTTTATGATGATTTGTTGTGTTGTTGATGGACACACGTTGGATGATATATATTCATATAAATATATAACACAGATGATATGGTACTACATTTAGAGACATGCACGATATTATATATCTATACACATATGTATACACGATCACCTAGATACCACACGGTATGATATTATTATATTACAGTATGACCTAGGAGATCGTTATACATTCGATTTCTACCTGCTGATGTCTTCTACTCACGAGTTAGCAACTCACCCCCATTGTGCCATAGTTTTCTTGCAGGATCGACCGTTCGGATCAGTAGCGGCTTGTTGGCACATTGCTCCCTTCCGGGTGATTTGCATTGGTAGGTGGATTACAGTTTAAAGCGTAACCGCCATTGTATATATTTATTATTCATTTGTATCTATTTAAAAACTCCATCAACCAGACTATGAATATTTGGTAGACTTAGAGACCAGCTGTATATTCTTTCGGACTTAGAGTCGTGGTTTGTATATTCTTTATTTGGACTTGATGATGTGTGTTTTCTTTACTTCCTTTTTTGTGTTTGATCTTCGCCTTGGGCGTCGTATATTTCATATTGCATGGTTGTTTACGCCGATTGGCGAAGAGCTAGCTTCCGCTTGGGGATGCCATATTATTATTGATTATGTACTTGTTTTTATCAAAATTTACAAAAGAGGTGCTGTCCAAAATTTCAAATGGCGAAAATGTTTTCAAACTTTAGTATATGAACCCCCTTGTATCTTAAATGAACCTTACTTATATACTTTGAAAGAAAGAGCTTGATTTCATTATACCTTTATTTCAAACTTCACCTCCATTATTTTCCAAAAAGGTTTAGATTTCTGGGCTTTCGGCTTACTTGGGTTATGCTGGGGTCTTATAGGCTTCACGTGATCTAAGTGCCGGTCACGTGCCATTTCCGGGTCATGACACCGGATGATTAAAGGCATTTCTTGACGGGGCCTTTTAGACTCGGGCATTTTTAGCATTTGGTGCTTCATGACAAGGACGAATATCTTTCTTGTCTTATCACGGGGGAATGAATATCCCCGTCCCATCTTATTTATAAGGGCTGGGCGTGGGCGATACTTCCTTGGTTGACGTGGTATTCTGCGATCACCTTTTCCCGGTTGAGAGTTGGACGTAGGTGCCATCCTATTTTTATTTTCGCCACTTTGAATCATGTTCATCTCAGAAAACTGCATCTTAATACCACTCATTCATTATCTATTTTGTTATATATCGGTGCTATTAACCACTGTCTGCTCAGTTAATACAGATTACAGGTATCCGTGACACAATACTGGAAACACACTCAAAATCACGGATATAATGTTTGGGCGCCAACACTGCAAACAGAACAGAAAACTGATCGTGATTCAAAGAGCTCGTTTTTGCAAATAAACAAGTTTTGGTCCAACACATTACAAATGTGCACAATACTCTTGGTGACTTGGACCATGGTGGGGCTGCCTTGGCGCACATGACATGATGAATTGTGCAAGTAGGGAACATGAGCATTAAATGCTAAAAGATGTGATGTGATTTAAAGTATCAAGTTTCCCTCCAAGACTACTGAGTATAACCCAAGCTGGTATGAAGAAATTAAACATTACTAGTGGACTTGCTGAGTGCACTCGAGACCACCACACCAACACGAGCCCAATTGCCCAAGATTGGACCGGCGAGACCTTCCCAAAAACTGGCACCACCGGTTTTTCTGACTCCAAATGACCCCATTTTTCTTCTGGTTGTTTATTTGGGTCACATCATTTTATTTTTATTGTTTGTTTATTCTGGAATGAGGCCTATAAATACCAGATCAATGGGCAAGGGGAGATGATACTTTTGCTTTAGTTTTAGTTTAGAACAATTGTAATTTATAACTTGCTTTTACTTTGAACTCTTGAGCTCTTGCCCTTTATCTTGCCCTTGCAATTTATTCATTGAACTTACAAGCTTAAGATTTAGGTTCTTGAATTCAAAATTAGTGTATCTCATTTGAAAATCAATAAAAGTTCTCATTGTTCATTACATGTGACTTGCTTTCTATTGAACTTGTGAAATCCTTGCCTTGCTTTGATCTTGCAACCTCTTAAGTGAGCTTACAACCTTAAAGTTTGGTATTTTGATTTCACATTGGTACGGGCTTAAAGAACACTTGAAGATATTTGCACGTAGGATTTATCGGTTCTTAACTTTCTAACTTGACTTTACTTTTCTTGCAATTTTTGTTATGTATCTCACTCTTTTATTTTTTTATTTTTGCTTTGTAAATATGTGTGAGTAATCGATTTACTTGTTAAGGGTAGAATATGGTTAGTTTGTGTTAGGAGATGTGTTTGCTAAAACCTTAAAAAACCTTAACTTTTCAAATTGAAACTCCGACCAAACGACTCGCAATTCCGCTCCGTTAGGCACCCTATCCTACCACGATAGCGATGAATCCTAATCGTGACTGGATTGCGAGTGGTTTGCCGAAGGCTAAGGTCAAGAGACAACAACGGAAGGAAAAGGGACAAGAAATACGGATTTAGCACACAAACACAAATACCGTATTTCAAGTTCCCTAATCCACATTGTTGCCTATTGCCTTAGTGTTAATATCAGAATTGGGTTTATAAGGGAACGACAAACATCATCCTAACACAAGCTAACCTAAAACTACCTCTAACAAGTCTTTTTATTAAACATATCATAATTACGACACTTAGTATAAACAACAACTCAAGTTACGGTATTAACTCGTTAAAACAAGCTTAAAAACCTACCATTTCCCTATGGACGACCCGTACTCATCACGGCTCGCTACACGCGACACCTTCTTTGATTTCGGTTATTTCAAATTCTTTCTAAATACGACACGGTGAAAACGTGTTAATCAAATGGCTCCGTTGCCGGGGAGACGGTAACGCTTTTACACTTGCAGTCTCGGGTTAATTTGTGAATATCTTTGTTCAAAACTAACTTTCTAAACAGATTTAACGGAGAAAACACATTCTTTTTAAACCGACACGAGAACTAAAAACAATAATGTTCTCTGGATTTTTGAACTGCTAGCACACTGTGTTTTAGAATGAAAATCAAAGTATAAGAGTGGAATACTATTATCACATTGAGGAAACACACAAAATTTGAGCACCAAATTTTTAAAAACGACCGGCGAGAACTTGAAAATTCCCGATGTCGCCAGCCCCATTGTGAGGTTTTGAAAATATTTTTTTTGTGTTGCCTCCAGTGTTATGTTAGTATCCCATTTTTTATTGTTTGATTTTCTTAATTATTTGTGTTCAGAACTTTGGCTATCTATATCGCTTTCTAGCTCAAATATCCGTATTTTTCCGACATTTGCAGATTTGACGGATTGACGAGCAGCGATCGTGCGGAGCAAGGGGGCGTTTTAAAGTATAAGGGGATTGAACACTTAGTGCTAAAGATTCGGGTAGTTTGACCCGCGCAAGCATACCATTCAAAACACTCGGAGGCAATATCAACACGAGTTTCTTAAACTCAACTCTTGTGGTACGAATTTTTTCTAAACTTCCTCTTCTTAAATCCGACGCTCCAATATTCTTGTCTTTGCAGGATTCTTTGCAACATCGCCGCAAAAGCCAAAGAAAAACTAACCGTATTTGTTCCAGCGCCACATTTAAAGTAATTTTTTTTGATTGATTGTTTGATAACAAAACCTTGTTGATTTGCGTATTGCATCATTAATACGGACTTAAGGGGCTATAACACCAACTCAGATTGGGTGGGGATTTCATCACCCTTCGTAAGACCCCAGAAATCACTAATTGCATAAGTGTCACTTCAAGCTTAATAAAAAATATCTAGACTCAGCCAATTAAGGACTTGTCGCGCTCAATAGGACAAAGAAGATTGTGGGCATTCGGTCGTTTATCTAAACATGACTTTTGTGGTGTCTAGGCTAGACAAGTGAGGAGGTAACTTTAAAAGGCCCGTATCAAGGTGATTCGTGAGCGGAACCTTCCTTACCCCACTTGTGCTTACCTGGCCACAACTGGCTGTGAAGAGGCGATTTGAAGGTTATCTCACAATTTGTCGCTTTGGAACAGTTAGGAGCAGGTCTAGTGGACTTAGAGAACCCTAGTCTAGGTATTGATTGTGCATTTGTGACTGTGCATTTATGATTGTGTTTGTTGAACAGTCATTTCATTTTCACATCCTTACGAAACAAACACAAGTTCGCCACTTTTACCACCTTCACCAAATTTTTCTCCATTTTCGTTTTCTTACCCTCACATTCTACGCTTTGACTAACTAAACTCGTTTAGTGTATGTCCGCTTGGACTAGGGACGCTAGTGCCCGTTTAGTCCGCGTTTACTACGCGATCGACCCCGAAATCGAAACTCCTTCCACCCCTATTTCACCTTTACCTTTGCCGGCCAACTCCGACGTTGACCGCGATTCTGTTCATACATCTTCACCTTTACTTTCACCGTCACCAAATTCTTCTTCCGAGATGTCGGGATTTCCTCCTAACATCACTTTACCTCCTCCGGGAATTATTCCACCTCCATTAGGTGCGAATAACCCGCGACCACCTCTTGTTGAAGCGCCACAGCGAATTGCGCTCCAGGATCGTTTCTATCCTACCCGCGCTGCACTTCCGACTTGTCTTTCACTTCTACCGGCCAATGGGGATAATTTCGAAATTAAGCCCCACTTCATCAAGATGTTGCCAAAATTTCACGGGCTTGAATCCGAAGATGCCTATATCTTCCTTAATAAATTCCAGAACGTTTGTGCGATGATGAAGACAACCCAGCTGTCTGATGATGCTATATGGCTACGAGTTATTCCTTTCACTCTATGCGACCTAGCTGAAAAGTGGCTGTTTAGCACCGCATCTCATTCAATAACCAATTGGGACGAGTTTATAAAAACGTTTTAAAAGAAATTCTACCCACATCATAAGACCGCATGGATTCGAAACGAAATTAACTAATTCACCCAGCTTCGTACCGAACCTTTCTGGAAGTGCTTTGACCGATACAAGGACCTCCTTGTTCAGTGCCCTCATCACGGTATAGAGAAATGGAAAATTTGCCAAACTCTGAATCCAGCAACCAGACAGTTTATGGAGACCATCTGTCAGGGCCACTTCCTGTCCAAATCTGACGAGGAGGCTTGGCAATTCTTTGACGATCTTGCGGAGAAAACGCTGCAGTGGGAGAGCACCCGACCGAACACCTCAACTTCTTCTTCTTCTTCAGGTCTCTCTCGGACAGGAGTTCATCAACTCGACATCTCAATTGCAATGAAGGCCAAGATGGCTGCAATCACGCAGAAACTGGAAGCAATTAAGAGCAAATTCTCATCTCCTTCTCCTGCCCCTGTTCTTCCCCCTCGTACCATTTGCGCTTGTTGTTCGAATCCATCTCATTTTACCAAAGAGTGTCCTTACAATCCACCATCTCAAGGACAGGATCAGGTTAATGCTGCATTTCAGCAAAGACCAAGAAGCGATCCATACTCTTCTACATACAATCCCGGTTGGAGGAACCATTACAATTTCTCCTGGAATCAGAACCAGCATCAATTCCAAAGGCCTCCTCCTCCTCAACAACAAGCTCAATAACAATTTTAGCAACCTTTCCAACCCCAACCTTTTCAGAATCCGACGAACAACTTTGCACCCTGCAACAATTCTTTTCCTCAAAACAAATTTGTTCTGTCAAATAACAATAAGGTTTTCTCGCGAGAACGGAGTCTAGAGGCTTTTGTAAAGCAATCGACTCAATCCACCGCCAACATCCAGTCTTCTATTCAGTTTCTGGTGCAACACACTGCTGCACACAGGCAAAGCATCAAGACCATCGAAGCCTTTAAGCGAGCGAGAGAAAGGAAGGCTTCCATCTCAACCACTCCTAAATCCTGGTCATCCACATAATGTACATGCTGCTCTTGAACAACAGAACCATAATGTGAGTTCCGTTACTACGTTGAGATCTGGAAGAATGCTGAACAACAACATCGGCACACGAATTGATGATGATGACACCCCGGCCTATTCTCCATTCTTCAAAAGGCTCTTCTTCTTCAATCGCTGTTCCGAACGAATCCACATCTCACTCCACTCAAACTCCAGTTTTGGGATCCGTTCCAACTCCACAATCTCCTCCACAAGCATTGGACTCAACCAATTTCAAAAATGTTCCATTTCCAAACCGGTTGAGGTCCAATAAACAAAATCCACAAATGGAGAAGATTCTGGAGTTGTTCAAAAAGATTAACATCAACATTCCCCTCTTAGATGCAATCCATTAAGTCCCCTCCTATGCAAAAATCTTGAAAGACTTGTGCACTAAGAAGAGGAAATCTTAAGTACTAAAGAAGGGTTTCCTAGCTTGTAACGTGAGTGATGCTCTTACCTAAGATTTACCACAAAAACGGAAGGACCCTGGCTGTCCTACGATTTCTATAACCATTGGGGATAAGAACATCAACCGTGCTCTTTTGGATCTTGATGCCAGTGTTAACCTACTTTCTTATTCTGTATATGAGCAACTAGGTGTAGGAGAACTGAAACCTACACATTGTACTCTTCAAATGGCCGACTGATCTATCACCCATCCTAGGGGTGAGCTAGAGGATGTGTTAATTAAAGTTGGGGACTTCATATTCCCCGTTGACTTCATTGTTTTAGATACACAACCTGTAGCTAACCCCCGGAATCAAATTCCGGTGATACTCGGTCGCCCATTCCTTGCAACCTCAAATGCTATGATCAATTATCGAAATGGTTCCATGAACCTCTCTTTTGGCAACATGACAATTGAACTCAACATTTTTAGGTTAGGGAATCAGCCATCCGAACCAAGTGCTCATATACTAGACGTTTGTTCCATTCAGGAGATCGCCCCCAAGGACTGAATTTAAGGAATTCTTGTTTGATCACAGTAATCTTGACGCCACTAGTGCGTTCCTCTTTGAAACTACTTCCGCCTCCAACAACGATTACGAGTGCTTAACGTTTTCGAACGAATATGGCTTGTCACCACCCGAGTTTGAATCTTTTGAATTTTCAGATGCGTTAGTTGAACCATCCGACTCGGTCGTATACACACACTTTGAGCCCCTGTTGGAATCTTTTGAGTTCGAGACATTTTCTCCAATCTTGCCTTCAATCATTTCACCTCCTACGCTCGAACTCAAGCCTCTGCCGTCCCACCTCAAGTATGCTTACTTAGGTGAAAACGAGACCCTCCCAGTTATCATCTCGGCTTCTCTAGCTCTGGTCCAAGAGAAAGCCCTTCTCACGGTCTTGCAATCCAATCGACAAGCATTCGGCTGAACGATGGCGGACATCAAGGGGATTAGTCCCCTAATCGTTGAACATCACATTCGTATGATAAATTATGCCAAACCAGCTAGGGATCCACAGAGGCGATTAAATCCAGTCATGAAGGAGGCTGTGAAAAAGGAGATCGTCAAATGTCTGGATAGTGGTATCATTTACCCTATTTCAGATAGCTAATGGGTCAGTCCTATACACGTTGTCCCTAAGAAGTCGGGCATTACTGTCATCACAAACGAGGCGAATGAGTTGATCCCTACTCGTACCCAACCGGGTGGCGAGTGTGCATTGATTATCGGAAACTCAACGCCGCAACGCGGAAAGATCATTTTCCGCTACCTTTCATTGAACAAATGCTCGAACGATCAGCTGGGCATGAGTATTACTGTTTTCTGGACGGTTACTCAGGTTACAACTAGATTCCCATCGCCGAGAAAGATCAGGACAAAAACACTTTCACTTGTCCTATCGGCACATTCGCATATCGCCATATGCCCTTTGGGCTATGCAATGCTCCCGCCACCTTCCAGCGGTGTATGATGGGAATTTTCTCTGACATGGTTGAGAAATTTTTGGAGATATTCATGGATGATTTCTCCATATTTGGCGATTCTTTCGACGAGTGTCTACAACATCTTGACGCTGTCCTTACCCGATGTAAGGATAAAAATCTCACTTTAAACTGGGAAAAATGCCACTTCATGGTACGTGAAGGTATTTTCTTAGGACATATCATTTTGCAAAATGGCATTGAGGTTGATAAAGCAAAGATTGATGTCATTTCCAACCTTCCTCCTCCCAAATGCGTCAGAGATATTCGATCCTTCCTTGGCCATGCCGGTTTTTATAGACGGTTTATCAAGGTCTTTAGCAAGATTGCTAGACCCTTGACTCTTCTTCTAGCCAAGGATACCACGTTCAACTTCGACTCGAGCTGTTTGAATGCTTTTGAATCACTGAGAAGCTCACTCACCACTGCTCCCGTTCACCTGACTGGACGCATCCTTTTAAGATTATGTGTGATGCATCCGACTTTGCTATCGGTGCGGTCCTAGGACAACACATCGATAAGATGCCACACGTAAGCTACTACGCGAGCCGGACCCTGAATGACGCCCAAATGAATTACACAACAACCGAGAAAGAGTTCTTGGCTGTTGTGTTTGCTTTGGAGAAATTCAGGCCCTATTCGATCGGCTCCCCAGTCATTGTCTACACCGATCATTCCGCTCTAACACATCTTTGTGCAAAAAAGGATGCAAAATCTCGGCTAATACGTTGGATTCTCTTACTTCAAGAGTTTGACCTCATCATTAAGGACAAAAGAGGATGTGAAAACGTAGTAGCATATCATCTTTCACGACTTCCTTCTTCGCCGACGCTCCCTCTCCCAATCAATGATACTTTCCCTTATGAACAACTCTTGACAATATCTTGCGAACCCTGGTTCGCAGATATTGTGAACTACTTGGCGACTGAACTCATACCTAATGATTGGTCTAGTCAGGACAGACTTTGATTTTTATCCCAAGTAAAACACTTTTACTGGGACGAACCCTACCTGTTCAAGTACTGTCTAGACCAAATCATCCGCCGGTGTGTTCCGTAAAACGAATTCAAGAGTGTGTTGTATTTTTGCCATGATCAAGCGTGTGGCGGGTACTTTGGCACAAGAAAGACAGCTGAGAAAGTCTTGCAATGTGGCTTTTACCGGCTAAAACTTTTCAAAGATGCACATGAATACCGCAAGACTTGCTCCTGGTGTCAACATTTGGGTCGGATTTCCAGACGAAATGAAATGCCGCTCCAACCAATCTTGGTTGTTGAGATGTTCGATGTTTGGGGGATAGATTTCATGGGCCCGTTTCCCAACTCTTTTGGGAACCTGTACATTCTCTTATCTGTTGATTATGTCTCCAAATGGGTTGTGGCAGTGCCAAGCCGGACTAACGACAACAAAGTTGTCGTTAAATTCCTGAAAGAAAACATCTTTTCCCGGTTTGGGCACCCTCGCGCTATCATTAGCGACAATGGGACACATTTCTGCAATAGGTCTTTCGAGGCCTTGATGCGGAAATACTCGATTACTCATAAGCTATCCACACCCTACTACCCCCAAACTTGTGGGCAAGCCGAAGTTTCAAATCGGCAGATCAAGCAGATATTGGAGAAAACGGTTTCGAGGAACCGTAAAGATTGGTCTGTGAAATTAACTGATGCCCTTTGGGCATTTCGAACTGCATATAAGACTGATCTTAGCATGTCTCCTTATCGTCTTGTGTACGGAAAAACTTTCCACCTCCCTATGGAAATCGAACATCGTGCTATTTGGGCGATCAAAGTGCAGAATCTCAATCTTGAAGATGCGGACAGCTATCGGAAGCTGCAACTTAACAAACTGAACGAGCTTTGGGATGAGGCTTACGAAAACGCGGTTGTTATAAAGAACCGAACAAAGGTGTTTCATGATAAACATCTGACGCGCAAAACCTTCACGCATGGACAACAGGTACTTCTTTATGACACCCGACTCCATTTCCATCCCGGTAAACTTCGATCTCGCTAGAAGGGACCTTTTCTTGTGCGGTGTGTGTACCCGCACGGCACAGTGGATTTGGAGAATCCAAAGGACGGTTCGTTCTTCAAAGTAAACGGACATAGATTGAAACCGTTTCTTAGCGCAGAACCATCAGAGGAGCTCCTGATATTGCAGGAGCCGGTTTACCCTGCATAATCTTCCTCCGTTTACCACCAAACTTCGGTTGTCCAGCCATAAACAGTGGAAACACTGTTTCAAATAAGTTTGGGGGTATGTATATACCATTTTTGGTATATATATGTGGATATTCTTGTCCTGTGCATATCCATTTTTCTTTTTGACGAGCAATCTTGTCTGGTGATGCTCAGTCATTTGTTCACTACAAAAAAAAGAGGAACCGACGATTTTGACCCTTCAACAATTTTGCCCTCTTGATATACAATGACAGTGAGGGCACTGTCCAGTTTAAGTTTGGGGGTGTGCTCGGTAAGTTTTCTCCCTTCGCATTCATTTGTATATTCTGCATTTGCATACATATTTAAAAACCCATAATTTTTTTTTCCTAAAAACATATAAACTTTTGTCATCAAGTTAGCTAGTGGGAGAACTTAGATTCGATATTTCGACGGTTTTGTTTGATAAGATAGGAACAACTAAATTCTATTTTTAGATTTTGAAAACCTGAAAGATAACCCTCATTTGAGTTTAACTGTAGCTAATATATGTCTTTACATCACACCACACATGTCAAAAGTTTTGAAAATTAGATGACAAGTCTAATATGTCTGAAAACTTTTAATTGATAAACTATTTTTTGAGGATCAAATATGTTTGTTCTGAAATAAGTAATATCAAGAATTGTTTCGAAAGTGAAGTGGATATGAAGGGATATTATAGATGCCTTAATAGGAACTAACTCTGAAGAATAACCCATCTGGAACTTGATTGGGGTGATTACACACCTGATCCACTAAACACGTCTTTTATCCTAAAAATAATTGAACATCTGGTTATATCTCCGTTCGCATTAAATCGTTGTGATTTTCACGCCAAAATGGGACCTTTTGTTTTAGGGCCTAGGTAACTTGAGCAATTAAGTCCACCGGGGTGTCTCTACACCTAATGCCCTAAAACCAACTGGTTTGAGAGCATTGGCCCAAAGCTCGCTAAGAAGCCTAAAAATTCTAAATTAAAACAAAGTCAAGCAAGTTTTCTCTCCGAGTTAAAGTTCCTAACGGTTCTTTGTGTGAGAATAATCTTGACAAAATACAGATTTTTATAAAAAAAATTATTTTTAACGAAGATATGAAGGTTTTATCCTATGATGAAGACTATTGCACGTTCACGAAGGTGTGTATGAAACGAAAACAAGTAAAAGGTGGAGTGAAAAATAAGACCTAGTTTCCTATTAAGAAAGATAGAAATTCTGAATTTGAAAGCTAACTGGAAAACAAAACTTGAGAAATACTTAACTCTTTATAAAACTTGTGTGATCCTTTTTAAGTTTTTATCTGGGCTGTATTTTGTGACATGATGACTTTAATTGATCCTTTTAAAACTTAACGACACTATTTGCACCGCATGTAAAGACATATAGGATCTTAAGTTAAATAAGAAGCGAGGTGTGAAAAATAAAGGTTCGATATTTTTAACTTAGGATAATAGAATTTCTAGCTTTAAAGCTAAACCTTAGGGTTAGAATCAATAGTTATTTCACGAAACTAGCTTGACAGGATTTTGTGGGTGAAATCCGCTGAAAACCCATGGGAGACAACACTCCTCCTACTAGGGAAACCTAGAGGTTTAACGGCTTGTTGCACGAGCTCAGTGCAACCGCGTTCCTTGCGAAAATGAGGTCAGGATTTTTGTTTTGCTCGGTATGAGCAAAAGATAAGTTTGGGGGTATTTGTTCATCTCAGAAAACTACATCTTAATACCACTCATTCATTATCTATTTGTTATATATCGGTGCTATTAACCGGTGTTTGCTCAGTAAATACAGATTACAGGTATCCGTGACACAATACTGGAAACACACTCAAAATCACGGATATAATGTTTGGGCGCCAACACTGCAAACAGAATAGAAAACTAATCGTGATTCAAAGAGCTCGTTTTTGCAAATAAACAAGTTTTGGTCCAACACATTACAAATGTGCACAATACTCTTGGTGACTTGGACCATGGTGGGGCTTCCTTGGCACACATGACATGATGAATTGTGCAAGTAAGGAACATGAGCATTAAATGCTAAAAGATGTGATGTTATTTAAAGCATCAAGTTTCCCTCCAAGACAACTGAGTATAACCCAAGCTGATATGAAGAAATCAAACATTACCAGTGGACTTGTTGAGTGCACTCGAGACCACCACACCAACACGAGCCCAATTGCCCAAGATTGGACCGGCGAGACCTTCCCAAATACCGGCACCACCGGTTTTTCTGACACCAAATGACCTCATTTTTCTTCTGGTTGTTTATTTGGGTCACATCATCTTATTTTTATTGTTTGTTTATTCTGGAATGAGGCCTATAAATACCAGATCAATGGGCAAGGGGAGAGGATACTTTTGCTTTAGTTTTAGTTTAGAACAATTGTAATTTGTAACTTGTTTTTCCTTTGAACTCTTGAGCTCTTGCCCTTTATCTTGACCTTGCAACTTCTTCATTGAACTTGTAAGCTTAAGATTTAGGTTCTTGAATTCAAGATTAGCGTATCTCATTTTAAAATCAATAAAAGTTCTCATTGTTCATTAGATGTTGTTGGGGTCAAAATTTGCACCCCGGTTGACCGAGTCAAAGTCAAGGTCAACCCCATGCCAGGTGGTCCCAAGCCCAGGTCAAGCGGGCCCATGCCCAAGTCAAGCCCGCGGCCAGCCTCCCCATGCCAAAAATAAAATCATGTAATAAATAATTTTTATGTAATTTTTTTATGCATGAATGGGCATAAACCCAAATTTTTGTAAAGTCCATGGCGTATGTGCAAAAAGAAATGGCACATGAGCCATGGGATGGGCAAAATGCCATTTTGTAAAGCCCAAGGGGCTATATGTAAATATGCAAGCCAATATAAGGCAACATGATAAAAATATCTAAGACAACTTTTCATTCCCCTAAAAAATTAGGGCCTGCGCCTCTTTCTCCTTCCTCAAGGTTCTAAAACCTTCTTTTTTCTTTTGAATTAAATCAAGAGTTTTACTCTTCCATTCTCAAAACTAAATAGTTTTTCACCATAAAACCCGCAAAGGGAAGCTCAGATCTTCCATTAGATCTCAAAAAGGGGAGATTTTTAATTCTCATCCCTTTCTCCAAGATTCGGCCAACCGACAGAAAGAAGAAGGAGACCCATCTCCAGAAACCCCACTTTGGGGAAGATCCAGGGCTCAAGGGGAGAGGCCCCTTCATCAGCTTCAAAAATATCTTAGGAGTTTAACTCCTCAAACACACACACACACACATACACACACACACACACACACACACACACAAAATAATAAGTATTTCTTTCTGGGAGTACAACTCCCAGTGCAGGGACCAAGTCCCTTTTGCCGCTCAACGCCAGAGCGCCCGAGCGCCCACATGCCTGGACGCTAGCGCCTGAGTGTCCTGGCGCCCAAAGCGCTAGTGCCCGAGCGCTCACGTGCCTGGCACGTGAGGCGCTAGCTCCCAAAGCGCTAGAGCCCTGGTGCCCAAAGTGCTAGCGCCCAAGGCGATAGTGCCCAAAGCGCGCCCGAGTGCCCAAGCTCCCACGTGCCGTGCACGTGAGGCGCTGGCGTCTTCTCCCACGCATCCTTTGGATGCCCTTTCCCTCATATATATATATACACACACACATACTCCACACTAAATATACCTCCCCCGTAAGAAAAAATTTCTAACGGGGCGCTGCCCCGCATCCCGCAAGGGGGCTGCTATCCCCCTTGACCCCCAGCCCCCTATCCGGGTAGCGGGACCCCCGTGAAAACTCTGCGGGGCCCCCGATATATCCAAAACCCCTTCAAAATATGCACACTGCACATTGAGTTCGCATGAATAGTTGACTAGTGAATCGAAGGTTCCCTCGCCCCAAAGGCGAGGGGTAATTAACGGCAGCTTAGTCCGCGGCTGCGGAGATTCGGATCCCCACAATCAATAGACCCCCGCCTACCCTAGGCAGGGGAGAATCTATAATGCGTCTGACAAGCGCACGCGTATTCCCATCTCAATGGGGTGACGAAAAACACCCTACACATGTGTCTTGCTTTCTATTGAACTTGTGAAATCTTTGCCTTGCTTTGATCTTGCAACCTCTTAAATGAGCTTGCAACCTTAAAGTTTGGTATTTTGATTTCACATTGGTACGGGCTTAAACAACATTTGAAGATATTTGCACATAGGATTTATCGGTTCTTAACTTTCTAACTTGACTTGACTTTTCTTGCAATTTTTGTTATGTATCTCACTCTTTTCTTTTTTTATTTTTACTTTGTAAATATGTGTGAGTAATCGATTTACTTGTTAAGGGTAGAATATGGTTAGTTTGTGTTAGGAGATGTGTTTGCTAAAACCTTAAAAAACCTTAACTTTGCAAATTGAAACTCCGACCAAACGACTCGCAATTCCACTCCGTTAGGCACCCTATCCTACCACGATAGCGGTGAATCCTAATCGTGACCGGATTGCGAGTGGTTTGCCGAAGGCTAAGTTCAAGAGACAACAACGAAAGGAAAAAGGGACAAGAAATACAGATTTAGCACACAAACACAAATACCGTATTTCAAGTTCCCTAATCCACATTGTTGCCTATTACCTTAGTGTCAATATCAGAATTGGGTCTATAAGGGAACGACAAACATCATCCTAACACAAGCTAACCTAAAACTACCCCTAACAAGTCTTTTTATTGAACGTATCATAGTTACAACATTTAGTATAAACAACAACTCAAGTTATGATATTAACTCGTTAAAACAAGCTTAAAAACCTACCATCTCCCTGCGGACAACCCGTACTCATCGCGGCTCGCTACACGCGACACTGTCTTTGATTGCGGTTATTTCAAATTCTTTCTAAATACGACACGGTGAAAACGTGTTAATCAAATCACTTCTCGTATAAAGGAAGGCAGAGATAGCTGTTGTGGGGACAGACTAACATAACTCCTTGCTCTATTATATTGCTCGGTTGGGGGTAACCACATGACCTTTTCATATAGGACCATTATACCTTCTTCGAGCTCATCAACTTCTTGAATCGCTTCTTTCATAAGCGTTTCAATCGGCACTTCTGATGGTTGGTTTGAAGCATTTTGCAGGGTATCTCCTTCTTGCTTGGCTGTGTCATCTACCAGCCAAGTGTCTTCTCCTTCGCTTAAGGCATAGCAGCTATGAATTCGCTCCTTCTTCTTGGGTCGAACGTATCCCAAACAAGTGGTATCAAACTTTCTATAAGGCATGACTTGGCGGGTCCCTGGCACTTCCCAGACCCTCCTGTAATATTAAGCCTGATGGAAAGCTTGTCGGAATGGTTTTCCTTGCCGATTAAGGATTTCCTTTAAATTCCTCGAACAATATCTCGGCATAGGGATTGATTGTGACCTATCGAGATTCGGATCAAGTCCATACTGGATCTCTTTCTCCACCGTGGTCTCTTCCGACTTATAGAAGAGAATCGCCTTTTCGCCCCTGTATCTGGGAGGTACGTGAAAGGTGACCAGCTCCTGCATGCTGTAGGTGCTGAGTGCATCGAGTTCTTTATAGTGGCAAGACGGAACCATCGTAATATGTAGAGCTCGGTCTGTTTCATTGGGAATCTTCACCTGCGGGTGGGTAAAGAATACTGCATCAGCTTTTTCTTCCAAGTCACTGCCGAAGACTGGAATGGGGGTTGATGATCTATGTTTATTGGTTTCCCCCAGAGGTTGACCCGTGGACACTATCCTGTTCATACCATAATTTTGCATTATTATATTCCCCATTCTTATGCATTTTACAAATAAAAAGGTGCTTTTGACCCATGTCTGCTACTTAGTTACAGGTTACAGGTTCCCGGAACAAAAACAGTGAAATTGACGAAAAGATGATACAAAGTGAGACTACGACCGATAAATGATGGAAACTTGACCGTGCCTACATTTTGAGGGACAGTGAAGATCAATGAACAAGTTCACAAAAGTACAAAGGCAGCGCAAGGTTCAAGACTTCGACACGAAGCAATGGTAAAAGTCCACTACAATTATTCACTGTGGAGATCTGGAAGAGAACTAGAAGACATTCTAAAAAACCAACCAAAGAAACAGGAAGAAAAATATAACCTGAAGCAGCACAGAAAAAATCAGCTCATGATGCCCCCACTTGGCCGCGGAACCGCGGCCAAACCTGGCCTATGGCCGCGGTTTCGCGGCCGTGTATGACACGTGTCGACACAAAATCTCGTGGCGGCGGCGGCGCGTTTACTAGGTCTTTTTCTTAGGGGGTAATATTGTAATTTCAGATATGAAGCGATTGTAACCTAGGGTCTCTATGAATCAATAAATAGAACCCTAAAAACCTGTTTTAGGGTATGCCTCTTTTTATTCATCTATTCAGATCTGAAAATTCCTGTGTAAATGTTTGGAGAGAGCCATCAATAAAGTAAGTAGTTTTGTTTAATTGCTTAGTTAATTTTTATTCTGCCTTAGTATAGATTTTTCATTCCTTGCCCTAGTTAGATAGTTAGAGATGTTTTTCAATTCCCTAATGAGCGAGTAGTCTCCTCGCTTGTTAGGGTTAGATTTGGGGAAGGCTTGAGAGATGAAATCTCTCACCCCTTTCTTGCCCCATCACATATAATTATTAGGACTCCATGCATACATACACACACCGTTCCCTATGGCACCTTACCCCTTGAGGTAACAGTGATACCAAAGTATAAACGACCGGTTGTGTATGTTTTCCATGGAGGTTAGGGTAAGAATTAAGAAAGCAAGGACTAGAACCTAAAGGAAGAAACATCGTTTCTTCCCGATGGAACTAATCCCCTTTATTAATTGTTACCATAACACCTAGTAGATCTAAATTAGGGCATTGAAAGCGATGAGAAATATTTACATTTCCAAACTTAACCTAAACTTAACCCTAGCAAGACTCTAGTCTAGATAAAACTTAGTTTTTATATTTAATCAATCCATTCACACCGTTTGGAATTAACTCGTTAGACCAAATTAGGAAATACACAACATCCCTGTGGACCGACCCGTACTCACCGGCTAGCTACCAAGCGACGCCGTTCTTGATTGCGGTTTATAAATATTCTTTGACAAATCAAATGGCGCCGTTGCCGGGGATGGCGTGTTATTTCTTTTTGCAATATCGGGTTAATATAAAAGTAAAAAATCATAAAAACTGAAAAATAAAAAAATATAAATTTTTTTTATCATCTTGTTATTTTGTAAAGGGTATTTTTGTTTGAATTTTGCAGGTCCGAAGAAGTCAGATCTGGAAAAAATCCAGAGATCAAAACAGAAAACGGCAGATCTGAAAAATACAGAAAAGTCAAACCAGAGGAGCAGAAATTTTCTCGGGAACTGAACCGCCGCCACCGCCGCGCTTCCGCCGCATTGACCTGGTCTTGACCGCGGAACCGCCGCAGGGGTGTGACGTCAGCACCTAAAATTTTCACTGTAAACTTCCTTTTCTTCTCTGCAACCCTAATATCTCTTCTGTAAAAAATTTTCCTGCAGGATTCTTTGCGCCAAAATTTTTCTCCCCTTCCAATAATTGATCTTGTGCAGGATTCTTTGTGCCGCGCTTAAAAAAAAATGTTTGCAAGTGTTTGATTGTGTTTACTGCTTTGCATAATTTAATTTGACTTTAAGGGGCTTTTACACCAATCAGATTGGGTGGAGATTTCATCACCCTTCCCAGGACCCCAGAAATCACATAAGGCATATTGCATTGACCATCTCTTAATTAAAAAAGATTAGACTCAGCCCTAAGGACTTCGCGCTCAATAGGACAGAGGACTAGTTGTAGGCATCGAACGTTTATCTTAACCTGACTTTGTGGTGTCTAGGCAAGTGTGTCTAAGGCGAGTGGTTACTTAATTAGGGCCACTACTTGTAGTGGAGAGCCTCCCATTCACCTGGCACTTACCTGGCCACAATTGGCGGTGAAGAGGCGGTTTGAGATCCTATTTCTTGCCCTTTGGAACAGTTAGGAGCTGTCTAGCTGACCTAGGTGACCCTAGATCTAGGCCTGATTGTGCATTTGTGGTTGATTGAAAGTGTTTCTAAGCCCTTTATCAAAAATTTTTGCAAAAAAACTCCACATAAAAAAAGGAAAATTTTTACACAGACTTGCAAAATTTTGTCGCCAAGAAATCCATTGCACCCCACTTACACCCACCTTCTTTTTCTTCTCCTTCTTACATCATGGGTACCCCACCTTATAAAACGCTTGCCGAACTTTGGTAACCTGAACCAAACTTTGCTTCCTACACGAATTGTTTTGGTCGAATTACGGACGACCCCTTCATGCCCAAAATTTCTTTGAAATATCGAATAGAAGCGTCTAGGAGAAACAATTGGACTCCACAATCCACTTTGTATCAACCGTGTCAACCTTCACCACCTTCTTATGTTGATACTCCCTTTTCGAGTCCTATTGTACCTCCGAAACCCATGTCTATTGCTGAGCATATTGAACAATCTTGTAGCCGATTTTGCACTCCTCTCCACAAATCCAGTTCTAGGGATCAACAAGTCCATTCACCTTTTTATCCAAATGTTGATCTTACTCCTGTCCAACCATTCAATTCCTACCAGTCCTACCCGACTTTCACACCTTCCCTAGACATTGATTCTACACAACCATTTGAGAGTTTCCAGAATCCAAACAATTTTGAATCTTTTATCGAAACCCCTTCACAACCCATGTATAGTCTAGAACAGTCGTTGGAGGCTTATATGGTAGAGACAAACCAAATGATTAGGAATGTGGATGCATCCATGGCCGCCCTTATGCAACCTAGTGAACCGGTAGTTAGTTTCCAACTAGCTCCAAAAATTCCAATGTATGATGGGGCGGTTGGACAGAGTGAGAATTTGAGAGGAGAGAGTGAGCTGTGCATCCTTCCAAATCAAACCTACCCATTACCAATTGAATTCCACAACTCTAGTTTTCAAACAAGTGTCCCAAATGATTCATCAGTTGAAAATAAAACATTTAATAAGTTGTGCGACTTTGTAGTGCTTGATTTGCCAGATTGTGAAGAGTCTCTTTCGAGTGAAACCACACCTAATCTTTTTGAACTTTACACCTCCAATCTAGAACCTGAATTGATAAATATCCATGCTTTTGATGAGGTGTCTGAAAAAATTGATTTTCACTTGATTGAGGATATTGACGCCGGGAATATTTTGGATGATGAACCCGTAGATTTGACTGAATTTTATCTCCAATTCATCATCCCGAGTCATTAAAAGTTTCTCCCGAACCTCATATGCGTCTTGATTTTGATGATAATTGCATGGATGAGATAATTTTTGAGGAGAATTATGAGGATAGTATTGAGGAGAGTATTGAGGATAGTATTGAGGATGAACCATTTTTGTTTGATGTGTCGGATTTTCCAATTCTTCCTCCTTAACCTTTAACTGTTATACTTCCTAAATCACCCTCATTCCTTTCCATCGTTCCGACCACGCAAAAGATCACGCTTGAGGACCGTGAGCTTGAAAAATTTCTGTTTGATCACAATAGTTTTGACGCCACTAGTGCGTTACTTTTTGAATCTGACACAGTTCTTACAGCTGATAACGATTACGAGTATTTCACTTTTTCGGACGATGTTGAAAACTCATTTCCCGAGTTTGAGTCCTTTGAATTTTCAGATGAGTTAGTTGAACCATTAGACTCGGTTGCTTACAGTCATTTCGAACCATTGATGGAATCTTTCAAGTTCGAGACAGATTACTTAGGTGAATAAGACTATCCCTAAATCACTCCCTTTCGTCCTTCCTATCGTTTCGACCACGCAAGAATCCGTCGCGTTTCCATGTTCAATGGATGGTTTACCAAGTTCAATGTACCCATGTTTTCTTGCGAATCTTGAGGGATTTGACCCCATTTCTCGACGGGTTGATAGATTAACACAATCGCTTTTAACACATCGGTCATTACAAATTGTGCTAATTTATTCACTCGATTTACACTCTCAAGTTCGCACTACACTTCTTTCTCTTTTCCGCCATTCTTCTCCTCCACCGAGACCATATTCCACCCTTCTTCCCATACGGTCTCGTGTGTTTCTCAACTCCTTTCTCTACACTCCATTCTTTCACCAACTCTACCATTATCACGATAGAATTTTTGAATGGTTGGTGCTAACTTTTGGTCTGTGTAAGGCCTTGTATAGTTTGATTTTTTTTCTCCTCCCTAACTCTGAACTTTAACGTTTAAAAACAGTGGAAACATTGTTTCACTTAACTTTGGGGGAACCTTGTTGTATATATATTGTTTTTCTTTTAACAATAAAATTTTTTTTTTGTAAAAAAATAAACAGGAGAGTGCCGACATTTTCGACCCTCTTGGTATAGCCTGACAGTGAGGACACTGTCAAGTTTAAGTTTGGGGGTGTGCTCAGTAAGCTTTCTTCCTTCGCATTCATATGTACATTTTTGCATTTGCATACTTATTTTAAAAACCATAAAAATTGAATTTTTTTAAAAATTACAAAAAATTGAAAAATTCAATTTTGGCTATAATTGACTTGAGTTTGACAAAAAGGTTAGCTAGTTAGGAACAACTAGATCTTATACTTAGTAAATTAAAAACCCTAAAAATAACCTTTCTTAAAATTTAACGGTAGAAAGTATATGTCTTTGTAGTTTATTTAGAAATAGGCAAATTTCGAGTTGACTTCTTGGGCTAAGTTAAAACAAAGGAAAAATATTGATATTTTTATTAGAGTATAAGTTTGAAAAATAATTCCTAAGCTTAAGTCTAAATTCTGAAAATATATACCGTACAAATTGCACAAACACGCACCTTGAAACTTGGAATAGTAGAGGAGACCTTGAAATGCTCTTGTCTAAACTCCTTAGTACGAATAAAATAAAATAAAAATTCAAGTGTGAATAAAGTGATAATAAAAAAATGAACACTGGTTTTTGTGATTACTTAAGGCTGCATTAATAGAAAAAATATTTAGCGAGGGTGCTTCATCACCTAGTGCCTTAGACCAACTGGTTTGTGAGTCACTGCTAACGCCTTAGGTGTTACAAGACTAGGAATTATGCTTTAATGTGCAAAAACATTTTGTAATCGGTTGTTGGTACCTCAAGAAGCATTAACGGTCGTATGAAGGATGTATGAGCAAATTTCATCTAAAAATTCACCAATTAATAAGTGCTTTGGACGACGGACAAGAGTATGATTGTTTGATTTGAATTTCCAAGTGTAGGGGTGATATATACACACATGTAGGGGTATGTGATTGGGGTTTAGATAAGAGATAGGAATGAAGAATATGACTTATATCTTTAATAGAGATGATAAAAATTCCTAAGTTGAGATGGAACCCTAGAAGGAAAACTTAAGAGATGCCAAAAGCTAAGTAAATTCATAAGAATATATATAATTTTAAGTTAAATGATAAGGAAGCATGAAGAATATGGGTGGATAATTTACGAGTCGAAAATAATAGAATTTCTTGTTAGAAAACCTAATTGGAGAATAAAATTCAATAGGCTGAATTGATAGGATTTTGTGGGTAGTATCCGCTGAAAACCCTCAGGAGACAACACTCCTCCTACTAGGGACACCTAGAGATCTAACGGCTTGTTTCACGAGCTCAGTGCAATCACGTTTCCCTGCGAAAGTGAGGCTAGGTCTTTTTCGAGAATAAAACTAGGTTTGCTCAAGGACGAGCAAAAAATAAGTTTGGGGGTATTTACTCATACCATAATTTTGCATTATTATATTCCCCATTCTTATGCATTTTACAAATAAACATGTGCTTTTGACCCATATCTGCTACTTAGTTACAGGTTACAGGTTCTCGGAACAAAAACAGTGAAATTGACGAAAAGATGATACAAAGTGAGACTACGACCGATAAATGATGGAATCTTGACCGTGGCTACATTTTGAGGGACAGTGAAGATCAATGAACAAGTTCACAAAAGTACAAAGGCAGCGCAAGGTTCAAAACTTCAACACGAAGCAACGGTAAAAGTCCACTACAATTATTCACTGTGGAGATCTGGAAGAGAACTAGAAGACATTCTAAAAAACCAACCAAGGAAACAGGAAGACAAATATAACCTGAAGCAGCACAGAAAAAATCAGCTCATGATGCCCCCACTTGGCCGCGGAACCACGGCCAAACCTGGCCTATGGCCGAGGTTCCACGGCCGTGTATGACACGTGTCGGCGCAAAACCTCGTGGCGGCTGGCGGTGCGTTTACTAGGTCTTTTTCTTAGGGGGTAATATTGTAATTTCAGATATGACGCGATTGTAACCTAGGGTTTCTATGAATCTATAAATAGAACCCTAAAAACCTGTTTTAGGGTATGCCTCTTTTTATTCATCTATTCAGATCTGAAAATTCCTGTGTAAATGTTTGGAAAGAGCCATCAATAAAGTAAGTAGTTTTGTTTAATTGCTTAGTTAATTTTTATTCTGCCTTAGTATAGATTTTTCATTCCTTACCCTAGTTAGATAGTTAGAGATGTTTTTCAATTCCCTAATGAGTGAGTAGTCTCCTCGCTTGTTAGGGTTAGATTTGTGGAAGGCTTGAGAGATGAAATCTCTCACCCCTTTCTTGCCCCATCACATATAATTATTAGGACTCCATGCATACATACACACACCGTTCCCTACGGCACCTTACCCCTCGAGGTAACGGTGATACCATAGTATAAACGACCGGTTGTGTATGTTTTCCATGAAGGTTAGGGTAAGAATTAAGAAAGGAAGGACGAGAACCTAGAGGAAGAAACATCGTTTCTTCCCGATGGAACTAATCCCTTTTATTAATTGTTACCATAACACCTAGTAGATCTAAATTAGGGTATTGAAAGTGGTGGGAAATATTTACATTTCCAAACTTAACCTAAACCTAACCCTAGCAAGACTCTAGTCTAGATAAAACTTGGTTTTTAGATTTAATCAATCTATTCACACCGTTTGGAATTAACTCGTTAGATCAAATTAGGAAATACACAACATCCCTGTGGACTGACCCGTACTCACCGGCTAGCTACCATGCGACGCCGTTCTTGATTGCGGTTTATAAATATTCTTTGACAAATCAAATATCCTTTCTTCTTCTTCTTCTTCAGAATTGCTTCCAAAAATTGGGATAGTGGCCGCATGTACTTGTTTGTTCTTCGACTTGCCGCACCTCTTAGTATATTCGAAGTCCGACAGGAAGTACTTGGTATCTTTATATTTCCGTACTTCATTCACGAAGAAGGGGTTGAGCTCTCCTGTGATTGTGTGCTCTTGTCCATCCTTAAAATACTTCATACACTGATATTATGTAGAAGGGATGATGCTATGCTCATATAGCCAAGGTCTACCGAGTAAAGCTCTATAGCACGTCTTGCCTTCATTGACATAGAATTTTACGTTTGTGAAGAGCTATCCGAAGCACAATATCAATACTATGAACCCAAGCATTTTTAAGACCGCGATTCGAATCCGAAGATGGTGATCTTTTCACATCCGAGATATCGAACATCTATAGACAGCTGGTTGAGCATCTTTACATTCAAAAGGTTGACCGAAGAGCCGTTATCGATGATGATCTTATTTATCCTTTTATCATCGTAGTACCCGGCTACGTAGATTGGTCGATTATGCTCGAATGTTCCCAGGAGAAGATCTTTGTCATTGAAGGTAATATTGGTTGTATATAATTCCGCCAGTTTATCCTTCATTTCCATATCGGCAAAGAATGCTTGGAATTGATCGGGTTCTTCAAGGGCTTTGATTAAAGATTCCCGCAGTTTCTTCGACAGGAGTAGAGTATCGTATATACTCAAGTGAGAAGGTAGTTTCTTTAGATGGGCTAACACATTGTAGTCCACCTTATTCCTCTTGGCCGGGTCTTTTGCAGAGAGATCTTTAGCCACTTCTTCATCTAGAACATTCTCTTCGGGCATCTTCCTTTTACCCTTATCTTAATTCTTTGGATCCTTATTTGCAGGTCCAAGGTTTTTCTCGGGAAGGGTGTAGTTCTGCAGACGGATATTGCCGCAGTCTTTTGTCTTTTCTTGTTCTCCTGATGAGGAGCTTACATAGGGGAGTTTGAAGGGGATTTCATCTTCCGAGCCTCTTCAAAATGTTGGCATTGCTGAACTCCCTTCTTCTGAAGACTGAGCCTAGGTCATACAACAGCTCTCGGCCATTGACCTTGCCTTGCTGTTTTCTTCAGAATTATCATGCTGGAGCAGGCGAGGCTTGGCCTTCCGCTTCTCCCTTTTTAAATGCCTTTTTTTGGAGATATACTTTTTCCACCATTTCTTGAACGCTCTACATCCTTCGATGTGATGAGAGAATCTCCGATGGAATAGGCAATATTTTGGGTGCACTTCTCCACCTTCGAAGTCTACAACCCCTAAGGTATACATCTTCATGGATGGTAGCTTTATCCCTTTCGATAAGGCCTTAGCGAAGTGCTTCTCGACCTTGACCTTGTTTTTCTTCTTCGGCAATATATTTTTCTTTGTTTAGGGAGATACATAACTCTTCTCCTCCACGGCTTTCCTGTTTAGATGCTGCTGTCTGGCCTTTTCATATATGACCATTTCATGCCTTTGGTTTTCTTTACTTGTTTGAAGAGCCATGTTTAAGAAATTTTCAATTAAATCATCATGAGGCAAGCTTGGAGCCTCCGACATTGATTCTGCCCCCTGTTCATCTGAATCTCTTTCGGACACAGCTGGTGCATCTTCATCATATATAGAAGAACGAGAGACCATGTAGCGGCTTTCCATACGTTCTTCTGTCTCCTCTCCTGAGTCCCCTTCATCCTCATCGGTACCCGGAGTATGTGTCAAAGAAAATCTTCAAGAGTGACCGGTGAGCGCGCCTTCTAGTTTTATTCTTCCAGCGCATCTATATACTTCTGTATCTCAGTATGGTTGTTTACATATTCAGTAGGCTGCACATGCTTCTTTGCTTTCTTTTTTTCTTCTTGGAAGACTTTGTTAGGAATATATATGCCCTAGATGCCATTATTGTATATTATAGTGGATGCTTGGACACAAACACACACAGAGACGACTTTCTTGCTCGACATGATAGTATGCTATCTGGTTGCTCTTTATCTTAACATGTGCACTTGTTTTAGTTTACTATCTCATTGATACATGTTGATAAAACCCTTAGGATGTTGGCTTGACTACCAGGACTATGATGTAGATCATACTAGTAGGGCTTGAGTAGTCCATAAGCACATCCCTAACAGTTCCTAATCGAGGGAGTATCGAGACAGGGAATCGATATTCCAGAGTAGACTATTGTGTATGTTTCTTGACCCTGTATGGGGCGATGGTTGATCCTACAGCCATTGGTGTTTGACATTAAAGATTGTACACATGTGCTCATTGGAGAATGAGTACACCGAACAGGACTCGCCGAGAACTGCTAGATGGTACCATACCTATCGTCAGATAGCATTTCTCTAGTGACACTTGCACATGTTAGTCTATAGACCCAAGATCGTCATAGCGTCTTGTGTGATTCCCACTGTGCTTTGATTTCCACCATACCACGGCTCTACCGAGTCGTGTAAACAGGTGGTTTTTGGGTACAGTTCCGAGTCACATACAGGCAGTGAGCGATAGGAAGGGTTTCATCTTTCCCAGTATTGGGAGTTGATGTTGTGCTATGCTCGATTGGCTATAACAGCAAGTCCCTGGCCAGGGTTGATGAGATTTACTGATAAGTGTTATCATTAGTTTCTCGATTGGTTATAGGTCATATATCGGCATGACTTATCAAGTTATTGGGGTCTAACGATTCCACCCCCAGACTCGATATGCAATATATCAGACGAAGAGACCGGACTGTACGGTAAGTGTTGTTTATAGGCTCTACGGGAGTTTGGATAAGTTTGCTTGTTGATCTTCTATTCGTTTAATACCTGGGTAGCCATTACGTTCAGCTAGTACCGCTGACGGCTTGTGGGTGTTTGATGTTATAATTACCCACTGCTAGCGTATTGGCGAGTTAGAGTTCCATATTGAGGTTTCCTAGCTCAAACGAAACGAGCTAGGACATGTATAGAGATATGTGCGGGAGCTTGATTGAATATGTGTATATGATACCGTATTCTAATCTAGCGTTTTTGATATTAGCCGGGTTATATATGATATAATCAGATTATTGAATCAAGTGTTGATTTAATAATTTGATATATATTAAAATATTTGACACATACACACACACACACTAATATAATGCTCACTTTAAATTATTTTCTACTCTTTATATGTTATTTATATTTGATATAAACAACATATAAAAATATGTATCATGGTTGATGATACATAGAACATGGATGTATAAGAATCACATTGGAGTTTAGATAAGGAGATAATGATCATTTATATGAATAAAAGAAAGAAAGAATGAGTCATTACTTTTGGAACAAAGTAGAAGCCATGACTCATTCTCTCTTTATTTTATTCATATAAGTTCCTCATTTTTTTTCTTGTTCTCATCTTATCAAAAAGGTTCACTCTTATCCTTATCTTCATCTTCTTCATTTTTTCTCTTGAGTCACTATTCACTCAAGAGTGAAAAAGAGAAAAGAAATGATTTTTAAGTGAGCTTAAACCTTACTTCATCAACCTATACTATTCTAGCAAACTAGTTTAGGTTGTTAACTTCACTAATATTTTGATTAGTGAAGTGTGAGCTTGAGTGTGAGAAGTTTCGAGATGGATCATTTTCGATAACGAAGACTTCGAACAAGCTCGTTCCATCATTCAAGTGGAGTCAAAGAAGAGTTCTAGGACTACTACTCAGAGCATTTGAAGTGAAGGACTAGACTACAAAGGTTGTAGACTCTCTTCACTTAGTTTTAATCTCTTATTTGCTATGCTATGAAACCCTAATCTTCTAGTATGATCTTTTTTAATATACTTAGCCCTCTAAAATTTTAAAATTGCATACTTGATGTTCATAGAAAACTAGTAGAGATGCTAAGACTTACTTTCAGACTTAACTTGGAGGCTTTTCCCTTTGTCATCAGTCTTCGGAGAGGGACATGGATTCAACATCCCTTCTATGATCTTCAGTTCAAGTGGGCTTTTCCACCTGATTGCAGGACATGCTCGCAAGTCCTTTATCATCTTCTTTGTTTTGGGAGAAAGTATCACCTTTTACGGGGTTTCTTCTACGAATGAACAGGATGCACTCTGCGTATTATCCCCTTTAGGGGTATTCTAATGGGGTGGATTTACCTTCCATTTATCCGATAGCATGAATTTACCCTATTTATACTGGTCCTCGACCCAGTTTTTGAAGACGTAATAGTTTTCGATCGGATGGCTTACCACCCGATGGTTAGGGTAGTAATTTGGATTGTTGACCTCATTATCTTGGGCTAGTCACTGTGGCTCGGGAAACGTCAGCATGCAATTCTTCGTGGAGATCTCGAACAGCTTCTTTGCTTTATTACGAAGGAACGAATATTCGAGCCCCATCCTTTCCTCGAGAGTCGGCCCCGTACGATTATAGTTTTAGCGATCGGATACTTTAGGGCCGCTCTGCTGCTGCTATGTATTGACGACAAACACCACCTTTCCTTTCCCTTTATAGTTTCATGAGTCTCCACCCGAAGTGGAAGGACCTTGACCCATCGAATCCAGCTGAGCTAGCTTATCAATAAGCTCGTGGAAAGTAGTTGGCTTGAAGAAGTCCATGAACGGGTATTCTTGTAAATGCCGATCGATGGTTGCCATGAAAATTCCATCGGCCGGAGCTTCACTGTCACGCCCCGCTTCCTGGTATACGGGGAAGAGGACGTGGCGATGCACGCGGCGTATTTACTCAGAATTAAACACGTTAAGCGTAAATAAGCAATATAAAAGAATAACACAAGAATAACACGAGATATAATAAAACAACAACTTTTTTTTATTGATAATCATTCTTTACGTACGACTGAAAAGTGAATACAATGATGGAAAGCGATGCCTAAACAATGGCATATGAACTGAAAGAAAAGTAATTACAAGTAGGAACTAGAACTCTGGCTCCTCTGTAAACTGCTCCAAGTCGTCCTGGTTTGGCTCGATCTCCTGAGAGTCGGGTCCTCCTGACAACATTCCAAAGAAAGAAGAGACATGAATGTCGTCAGCGAACCAGTGATCGGTAAGTCCCAAAAGAGAGATATGAATTGATTAAGTTAATAGAATAGATCTGGTAAAGTATATGTTTATTATGCTAACGTAGTTGTTTGTAGCTTGGTACAGAAGGTATCAGTGTATACGAGAGGAGTCCATCTTACTCCGTGGACTATGGTATATGGAGTACAAGGCCCCGTCAAAACCTACGGGAAAACGGCATGGATGTTCAGGTTAGGTGTGTTATAGTGACCATCTCGTGCCATTTTTAATACTTTCCGTACCAATCTACTCCGTTAAACCCCGTAGTGTATATTGTATTGATTGTGTTGATTTGTAGTTATCAGACTTGCCGAGACCATGGTATAAGTTATTCATGTAAAGATGTTCAGAATGTAAACGGGTAGTCATGTAAGCAAGTCAAGTTATAGCAATAGTTCGGTCAAGTCAAGTCATGTTGCAAGTTTGATATTGTTCTGGTATTCATGTTCAAGTTCAAGTGTTCATGTTTGGTATAATGGATTCATGTTGAATTGGAGTTATGATTGGATTCATGTCTGGATTTTATTCAAATTAGACCGAGACTCAGATTGAGTCAGACACATAAACAGAATTGGATCCTGAATTAGGTTTGGGAATTATCGGTAACTGCTGCACATGGACGGCAGGATTTGTGTTTTTTTCCAAGACAATTACCATTGATAACTCCATTTTAGTTTTCTACCTTAAATAGGCAAGCACTCTCATTCTCCGGCTCCCTGAGGCTCAAGAGAACGGGTCCCGCTTAAACCTATATTTACTAGGGTCCTTAATGTAATTTTATATAACTCGAGGGGGTTTTATGAAAAATACTTTTAATACTTTCAAAATAAACCCCGAGTAATTATTTATCGTATTTAGGGTTTTTATGGATTTAAATTTTAAAGGGTGATGTGTATTAATGAATATATACCTAGCTTGAATAGTTCAAGGTATTTTAGTGTAAAGTTTGACTTGTATTGATTCTGGATGGTATTTTCATGAACCTTGTGATTCTTTTATTTTCTAGAAAACATGGAATTTTATTATATATTAAAAATAGATGGTTTGATAATATTTATATAATATTTAAAATTAATTTTATTATTAAATAGAAAATCTCGTTTTTTAAAAGAATCGTATTAAAAATTCCATCGAGATCGTATGCTCCATGAGGAGGTCTGCATCTCGCTCTACTAGTCTCGAGGATGTGCGATAATCCGCACCATCCCGATCGGGTTCCCCAAAATGGGTTGTAGAGGCATAATCGCAAGGAATGGAATAACACAATTTAAAGAAATCCGGTTTTAATAGTTTATGGTATTTTGATGAAAAGTCGTATTTTTCCACAAGATATTGTTTTCAAAAGAATCGTGCTATATCAAGATGTGTGTATGTGAGAGGTAGGTCATTACCTCGTGAGATATTCTAAAGGTATGCTTAGCTAAATATTTAAAAGATGTCATTTGTAAAGTTTGTGGTATTTAAACGAAATACGCAAAAGAAAGTTACATACGTGATATTTTAAGATGAAACTTTTTCTCAATGTTTGTTTCATGATTACTAAGCAAGATATAATGATATGGATGATTGGTTATTAAGAAAGATTGTGATTTTAACGAGTTTAGAATCGGATGTCGGAATAACTCCACTTCCGACAAGTTTTGAAAAAAGATCATTTTTAAGTAGGAAGAAAGGGGAAGAGATGAGACTTACTAGTTAGAATAAGAGAAGGGAGGTAGATAAAGAAGTTGATGGATTCGTGGAGTCGCGGGGTCGCCGGAAACGTCTTGAATCCTCGCCGGAAAGTGATCTTGAGCTAATTCCACTTGTACTCCTCTTTGACTTAGGAAATTTTGAGAATTTTTGACAAGAGATTTCGGAATGAGGAGGGCTAGGGTATGGTGTTGTATTTATAGGACGGAATTAGGGTTTAGGGATTGAAGAGAGAATTAAAAATGCATTAAAAATTGAATTAAAGGGTGAATTTACACTCTCTGGATAAATGCAGGAAAAACAAACAGTACTGGGGTAGTGAGGGTAGGCCAAGAGGCATAAGGGAAGAGTTTGGGGACTATCCCCTATGGGAGGCCCGCGGTGCTGGCCCAGGGGTCAATCTCGCCGGCCATGCTAGGGTTTTGGGGGCTTGGATTGGTGACACGTGTCTTGGGCTGCTCATACAACATTTAACACATTTTTGATTTTCTTTCTTTTCATTTCTTACGTGTAAACTTTTGGGCTTCCAAAAAGTTTAAAATAAAAATTCAGAAAAATAATATGTGGCTGATGGGATTTGAATACGGGGGCTACATCACAGCAGTTCAAGGTTTTACCAATGAGCTACAAGTGGTTTCTTGCCGTTCTTAAACAAATTAAATTTATAACTTGTACTCAGGCTAGCAAACTCTATTCTTTATATTAACTTTTAAAAATTTCCGTACAGTGAAATTAGAGTCGTTACATTCGCCGATGCGCTGTTCGCACTTAGACTGCAGGTTTCGCCATCGGATAACATATTGAACGCATGTCTCGTTCGGCTTGATTCTTTTATTGACCAATGCCGTCATAGTGTTGCGTTCACTCGTACTAGAGAATCTTTGGCAGAAGAGCATTTCCATTTCATCAAAAGTCTTAATAGAGTCATTAGGAAGCTTCGAATACCATTCAAAAGCAGTGCCTGATAGACTGCTAACGAATTGGAAGAGAAGCAATACATCATCTCCTCCGGTGTTGCCGTACCTAGATCTGAATTGAGTGATATGATGACGAGGATTTCCGGTCCCCTTGTAACTTGGAACGTTGGGATCGTATATCCCAAAGGGTATTGCCTTTGGTTATACCATGCTGGGTACGGTCGACTGGTCTTAATCAACTTGCCTACCGCTTTGCTGACATGAAGAGATTTAAATTGCTGGACGATATATTCGTCTAGTTTATCTTTGGAGATTGTTTCCTCATCCGCCGCTGAAGTGGTTTGTAGAGGATTCGACGTATCTCTTTTTTCATCGATCACCACTATCGGCGGATCATCTGCCAGTGGTTCCGGTTGAGCTATTATCCCGACCTTGCTTTGGAATAGGAGGGCATCTTGTCCATCCTAACGTTCATTTCCGCAGCTCTATCATCCTTCTTTTCAAGGATACGCCTCAGGTAGTCGATATCAGACTCCTGACCTATTCTTTCTTCGGGAGCATTTTCAGGGTTTGCATTAGGCGGTGGACTTATGACTTTCTCCACTTGAGCTAATATCTCATGCTGATTTTTTTGGTCTTTCGTTATAGATCGAGTGATTGGTCTATGGGAAATAGAAGCTCCACTATCATCTTTAGAGCTCATCATATATACAAACTACTATGCCCCCAGACTTGGGGTGTTTGGAATGCTGGCCTTTGGAATTTTCCCCAAGCACCACAACTCTATCTGCCCTCTCTCCTTTGTGAGAAGCCGCTTTGGAAGGAACCATCATAGCCGGAACCTTCTGAGCATGAGCCTCCTTGAATTTGGGAGGGGATTTGTTATCATCTTGTTGACCTTTGAGCTTCTTCGGTCGCAGAGAATAGCTGTCATCAATGACAGAGTTTTGGACTTCTTTCCAAACTCTATGGATGGTTGAGGAAAGTCATTTGACCGAGCGTACCGCCTTTGGCTCATCTTTTATCTCCACAAAAAGTGGAGACTTCTTCAGCACTGCGGTAGGAGAGTTACGTCTGACCATCCACAGCGGCTCAAAACTGTTCCCAATTGGAATATCAGCTTGGATCATCGAAGCAGGCGGAGTCAACCCGGATGGGGAATTGCCCCTGCTTGTCTTAGTTGACACCAATAAAGATGTCGTACATGTCTAACAGTTGGAGCTTTTTAGTCTTAGGAACCTCATGAATCTTCCCTCTGTGTCGTTCTCGGCCTTCGGCATGTGCCAGTCGCTGAAAGACCGATGCCTTAGACGGAGCAAAAATATGAGCTTGGGGTGCCTATCTTTTAAAGACCGACTGGCGTGGGGGTAAAGCATTCTTCGGTGCATCAGGAGCAGTTGGCGCCTCGACGGACAATCGCTTGAAGACTGATTTCTTTGGAATCATGAGTTTTTTTGGAAGGCCCACAGAGCTAGTTCCCAATCTTTTGAAGACGGAGCCTTTAGGCTTATCAGCAGAGATCGAAGTGGTAACAAGCCGATCAAAGACAAACTTCCTTGGAGATTACTCCCTTGGCATTGAGTAAACAATAGTAGGGAGTGGGAGAATCTGCCCAAACTGGAGTCCATTCATATTTTGCTGGATTTGAGCCATCGGAATACCCATTAGTGGCAATGGCCTGTCCCGACCAAACCACTCCGGATGAAGTGGTGTTGGAACCATTCTTGTAGTTGCAGAAAAATGCCATTGATCTACGCGGAGGTGAACACTAGCTTTAGTATCCCAACATCCAAGGACAACATAAACATGATATACCGTGATTGGTTCGCGAAACACGATACATGAAGTGTATGGTGGAAAGAGAAAAAGATCCCACCGGCCGTGCCAGAATCTGTTTACTGCCGGAAACTGGATCGAGGCACGGGGATCGCGTTGAGCTTGAATCTAGAGGCATATGCTATATGGAACATATCCATCCACCTCTCTGAAGATACCAAGTTGATTTATGGCACCGTATATCGGAGGTTTGGATGGATGCAACCGTTGTACGTGACTTTTCAGATTCCCCCTCATATATGAAGGGTTTTGGATTATGGGGTTGCTTTTTCCTGCACGCGCAAACCCCTGAAGTTAATTATGTTATCGCCAAGCGATAACAACTTTCACCTTCTCTATGTCTTTCACTTCATGTTGCGTTATATGTTGTTTATTTTGGTGTTGCCCTTAGATTGTATACAGAGAATAATATATATCGTCTACCGTAGGACACGGATTAATCCAAATCCGTACATTAGATTTTGGGTTGAACTTAGGACGTATATCTCATATAAATGATTTCCATCTATTCAGGGGGAATATATATTGATCTAAGGATCCATAGTCGTATATGGGACTAAGATCAACTTAGAAGACATGGGCTAAGGATCGTTAGTCGTATGTAGGACTAAGATCAACTTAGAAAAAATGGACTAAGGATCGTTAATCTTGTTTTAGATTAAGATCTAATTAGAAAACATGTTTTATTTTATCATAGGATCATATATGAGATGCAAAAGGTTCTATACTTATTTATTTTAATTAAGTAATCAAGCAAACTCTTGCTGGTCCAAATGCGCATATACACATCTTCCTTATATATAACTCTCACTTGCTTGCAGTATATATGTTGCGCACTTGTTTGCTGTCATGAGGGGTTGCACACGTGCATATCACGTGTTTGCGTACTTGTTATCAGGTCAAATTTCTATGTACGCATGTATATTTGCGCATGTATTGAAGGGTGATATGTTCCACTTGCGCGCACGTGTGTATCACGTGATGTACACCTTTTCAGAGGCATTATTTTCATTAAATGCTTATGTGTGCACTTCTGTATGGTAAACTTCTTCTTAAGTGCGATCTAAGGTCAAGTGCGCACTATTCATCAGAAAACTACAGTGTTCATATTTTTTTAATGAAAAGTTATGATTTTTCATAAAGGGTCCATATTAAAAAGAAGTAAAAACTTATGTTGTTATCATCTGTATCAAAACACTTATCGATAAAAGTATTAAACCTTAGGATTAATCTCTCATAAAAGCATAAACTTTTATATGAGAGAGATCATCCTTAAGATCTTTCGATCTTTTTTATAATTAATCAAAAAATTCATCTAAAAGCAAGCACTTTTATCGTAAAGCCAAATCTTTAAGAGAAGGTGATGATAAAAGACAGCTGAATAAACCAATTCAATTTCTTCTGAACCCTGAATCCATCCCCGAATCTGGAACAAGTTCCTTCGAGTTCGTATATAACCATACGATGGATTTATCCAATGGAAGTGGATGTTCGTAGTAATACGAGGTGTTCTGGAGAAATTCAAAGGGTAAAAGAAGGAGTGGCAATGATGTATGCAACTCAGAAAATCCAAAAGCCAGTATGTTTTTAAGAAGGTTCGGTTAACATGGTCATTGAGTGATAGTCTAGGGTCGGGCCATGGTCGCTGCCAAAGAGAGAGAGAAAAGAAACACTCTGCATGCAGTTTAACCTAGATCAGAATGGTTATCACTTTATCTAATCAGGAAACCTTCCACTGTATCGTCAAATTCTCCTCCAAACGTGAAAGAAGAATTAGTCGGGATCACTCGAAGAGTAAACCAACTCATCAGTGGGAATCGGGATTCAAGTCTCATCGCATGATAACGTGAAGGAATCCACTCACGTTATCACACTCCAGAAGGTATGCGCATGCCTGGCAAGTTTCAATTTCTTTAGAAACTCCCGATATTGATTTTTGCCCCATGCTCTTATGACCTTGACGTTGGCCAAAATACTATAAGTCACATGTCAAGTTCTACCCATCATTATCTTGTTAATTTGAACCCACCCGTACATACCCCTGACGTTGGCCAAATGGCAGTACGACTGTCCCAAACCAACTCATCTATCTATGCAACAGATGAATACCCAGCAGCTACCAAACACTATGCCTTGGCGTTGGTCAAAATACATAGCTTGAATACTACTGAATACCCAACTGAAATGACGGAGGGCTACGACTGGTTTTTGGCGAAAAACCTTTAACGTAACGAACTTGATATTGTTGAAAGAACCTGATAGCTTTTTACAAAAATATAGTGGTGAAAACCATTACTAAAGAGGTCACTCCCGGTGAAGAGATCTCGGCTCTTTCCTCGTAGAATAAGGTGCAGGATATTCCAAACTGAATACCACTATGCAAAGCAAAAAGTAATCGGCTGTAGTGAAGTTATTACCCTGACGCAAATCTCTATCCAAGGGGTCACTCCCGGTGAAGGGATCTCGGCCCTTGCCTCATGGAATGAGGTGGAGGATATTCCAACTGAATACCACTGTGCAAAATAAAAGAAAACGTCCTTATAATAACAGTTTTTGAAAACTGTTCCAATAACATCCAACATGTCTGTTTTCCTTTGCATTGATCAGAATCAACGCAGTCCCATCAATTAATCACACCAGAAAAGAACGAAAATAAAATGTACGTATATGCCATCCGCATTCGTCACTAGGTCCCGTCATCACCCGTTAGGTTACTTAACTAACGAAAGAGCGGGGACTGGACTAGCGCGGATGTAAAACATATACAACATCTACTAGTATATATACCAATATACAATAATCGCTCCAGGCATGATAAATGCAACATTACAGAAAAGTAATAAGCATCACGGAACAATACAGATAATCTGGGAGCCCCGGGTTTCATAGAGCCGCTACTGAAACCCGACGTTCCCCTGGTCATGTGGATAGCCTGTGCAATGAAACCTAGACCCCTACGAGTGCGTCAAGTTACCCTCCAAAACTTGAAGCGAGGCAGCCCCTTTCAGCAAAATGAATGAACCACCCGGCACTTCACGGAATCCGGTAACTTGAGCACCCCACCTTGGGTCAACATGTACCCCATACGAGTGCGGCAAATAGCCTGCCAATTCAAGAGTGAGGCCCCCTGCCTCTCAAAGACATGATATGCGGACCCGTTGCCCTCCAAAACCTGGCTATCCGCGCACTCCGTCGCGGGGTAAACCTAGTACAGAAATGAAAATATGTACAAAGGGTACATCGACCTCAACCCGGTCGTTCCCCAAAAGAATAATATACAAACAGGCAGCGACGACAGTCGACATGTTGGACGCTCGCCCCGCAATATCAAATGTACAAATAAATCCAAACTGCACTAACATTGCACGCAAGCTATCCACCACGACAAATCCGCAACATCACAGTACAACACAGAAGATCAACGCGAATGCCACGTTCGCAAACCCGTCTAAAAGGATTATAGCAATTAGACAAGATTTACCGCTCTAATGACATTCACGGTCACAGATATAATGTAAGTACTGTAAACTAACACATTTAAAATTCCGATCGACAAAACTTCCTGAAGTGGGCCCCAAGTACAAATCCAGTGTGCTAACAAAACTGGGCCCAAACAAAATATTCCAGAAACCACAATTCCATATGAAAGACACCCAGAAGAAAAATGGTGCACTGAAGCCCCAAAACGGCGGCGGAACCGCGGCAAACCCAAGGGTTCTGCAGCGGTTCCGCGGCGGGTTTGTGGGATCAGTCTACCAAATTTCTTCTGCAGTCTTAGAAAAGCCTGCTCGATTTTCTGACATACTCAAAATAATTTTCAGACGACAAAAAAAATTTCGACAGAAACTTTAAATTTGGAATTGCAGTTTTGGAAATTTCGTTCGATCGATATTTTAAACATGTTAGAACAAGCTAGTAAATGTTAATGGCGTGGCTCTGATACCATGTAAGTCTACTATAGCGCCCCGGCCAATAATCTGAGGCCAAACGCGGAATAAAAACTTTTACAACTGGTGCTAGCATAGACTTTAACCCGGATCGTGCCATTAACACTAAACTAGCTAACTGTAAAATGATAGAATGGCTATACCGATCGATCCGTGTCCTTCGATCTTTAGCCATCATCTCACGCTCCTCGCGGCATCTCCGATCTCCTGTCTCCTCGTCGAGGTGGCACGACGTCAACGGATCTTTATACGGGCTCCCGCCTCTAAACAGAGGCAACTCGGACATGAAGTTTGCTAACCGACATGTCCAAGATTGAAGTAGAGAGTGTGTAGAATAGTTTGTCTCAAGGCACCCAAGCCATTGGGTAAAGGTAAATGAATTTGCCTTTGGAGTAGAGATGAAATGAGAATGAAATTTGCAATGAATGAAATTTTTCCTCACTCAAAATTGCACTCAGCCAAAAACAGATAATGCTCACTGTCCAAATCATGCTCTCTCATTTTAGTGGGGCCGGCCACATATAAGTAGGGAATTGTAGGGGTGATCATAAGCTATCCAAGTGGTGACCACATCCAAACCTTATCACTAAACAATGAATGCAAAAGCCACCTCAACTTTAAACCATGCTTTGCATTAATGTCCAAGTGACTCACCCAAATGACTCACCATAAATTGCCACCTCACCAATGACTCACCCTTCACAAAGAGATTTCGGCCAAGATAGAAATGATAAGGAAATGGCCAAAAAGAATGTACAAACTCAAACCATAAATTAAACATTAAAACTAATGTTTAACAGAGGGAAGAAAAATTGGCAACTCAAAAAATAATCCCGTGCCGAATTACAGGATTATCCCTAAACTGTATATACATACCCGCATTTGTATTCCGACCGAATACAAAATTCAACAAGACGAAAAGTATTCCTACACAATATAATACTCGGATCCGGCTTAAACCAAAGCCCACCAACATTATCTGTCCGAACCATGACACGTGCACAAGTGCACGTGCATGTTCGAACCCTTCCATAAAACCATACGGCCTCTACAACGTTTCGCCCGAACTTTGAAAACTCTTTGTGGGGAACTCTAAAGACTCGTCAATACTCTGGCAGTAGGTTTAACCACAAGCACGTCAGTGGTACTAGCTGTACGTAACGGTTGCCCATGTATTGAGCAAAAGAGAGGCTGATGAGCGAACTCATCTAGAAACCCTACTGAGCCTATCAGTGACAATATTCGTACAATCCGGTCCGTTCGTCTATGAGCATCGCATATCGGGCCTAGGAGGCTGGTAACGTCAGACCCCCAATAGCGGTATAAGTCATGTCGGAGGGTAGCCCTGAACACCTTGAGAAACTACTGGAATACCTACCAGTAATTCTCACCTACCTTGGCCAAGGACTTAGTATAATGGCTCTCTTAGACACAGCGCGATCTCACCCCCAATACCGAGAGAGACGAATTCCCTGCCTATCCGCTCACTGTCTCTGTGTGGCTCGGGACTGTACCCAACTAAAACCTGTTTGCACGACTCCTTTGAGCCGTGGTAGGGTAGTAATCTAAGCACAGTGGGAACTCACACGAGATAAATGACGACCTCAGGTCGATGAACTAACCTGTACACATGTCACTAGGGAACTGCTATCTGACGCTAGGTATAATACCAACTAGCAGGTTCTCGGCAAGTCCTGTCCGGTGCACTCATAACCCAATGAGCACCTGTATACATCTTAGGTGAACCAACTGACACCAATGGCTTGTGAGACCGGCCACTGCCCCTTGTCGGGGTCTCGACTGTATACACTAGTCTACTCCGGAGTATCGATGCCCTGTCTCGAAACTCCCACGACTAGGGACCACTTTTAAGGATGTGCTTATGGACTACCCAACTCTCACGTATATGATCGCCATCATACTGCTGGTAGTAAAGCAAGAATCCTAAGGGCTCTATCAACGTGTAATAGTGATCATGTCACCTTAAGTTGTACACGATGATAAAGTTAAACCAGATAGCATACTATCATCTCGAGTAAGACCGTCCTACCGGTATAGGTCCTCCTCAATCATTGCAATCACGTGCATGCGATCCAATAATTGACTTTGAGGGCACTACATCCAACAATAACCGCAATCAATAACGGTGTCGCGTGTAGCTAGCCGAGATGAGTACGGGCCGTCCTCAGGAAAATGTCGAATCTTTTAATCTTGCTTTAGACGAATTGATTAAAAAGGGTAGGGAGAATAGTTGTAGTATAGTGGTAAGTATTCCCATCTGTCACGCGAGTGACCCGGGTTCGATCCCCGGCAACGGCGTCATTTGATTGATCTATGAAAGTGTAGTAAATAACCGTAATCAATAACGGTGTCGCGTGTAGCTAGCTGAGATGAGTACCGGTCGTCCTCAGGGATACGTCGAATCTTTTAGTCTTTCTTTAGAAGAGTTAATTAAAAAGAGAAAGAATAGAGAATAGATTCTAGATCTATGGTAAAAGCGGATGTAGAATTTATAGTTTTAAGATCTAGTTTAAATACGGATATAGATTTTATAGGGAAAAAGATTGTAGGGTTGTTAGGATTTAGTAGTCATGGATGACTAATAAAGATGACTCTTTTTATCTTTTGATAGATTTAAAACTAGATAGATAGTGATGAATGATGATTAAAGTTTTTGGAAGAAACTAAGGTTTCCACACTATTGACCCTTGTCCTTTCGTTGATCTCTATTCATGTCTAGCCCTTAACAAAACAATTGTTAATCTAATATCAAATCGCGGTCAAGACTATCAATAAATTGATAGCGCGCCCGATTAAGATATTAACGATTCTTTTGCTAAAGTTTATAAACATCATAAGATGTAAAAGAAGTTAAAATATTTTTTTCATCCATTGATCTACCCTAATCCTACGAACCCTATCAAGCGGAGAATTACTCGCGCATGATGGAGATAGAAGAACGGATAGAGATTATAATGTAAATATAGAAAATAAATGCGATAAGAATAAAACAACTACCTTTAATAATCAACTAGATCAATTACAATTTTTGTTCCTTTAGTAAGTGGAATACAAAACCCTAGTTTGCTTCTCGATCTCTCTTGAAGGAAGTAGATGAACAGCTGATTGATCAATCTGGATGCGTGGATCTTCGTAGACCTCATGATTTTTTCGGTTTTATGATTTTCCAAGTGAGCCTCTCGGTCCTTTAAATAGTCCCAAAACCAGAAACACTAGATTCCATAGGTTAAGATATGATGTTAAGATCATGATCCTGAAATCTCACATCGTACGGCCACCAAAGCGCCGCGGATCCGCCTCTTTTACCCCTATTTGGCCGCCCTTCCGCCACGGTTTGGTTGAGTTAGGGTTTGGGATTTTTTCTGGTATTTTATGTTGATATTTGGAGATCCTCTTGCTGTCTAGATTCTAAAAATAATGCTCTGGGTCTCTGTCGTTGCCAGATCTCGTGATTTGCTTCAATATTTTGGCAGATTCGATTCCGACATCTTGATTTAACCTGGATCTCCTTGATTCCAGACCTGAGCTAATATCTGCAAAATATCTCAAATCAAAGTGTTAGTAATATTTGGTATTTTTGATATATTATCCTAACCATTTTATATGATATTATATTTTTAAGAATATTGATTAAGAATATTTGATATGATATGCATATTTTAATTACAATATTTTATATAAATATTTTATGCATATATTTTCCTTCATAATGTTAATTATAATATATAAATATATGATAATAGATATTTTACAGATAAACCCCCATATGTTTCATATTTATAATAAACACCTTTAAATATTTAAGAAAAGTAAGGAAAATGTTATATCAAATGTGCAATATTTTCGACTGAACAGCGCTGCTCAATCAGTGCTGAGCACTTATCTGTTTTGGCTATTTATTGAGTGCTAAGAACTCTTTTTTCTTTTCTGTTTTGTTTGTGGCACCCACGTGAAGAGCATGTGAGGCGCTGGGCGCTGCCAAATCAGTGCCGAACACTTAGCTGTTTTGGCTATTTATTGAGTGCTAAGCGCTATTTTTCTTTTTTCTTTTGTTTGTGGCACCCCACGTGAGGAGCACGTGAGGCACTGAGAACTTTTAGGGGTGCCCACGTGGGAAGCACGGGGGTGTTGAATTCTTGTCTCCTATGTTAATGGCATTTTTGCCTATTAATGATCACCAAGATTTTTGTTTTGAAAATCTGGGATCAAGTTTCATTTTTAAGAACTAAGTTCTTTTATAAGAACTAAGTTTCTCTTATTTATATACTTTTGTTTTGAGGAGTTCAATTCCTAGTTTTTTTCTGAATCTTTGATTCTCAAGAACAAGTTCTTCCCGATGAGAATTAAATTCTCAACTTGTGGGCTTGTCTTGTGGATATCTGATTCAGAGAAAGAACTAAGTTCTTTAAGAAGGGTTAAACCTTTAAATGTGATGGAGATATTTTGGTTTCTTTTCTTTACCCAGGGTTTTCTTGCAGAGGGAAGTCTACTCCTTTGAGAATTAAATTCTCTATTCTTTTTGAAAGCTTTCTGTCTTTTTTAGAAGATTATGGGGAGTTCCTTTCTTCACGGTGTATTCTCCTTTTTTCTTCTCCATGTTCTGCCTTTTTTTCTGTGTGTGTGGGACTTGAAGTCTTGGGTCCTTTATATAGTGGAGGAAAATTATTAATTAGTTTTCAGAAAATCTCTCATTGAGAGATTCCAATTGATTTGGGGAATTTTACCCACCATTGGATCTTTGATTTAAGGGTTTCTGTTTTACAGAACATGTTTTCTTGTTTTTAACAAGATTGGGGAAATATTTTCCTATATGAAGAATTTTATTCTGTGAAATGGTGATTTTTAATCACCATTGGATTTTTAATCCAAGGGCTCTCTATTTTATAAAGAGCAATCTTTTTTGTTTGAAAAGATATAGGGAAATATTTCCCATTTCATTGGATCTTTGGTCCAACAATTACCTGTTCATTTAGGGGAATATTTTCTCTTGATAGAATTTTATTCTATTATTTGATGATTTATCATCACCATTAGATCTTTGATCCAATGGCTCTGTTTAATAGAGAGTATCCCCATTTTAGGGAAATATCCCCTTGTAGAATTTAATTCTACTGATTTTGACTTGGGTGTCGGCGCTCACGTGTTGTGCACGTGGGTGCCACTTAAGAATTTAATTCTTATGATGGGTGTTTATGTGCTTTGCACATTTGCGTCCGCGTGATGAGCACGTGCGGCGCCATATAAGAATTTAATTCTTATACAAAAAGTGTTTTTGTGCTTAGCAAATTGGCGTCGGCGTGAGGAGCACGTGCGGCGCCATATAAGAATTTAATTATTATGATATACATTTTATGTGCTTCGCACTTTGGCGCCCACGTGCGGAGCACGTGAGGCGCCACCATAGGATTTAATCCTATAAGATTGGCTCTGGTGTTGGCGCCCTCATGGAGAGGACGTGAGACGCTGCCTCGATAATTTTGAACAGAGCCTTGCTCTTTTATTAGGTTAATTATTGGAAGAACAAATTCCCCCCACCGTTGCGCTCACGTGGCTCACACGTGAGTGCCACGGTGGCTGCTTTTCCACCGTTCGATCTCCTGGGGAGTTGAGCCGTCCCTTCATGTCTTATAAATAGGGTCTTTGGCCCTTGAGATGACTGTCGTTTCAATCATCAGCTTCTTCTTCCTTGAGAATTAATTCTCTCCTCAGAGTTTAGATCTTTTTTCACAGAACTCTTTAAGAGTTAAACTCTGTCAAAACTGGTAAGAATTATAACAATGATTTAATTCTTAAGAAACCCTTAGAAGAACCTCTTCTCGTTTTGGGTTTTTTTAACCCATTAACAGAGCTTTGCTCTTTTCTTATAACAATCTCTTAGAGATCTTAAAACTGTTAGTTGGGTAGGTTATGGGTCATAGAGATTTTAGGGTTTTGCCCTGTGATTTTTCTTTGAGGGTTGTTTAGAATTTAATTCCATTTCCCGTGGGGATTTCTGGGATTTTATCCCCTTATCAAAGGAATTTAATTCCAGTTTGTTCTGCAGAGCTTAGCTCTGAGAAAATTCTTTTTTAAGAAATTCTTTTAGGAATTTTATTCCCTTTCTTATTTTCTTTTTTAGGGTTCTTTTTTTTTGCAGATTTTAACTCCACAGTTTAATGAGATTTCTCATTAAATGAGAATCCTTTTGGATCAACTGTTTTTTCCTTCTAGATTGTAATAATTTTGATATTTTGATTGCTAACCCTTTACTAGTTTTTCTTTTCAGATACTATGGTTTCTCATCTTTACGATCTTGAAGAGATTATCTCTTATGAGGACATTCGTGTCCAAGGCCGCTGTCAAGGCCAGGAATTTACTGACGCCCATTGTGCTGAGGTGATGCGTCACTTTGACGACTACAACGGTCGATTACTTTCCCACCGTTCGGCTCTTTTAAAAATTATCGTTAGGTCGATTTGGGAAGCAATTCTTGAGCTTGACGAGGCTATGCTGCTCGAGGCGCTTGATGATACTGAAGACAAGGTGCATTCAGTATATCTGATGGGCCTGATCTCAAAGAAGCGGAGAGATGATCTTATCGATGTTTTGCATCGCGTCTTCCAATAGAAGGCGATAATATTTGCATACCAGAGGACAGACGACATTAGCGGGGATCCCGATGCTTGCATTCGTGAGAAAATGCATGAGAAAATGTCCAAAGAAGCCAGAAGCACTTTACTCAGGCTTGCTTCTAAGTTCCTGAATCCGTGTCCGGAATTTAGTGTTTTGCCCTTGTAAACATTTTGATGATTTTTTTAAATTTTTTTATCACCATTGTATAAAGTTCTTCGAAGTATGAATGACAAAATTCCCCTTTCTCTTTATGTCAATGCTCATATGTGCATCATGTGAAGTGTCATTATACAAACTGTTGCCGGCGCCCACGTGTTATGCACGTGAGGCGCTGCTGAGGATTTTAATCCTGAACTAGCGCCGGCGCTCACACGTTACGCACGTGAGGCGCCGCTACAGCTTTTAAACCTGCAAAGAATCGGCGCTAGCGCTCACGTGTCATGCACGTGAGACGCTGCTGAGGGGATCGTTTCACCTTCTTGCTCTGATTCCCATGAGTCAACCTTTTCTTTTCCTATGCCCTTTTTGCCAGGACTTGGAAATAGCTCCACCATGCACAACATTTTCTATGCCTAAACTTGAATGCTCATCTTTATAATCTGAGGCTCTGTCTTCCTCTTCTTTCACAAGGACAACCCTATTTTTTAAAAAGTATCTATTTTCTAACAAACCAAGAGTTATGGCTTGCAATCATCCGCATGCTCGCCGGCAACCATGGGAGGTACCTATTGAGGGAATTGTCTCTCGTTTTGCTGCGCGTTTAGCAGATTCCATTCTCACTGATGACCAGTGTGACATGGGGATGCACGAGCTTCTGGCTCGTAGGGGCTCTCCTCTTCCTATCGGCTCCATTTGGCTTTGGACGATCTTCTCGTCTGTACTTGCTCACATCCCTCCTCATCTAGCAGAGATGACTCTGGCGATGCTCGACGCGGCGGAGAACAAGATCAAGTGCTTCCATGAGGCTCATTTGATTACCCAGCCTCTGAGGGATTTTTGGTTCGGCTGCTAAGCCAGATACGGGCTCAACGGGCCATCATGTCTGCCTTCGCTGATGAGCACGACACTGGCCGATGGAAAGCGACTCCTCATGAAGATTGCCGCTTTGACATGGTGTAGAAGGCAGAGAGGGAATTAGAGTATCTTGTATATTGTTTTGTTAACCCTTGTATCTCTGATCCCATATTTGGCGATCTTTTCTTTGTGTAATAAATATTAATAATAAAAATAATGTTGACCACCGAACGTTTCATCCCCAGTGCATAGTCATATGGGCATTCTACCTCTGCACATATATTTTGTATTTTAAACTTAGAAGTTTCTAATGCATGCATCTAGACATAGGTGAACATTGGACTGAACTAATTCATAGCATTTGGCCAGTTTCGAGCTGGCATACACAACTTTTATTAGAATTTTGATAGCGAGCAGACACAAGCGTCTTCTCAAATCTCGATCCTTAAGAAACGTAGTGCCAAACCTTGAGGCCCATGAGTTGCGCCTTTCTATTTCTTGATGTCTTAATTTAGTGCCCATTAGTTTACTTACTCGTTTCGGAGTCTATAGTTTATTCACTCGTTTTGGAGTCTCTAGTTTATGTACTTATTTCGGAGTTTGTAGTTTATTCACTCATTTCGGAGTCTCTAGTTTATGCACTCATTTTGGAGTTTATTTTGTTTACCTCCCTTGGATTTACAGGAAAACTTGTCCTAACGTTATATGTAGATAACCCTCATTCTTTAGGACAGAGGTCCGTTAGGTTTGTAGTATTAGGGTTTTGTTATGTGGTATCGTCGCTTTGGCTGATGTATTCTTCGACATACAGTCTTTAAGTTGTTATTCGGGTAGCCCCGCGACCGTTGTGTCTCTGATCCCTTCGGGGGATGGACAAGATGTCTACAAGTAATCTCCTTAGGTCATATTACCATCGGGAGGGCAAGTGTTAGGAATTTGCGAAGACACTTTTTACTTGAGGTTAGGCTCAATTTGGAGCCCCGATGAGTCATAACCGCTCCGCGCTGGAGTGGGAATATCTCCAATAGTATTTTAGGCTTTATATAAGTTGCCGTCAAGATCCGAAGCTGGGAATATGCCGTCGCTTCATTTTTTTTTTGACGATACCATGCCAGTTCTTTGTTGAAGTAGGGTAGACATCTGTAGGGCCTCTATGCTGTATATATTGCAATTGAAGCCCAGAGCTAAGAATATGCCATTGCTCCAATTTCATTTGATAGTTGCGTCTGCATCCTGCTGGAATGAGGGGGAACCCTGGGATAGTCTCTAGGTTGTATATGAACTGTCAAGACTTAGAGTTAGGATTTTGCCATTCTCCATTTTGTTTGACCCTTGGATCTTTGTTGACGTCGTGTCTGTACCGAGAAGGAACGTCGAGCTGGAGCTGGTATTTTTCCGTCACTTCTTTTTTATTTGGCTCCTTGGAGCCTTTGTTGACGTCACATTTGCACTGAGAAGGAACGTCGAGCTGGAGTTAGGATTTTTCCATTACTCCTTTTTTGTTTGACCCTTGGGTCTTTGTTGACGTCAGATCTACACTGAGAAGGAACGTCGAGCTGGAGTTTGGATTTTACCGTCACTCCTTTTTTTATTTGGCTCCTTAGACCTTTGTTGATGTCACGTCTGCACCCTGTTGGAATGAGAAGAACGTCGAGTTGATCCCTATGCTGTAGATGTTGTCGTCGAGATCTGGCCCTCCCTTTGACGGAGCCTGGTGGAAAAATATGGTTCCCTTTCTTTCATTTGTGACCATGGATGGTATGCAGGGGCCCGTGTGGACCTACCTGCAGGGCAGAAAAGTTTCATTTTCATTTTTTTTATTTCTTTCCGCGATGCACTATTTTTTCAGCTTTTATGTTGCGAAAGTCGCGATTGCCCAATCATTTCGGCTATTTAACGCGGTGCCTAATCATTTCGGCTATATCGTTTTTTTGCTCGCTATTTTTTTATTGCGAGTTGCCCAATCATTTCGGCTATTTCATATGCATTTTTTGCTCGCTATTTTTTATGGCGAGTTGCCCAATCATTTCGGCTATTTCATATGCATTTTTTTTGCTCGCTGATTTTTTTGCGAGTCGGAGACTTAGGTCCTGATACCAATTTTGGCATCGGGATCGCTACGACTGGAATATTGCCAGGAGTGAATCATCATTTGCCGTGAGAGAACTTGAAGTTTGATACCTTTTTAGGCATCAGCATCGCTACGACTGGAATATTTCCAGGAGCGACTCATCATTTACTTTTGTTGATTTGAACAAAGGTGGCTTGGTAAACAGGCTTAGGGTCCTGTCGACCAAGGCTTTTTGACTTTACGAGCCGTAAGGGTCTCATAAAGGTATTTCTCCCTACGAGTCATGAGGATCTCGTAGGTGTATTTTCTCCTTAGGAATCGTGGAGATTCCCAAGTGTGTTTTCTCTTATAAGTCGTAAAGATCTTACAAGAGTATTTTCTCCTTGCAAGTCGAGAGGACTTACAAGTGTTGCTCACCGTGTGGGGACATTTCTCGCCATTGGTGGAACTTACTGGGAGAGTACTTATTTATGCCTGTGGATTGTATACGAGGGTCAATATGGGACCACCTGTAGGGCAACCTAGGGGATATGATGGCTTAAGAACAGGTTTAGATTCCTGTAGCTTAAGCCTTTTGAATCCTACGAGCCGTGAGGGTCTCATAGGAGGAATTCTCCTTACGAATCGTGAGGATCCCGTAAGTGTAATTTCTTCTTGGGAATCATGAGGATTCCTAAGTGTGATGTCCCTTTGTGAGTTGTAAGGATCTCACGCATGTATTTTCTCCTCACAAGGTCGAAATGACCTTGCAAGTGCAGATGAATTTTTATTTTACGAGTTTGCGCCCTTTTCGGGTTTTCATAAGCTCGCCGGAAGTCCTGTTGTTTTTACTCACGGCGCTCTTTCGGGTTTTCATCCGTACCCATTTTGCTTGTGGACATACCGTTTTTTTTAACGAAACTCTCGAAAGTAGTTTCATCATAGGCGACCCATCTGTTTGCCGGTAGGATTTGGGGCTGGCTTCATCGCTGGAGTAGTTGTGCAGCCCGTGGAACTTGAGTTGCAACCTTTGCCGCTAGGACTTTGATTGCAATATAGATCTCAAAGGAGTGTTTCGCCGTATTTAGGGCGATGCGTTAGTTTAGGGACGTTTCGGTCCATTATCACCATATTTGAGGCGAATTTTTAGTTTAATGACTTTTTCGGTCCATTATCGCCATGTTTGAGGCAGATTTTTAGTTTAATGACTTCTCAGTCCGTCATTAGTTTAGGGACGTTTCAGTCCAATGTCGCCATGTTTGAGGCGGGTTTGCTAGTTTCAGGACTTCTCGGTCCGTCATTAGTTTAGGGACGTTTCGGTCGAATGTCGCCATGTTTGAGGCAGGTTTTCTAATTTCAGGACTTCTAGGTCCGTCATTAGTTTAGGGACGTTTCGGTCCAATGTCGCCATATTTGAGGTGGGTTTGCTAGTTTCAGGACTTCTCAGTCCGTCATTCGTTTAGGGATGTTTCGGTCCAATGTCGCCGGGTTTTTTTATGCGGATTACTAGTTTAAGGAATCCTCAGTCCGTTGTTGCCGTGTTTGAGGCGACGGAGTTTTTTGGATACTGCTCTCGAAATTCTGACTTAGGAAGATAGCAAGTGCACACAAGCTTCGTCATCTATCATTGACCTAAATCGTGACTTGTCAAGCGTAGTACTTTTTGAGGAATCGGCCGTTTATTGGCAGGAATGGTCTTTCGCCATGCAATCCATGAGCAGGTAGGCTCCACCTTGGTAGAATTTGTCTATGATGTGCGGGCCTTCATAGTTCGGCTCAAACTTTCCCAATTTTGCACGACTGGGGATCATTGGTCTTTTGACGATCAACACGAGTTCGCTTTGGCGGAATGTTCTCGGCCTGGTCAATTTTTCGTATGACCGTATCATCCTTACCTTGTAAGCCTCCAGATTTTGTCGTGCTATAAGGCGAGTTTCGTCGAGAGCGTTGATCTCCTCAAGCCTAAGATGAGCATTTTCTTCATCTGTCAGCCTGTATCGAACTGCTACTCATAAAAAGGGGAGCTCTATTTCCAGTGGGAGCACTGATTTCGTGCCGAACACCAACGCGTGTGGTGTTGTATTCGTAGCTGTATCGAACGTTGTTCGGTATGCCCAGAGAGCTTCATGCAACCTTTCGTGCTAGTCTTTTTTGTTTCTGGACACTGTTTTCTTTATAATGTTTGTCAAGGTCCTGTTGAAAGCTTCAGTTAGACCGTTGGCCCGAGGATTATAGACCGAAGAGTATCTCCAATCTATTTTATGCTGATATGCGAAGCGACTGATTTTATAACTTTTATAGGCTGGCCCATATTCCGAGATTATCCAACGCAGAGTGCCGAACCGATAGATGACATGTGTCTTGAAGAAATGGAGAATATTATCCGTCTTCACTTCTCTTAATGGTACTGCTTCTGCCCATTTGGAGAAGTAGTCGGTCATTGCCAATATGAATCGATGTCCTTTGGAGGATGCCGGTTCGATGGGGCCGATTATATCGGTTTCCAACATTTCGAAGGGCCAGCTAGCCATTGTTGGGTGTAGCGGATTTGGATGTTGGTGGATGAAGTTCCCGTGAATTTGGCACGAGTGACACTGCTTCGCATGGTCGAGGCAGTCCTGAATCATTGTGGGCCAATAGTAATCTATTCTTTTTATCTTCAGCTTCATCTTTGGTCTAGCTTGATGAGAACCGCAAAGTCCGTCGTGAGTTTCTTGAACGACTTTCTTTGCTTTCTCTAGCCCCAGGAATCTTAGCCATAGGCAGTCGAATGATCTCTTATATAGAGTATCATTGACGAAGGCGAAGGATATAGCTCGTTTCATGAGCTGATGTCTTAACGACGCATTTTCGAGCGTTTGTTGGGATTTGAAGTAGTCTATGAAGACTTCCCTCCAATCCTTGACCTTTCCTTCGTCCTCTATTTGAAGGGATACTTGCTTGGTCATATCTTTTCCCTCGGATGGCTCTATCATGTCTTCCGAAGACACATCTTCTAGCGCTAGAACCATGCAGCTTTGCACGATGATCCTTACGTCATCGAGGTCTTCATCGGCAAGTTCCTTAGCCAATTTGGCTAATGCATCCGCCTTGCTGTTTTCTGCACGCGGTATACTCTCCAGGATATATGAAGGGATTTGGGTTAGCAGTTGCTGCACTCTTTCGCCATACTTTATCAGCTCTGGCTTGTATGTCTGATAGTCGCCATTTACTTGGCTAACGATCAACTGGGAGTCTCCATATATGAGGAGGTCTTAGATTCTTATATCGATAGCTATCTCTAGACATGCTATCAAAGCTTCATATTCAGCTTCGTTGTTAGTCCTCGGATCTGTTAGAGAAAAGGCATAACACATTATCCCTCCTTGTGGAGTCACAAAGATAAGGCTTATCCCGTCTTTGATTATGGGGGTATTTTGCTTTTGCTTCTTCAAGGAAGATTCTCCATCGAAGTAGAGTTTCCAATGGGACTCATTTTCTTCTTTGGTTGTATCGAATGCATGTTCGTTAGGCAGCTCGCAATTTAAGGGGGTGTCGGCCAGTATTGGATGCTCCGCGAGAAAGTCGGCGATGTCCTGCCCTTTCACTGCTTTGAGGGGACGGTACGTTATCGAGAACTCCATCAGGATGAGGGCCCATTTGGCAAGCCTTCCTGTTAATATGGCCCTTGACATTAAATATTTGAGAGGATCCACCTTTGATATTAGATGGACTTCTTGCGCCAAGGCGTAATGCCTGAGCTTCGTTATTGCGAAGATCAGTGCCAGGAAATGCTTTTCGATTGGGGAGTAGTTATTTTCTGCCCCTAGAAGAACTTGACTTAAATAGTATAGAACCCTCTCCTTTCCTTGATCGTTCTCTTGTGCCCATAGTGCGCCTAAAGAACCCTTGAGGGCTGTTGTATATAAAATAAAGGGTTTACCCTTAACCGGGGCGGTTAATACCGGCGGATTTTGTAGGTATTGCTTGATTTCATCCGCATTTTGGCACTTTTGATTCCAGACGAACGGGGTGCCTTTCTTCATCAGATGACTGTAGGGACGACATTTTCCGAAGAGGTTGGCTATGAATCGCCGGATATATGCGAGCTTTCCTTGGAGTGACCGCAGTTGTTTGAGGGTTCTTGGCGTGGGCATCTCCATAATCGCCCTGATCTTTGAAGGATCAATTTCGATACCTCGGTGACGTATGATGAATCCTAGGAATTTTCCTGAGGAGACTCCAAACGCGCATTTTAGAGGATTCATCTTCAGATTATACTTCCGAAGGCGTTGGAACACTATGTTTAGATGTTCCCAATGTTCTTCGTGATATTTGCTTTTCACCACAAGGTTGTCGATATAGCATTTGACAATCTCATGGATGAGGTCATCGAAGATCTTTGTCATGGCTCTTTGGTAGGTAGCTTCGGCATTCTTCAGACCAAAGGGCATCACTTTATAGCAGAATACGCCTAGGGGAGTCCGGAAGGCGGTATGCTTTTGGTCTTCACGGTGCATTTTGATTTGATTGTACCATGAAGATCCATCCATGAAGGAGAAGACCTCATGGGTAGCCGTGTTATCGATCATCAGCTCGGTAACAGGTACCGGGAAGTCATCTTTCGGGCAAGCTTTGTTGAGGTCCCGGAAATCCACAAAGATGCGCATTGTCCCATTTTTCTTCATTACCGGAACGATGTTAGTGATCCAGTCGGGATATTGAACTTCTTGGATGAAGCCGGAGTCGATTAGTTTCTTGACTTCAGTGTTGATACTCATCTCAAGTTCGAGCCGCATTCATCTCGGCGCCTGTTTGACTGGCTTTATGTCCGGCGATATGGCCAATTTATGGACTGCCACTTTCGGATCTAGACCTGGCATTTCGGAATAGTTCCATGCGAAGCTGTCTTTATACTGCATGAGCACGTCTTTTAACTTGGCTACCTGTTTTTCAAATAGCAGTTCGCTGATGAACATTGGCTTCGAATCATTTTCCGTCCCTAAGTCAATTTTTCTTAGGTTGTCCGCCGTGGTGTGTATCCTATCTTCCAGCGCATCTGGTGCTGGTGGAAACTCTAAGATTATCTCTTCCACGTCTTCATTTGCGAAGCACCTGTGGAGGTCATTCATAGCCCCGTACCTTTCTTTTTCTGATAGTGTTATCATATGACAAGTACGAGTTCGCTTCCCTTTTCGCGATTGAGCTGGCCTTATTTTGACGGGGTAGGTATTTTTTGGTTCATGTCTTTGTGGCGGGGTTACCCTCCAGCAGTCGGACAAAGCGAACCCGCCTTGTCGATACTGGTCTTCTACCCAGTCTTTAAAGGTGAAGCAGTTTTCAAGGGGATGACCTACTGCTCGGTGATAGGAGCAATAATCCGGATGATAGACTTCGTTTATTTGGTCGGGGTGGCGAGATTCCGGAAGCGTTATCATTTGGTGTTTCATGACAAGGTTGAATATTTTCCTTGTCTTGTCTTGGGAGAAAGAGTACTCCCGACCCATCTTCTTTATAAAGAATGGGCTCCAATTGACTTTTTCTCGATTGCACGGCGCCTCAGATCCGCTTTGTTGTCTCTGAACGTCATTTACTTCATTTTCCATGTCCTTGCTTCTATTTCAAGGTTTCCCTGTTGGGAGAACATATAACGGGCAAGGGACAAAGAACATTATAATCATCCTTTTCCGCAGACTGCTGATTGAGGCGTTGCGTCCTTGCTTTTTCATAGATAGCCATTTCGCGATTATGGTCATCTCGACTCTTTTGGCAGGCTTGTTTTATCAATCTATCGATCTGTTCTTCAAGCGACGAACTCGGCGTTCTTAGAGCGGGATTTCGCTTTGTTTCAACGTCAGGGCCATTTGGAGAAGTATCATCCGCTTCACTTGAGCTGTTTATGACGTAGCAGTTATGATATTGCTCCCATTTCCTGGATCGAATGTATCCGAGCTCGGTCGTCTCCATCTTCCCGTTGGGCATCTTGTTGGCTATAGTGCCCTCAAGTCAATTATTGGATCACGGGCACGTGATTGCAATGATTGAGGGATGACCTATACCGGTAGAACAGTCTTACTCAAGATGATAGTATGCTATCTGGTTTGTCTTTATCATCGTGTACATGCTTCAGGTGACATTACAGATCACTATTACATTTTGATAGAACCCATAGGATTCTTTCTTGACTACCATCAGTATGATGGCGATCATATACGTGAGCGTTGGGTGGTCTATAAGCACATCCTTAAAGTGTCCCTAGTCGTGGGAGTTTCGAGACTGGGCATCGATACTCCAAGAGTAGAATAGTGTATACGGATCGAGACCCTGACGAGGGGCGGTGGCCGGTCTCACAAGCCATTGGTGTTAGTTGGTTCACCTAAGATGTATACAGGTGCTCATTGGGTTATGAGTACACCGGACGGACTCGCCGGGAATATGCTAGTTGGTATTATACCTATTGTCAAATAGCAGTTCCCTGGTGACATATGTACAGGTTAGTCTATCGACCTGAGATCGTCATTTGTCTCGTGTGAGTTCCCACTGTGCTTTGATTACTACCCTACCACGGCTCAAAGGAGTCGTACAAACAGGTTTAGTTAGGTACAATCCCGAGCTACATGGAGGCAGTGAGCGGATCGTCAGGGGATTCGTCTCTCCCGGTATTGGGGGTTGATATCGCGTTGTTCACAGATGGCCATCACTAGAAATCCTCGGCCGGGGTAGACAAGAATTACCGATCTAGGATCGATAGTTTCTCGGTCGGTGATAGGTTTCATACCGACACTAAATGTCAAGTTATTAGGGGTCTGACTTTATCCACCCCGCTAGAATCGATATGCGATACTCATATACGAACGGACAGGACTGTACGGATATTTTCACTGTCAGGCTCAGTAAGGTTTCAGGATGATTTTTCTCGTCGGCCTTCCTTTCGCTCAATACCTGGGTAGCCGTTACGTACAGCTAGTGCCACTGACGTGCTTGTGGTTAAACCCACTGCCAGCGTATTGACGAGTCTTTAGAGTCCCCCACAGAGGGTTTCCCTGGTTCGGGCGAAACCTTGTAGAGGCCGTATGGTTTTATGGCAGGGTTCGATCATATACATGCACTTGTGCATGGATCATGATCGGACGGATAATACTAGTGGGCTTTGGTTTAAGCCGGATCCTAGTATTATATTGTTGGATTATTTTCGTCTCGTTGTATACCATGTTAGGTTACGGCAGCGCCCCGGCCATCAATCCGTGGCCAAATGCGGAACAAAAACTTTTAAAAACCGGCGCTAACGGAACCCTAATCGACAGATCGTACCATTAACCCTATACTAGTCTATGAAAAGAGTTTAGAGAGGTTATACCGATCGATCCGTGTCCTTCGGTCTTCAACCTCTGTCCCAAGCTCCTCACGGCTTCCTCGATCAAGTTCGATCTCCGGTCTCCCTCGTCGAAGACGATCCATGTCGAGGATTAGTAATACGAGCTCCCGCCTCAAAACCGAAACAACTCGGGTATCTAGTTTGCTAGCCTAGATAGCCAAGATGAAGTAGAGAGTGTGTGATTAGATTGTCTCAATACACCCTAGGTTTCTCAACTCATGAGACATGTAAGGGTGGAGGTGAAAGAAGATGCCAAGAGAGAGGAAAGTGTGAAGCATTAGAAAAAGACAAGTGAAGAAAGGCAATGAAAAAGGGCAATGAAGAAAATGGGCTAAGAAACAAAAGAAAGTGTTCTCTGCCCTTTTTCTTGTGAGTGTTGTCAGCTATTGTCTGTATGCTCAACTAAAGAAAATGGCAGTAACTTTTCTTCACTTGCCATTTTCAATGCTTCACACTTTCACCTATGGCATCTTCTTCACCTCCACCCTTACATGTCTCATGTTTTGAGATAAAGTATTCACGCACTCTCTACTTCATCTTGGCTATCTAGGTTAGCAAACTAGATAACCGAGTTGCTTCGGTTTTAAGGCGGGAGCCCGTATTACTAATCCTCGATGTGGATCGTCTTAGATAGGGGAGACCGAAGATCGAACTTGATCGAGAAAGCCGCGAGGAGCTTGGGACAGAGGTTGAAGACCGAAGGACACGGATCGATCGGTATAACCTCTCTAAACTCTTTTCGTATAACTAGTATAGGGTTAATGGTACGATCCGTCGATTAGGGTTCCGTTAGCGCCGGTTTTTAAAAGTTTTTGTTCCGCATTTGGCCACGGATTGATGCCTGGGGCGCTGCCGTAACCCAACACATCTTTCATTGAGTCCCGGGAATCTCTAAAATCTTTTTATAGAATTGGGCTTGTCGAACAATTTGTTCGAGAGGTATGTCTTGGTATCTTAACAACCTTTTCAATCCTTCCGCATAGTATCTTGGCAGACGGATCGGTTGAAGCTTGTCAAGTGTAAAATTGGCACCGTGCCAGACTTCTTTTACTACCTTGGTCTCTGAAGATTGGTAGAAGAGGATCGCCTTTTCATCTCTTCGCCTGGGAGGGACGAAGAAAGTCTGTAGTTCTTGTACGCCGTATGTATCGAGCGTATCAAGTTCTTTATAATGCCGAGGCGGAGCCATTGTGATTTGTAGACTCTGATCTGCTCCAGCGAGGGTTTGCACTGACGGGCGAATGGAGAATACTGCGTTGGTCTCATCCTCTGAGTCGCTGCCGAAAACCAAAATAGGGGTAGAAGGTCCGGGTTTATTTTTCTCTTTCCAGGGTTGCCCCAAGTAGACTATTTTTTCTTCTTCCTCGGTATTGCTCCCAAAGATCGGGATAGTAGCGACGGACTTCTATTTATCCTCCGGCTTATGACACCTTTCCGTATCTTCGAAGTCTGCTAGGAAGTACTTTGCGTCCTTGTATTTCCAAAATTCGTTTACGGAGAACGGATTTAGCTCTCCCGTGACGGTGTACTCTGAGCCATCTTTGAAATACTTCATACACTGATACTATGTAGAAGGAATGACGTTGTACTCATGTAACCAAGGCCTTCTGAGTAGAGCCTTGTAGCAAGTCTTGGCGTCAATGACATGAAATTTGATGTCAGACACGAGAAGCTCGAACCGTAGCGTCAGTATTAAGGACCCAAGTGTCCGTGACGACTGTGAGTCGAACCCGGAAATGGTAATTTTGTCTCGGGCAAGATGCTGAACGTCCTTGCAAATTTCCTTTAGCACCCCATGTTGAGAAGGTTGACGAAGGATCCGTTATCGATAAGGATTTTCCCTATCTTGATGTCGTGGCAGTGTTCGGTGACGTATAACGGACGATTATGTTCTCACGTACCGAGAAGGAGATCTTCATCACTGAATGTAATGTCAGCCGTGTGGACCTCCACCAGCTCATCCTTCATCTTTTCTTCTGCGAAGAAAGTTTGGAACTGATCGGGCTCTTGTAATGCCTTGATCAGAGACTCTCGCGCTTCCTTGGACAGGAGGAGAGCATCCAATATGCTCAGTTGTGAGGGTATTTTTCTCAGATGTGCTAAGACATTGTAATCCACCTCATTTTTTTCTAGGCGGGTCCTTTGCTGTGAGTTCTTTGACTGCCCTATCATCGAGCGCAATTCCCTCAGAGATTTTCTCTTTCCCTTTGTCTTTTCTGTTCGAACCTTTGTTTGTGGGTACGAGGTTCTTTTCAGGCAGTGTACAGTTACGCGGCTGAATATTCTCGCAGTTCTTCTCCTCCTCTTATTTTTTGGAGGCGGGGCCTTTGGAGAGAGGGCTGAGGGATATTTCGCCCTCAGAATCGCTCCCGAAAGTTAGAACTTAGGGCTTTTCCCTTTCTGGACTGGTATCAGCCATATGACAGCTGCCAGTCATCTTTCGACACATATCTGTCGCACTTTTTTGTCTTCGACGAGCTTCTGATGGGCAACGTATCCTTGCCATCACTTCTTGATGGCACTACATTCCTCGGTGGGGTGGGTGACCCTCCGATGATATAGGCAGTAGTCTGGACGCGAATCCTTTCCGTTGAGGCATATGACCCTAGGAGTGTTTCTTATGAGAGGTGGCAGCTTCATCCCCATTGACAGGGCTTTGGCGAACCACTTCTCTGCTTTGATCCTGCTTTTATTTATAGCAGGTGTGCTTTGGTTTGGTGGGAGTACTTTATGACTCATTCTTGCTGCAGCTTCTTCATCCTGACACCGACGCTTAGCCTTTTCATATATGGTTGTTTCGCGTTCTCGGTCAAGTTTGCTTTATTGAAAGGGTTCGTTTAACAGCCTATCAATTAGGTCTTCTTCTGGCAGTTCTGGGGATTTTAGTGCCGAATCTGTCCCCAGTTCGTCTGCGTTGTTTTCTGACTCTGAGGGAGCTTCTTCGTTATTTAATGACGAATGGGAGACCATGTGGCAACTTTCTACACGGTCTTCGGTATGTTCTGATGAGTCATTTCCCTCATCGTCGTCACTGTCTTCATTCTCAAGTATATGCTAAAGGAACTCCTCGAGCGTGACCGGTGTCCGCGCCTTCTAGTTGTACTCCTCCAGCGAGTCAATGTATTTCTGTAGGTCTGTGCGTTTGTCTTCATACTCGACAGGCTGCACAGGTTTCTTGGTCTTCTTCTTTTTCCTCAAAGACTTTGAAGGCTTGATTTGGGGGTTTTGCCCTTTGTCAACAACTTTCGGTACGGGATGCAGTTTCAGCATCCCTTCGATGATTTCAGGTTCAAGTGGGCTTTTCCACCTGATTGCTGGACATGCCTGTAGATCTTTCAGCATTCTTTTGGTTTTAGCTGAAAGAACGACTTCCCATGGAGTCTCCTCCACAAGTGCGCATGATGCCCCCGGCGCATCCACCTTTTTAGGAGTATGCTTCTATGGTGGATTTACCCTCCAGTTCTCAGACAGTGTGAACTTCACCTGTTGATATTGGTCCTCGACCCAGTTCTTGAAGACATAGCAATATTCAATTGGGTGGCTCACCATTATGTGATAGGTGCAGTAGTTGGGGTTGTTGACATCGCCCGGTTGCGGTAGACGTCGTGGGTCTGGCAATATAATAAGTTTATTATGCATCACCAATTCGAACAACCTCCTCGTCTTGTTGCGGGGAAACAAATAAGCACGTCCTAGTTTTTCCTCCAAGGATAGGCACGGATGCGTGTTGTTTTGGCGAGCAACCGGTTTTGGGTCACTCGGTTGTTGTTGAGTATTGGAAACGAAAACTGCTTTCCCTTTACCTTTGTTATTTCAAGGGTCCTTGTTTGAGGAGGAAGGCTCGTGGCCAATCTGGTCCATTTGAGCTAGTTTATCTATCAGAGCCTGGAAAGTTGTTGTCTTGAAGAATGTCATGAACTGGGACACAGTCGTTTGAGGATCAAGAGTCTCGATGAACATGCCCACGGCGGGAGATTCTTCAATGCGTTGTTCGCACTTTGACCATAGTTTCAGTCACCGAATCGCGTATTGGACCCAAGTTTCTCCTGGCTTTACCCTGGCATTGATTAATGCCGTAATCGGGATGCGCTATCTTGCGCTGGAGAACCGCTGGGTGAACAGCAGTTCCATCTCTGTGAATGTTTTCGCGGAGTCATTTGGGAGCTCCGAGTACCATTCAAAGGCCGTCTCTGATAGGCTGCCAACGAATTGGCGAAGCAACAGTTTGTCGTCACCTCCATTGTTGCCGCACAGAGCTCTGAACTGCGTGACGTGTTGGTAGGGGTTGCCTGTCCCTTTGTACACATGGAACTTGGGGATCGTGTATCCCGGCGGGTATTTGATTTAGTCATACCAGTCTGGATACGGCCGTCCAGTTATGACGATTTGGCCGGCCGCTTCATTAGCTTGTTGAGCTCTTATTTGTTGAGCTATATAATCATCAAGAGTGGCCTTGGAGATTGTTTCTTCTTTGGATGTTGATAAAGATGGAAGAGAGTTTGATGTTTCCCCTCTGTCATCCTCGATGACTATTGGCGGATCCTCAGCCGGGGGTTCTGCCTGGATTATTATTCCAACCATATCATGAAACAAGAGCGTCATCTTCTTTATGTTGGCGGCTTGCTCAGCAGCTTCTTCGTCTTTTCTTTCAAGCAACCTTCGCAGGAACTCTGTATCGGTCTCCTGCTCTTGGCGTTGTTCGGCTGCTCTATCCGGACTTTCTTTTTGTCCGGTGAGTGCTGCCATTTTGGTCAGCATTTCTTGGAGCTTTTGTTGTTACTCCTGAGCTTTTGTCAGCGACCGATTTTGCGGTCGGTGACTCACGGAAGCACAACTCTCTTCTTTCCCGAAAGCCATGTAGACCGTATATATGATCATGCCCCCAGACTTGGGGTGTTTGGGTTCATCACCTTTGGAATTTGCCGCAGGCGGTGGGATTTTCTCCGGTCTCATCCTTTTGTGAGAGGTCGAAGTTGAAGGAGCTGTTATGACAGCCACCTATGTAGAAGAAGTCTCTCGCTGTATGACGGAGGGATGGTCTTTTTCTTGCCGAGACTTCAATTTGTTTGGTCGATGAGGGTAGTCTTTGTTGATCACAGAGTCTTAGACTTTTCTCCAGACCCTGTGAATTTGCGAGGAGAGCCGTTGATGGGGCTGCTCCGACTTTGCCTACACTGTGGCTTCAACAGGCAGGGGCAATCTCTTTAGCACCGCCGTAGGAGAGTTCTTGTGTACCCTCCTAAGCAGATCAAAGCTGTTCTCGGTTGGAACATCGGTGTCAACTTCTACCGCTGAAGCTGGTGGGGTGAGTCCAGAAGGGGAGTTGCCTCCAGCTTTCCTCACTTGGCGCCAGTGACGACATCGATCGTGTCTTGCGGTAGGGACCGCCTCAGTTTTGGAAGCGGCTTCATCATGCCCTCGGCTTTGGTGAGGGGTTGTTGTTGGTGTCAGCCTGTTGAAGACCGACGCCCTGATCGGATTTTGGGGAGGGCCGGCCAATATTTCGAAGACGACCTTTTGATGGGGGAAGCGCTTTTGACGGCTTCACCTGTAGAAGTTGGGAGGGCTATCCATTTTGGGGCAGCCCCTTCATGTCTCACGGGCTTCTTTGTGGACCCGTTTGTGCTTTGGCTCAGCCTGTTGAAGAATGAGATGCCAGCTTTGGACGGCTCGTTGAGGAGAGCCGTTGCGTTTGCCAGTCGATCGAAGAACGACCTCTTAGTAGCTTCTTCTTGTGGTGTTGAGGCACCGAACCCTACTGGTGGGAGCATGGTCCCGAAGAACAATCCAGTAGTAGCTTGTATGACCTGCCCCGCCGGGATTGAGAAAATAGAGGCCGCATTTGGCCCGTAGGTCACTCCTCCAGCTGGGGTGGTGTGAGAGTCGTTGTTGCAAGAGGTGCATTGGGAAGCCATCGAATTTCTCTGTGCAGGAGTAAGACACCAAATTTTAGTACCTCGAATCCATGGGAAACCATAGCGAACCGTGATTTCGTTCGCGAAACATGGCACATGAACTGTGGAGTGGAAAGAGAAAAAGGTTCCACCGGGCGTACCAGAATCTGTTTACCGCCAAAAAGCAGAGACGAGCTGGGATGGATAGTCTTCCCTGAATTTGGGGGTAGATGCTATTTGGATTTATTCGTCCACCTCTCCGAAGATACCAAGTTGATTTATGGCACCGTATATCGGAGGTTTGGACGGATGCGGCCGTTGTAGCAGACTTCGTCAGATTCTCCCTCATTTTATGAGGGGGTTTTGATTGTGGGGACGCTCTTCCCTGCAGGCGCAACCCTCTGCAGTTAATTACGTTACTGCGTTGCGATAACCACTTTCTCCTTCTCCAGCAATTCACTTCGTGTCGTGTGTATTTTGTTTATTTTGGTTGCCCGTGGATTGTATACAGAGACTAGTTTGTGTCGTCGCCCGCAGGACGTAGATTAGTCCAAATACGTATATTTTTAAATTTGGGTTTGTTTTATTTAAGGACCATTAATCTAGTTTGAGATTAAGATCAACTTAAATATATAAATGAGCGTTTGGGCTCAATTAGTCTTATTTAAGACTAGGTATTTAAGATCATCATTTTTTGTTAAGATCCAACAACAGAGCATTTGGGCTCGGTTGCAAGAAAACTTCAGAACTTAGCCAATTTAGGCTTGGTCTGCTTAGTCTTTCCCCTTTTTTTGAAACGTGATAAACACTTATTTGTGCTCTTTTTATTCAATCCCCTTTTTATGTAAAAGTGCTGAGCACTTATTTGAGTTCTGACGCCTACATATAATCATGTGGAGCTTTCAGTCATGAGCATTGCTCAATAAGTGTTCAACACTTTAATCATTTTGTCTTTATATGGAGTGCTAGGCACTTTTATGGCGTCCACGTGCTTTTCTCGTGCGGCGCTGGGCTCTGCCCAATGAGTGTTGAACACTCAGCCGTTTTTGGCTGTTTGTGAAGTGCTAAGCACTTTTCCTCTTTTTTGTGGCGCCCACGTGAGGAGCACGTGAGGCGCTGGACGCTGCTCAATCAGTGCTGAGCACTTAGCCGTTTTGGCTATTTATTGAGTGCTAAGCACTCTTTTTTCTTTTCTTTTTTGTTTGTGGCACCCACGTGAAGAGCACGTGAGGCGCTGCCCAATCAGTGCTTAGCACTTAGCCGTTTTGGCTATTTATTGAGTGCTAAGCACTCTTTTTCTTTTTTGTTTTGTTTGTGGCGCCCACGTGAGGAGCACGTGAGGTACTGGGTGCTTTTAGGGGCGCCCACGTGGGAAGCACGTAGGGCGCTGAATTCTTGTCTCCTCTGTTAATGGTATTTTTTCCCATTAATCATCACCAAGATCTTTGTTTTGAAGATCTGGGATCAAGTTTCATTTTTAAGAACTAAGTTCTTTTATAAAAACTAAGTTTCTCTTATATATATACTTTTGTTTTGAGGATTCAATTCCTAGTTCTTTTCTGAATCTTTGATTCTCAAGAATAAGTTCTTCCCTATGAGAATTAAATTCTCAACTTATGGAAGGCTTGTCTTGTGGATCTCTGATCTAGAGAAAGAACTAAGTTCTTCAAGAAGGGTTAAACCCTTAAATGTGATGGAGATATTTTGGTCTCTTTTCTTTACCTAGGGTTTTCTTACAGAGGGAAGTCTTCTCCTATGAGAATTAAATTCTCTATTCTTTTTGAAAGCTTTTTGTCTCTTTTTTTAGAAGCTTATGGGGGGAGTTCCTTTCTTCACTGTGTATTCTCCTTTTTTCTTCTATGTGTTCTGCCTTTTTTCTGTGTGTGTGAGACTTGAAGTCTCGTGTCCTTTATATAGTGGAGGACAATTGTTAATTAGTTTTGAGAAAATATCTCATTGGGAGATTCCAATTGATTCGGAAAATTTTACCCACCATTGGATCTTTGATCCAAGCGTTTCTGTTTTACAGAACATGTTTTCTTGTTTTTACCAAGCTTGGGGAAATATTTTCCCATATGCAGAATTTTATTCTGTGAAATGGTGATTTTTAATCACCATTGGATTTTTAATCGAAGGGCTCTCTGTTTTATAGAGAGCAATCTTTTTTGTTTGAAAAGTTATAGGGAAATATTTCCTATTTCATTGGATCTTTGGTCCAACAATTCCATGTTCATTTAGGGGAATATTTTCTCTTGATAGAATTTTATTCTATTATTTGATAATTTATCATTACCATTGGATATTTGATCCAATGGCTCTGTTTAACAGAGAGTATCCCCATTTTTAAGGAAACATCCCCTTGTAAAATTTAATTCTACTGATTTTGACTTGGGTGCCGGCACTCACGTGTTGTGCACGTGAGCACCATTTAAGAATTTAATTCTTATGATGGGTGTTTATGCACTTTGCACATTAGCGCCCGCGTGATGAGCACGTGCGGCGCCATATAAAAATTTAATTCTTATACAGAAAGTGTTTCTGTGCTTCACACATTGGCGCCGGCGTGAGGAGCGCGTGCGGCGCCATATAAGAATTTAATTCTTATGATAGGCATTTATGTGCTTTGCACATTGGCGCCTACATGAGGAGCACGTGAGGCAGCACCATAGTATTTAATCCTATCAGATTGGCTCTGGCGCCCTCATGGAGAGCACGTGATGTGCTGCCTCATTAATTTTGAACATAGCTTTGCTCTTTTATTAGGTTAATTATTGGGGGAACAGGAGTCTTCAAGCTTATCAGCAGAGATCGAAGTGGTAACCAGCCGATTAAAACCGACTTCTTTGGAGATTCCTCCCTTGGTGTTGAGGCACTAATAGTAGGGAGTGGGAGCATCTGCCCAAATTGGAGTCCATTCGGATTTTGTTGGATTTGAGCCATCAGAATACCCAGCAGTGGCATCATGGCATGTCTTGACCAAAGCATTCCGGATGAGGTGGTGTTGGAACCGTTCTTGCAGTTGCAGCTGTTGCAGAAAAAGGCCATTGATCTGCACGGAGGTGAACACCAGCTTTAGTATCCCAACATTCAAGGGCAACACAAACATGATATACTGTGATTGGTTCGCGAAACACGACACACAAAGTGTACAGAAAGAGAAAAAGGACACATCGGCCGTGCTAGAATTTGTTTACCGCCGGAAACCCGACCGAGGCGTGGGGAGCACGTCCAGCCTGAATCTGAGGGTAGATGCTATATGGAACATATACGTCCACCTCTCCGAAAATACCAAGTTGATTTATGACACCGTATATCGGGGGTTTGGATTGATATGACCGTTGTAGCCGACTTTTTAAATTCTCCCTCATATGTGAGGGGTTTTTGATTGTGGGGTTGCTTTTTCCTACCGGCGCAAGCCCCTGCAGTTAATTATGTTATCTCTAAGCGAACAACTTTCACCTTCTTCTTTTCTATCATTTCGTGTCGTGTTATATGTTGTTTATTTTAGGGTTGCCCTTAGATTGTATACGGAGACTAATATATATCATCGTCCGTAGGACGCGGATTAGTCCAAATTCGTACATTAGATTTGGGGTTGAACTTAGGACGTATATCTGATATAAATGACGTCTATCAGTTCAGGGGGTATATATATTGATCTAAGGGTCGTTAGTCGTTAACTAACATCAACTTAGAAGACATGGGCTAAGGATCGTTAGTCATATATGGAACTAAGATCAATTTAGAAAATATGGACTAAGGATCGTTAATCTTGTTTTAAATTAAGATCTACTTAGAAAATATGTTTTATTTGATCATAGGATCAGATATGAGACGCAAAAGCTTCTATACTTAATTTATTTTAATTTAGTAATCAAGCAAAAACTTGCTGGTCCAAGTGCACATGTGTCTTATATATGATGTGCGCTTACTTCCAGTGTATATAATGCACACTTACTTGTAGTGTATATGATGCGTACTTGCCGGCAGTGTATATGATGCACACTTGTTCGCTGTCATGAGGGGTTACGCACATGCATATCACGTGTTTACGCACTTGTTATTAGGTCAAATTTCTATGTGCGCATGTATTGAAGGGTGATGTGTTCCACTTGTTAGTGTATATGCCCTAGAGGCCATTACTGTATCATACTAGCTTGTATATTGCTAAATGGAAGCTTGAGATATTCACAGTTGTATAGACAATCTTGCTCAAAATGGTAGTATGCTACTTGGTTTGTCTCTACTTCAATATGTGCATGTGTTTCTTTTAGCATATCCTTATATACATATTAGTAGAGCCCTTAGGATCTTTGCTTGATTACCAGCATTGTGATGACAGTCATACTCGTGGGGGCTGGGTAATCCATAAGCATATCCTTATACAGGTCCCTAGTAATAGGACTATCGAGACAGGGCATCGATACTCCGGAGTAGACTAGCGTATGCGCTTCTCATCCCAGCGGGGGAGACGGTCTGTCCCACAGCCGTCAGTACGTCGTACATGAGATAGTATGCGGGTGCTCGGTAGGATACGGGTATACTGGACAGGATTCGTCGGGAACTGTTGGTTGGTATTATACCTATCGTCAGTTATCAGTTCCCAGGTGACATGAGTACAGCTTAGTCCGCCGACTTGATACGGTCACTTCGCCTCGAGTGTGTTCCCACTGTACTTAGATTACTACCCTACCATGGCTCAAAGGAGTCGTGCAAACAGGTAGTAGTTGGGTGCAGTCCCGAAGCACTTGGAGGCAGTGATGGTTAGACAGGATTCGTCTCTCCCGGTATTGGGGGTTGACATCGTGCTGTGTCTAGGAGAGCCATTACACAAGTAGTCTCTGGCCAGGGCAAGCGAGATATACCGGTAGGTTTCCAGTGTTATCTCAGGGTGTTCTGGGCTACACTCCGACACGACTTGTACCGCTATTAGGGGACCGACGTTCACCGCCCCCTAGGCCCGCCATGCGATGTATCAGACGAACAGACCGGACTGTACGGAGATTGTCACATACAGGCTCAGTAGGAGTTCGGATGGGTTTACCTCATCGGCCTTCTTATCGACATCTACCTGGGGACCGTTACGTACAGCTAGTGCCGCTTGCGGTCTGTGGTTAAACCCACTGCCAGCGTAGTGTCGAGTCTTTAGAGTCCCACACAGAGAGTTTCCCTGCATTGAGCGAAACATGTAGAGGCCGTATGGTTTTACGGCAGGGCTACGATCACATACGTGCACTTGTGTACGTATGCTGTTTGGGCAGGCAATACTAGTGGGCTTTGGTTTAAGCCAGATCCTAGTATTGCACAGATGGATTTGTTTTGTCTTATGTGCATTCGCATTCTACGGAATGCGGATGCGGGTGTGTATACACAGTTTTGAGGAGCGATAAAGGAGGAGGTGCCCCATTAGGGTTTTGGCAATTGGTTCGGCCAAAACCGTAATGTGGCAGGCTCATTAGGGTTTTGACAATTCGTTTGGTCAAAACCATTCAGAGCCGGAGACATTGTTTACTAATCCTTTTAGTGATAGTTTAGTGATGGCTAATTGCATTGACCATTTGACCACCTTGACTTTTCTTGACTTTGTTGACCCGTTGACCGTGTTGACCATTGACCTTCAAGAGAGGTCTACACTCTTCTTTGATTTTCTTTTTAGTTTTTGAGTATGAAAATGGTCAATTCAATGTAGCATCAACTTTATCATGATAGGATTAGTAATGATGGTTTTGGTGTATTATTGCAACCATGGTTCATTTTCTTGAGTTAATCTTTTCATTATTCTCTTCTCATTCTCTCTCTTGAAGTGAGAAGAAAAGAAAAGCTCCATGGTTGCTTGAGTTTCTCCTTCATCTTCCTCCTCTTGATAATTCTTTTGATCTCATGTGTTGAGAGAAAAAGAATCCACATTGACAAACACTTCCATCTTTCTTTTCTACACAACCTAGGGCATCTAGATTAGCGATCCTGTTGCCCTAGTTGCCTCGGCTTGAGGTGGAGCTCGGTGTACAACTCTCGGGTGGATCGTCTTCGACTCAAGAAGGCCGCGGAGGTGACTTAGATCCGGATCGTTCCTTGGTGCTTGGACGAACGAGCGGGACAGCGGAATGAAGACCCGAAGGACTGGTTTTGTGAGGTATATTTTCTACAGCATAGTAGTTAAAGCCTCTACTTGTTTGCTAGTTTCTAGTTTAGCCAAGATCTTGCTTTGTCCATGTTGCCTTGCGCCAAAATTATTGTTTTTCGCCGTTTCCGCCTCCCCGTAAGAACCGGGATGAGCAACGTGGACTTACAGTGGTATCAGAGACTAGCTAAACATAAACTAGCAAGTTAGCAAAGTGTTAAGAATATCGATCGGAAAAAATCACAAAACAAGTCCGGGAAAAAACCATGTTTCTGTCGAATTTTTATACTGCTGTAAAAATAATTTAACATACATGAAAATTCGTCTCAGGGTTTTCTAAAACCATAGCAGAAAACCAGTCTACTGATCCGATCAAATCGCCGCGGTTCCGCGGCAAGAACATGCTTCTTGCCGCAGTTCCGCGGCCGATTTGACTCGGTCGTGGACCGGGTTTTTTGCAGTATTTTTATTTGACTGTTTTGGGATTTTTAATACATGTTTTTTCTACTCAGATTTTCCAGAGAGCAAATTGACTTTTGGGGTGGTTAAAAATCCGTATTTTGATCGATATTCCGTAGACTTTGGCTAATGGATATTATCTGTGATGTGATATATGTATTGAACGTCCGCTAATCGCTATACGTCGATTAGTGGGGGTTATACATATCTGTGATCTGTAATGTTGATGGTTTGTGTATATGAACTCGTTGGATTGTCGCAGATGAATAGCCGGGAATGGATGTGAGATGAGAGTTTCTTTTTCTTTCATTCATTGTAAAATTTGTAAATTGATGTAATATTATTTGTATGGCCGCACAACCGGGTCGGGGTTGTAGCCGTCATTGTATAATTTCTTTTTACTGTTTTTGCTCCTAGGATAGACCCAAGGTGGGGTGCACAAACTACCGGGTATCTCGAAGTGCCGAGTGGCCTACTCACGGGTTGAGGGAGGTTGCTTCGCTTCGGGTACTTGGCGTGTAGTTTGCCGCACCCGTAGGGGTCTAGGGTGGGGTTTGGCTATTCATCGCGACCGTGTAATCCGCTTTTCGTTGCAGGCTCGAACGAATCGTGGGTTCCTAGTATATCCAAAGTGTTCATCTGTGATCTGGATTGGCTATCATTGCTATATATTTATATATGATATCTATTTAGGTGTTGCTTATGTTTTGCATCCGCGCTAGTCTAGCCCCCACTCTATCGTTAGTTAAGCAACCTAACGGGTGATGACGGGGCCCCGTGGCGAATGCGGATGACATAAGCGTACACCATATTTTGGTTGTTTTTTGCAATGGTAGGATTAAATGATGGGACGCATTGGAATTAATGCAAGAAAATAAACCAAGTAAAAGTCGTTGGAACACTTTCAAAACCACTCGGTTCTTTTCAAAAACCAGCTTTTTAAAATGCGGGGCTTGAACCACTCCTTTTAAAAGCTATCTTGTTCCATCGATTATATCAAGTTCACTACGTTCACGGTTTATCCAAAACCATTCGTAGCCCTCCGTCATTTCGTATGGATATTCAATAGTATTCAAGCTATGCTTGTTGACCTTCGTCAAGGCATAGTGATTGGTAGCTGTTGGGTGTTCATATGTAGCATAGATAGATGCGTTGGTTTGGGACAGTCGTATTACCTTGTTGACCTTCATCAAGGGTATGTACGGGTGGGTTCAAATTAACCTGGATAATGACGGTTAGAACTTGACATGTGACTTATGATTTGTTGACCTTCGTCAAGGTCATAAGAGCATGGGGCAAAAATCCACATCGGGAGTTTCAAAAGTACTGAAACTTGCTAGCGCTGCATACCATTTGGAGTGTGATGATTCTGGTAGGATTCCTTCAGTTTTGTCACGCGATGATATTTGGATCCCGATCCTACTGTGAGTATATGCTACTCCTCGGGAACTTTCTCACTTAACGATCAATGCTATAAACCAAGTAGGTGTCTAGAAAGGTGTTAGCGGGGCTACGCCCATAGGGAAAAGAGGTTACTTAATTAAGGAACTTCGCGAAAGCATTGGAAAACCTCCCTCGAAGTACCGACACTGGCCTGGCTGAACGGTTAAGCAAGAATTGTACGATGAGATTGATCCCGACTAATTCTTCCTTTATGGTTTGAGGAGGGATTCGAGAGACAGTGGGAGCCATCCTGTTTAGATAAATTAAAAACCAATCGAAACTTGCAAGAGCATCATGCTAAGTGTTTTCTTCTCTCTCTCTTAATTGCAGCGACCCAGTGACTGCACCTAGGTTACATCTAGATAATAAAATGACTGAATCTGACTGTTATGACTGGCAAAGGTCTGTCCAGATGTCCATTGCCCATGATAAGCTGGGACACCCCTTAACTAATCCAACCCCTGCCGTCTCAGGTCCAGTTTCCCCTGTCACGGATATTGATATCCGTAGGACATCGGAAGAAGACTGTGCGAAAGCCAAGTGCCTCGTGTTAGCCTCAGTTGATGGTACATACCAGAGGCAGCACGAGAAGATGGACTCAGTTTCTATCTTCCTCCATAACAAAGATTTATATGGAGAGCAATCTCGTATCGTAAGATATGAGACCTCGAACGAATTGCTTCCAGTGAGGTTGGCTATCGGGTCATCTGTAGGGGGCAACGTCCTTACAGAGACCAGCTCTTTTGAGCTCACGGACCTGAAGACCACGTTGAAGAACGGGTCAGATGCTGACTTAGTTCAACAGTCTCTGCCTACTACTCTGAAGGAAACCAGGGAAGTAGAAAGAAAAGGAAGGGCAGAAGTTTCGGGACTGGATGTAGTAAAAGCAGGACGTTCCTATTGTTACGGGAATGAACATGGGCAGAAGGATTGCAGGGCTTGCAAAGCCAGTAGCCAGAATTCGAAGCATGTTGTGGCTTCGGCTTCGGGTGTGTTTGTAATAGAGAACTGTATGTCAGTTAACCCTACTTCCTGGGTATTGGATACCGGATCAGGATCTCATATCTGTAATTCGTTACAGGCTCTGAGAAACCGTAGGGTTATCAGGAAAGGTGATATGACTCTCAGGGTTGCTAACGGAATGAGCATGTATGCTGAATCCGTAGGAGAATATCATCTAGGACTGACAACTGGGCAGATATTGATTCTGCGTAACTGTTTTTATGTACCAGGTGCGACTTGTAATATCATATCTGTATCCTTAATTTCTAAGGAAGGATATGATTTTACTTTTGTAAGCGATGTAGTCAACATCCACCTAAATCAAGTTCTGATTGGGTCAGGTACATTACAAAACGGGATATACGTATTAAATCAAGCTCAAATTTTCAGTGTCCAGAACACACTTAAAAGAAAGTCTCCGGAAACAAATCAGGCTTTCTTATGGCATTGTAGACTGGGTCACATTAATGAGACACGGTTAACAAAGTTACATAAAGAGGGATACTTGAATCCGTTCGAGTATCAGTCTTATGCCACTTGTGAATCTTGTCTCATGGGAAAGATGACAAAGACTCCGTTTACTGGACACGGAGAAAGAGCGAGCGAGCTCTTGGGACTCATACACGGTGCTGTGTGTGGTCCAATGTCTACACATGCACGAAGTGGTTATTCATACTTCATTACTTTCACAGATGATTTCTCTAGGTATGGGCATGTCTTCTTGATGAAGCACAAATCCGAGGCCTTTGAGAAATTTCAGGAATACAAGAATGAAGTTGAAAAACAAACAGGCAAAAGTATCAAGACACTGAGATCTGATCGAGGTGGTGAATACTTGAGTGCCGAGTTTCTGGGCTACTTAAAAGAGAATGGAATTCTCTCTCAGCTTACTCCTCCATACACACCACAACACAATGGTGTATCGGAAAGGAGGAATCGAACTCTATTGGATATGGTTCGTTCTATGATGAGTAAGGCTGAGTTGCCGTGATCTTTCTGGGGTTATGCACTAGAAACAGCTGCATATCTCTTAAACAAGGCTCCAACCAAGACTGTGCCTACCACCCCATATCAGATGTGGAGGTGGAAGAAACCCTGTCTTAAGTATCTTAGGACATGGGGATGTCCAGCTTTTGTAAAAAAGCAGCATGCGGACAAGCTCGATGCACGCTCAGTACTGTGTAAGTTTGTGGGATACCCAAAGAACTCCAGGGGGTATCTTTTCTATTCCGCAGAGGAACAAAAGGTTTTTGTTTCTCAGCATGCCCACTTCTTGGAAACTGAATTTTTAGAAAATCAGATAAGTGGGAGCGCAATAGAACTGGAAGAAATTCCAGAACCACAAGCTATTACTGAAAGCTTGGCAGAACCAAAAGTTTCAAGAGAACCGGACATCACTACGCCACTCCGCAGGAGTAGTAGGCAGTCTCATCCGCCCGAGAGATACTACGGTTTTCTCATAGATGGGGATAGAGAGGATTGCACTATAGATTATGGTGAGCCTACTAGCTTCCAGCAAGCCATTCAGAGCGGCGACTCGGTAAAATGGCTGGATGCAATGCGGGCCGAGATGGAGTCCATGTACACCAACAAAGTTTGGACTTTGGAATTTGCTCCAGAAGGGGTAAAACCCGTAGGCTGCAAATGGATCTTCAGAAGGAAGATTGGTGTAGATGGGCAGGTTGAGACCTATAAAGCTAGACTTGTTGGAAAGGGTTTTCGTCAAAGACCTGGTTTGGACTATGACGAGACCTTTTCTCCAGTGGCTATGCTGAAATCCATTCGGATCCTTCTTGCCATTGCTGCCTTCCATGATTATGAAATCTGGCAGATGGACGTAAAGACGGCTTTCCTAAATGGAAATTTAGAAGAGTGCGTCTATATGGATCAGCCGGAGGGATTCATTCAGAGTGGGAGCAGCTGTAAAGTGTGCAAGTTGCTCAAGTCCATCTATGGACTGAAGCAGGCATCGCGGAGTTGGAACATCTGCTTTGATGATACTGTCAAGGAATTCGACTTTATCAAAAACCCAGATGAACCATGCATTTACAGTAAGATTGTAGGGAGAACTTTGGTATTCCTCGTCTTGTACGTGGATGACATTCTCCTAATAGGAAATGATATTCCTATGCTACAGTCAGTCAAATGATTCTTGTCACAGAGGTTCTCCATGAAGGACCTTGGCGATGCCAACTACATTCTGGGGATCCAGATCTATCGTGATAGATCTAAGAGGATGTTGGGACTTTCACAGTCAAGGTACATCGACACCATACTGAAAAGGTTAAGTATGGAAGATTCCAAGCGTGGTAATCTACCGGCTTGTCACGGGATCACCCTCTCCAAAGAGATGTCTCCCAAGACTGATTTGGAAAGGGATCGCATGTCTATTATACCCTACGCATCTGCGGTAGGCTCTATAATGTATGCGATGTTATGTACCAGACCAGATGTAGCATACGCATTGAGCGTTGTAAGCCGGTATCAGTCGAACCCAGGATAGAAACACTGGATAGCGGTAAAGAACATTCTTAAGTACCTGAGAAGGACTAAGGAGATGTTCTTAGTGTATGGCGGAAAAGACCTCCAGCTCGAGTCCTTTGCTGACTCCAGCTTCCGGAGTGACAAGGATGACTCCAAGTCCATGTCGGGTTATGTCTTTACCCTCAATGGAGGGGCGGTTTGCTGGAAGAGTTCCAAGCAGGAGACCGTTGCAGACTCAACTATGGAAGCGGAGTACATAGCTGCTTGCGATGCCGCAAAGGAAGCTGTCTGGATGAAGAAGTTCCTCACGGAGCTTCAGGTAGTTCCTACCATTGTTGATCCAATACCGCTGTATTGCGACAACAACGGCGCTATAGCTTTAGCGTAGGAACCCAGGTCCCATCAGAAGTCCAGGCACATTTTGAGGCGGTACCACCTGATCATGGAAATCGTAGATCGCCGGGAGATCGAGGTGAAGAGAGTAAATACGGAGAACAACACTGCAGATCCACTCACGAAGGCCTTACCCCAGACTCAGTTCGAGCGGCTGATCGAGATGATAGGTCTTCGATACGCCAGTACATGGCCTTAGTGCAAGTGGGAGATTGTTAGTGTATATGCCCTAGAGGCCATTACTATATCATACTAGCTTGTATATTACTTAATGGAAGCTTGGGATATTCACAGTTGTATAGACAATCTTGCTCAAAATGGTAGTATGCTACTTGGTTTGTCTCTACTTCAATATGTGCATGTGTTTCTTTTTGCATATCGCTTATATACATATTAGTAGAGCCCTTAGGATCTTTGCTTGATTACCAGCATTGTGATGGCAGTCATACTCATGGGGGCTGGGTAATCCATAAGCACATCCTTATACAGGTCTCTAGTCGTAGGACTATCGAGACAGGGCATCGATACTCCGGAGTAGACTAGCGTATGCGCTTCTCATCCCAGCGGGGGAGACGGTCTGTCCCACAGCCGTCAGTACGTTGTACTTGAGATAGTATGCGGGTGCTCGTTAGGTTACGGGTATACTGGACAGGACTCGTCGGGAACTGTTGGTTGGTATTATACCTATCGTCAGTTATCAGTTCCCAGGTGACATGAGTACAGCTTAGTCCGCCGACTTGACACTGTCACTTCGCCTCGAGTGTGTTCCCACTGTACTTAGATTACTACCCTACCACGGCTCAAAGGAGTCGTGCAAACAGGTAGTAGTTGGGCGCTGTCCTGAAGCACTTGGAGGCAGTGACGGTTAGACAGGATTCGTCTCTCCCGGTATTGGGGGTTGACATCGCGCTGTATCTAGGAGAGCCATTACACAAGTAGTCCCTGGCCAGCGCAAGCGAGATATACTGGTAGGTTTCCAGTGTTATCTCAGGGTGTTCTGGGCTACACTCTGACACGACTTGTACCGCTATTAGGGGACTAACGTTCACCGCCCCCTAGGCCCGCCATGCGATGTATCAGATGAACAGACCGGACTGTACGGAGATTGTCACATACAGGCTCGGTAGGAGTTCGGATGGGTTTACCTCATCGGCCTTCTTATCGACATCTACCTGGGGACCGTTACGTACAGCTAGTGCCGCTTGCGGTCTGTGGTTAAACCCACTGCCAGCGTAGTGTCGAGTCTTTAGAGTCCCACACAGAGAGTTTCCCTGCACTGAGCGAAACGTGTAGAGGCCGTATGGTTTTACGACAGGGCTACGATCACTTACGTGCACTTGTGTACGTATGCTGTTCGGGCAGGCAATACTAGTGGGCTTTGGTTTAAGCCAGATCCTAGTATTGCACAGATGGATTTGTTTTGTCTTCTGTGCATTCGCATTCTACGGAATGCGGATGCGGGTGTGTATGCACAGTTTTGAGGAGCGATAAAGGAGGAGGTGCCCCATTAGGGTTTTGGCAGTTGGTTCGGCCAAAACCGTAATGTGGCAGGCTCATTAGGGTTTTGACAATTCGTTTGGTCAAAACCATTATGAGCCGGAGACATTGTTTACTAATCCTTTTAGTGATAGTTTAGTGATGGCTAATTGCATTGACCATTTGACCACTTTGACCTCTCTTGACTTTGTTGACCCATTGACCGTGTTGACCATTGACCTTCAAGAGAGGTCTACACTTTTCTTTGATTTTCTTTTTAATTTTTGAGTATGAAAATGGTCAATTCAATGTAGCATCAACTTTATCATGATAGGATTAGTAATGATGGTTTTGGTGTATTATTGCAACCATGGTTCATTTTCTTGAGTTAATCTTTTCATTATTCTCTTCTCATTCTCTCTCTTGAAGTGAGAAGAAAAGAAAAGCTCCATGGTTGCTTGAGTTTCTCCTTCATCTTCCTCCTCTTGATAATTCTTTTGATCTCATGTGTTGAGAGAAAAAGAATCCACATTGACAAACACTTCCATCTTTCTTTTCTACACAACCTAGGGCATCTAGATTAGCGATCCCGTTGCCCTAGTTGTCTCGGCTTGAGGTGGAGCTCGGTGTACAACTCTCGGGTGGATCGTCTTCGACTCAAGAAGGCCGCGGAGGTGACCTAGATCCGGATCGTTCCTTGGTGCTTAGACGAACGAGCGGGACAGCGGAATGAAGACCCGAAGGACTGGTTTTTTGAGGTATATTTTCTACAGCATAGTAGTTAAAGTCTCTACTTGTTTGCTAGTTTCTAGTTTAGCCAAGATCTTGCTTTTGAGTCCATGTTGCCTTGCGCCAAAATTATTGTTTTTCGCCGTTTCCGCCTCCCCGTAAGAACCGGGGTGAGCAACGTGGACTTACACCACTTGCACGCATGTGAGTATCACGTGATGCACACCTTTCCGGAGATATTATTTACATTAAGTGCTTATGTGCGCATCTTTATGGGCAAATTTCTTTCTAAGTGCAACATATGGTCAAGTGCGCACTGTTCATCAGAAAGCTATGGTATGTATCTTTTTAATGAAAAGTTATAATATTTTCATAAAGGGTCCATATTAAAAAGAAGTAAAAACTTTTGTTTCTATCATCTGTATCAAAACATCTATCGATAAAAGTCTTAAATCTTAGGATTAATCTCTCGTAAAAGTATAAACTTTTATATGAGAGAGATCGGCTCTAAGATCTTTCGATTTTTCATATAATGAATCAAAAGATTCAGCAAAAAGCAAAAGCTTTTATCGAAAAACCAAAGATTTAATTTTACCAAGAAAATAATCTTTCTTCTTCTTCTTCTTTTACCATATTGATGAAGTGAATCGAAACAGATGAACCTTTTTCTTGTTTGAGAGAGGTGCGCACTTGATTGTTGTCCGCTCTCTCAAGAATTATGAACGTCTTCTTCTTTTCTTTTTCTTTCTATTTATAGTGGAGAATTAATTAGGGTTTGTTATAACTTATTGGGGATTTATTTGATAATAAATGATTTTAAATTGATTCATATCAATTTAGAGACCCTAAGTACTGTTTGATTTTTATCCAAGATTGATTTGATTTAGTTTTTTAAATTGTCAATCAGAAGATTTTGATTTTTTTTGTAACAATTTTAAACAAAAGTACATGCTTCATTGGTTGCAAGTATACATGGCAATGATGCGCACACATGCTGCGCACGTGTCGCTGTCTATCTCATGCATCAGCCTTACATATCTGCACATCATCAAAGTTGTTTTCTGCCATATGCGCACTTGAAAATTGCGCAGTATTCTTGGCATTTCTTTTCAAGTGTGCACTTTATATTGATGCGCACTTAAATAGGTGCGAACATGGTTTAAACACAATTTAATTCTATTTATTTGGAAATTTAGACCAAAAATGGCCGTGAACTCCTTAATATTACCGCTGCTATATGTTTTCCCAAGTCTCTTAGTGCTGTTGATCAAAGAAGTTGTGTGGATACGCCACAATACGATGATATTGTAGAATATAATGGAAGGATGTGAAATTAAAATCGGTGCATTGTGATGTAAGGAACCTACTGCATTTTAAAAAGACACATACTATTCCAAAAGTCACATATGATTTCTGAAAGTTTACAGCTAGTTATTGAAGATGTCTTCCGTAAATACATACTTTTTATATATCCAAATAGTTTAAAACCATATCTGGTGACCAACCGGTGATGGTTTCGGCAACAATGATTATTTTCTATACATTGTTTTTGTGCACAGACACAAAATCCACACTTGCGAGCATTCACCATACATTGTTTTCATGCTTTTTGGGTGCTATATATAGCAAGAAAAATATTGAAAAACTGAAGAGAATAGAAAATTTCATGATTTTTGAAATTTGCGATTTTCTTGTGATATATGGCATGCAAAATAATCAGAATGGAAGAAAACAAAATGTTTTTGAATATTTTTTGTTTTTTTGTGCCCATGCAAATTGCGATATTTTTTAAAATTCTAAATATTTTTTATTTCTTCAAGTTTTTGCAAGCTCACACGAAAATCGCAAAAGTCTCCAAAATCTAAAAAAGCTCGATTTTCTTTGTTTTTTCAATATTTTACATGTTATATCAGAAGAAAATCGAAAAAAGTTCCAAATATCCAACATATCCCTTTTAATATTTTTCATTATTATCATGTGATAACCCATGAAAATCGTGAAATTTTTAGAAATCATAAATTTTTCTGTTATCTTGGGTTTTAAAATATTTTCTTTGAGCAAACGAAAATTATGAAAATTTAAAAATATTCTAGAATTGAAAAAAGAATATGTGTATATCTATAATATAACAATCTAAATCGATATACATGCAATATAGGATATATAAATATACCTGCAGATACGGTGGTGGCCTCTACCCGGGATGTAGAGGCACCACCTACTGCTAGACAATCAAAAATTAATTATATAAGTAATTGAAAAAAGAATGTGTGTATATTTATAATATAACATTCTAAATCAATATGCATGCAATGTAGAATATATAAATATACCTACAGGTGCGGTAGTAGCCTCTGCCTCTGATGTGGATGCACCACCTACAGCTAGACAATTAAAAATTGACTATATAAGTAACTTTAAAATAAAAATGCGTGTATATCTATAATATTACATTCGAAATGAATATGCGTGCAATATACCCGGAGGTGTGGAAAATTCCATACAGAAGGAGTCATCCGAAGGTGATACGGATCTGGGTGCAAGACCAGCCCTTCGGAGCTCCTTACACAGCTCTCCAGACGGCAGAACCGCTATGCCTCTGCCGCTGCCGCGGCTGGTGCACCTGCTGCCCCTCGCTGCTCTTCGCGTCGTCATCAGACCTAGATAAAAGTACAATCATTACATATGCATGAAATATATATATATATATATATATATATATATATATATATCGTAAAAATATGAAGTAATAATATAACATTACTGATAAGCTTTTTCGTTTCGTAGACGCATTAGACATTCTACGTGGATTTCATCATCGATATCATTTCTAACCCACGTAATTTCACGATCAGCCGAAAACAACCCGTCTTTGGAGACAGACGGTCGGAGCACTCTAAGTCTTCTTTCTTCTTCATCCTCGTCGCTGTTCTCTATACGATCCTCGAATTCTGGGACATTGTAAACATCCCTAGGTTTCCAACGGCATATGACACTCCATCCTGGATGTTTCAAGCACTGTAAGTAATATACTTGAAACGCTTGTTGCGGAAAGATAAATGGATCGCCCTGACCGTAAAATCGAAGTGTGTTTATACTAGTTAATCCATATTCATATTTCCAAGTCCCGAGATTGTTTCTCTACTTATCCGTATATGTTCGTGTATTGTACCAAATACACCGAAATATATAAAACGGTTCTGATCGTCCGGGATATTGTATGCCAAGTATGCAATTTAAGTATCCATAATAAATCACACCATCTGACCCTACGGTCACAATCCCACTATTCTGAGTGGTTCAAGATGTTTCTATGTTCTCAACTTTAAATTTGTATCCAAAAACACCTAATCCTTTATAGTATGCAACCTTTATGCTAGGAAACTTCTTACAGTTCAAACCCAAATCAGACATCATCTTCTGGATTTTGTACCAGCTCTCGGGCACGTTAATTCCCCGAGGCATAGAATCTTTCAAGAACTTCAGAAGTATCGTGAATGACTTGTTGCTCCATCCATTTAGGCACTTAATCTGGAAAACTTGGACGAACCATGATAGGGTGGAATACTTTGCATTCTCATAAATTGGTCTTCTAGTATCATTCATGAACTTTTCATACTTATCCGCACGCGGTTCCTACCAGAAGGAATGTCTTCTTCGGTAGGATTACTATCACCAAGAGCTGCCTTTACCATATCCTCCATTTCTTCTCCTGAAAAGAAGTTATCGTCTTCCTCTTGTTTCGCCGCATTACCGTCTTCTCCTTCTTCTTCCGCCGCATTACCATCTTCTTCTTGTCCTTCTCCGCCAAGTGGTATAAAGTCTAGTAAAACTATATTTAACGATATGAAGCTCTATGATTTCTATCACCTGCTAGAATTTATTCACACATCTATCGTACGGATAGAGAATCTTCTCTAACACGATCTTATTATGTGCGCGTGCAAATTCAATGAAAGCAGTAACTCCGGCAACAAACTTAGATGGCATGTATTGTTGCCAATCCACGTATATCCAGTTATTAACTCTGATATACTTATCGGCCATGTTAGACTGTATAACATATTAATTGTAAGTTATGGAAGTTGGTTTTTCATGGTGACTATATTGAAAAATCTAAGAACGAGATGATTATTGACAAAGAAGAAAATCCATAGGGACAAGTTTTTCATTGAAAATGATAAATTATCGATTAACAAAGTTAGGTTTGAAGACACCCAAGTATGAGTTGTATTCTGTGTATATGTGTTTCAATTTATGATTTCGCTTAGGTGTAGTGTTGTTAGTGTGTATGTGCTTTGTGTGTGCATGTGTTGTGTATTCGTGTTGTATGTGTGTGTTTCGGCTGTCGGGGGTAAGACTTCTATCCCATTAAGAATGTATAGAGCATACACTCATTTGCTTATGCTTTCATCCGTTTTGAGTAAATTTCGGCAGCACCTCCCTGCCGTTCTCCGAGTACACTGTAATAGAATAGACAATCAATTCAATGCTGTGAAACAACATTGAAATGAACATCTAATCTATCTTTGTATATGGAGAACCAGCAGAAAAGTACCGAAGAAATAATTCAAAACGAATGAAAACACAATTGAATACAGGTGTTTGCTTTATACATTCCTAACTTGTCCACACTGGACAAATCTATCAGTTATCATAAGATTGAATCTTCTCATCAAATAGACTACACGACGGTTGATAGCACCGAACGATATCGTCCGATATTTAACATCTTTCATATAGTTTTATGTCACGACGAATATCGAACGTATGTTAATCGATAGACGGGGACTAAGGCGCGCTTTGATTTTCACATATGACTATCGATGAGAATATGAAAATTTCATATTATCATCGATTATCATATATACACTTATTATAAGATTTAACTTGAATTGGTTTTACGTTTACGTTTCAATTTCAAGGGTTGTAAGTTTATAGTTCAGGGTAATTTTTTTTTAAGTTAAGGGTTTTCTTAATCAAGTTTAAAATTTTGGATTTGGTTCTGGTGTTAAGTTTAAGATTTTGGATTTAGTTCTGGTGTTAAGTTTAAAATTAGGGTTTGACCTTGTTTAATATGAGAGATCAACATCATCATTATCACACACACATATCATCATCAACATTATCTCTCTCACACACACATACACACATATCATCATATATATCACAAACACACACACACACACACATATCATCATATATATCACAAACACACACACACACACATGCACTTACACTAACACTAAAATACCTTAACCATAACTCTCATCTTTAACTCTAACCTTAATTACCTTAACCCTGACCCTATACCTAATTAACCCTAATTACCTTAACTCTAACCCTAGACCTAATTAACCCACCCTAACCCTAGACATAATTACAGCGCAGCCACCACAGCCGCCGCCGCCCATAGCCACTACAACCACCACCACCACTATATCCATCATCACCGCCACCCACATCCCCAAACCACAGTCAACACCACAGTCAACACCACAATTCAAAATCCTCAAATTGAAGCTCTACCCACCAAATTCAATTTATGAAAATAAAAATTTAAATTGATCAATATATTAACTAACCGGTTAATGACTTTGACGGTGACGAGAAAGCCGGGGAGGAGCTCGACGTTGATGAAGAGGCGACGTTGGAGGTCGAAGACGACGACGAGGGAGGAGGCAACGCAGTCGTCGGAGGCGACAAAGGAGGAGGCGACGAGGTGGTCGGAGGCGACGAGCACCCACGGGAAATTTTTGGGAGGAATTGGAGAATTAGGGTATAATGTGGTGATGAGGAAGATAATCTTTGGTTTTTATATTTTTTTAATCATAAAATTTGACCCCGCGGATATATCCGTAGGGCCTTATTTTACAACACCGTAGGGGTAACTGTATAAGTTAAAATTTTACAAATTTTTATTTATATATACCCATATTTGTAGGGGCATTAATTATCCCTACAGAGTAATCCGTAAGGGCATTCGTTAATTGCCCCTGCAGAATTTATTATACGTGAGGGTAAGCCATTTTTCTACTAGTGGGAATTTTAATGCAAACTAATTAGTTGCGAAAAAATTCATGTTCAAATGTTATACGATCGAATAAGACTAGGAAATATGCTTTATTATGTTTTTTTTATTTAATTAACATACATTAATACTGAAATTGGCCGCGGCCCTGGAAGCCCTTAACGGCTTGACTATTTTATGTAATCGGAAACGGTATATGCTCTTTATAAAGTTAATGTGATCAAGGCTTGTCGCTGAATTTCTTTATCTCAAAGTGTTCCCAAACATATATGCCTAAGTATATCGGTTCTAGCTATTCCAAAAACACTAAAAGCGGCCTCGGGTCTGTTCGGTTCGGGTACGTGCTCCATAAGTCTGTCTGCCCGATCCATTTACAACTCTAGATGCATGGAACGCATTTAGGTGTTTTACCTGTCTCTTGCCAACCTTTTTACAGAAAGCCCTCCTTAAATATGTTTACGAAAATGACCAGTGCAATGTATATTTTTTATTTATAATTAATAGAATCAAAATGCCATTTCATCCTAATAATTTAAATTGTTGGAATCCAGTCACACATGAAAGTTATATACATTGAATAGTAATTCCTTTACATACTTTGCTTTACAGATACATTCTCCATTCCCAAAATCAATTAATTCATGGAACCATATTATGTATATATGGCAGGCTTTTATATCATTAAATCTCTTGATAAACTTAGTGATTTCTAGATTCATTGCATGCTAATGAATGTTAGGCCTATAAAAGACGTCGTGACAATTTCTTTTCTCCCAACTCTATGAAAATAATTTGGCTTATGAAATTCCCAATACTAAATAAGCCTTGGTTTCTCTTTCATGGCGATTCCATGAATACAAACAGATATTGTAGAGGCTCAAAGATCGTATACATCCAATGTAAGTGTTATGTTAAAATTTTTTTTTCTTTCTTTTATTAGACTGTTTAGTACATATACTAATTTAGCTTCGACTTAATCTTCTCATAATCTAAATTTTCCCATCAAAATTGTGCGAATATGAGCAAATATATGGAAGTTTGACTTTTTACCAGTGACTGACAATCCGATTTCAACCATCTTAGTATTGTATCTAAAATCTGAAACACATTGGCACTATCTATATTATGCAGTGTATAGTATCATATTTTCTTATGTTTAAAGAAAAATAGTCGGGCATAATTTCGTAGTATGATTTTTAAAAGAACAATTTCATATAAGTTAAAATGCAAGGTGCGATTTTGCTAATTTTAAAGACTATTTGGTGATATGGTATAATTTGCAACAAAAGATAAACGAGGTTAGATTAGGAGAATTTTTTTTTGGTGAGATCTAACATTTCCTAATTTTGGTTTTATTAGGTTTTCACGCTGCAATCTTTTAGATTGGAAATACTCTTAATGTTTATTACAATTTCATAGCGACGATATTGAAGGCCACAACCATATGCCAAATTTATCCTAATGTTTTATTACAATTATTTCCTGCAATATATGCTTCAACTTATTCGATCCACTAGTAGTTTAAGTTTCTTTTTTAATTGCGGTCTTTATAATTATAAATCTATGACGAGGATCCTGTCTCGCATTAGACTGAAGCACGAATAAGCAAGTAAGTGCTTTATGTTTATTTATCGTTTTTTTTTCTTTTCTATAATTATGATATAAGTAATGGGCTAACAAAATATTAGCAAAGTCAACCAACCCATGATTATAATTATAATTTATATAATCCCTTCACATTTTTGTTTATAACTCACTAAAATGGAAGTAGATAATTAACATTGTTTGGAAATTTAGATATCATGGCAAGAGCTTCCCGAGGATCTCCACCTACAGATTCTCTGCAAGCTCCCTCGAAGAGATGCAATCCGAACTGGGGTTCTATCAAAAATTGGAAGGACTTGTGGAAGCAACGTCACGGTTACAGACATGGACGATGCTCAGAGTCACAGGTAGATACAGAGGCGGATAGACTCAAGGTGAAGAAGCAAACACCTGCAAGCAAAACTTCAATCTTTGGAGTTGAGAGAGGGCGTGAGTTTGAGGTGTATCCTGATCATATACAGGTGCTCATCTTAGGGTTAGGAATTAAATTATCTAGTGTGAACATGGTATCTCCAAACTGTGGATGATTATTCTCATTTTACATGTTCTATATCAATCTAAAGTTCATTCTCACATTCAAATATTATTATTTTTGGTTGGTTTAAACACAATTTAATTCTATTTATTTGGAAATTTGGACCTAAAATAGTTGTGAACTCGTTAATATTACGACAACTACATGTTTTCTCAAGTCTCTTAGCGTGGTTGATCAAAGAAGTTGTGTAGATAAGCCACAATAAGATGATATTGTAGAATGTACAAGGGAAGGATGTGAAATCGAAATCAGCCTGTTGTGATGTAAATATCCTACAACTTCTTAAAAAGACAAATACCATTCCTGAAATAGAACATGTCTGTAAATACATACTTTTATCTAAATTGTTGAAGAGTTCTTCTGTAAATACATACTTTTATCTAAATTGTTAAAACCATGTCTGGTGACCAACCAGTGACGGTTTTGGCAACAATGATTATTCTCCATACATTGTTCGTGTGCAGACACAAAATCCATACTTGCGAGCGTTCTCCATACATTGTTTTCGTGATTTTTGGATGCTGTATAGCATGAAAAATATTGCAAAACTGAAGATAATAGAGAATTTCAAGATTTTTGAAATTTGTGATTTTCGTGTGCTATATAACATGCAAAATAATCAGAATGGAAGAATATGAAATGTTTTTGAAGAATTTTTGTTTGTTTGTGCCCATGCAAATTGCGGTATTTTTCAAAATCCTAAATAATTTTGTTTTCTGAGTTTTCAATATTTTGCTCACACGAAAATCGCAAAAGTTTCAAAAATGTAAAAATAAATACAATTTTCTTTGTTTTTTTTCAATATTTTGTATGTTATATCAGAAGAAAATCGAAAAAGTTCCAAAAATGAAAAAATCCCTTTTTTATATTTTTCAATATTATCATGTTATAGCAAACGAAAATCGTGAAAATTTTAAAACTTCCAGAATTTTTTATGGTTTTCAAACTTTCAAAGTTTTTCTTGCTAGAATATAAAAATCGTAAAGGTTTGAAAATCCTTTGTTTTATTTGGGTTTTCAATATTTTGGTTTCTACATAGCATACAAAAATCGCTTAACTTTAAAAAATCTTAAATTTTTTCTATGTTCTTTGATTTTTAAATTTTTTGCATGTTATATATAGGTCACGAACAACGCAAAATTTCCACAAATCTCAAATTTCATTATTTTCTTACATTTTTCAATAGTTTGCATGTTACCACATGAAAATCACGAAATTTTCAAAAATTTTGTAATATCCTTCCTTTAGTTTTGCAATATTTTTCTTACTATATAGCACACGAAGGTCATGATGTTTTAAAAGATCGCAAAATTTTTATTTCCTTAAAATTTTAATATTTTGCATTCCATAGAGCATAAAAATCGTAAAATTTTCAAAAATCTCAAAATAACAGTTTTCTTCAATTTTTCAATACCGCTTGCCATATATAACTTACGAAAATCATGAAGCTTCCAAAAATCCCAAGATTATCTGTTTTATTCAAATTTTCAATAATTTTCAAGCTCTAGCCGAAGAAAATCGTGAAATTTTCAAAAATCTCAAAATGTTATAGTATCTTCGGTTTTACAATAATATTTTATATGTCCAAAATATTTTGTTTACATTGGCTTTTCTATATCTTGCTTTATATATCATACGAAATTACGAATTTTTCAAATATACCACATATTTCTTTTCTCTTCAAATTTTCAATACGTTGTATTCGTTATCATACGAAAAATAATTAAATTTAAAAAAATCTCAAGGTTTTCTGATTTCTTTAGTTTTTCAATATGTTGCTTGTTATAGCATTTGAGAATCGAAAAATATTTATAAATTAAAAAAATATTTTCTGTTTTTCAAAATCTCAGAATTTTCTGTTTACTTCGTTTTCATTATTATGCATAATATATTACACGAAAATCATGAAATTTTAAAAAAAAAATCTTTTTTTGTTTTTGTTTTTTTCTTTGGTTTTTCAATATTGTGTTTTCTATAGCAGTCGAAAAATTGCGATAATTTCAAAACTCCCAATTCTATGGTTTTTCTATACTTTACTTATTATATCACGCAAAACATAAAAAAAAAACGAAAATCTTTGTACACGAAAATCGTGAAATTTTCAAAATTCTCAAAATTTTCTGTTTTCTTCTGATGGAGGTTCTTTTCAGGTCTCCGTCAGATGTTGTCTTCCGTTGATCTCCTGGTGGATTTTGGTGGTGGTTTTCTGTTGCGTGTGGATCTCAATGGGTTTGAGGAGATTGGTGATTTGAGGAGTTTGGTGCCGAGTACCTGCAAAGAAGTCCCGGGATGGTTTGGTACCACCGAGGACCCTCCGACGATCAAGTTAGTGCTAGATCCGAGCAGAGTAACGGCTAAGTAGAATAAAAATAGCTTACTTGACCCCTCTGTGATGGGGGTTTATATAGCGGTGATGGCGCGCAGCAGCAGGCGCAAGAATCTCGCCAGCAGTTACGCTCCCGACGTCACGCCCGTGTAGAGAGCGAATCGCCCATTAATGGAGATCGTGGAGGCGTGGAACGTGGGATATTGCCGGTGGAGAACCCGCGCATGGCGAGATTCGCGGAGCGGCGGTTACGCCTCTGAGCGGTGGATCTGGTCGGAGGGACCGAGGAAGACAGCTTCGGCTAGGGAGCTCAGAGATAAGCAAGAGGGCCGAGGAGTCCTGGTCCTGTGGTAGCTCGGGTCGAGCCGGGGGGTCGAGGAGGCCAACTTGCAGAGGGCCCCGAGGAGGGCCAGCTTGTGCTTGCGGGTCGGGTACAGGGGTTGCCTGGTCGGCCCCTGTGGCCCTTCTTTCTGAGTTTTGGGACACGTCATCTGCCACGTGTCCGGCTCTTGGAGACCGCCAATATTGAGCATCATCATTAGCCCCCCACTCTTGTCTCGACCAGCCAGCGGGTCGGGTCAGGAGTGGACTGCTAGGCCTCCCGAGGTGAGCTTCTTCCTAAGGCTTTGTCGAGACGAGTCATCGGGCTGTCAGTTGTCTTTTCTGCTAGTGAATCGGGGCGAGATCTTCGTATTTAAAGAAGGTGCACCGGTTCGTGCACTTTGCCACTGAAGCGACGGTCCACGCATCAAGCGTCAATTGGCTGACGCGACGTATGCAGGCCTGCGGCGTCTGATGGGACGCGGTCCAGCGCAGGATCGACACGTGGAGCGATCGGAGCCGTCGGACGCGAGGAGTCGTTTCGGCAGGAGATGACGGGCGTCGCTGGATGAGGTCGCTCGCAGCAATAAACGGGGTTGGGGTCCGCCCTTCGGCCCCTACTCTTTCATATTTCCCTCTCTCAAGTCCCGGTTGCTCGGCGCTCGTCTTCTCTCTCCCGCTTTCGGCCCCTGAAGATTCCCTTTTTCAAGGTTAGATGTCTTCCTTTGTAGAGTCAGTAGGTGTTGTAGGAGTAGGTTCTAGAGACCCCTCAGTTGTGTCTGAGTCCCCCCGGGGAGCAGGGGTCGGATCCTCTCCCCGGGATCGTGAGGCGGGGGCAGCCCCCAAAGAGGAGGCGGCAGACGCGGCCCCCGGTTCCTCGTGTTGGGTGAGGCATGAGGACAAGCTCGCTAATGCTCGGGTTCGCTTCCACATCCCCTCGCGCTACACGCTCCGACTGGCCAAGGAGGGAGAGAGGTCGGATCAAGTACGGGGCAGGGAAATCATCTTGTATTTGGAAGCTTTTTGGGGCGGAATGCGCCTGCCCTTCTCTCCCAAGGTTGTTGCTGCGCTGAATATTTTCGGTTTGGCGCCCGGCCAGTTATTGCCGAACTCGTGGAGGATCCTTCTCGGGTTCATGATCCGCCGGAACTTACAGGCGGTTCCCTTCAGCCTTTCCCTTCTCGATTCTTCTCTCATCTTCAAAAGTCACCCTGGTAGTCGAGCGGGCGACCCGAGATGGGTCTATCTCTCCTTCAGAAAGCGACCGGGGGGGCGCTGCCGAGACCGGGGTCATGGTCTTGCCCTCTTCTATTCATGACTAGAAAAAGAAATTTTTCTTCGTATCCCCTCCCGAGGGCGAGGACTGGCTCGTGCCTACCAACTGGTCGAGGGAGAAATGTTTGCCGGGGAACCAGTCCAATGAACCCGCCGCGGTGAGGGTGGCGTCGTGGGAGCCCATCCCCCGACCTGACGTGCTGCTGTCTGAGAGGGTTCTGAGATGGGTCGGGCTCAGCCCCGTTGAGTTCGTCGATAAGTTGGGTTAGCTTTTTGGCTTGTGTTTTGCTCGTGTCGCTAATTTGTTGGGTATTTGCTTTGTGCAGGATCCATGGACTTCGACTCGCTCAAAGCCTCCATACGCTAGCCGAGCCAGGCTATGAAGGCTGGGGGTGCCAGTTCTTCTCGCACGAAGCCTGCCCCCGCTCCTACTGCTCCGGTGGCGGTGTCCCACGAGCGCTCGGGGGCGAATCCCGCCCCGGGTCCCAGCAGAGTGTCGGGCCGGAAGTGGGCCCTGATTCTGGAGGACCTGGCCTCGGAAGAGGAGATCGGCTCTCCCTCGTAGCCGCTCAAGAGGAGCTCTCGGGGCTGATCCTCGCCGACCATGGTGGAGGAAGGGGGCCTCCGGTTCGCGGTGCCATCGGTGCATGAGATAGAGACCTCGGTCGGGGGTTGAGTTCCCGGGAGGGACCTTCAGGGCTCAGCTGGCGTCCATCGCCCAGGAGTCCGTACAGGTAAGTGTTTGGTTCATTGTGGGATTCGATGCCTCCATCTCTCTGATCTTTTTTGTGTCTTTCAGGTTCTCCAGCACGTGGCCCTTGCCTTGCGTATGGAAGCCGAGGTGGTAGGCCCGGCGCTGGAGGCTGCGGGCCGGCTCGCCTCACTGGAAGTGAGCTCCAGGCGGGAGCTGGAGGCGATGACGGCAAGGGCCGCCTCCTTGGAAGGCGAAGTGGAGGCCGGGAAGCGGGAGGTAGCCCGGCATCGCGAGGCTGCCGTGACTGCCAAGGTCAAGCTCGAGGACGCCCAGGTGCTTGCCGGCAACCTGAAGAGGACGGTGAAGACCCTCCGGAAGGAGCTTGAGGCGGCGGCCGAGGCGGCCAAGTCAGCCGAACTGAAGGCTGTGGAGAGCTATAAGAAGTCGAAGGACTTCTATGATGACCTGGCCGTGGCTATGACCCGCATCTGGCACGACGCCCTCGACGCCGTTAAGGCCCGGATGCCGGAGTTTGCCGATGGAGATCTCCGGGCCGAGTTCCCCCTCGCGGATGCCGATGAGCAGGGGGAAGAGGTTCCTGGCGAGGAACCCGCCGAGGACCCCACGCGCCACATGGTGGATGTCGAGGACCTTGAGGTCGCACCTGACCCCGGGGTCTAGAGCCCCCGTCTTCCTTCTTTTATTTCTTTGTTTTTGGAATTTTGTAAGGCTGGGGAGCCCAAAAAAATACCCTTTGTAAAGCCTTCGTCTTTGGTAGTAATAAAAATTTTCTTTGGTTTCATCGAATCGCACTCTACTATCTGTTTGTGAAGAATGTTTGTAAAATATTTCTGCTTGCTCCGTTGGGTCAGCTATCTGTTTAGCGATCGTTCGTCGGGTTGATTTCGATCACTTGCCAAGCGCTACCGAGGAGGCATCTTCATGGCCCCAGAGCCGAGAGGGGATCGCTTAAACTTTGGTGGACTTGTTGCCTCTTGTTGGGGTCTCGGATCCTCGGCGTTGGTAGGGCTGTAAGAAGCCCGCCAAGGATAACCGGACGGTGAAGCTGCACGGTTGCCTCTTGGCGAGGGTTTTGATCTCTGGCGTCCCGGGTAGGCAACTACCATCCTGGGATGACCGAGCGGGGTAGCCGTTCGGATGCCTCTTATGAGGGCTTCGATCCCCGGCGTCATGGGTAGGGAGCTACCAGCCGGAGATGACCGAGCAGGGAAGCTGCTCGGTTGCCTCTTTTGAGGGCATTGATCCTTCAGGACGGGGACCGAGTAGGGTTACTGCCCAGTGCCTCTTGGCGAGGACTTTGATCCCTGTTGGTTGTGGTAGGAAGCTACCAGTTGAGGATAGCCGAGCAAGGACACGACTGTCTCTGGGAGGACTTTGGTCTTTAGCGCAGGAGGGGTTGTAGAAGCCTACCAAGGACCCTTGGCCAGGCAGGGTTACTGCCCAGTGTGGAGGGGCTGTAGAAAGCCCACTAAGGATGACCGGGCAGTGAAGTTGCGCAGTTGCCTCTTGGCGAGGGCTTTGACCTCTGGCGTCACGGGTAGGCAACTACCAGCCTGAGATGACCGAGCGGGGCAGCCGCTCGGATTCCTCTTACGAGGGTTTTTTTCCCTGACGTCATGGGTAGGGAGCGACCAGCCGGAGATGACTGAGCAGGGTAGCTGCTCGGTTGCCTCTTGCGAGGGCTTTAATCCTTCAGGACGAGGACGGAGCAGGGTTACTGCCCAGTGCCTCTTGGCGAGGACTTTGATCCCTGTCGGTTGTGGTAGGAAGCTACCAGCCGGGGATAGCCGAGCAAGGACTCAACCGCCTCTGGGAGGACTTTGGTCCTTAGCGCGGGAGGGGCTGTAGAAGCCTACCAAAGACCCTTGGCCGGGCAGGGTTACTGCCCGGTGCCTCTTGGCGAGGGCTTTTGTCCTGAAGGATAGCCGAGCGAGGGATCCTCGGGCTCGACTGCCTCTGGGATGGCTTTTTGATCCCCGGCATTGTGGCAGGGAAGCTGCCCGCTGGGGATAGCCGAGCGAGGGATCCTCGGGGTCGACTGCCTCTTGGAGGGCTTTCTGATCCTTGGCGTTGTGGTAGGGAAGCTACCCGCCAGGGGTGACCGAGCAGGGTAGCTGCCGGGTTGAATCTTCACGAGGTGTAGCCCGACCGTCCAGCTATAGGCATGGGGAATAGGAACGGTCGCGGCAACAGTGCGCCGAGCATGTGCATTGAATGCGGGAGGAGGCGAAGCGCTAGGGGCGCGTCGCTTCGATTCCACCAGAGAAGGCTTGATGGCCGCAGCGTGGCAGCAACTTTTTGGGTAAAAGCGGGCCACCGTTGAGATGCGCAGTGGGCTATATAAGGCTGAAGGAGTACTGGTCCTTCCATCCTTCATAAAAAAGCCGTTGAAAATGCAAGACTTCCCGTTTACCATCCCCGACATCATTCACTTCGAAGACGTGTACCTTTACGACCAGAACTGCACCGAGGACACGGTGCAACTGGTCTATGGGAGCATTGAGGACCATTTCGGCCGGCTTCTCCCCCGACGTTCCTCCCTGCTGCAGCTGCTGATGTACTCTATCTAGAGGGTGTCGCCGGGGCTTTACAACCCCCTGTCCGAGCAGCTCTATGATGAGGCCGTGGGCAAGCTGCGGTCTTTGAGGCGCTTCGGCCTGATCTCCGCGAACCGGCTGGCCCGCTCAGAGGCGCTCGTCCGCGAATCCTACGAGCTGAGGCTTAGGATCGACGCGCGCGGGGGGAACCGGGGACAGAGGTTGGACCTCGCGAGGCCCCGGCTGGCGGAGATCTTTACCGAGTACCACGAGCAGTGCTCGCTGCACCCCTTTCCCCCACTGCTGTAATTTCCTTTTCTTTTTGCGTGTACGGATGAGGAGCCCATAATACCTTTTGAATAAACAAGGTTTTTCTTTCTTTTTCGCGATGTTCCATTGATCTTTATTAAATTAACAATAGATCCTAGGAAGAGTTTACATTGCCAGGTACAGGTTAGTAGATGATTTTATTGGCTCGGCCCGAGCTCCCCGGAGGACTGTGGGCCTCCGTGCTTGGCGCAGGGTACGGGGCTCCTTGAGTTCCGTGCTGGCCGTCCACCGAAACGAGCATGATCTGACCGATGGTCAGGTCAGCGAGAGGGCGGTGCTTCTCCTGCTCGCGGTCGGCCTGCCGCTTGTCCCTCAAGTATGCGGCGAGGTGTCCTGATCTGATGAGCTCTTCGATGTAGTCCCTGAGTTGCTTGCAATCCTCCGTGGCGTGGCCCGGTGTCCAGTGGAAAGCGCAGTAAGGGCCTCGGGTTCGCTTCACAGCTTGACGCGGGATCGGAGGGAACTTGAAGAACCCCTCGTTCTGGGCCTCCTCTAGCAATACGGCGAGGGAGACGTTGAGGGGGGTATACTCCTAGAACTTCGGGTGGTAGGATTTCTGACGCTCCAGCTTCTCCTCCCGAGCCCTCTTCTTCTGGTCGGATCGTTCTGCTCGGGGGAAGTTGGCATTCACCTCGGATTCCAGCTGATCCTCGCGCTCGGTCCACGCCTTGACCTCAGCCATGGTCTTAGGTTGCACCAACGCGAAGGAACGTAACCACTCCTTGTGCCTCAGACCGGACCTAAGCGCCGTGATGACGGTCTCGTCACGGTGTTCGGGCACCTCGAGAAGGGCGTTGTAGAAGCGGGCAATGTAGGCTTTGAACGTTTCCTTGTCCCCACTCTTAACCGTGAAGAGGTAGTCGACCGTGCGCTTCTGTCGACGGTTCCCGACGAAATGTCCGAGGAACTGAGTAGCCAGCTCGTCGAAGGTCGAGATCGAGCGGGGCTCGAGCCCCCGGAACCGGTCCCGACCAACGTGGATAAGGGTGGCCGAGAAAGCCCTGCACTGGGCGGCGTCGGAGTGGTCTTAGAAGCTCATCCCTGGGGTGAAAGCGTCCAGATGGTCCTTCGCGTCGGTTTTCCCGTCGAACAGGGAGACCTTTGGGGGCTGTTCCCGCCAAAAATTTCTGCGCAAAGAGCCTAAAGTATCAAATGGCAGTGATACGCTTAAGAAAATGCTAACCAATATTGTACGGGCTGTATTTTGACAAACTCTCGAATGAGAAACAGCTAAATTCTGATGTTCTTGAAAGAGTCTCGAAAAATCTTTCGATTTGATATATTATTGGTCTAATAATTCATCCGGGATCAAAAGTTATGAGGCATCACATGCCCACACGTGACCGGACATCACGTGCCCACACGTGACCATTTACAGGCAAACCCTGTAGGCACTGAATAAAATAAATAATTAAATGGGGTCACGTGCCATCACGTGATAGGCCTTTGAAAACCCACTAAATAAAATTAAAAGTGTAATAAAACAATCATGAATACCCCAATGGGGGATCACGTGTCAACACGTGACCAAAGGTCGTGTGCAGACACGTGATGGGTTCCTAAGCTCTCTGAATTAATAGAATTAAATTCTAATTAAATAATTAATCAATGGGGTCACGTGCCAACACGTGATGGGCTCTTAAACCCTCTGAAATAATAAGAATTAAATTCTAAACAATGGGGTCACGTGCCAACACGTGATAGGCCTCTAAACTCATTAAATAGAGGTAAAAAGTATAATAAAACAACAGGAAAAATCCCATTGGGGCATCATGTGCCCACACGTGACCAAGAGTCGCATGCTAACACGTGATAATTCCTGAGTTCTTTGAAACAACAGAATTAAATTCTGGTTAAATGCTTTATCGAGGGGGTCACGTGTCAACACGTGACGGGATCCTAAAATCTCTGAAATAATAGAATTAAATTCTAATTAAGGGAAATCAAAAACCCTAACTGAAAAAATATTTCTTTAAATCTTTCCAAACAAAAAGGATGGCGTTCTGTAAAATGGAGTACCGTTGGATTAAAAATCCAATGGTGATTAAAAATCACCAATTTATGGAAAGATTTTATACAAGGAAAGATTTCCCTAAAATTTACCAAGAATAACAGATAAAATATCTTTTGGATTAAAAATCCAATGGTGAATAAAATTTACTAAGTGATCTAAAAGATCATGTTGGTTACAAAAACAACCAAAATCTTTCAATGAAAGATTCACTAAACAAATTGATTCTTTTCTTTCTCCTATATATAGGAGACAAGAAGAAAAGAGAAGGGATCTACTCTTTTGGGAAATATACAACAACAGTGAGAAAAAAGAGAGGAGAATTTAATTCTCAAGAGAGAAAAAAAGACCTCTTCAGAGAAAAGAAACCCTAGGTGAGAATGGGGAAAGAGATCTAAGTTCCATAAAACAAAGAGAATTTAATTCTCAATTTAAGAGTTTAACTCTTCTGAATATGAACTTAGTTCTTCCTTTGGTTGAAGGTCTGCAGAAGCAGATCTTCCCACAGGTTAAGAATTTAATTCTCATCAGGGAGATTCTGGCATGCAGATCCAAAACTTAGAGGGAGAATTGAGTTTAGAGGATTTAATTCTCCCAAATTCACATGAATTTAATTCCTCCCAAATAAAACTAGGGTTTAACCCTATATGAGAATTTAATTCTCTCAAATTCACAGGAATTTAATTCCTCCCAAATAAAACTAGGGTTTAACCCTATATGAGAATTCAATTCTCCCAATTCATAGGAATTTAATTCCTCCAAGACAGAACTAGGGTTTAACCCTATATAAGAATTTAATTCTTCCACATACATAGGAATTTAATTCCTCTAAAAACATAATTAGGGTTTAACCCTACAGAGAATTTAATTCTTAAAATAAAGAGACTTGAATGATCTCCATGCACGTAAAGAACATTGGTCACGTGATGACACGTGACCTCAATCCGCAGTGATCAGAAAAGAAAGAATAAAACTAGGTCACGTGCCCCCACGTAACCCCTGAACAAATCCCCCAAGATGAGAAGGAAAAAGCTTGGAGGCAATACCTCACGTGCTCCCACGTGACTTCCAAAATAAAGAAAACAAAAAGCAAAGGAAATGCTGGCTTTGGGCGCTCTCACGTGTCTTCACGTGACCCCTAATAAACATTCTAATAAATCAATGCATGAGTACCCATCACGTGCCCACACGTGATGACTATGAAAACTAAAAGTGTTTAACACTTATTTGCAGATTTGAGAATAAAATAAAGGAGGTCTGGCCCCATCTCAGGCGCCTCACGTGACCCCTTCCTTTCTAGAGTTTAACACTATTTTGAACATTTTGTCTCCAGTGTTTAACACTGTCTTAAATACATCACGTGAGGACACGTGACCACGAGATGTCCTTTAGTGTTTAACACTATTCTAAAGCCAGCTTAACCCAAATTGTCTATGTTTTCCAGAGGCAAATATCCCCTTCAAATGAGCCTTTAAAAATCCAGAGCTATAATGTTTAATGCTTAAAGACAAAATGTTATCAGTGCCTCTTAAAACTCTGGTTTAGCATTGCTAAATAATGAGGGGCTGAACCCAGACAAATGTTTAATGGTCCAACAAGGGGCCAACATTTCAAATTTAATTGGACTTAGCCCAAAATGGCCATAAGTCCCCAATTCATATTTAACTGAGCCAATGTGCTCATAATCTAATTGATGGATCTTAGCTCCAAATTGGACTACAGATCACCCAATCCACTTCGATTCGAGGCCACATCTCTTCACTCCTTTGATATTTGTCGTTGTAATCCTTCAACGTCTTCAGAGAGGTGCCGGGTACCGACAACCATACATTTCATGGACTATGATGTCCTTAACCTTGACTGTGATGTCTTTGAACTCATGGACTATGATGTCCTTAACCTTGACTGTGAGGTCTTTAAACTCACGGACTATGATGTCCTTAACTTTGACTGTGAGGTCTTTAAACTCACGAACTATGATGTCCTTAACCTCGACCGTGATGTCTTTAAACTAACATTGGACCACCACGTCCTTAAACTGGTAATCGACCGCAATGTCCCTAAACTAAAAAATTGAGCCCAAATGCTCTCTTGTTGGATCTAAACGATCCCGTTAAATTGATCTTAGTCTAAAATTAGACTAACGTATCCTTAACAAACGTTTAATTTTATCTTAGTCTCAAATGAGACTAACGTATCCTTAAACCCAACCCCCAAACCAAAATCTAAGAAAATACGGATTTGGACTAATCCACAGCCTACGAGCGACAGCATAAATTATTCTTCGTATACAATTCACGGGCAACCAAAAACAAAACAAACACCCACGACACGAAGTGACCATCTGGAGAAGGAGAAAGTTGTTACCGTGATGTGGTAGCGTAATTAACTGCAGGGGCTTACGCCTGCAGGGAAAAGCGTCCCCACAATCAAAACCCCCTCAAACGAGAGGGAATCTGACGAAATCTGCTACATCGGCCGCATCCGTTTAAACCTTCGATACATGGTGCCATAAATCAACTTGGCATCTTCGGAGAGGTGGACGGATAGCACCAATTAGCATCGGCCCCCGGAATTCAGGCCCGGACGTCCCAACGTCCCGGTCGCATCTTTTCGGCGGAGAACAGATTCTGGCACGCTCGGTGGGACCTTTTTCTCTTTCCACTCCACACTTCGTGTGTCGTGTTTCGCGAACAAGTCGCGGTTTGACATGGTTTCCCTGGATTAGAGGACTAAGATTTGGTGTCTTGGTCCGTGCAGAAAACAGAAGATCAACGTCTTCAAACTGCACTAACTGCAACTGCAACTCTCGCTCCGTCCCGTCCGGAGGAGTAACTTACGGGCCCCAAGCGGCCTCCATCTTGTTAGTGTATATGCCTTAGGGTCCATTATTGTATCATACTAGCTTGTATATTACTTAATGGAAGCTTGGGATATTCACAGTTTTATAACAGTCTTGCTAAACATGGTAGTATGCTACTTGGTTTTATCTATCTTAATATGTGCGTACGTATTGATAGAGCCCTTAGGATCTTGCTTGACTACCAGCGTTGTGATGGCAGTCACACTAGTGGGGGCTGGGTAGTCTACAAGTACATCCTTTTTCAGGTCCCTTGTCGTAGGATTATCAAGACAGGGCATCGATACTCCGGAGTAGACTAGTGTGTACGCTTCTCATCACAGTTGGGGAGATGGTCTGTCCCACAGCCATCAGTACGTCGTACTGGAGATAGTATAAAGGTGCTCGTTGGGTTACGGGTACACCGGACAGGACTCGCAGGGAACTGTTGGTTGGTATTATACCCGTCATCAGTTAACAGTTCCCAGGTGACATGAGTACAACATAGTCCGCAGACTTGACACTGCTATTTCGCCTCGAGTGTATCCCACTGTTCTTAGATTGCTACCCTACCACGGCTCAAAGGAGTCGTGCAAACAGGTAGCAGTTGGGTGCAGTCCCGAGCACTTGGAGGCAGTGGCGGTTAGACAGGATTCGTCTTTCCCGGTATTGGGAGTTGATATCGCGCTGTGTCAGAGAGCTATTACGCAAAGTCCCTGGCCAGGGCAAGCGAGATTTACTGGTAGGTTTTCCAGTAGTTTCTCAAGGTGTAATGGGCTTCGCTCCGACACGACTTATACCGCTTTTAGGGGACTGACGCTTGCCGCCCCCTAGGCCCGATATGCGATAGTCCTAGACGAACAGACCGGACTGTATGGAGATTGTCACATCAGGCTCAGTAGGAGTTCGGATGGGTTTCCTCATCGGCCTTCTTATCGACATCTACCTGGGGACCGTTACGTACAGCTAGTGCCGCTTGCGGTCTGTGGTTAAACCCACTGCCAGCGTAGTAGTCGAGTTTTTAGAGTCCCACACAGAGAGTTTCCCTGCTCCAGGCGAAACGATATAGAGGTCGTATGGTTTTACGACAAGGGTTCGGACGCAGGCGTGTTTAAACGCACGTACGACGTTCGGACAGTTTTTACTAGCCGGCTTTGGTTTAAACCAGATTCTAGTATCGGGTTATTGGATTTATACAGTCTAAAGTTTTTCCGTGTTTTCACGGATAGGAGGGGCATTCTCGTAATTTGGCGGGAAGCTTCTAGAAGTATGGTGACTTGAGGGTTTAGGTGGCATTAGCATTTATTGCTTTAGTGACTCATTTGTGTGATTCATCCATGTCATTAATGCATCATTAAATGGTTAATGACTCATCTAGTGAATTACACATATTGAATTAATGAAGCATGATGATTAATCATTTTATTTATTTATTTGATAAATCATTATACTTCATATATTCAAGAGAGATAATTATCTCATAATCATTCTTATGCTCACATTCTCTCTCCTCAAGCTCACTCTCCCTTCAAACCATAATCCTACCCCTCATATGTTGAGATTAAGGATTAGATAGACTAATTAATCCATAACCATTCTCTATATCACCTAGGTGCCTTTGATTAGCAACTAAAGAAACCTAGTTACCTCAAGATTAAAGGTGAAGCTTGAAGTAGGAGCTCTCGGGTGGATTGTCTATTACATAGAGGAGGCCGAGGAGGAGGTGGAGAACGAAAAGACGAAGGACAAGGTTCACTAGGTATAATCTCTTCTCATAGTAGTTAACAACTCATATGTATATGTTAGTTATAGTTTAGCAAAGATTCTTCGGTTAGTCGATGTTAATCCAAAGAACAAGATTGTTTTTCATATTTTCGCCTCCTCGCAACATGTGGGGTGTTGTACATCGACTTACAGTGGTATTAGAGACTTGCTAAACAATAACTAACTTATAAGCAAAGTCGTAAGAATTTTGAACGCAAAACGAAACGGAAAAAACATCGAAATCATATAGTTTCTGTCAAATTTAAATTGAGGTCTAAAAATTTTTCAGGGGCCTCTAAAATTACAAGCAGGGAAATACAAGAAATCTGGAAAAAATTGGGGGCATGAATCGGCCAAACAGCCGCGGAACCGCGGCCGATCCCACCGATCCGCCGCGGATCCGCGGCCAAGTTGAAGCCGATTCACCCCAAATTTTCCCAGAACTCTTCTATGATGTTTTTTGTCTTTTCTGGAATGTTTATTTTCTGCTCAAGTCTCAGGTGCACAGAGAAGTTTTGGAGTAGAATCTAAAGTGTTTGCTCGATCGAAATTATACAATGTTTGCTAATTAGATTATATCTGTGAACTGTATAATGTGTTCGTAAACCTCCCCTAACTGCTAGTATGTCGGTTGGCAGGGGGTTGCACATTTCTATAATGATTTTACTGTTTGTGATTATGAACTTGATTGGATTGTTGTGATGATTAGTCGAGGTTTGAGATGTGTTTTAATATTCATTCATTCGATATAATTGTAATATGTTGTAATATTATTTTGCGGGGCACATCCAGGTTGCGGTTGTAGCCACCGTTGTATTATTTCATTTTACTGTTTTTGCTCCTAGGATAGACCCAAGGTGGGGTGCACAAACTACCGGGTACTTTGAAGTGTTTAGTGGCCTACTCACGTTGTTGAGGGAGACCGCTTCACTTCGGGTACTTGGCGGGTAGTTTGTCGTACCTGTAGGGGTCTAGGGTGAGGTAATGGCTATTTATCCCAACTGTGTAATCCGTCTTTCGTTGCAGGCTCAAAAGAAACGCGGATTGCTTGTATATCCAATAATGTTCATTTATGATCTGTAATGCCTATTATTGCGTCAGACGAATGTACAATATCTATATATGATAGCTATTTAGACGTCATTTATGTTTTACACCCGCGCTAGCCCAGCCCCCTCTCTGTCGTTAGTTAAGTAACCTAACGGGCGATGACGGGACCCAGTGGCGAATGCGGATGGCATAAGAGGACGTTGTATTTTCGTTGTTTTCTGCAATGATAGGTTAATGATGGGACACATTATTATTAATGCAAAGAAAATAAACCAAAGTTGAATCGTTGGAACAGTTTAAAAGAAACCACTCGGTTATTTTAAAACAGAGGATATTTTTTTAATTGCGGAGCTTTAACCACTCCTTTTAAAAAAGCTATCAGGTTCCTTCGATCATATCAAGTTCACTACGTTCACGGTTTCGCCAAAACCATTCGTAGCCCTCCGTCATTTCATTTGGGTATTCAGTAGTATTCAAGCTATGTATTTTGACCTAACGCCAAGGCATAGTGTTTGGTAGCTGCTGGGTATTCATTTGTTGCATAGATAGATGAGTTAGTTTGGGACAGTCGTATTATCATTTTGGCCGAACGTCAAGGATATGTATGGATGGGTTCAAATTAACAAGATAATGATGGGTAGAACTTGACATGTGACTTATGACATTTTGACCTAACGCCAAGGTCATAAGAGCATGAGGCAAAAATATATCGGGAATTTCTAAAGAATCTGAAATTTGCAAAGAGATACATACCATTTGGAGTTTGATGAATGTTGGTAGGATTCCTTCAGCATTATCATACGATAATATTTGGATCCTGATCTTACTGTGAGTATATGCTACTCATCAGGAGATTCGTCACTTAACGATCAATGCTATAAACCAAGTAGGTGTCAAGAAAGGTGTCAACGGGGTTACACCCCCAGAGAAAAGAGGTTATTTAATTAAGGAACTTCGCGAAAGCGTTGGAAAACCTCCCTCGAAGTACCGACACCGGCCTGGATGAACGGTTAAGCAAGTATTGTACAGTGAGAATAGTCCTGGCTAGTTCTTCCTTTTTGGTTTGAGGAGGGATTCGAGAAACATTGGGAGCCATCCAGTTTAGATAAATTAAAAACCACTCTAAACTTGCAAGAGCATCATGCTAAAGTGTTCTCTCTCTCTCTCTCCTAATTGCAGTGACCCAGATAATGACAGGACTTAAGTTACTATTAGAGAAAAATATATTGACAGGGACAAACTATAAAGATTGGATGTGGAATGTCAAAATGGCTTTGACCTATGACAGATTGGGGTATGTCCTCACCGCTAAGACACCTGCAGTCCCAGGTCCCAAATCCAGTAATGCGGATAAGGAAATCCGCAAAACCTGAGAGTTAGATTGCGCGAAGGCCAAGTGTATCGTGCTTGCCTCGATGAATAATGAACAACAGAGTAGGCATGAGGATATAGATCTAGATGCCATATTTCTCCATACAAAGGAACTTTATGGAGAGCAATCTCGTATAGCAAGATACGAGACCTCAAAGAACTTGTTTCAAGCGAGGTTGGCCGTCGGATCATCGGTAGGAGAACATGTCCTAAAGATGATTGGCTATATAGAAGAGCTCGCAGACCTTGGGACGACTTTGGATAATGAGCTCTATACAGACCTGATTCTCCAGTCCCTCCCTTCCACCTACGCCCAGTTTATTCTGAATTTCAACATTCAAAGAAAAGAAGTTGAACTTTCAGAACTCCTTAACATGTTGAGGAGTGCAGAGGGAACCTTGCAGAAGGCAAGGGAAACACACACTATGTTTGTTCACGGTGCTTCTTCTTCCGGGTCCAAGGCTAAGGCCAAAGGAAGGAAGAATAAGGCCACCACCAAACCTAGAGGAGGTGTTAGTAAGGTGGGAGCGAAGGGAAAGAAAAAGATTGCGGTGCCAGTGGTGGCCAAGGATGAGTGCTTCCATTGTCATAGGAAAGGGCACTGGAGGAAAGATTGCAAGGCGTGGAACGCCAAGAACCAGGAACCGAAGCAAGCTGTGGCTTCGATTTCAGGTGTGTTTGTAATTGAGAATTGTCTGTCAATCAACTCTACTTCCTGGTTATTGGATACCGGATCAGGATCTCATATATGCAATTCATTGCAGGCACTGAGAAACCGTAGAGTGCTGAAGGTTGGTGATATGACCCTGATGGTTGCTAACAGAGCTAGCGTGGGAGCTGTGTCCGTAGGGTATTATCACCTGGGATTGACGAGTGGACATATTTTGGTTTTACATAACTGTTTTTGTGTACCTAGTTTAACGTGTAATATCATATCAGTTTCCTTGTTATCAAATAAAGGTTATGATTTCACGTTTGTAAGCGATGTTGTTAACATCCACCTTAATCATAGTTTGATTGGGTCCGGTACACTGGATAACGGTATATATGTCTTAAACCAATTACAAATTTTCAATGTCCAGAACACACTACAAAGAAAGTCTCCAGATTTAAATAAGGTTTTCTTATGGCATTGTAGACTGGGTCACATCAATAAGACAAGGTTAACTAAGTTACATAGAGAAGGATATTTGGATTCATTCGAATATCAAACTTATGCCACTTGTCAATCATGTTTTAAAGGAAAGATGACAAAGAATCCATTCACTGGACATGGAGTAAGAGCGAGCGAGCTCTTAGGAATCATACACGGCGATGTATGTGTTCCAATGTCTACATATGCAAGAGGTGGTTTTTCCTATTTCATTACTTTTACAGATGATTACTCTAGGTACGGATTCATTTTTCTGATGAAATTTAAATCCGAGGCTTTTGAGAAATTCCAAGAGTATAAGAATGAAGTAGAAAACCAAACCGGCAAAAGTATCAAGACACTGAGATCTGATCGAGGTGGTGAATACTTAAGTGCCGAGTTCCTAGGTTACCTAAAAGAGAAAGGAATTCTCTCTCAGCTTACTCCTCCATACACTCCACAGCATAACGGTGTATCGGAGAGACGGAATCGAACCCTATTGGATATGGTACGTTCCATGATGAGTAATGCTGAGTTACCGCGATCTTTCTGGGGTTATGCGCTAGAATCAGCAGCATATCTTTTGAACATAGTTCCTACCAAGACTGTGCCTACCACGCCATATCAGATGTGGAGTGGGAAGAAACCCTATCTTCAGTATCTAATGATATGGGGATGTCCAGCTTTTGTTAAAAAGCAGCATGCAGACAAACTCGAGGCACGATCAGTACAGTGTAAGTTTGTGGGATATCCAAAGAACTCTAGGGAGTATTATTTCTATTACGCAGAGGAACAAAAGATTTTTGTTTCTCGTAATGCCCATTTTCTAGAACATCAGTTTTTAGAAAAAGAAACAAGTGGGAGCGAAATAGAACTGGAAGAAATTCCAGAACCACAAACTACTACTGAAAGTTTGGTAAGACCAGTAGTTCAAGAAGAACAGGACATTCCCGCACCCCTCCGCAGTAGTAGTAGGCCGTCTCATCTGCCTGAGAGATACTACGGTTTTCTCATAGATGGGGATAGAGAGGATTGCGTCATTGATGATGATGAACCTACTAGCTTCCAGTAGGCCATCCAGAGCGGTGACTTGGTACGATGGCTGGATGCAATGCGGACCGAGATGGAGTCCATGTACACCAACAAAGTATGGACTTTGGACTTTGCTCCAGATGGGGTAAAACCCATAGGATGCAAATGGATCTTCAAGAAAAAGATTGGTGTAGATGGACAGGTGAAAACCTATAAGGCTAGACTTGTTGCAAAGGGTTTTCGTCAAAGACCTGGTTTGGACTATAACGAGACTTTTTCTCCAGTGGCTATGTTCAAATCCATTCGGGTCCTTCTTGCTATTGCCGCCTTCCATGATTATGAGATCTGGCAGATGGACGTAAAGACGGCTTTTCTAAATGGTAATTTGGAAGAGTGCGTCTATATGGATCAGCCAGAAGGCTTCAATCAGAGTGGGAGCAGCGGGAAAGTATGCAAGTTGCTTAAGTCCATTTATGGACTAAAGCAGGCATCGCGGAATTGGAACATCTGTTTTGATGAAACGGTCAAAGAATATGACTTTATCAAAAATCCAGATGAACCATGTATATATAGTAAAATTGTAGCACGAACTGTTGTATTCCTCGTCTTGTACGTGGATGACATTCTTTTGATAGGAAATGACATTCCTATACTACAATCTGTCAAAGGATTCTTGTCACACAGGTTCTCCATGAAAGACATGGGTGATACCTATTACATTCTAGGGATCCGGATCTATCGTGATAGATCCAAGAGGATGTTGGGACTTTCGCAGTTGTCACGTCCCGCTTCCCAGTGTATGGCAAAGGGGACGCGACGAGGCCCGCTACGTATATACTTAGAAGTACATATGCTAAGCGTATCTAAGCATATAAAATAAGTACACAAGAGACAAGATATAAAAGGAACAACAACTTTTATTTATTAACATTCTTTTGTACAATACATGAAAAGGGAATACAACTGAAATAAAATGATGCCCAAACAGTGGCATAACAGGAAATAAAAATACAGAAAGGAAAAGTGTACAATGAAACTAAAGTGCAGGGTCTTCAGCAAACTGCTCCAAGTCTTCTACAGATGGCTCGATCTCCGCCGGGTCCAAACAATCTGACGACATTCAAAGAAGAAAAAAATAGAATGTCGTCAGCGAACAGGTCGCTCGGTAAGTCCCAAAGATAAGGAAGAAATAGACAGAGAGTGAGAGAGAGAGAGAGAGTAGCTTTTAATGCTGTATTATAATATTGTAATGTTGTATTAACGCTGTTGTTTGTAGCCTGGTACGGAACATGCCAGTATATACGAGGGGAGTCCCACTTACACCGGGGACCTTGGTAACCTGTAGTACAAGGCTCCGTTGATAATACCACGGAACAACGGCATAGATGTAATTAAGTCTTAAGTGACCACCTCGTGCCACCTTTAACATATTCCGTACCAGTCTACCCCTTAAACCCCGTGATGTCTTGTTTGTATTGTTATCTTGTAAAATTGTATTGATTGTATGAGTGATTGACTGGCAGACCGAAACCATGATATCAGGAAACGGTTATAACCGTAGAGTCATGTAAATGGAATACTGAGAATCATGTAAAAGGAATATATATCCATGGTTCGATTCAGTCAAGTTGGATAAATTAATAATTGTATTCATGGGTTCATGTATTCATTTTGAATTGGAAACTTGTAGATTATAGATTGACTTGAATCATGTTCAAGTCAGATTAATCAGACTCAAACCCGAGTCAGACAATCAGGGATGTGAATCGAGGTCTTATAATTGCTAGGGTCCTTAGGGTAATTTATAAAACTTGAGGGGATTTTATATAAAAATACTTTTATATACTTTTCAAAATACGCCTCAAGTATTTATTGTTCGTCTTTAGAGTTGTAATGAGGGTGGATTTTATGTTGTGACATTTCTAGTGAAAATGTCATAGTTTTATAAATAAGGGTATTTATCTGTAATATTGATTATTTGAAGTTCATGGTATTTTAGTGTAAAATTTATTCTTGTGATTTTTAGGAAAAGGTGGAAAATTTATATTATAATAAAATAAATATTTAAATGATAAATTTACATATTTTTATACAAAAATAATTTTAATAAATATTTTATATTCCAAAAAATCTCATTTTCTTAAGATGTTGTATTTTAAACCTTTCGAGACCAAATGCTCCTTGCGGAGGTCTGAATCTCGCACTACTAGCCCGAGGGTGCGCGATAAATCGCACGATCCCGAACGGGTTCCCCAAAGATGGGTTGTAGCGGCGCTTTGCAAAGATTGTAAAATACTAATCCTTTAGAAAACGGTTTTATATAGTAAAAGGTATTTATTTGAAAAGTGTAATTTTCCGTATTTTAGATTCTAGGGTTTCCTAAGCCAACTAGCCTATTTCTAAATGGTCTAAACGACAAGTCGTTAGAAGCCTCAAATCACCTCTTCACCGCCAATTGCGGCCAGGTAAGTGCCAGGTAAGTGGGAGGCTCTCCACTACAAGTAGTGGCCCTAATTAAGCAACCACTTGCCTTAGACACACTTGCCTAGACACCACAAAGTCAGGTTTAGATAAACGATCGATGTCCACAACTTATCGTATTTTTCCTATTAAAGATATTGTTTAAACAAATGTATCAAATCTAAACTTTTATAAATGGTTTTATTAAGGAAATGGTATTTTAATGTAAAATCTTGTTTTATCGTATTAGGAGTTTTCAAGATAGCGTATTATGGTTGCATATGTGTGTGTGAGGAGGTGGGTCATTACCTCGTGATCTATTTTAAGGTATAGCAATGTTAACGGGTTAAATGTGAAATTGAAATATGATGGTATTAAAGTGAAAAAATACGGTAAGTTAAAAAGGTTATCATTTCATGTATGAAAACTTATTCAAATTGATTTTTACAAGTTTAATAATCATGATAAAGATGTTTAGACATGTTTGAATTGATTAGAAGTGAAATTTTATAGAAAACCGAATCGGAAACCGGATTTGTTCTGATTCTGTCGGGTTTCATAATTTCGTATTTTTGAGAATTAGAAAGGGAGATAGAATGAGACTTACGGGTTTCGATCTATACTAAAGAGTATAGGGGAACTAAAGAAGTTGCCGAGGCATTACTTCGTCGCCGGTTATTTCTAAAAACGTCGCAGGAATTCCCGCCAGAATTTCGTCGGAGCTTCGCCGCGAACTCGATTTCAAAGTACACCCTTCTTGTAACAATTTTGAGAGAGTAAACCTAGTGTTTTGGGATGAGGGGGTGGAGGGTAGGTGGGTCCATTTATAGGGTAGGCTAGGGTAGGGTAGGTGAAAGGTTTTTAAATAAAAATGTAAAAATATATAAAATCATTAAAAGTTGGAGTAAATAGGGTATATTAAAGGTTTTAATGTAAAAATGTATAAAATCACTAAAAATTGGAGTAAATAGGGTATATGAAAGGTTTTAATGTAAAAATATATTAAAAAATCATTAAAATGGAGTAAATGGGGATTTCAAAGGTCTCTGAAACCGATCTAGGAATTAGAAGTGTACATGGAGGTTTAGAAGATGAAGAGACACAATATTGAAGAAAAATTTAAAACAAAATAAATATTAAAAATAATGTGGGGCATGTGATTTGAACTTTGGTGGCTTGGTTCAGCAATGCATATTACCAATGAGCTACAAATTCCTTCTTGTAATTAAATTGCTAATTAATTATTTAAATCTTGTGCTCAGACAATAAATACCGCTTTATAGACTTTTGAAAAAATATTTGAAAAAATTTTTATAAGAAAAAGTGTATAAGAAAATTAGGGTTGTTACATTCTACCCTCCTTGGAAAAATTTCGTCCTCGAAATTTGTAAAAGGAAAGTGTAACAGTTTCAAAGAAAGTTTGGTGCTGGTGTACTGACAGTATCCGAAAAATAATAAGGTGGTGCAAGGGTTTTAGAAATGTGAAGAAAGTGTGAAGGAATGAAAGGATGCGAAGGTTTTGGTAAAATTGTAAAAGAGGTGAGAGAATTTTGGGTTAGGACAGATTCAAGATATATGATTCAAAGAATAAGAAATGATGGGAGTCAAGGAACATGATTGTAAAGAATGTTTTAGTTGCTGCTTCTTATGTTTTATATTGCTTAGGGTTCCATATAGTTCTGACATGCATGGGCCGCCAACAAAACCTGTCACGCCCCGCTTCCCAGTGTACGGCGAAGGGGACGCGACGAGGCCCGCTACGTATATACTCAAAAGTACATACGCTAAGCGTATCTAAGCAATATAAAATAAGTACACAAGAGACAAGATATAAAAGGAACAACAACTTTTATTTATTAACATTCTTTTGAACAATACATGAAAAGGGAATACAACTGAAATAAAATGATGCCTAAACAGTGGCATAACATGAAATAAAAACACAGAAAGGAAAAGTGTACAATGAAACTAAAGTGCACGGTCTTCAGCAAACTGCTCCAAGTCTTCTACAGATGGCTCGATCTCCGCTGGGTCCAAACTATCTGACGACATTCAAAGAAGAAAGAAATAGAATGTCGTCAGCGAACAGGTCGCTCGGTAAGTCCCAAAGATAAGGAAGAAATAGACAGAGAGAGAGAGTAGCTTTTAATGTTGTATTATAATATTGTAATGTTGTATTAACGTTGTTGTTTGTAACCTGGTATGGAAGATGCCAGTGTATACGAGGGGAGTCTCACTTACACCGGGGACCTTGGTAACCTGTAGTACAAGGCTCCGTCGATAATACCATGGAACAACGGCATGGATGTAATTACGTCTTAAATGACCACCTCGTGCCACTTTTAACATATTCCGTACCAGTCTACCCCTTAAACCCCGTAATGTCTTGTTTGTATTGTTATCTTGTAAAATTGTATTGGTTGTATGAGTGATTGACTGGCTGACCGAAACCATGATATCAGGAAACGGTTATAACCGTATAGTCATGTAAATGGAATACTGAGAATCGTGTAAAAGGAATATATATCCATGGTTCGGTTTAGTCAAGTTGTATAAATTGATAATTGTATTCATGGGTTCATGTGTTCATTTTGAATTGGAAACTTATAGATTATAGATTGACTTGAATCATGTTCAAGTCAGATTAATCAGACTCAAACCCGAGTCAGACAATCAGGGATGTGAATCGAGGTCTTATAATTGCTAGGGTCCTTAGGGTTATTTATAAAACTTGAGAGCGTTTTATGTAAAAATACTTTTATATACTTTTCAAAATACGCCTCAAGTATTTATTTTTCGTCTTTAGAGTTGTAATGAGGGTGGATTTTATGTTGTGACATTTCTAGTGAAAATATCCTAGTTTTATAAATAAGGGTATTTATCTGTAATATTGATTATTTGAAGTTCATGGTATTTTAGTGTAAAATTTATTCTTGTGGTTTTTAGGAAAAGGTGGAAAATTTATATTATAATAAAATAGATATTTAAATGATAAATTTACATATTTTTATACAAAAATAATTTTAATAAATATTTTATATTCCAAAAAATCTTATTTTCTTAAGATGTCGTATTTTAAACCTTTCGAGACCGAATGTTCCTTGCGGAGGTCTGAATCTCGCACTACTAGCCCGAGGGTGCGCGATAAACCGCACGATCCCGAACGGGTTCCCCAAAGATGGGTTGTAGCGGCGCTTTGCAAAGAATGTAAAATACTAATCCTTTAGAAAACGGGTTTATATAGTAAAAGGTATTTATTTGAAAAGTGTAATTTTCCGTATTTTAGATTCTAGGGTTTCCTAAGCCAACTAGCCTATTTCTAAATGGTCTAAACGACAAGTCGTTAGAAGCCTCAAATCGCCTCTTCACCGCCAATTGCGGCCAGGTAAGTGCCAAGTAAGTGGGAGGCTCTCCACTACAAGTAGTGGCCCTAATTAAGGAACCACTTGCCTTAGACACACTTGCCTAGACACCACAAAGTCAGATTTAGATAAATGATCGATGTCCACAACTTATCGTATTTTTCCTATTAAAGATATTGTTTAAACAAATGTATCAACTCTAAACTTTTATAAAGGTTTTATTAAGGAAATGGTATTTTAATGTAAAATCTTGTTTTATCGTAATAGGAGTTTTCAAGATAGCGTATTATGGTTGCATATGTGTGTGTGAGGAGGTGGGTCATTATCTCGTGATCTATTTTAAGGTATAGCAATGTTAACGGGTTAAATGTGAAATTGAAACATGATGGTATTAAAGTGAAAAAATACGGTAAGTTAAAAAGGTTATCATTTCATGTGTGAAAACTTATTCAAATTGATTTTTACAAGTTTAATAATCATGATAAAGATATTTAGACATGTTTGAATTGATTAGAAGTGAAATTTTATAGAAAGCCGAATCGAAAACCGGATTTGTTCTGATTCCGTCGGGTTTCGTAATTTCGTATTTTTTAGAATTAGAAAGGGTGATAGAATAAGACTTACGGGTTTCGATCTATACTAAAGAGTATAGGGGAACTAAAGAAGTTGCCGAGGCGTTGCTTCGTCGCCGGTTGTTTCTAAAAACATCGCCGGAATTCCCGCCGGAGCTTCGCCGCGAACTCGATTTCAAAGTACACCCTTCTTGTAACAATTTTGAGAGAGTAAACCTAGTGTTTTGGGATGAGGGGGTAGAGGGTAGGGGGGGTCTATTTATAGAGTAGGGTAGGATAAGTGAAAGGTTTTTAAATAAAAATGTAAAAATGTATAAAATCATTAAAAGTTGGACTAAATAGGGTATATGAAAGGTTTTAATGTAAAATTATATAAAATCATTAAAAATTGGAGTAAATAGGGTATATGAAAGGTTTTAATGTAAAAATATATTAAAAAATCATTAAAATGGAGTAAATGGGGATTTTAAAGGTCTCTGAAACCGATCTAGGAATTTGAAGTGTACATGGGGGTTTAGAAGATGAAGAGACACAATATTGAAGAAAAAGTTAAGACAAAATAAATATTAAAAATAAAGTGGGGCATGGGATTTGAACTTTGGTGGTTTGGTTCAGCAATGCATATTACCAATGAGCTACAAGCTCCTTCTTGTAATTAAATTGCTAATTAATTACTTAAATCTTGTGCTCAGACAATAAATACCCCTTTATAGAATTTTGAAAAAATATTTGAAAAAATTTTTATAAGAAAAAGTGTATAAGAAAATTAGGGTTGTTACATTCTACCCTCCTTAGAAAAATTTCGTCCTCGAAATTTGTAAAAGGAAAGTGTAACAGTTTCAAAGAAAGTTTGGTGCTGGTGTACTGACAGTATCCGAAAAATATCAAGGTGGTGCAAGGGTTTTAGAAATGTGAAGAAAGTGTGAAGGAATGAAAGGATGCGAAGGTTTTGGTAAAATTGTAAAAGAGATAAGAGAATTTTGGGTTAGGACAGATTCAAGATATATGATTCAAAGAATAAGAAATGATGGGATTCAAGGAACATGATTGTAAAGAATGTTTTAGTTGCTGCTTCTTGTGTTTTATATTGCTTAGGGTTCCATACAGTTCTGACATGCATGGGCCGCCAACAAAACCTGTCACGCCCCACTTCCCAGTGTACGGCAAAGGGGACGCGACGAGGCCCGCTACGTATATACTCAGAAGTACATAGGCTAAGCGTATCTAAGAAATATAAAATAAGTACATAAGAGACAAGATATAAAAGGAACAACAACTTTTATTTATTAACATTCTTTTATACAATACATGAAAAGGGAATACAACTGAAATAAAATGATGCCTAAACAGTGGCATGCCAGGAAATAAAAATACAGAAAGGAAAAGTGTACAATGAAACTAAAGTGCAGGGTCTTCAGCAAACTGCTCCAAGTCTTCTACAGATGGCTCGATCTCCGCTGGGTCCAAACTATCTGACGACATTCAAAGAAGAAAGAAATAGAATGTCGTCAGCGAACAGGTCGCTCGGTAAGTCCCAAAGATAAGGAAGAAATAGACAGAGAGAGAGAGAGTAGCTTTTAATGTTGTATTATAATATTGTAATGTTGTATTAACGCTGTTGTTTGTAACCTGGTACGGAAGATGCCAGTGTATACGAGGGGAGTCTCACTTACACCGGGGACCTTTGTAACCTGTAGTACAAGGCTCCGTCGATAATACCACGGAACAACGACATGGATGTAATTACGTCTTAAATGACCACCTCGTGCCACCTTTAACATATTCCGTACCAGTCTACCCCTTAAACCCCGTGATGTTTTGTTTGTATTGTTATCTTGTAAAATTGTATTGATTGTATGAGTGATTGACTGGCTGACCGAAACCATGATATCAGAAAACGGTTATAACCGTAGAGTCATGTAAATGGAATACTGAGAATCATGTAAAAGGAATATATATCCATGATTCGGTTCAGTCAAGTTGTATAAATTGATAATTGTATTCATGGGTTCATGTGTTCATTTTGAATTGGAAACTTATAGATTATAGATTGAATTGAATCATGTTCAAGTCAGATTAATCAGACTCAAACCCGAGTCAGACAATCAGGGGTGTGAATCGAGGTCTTATAATTGCTAGGGTCCTTAGGATAATTTATAAAACTTGAGAGCGTTTTATGTAAAAATGCTTTTATATACTTTTCAAAATACGCATCAAGTATTTATTGTTCGTCTTTAGAGTTGTAATGAGGGTGGATTTTATGTTGTGACATTTCAAGTGAAAATATCCTAGTTTTATAAATAAGGGTATTTATCTGTAATATTGATTATTTGAAGTTCATGGTATTTTATTGTAAAATTTATTCTTGTGATTTTTAGGAAAAGGTGGAAAATTTATATTATAATAAAATAGATATTTAAATGATAAATTTACACATTTTTATACAAAAATAATTTTAATAAATATTTTATATTCCAAAAAATCTCATTTTCTTAAGATGTCGTATTTTAAATCTTTCGAGACCGAATACTCCTTGCGGAGGTCTGAATCTCGCACTACTAGCCCGAGGGTGCGCGATAAACCGCACGATCCCGAACGGGTTCCCCAAAGATGGGTTGTAGCGGCGCTTTGCAAAGATTGTAAAATACTAATCCTTTAGAAAACGGTTTTATATAGTAAAAGGTATTTATTTGAAAAGTATAATTTTCCGTATTTTAGATTCTAGGGTTTCATAAGCCAACTAGCCTATTTCTAAATGGTCTAAACGACAAGTCGTTAAAAGCCTTAAATCGCCTCTTCGCCACCAATTGCGGCCAGGTAAGTGCCAGGTGAGTGGGAGGCTCTCCACTACAAGTAGTGGCCCTAATTAAGCAACCACTTGCCTTAGACACACTTGCCTAGACACCACAAAATCAGGTTTAGATAAACGATCGATGTCCACAACTTATCGTATTTTTCCTATTAAAGATATTGTTTAAACAAATGTATCAAATCTTAACTTTTATAAAAGGTTTTATTAAGGAAATGGTATTTTAATGTAAAATCTTATTTTATCGTATTAGGAGTTTTCAAGATAGCGTATTATGGTTGCATGTGTGTGTGAGGAGGTGGGTCATTACCTCGTGATCTATTTTAAGGTATAGCAATGTTAACGGGTTAAATGTGAAATTGAAACATGATGGTATTAAAGTGAAAAAATACGGTAAGTTAAAAAGGTTATCATTTCATGTGTGAAAATTTATTCAAATTGATTTTTACAAGTTTAATAATCATGATAAAGATGTTTAGACATGTTTAAATTGATTAGAAGTGAAATTTTATAGAAAACCGAATCGAAAACCGGATTTGTTCCGATTCCGTCGGGTTTCGTAATTTCGTATTTTTGAGAATTAGAAAGGGAGATAGAATGAGACTTACGGGTTTTGATCTATACTAAAGAGTATAGGGGAACTAAAGAAGTTGCCGAGGCGTTGCTTCGTCGCCAGTTGTTTCTAAAAACGTCGCCGGAATTCCCGCCGGAATCTCATCGGAGCTTCGCCGCGAACTCGATTTCAAAGTACACCCTTCTTGTAACAATTTTGAGAGTGTAAACCTAGTGTTTTGGGATGAGGGGGTAGTGGGTAGGGGGTCTATTTATAGGGTAGGGTAGGTGAAAGGTTTTTAAATAAAAATGTAAAAATGTATAAAATCATTAAAAGTTGGAGTAAATAGTGTATATGAAAGGTTTTAATGTAAAAATGTATAAAATCATTAAATATTGGTGTAAATAGGGTATATGAAAGGTTTTAATGTAAAAATATATTAAAAAATCATTAAAATGGAGTAAATGGGGATTTCAAAGGTCTCTGAAACCGATCTAGGAATTTGAAGTGTACATGGGGGTTTAGAAGATGAAGAGACACAATATTGAAGAAAAATTTAAAATAAAATAAATATTAAAAATAATGTGGGGCATGGGATTTGAACTTTTGTGGCTTGGTTCAGCTATGCAAGGTATTACCAATGAGCTACAAGCTTCTTCTTGTAATTAAATTGCTAATTAATTACTTAAATCTTGTGCTCATGCAATAAATACCCCTTTATGGAATTTTGAAAAAATATTCGAAAAAATTTTTAAAGGAAAAAGTGTATAAGAAAATTAGGGTTGTTACAACAGTCCAGGTATATCAACACTATACTGAAAAGATTCAGTATGGAAGATTCAAAGCGCGGTAATCTACCGGCTTGTCACGGAATTACCCTCTCCAAAGAGATGTCTCTCAAGACTGATTTGGAAAGGGAACGCATGTCTATTATACGCTATGCTTCTGGGGTAGGCTCTATAATGTATGCGATGTTGTGCACCAGACTAGATGTAGCTTACGCACTGAGCGTGGTAAGACGGTATCAGTCAGACCCAGGGGAGAATCACTGGATAGCAGTAAAGAACATTCTCAAGTACCTGAGAAGGACTAAGGAGATGCTCTTAGTTTACGGCGGAAAAGACCTCAAGATCGAGGCCTTTGCTGATTCCGGCTTCCAGAGTGATAAGGACGATTCCAAGTCCATGTCAGGTTATGTCTTTACCCTCAATGGAGGGGCGGTGTGCTGGAAGAGTTCCAAGCAGGACACCGTTGCTGACTCGACGATAGAAGCGGAGTATATTGCTGCTTGCGATGCCGCAAAAGAAGCGGTCTGGATAAAGAAGTTCCTAACAGAACTTCAAGTGGTTCCTACCATTGTGTAAGTCGATGTACTACACCCCAATACTTGTGGGGAGGCGGAATTTTCAAAAACGAACTTGTTTAGTGAACGAACATCGACTAACCGCTTAAATCGAAGCTAAACGATAACTAACCAAACACATAGTTATTCTAAACTACTATGCTTAGGGATTATACCTTTCGAACCAAGTCCTTCGGCTTTACGATCTCCTCGTCCTCCTCGGCCTTCTCGATGTAGTAGATGATCCACCCGAGAGCAAAACTCCAAGCTTAGCCTCTAAACTTGAGGCAACTAACCTTCTTGGATTGCCAATCAAAGAAGATAGAGTGAGATAGAGTGAGGGTTATGGATTGTTTAGTCTAACTAATCCTTATTCTCAACACATGAGGGGTGAGGATTAGGGTTTGAAGAGAGAGAGCTTGAGGAGAGAGAATGTGAATATCATTATCAAGTGAGAATAGTAAGTTATCATAATATATATGAAACTTTATAATTCATCAACAAAAGAAAAACAAATGATGAATAATCAAGTTTCATAAATATTTAATGGTGATTCATAACCATGACTCATTAATCATTTATGGTGCATTAATGATATGAATGAATCACCCTCATGACTCACTAAACCCATTTAATGCAAATGACACCTAAACCTCCTTACTCACCATTTTCTAGAAGCTTCTCGCACAATTACGAGAACGCCCCTCCAATCCGCAAAAATACGGAAAAACTTTAGACTGTATAAATCCAATAACGGGATACCAGTAACTGGCTTAAACCAAAGCCGACTGGTAAAAACTGTCCAAACGATGTAAGTGTGTAAACACACATACGCGTCCGAACCTTTTGTCGTAAAACCATACGACCTCTATATCGTTTCGCCTGGAGTAGGAAACTCTCTGTGTGGGACTCTAGAGACTCGACTACTACGCTGGCAGTGGGTTTAACCACAGACCGCAAGCGGTACTAGCTGTACGTAACGGTCCCCAGGTAGATGTCGATAAGAAGGCCGATGAGGGAACCCATCCGAACTCTTACTGAGTCTGATGTGACAATCTCCATACAGTCCGGTCCGTTCGTCCAAGACTATCGCATATCGGGCCTAGGGGGCGGCAAGCGTCAGTCCCCTAATAGCGGTATAAGTCGTGTCAGAGGGAAGCCCATTACACCCTGAGAAACTACTGGAACCTACCAGCAAATCTCGCTTGCCCTGGCCAGGGACTTTGCGTAATGGCTCTCTGACACAGCACGATATCTACTCCCAATACCGGGAGGGACGAATCCTGTCTAACCGCCACTGCCTCCAAGTGCTCGGGACTGCACCCAACTGCTACCTGTTTGCATGACTCCTTTGAGCCGTGGTAGGGTAGCGATCTAAGAACAGTGGGACACACTCGAGGCGAAGTAGCAGTGTCAAGTCTGCGGACTATGCTGTACTCATGTCACCTGGGAACTGTTTACTGACGACTGGTATAAAACCAACCAACAGTTTCCTGTGAGTCCTGTCCGGTGTACCCGTAACCCAACGAGCACCTGTATACTATCTCCAGTACGACGTACTGACGGCTGTGGGACAGACCATCTCCCCAACTGGGATGAGAAGCGTACACACTAGTCTACTCCGGAGTATCGATGCTCTGTCTCGATAATCCAACGACTAGGGACCTGAATAAGGATGTGCTTGTAGACTACCCAGCCCCCATTAGTGTGACTGCCATCACAACGCTGGTAGTCAAGCAAGATCCTAAGAGCTCTATCAATACGTACACTCACATATTAAGATAGAAAAACCAAGTAGCATACTACCATGTTTAGCAAGACTGTTATATACATGTGAATATCCCAACTTCCATTAAGTAATATACAAACTAGTATGATACAGTAATGGCCTTCTAGGGCATAAACACTAACAATCTCCCACTTGCACTAGGGCTATGTACTGGCATATCGAAGACCAATGATCTCGAGTAGCCTCTCGAACTGAATCTGAGGTAGGGCCTTCGTGAATGGATCAGCAATGTTCTCTTCTGAAGCAACTCTCCGAACCTCGATCTCCTGACGATCAATGATCTCCCTGATCAGGTGATACCGCCTCAAGATGTGTCTGGACTTCTGATGGGACCTTGGTTCCTTCGCTAAAGCTATAGCTCCGTTGTTGTCGCAATAAAGAGGTATTGGATCAACTATGGAAGGAACCACCTGAAGTTCTGTTAGGAACTTCTTCATCCAGACTGCTTCTTTTGCGGCATCGCAAGCAGCTATATACTCCGCTTCCATCGTCGAGTCAGCAACGGTGTCCTGCTTGGAGCTCTTCCAGCACACCGCCCCTCCATTGAGGGTAAAGACATAACCTGACATGGACTTGGAATCGTCCTTATCACTCTGGAAGCCGGAATCAGCAAAGGCCTCCAACCTGAGGTCTTTTCCGCCGTAAACCAAGAACATCTCCTTAGTCCTCCTCAGGTACTTGAGAATGTTCTTTACTGCTATCCAGTGCTTCTCCCCTGGGTCTGACTGATACCGGCTTACCACGCTTAGTGCGTAAGCTACATCTGGTCTGGTGCACAACATCGCATACATTATAGAGCCTACCGCAGAAGCGTAGGGTATAATAGACATGCGTTCCCTTTCCAAATCAGTCTTGGGAGACATCTCTTTGGAGAGGGTGATTCCGTGACAAGCCGGTAGATTACCGCGCTTAGAATCTTCCATACTGAATCTTTTCAGTACAGTGTCGATATACCTGGACTGCGAAAGTCCCAACATCCTCTTGAATCTATCACGATAGATCCGGATCCCCAGAATGTAAGAGGCATCACCCAGGTCTTTCATGGAGAACCTGTGTGACAAGAATCCTTTGACAGATTGTAGCATTGGAATGTCATTTCCTATCAATAGAATGTCATCCACGTACAAGACGAGGAATACGACACTTCTGGCTACAACTTTACTATATATGCACGGTTCATCTGGATTTTTGATAAAGTCATATTTTTTGACTGTCTCATCAAAACAGATGTTCCAACTCCGCGATGCCTGCTTTAGTCCATAAATGGACTTAAGCAGCTTGCATACTTTCCCGCTGCTCCCACTCTGATTGAAACCCTCTGGCTGATCCATATAGACGCTCTCTTCTAAATTTCCATTCAGAAAAGCCGTCTTTACGTCCATCTGCCAGATTTCATAATCATGGAAGGCAGCGATAGCAAGAAGGACCCGAATGGATTTGAGCATAGCCACTGGAGAAAAAGTTTCGTCATAGTCCAAACCAGGTCTTTGACGAAAACCCTTTGCAACAAGTCTAGCCTTATAGGTTTTCACCTATCCATCTACACCAATCTTTTTCTTGAAGATCCATTTGCATCCTATGGGTTTTACCCCATCTGGAGCAAAGTCCAAAGTCCATACTTTGTTGGTGTACATGGACTCCATTTCGGTCCGCATTGCATCTAGCCATCGTACCGAGTCGCCGCTCTGGATGGCCTGTTGGAAGTCAGTAGGTTCATCATCATCTATGATGCAATCCTCTCTATCCCCGTCTATGAGAAAACCGTAGTATCTCTCAGGCGGATGAGACGGCCTACTACTCCTGCGGAGGGGTGCGGGAATGTTCTGTTCTTCTTGAACCTCTGGTTCTACCAAACTTTCAGTAGCAGCTTGTGGTTCTGGAATTTCTTCCAGTTCTACTGCGCTCCCACTCTTCTGATTTTCTAAAAATTCAGTTTCTAAGAAGTGGGTATGACGAGAAACAAAAACCTTTTGTTCCTCTGCGTAATAGAAATAATATCCCTTGGAGTTCTTTGGATATCCCACAAGCTTACACTGTACTGAGCGTGCCTCGAGCTTGTCCGAATGCTGCTTTTTTACAAAAGCTGGACACCCCCATGTCCTAAAATGTTTTAGACAGGGTTTCTTCCCACTCCACATCTGATATGGTGTGGGAGGCACAGTCTTGGTTGGAACCTGGTTCAAAAGATATGCCGCTGATTCTAGCGCATAACCCCAGAAAGATCGCGGTAACTCAGCATTACTCATCATGGATCGTACCATATCCAATAGGGTTCGATTCCGTCTCTCCGATACACCGTTGTGCTGTGGAGTGTATGGAGGAGTAAGCTGAGAGAGAATTCCTTTCTCTTTTAGGTAACCTAGGAACTCGGCACTTAAGTATTCTCCACCTCGATCAGATCTCAGTGTCTTAATACTTTTGCCTGTTTGGTTTTCCGCTTCACTCTTGTATTCCAGGAATTTCTCAAAGGCCTCGGATTTATGCTTCATTAAGAAAACATATCCATACCTAGAGAAATCATCTGTAAAAGTAATGAAGTAGGAATAACCACCTCTCGCATGTGTAGACATTGGACCACATACATCGCTGTGTATGAGTCCTAAGAGCTCGCTCGCTCTTACTCCTTGTCCAGTAAATGGAGTCTTTGTCATCTTTCCTTTGAGACAAGATTGACAAGTGTCATAAGATTGATATTCGAACGAGTCCAAATATCCTTCTCTATGCAACTTAGTCAACCTTCTCTCATTGATGTGACCCAGTCTACAATGCCATAAGAAAGCTTTATTTAAATCTGGAGACTTTCTTTTTAGTGTGTTCTGGACATTGAAAATTTGGAGTTGGTTTAAAACATATATACCGCTATTTAGTGTACCGGACCCAATCAAACCATGATTAAGGTGGATGTTGACAACATCTCTTACAAACGTGAAATCATAACCTTTATTTGATAACAAGGAAACTGATATGATATTACACGTTAAGCTTGGTACAAAATAACAGTTATGTAAAACCAAAATGTGTCCACTCGTCAATCCTAGGTGATAATCCCCGACGGACGCAGCTCCCACGCTAGCTCCGTTAGCAACCTTTAGGGTCATATCACCTTCCTTCAGCACTCTACGGTTTCTCAGTGCCTGCAATGAATTGCAAATATGAGATCCTGATCCGGTATCCAATACCCAGGAAGTAGAGTTGATCGACAGACAATTCTCAATTACAAACACACCTGAAGTCGAAGCCACAGCTTGCTTCGGTTCCTGGTTCTTGGCGTTCCACGCCTTGCAATCCTTCTTCCAGTGCCCTTTCCTGTGACAATGGAAGCACTCATCCTGGCCAACTATCGGTGCTGCAAACTTTTTCTTTCCCTTCCCTCCTACCTTACTAACACCTCCTCTAGGTCTGGGTGCGGCCTTCTTCTTCCTTCCTTTGGCCCTTGCCTTGGACCCGGAAGAAGATGTACCGCCAACAAACATAGCGGGTGTTTCCCTTGAATTCTTCAAGGTGCCCTCTGCACTCCTTAACATGTTCAGGAGTTCCGGAAGTTCAACTTCTTTTCTTTGAATGTTGAAGTTCAGGATAAACTGGGCGTAGGTGGAAGGAAGGGACTGGAGAATAAGGTCTGTATAGAGCTCATTATCCAAAGTCGTCCCAAGGTCTGCGAGCTCTTCTATATAGCCGATCATCTTTAGGACATGTTCTCCTACCGATGACCCGACAGCCAACCTCGCTCGAAACAAGTTCTTTGAGGTCTCGTATCTTGCTATACGAGATTGCTCTCCATAAAGTTCCTTTGTATGGAGAAATATGCCATCAAGGTCCATATCCTCGTGCCTCCTCTGATGTTCATTGTTCATCGAGGCAAGCACGATGCACTTGGCTTTCGCGCAATCTAAATCCCAGGTTTTGCGGATTTCCTTATCCGCATTACTGGATTTGGGACCAGGGACAGCAGGTGCCGTAGCGGTGAGGACGTACCCCAATTTGTCATAGGTCAAAGCCATTTTGACATTCCGCAGCCAATCTTTATAGTTTGGCCCTGTCAGTATATTTTTCTCTAAAAGTAACTTAAGTCCAGTCATATTCAGGGTCGCTGCAATTAGGAGAGAGAGAAGAAAACTCTTTAGCATGATGCTCTTGCAAGTTTAGAGTGGTTTTTAGTTTATCTAAACTGGATGGCTCCCACTGTTTCTCGAATCCTTTCTCAAACCATAAAAGAAGAATTAGCCAGGACTATTCTCACTGTACAATTCTTGCTTAACCGTTCAGCCAGGCCAGTGTCGATACTTCGAGGGAGGTTTTCCAACGCTTTCGCGAAGTTCCTTAATTAAATAACCTCTTTTCTCTGGGGGCGTAACCCCGCTGACACCTTTCTGGACACCTACTAGGTTTATAGCATTGATCGTTAAGTGACGAATATCCTGATAAGTAGCATATACTCACAGTAGGATCGGGATCCAAATATCATCGTATGATAATGTTGAAGGAATCCTACCAACATTCATCAAACTCCAAATGGTATGCATCTCTTTGCAAATTTCAGTTTCTTTAGAAATTCCCGATAGTGATTTTTGCCCCATGTTCTTATGATCTTGACTAAGGGCCAACAAATCATAAGTCACATGTCAAGTTCTGCCCATCATTATCCTGTTGATTTGAACCCATCCGTATACTCTTGACTAAGGGCCAAACAAAGTAATACGAGTGTCCCAAACCAACTCATCTATCTATGCAACAAATGAATACCCCAGCAGCTACCAATCACTATGTCTTGACTAAGGGCCAAACAAACATAGCTTGAATACTACTGACCATTCATAAGAAATGACGGAGGGCTACGACTGGTTTTGGCGAAACCGTGAACGTAGTGAACTTGATATAATCGAAGGAACCTGATAGCTTTTATAAGGAGTGGTTAAAGCTCCGCATTTAAAAATATCTGTTTTTAAAATTAACCGAGTGGTTTCTTTTAAATTGTTCCAACGATTAAAACTTTGGTTTATTTTCTTTGCATTATAGATAATGCGTCCCATCATTAACCTATCATTGCAGAAAACAACGAAAATACAACGTCCTCTTATGCCATCCGCATTCGCCACGGGGTCCCGTCATTACCCGTTAGGTTACTTAACTAACGACAGAGCGGGGGCTGGGCTAGCGCGGGTGTAAAACATAAGTGACGTCTAAATAGCTATCATATATATAGATATTTTACATTCGTCTGACGCAATGATATTCATTCCAGATCACAGATGAACTTAATTGGATTTGCAAGCAATCCGTGTTTGTTTTAAGCCTGCAACAAAATACAGATTACACAGTTGTGATGAATAGCCATTACCCCACCCACGACCCCTACGGGTGCGGCAAACTACCCACCCGGCAGTTTGTGCACCCCACCTTGGGTCTGTCCTAGGAGCAAAAACAGTAAAATGAAATAATACAACGGTGGCTACAACCGCAACCTGGATGTGCCCCGCAAAATAATATTACAACAAATTACATTTACATCAAATGAATTAAAAGATAACCCATCACATAACCCCGGCTATACACCACAACAGTCCAACACAGTTCATATGCACAAACAGATAAAATCCATTTCAGAAATGTGCAACCCCTACCAACTGACATACTAGCAGTTAGGGGAGGTTTACGAACACATTATACAATCACAGATATAATCCAACAAGCAAATACTGTATAATTTCGATCGATTAAACATTTTTAATTTTTCTCCAATACTGCTCTGTAAATCTGAAACCTGAGCAAAAATAAAATATTCCAGAAAACACCAAATATCACAGAGAAGCAACACAGGAAATTTGGGTTCCTGACTCGGTAACTCGGCGACGGAAGCGCGGCGGATCGGTGGGATCCGCCGCGGTTCCGCGGCCGCGTTGCCGATTCAGGAGCCCAAATTTCTTGGGTGTTCTTCTGGTGTCTTTTTAAGCTTTCTGAACTTCCCTGAAAAATTTTAGGACTTCATTTTAAAAACGACAGAAACTTGATATTTTAGGGTTTTCCGGTTTCGTTTTTTCCGTTCGAAATTCATACAAATTTGCAAGTAAGTTATTTATTGTTTAGCGAGGCTCTGATTCCACTGTAAGTCGATGTACTACACCCCAATACTTGTGGGGAGGCAGAATTTTCAAAAACGAACTTGTTTAGTGAACGAACATCGACTAACCGCTTAAATCGAAGCTAAACGATAACTAACCAAACACATAGTTGTTCTAAACTACTATGCTTAGGGATTATACCTTTCGAACCAAGTCCTTCGGCTTTACGATCTCCTCGTCCTCCTCGGCCTTCTCGATGTAGTAGATGATCCACCCGAGAGCAAAACTCCAAGCTTAGCCTCTAAACTTGAGGCAACTAACCTTCTTGGATTGCCAATCAAAGAAGATAGAGTGAGATAGAGTGAGGGTTATGGATTATTTAGTCTAACTAATCCTTGTTCTCAACACATGAGGGGTGAGGATTAGGGTTTGAAGAGAGAGAGCTTGAGGAGAGAGAATGTGAATATCATTATCAAGTGAGAATAGTAAGTTATCATAATATATATGAAACTTTATAATTCATCAACAAAAGAAAAACAAGTGATGAATAATCAAGTTTCATAAATATCTAATGTTGATTCATAACCATGACTCATTAATCATTTATGGTGCATTAATGATATGAATGAATCACCCTCATGACTCACTAAACCCATTTAATGCAAATGACACCTAAACCTCCTTAGTCACCATCTTCTAGAAGCTTCTCGCACAATTACGAGAACGCCCCTCCAATCCGCAAAAATACGGAAAAACTTTAGACTGTATAAATCCAATAACCGGATACCAGTAACTGGCTTAAACCAAAGCCGACTGGTAAAAACTGTCCAAACGATGTAAGTGTGTAAACACACATACGCGTCCGAACCTTTTGTCGTAAAACCATACGACCTCTATATCGTTTCTCCTGGAGTAGGAAACTCTCTGTGTGGGACTCTAGAGACTCGACTACTACGCTGGCAGTGGGTTTAACCACAGACGGCTAGCGGCACTAGCTGTATGTAACGGTCCCCAGGTAGATGTCGATAAGAAGGCCGATGAGGGAACCCATCCGAACTCCTACTGAGTCTGATGTGACAATCTCCATACAGTCCGGTCCGTTCGTCCAAGACTATCGCATATCGGGCCTAGGGGGCGGCAAGCGTCAGTCCTCTAATAGCGGTATAAGTCGTGTCGGAGGGAAGCCCATTACATCCTGAGAAACTACTGTAACCTACCAGCAAATCTCGCTTGCCCTGGCCAGGGACTTTGCGTAATGGCTCTCTGACACAGCGCGATATCTATTCCCAATACCGGGAGGGACGAATCCTGTCTAACCGCCACTGCCTCCAAGTGCTCGGGACTGCACCCAACTGCTACCTGTTTGCACGACTCCTTTGAGTCGTGGTAGGGTAGCGATCTAAGAACAGTGGGACACACTCAAGGCGAAGTAGCAGTGTCAAGTCTGCGGACTATGCTGTACTCATGTCACCTGGGAACTGTTTACTGACAACTGGTATAAAACCAACCAACAGTTCCCTGTGAGTCCTGTCCGGTGTACCTGTAACCCAACGAGCACCTGTATACTATCTCCAGTACGACGTACTGACGGCTGTGGGACAGACCATCTCCCCAACTGGGATGAGAAGCGTACACACTAGTCTACTCCGGAGTATCGATGCTCTGTCTCGATAATCCAACGACTAAGGACCTGAATAAGGATGTGCTTGTAGACTACCCAGCCCCCACTAGTGTGACTGCCATCACAACGCTGGTAGTCAAGCAAGATCCTAAGAGCTCTATCAATACGTACACTCACATATTAAGATAGAAAAACCAAGTAGCATACTACCATGTTTAGCAAGACTGTTATATACATGTGAATATCCCAAGCTTCCATTAAGTAATATACAAACTAGTATGATACAGTAATGGCCTTCTAGGGCATAAACACTAACACATTGTTGATCCAATACCGCTGTATTGCGACAACAATGGAGCTATAGCTTTACCGAAGGAACCCAGGTCCCATCAGAAGTCCAGACACATCTTAAGGCGGTATCACCTGATCAGGGAGATCGTAGATCGCCGGGAGATCGAGGTCTGGAGAGTTGCTACAGAGGAGAACATTGCTGATCCATTCATAAAGGACTTACCTCAGATTCAGTTCGAGAGGCTACTCGAGATGATCGGCCTTCGATATGCCAGTACATGGCCCTAATGCAAGTGGGAGATTGTTAGTGTATATGCCCTAGGGGCTATTATTGTATCATACTAGCTTGTATATTACTTAATGGAAGCTTGGGATATTCACAGTTTTATAACAGTCTTGCTAAACATGGTAGTATGCTACTTAGTTTTATCTATCTTAATATGTGTGTACGTATTGATAGAGCCCTTAGGATCTTGCTTGACTACCAGCGTTGTGATGGCAGTCACATTAGTGAGGGCTGGGTAGCCTACAAGCACATCCTTTTTCAGGTCCCTAATCGTAGGATTATCGAGACAGGTCATCGATACTCCGGAGTAGATTAGTGTGTATGCTTCTCATCCCAGTTGGGGAGATGGTCTGTCCCACAGCCATCAGTATTTCGTACTGGAGATAGTATACAGGTGCTCGTTGGGTTACAGGTACACCGGACAGGACTCGCAGGGAACTGTTGGTTGGTATTATACCCGTCGTCAGTTAACAGTTCCCAGGTGACATGAGTACAGTATAGTCCGCAGACTTGACACTGCTACTTCACCTCGAGTGTGTCCCACTGTTCTTAGATTGCTACCCTACCACGGCTCAAAGGAGTCGTGCAAACATGTAGCAGTTGGGTGCAGTCTCGAGCACTTGGAGGCAGTGTCGGTTAGACATGATTCGTCTCTCCCGGTATTGGGAGTTGATATCGCGCTGTGTCAGAGAGCCATTACGCAAGGTTGTTAGCCAGGGCAAGCGAGATTTACTGGTAGGTTTTCCAGTAGTTTCTCAAGGTGTAATGGGCTTCGCTCCGACACGACTTATACCACTTTTAGGGGACTGACGCTTGCCACCCCCTAGGCCCGATATACGATAGTCCTAGACGAACAGACCGGACTGTACGGAGATTGTCACATCAGGCTCAGTAGGAGTTCGGATGGGTTTCCTCATCGGCCTTCTTATCGACATCTACCTGGGGACCGTTACGTTCAGCTAGTGCCGCTTGCGGTCTGTGGTTAAACCCACTGCCGGCGTAGTAGTCGAGTCTTTAGAGTCCCACACAGAGAGTTTCCCTGCTCCAGGCGAAACGATATAGAGGTCGTATTGTTTTACGACAAGGATTCGGACGCATGCGTGTTTAAACGCACGTACGACGTTCGGACAGTTTTTACTAGCCGGCTTTGGTTTAAGCCAGATTCTAGTATCGGGTTATTGGATTTATAGAGTTTAAAGTTTTTCCGTGTTTTCACGGATAGGAGGGGCGTTCTCGTAATTTGGCGGGAAGCTTCTAGAAGTATGGTGACTTGAGGGTTTAGGTGGCATTAGCATTTATTGCTTTAGTGACTCATTTGTATGATTCATTCATGTCATTAATGCATCATTAAATGGTTAATGACTCATGTAGTGAATCACACATATTGAATTAATGAAGCATGATGATTGATCATTTTATTTATTTATTTGATAAATCATTATACTTCATATATTCAAGAGAGATCATTATCTCATAATCATTCTTATGCTCACCTTCTCTCTCCTCAAGCTCACTCTCTCTTCAAACCCTAATCCTACCCCTCACGTGTTAAGATTAAGGATTAGATAGACTAATTAATCCATAACCATTCTCTATATCACCTAGGTGCCTTTGATTAGCAACTAAAGAAACCTAGTTACCTCAAGATTAGAGGTGAAGCTTGAAGTAGGAGCTCTCGGGTGGATCGCCTATTACATAGAGGAGGCCGAGGAGGAGGTGGAGAACGAAAATACGAAGGACAATGTTCACTAGGTATAATCTCTTCTCATAGTAGTTAACAACTCTTATGTATATGTTAGTTATAGTTTAGCAAAGATTCTTCGGTTAGTCGATGTTAATCCAAAGAACAAGATTGTTTTTCATATTTCTGCCTTCCCGCAACTCGTGGGGTGTTGTACATCGACTTACATATCTTCACTATGCCGGTGGAACAGGTGACTCAAGCCACCACTAGACTATTCTTCGGGACCATGCTCCCACCAATGAGCTTCAACGTTCCTGTACCATCACAAGAAGCTCCGAGGAAGTTGGTCTTTGATCGGCTTGCAACTACTGCGGTCCCTCTCAACGGGACTCCCAAATCCAGTGCCTCGGTTTTCAACAGACTGGGCCAAAGCGTAGGTGGGCCCATAAAGAAACCTGCAATACCTGAAGAGGTTATCTCGAAACAGATAGCCATCCCTGCTCCAGCAAACGAAATCATCAGAGAGTCTTCTCCTGCTAAGGGATCAGTCTTCGCTAGACTGTCCGCTCCAACTCCCGCATCAGGCGAAGTCACCAAGGCTGCTTCCCTTGCTTGGAAGTCTGCCTTCGACAGCATGTCCATTCCCTCTCAACGGATGTCAGTCTTCAAGAGGCTCGCACCGGCAGTAACCCTTCACCAAGACAGGGGGCATGATGAAGCCACCCCCATAGCTGAGCCAGTACCGTCGACTCGACATGCTCGACGTCGCTACTTGCGCCGAGGAAGGAAGGCTGGGGGCAACTCTCCTTCTGGATTGACTCCGCCGGCTCCAACGGTGGAGATTGATGTTGCTTTTCCAACTGGGAACAGCTTTGAACTGCTAAGGAGGGTGCGAAAAAACTCTCCGACTGCCGTGCTGAAGAGATCTCCTCAACCTATGGAGATTACTGCAGAGAAGAAGCTGGAGCAGCCCCCTCAGCGTCTGTCCTCCAAAATCTATAAAGTCTGGCGACAGGTCCAGGAATCGGTGATCGACCAGGACTACTCTCGCCGATCAAAGAAGCTTAAAGCTTAATAAGGAGAAAACCATCCTGTCAAGCCACAAAAAGGGACAGCCGTCTGGGTGCCCGCTGCAACGGCCCCCTCGACTTCAACTGCTCACAAGAGAAGGAGGCCAGAGAAAGCCACTGTGAACGCGGAAAACCGCAAGGACGTTGAATCTAAACGCCCCAAGTCCAGGGGCATGGTAATACATACCGTTTATATGGCTTCCGGAAAAGAAGAAAGCCGTGCTTCTACGGGTCATCGACCGTGTTCCCCTCCGAAAGACGCGGAGGAGACGCGGCGAACGTCTAGCCTGAATTTCGGGACAGATGCTAATTGGGGCTATCTGTCCACCTCTCCGAAGATGCCAAGTTGATTTATGGCACCATGTATCGAAGGTTTAAACGGATGCGGACGATGTAGCAGACTTCGTCAGATTCCCCCTCGTTTGAGGGGTTTTTTATTATGAGGACGCTCTTCCCTGGCGCAAGCCCCTGCAGTTAATTACGCTACCGCATCGCGGTAACAAATTTCTCCTTCTCCAGATGGTCACTTCGTGTCGTGGGTGTTTGTTTTGTTTATGGTTACCCGTGGATTGTATACGGAGACTAATTTATGTTGTCGCCCGTGGGACATGGATTAGTCCAAATCCGTATCTTCTTTGATTTGGGTTTGGGGTTTGGTTTAAGGATACGTTAGTCTCATTTGAGACTAAGATCAACTTAAACGTTTGTTAAGGATACGTTAGTCTAATTTTAAACTAAGATCAACTTAACGGGATCATTTAGATCCGACAAGAGAGGTGACGGGCTCTATTGTTTAGTTTAGGGATATTACGGTCGATTAGTTTAAGAACATTATGGTCCATTGTTAGTTTAAGGACATCTCGGTCCAGGTTAAGGACATCATAGTCCGTGGATTTAAGGACTCCACAGTCCGATGTTAGTTTTAAGACGTCACGGTTGAGGTTAAGAACATCATAGTCCGTGAGTTTAAGGACCTCACAGTCCGATGTTAGTTTTAAGACGTCACGGTCGAGGTTAAGGACATCATAGTCCGTGAGTTTAAGGACATCACAGTCCGATGTTAGTTTTAAGACGTCACCATCGAGGTTAAGGACATCATAGTCCATGAGTTTAAGGACCTCACAGTCCGATGTTAGTTTAAAGACATCACGGTCGAGGTTAACGACATCATAGTCCATGAGTTTAAGGACCTCACAGTCCGATGTTAGTGTAAAGGCATCACGGTCGAGGTTAAGGACATCATAGTCCGTGAGTTTAAGGACCCCACTGTCCGATGTTAGTTTAAAGACATCACGGTCGAGGTTACGGACATCATAGTCCGTGAGTTTAAGGACCTCACAGTCCGATGTTAGTTTAAAGACATCACGGTCGAGGTTAAGGACATCATAGTCCGTGAGTTTAAGGACCTCACAGTCCGATGTTAGTTTAAAGACATCACGGTCGAGGTTAAGGAAATCTCCGTGAGTTTAACGACCTCACAGTCCGATGTTAGTTTAAAGACATCACGGTCGAGGTTAAGGACATCATAGTCCATGAGTTTAAGGACCCCACAGTCCGATGTTAGTTTAAAGACATCACGGTCGAGGTTAAGGACATCGTAGTCCGTGAGTTTAAAGACCTCACAGTCCGATGTTAGTTTTAAGATGTCACGGTCGAGGTTAAGGACATCATAGTCCGTGAGTTTATGGACCTTACAGTCCGATGTTAGTTTTAAGACGTCACGGTCGAGGTTAAGGACATCATAGTCCGTGAGTTTAAGGACCTCACAGTCCGATGTTAGTTTAAAGACATCACGGTCGAGGTTAAGGACATCATAGTCCGTGAGTTTAAGGACCTCACAGTCCGATGTTAGTTTAAAGACATCACGGTCTAGGTTAAGGACATCATAGTCCATGAGTTTAAGGACCCCACAGTCCGATGTTAGTTTAAAGACTTCACGGTCGAGGTTAAGGACATCATAGTCCGTGAGTGTAAGGACTTCACAGTCCGATGTTTGTTTAAAGACATCACGGTCGAGGTTAAGGACATCATAGTCCGTGAGTTTAAGGACCTCACAGTCCGATGTTAGTTTAAAGACATCACGATCGATGTTAAGGACATCATAGTCCGTGAATTTAAGGACCCCACAGTCCGATGTTAGTTTAAAGACATCACTGTCGAGGTTAAGGACATCATAGTCCATGAGTTTAAGGACCCCACAGTCCGATGTTAGTTTAAAGACATCACGGTCGAGGTTAAGGACATCATAGTCCGTGAGTTTAAGGACCTCACAGTCCGATGTTAGTTTAAAGACATCACGGTCGAGATTAAGGACATCATAGTCCATGAGTTTAAGGACCCCACGGTCCGTAGTAATGTGTGGTTATCGGGACCCGTCACCTCTCTGACGACGTTGAAGGATTACAACGACAGATATCAGAGGAGTAACGAGATGTACCCTCGAACCATTGTGAATTGTTTGAAAGATCTGTAGCCCAGTTTGGGACTAAGATCTGTTGAGTATTTATGAGCAGATGTGCTCAGTTCAATATAAGTTGAGGACTTATGGCCAGAATTGGGCTAGGTCCAATAGAAAAATGTTTAACATTTTTAGTTGCTCTGGCTATTAAGCCTTTATTTGGACTCAGCCCTTTCAATAATGCTAGGCATTTGGCTCTGACATTTTTATTTTGTATTGAATGCATAGCATTCATCAGAAACAAAGCTTGTTCTGACAGTGCGCCACGTGGCGCGCCAGGCGCATTGCGCTTCTGTCAGGTAGCGCACACGAAGAGGACACGTGTCGCGCTTAGCGCTAAGCGCTAGTTCATTAGGGCATTGCGCTTTTAATTTATGAGCGCTTTGCGCTAGTCTGTTGGCGCGCCAGTGAGTGACACGTGGCATACGTTCTGGCGCTGAGCACCGATTCATGAGCGCAGTGCGCTGTTTCAGAAGCGCAAAGCGCAGATTGTGTCTCTGGTTGACACGTGGCAGGTTTTGGCGCTGAGCGCCGGTCCAATGAGCGCAAGGGCGCAATTCATGAGTGCAAGGCACTTTTCAATAGCGCAAGGCGCATCTGATCAATTTTAAGATCAAAAAACAAATTTATGTTCTTCAAAGGAGGCTTTTTCCTCAAGATCCAAGAACAAAAGTTCTTATTTTTATAAATGGCTCTGCCTTTATAGATCAAAAGATCTGTGAGTGAAGTATTTTACTTCTTTTTATTATTTTATGATTAGATCTTTGATCTTTTCTTTTTTATTAAAGACCTTGGTCTTTTTCTTAGATCTCTGATCTTTTTAGAAGATGGTTCCTCTTTTTACGGGATGGTTTCATCTCTATTATTCAAGAACATAGTTCTTTTTACCTTGAAGATGAAGAAAATTGTTCCTTTTTCTTTTTTCTTTTTTAAGAGCTTTCTCTTCTTTTGCAAAGGGTTTTTCTCTCTCTTTTCTTTCTATTCTCTATCTCTAATTTTAGACTTTAAGTCTAGGGTCCTTTATATAGGGCCAAATGATTTGTTAAATCAGTTTTAAGAGATCTTTCTCTGCTTGATTTGGGAATATTTCGCACCGTTGGATCTTTGATCCTAAGGTTTCTGTTTTACAGAAGATAATCTTCTTGTTTTAGTAAGATTGAAAAATCTTTCCATAACAGAACTTTAGTTCTAATTAATTAATAATTTATTATTAGTAGATCTTTTGATCTGACGGTGGGGGAATTTTTAATTCCAGCGCTGGCGCACCTTGCGCAAGCGCACCCATGTTCGACACGTGGCGCGCAGCGCAGAGCGCAACTGCGCTAGCGCACCCGTGTTCGACACGTGGCGCGCAGCACAGAGCGCAGCGCAACTGCGCTAGCGCACCTGCGCTAGCGCACCTGTGTTTGACACGTGGCACGCAGCGCAAAGCGCTGGCTCTGAATCGTTGCTTCAATTTAAATTTTGAATTTTGAAACATAGCTTTGCTCTGATTGGGGGTGCGCTGCCTATGGCGCAGCGCTCCTGGCGCTGGCGTGTCTGCTTTTGACACGTGGCACGCAGCGCGCAGCGCACGGGATCTGAAGCGTTGCTTCAATTTTTGAATTTTGAAATTCAAAACAGAGCTTTGCTCTGATTGGGGGAAACAAATGCCCCCCACCGTTGCGCTCACGTGGCGCACAAGTGAGTGCAGCGGTGGCAACATCTGAGCTTTTGGATCAACTCAGAAGTTGAAGAGGCGGTTCAGTGCTTATAAATAGGACCTTTGGTCCTCAGATGATTATCATCTTCTTCTCAAGAATTTTTATTCAGAGCCTTGCTCTTCTGTTCAAGAACTTTCAAGATTTAGAACTGTACCAAACTTAGGTAAAATTAAATTAATTTTAATAAATTAGGGTTTTTACCCATTAATAGAGCCTTGCTCTCCATAGATCCTTGATCTAAAGAAAATCCCTTTATGGTTTTATAAACAGAGTCTTGCTCTCAAGAATCCATAGATCTAAACAGATCTTTTCTTGGGGTTTCTTATCACATGCATCAGAGCTCTGCTCTTTTGATAATATGTAGATCTTTCAATCTTTTGATGAAGAACTCGTAAGAGTTTTTTCATGGATCTTGAAGATCCCAGAATTTTTAATTCTTAAGAATTAATTTTAATTTTAATTAATCTTTGATGGATTTTCCATCAACATTACAGAGCTAGGCTTTTTAAGGAATTTTATTCCTTCATGACCAGAGTTTGACAAATGTCACACTGTTACAGAGCTTTGCTCTCAAAGGGAGATTTTCTCCTTTTCCAAAGGGATTTCTCATTCAATGAGAATATTCCTTGAGGATTTCCTCATTAATTGACAGCCTCATCCAATGATGAGGCTTTTTTATTAATTGATGCATTGTCATCTGGATTTTGTGGGTCCACCTTTGGTCCCCTTTCCACTGCATTGCAGTGTGGTACATATTTTAAAGTGCCAAGCGTCGGGATTTTAAAATTAAATTATAATACTGATAATTAAATTCCGTTCTTTCTCGCAGGCGACATGTCTTCCGATCTTTCTTTCCCGTTTTTCCATTCAGAGGGAGGATTCCCTGAGGCACCGGTGGACCGGGAGGTTCTCGCGCTCATTAGAGACTATGACCCGGAACACAAAAACCTTCACCTGTGGGGTAGGTGGTACGACCTGATTATCAAAGGTCGCCGAAACTTCTCTTGTGCGAAGCCGTCGGATCCGATCTCATCGATTTCGTATGCAGATGCACCCCCGGTGAATTACGTCGTGGAGGTTGTCAACTGGACTTTGGAGGGTCTTCTTCAACCTTCGATAGCCGCCATACCCATGCAGCTGCCGGCAGCTTTGGATACTTTGGGGCGGCGCATATGCCAAGGCAAGTCGCGCCCTTAGGGACAACCCTACAACATCGGGTTAACCCCCCGACATTCGTCCTGGTATTTACAGTGGGCCAGGTACATTTTGTCAGCGAAGAAGACGCACCTGCTGAAGATCGGTCTATACCCTGCGGTTTATGCTTCGCTGTTCCAATATTCTGCTCCTCCGACATGGTGGATTAAGGCGTTCCTGGAGCAATGGAACATCCCAACCCATACCTTTCTTCTACTGGATAGAGAGGTCTCCATCTCCTTAGAAGAATTTGCTGAGATTTCCGGTCTGCCGGTGAGGGGGGAGCACTATGAGGAGCTGCTTCCTCTGGATGAATACGTCTTTGCCACCAAGCCGGAGGTAATGGGCCTAACGCCGGAGAGCGCTATTCATCACCAGTTTCCTAGTCTGATAAAGGTGCTGAACATGTACGAGAGCCTCTTCTTGGAATCCGGAGGCCGGGGGGTCAGCTTCGCAGACTTCATTGCCCGATTTCTTCGCCCGGAGATTCTATCGCAACAAGGCGAGAAATTTTCCAAGCTTGACGATCCCTTCGGCTTTGGCTTGGACCGTCGACCAGCACTGGAAGATGATCAGAAGGGCTTTTATCTTCCCGATGCCGCGATCATCCCTCTGTCAGAAATTGCCGCTCCGAGCATTGACGAGGAAACTTTCTTTCTCAGGTTTCTCGGGCTATGGTTGTGTTGGTTCGCGCTTCCTATGCACCCTCGCTATATGAGGCCGTCCATCTTCTACCCAGCACATCGAATGGTGGCCGGAATACAAGTGGCCATCGGGATTGCCGGGCTGGCCCACCTGTACCATGGTCTTAGCGTGGCGGCGGATACAACTGAATCGGGGGTGCAAGCTGCCAACTTCCCGATGCACTACTTTACTTCGTGGATGGAAATGCACGTGCTCGGGGTATTTGGTATTCATAAAAGACCCTCGTTTTACGAGAAGTGCAAGCTACCACAAATTATGCGACTTGTTGACGCGTCTATCGTGAATCCGTCTCAGCGGGAAGTTAAGGGCTTGCTTCTTCGTCCGCGCACGGTCGGGGATGGTATGTCTTTCACGGACAAAGTCCTGACAATCGGCCAGGAAACTTCCAAGACGGTGCTGGTATTGCGCGACAATTTTAAGGACGGGGCCTCCGTGTTGAAAGCTCGGGAGATTCTACATCTATACTCCATCAGGCCGGGCTTCCTCGCAATCAGGAAAAATGATTCAGCGCTTTTTATGAGATACAACCCCCATCATTTTGCCCAGCAGCTAAGTTATAACCAGGGGGTCCCACTGGAGGCATTTTTGGAAGAACCTGCTGCCACCAGAGAGGGAATACGGGATGCGCTGCATCACTTTATGCGCTTGAATACGGGCTCCCACTTCTTCATTAGCAAGCCAAGTTGCATCCTGAGGGACTTTAACATATACGGGGCCTGGTATCAGCACGCGATGGGTGTTGTCATCAGGGAGGAGAGGCGGTTGTTGCTCGATCGCAAGAGTGCACCCCCTGCCAGCGATCGCAACATCCCTTTAAGGCGATGGATCGCCGTGCCCCCTCCGCTAAGAGAGGCTGTTGCAGTTGAGCCTCTACGTGTGCTAAGCCCGACGCGCGGATTGCCATGTGATTCTGTGGAGACGGTGGATGCGCCATCGGTGCCTCGTGCTCGCACGGAGACGGTGAATGTACCTTCGCCCGAATCCGGCATGGGCTCGGATATCGGGACTCGCCGTCCCAAGGTGGCCACTAAACGCAAGCTGGTGTTTGCTGCGACCGGAGCTCACTCTCAGAAGAAGAAAAATTCGATGTTTTCTCTTGACGTGGTACTTGGCCAGGAGTCTCATGCTCCTTATAGTGAGGGCTTGAGCGAGTATGGGACCAATGAGGCCTTGTTCATGCCGCCAGATGATACTGATCTGGCGGCTTCCATTGCCGCTTCCGAGCGATTGGCAAGATGCGAAGAGAGGTTGGCTATCCTCACGCGATCAGGTAATCTTTAATTGTATTTTTCGCCATTGCATCATACTTGTGTTATTGTTTTTTTTTTTTGACTGACGCTTTTCATTCTTCAATAGGCATTTCTACCGAAGAATCTCTCGCCGCTTCTCTCAAGACTTTTGAGGAAGAGGAACGACTTCGGGCCTCCTTGGGCCTCGGTACATTTCGGTTCGCCATGTTTCCGCCTTTGTTTCTTATGAGTGATCTGACCCTTTCTTTGTCTTATCGCAGGGACCACGATACCGATCCCGCAAGCTGATGTGGAAATTCTTCCCAGGCCAGCTACTGAAGTCCCGGCCTCTTCGGTACTGCCGAAAGAGGCCTTACTTACAAAACCGATGACGGAAGCCTTGGCGGCTCCAGAGGTAATCCTGGATGTGGACGATAACGTCCTGTTGAAGGAGGCTTCTAAAAGGTCTGTTTTGACGGCTCGGGAGGAAAGGAAGCGTCTGAGGCGCGCAGCAAGGGAGCGCAGTGCTGCTTTAGTTGCGGGAGCAGGTTCAAGCGCCGCTGCCCCTGCTGCTACTCCTTTAGAGGAGTCTATGGTCGCATTGTCTACTGCTTATAGACAGGCGGCACGTGCGGCTCGGGAAGCGAACGATAAATCAACTTCATGTAATGTGCCGTGAGGTTCCGTTGTCAAATTTTTAAACTATCAGTTCTCATATATCTTGTCTTGCAGGGCCGAGCCTTACCGAAGAAATGGCGGTGACCGCTGAGCCTGAGGGCGCGGTGGAGGAGGTAGCTGCTGAACCCGGGGCGGCGGTAGGCGATGTGGCCGCAATTGCTGGGCCCGAGGTAGTGGATGACGAGACAGTCACGATCGCTATGCCCGAAATAGCTACCACTGCCGAGCCCGAAGTGGCGGCAGGTGAGACGACTACTACGGCCGAGCTTAAGGCAGCGGTGGATGAGACGGCTCCAATCGTTGAGCCCGAGGTGGTGGCGAGCGAAATGCGTACAATTGCTGGGCCCGAGATGGCCTCTCTTTATCAAGAGTCGGGCACCGCTCCGATCATCGCTCTTCCCGCCTACGGTTCTCTGCCGTCTCCTAGCGTCGCGAGCATGACGATGGCTCTCGTGGAGTCAAAGGATGAGGCGACGGGAGGTGAGACCACCCTGATGGAGGAGGGAGACTCCGCCGTTGTATCAAGTGACGCCCTCGTCACGGCTCCGGCTGGCGACTCATCAGGTAAAATTTAGGTCACCGCCCTTCTTTTTATTCTGCAATCTTTCCTGACAGGGTTTATCTTGTTTCTAATGCAGGTGCGGCTAGTGCTGATGTCGCACTACCCGAGGCAGCACCATCAGCTACCGCCTTGACGGTGGCATCTCCTCTACCCTCTCTCATACCATCTCAGATGTTGGAAGGTGCGGATTCGTGACTCATCAGTCTTATTTTTTAAGCTGTATAACTTACGTACTAACGTTACAATATTGGGTCCTTGCAGGAGTCCTTTTTGACCACCTGTATCAGGTGCTACACCCACACTTCTCCTTGTCAGAAATTAGTCCACCTGCCGGTATAGGTGAGTATTTTCTCTAGACGACGTCCTTTTCTTTAACGGGCAGTCGCATTACTGCTAACTCTTCTTCATATTGCTTGTAGCCTTACGAATTGAAGGGGGGACGAGGCCGTCGTTGCGCCACCAGTACTCCCAGCTCTACCCCCTGCTGCAACCGATATAGTAGACTCTACTTTTTGCGTATTTTCTTTATTTCCTGAGCCAAAATCTGATTATGATCTGTTTTGCAGCAATCACATCGACTCCAGCCCCGTTCGAGTCTCGGATTATAATGCCGGCAGGGCCTTTTTCCAGGCGTCCATTATCCAAAGGTGTTGTGATAAGTCTACGCATGCTGAGCGAATATATCGAGGAGTTTGACGCAGATACTCCCACATCTGCTGCAGATTTTGCCGCAGAGGTTAACCCTATGCTGGCGACGCTCATGAACTTTCATGGTGAGGGCGTCGTTGAGTCTTGGGTTAATCGCTGTAGGGAAATCGAGGCTTGCTTGTATGAGCTTGAGCTTAGGCGTCCTGCACCTGAGATTCTGGCTATGAGCACTCAACGGGCTGCATGGATCGAGCAGAGCACTTCTTACTTCCGCCATCTTGAACAAGAAGTGGCTTTAAAGCAAAGGGAATGTAAAGAAACTTCAAGCGAATCTGCTCGACTGCATGCTGAGGTCGATGCGAACGCTGCCCGGTTGAAAGTTATCTTCGAAAGCCTTCTGCGATGTATCTCTGATGGGTTAACATTGAGGCAGAAGCTCGATGTCGTCGAGAGGGATGCATGAGATCGTGAAGCAGCTCAGCGGGCCGTCGAGGGAAAACTCTCTTCTTACTTGCAGCAGAGAGCCCAGGTCGAAGCGGAGTTGGCCGCGACAGCTGATCAGGAAGAGGGGCTGAGGGAAGTGCGCGAGCGGCTAATTGGATCATTGAAAGCGCTTTCCTCTCAATAATTTTTTTTGTACCATTTGTAATTTTGAATAAAATGTATTTGTTCTTTTATTCTTTCATATGATGTATTTTGTACCCAATCGAATTCATGAATAAAAGATACACGTTCTTCGTAATGTCTTGTGTCATCTCTCTACTTTCTTCTTTCTTGTTGTATTGTTTGCCATATGATTTTAGAAAGTGAGGTCTGTAGATAGTATATAACTGTCAATCTTGTGCTCTTTGTAAGGTAGCGATGGCTTAGAAAATAGGGTTAGGATCTGTCACCTAAGACTTTTCAACTTTATGAGCCGTGAGGGTCTCATAAAGAATTTTCTCCCTACCGGTCGAGAAGATCCTGTAGGTGTAATTTTTCCTTAAGAATCGTGAGGATTCCTAAGTGTGTTTTCTCTTGAAAGTCATAAGGATATTACAAGAGAATTTACTCCCTTACGAGTCATGAGGACCCGCAAGTGATGGATGAAGTTGTCCTTATCCGCATTTCACGGAGCTAGGGGTTGTTCTGGATGCTTCCCACGGGTTTACTGCCGTGTTCTGCGAGGACCAGGCTCCGCTCTGGACGTTTTCCAGGATACCGTAGTTTAAAGACATCGCGATCGAGGTTAAGGACATCATAGTCCGTGGATTTAAGGACTCCACAGTTCGTTGTTAGTTTTAAGACATCACGGTCGAGGTTAAGGACATCATAGTCCGTGGATTTAAGGACTCCACAGTCCGTTGTTAGTTTTAAGACATCACGGTCGAGGTTAAGGACATCATAGTCCATGGGTTTAAGGACCCCGCAGTCCAATGTTAGTTTTAAGACATCACGGTCGAGGTAAAGGACATCATAATCCGTGAGTTTAAGGACCTCGCAGTCCAATTTTTGCTCTGGATGCTTCCCACGGGTTCACTGCCATGTTCGGCTAGGACCAGGCTCCGCTCTGGATGCTTCACACGGGTTCACTGCCGTGCTCTGCGAGGACCAGGATCCGCTCTGGGCGTTTTCCATGGGGTCAGAAATGACATAATCCGCGTTCCACGTAGCCAGGAATTTTGCTCTGGATGCTTCCCACGGGTTCACTGCCATGTTCGGCGAAGACCAGGCTCCGCTCTGGATGCTTCACACGGGGTCATTGTCGTGCTCTGCGAGGACCAGGATCCGCTCTGGACGTTTTCCACGGGGTTAGGAGTGACATAATCCGCATTCCACGTGACCAGGAATTTTGCTCTGGATGCTTCCCACGGGTTCACTGCCGTGTTCGGCGAGGACCAGGCTCCGCTCTGGATGCTTCACACGGGGTCATTGTCGTGCTCTGCGAGGACCAGGATCCGCTCTGGACGTTTTCCACGGGGTCAGGAGTGACATAATCCGCGTTCCACTTAGCCAGGAATTTTTCTCTGGATGCTTCCCACGGGTTCACTGCCGTGTTCAGCGAGGACCAGGCTCTGCTCTGGATGCTTCACAAGGGGTCATTGCCGTTCTCTGCGAGGACCAGGATCCGCTCTGGACGTTTTCCACGGGGTCAGAAGTGATATAATCCGCGTTCCATGTAGCCAGGAATTTTGCTCTGGATGCTTCCCACGGGTTCACTGCCATGTTCGGCGAGGACCAGGCTCCGTTCTGGATGCTTCACACGGGATCATTGCCGTGCTCCGCGAGGACCAGGATCCGCTCTGGACGTTTCCCACGTAGTCAGGATTGACATAAGCCGCGTTCCACGTAACCAAGAATTTTTCTCTGGATGCTTCCCACGGGTTCACTGCCGTGTTCTGCGAGGACTAGGCTCCGCTCTGGATGCTTCACACGGGGTCATTGCCATGCTCTGCGAGGGCCAGGATCCGCTCTGGACGTTTCCCACGGGTCAGGATTGACATAAGCCGCGTTCCACGTAGCCAGAAATTTTTGACTTTATCCGCATTTCACGGAGTTGGGGTTTGACTCTTGGTTATCTGTGCACCGCCGAGTCATGGAACTGGGAGTTGCCGCTGTTCCGCTTTGCTTGATGTTGTGTCTTCTGTAATGAGACAAACGTTGAGATGATCTCCAGGCTATCTGTGAACCGTTGAGATTTGGCTTCTTCTTTTGATGAAACCTGGGGAGGAAAGGTGTGATTCCTTCTTTGTTTGTGCCCCTGGATTGTATACAGGGATTGATGTGATACCACCTGTAGGACAAAAAAATTCATTTTTTTTTATATTTCTTTCCATGATGCTCTATCATTTCAGCTTTTATATCGTAAAGGTCGCGATTGTGTAAGTCTACGCTAGCGCCCCGGCCGTCTACAGACGCCAAATGCGGAATAAAAACTTTTTATCTGGCGCTATCGTATACTTTAACCCGGATCTGCCATTATTGCTAAACTAACAAACTGTAAAGAGTGTAGAAAGGTTATACCGAACGATCCGAGTCCTTCGTTCTTTAACCATCATCCCACGCTCCGTTGCGGCTGCTCCGATCTCGTCGATCTCCGATATCCTTGTCGAAGTGGCACCACGTCGACGATTCTTTAAACGGGCTCCCGCCTCTGACTTGAGATAACTCGATCATCAAGTTTGCTAAAAGAGACGACCAAGAATGATGTAGAGAATGAGTAGATGACTTTGTCTCACTTCGTCCAAGTCCGTGGACGATCGGTTAATGAAGTTGCCATTTTAATCGGGTGATGGAACAAAACGAGATATGAAATTTCCATACACCTAAAACCATAGTCTTTTCTCTCTAAAATGAAATCAATCTCTCTCTCTCTCTCAAAGAATGGCCGGCCACTATAAGTAGAAGAGGGAGGTGATGGTAGGAGCAATCAAGGGGGGGTGACAATAAACAAGAAGCTTATCTTGATCATTAAAGAAAAGCATGACTCATTTAGAAACAATGAATCAAAACAACCTTAGTCATCAAGCATTAATGGCACCATTAATGCACTAATGACTCACCATGTCAAGTCACTCTCTCTAGAATCTTCTAGAAGAATCCACACTCATCTCAAGAAAAGATAAACCCGTCTTTAACCAAATGTTAAAAGACGGCAGATAGAAAACTGGAAACTGGCAACTTCCAAAAGTGATCCTGAAACGAATTTCAGGACAACCCCGAAACTGTATAAATATACCCGCATTTGTATTACGACCGAATACAAATGCAACTGAGACAAAGATATTATACCTACTCAATATAATACTCGGATCCGGCTTAAACCAAAGCCGACCAGTATTATCTGCCCGAAAAATAACACGTGCGTAAACGCACGTGCATTTTCCGAACCCTGCCATAAAACCATACGGCCTCTACAACGTTTCGCCCGAACTTGGGAAACTGTCTTTGGGGGACTCTAATGACTCGTCAGTACCCTGGCAGTGGGTTTAACCATAAACCGTCAGCGGCACTAGCAATGCGTAACGGCTGCCCATGGACTGACCTCAAGGGATGCTGATGAGCGAACTCATCCGGAAAACCCTACTGAGCCTAACAGTGACAATGTATATACAGTCCGGTCCGTTCGTCTATGAGTATCGCATATCTGCCTAGGGGGCTAGTAACGTCAGACCCCCAAGAGCAGTATAAGTCGTGTCGGAGTGTAGCCCAATAACACCCTGAGATACTACTGGAGTACCTACCAGTAAATCTCCTGCCACGGCCGTGGGATATGTGTAATGGCTCTCCTAGACACAGCACGATCTCGCCCCCAATACCGGGAGAGACGAATCCCTTGACGATCCGCTCACGTGCCTCCATATGGCTCGGGACTGTACCCAAAAGCTACCTGTTTGCACGACTCCTTTGAGCCGTGGTAGGGTAGAAATCAAAGCACAGTGGGAACTCACACGAGACAAATGACGACCTCGGGTCGATGAACTAACCTGTACACATGTCACCAGGGAACTGCTATCTGACGATAGATATAATACTAACTAGCAGATTCCCGGCGAGTCCTGTCCGATGTACTCATAACCCAATGAGCACCTGTATACATCTTAGGTGATCCAACTGACACCAGTGGCTTGTGAGACCGGCCACCACCCCTCGTCGGGGTCTCGACTGTATACACTAGTCTACTCCGGAGTATCGATGCCCTGTCTCGAAACTCCCACGACTAGGGACCACAATTAAGGATATGCGTATAAACCATCCAACTCTCACGTATATGATCGCCATCATACTGTTGGTGGTAAAGCATGATCCTAAGGGCTCTATCAAAGTGTAACATGTAATCAGTCACCTGAACATGTACACGACTGATAAAGGCAAACCAGATAGCATACTATCATCTTGAGTAAGACTGTCCTACCAGTATTGGTCCTCCGCAATCATTGCAATCACGTACCTGTGATCCAATAATTGACTATGAGGGCACTATCTCCAACAATCTCCCACTTGCACTCAAGGCTAATTATTGCAATGTCGACTACTCACAGCCCGTGTGAAACCGAACATCCAACTCCTCTACTAATCAGTTTCACAAAGCCCGTTTGTAAAACTATTGTGTTCGAGAAATAGCCTCAGTGAGTGGATCCGCCTAGATGTTTCTTTCTATATCTCTCTAAATCTCAAGTTCGCGGAGAAAGCCATCTCCCGAATCGAGTAACACCTGTCTTAGAATATGTCTGGATATCTGATGGGACCTAGTTCATAAATGAACTCCAAATCCAAACTTCTTAGACTGTATCGATCACTGAACCTAATCAGTATCCGGCACCATGCCACCCACAGTATCCTCTTGGACCACCTGTCCATAATACTGTCCCTCTTCGTCAGAGGGAAAAACTATAACTCTGACAATCACTCTGTCATCCATGTCACCTTTGAAGCCTGGAATGATAATCGTCTCCCGAAGGAGGCTGCCGTCATCAAATCCGTAGAACATGTACTTATGTTCTAAAACTGCTTCCTTATATTTCTCCAGGATTGGATTAATACAAACTTATTGCATCTAGTGCAAAACCAACATTTGGTGTGGTACTTGACATCTCATGATTGACTCAATTGCCTAAGCAAGTGATCTGCCAATCATGCACATCCCTCTCCCCTTTAGTCTGTAAGACACCTTTAGAGAGGGTGGCCCCATCACCTGCAGGTACACCACCATGCTAGGAGTCAACTATTCCAAAAACCATTAGAATATCTGTCAAAGTACCCACATTGGGAAACTACCCAAATCCAGATCTAAAACCATAGATCTAGAAACCAGAATGTCAAATATTATATCCATATCCTGTCTGGAGAAACAACTGTGTGACGACCACAGTACAACCGATCGTAGTATAGGAATTTTACTTCCTACTCTGTGTATGTCATCCAGATACCATGACATCACACCCTACTACCTTCTTAACTGATCCATCCCCTATTCTGATTGAAGTCAAACCCATGACCGTCACATCAAAATTAGATGATCTATCTCCACTATAACTGCTCAAGTCTATAAATAGATATAAGCATCTTGCCCACTATGCTTCCGCTGCTCCCACTGACTACGACAACCCTCCTACCGGGTCTCATATCCTGGAACAACAGTAGTGTCAAGTCTTGGTAGATAAGAACCTCCCTGTCACCGTCCTTGAGCCTACCGAAGTACCTCTCGGGTGTCTGAGGTTACCTACCATATCTGCGGAGTGGTTATTGGAATGTCAAACCTGATTGAATATATAGGTCCTATTAAATTTTTCGTAATCGTTTGCGGTTCTGGAATCACTTCCAGTTCTACCATACTCCCACTACTGTTTTCTGAAAAAGATCCATTTTACTAAAACTGTGGCAAGTCAAGAACAATATCACTATTGATCTTCCAAATGGTAGAATATCAACCCTCGTCATAGCCAGGGTCAACCCACAAACAGCCACTACAGAAACGTGCCCTGAGTTATCCAGAGTCTGGTTTTAAGCATAAGCTGGACAACTCCCCGTACCTTAATATCTTTTAAGGTACGAACTATTCTATATCCAATATAGAAACTTTGGCACTAATTTAATTAGAACCAGATTCAAATCATGCAGCTGTCTCCAGTGCATATCATCTTTAATGGAAAGAGGCTAATCAGCATTACTCAACTTAGGAATCCATCCAATTATGAGTAACCTGAAAGAGAAACACGTTTCTCAAAACCATCACTATCATCTGAATACCAATCACAAGAATCTACATCTTCGATCTCTTTGAAGAATCCCGATACTTGTGATACCTGGTTCTCTACTTTATTCTTATACCCACAACTTCTCAAAACATAGACCTTGTATTTCTACGAAACACTCGTCTAAATACTAGAGAGGTTATAAGTAAACAGAACATAGTACGAGGACCTACCCCTTTGTCATGATAGACACTTGGACAACATAAAATACTCTGTATAAGTCCGCTGAGTTAAACAACTCAAAACCTGTGCGTCGTAGGTAGAAAACTGTACCCTGGCGATTTCCTCAAATATCACCAATTACAACGAATTCCGATATAATGAGGATAATTACCTAATTCCCAATAACTTGCTCCCACTCATCATCTGTAAAACCATACAGATATGAGAATGAAACCTGGTAAATACATACCCTTGGAGTAAGTGTCTAATCGGGAAAACAGTTTTTCTTTAACAATGCACTGAAACATGAAAATGTTTCGTAGGGGTATCCTGGTATTCATAGTAATGCCTCTTCCATAATCCAATTCATGACTTCAACCGTATATTTTATTGCCATCTCTCCAAATCCCTTTATTTGTCTTTAGTCGTTATCTTCTGTACACCATCGTTAGGCTAAATGGTTTTCTTCCTTCCCTACCGTTCGGCACCAGCCTATGGTTTGGAAGAAGACTATCCAGTAAGCATAATAGGTGTACCCTCCTAAACCAAGGAGTACTCGCATCTTGAGAGAAGGTGATGATAAAAGACAACTGAATAATACCTTATTCTTTTAAAGGTGAATTAGGAGTGGCGATGAAGTACGCGGTTTTGGTCGTGAATGATAACAGTCGCAATTTACTTTGCCCTCTTTCTAATCCCTTTATTTTGTCTTTACATATTACCTTCTGCACACCCTACTTAGGCTAATTGGTTTTCTTCATTCCCTACCTTTCGGCACCAGCCTATGGTTTGGAATAAGACTATCCAATAAGCGTAATAGGTGTGCTTTCCTAAACCAAGGAGCTCTCGCAACCTGAGAGAAGGTGATAATAAAAGACAACTGAATAAACCAATTCTATTTCTCCTGAACCTGGATCCATCCTCAAAGAAGTCCCTTCGAGTTCGTATATAACCATACGATGGATCTATCCAATGGAAGTGGATATCCGTAGTAATACGGGTGTTCTGAGAAATTCAAAGGGTAAAAGAAGGAGTGGCAATGACTTATGCAACTCAGACAATCCAAAAGCCAGTATTTTAAGAAGGTTCGGTCAACCTGGTCACTGAGTCATAGTCTAGGGTCGGTCAAAGGTCGCTGCCAAAGAGAGAAAGAAAAGAAACACTCTGCGTGCACTCTAACCTAGATCAGAATGGTCATCACTTTATCTAATCCGGAAACCTCCCACTGTCCTGTCAAATTCTCCTCCAAACCTAAAGAAGAATCAATCGGGATCACTCGAAGAGTAAACCAACTCATCAGTGGGAATCGGGATCCAACTCTCATCGCATGATAACGTGATGGAATGCATCCACGTTACTCATACTCCAGAAGGTATGCGCATACTTGGCAAGTTTCAGTTTCTTTAGAAACTCCCGATATGATTTTTGCCCCATGCTCTTATAACCTTGGCTTTGGTCAAAGTGTCATAAGTCACATGCCAAGTTCTACCCGTCACTATCTTGTCAATTTGAACCCACCCGCACATGCCCCTGACTTTGGCCAATCGGCAGAACGACTGTCCCAAACTAACTCATCTATCTATGCAACAATTGAATACCCAGCAACTACCAAACACTATGCCTTAACTTTGGCTAAAATGCATAGCTTGAATACTACTAAATACCCAAAAGAAGTGATGGAGGGCTACGGCTGATTTTTGGCGAAAAACCTTTAACGTAGTGAACTTGATATCGCTGAAGGAACCTGATAGATTTTTAAAATATAGTGGCGAAAACCTTCTGCTAAAGAGGTCACTCCCGGTAAAGGGATCTCGGCTCTTTCCTCGTGGAATGAGGTGCAGGATATTCCACTGAATACCGCTATGCAAAGCAACTTGTAATCGACTATAGTGAAGTTATCACGCTGACGCAAACTTCTGCCCAAGGGGTCAATCCCGGTGAAGGGATATCAGCCCTTGCCCCGTCGAATGAGGTGCAGGATATTCCACTGAATACCGCTATGCATAACAAAAGAAAACGTCTTTGCAATAACACTTTTTAAATTTGTTCCAACAACTGTAAACGGGTTTGTTATCCTTTGCATTGATCAGAATCAACGCAGTCCCATCAATTAATCACACCAAAAAAGAACGAGAATAAAATGTACGTATATGCCATCCGCATTCGTCACTGGGTCCCGTCATCACCCGTTAGGTTACTTAACTAACGACAGAGCGGGGACTGGACTAGCGCGGGTGTAAAACATATACAACATCTAATAGTATATAAACCAATATACAATAATCGCTCCAGGCGTGATAGTATGCAACATTACAGAAAAGTAATAAGCATCACAGAACAATACAGATAATCTGGGATCTCCGAGTTTCACAGAGCCGCTGCTGAAACTCGACGTTCCCCTGTCGTGTGGATAGCCTGTGCAATGAAACCTAGACCCCTACGGGTGCGGCAAGTTACCCGCCAAAACCTGAAGCGAGGCAGCCCCCTTACAGCATAGTGAATGGACCACCCAGCACTTCACGGAATCCGGTAATCTTGGGCACCCCTCCTTGGGTCAACCTGTACCCCCTACGAGTGCGGCGAATAGTCTGCCAATTCTAGAGTGGGGCCCCTCTGCCTCTCAAAGCCATCAGATGCGGACCCATTGCTTCTCAGAACCCGGCTATCCGTGCACTCCGTCTCGGGGCAAAACCTAGTACAGTAATGAAAAATAGTACAATAGGTACATCGAACGCAACCTGGTCGTGCCCCAAAAGAATATTATACAACAGGCAGTGACGGCAGTCCACAAGTTGGACGCTCGCCCCGCAATATCAAATGTACAAATAAACACAAACTGTACTACCATTGCACACTGCTATCCACCACGACAAATCCGTAACATCACAGCACAACACAGAACATCAACGCGAATGTCACGTTCGCAAACCCGTTTAAAAGAACTATAGCAATCAGACGCGGTTTACCGATCAAATGACATTCCCGGTCGGAGATATAATGTAAGCACTGTAAACTAACGTGTTTAAATTTCGATCGACAAAATATCAAGAAGTGGGCCCCACGACTTACTGGTGAACAGTAACAAAACCTGGGCCCAAATGATATATACCAAAACCCCCAAATTCCAACAGAGAAGACACATACAAAATTTGGTGCACTGATCCCATCATATGTCCGCGGATGCGCGGCTAAACCATGGGTTTGGCCGCTAATCCGCGGCGCTTTGGTGAGATCACGTGCTCAAATTTTGTACGTGTGCTTAAAAATCCCTGCACAGTTTTCTGATATGTGTGGAATATTTTTAGGACACCATTTAAAATCAACAGAAACTGTCAAGTTGGAAAAATGCGATTTTTGATTTTCGTTTCGATCGATATTTTAAACGCATTAGCACAAGTTAGTATAGCAAAATGGTGAGGCTCTGATACCACTGTAAGTCTACGCTAGCGCCCCGGCCGTCTACAGACGCCAAATGCGGAATAAAAACTTTTTATCTGGCGCTATCGTATACTTTAACCCGGATCTGCCATTATTGCTAAACTAACAAACTGTAAAGAGTGTAGAAAGGTTATACCGAACGATCCGAGTCCTTCGTTCTTTAACCATCATCCCACGCTCCGTTGCGGATGCTCCGATCTCGTCGATCTCCGATATCCTTGTCGATGTGGCACCACGTCGACGATTCTTTAAACGGGCTCCCGCCTCTGACTTGAGGCAACTCGATCGTCAAGTTTGCTAAAAGAGACGACCAAGAATGATGTAGAGAATGAGTAGATGACTTTGTCTCACTTCGTCCAAGTCCGTGGACGATCGGTTAATGAAGTTGCCATTTTAATCGGGTGATGGAACAAAACGAGATATGAAATTTCCATACACCTAAAACCATAGTCTTTTCTCTCTAAAATGAAATCAATCTCTCTCTCTCTCTCAAAGAATGGCCGGCCACTATAAGTAGAAGAGGGAGGTGATGGTAGGAGCAATCAAGGGGGGGTGACAATAAACAAGAAGCTTATCTTGATCATTAAAGAAAAGCATGACTCATTTAGAAACAATGAATCAAAACAACCTTAGTCATCAAGCATTAATGGCACCATTAATGCACTAATGACTCACCATGTCAAGTCACTCTCTCTAGAATCTTCTAGAAGAATCCACACTCATCTCAAGAAAAGATAAACCCGTCTTTAACCAAATGTTAAAAGACGGCAGATAGAAAACTGGAAACTGGCAACTTCCAAAAGTGATCCTGAAACGAATTTCAGGACAACCCCGAAACTGTATAAATATACCCGTATTTGTATTACGACCGAATACAAATGCAACTGAGACAAAGATATTATACCTACTCAATATAATACTCGGATCCGGCTTAAACCAAAGCCGACCAGTATTATCTGCCCGAAAAATAACACGTGCGTAAACGCACGTGCATTTTACGAACCCTGCCATAAAACCATACGGCCTCTACAACGTTTCGCCCAAACTTGGGAAACTGTCTGTGGGGGACTCTAATGACTCGTCAGTACCCTGGCAGTGGGTTTAACCACAAACCGTCAGCGGCACTAGCAATGCGTAACGGCTGCCCATGGACTGACCTCAAGGGATGACGATGAGCGAACTCATCCAGAAAACCCTACTGAGCCTAACAGTGACAATGTATATATAGTCCGGTCCGTTCGTCTATGAGTATCGCATATCTGCCTAGGGGGCTAGTAACGTCAGACCCCCAAGAGCAGTATAAGTCGTGTCGGAGTGTAGCCCAATAACACCATGAGATACTACTGGAGTACCTACCAGTAAATCTCCTGCCACGGCCGTGGGCTATGTGTAATGGCTCTCCTAGACACAGCACGATCTCGCCCCCAATACCGGGAGAGACGAATCCCCTGACGATCCGCTCACGTGCCTCCATATGGCTCGGGACTGTACCCAAAAGCTACCTGTTTGCACGACTCCTTTGAGCCGTGGTAGGGTAGAAATAAAAGCACAGTGGGAACTCACACGAGACAAATGACGACCTCAGGTCGATGAACTAACCTATACACATGTCACCAGGGAACTGCTATCTGACGATAGATATAATACTAACTAGCAGATTCCCGGCGAGTCCTGTCCGGTGTACTCATAACCCAATGAGCACCTGTATACATCTTAGGTGATCCAACTGACACCAGTGGCTTGTGAGACCGGCCACCGCCCCTCGTCGGGGTCTCGACTGTACACACTAGTCTACTCCGGAGTATCGATGCCCTGTCTCGAAACTCCCACGACTAGGGACCACAATTAAGGATATGCGTATAAACCACCCAACTCTCATGTATATGATCGCCATCATACTGTTGGTGGTAAAGCATGATCCTAAGGGCTCTATCAAAGTGTAACATGTAATCAGTCACCTGAACATGTACACGACTGATAAAGGCAAACCAGATAGCATACTATCATCTTGAGTAAGGCTGTCCTACCGATATAGGTCCTCCGCAATCATTGCAATCATGTACCTGTGATCCAATAATTGACTATGTGGGCACTATCTCCAACAGATTGCCCCATCATTTCGGCTATTTTTCGCGGTACCCAATCATTTCGGTTATTTATTTTATTTACTCGCTGCCTTTTATTGCGAGTTGCCCAATCATTTCGGCTCTTTTTGTATGCATACATTTTTACTTGCTGATTTTGTTTGCAAGTTGCCACATCATTTCGGCTATTTCGTATGCATGTGTGTCTTGCTGGCTTTTTGCCGCAAGCTTGGATTTAGACACCGATTTCGGCATCAGCACCGCTACAACTGGGATATTTCCAGGAGCGAATCATCATTTTCCTCTGTCGATGACGAACAAAGGTGGCTTAGTAAACAGGGTTAAGATCCTGTCGACCAAGGCTTTTTACTTCATGAGCCGTAAGGGTCTCATAAAGGTATTTCTCCCTGCGAGACGTGAGGATCTCGTAGGTGTATTTTCTCCTTAAGAATCGTGAGGATCCCTAAGTGCGTGTTCTCCTATAAGTCGTAAGGATCTTACAAGAGTGTTTTCTCCTTATAAGTCGAGAGGACTTACAAGAGCTGTTTACCGTGTAAACATATCCCTAGTTACGGATGGGACTTTGTTAGGGAAATGTTTATTCGCGCATGTGGATTGTATACAAGGGTCGGCATTGAGCCGCTTATAGGGAAATATTGGAGGTCGTAGGGTTGCTTAAGAATAGGTTCAGATCCCTGTAGCTTAAGACTTTCAAATCTTATGAGCCGTGAGGGTCCAATAAGAGAGTTCTCCTTACGAGTCATGAGGATCTCGCAAGTGTAATTTCTCCTTAGGAATCGTGGGGATCCCTAAGTGTGTTGCTCCCTTGTGAGTCGTAAGGATCTTACGCGGGTGATTTCTCCTTACAAAGTCGAGAGGACCTTGCAAGTGACTTTTAACGAGATTGCGTCCTTTCGGGTTTTCACAAAACTCGCCGGTAGCCCTGCTGTTTTTACTCACGGAGCCCTTTTGGGTTTTCATCCGTACCCTTTTTGCTTATGGACATACCGTTTTTATTTTTTTTTATTCTAGCGAGGTTGTGCCTTTTCGGGTTTTCATAAAACTCGCCGGTAGCCCTGCTGTTTTTACTCACGGGGCCCTTTCGGATTTTCATTCGTGCCCTTTTTTCTTATGGACATACCGTTTTCTTTTTTCTTTCTTCTTTTTTTTTACTCGTTTTTTTGTATCAGTTTTGGGATGCTGCAATCCACCGTAGTTTATCGACATCTCGGTCAACGGCTAGTTTTAGGACATAGTGGTCCGTTAGTAGTTTAAGGACGTTTCGGTCCGTTGTTAGTTTAAGGACGTTTCGGTCCGTGGTTAGTTTAAGAACGTTTCGGTCCATTGTAAAGGAAGTCGGTTACTACTTATAGAGTTTGGGCTTAGGAAGATAACGAGCGGACATAGGCATTGTCATCTATCATTGACCTAGGCCGTGACTCGTTAGGCGTAGTATTTCTTCAGGAAGCGACCATTTATTGGCCTGAAGGGTCTTTCGCCATGCATGTCCATGAGTAGATAGGCTCCACCCTGGTAAACTTTGTCTATGATTCGTAGTTTGGCTCGAATTTCCCTCGTTTAGCACGATTGGGGATCATAGGTCTTTTGATCACTAGCACGAGTTCACCTTGACGGAATGTCCTCGGCCTAGTCAACCTTTCGTATGAGCGCGTCATCTTTTCTTTATAAGCCTCCAAATTTTGTTGCGCTATGAGCCGGGTTTCATCAAGGGCATCGAGCTCTTCGAGCCGAAGGTGAGCGTTCTCTTCGTCCGTTAGCTCGTAATGAACTGCCACTCATAGAGAGGGTAACTCTATCTCGAGGGGGAGTACCGCTTCTGTACCGAATACCAATGTGTATGGAGTTGTGTTCGTGGCCGTTTTGAACGTAGTCCGGTATGCCCAGAGAGCTTCATGCAGTCTCTCGTGCCAGTCCTTCTTATTTCGGGACACCGTCTTCTTCACGATCTTCGTTAAGGTCTCGTTGAAAGCCTCAGCTAGACCGTTAGCTCGGGGATTATAGACTGAGGAGTATCTCCAGTCTATGTTATGCTATTGTGCGAAGCGGCTGATCTTGTGGCTTCTGTAGGCCGGCCCATTATCGGAGATAATCCGTCGCGGAGTGCCGAATCGGTAAATGACGTGTGTCTTAAAGAAATGGAGGATATTCTCTGTCTTCACTTCCCTCAGCGGTATTGCTTCTGCCCATTTGGAGAAGTGATCAGTTGTCGCCAAAATGAACCGAAGTCCTCTGGACGATGCTAGTTCGATGGGGCCGATTATGTCAGTTCCCCACATTGCGAACGACCAGCTAGCTACTGTCGGATGTAACGGATTCGGATGCTGGTGGATAAAGTCTCTGTGGATCTGGCACGAGTGGCATTGCTTCGCATACTCGAGGCAGTCTTGGATCATCGTGAGCCAATAGTAGCCCATCCTTTTGAGAACCGCAGAGTCCGTCGTGAGTTTCTTGGAAGACTCCCTTTTCCTCGTCTGGTCCCAGGCATCTTAACCATAAAGAGTCAAATGATCTCTTATACAGAGTATCATTGACGAAGGCGAAAGATAGGGCTCGCTTCATGAGCTGATGTTTTGAGGACGCATCTTCACGCGTTCGACGGGATTTGAAGTAGTCTATGAAGACTTCTCTCCAATCTTCAACCTCCTCTTGGTCTTTTATTTATATAGTCATTTGCACGGTCGCTCCCTTTTCCTTGGACGGCTCCGAAGATATTTCTGCCGGTGCAAGAACCCGACGGCTTTGTACTAAGATTCTTACGTCATCGAGGTTCTCGTCGGCCAATTCTTTAGCGAGCTTGGCTAATGCATCCGCCTTACTATTTTCTGCATGCGGTATGCTTTCCAGGGCGTAGGAAGGAATTTGAGTCAGCAGTCGTTGTACTCTCTCGCCGTACTTTACCAACTCTGGTTTGCACGTTTGGTAGTCACCATTTACTTGACTAACAACCAGTTGGGAGTCTCCGTATATGAGGAGGTTTTCAATTCCCATGTCGATGGAAATCTCGAGACCTGCTATCAAAGCCTCGTATTCGGTTTCGTTGTTCGTCCTCGGCTCTGTCAAGGAGAAGGCGAAGCGCATCATCCCTCCTTGTGGAGTTACGAAGATGAGGCCTACCACCGATTTGATTATAGGGGTGCTTTGTTTACGCTTCTTCATGGAAGAAGCTCCATCAAAATAAAGTTCCCATCGGGTATCATTCCTGTCGATCGTGTCAAACGCGTGTTCATCTGTCAATTCGCAGTTCAAAGGAGCATCGGCGGGTATTGGGTGCTCGGCAAGGAAGTCGGCGATAGCCTGGCCTTTCACTGCCTTAAGAGGCCTATAAGTTATCGAGAATTCCATCAAGAGTAGGGCCCATTTAGCGAGACGCCCCGTTAATATGGCTTTTGACATTAAATACTTGAGAGGATCCACCTTCGATATGAGACGGGCTTCATGCGCCAACGCATAGTGCCTGAGCTTTGTTATCGCGAAGATCAATGCCAGGCAGTGCTTTTCAATGGGAGAATAATTGCATTCTGCCCCCAGTAGAACTTGACTCAAATAGTAGAGGGCTCTCTCCTTCCCTTGGTCGTTCTCTTGTACCCATAATGCGCCTAAGGAACCTTCAAGGGCCGTTTTATACAGAATGAGAGGTTTTCCTTTAACGGGAGTGGCTAGTACTGGCGGATTCTGCAAGTATTTCTTGATTTCATCCAGTGCGTTTTGGCATTTGCGATCCCAGACGAAAGGGGTTCCCTTCTTCATCAGGTGACTGTAGAGACGGCACTTGCCTGAGAGATTGGCTATAAATCGCCGGATATACGTGAGCTTCCCTTGGAGAGATCGCAATTGCTTGAGATTCCTTGGGGGGGCATTTCCATAATTGCCTTGATCTTTGATGGATCTATCTCGATGCCTCGGTGTCGGACAATGAATCCTAGGAATTTGCCGAGGAAACTCCGAACGCGCATTTGAGAGGGTTCATCTTCAAGTTGTATTGTCGAAGGCGTTGAAATACGATCTTCAGATGCTCTAAATGTTCCTCGTATGATTTGCTTTCACCAAGAGGTCGTCGATATAGCATTCGACGATTTCATGTATGAGGTCATCGAAGATCTTCGTCATGGCCCTCTGATAGGTGGCACCGGCGTTCTTTAGACTGAAGGGCATCACCTTGTAGCAGAATATACCCAAAGGGGTCCGGAAAGCGGTATGCTTCTAGTCTTCAGGATGCATTTTTATCTGATTGTATCCTGACGAGCCGTCCATGAAGGAGAAAACCTCGTGTGTGGACGTATTGTCAATCATTAGCTCGGTGACCGGTACTGGGAAGTCATCTTTCGGGAAGGCTTTATTGAGATCCTGAAAATCCACACATATGCGTACTGTCCTGTTTTTCTTCATCACTGGAACAATATTGGCGATCCCATTAGGATACTGAATCTCTTGGATGAAACCAGAGTCGATTATCTTCTTGACCTCGGCGTTGATGCTCATCTCAAGCTCGAGCCGCATTCTTCTCGGCGCTTGTTTGATTGGCTTGACGTCCGAGGATATGGCCAGTTTGTGAACCGCAATCTCTGGGTCTAGTCCTGGCATCTCGGAATAATTCTATGCGAAGCAATCTTTATGCTGCATGAGCACGTTCTTTAGTGTAGCCACCCTTTCTTCAGACAGCAATTCGCTGACGAACGTCGGCCGCGGGTCACTTACCGTCCCCAAATCAATTTTCTTAAGGTTATCTGTAGTGATATGTATTCCATCTTCCAGCTCTTTCGGCGCCGGTGGAAACTCTGAGATCACCTCGTCATCATTGTTTTCGAAGCACCAAGGGAGATTATCCATATCGTCGGGGTCTTCTTCTGATAGCGTTATCACGTGGCAGGTACGAGCTCACTTCCAAGACTGATGTTGATCTGGTTCTACCCTCGTGGATTTGGGTTCATGCTTCTGCAGCGGGGTTACCCTCCAGTTGCTGGATAGAGCGAATCTGCCTTGTCGATATTGATCTTCGAACCAGTTCTTGAAGGTGAAGCAGTCTTCAATAGGATGTCCTATTGCCCTATGATATGAGCAATAGTATGGATAAGAGACTTCGCCTGCTTGCTCGGGGTTCTTGGACTCTGGAAGCGTAATCATTTGATGTCTTATGGCGAGATCAAGCATCTTCCGTGTTTTGTTCTGAGGAAAAGAGTATGCTCGACTCATCTTCTTTATAAGAGACGAATCTAGATTACTCGATTCCCGATCGCGTGGCTTCTTGGTCCCACTTTGTCGCACTCGAACACTTTTCCCGCTCTTTGATTTATTTTTGCCTCTGCGTTGGGCCTTTTGTATGACGGGTTGACAGGGAGGAGCATTTTCATCTTTCGCAGCCTGTTGAAGAAGGCGTTGCTTCCTGGCTTTCTCGTAGATGGCCATTTCGCGATTGTGGTCGTCTCGAACCTTTTGACTCGCTTCCCTTATAAGCCTGTCCATTTGTTCTTCAAACGACGAAGTGGGCATTTTTACGTCGGGAGCTCTTTCTGATTCAGGGTTAGCATTTTCCCAAAAAGCATCTCCCTCTTCATCAAAGTCATGTATGACGTAGCAGTCGCGGAGTAACTCCCGTTTCTTGGATTGAACATATCCAAGCCCGACCATTTCCATTTTCCCGTTGGGCAACTTTCGCTGAGTTCCAGGGACGTTCCAGATCCTGTTATAGAACCGTGCTTGTCGAGCAGTTTGTTTAAGGGGTACACCATGGCGTCTCAAGAGCCTCCTTAGTCTGTCTGTGTAATATCTGGGCAAATGGATGGGCTGGAGCCTGTCGAGTGTGGAATCCGCGTCATGCCAGATTTCTTTCTCCACTTTAGTTTCTCCTGATCGGTAGAATAGGATGCCTTTTCACCTTCTCGCCTGGGAGGGACATAGAACGTCTGCAGCTCTTCTACACTGTAGGTATCAAGCGCGTCTAGTTCTTTATGATGCTTGGGCGGAACCATGGCAACTTGCAAACTTTGCTCTTCATCAGCGAATGTTTGTATTGAAGGCCGAGCGGAGAATATAGCATGGACCTCATCTTCCGAGTCGCTGCCAAAGACCAACATAGGAGCGGACGTTCCTGGTTTGTTGCACTGGGGCGGACCTAAGTAAACTATCTCTTCTTCCTCCTCGGTATCACTCCTGAAGACCGGAATGGTAGGGATAGCTTTGTTCTCCGGTTTATGACATCTCTCCGTGTCCTTGAAATCTGGAAAGAAGTATTTTTCATCTTCGTATTTTCGGACTTCGTTCACGGAGAATGGGTTCAGCTCTCCTGTTATGGTATACTCGAGACCATCCTTGAAGTATTTCATACACTGATGTTGTGTAGAAGGGATGATGTTGTACTTGTGTAACCAAGGCCGGCCGAGCAAAGCATTATAGTAGGTCTTGGCGTCAATGACGTGAAATTTAATATCCGTGACGAGTAGTCCGAAGCGTAACGTCAGTATCACAGACCCGAGAGTCCGTGATGACTGAGAGTCAAAACCGGAGATGGTGATTTTATCACGAGCGAGGTGCTGGACGCTCATGCAGATTTCCTTCATCACTCACACGTTGAGGAGATTTACGGAGGACCCATTGTCGACCAGGATCTTTCCTATCTTGACATCATGACAGTATCCGGAGACATATAGGGGACGGTTGTGCTCGCACGTCCCAAGGAGGAGATCTTCATCGCCGAAGGTGATATCGGCTATGTGTACTTCTTCAAGCTCGTCTTTCATCCTTTCTTCGGCGAAGAAAGCTTGGAATTGCTCTGGCTCTTGTAGCACCTTGATCAATGAATCTCTTGCTTCTTTTGATAGTAAAAGGGCGTCGAGAATGCTGAGCTGCGAGGGTAACTTCCTCAAGTACGCCAGAATGTTGTAGTCCACCTTACTTTTCTTTGGCGGGTCTTTGACGGTCAGCTCTTTCATGACTTGGTCATCTAGGGCGATATCCTCAGAGACCTTTTCTTTTCCCTTATCTATTCTGTTCGACCCACTGTTCGAGGGCCAAAGGTTCTTTTCGGGCAGCGTACGATTGCGTAGCTGAATGTTTTCACAGGTCTTTGGTTCCTCCACTTTTCCCAAGGTGGATTCTTTGAAGAGAGGGCCAAGAGCCATTTCCTCGTCAGAGTCGCTCCTGAAGGTGAGAATTTGCGATCCCCGGCGTTAACCATGCGACAGTCGCCGACAATTCTTTTACACCCCTCGGTCGTATTTCTTTGCTCCCGACGAGTTTTGCGTTTCATCCGTTTGAAATGCTGCCGGTGAGCAACATATCCCTGCCACCATCTTTTAAAAGCGTTGCACTCTTCGATGGGGTGTGCAATCTTTTGATGATATAGGCAGTAGCTAGGATGCATCTCTGCTTCACCGAGAATGTTTCCTTCGGAGGGTGGTAGCTTCATTCCCATTGATATGGCTTTAGCAAACCCTTTCCTCGTCTTGAAATTGTTTTTATTCATGACGGATGTCCTTTGATTCGGCGGGAGTATCTCGGCTCTTTCGTCCAGTCGCCGGCGTTTGGCCTTTTCAAAGATGGCCATCTCACGCTCCCGATCAGCTTTACTTTTCAGAAAAACTTCGTTTAGAAATGCATCGATCATTTCATCTGATGGCCATAGAAGTTCCGGCTCAGGACCTGCCCCCGGTCTCTTGGTGCAAGGAGCCTCTTCATCGTCTATCAATGAGTGAGAGATCACATGACAACTTGCTACGTAATCCTCAGATCCATCTGATGGGTCTTCTCCATCATCTCCGTCTTCAAGGACGTGGCCGAGGAATTCTTGGAGCGTGATCGGAGTCCGCACCTTCTGGTTGTACTCTTCCAGTGCGTCGATCTGTTTCTGCAGGTCCTTGTGCTTGTCATCAGGCTTCACGGGCTTCTTGGATTTCTTTTTCTTCTTCGGAGATTTCAACGGCTGGGTGTGCGAGCTTTGGCTATCACCACCAATCTTTGGAGCTGGGCGCGGCTTCAGCATCCCTTCGATGATCTGGGGTTCTAACGGATTCTTCCACTTGATTGTCGGGCATGTCTGGAGATCATTCAGCATCCTTTTGGTTTTGGCCGAAAGGGCCACTTCCCATGGAGCTTCTTCAACAAAAGAGCATGTTGCCCCCGGTGTATCCGTATTTTTAGGAGTGTGCGGTTGTGGTGGGTTTACTTTCCACTTCTCAGACAACGCAAACTTGCCTTGTAGGTACTGATCCTCGATCCATCCCTTAAAGACGAAGCAATCTTCGATTGGATGGCTCACCGTTTGGTGGTAAGGACAATAATTGGGGTTATTAGCCTCGCCGGGTTGCAGTGGTTGCTTTGGATTCGGCAGACTGATAAGCCTGTTGCGCATCGCCAGCTCGAACAGTCTCTTCGTTTTGTCCCGAGGGAATGAATAAGGACGCTTCATTTTCTCATTATAATAGCGCCGTCTCTCTTCCAGTTGATCCGTTAGTTTTAGGGCACTGGTTTGCTCTTGGGTATTCGCAACAAAGGTCGCCTTTCCCTTACCCTTTTCGTTCCGCGGCTCCGGCTTCGGAGGAGACGGTTTATGATCCATCTGGTCCATCTAGGCTAGCTTGTCGATTAAAGCATGGAATGTGGTCGGCTTGAAGAACATCATGAACTGTGAAATAGTTGCATGAGGGTCTAGGGTGCCCACGAACATGCCCACCGCCGGTGCTTCTTCGATGTGCTGTTCGCACTTCGACCACAGATTCCACCATCGGATCGCGTACTAAACCCACGTCTCGCTCGGCTTCACCCTGGAATTGATCAGTGCCGTTATTGGGGTGCGTTCACTGGCACTTACGAATCGCTGGGTGAACAACAACTCTATTTCTGCGAAAGTTTTGACGGAGTCGTTTGGAAGCTCGGAGTACCACTCAAACGCCGTCTCTGATAAACTGCCGACGAATTAGCGGAGCAATAGCTTATCATCGCCACCAGTATTGCCACAGAGAGCCCTGAACTGAGCGACATGTTGATGGGGATTTCCTGTCCCCTTGTACACATGGAATTTGGGGATCGTGTAGCCCGGCGGGTACTTTATTTGATCATACCAGCCTGGATACGGTCGCCTGGTTCTAACAATTTGCCCAGCCACTTCATTCGCCTGGTGAACTCATATCTGCTGAGCGATATATCATCCAGGACGGCCTTGGAGATTGTCTCTTCCTTGGCTGTTGACAGAGCCGGCGAGGGTTTGATGTTTCTCCTCTATCATCTTCAATTATCACTGGAGGATCTTCGGCTGGGGGATCCGGCTGGATCATCATGCCCACCATATCTTGGAATAGAAGGGTCATTCGTTTTATATTGGCTGCTTGTTCCGCAGCCTCTTTGTCCTTTTTCTCAAGTATTCTCCGAAGGAATTCGGCATCAGTTTCTTGCTCATGGCGTTGCTCCGAGGATGCCTCTGGGCTTTCTTTTGGCCCGGTGAGTATAGCCATCGCAGTCAGCATCTCCTGAAGCTTCTACTGCTGCTCTTGAGCTTTTGTCACGGATCGCATAAGCGGTCGATGACCTGTGAAGATAAGGCTATCCTCTTTTCTGGATTCCATATAGATGGTATGCACCACCATGCCCCCAGACTTAGGGCGTTTAGGCTCAGTGCCTTTGACATTTGTCGAAGGCAAGGGGATTTTCTCCGGCCTTTTCCTTTTATGAGCGGTCGAAGTTGAGAGGGCCGTTGCAGTGGGCACCCAAGTAGCCGTCGTCTTTTATGGCTTAATAGGACGGTTTTCTTCCTATCGGACCTTCAACTTCTTCTGCCGGCGGGGATAGTCTTGATCAACCACCGACTCTCGGACTTGTCGCCAGATTTTGTAAACTTTAGAAGACAGTCGTTGAGGGGACTGTTCCGGCTTCATTTCTGTGACAGTCTCCACCGGCGGTGGAGATCTTTTTAATACGGCGGTAGGCGAATTCCTGCGCACCTTGTTCAGCAGCTCAAAGCTGTTCCCGGTTGGAACAGCAGCATTAATTTCCACCGTTGGAGCCGGTGGAGTTAGCCCAGAGGGGGAGTTGCCCCCAGCCTTCCTTACTCGGCGCCAGTGGCGACGTCGAGAATGTCGAGCTGTTGGGGCTGGTTCGGCGATGGGGATGGCTTTGTCTTGCCCCCTGTCTAGATGAGGCGCCACTGGTGCCAGCCTCTTGAAGACTGACGTCTTTTGAGTAGCGGTATCCAATCTGTCAAAGACAGACCTAAGAGCAGGAATGGGAGCCGGAATAGTCAGCCTTGTAAAGACCGACTCTTTGGCAGGAGAAGCCGCCTTGACGACTTCAGGAGCAGAGATGGCTATCTTCTTTGGGATGGCCACTTCAGGTGTCATGGGCTTCTTGGCAGGCCTATCGGAGTTCAGGCTCAGTCTGGCGAAGACCGAGGAGTTGGAGCTGGACGACCCGTTGAGAGGGGTCGTGGTAGTAGCAAGCCGATCGAAGACCGACTTCTTGGGAGCTTCCGGTGCTGGCATAGGAGCGCTGAAGCTCGTTGGCGGGAGCATGGTCCCGAAAAACAATCCTGTAGTGGCTTGGGTGACCTGTTCCACCGGCATCGTGAACAGGGAAGCCGCCTGGGGCCCGTAAGCTATGCCCCCGGTTGAGGCAGAACGTGGGTTGCAGTTGCATGTGGAACACTTCGAGCAGGTGAACGCCATTGATCTTTGCTTTCTGCACCAAGCAAAACGCTAAATCTCAGTATCTCGAACCCAAGGGCAACCATTAGCAAATCACGATTCGTTCGCGGACACGACACACGAAGTGTGGAGTGGAAAGAGGAAAAGGTCCCACCGGACGTACCAGAATATGTTCCCCTCCGAAAGACGCGGCGGAGACGCGGCGAACGTCTAGCCTGAATTTCGGGATAGATGCTAATTGGTGCTATCCGTCCACCTCTCCAAAGATGCCTAGTTGATTTATGGCACCAAGTATCGAAGGTTTAAACGGATGCGGCCGATGTAGCAGACTTCGTCAGATTCCCTCTCGTTTGAGGGGTTTTTGATTGTGGGGGCGCTCTTCCCTGTAGGCGCAAGCCCCTGCAGTTAATTACGCTACCGCATCGCGGTAACAACTTTCTCCTTCTCCAGATGATCACTTCGTGTCGTGGGTGTTTGTTTTGTTTATGGTTTCCCGTGGATTGTATACGGAAACTAATTTATGTTGTCGCCCGTAGGACGTGGATTAGTCCAAATCCGTATCTTCTTAGATTTGGGTTTGGGGGTTTGGTTTAAGGATACGTTAGTCTCATTTGAGACTAAGATCAACTTAAACGTTTGTTAAGGATACGTTAGTCTAATTTTAAACTAAGATCAACTTAACGGGATCATTTAGATCCAACAAGAGAGGTGACGGGCTCTATTGTTTAGTTTAGGGACATTGCGGTCGATTAGTTTAAGGACATTACGGTCCATTGTTAGTTTAAGGACATCTCCGTCCAGGTTAAGGACATCATAGTCCGTAGATTTAAGGACTCCACAGTCCAATGTTAGTTTTAAGACGTCATGGTCGAGGTTAAGGACATCATAGTCCGTGAGTTTAAGGACCTCACAGTCCGATATTAGTTTTAATACATCACGGTCGAGGTTAAGGACATCATAGTCCATGAGTTTAAGGACCTCACAGTCCGATGTTAGTTTTAAGACGTCACGGTCGAGGTTAAGGACATCATAGTCCGTGAGTTTAAAGACCTCACAGTCCGTTGTTAGTTTAAAGACATCACGGTCGAGGTTAAGGATATCATAGTCCTTGAGTTTAAGGACCTTGCAGTCCGATGTTAGTTTAAAGACATCACGGTCGAGGTTAAGGACATCATCGTCCCTGAGTTTAAGGACCCCACAGTCCGGTGTTAGTTTAAAGACATCACGGTCGAGGTTAAGGACATCATAGTCCGTGAGTTTAAGGATCTCACAGTCCGATGTTAGTTTAAAGACATCACGATCGAGGTTAAGGACATCATAGTCCGTGAGTTTAAGGACCTCACAGTCCGATGTTAGTTTAAAGACATCACGGTCGAGGTTAAGGACATCATAGTCCGTGAGTTTAAGGACCCCACAGTCCGATGTTAGTTTAAAGACATCACGGTCGAGGTTAAGGACATCATAGTCCGTGAGTTTAAGGACCTCACAGTCCGATGTTAGTTTTAAGACGTCACGGTCGAGGTTAAGGACATTATAGTCCGTGAGTTTAAGGACCTCACAGTCCGATGTTAGTTTTAAGACGTCACGGTCGAGGTTAAGGACATCATAGTCCGTGAGTTTAAGGACTTCACAGCCCGATGTTAGTTTAAAGACATCACGGTCGAGGTTAAGGACATCACAGTCCGTGAGTTTAAAGACCTCACAGTCCGATGTTAGTTTAAAGACGTCACGGTCGAGGTTAAGGACATCATAGTCCATGAGTGTAAGGACCCCACAGTCCGATGTTAGTTTAAAGACATCACGGTCGAGGTTAAGGACATCATAGTCCGTGAGTTTAAGGACCCCACAGTCCTATGTTAGTTTAAAGACATCACGGTCGAGATTAAGGACATCATAGTCCATGAGTTTAAGGACCTCACAGTCCGATGGTAGTTTAAAGACATCACGGTCGAGGTTAAGGACAATATAGTCCGTGAGTTTAAGGACCCCACAGTCCGATGTTAGTTTAAAGACATCACGGTCGAGGTTAAGGACATCATAGTCCGTGAGTTTAAGGACCTCACAGTCCGATGTAAGTTTTAAGACGTCACGGTCGAGGTTACGGACATCATAGTCCATGAGTTTAAGGACCTCACAGTCCGATGTTAGTTTTAAGACGTCATGGTCGAGGTTAAGGACATCATAGTCCGTGAGTTTAAGGACCTCACAGTCCGATGTTAGTTTAAAGACATCACGGTCGAGGTTAAGGACATCATAGTCCGTGAGTTTAAGGACCTCACAGTCCGATGTTAGTTTAAAGACATCACGGTCGAGGTTAAGGACATTATAGTCCGTGAGTTTAAGGACCCCACAGTCCGATGTTAGTTTAAAGACATCACGGTCGAGGTTAAGGGCATCATAGTCCGTGAGTTTAAGGACCTCACAGTCCGATGTTAGTTTAAAGACATCACGGTCGTGGTTAAGTACGCCATAGTCCGTGAGTTTAAGGACCTCACGGTCCGATATTAGTTTAAAGACATCACGGTCGAGGTTAAGGACATCATAGTCCGTGAGTTTAAGGATCCCACAATCCGATGTTAGTTTAAATTCATCACGGTCGAGGTTAAGGACATCATAGTCCATGGGTTTAAGGACCCCACAGTCCGATGTTAGTTTAAAGACATCATGGTCGAGGTTAAGGAAATCATGGTCCGTGAGTTTAAGGACCTCACATTCTGATGTTAGTTTAAAGACATCACGGTCGAGGTTAAGGACATCATAGTCCATGAGTTTAAGGACCCCACAGTCCGTAGTAATGTGTGGTTGTCGGGACCCGTCACCTCTCTGACGACGTTGAAGGATTACAACGACAGATATCAGAGGAGTAATGAGATGTATCCTCGAACCAGTGTGAATTGTTTGAAAGATCTGTAGCCCAGTTTGGGACTAAGATCTGTTGAGTATTTATGAGCAGATGTGCTCAGTTCAATATAAGTTGAGGACTTATGGCCAGAATTGGGCTAAGTCCAATAAAAAAATGTTTAACATTTTTAGTTGCTCTGGCTATTAAGCCTTTATTTGGGCTCAGCCCTTTCAATAATGCTAGGCATTGGGCTCTGACATTTTTGTCTTGTATTGAATGCATAGCATTCATTAGAAACAAAGCTTGTTCTGAAAGTGCGCCAGGCGCATTGCGCTTCTGTCAAGTAGCGCACACGAAGAGGACACGTGTCGCGCTTAGCGCTAAGCGCTAGTTCATTAGCGCATTGCGCTTTTAATTTATGAGTGCTTTGCGCTAGTCTGTTGGCGCGCCAATGAGTGAAACGTGGTACACGTTCTGGCGCTGAGCGCCGATTCATGAGCGCAGTGCGCTGTTTCAGAAGCGCAAAGCGCAGATTGTGTCTCTGGTTGACACGTTGCAGGTTTTGGCCCTGAGCGCCGGTCCAATGAGCGCAAGGGCGCAATTCATGAGTGCAAGGCACTTTTCAATAGCGCAAGGCGCATCTGATCGATTTTAAGATCAAAGAACAAATTTATATTCTTCAAAGGAGGCTTTTTCCTCAAGATCCAAGAACAAAAGTTCTTGTTTTTATAAAAGGCTCTGCCTTTATAGATCAAAAGATCTGTGAGTGAAGTATTTTACTTCTTTTTATTATTTTATGATTAGATCTTTGATCTTTTCTTTTTTATTAAAGACCTTGGTCTTTTTCTTAGATCTCTGATCTTTTTAGAAGATGGTTTCTCTTTTTACGGGATGGTTTCATCTCTATTATTCAAGAACATAGTTCTTTTTACCTTGAAGATGAAAAATCTTCTTTTTTTCTTTTTTAAGAGCTTTCTCTTCTTTTGCAGAGGGTTTTTCTCTCTCTTTTCTTTCTATTCTCTATCTCTCTCTTTAGACTTGAAGTCTAGGGTCCTTTATATAGGGCCAAATAATTTGTTAAATCAGTTTTAAGAGATCTTTCTCTGCTTGATTTGGGAATATTTCCCACCGTTGGATCTTTGATCCTAAGGCTTCTGTTTTACAGAAGATAATCTTCTTGTTTTAGTAAGATTGAGAAATATTTCCATAACAGAACTTTAGTTCTAATTAATTAATAATTTATTATTAGTAGATCTTTTGATCTGACGGTGGAGGAATTTTTAATTCCAGCGCTGGCGCACCTTGCGCTAGCGCACCTACATTCGACATGTGGCGCGCAGCGCAGAGCGCAGCGCAACTGCGCTAGCGCACTCATATTTGACATGTGGCGCGCAGCGCAGAGCACAACGCAACTGCACTAGCGCACCGGTGTTTGACACGTGGTACGCAGCGCAACTGCGCTAGCGCACCTGTGTTTGATACGTGGCACGCAGCGCAGAGAGTTGGCTCTGAAGCGTTGCTTCAATTTCAATTTTGAATTTTGAAACAGAGCTTTGCTCTGATTGGGGGTGCGCTGCCTAGGGCGCAACGCTCCTGACGCTGGCGTGTCTGCTTTTGACATGTGGTACGCAGCGCACAGCGCACGGGATCTGAAGCGTTGCTTCAATTTTTGAATTTTGAAATTCAAAATAGAGCTTTGCTCTGATTGGGGGAAACAGACCGCTTACCCGATCGATAACGAAGGCTCAGAAACAACAGCAGCAGAAACTTCAGGAAATGCTGACTACAATGGCCGCGCTCACTGGGCCAAAAGAAAATCCAGAAACCTCGGAGCAGCGTCGGGAACAAGAAACTGACACCGAGTTCCTCCGCAGAATGCTCGAGAGGAAAGAAAAAGAGGCTGCAGATCAGGCAGCCAATATAAAATGAATGGCTATCTTATTCCAAGACATGGCTGGGATGATGTTGCAGCCGGAACCTATTGCTGAAAATCCCCCGATCATCATTGAAGACGACAGAGGGGAGACATCGAACCCTCCTCCGGCTCTTTCAGCAACCAAAGAGGAAACCATCTCCAAGGCCGCTCTGGATGAATACATTGCTCAGCAAATACGAGCTCACCAGGCGAATGAAGCGGCCGGCCAAGTTGTTAAAACTAGGCGACCATATCCAGGCTGGTATGACTAAATAAAGTACCCGCCGGGATATACGATCCCTAAATTTCATGTATACAAAGGGACGGGGAATCCATATTAGCACGTTGCTCAATTCAGAGCCTTGTGCGGCAATACTGGAGGCGACGATAAGCTGTTGCTTCGTCAATTCGTCGGCAGCTTAGAAGAAACAGCCTTCGAGTGGTATTCCGAACTCCCAAATGACTCTGTCAAGAAATTTGCAGAGATGGAGCTGCAATTCACCCAGCGTTTCACGAGTGCTAGCGAACGCACCCCAATCACGGCACTGATCAATGATAGGGTGGCGGAATCTGTGGTCGAAGTGCGAACAGCGCATAGAGGAGGCTCCTGCCGTGGGCATGTTCATAGGGACCCTTGACCCTCAGGCAACCATCTCCCAATTCATGATGTTCTTTAAGCCGACCACGTTCCAGGTTTTGATTGACAAGCTATCCCTAATGGACCAGATGGGCCATAGGCCTTCCTCTTCAAAGACGGAGCCTTGGAATGAAAAGGGCAAAGGGAAAGCAACCTTCGTCGCCAACGCTCAACAACAACCAAGTGGCCCGAGACCGGTTGTTCGCCAAAGCAACAAGCGCCCATCCCTTGAGGAGAGACTCGGACGTCCTTACTCGTTTCCCCGGGATAAAACGAGGAGACTGTTCGAGCTGGCGGTGCATAATAGGCTCATCAATCTGCCGGATCCAAAACGTCCGTTGCAGCCAGGAGATATCAACGATCCCAATTACTGCCCTTACCACCAAGCAATAAGTCATACTATTGAAGATTGCTTTGTCTTTAAAGGCTGGATTGAAGACCAATACCAACAGGGCAAGTTCACACTGTCCGAAAAATGGAAGGTGAACCCGCCGCAACCACATGCTCTGAAAAAGATGGACATGCCGGGGGAATCTTGCTCATTCATAAAGAAAGCCCCATGGACCGAAAAGTCCGTAAACTAGAAACTCGCCTCAAGTATGGCAATGGTAGACCGAAACGTCGTTAAACTACCGAAGGACCACTATGTTCTAAAACTGGCTGATGACCGAAACGTCGTTAAACTACTACCAACCCACGGCATTCTCAGGCCGACGTGGTAAAAAAACGATACGTTCATAAACAAAATGGGCACGGATGAAAACCCGAAGGGCGCCGTGAGTAAAAACAGCAGGACTACCGGCGATGTTTGTGAAAACCCGAAAGGGCGCAGACTCGGAAAAAAAAGGTATGTCCATAAGCAAAATGGGCACGGATGAAAACCCGAAAGGGCTTCGTGAGTAAAAACAACAGGGCTACCGGCGAGTTTTGTGAAAACCTGAAAGGGCGCAATCTCGTTAAAAGACACTTGCAGGATCCTCTCGACCTTGTGAGGAGAAACCACCTGCATGAGATCCTTACGACTCACAAAGGAGCAACACACTTAGGGGTCCCCACGACTCCTAAGGAGAAATTACACTTGCGAGATCCTCACGACTCGTAAGGAGAACCCTCTTATGGGACCCTCACGGCTCATAAGATTCAAAAGTCATAAGCTACATGGATCTGAACCAGTTCTTAAGCGGCCACCACAACCTCCAATGCTGCCCTACAAACGGTTCAATATTGACCCTTGTATACAATCCACGGGCACGAATGAGTATTTCCCTAACAGAGTCCCACCAGCGACTAGGGATATGCTCACACGGTGAACAAACACTTGTAGGTTCTCTCGACTTGCAAGGAGAAAACACTCTTGTAAGATCCTTACGACTTATAAGAGAACACACACTTAGGAATCCTCACGATTCCTAAGGAGAAAACGCACCTACGAGATCCTCACGACTCGTAGGGAGAAACACCTTTATGAGACCCTTACTGCTCATTAAGTCAAAAGCCTTAGTCGATAGGATCTTAACCCTGTTTGCTAAGCCACCTTTGTTCGACATTGACAGAGGCAAATGATGATTCACTCCTGGTAATATCCCAGTGGTAGCGATGCTGATGCGTAAACGGTATCAAATTCCAAGTCCTTTTACGGCAAATGATGATTCGCTCCTGGCAATATTCCAGTCGCAGCGATACCGATGCTAAGATTGGCATCAGATCCCAAATCCCATACCCGCGAGAAAAAATTAGCGAGCCCAAAAAAATGCATATGAAATAGTGGAAATGACGGGGAAACTTGCAAAAAAATCAGCAAGTAAAAATACATGCATACAAAAATAGCCGAAATGGTTGGGCAACTCGCAATAAAAAGCAGCGAGTGAAAATAAAAAATAGCCGAAACGATTGGGCACCGCGAAAAATAGCCGAAATGATTGGGCAATCACGACTTTCGCGATATTAAAAGCTGAAATGATAGAGCATCGCGGAAAGAAAAATATATAAAATGAAACTTCTTTCCCTACAGGTGAGATCACATCGATCCCTGTATACAATCCAGAGGCGCAAACAAAAGGGGAACCATACCTTCCCACTAGGCTTCATTGAAACGAAGCCAAATCTTGACGGTTCACGGACAGCCTAGAGATCATCAAAAGCGTTCTTCCTCATTCCAGCAGAATTCAGACGCTATAATCAACCTTGGAGCCATGGCAGAGTCCCTGTTCAAAATCTCGACGGTTCACAGATAACCTAGAGACCACCTCGACATTCGTCTCGTTACAGCAGACGCGATGTCAACAACTGTGTTCCTTCACAGTCCAGCAGGACGCAGATCCAACGTCAACAAAAGACCTCACGGTCAAAACAAATTGGAGTGATGGCAAAATCCCAGCTCCACCTCAGCATTCATCTCGTTACAGCAGACGCGATGTCAACAACGGCGTTCCTTCGCAGTCCAGCAGGACGCAGATCCAACGTCAACAAAAGACCTCACGATCAAAACAAAGCGGAGTGATGGTAAAATCCCAACTCCACCTCAGCATTCGTCTCATTACAGCAGACGGAATGTCAACAATGGCGTTCCTTCGCAGTCCAGCAGGATGCAGATGCAACGTCAACGAAAGACCTCACGGTCGAAACAAAGTGGAGTGATGGAAAAATCCCAGCTCCACCTCAACGTTCGTCTCGATACAGTAGATGAGATGTCGCTACAGCGTCCTTCCTCCGATAGGATTCGGACACGCCAAAGCAAACGAAGCGAAGGCCAAATTCCTAGCTTCAGAGTCTTTATGGCAACTCATATAAAGCCTGAAAGACCATCGGAGATCATCCCACACCAGCGAGGAGTGATCACTACCATGACATTCGTCTCGATATAGCAGATGAGATGTCACTACAGCATCCTTCCTCCGATAGGATTCGGACACGCCAAAGTAAACGAAGCGAAGGCTAAATTCCTAGCTTCAGAGTCTTGACGGCAACTCATATAAAGCCTGAAAGACCATCGGAGATCATCCCACACCAGCGAGGAGTGATCACCACCAAGACATTCATCTCGATACAGCAGACGAGATATCACTACAGTGTCCTTCCTCCAACAGGATTCGGACACGCCAAACGAAGCAAAGGCTAAATTCCTAGCTTCAGAGTCTTGACGGCAACTCATATAAAGCCTGAAAAACCATCAGAGATCATCCCACATCAGCGTGGAGTGGTCACCACCTCGACGTTCATCTCGATACAGTATATGCGATGTCACCACAGCGTTCTTCCTCCAACAGGACTCAGACGCGACAATCAAACAACGGAGCCACGGCAAAATCCCTAGTTCCAAACCTCAACGGTTCACACACAACCTAGAGACAACCGCGACATTCGTCTCGATACAGCAGACGCAGTGCCAGCAAACGAAGTGAAGGCCAAATTCCTAGCTTCAGGGTCTTGACGGCAACTCATATAAAACCTGAAAGACTATCGGAGATCATCCTACATCAGCGCGGAGTGGTCACCAGCTCGACATTCGTCTCGATACAGCAGACGAGATGTCATGATTGAAACGATTTCGGATTGTGTCGGTTTATAGAAAATTGTATATAGAAATCACAACCAAAAATATTTTGACCGCGATCAATAACGGTGTCTGATTTATGATTTTGGTTGTGTGTTTAAGAAAATGTATATAGAAATCACAACCAAAAATTATTTGACCGCAATCAATAACGGTGTCGAATGTAGCGCGTTAGTAAGTGCAGATTGTCCACAGGGAAAGTGTAATCGTTCGTCTTTTGAATTAGATGAATTGAAACTTTACAGAAAAGAAAACAAACAATTTATGATTTAAAGAATTGAAGTTCAAGAATTAGAAAAATCTAGATCTAATAACAAGAAAAAGATAGAATCAAGAATTGAGAGTATGATGATTTTTCCAACCAAATATCAAGAATCGAAATGAGGCTCGTAGAAATCGATCGGATCTATAGATGTGATGTAATCTTACATTGACGTATTCTTATCCTTCGATGAATTGATACTAGATCGATGATGATCGACAAGAATTAGGGATTTCTAGTGAAACTAGGGTTTCATCTTATCCCTTGTTCTTTCGTCGATATCATTCACATTCTAGCCTCTAGTAAATTCAAGAAACGATCGTAGATCCCTAATTTCGAGCGATAACAATCAAGAAAGCATCGCAACGAAACTAGGTCATCGATTCTTGAAATTGCTAGGGTTTACAAAACTCGTAGGACTTAAGAATCGTTTTAAGATTTGTTACATCATCATTCTATTGATCGTCTCGACTCCTTGACGAGCGGAGTTTACTCAAACATCACAACAAGAACTACAATTACAAATTGAGATCAAATCATGATGCAAGAATTTAAAGAAAGCAAGATTAAAGAATTTCACCTTTTATTTATATCAACAATTTCATTACAATTGCTCAAGAACTACAAGAGGAAGAACTTGATTGTCGATTTGGCTTCGCCCGGCTCCGTGAGTCGCGGATCGGCTTGGATCACTTGCTCGGTTGAAGATCGGCTCCGCTCCTAAAAGGTTGAAGGGCTTCTCGCTTGATTTTGTACTCAGGATCTTGAATTTGGATTGGAATTAGGGTTAGGGTTTCGCACAAGTCTTGTCACTAGACTTGTGGAAGAATATGGAGAATTGAACTAAAGATTAGAGAAGACTAAAGATTATTGAACAACCTCAACCCTTAGATCTAGGTTCCTATTTATAGCCATCGAAACCCTAGATCTAAGATTTGAATTTAAGTTTCCCTCCAAAAGTTTGTTAGAGGAGATTTGAATTTTCCTCTAAAAGTTAGCTAGAGGAGAAGCTTCTAGATGTGATTAGTTAGGAGGGAGCTTCTAGAAATAGTTTGTTAGGAGCTTAATTAGGATTAGCTTAATTAATCATCTTTTTCTGATCTGGCAGAAGCTTTGAGGGTTTTCTGGAGATTGAAGTATATAAAAGGAATGTGGGCCCAGAGATGAGAATTTTGCACAGAAAATGGCGCGCTGACGTGTCAATACCGCCGCGGAACCGCGGCGCAAGCTGGCTCCCGCCGCGGTTCCGCGGCGCTTTGGGGGCTTTAGGGCTTGCAACCTCTGGTGCAGATTTGGGCTGACTTTTGGGCTTTCTTATGATATGTTGAATGTTGTAACTCCTTCTAGATTGCTACCAGATTTCACACCTTTGAGTTGGTGTAATGTTTGATCAGCAAAATGACAATTTTGGCTTTTCTTCCGGATTTTCCTGCACAATTTCTCAAGACAAGTGTTGCGCAATATAGGGATGATGCGATGCCATAAAATGCGGTCAATTTCCTTTATAGTGCCGGTTTTAGAGTCTAACACATGCAATCTGGTATTTCAGGACTGTTTTGCTAATATGTGTAATATGAATGCCGAACACTTCTAGATGAATGCAAAAGATAGGGAAATTGCCGTGTTAAAAATGCAATATTTTCGATTGATCAAATTCTCCCAAACTTATTTTCGATCGTCTCGAGCGAATTGTTTTATTAAAAAGAGAAAGAGAAAATAAAGAAAGAGAAAAACTAACTAGCACACTTTCGTAGGCAACACGATTGCACTGAGCACGTGCAACAAGCCTTTAAACCTCTAGGTGTCCCTAGTAGGAGGAGTGTTGTCTCCTGAGGGTTTTCAGCGGATTGCGCCCACAAAATCCAATAATAAAAGGAAGATCGTGAATATTACATTTAAAGAAAAGAATTGTAAAAGAAAGACTTTGAAAATTAGGATTTCCAACTAAGCTAGTTTTTCGGTTGTCATGAGCCCTATCTTAATGGTCATGAAAAGATGTCAGAAATCACGTCCTCCCTCAATAAAACATCGTCTTATTCTTCATTCCTATCTTTCTTCCAAACATCGATCATATAACCCTGCGTGTGTGTAAAGACATCCCTACACCCGGAGAATTCAATTCAAGCTATCATACTCTTGCCCATCAGCCTCAGTACTTTTTAATTAATGAATATTAGGATTGCTCACACACTTTCATTCGACCGTTAATACTTCTTGAGGTACTAACCGACCGATTACTCCTGTGCTTGCTTACTTGGTGTATTTTCCTCGTCTTGCACCACCTAAGGCTTAGCAGTGACTTCCAGACCAGTTGGCCTTAGGGCACTAGGTGAAGAGGCACCCTCGCTATATATTTTTTTTATTGCCCTTGGCGATAACAAAACCAGTGTCCATTTTTCTCACGACTTTATATATTTTTTTATTCACTTTTTTTTATTTCCTTCATACATCGACTTTAAGACAAGAGCAATTCAAGGTATCCTCTACTATCCCGGGCTTCAAGACGTGTGTAAGTGCGAATAGCAGAGTATTAACGTTCAAAATGTTGGCTTCCAGAATAGAAACTATTTTTCAGACTTATTTTTATCCTCAGATTAGTGACTTCTTTTATCTTACTAACCCTTAGGACAACGGTTCATAACTACTTATTACTAGTTCGTATAAGAAAACTTCTAATTTTCTTGGTTTTCTTAAATTTTTCTAATCTCATGGATGCAATTTTTCACTATCTAAACTTTTATTATCTTATTTATGTACAAAAATTGTTTTTATTTTTGAAAATTTTTAAATTTTTATAGGTTTTGAAAAATGTTTTGTGCTTATGCAAAGTATGATGCAAATGATACGAAAATAAGCACAAACCTCCCCCAAACTTGTTTTCAACAGTGTCCCCACTGTTGCCATCTGCTAAATCTCGAAAAACCTGTAAGCTTGGGAGGAATTTATTAGTGGGGGCAAAATATTTAAGTGAAGAACCTCCCCCAAACTTATTTTTGGCTCTAAATTTTGTAAAAATTTTCTTTCCAAGAGCCAGAAAAAATGTCCCCCCCCCAAACTTAAGCAATGTTAATCTTTTGAAAATCACATGAGGGGGTCAAAAATCAGTGGTCGATGCCAAGCTTTGCAAAGACCGAATGTCAACACCAACCATTCAAAATTTTTATCAATGCAGTGCTCGGGTTGGTGGAAGAAGAAGTGGGGAAAGGGTAAGTGGTGGAATAGAAAGTGTGTGCGTCTCATTTTGGAGAGACGATGCAGTGTATGTGATGGATTAATCGCATTCTTTTTACAGTTCAGCAGAAGGGGTGGAGGTTCAATTTCATTGAGTGGGACATGATTCATCTCAACACCCGTGTCATTCAAAAATGCGAGTTCATCAGCGAAAATCTCCTCAAAAGTTCCATCAATACCCCGATGAATAATGTCATCACAAAGTGCGGGGTGATCTTCAGACTCTAAAAACAGTTCATAATCCGTGTTAATTGTTGACCCGGACATCTCGGTGGAAGAGTCCGTATGTGTATGATACATAATTGGGTCAAACAATAACGTATGAAAAGAGTCAAGATCGGTATCAGGAGGATCATCAAATTCGCTGCTGTCGACATCCATTAAGTCGACAGAACAGACCTGAGCAGTAGGTTCGGAGGGTACACTTCCCAACTTGTAAATGTTCAGCTCTATTGACCTATTCCCGAAAGATAGGGTCATAGAACCATTACGACAGTTGATGATAGCGTTGGAAGTGGCCAAAAAGAGGCGACCTAAAATCACCGGAATTTGATTCCGTGGGTTCGCTACAGGCTGTGTATCAAGTACAATAAAATCCACAGGGAATAAAAATTCCCCGGTTTTTATTAACACATCCTCCAGTTCACCCCTAGGTTTGGTGATTGATCGGTCAGCCATCTGAAGAGTTATGTTCGAAGGCTTTAACACTCCGATACCTAGTTGCTCGTAAACCGAATAAGGAAGCAAGTTAACACTAGCGCCAAGGTCAAGTAAAGCACGGTTGATGTGTTTCTCCCCAATAGAAATGGAAATAGTAGGACAGCCAGGGTCCTTACGTTTCCGTGGTAATTGTTGGGGAAAAGTCGTGTCTACAGTACTCGACATGAAGATTTTTTTAGGCACTTGAGTCTTCCTCTTCCTAGTGCATAAGTTCTTAAGAATTTTCGCATAGGACGGAACTTGTTGGATGGCATCTAGGAGAGGGATGTTGATGTTAACTTCCTTAAACATGTCCACAATCTTCTCCATTTGGGCATCATGTTTCTTGGGCCTCAACCTATTTGGAAATGGAGCTCTATCAATAAGTGTTGGGTCCAACATTTGTGGAGAAGTTTGTGGGGGTGGAAAAGATGAACTGGGTGGAGGGTTAGAGCCTTTGGGAAAACGGAGAATAGGCTCGGAAGAAGAAGGTAAGTTAGACGAAATAGGGTAAGAAGTAGAAGTGTGAGAGGAAGTGGAAGTGGAAACCGGGGTGTTAATGATCAATTCATCATTATCAATTTGTTCACCCAAATGATTGTCTAGCACTCTTCCAGATCTCAATGTTGTAAAAGCGTCCACATTAGTACAATGTGAAGGTCCAGGATCAGGTACGGGTTGAGATGGAAGATTCCCTTCTTCTCTAGCACTTATTTCGGCTGTTATTCGTTCAATTTGTGCTTCCATTGATTTGATATTCTCATTTTGAGTGAGAATGATCTTTATCATATTATCGATGGAAGATTGAAAACTTGCCGACTCTTGGATGGATTGTTTCATGAAAGTAACCAAGGTTTGCACCAGTGCAGAGGTATTATCAGTACCGGCCAATTGCAAAGAGTTTTCATGTAGTGCAAAAGTGTTGGCAGGATTTTGAAAATTTTGCGGTTGGAAGGGGTGCTGACTCAATTGAAGTGGTGGTTGCTGTTGTGGTGGAGGGACCCTTTGAAAATTGTTTAGGATTGGAACCGTGTTTTGAGATTGTGATTGGTTCCAAGAAAAGTTCGGGTGATTCCTCCAATCTTGATTATATGAGGAAGAAGAGGGATAGTTTCCAGGTCTTTGTTGAAGTGCAGCATTAGTGTGACCTTGAAACGGTATATTCAAAGGACATTCTTCCGTCAAATATGAAGGGTTTGAACAGCAGCCACACACGGTTTTGGGAAGTGTGGATTGGTTTAGGGAGGCTGAAGAGATTTTGTTTTCTATAGCGTCGAGTTTCCTTTGTATTGCGGCCATTTCGGCTTTCATGGTGACGGAAACATCGAGCTGATTGACATCTTCCCTAAGCGGTAGTGGTCTAACACTTTCCCATTGTGATGTATTTTGAGCTAAATCTTCTAGGTATTTCCAAGCTTCACCATCATCTTTAGATAGGAATTATCAATGACACATGGTTTCAAGCATCCGTCTAGTAGTGAGATCAATACCCTCATAGATAATTCGACACAAATCCCATCTGGAGATTCCGTGATGAGGGCATTGGATAAGAAGATCCTTGAACCGTTCAAAGCATTTCCAAAATGGTTCATTGGGAAGTTGGGTAAATTTAGAGATTTCGCTCCGAACACGGGCGGTCTTGTGATTGGGATAAAATTTCTTAAGGAATGCTGCAACAAATTCGTCCCATGTTGAAATAGAATGTGCGGGTGTGATGTAAAGCCACTTCTCGGCTAAATCGCACAAAGTGAATGGGAGAAGACGTAAACGCAGAGCATCCAAAGACAGTTGTGAATTCCCCATCAAAGCACACGTTTTCAAATTTGGAAATAAACACGTATGCGTTTTCTGAATCAAGACCGTGAAATCTGGGTAACAGTTTGATGAATTGGGGGTTGATTTCAAAATTTTCCCCGTTGGCAGGTGGTATAGAAAGACAGGTGGGAAGGGTAACACGTGTAGGATAGCATCTCTCTTGGAGAGAGATGCGTGGAGGATTCTGCGCACCTGCGGGCGGTGGCAGAGTGGTGTTTAAGTTTGATGGATTTGGGTCCATCGCGGTCGTGGTGGGGGAGAAGACGAAGAATTACCGACTCTGGGGTCGATAAAAGAAACGCGGACAAGACAGGAAATGGAATCCCGTGTCCAGCCTAACATTGTGCTAAATGGTTGTAGCACAAGTGGCAGCGTTGGTATAATTAGAGGAAATGATGAATGCGGTGTTTGTTTTGAAAATATACGGATTTTTTGAAAAAAAATGATGCAATCACAACAAATGCAACAAGCAAAACCCTAAAATCTAGTGGTCACCTAGGTCAGGCTCTAGACCGCTCCTAACTGCCAAAAGACAAGTCGCAGGATAAATCCTCCACTGCCTCTTTGACCCCCTGTAGCCAGGTAAGTGCCAGGTAAGTGGGAAGGTACTCCACTACGTAAGTAGTGGGCCTAATTAATAACCACTAGCCTTCGACACACTTGCCTTAGACACCATAAGAAAACGCGGATAAGCAATGAATTACCCACGGCCTTCTCTTGTCCTAAGTGAGCGCGACGGTCCTTAGAGTCATCTCTAGATCTTTTTTTAGTTAATGTGGGTCAATGCGGATGCAATTTTTGTGATTTTCGGGGCCTAGGAAGGGTAATGAACTCCCCACCTAATCTGGATTTGGTCTTTGCCCCTTAATGTCCGTATTAATTATGCAACAACCACAAAAAATCAAAACCAAGCACAATTTAATTTTTGCAATTTGCGCGCTGCGATTATTGCAATGAAGCCTGCAGAAATTTGTTATTTGGAGCCAAAAAGAGGAGAGAGAAGAAGGATAGAAGGTACCTGAGGAAAATTTTTACAGAGATCCCGCTATAAAGCCGCGGTTCCGCGGCAATTGTTGGCTAATGCCGCCCTTCCTCGGTCGTTTCAAAGGAACACTGTACAAAAGTTTCAGAGAATGTCCCTGTTCACTTCCCTTGTCCTTTGGAATACTCCAAAAATTATTCCAATTTCACAGCAAGCTCCAGATTTCCTCGCAATAAACCACAACAAATCGTTTAGGGTTTGTGCGAATTTTGATCTAAAAATTATAATGGAATAAATTTTTCAACTCAAATTTCAAAATACGAACAATTAGCGCACTATCCCCGGCAACGGCGCCATTTGATTTATGATTTTTGTTGTGTGTTTAAGAAAATGTATATAGAAATCACAACCAAAAATTATTTGACCGCAATCAATAACGGTGTCGAATGTAGCGCGTTAGTAAGTGCGGATCGTCCACAGGGAAAGTGTAATCGTTCGTCTTTTGAATTAGATGAATTGAAACTTTAAAGAAAAGAAAACAAACAATTCATGATTTAAAGAATTGAAGTTCAAGAATTAGAAAAATCTAGATCTAATAACAAGAAAAAGATAGAATCAAGAATTGAGAGTTTGATGATTTTTCCAACCAAATATCAAGAATCGAAATGAGGCTCGTAGGAATCGATCGGATCTATAGATGTGATGTAATCTTACATTGACATATTCTTATCCTTCGATGAATTGATACTAGACCGATGATGATCGACAAGAATTAAGGATTTCTAGTGAAACTAAGGTTTCATCTTATCCCTTGTTCTTTCGTCGATATCATTCACATTCTAGCCTCTAGTAAATTCAAGAAACGATCGTAGATCCTTAATTTCGAGCGATAACAATCAAGAAAGCATCGCAACGAAACTAGGTCATCGATTCTTGAACTTGCTAGGGTTTAAAAAACTCGTAGGACTTAAGAATCGTTTTAAGATTTGTTACATCATCATTCTATTGATCGTCTCGACTCCTTGACGAGCGGAGTTTACTCAAACATCACAACAAGAACTACAATTACAAATTGAGATCGAATCATGATGCAAGAATTTAAAGAAAGCAAGATTAAAGAATTTCACCTTTTATTTATATCAACAATTTCATTACAATCGCTCAAGAACTACAAGAGGAAGAACTTGATTGTCGATTTGGCTTCGCCCGGCTCCGTGAGTCGCGGATCGGCTTGGATCACTTGCTCGGTTGGAAATCGGCTCCGCTCCTAAAAGGTTGAAGGGCTTCTCGCTTGATTTTGTACTCAGGATCTTGAATTTGGATTGGAATTAGGGTTAGGGTTTCACACAAGTCTTGTCTCTAGACTTGTGGAAGAAGATGGAGAATTGAACTAAAGATTAGAGAATACTAAAGATTATTGAACAACCTCAACCCTTAGATCTAGGTTCCTATTTATAGCCATCGAAACCCTAGATCTAAGATTTGAATTTTAAGTTTCCCTCCAAAAGTTTGTTAGAGGAGATTTGAATTTCCCTCCAAAAGTTAGTTAGAGGAGAAGCTTCTAGATGTGATTAGTTAGGAGGGAGCTTCTAGAAATAGTTTGTTAGGAGCTTAATTAGGATTAGCTTAATTAATCATCTTTTGCTGATCTGGCAGAAGCTTCGAGGGTTTTCTGGAGATTGAAGTATATAAAAGGAATGTGGGCCCAGAGATGAGAATTTTGCACAGAAAATGGCGCGCTGACGTGTCAATACCGCCGCGGAACCGCGGCGCAAGCTGGCTCCCGCCGCGGTTCCGCGGCGCTTTGGGGGCTTTAGGGCTTGCAACCTCTGGTGCAGATTTGGGCTGACTTTTGGGCTGACTTTTGGGCTTTCTTATGATATGTTGAATGTTGTAACTCCTTCTAGATTGCTACCAGATTTCACACCTTTGAGTTGGTGTAATGTTTGATCAGCAAAATGACAATTTTGGCTTTTCTTCCGGATTTTCCTGCACAATTTCTTAAGACAAGTGTTGCGCAATATAGGGATGATGCGATGCCATAAAATGCGGTCAATTTCCTTTATAGTGCCGGTTTTAGAGTCTAACACATGTAATCTGGTATTTCAGGACTGTTTTGCTAATATGTGTAATATGAATGCCGAACACTTCTAGATGAATGCAAAAGATAGGGAAATTGCCGTGTTAAAAATGCAATATTTTCGACTGATCAGTGTCGGATGTAGCGCGTTAGTAAGTGCGGATCGTCCAAAGGGAAAGTGAAATCCGTTCAATTTTCGAATTAGATGAGTCGAAAATTTAAAGAAAAGAAAAGAAACAATTCATGATTTGTAAAATTGAATATCAAGAATTAGAAAAAATCTAGATCTAAAAAAACATTTAAATCAAGAATTGAGATGTGTGATGATTTCCAAACCAACAATCAAGATTCGAAGTGTGGCTCGTAGGAGTAGATCGGATCTATAGATGTGATGAGATCTAATGATTACTCATTCTTATCCATTAACGAATTGATACTAGATCGATGACGATTTATCGAGGGTTAAGGATCTTGCGAAGAAATTAGGGATTCCCCATCTCATCCTTTGTCCTTTCGATAAATCTCATTCAAAATCTAGCTTCAAGTTAATCAAATGATCAATCGTTGATCCCTACTTTCGAGTGAACACAATCAAGAAAGCATCATCTCAAAACTTGGTCATCGATCATTTGATTCACAAGAATTTACAAACATTATAGGATTTAAGAATTGTAAAAGAGTCTAAATCATCATCATCTATCGATCGTCACAACTCCTACACGAGCGAAGTTTTACTCAAACATCATAATATCAAACACAATCACAAATTGAGATCGAATCATAATGCTTGAATTAAAAGATAAGCAAGATATAGAAATTTCACCTTTATTTATCGACAAATTTCGTTACAACTCTCTTGAAATTTACAAAAGGAAGGAACTAGATCGTCGATTTCGGCTTCGCTCGGCTCCTTGAGTCGCGTATCTCCTTTGATCTCTTGCTCCGATGAAGTCCGGCATCGCTTTCTAAAGGATCGAAGGCTTCTCGCTTGAATGGTACTCGGGATCTTGATCTTGATTTTAGAATTGGAATTAGGGTTAGGGTTTTGAGGCACAAGTCGTGTCACTCAACTTGTGGGTGGAAGATGATGGAGAATTTCTTGAACTAATGAACAACCTTTAACTCTAGATCTAGGCTCCTTTTTATAGACCTCAAAACCCTAGATCTAGGATTTCAAATTTCAAATTTCCCTCCAAAAGTTTGTTAAAGAGAGCCTTTTAGAAATAGTTTGTTAGGCCGAGCCTTCTAGATAAAACCACGTGGAGAATCGGGAGTCTTCTGGAAGCTTGTACCGTTATTGGAGACACGTGGAGAAAGTTTGAGTTGTTGGAGCCATCAAGCCGCCGCGGATCCGCGGCGCAAGCCTGCTCCGGCCGCGGATCCGCGGCTCGTCTAAAGCCTTGGGGCTTGAACTCTCTGGTACTTGTTTGGGTTGACATTTAGGCCTTTTTCTGATATGTTGAATTTTATTTGGCTTTCTGTATCACTACCAGATCTCAAATCTTGGAGTTGGTGTATTTTTGATCAGCTCTTTTCCTAATTTTGGCTTTGTTCCTGCAATTTCCTGCACAATTTCTCGAGACAAGAGTTGCGCTATACAAGAATGATGCGATGCCATGATAAACAGTCAATTTCCCTTAAAGTGCCGGTTTTAAAGTATAACACATGCAATCTGGTATTTTACGACTGTTTTGCTAATATGTGCTATATAAATGCCGAACAACTCTAGATGAATGCAATTGATAGGGAAATTGACGTGTTAAAAATACAGTATTTTCGACTGATCAAATTCCCCCAAACTTATTTTCGATTGTCTCGAGCGAACTGTTTTATTAAAAAGAGAAGGAGCAAATAAAGAAAGAGAAAAACTAACTAGCACACTTTCGTAGGCAACACGATTGCACTGAGTACGTGCAACAAGCCTTTAAACCTCTAGGTGTCCCTAGTAGGAGGAGTGTTGTCTCCTGAGGGTTTTCAGCGGATTGCACCCACAAAATCCAATAATAAAAGGAAGATCATGAATATTACATTTAAAGACAAGAATTGTAAAAGAAAAGCCTTGAAAATTAGGGTTTCCAACTAAGCTAGCTTTTCGGTTGTCATGAGCCCTATCTTAATAGTCATGAAAAGATGTTAGAAATCACGTCCTCCCTCAATAAAACATCGTCTTATTCTTCATTCCTATCTTTCGTCCAAACATCGATCATATCACCCTACGTGTGTGTAATAAACATCCCTACACCCGGAGAATTCAATTCAAGCTATCATACTCTTGTCCATCCACCTCAGTACTTTTTAATTAATGAATATTTAGGATTGCTCACACACTTTCATGCGACCGTTAATACTTCTTGAGGTACTAACCGACCGATTACTCATGTGCTTGCTTATTTGGTGTTTTTCCTCGTCTTGCACCACCTAAGGCTTAGCAGTGACTCCCAGACCAGTTGGCCTTAGGGCACTAGGTGAAGAGGCACCCTCGCTATATTTTTTTATTGCTTCCTTGGCGATAACAAAACCAATGTTCATTTTTCTCACCATTTTATATTTTATTCATTTTTTTTATTTCCTTCATACATCGGTTTTTAGAAAAGAGCATTTCAAGGTATCCTCTACTATCCCGGGCTTCAAGACGTGTGTAAGTGCGTATAGCAGGGTATCAACGTTCAAAATGTTTGGCTTCCAGAATAGGAACTATTTTTCAGACTTATTTTTATCCTCAGATTAGTGACTTCTTTCATCTTACTGACTCTTGGGACAACGGCTCATAACTACTTATTACTAGTTCGTATAAGAAAACTTCTAATTTTCTTGGTTTTCTTAAATTTTTCTAATCTCATGGATGTAACTTTTCACTATCTAATCTTTTATTATCTTATTTATGTACAAAAATGTTAAATATTAAATATTTTGAAATTTTGAAATTTTTTTAAATTTTTATGGATTTTGAAAAAAAAAAAATTATTGGTTTTTTAAAATTTTCAAATTTTTATAGGTTTTTAAAGAAATGTTTTGTGCTTATGCAAATGATGCAAAAATAAGCACAAACCTCCCCCAAACATGTTTTCAACAGTGTCCTCACTGTTGCCAACCACTATATCTACAAAACCTGTAAGCCTGGGAGGAATTTATTAGTGGGGGCAAAATATATAAGTGAAGATCCTCCCCCAAACTTATTCTTTTCACTCACCTCCATTCAAAAAGATGATGCAGTAATATACAGGACATGGAAGTGAGACGGAGGAATTTTAATCAAGGTAAAATGGCTCCTGTAAGAACAGGAGCTCCTCCGTGGGGTCAGTGGAAAAATACGGCTTTAGTCTATGTCCATTCACTTTGAAAAATGTGCCGTTTTTAACATTTTCTACCTCTATTGTCCCGTGCGGGTACATAGACCGCACAACAAAAGGTCCCTTCCACCGAGATCGAAGCTTACCTGCGTGAAGGTGTAGTCGTGAATCATAAAGAAGGACTTGTTGACCAGGTGTAAATGTTTTCCTCAAAATGTTTTTATCGTGAAAAACCTTGGTCCTATTCTTTACGATTACAGCGTTATCATAAGCTTCATCGCGGAGTTCGCTTAGCTCATTTAATTGCAGCTTCCGAAAGTTGCAGGCTTGGTTTAAGTCAAAGTTGGTTTCCTTAATAACCCACAATGCTTTATGCTCAATCTCGACTTGCAAGTGACAAGCCTTCCCAAACACTAACCTATATGGAGACATCCCTAGATCGGTTTTAAATGCAGTTCGGAATGTCCAAAGAGCATCTGTCAGTTTGGTCGACCAATCTTTTCTATTCTTAGCAACAGTTTTCTCCAGGATTTGTTTAATCTGTCTATTCGAAATCTCAGCCTGCCCACTCGTTTGGGGATGATAGGGTGTAGAAAGTCTGTGGTTGATTGCGTATTTCCGCATCAGAGTCTTGAAAGACTTGTTGCAGAAATGTGTCCCGTTATCGCTAATGATAGCGCGTGGGTGTCCAAATCGCGAAAAGATGTTTTCTTTTAAGAACTTAATGACAACCTTTTTGTCATTAGTACGACATGGAATGACTTCAACCAACTTTGAGACGTAATCAACCGCAAGCAGTATGGGAAAGGGACCCATAAAGTCAATGCCCCAAACATCGAAAATTTCAACCACTAAGATGGGTTGCTGTGGCATTTCATTTCTCCGGGAAATCCTACCCGTGTGTTGACACTGTGTACAGGTTTTGCAATAATCAAATGCGTCCTTGAACAAGGTCGGCCAATAAAATCCGCATTGCAAAACCTTCTCCGCCGTCTTTTTAGGACCGAAGTGACCCCCACAGGCCTGATCATGACTAAAAGATAGAACACTCTTGAACTCCTCATTCCCGACACACCGGCGAATGATCTGATCAGGACAATACTTAAACAGATATGGATCATCCCAGTAAAAGTGTTTTACTTGGGATAGAAAACGGTGTTTGTCCTGTTTTGACCAATCGCTGGGTATCAGTCCCGTGACAAGATAGTTCACAATATCCCTGAACCAAGGTTCATTGGATATGCTCAAAAGTTGTTCATCTGGAAACGAATCATTGATCGGCAGGGTCACAGGTGAAGAAGAGATGCGTGAAAGATGGTCGGCTACAACGTTTTCACATCCTTTCTTATCTTTGATAACAAGATCAAATTCTTGTAATAGAAGGATCCAACGTATTAGCCTACCTTTTGCATCCTTCTTCGCCAGAAGATGTTTCAGGGCGGAGTGGTCAGTGTACACAACTATTAGTGAGCCAATCAAGTAAGGCCTGAATTTTTCTAATGCAAATACAACCGCCAAAAGTTCTTTTTCGGTAGTTGTATAGTTAATTTGAGCATCGTTCAGGGTCTTACTCGCATAATAGATCACGTGTGGCATCTTTTCAATGTGCTGTCCTAAGACTGCACCAACTGAAAAATATGATGCATCACACATAAGCTCAAAGGGGTAGTCCCAATTTGGAGACGATAGAACGGGGGCTGTAGTGAAGAAGTGTTTGAGTGAGTCGAATGCTGCCTCACAATCCGAGTCAAAGTGGAAGGTCGTATCCTTGGACAAGAGAAGAGTTAAAGGTCTAGCAATTTTGCTAAAATCCTTAATGAATCTCCTATAAAAGCCCGCATGGCCAAGAAATGATCGGATATCCTTGACGCTTTTGGGATGAGGAAGGTTTTGAATGACATCTATCTTAGCTCTGTCAACCTCAATGCCTTTCCGTGAAATAACATGTCCAAGCACAATTCCCTCTTGGACCATGAAATGGCATTTTTCCCAATTCAAGGTTAAGTTCTTCTCTTTGCAACGAGTAAGAACTGCGTCAAGATTCGTTAACAGTCAGAAAAAGAGTCTCCGAAAATCGAGAAATCGTCCATGAAAATCTCCAAAAAATTCTCGACCATGTCAGAGAATATCCCCATCATACACCGCTAAAATGTAGCGGGAGCATTGCATAACCCAAAGGGCATGCGTCTATAAGCAAAGGTACCAAAAGGACAAGTAAAAGTGGTTTTTATCTTGATCCTTTTTGGCAATGGGGACCTGATTATAGCCTGAGTATCCGTCCATAAAGCAATAATACTCACTTCCAGCTAAGCGTTCTAGCATCTGATCAATGAAAGGTAGAGGAAAGTGGTCTTTCCTCGTCGCGGCATTGAGTTTTCTGTAATCAATACATACACGCCACCCAGTTTGGGCGTGTGTCTGAATCAACTCATTTGCCTCATTGGTAATAACAGTGACGCCAGATTTCTTAGGGACGACATATATAGGACTCACCCATTGGCTATCGGAGATTGGGTATATAATACCATTATCAAGGCATTTGACGATCTCTTTCATCACCGCTTCCTTCATGACGGGGTTCAACCGTCTCTGTGGTTCTTGGGTTGGTCTGGCATCATCCATCAAGTGCATATGATGTTCTACAATCAAGGGACTAATCCCTTTGATGTCCTCTATGGTCCAACCAAACGCCTCCCTATTAGATCTCAATACCGACAAAAGTGCATTCTCTTGCTCTGATGCTAGAGAAGCGGATATGATAACCGGTAAAGACTCATTCTCACCTAAATATGCATATTTAAGATGAGAAGGTAAAATTTTGAGATCTAATGCTGGAGGAGAAATAATAGAAGGTGGGATCATCGAGTGATTTTCGGAGTCACAAAGAAGCTCATAGCCTGTAAAAGATACAGACTCGGATGGTGATGAGTCAGGAGTGTCAGACTCAAGCGTGGAAATGGTTTCCTCACTAAGATAGTGTGCAAGATCAAACAGTGATGTGGTAGTGTCGCCGAGATCTTCAAAGCAAAGTTCCTCAACTCCGCAACTTTCGGAAGCAATCTCGTGGACAGAGCACACATCAAGGATATGAGCAGAGGGTTCTGATGGCTGACTTCCAATTTTGTAGATGTTTAGTTCAATGGTCATATTTCCAAATGATAAGTTCATTGAACCATTTCTACAGTTAATGACAGCATTGGAAGTGGCAAGGAATGGTCGACCCAAAATCACCGGAATTTGGCTCCGGAGGTTCGCTACAGGTTGTGTATCGAGTACAATGAAGTCTACAGGGAATACAAATTCCCTGATCTTTATCAACACATCCTCTAGTTCACCCCTAGGTTTGGTGATTGAACGGTCTGCCATCTGGAGAGTGCAGTGAGCTGGTTTCAACTCTCTAATCCTTAGCTGCTCATAGACAAAATATGGAAGTAGGAACACTTGCGCCAAGGTCTAAAAGAGCACGGTTGTTGTTTTTACCCCCAATAGAAATTGATATCATAGGACATCCTGGGTCCTTACGTTTCTTTGGTAGCTGTGGGATAAAAGCAGTGCTAATGTTATTAGACATGAAGACCTTCTTCGGCACTTGAGTCTTCCTCTTCCTAGTGTACAAGTCCTTAAGAATTTTCGCATAAGCGGGGACTTGTTGAATAGCATCTAGGAAAGGGATGTTGATGTTAACCTGTTTGAACATTTCCATAATTTTCTCCATATGTGGACTCAATTTGTTACCCCTTAACCGATTCGGGTAAGGAGCTTTAGCAATAAGCGCTGGGTCCATCATAGGAGAAGGAAGTGGAGGTAGACGTGATCCCAAAAGAGGAGTGGGGATCGTCTGTGGAGGACTAGAAGAGTTGTGCTGAGGTGTCGAGCCTAGTGGGAAACGGAGAATAGGCTCGTGAGAAGGCGGTGGGGTAGAAGAACAAGGATCAGAAGTAGAAGTGTGTGTGTGAGGAAAGGTCTCGGCCGGGGTGTTATTGATAGGATTTTCAATATCATCAATTTCTTCCCCAACATGGTTATTCAACACTCTTCCTGATCTCAACGTTGTGACGGCATTTACATTATAATGCCCAGGATTCGGTAGGGGTTGAGACAAAAGTTTCCCTTTTCTCTCGCACTCATTTCGGCTTTAAGTCGTGCAATTTCAGCTTCCATCGTTCTGATACTCTCAGCTTAGAACGCTGAGTTTTTCTTTATCTCACTAACGGAAGACCTAACCTCAGCCGACACTTCCATGAAATTTGACAAGAGTGACTTCATGGTTTGTGTAAATTAAGAGAACTCGTCAGAACAGGTCAACTGCATAGGATTAGACGGTGCAGGAGGGTTGACCTGGTTTTGAAAATTTTGTGACTGGTAGGGGTGCTGAGTGAGTTAAAGTGCTTACTGCTGTGGTGGAAGAGCCCTTTGGAAATTATTTTGACTTGGAACCGTGTTTTGATGTTGTTGTTGTTAGTTCCAAGCAAAATTCGGGTGATTCCTCCAACCCTGATTGTACGTGGAAGAATATGGATCGTTTCTAGGTCTTTGAAATGCGGCATTGGTATGCTCGTGACCTTGAAACGGAGAGTTTAATGGACATTCTTCCGTTAAGTGAGAAGGATCATAACAGCACCCATATACAGTTTTGGGGAGCGACATCGGGTTTAGGGAGGCTGCTAAAAATTTGTGTTCCATAGCTTCGAGCTTCTTTTACATTGCTGCCATCTCAGCTCGAACACCTATGGACACATCAATTTGGTGTACGCCACCCCTAGACGATGACTGGGTTCCACTCTCCCACTGTAAGGATTTTTCAGCGAACTCTTCTAAAAATTTCCAAGCTTCCCCGTCATCCTTGGTCATAAAGGTGCCTTGACACATGTTTTCAAGGTTTTGTTTAGTGGTAGGGTTAATGCCCTCATATATGATTCGGCAAAGATCCCATCTCGGGATGCCGTGATGTGGACATTGAACCAAAAGATCCTTGAAGCGTTCAAAGCATTTCGAGAATGGTTCAGTCGGAAGCTGGGTGAATTGATTTAGTTCGCTACGCATTCGAGCTGTCTTTTGCATAGGGTAGAATTTCTTAAGGAATGCTACAACGAATTCTTCCCAATTCGTAATGGAATGTGCGGTAGTGTTATACAGCCACTTCTCGGCTATATCGCACAAGGTAAATGGAAGAAGACGTAGACGCATAGCATCCACTGAAATTTGTGACGTACCCATCATTGCGCATACATTTTCAAATTTGGTGATAAAGACGTATACGTCTTCAGTCTCGAGACCGTGGAATTTGGGTAGAAGGTTGATGTATTGGGGTTTAATCTCAAAATTATCCCCGTTGGCTGGTGGAATGGATAAGCAGGTCGAAAGAGGACCTCGCAAAGGATAGCACCTCTCTTGGAGAGAGATGCGGGGTGGATTCTGCGCACCTACGGACGGCGGCAGAGTAGTGGTAAAGAGGTTCGATGGAGACGGATCCATCGGTGTGGGTGTGGTGGTGGGTAAAGGAGAGGTAAATGTAGAAATACCGATTTCGGAGTCGATCGGGGGAACGCGGACTAAACGGGCACTAGAATCCCGTGTCCAGCCTATCTTGCACTAAAAAAGGTTAGTACAAGTGGCAGCGTGACTTATAATTAGGGGAAATGAATGAATGCGGTGTTTGTTTTGAAAAATGATACGGATTTTTTAAAATATGATGCGATCACAACAAATGCAACAAGCAACCCTAAAATCTAGTGGTCACCTAGGTCAAAGCTCTAGACCGCTCCTAACTACCAAAAGACAAGTCGCAGGATAAATTCTCCACTGCCACTTTGTCTCTCCTGTGGCCAGGTAAGTGCCAGGTAAGTGGGAGGTTCTCCACTACGTAAGTAGTGGGCCTAATTAAGTAACCACTAGCCTTTGACACACTTGCCTTAAACACCACAAAAGAAACGCGGATAAGCAATGAATTACCCACGGCCTTCTTCTGTCCTAAGTGAGCGCGACGGTCCTTAGAGTCATCTCTAGATATTTTTTAATTAATGAGGGTAAACGCGGATGCAAGTTTGTGATTTTGGGGGCTTAGGAAGGGTAATGAACTCCCCACCTAATCTGTATTTGGCCGTGCCCCTTAAATTCTGTATTAATATGCAAACAACCACAAAAATAAAAAACACGCACAATTTATTTTGCTTTTTGCGGCGCTGCGATTTTTGCAAAGAAGCCTGCAGCAAATTGTTAATTGGAGCAGACAGAGAAGGAGATAAGAAAGTGTACAATTCACCTGAGAAAAATTACACAGAGAAGTCTCCACAAAGCCGCGGAACCGCCGCAATAGAGAGCTAGTGCCGCAGAAACGCGGTGGTTCAGTGGGATCCCTGCACGGAAATTTTTGGTACTGTTCCTGTTCAACTCCTGAGCTCTTTGGAATGCTCCGAATATTTTCCACTTGCACAGAAAGCTCCATATTTCCTTGCAACAAACCACAACGAATCGTTTAGTGTTTTGCGCAAATTTTGATCTCAAAATTATGATGGAATAAACTTTTCAACTCAAATTTCAAAAAATAGACAAATTAGCACACGATCCCCGGCAACGGCGCCATTTGATTGAAACGATTTCGGATTGTGTCGGTTTATAGAAAATTGTATATAGAAATCACAACCAAAAATATTTTGACCGCAATCAATAACGGTGTCGGATGTAGCGCGTTAGTAAGTGCGGATCGTCCAAATGGAAAGTGAGATCCGTTCAATTTTTGAATTAGATGAGTCGAAAATTTAAAGAAAAGAAAAGAAACAATTCATGATTTGTAAAATTGAATATCAAGAATTAGAAAATCTAGATCTAAGAAAACATTTAAATCAAGAATTGAGATGTGTGATGATTTCCAAACCAACAATCAAGATTCGAAGTGTGGCTCGTAGGAGTAGATCGGATCTATAGATGTGATGAGATCTAATGATTACTCATTCTTATCCATTAGCGAATTGATATTATATCGATGACGATTTATCGAGGGTTAAGGATCTTGCGAAGAAATTAGGGATTCCTCATCTCATCCTTTATCCTTTCGATGAATCTCATTCAAAATCTAGCTTCAAGTTAATCAAATGATCAATCGTTGATCCCTACTTTCGAGTGAACACAATCAAGAAAGCATCATCTTAAAACTAGGTCATCGATCATTTGATTCACAAGAATTTACAAACATTATAGGATTTAAGAATTATAAAAGAGTCTAAATCATCATCATCTATCGATCGTCACAACTCCTACACGAGCGGAGTTTTACTCAAACATCATAATATCAAACACAATCACAAATTGAGATCGAATCATAATGCTTGAATTAAAAGATAAGCAAGATATAGAAATTTCACCTTTATTTATCGACAAATTTCGTTACAACTCTCTTGAAATTTATAAAAGGAAGGAACTAGATCGTCGATTTCGGCTTCGCTCGGCTCCTTGAGTCGCGGATCTCCTTTGATCTCTTGCTCCGATGAAGTCCGGCATCGCTTTCTAAAGGATCGAAGGCTTCTCGCTTGAATGGTACTCGGGATCTTGATCTTGATTCTGGAATTGGAATTAGGGTTAGGGTTTTGAGGCACAAGTCGTGTCACTCAACTTGTGGGTGGAAGATGATGGAGAATTTCTTGAACTAATGAACAACCTTTAACCCTAGATCTAGGCTCCTTTTTATAGACCTCAAAACCCTAGATCTCGGATTTCAAATTTCAAATTTCCCTCCAAAAGTTTGTTAAAGAGAGCCTTCTAGAAATAGTTTGTTAAGCCGAGCCTTCTAGATAAAGCCACATGGAGAATCGGGAGTCTTCTGGAAGCTTGTACCGTTATTGGAGACACGTGGAAAAAGTTTGAGTTGTTGGTGCCATCAAGCCGCCGCGGATCCGCGGCGCAAGCCTGCTCCGGCCCTGGATCCGCGGCTCGTCTGAAGCCTTAGGGCTTGAACTCTCTGGTACTTGTTTGGGCTGACATTTAGGCCTTTTTCTGATATGTTGAATTTTATTTGGCTTTCTGTATCACTACCAGATCTCAAATCTTGGAGTTGGTGTATTTTTTATCAGCTCTTTTCCCAATTTTGGCTTTTTTCCTACAATTTCCTGCACAATTTCTCGAGACAAGAGTTGCGCTATACAAGAATGATGTGATGCCATGATAAACAGTCAATTTCCCTTAAAGTGCCGGTTTTAAAGTATAACACATGCACTCTAGTATTTTACGACTGTTTTGCTAATATGTGCTATATGAATGCCGAACAGCTCTAGATGAATGCAATTGATAGGGAAATTGACGTGTTAAAAATACAGTATTTTCGACTGATCATGTCACCCCAGCGTTCTTCCTCCAACAGGACTCAGACGCGACAATCAAACAACGGAGCCATGGCAAAATCCCTAGTTCCAAACCTCGACGGTTCACATGCAACCTAGAGACAACCGTGACATTCGTCTCGATACAGCAGACGCAGTGCCAGCAAACGAAGCGAAGGAAAAATTCCTAGCTTCAGGGTCTTGACGGAAACTCATATAAAACCTGAAAGACTATCGGAGATCATCCCACACCAGCGCGGAGTAGTTATGACTCATCGGGGCTCCCCAAACTGAGCCTAACCTCAAGTAAAAAGCGGCTTGGCAAAATTCCTAACGCTTGCTCTTCCGAAGGTCAAACTGCCTAGGAAGATTTCTTGAAGATGTCTTGTCCAGCCCCCGAAGGGATCAGAGACACGACAGTCGCAAGGCTGCTCGAACTGCAAGATTGCCTATCGAGGAATACATCAGCCAACGCGACGGTACGACGGACAAAATCCTAGTACCACAGACCCTAACGGACCTTTGTCGTAAAGAGCAGAGGTTAACTGTGACGTTAAGACATCCTTGCGGGGAACTTCGCGATTCGTCTCAACTCGTAGGGAAAAGCCTTAGGCAATGGGGATTAAAAAACCTGTTTCCTAAGCACTGGGGCCCTGCAAGTCGGTCCAAAATGGACTCTTGCATACTATTCACGGGTCACACTCTTCGAAGTCGAACATCGACAGAGAGGGGAACAACCACTTGCAAGTCCTCTCGACTTGTAAGCGGGAAAAATTCTCTTGTGAGATCCTTACGACTCTCAAGAGAAAATACACACTTAGGAGTCCTCACGACTCCTAAGGGGAAAATACACCTACGGGATCCTCTCGACTCATATGGAGAAAAGTCTTTATGAGACCCTCACGGCTCATAAAGTTGAAAAGTCTTAGGTGGCAGATCCTAACCCTGTCTCCTAAGCCATCACTACCCTACAGAGAGGTCAAGATGGACTATCTATAGGCCACATTCCCCGAAGTCAAATATCGACAGGAAGGGAAACAATCACTTATGAGTCCTCTCAACTTTTAAGGGAGAAAATTATCTCGTGAGATCCTTACGACTCTCAAGAGAAAACACACTTAGGAGTCCTCACGACCCCTAAGGAGAAAATACACCTGCGGGATCCTCTCGACCTGTAGGGAGAAAAAAACCTTCTTGAGATCCTTACGGCTCATGAAGATGAAAAAGTCTTAGGTTACAAGAACCCTAAACTTGTCTCTTAAGCCATCAATTCTATTGCCATGCGTAACACTGCACTACTTCACCCACGTACATACTTACGTGGGCAAAGTAGTGGGCGGCATTTGTTCCCGCCAAAAATTTCTGCGCAAAGAACCTAAGGTATCAAATGGCAGCGATACGCTTAAGAAAATGCGAACCAATATTTTCTAGCCTGTATTTTGACAAACTCTCGAATGAGAAACGGCTAAATTCTAATATTATTGAAAGCGTCTCAAAAAATCCTTCGATTTGATATATTATGGGCCTCATAATTCATCCGGGATCAAAAGTTATGAGGCATCACGTGCCCACACATGACCGGGCATCACGTGCCTACACGTGATCGGGCATCATGTGCCCACACGTGACCATTTACAGGCTTTAGGCAAAGCCTGTAGGCACTGAATAAAATAAATAATTAAATGGGGTCACGTGCCATCACGTGATAGGCCTTTGAAAACCCACTGAAGAAAATTAAAAGTGTAATAAAACAATCATGAATACCCCAATGGGGGATCACGTGTCAACACGTGACCAAAGGTCACGTGCAGACACGCGATGGGTTCTTAAGCTCTCTGAATTAATAGAATTAAATTCTAATTAAATAATTAATCAGTGGGGTCACGTGCCAACGCGTGATGGGCTCTTAAACCCTCTGAAATAATAAGAATTAAATTCTAAACAATGGGGTCACGTGCCAACACGTGATAGGCCTCTAAACTCATTAAATAGAGTTAAAAAGTATAATAAAACAACAGGAAAAATCCCAATGGGGCATCACGTGCCCACACATGACCAAGGGTCACGTGCTGACACGTGATAATTCCTGAGTTCCTTGAAACAACAGAATTAAATTCTGGTTAAATGCTTTATCGAGGGGGTCACGTGTCAACACGTGATGGGATCCTAAAATCTCTGAAATAATAGAATTAAATTCTAATTAAGGGAAATCAAAAACCCTAACTGGAAAAATATTTCTTTAAATCTTTCCAAACAAAAAGGATGGTGTTCTGTAAAATGGAGCACCGTTGGATTAAAAATCCAATGGTGATTAAAAATCACCAATTTATGGAAAGATTTTCCTAAAATTTACCAAGAATAACAGATAAAATATCTTTTGGATTAAAAATCCAATGGTGAATAAAATTCACTAAGTGATCTAAAAGATCATGTTGGTTACAAAAACAACCAAAATCTTTCAATGAAAGATTCACTAAACAAATTGATTCTTTTCTTTCTCCTATAAATAGGAGCCAAGAAGAGAAGAGAAGGGATCTACTTTTTTGGGAAATATACAACAACAGAGAGAAAAAAGAGAGGAGAATTTAATTCTCGAGAGAGAAAAAAAGATCTCTTCAGAGAAAAGAAACCCTAGGTGAGAAAGGGGAAAGAGATCTAAGTTCCATAAAACAAAGAGAATTTAATTCTCAATTTAAGAGCTTAACTCTTCTGAATAAGAACTTAGTTCTTCTTTTGGTTGAAGGTCTGCAGAAGAAGATCTCCCCACAGGTCGAGAATTTAATTCTCATCGGGGAGATTCTGTCATGCAGATCCAAAACTTAGAGGGAGAATTGAGTTTAGAGAATTTAATTCTCCCAAATTCACAGGAATTTAATTCCTCCCAAATAAAACTAGGGTTTAACCCTATATGAGAATTTAATTCTCTCAAATTCACAGGAATTTAATTCCTCCCAAATAAAACCAGGGTTTAACCCTATATGAGAATTCAATCCTCCCAATTCATAGGAATTTAATTCCTACAAGACAGAACTAGGGTTTAATCCTATATAAGAATTTAATTCTTCCACATACATAGGAATTTAATTCCTCTAAAAACATAATTAGGGTTTAACCCTACAGAGAATTTAATTCTTAAAATAAAGACTCTTGAAAGATCTCCATGCACATAAAGAACATTGGTCACGTGATGACACGTGACCCCAATCCGCAGTGATCAGAAAAGAAAGAATAAAACTAGGTCGCGTGCCTCCACGTGACCCCTGAACAAATCCCCCAAGATGAGAAGGAAAAATCTTGGAGGCAATACCTCACGTGCTCCCACGTGACTTCCAAAATAAAGAAAACAAAAAGCAAAGGCAATGCTGGCTTTGGGCGCTCTCACGTGTTCTCACGTGACCCCTAATAAACATTCTAATAAATCAATGCATGAGTACCCATCACGTGCCCACACGTGATGACTATGAAAACTAAAAGTGTTTAACACTTATTTGCATATTTGAGAATAAAATAAAAGAGGTCTGGCCCCATCTCAGGCGCTTCACGTGACCCCACGTGACCCCTTCCTTTCTAGTGTTTAACACTATTTGAACATTTTGTCTCCAGTGTTTAACACTGTATTAAATACATCATGTGAGGACACGTGACCACCAGATGTCCTTTAGTGTTTAACACTATTCTAAAGCCAGCTTAGCCCAAATTGGCTAAGTTTTCCAGAGGCAAATATCCCCTTCAAATGAGCCTTTAAAAATCCAGAGCTATAATGTTTAATGCTCAAAGACAAAATGTTATCAGAGCCCCTTAAAACTCTGGTTTAGCATTGCTAAATAATCAGGGGATGAACCCAGACAAATGTGTAATGATCCAACAAGGGGCCAACATTTCAAATTTAATTGGACTTAGCCCAAACTGGCCATAAGTCCCCAATTCAGATTTAACTGAGCCAATGTGCTCATAATCTAATTGATGGATCTTAGCTCCAAATTGGACTACAGATCACCCAATCCACTTCGGTTCGAGGGCACATCTCTTCACTCCTTTGATATTTGTCATTGTAATCCTTCAATGTCTTTAGAGAGGTGCCGGGTCCCGACAACCATACATTTCATGGACTATGATGTCCTTAACCTTGACTGTGAGGTCTTTAAACTCACGGACTATGATGTCCTTAACCTTGACTGTGAGGTTTTTAAACTCACGGACTATGATGTCCTTAACCTCGACCGTGATGTCTTTAAACTAACATTGGACCACCACGTCCTTAAACTGGTAATCGACCGCAATGTCCCTAAACTAAAAAATTGAGCCCAAATGCTCTCTTGTTGGATCTAAACGATCCCGTTAAGTTGATCTTAGTCTAAAATTAGACTAATGTATCCTTAACAAACGTTTAAGTTGATCTTAGTCTCAAATGAGACTAACGTATACTTAAACCCAACCCCCAAACCCAAATCTAAGAAAATACGGATTTGGACTAATCCACGTCCTACGAGCGACAGCATAAATTAGTCTCCGTATACAATTCACGGGCAACCAAAAACAAAACAAACACCCACGACACAAAGTGACCATCTGGAGAAGGAGAAAGTTGTTACCGCGATGCGGTAGCGTAATTAACTGCAGGGGCTTGCGCCTGCAGAGAAAAGCGTGCCCACAATCAAAAACCCCTCAAACGAGGGGGAATCTGACGAAGTCTGCTACATCGGCCGCATCCGTTTAAACCTTCGATACATGATGCCATAAATCAACTTGGCACCTTTGGAGAGGTGGACGGATAACACCAATTAGCATCTACCCTCGGAATTCAGGCTCGGACGTCCCAACGTCCCGGTCGCGTCTTTTCGGGGGAGAACAGGGGCTTGTTGCGCGAGGAGACGTGGACGGAGAGCAGTTCCTCGATGAACGGCCTTGTGAGCGAATCAGAGGCGTACTTAGCCCCGTCGCTCGAGAGGTGAGCCTCCCGGCGCATGCCCTCGATTTTCTTCTCTAGGGCGTCGAGCCGACCGTGGTATCCCAAGGAATTGGCGCCTTGGGATCCCTGGCCTCCGCTGAGGGTGTCCTGCGTCTGGGAGCGGTCCCGGTTCCTCTCGATAAGGTGCCTCAGATCCCTGGGCGAGGTGTCTCTCGAGCCGCCGACGTGAACCCCTTCAGTGTGGCCCCGCCGAGGGGGGTGGTGTCGACCATGCCTGTGGACAGGCGAGGTGACTGACATCTCCTCTGGGGGATAAGGGTCGTGAGGAGGCTCGAGGCGAGGCGTTCTGGCGGCGGACTTTGGTGTGGAGCCGTGGGGCGCCCAGCGGGCCTTAGGGGGTACCGGCTCGAGAGATCGGTGGCCAAAAGTCGTAGTCCGCTGGTGGTCAGCAGTCCAGACGGGGGTAGAGCCTTATGGAGGCGGTGGAGCGGCAATCTTGGGCCCAGGCCCGGCCGCTTGGACACGGACGAGCACCTCCACGAGGGACTGTAGCCGATCTATTCGGCTGGCGAGGGTGTTGATGATGGTCACTGGAGGAGGCTCATCCGCGCTTTCGGTGAGGGGAAGGCGGCGGCTGGTACCGAGATCTTTAGGATGGTTGCTCGCCATGCGGGCGGAAATCGGAAGGCCAACTTTGTTTTTGTGGAGTTTGTGCTTCCCACATACGGCGCCAACTGATGGAGGTCTTTTTCAGGTCTCCGTCAGATGTTGTCTTCCGTTGATCTCCTGGTGGATTTTGGTGGTGGTCTTCTGTTGCATGTGGATCTCAATGGGTTTGAGGAGTTTGGTTCCGAGTACCTGCAAAGAAGTCCCGAGGTGGTTTGGTACCACCGAGGACCCTCCGACGATCAAGTTAATGCTAGAACCGAGCAGAGTAGCGGCTAAGTGGAATAAAAATAGCTTACTTGACCCCTCTGTGATGGGGGTTTATATAGCAGTGATGGCGCGCAGCAGCAGGCGCGAGAATCTCACCAGCAGTTACGCTCCCGACGTCACGCCCGCGTAGAGAGCGGATCGCCCATTAATGGGGATCATGGAGGCGTGGAACGTAGGATGTTGCCGGTGGAGAACCCGTGCATGGCGAGATTCGAAGAGCGGCGGTTACGCCTGTGAGCGGTGGATCTGGTCGGAGGGACCGAGGAAGACAGCTTCGGCTAGGGATCTCGGAGATGAGCAAGAGGGCCGAGGAGTCCTGGTCCTGTGGCAGCTCGGGTCGAGCCGGGGGGTCGAGGAGGCCAACTTGCAGAGGGCCTCGAGGAAGGCCAGCTTGTGCTTGCGGGTCGGGTACAGGGGTTGCCTGGTCGGCCCCTGTGGCCCTTCTTTCTGAGTTTTGGGACACGTCATCTGCCACGTGTCCGGCTCTTGGAGACCGCTAATATTGAGCATCATCATCTTCCTTCCTCAATATTTTGCATGTTGTGGCATTGACCTGCATGTTTGCTAGATTAGCGAAGATTTTGGCCATCGCTTATTTATTTTCCCAGCGTTCATCTTTATCACCACCGACAACAATGCCCATTACAACAGTCTTGATTATTTTTCCAACGTTCATCTTTCTCGAGCAAAGATAATGCAAATGTCTGCCCCTCATAGGGTTAAACGTCTGTCGAAGGGATAAGTGTGAATTCCAGTTCGAGATTTATCTCGAAAAATCAGTTTCTATGTGGTAGTTTTGTAAATTTTTGGATCTTATTGAAACTCAGATTGTATGGGCTATAAATAGGATCTTAGGGTTAAAATTTAAGGGTATTGTTTTAATTATAAAGTTTAAGGGAGACGAAACGGCGACTCCATAAAGAGCCAAGACGATCATAAGGAGAACTTATAGAAAAAATAGATCTCGTTGGAGATCATAAGTAGAGGGTTATTGTAATCTTCTGTAAGGTGTTTCTTTTTCTCAAGTTCTAATAATGTTCCCTTCCCCCTCGATCTTTTCTGTTATTTGATTTTGCGCAGTTTCTAGTTTTATTATTCGTTTTAAAGGAATCTTACGATCCATAAGGGTTGTTTGTCATCGATCTCCGCTGCGTTGCTGGGGCTGATGGGGCACTTTCATCGGTGGCCGGATCTGCTAGGGCTGGCATGGAGCTCTCGCAAAGCTCGACCAGACGTCTTTTCTTTTGACGTCCAAATCCGTCTGGGCTTGCCATCAGACCTTACATATATATCCAAATATTATTTCATTACTTATAATTATTATACAATTTAAGACATTTATTTCAATTTCATTTCCTAACACGTTTCTTCTGTACATTAGCTGAAGATTCCCTAGGTAGATTGACAAAATCTTGATATGTGATAATCAATTGGCCAATATTATATCTTACTAACGTATTGTTCCACAGTGCAGATTCGTGATCGTTTTTACGTTCAATAGAAGGACTGGGTCATGTTAGCAATCAGCGCTTATAAGCCCATCCATATCATCAATCGGCGCGAATATAGAATTATCTTCTTCGATGCCTTCGTCTTCTTCAAACCGCCATTCATCTTTTTCCTCTTCTTCTACTATCCCTTGCCACTATTCGATTTCCGTTTCAATGAATTCGTTTTCCGTCTCTTTCATCCATACCTCATCTTCCGTTACAATGACTTCTTCTTTTCCGTGAACTACCCACATAGTGTAATCTCTAATGAAACTGTCTTTCAAGATGTGTAATTCAACTTCCCTCTTATTGAGCAATCGCATGTTCATACATTTAGAACAAGAACATAAGATTTCATACTCTTTCGATAACCCAAGACATGTGTAGGCAAAATCGGTGAAAAGTAAACACCGTTAAGGGAAAACTCATGCGCTCTCAAGAGAGTATCGACGTACATTCAACACTTGATGTGTAGGTATGGAAGTGCCATATTGGAACAGTTCGGACGAAGAAATGTTCCTATAGACAAGAGTCATGGAATTAAGATTTTTTGACAAATACGTGATAGACGAATACCAAGAAACGTTAGTATTAAGGTTTAATTGACGATTTGGTTATGTTTAGTTTCAATTGACGATTTAATTTAGGTTTAGGCTAAGTAGCATGGATTCAGATACGGATATAGGACACCCATTCACTTGACGCTTTATTAGTTAAGTTTAGTTTCAATTGACGATTTAGTTTAGGTGTAGGCTAAGTAGCATGCAATGACGCAACGGCTATCGGGGGTAAGTTTTCTATCCCATTAAGAATGTATAGAGTATACACCCATTCACTTGTGCTTTTGTCCATTTCGAGAAAATTTCGGCAATATCTCCCCGCTGTTCTCCGAATACATTGTAATAGAACAAATGATCATTTCAATGCTGTCAAACAATATTGAAATGAACATCTAATCTATCTTTATACACGGAGAACTAGCGGAAAGTTACCGACGAAATATCTCAAAATGAATGAAAACACAAGTGAATGGACGTGTTTGCTTTATACATTCCAAATTTATCCACACTGGACAAATCTATCGGTTATCATATGATAAATCTTCTCGTCACATAAACTACACGACGATTGTTAGTAACGAATGATACCATTCGGTATTGACAACCTTCATGTAGTTCTATGTCACGATGAAAACAAATGTATGTTAGCCGAAAGATTTGTCCAGTGTGGATAAATTAGGAATGTATAAAGCAAACATGTCCATTCACTTGTGTTTTCATTCATTTCGAGATATTTCATCGGTACCTTTTCGCTAGTTGTTGTTGATGCACTTGTTGCAATAAGTAGATCAACTCGGATCATTCTTCCTCCTGTAATGTACAGACTTGACAATGAAACATATTTGATAGAAAGTGTCGAGGAGGATGAGTATGCAAGGACTTACAGTGAATTCATATCAGACGTGGATTCTATTAAGTGGGTTGATACCATGAAAGCGGAAATAAACTCCATGTATCATAAAAAGGTTTGGACCTTAGTAGATTCACCTAATGGGATAAAACCTGTAACACCTGAGCCCAATAATACTATTTATATTACTAGTTGAGGGTTATTTACTGCTCATTCCATTTTTTCCTGATTTTCTGGTGTTTATTGCTAAATTTTAACCGGTTAAGTCATTTTGGCACATAACAAATTTCAACTCCGAAAATGAAATTTAAGATATCCATGTTGGCCTACTCGTCGCCACTAGTTGCGTGGTAGCGTCCGCGTGTCGAGATTCCGTTCCGTTTGGCTAAACGGGCAAGTTTGGGCGACTACGCGTGCGTGCAAGTGTCCGACTTGGGGGCATGCATTTTAATCATTTAACACCTCTTTTCACAATTTGGAACCCGCTTAAAATCCTATAATTTGAATTTGGAACATTTGGGCGCAACCCGGGCGCGATTTGGAAATGTTTCATTTCGCGCCAAAAAGGGCCCATTTTAATTTATATATAAAACTTTATATATATATATACGATTATTTGCGTTAACAGTGCAAATCCCTTCAAATCTTCAATTTAACAATTCATTCCCTGCCTCAGCCTATCAGCGCGAGGAAGTGTTCCCTTGTGGGCCCCATCCTACTTCTCTCTCTTCGCTTCTCTCTATCTCTCTCCTCCTTTCCAATCTCCCTCTCTCTTTCCAATCTCCCTCTCTCTCTCCAATCCCTCTCTCTCTCTTCCTCTATATATAAAACCTTAGCCATGCAGCCGCCTTCCCCAACTCCTCTCCCATCGCGACGAACCCACACCAAACCCTAACCCTAGCCTCGAGATCTCACCGCCGACTTCCCCGCGACTTCACCGTCGCCGCCACCATCCCGTCGACCTCACAGCACCTTCCTCCTCTCGCTCTCCCGCTCTTCCCTGCACATGCACGCAGCCCCGGCCTCGCCTCCAACCTGCAGGGCCTCGTCGTCGACGTCGCCTCCAGCCACCGACGACGCCGCGACTCCCTCTCCTCCTCCTCGTCGCAACTTCGTCGTCGCCTTCCCTCTACCCTCGCCAGACCACCGACCTGCAGCCGACCCTTCACCCAACGCCTGCACCTTCCCTGTTCGCCGGAGAAACGCGCCGGCGACCTCGTCGATGCCACCTCCGACCACCTACTTCCTCCCCCGACCACCAGAGCCGACCCCCTCTCCTCCAACTCGCCGCAGCACCCTATCCCGCGCACCCCGAAGCCTTCAACCCTCGCTGCAGTCGCTGCCGTCGCTTCGCCGGCGTTCCAGCGCCGTCGAGCTCGCCGGGGGCACCTGGTATACCTCTCTGTAAGTGTCCCCTTTCCTTCCTTTGTGCAAATCATACCCCTTGCTGGTCGTAGTCGCTTGCATCCATCGTTTTGCTAACTTCGCTCCCTTTTGTCGTTGCCGGAACCCGACCGTGCCGTCTTGGCGAACCCGACGCTCCAGCGAAGCCCCCCTGGTCCGTGTGATCCCGTTGACCTCTGTTGGGACTCGATCCGTGGCCCGTGCTATCTTATCGCGTTTTCTGCCGACTTTGCATCCGTGTTCCAGTTTGCAGACCGTCGAGGCAAGTATCTGAATACTTGCTTGAACATGCTTGCGTGCGAGATCTAGTCTTGCCACGCAATTTAATTCACACTATTTAATACTGTAGCTTAATGATGGCATTTAATATCGTGTTATTGTTGTTATCTGTATAATGGAATCGTTATAACCGTTCCTCGGAATTATTTAACCCACATCAATCCATGCTTTAACTAAATAAAACGACTGGATCATACCTGCTTGAACTGTTAAACCATTCTTGAGATAATTATTATATTTAGTATAATTTCATATAGTTCTTAATTTATGATTGCGGATATTGCTTCACCGTGGGGCTATTGCACCCCAAAGGTGCGTAAACCGGCTAATTTGAAAATACAAACATCACTGTGTTCACATAGAATAATATTGTTAGTTACTGTTCCTGCGTTGTTCATTATTCGTTACTATACCTGTTATCAGCACATACCTGATTGCATTACATATTGACCGATCTTGATACACCTGACACATGTACTGATACACCGGACACGACACCATGTACATATCGACTCTACCTGTTGAAGGTAACCTGACCTGTTACCTGATCTCATGCCTAATGCAGATAACCCTGATCTTTCCTGCTGTCGATCCAGACAGACCTACTTTTACTTGACTTTGTGTTGGCATTAGCCCTTGACTACTGAATACCTGACCTGACATACATAGCTTGGGGGTATGGGGAAATCAAAGATGAACCTGACTTGTAACTCGACAGTTCACTACCGTTCGAGCGTACACATTCCTTTCTGTGCCTTACGGCATGTCTCGGCTGCCGCCGAGAATATTGTGGCCGTGATCCCGGGTATGTACGGGGTAATACCGAGTGTACACTTTCCTTTCTGTGCCTTACGGCATGTCTCGGTTTCAGCCGAGAATATTGTGGCCGTGGTCCCGGGTATCTACGGGATACTAATACTTTCCTTTCTGTGCCTTACGGCATGTCTCGGCTGCCGCCGAGAATATTGTGGCCGTGATCCCGGGTATGTACGGGATACTATTGAGTTACATCGACGATTCATCAATTGGTTTCAAAGACTATAGAGTAGAAAACCTGATAGAACAGTTTAGTCACCACTGCACATCACCCTGCTTATTACTTCTTATTACTGCTTTATTCATGTTCATGATTGCATTGTTTATTACCATGTTTATGCTATATACTTGATATCATGACGCGCTGACGTCTGGGTTTTGCATGGCCCAGATTCCATACCTTTGACGTCGACCGAGCAGGAGTACTTCGGCCAGCAGGCTGAACAGTGAGTCCTTAGGATTTAGTTTATTTATTGCTTTTCGTTTCCAGATGTGAGCCCGTATTATGGGACGTACTGTTTATTCATTGTATTGGATCATTTGCTTCCGCACTTATTGTTTATTGATTCTTGTTAATCTGGATTTGGACATGTATTAGTTTAGTTTATTTTACTGTTCTTGATATCTCGACAACCGTAATGTGACTGTGGACGGATGTGTTCTACCCACAGGTAGCATGGTTGGCTATGTCACGTGCCCAATTTTGCGTACTCTGGGAAGCGGGGTGTGACATGGTTTTATGGTATCAGAGCCATAGGTTAATTGGGTTGATTCCTTGTAGTTGGGTATTGCACCCGATACGCGAATCATGATACCCGTGATTAGGAGACATGTCCTGCCACCTTGACCGTTTTACCGTCCTTGAATCATTCTTCCAGATCATGTCGACATGCAAACTTACTTTGCATTGTCAAACTCGAAAACCTAACTTCTTGTTATCTCTAGGACTTAGGCGACTTGGGTGGAGTTAAGTAATTGCGGCTATGATACCGCGGCATAGCTACAATGCAGCACTCTATTCAAGTATCTTGGAGTTCTAGCCTTGATTTATATATTGAATCTATCATCATGCTAATGTTGTTTGTTTTGATTTCAGGACCATGGCAGATAAGAATTTCAAGACGTATCAGAGGCGTGTGGATGAAGCCGCCATGTTGGGAGTGATACGCGGGATGTTGGAAAATCAGAAGAGGCAAACTGAGCTGATCCAGCAGCAAGCAGATTCATTTCAGGAGGGTTTACAGGCTATTCAGCAGTCTGTAAACACCGCTGTAGCGAAGCCAGTCGACCGAGTAGGGACCGTGGCAGATTTCAGACGGTTGGGTCCTACTACTTTCACTGGCTTGGAGGAGCCGTTGCCCGCCGAGCAGTGGCTTGTGGACACGGAGAATTTACTGATTGCGGCACAGATCCCAGAAGATAAAAGAGTTGATGTGGTGCGCATTCAGCTGGTGGATTACGCCCGAGAGTGGTGGCTCGTGGAGGAGACCCGCTTGTCCAAGCCAATCAGTTGGGCGGATTTCTCCAAAAGTTTTTTTGAAAAGTTCTTCCCGCGGAATGCATGGGAGGAAATGGAGGAGAGATTTATTGGGCTGAAACAAAATGGAGCAGCGGTGGATGTACACGCAGCGGAATGGACGAGACTCAGCCGTTTCGCTGGACCCTTAGTCGCTAAGGAGGCAGACAGGGCGCGAAGGTTCTTGCGCAGTTTGGATGTGGACATCCAGAGGCAGATTGTCTCCCTGGGTTTGACCACTTTCTCACAGGTTCTTACGGCAGCCAGAGAGCAGCAGAGTTTATCAGGATCGAAAGGGAACCTTCACCAGACAACAGTTGCGGCCAGGAAGCCTACATTTGTACCTAACCGAGATCATGGGTGCAAGGGTATTCCAGTGGACCGTCGAGGTGTAGCGCCAATGAAGAAGCCTGTGGTCGTGGATCGAAGAAAGAGCATAAGTTGTAACTACTGCAATTTACCGGGCCACATGCAAAAGGATTGTCGAAGGAGACTGGAACTTTGTCTGGTTTGTGGAGCAGCCGATCACGCAGTGAGTGCTTGTCCGTCGAAGCTTCGCACGAGAGATGATATACAGAAGCCTCCGCAGAGACCGTTCCAAGGGCAGAAGCAGCTGACACAAGGATCCAACCAGGGTCGAGCTTTCATTTTGACAGCTGAGGAAGCCAAGGCATCAGGAGAAGCGGTTTCAGGTAATTTACTCGTTCATGGTTTTCCCGCTTTGGCATTACTTAATTTCGGAGCATCCCATTGTTTATGTCATCCAAATTTATAACTACACACTCGATCACCTGCACGACCCTGTCTAGTTTCTGGGACATACACACTGAGAATGGGAAAATCATATCTAGTAAGGAAGGTAGAGATTGTACAGTTGTTGTTTGAGGACGGGAGCTTTTGCAGATTTTTTTTTTGGTGATAGATACGGGCAGTCGAGGTTGTCTTGGGGATGGATTTTCTTGGCACTTTCCACGCCCACATTGACTGTAGGGCAAGGAAGGTAATTTCCAGGTTCCCAGACATCCTAAGTTTACTTTCATTGGAGAAAGCAATGCTGTCGGGTCAGTCGAGTTTAGGGCTAGGCCGACGAACAGTGTTCTTGCGGCTATGGTAGTGGAGAGTGATGAAGAGCCGGCGGTTGTCCGTGACTTTATGGAGGTGTTTGAAGGTGTTTCGGGCTTACCGGCGAAGCGACATGTGGAGTTGCGATTGACCTTACTCCTGGTGCAGCGCCAGTATCAAAATCTTATTATCCGATGGCACCGGTGGAATTGGAAGGAGTTAAGAAACGAGTGAGCGAATTACTCGAGAAGGGATGGATTCGAAGCAGCAACTCACCCTGGGGAGCTCCAGTTCTCTTAGTAAAGAAGAAGGATGGCACAGGACGGATGTGCATTGGCCTTCGAGACGTTGAAGCAGAAGTTGATAACCGCCCGATCCTGACCGTACCGGATAATTCAGGAGGACTGGTGATTCATAGCGACGCATCTGGAAAGGGTTTGGGATGTGTATTAATGCAGAACGGGAAAGTCGTCGCTTACGCATCGAGACAGCTGAAGACTCATGAGAAGAACTATCCGACTCATGACGTAGAGCTTGCAGCCGTGATCTTCGTCCTGAAGATTTGGAGACACTATCTTCTGGGCGAGAGAGTTGAAGTCTTTACGGATCACAAGAGTTTGAATTATGTGTTCACCCAGAAGGAATTGAACATGAGACGACGCAGATGGTTGGAGCCGGACTGCGAACCGATTTACTGATCCGTGAAGGTGGTTCGTTGAGATATGGTAGCCGTGTGTGTGTGCCAAAAGGATATGTGCGTGAAGAGCTTAGGAAGGAGGCACACAGATCAGCTTACTCGGTACATCCAGGAGGGACAGAGATGTACCGAGATATTCGACAGCAATTCTGGTGGGAAGGTATGAAACGGGAAATTGCTCGCTTCGTGGCCAGGTGCTTGGTGTGACGACAAGTCAAGGCTGAACACCAAAGGGTTGCTGGTTTGTTGCAACCACTTTCGATTCCTCAGTGGAAGTGGGAACATATAACCATGGATTTCGTGACGGATTTACCGCGGAGTCCAAAGGGCAACAATGCAGTATGGGCGATTGTCGATCGGTTGACCAAGGCAGCTCACTTTATCCCTTTTGGGTTGGTCAATCGACGGAGACTTTGGCAGAGCGGTACATGCAGGAGATTGTCAGATTGCATAGAGTGCCGGTAAGCATCGTGTCCGATCGGGACACTCGGTTCTTGTCGCACTTTTGGAGGAGTTTACAAGAAAGTTTGGGGACTCGATTGAAGTTTAGCACAGCTTATCATCCTCGGACTGATGGACAATCAGAGAGAACGATCCAGACCCTTGAAGATATGTTGAGGGCTTGCATGTTGGACTTCAAAGGTTCTTGGGAAGATCATCTACACCTGGTGGAGTTTTCGTACAACAATAGCTTCCAAGCAACTATTCAGATGGCCCCGTTTGAAGCACTGTATGGTCGTAAGTGCCGTTCACCTGTTTGTTGGGATGATGTTGGTGAACGAAGGTTACTAGGACCAGATTTGGTGGTACAGACAGTCGAGAAGGTGAATACAATCAGGAAGCATATGAAGGCAGCTCAAGACAGACAGAAGAGTCGGGCCGACACGTCAAGAAGACCTCTAGAGTTCACCGTGGGTGATTTGGTACTCCTGAAGATATCACCGACTAGAGGGGTGATTCGCTTTGGAAGTCGGGGAAAGCTTAGTCCCCGATTCATTGGACCCTTCGAGATTTTGGAGCGTGTTGGAGAGGTATCGTACCGGTTGGCGTTACCACAGTCATTAACAGGAGTTCACAATGTGTTTCATGTGTCTCAACTACGGAAGTATGTTCGTGATGAGACTCATGTCTTGGATCATTCGGAGTTGACTGTACGAGAGGACCTGACTTTTGAGGAGCGACCAGTTGAAATCAAGGATCGAAGAGAAAAGGTTCTTAAGAACAAGGTTATCCCTCTTGTGCTAGTTTCTTGGGGTAATCGATCGCATGGAGAATCCACCTGGGAGCGAGAAGACGAGATCCGGCAGAAAGTCCCTCATCTTTTCCAGTAGTTAGCTATCTTGTATTCTTGGAATTTCGAGGACGAAATTCTTTTTGTAGTTGGGTATGATGTAACACCCGAGCCCAATAATACTATTTATATTACTAGTTGAGGGTTATTTACTGCTCATTCCATTTTTTCCTGATTTTCTGGTGTTTATTGCTAAATTTTAACCGGTTAAGTCATTTTGGCACATAACAAATTTCAACTCCGAAAATGAAATTTAAGATGTCCATGTTGGCCTACTCGTCGCCACTAGTCGCGTGGTAGCGTCCGCGAGTCGAGATTCCGTTCCGTTTGGCTAAACGGGCAAGTTTGGGCGACTACGCGCGCGTGCAAGTGTCCGACTTGGGGGCATGCATTTTAATCATTTAACACCTCTTTTCACAATTTGGAACCCGCTTAAAATCCTATAATTTGAATTTGGAACATTTGGGCGCAACCCGGGCGCGATTTGGAAATGTTTCATTTCGCGCCAAAAATGGCCCATTTTAATTTATATATAAAACTTTATATATATATATATACGATTATTTGCGTTAACAGTGCAAATCCCTTCAAATCTTCAATTTAACAATTCATTCCCTGCCTCAGCCTATCAGCGCGAGGAAGTGTTCCCTTGTGGGCCTCATCCTACTTCTCTTTCTTCGCCTCTCTCTATCTCTCTCCTCCTTTCCAATCTCCCTCTCTCTTTCCAATCTCCCTCTCTCTCTCCAATCCCTCTCTCTCTCTTCCTCTATATATAAAACCTTAGCCATGCAGCCGCCTTCCCCAACTCCTCTCCCATCGCGACGAACCCACACCAAACCCTAACCCTAGCTTCGAGATCTCACCGCCGACTTCCCCGCGACTTCACCGTCGCCGCCACCATCCCGTCGACCTCACAGCACCTTCCTCCTCTCGCTCTCCCGCTCTTCCCTGCACATGCGCGCAGCCCCGGCCTCGCCTCCAACCTGCAGGGCCTCGTCGTCGACGTCGCCTCCAGCCACCGACGACGCCGCGACTCCCTCTCCTCCTCCTCGTCGCAACTTCGTCGTCGCCTTCCCTCTACCCTCGCCAGACCACCGACCTGCAGCCGACCCTTCACCCAACGCCTGCACCTTCCCTGTTCGCCGGAGAAACGCGCCGGCGACCTCGTCGACGCCACCTCCGACCACCTACTTCCTCCCCCGACCACCAGAGCCGACCCCCTCTCCTCCAACTCGCCGCAGCACCCTATCCCGCGCACCCCGAAGCCTTCAACCCTCGCTGCAGTCGCTGCCGTCGCTTCGCCGGCGTTCCAGCGCCGTCGAGCTCGCCGGGGGCACCTGGTATACCTCTCTGTAAGTGTCCCCTTTCCTTCCTTTGTGCAAATCATACCCCTTGCTGGTCGTAGTCGCTTGCATCCATCGTTTTGCTAACTTCGCTCCCTTTTGTCGTTGCCGGAACCCGACCGTGCCGTCTTGGCGAACCCGACTCTCCAGCGAAGCCCCCCTGGTCCGTGTGATCCCGTTGACCTCTGTTGGGACTCGATCCGTGGCCCGTGCTATCTTATCGCGTTTTCTGCCGACTTTGCATCTGTGTTCCAGTTTGCAGACCGTCGAGGCAAGTATCTGAATACTTGCTTGAACATGCTTGCGTGCGAGATCTAGTCTTGCCACGCAATTTAATTCACACTATTTAATACCGTAGCTTAATGATGGCATTTAATATCGTGTTATTGTTGTTATCTGTATAATGGAATCGTTATAACCGTTCCTCGGAATTATTTAACCCACATCAATCCATGCTTTAACTAAATAAAACGACTGGATCATACCTGCTTGAACTGTTAAACCATTCTTGAGATAATTATTATATTTAGTATAATTTCATGTAGTTCTTAATTTATGATTGCGGATATTGCTTCACCGTGGGGCTATTGCACCCCAAAGGTGCGTAAACCGGCTAATATGAAAATACAAACATCACTGTGTTCACATAGAATAATATTGTTAGTTACTGTTCCTGCGTTGTTCATTATTCGTTACTATACCTGTTATCAGCACATACCTGATTGCATTACATATTGACCGATCTTGATACACCTGACACATGTACTGATACACCGGACACGACACCATGTACATATCGACTCTACCTGTTGAAGGTAACCTGACCTGTTACCTGATCTCATGCCTAATGCCGATAACCCTGATCTTTCCTGCTGTCGATCCAGACAGACCTACTTTTACTTGACTTTGTGTTGGCATTAGCCCTTGACTACTGAATACCTGACCTGACATACATAGCTTGGGGGTATGGGGAAATCAAAGATGAACCTGACTTGTAACTCGACAGTTCACTACCGTTCGAGCGTACACATTCCTTTCTGTGCCTTACGGCATGTCTCGGCTGCCGCCGAGAATATTGTGGCCGTGATCCCGGGTATGTACGGGGTAATACCGAGTGTACACTTTCCTTTCTGTGCCTTACGGCATGTCTCGGTTTCAGCCGAGAATATTGTGGCCGTGGTCCCGGGTATGTACGGGATACTAATACTTTCCTTTCTGTGCCTTACGGCATGTCTCGGCTGCCGCCGAGAATATTGTGGCCGTGATCCCGGGTATGTACGGGATACTATTGAGTTACATCGACGATTCATCAATTGGTTTCAAAGACTATAGAGTAGAAAACCTGATAGAACAGTTTAGTCACCACTGCACATCACCCTGCTTATTACTTCTTATTACTGCTTTATTCATGTTCATGATTGCATTGTTTATTACCATGTTTATGCTATATACTTGATATCATGACGCGCTGACGTCTGGGTTTTGCATGGCCCAGATTCCATACCTTTGACGTCGACCGAGCAGGAGTACTTCGGCCAGCAGGCTGAACAGTGAGTCCTTAGGATTTAGTTTATTTATTGCTTTTCGTTTCCAGATGTGAGCCCGTATTATGGGACGTACTGTTTATTCATTGTATTGGATCATTAGCTTCCGCACTTATTGTTTATTGATTCTTGTTAATCTGGATTTGGACATGTATTAGTTTAGTTTATTTTACCGTTCTTGATATCTCGACAACCGTAATGTGACTGTGGACCGATGCGTTCTACCCACAGGTAGCATGGTTGGCTATGTCACGTGCCCAATTTTGCATACTCTGGGAAGCGGGGCGTGACAAAACCCATTGGATGCAAGTTGATATATAAAAGAAAACATGAAGTTGATGTAAATGTGGATATATTTAAATCTCGCTTAGTGGTAAAAGGTTATACTCAAAAATAAGAAATTTATTATAAGGAAAAAAATTCTTCTGTTGTAATGTTGGAGTCCATTAGGATCTTATTAGCCATAGCAGTATATTATGACTATGAGGTATCGCAAATGGATGTGAAGACTACTTTCTTGAATGGATATCTTGAGGAAGATATTTACATTCAACAACCAGGAAGTTTTGTATGTAAGACTCAAGAAAGTATGGTCTGTAAATTGAACAGATCAATATATGGACTTAAACAGGCTTCTAGAAGTTAGAATATTCGTTTTGATGAAACGATTAAGGAATATGATTTCTTCCAAAATCCTGAAGAGCTTAGTGTGTATAAAAAGCAACAAAATGATTCCATTGTGTTCTATAGGTGTAATTTATTGCATATCTGTATTTACCTTATTTTATCCATTTAATACTACTCGAGATATGTTTTGTGAATAAATGCAGATTATAGGGTCTCATGTGTAAAAAAATACACAAAAGATGAACTTACGTGTGTTGGACGGACGCAAAAAAGTTAATGAAGAAACGGATACAAAAGTCGAGTCAAAGAACCAAGCAGCCATACCAAATTGGGAGCCATTTGAGCCAAAAAAAAGCCGGCTAAAAGCTGACTTGCGCAAGCGATTCACTGCCCTTTAGTCGAGTTCGGTCTTGATTTTTCACGTGCATCTCATGGTTTAAAAATTATACGTTTCTATCTCTTGTAATCGGCCAGAGAGCCTATATATACTGCTATAGATTTAATTCAGGGTATTGATCTTCTCTTTCAGTTCATAGTAGTCTAGGGTTTGCGAAGATCAAAAGTTTTGTAAGTTAATTTCTTAATTTTATGTAATGAATTTCCATTTTAGTATTTGCTTTTATTCTTATGCTATGAGTAGGCAATTTTCTCATCCAGATTTTATGACCTTAGATCAATGATTGGTGATTGTTCTTAACTGATTGTTTTTTTTATATGCTTATGACAACTCTATTAATTATAAATATCAATCTTTATAAATATATCACCGATAAACTTGATGATCTCATGATTGACAACCATGAGATCTCATTAGGGGAACGGATGTAAAAGAAGGTTTTTTATAGTTTAGAATTGATCTAATTAATTTAGGGTAAGCAGTCATCTTGACTTGATGATATTGTAGTTTTCGATTTGTTGACAAGTAAGTTTTGATATGATGGTCAGCCTTGTCGATTAGACTGGAACAACAAACCTGAAATATTGGGTTGCTTGAATACATTTAGGAAAACTGTGGATGTCTAGAAAGGATCCGACATTTTCATATTGATTAGAATAAGTTTACTATTCAATCCCATTAAAGCGTCAAATCCTGTACATGAATTTTGGAAATTGTTTTTTTCAAAATTATATTATTATTTATTTATTTTCGAAATGAATTTATTGTGTTCTTGGGCAATTGAAGATTTAGGTTTGAGCGATTAGGTAATTTTATTCCGCTCAGTTAAAAGACCTAAAGAAAAGTAACTTGATTTTGGAAGGGATTGCATGTAAATTAATGTTAATTATTATCTCACATTATGAAGAATCTATATGAACAATTGGCGTGATAGGAGTTTGATTGTTAAATTAAATTTTTTAATTGATTAATTGCGAATTAATTGAGATTAACAATTGGTTCTTGATATGAGACCCAATTAGTCCCACCGTAAAGCCTTAAGCTAGAAGAGCAAACAAAAATAAAGAAGAGAAGAAGTAATATAACACAATATGTTGTGTTAGGGACTTTAGTCGCACATTAGAAAATTAAAGAAAATGTATTGTACCACAACCCTATAAAAGGATGGCTATAGTAGACCATAAAAAATAAGAGAAAAAAATAATTAAAAATTATTTAAACCTTCCACTCTTAAAATAAAAGGGTTCCTATCGGCCTAATTTTGGTTTGTCTTCTACGCAAGGTGGTGGACCAAATTGGAGGGTTCTGCAATTGTGCTAGGTTCAAAAGATTATTATTTTGCTGACAGATATTTAAATCTGTAAAGGCATGTCTTTTATCATTTGTATTGTTGAATTCTTAGAGATCATATACATTGTTTTCACTGCTATACACATATGATATCCTTCATAATTAACATTGCATTGTTTAGAAATATAAACATCATGGCAGGAGCTCCAAGAGGATCTCCATCTTCAAATTCTCCGCAAGCTCCCTCGAGGAGATGCAATCCGAACTGGGTTCTAGCAAAAAACCGGAAGGGCTTGTGGACGCAACGTCACGGTTACATACATAGAAAATTCCAATACCTAGTTCCGATTATACCGTAACCGTATTTTTATAAATAATTTCCCAATATTTTCCCCCTAAAATTTCTACATAATTTTCTTTATTTTTCTAAAACCTAACTTCTAAACTTTTACCCTAATTAAACCCTAACCCCTTATTATATTTTTTCCCAAACCAAAACCCACAGCCCTGGCCCAAACTCTCTCAACTAAATCCTAACCTTTACCTAACACCCGACCCGACCCACGCCGGACCCGACTCCTTCTCCCCCTTCTTCTTCTTCTCCCTCGTTCTTTCCCTTTTCCCGCTTCTTTTTAACCCCAACGTTCCTCCTCTTCTCGTGCCGCGACGACTGTGCCCACCTCCACAAGACTCGCGGCCCATCGCCAACGAACTCCCCGCAATCTCCTCCTTCCAACGGTTTCCCCTCTCTCGTTCTCGCCGCGAGACCCGCTCCCCCACGTCCTCGACCTCACTCCTCATCACCGACAACCCCCCAGCTCCTCTTCCTTCAACTCGAGCTCACCACCACCACGAACCCACCACCACCTTATCGATGAGCCTCCTCCTCCGACCATCCCCATCACCTCCTCTCCTCCACTGCCGACGAACCACCACCGTCGGAGCTACACCTCTCCTCCACTGCACCCGAACCTACTGCCCACTGCACCCCCACTCCATCGCCGCAGCCTCCACCAGCTCCACCTCACCGAAGAGCCCCGACCCCCGCCATCATCTCCTCCCCTCCAAGCCAGCTCCCAAACTCCCTCACTACAACTCTGGCCGCCACTCTAGCCTATCCCCACTCTCCCTTTGTCGCCATAAAGATCGTCGTATAACCGTAGCTCACCCTCATACCCTAGTTTCCCTTCCACTTCTTCTCACCTCCCTCCAACACCTTCCTGCATACCGCCAGCAACACCAACTCCAAGCTGCCACCGCTGCAAACGCTATCGGCCCCTCCCTTCCATCGTCGTCACGCTAGCAACACCAATCCAAGCTCACCTCACCGCTGCCCAGAACCCACTTTTGCACCCGTGCCCAGACCAATGCTCGCTGCCTGTGCTGTTGCGGCTGCTTGTGCTGCTGTTGTTGTTGTGCCATCTAGTCGTCATCGTCTGGGCCTCTGTCACCTATTCAACAGACCCCTCATCGCCATTGACGTCGTCATCATTATTTCCCTAGCTGCTGCTGAGCCACCGCCTGAGCCCTCTGCGCCGTCGGCCATCTCCTGAGCCATCGCCGGGACTCCTAGCCAACGAGTCTCCACGCACCAAGGACGAGCCGAGCTCCCAACTCCAGCTCCAAGCTGAACCCTACACATTGTCGTCACCGCAGCTGCTCTATGTCGTGTTGCTGTTGCTGCCGCCATTCACCGCCGCTGTCGGAGTCGTCGACAGCTCGAACATCGTCAGGTAAGTGAAATCCCTATTCACTTGTTTAACATGCTATGATAAGCATTAGCTAAAGAGATTATATGATAGCCAGATATATAAATAAATATAATTGGATCGAAACCTATGCTTGAATTTCGTGTAGCGAATCATCGTGTCGCCTTACTTGAGTAGAACCCGACTGGGGCTTATTACTATGTTTGTAACGCGTGTAAATTAAGTGGTTAACATCTAATTTATTTCGTTAGAAGAAACGTTAGTTTCGATCGATGGCTGAATGTTGATCTTAGGTGTTCGATACGAATCCTAAGCGAAAACCTACTCTAATATGGCGGAACTCACGATATTTAGAGCCTAACACTGTTAACAAACATTCTGTAGAAATTTGGTGGAAAATCGATATCGTTTTCACACATATAGTGACGCCTTAGCTTCTATACCGAAACTCGCATTTTACCGAATACTTGACACCGTTAAATTTATAATTAATTCCAGAGAAATCCAAACGCGGTGTGCATGGGTTCGTTGTGAAGGGTAATGCATAGTATTTAACACGACATGTAGCTCTACTGTTAGATATATCCTAAGAATATCGAAAACAAGGAACTTACCTGACCTTGGACTGCAGTCCAAAGCAGGAACTTACCCTGACATGCTTTTATACACCTGAAATATTAATGTTTAATTGTGATAGCGTGCGGAGCCATTTACCGTTGGATATAAAGTTGTTTTATCTTTCCAATGGTACCAGTTTCACTAAAATCCAGTATCATTTGGTATTTAAATCATATTTTAAACGGCTGACATGTACGGAAGATTTCTGTCATTTCAGTTTGCACCCTTCATCAGTAATCTAATCATAACTCCTAAACCAAGATGACTATTGTTAATCTGTCTAATGCTTTGGAAACATAATAGATAAATCTAAATATTATCTAACTTTAGCGTTGCTTAATTATGCTCCCAACATGGAGTAAAATGTGTTACGAAACGGACTTCCAATTCAGAAATTGGATTTCCAGCAGTAAACACTTAAAATGAAATGACCATAACCCACAAACCTGAAACCCGATTGACTCGAAACCAATTTTACCATATAGATAATTTAATACTCTGTGTACACATTTTATATTATTTCGCCAAATTATACACGTATGATTTTATGTGGTTTTCTAATCCAACCGATACCGGTTGCTCATATGTTTATAGCAATGCATTTACTGTATTCCCATCATGTTGCATGACCGTTACACTCTTCGTAAATAGTGTTCGTTTGCAGTGACATCCTAGTGACCTTTTTACCTTACCAAGTGATAAATGTTAGTGATTGGATTGTGGCAAGTACGTTAATGTAAAAGCGTGAATGAATAAGTGAAGTGACACGTACTTGTACATAATTAGCGGAACCAGTTAATTATTGCATTGTCGACGTCTATGGGGAATATATAAGTGTAACTATAACTGGTATGGGACGGTTATGGAAACACTTATATTAGTGTTATAGGTAATACGTCGAGTACTGTCCATTTATCTTGGATATCAGTTGAGACATGCTTGATGGAGATCCTGTCTCCAGTTCTCGTGTAGACTTGTCATGGAGCGACTAGTGTTTGGATTCCTGATCGGTGTCTAATGTAGACTGCGGGGGTGGGGTAGTTTGAGTGTGAGTTCGATCAACGGAATCTCAGGAGTCCCACTGCCGGCATATGTAGTGATTTCGGGAGTCGTATGGATGATATTACTGATTATTAGCGAGCGTGATTCGGGCTCGTGTTTCCTTGCCCCTGGGACCTACCCTTGGGTTGGGGATGCTCCTGCGGTGGTTGACGCTCACACTTGGACTGACGATAGTTTTAGTGAATTGGACAATGAGACTTAGAGACTGATTGCTTAGTGACATAGATATTGTATTGATTACTGATCTGATACACTTGCGTTATCGTTACATGTACCGGTTATTTCATGCTCGCGTCATCACTCTATGTTACTGCTTTATGTTTATCATCGTTGCACATTATATTCATATATTTTGCTATTGTGTCGCTCTGACGACCTGAGTATGCATGCTCAGAGTGAGGAGTGGATTTAGCTTGGATCAGGACCTGCCTTAACTCGAGGATACCGCGAACGTCTAAATTGGCGACGCCAGCGCTATCTTTTCCTTTAACTCTATCTGGTTAGTTGTATATCTGTTTTGATAGAATTAGTGACTGTATTTCTCATTACTTGTGCTATGATTATTGATTACCACGCAATGCTAGAAGCCGAAGTGTAACTACGGCAGGATGTTTCCTTGACCGTAGGAGCATGGCTGTCTTGTCACCCCTCGTATTCCTTATTTTGGTAAGTGGAGCATGACAACAATGCTCAGAGTCACGGGTAGATACAAAGGCACGGATAGACTCAAGATGAAGAAGCAAACACTTGCAAGCAAAACTATTGGTCAATTGCTCGCAACTTCAATCTTTATTGTTGAGAGAGTGCATGAGTTTTGAGGTGTATCGTGATCATAGGTACTCATATTAGGGTTAGGAAATTAGCTATTGTGAACATGGTACCTCCAAACTATTGTCGATGATTATTCTCATTGTACATGCTCTATATTTAAAATTCATTCTCATATTCAATTTTTTGGGGTTGGTTTAAACGCAATTTAATTCTTTTTATTCAGAAATTTGGACCAAAAATGGTTGTTAACTCCTTAATATTACCGCTGCTATATGTTTTCCCAAGTCTCTTAGCGCTGTTGATCAAAGAAGTTGTGTCGATACGCAACAATAAGATGATATTGTAGAATACAATGGATGTGAAATTAAAATCGGTGCATTGTGATGTAAAGATCCTACAACAGTTTAAAAAGACACATACCATTCCAAAAGTCACATATGATTTCTAAAAGTCTACAGCTAGTTATTGAAAAGATCTCACGTAAATTCATACTTTTTATATATCTAAATATATAGTTTAAAACCACATCTGGTGACCAACCGGTGATGGTTTCAGCAACAAGGATTATTCTCTAAACATTGTTTATGTGCACGGACACAAAATCCACACTTGCGAGCATTCACCATACATTGTTTTCGGGATTTTTGGGTGCTATATATAGCAAAAAAATATTGAAAAATTGAAGAAATAGAAAATTTCAAGATTTTTGAAATTTTCGATTTTCTTATGCTATATGGCATGCAAAATAATCAGAATGGAAGAAAAAAAAAATGTTTTTGAATATTTTTTGTTTGTTTGTGCCCATGCAGATTGCGATATTTTTTAAAATCCTAAATATTTTTTATTTCTTCGAGTTTTTACAAGTTCACACGAAAACCGCAGAAGTTTCCAAAATCTAAAAAAGTTCAATTTTCTTTATTTTTTCTATATTTTGCATGCTGTATCAAAAGAAATTGAAAAAAGTTCCAAAAATCCAAAATATCCCTTTTAATATTTTTCGATATTGTAATGTGATAATACATGAAAATCGAGAAAATTTTTAAAATCATAATTTTTTTGTTATCTTGGGTTTTAAAATATTTTCCTTGGTATAGCACACGAAAATCATGAAAATTTAAAAATATTCTAGAATTTTGTGTGGTTTTCAAACTTTCAAAAAAATTCTCGCTAATATACGAAAATCGCGAAATTTTTAAAAATATAAAAAATCTTTGTTTTCTTCGGTTTTTCAATATTTTTCTTTCTATATAGCACACAAAAATAGCTTAACTTTAAAAATTATTGATTGTTTTCTATGTTCTTTGATTTTATAATATTTTGCATGTTATATATATACCACACGAACATTGCACAATTTCCAAAAATCTCAAATTTTACTATTTTCACTACTACAAATATGGTTTGCCCCTACGGATTTATCGGTAGAGGCAACCCACTGCCCCTACGGACATATACGTAGGGGCGAAAAAAGACCCCGTAGGTGCAAAGGCCGCAGGTGCAAGTTGAGGTCCTGAACATGCCCCTACGGATAAATTTATGCCCCTACGGATAACTCAGTAGGTGCTATAGCCCCTACGGAGTACCCCGTAGGGGTAATAAAATCATATATTTAATTTTTTTTTTGAATATATTGTATATACCTACGGATATACCCGTAGGTCCTATTAAGTCCCCTACGGATACAGCCGTAGGGGATATAAAGTAGCCCCTACAAATATATCCGTAGGGGCCACTCCCAACACACTGCACTGAGATCGGGGGGAAAATATCAGGGAACCTGATATTTTGCCCCTACGGTTATATACGTAGGGGATAAACAGTGGCCCCTACGTACATATCCGTAGGGGCACCCCCAACACCCTGCACTGATATCAGGTGGGAAAATATCAGGTTTCCTGATAGTTTGCCCCTACGGAGAACGCCGTAGGGGCATCATATATACCTACGGATTAATCCGTAGGTACATTTTGTCTGTATTTTTTTTTAAAAAAGGGCTGCTAGATTTTTTCCCGCCCTGTGCACAATACTATATACATCAATCAAATCATATATTGCAGTATTCATAATCACATCCCACGCATATATATAATATACAAAAGAAACCCAAAAACTGAATATGATATAAATTCAAACCAATATCAATATCGTTTCAAAATGTAGTACAATGTGATATAAATAAATACATGTTTCAAAAAATAAGAACCAAAAAGCTACCCTAGTTCGGTCCAGCTCCACCTCCGAATAACGTTAAAATAACGCGCGCCTGCTCCTCGGTAAATACACTCTCCAATGCTATAAATAAGGGAGTCTGAGCGGCATGTGGAGCTGGTGTTGTGGTCTGCGCAGCCGCCATCGAGGTAGTCGCTTGCGGAGCCGCGGCTGCGGGAGTCTGAGTGGGCGGTGGAGCTACAGGAGCTGTCTGCGGAACCGCAGCCGATGTAGTGGCTTGCGGAGCCGCAGCCGAAGGAGATGCATGTGGAGGCTCGGCCGATCTACCCTGTCGCGTCTGGACATAACGTGTGTAAGAAGCGTGTAAGAACTGTGTATTATTCGAATTCGTTTCATTATTAAGTTATTTCGAAACCCTGTTTGGATATCTAGTTTGGAAAAGCGTTGTTTATTTTAATTACATATGTATGCATGATTAATCAAACTTAATTCTAAAACCAAAAAAGCTCAAGCTACGTACTAATTATGGATATGTTGATATGTATATAATATGAAATGATATTTTACTATAAAGTAGTATACATACCAGCATCTCCTTCAACTCCTGAACGGTGGCCCTCAAGCTATCCAGCTATACTGTCGCGTAGACTATACGACGGTTGTTAGTATCGAGCTATACTGTCCGATATTTAACAACCTTCGTATAGTTTTAGGTCACGACGAGCATCGCACGTATGTTAACCGATAGACGGGGACTAAGTGGCGCTTTTAGTTTCATATACGGGTATCGATGGGAATATGAAGGTTTCATATCATCATCGAGTATCATATATTGGTTTTAACCCAAACATCTCGAGTCGCTCTCTGATTATGCGTTTGTATGTATGTGTTCCGGCTGTCGGGGGTAGGCTTCTATCCCATTAAGAATGTATAGAGCGAACGCCCATCACTTGTGCTTTCAACCGTTTCGAGTAAATTTCGGCAGCACCTCCCCGCTGTTCTCCGAGTACACTGTAATAGAATAGATAATCATTTCAAAGCTGTGAAACAACGTTGAAATGAACATCTAATCTATCTTTGTACACGGAGAACCAGCGGAAAGGTACCGACGAAATATCTCGAAACGGATGAAAACACAAGTGAATGAAGGCGTTTGCTTTATACATTCTTAACTTGTCCACACGGGACAAATCTATGGGTTACCATACGATTGAATTTTCTCGTCGCGTAGACTATACGACGGTTGTTAGTATCGAGCTATACTGTCCGATATTTAACAACCTTCGTATAGTTCTAGGTCACGACGAGCATCGCACGTATGTTAACCGATAGACGGGGACTAAGTGGCGCTTTTAGTTTCATATACGGGTATCGATGGGAATATGAAGGTTTCATATCATCATCGAGTATCATATATTGGTTTTAACTTGAACATTTAACGTGAATAAGTTTTACGTTTACGTTTCGTTATTAAGAGTTCGAAATTTCATGTTTAGGGTAAATTTTTCTTGCGTTTGTGGTAAAGTTGTACGTTTATGTTGTCATCGAGTATCCTATTGTAATGAACTAGTGTATCCTACTAAATAAATTAGTGCACCATAAACCTAAATAACCCAAATTAACCTAATTAACCACAATTAACCATAATTGTTACCCTAACACAAATTATCACTAATTAACCCAATTTACCCAAATTAACCTAATTAACCCTAATCAACCCAAACTTAACCAAATTTACCCAAATTAACCAAATTAAGCCTAATCAACACCCTAACCTTTTCAAATTATCACTAATTAACCCAAATTAACCCTACACTGCAATTAACCCAAATTAACCATAGCCTCTAACCCTAAACATGACCCTAACCCTAACACTAACCCTAACCCTAAATACCATAACCCTAACCCTAACCCTTAACCCTAACCACAACCCGGCCAACACCAATCCCAACCCCAACCGAACCCTAATCCCAACCCCAACCCCAACCGGCCCCAACCAAACCCTTACCCTAACCCCAACCCCAACCCCAATCGAACCCTAACCCTAACCACAACCCGGCCAACACCAATCCCAACCCCAACCGAACCCTAATCCCAACCCCAACCCCAACCGGCCCCAACCAAACCCTTACCCTAACCCCAACCCCAACCCCAATCGAACCCTAACCCTAACTGACCCGATGCCACCCCTACCCGAACCCAGATCCCTGAACCCTACCCCTAACATCATCAAAAGAGGGAAATAAAAGTATTAAATTAGAAGTAAAAATTGGAAATTTACTAACCGCGGTGGAGGAGACGACGGAGGAGGCCAGTAGTCGACGATGCGATCGGCGACGAGTCAAGCACGGTTGCGACGTGGAAGTCGACGAGTCAAGCACGGTTGCGGTGGCGAGGTCAGGATGAGGACGTCGATGGCCGACGAGATCGGGATCGAGACGCGGGAACGGTCGTCGCGAGGCGCGGAAGAATAAGAGAGAAGAAAAATTTGGGAACGGTGAGGGATTTTCTGTGCCTTTTTTTTTATTATTAACCCGTATACATGCCCCTACGGACTTAGCCGTAGGTTCTTTGTTTGCGCCACCGTAGGGCCAAACAACAAATTATGATTAAATATTTTTAAATTAAAATATAGAAAACCGTAGGGACAACAGTGGGCACCTACGGATTAATCCGTAGGGGCAATAAAAAGTTGCCCCTACGGATTCCTTTATCCGTAGGGGCAACCCCTATTTGTAGTAGTGTTTCTTACGTTTTTCAATATTTTGTATTATATCACAGGAAAATCATGAACTTTTCAAAAATCTTGTAGTTTTCTGCTTTCTTTAGGTTTGCAATATTTTGCTTGCTATATTGTACACGAAGTTCCCGATATTTTAAAAATCGCAAATTTTCCATTTCCTCAAAATTTTAATATTTTCCATGGCGCATGAAAATCGCAAAATTTTCAAAAATCTCAAATTTTTTGTTTTCTTCTTTTTTTTCAATACCGCTTGCTATCTGACAAACGAAAAATCATGAAGTTTCCAAAAATCCCGAAATCATCTGTTTTATTCAAATTTTCAATAATTTGCATGGTGTAGCAGACGAAAATCGCGGAATTTTCAAAAATATCAAAATGTTATTGTATCTTCGGTTTTACAATAATATTTTATATGTCCAAAATATTTTGCTTACATTGGCTTTTCTGTATCTTGCTTTATATATCACATGAAATTTTCAAATATACCAAATATTTCTTTTCTCTTCAAATTTTCAATATGTTGAATTCAATATTATACGAAAATCATGAATTTTAAAAAATCTCAAAAAAATTCTAATTGCTTTACTTTTTCAATATTTTGCTTGTTATAGCATATGAGAATTGAAAAATATTTATAAATTTAGAAAAACTTTTCTGTTTTTCAAAATATCAAAATTTTCTATTTACTTGGTTTTCATTATTTTGCATGATATATCGCACACAAAATCATGAAATTTTAAAAATATTTTGTTTTTGTTTTTCACTTTGGTTTTTCAGTATTTTGGAGGCTATAGCACTCAAAAAATTGCGATAATTTCAAAAGTCGTAATTTTCCAGTTTTTCGGTATTTTACTTATTATATCATGCAAAACATAAAAAAAAACCAAAATCTTTGCACACGAATGTTCGCCGCCAAAAATCTCTTGTCTCTCTTTATGGGAGAAGGATCTGGGTTTAAGGGGTCAGATCGATGCAGATCCGCCTGCCTCAGCGCGATGCATTGCTAAGACGCATATGGCTAAGGGATCAAGCAAATGCGACCGATATAGCGTGACTTTTCAGATTCACTCTTCGGAAAAGGCTTTTTTATTGTGGGGACTAGATTTTCTAAAAACGCAAGCCTCTGTAGTTAATTACCACTACTTATTAAACGTAAGAACAACACAAATGACAATAGCATATATATATATATATATATATATATATATATATATATATATATATCCAGCGGAAAAAGTATATAAAGACAACATTTGGAATATTTATTTCACAATCATCATATACGACATTGTACATCTCACTTTACATCTGTCTCTGCCGTCGGGAAACTATGTACTCAAACTGCTATTTACGTCCGTGGATTATATACGGTTTTATAAAATATATTATCCAAACCGTAAGGCAGTTATGGGAAAACATGTAGTATGTATTTGTAAGGAGAATTCCGTGGATGGTATACACCAGGTAGGACTTGACAGGTGGTAAAGCCCGATCATTGATCAGTACGTCCAGTGGGACTTAGTGAGAATATCAACGAGAGTCAATCTGGTAAACTCCTGTAGGTACAACATGCTTCAGGTGTTCAACTTTAATATCACGATTTGTAGGCTTCTGTGCCACTATGGTCATCCGTGGATTGTGTATGGTAGACTGTTATGATGCAATCCTTCACAGGGCATTTTGGTTTATTTGTTGGTATATTGCAGGTTTATAGATGACAGATGTGACATTGTTACATGAAAGGTATATTGTTGACTTCTATGTCACGATGGTGCCCGTGAATTGTATACAGTAGGTTGACATAATGTCATCCACTATAGGGCAGGGTGTAGCTTAAAGTCATCTCGGACATGGGTATTAGTTTAGAATCATGTCTGATATGGGTATTAGTTTAGGGTCATCTCGGACAAGAATGTTAGTTTAAAGTCATCTCGAACGTGGGTATTAGTTTAGAGTCATCTCGGATATATTCCAGTTTAGAGACATAATGATCCAAAATTTCCAGTTTAAGGACGTAGAGGTCCATTTTGGGGATTTGGTAGCCTGTGGATAGTGTATCACAAGATATTTTACTTGTCATAGGGCATGGACTGAGTTTTTATATTTATTGACTTCTGTGTCACGATAGACGCCCGTGGATCGTATATGAAAGCCGATTTTAAGCTAACCATAGGGTAAGTTTGGTTTTTAGAGTTTTTGACTTCAATGTCACGAAGGTTGCCTGTGGATCGTATACAGTAGGTTGACATAATGTCACCCATTGTAGGGCATATTTCATATATATTAGTTTAAAGTCGTTTCGGACATAAGTATTAGTTTAGAATCATTTCAGACATGAACGTTAGTTTAATGTCATCTTGGACGTGAGTGTTAGTTTAATGTCATCTCGGACGTGAATGTTAGTTTAAATTCGTCTCAAAAAATTCCAGTTTAAGGACGTAGAGGTCCAATTTGGGGATTTTAGCAGAGTTTTTTCAGTTTAAGGATGTAAAGGTCCATCGGCTCGGGACTTGGGGGTCCAATGTCGTGGACCTCAAGGGGTCTCCACTATTGGCTTTGATAAGGGCGGGGACCTTTGGGGGTCTACGCCATTGGCTTTGATAGAGGCGTGAACCTTGGCTTTTGCTTGTTTGGTTATTGTCTATTTGGCCATTTATCACAACTCTGAGATCTATTCTGGGTATTTATGGGTCTCCGACATTAACTATTTTGTCAACAAGTCATTCAAGGCCTTGAATATGTGTTGTATGAGACATGTCCAGTATACATATGTATATATTTTGTCCATTTATTCATCTTTCATCCATGTATATGCCCATGGAGTCCATTATTGATCTCACGAGGGATGACTCCGAAGACCATCCAAATACATGGGAATAATTCCCAGGAGTATTCAAAAAAGGATAACTTTTACAATCATCCCATGACTTTATTTTTAAAACCATCATAAGTTCATAACAAAGGATCATAAGTTCTATAGAACTTGTGTTTTAGGATAACTCTATTGAGTATCCTTCCAATTCCAAGTTTAAATATGTATGTGTAGCAAGTTCGAGATGAATCACCGATGCAGAGAGGATTTTGTAGAAGAAAAGTCCAATCATTCCATACTTACATAAATTCGAGTCTTCTCTTCTTCTTCTCCCTTTGAAAACTTGATTTTATGAGTGTTTTTTTTTGTGTTTTTAGTGATTACTCAGCAATTAACAGTGATTAACCCTCGCCTGGATGCATAGGAAGGATATTTATAGCCTCTGGGACGGTTTAAAACGCGGCAATGGACGTAGGCCACGAAATGAGGATGTGGAGGCATGGTTATTGCCACTTCCCCCCACGTTTGGCGGGGACCTCCCCGACGTCGGGGACCCTCTTGGCTTGATAGCGGGAACCTTCATGTCGGGGACCCCCCTTTAGCTTGATAGCGGGGACCTTCATGTCGGGGGTCGAGGACCACCTTTTGTTTGATAGCAGGGACCTTCATGTCGGTGACCCCTTTTGGGTGTCTTCATGGGCTTTTGAGCCATGTTTAATTACTCATGTAGCTTCATCAAGTGGGTATACTCTTTCTAAAACTGTAAGTTTGGTGAGCAGACACAAGCGTCGTCATCCAAAGCGAAACCAGTCTCATTCGGAGTGGGCCCACTCAATAAGATAGTTAGAGTAGATCTTCTTAGTATTTTTATAGAGGTCAACAACGAAAATTGTGAAATTTCTAAACTCTCAAAATTTTCTGTTTTCTGCATTACCCAATACTTTGCATATTGTGGCATTGACCCGCATGTTTGCTGGTTTAGAGATGATTTTTGCCATCACTAATTATTTATTTTTCCAGCGTTCATCTTTATCAGCACCCACAACACTGCTCGTGACCTTCATTCTCTTATTAGGGTTTCTTTGCGTCATTGCAGGAAAGCTTTGTGTGGACACATTGGGCAGGAGCGGCTTCTATTGGCTTTTATATTGGGAATCCCTTTGCTTGATTCATTTCTTCGCCACTATATTCCCTTCTGTCTTGTATCAGCTCCTATATGGCCGTATTTCTACATCGCAATTTAAAGTTGAAAGAAAAATTATACCGTAACGGATCAGGCGTTCATGTTTAATATTATCCTCGCGATTGTTTATCCTGCATTGTCTGGATTGTTGTCGTTTGCTTCTCTTGGAGATTGGAGCAGTCATTTCGCTAAAAAAAATTTGATTATTGGGATTGAGAATTAAGACGACGTGTCTATTATATTATTGTTAGATTATGAGATATTTGAATATAACTGTATTAGATATTATGATTATCATAAATCAAAGAAGTTCTGATTTATGTTATTGAGATTATAATTAGTGTGTTATATTGTTATGATTATTAGTTATCAGTTAGTTATGTTATGATTTATATATCTCTTAATAAAATTGATCGAGTTTATTGTTTTCTTATCAATTATGAGGTATAAGAATGTTTTGGTTCTTGTTGTGTGTATTGATGTTTGATGGCTGTAAGAGGCTGTTGAATGTAAGCATAATGGAATACTGTAATTTCCGGCCGGGGACTATGAAACATCATAAACTAGGTAGGACAAGGCCTCTTTCTGCTATGGATAGATTTTCACTCAGCTATGCATTCTTCTCTTCTGGATTAGTAACCTAATTTCGTATGTAATTTATATTATACATAATGCTGAGTTCAATTCAAGAGAGATTTAATTTCAGTCCAAGAGAGATTTAATTTTGACTGTTCAATTTTGCTAGGACTACTTTTTATCAAAGGTTGTTTGTTTGACATGTAAAGATGCACTCTATGTTATGGAAAAAGTAGAAATTTTGTGTATGTGCACTGCGCATCCGACATGAAAATCAAGGGATTTATTTGTGAATTTATCTAAAATAAGTTGAATAACAAGATAAACTATTTTTACACAAGGCCAACAGTTGAAAAGAAAGTTACAGAATTTTAATGCAAACTAATTAGTTGTGAAAAAAATGCACATGTTCAAATGTTATACCATCCAATAAGACTAGGAAATATGCTTTATTATCTTTTTTTAATTTAATTAACATACTTTAATACTGAAATGGCCGTGCCCTGGAAGCCCTTAACAGCTTGACTATTTCATTTAATTGGAAAACGGTATATGCTCTTTATAAAGTTGTTAATGTGATCCGGGCTTGTCGCTGAATTTCTTAATCTCAAAGTGTTCCCAAACATATATGCCTAAGTTTATCGGTTCTAGCTATTCCATAAACACTAAAAGCGGCCTCGGGTCTGTTCGGTTCGGGTATGTGCACCATAAGCCTGTCCGCCTGATCCATTTACAACTTTAGATGCATGAAACATTTAGGTGTTGTACCTGTCTCTTGCCAACCTTTTTACACAAAGCCTTCCTTAAATATGTTTAAAAAATAACTGGTGTAATGTATATTTTTATTTATAATTAATAGAATCAAAATGCCATTTCATCCTAATAATTAAAATTGTTGGAATCCAGTCACACATGAAAGTTATATACATTGAATAGTAATTCCTTTACATGTTTGTCATGAAGATACATTCTCCATTGATAAAATCAATTATTCATGGAACCATTTTCTGTATATATGGCTGGCTTTTATATCATTAATCTCTTGATAAATTATATACATTGAATAGTAATTCCTTTACATACTTTGCTTTGCAGATACATTCTCCATTCCCAAAATCAATTAATTCATGGAACCATATTATGTATATACGGAAGGCTTTTATATCATTAAATCTCTTGATAAACTTAGTGATTTCTAGATTCTTTGCATGCTAATGAATGTTAGGCCTATAAAAGGCGTCGTGACAATTTCTTTTCTCCCAACTCCATGAAAATAATTTGGCTTATGAAATTCCCGATACTAAATAAGCCTCGGTTTCTCTTTCATGGCGATTCCATCAAACCAGAAACCAAATATTGTAGAGTCTCAAAGATGTATGCATCCAATGTAAGTGTTATGTTTAATTTTTTTATCTATCTTTTATTTGACTGTTAAGCTTCGACTTAATTAATCTTCTCATAATCTAAACTTTCCCATCAAAATTGTGCAATTATGAGCAAATATATGGAAATTTGGCTTTTTACCAGTGGCTGACAATCTGATTTCAACCATCTTAGTATTGTATCTAAAATCTGAAACATGTTGGCACTATCTATTTTATGCAGTATATAGTACCATATTTTCTTATGTTTAAAGAAAAATACTTGGGCATAATTTCGTAGTATGATTTTTAAAAGAACAATTTCATGTAAGTTAAAATGCAAGGTGTGATTTTACTAATTTTAAAGACTATTTGGTGATATGGTATAATTTGCAACAAAAGATAAAAGAGGTTAGATTAGGAGAATTTTATTTTTGGTGACTTTTCCTAATCTTGGTTTTATTAGGTTTTCACGCTCCAATCTTTTATATTGGAAATACTCCTAATGTTTATTACAATTTCATAGCGACGATATTGAAGGCCACAACCGCATGCCAGATTTATCCTAATGTTTTATTACAATTATTTCCTGGGATACAGGCTTCAACTTATTCGATCCACTAGCAGTTTAAGTTTCTTTTCAAATTGCGGTCTTTATAATTATAAATCTATAATGAGGATCGCATCTCGCATTAGACTGAAGCGCGAACAAAACATTAGCAGAGTCAACCAACCCATGAATATAATTATAATTTATAAATCCCTTCACATTTTGTTTATAACTCAGTAAAATCGAAGTAGATAATTAACATTCCATTGTTTGGAAATTTAGATATCATGGCAAGAGCTTCCTGAGGATCTCCACCTACAGATTCTCTGCAAGCTCCCTTGAAGAGATGCAATCCGACTGGGGGTTCTATCCAAAAATTGGAAGGACTTGTGGAAGCAACGTCACGGTTACAGACATCGGCGATGCTCAAAGTCGCAAGTAGATACTGAGGTGGATAGACTCAAGATGAAGAATCAAAACACCTGCAAGCAAAACTGTTGGTCAACTGCCTGCAACTTCAATCTTTGGAGTTGAGAGAGTGCATGAGCTTAAGGTGTATCGTGATCATAACATAATTTAAATTAGCTATTGTGAACATGGTATCTCCAAACTAAATTAGTTATTGTGAACATGGTATCTCCAAACTGTGGATGATTATTCTCATTTTACATGTTCGATATCAATCTAAAGTTCATTCTCACATTCAAATATTATTTTTTTTGGTTGGTTTAAACACAATTTAATTCATTTTATTTGGAAATTTGGACCAAAAATAGTTGTGAACTCCTTAATATAAGACTACTATATGTTTTCTCAAGTCTCTTAGCCTCGTTGATCAAAGAAGTTGTGTAGATAAGCCACAATAAGATGATATTGTAGAATGTACAAGGGAAGGATGTGAAATCGAAATCAGCTTGTTGTGATGTAAATATCCTACAACGTTTTAAAAAGACAAATACCATTCCAAAGCCACATATGATTTCTGAAAGGATACAACTAGCTGTTGAAGAGATCTGCCGTAAATACATACTTTTTATTTAAATTGTTAAAACCATGTCTGGTGACCAATTAACCGGTGCGATTTTGCATGTTATATATCGCACACGAACATCACAAAATTTCCACATCTCAAAATTCATTATTTTCTTATGTTTTTCTAATATTTTGCTACTTACCACATGAAAATCACGAGATTTTCAAAAATCTTGTAATATCTGCTTTCTTTAGGTTTGCAATATTTTGCTTGTTATAACACACGAAGGTCATGATATTTTAAAAGATCGCAAAATTTCTATTTCCTTAAAATTTTAATATTTTGCATATTACAAGATTTTAATATTTTAAAAGATCTTGTAATATCTGCTTTCTTTAGGTTTGCAAAATTTTAATATTTCCTTAATATTTTATAAGTTTGCATTATTTTTAAAAATCGTGAAATGTTCAAAAATCTTAACAGTTTTCTTCAGTTTTTCAATACTGCCTGCCATATATAACAAACGAAAATCATGAAGCTTCCAAAAATCCCAAAATTATCTGTTTTATTTAAATTTTCAATAATGTGCATGCTCTAGCAGAAGAAAATCGTAAAATTTTCAAAAATATTTTTTATGTCCAAAATATTTTTTTTACGTTGGCTTTTCTTATATGTCACACGAAATCACGAAATTTTCAAATATACCAAATATTTCTTCTCTCTTCAAAATTTCAATATGTTGAATTCGATATCAAACGAAAAATCATGAAATTTTAAAATAAGTTTTCTGATTTCTTTAGTTTTTCAATATGTTGCTTGTTATATCATATGAGAATTGAAAAATATTTATAAATTAAAAAAAGCTTTTCAGTTTTTCAAAATATCAAAATTTTCTGTTTACTTCGTTTTCATTATTTTGCATGATATATAACACGAAAATCATGAAATTTTAAAAAATCTTTATCTTTTAGTTTTTGTTTTTTCCTTTGGTTTTTCAATATTATATTTGCTATAGCACTCGAAAAATTGCGATAATTTCAAAAGTCCCAATTTTGTGGTTTTTTTGTATTTTAATTATTATATCACGCAAAAAATAAAAACAGCGAAAATCTTTACACACAAAAATCGTGAAATTTTCAAAATTCTCAAAATTTTCTGCTGTCTTCATTCTTCAATATTTTGCATGTTGTGGTATTGACCCGCATGTTTGCTGGTTTAGCGATGATTTTGGCCATCGCTTATTTATTTTTCTAGTGTTCATCTTTATCGCCACCAACAACAATGCCCGTGACCTTCATGCTCTTATTTGGGTTTCTTTGCGGCATTGCGTGAAAGATTTCTGTGGACACATTGGGCGAGAGCAGCTTGTATTGGCTTTTATATTGGGAACCCATTTGCTTGATTCATTTCTTCGCCAATATATTCCCTTCTGTCTTGTATCAGCTCCTGTATGGCCGTATTTCTACATCGCAATTTAAAGTTGAAGGAAGAATTATACCGTACAGGCTCAAGCGTTTCATGTTTAATATTATCCTCACGATTGTTTATATATCCTGCATTGTCTGGGTTGTTTCCGTTTGCTTCTCTTGGAGACTGGAGCAGTCATTTTGCTAAAAAAAAACAAGTCCTTTGATTATTGGGGCTATGAATTAAGACGATGTCTGTGATATTATGAGGTATAAGAATATTATGGAAAAACTTGAATTTTTGGGTATGTGAACTGCGCATGCGACATGAAAATCAGGGAATCTATTTGTGAATTTATCTATAAGCTGAATAACAAGATTAACTAGTTTTACACAAGGCCAACAGTTGAAAAGAAAGTTACATATTTTAATGCAAACTAATTAGTTGCAAAAAAATTCATGTTCAAATGTTATACGATCGAAAAAGACTAGGAAATATGCTTCATTATCTTTTTTAATTAATTAACATACTTTCATGCTGAAATGGCCGCAACCCTAGAAGTCCTTAACAGCTTGACTAATTCATGTAATCGGAAAACAGTATATGCTCTTTACAAAATTGTTAATGTCGCTGAATTTCCTAATTTGAAAGTGTTCCCAAACATATATGCCTAAGTATATCGGTTCAAGCTATTCCATAAACACTAAAAGCGGCCTCGGGTCTATTCGGTTCGGGTACATGCTCCATAAGCCAGTCCGTCCGATCCATTTACAACTTTAGGTGCATAGAACCTTTTTACAGAAAGCCTTCCTTAAATTAGTTTTCATAAATGACTGTTGCAATGTATATTTTTATTTATTATTAATAGAATCAAAATGCCATTTCATCCTAATAATTAAAATTGCTGGAATTCTGTCACGCATGAATGTTATACGTACATAGTAATTCCTTTAAATATTTGTTATGAAGATACGTTCTCCATTGATAAAATCAATTATTCATGGAACCATTTTCTGTATATATGGCTGGCTTTTATATCATTAATCTCTTGATAAATTAGCGGTTTCTAGATTCATTGCTTGATAATGGATGCTAGGCCTATAAAAGACGTCGGTGAGAATTGTTTTTCTCTCTAGTCAATGAGAATAATTTGTTATGTTAAAAGAAAAATGCAAAAGCATAATTTTGTAGTATGATTTTTTAAAAGAACGATAGCATATAAGTTAAAATGCACGGTGCGATTTTGCTAATTTTAAAGACTGTTTTTGGCGATAAGGTATAATTTACTACAAAAGACAAAGAGGTTAGATTTGGAGGAATTTTTGTGATATCTGATCTTGGTTTTATTAGGCTTTCGCTCTCCAATCTTTTAGATTGGAAAAACTCGACATGTTATTACAATTTCGTAGCGACGGTGATGGAGAACACAACGGAGAAAGAACTACGGAACTCTTGGGACTGATACATAGTGATGTATGCGGTCCGATGTCTACAGATGCAATGGATGAGTACTCCTACTTCATTACATTCACTAATGATATCTCTCTAGGTTCGGATATGTATTCCTATTGAAACAAAAATCTAAGATTTTGAGAAATTCAAAGAATATAAGAACGAAATAAAGAACTAAACAGGAAAAAGTATAATCCTTCAATCTAATCGAGGAGAGAAATACTTAAACACGGAATTTCTCAACCATCTAAAAGTGAATAGTATTCTTTCTTTGTTTACTCCTCCGTATACACCACAGCCCAACGGTGTATCGGAGTAGAGGATCGCACCCTATTTGATATGAGACACTCTATGATGAGTAGTACTGAGTTATCTCTTTCATTCTGTGGATATGCGCTTGAGACAGCGACATAATTATTGAATGATGTTCCAACCAAATTCGTGCCTACTACACCGTTTGAAATACGGAATGGTAAGAGATCATATCTTAAATGGTTAAGATATGGGGTTGTCCTGCTTGTATTAAAAAACAATATCTGGACAAACTTGAGTCACGATCAGTTCTGTGTAAGTTTGTGGGATATCCAAAGTATTCGGCTGGATATCTCTTCTACCACTGATGGAGATTTTCTTATGTCTCTCAAATTTAGCCGCAAGTGCATAGTTATTCATTATATTACTTACGGATTGATCCACAAGGTAGCGTGTGAATTTTAATTAATTTTAAAATGAATTAAAATAAAAGATTTGGTTTAACCTAATTAAAAGCATATAAAGGAAATTAAAGCTGCAAATTTAAAAAGATAAGATTCAAATAGAAAGATCTAGGGTTTTGAATTATCTTTACTAATTATGGTGTTCTATAAGATATCTATTCTAATTTTCCATATTTAAATTCATTGCCTAACAATTGCAAGAAGGCATAGAGAATATGTTCATCATAATAAAATATCAATCAATCAAGAAAGTATAAATTATATGATCATGGCAATACCCTATCAATCTATAAAATCATCTAGTAAGGAATTTAAATATAAAGTTCTAATTAATATAGCAATAGTTAGATCTACGTTTATACTAAATAAACAAAAAGTTTGTCAATCAATGGTTTATCTTGTTTTATCGGTATAGCCTAATCTTCTTTAGATCAATTAGGTTGAATCTATTTTGATAAAAAATCCATCTTACCTTCCTTAATTAGTTTTCTAGGTCGTTAATCTATCATTAAAATATAAAATACCATCTTTTCCTAAACAAGTTTTATGGACACCAATCAATCATTAACAAGTCCAGTTTATTAGCATGGTATAAAAAAGTAGTAAAATTTTTATCAAGAGATTCATCATTAAAACCAATAGAAAAGAATAGAGAAGATAAAACAAATACACATGATAACAAGTATAATTCAAAAACCCTAGCAATTAAATTAGCTACTGATAATATAAGAAAAAAATAATCAAATAAAATAGACTTCATATTAAGAATAACTTTACAAAATATTCTTTGATCTCTTCCAAAACCCTAAAACAATTAAACCATGGAGAGATGAAACCCTAAAGAGGCTATACAGCAGAATATATAGGCTTTCTGGAAAATCTAAGAGCAGTGTACGGAAGATACGCAAAGATACAAAAATCTCCTGAAATTTCATTTCCCGAAGCTTTGGAAAACCGACCAAATTTCGGCCAAAACTCAGTTTTAGCCGGTTTTTGGAAAGATTTGAGCTCCAGATTTTTTCCCATATATTTATCTTGACTTCGAGAATCTTGGTCCGTGCGTTATTTTTGATAATTTTCTCCCTTGTCTCTGTTTAAGCTTACATAAGTCCACATCGAACTCACCTAATCTGTCTTTTGCGTACTTTTCCCTTTTAACCCTGTAATCTGCAATATTTGACAAAACATACCCGAAAAAGCATAAAATAGGCAAAATAAAGATAAATATGGTTATTTAAATGTGCATTAAAATACACCAATCAACCACGTCGAGGAGCAAAAGGTGTTTGTTTCTCGACATGCCACCTTTTTAGAAAAAGGAATTTCTTACAAAACAAATTAGTATGAGAGCAGTAGAACAAGAAGAGATTTCAGAACCATATACTACGACTAAACATTTGGTAGAATATCAGGATTTGATAATCCCTGACGAACCTCAGCCATTTCGTAGAATTAGTAGGGTTCCTCATCTACCCGAAAGATACTACAGTTTTCTCATAGACCATGATAGGAAGGATTGCATCATGAAAGGTAATGACCCTATTAGTTTCGAGCAGGCTATCACAAGTGGGGACTCTGTGAAATGGCTAAATGCTATGCGATCTAAGATGGAATCCATGTACACCGACAAAGTATGGACTTTAGAGGTCGCTCCTGAAGGAGTAAAACCTATTGGGAGCAAATGGATCTTCGAAAAGAAGATCGGTGTAGATGGAAAGGTTTAGACCTTCGAAACTAGATTTGTAGCAAAAGATTTTCGTCAAAGACCAAGCGTGGACTATAACGAAATCTTTTCTACTGTGGCTATGCTTAAGTCCATCCGGATCCTACTTGCTATTGCTGTCTTTCATCATTATGAAATTTGGAAGATGGATGTCAAAATAGCCTTTTTAAATGGTGATTTAGAACAGAGCGTGTATATGACACAGCCAAAGGGCTTCGTAGACAGTGGGAGCAACGGAAAATGGTGAAAGCTGTTTAAATCTATGTATGGATTAAAGCAGGCATCGCGGAGTTAGAACATCTGTTTTGTTGTTGCATTTAAAGAGTTTGACTTCATCAAAAATATAAATGAACTATGTATATATAAGAAGTTTGTAGGGAGTGTTGTCGTATTCCTCTTATTGTACATGGATGACATTCTCTTGATAGGAAATGATATTCATATGCTGCAATTGGTCAAACTCTTCTTATCACAGAAATTCTCCATGAAAGACCTGAGTGATGCTTCCTATATTCTGGGGATTAAGATTTATATGGATAGATCTAAAAGAATGATGGGAATGTCCCAGTCCAGGTACATTGATACCATACTAAAAATGTTTAGTATGGAATATTTCAAGCGTGGTAATTTACCCGCTTGTCACGAAATCACCATCTCTAAAAAGATGTCTCCCAAGACTGATGATGTAATACCCGGTTCTTTTGTACACCAGTATCCGTATTTTTTTAAAGTGTTAGTTGCAAAATTTATTTAATTATATTTATAATTATTTTATTTGTCTTGAAACCCTAAACCCAAATCCTATTACTTATTCCTTTTTATTTTCCCATTTCCTATTTCCCCAGCCCAGCCCAAATACTTTTCCTTTTCCCTTTCTTTTTCTTTTAGCCCGAACCCCGGCCCATTGAAACCTAACCCTACATCTAATTCCCTTTTTATTTTCCAATTTTTTTCGCTCAGCCCAGCCACTCTCTCTCTCTTCTCGGCCCAGCCCACTCCCAAATCACTCGACCCGACTCCCCACTACCCGACCCGCTCCATCCCTCCCTCTCCCCACTTCTCTTTTTCCTGCATCTTTCTTCTTCTTCGTTTCCCACATCTCCGCTCCTCGACGCAACCGCTACCCATGACCTCGCCTGCGCGCGCGTTCCCTCCCACGACCCGCTCCCCTCAACGGATCTCTCCCTTCAACCTCTCTCCATCCTCCTTCTCACACCTCTCCCTCTTCTCTCTCTCTCATTCCCCGCGTCTCTCTTCTCTTTCCCCACGCAAGAACCCGCATCACCGACCATCACCGGCGACCTTCTTATCTTACCTTCCTCCACACCTCGCCGCCACTTTCCTCCTCACATCCCCGACGACGAACCCTGCACTGAGAAAACCCATCGCCTTCCCGAGCTCCTGCCCATCGCCAACGCCTGCACCCTCACCATCGATCGCCTATGACCTCGTTGTCGTTACCCTCTTCATCCCCCTGACGACCCACCTCGATCACCTCGTCGGACCTCCACCCCTCACCATCTCCTCCCTCGAGCGCCTCCTTCAACCTCCCGTTCTCTCTCCTTCTCACCGGCGCCACCGTCCACGACAACCACACCTTCGCCTTCGACCTCTCACGCCTCCTGCTGTTGCGCTCCCGAGTGCGATCTCCCTCTCGCCGAGACCCCTCTAGCTCGCATCATCTTCAGCCAACCCCCTTCATCGCCGCCCACCGCGACGACTCCTTCCCTGCACACCACCGAGTCTCAACACCCCTACACCTTTGCGTGCATATCGCCGCCACAAACCTCCTGCCATCATCACAAGCCCTTCCTTTTCGACCGTACCCGAGCTTTTCCCATTGCCGCGTCACCGGCCACCCGACTACTGTGCCCATCGCAACTCCGGCCCCCGTCTCCATCATCGCAAGCCCCGAGCACTCTTGCTACCGTGCCCAACAACCCTGTCTCCATCGCCGCAGCCGCAACCTCCAGCCGCCATCCAAGCTCGCCGTCAACTCGAGCTCGAGCCGAGGCCACGAACCCTAGCCGCGCTTGCGTCGCGATCGCGCCATTTCCGTTTCCGCTGCCGTACCGACGTCAATACGTCACCAAGCAAGTTTAATACTTAATTCATGCTAATTTTATCTATTACAATTCAATTTACCAATAAATTCCGCATATACTTTTCATGTGAATCGTTATAATTCAAGTGTTCGATGCAAAACCCGAATGGAAAACCCCGTTAAATTGACGGCAACAAATAACATTTGATGGCCCGAGTTATAATGAATATCCCTTAAGATTTTGGTTACAAAACAATGTCGTTTGCTCATGTAAAATAGTGTCCCGATTTCTGTCGTAAAACTTGAAAACTTTCGTACATGCTAAACCGTAAAATTTATAATAAATTATGTATAGATCGGATTTTAGCATTCCATGGCTCGTATCGAAGATGACTGTTTAACCTACAGTATTCTATAGTTGATCACTGAATTTTAATAAATTATGATAGAGATAGTTGCGGAGGATTACGATTCTGGACTGCAGTCCATAACGGAAATCCCAATTAACCCCTGTTTTTAAATCCCTGTATATTCCTGTTCAAATACGAGAATGTGTGGAACCCTATATCGTTACGTATAGAATTAAGTTATCTTTCTTACTCCACTGGTTTCACTAGATTCCTGTTCTGTTTGATATTTTTAACACATTTTATAATGTCGACATGTCTAGCTGAGTTCTGCAGTGACAAATTCTACACATCAACCTTAACCTGACCATAACTTCCTGTTGATATAGGATATTACTGATCCTCCAATTGAGGTAGAAACCTAAATAATAACTCTAAATATTTTTCCATTATAGCGTCGCCTAATTACGATCCAAACTTGGATTAAAATGTGTTACGAAACGGACTTCCGATTCTGAAACCGGATTTCCAGCAGTGAACACTTAAAATGAAATGGTCATAACTAGCAAACCTGAAGCCCGATTGACGCGAAACCAAGTTTGATGGATATATAATTAAACATACTGCGTACCCCCTTTACATTGTTTCACTTAATTCTGCATGTATGACCTATAATAAATTATACAAGTGGTAGGACACTGACTGATGATATCTTAATCATGCCTTAATTATCACATTCTCACCATATCATGTAAAGCTCATATGCATTGGTAAGCTAGTGATCGTGTACATTCCCCAGTGTTAGATATTAGCGTTTTGATTGTGGCGAGTACGCTAGTGTTTAAGCATGAATGAATAAGTGGAAGTGACACGTACTTGTACACAATCAGCGGACCCTATTGATATATTGCATTGTCGACGTCTATGGGACATGTATAAGTGTAACTATAATTGGTATGGGACGATTATGGAAGCACTTATATGGGTGTCATAGGTAAGGCACCAAACACTGTCCATTTATCTTGGGTATCATTCGAGACATGCTTGATGGAGATCTTGTCTCCGGTTCTCGCGTAGACTTGTCATGAACCGACTGGTATTTGAGTTTATGGTTGGCGTTTGATGTAGACCATGGGGTGTGGGGTAGTTTGAGTGTGAGTTCAACAAAATCTCGGGAGTCCCATTTCCGGCACATACAGTGATTCTGGAGATATATGGGGATATTATTGATTATTAGCGAGCGACTCGGGCCCGTGTTCCCTTGTCCTTGGGTCATACCCTTGGGGTGGAGGATACTCACGAGTGGTTGACTCTCACACTTGGACTGACGATAGGCTTAGCGACATGGATAGTGAGACTTAGAGACTGATATGGTCAGTGACATTGACATGCATTGCTTACTGATACGATATACCTGCTTTACTGTTTACCTATACTGGCACTTTCATGCTCATATCGTCACTTTCATGCTTTACTGTTTCATATTGATCATTATTACACTGGTTATGCTTGCACTTCTATTTATTGCTATTGTGTCGCTCTGACGACCTGAGTATGCATGCTCAGAGTGAGAAGTGGATTTAGCTCGGACCAGGACCGGACGTACCTCGAGGATATTGCGGACATCTTGATCAGCGACTCAGCGCTATCCTTCTTTGATCTCTATCTGGTTAGTTTTGTATCTGTTTTATTTAGTGACTGCATTTCTCATTACTTGTGCATTGATTACTGATTACCACGTAGTGCTAGAAGCCGAAGTGCGACTACGGCAGGATTTTTCCTCGACCGTAGGAGCATGGCTGGCCTTGTCAACCCCTCGTATCCCGTATTTTGGGAAGCGGGGCGTGACAGATGAGGAGAGGGCTCGCATGAATGATATACCCTAAGCTTCCGCGGTATGATCCGTTATGTATGCGATGTTATGTACTGGACAAGATGCAGCTTACGCATTTAGTGTAGCAAGTAGGTATCAATCGAAACCAGGGGAGAAGCATTGGACAGTTGTGAAGAATATTCTTAATTATCTGCGAAGGACTAAAGAAATGTTCTTGGTGTATGGTAATGGCGATCTCCAAATGTTGGCCTTTACTGATTCGAGCTTCCAAAACTATATAGATGAAAACAAGTTTATCTCGGGTTATATGTTTACCCTCAACGGAGGGACGGTCTGTTGGAAGAGTACCAAACAGGATACCATAGCAGACTCAATGATGGATGCTGAATATATCACTGCTAACGATGCTGCTAAAGAGGTTTTCTGGATGAGGAAGTTCATATCTGAGCTTGGAGTGGTTCCAACGATTGATGATTCAATACCCTTATATTACGATAACAATAGGGCTATGGCGCTAGCTAAGGAACCCCGGTCCCATCAGCGAGATATATTCTGAGGCGGTATCACCAGATCCGGAAGATAGTTGATCGCTGTGAGATCGAGATTCGGAGAGTATATACAAAGGACAACACAGCGCATCCATTCACAAAGGTCATTCCTCAGGCATAGTTTGAGCATCTACTCGAGATGTTGGATATGCGATACTGCAACAACTGGCTTTAGTATAAGTGGGAGATTGTTGGATATGTATGCCCTAGAAGCCATTATTGTATATTATAGTGGATACTTGGACATATGTATGTACATGAAAGTCTTTCTCGTTATGATAATATGCAATTTGGTTTATCTTTATCTTAACATGTGTATATGTTTTACTTGATATTACATATCCCTTATATATATTGGTAAAACCCGTAGGATTTTTGCTTGACTACCAGGATTATGATATCGATCATACTATTGGGGCATAGGTAGTCTATAAGCACATCCTTAAAAGTTTCAAGTTATAGGAGTATCGAGACCGGGCATCGATATTCCAGAGTAGACTAGTGTATATGTTTCTTGACCTCGACCACGACGATGGTTGATTCCAAAACCATCGGTGTTTGACACCAAAGAATGTATACAGGTGTTTATTGGAGAATGTGTTTCACCGAACGAACTTACCAAGAAATCCTGTATGGTATTATATCAATCGTCAGATAGCATTTCTCTGGTGACATGAGTACAGAGTAGTCTGTAGACCTGAGATCTTCATAGCGTCTTGTGTGTTCCCACTGTATTTTGATTACTACCCTACCATGATTTTAAAGAACGTGCAAAAAGGTTTTAGTTGGGTACGGTCCCGAAGCTCATGGAGGCGATGAGCGATTGAATGGATTCATCTCTACTGGTATAGGGAGTTGATGTTGTGTTGTGCTATATTGGCTATAACCATAAGTCCTTGGTCAAGACGTTTGAGATAAACTGATAAGTGTTATTAGTTGTATCTCAAGTGGTTATAAGTCAGACATCAGCACGATTTATCGGGTTATTGGGAGTTTGACAGTTTCCACCTTCCAGACCCAGCATGCGACACTCTTAGACGAAGAGACTGGACTATACGGTGACGGTCACTAATAGGCTCAATAGGGTACGAACGAGCTTGCTTGACGACCAGCCTTTCGTTCAATACCTGGGTAGTAGTTATGTGCAGCTAGTACCGCTGACATGCTTGTAGGTTATTGATATGATTTTCACCTACTACCAGCGTATTGTAGAGTTTTTAGAGTCTCACACAGAGATTTCCCAGCTCAGACGAAACGATGTAGAGTGTGTATAAGGATACGTGCAGGAGTTCGATTAAATATGTGTATTTGATACACGTATTTTTATCGGACGTTTTATGATATTAGCCGGTATATATATTGATATAACCGAATTATTAAATCAATTATTGATATAATAAATATATATATATATATATATATATATATATATATATTGATATATGTATATATTTATTAATATCATGCTTATTTTATTTTTTTCTTCTCTTCATATATATTTTTATATGATACAAATATCATTTGTCATGTATGTTGATACATGATTGTAGTGTGTATATGATGCACATGGAAAGTGAGATGAGAACAAAACAATTTCTTTATTTATTTAATAAAGATAATCAGTCATGAAAAATAGAAGTGTGTAGCATTTTGTAGACTTCTTTTGATTTATCTTTTTGGATAAAGATGTCTACTTCTTTGGTCCTCATCCTCATCCTCATCCTCACATTCTCTCTCTTGAGTTTTCATTTAGAGAAGGAGAAAAAGAAAAAGAAAAAGAAAACGAAAATTAGTGAGCAAAACATTTTGCATCTTCTTTCTTCACTTTTCTAGCAAACTAGTGTAAACAAGTTGCTTCACATACATCGATTTGTGAAGTGAAATCTTGTTGGGCTTATCTCAAGGTGGATCGTCCTTGACAAAGAGGTCTACATTCAAGCTTGATCTCGGAGTCTAGGAGCTTAGCAGAAGTCCAAGAAGAGGTAGCGAACGCGCTACAAAAGTTGTAGCACTTCAAACTCATAGACCAACCCTCTTTGTTTGCAAGTTCGAGTCTTTGGTATGATTTTAGGGTTTAGGGTGTTTTGGCTCTCTAGATTTTTTTAAATTATACTTCCGCTTCTTAAAAAATCATATCTTCATGAGCACTACATCCTTACACATGTTAGGTGATTTTTAGTGAACTCTCGTACCACGCCATACATTCTTTACCAAACTACACATTATCCATGCATATTTTAATTTATAGTTAATTTTACAAGCCTTGCTTGAATCCATGAATACATAAGAAGAGTACAAGTTCAAGTTTCAAGTCGAGTTCAAGTATTCATAGCAAGTTCAAGTTTTCAAGTATTCATTTCAAGTGTTCATGTCAAGTCATTACGTATTCATGGCTCGAGTCAAATCAAGTCAAGTCAAGTATGCAATAGATTTATTCACACAAGTCATGTAGATACAACAAAATGAGGAATTACATAGCATGGGATGAGACAAATATATTATTCAAGCAACGACCAGAAACAATGCTATAAAGAAGTGTTATATACGACTAATTTCTCAAGTCAATCGAATTCAGAATACAAACGAAAAACATAGTCATAAGTGCTATCCAAACATGAGTTCCAGTCTCGCCTAAATATGACTACTAATTTGAGAGATATGTCTGTTTTCGTATCGTCGCGCAGAATAGATCATAATCAGTCCAGCACCGTCACACATTTTTAAAACACAGTTTGAGTTAATTTCCATCGATTTTCAGGTTTCAAAGATTATTAGAAACTTATAGGTTTTGAGTTTAAAAACAATGCATAAAAAGACGACATAATTCCTAAATCGTTATGCGGTTCGATTTGAAATTTTTACGGCGCTCCTAGAAATGTGTTTAAAGTCTTAATATATTTTCTTGGGTTTATGAATCATCTTGTAGCTCAATGGATAAGAATCTCTGGTTTCGCAAAAGAGATGTATTTACGTAGATATGTGTTTAAGTTCTCAATAAATTTTTTTGGATTTTACAAGTGTCACGATTAAATTCTAAAAATTAATTCGAAGGTAAAAATGTTATGGTCGTATTTTGAGAAAGAACAAACACCATGGTATTTATTTGTAACTTTGTTTTCTTTTATGCAAAAATTAAATATAAATGATTATAATTTTAGCAACAAATAATATGAGTTATTGTATGTGAAGCAAGCATATGAGTTTATCTTGAAATCTACGCGAAGACAATTTCTAGCATATTATTTTATGGGTATTATTTAAACGAGAGATTAACTGGACATAACAAGTATCGACATGATGGCGACATGGAAATGAGGAGGGGACTTACGGGTTGTGTGAGTCGGTATAACAACCGGTTCACCGTTTTTATCCTAACGGCGGAAAGCAACTATAGTGGTTACGAGACTCGAAAGAAGCAAAGTATAAGAAAGGGGAGATATGAGCTTTAACAATTGATTTTCTGAATTTGTGTGAAGGAATGAGAAGGAGGAAGATGAAATATAAAGAGAGATTTATTTTTACCAAAATTATTCATAGTAATCTAATTTATTATGAATCAATTTTAGGAGTTAAAAAGAAAATGAAATGAAAGGTCATTTGTAGGTTATGGAAAGGGTTTTAAAAAATATATATAAAAATAATTGTAATACACAAGATTCAAACATATAGCTTATGAACTAGCAATATAATGACTTAACCAATAGGCTACAAGGTTACTATTACATTAATTAAATAGAAAAAAATATATATGGAGTTTCAAAATATCATAATTAAAAAGATAAATGGAATAAATCATTTTCTCAAACAAATATTTTTTCCTTCAAATAAAACAAATTCTCTTTTCAAAATTTTCCTTTCAAAACAAAATCAAATAAATTCTTTATATTAAAGAACTTAAAATATTTTAAAATAATCTTTCAAAACTTTTTCTGTTTACAAAACGAATCATTTCGAAACAAATATATTTTTAATTATTAAAAAACATTATAGTAAAAATATGGTCGTTAGGAGTTGTAAAGGGGTGCTCGGCTAGGGTAGAAAGAGAAGGTGGCGGAGATGGTGGTCGGCCATGGAGCAGCAAAGGTCGGGCCTACCTCAGGTAGGGCTTACAGCAAGGGGCCCATGACCAAGAGGTTGCTGGCCAAAGGAAGATGGCTTGTTTGGGGTCTTTGTGGGGAGGGAGAGGAGAGGTGAGAGATGGAGGAAGAGAGGGTGGAGACTGTTATATATAGGAGGAGAAGAAGTGAAGGAGAGAGAGGTGGGGAGAAGAAAGGCCGTCGGTTTTCTTTAAGAGGGGAATTGAAGGGGCAGTAGGCGTTGAGAAGGAGATGAACAATGGATTAGGAGATTGAAAAGAAAACAAAGAAGAAAAGAAAAGAAGGGAAGTGTTGGGCTTGGGCTTTTGGGCTCTATGAAAATAATATGGAAAATAGATAGAGGGATTTGGTTTATGGGTTTTGTTTAAAAAGATAAATTGTTTTGGTGAGAGGCCTTGGGTTTTGGGCTAAAGGAAAATAGATGGAGGGATAAAATAATAATATATTTAATAGAAAACAGAAAATACCAAAACCAAATAAATACAGTAATTTATTAAAGAAAGATAATACGAAGGTATATGAATTTTGGAGTCGATACAACTTGACACCACTCGGCACCCCACAACATAACGGTGTTTCTGAAAGAAAGAAGCGAACCTTATTAGATAGGGATAGATCGATGCTTAGTCGTTCAGAAATTCTTCTATTCTTATGGGGTTTTGTAGTAAAGACTACGAATTATCTGCTAAACAAAATTCCTACCAAATCTGTTTCTTCAACTCCATATAAGATATGAAAAGGAAAAAAAACCAAGTGTATGCCATTTGAAAATTTAGGTTTGTTCAAATCATGTTAGAAAAAAATGATGGAAAATTTGGAATTTATGACAGATAGATACTTATTTGTAGGCTATCCCAAGGATAGCACTGGGTATTATGTTTATAATCTAAAAGCGATCATACCATCACCATAAGTATAAACGTGTTCTTTATGGAAGATCAAATTATGGCTCAAGGAGGTGTAGCTCTTGATGAAGAATCGTCTTATCCATTATGAGAGTCCCCTTTTCCGGTAGGAGAAAATCCCAATTTGTTAGGAGATTCTATAAATTTAGTGGGAGATACAAGTGTTAGTGGAGATAGCGATCCACCACTGGAAACTGTTGTTGTTGATGCATCCGTTGCAACAAGGAGATCAACTCAGATCATTCATCCTCCTGTAAAGTACAGACTTGACAATGAAACATATTTGATGGAAAGTGTCGAGGAGGATGAGTATGCAAGGACTTACAGTGAATCCATATCAGACGTGAATTCTAGTAAGTGGGTTGATACCATGAAAGCAGAAATGGACTCCATGTATCATAAAAAGGTTTGTACCTTAGTGGATCCACTTATTGGGATGAAACCCATTGGATGCAATTGATATATAAAAGAAAACGTGAAGCTGATGGAAATGCGGAGATATTTAAATCTCGCTTAGTGGCAAAAGGTTATACTAAAAAAAAGGAATTGATTATGAGGACTGTTGTAATGTTGAAGTCCATTAGGAACTTATTATGCATAGCCCCATATTATGACTATGAGGTATGTCAAATGGATGTGAAAACAACTTTCTTGAATGGATATCTTAAGGAAGATATTTACATACAACAACCAGAAGCTTTTGTGTGTAAGACTCAAGAAAGTAAGGTCTGTAAATTGAAAAAGTCAATATATGGACTTAAACAGGCTTCTAGAAGTTGGAATATTCATTTTGATGAAATGATTAAGTAATATGATTTCGTCTAAAATCATGAAGAGCCTAGTGTGTATAAAAAGCAACAAAATTATTCCATTGTGTTTGATAGGTGTAATTTATTGCATATTCTTATATCTGTATTTACCTTATTTTATCCATTTAATACTATTCGAGATATGTTTTGTGAATAAATGCAGATTATAGGGTCTCAAGTGCAAAAAAACACAAAAGATGAACTTACGTGCGTTGGACGTAAAATCGTTAATGAAGAAACGGATACAAGAGTCGAGTCAAAGAACCAAGCAGCCATACCAAATTATGAGCCATTTGGGCCAAAAAAGCCGGCTAAAAGCTGACTTGCGTAGGCGATTCGCTGCCTTTAGTTGAGTTCGGTCTTGATTTTTCACGAGCATCTCATGGTTTAAAAATTATACGTTTCTATCTCTTGTAATCGGCCAGAGAGCCTATATATACTGTTATAGATTTAATTTAAGGTTTTAAACTTCTCTTTTAGTTCATAGTTGTCTAGGATTTGAGGAGATCAAAAGTTTTGTAAGTTAATTTCTTAATTTTATGTAATGAATTTCCGTTTTATTATTTGCTTTTATTCTTATGCTATGAGTAGGTAATTTCTCATCTAGGGTTTGATGACCCTGGATCAATGATCGGTGATTGTTCTTAACTGATTGTTTGACAACTCTATTAATTATAAAAATTAATCTTTATAAATACATCACTGATAAACTTGATAATCTCATGATTGACAACCATGAGATCTCATTAGGGGAAGGGATGTAAAAGAAGTTTTTTTTTAGTTTAGAATTGATCTAAATAATTTAGGGTTAGTTTAAACTCGCCGATAAAGTAAGGTAGACTTTTGATTGATGACTATTAAGTTTACCGAGTAGAACCTTAGATCTAATTAGTTCCTAATTAATTAATACTTAAATTTTAGGGCAATTATTCCTTCTTTGATAATTGATAGGATATTTGATATTCGTATAAATCATGTTTGCTTATGTTTTGATGGTTTATTGCGATGAACACATATTTTATTCTTTTAATCCTTTATAGGTAATCATACTAAAGGTAGAAATAAAGAAAAGAAAAGCGCTTTTAGTAATATTACCATGATCTGATTTAGAGGATTCAAAACCTTAGGTTTTTTTAATCAGTTTTATATCTTTTAATTACTTGCTTTTAATTATTGTGTTTAATTCGTTTAATTATCTTATTCCAAAGAATTCTTTTTTAATTCGTTTAATCTAATTAGAATTCCCGTCCTCTGTGGATCAACCCACAAGTGCTACGAACGATAAACATTGCACTTTAGTATAAATTTAAGACTAAGAAAAACCACATCAGTGTTCCTAGTACTCTATGTAGATGACATACTACTCATTGGGAATAATGTAGCTTTGATGACATCTGTTAAATTATGGCTTTCTGAGAAGTTCTCTATGAAAGATCTTAGTCAACCTTTCTATATTTTAGGTCTCAAATTTTATAAAGATAGAGTAATGAGAAGTATAGGATTGTCACAAGTTACTTATGTGAATAAGATCCTTAAAAGATTCAATATTCAAAATTCAAAAAAGGGATGCTTCCCGCTGGACATGAAATCTTACTTCCTAAGGAAATGTGTCCTAAAACTGAGAATGAGATTGAGTGCTTCAAAAGTATACCATGCATATGCTTTGGCAATTGATAGTTTGATATATACTATGTTGTGTACTGGACCCGACATAGCTTATGCAGTGGGCCTTGTAAGAAGGTTTCAATCCAATCCTGGTGAGGAGCATTGGATTGCTGTAAAAAAACATATTTAAGTATTTGCGTCGAACTAAATATTATTGTTTAGTTTATGAAGCAAATAACTTGGGTATTAAGGGATATACAGATTCTGATTTTCAATCCGATCCTGATGATAGAAAGTCTACATCAGGATATGTTTATGTCATTTGTGAGGGTGCATTTAGCTGGAGAAGTGTAAAGTAAGATGTCACTGCAGATTCCACTATAGAAGCTGAATATGTAGCTGCAAGCATAGCTGCTAAGGAGGGAATTCAGATAAATAACTTTGTCTATAAGCTTGACGTTGTTCCTCCACATGTGTTTTCTATTCCTTTGTTTTGTGACAACAGTGGAGCTATTGCTCAAGTGAAGAAACCAAGAGTATATTAGAAGTCTAAGCATATAGAAAGGAAATACCATATTGTTAAAGAGATTAAGAAAAAAAAAACATATGGAAATTCAGAAAGTGGACACATATGACAACATTGCTGACCCATTTACTAAACCGTTGCCTCAAAAGGTTTTTGAGAAACACTTGAATAAGATAAGGGTTAAAATTGTAGCTAAAAGATTGTGAGGACAAGTGGGAGATTGCTAGAGTAGTCATATGTGTCCTTGAACATCCATTGCAATTCATGTAATATAGTTGAATATTAATAAAGTTTTATAGTTGCACTTAATGATTTATTATGTGACTATTCTTATTTATCTATAATTTTTATAAAATCCTTAGAAATTATATTATTAGACCGTGCACTGTGATATGACCCTTGCATGGAGATATGATCTAATTATGAGATTTCTTAAATAATGTATTTAACCTACAACTGACATAAGATAGCTAGAATGATACAGGTAATCGTGCATGACATTGACATATGGGATGTGGTGATTTGTCTCAATCACCGAGAATAGAGATTCTCCATATGTATGTCATGAGCCTATATAATGATATATGTAATACAGGACCACGTTTGAATTCTCTAGGATATGTGATCTATGGAAATGGAGAATTCAAACTGTTATATAATCCTTTTGACTTGATAATATTGTAGTTTTCGATTTGTTGACAAGTAAGTTTTGATATGATGGCCAGACTTGTCAATTAGACAAAAACAACAAACCTGAAATATTGGGCTGCTTGAATATATTTAGGAAAACTGTGGATGTCTAGAAAGGATCCAACATTCTCATATTGATGAGAATAAGTTTATTATTCAATCCCATTAAAGCGTCAAATCCTGTATAAGTATTTTGGAAATAGTTTTTTTCAATATTATATTATTATTTATTTATTTTTGAAATGAATTTATTGTGTTCTTGGGCAATTGAAGATTTAGGTTTGAGCGATTAGGTGATTTTATTATGCTCAGTTAAAAGACCTAAAGAAAAGTAACTTGATATTGGAATCGATTGTATGTAAATTAATGTTAATTATTATCTCACATTATGAAGAATTTTTATGAACAATAGGCGTGATAGGAGCTTAATTGTTAAATTAAAATTTTCAATTGATTAATTGTGAATTAATTGAGATTAACAATTAGTTCTAGATGTGAGACCCAATTGGTCCCACCGCAAAACCTTAAGGTAGAAGAGCAAACAAAAACAAAAAAGAGAAGAAATAATATAACACAATATGTTGTGTTCGGGAGATTAGTCACACATTGGAAAATTAGGCAAAATGTATTGTACCATAACCCTATAAGAATAGCTATAGTAGACCATAAAAAATAAAAGAAAAAATAATTAAGAATTATTTAAACCTTCTCTTAAAATAAAAGGGTTCCTATTGGCCTAGTTTTGGTTTGTCTCCTACGCAAGGTGGTGGACCTGATTGGAGGCTTATGCAATTGTGGTAGCTTCAAAAGATTATTATTTTCCTGACAGATATTTAGATCAGCAAAGGTATGCCTTTTATCATTTGTATTGTTGAATTCTTGGAGATCATATGTATCGTTTTCGCTGCTATACGCATATGATATCCTTCATAATTAACATTGCATTATTTAGAAATATAGATATCATGTAAGGAGCTCCATGAGGATCTCCATCATCAAATTCTCTGCAAGCCCCCTCAAGGAGATGCAATCCGAACTGGGGTTCTAGCTAAAAACCGGAAGGACTTGTGGACGCGACGTCACGGTTACATACACCGACAATGCTCAAAGTCATAGGTAGATACAGAGGCGGATAGACTCAAGATGAAGAAGCAAACACCTGCAAGCATAACCATTGGTCAATTGCTCGCAACTTCAATCTTTGGAGTTGAGAGAGTGCATGAGTTTGAGGTGAATCGTGATCATAGATACTCATCTTAAGGTTAGGAAATTAGCTATTGCGAACATGGTATCTCCAAACTATTGTGGATGATTATTCTCATTGTACATGCTCTATATCTAAAGTTCATTCTCATATTCAATTTTTTTGGGGTTGGTTGAATCACAATTTAATTCTATTTATTTGGAAATTTGGACCAAAAATGGTTGTTAACTCCTTAATATTACCACTGCTATATGTTTTCCCAAGTCTCTTAGCGCTGTTGATCAAAGAAGTTGTGTCGATACGCAACAATAAGATGATATTGTAGGATACAATGGAAGGATGTGAAATTAAAATCGGTGCATTGTGATGTAAAGATCCTACAACATTTTAAAAAGACACATACCATTCCAAAAGTCACATATGATTTCTGAAAGCATACATCTAGTTATTGAAGTGATCTTCCGTAAATACATACCTTTTATATATTTAAATAGTTTAAAACCATATCTGGTGACCATCTGGTGGTGGTTTCAGCGACAATGATTATTCTCCATACATTGTTTATGTGCATAGAAACAAAATCGACACTTGTGAGCACTCACCATACATTGTTTTTGTGCTTTCTGGGTGCTATATATAGCAAGAAAAATATTGAAAAACTAAAGAGAATAGAAAATTTCAAGATTTTTGAAATTTGCGGTTTTCTTGTGCTATATAGCATACAAAATAATCATAATGGAAGAAAAAAATATGTTTTGAATATTTTTTGTTTTTTTGTGCCCATGCAAATTGCGAAAATTTTTAAAATCCTAAATATTTTTTATGTCTTCGAGTTTTCGCAAGCTCACACAAAAATCGCAAAAGTTTCCAAAATCTAAAAAAGTTTAATTTTCTTTGTTTTTCATTATTTTTCATTATTTTGCATGTTATATCAGAAGAAAATCAAAAAAAGTTCCAAAAATCCCTTTTTAGATTTTCAATATTATCAAGGGATAACACATAAAAATCGTGAAATTTTTAAAAATCATAAAATTTTCTGTTATATTGGGTTTTAAAATATTTTCCTTGCTATAGCACATGAAAATCGTGAAAATTTAAAAATATTCTAGATTTTTGTGTGGTTTTCAAACTTTCAAAAAAAATCTCGCTAGAATACGAAAATCGCTAAATTTTAAAAAATCTCAAAAATCTTTATTTTCTTCGGTTTTTCAATATTTTGCATTCTATATTGCACACAAAAATCGCTTAACTTTAAAAATATTGATTTTTTGCTATGTTCGTTGATTTTTTAAAATATTTTTCATGTTATATATATACCACACGAACATCGCAAAATTTCCACAAATCTCAAATTTTATTATTTTCTTACGTTTTTCAATATTTTGTATTATACCACATGCAAATCACGAACTTTTCAAAAACTTGTAATTTTCTGCTTTCTTTAGGTTCGCAATATTCTATATAGAAGCACACTAAGGTCGCGATTTTTAAAAAAATCACAAATTTTCTATTTTTTTAAATTTTAATATTTTGCATGGCGTATGAAAATTGCGAAATTTTCAAAAATCTCAAATTTGTTGTCTTCTTCGTTTTTTCAATACTGCTTGCTATCTAACAAACAAAAAATCATTAAGTTTCCAAAAGTTATATGTTTTATTCAAATTTTCAATAATTTGCATGGTGCAGGAAACGAAAATCGCGGAATTTTCAAAAATCTAAAAACGTTATGGTATCTTCAGTTTTACAATATTATTTTATATGTCCAAAATATTTTGCTTACATTGGTTTTTCTGTATCTTGCTTTATATATCACATGAAAATTTCAAATATACCAAATATTTCTTTTCACTTTAAATTTTCAATATGTTGAATTCAATATCATACGAAAATCATGAATTTTAAAAAAATCTAAAAAAAATTCTGTTTGCTTTAGTTTTTCAATATTTTACTTGTTATAGCACATAATAATTGAAAAATATTTATAAATTTAGAAAACAATTCGGTTTTTCAAAATATCAAAATTTTCTGTTTACTTTGTTTTCATTATTTTGCATGATATATCACACGAAAAATCATGAAATTTTTAAAAATATTTTATTTTTAATTTTACCTTTGGTTTTTCAATATTTTAGAGGCTATAGCAGTCAAAAAATTGCTATAATTTCAAAAGTCCCAATTTTGTGGGTTTTCGGTATTTTACTTGTTATATCATGCAAAACATAAAAAAAACAGAAAATCTTTGCTCACAAAAATCGTGAAATTTCTAAACTCTAAATTTTTTTTGTTTTCTTTGTTTCTCAATACTTTGCATGCTGTGGCATCGGCCCTCATGTTTGCCGGTTTAGCGATGATTTTTGCCATCGATCACTTATTTATATTTCCAGCGTTCATCTTTATTGGCACCAACCACACTGCTCGTGACCTTCATTCTCTTATTAGGGTTTCTTTACGGCATTGCAGGAAAGCTTTGTGTGGACACATTGGGCGGGAGCGGCTTCTATTGGCTTTTATATTGGGAATCCCTTTGCTTGATTCATTTCTTTGCCAATATATTCCCTTCTGTCTTGTATCAGTTCCTGTACGGCCGTATTTCTACATCGCAATTTAAAGTTGAAGGAGATTTATACTGTATTGGCTCAGGTGTTGTTGGGACTTTACCTGTGCGCGCTTTTGTAATTTTGAAAGAAAAGGTTTTTAGAAATAGTGTGCACGTGAGCTCGGTTTCGTTTTAAAACTTATAAACTGCAAGTACACGTCACATTGTAGTGAGCCGGCAAGTACGGATCGATCCATAGGGAATTGGTGATTTGGAGTTGTCGTTAAAGGTTCAAAGAGAAAAGAATGAGTTTTGTCACAAGAAAATACGAAAATAGAGAACACGTTAAGAAAGACGGCCGTGGCTTCGGTTCAGATGGTTGAATAGTGGCGAATTCATCGACACTCTCTTGATCATGAGTTGTTCCTTCCTTGTGTTGGCTTCGACGTGAAGCATGGCTTGTCAAGGCGTTTGCGAAGCACAAATCATTAAGATATCGAACTTCAACGTTAGAAACGAAACGCATCCGCATTGTTCTCATTTACCGTTGTATGTCCAAGCTTGAACTATCAACACTAAGCACAAGGGTTAGCAAACATACATCAACAACAAATATACAAATTAGCACATGAGAGAAAGTGGTTTTAGTTAGCATTAAGCTTGCTAAGTGAGTTGTGATAGTATAGGATATATAAAACGAAGAAGGGTGTCAATCAATTTGTTAACAAAATACCCTATTTAACACTTAGCGATCTTAACATTAGTTGATTCTAACTTAAACATTGTAAAATGGAGACTTAAAGAGAGTATGGTATATGATGAGATTACCAAGTAACCATGAAATCAAAATACCATATCACACCAATGCCATAAAACAATATTGAAGTTATAATCTCATTTTAAGCACATTAAACATTCATAAGAGGAGGAGGAAGGCAAACACATGCATCTCACATCCTCACCATCACCACAACCATAAAGTTACACAAACATTACAAAATAGAAAATGAAACACAAGAGAAAGAACACACAAGAAAACATAAGAACGAAGAGTTAAAGCAAAAGATAGTGCAAGTTCTTTATTAACAAAATCGAGGGCATGAGCTACAAGGTAGATAGAAAGTTCAACCTCCTTAATGGGGCACTCAAGTGAGAGCCCAAAGAGAGAAGAAGAAGAACCTATCAAGAGTTACACACTATTCTCACTCAAAAAGCCAACCCAGAACTTAATCTGAGACCTACTATATATAGGCAACTTAATATCAAAAATTGCATATACAAGTGTACTGAATATATCACAAGGGGCCCACCAAACTTGGACGAGCCCATTTGGCTCTGTCTTGGCGGCCAAGAGGAATTAATTGGCGGCCTAAGTGTGGAGTCTAGGGCCCACCTTGGTGCATTGGTCTTCTGGTCACTTGAGTATCTCCCTGTAGTTGCAATTTCTTTTAATTTACACATGGTTGAAATCTGGAGTAATGAACAGAGAAGGGATCAAGTGGGTATGTGTAGTGTTCACACTTCAAATCAATTCTTTTCCAAATACTCCACTTGCACATCTACTTGTGTATCCACTTGCAAAGCACACTGATGGTGTTTTCCCACTTGATGATGGTTCATGCTCCCTCGGTGATGGTTCATGCCCACTCGGTGCATATGATCCAATACTTTTCACACTTGTTTACATATGATCATGTTGGACCAAAATCAATTATTTATTGTACACAACTTAATTTGTTTGCAAAACTCAATGACTTGATCTGTTATCTGTCCCGTTTGCAATTACGGCTAAAAACTGTTGTTTCAGTGTAAGTTGTGTTCCGTCTCTAATGTTTTTGTTTGTATACTTATAATCTGTACTAATGAGCAGACACAGATTAGATAGCATTGTTTATTGACAAAATGATAGGAAATGAGTGGTATTAAAATGTAATAAATCGTGCCGAACAGACATTTCATGTTTAATATTATCCTCGCACTTGTTTATCCTTCATTGTCTGGATTGTTGCCATTTTCTTCTCTTAGAGATTGGAGCTGTCATTTCGCTAAAAAAAAATTGTTTGATTATTGAGGCTGAGAATTAAGACGGTGTCTATAATATTATTGTTAGATTATGAGATATTTGTATATAACTGTATTCATATTATTGTTATTATAAATTAAATAAGTTCTGATTTATGTAGTTGAGATTATGATTAGTATGTTAGATTGTTATGATTATTAGTTATCGGTTAGTTATGTTATGATTTATATATATCTTAATAAAATTGATGGAGTTTATTACTTTCTTATCAATTATGAGGTATAAGAATGTTTTGGTTCTTGTTGCGTTTATTGATGTTTGATAGCTGTAAGAGGCTGTTGAATGCATGTAAGCATAATGGAATACTGTAATTTCGTTTGTAATTTATATTATATATAATGCTGAGTTCAATTCAAGAGAGATTTAATTTTGACTGTTCAATTCTGCTTGGACTACTTTTTATCAAAGGTTTTTTTTAACCGAAGCCACCGGCCCTGCGTGCCCTTTTCGAAGCACTAAATGGAAGATCCCGTGTTCGATCCCAGATCACCCCACAAACTTATCTTGCACATCACTGGGCTATGAGCCCCGCACAAAGGTTGTTTGTTTGATATGTAAAGATGCGCTCTATGATATGAAAGAACTAGAAATTTTGGGTATGTCCACCGCGCATCAGACATGAAAATCAAGGAATCTATTTGTGAATTTATCTAATATAAGTTGAATAACAAGATCAACTATTTTTACACAAGGCAAGCAGTTGAAAAGATAGTTACAGAATTTTAATGCAAACTAATTAGTTGTGATGATGCTCGATATCGGTGATCTCCCAGATCATGACACTGGCAGATGACGTGTCCCAGAGCATGCAAGAAAAGACCTACAGGGGCCGATCGGACTTCTCCTATGCCCGTCCTACCGACGAGGCTGGCTCGCCTCCGAGCCCCAGCACAATTGGCCTCCTCGGCCTCATAGCTCGTTCCCGAGCTACCGCAGAAACAAGATACCTCGGCTCTCCCGCTCGTCCGCGAGCTCTCCCTCCGAGGTCATCTTCCTCGGTCTCATCGACCGACCAACAGCACCGCTTGCAGGCGTAACTGCCATCCCGTGAATCTCGCCATGCGCGAGATCTCCGCCGGCCACATCCCCCATTAATGAGCCTGTCTCGCCTTTAATGGGAGGTCCCGCTCATCACACGGACGTGACATCGGGAGCGTAACGGCCGGCGTGATTCTCGCGCATGCTGCACCTGCTGCCACCACTATTTAAACCCTTCTTTCAGACGGTCAAGGTAAGCAATTTCTACTCCACTAAGCCGTTACTTTGCTCGGATCTCTAGACTAACTTGATCTTTGGAGGGTCCTCGATGGTACAACCACCCCTGGACTTCCTTACAGGTAACTCGGCAACCACAACCACATCCTATTGAAATCTACACGCTTCAGGAGCGATAGCCTCCAGATCCAATCCTAGCCACTCATCGCAGCTATCAGCAGATCAACGGAAAGCAACATCTAAAGGAGATTCCACCCTCCATCAGCTGGAGCCGTCTGTGGGAAACTTTGATTCCACAAAAAAAAAGTTCGCCTTCCGATCTCATTCAAATGGCCAGCGATCATCACGACGATCCAAGCACCAACCGCCGCCTCCCACTCAACGGAGGCACAGACGGGCCTCCTCCACCGAATGCCATCAATGCTCTCGCCGGCCGGATAGATCGACTCGCATCCTTTATGGAGGAGCTCGTACGTGTCCAAACGGCGGGGCAAAATCCCCAGGTCACCGCTCCACCACTTCGGGACCAGGACCCCTACGGGGGAAGAGAAGACTCAGCCCGCGTCGGCACGGCCGACTGCCGCCTCGCTTCCTCCCACGGCCGTGGATCCCCCGGGCCAGTACGTTCTGTGACCGGCTGGGTGCCTAACAGCTCGACACCAAGGTCCGTCGCTAGAGCACCCCGCCCCGAGGTCTTTCGCGTGCCTGTCCCTCCTGAGGAAATGTCGGTCAGCTCGCCTGTCACCAGGCATGACCGACACACCCTCCCCCGACGGGGCCGCGCAGACGGGGATCGTCAAGGCAGCTCAAGGGCCACCTCACCCGGGGATTTGAGGAACCTCATTGAGAGAAACCGCGGCCGAGGCCAGACGCAGGCCGCCAACAGCAGGGGCCTGGGATCAGAATGCGTCGAGTCGTCGGGGTACCATGGACGATTCGATGCCCTCGAGAAGAAGATCGAGAGTCTGCATCGGGAAGGTCACCGTTCGAGCGACGGGGCTAAGTATGCCGCCGACTCGATCACAAAACTGTTCACCGAGGTGTTGCTCGCCGTTCACGTCTCCTCCCGCAATAAGCCCCCAAAGGTCTCCCTCTTCGACGATAAATCTGACTCGAAGGACCACTTGGATGCGTTCACTGCGGGAATGATCTTCCAAGACCACTCCGATGTCGCCCAGTGCCGAGCTTTCCCGGCCACTCTCATCCGTTCCGGACGAGACTGGTTCCGAGGAATCGAACCACGCTCGATCTCAACCTTTGACGAGCTATCCACACAATTCCTCGGCCACTTCGTCGAGAACAGGCGGCAGAAGCGCATAGCCGACCACCTCTTCACGATCAAGAGCGAGGACAGGGAGACGTTCAAGGCCTACGTCACCCATTTCTACAACGCCCTTCTCGAGGTCCCAGAGCACCGGGACGAAACGGTCATCACGGCTCTAAGGTCCGGTCTTAGGCACAAGGAGTGGTTACGCTCTTTTGCACTGGCGCAACCTAAGACCATGGCCGAGGTAAAGGCCTGGACCGAGCGCGAGGTCCAGCTCGAGTCCGAGGTGAACGCAAGCCTCCGTCGAGCAGAGCAAGCCGACCAGAAAAAGAGGGAAAGGGACGAGAGAAGGGGATCGGAACGGCAAAAGCCTTATCCCCCAAAGTTCCAGGAGTACACGCCGCTTAATGTCTCCCAGACAGTGCTACTTGAGGAGGCCAAGGGCGAAGGGTTCTTCAAGTTCCCCCCGATCCCACGTTCGGCTTCAAAGTGAACCCGGGGGCCCTACTGCGGCTTTCATAGGTCGCTGGGCCACTCAACGGAGAGCTGCAAACAACTCCGAGACTATATTGAAGAGCTCATCTGTTCGGGGCGCCTCGCAGCGTACCTGAGGGACAAGCGGCAAGCTGACCGCGAGCAGGAGCAGCGTCCCCTTCCAGCCGAGCAGACCATCGGCCAAATCATGGTAGTGTCAGCGGAGCATGCATCTGGTACCCCCGAAGCTCGGTACCCCGTGCCGAGCACAGATACCAACAAACGTATGGAGGGCTCAAGCTGCATGAATAAATGCATCTACTAGCATGTATTTTCTTTTCAAATCAATGTACCATCTTCCTAAGATCTTTTGTTTATACAATAAAAGGATCGGTAGAGCATTGCGGAAAAGAAAAAAGAATCTTGTTCATTCAGAAGGTATTATAGGCTCCTCAGCCGTACATAAAAAAAATTACAGCAGTGGGGGAATGGGGTGCAGAGAGCACTGCTCGTGGTACTCTGAGCATATCTCCTCCAGCCAAGCCCTCGCAGCGTCTAACCTCTGCCTTCGATCCCCCCCCCGCGAGCTTCAGCGTCGAGCCTCAACTGGTAGCACTCACGGACGAGCGCTTCCGAGTGGTTTAGCCGGCCCGCAGAGATCAGGCCGAAGCGCTTCAGAGACCTTAGCTTGCCTATGGCCTCATCGAACAGCATTTCGGATAAGGGGTTGTAAAGCCCCGGCGACACCCTTCAGATGGAGTACATCAACAGCTGCAGGAAGGAGGACCGCTGGGGGAGTAATCGGCCGAAGTGGTCCTCGATCCTGCCGATTACCAACTGCACCATATCCTCAGTGCAATACGGATCATAGAGGTAGACATCCTCGAAGCTTACGATGTCTTCGATGGTGAAGGGGAAGTCCTGCATTTTTGTGTTTCGGGTGTGAGGAGGAAGCAAACAGTTACTCCCTCCGTTTTATAGACAACGACGCCTGGGAGTCCAACAGTCGCCGTTTCACCCGCAACCCAGGAGCCACGCGGCAAGCGTCGCGCCTCCTCATGCGAAACCGAAACGACGCGACTCCAGCGGTTCGCCTTCACAGCGCCCTCGCGACATGTATCCCCACAACTGTACCACTCCTCGGTGCTCACCTTGGGAAGGTCGGACAGAACCTCACCAAGTGGCAACCGAGCAGCTATACTGCTCGGTCCTTCCTCATGGAGCTAAGCCCTCAACAAGAGGCAGCCGAGCCGCTACCCTGCTCGGCTATCCCTGGCTGGTAGCTACCCTACCCCACGGCGCCAGGGATCAAAGACCTCACAAAGAGGCAGCCCGGCAACTACCATGCCCGGCTATCCCTGGCTGGTAGCTTCCCTACCCTACGGCGCCAGGGATCAAAGCCCTCACAAAGAGGCAGCCCGACAGCTACCCTTCCCGGCTATCCCTGGCCGGTAGCTTCCCTACCCTACGGCTCCAGGGATCAAATCCCTCGCTAAGAGGCAGCCCTGCAGCTACCCTGCTCGGGTATCCCTGCCTGGTAGCTTCCCTACCCCACGACGCCAGGGATCAAAGCCCTCATAAAGAGGCAGCCCGACAGCTACCCTGCCCGGCTATCCCTGGCTGGTAGCTTCCCTGCCCCACGACGCCAGGGATCAAAGCCCTCGCCAAAAGGCACTGGGCAGCAACCCTATTCGGCCATCCTTAAGGACCTAAAAGCCCTCGAAAGAGGCAACCGCTTAGCATGAACCGTGTTCGGTTATCCCTGGCAGAACGCCAGAGATCAAAGCCCTCGCAATGAGGCACCAGGCGGCAACCCCGCCCGGGCATCCTTAGTATGCCAATCTCGGCCCCTCCCGCGCTAAGGATGAAAAGCCCTCGAAAGAGGCAACCACTTAGCACGACCCGTGCTCGGTTATCCCTGGAAGAACGCCGGAGATCAAAGCCCTCGCCAAGAGGCACCGGACGGCAATCCCGCTCGAGCATCCTTAAGGATCAAAGCCCTCGCCAAAAGGCACCGAGAAGCTACCCTGCTCGGCACCATCCTTAGCAGGCCTCTTACGGCCCCTCCAACGTCAAGGATCAAAGCCCTCATCAAGGGGCACCGAGCAACTACCCTGCTCGGCACCATCCTTAGTAGGCCTTTCACGGCCCCTCCTGCGCTAAGGATCAAAACCCTCGCCAAGAGGCACCGAGCAACTACCCTGCTCGGCCATCCTTAGCAGGCCTCTTACACCCTCCCCCCTCCCCCCCACACTAATGATCAAAGCCCTCACCAAGAGGCACCGAGCAGCTACCCTGCTCGGCACCAAGCTCAGTTGGACAAGTAGGGCCCCACCAACAACTAAGAAACATGACCTCACCGAGGGGCATCCGGTCTACCTACGTCTGAGCGATCTCCACCTCGACTTCGGAGCCATGGAGATACCATCTTACCGCCTGTCTTGGAACACTTGGGAAGTGAGCGGATTCAAGTCGACGCGTAGTCGCCAGACAAAGAGACGATACAACACAAAGACAGTCCTATGCAGATACAAGTGTTCACGCAACAGGAAGAAAAAAAACGCGTGCAAACATGACTGCAAGAAGAATACCTTTATTCACAAAGTTAAAGCTTTTACAAGGTATTGTAGGATCCCCGGCCTTACAAAATTCCCGGAGGCCTACAAAACTCCCAAGGAAACAAATAAAAAGAAAAAGAAACAAAAAGACGAAGGGCCTCAGGCCTCAGGGCCGGGCGCATCCTCGGGAAGCCCAGCGCCCGCCGCAGGGGCCTCTGCGTTGCCCTCACCGGGTATCTCCTCATCGGCCTCGCCCTCGAGGTCCTCCCCCTTCTCCTCGTCCCCGCGAGGATATTCGACTCGGAGATCCTGGTCAGCGCACTCCGGCATCCGAGCCTTGACGGCGTCGAGGACCTCATTCCAGATGGCGGTAGTGGCCGAGTCTAGGACGATGTAAAATTCTTCCGATTTCTGGAAGTTCTCCACTGCTTTCGCCGCCAAGAAGTCAGCTCGTTTCGCCGCCTCTACCGCCGCCCCCAGCTCTTTCCGGAGGGTGCTCACCGACTTCTTCATGATGCCGACGAGCGCCTTAGAGTCCTGAAGCTTGGCCTCGACAGCCTGAGCGGCTTCATGGAGCCTGGCAGCCTCTTGCTTCACCGCCGCCACTTCCTGCTTCCCGGCCGCCGCCTCCTGCTTCGCGGCCACTTGCTCCTTCTTCCCGGCCACCACCTCGGCCTCGAGAGCGGCGACCCTCGACGTCGCCGCTTCCAGCGCCCGCCTCGAGCTCTCCCTCAGCGAGGAGGACTCGCCCGCGGCTCGGACCGCCGGGCCTATCTCCTCCTCCTCCATCCAGACAGTAAGATCGACGTGGTGGAGGACCTGGGGAAACAAGAAACGGGTCAGATAGAAGAAGGATCACCAAGTCTCACGAAAGATGAAACGAGCAAAGTACGTGCACTAACCTGCATGGCCTCTTGGGCGATGGACGCCAGTTGCCCCTTCAGACTTCCCCCGGGGACCCTGCCCCCGGCCGACCTCTCCATGTCGTGCAGAAGGCTGTCGGTGACGGAGAGCCCCGAGGGCACCTCAAAGCGGAGCTCCCCATCGTCCACCAAGATCAGGGAGGTCGGGTCCTGCGGGGCTGCGCGGGGGAACCTCTTGAGAGCCGGCGGCGGCGGACTGGTCTCCGCCTCCGAGGCTGGGGCTTCCTGCCCCCGAGCCCTCATTCGGGTCGGCGCCCTGTTGGACTCCAGGGCCCAATCCACGCTCGAGCGCTGGTGCTGGATGGCTGTCGGAGGAGCCGGGGTTGGCACCTGACGGAAAGAGCTGGCCCCTCCAGCCCTCGACCTCTTCTTTGGCTTACGCATAGTCGCTCGAAGGTGGCTCAAATCAATGGGTTCTGCACAAGACAAGATAAAATGGGATCAACGACACAAGAAAAAATCAAAATAAATACAAGTCTAACTTACCGACGAACTGAGCAGGGCTGAGCTCGGCCCAACTAAGGGCCCACTCAGAAAGCAGCACATCAACCCGGGGAATGGGCTCCCACGCCGCCAATCTCACCGCGTCGGGGTCGTTGGACAGGCTTCCATACCAGCACCTATCCCTAGACCACTTGATTGGCACGGGCCAGTCCTCGTCTTCTGGCGTCCCGACAAAGAAAAACTTCTTCTTCCAGTCGTGGATCGAAGAACGCAAGACGACGACTCCCGACCCGGGTGCACTCCCCCGACGTTTCCTAAAAGAGAGATAGACCCACCTCGGGTAGCCCGCGCGAGAGCCGGGGTGACTTTTGTAGATGAGAGAGGAGGCAAGGATGGACAGACCGAAAGGGACCATCTAAAATTTCAAGCGGACCAGAAATCCAAGGAGAATCCTCCGGGAGTTCGGCACTAACTGGCCCGGGGCTAACCTGAAGTAAGACAGCGCTGCAGCGACCTCGGGAGAGAAGGGCAGGCGCATTCCGGCCCAAAAGGATTCCAGGTACAGGGCAATCTCTTTACCCCGCACTTGATCTGTCCTCTCTCCTTCCTTGGCCAAACACAGAGTATAGCCGGGAGGGATATGGGAGCGGGCCCGAGCGGTGGCAAGATCCCCCTCGTACCTCAACAAGGAAGGGACACCAGGGGCATCCGCCACCTCTACTTGGGGATCCGCCCCTAACACACAACCACGGGGAGAGGATCTGACCCCTGCTCCCCGGGAAGACTCCGACTCGGCGGAAGAATACCTAGAATCTACCCCTACAACATCTACAGACTCCTCAGAAGAAGACATCTAACCTGATCGAGAAGTCCTCGGTAACGCGGAGATCCGACCAAAGAAGAGAGCGCCGAGCTTATGAGATGAAAGATGAGGAAAATATGAAGAGAGATGGGCCCGGAAGAGGGCCCCACCTCTACCTATAGCCTCCGGCGCCCCCATCCAACGGCGACCGTCGACTCCCGCCAAAAACAACCCTTCACATTCGACGACCCAGATCGCTCCACCTGGCGCGCGCGTATTGGACAACATCCCATCAGACGCCAGAGGCCTGCAGCCTGTCGCATTCGCCAACCAACGCTCGACACATTGGCCGCCGCTTCGTCAAAAGTGCGCACGATCCGGCGCCTCTCTTCAATGCAGAAGATCTTGCCCTGATTCGCTGGTGTCATCCAGAAAAAGACAACGGATTGCCCGGAGGCACGCCCGACGATATCTTCAGAAAAGAGCTCACCTCGGGTGACCCGGCAGACCACTCTCGACTCAACCCGTCAGCTAGTCGGGACGAGAGTGGGGGGCTAATCATGATGCTCGATATCGGTGATCTCCCAGATCATGACACGTGGCAGATGACGTGTCCCAGAGCATGCAAGAAAGAACCTACATGGGCCGATCGGACCGCTCCTATACCCGTCCTACCGACGAGCCTGGCTCGCCTCCGAGCCCCTGCACAATTGGCCTCCTTGGCCTCACAGCTCGTTCCTGAGCTACTACAGAAACAAGATACCTCGGCTCTCCCGCTCGTCCGCGAGCTCTCCCGCCGAGGTCATCTTCCTCGGTCTCATCGACCGACCGACAGCACCGCTTGCAGGCGTAACCGTCATCCCGCGAATCTCGCCATACGCGAGATCTCCGCCGGCCACATCCTACGTTCCACACCACCACGATCCCCCATTAACGATCTTGTCTCGCCATTAATGGGAGGTCATGCTCATCACGCGGGCGTGACGTCGGGAGCGTAACGGCCGGCGTGATTCTCATGCCTGCTGCACCTGCTGCCACCACTATTTAAACCTCACTTTCAGACGGTCAAGGTAAGCAATTTCTACTCCACTAAGCCGTTACTCTGCTCGGATCTCTAGACTAACTTGATCGTCGGAGGGTCCTCGGTGGTACAACCGCACCGGGACTTCCTTGCAGGTAACTCGCAACCACAACCACAGCCCATTGAGATCCACATGCTTCAGGAGCGACAGCCTCCAGATCCAATCCTAGCCACTCATTGCAGCCATCAGCAGATCAACGGAAAGCAACATCTGAAGGAGATTCCACCCTCCATCAAGTTGCAAAAAAGTTCATGTTCAAATGTTATACGATCGAATAAGGCTAGGAAATATGCTTTATTATCTTTTTTTATTTAATTAACATACATTTATTTAATTAACATACATTAATACTGAAATGGCCACGGCCCCGGAAACCCTTAACAGCTTGACTATTTCATGTAATCGGAAAACGGTATATGCTCTTTATAAAGATGTTAATGTGACCCAGGCTTGTCGCTGAATTTCTTAATCTCAAAGTGCAACATATATTCCTAAGTATATCCGTTCTAGCTATTCCATAAACACTAAAAGCGGCTTCAGGTCTGCTCGGTTCGGGTACATGCTCCATAAGCCTGTCCACCTGATCCATTTACAACTTTAGATGCATGGAACACACTAGTAAAATAGAGGGTTGCCCCTACGGATGAAAATATCCGTAGGGGCAGATTTTACTTGGCCCTACGGATTAATCCGTAGGGCTAAAAGGTTGCCCCTACGGGCACCGACCTCCAAGAATAAAAATATTAATTCTTAATTTGGTGTTTGCCCCTACGGAGCCGCAAACAAAGGACCTACGGTTATATCCGTAGGGGCAAATAAATATCTATTTACCAATACCCCAGATCGATCGCCTACGCTCACTTTCTCTCTCTCTCTCAATCGCGCGCGAGAAAAAACCCCAAATCGCCTCCGTCGTCGCCACCGTCGCCTCCGTCGTCGCCACCGCCGTTGCCAGCGCCTGTTTCGTCGCCACCGTCGTCGCCACCGTCATCGCCACCGCCGGTTTCGTCGCCAAATCGCCACCGTCGTCGCTCCAGCCCACCAGCAGCTGTTCAGGTATAAATCTCGAGGTAAATTAAAGCATTTTTGGATTATTTTGGGCTTAGGGTTCATGGCTGGGTCTGGGTTGCGCGCGCGAGAGTTGGGGTTGGGCAAGGGTCGCGGTGGCGGTCGGGGTCGGGGTCGGGGTAGGGTTAGGGTTGGGTTTCGGCTGCTGCTGGGGTGGGGCTGGGGTTAGGGTTACGGTGGGGCTGGGGTTAGGGTTACGGTAGTGGGGCTGGGGTTAGGGTTACGGTGGGGCTGGTTGAATGGCTCTTCTGATTAGTTGACAAATACAATGTTAATCATAATTTACTCGATACAGATGGTAGAAAATCAGAAAAAGATCAAGAAAAAAATAATCGATTTTGATTTTAACATGCAGGGTGTTGATGCAAGATGTAATATCTAGTAGCAGATGCTAGGTATATAGACTAAAGAATAGTTGTAAATGAACCGCTAGCAAGAAAATCCTATAATTATACGTACACATCGCTTGACTCATGAAGCCTGAAGCTCTTTCTTTTGGGGGATAAAACTAGTTATGTTCCTGCATTGCCTAGAAATAGCAGTGAGTTGGTTAAAACTTTTCAAACACAACCCCCACCCCCCCAAAAAAAGAAAGAAAGAAAGGACAAGGAAAAAAAAGAATAGCAACAAGCAATACAAGCTAGCAACCGTAAATAACTGCTGAGATTATGTCTACCTTGGCAATTTGAACAATGATGGTCTTGTCTGGATTGTTAAGATCCACTTTATGGGGGTGAGGAACACATTTTGCAACTGTATTTATGATTTTCATTCTGTCAAGTGTTGAAATAAAAATCAACACTTGACAATCAATCCAAGATGCTCAATAACTTGCTTCAAAACCATAATCTAATCTTGATGATGCTCAATATTAGCGATTTCCATGATCACGACACGTGGCAGATGACGTGTCTCATAACGCTTTATGATATCAGTATCCTATATTTGTAGTTTTAATTGTTGATTGTTATAGATGTATACCATTCCAATAATAGTTTTTGGTTGATGAATGCTATTGTAATGTAGGATGATCAGTTCTATCAATCTTGATCTCAATGGTTTAAAATCATGTTACACATACAACACGAATGCACAACAAACGCATAATTAGAGAGCGACTCGAGATATTCAGGTTAAAACCAATATATGATACTCGATGATAATATGAAACCTTCATATTCCCATCGATACCCATATATGAAACTAAAAGCGCCACTTAGTTCCCGTCTATCGGTTAACATACGTGCGATGCTCGTCGTGACCTAGAACTATACGAAGGTTGTTAAATATCGGAGAGTATAGCTCGATACTAACAACCGTCGTATAGTCTACGCGACGAGAAAATTCAATCGTATGGTAACCCATAGATTTGTCCCGTGTGGACAAGTTAAGAATGTATAAAGCAAACGCCTTCATTCACTTGTGTTTTCATCCGTTTCGAGATATTTCGTCGATATCTTTCCGCTGGTTCTCCGTGTACAAAGATAGATTAGATGTTCATTTCAACGTTGTTTCACAGCTTTGAAATGATTATCTATTCTATTACAGTGTACTCGGAGAACAGCGGGGAGGTGCTGCCGAAATTTACTCGAAACGGTTGAAAGCACAAGTGATGGGCGTTCGCTCTATACATTCTTAATGGGATAGAAGCCTACCCCCGACAGCCGGAACACATACATACAAACGCATAATTAAAGAGCGATTCGAGATGTTCGGGTTAAAACCAATATATGATACTCGATGATAATATGAAACCTTCATATTCCCATCGATACCCATATATGAAACTAAAAGCGCCACTTAGTCCCCGTCTATCGGTTAACATACGTGCGATGCTCGTCGTGACCTAGAACTATACGAAGGTTGTTAAATATCGGACAGTATAGCTCGATACTAACAACCGTCGTATAGTCTACGCGACGAGAAAATTCAATCGTATGGTAACCCATAGATTTGTCCCGTGTGGACAAGTTAAGAATGTATAAAGCAAACGCCTTCATTCACTTGTGTTTTCATCCGTTTCGAGATATTTCGTCGGTATCTTTCCGCTGGTTCTCCGTGTACAAAGATAGATTAGATGTTCATTTCAACGTTATTTCACAGCTTTGAAATGATTATCTATTCTATTACAGTGTACTCGGAGAACAGCGGGGAGGTGCTGCCGAAATTTACTCGAAACGGTTGAAAGCACAAGTGATGGGCGTTCGCTCTATACATTCTTAATGGGATAGAAGCCTACCCCCGACAGCCGGAACACATACATACAAACGCATAATCAGAGAGCGATTCGAGATGTTCGGGTTAAAACCAATATATGATAATATGAAACCTTCATATTTCCATCGATACCCATATATGAAACTAAAAGCGCCACTTAGTCCCCGTCTATCGGTCAACATAACGTGCGATAATTTATTCTTTTCAACGACAAACGCACACACAAAGCATATACATGGATTTTCTCCTTTGTCAGTAACTATCCCGTTCTTATATTTCTCAATATAGTCAGCATAACCTACAATTTATATGTTATTCAGTCTAACATGGCCCATGAGTACGTCAGAGTTAAGGACTGGATGTATGTGGATTGGAAACAACGTATGCAACCTAAGTTTGTCGCAGGAGTTGCTGCTTTCCTTGAATTTGCACGAGCACATAATAAGATCATAATAGAGAAGATTCTCTGTCCGTGCGATAGATGTGGCAATAAGTACTGGCAGAAGGTAGAATTGGCAAAGCTTCATATTGTAAAACATGGGTTTACTAGACTTTATTCAACTTGGAAATATCACGGGGAAGGAGAAGAATGCAGTACTGCGGTAGAAGAAGGAGAACACGATAATGCGGTAGGAGAAGAAGAAGAATTCGGTAATACGGCAGGATACGGAAATTTATTTCCATCAGAAGAAATGGAGGATATGGTAGAGGCTGCCCTAGGTGAATCTATTCGTACCGAAGATGACATTCCTTCCGGTCAAGGACCGCGTGTGGATAAATATGAAAATTTCATGAATGATGCTAGGAAACCAATTTATGAGAATGCGAAGTATTCCACCCTCTCATGGTTCGTCCAACTTTTCCAAATTAAGTGCCTAAATGGATGGAGCAACAAGTCATTCACAATGCTTCTTTCGTTCTTGAAAGATTCTATGCCTCCAGGAAATAATGTGCCCGAAAGCTGGTACGAAGCCCAGAAAATGATGTCTGATTTGGGTCTAAAGTGCGAGAAGATTCAAGCATGTCCTAAAAATTGCGTGTTGTACCGGAAAGAGAATTCAGATTTGAAAGAGTGTCCAACATGCGGAGAGGCCAGGTATAAGCCGAAAGATTCTGATAAGAAGCCTGATATACATGTGAAGATAGCACGATATTTTCCCATAACACAGAGGCTACAGAGGCTATTCAGGTGCAAGAAAACAGCCGAGGCAATGATTTGGCATCATCGTGCTCCTCTAAGCGAAAATGGAAAAATGAGCCATCCAAGAGATTCACCGGCATGGAAGGATTTCGATAGGAGGCACGCAATATTCAGTAGCGATCCTCGCAATGTCCGGCTCGGACTGGCTGCTGATGGCTTCTGCCCATTCAACCATATGGCTGGAAGTCACAGTATATGGCCCGTTGTAATGATAATTTATAATCTGTCGTCTTGGTTGGCTATGGACCAATCATACTTTATGATGCCTCTTCTTATCGACGGACCAAACCCACCGGGGAACAATATCGACGTCTATCTCCGACCTCTGATTGAGGAGCTGAAAACTTTGTTCATTGATGGTGTAGAGACATATGATTCAAACACAAATACAACCTTCATACTGCGTGCGGCTTTAATGTGGACAATTAATGACTTTCCTGCGTATGGAATGCTTTCAGGTTGGTCCGTACATGGTCACAAAGCATGTCCTCATTGCCATGAACACACAACATCAAAATTTTTGAATTTTAGCAGGAAGGTTTGTTATTGCGGCCATCGACGTTTTCTGCCTCCAGACCACCCCTATAGGTTAGACACGGTTCACTTTGATGGTCATCAGGAGCTTCTTGGGCCTCCATCCCCATTGTCCGGAGAGGACGTGACTGCTAAATGGGATGGTTACAATAACGTGACCTTCGGGATGGATCCGACGAGACAGGTCAAACCACAATATTGGAACAAGTTAAGCATTTTCTTCGAGCTTCCGTACTGGTCTACAAATTCAGTGCGTCATTGTCTGGACGTCATGCATATAGAGAAGGGAGTATCAGAGCACATACTTAACTTGCTTTTGTGTAAAGACGGGAAATCGAAAGACAACATGAATGCCCGGATGGATCTACAAGAGTGGGGAATAAGAAGTGAACTGCACCCTAAACCGGTAGCGGGTAAACCGGGCAAGTTTGTACTTCCCAATGCCGCTTATCATATGTCACAACCGGAGAAGAAAAGATTCCTGCAGGTGTTGCATGATTTGAAAGTCCCCACAGGTTTCTCAGGATCATTCAGCAAGAAAATAAAAATTATGAAGGGCAAGATCGATGGGCTGAAAAGTCATGATCACCATGTTATCGTGGAGCACCTTCTTCCATTAGCCCTCAGGACTTCTCTCCCCGACTCGGTTGGTCTAGTAATCAACGACCTATGTTGTTTTTTCAGGGAGTTGTGTGCTAAAACACTGGAGATTGCGACGCTGGATAAACTAGAAAATTCTATTGCGTTGATACTTTGCAAGTTTCTGTTAGGTCCACGTTACCTCTCCCGGTACTTACGGGGTTGCGGAAACGGTAAATCAAAATTTTTCTAAACTTTGTAACATGGACCGTAAAAGCCGGATCCTTGCTAAACTAAACTAGCATACTTGCAAAGAAGAGTTAACTACTCGGCAAAGTGGTTATACCTCAACTTGAACTCCTTCACTTCTTGTTGTTGTTCTTCTTTGATGTTCTTCTCTTCTTGTTGTTCTTCTCATTGCTTGCTCAATGGTTGATCCGGACTTCGGTCACCTCCGCGGCCTCCTTGAGTCGAAGACGATCCATCCGAGAGATGTACACCGAGCTCCACCTCAATCCGAGGTAACTAGGGCAAGGAGATTGCCAATCTAGAAGCCCTAGGTTGTGTAGAGAAGATGTATGGATGTGTTTGTCAAGTAGAATCCTTTTTCTCTCAACACATGAGATCAAAGGAGAAATCAAGAGGAGGAAGAAGAAGGAGATGTTCTTGCAACCATGGAGCTTCTCATTTCAAGAGAGAGAATGAGAATAATATTATGAACAAAAGAAAAACAACCATGGTTGCAAATAATGCACAAACATCATCATTACTAATCCCATCAAGATAAAGGTGATGGCTACAAATGACATGACCATTATCATAACTAAATAAAAAGAAAAACCAAAGAATACTTTAGATCTTCTAAGAAGATCCAAGTCAACTTTGGTCAAAAGGTCAACAAAGTCAAGATGGTCAAATGGTCAATGTAATTAGCCATAACAAAATTATCAAGGAAAGGATTAGTAAATAATGTCCCCGGCTCATAATGGTTTTGACCAAACGAACTGTCGAAACCCTAATGAGTCGGCCTCAAAATGGTTTTGACCGAATCAACTGTCGAAACCCTAATGAGCCTGCCACATAGCGGTTTTGGCCGAACCATCTGCCAAAACCCTAATGAGGCACCTCCTCCTTCATCGCTCCAGAAAACTGTGCATACACACCTGCATCCGTATTCCGTAGAATGCGGATGCGCAGAAGACAAAACAAATCCATCCGTGCAATACTAGGATCTGGCTTAAACCAAAGCCCACTAGTACTGCCTGCCCGAACATCATACGCACACAAGTGTACGTAAGTGATCGCAGCCCTGCCGTAAAACCATACGGCCTCTTACACGTTTCGCTCAGTGCAGGGAAACTCTCTGTGTGGGACTCTAAAGACTCGACACTACGCTGGCAGTGGGTTTAACCACAGACCGCAAGCGGCACTAGCTGTACGTAACGGTCCCCAGGTAGATGTCGATAAGAAGGCCGATGAGGTAAACCCATCCGAACTCCTACTGAGTCTGTATGTGACAATCTCCGTACAGTCCGGTCTGTTCGTCTGATACATCGCATGTCGGGCCTAGGGGGCGGCAAGCGTCAGACCCCTAATAGCGGTACAAGTCGTGTCGGAGTGAAGCCCAGAACACCCTGAGATAACACTGGAACCTACCAGTATATCTCGCTTGCCCTGGCCAGGGACTACTCGTGTAATGGCTCTCCTAGACACAGCGCGATGTCAACCCCCAATACCGGGAGAGACGAATCCTGTCTAACCGTCACTGCCTCCAAGTGCTTCGGGAATGCACCCAACCACCACCTGTTTGCACGACTCCTTTGAGCCGTGGTAGGGTAGTGATCAAAGTGCAGTGGGAACACGCTTGAGGCGAAGTGCCAGTGTCAAGTCAGCGGACTAAGCTGTACTCATGTCACCTGGGAACTGATAACTGACGATAGGTATAATACCAACCATCAGTTCCCGACGAGTCCTGTCCAGTGTACTCGTAACCTAACGAGCACCCGCATACTATCTCAAGTACGACGTACCGACGGCTGTGGGACAGACCGTCTCCCGTGCTGGGATGAGAAGCGCATACGCTAGTCTACTCCGGAGTATCGATGCCCTATCTCGGTACTCCCACGACTAGGGACGTGTATAAGGATGTGCTTGTAGATTACCCAGCCCCCACGAGTGTGATCGCCATCACAACGCCGGTAATCAAGCAAAGATCTCAAGGGCTCTACTAATGCGTATAGGTGATATAATAAATAAACACACATGTACACATTAAAGCAGAGACAAACCAAGTAGCATACTACTATATTGAGCAAGATTGTCTGTACAACTGTGAATATCCCAAGCTTCCATCAAGTAATATACATGCTAGTATGATACAGTAATGGCCTCTAGGGCATATACACTAACAATCTCCCACTTGCACTAAGGCCATGTACTGGCGTATCGAAGACCTATCATCTCGATCAGCCGCTCGAACTGAGTCTGGGGTAAAGCCTTTGTGAATGGGTCCGCAGTGTTGTCCTTTGTGTCCACTCTCCGCACCTCGATCTCCTGTCGATCAATGATCTTCCTGATCAGGTGATACCGCCTTAAGATGTGCCTGGATTTCTGATGGGACCTTGGTTCCTTCGCTAAAGCTATAGCCCCATTGTTATCGCAATACAAAGGTATTGGGTCAACAATGGACGGAACCACCTGAAGTTCACTAATGAACTTCTTTATCCAGACCGCTTCTTTTGCGGCATCGCTTGCAGCAATGTATTCAGCCTCCATCGTCGAGTCTGCGACGGTATCCTGCTTGGAACTCCTCCAACATACCGCCCCTCCGTTGAGGGTAAACACAAAACCCGAGACGGACTTGCTGTCATCTTTGTCACTCTGGAAGCTTGAATCGGTAAAGGACTCGACCCTGAGGTCTCCATTACCGTAAACCAGGAACATCTCCTTAGTCCTTCTCAGGTACTTGAGAATGTTCTTCACTGCTGTCCAGTGGTCCTCCCCTGGGTCTGACTGATACCGGCTTACCGCGCTCAACGCGTAAGCTACATCTGGTCTTGTACATAGCATCGCATACATTATAGATCCTACCGCCGAAGCGTAGGGTATAGTGCTCATGCGAACCCTCTCCTCGTCAGTCTTAGGAGACATCTTCTTGGAGAGGGTAATTCCGTGCAATGCGGGTATGTTACCGCGCTTGGAACCCTCCATACTAAATCTCTTTAGTACGGTCTCTATGTACCTGGACTGCGAAAGTCCCAATAGTCTCTTGGATCTATCTCTATAGATCTTGATCCCCAGAATGTACGAGGCATCACCCAGGTCCTTCATGGAGAACCTTTGTGACAAAAACAGCTTGACCGATTGTAGCATAGGAATATCATTTCCTATCAAAAGAATGTCGTCCACGTACAAGACTAGGAATACGACAGTTCGTCCTACAATCTTCTTATATACACAGGGTTCATCTTCGTTCTTGATGAAATCAAATTCCTTGATTGCCTCATCAAAACAGATGTTCCAGCTCCGCGATGCCTGCTTTAATCCATAAATGGATTTAAGCAACTTGCACACCCTTCCGCTGCTCCCACTGTCTACGAAACCTTCTGGTTGATCCATGTAAACGCACTCTTCCAAACAACCGTTTAGGAAAGCCGTCTTAACATCCATCTGCCAGATTTCATAGTCATGGAAGGCAGCAATGGCAAGTAAGATCCGAATGGATTTGAGCATAGCCACCGGAGAAAAAGTCTCGTCATAGTCCAAACCAGGTCTTTGACGAAAACCTTTTGCAACGAGTCTAGCTTTATAGGTTTCCACCTGCCCATCTACACCAAGTTTCCTTTTGTAGATCCATTTGCATCCAAAGGGTTTTACCCCAGGTGGAGCAATATCCAAGGTCCACACTTTATTGGCGTACATGGACTCCATTTCGGATTGCATTGCTTCCTACCACTTATCAGAGTCCCTACTGATAATGGCCTGTCTGAAACTGGTAGGGTCATCTTCTTCCATGATGCAATCCTCTCGATCCTCGTCTATGAGAAAACCGTAGTATCTCTCGGGCGGATGAGAAATCCTACCAGATCTGCGGAGTGGCTGAGGTTCGTCTGGGGTTGTAGAATCTAGCGGTTCCTCCAAATTTTCAGTTACATTTTGTGGTCGCTGAATTTCTTCCAGTTCTACCGAACTCCCACTAGTTTCTTTTGCAAGAAACTCCCTTTCTAAGAAGGTGGCGTGGCGAGATACAAACACCTTCTGTTCCTCAGTGTGGTAGAACAGATATCCTAGTGAGTCTTTAGGATATCCCACAAATTTACAGAGAACTGACCGTGCCTCTAACTTGTCCGGTTTCTGTGTTTTTACATAGGCCGGACAACCCCATATCTTAATAAACTTCAGACATGGTTTCTTACTGCTCCATATTTCATACGGAGTTTTAGGCACAGATTTGGACGGAACTTGATTCAAAAGGTATGCCGCTGTCTGAAGCGTATGTCCCCAGAATGAAAGAGGTAACTCAGCACTACTCATCATGGAGCGAACCATATCCAATAGGGTACGATTCCTCCGCTCCGATACACCGTTGTGCTGTGGTGTATAAGGAGGAGTAAGCTGAGAGAGAATACCATTCTCTTTTAAGTAATCTAGGAATTCCGTGCTTAAGTACTCCCCTCCCCTGTCAGACCGGAGGATCTTGATACTTTTGCCTATCTGGTTCTCTACTTCCTTTCTGAATTCCTTGAATTTCTCAAAAGCTTCAGATTTGTGTTTCATCAGATACACATATCCGAACCTAGAGAGATCGTCAGTGAATGTGATGAAGTACGAGAACCCATCCCTTGCATGTATAGACATCGGACCACATACATCACTATGTACGAGTCCCAAGAGCTCTGCTGCTCTTTCTCCATGTCCGGTGAACGGAGATTTGGTCATCTTCCCTTTGAGACAAGAATGACAAGTTTCATAAGATGAAAACTCGAACGCATCCAAGAGTCCATCTTTATGCAACTTACTCAGTCTTTTCTCTCCGACATGACCAAGTCTACAATGCCACAAGTAGGATTCATTCGTATCTGAATTCTTCCTCTTGCGTGTGTTTTGTATATTGAGAACTGTATTCTGATTTAGAACGTAGATACCATTAAACAGTGTACCCTCTGCAACCAGTACCTTATCAAGGTAAATGTTCATGATATTCTTTTCAAGAACAAACTTATATCTATCTTTATCGAGTAAAGAAACTGATATGATGTTGCAAACCATGGAGGGTAGATAGTAACAATCGTTCAAAATCATAGTTTTGCCATTTGGCAATACTAGGTGATATTCACCGACGGCTGCCGCATTAACTTGTGCTCCGTTCGCTACTCTGAGCGACATATCACCCGGTGCAACTTTCCTACTTTTTCTCAGTCCTTACAATAAATTACAGATATGAGATCCTGATCCGGTATCAAGTACCCAGGAGGTAGGGCTGACCGTAAAACAGTTCTCAATTACAAGAACACCTGAAGTAGATGCAAAACCATGCTTCTTCTTCAACTGGGTATCCTGGAAATCCATACTTTCCTCTTTCCCATTCTCATACTCATGACTGTTGTCACAAGTTAGAGCTGAACCAACTTTCCCCAGTCCCGAATAAGAATTCGGTTCGGTCAAGCGATACATTTTATTATCTTGATTAGGGCGTGAAAAGGTTGCTGCCTGGAGAGAGAGAAAAGAAACACTCAGCGTATGCTCTTGCAAGATTAGATTGGTTTATTAATTTATCTAACCAGGATGTCTCCCACTGTTTCCTCAAATTCTTCTTAAAACCTTTTAAAAGAAGAACTAGCCGGGTTTTAATTCACGTCACAATACTTGCTTAACCTTTCAGCCAGGCTAGTGTCGGTACTTCGAGGGAGGTTTTCCAACGCTTTCGCGAAGTTCCTTAATTAAAGAACCTCTTTTCCCTAGGGGCGTAACCCCGCTAACACCTTTCTAGACACCTACTAGGTTTATAGCATTGATCGTTAAGTGAAATAATCTCCCGAGAGTAAACCAACTCATCAGTGGGATCGGGATCCAACTGTCATTGTGTGATAACCTAGATGGAATCCACTCTAGTCACCACACTCCAGAAGGTATGCTAAATCTACAAGTTTCAGTTCTTTTGAAACTCCCGATGTGGTTTTTGCCCCTAGGACCCAAGTGACCTTGACGAATAATCAACAAATCAAAATGTCCTAGTCAAGTTCAACCCGTCGTTATCCAGGATTGCATTAGACCCGCCCGCATGATCCTTGACGAATAATCAACAAAATCATGCGACCGTCCTAACCAATCGCATCTATCAGTGCAACAGAGAATTATTACTCAGCTACCGTTCACTGTGTCTTGACGAATAATCAACAAACGCAGCACGAATACTAAGTATTAATTATCCGAAACGACGGAGGGCTACGGCTGGGTTTTTGGCGAAAAACCCGTTAACGTAATGAGCTTGATATCGTTGAAGGAACCTGATAATATTTTTGAAAATATAGTGGCGAAAACTTTTGCTAAAGAGGTCACTCCCTGCGAAGGGATCTCGGCTCTTTCCTCGTCGAATGAGGTGCAGGATATTCCAAACTGAATACCTCAATGCAAAGCAAGAATAATCGACTATAGTGAAGTTATTACCCTGACGCAAACTTTTGTCCAAGGGGTCACTCCCGATGAAGGGATCTCGGCCCTTGCCTCGTCGACTGAGGTGCTGGGCATTCAGAACCGAATACCGCTATGCAAAACAAAAATGAACGTCCTTGCAATAACAGCTTTTTGAAAAACTTGTTCCAACAACGTCTTTTAGGTTTATTTTCTTGCATTAGTTCTTTTAATGCGTCCCATCAATTAAATCCTACCATTGCAGAAAACAACCAAAATATGACGTACGCTTATGCCATTCGCATTCGCCACGGGGCCCCGTCATCACCCGTTAGGTTACTTAACTAACGACAGAGCGGGGGCTGGGCTAGCGCGGCTGTAAAACATAAGCAACGTCTAAATAGTTATTATATATAGATATACTGTAATGATAACCAATCCAGATCACAGATGAGCACTTTGGATATACTAGGAACCCGCGATTCGTTCGAGCCTGCAACGAAAAGCGGATTACACGGTCGCGATGAATAGCCAATACCCCACCCAAGACCCCTACGGGTGCGGCAAACTACCCGCCAAGTACCCGAAGCGAAGCAACCTCCCTCAATGCTATGAGTAGGCCACTCGGCACTTCGAGCTACCCGGTAGTTTGTGCACCCCCTCCATGGGTCTATCCTAGGAGCAAAAACAGTAAAAAGAATTATACAATGACGGCTATAACCCCGACCCGGTTGTGCGGTCAAACAAATAATATTACATCAATTTACAAATTTATTACATGAATGAAAGAAAAAGAAACTCTCATCTCACATCCACCCCGGCTATTCATCCGCGACAATCCAACGAGTTCATATACACAAACCATCAACAACAATCACAGATCACAGATATGTATAACCCCGACTAATCGTCATATAGCGATTAGCCGACGTTCAATACATAAGAACATCACAGATATAACCTTTATAGTCAAAGTATATTGAAGTTCGGAAAAAAATACGGAATTATAGGCCCCCAAAAATAAATTTCTATTCTGGAAAATCTGTGCACTTATAATATATCTGAAAAATCCTAAAACCATGTCAGAAACAAACTGCACCAAAAACGACACAGTGATTCACCAAGTTGGCCGCGGTTCCGTGGAAATAGCTTGCTATTGCCGCGGAAACTCAGCGCCTTGGTCGATTCGCTGTCTCGTGTTTTGTGGCTTTCTTCTAAAAACCCTGAGATGAATTTTGGAGTATAACAAATTTTGTTTTGACCAGAAAATATTTTAACAGAAACTCAGGTTTTTGTAACTTGGTTTTTTTTTTCCGATTTTTCCGTTTCGAACTTCGATACACTTTACTACCAAGCTAGTTTATGTTTAGTTAGGCTCTGATACCACTGTTAGGTCCACGTTACCTCTCCCGGTACTTACGGGGTTGCGGAAACGGTAAATCAAAATTTTTCTAAACTTTGTAACATGGACCGTAAAAGCCGGATCTTTGCTAAACTAAACTAGCATACTTGCAAAGAAGAGTTAACTACTCGGCAAAGTGGTTATACCTCAACTTGAACTCCTTCACTTCTTGTTGTTGTTGTTCTTTGATGTTCTTCTCTTCTTGTTGTTCTTCTCATTGCTTGCTCAATGGTTGATCCGGACTTCGGTCACCTCCGCGGCCTCCTTGAGTCGAAGACGATCCACCCGAGAGATGTACACCGAGCTCCACCTCAATCTGAGGTAACTAGGGCAAGGAGATTGCCAATCTAGAAGCCCTAGGTTGTGTAGAGAAGATGTATGGATGTGTTTGTCAAGTAGAATCCTTTTTCTCTCAACACATGAGATCAAAGGAGAAATCAAGAGGAGGAAGAAGAAGGAGATGTTCTTGCAACCATGGAGCTTCTCATTTCAAGAGAGAGAATGAGAATAATATTATGAACAAAAGAAAAACAACCATGATTGCAAATAATGCACAAACATCATCATTACTAATCCCATCAAGATAAAGGTGATGGCTACAAATGACATGACCATTATCATAACTAAATAAAAAGAAAACCAAAGAATACTTTAGATCTTCTAAGAAGATCCAAGTCAACTTTGGTCAAAAGGTCAACAAAGTCAAGATGGTCAAATGGTCAATGTAATTAGCCATAACAAAATTATCAAGGAAAGGATTAGTAAATAATGTCCCCGGCTCATAATGGTTTTGACCAAACGAACTGTCGAAACCCTAATGAGTCGGCCTCAAAATGGTTTTGACCGAATCAACTGTCGAAACCCTAATGAGCCTGCCACATAGCGGTTTTGGCCGAACCATCTGCCAAAACCCTAATGAGGCACCTCCTCCTTCATCGCTCCAGAAAACTGTGCATACACACCTGCATCCGTATTCCGTAGAATGCGGATACGCAGAAGACAAAACAAATCCATCCGTGCAATACTAGGATCTGGCTTAAACCAAAGCCCACTAGTACTGCCTGCCCGAACATCATACGCACACAAGTGTACGTAAGTGATCGCAGCCCTGCCGTAAAACCATACGGCCTCTTACACGTTTCGCTCAGTGCAGGGAAACTCTCTGTGTGGGACTCTAAAGACTCGACACTACGCTGGCAGTGGGTTTAACCACAGACCGCAAGCGGCACTAGCTGTACGTAACGGTCCCCAGGTAGATGTTGATAAGAAGGCCGATGAGGTAAACCCATCCGAACTCCTACTGAGTCTGTATGTGACAATCTCCGTACAGTCCGGTCTGTTCGTCTGATACATCGCATGTCGGGCCTAGGGGGGCGGCAAGCGTCAGACCCCTAATAGCGGTACAAGTCGTATCGGAGTGAAGCCCAGAACACCCTGAGATAACACTGGAACCTACCAGTATATCTCGCTTGCCCTGGCCAGGGACTACTCGTGTAATGGCTCTCCTAGACACAGCGCGATGTCAACCCCCAATACCGGGAGAGACGAATCCTGTCTAACTGTCACTGCCTCCAAGTGCTTCGGGACTGCACCCAACCACCACCTGTTTGCACGACTCCTTTGAGCCGTGGTAGGGTAGTGATCAAAGTGCAGTGGGAACACACTTGAGGCGAAGTGCCAGTGTCAAGTCAGCGGACTAAGCTGTACTCATGTCACCTGGGAACTGATAACTGACGATAGGTATAATACCAACCATCAGTTCCCGACGAGTCCTGTCCAGTGTACTCGTAACCTAACGAGCACCCGCATACTATCTCAAGTACGACGTACCGACGGCTGTGGGACAGACCGTCTCCCGTGCTGGGATGAGAAGCGCATACGCTAGTCTACTCCGGAGTATCGATGCCCTATCTCGGTACTCCCACGACTAGGGACGTGTATAAGGATGTGCTTGTAGATTACCCAGCCCCCACGAGTGTGATCGCCATCACAACGCCGGTAATCAAGCAAAGATCTCAAGGGCTCTACTAATGCGTATAGGTGATATAATAAATAAACACACATGTACAAATTAAAGCAGAGACAAACCAAGTAGCATACTACTATGTTGAGCAAGATTGTCTGTACAACTGTGAATATCCCAAGCTTCCATCAAGTAATATACATGCTAGTATGATACAGTAATGGCCTCTAGGGCATATACACTAACAGTTTGAGCGTATTTTCCCACCGTCATTCTTCGATATCATAATACACTTGACGGTTCATCTTGTAACTGAGGCGAAGTTAGCCGGACCGGTACAATATCGATGGATGTATCCCGTCGAGAGGTACGTGTAATTTTTCGTTTCGCGCAATTTATAAATTTGTTTTTGTCCTGTATGCCCGTGTTTATTTATTCAACATATTCTCATTAGGTACCTTTACACTCTTAAGAAGTATATACGCAATAAAAATCGACCAGAGGGTTCTATCATGCAAGGTTATCTTCTTGATGAAGCAACCACATTTTGTTCCCGCTATCTGGACGAGAACATTGAGACAAGGCTTAACCGACCACGAAGAATTCAAGACGGGCCATATGGTAAAGCCGAGTATAAGAGGGTAGACACTATGTTTATCAACAAGATATACCGGTTTATCTTGCTTAATTGCGCATGTCTTGAACAAATTAGAGAGTAAGTTCTTTTGGATTAATTGTTATATCTGTGTTTGTGTGTGTATGAAATGACATAATATTAATGTCACAATTATTTGTCGAAAACAGAACTCATTTTAACGAGGTACGTGAGGGGCATCCTGATTGGAACGAAGAGCGTTTGGAAAAATACCATCAGGATAATTTTTGTGATTGGGTCACAGAGCATGTAAGTTATTCGAATTACATTTTATTGCTATCAGTTTTAATCTAAACTTGTATCGTTATGTATTTATCGTAAAATTTGTTTTGTTAGATCCACGATCCGAACTTGTCTGCATCATTTGAGAGTGATTCAAGATGTTTAGCTCAATTTCCTAGTATGGAGGTTGCATATTACAAAGGATTTGGTGTCCTTGGATACAAATTCGAAGTTAAGGACATAGAAACATCTAGAATCACTCAGAATAGTGGGATTGCGACGGTAGGATCGGACGGTGTGATTTACTATGGGTACTTAAATTGTATACTCGGCATCCACTATCCCGGACGATCAGAACCTTTTTATATATTCCACTGTACTTGGTACGATCCGCGAACCGATACAGACAGGTGGAGAAGCAGTCTTGGGACTTGGAAAGATGAATATGGATTGACCAGTGTGAACACACTTCGATTTTACGGTCAGGACGATCCGTTTATCTTTCCGAACCAAGCGTTCCAAGTATACTACTCACAGTGTTTGAAGCATCCGGGGTGGAGTGTTGTATGCCGATGGAAACCTAGAGATGTCTACGATGTCTCAGAATACGAGGACAGCGATGAGGACGAAGAAGAGAGAAGGCTTAAAGTGCTCCGACCGTCTGTTTCGAAGGACGGGTTGTCTTCGACCGATCATGAAGTTACGTGGGTTAGAAATGACATCGACGATGAAATCCAAGTAGATATGTATGATGCGCCCACGAAACGAAAAAGGTTATCAGTAATGTTATATTATTACTTCACATTTTACGCTCTAGATCATATATAGTCAATACTTTTAATGATTGTCTAATGCGTCCACGAACCGTTTATCTAGATTTGATGACGATGTCGGGAGCAGCGAGGGGCGGCAGGAGCTCCAGCCGCGGCAGAGGCAGAGGCAGAGCGGTTCTGCCGCCCGGAGAGCTCCGTAGGGAGCTTCAGAGGGCCGGTCTTGCACCCAGATCGGAGACCCCTTCAGATGCCTCCTTCCGTGTTGATTTGGCCACACCTCCAGGTATACTGCACGCATATCCATTTTGAATGTAATATTACAGATATTCATGCATGTTTATGTCAAAATTACTTATATTGTCAATGTTTGATTGTCTAGTTGTTGGTGATGCATCCACATCTGGGACAGAGGCCACCCCCGCTCCTCCAGGTATGTTTATATATCATATAGTGTATGTATATTGATTTAGAATGCTATATCATAAATATACACATTCCTTTTGCTCTTACTTAGCAATTTTTATTATTGTCTAGCTGTAGGTGGTGACACCACCGCACCTGCAGGTATGTTTATATGTCCTATAGTGCATGCATATTGATTTAGAACGTTATATTATTGATCTACACATTCTTTTTGCAATTACTTATAAAATCTATTTTTAATTGTCTAGTTGTTGGTCCTGCGTCCACATCTGGGACAGAGGCCACCCCCGCTCCTCCAGGTATGTTTATATATCATATAGTGTATGTATATTGATTTAGAATGCTATATCATAAATATACACATTCCTTTTGCTCTTACTTAGCAATTTTTATTATTGTCTAGCTGTAGGTGGTGACACCACCGCACCTGCGGGTATGTTTATATGTCCTATAGTGCATGCATATTGATTTAGAACGTTATATTATTGATCTACACATTCTTTTTGCAATTACTTATAAAATCTATTTTTAATTGTCTAATTATAGGTGGTGCGTCCACACCTTCCACAGGGGCCACTCCTGCCGCTTCCATACCCTCCGCATCGTCTGCAGGTTAGTATGAATAAATTTAAAATATTTATTTATTTTACATATGCTCTATAGAATAAATATGAACTTCATGGAGATTTAGCGTCGATGTTTATTTTATAGTTGGAGGGGATGCGTCCGGGTCCGGGACCCCGGTTGTTCCTCACCGGAGGAACTATCGTCCCGCTCGTGCTGCTGCTCGGGCCCAGGCTCGTGCGCTATTCACCGGAGGTATATATCACACTTGAATTTTTGTTTAACCTTGATTTCTTAATACAACTTTGTCTTATTATTGATTGTCTTGATATTTCGTGCAGACGCAGGGCCTCTCCATCCCCAGAGGGGGACTCGAGGCCCGAATCAGTCCCATAGGCTGAGGCCTGATAGAGCTAGGGGGGAGGCAGCATTCCCCCTATTTTTTACCCTTGACTATCGCTATACCGGTCCTCATGCCGAGAGGTTCGACCGGTATTTGGGGGACGAGAGCCGGATCGTGAAGAACTATCCACTTCACGTTCAGTGGGACGAGCAGCACCAGCGCTCATTCGCCCTCTTCTTTGAACAGGCTCGGGTATGTATTAATATATATTTTCATTTGATCTATCCAATATATTTATAATTAACACTTGCAATCTAGTAACAATGTTTTTTTTTGTATTTTCAGTTGGATTACGATTTTCAGCCTGTAGCCGACCCTGATCACCCGGGGAGGGTGCTCGACCTTCATGCTCTGTACAATGGCCTGATGAAGAACATGCAGGTCAAGGTCCGATACAACAGGAATGAGCTGAAGGCCGACTGCTACTCCCTGTGGATAGCGACCCCCGAGGCAGAGAGAGCGGCCCTCCTATCTACTCCGGCGTTTGCGAGAGTTGACGTAGAGACATGGCCTATATTGTGCGCTTATTTCGACTCCGAACGCAAACAAGTATGTATTTTAAATTTAATTCATTATTTATGATATAATTTATTTCTTCGTGTTTCTTAATTAGAAAACTAAATGTTAATGCGTTGTGCAGAAACAGGCCGCTCAGAATACGGAGAACAGGAAGTCGGCGAAGAGGGGTCGCCCCACTTACACAGGTGGCTCGAGGAACATTACTCGAGCCATGGAGTTATCGGTAAATTAAGAGTTATTCTCTAATATTCTGCAATATTAAGAGTTATTCTCTAATATTTCTAATATTAAGAGTTACTTTCTAATATTGCAGACATCTCGGACCGTGGTGTCAGGTGGTACACCGAGCGTGCTGTCCGCATATCTTGCCGTCCACGGCACCTCGACAGATCCCGCCACGGGCGAGCTTCGATGTCCCGACGTCGCTACCCAGGAGTACTGCGTAAGTTTTAATATTTTTTCTACCCAAATTTGAAATTTTAGTTTTGGAAGGTTCAAATTTAAATTTTATACTTATACTTTACTGCTTAATGTGGGTGTAGGAGCGGGTGGTTGAGCAGGCCCAGGCCTCGGGGATCGATTTTACCGGACAGAACGATCCGAGGCTGCTGACCCCAGTTCTGGACGCCGCACACGGAGGGCACCACGGAGGTTGGGAGAGAGGCCGGGGATTGGGCCCTAGCAGGGCCCATATGAGGTTGGACTCCACCCCGGCGGTTACTTCCTCCGTCTCCAGTGACCGGCATGTCCATCAGGAACTGGATAGCTTGAGGGCCACCGTTCAGGAGTTGAAGGAGATGCTGGTATGTATACTACTTTATAGTAAAATATCATTTCATATTATATACATATCAACATATCCATAATTAGTACGTAGCTTGAGCTTATTTGGTTTTAGACTTAAGTTTGATTAATCATACATACATATGTAATTAAAATAAACAACGCTTTTCCAAACTAGATATCCAAACAGGGTTTCGAAATAACTTAATAATGAAACGAATTCGAATAATACACAGTTCTTACACGCTTCTTACACACGTTATGTCCAGACGCGACAGGGTAGATCGGCCGAGCCTCCACATGCATCTCCTTCGGCTGCGGCTCCGCAAGCTACTACATCGGCTGCGGTTCCGCAGACAGCTCCTGTAGCTCCACCGCCCACTCAGACTCCCGCAGCCGCGGCTCCGCAAGCGACTACCTCGACGGCGGCTGCGCAGACCACATCGCCAGCTCCACATGCCGCTCAGACTCCCTTATATGTAGCATTACAGAGTGTATTGACCGAGGAGCAGGCGCGCGTTATTCTAACGTTATTCGGAGGTGAAGCTGGACCGAACTAGGGTAGCTTTTTGGTTCTTATTTTTTGAAACATGTATTTATATCACATTGTACTATATTTTGAAACGATATTGATATTGGTTTGTATTTATATCATATTCAGTTTTTGGGTTTCTTTTGTATATTATATATATGCGTGAGATGTGATTATGAATACTGCAATATATGATTTGATTGATGTATATAGTATTGTGCACAGGGCGGGAAAAATCTAGCAGCCCATTTTTTAAAAAAAAATACAGACAATATGTACCTACGGATTAAGCCGTAGGTACATACGTTGCCCCTACGGCGTTATCCGTAGGGGCAAACTATCAGGAAACCTGATATTTTCCCACCTGATATCAGTGCAGGTTGTTGGGGGTTCCCCTACGGATATGTCCGTAGGGGCCACTGTTTATCCCCTACGGATAAATTCGTAGGGGCAAAATATCAGGTTTTCTGATATTTTCCCCCCGATCTTAGTGCAGGGTGTTGGGAGTGGCCCCTACGGACTTAACCGTAGGGGCTAATTTATATCCCCTACGGAGGTATCCGTAGGTATATACAATATATTCAAAAAAAAAATTACATATATGATTTTATTACCCCTACGGGGTACTCCGTAGGGGTTAGAACACCTACCGATATATCCGTAGGGGCTTGAATTTGTCCGTAGGGGCAAGTTCAGGGCCTCGACTTGCACCTGCGGCCTTTGCACCTACGGGATGTTTTTTCGTCCCTACGTACATATCCGTAGGGGCAGTGCGTTGCCCCTACCGATAAATCCGTAGGGGCAACCCTTATTTGTAGTAGTGACATTTAGGTGTTGTACCTATCTCTTGCCAACCTTTTTACAGAAAGCCTTCCTTAAATATGTTTACAAAAATGACTGGTGCAATGTATATTTTTATTTATGATTAATAGAATCAAAATGCCATTTCATCCTATTAATTAAAATTGTTGGAATCCAGTCACACATGAAAGTTATATACATTGAATAGTAATTCCTTTACATACTTTGCTTTACAGATACATTCTCCATTCCCAAAATCAATTAATTCATATGGAACCATATTATGTATATATGGCAGGCTTTTATATCATTAAATCTCTTGATAAACTTAGTGATTTCTAGATTCATTGCATGCTAATGAATGTTAGGCCTATAAAAGATGTCGTGACAATTTCTTTTCTCCCAACTCTATGAAAATAATTTGGCTTATGAAATTCCCGATACTAAATAAGCCTTGGTTTCTCTTTCATGGCGATTCCATGAATACAAACAGATATTATAGAGGCTCAAAGACGTATACATCCAATGTAAGTGTTATGTTTAAAAAAAATTTCTTTCTTTTATTAGACTGTTTAGTACATATACTAATTTAGCTTCGACTTAATCTTCTCATAATCTAAATTTTCCCATCAAAATTGTGCGAATATGAGCAAATATATGGAAGTTTGACTTTTTACCGGTGACTAACAATCCGATTTCAACCATCTTAGTATTGTATCTAAAATCTGAAACACATTGGCACCATCTATTTTATGCAGTATATAGTATCATATTTTCTTATGTTTAAAGAAAAATAGTCGGGCATAATTTCGTAGTATGATTTTTTAAAGAACAATTTCATATAAGTTAAAATGCAAGGTGCGATTTTGCTAATTTTAAAGACTATTTGGTGATATGGTATAATTTGCAACAAAAGATAAACGAGGTTAGATTAGGAGAATTTTATTTTTGGTGAGATCTAACATTTCCTAATTTTGGTTTTATTAGGTTTTCAAGCTGCAATCTTTTAGATTGGAAATACTCTTAATGTTTATTACAATTTCATAGCGACGATATTGAAGGCCACAACCATATGCCAAATTTATCCTAATGTTCTATCCACTAGTAGTTTAAGTTTCTTTTCTAATTGCGGTCTTTATAATTATAAATCTATGACGAGGATCCTGTCCCGCATATATTAGACTGAAGCACGAATAAGCAAGTAAATGCTTTATGTTTATTTATCGTTTTTTTTTCTTTTCTATAATTATGATATAAGTAATGGGCTAACAAAATATTAGCAAAGTCAACCAACCCATGATTATAATTATAATTTATAAATCCCTTCACATTTTTGTTTATAACTCACTAAAATGGAAGTAGATAATTAACATTGCATTGTTTGGAAATTTAGATATCATGGCAAGAGCTTCCCGAGGATCTCCACCTACAGATTCTCTGCAAGCTCCCTCGAAGAGATGCAATCCGAACTGGGGTTCTATCAAAAATTGGAAGGACTTGTGGAAGCAACGTCACGGTTACAGACATGGACGGTGCTCAGAGTCACAGGTAGATACAGAGGCGGATAGACTCAAGGTGCAGAAGCAAACACCTGCAAGCAAAACTTCAATCTTTGGAGTTGAGAGAGTGCATGAGTTTGAGGTGTATCCTGATCATATACAGGTGCTCATCTTAGGGTTAGGAATTAAATTATCTAGTGTGAACATGGTATCTCCAAACTGTGGATGATTATTCTCATTTTACATGTTCTATATCAATCTAAAGTTCATTCTCACATTCAAATATTATTATTTTTGGTTGGTTTAAACACAATTTAATTCTATTTATTTGGAAATTTGGACCTAAAATAGTTGTGAACTTGTTAATATTACGACAACTAAATGTTTTCTCAAGTCTCTTAGCGTGGTTGATCAAAGAAGTTGTGTAGATAAGCCACAATAAGATGATATTGTAGAATGTACAAGGGAAGGATGTGAAATCGAAATCAGCCTGTTGTGATTTAAATATCCTACAACTTCTTAAAAAGACAAATACCATTCCAAAGCCACATATGATTTCTGAAAGGATACAACCAGTTGTTGAAGAGATCTTCCGTAAATACATACTTTTATCTAAATTGTTAAAACCATGTCTGGTGACCAATCAGTGATGGTTTCGGCAACAATGATTATTCTCCATACATTGTTCGTGTGCAGACACAAAATCCATACTTGCGAGCATTCTCCATACATTGTTTTCGTGATTTTTGGATGCTATATAGCATGAAAAATATTGCAAAACTGAAGATAATAGAAAATTTCAAGATTTTTGAAATTTGTGATTTTCGTGTGCTATATAACATGCAAAATAATCAGAATGGAAGAATACAAAATGTTTTTGAAGATTTTTTGTTTGTTTTTGCCCATGCAAATTGCGGTATTTTTCAAAATCCTAAATATTTTTGTTTTCTGAGTTTTCAATATTTTGCTCACACGAAAATCGCAAAAGTTTCAAAAATCTAAAAAAAATACAATTTTCTTTGTTTTTTTCAATATTTTCCATGTTATATCAAAAGAAAATCGAAAAAGTTCCAAAAATGAAAAAAAAAATCCTTTTTTTATATTTTTCAATATTATCATGTTATAGAAAACGAAAATCGTGAAATTTTTAAAAGTCATAAAATTTTCTGTTGACTTCGGTTTTAAAATATTTCCCTTGCTAAGCGCACGAAAATCATAAAATTTTTAAAACTTCCAGAATTTTTTATGGTTTTCAAACTTTCAAAGTTTTTCTTGCTAGAATAAAAATCGTGAAATTTTGAAAATCCTTTGTTTTCTTTGGGTTTTCAATATTTTGGTTTCTATATTACAAATATCGCTTAACTTTAAAAAATCTTAAATTTTTTCTATGTTCTATATTACAAATATCGCTTAACTTTCAAAGTTTTTCTATGTTCGTGATTTTCTATGTTCTTTAATTTTTCAAGAATACAAAATGTTCTTTGATTTTTTCAAATATACCAAATATTTCTTTTCTCTTCAAATTTTCAATACGTTGTATTCGTTATCATACAAAAAATAATTAAATTTAAAAAAATCTCAAAGTTTTCTGATTTCTTTAGTTTTTCAATATGTTGCTTGTTATAACATATGAGAATCGAAAAATATTTATAAATTAAAAAAATCTTTTCTGTTTTTCAAAATATCAGAATTTTCTGTTTACTTCGTTTTCATTATTATGCATACTATATTACACGAAAATCATGAAATTTAAAAAAAAAATCTTTTTTTTTGTTTTTGTTTTTGTTTTTGTTTTTGTTTTTTTCTTTGGTTTTTCAATATTGTGTTTTCTATAGCAGTCGAAAAATTGCGATAATTTCAAAAGTCCCAATTTATGGTTTTTCTATACTTTACTTATTATATCACGCAAAACATAAAAAATAACCGAAGATCTTTGCACACGAAAATCGTGAAATTTTCAAAAATCTCAAAATTTTCTGTTTTCTTCCTTTCTCAATATTTTGCATGTTGTGGCATTGACCTGCATGTTTGCTAGATTAGCGAAGATTTTGGCCATCGCTTATTTATTTTCCCAGCGTTCATCTTTATCACCACCAACAACAATGCCCATTACAATAGTCTTGATTATTTTTCCAACGTTCATCTTTCTCGAGCAAAGAGAATGCAGATGTCTGCCCCTCATAGGGTTAAACGTCTGTCGAAGGGATAAGTGTGAATTCCAGTTCGAGATTTATCTCGAAAAATCAGTTTCTATGTGGTAGTTTTGTAAATTTTTGGATCTTATTGTAACTCGGATTGTATGGGCTATAAATAGGATCTTAGAGTTAAAGTTTAAGGGTATTGTTTTAATCATAAAGTTTAAGGGAGACAAAACGGCGACTCCATAAAGAGCCAAGACGATCATAAGGAGAACTTGTAGAAAAAATAGATCTCGTTGGAGATCATAAGTAGAGCGTTATTGTAATCTTCTGTAAAGTGTTTCTTTTTCTCAAGCTCTAATAATGTTCCCTTCACCCTCGATCTTTTGTGTTATTTGATTTTTCGCAGTTTCTAGTTTTATTATTCGTTTTAAAGGAATCTTACGATCCATAAGGGTTGTTTGTCATCGATCTCCGCTGCGTTGCTGGGGCTGATAGGGCACTTTCATCGGTGGTCGGATCTACTAGGGCCATCGAGCTCTCGTCAAGCTCGACCAGACGTCTTTTCTTCTGATGTCCAAATCCGTCTGGGCTTGCCATCAGACCTTACATATATATCCAAATATTATTTCATTACTTATAATTATTATACAATTTAAGACATTTATTTCAATTTCATTGCCTAACACGTTTCTTCTGTACATTAGCTGAAGATTCCCTAGGTAGATTGACAAAATCTTTATATGTGATAATCAATTGGCCAATATCATATCTTACTAACGTATTGTTCCACAGCGCAGATTCGTGATCGTTATTACGTTCAATAGAAGGACTGAGTCATGTTAGCAATCAACGCTTATAAGCCCATCTATATCATCAATCGGCGTGAATATAGAATTATCTTCTTCAATGCCTTCGTCTTCTTCAAATCGCCATTCATCTTTTTCCTCTTCTTCTACTATCCCTTGCCACTATTCGATTTCCGTTTCAATGAATTCGTTTTCCGTCTCTTGCATCCATACCTCATCTTCTGTTACAATGACTTCTTCTTTTCCGTGAACTACCTACATAGTGTAATCTCTAATGAAACCGTCTTTCATGATATGTAATTCAACTTCCCTCTTCTTGAGCAATTGCATGTTCATACACTTAGAACAAGAACATAAGATTTCATACTCTTTCGATAACCCAAGACATGTGTAGGCAAAATTGGTGAAAAGTAAGCATCGTTAAGGGAAAACTCATACGCTCTCAAGAGAGTATCGACGTATATCTAACACTTGTTATATAGGTACGGAAGTGTCATATTGGAACAGTTCGGACGAAGAAATGTTCCTATAGACAAGAGTCATGGAATTAAGATTTTTTGACAAATACGTGATAGACGAATACTAAGAAGCGTTAGTATTAAGGTTTAATTGACGATTTGGTTATGTTTAGTTTCAATTGACGATTTGGTTTAGGTTTAGGCTAAGTAGCATGGATATGGATACGGATATAGGACACCCATTCACTTGACGCTTTATTAGTTAAGTTTAGTTTCAATTGACGATTTAGTTTAGGTGTAGGCTAAGTAGCATGCAATGACGCAACGACTATCGGGGGTAAGTTTCCTATCCCATTAAGAATGTATAGAGTATACACCCATTCACTTGTGCTTTTGTCCATTTTGAGAAAATTTCGGCAGTATCTCCCCGCTGTTCTCCGAGTACACTGTAATAGAACAAATGATTATTTCAATACTGTCAAACAATATTGAAATGAACATCTAATCTATCTTTTTACACGGAGAACTAGCGGAAAGGAACCGACGAAATATCTCAAAATGAATGAAAACACAAGTGAATGGACGTGTTTGCTTTATACATTCCTAATTTATCCACACTGAATAAATCTATCGGTTATCATATGATAAATCTTCTCGTCACATAGACTACACGACGATTGTTAGTAACGAATGATACCATTCAGTATTGACAACCTTCATGTAGTTCTATGTCACGATGAAAACAAATGTATGTTAGCCGAAAGATTTGTCCAGTGTGGATAAATTAGGAATGTATAAAGTAAACATGTCCATTCACTTGTGTTTTCATTCATTTCGAGATATTTCGTCGGTACCTTTTCGCTAGTTGTTGTTGATGCACTTGTTGCAATAAGTAGATCAACTCGAATCATTCGTCATCCTGTAATGTACAGACTTGACAATGAAACATATTTGATAGAAAGTGTCCCGGAGGATGAGTATGCAAGGACTTACAGTGAATTCATATCAGACGTGGATTCTATTAAGTGGGTTGATACCATGAAAGCGGAAATAAACTCAATGTATTATAAAAAGGTTTGGACCTTGGTAAATTCACCTAATGGGATAAAACCCATTGGATGCAAGTTGATATATAAAAGAAAACATGAAGTTGATGTAAATGTGGATATATTTAAATCTCGCTTAGTGGTAAAAGGTTATACTCAAAAAGAAGAAATTTATTATAAGGAAAAAAATTTCTTCTGTTGTAATGTTGAAGTCCATTAGGATCTTATTAGCCATAGCAATATATTATGACTATGAGGTATGGCAAATGGATGTGAAGACTGCTTTCTTGAATGGATAACTTGAGGAAGATATTTACATACAACAACCAGGAAGTTTTGTATGTAAGACTCAAGAAAGTATGGTCTGTAAATTGAACAGATCAATATATGGACTTAAACAGGCTTCTAGAAGTTAGAATATTCGTTTTGATGAAACGATTAAGGAATATGATTTCTTCCAAAATCCTGAAGAGCCTAGTGTGTATAAAAAGCAACAAAATGATTCCATTGTGTTCTATAGGTGTAATTTATTGCATATCTATATTTACCTTATTTTATCCATTTAATACTACTCGAGTTATGTTTTGTAAATAAATGCAGATTATAGGGTCTCAAGTGTAAAAAAATACACAAAAGATGAACTTACGTGTGTTGGACATAAAAAAGTTAATGAAGAAACGGATACAAGAGTCGAGTCAAAGAACCAAGAAGCCATACCAAATTGGGAGCCATTTGGGCCAAAAAAAGCCGGCTAAAAGCTGACTTGAGCAAGCGATTCACTGCCCTTTAGTCGAGTTCGGTCTTGATTTTTCACGTGCATCTCATGGTTTAAAAATTATACGTTTCTATCTCTTGTAATCGGCCAGAGAGCCTATATATACTGCTATAGATTTAATTTAGTGTATTGATCTTCTCTTTTAGTTCATAGTAGTCTAAGGTTTGCGAAGATCAAAAGTTTTGTAAGTTAATTTCTTAATTTTATGTAATGAATTTCCATTTTAGTATTTTCTTTTATTCTTATGCTATGAGTAGGCAATTTTCTCATCCAGGATTTGATGACCTTAGATCAATGATTGGAGATTGTTCTTAACTGATTGTTTTTCTTTTGATATGCTTATGACAACTCTATCAATTATAAATATCAATCTTTATAAATATATCACCGATAAACTTGATGATCTCATGATTGACAACCATGAGATCTCATTAGGGGAACTGATGTAAAAGACGTTTTTTTATAGTTTAGAATTGATCTAATTAATTTAGGGTAAGCAGTCATCTTGACTTGATGATATTGTAGTTTTCGATTTGTTGACAAGTAAGTTTTGATATGATGGTCAGCCTTGTCGATTATACTGGAACAACAAACCTGAAATATTGGGCTGCTTGAATACATTTAGGAAAACTGTGGATGTCTAGAAAGGATCCGACATTTTCATATTGATTAGAATAAGTTTACTATTCAATCCCATTAAAGGGTCAAATCCTGTACATGAATTTTGGAAATTGTTTTTTTCAAAATTATATTATTATTTATTTATTGTCAATTTATTGTGTTTATGGGCAATTGAAGATTTAGGTTTGAGCGATTAGGTGATTTTATTCCGCTCAGTTAAAAGACCTAAAGAAAATTAACTTGATTTTGGAAGGGATTGCATGTAAATTAATGTTAATTATTATCTCACATTATGAAGAATTTATATGAACAATTGGCGTGATAGGAGTTTGATTGTTAAATTAAATTTTTTAATTGATTAATTGCGAATTAATTGAAATTAACAATTGGTTCTTGATATGAGACCCAATTAGTCCTACCGTAAAGCCTTAAGCTAGAAGAGCAAACAAAAATAAAGAAGAGGAGAAGTAATATAACACAATATGTTGTGTTGGGGAGTTTAGTCGCACATTAGAAAATTAAAGAAAAGGTATTGTACCACAACCCTATAAAAGAATGGCTATAGTAGACCATAAAAAATAAGAGAAAAAAATAATTAAAAATTATTTAAACCTTCTACTCTTAAAATAAAAGGGTTCCTATCGGCCTAGTTTTGGTTTGTCTTCTACGCAAGGTGGTGGACCAAATTGGAGGCTTCTGCAATTGTGCTAGGTTCAAAAGATTATTATTTTGCTGACAGATATTTAGATCTGTAAAGGTATGTCTTTTATCATTTGTATTGTTGAATTCTTAGAGATCATATACATCGTTTTCACTGTTATACGCATATGATATCCTTCATAATTAACATTGCATTGTTTAGAAATATAGATATCATGGCAGGAGCTCCAAGAGGATCTCCATCTTCAAATTCTCCGCAAGCTCCCTCAAGGAGATGCAATCCGAACTGGGTTCTAGCAAAAAACCGGAAGGGCTTGTGGACGCAACGTCACGGTTACGTACATAGAAAATTCCAATACCCAGTTCCGATTATACCGTAACCGTATTTTTATAAATAATTTCCCAATATTTTCCCCCTAAATTTTCTACATAATTTTCTAAAACCTAACTTCTAAAATTTTACCCTAATTAAACCCTAACCCTTTATTATATTTTTCCCCAAACCCAAACCCACAGCCCCGGCCTAAACTCTCTCAACTAAATCCTAACCTTTCCCTAACACCCGACCCGACCCATACCTGACCCGACCCGACTCCTTCTCCCCCTTCTTCTTCTTCTCCCTCGTTCTTTCCCTTTACCCACTTCTTTTTAACCCCAACATTCCCCCTCTTCTCGTGCCGCGACGACCGCGCCCACCTCCACGAGACCCGTGCCCCATCGCCAACGAACTCCCCGCAATCTCCTCCTTCCAACGGTTTCCCCTCTCTCGTTCTCGCCGCGAGACCCGCTCCCCCACGTCCTCGACCTCACTCCTCATCACCGACAACCCCCCGGCTCCTCTTCCTTCAACTCGAGCTCACCACAACCATGAACCCACCGCCACCTTATCGACGAGCCTCCTCCTCCGGCCATCCCCATCACCTCCTCTCCTCCACCGCCGACGAACCACCACCGTCGGAGCCACTCCTCTCCTCCACTGCACCCGAACCTACTGCCCACTGCACCCACACTCCATCGCCGTAGCCACCACCAGCTCCACCTCATCGATGAGCCGCAACCCCCGCCATCATCTCCTCCCCTCCAAGCCAGCTCCCAAACTCCCTCACTACAACTCTGGCCGCTGTTCCCCGCCAAACACAGAGACGCGACCGCGCAGGTTCGTCTTGCTTGAAATTCGGGGCAGGTACTAATTGGTGCTATCCGTCCACCTCTCCGAAGTTGCCAAGTTGATTTATGGCACCATGTATCGAAGGTTTAAACGGATGCGGCCGATGTAGCGGACTTCGTCAGATTCCTCCTCGTTTGAGGGGTTTTTGATTGTGGGGATGCTCTTCTCTGCAGGCGCAAGCCCCTGCAGTTAATTACGCTACCGCATCGCGGTAACAACTTTCTCCTTCTCCGGATGGTCACTTCGTGTCTTGGGTGTTTTCTTTGTGTTGTGGTTGCCCATGGATTGTATACGGAGACTAATTTATGTTGTCGCCCGTAGGGCGTGGATTAGTCCAAATCCGTATCTTCTTAGATTTGGGTTTGGGGGTTGGTTTAAGGATACGTTAGCCTCATTTAGGACTAAGATCGACTTAAACATTTGTTAAGGATATGTTAGTCTAATTTTTAAACTAAGATCAACTTAACAGGATCGTTTAGATCCAACAAGAGAGCATTTAGGCTGCCTCTGTTGTTTAGTTTAGGGATATTGCGGTCGATTACCAGTTTAAGTACGTGGTGGTCCAATGTTAGTTTAAGGACGTCTCGGTCCATCGGTAGTTTAAGGACATTTCGGTCCGGGTTAAGGACATCGTAGTCCGTGGGTTTAAAGGGATCCCACAGTCCAGGTTAAGGACATCGTAGTCCATGGGCTTAAGGACCCCACAGTCTGGTTTAAAGACATCGTAGTCTATAAAGTTTAAGAACATCGTAGTCCATGAGTTTAAGGAGCCCACAGTCCAGTTTAAAGACATCGTAGTCTATAAAGTTTAAGGACATCGTAGTCCATGAGTTTAAGGACCCCACAGTCCGTGAGATGTGTGGTTGTCGGGACCCGTCACCTCTCTGAAGACGTTGAAGGATTACAACGATAGATATCAGAGGAGTAAAGAGATGTACCCTTGAATCGGTGTGATTTGGTTGAAAGATCAGTAGCCCAATTTAGGACTAAGATCTGTTGAATATTCGTGAGCAGATGAACTCAGTTCAATATAAGTTGAGGACTTATGTCCAGAATTGGGCTAAGTCCAATTAAAATGTTTAACATTTTTAATTCTGGCTATTGAGCCTTTACTTGGGCTTGGCCCTTTTAGTAATGCTGAGCATTAGGTCCTGACAATTTTTGTCTTGTATGCATAGCATTCATCAGAACAAAGTGTTTTCTGACAGTGCGCCATGTAAAGTCAGGCGCTTTGCGCCAATTAAAGAGCGCATTGCGCTTCTGTCAGGTAGCGCACACGAAGATGACACGTATCACGCTTAGCGCTAAGCCCTAGTTTATTAGCGCATTGCGCTTTCAATTTATGAGCGCTTTGCGCTGATTTAGAGGCGCGCCAGTGAGTGACACGTGGCGCGCTTGGCGCCAAGCGCCAGCCCATGAGCACAGTGCGCTATTTCAGAAGCGCAAAGCGCAAGTTGTTTCTGTGATTGACACGTGGCACGTTTTGGCGCTGAGCGCCGGTCCAAGGAGCGCAAAACTGCAGTTCATGAGTGCAAGGCACTGTTCAGTAGCGTAAAGCGCATCTGATCAAATTTATGATCAGAGAACAATTTTATGTTCTTCTTTTAAAGGAGGCTTTGCCTCAAGATTCAAGAACAAAATTTCTTGTTTATAAAAGGGCTCTGCCTTTGTAGATCAAGGATCTGTGAATGAAGTAAATACTTCTGATTAGATCTTTTGATCTTTTTCTTTTTATCAAAGACCTTGGTCTTTTGTAGATCCATGATCCTTTAAGAAGATAGTTCTTCTTTTTTAATGAGATGATTTCATCTCTGTTGTTCAAGAATTAATTCTTTACCTTGAAAAAATGATCTTCTTTTTCTAAGAGCTTACTCTTCTTTCTCTTTGAGTTTTTCTCAAAGTTTGCAGGGGGGTTTCTCCTCTTGAGACTTGAAGTCTTGGGGCCTTTATATAGGGCCAATTGATTTGTCAAATCAGTTTTAAGAGATCTTTCTCTGATTGATTTGGGAATATTTTCCACGGTTGGATCTTTGATCCTAGGGCTTCTGCTTTGCAGAAGATAATTTTCTTGTTTTAATAAGATTGGAAAGATCTTTCCATAACAGAATTTTAATTCTGATTAATTAATAATTTATTATTATTAGATCTTTTGATCTAACGGTGGGGAATTTTTAATTCCAGTGCTGGCGCACCTTGCGCTAGCGCACCTACGTTCGACACGTGGCGCGCAGCGCAGAGCACAACTGCGCTAGCGCACCCGTGTTTGACACGTGGCGCGCAACGCAGAGCGCAGCGCAACTGCGCTAGCGCACCCGTGTTTGACACGTGGCGCGCAGCACAGAGCGCTGGATCTGAAGCTTTGCTTCAACTTTTGAGTTTTGAAATTTTAAAACAGAGATTTGCTCTGATTGGGGTGCGCTGCCTAGGGCGCAGCGCACCTGGCGCTAGCGCGTCTGTGTCTGACACGTGGCGCGCAGCGTGCCTAGCACTGAATTTGAAGCGTTGCTTCAATTTTCAAATTTTGAATTTTAAAACAGAGCTTTGCTTTGATTGGGGGAAACAAATGCCCCCCCACCGTTGCGCTCACGTGGCGCACACGTGAGTGCAGCGGTGGCAACATCTGAGCCCTTAGATCAACTCAGAAGTTGAAGAGGTGGTTCAATGCCTATAAATAAGACCTTTGGTCTCTTAGATGATTATCATCTTATTTCTTGAGAATTTTTATACAGAGCCTTGCTCTTCATTTTAAGAACTTTTCAAGATTCAGAACTCTACCAAAACTTAGGTAAAGTTTAAAATTTTAATAAATTAGGGTTTTTACCCATTAACAGAGCCTTGCTCTTCATAGATCTTTGATCTAAAGAAAACCCTTTTAGGGTTTCATTAATAGAGCCTTGCTCTCATGAACCCATAGATCTAAACAGATCTTTTCTTGGGGTTTTTTAGCCCATGAACAGAGCTCTGTTATTTGATAATATGTAGATCTCTTGATCTTTGATGAAGAACTCTTAAGAGTTTTTCACGGATCTTGAAGATCCCAGAATTTTTAATTCACAAAAATTAATTTTAATTAATCCTTGATGGATTTTTCCATCATCATTACAAAGCCAGGATCTTTAAGGAATTCTATTACTTCATGATCAGAGTTTGACAAGTGTCACTCTGTCATAGAGCTTTGCTCTCAAAGGGAGATTTTCTCCTTTTCCTGAGGGATTTCTCATTCAATGAGAATTTCCTTGAGGATTTCCTCATTAATTAACAGTCTTATCCAATGATGAGGCTGTTATTATTAATAATTTTTAATCGATGAATTGTCATCTAGATTTTGTGGGTCCCCCTTTGGTCCCCCTTTTCACTGCTTTGCAGTGTGGTGCAACTTTTAAAATACCGAGTGTCAGAGCACTGACATTTGACTCATGTCCCCCTTTTTGCAGGCGACATGTCTTTAGATGCCACGTTTCCGTTCGTCCGTTCAGAGGGGGGATTCCCTGAGGCACCTGTGGACCGGGAGGTTCTCGCGCTTATCAAAGACCGTGACCCGGAACACAAAAATCTCCAGTTGTGGGGCAGATAGTATGACCAGATTATCAGAGGTCGTCAAAGTTTCTCTTGTGCGACGCTGTCGGAGCCGATCTCGGCGATTCCATATACAGATGCACCCCCGGTGAACTATGCCATGGAGGTTGTCAATTGGACTTCGGAGAGTCTTCTTCAACCTTAGATTGCCTCCATACCCATGCAGCCGCCAGCAGCTTTGGATACCTTGGGGCGGCGCATATGCCAGGACGAGTCGCGCCCTTGGGGACAACCCTACAACATCGGGTTAACTCCCCGACATTCGGCCGGGTATTTGCAGTGGGCCAGGTACATCTTGTCAACGAAGAAAACGCAGCTACTGAAGCTCGGCCTATACCCTGCGGTTTATGCTTCGTTGTTCCAATATTTTGCTCCTCCCACATGGTGGATTAAGGCATTCTTGGAGCAGTGGAACATCCCAACCCATACCTTTCTTTTACTGGACAGAGAAGTCTCCATCTCCTTAGAAGAATTTGCTGAGATTTCTGGTCTGCCGGTTAGGGAGGAGCACTACGAGGAGCTGCTTCCTCCGGATGAATTTGTTTTTGCCACCAAGCCGGTGGTGATGGGCCTAACGCCGAAGAACGCCATTCAGCACCAGTTTCCTAGTCTGATAAAGGTGCTGAACATGTACGAAAGCCTCTTCTTGGAATCCGGAGGCCGGGGGGTCAATTTTGCAGATTTCATCTCCCGGTTCCTTCGCCCGAAGATTTTGTCGCAGCGAGGCAAAAAGTTTGCTAAGCTCGACGACCCCTTCGGCTTTGGTTTGGACCATCGACCCGTACTGGAAGACGATCAGAAGGGCTTTTTTCTTCCTGATGTTGCGATAATTCCTCTGTCAGAAATCGCCGCTCCGGGCATTGACGAGGAGGCTTTCTTTCTTGGGTTTCTTGGGCTATGGTTGTGCTGGTTCGCACTCCCTATGCATCCTCGTTATGAGGCCTTCTGTCTTCTACCCCGCACATCGTATGGTGGCCGGAATACAAGTGGCCATTGGGATTGCCGGGTTAGCCCATTTATACCATGGTCTTAGCATGGTGGCGGATACATATGAACCAGGGGTGCATGCCGCCAACTTACCGATGCATTACTTTACTTTGTGGATGGAGATGCACGTGCTTGGGGTCTTTGGCATTCACAAGAGACCTTCGTTCTACGAGAAATGCAAGCTCCCGCGAATTATGCGGCTGGTTGACGCGTCCATCGTGAGTCCGTTACAGCGGGAAGCTAAGGGCTTGCTTCTTCGCCCGCGCACGGTCGGAGATGGCATGTATTTCACGGACAAAGTCCTAACGATCGGCCAGGAAACTTCCAAGTCGGTGCTGGCATTGCGCGACGTTTTTAAGTACGGGGCCTCTGTGTTGAAAGCCCGGGAAGTTTTCCATCTATAATCCATCAGGCCGGGCTTTCTTGTATTCAGACTAAATGATGCAGCGCTATTTATGAGATACAATCCCCATTATTTTTCCCAGCAGCTGAGCTATAACCAGGGGTCCTACTGGAGGCGTTCTTGATAGAAACCGCTGCCACCAGAGAGGGAATACGGGGTGTGCTGCATCACTTCATGCGCTTGAATACGGGCTCCCACTTCTTCATTAGCGAGCCGAGTTGCGTCCCAAGGGCCCTCAACGTACACGCGGCCTAGTATCAACACGCGGTGGGTGCTTTTATCAGGGAAGAGAGGCGGCTACTGCTCGATCTCAAGAGTGCGCCCCCTGCCGGTGATTGCAACGTCCCTTTAAAGCGACAGATCGCTGTCCCCCCTCCGCTAAGAGAGGTTGCTGTAGTTGAGCCTCCACGTATGCTAAGCCCTACGCATGGATTGCCCCGTGCTCCTGTGGAGACGGTATATGTGTCATCGGTGCCCCGTGCTCCTGCGGAGACGGTAAATGTAGTTTCACCTGAATCTGGCGTGGGCTCGGATATCGGGACTCGCCGTCCCAAAGTGCCCACAAAGCGCAAGCTGGTGCTGGCTGCAACCGGAGTTCGCTCGCAGAAGAGGAAGAAGAAGTCGCTCTTTTCTGCCGATGTCGTATTTGTATAGGAGCCTCACGCTCCTTACGGCGAGGGCCTGAGCGAGTATGGGACAAACGAGGGCTTATTAATGCCGCCAGATGATACTGATCTAGCGGCTGCCATTGCAGCTTCTGAGCAATTGGCCAGACACGAAGAGGGGTTAGCTATCCTCGCGCGATCAGGTAATCATTAGCTGTATTTTTCGCCATTGCATCGTATTTCTATTATCGTATTTTAACTGACGCTTTTCCTTCTTTAACAGGCATTTCCACTGAAGAAGCTCTCGCAGCTTCTCTCAAAACTTTTGAGGAAGAGGAAAGACTTCGAACATCCCTAGGCATAGGTACATTTCGGTTCACCATGTTCCCGCTCTCATCTATTATGAGTAATCTGACCCTTTCTTTGTCTTATCGCAGGGACCACAATGCCGATCCTGCAAGCTAATGCGGAGATTCTTCCCAGGCCAGGCATCGAAGTCCCGGCCTCCTCAAGGTTGTCAAAAGAGGCTTTACTCAAGCAACCGATGATGGATGCCGTAACGGCTCCAGAGGTAGCTCTTGGCGTGGATGATGATGTCCCATTGACAGAGGTCTTGAGAAGATCGGCTCTAATGGCCCGGACGGAAAGGAAGCGCCGAATGCGCGCAGCAAGGGAGCGTAATGCTGCTTTAGCTGCGGATGCGAGTTCAAGCACCGCTACCCTGCCGCTACTCCTTCAGAGGAGTCCTCGCTGCCTTATCTACTGCCTATAGACGAGTAGCACGTGCGGCTAGGGAAGCGGTCGGAAGACCAACCCAAGGTAATGTGACATGGGGTTCTGTTGTCAAAGTTTTAAGTATCAATTCTTATATATTTTATCTTGCATAGCCGAGTCTTCCCGAAGAGGTGGCGGAGACCGCTGAGCCTGAGGTTGCGGTGGAGGAGGTAGTTGTGATTGCCGAACCCGGGGCGACGGTAGGCGAGGTGGCTGCAATTGCCAGGCTCGAGGTGGTGATTGGTAAGTCAGTCACGATTGCTGAGTCTGAGATAGTTATGGATGAGATGGCTACAGCCGCCGAGCCCGAGGTGTTGATGGGTGAGACGGCTACAATTTCTGAGCCCGAGGTGGCCGCTCCTTCTCAAGAGTCGGGCATCGCCCCAATCATTGCTCTTTCTACCTGCGACCCTTTGCGATCTCCTGGCGTCGCGGGCATTACGACGGCTCTGGTAGAGTCAGAGGATGAGGCGACAGGAGGTGAGACCTTCCCGATGGAAGAGGATGGAGTAGTTGCTGTGTCAAGTGACGCCCTTGTCGTGGTTTTGACTGGCGATTCACTAGGTAGATTTTGGATCATTTCTTTTCTTTTTATTCTGCAATCTTTTTCAATCTTTCCTGACAGGGTTCATCTTGTTTCTAATGCAGGTGCGGCCAGTGCTGATGCCGCGCTATCCGAGGCAATGCCATCAGCTACCGCCTTGACGGTGATACCTCCTCTACCCTCTCTCATACCATCTCAGATGTTGGAAGGTGCGGATTCGTGGCCCATCAGTCTTATTTTTTAAGCTTTATAACTTATGTACTAACGTTGCATTACTGCGTTCTTGCAGGAGTCCTTTTCGACCACCTGTATCAGGTGTTGTACTCACACTTCTCCTTCCTGTCAGAGATTAGTCCGCCTGCTGGTGTCGGTGAGTATCTTTTCTAAACGATGTCCTTTCTTTAACGGGCAGTCGCATTACTGCTAACTCTTCTTTATGTTGCTTGTAGTCTCATAAATTGAAGGAGGGGACGAGGCTGTCGTTGCGCTACCAGCACTCCCAGCTCTGCCCCCGGCCGCAGCTGGTATAGTAGACTCTATTTTTTTGTGTATGTATATTCTTTATTTCTCGAGCCGTGATCGGACTATGATTTATTTTACAGCAATCACATCGACTCCAGCCTCATTCGAGTCTCGCATTATGATGCCGGCAGGGCCCTTCTCCAGACGTCCGTCCTCGAAAGGCGCCGCGAATAGTCTGCGCATGCTGAGCGACTATATTGAGGAGCTCGACGTGGAGACTCCCACATCTGCTGCGGATTTTGCCGCGGAGATTAACCCCATGCTGGCGACGCTCGTGAACTTTCATGGTGAGGGCGTTGTTGAGTCCTGGGTTAATTGTTGCAGGGAAATCGAGGCTTGCCTGCATAAGCTTGAGCTTAGGCGTCCTGCACCTGAGATTCTGGCTGCGAGCACTCAACGGGCCGCGTGGATCGAGCAAAGCACTTCTTACTTCTTCCATCTTGAACAAGAAGTGGCTTTAAAGCAAAAGGAATGTAAAGAAACTTCAAGCGAATCTTCTTGATTGCATGCTCAGGTTGATGCGAATGCTGCCCAGTTGAAAGTTATCTTCGAATGCCTTCTGCGATGCATTTCTGATGGGTTAACATTGAGGCACAAGCTCGACGTCATCGAGCGGGATGCACAAGATCGTGAAGCAGCTCAGCGGGCCGCCGAGGAATAACTTTCTTCTTACTTGCAGCAGCGAGCCCAGGTCGAAGCAGAGTTGGCCGCGACAGCTGATCAAGAAGAGGGGCTGAGGGAAGTGCGTGAGCGGCTGATTGGATTATTGAAAGCGCTTCCTTCTCAATAATTTTTTTGTACCATTTATAATTTTGAATAAAATGTATTCATTCTTTTATTCTTTCATATGATGTATTTTGTACCCAATTGAATTCATGAATAAAAGATACACATTTTTTTTGTAATGTCTTGTGTCATCTCTCTGCTTCTTCTTTCTTTTGTTATCAGTATGTCACCTGAGCAAACATGGTCTGCAGATGATAGAGTGAGCCTCTTGTCTTGGCTTCTTCGAGGGGTAGTGATGGCTTAGGAAACAGGGTTAGGATCTGTCACCTAAGACTTTTCAATTTTATGAGCCGTGAGGGTCTCATAAAAATTTTCTCCCTACGAGTCATGAGGATCTCGTAGGTGCATTTTCTCCTTAGGAATCGTGAGGATTCCTAAGTGCGTTTTCCCTTATAAGTCGTAAGGATCTTATAACAGAGTTTTCCTTCCTTACGATTCGAGAGGACCCGCAAGTGTTTAGTGGGATAGACATGTAGATGACGTATTTCCGAAACGGGGTCATATGGATGACGTATTTCCGTGACGGGGTCATATGGATGACGTATTTCCGAACGGGGTCATGTGGATGGCGTATTTTCGAACGGGGCCATATGGATGACGTATTTCCGAGCGGGGTCATGCGGATGACGTATTTCCGAGCAGGGTCATGCGGATGACGTATTTCTGAATGGGGCCATGCGGATGACGTATTTCCGAACGGGGCCATGTGGATGACGTATTTCCGAGCGGGGCCATGTGGATGATGTATTTCCGAGCGGGGTCATGTGGATGACGTTGTTCCCCTCTGAAATACACGCAAGTTTAAAGACCTCACAGTCAATGGAATGATTAGTTATCGGGACCCGTCACCTCTCTGAAGACGTTGAAGGATTACAACGACAAATATCAGAGGAGTTCAGAGATGTACCCTTGAACCAAAGTTGATTGGGAGATCTGTAGTCCAATTTGGAACTAAGACCAATTAATTAAATTTTGAGCACATTGGCTCAGTTAAATCTGAATTGAGGACTTATGGCCAATTTGGGCTAAGTCCAATTAAGTTTGAAATGTTGGCTCTTTGTTGGACCATTAGACATTTGTCTGGGTTCAGCCCCTTATTATTTAGCAATGCAAAACAAGAGTTTGAAGGCTCTGATGACATTTTGTCTTTGGCCGAGCACTTAAACATTATAGTTCTGGATTTTAAGGCTCATTTGAAGGGGAGATTTGCCTTTGGAAAACTTAGCCAATTTGGGCTAAGCTGATTTGAAAAAAAAGTGTTAAACACTAGAGGACATCTGGCGGTCACGTGTCCTCACGTGATGTATTTAGAACAGTGTTAAACACTAGAGACAAAATGCTCAAAACTGTGTTAAACACTAGAAAGGAAGGGGTCACGTGGGGTCATGTGAGGCGCCTGAAGATGGGGCCAGACCTTCTTTATTTTATTATCAGAATATTCAAATAAGTGTTAAACACTTTTACTCTTCAGGCCATCACGTGTTGGTACGTGATGGGTAGCCATGTATTGATTACTGAAGTGTTTATTAAGGGGTCACGTGGGGACACGTGAGGGCGCCCAAAATGTGGGGCCAGATCCCCTTTTACTTTGTTCTGCAAATAAGTGTTAAACACTTTTTATATTTTTATTTTGAGCATCACGTGTTGACACGTGATGGGGATTTATGCGCTGACTGTTAAAGCGTTTGCCAAGGGGTCACGTGGTAACACGTGAGAGCGCCCAAAGCCTTCATTTTCTTTGCTTTTTCTTTCTGAGTTTTGTAAGTCATGTGGGAGCACGTGAGGCGTTGCCTCAAAGCTTCCTGCTTCTCATTTCTGGGGATCTCTTCAGGGGCCACGTAGGGACACGTGACCTTAGTTCTTTGCATGCATGGAGATCTTTTAAGTCCCTTTATTGCTTTAAGAATTAAATTCTCTTGTAGGGTTAAACCCTGATTATGCTTTAGAGGAATTAAATTCCCATGTATGTGAAAGAATTAAATTCTTGTACATGGTGAAACCCTAATTTCATTTTAAGAGAAATTAAATTCCTGTAATTTTGAGAGAATTAAATTCTCGATTAGGGTTAAACCCTAGTTCTGTCCATCTTGAAGGAATTAAATTCCTATAGTTTTAAGAGAATTAAATTCTCAGATAGGGTTAAACCCTAGTTTCATCATGAAGGAATTAAATTCCTGTGAGTTTGGGAGAATTAAATTCTCATATAGGGTTAAACCCTAATTTTGTTTTGGGAGAATTAAATTCTCAAAACTCAATTCCCCCTCTAAGTTTTGGATCTGCATGGCAGGATCTCAACCCGATGAGAATTAAATTTTCAACTTATGGGGAGATGTGCTTTTTGCAGATCTTCAACCAGGGGAAGAACTAAGTTCTTTTACAGAAGTGTTAAACTTTTAGATTGAGAACTAAATTCTCTGTTTTAAGTTTTGATCCCTTTCCTTTTCTCACCTAGGGTTTTCTCTCTTGAGAATTAAATAATCCTCTCTTTTTTCTCTCTGTTGTTGTTATCTCCCCAAAAAGTAGATCCCCCATCTTCTCTTCTTGGCTCCTATTTATAGGAGAAAGAAAAGAATCAATTTGTTTTGTCAATCTTTTATTGAAAAATTTTAATTGATTTTGTAACCAACATGATCTTTTAGATCACTCAGTGAATTTTATTCACCATTGGATTTTCAATCCAAAAGATCTTTTATTTGTTATTCAAATCTTAGGGAAATCTTTCCTTGTATAAAATCTTTCTATAAATTGGTGATTTTTAATCACCATTGGATTTTTAATCCAACGGTACTCCATTTTACAGAACATCATCCTTTTTGTTTGGAAAGATTTAAAGAAATATTTTTCCAGTTAGGGTTTTTTATTTCCCTTAATTAGAATTTAATTCTATTATTTCAGAGATTTTAGGATCCCATCACGTGTTGACACGTGACCCCCTCGATTAAGCATTTAATTCTGTTGTTTTAAAGAACTCAGGAATTATCACGTGTCAGCATGTGACCCTTTATCACGTGTGAGCACGTGATGCCCCATTGGGGTTTTTCCTTGTTATTTTATTATACTTTTAATTCTTTTCAGTGAGTTTAAAGGCCTGTCACGTGCTGACACGTGACCCCATTGTTGGAATTTAATTCTTATTATTTCAGAGGTTCTAAGAGCCCATCACGTGTTAGCACGTGACCCCACTGATTAATTATTTAATTAGAATTTAATTCTATTAATTCAGAGAGTTTATGAACCCATCACGTGTCTGCACGTGACCTTTGGTCACGTGTGGGCACGTGATGCCCCATTGGGGTATTCCTAGCTGTTTTATAATATTTTTTAATTCCTTTCAGTGGGTTTAAAGGCCCATCACGTGATGGCATGTGACCCCATTTAATTATTTATTTTATCCAGTGCCTACAGGCTTTGCCTGTAAATTGTCACGTGTGGGCACGTGATGCCCGATCACATGTGGGCACGTGATGCCTCATAACTTTTGATCCCGAATGAATTATGAGGCCCATAATATATCAAATCAAAGGATTTTTCGAGACGCTTTCGATACCATCAGAATTTAGCTGTTCTCATTCGGGAGTTTGTAAAAATACAGCCCGGAAAATACTGGTTCGCATTTTCTTAAACGTATTGCTGCCATTTGATACCTTGGGCTCTTTTGCGCAGAAATTTTTTTGCGAGAACAAATGCCCCCCACTACTTTGCCCACGTAAGTATATACGTGGGTGAAGTAGTGCAGAGTAATCCATAGCGTATGACCGGTTTTGGGTTGGTGTATAATCTTCAGGATCTTGATCTGAGAAGATAACGAGCGGACACAAGCGTCGTCATTTATCATTGACTCAAATCTCAACTCTTAAGGGATATAGTTCCAAACCCTCGGCTCCATGAGCCTCATCCTTCTATTTCTTTATGTTTTACTCTGGCATGAAGTAGTTTATATGCTTCATGAGTAGCTTCTCCATTTCAGTGGCATGTAGCTTTAGCAAGTGTGGCCTATAGATGGTAGATAACAGTTCATCTTGAACTCTTTGTAAGGGAGTGATGGCTTAGGAAACAGGGTTAGGATCTGTTGTCTAAGACTTTCCAACTTTATGAGCCGTGAGGGTCTCATAAAGAATTTTCTCCCTACGGGTCGAGAGGATCCCGTAGGTGTAATTTCTCCTTAGGAGTCGTGAGGACTCCTAAGTGTGTTTTCTCCTGAGAATCGTAAAGAACCCACAAGAGAATTTTCTTTATGCGTAGGGACACTAATTTCCCCGCAAGTTGAGACAAATCGAGAGATTCTCGCAAAGACATTGATTTCCTTGCGGGTCGAAACGAATCGAGAGGTTCTCGCCAAGGACGCTGATTTCTCTGAATCGAGATAAGAAGCGATGACTTAGGAAACAGGTTCAGATCTGCCGCCTAAGACTTTTCAACTTTATGAGCCGTGAGGGTCTCATAAAGATTTTTTCTCCCTACGAGTCGAGAGGATCTCATAGGTGTATTTTCTCCTTAAGAATCGTGAGGATTCCTAAGTGTGTTTTCTCTTGAGAGTCGTAAGGATCTCACAAGAGAATTTTCTTCCTTACAAGTCGAGAGGACTCGTAAGTGATTGATGAGTTAACCTACTTCAGAGTCAAAGCATTTCTTCAACAGGGAGGTCGAGGGTTGACTTTGGTTTGTCTGTGCACCGCTGAGTCATGGAACTGGGAACTTTGTCGCGGCTCCGCTTTGCTGACGTTGTATATTCCTGCAGAGACACTGATTTCTCTGCGGATCGACACGAATCGAGATTCTCTCATCAAGGACGCTGATTTCCCTGAATCGAAGAGGTTGCCAAGAACACTGATTTCCTCGGAGTTGAGACGAATCGAGATATTCCTGCAAAAGAAGCCGTCTGGATAAGGAAGTTCTTGACAGAACTTCAGGTGGTTCCATCCATTGTTGATCCAATACCTCTGTATTGCGACAACAACGGGGCTATAGCTTTAGCGAAGTAACCCAGGTCCCATCAGAAGTCCAGACACATCTTGAGGCGGTATCACCTGATCAGGGAGATCGTGGGTCGCCAGGAGATCGAGGTTCGGAGAGTTGCTACGGAAGATAACACTGCTGATCCATTCACGAAGGCCTTACCCCAGACTCAGTTCGAGCGGATGATCGAGATGATAGGTCTTCAATACGCCAGTATATGGCCTTAGTACAAGTGGGAGATTGTTAGTGTATATGCCCTAGAGGCCATTATTGTATCATACTAGTTTGTATATTACTTAATGGAAGCTTGGAATATTCACAGTTGTATAGACAATCTTGCTCAAAATAGTAGTATGCTACTTGGTTTGTTTCTACTTTAATGTGTACATGTGTTTATTTTAGTATATCACCTATACACATTAGTGGAGCCCTTAGGACCTTTGCTTGATTACCAGCGTTGTGATGGCAGTCACACTCGTGAGGGCTGGGTAATCCACAAGCACATCCTTATGCAGGTCCCTAGTCGTAGGACTATCGAGACAGGGCATCGATACTCCGGAGTAGACTGGCGTATGCGCTTCTCATCCCAGCAGGGGAGACGGTCTGTCCCACAGCCGTCAGTATGTCGTACTTGAGATAGTATGCGGGTGCTCGTTAGGTTACGAGTACACTGGACATGACTCGTCGGGATCTGTTGGTTGGTACTATACCTATCGTCAGTTATCAGTTCCCAGGTGACATGAGTACAGCTTAGTCCGCTGACTTGACACTGTCACTTCGCCTCGAGTGTGTTCCCACTGTACTTAGATTACTACCCTACCATGGCTCAAAGGAGTCGTGCAAACAGGTAGTTGGGTGCAGTCCCAAAGCACTTGGAGGAAGTGACAGTTAGACAGGATTCGTCTCTCCCGGTATTGGGGGTTGATATCATGCTGTGTCTAGGAGAGCCATTACACAAATTCCCTGGCCAGGGCAAGCGAGATATACTGGTAGGTTTCCAGTGTTATCTCAGGGTGCTCTGGGCTACACTCCGACACGACTTGTACCGCTATTAGGGGACTGACGTTTACCACCCCCTAGGCCCGCCATGCGATATTCTCAGACGAACAGACCGGACTGTACATAGATTGTCACATTCAGGCTCAGTAGGAGTTCAGATGAGTTTCACCTCGTCCGTCTTCTTATCGGCATCTACCTGGGGTCCGTTACGCACAGCTAATGCCGCTTGCGGTCTGTGGTTAAACCCACTGCAAGCGTAGTGTCGAGTCTTTAGAGTCTCACACAGAGAGCTATTCGCCTTTAGGCAAAAGAGTAGAGGTCGCATGGTTTTGCGACAGGGTTTGGTCACATCCGTGCACTTGTGCACGTTTAGTGTCCGGACAGTTATCACTAGCGGGCTTTGGTTTAAGCCAGATCCTAGTGTACGTTTTGGGATTGGTTTTATCTCGTTTGTATTCATGTTCCTCGGAACGCGGATGCGGGTGTGTATGCACGGTTGACAGAGACAGAGGCAGAGGATTCTCATTAGGGTTGTTGACTGTTGACTTTTGCTAAACCCTAATGAGAATAAGAAATATGATTAATGATAATATTAATTAAGTATTATTGTGCCATGATTGGGTTGAAAGGTTGACTTTGTTGACTTGTTGACTTAGTTGACCGGTTGACTAGGTTGGACTTGTTGACCATCATCATGACAATGGCTATCATTTCTTGGCATTGACCTTGGCTTGCTTGTTTGTTCACAAATTGCATTTAATGCAAGAAATGATATGGCCATTTGATATGATAACAACCATCACATAATACTCAATTATTATTATGAGTTATGATTATTTTGGATTATGAGAGCAAGGGTGAGAAAAGTCTTGCTCATTCTATCATTCTCATTCCCTCTCATCCTCAAGCTCTCCCTCTTCCTCTTGCTCTCTCTAGTTCATGGTTCTATTGTCTCATGTGTTGAGAAGCAAGAACTATAGAGATAAAGCCCAACACACTTTTCTACTCATCCTAGTATACAAGGTTTAGCAAACCAAGTGTTCTAGTTTCCTCAAGATTGAGGTTGAAGCCAAAGGTAGAAGCTTTCAGGTGGATCCATCTTCGGCACAAAGAGACGACGAGAAGAGAACCATCCGACCACCATAAGGAGTCCAAGAGAAGGAGTTCAAGTTAAGGTATAACCCCTAATCGAGTAGGTAAAACTCCTAGTTAGGTTGTTAGATAGTTGTTTAACAAAGATCCGTATTTTGAGTCCATGTTACCACCAAAAGAAAAATCGTTTTTCATCATTTCCGCAAGCCCGAAAGAACCGGGAGAGGTAACGTGGACTTACAGATGGTGTAACATCTGTGTCATGCTGGAATGAGGAGGCCCACCGTTGTTGGTCTCCAAGCTGCAGATGTGGCCATTGAGATTTGGAACTAGGGACTTTGCCATGGTTCTGTATCGTTGCAACTCTAAGGTCGATTGTTGACGTCACGTCTGCATCTGGTTGGAGTGAGGAGAAACGCCGTTGGTGATCTCTAAGTTGTCGATGTTGACGTCGAGACCCTAAAGCTAGGGATCTTCCTTTTCTTCATTTATTGACATCGTGTCTGCAATATTGCGACAAATGTCGAGGTTGTCTATGAACCGTCGAGATTTGGTTTCGCTTTCTGATGGAGCCTGTTGGGAAGGTATGGTTCCCTCTTTGTTTGTGCCCCTGGATTGTATACAGGGATCGATGTGATCTCACCTGTAGGGCAAAAAGTTTCATTCTTTCATCATTTTTTATTCTTTCCGCGATGCTCTATCATTTCAGCTTTTTATATCGCGAAAATCGCGATTGCCCAATCATTTCGGCTATTTTTCGCGGTGCCCAATCATTTTGGCTATTTTTCTTTTTACTCGCTGCTTTTTATTGCGAGTTGCCCAATCATTTCGGCTGTTTTTGTATGCATACATTTTTACTTGCTGATTTTGTTGCAAGTTGCCCCATCATTTCGTCTATTTCATATGCATTTTATTTTTGGCTCGCTGATTTTTTTTCTTGCGAGTAGGGGATTTAGGATCTGATACCAATCTTAGCATCAGCATCGCTGCGACTGGAATATTGCCAGGAGCGAATCATCATTTGCCGTAAAAGGACTTGGAATTTTATACCGTTTTAGGAATCAGCATCGCTACCACTGGGATATTATCAGGAGCGAATCATCATTTGCCTCTGTTGATGTCGAACAAAGGTGGCTTAGCAAACAGGGTTAGGATCATATCGACTAGGGCTTTTGATTTCATGATCCGTAAGGGTCTCATAAAGGTATTTCTCCCTACAAGTTGTGAGGATCTCATAGGTGCGTTTTCTCCTTAGGAGTCGTGAGGATTCCTAAGTACATGGTCTCTTATAAGTCGTAAGGATCTTACAAAAGTGCTTTCTCCTTATAAGTCGAGAGGACTTACAAGGGCTGTTCACCGTGTAAACATATCCCTAGTCACGGATGGGACTTTATTAGGGAAATGTTTATTCATGCCCGTGGATTGTATACAAGGGCCAATACTGAACCGCTTGTTGGCCAGTATTGGAGGTTGTCGGGGGGGGTGCTTAAGAATAGGTTCTGGTCTCTGTAACTTAAGACTTTTGAATCTTATGAGTCGTGAGGGTCTCATAAGAGGGTTCTCCTTACGAGTCGTGAGGATCTCGCAAGTGTAATTTCTCCTTAGTAGTCGTGGGGATCCCTAAGTGTGTTGCTTCCTTTGTGAGTCGTAAGGATCTCACGCGGGTAGTTTCTCCTCACAAGGTCGAGAGGACCTTGCAGGTGTCCTTTAATGAGGTTGCGCCCTTTCGGGTTTTCACAAACACTCGCCGGTAGCCCTGCTGTTTTTACTCACGGAGCCTTCTCGGGTTTTCATCCGTGCCCATTTTTCTTATGGACATACCGTTTTTTTAACGAGTCTGCGCCCTTTCGGGTTTTCATAAACATCATCGGTAGTCCTGCTGTTTTTACTCACGGAGCCCTTTCGGGTTTTCATCCATGCCCATCTCGCTTGTGGACGTACCTTTTTTTAAACGAGTCTGCGCCCTTTCGGGTTTTCACAAACATCGTCGGTAGTCCTGCTGTTTTTACTCACGGAGTCCTTTCGGGTTTTCATCCGTGCCCCTCTTGCTTATGGACGTACCCTTTTTTTTTACCACGTCAGCCTGGGGATGCCGCGGGTTGGTAGTAGTTTAACGACGTTTTGGTCATTTGTCAACGTACGATTACGCAGCTTGATTTTGCCGCAAATCTTCGCATGTTTTGTGCCGGAGGTGGATTCCTTAAAGAGAGGGCTGAGGGCGATTTCTTCGTCGGAGTCGCTTCCAAAGGTGATAACTTGCGATCCCTTGGTGTCGGCTATGTGACAGTTGCCAGCAGTTCTTTCACGCTCATCTGTCGTGCTTTTCTGTTCCCGATGAGCCTTGCGCTTGACTCGTTGAACGTGTCGTCGATGGGCAACATATCCCTGCCACCAGTTTTTAAAGGCTATGCACTCCTCGGTGGGGTGTGCAATCATCTGATGGTATAGGCAGAAGTTAGGATGTATGTCCGCTTCATCAAGACGTATATTGCCAGGGGAATTTATTTTGAGAGAGGGCAACTTCATTCCTATTGCCGGGGCCCTAGCGAATTGATTCCTCACTTTAAGCTTGCTTTTGCTGGCGATAGGGATGCTTTGCTCCAGTCGGGGTGTCTCGACCTTTTCCTCCAGTCGTCGGCGTTTGGCACTTTCAAATATAGCCAGTTCACGCTCTCGATTTGCTTTACTTTCCTGACGGGCTTCGTTTAGGAATGCATCAATCATTTCGTCTGATGGTCCTAGAAGTTCAGGCTCAGGATTTGCCCCTGGTTTTTCTACATCCAAAGCTTCTTCACCGTTTATTAACGAGTGGGAGATCACATGACAGCTTGCCACATAATCCTCAGACTCATCCGACGAGTCTTCTCCATTGTCATCATCTTTGTCCACAAGGACGTGGGTGAGAAATTCTTGGAGTGTGACTGGGGTCCGCGCCTTCTGATTATATTCTTCCAACGCGTCAATCAGTTTTTGCAGGTCCGTGCGCTTGTCACCAGGCTTCAAGGGCTTTTTGGTTTTCTTCTTCTTCTTTGAAGACTTTGACGGCTGGGTGTGAGCGCTCTGACCATCACCACCAGTTTTTGGAGTTGGGCGCGATTTCAGCATTCCCTAGATGATCTCGGGTTCCAGTGGATTTTTCCACCTGGCCACCGGGCATGTTTGGAGATCCTTCAGCATTCTTTTCATTTTGTCTGAAAGAACGTCCTCCCATGGGGCTTCTTCTATAAATGAGCACGATGCCCCCGGCACGTCCACTTTTTTAGGGGCGTGAGGTTGTGGTGGGCCCACCTTCCAGTTTTCCGATAACGCGAACTTGCCTTGTTGGTATTGGTCTTCAACCCAGTTTTTGAAGACGTAGCAGTCCTCGATTGGATGGCCCAATACTCAGTGGTAGGGGCAGTAATTGGGATCATTGATGTCGTTTGGCTGCAACGGACGTTTTGGGTCCGGCAAATTTATGAGCATGATGCGCAATGCCAGCTCGAACAGTCTCCTCGTTTTATCTTGGGGAAACGAGTAAGGACGTCCTAGCCTCTCCTCGAGGGATGGGCATAGACGCATATTGCTTTGGCGAACAGTCGGCTTTAAGTTGCTCGGCTGTTGTTGAGTACTGGCGACGAAAATTGCTTTTCCTTTCCCTTTTTCATTTCGAGGATTCGTCTTTGGGGGAGATGGTCTATGACCCATCTAGTCCATTTGGGCCAACTTGTCAATCAAGGCCTGGAAAGTAGTTGGCTTGAAGAACATCATGAATTGCGAGATGGTCGTTTGCGGATCAAGAGTGCCCACGAACATGCCTACCGCCGGTGCTTCTTCGATGCGTTGTTTGCACTTCGACCATAAGTTCCGCCACCGTATTGCGTATTGAACCCATGTTTCACCTGGCCTTACCCTGGCGTTGATCAATGCGGTGATCGGGGTGCATTCACTAGCACTCGCGAAACGCTGGGTGAATAGTAGCTCCATCTCTGCAAATGTTTTGACAGAGTCGTTAGGCAGCTCCGAATACCATTCAAAGGCTGTTTCCGCTAAGCTGCCGACGAACTGACGAAGTAACAGCTTGTCGTCGCCTCCTGTGTTGCCGCATAAGGCTCTTAATTGAGCGACGTGCTGGTGTGGATTTCCCGTCACCTTCTATACATGGAATTTAGGGATCGTGTATCCTGGAGGGTAGTTTATTTGGTCGTAGCAACCTGGATACGGTCGCCCAGTTCTAACAACTTGGTCGGCCGCTTCATTTGCCTGGTGAACTCTTATTTGCTGAGCAATATAGTCATCCAGTGCAGCTTTGGAGATTGTCTCTTTTTTGGCTGTTGATAGAGCCGGCAGAGGGTTTGATGTTTCTCCTCTATCATCTTCAATTATTACTGGAGAATCTTCGGCTGGGGGATCCGGCTGGATTATCATGCTCACCATGTCTTAGAATAGAAGGGCTATTTGCTTTATATTGGCCGCTTGTTCCGCAGCCTCCTTGTCCTTCTTTTCGAGCATTCTCCTTAGGAATTCAGCATCAGTCTCGTGTTCGTGGCGTTGTTCCGATGACGCCTCCGGGCTTTCTTTTGGCCCGGTAAGTGCGGCCATTGTAGTCAGCATCTCTTGAAGCTTCTGCTGTTGTTGTTCCTGAGCCCTCGTGATGGATCGGGTGAGTGGTCGGTGGCCCGTAGAAGCGCGGGTATCCTCTTTTCCGGAAGCCATATAAATAGTATGCACCATTATGCCCCAGACTTGGGGCGTTTGGGCTCAGCGTCTTTGTGGTATGCCACAGTCACAGGGGCTTTTTCTGGCCTCCTTCTCTTTTGAGCAGTTGAAGTCGAGGGGCCCATTGCAGCGGTCACCCAAGTAGTTTTAGCCTTTTGTGGCTTGGCAAGACGGTTGTCTTCCTGCCGAACTTTCACTTTCTTTTGTCGGCGAGAGTAATCTTGATCGATTACTGAGTCCTGAACCCGTTGCCAGACTTTGTAGATTTTGGAGGACAGCCGCTGAGGGGACTTTTTTGGCTTTGCTTCCGCAACATTCTCAACGGATGGAGGAGATCTTTTCAGTACGGCGGTAGGAGAGTTCCTGCACACCTTGTTTAGAAACTCGAAGCTGTTCCCGGTTGGAACAGTAGCATTGACTTCCACCGTTGGGGCTGGTGGAGTTAGCCCAGAGGGAGAGTTGCCCCCAGCTTTCCTTACTCGGCGCCAGTAGCGACGTCGAGCGTGTCGAGCTGTCGGGATTGTTTCAGTTTGAGGGGTGACTTCGTCTTGCCCCCTGTTTTGGAGAAGGCCGGCTGTTGCTGGCATCAGCCTCTTGAAGACTGAGTTCCATTGAGCAACAGGATTTAATCTGTCAAAGACAGACTTTGGAGCAGGAGCCGGAGCCGGAGTAGGAGCCGGAATAGTCAGTCTTGTGAAGACCGACCCTTTGGCAGGAGAAGCCTCCTTGACGACTTCGGGAGCAGGGATGGCTATCCTCTTCGGAATAGCCTGTTCTGGAATTGCAGGCTTCATCATGGGCCCACATGAACTTCGGCCCAATCTTGCGAAGACTGGGGCGCTGGAGCTGGAAGACCCGTTGAGGGGGGCCGCTGTAGTTGCAAGCCGATCAAAGACCGACTTTTTTGGAGCTTCTTGTGTTGGTATAGGAGTGCTGAAGCTCATTGGCGGGAGCATGGTCCCGAAAAACAATCCAGTGGTGGTCGGAGTGGCCTGTTCCACCAGCATCGTGAACAGGGAAGCCGCCTGGGGCTCGTAAGCTATGCCCCCAGTTGAGGCAGAACGTGGGTTGCAATTGCATGTGGAACACTTCGAGCAGGTGAAAGCCATTAATCTTTGCTTTCTGCACCAAGCAAAACGCAAAATCTTAGTACCTCGAAACCCAAGGGCAACCATTAGCAAACCGCGATTGGTTCGCGAACACGACACACGAAGTGTGGAGTGGAAAGAGGAAAAGGTCCCACCGGGCGTGGCAGAATCTGTTCCCCTCCGAAAGATGCGCAAGACAGACGTCTTGCCTGAAATTCGGGGCAGATGATAATTGGTGCTATCCGTCCACCTCTCTGAAGATGCCAAGTTGATTTATGGCACCGTGCATCGAAGGTTTAAACGGATGCGGCCGATGTAGCAGACTTCGTCAGATTCCCCCTCGTTTGAGGGGTTTTTGATTGTGGGTACGCAATTCCCTGCAGGCGCAAGCCCCTGCAGTTAATTACGCTACCGCATCGCGGTAACAACTTTCTCCTTCTCCAGATGGTCACTTCGTGTCGTGGGTGTGTTCCCCTCCGAAAGACGGCGCAAGACTGACGTCTTGCCTGAAATTTGGGGCAGATGCTAATTGGAGCTATCTGTCCACCTCTCCGAAGATGCCAAGTTGATTTATGGCACCATGTATCGAAGGTTTAAACGGATGCGGCCGATGTAGCAGACTTCGTCAGATTCCCCCTCGCTTGAGGGGTTATTTATTGTGGGGACGCTCTTCCCTGCAGGCGCAAGCCCCTGCAGTTAATTACGCTACCGCATCGCGATAACAACTTTCTCCTTCTCCAGATGGTCACTTCGTGTCATGGGTGTTTGTTTTGTTTGTGGTTGCCCGTGGATTGTATACGGAGACTAAGTTATGTTGTCGCCCGTAGGGCACGGACTAGTCCAAATCCGTATCTTTCTTAGATTTGGGTTTGGGGGTTGGGTTTAAGGATACGTTAGTCTCTTTTGAGACTAAGATCAACTTAAACGTTTGTTAAGGATACGTTAGCCCAATTTTTAGACTAAGATCAACTTAACAGGATCGATTAGATCCGACAAGAGAGCAATTGGGCTCTATTGTTTAGTTTAATGACATTGCGGTCGATTACCAGTTTAAGGGCCTGGTGGTCCAATGTTAGTTTTAAGACATCGCGGTCGAGGTTAAGGACATCATAGTCCATGGATTTAAGGACTCCACAGTCCATTATTAGTTTTAAGACATCACGGTCAAGGTTAAGGACATCATAGTCCGTGGAATTAAGGACTCCACAGTCCATTATTAGTTTTAAGTCATCACGGTCAAGGTTAAGGACATCATAGTCCGTGGAATTAAGGACCACACAGTCCAATGTTAGTTTTAAGACATTGCGGTCGAGGTTAAGGACATCATAGTCCATGAGTTTAAGGACCCCACAGTCCGTTGTTAGTTTTAAGACATCGCGGTCGAGGTTAAGGACGTCATATTCCATGAGTTTAAGGACCCCACAGTCCGTGAAATGTATGGTTGTTGGGACCCGTCACCCCTTTGAAGACATTGAGGGATTACAACGACAAATATCAAAGGGATGAAGAGATGTACCCTTGAACCAAGGTGGTTTAAATGATCTGTAGCCCAGTTTGGAACCAAGACCAATTAATTATATTATGAGCACATTGGCTCAGTTAAGTCTGGATCGAGGACTTATGGCCAATTTGGGCTAAGTCCAATTAAGTTTGACATATTGTCCCTTTGTTGGACCATTAGTCTATTTGTCTGGTTTCAAGCCCACATTATTTAGCAATGCTAAACAAAAGTTTGAGGGCTCTGATAACATTTTTATCTGTGATTGAACAGTAGACATTAGAGCTCTGATTTTACTCAATTTTGAATGGGAGGCTTTGCCTCTGAAAGATTAACCAATTTGGTTAAAACTAGTGTTAAACACTAGATAGCAACAGTGTTAAATCTCTCAAGTTAGTGTTAAACACTAGAAGGTAACAGTGTTAAACACTGGAAATATTGTTCCCAAATTAGTGTTACACACTAGAAAACACCAGTGTTAAACACTGGGTGTAAGTTCTCAAATTAGTGTTAAACACTAAAGGAAAATGGGTCACGTGTGGACACGTGAGGGCGCCCAAAGGTAGGACCAGATTCCTTTTCTTTGTTCTGCAATTAAGTGTTAAACACTTTTATTTTTATTTTGAGCATCACGTGTTGACACGTGATGGAGATTTATACACTGATTATTAAAGCACTTGCTAAGGGGTCACGTGGGAGCACGTGAGAGCGCCCAAACCTTCTATTTCCTTTGCTTTTTATTTCTGTGTTTCGGGGGTCACGTGGAGCACGTGAGGCGTTGCCTCTGAACTCTTCCCTTCTAATTTATGGGGATCTTTTCAGGGGTCACGTGGGGACACGTGACCTTAGTCTTTTTCATGCATAGAGATCATCTTTAGTCTTTTTATTTTATTCCGAGAATTAAATTCTCCGTAGGGTTAAACCCTAATTATAACTCTGGAGGAATTAAATTCCTATTGTGAAAGAATTAAATTCTTATGTAGGGTTAAACCCTAACTTCTTTTAGAGGAATTGAATTCCCATATATGTAAAAGAATTAAATTCTTGTATAGGGTGAAACCCTCATTCTGTCTTGGGGGAATTAAATTCCTGTTAATCTGAGAGAATTAAATTCTCAATTAGGGTTAAACCCTAGTTTCATCCATCTTGAAGGAATTAAATTCCTATAATTTTGGGAGAATTAAATTCTCAGATAGGGTTCAAACCCTAATTTCATATCTTGGAGGAATTAAATTCCTGTGAGTTTGGGAGAATTAAATTCTCAAAACTCAATTCCCCCTCTAAGTTTAGGATCTGCATGGCAGGATCTCGACCCGATGAGAATTAAATTCTCAACTTATGGGGAGATGTACTCTGTGCAGATCTTCCACCAGAAGAAGAACTAAGTTCTTTTTTGTAGAAGAGTTGAACTCTTAGATTGAGAATTAAATTCTCTTTATTGAAGTTTTGATCCCCTTTCTTTTCTTACCTAGGGTTTTTCTTTGTAGAGAATTAAATTCTCCTCTCTTTTCTCTCTGAAATTTCAAGATTCCAAAAACTCTCCCTCAAAACTCTCCACTGGCTCCTATTTATAGGAGAGGGAAAAGAATCAATTTGTTTAGTAAATCTTTCATTGAAATATTTTGTTTGTTTTCATAATTAATATGAGCCTTTAGATTATTAAGTGAATTTTATTCACCGTTGGATTTTCAATCCAAAGATATTCTGTTTGTTATTTCTGGTGAGATTTAGGGAAATCTTTCCTTGTCTAAGATTTTTCCATAAATTGGTAATTTTTAATCACCCTTGGATCTTTAATCCAACGGTCCCCATAATCCTTTTCCATTTGGAAAGATTTAGAAGCTTTTAGAATTTAATTCTATTAACTGTAAGGCTTTCGAAGCCAGTCACGTGCTGACACGTGACCCTTGGTCACGTGTGAGCACGTGACCCCCAATTGAGTCCTTTAACAGCCGCTTGTTTATCATGTGTCAACACGTGACCATTGGTCACGTGTGAGCACGTGATACCTCGTTGAGGTATTTTTTCTGTCTTTTAGAATTAAATTCTTTTAAGCTGTAAGGCTTTCAAAGCCTGTCACGTGCTGGTACGTGACCCTTGGTCACGTGTGAGCACGTGACCCTCAATTAAGTTATTTTTCAGCAGTTTGTTTATGTTGTTTTTAACCATCACGTGTCAACACATGACCATTGGTCACGTGTGAGCACGTGACACCTCGTTGAGGTATTTTTTCCGACTTTTAGAATTAAATTCTTTTAAGCCATAAGGCTTTCAAAGCCTGTCACATGCTGGCACGTGACCTTTGGTCACGTGTGAGCACGAGACTCTCAATTGAGTTATTTTTCAGCAGTTTGTTTTCGCTTCTGTTTGATGAAGTTTTAACCATCACGTGTCATCACGTGACCATTGGTCACGTGTGAACACGTGATACCTCATTGAGGTAATTCCTGATTTTTTAATCAGGAAAAAAATGCCCCCACAGCGTTGCTCTCATGTGTCTGCACGTGAGTGCAACGCTGTCACTTTGGTGATGTTGGATTCATCTAGGGAATCGGGAAGATGAAGTGTTTCCATCACATCCTATAAATCAGGGGTCTCTTCAGAAGCGCCTCCACTCTTTCATCTTCTTCCTTGCAAACTTTTCTTTTGAGAATTTAATTCTCGTTCTCAGAGCTTAGTTCTCTATTCCAAAATCTTCAGAGTTTAACTCTGTTTAAGAAAGACCCATCTCTTCACGTAATGGCTTTGGACGATCGAAGAACTTTCATACATACAAAACTCTTTGGATTTTAAATCCACATCAAGGGTTTTCCCTTTTAACAAGAACCCATTTTAAAGTTCTTTAAGAAGAAAACCACTCATTCTTTAATCAACAGGTCCTTTAAGGTTTCTCTGATCTTCAGGGGTTAACGGTGGTGTTGTCTTTTCCATGGAATTTAATTCCATCTAAAAAAACTTTTGGCTCTGAAAAAATGTCTCTGGGAATTTAATTCCCTTTTCTCGAAAGGAATTTAATTCCTACGAAGAACTCAGTTCTTCCCATAGAACTCCTTGGATTCTCTTGCCCTGGGTTGTCTTCTTCACAGCCAAGAAGAAGAACCTTGCAATGGTGCCTTTCCCTACAGAGTTGCTTGAAATCCTTTGTCTATTTAGACAAGTATTCTTCTTGATTGGCTTGTCTATTAAAGTCTCATGATCTTTATTTCAGGTATTATGGACGGCCATTTGTATGATCTTGATGAAATCATTTCTTACGGAAACATTCATGCACTGGGTCGCAACCAGAACCAGGAGTTCACCAATGCTCAGTGTGCTGAGATCATGAGCCGCTTCGACGAGTACAATGTTCGGCTACTCCTTCGTCGCTCTTCTCTTTTGAAACTCATCGTGCTGGCGATCTGGGAGGCGCTCCCTCTCTTTTGCACAGGCGTACCGCTCAGGGCATTGGATGCCGCCGAGGATAAAGTGCATTCGGTGTATCTGATGAGCCTAATCTCGAAGAGAAGGCGAGACAATCTCATTGATATATTGCATCAGGCTTTTTAGCAGTCGGCCATACTTGCTGCTTATCGGAGGGTGGAGGACATCCGTGAGGATCCCGACGCTTGTGATCGCGAAAGAAAACATACTAGGATGGTTCGAAATGCCTGGAAGATCTTGGACAAAGTCACTTTTGAGTTTCTTAATCCATGCCCCGAATCTGAGGTCTTGCCATTGTAATTGTTTCTTCTTATTTTTGTATGAACTTTTTAAAGTATGAGTGATAAGTTTTTCCTTCCCTTCTGTGTTTGCATGCCTTCTTTATGGGATTTTATCATATTGTCATTATTGCTTCTGACGTGTTTGGCGTGTGAGGCACCATTTTACTTTTCAGCGCATATCAAGTTTGGTGCTCACGTGCTCTGCATGTAGGGCCCTTTTGATGGGGCTTTTTTAATTTTTCATTCCATATTTTCTGTGCACAGCATTAGATGCAGAAAAGGAGCCTTGGAAATAGTTCCATCTCCTTGATTTCCAATTCCTTCCCTTTTTGGGCCTTGGAAATAGTTCCACCATGCAATATTCTCCGTGTGCAGCGTTTAATGCTCCTCTTTACAACCTGAGGCCATAGCCTTCTTTTTCTCTTCACAGAGAAGCCTATTTTCAATTTAGTGTGGTTTACCTTGAGGAAACAACTGAGTGCCATGGCCTGTAACCGCCCTCATGCTCGTCGACAACCATAGGAAGTACCTATCGAGGAGATGATTCCTCGCTCTGCTGCACGACTGGTGGATCCCCTTTTTACCGACAACGAGTGTGATTCGGCGACATATGAACTCTTGATCCGCAGGGGATCCCCTCTTCCAATGGGATCCCTTTGGCTCCGGATGATTCTTGCTGCCGTGCTTGCTGACATCCCTTCTCACCCGGCGGAGATAACCCTGGCGATGCTTGATCCGGCTGAAGACAAGCTCGAGTGTTTTCACGAAGCATGTCTGATTACTCAGGCTTTGAAAGACTGCTCGGTTCATCTGTTGGGCCAGATAAGAGCCCGGCGGGCTATTAGGTCTGCTTTTGCGGACGAACATGGAGCCAATCGGTGGGGAGCCACTCCTCGTGAAAATCGTCGCTTCGATGTGCTGGAGAAGGCGACGAGGGAGTTGGAAAATTTTGAATACTGTTTTGTTCACCCTTGTGCCACTGATCCCTTGTTTGGCGATCTTTTCCCGGTAGTGTAGTATGCTGAAATCGATGTACTCTTTTTATCATTGGCTGTTGTATGCTTTTCTGTTGAATTTTCATGTTTGTCGAATACTCGTACGTGCGTCTTGCTTGCGTAAATGAGCTTCATATTCCTCCTATGAGAACTTTCTTTAATTGCGCGCACTATCGTTATGTTGCATGCACATCAGAGGTTCGGGTATCATTTCCTTTCGAATATTCATATAGTTGCAAATGCCTGCTTGATAGGATATATACCGGAGATTTTCCTTGTTGCCTCCCATATCAGGTGATGTGTGCGTGTTTTAGATCGGATATTGCCATCGAATGGAGGCTTGTTTATACAGTCTTGAGCATACATGCCTTATTTAAGAGGTTATGGCTGCAAAGGCGAGCTTGCGGGGCCTGATAAAGCGGTGCGCGGCGAACATGGTGTCGTGCGAGAAGAGGCTCGGCTGCAAATTCTCGGAGAGGGAGCTGGCCTCTAAGGCGCTGAACGAGCTCCAAGCCAACCTTACAGCCAAAGCCAACACAGCGTATGAACTCTGGCGAGTACTTCAAGAGGCCATCAAAGAGGTGGTGGCTATCGATAAAGCCGCGGTGTTCACTCGCGAAAGGGTTGAGGCTCACAAAGCTACCGAGAAAAAGCTTGAAGGCCGGCTTGCCTCGTATCAGGCCCAGCAGGCGGAGGCGAAAGCCCGTCTTCTGGCGATACTGAATCACGAAGGCGTTGCCCAGCAGAAGAGGGATAAGCTGACCAAGCTGCTAAATCGCCCGCCGGCCTGATGATTTGTATATCTTTTTTTTTGTACATACTCCTGAATGAGAGCATACTTTTGTTCTTTCACAAATTGTACTTTGTATCCATTTTGGTTTATGAATAAAAGACATATTTTTCTTCTCAATGGTGTGTCCCTTTTTATTGAATGTATTCTGCGGATAGTCTATCTTAGTCTCTTTGCAGGACAACGATGGCTTAGGATTCAGGGTTAAGATCTGCCTCCTAAGACTTTTCAACTTTATGAGCCGTGATGGTCTCATAAAGAGTTTCTCTCCCTACAGCTCGAGGGGATCCCGTAGGTGTAATTTCTCCTTAAGAATCATGAGGATTCATGAGTGTCTGTTTTCTCTTGAAAGTCGTAAGGATCTCACAAGAGAATTTACTCCCTTACGAGTCGTGAGGACCCGCAAGTGAGGGGTGTAGTTGCTCTTATCCGCATTTCACTGCGCTAGGGGTTGCTCTAGATGCTTCCCACAGTTCACTGCCGTGTTCGGCGAGGAACAGGCTCCGCTCTGGATGTTCTCCGGGGTACCGTAGTTTAAAGACATCGCGGTCGAGGTTAAGGACATCATAGTCCATGGATTTAAGGACTAAACAGTCTGCTGTTAGTTTTAAGACATTACGGTCGAGGTTAAGGACATCATAGTCCGTGGATTTAAGGACTCCACAGTCCGTTGTTAGTTTTAAGACATCACGGTCGAGGTTAAGGACATCATAGTCCGTGGGTTTAAGGACTCCACAGTCTGTTGTTAGTTTTAAGACATCACGGTCGAGGTTAAGGACATCATAGTCCGTGAGTTTAAGGACCTCACAGTCCAATGTTAGTTTTAAGACATCGCGGTCGAGGTTAAGGACATCATAGTCCGTGAGTTTAAGGACCTCACAGTCCATGAAATGTGTGGTTTCCGGGACCCGTCACCTCTCTGAAGACGTTGAGGAATTACAACGACAAATATCAAAGGGATGACGAGATGTACCCTTGAACCAAGGTGAAATTGGTTTAAAATCATTACGGTTGATTGTTAGTTTTAAGACATCACGGTCGAGGTTAAGGACATCATAGTCCGTGGATTTAAGGACTCCACAGTCCGATGTTAGTTTTAAGACATCATGGTCGAGGTTAAGGACATCATAGTCCATGAGTTTAAGGACCTCACAGTCCGATGTTTGCTCTGGATGCTTCACACGGGTTCACTGCCGTGCTCTGCGAGGACTAGGATCCGCTCTGGACGTTTTCCACGGGGTCAGAAGTGACATAATCCGTGTTCCACGTAGCCAGGAATTTTGCTCAGGATGCTTCACACGGGTTCACTGCCGTGCTCGGTGAGGACCAGGCTCCGCTCTGTATGCTTCACACGAGTTCACTGCCGTGCTCTGGGAGGACCAGGATCCGCTCTGGACGTTTTCCACGGGGTCAGAAATGACGTTATCCGCGTTCCACATGACCAGGAATTTTGCTCTAGATGCTTCCCACGGGTTCACTGCCGTGTTCGGCGAGGACTAGGCTCCGCTCTGGATGCTTCACACGGGTTCACTGCCGTGCTCTGTGAGGACCAGGATCCGCTCTGGACGTTTTCCACGGGGTCAAAAGTGACGTTATCCGCGTTCCACGTGACCAGGAATTTTGCTCTGGGTACTTCACACGGGTTCACTGCCGTGCTCGGCGAGGACCAGGCTTCGCTCTGGATGCTTCACACGGGTTCACTGTCGTGCTCTGCGAGGACTAGGATCCGCTCTAGACGTTTTCCACGGGGTCAGAAGTGACGTTATCCGTGTTCCACGTGACCAGGAATTTTGCTGATTATATCCGCATTTCACAGAGTTGGGATTTGACTCTCGGTCATCTGTACACCGACGAGCCATGGAACTGGGAGTTGTCGCTGTTCCGCTTTGCCTGATATTGTGTCTGTTGTAATGCGACGAATGTTGAGATGCTCTCCAGGCTATCTGAGAACCGTCGAGGTTTAGTTTCTTCTTCTGATGAAACCTGGGGAGGAGGAGTGCGATTCCTTCTTTGTTTGCGCCCCTGGATTGTATACAAGGATTGATGTAATATCACCTGTAGGGCATAAATTTCATTCATTTTTTTTATTTCTTTCCGCGATGCTCTATCATTTCAGCTTTTTATATCGCGAAGGTCGCGATTGCCCAATCATTTCGGCTATTTTTCGCGGTGCCCAATCATTTTGGCTATTTGTTTTATTTTTACTCACCGCTTTTTATTGCGAGTTGCCCAATCATTTCGGCTATTTTTCATGCATACATCTTTTACTTGTTGATTTTGTTGCAAGTTGCCCCATCATTTCGGCTATTTCGTATGCATGTGTGGCTTGCTGGCTTTTCGCTGCAAACTCGGAATTAGACACCGATTTCGGCATCAGCACTGCTATTGCTGGGATATTGCCAGGAGCGAATCATCATTTACCTCTGTCGATGTCGAACAAAGGTAGCTTAGTAAACAGGGTTAGGATTCTGTCGACTAAGGCTTTTGACTTCATGAGCCGTAAGGGTCTTATGAAGGTATTTCTCCCTACAAGTCGTGAGGATCTCGTAGGTGCGTTTTCTCCTTAGGAATCGTGAGGACTCCTAAGCGTATGTTCCCTTGTAATTCGTAAGGATCTTACAAGAGTGCTTTCTCCTTATAAGTCGAGAGGACTTACAAGAGCTGTTCACCGTGTAGACATATCCCTAGTCACAGATGGGACTTTGTTAGGGAAATGTTTATTCGCGCTCGTGGATTGTATATAAGGGTCCGCATTGAGCCGCTTGTAGGGCAGTATCGGATGTTGTGGGGGTTGCTTAAGAATAGGTTTAGGTCTCTGTAGCTTAATGCTTTGAAATCTTATGAGCCGTGAGGGTCCCATAAGAGAGTTCTCCTTACGAGTCGTGAGGATCTCGCAGGTGTAATTTCTCCTTAAGAATCGTGAGGATCCCTAAGTGTGTTGCACCCTTGTGAGTCGTAAGGATCTCACGCGGGTGGTTTCTCCTCATAAGGTCGAGAGGACCCTGCAAGTTTCTCTTAATGAGGTTGCGCCCTTTCAGGTTTTCACAAACACCCGCTGGTAGCCCTGCTGTTTTTACTCACGGAGCCCTTTCGAGTTTTCATCCGTGCCCCTTTTGCTTATGGACATACCGTTTCTTTTTTTGTTTTTTTTTCTTCTTTCTTTTTTTTGTATCAGCTTTGGGATGCTGTAATCCACCGTAGTTTCTCAACGTCTCGGTCAACAGCTAGTTTTAGGACATAGTGGTCCGTTGTTAGTTTAAGGACGTTTTGGTCTGTTGTTAGTTTAAGGACATTTCGGTCCGTCGTTAGTTTAAGGACGTTTCCGTCCGTTGTTAGTTTAAGGACGTTTCGGTCCGCTGTTAAGTAAGCCGGCTGCTACTTATGGAGTTTGGGCTTAGGAAGATAGCGAGCGGACATAGTCGTCGCCATCTATCATTGACCTAGGCCGTGACTCGTCAAGCGTAGTATTTCTTCAGGAAGCGACCGTTTATTGGCCTGAAAGGTCTTTCACCATGTATGTCCATGAGTAGATAGGCTCCACCCTGGTAGACCTTGTCTATAATGTACGGGCCTTCATAATTCGGCTCGAATTTCCCTCGTTTAGCACGAATGGGAATCATGGGTCTTTTGACTACCAGGACGAGTTCGCCCTGGCCGAATGTCCTTGTCCTGGTCAATCTTTCATAGGAGAGCGTCATCTTTGCTTTATAAGCTTCCAGATTTTGTTGCGCTATGAGCCGGGTTTCATCAAGGGCATCGAGCTCCTCGAGCCGAAGGTGAGCATTCTCTTCGTCTGTCAGCTCGTAATGAACTGCCACTCGTAGAGAGGGTAACTCTATCTCGAGGGGGAGTACCGTTTCTGCATCGAATACCAACGCGTATGGCGTTGTGTTCGTGGCCGTCTTGAACGTAGTCCGATACACCTAGAGAGCTTCTTGCAGTCTCTCGTGCTAGTCTTTCTTATTTCGTGACACCGTCTTTTTCACGATCTTCGTCAAGGTCTTGTTGAAGACCTCAGCTAGACCGTTAGCTCAGGGATTATAAACTGAGGAGTATCTCCAGTCTATGTTGTGCTGTTGTGCGAAGCGACTGATCTTGTGGCTTCTGTAGGTTGGCCCATTATCGGAGATAATCCATCACGGAGTTCCGAACCGATAAATGACGTGCGTCTTGAAGAAATGGAGGATATTTTCCGTCTTCACTTCCCTCAATGGTACCGCTTCTGCCCATTTGGAGAAGTAGTCAGTTGTCGCCAAAATGAATCGATGTCCTCTGGACGATGCCGATTCGATGGGGCCGATTATGTCAGTTCCCCACATTTCGAACGGCCAGCTAGCCACCGTTGGATGCAGCGGATTCGGATGCTGGTGGATAAAGCCCCCATGGATCTGGCACGAGTGGCATTGCTTCGCAAACTCGAGGCAATCCTGAATCATCGTGGGCCAGTAATAACCCATCCGTTTAATCTTCAACTTCATCTTCGGCCCGGCTTGATGAGAACCGCAGAGTCCGTCATGAGTTTCTTGGACGACTCTCTTCGCCTCTTCAGGTCCCAGAAATCTTAACCATAAAGAATCGAATGACCTCTTGTACAGAGTATCATTAACGAAAGCGAAAGATAGGGCTCGCTTCATGAGCTGATGTTTTGAAGACGCATCTTCAGGCGTTCGACGGGATTTGAAGTAGTCTATAAAGACTTTCCTCCAATCCTCAGCCTTTTCCTGATCTTTTATTTGCATAGTCATTTGCTCAATCGCTCCTTTTTCTTCGGACGACTCCGGAGATATTTCCGCCGGTGCAAGAACCCGACGGCTCTGCACAATGATCCTCACGTCATCGAGTCTCTCGTCGGCCAGTTCTTTAGCGAGCTTGGCTAATGCATCCGCTTTGCTGTTTTCCACGCGCGGTATGCTTTCCAAGATGTAGGAAGGTATTTGAGTCAGCAATTTCTGTACCCTCTCGCCGTATTTCACCAACTCTGGTTTGCACGTCTGATAATCGCCATTTGCTTGACTAACGATCAGCTGGGAATCTCCGTATATGAGAAGGTTTTCAATTCCCATGTCGATGGCGATCTCGAGGACTGCTATCAAAGCTTCATACTCGGATTCATTGTTTGTCATCGGCTCTGTTAAGGAGAAAGCGAAGCGCATTATCCCTCCTTGTGGGGTCACGAAGATAAGGCCTACCCCCGATTTGATTATAGGGGTGTTCTGTTTGCGCTTCTTCGTGGAAGACGCTCCATCAAAATAAAGTTCCCACCGGGTACCACTACGGTCGATCGCATCGAACGCATGTTCGTCTGGCAGTTCGCAGTTTAAAGGAGAATCGGCAGGTATTGGATGCTCAGCGAGGAAGTCGGCGATGGCCTGGCCTTTCACTGCCTTAAGAGGCTGATAGGTTATTGAGAACTCGATCAGGGGCAAGGCCCATTTAGCGAGCCGTCCTATCAATATGGCCTTTGACATCAAGTATTTGAGGGGATCCACCTTCGATATGAGACGGACTTCATGCGCAACCGCATAGTGCCTGAGCTTCGTTATTGCGAAGATCAACGCCTGGCAGTGTTTTTCGATGGGAGAATAATTGCTTTGTGCCCCCAGGAGAACCCGTCTCGGGTAGTAGAGAACTCTTTCTTTCCCTTGATCGTTCTCTTGTGCCCATAATGCGCCTAAGGAACCTTCGAGGGCTGTTGTATAAAGAATAAGGGGCTTTCCTTTGACCGGAGCGGCCAGCACTGGCGGGTTCTGTAGATACTGCTTGATTTCGTCCAGCGCGCCTTGGAATTTGTGATCCCAAACGAAAGGGGTTACCTTCTTCATCAGGTGACTGTAAGGACGGCACTTCCCTGAAAGATTGGCTATAAATCGCCGAATATATGCGAGCTTTCCTTAGAGAGACCGCAGCAGCTTGAGAGTTCTTGATGGGGGCATTTCCATAATCGCCTTGATCTTTGATGGATCTATGACAATATCTCGGTGTCGGACGATGAATCCTAGGAATTTGCCCGAGGAAACTCCGAATGCGCACTTGAGAGGGTTCATCTTCAAGTTGTATTGTCGAAGGCGTTGAAATACGATCTTCAGATGCTCGAGATGTTCCTCGTATGATTTGCTTTTCACTACGAGGTCGTCGATATAGCATTCGACGATTTCATGTATGAGATCATCGAAGATCTTCGTCATGGCCCTCTGATAGGTGGCACCAGCGTTCTTTAGACCGAAGGGCATCACCTTGTAGCAGAATATACCCAGAGGGGTCCGGAAAGCGGTGTGCTTCTGGTCTTCGGGATGCATCTTTATCTAATTATATCCTGATGAGCCGTCCATGAAGGGGAAGACTTCATGAGTGGACGTGTTATCTATCATCAGCTCAGTGACCGGTACTGGGAAATCGTCCTTCGGGCAGGCTTTATTAAGATCCCGGAAGTCCACGCATATGCGCACTGTCCCATTCTTCTTCATTACTGGGACGATGTTGGCGATCCAATCAGCGTACTAAACTTCTTGGATGAAGCCAGAGTCGATTAGTTTCTTGACCTCGGCGTTGATACTCATCTCAAGCTCGAGCCGCATTCTTCTCGGTGCTTGTTTGATTGGCTTGACGTCTGGGGATATTGCCAATTTTTAGACAGCAATCTCTGGATCTAATCCTGGAAATTCAGAATAGTTCCACGCGAAGCAATCCTTATGCTGCATAAGCACGTCTTTTAGTGTAGCTACCCTTTCCTCAGACAGCAACTCACTGAAGAATGTTGGTCGCGGGTCACTTGCCGTCCCCAAATCAATTTTCTTGAGGTTATCCGCAGTGGTATGTATTCCATCTTCCAGCTCTTTTGGCGCCGGTAGAAATTCTGAGATCACCTCGTCATCATTATTTTCGAAGCACCAGGGGAGATCACCCTTCTCCTTGTAGGGTTCCTAGGCACTCTCAAGAGGTCTCACAAGGCATCAACCATGCCAATTTCAAAATTTACGGTGCCGAGAAACCCTAGACTACGGATCGTTAACTAGATATATAGGCGAAACAATAAAACTAGTTTACAACTAAACTAAAAGAACGGAAATACAACCTTTGTAGATCCGGTCCTCCACCTCCACAGCTCCGCAATGAAGTCTCCTCGCTGTCCAAATGGAATCCCGGGCTCTAGCGTCGGCTTCATCGGAGAAAAAGTGGGCTAGGTCATCGACGACGATGCCGAAGATGATCTACGTCGAGGCATCACTAGATCAAGCCCCACCTTCACCAAGCCATGAAAACTTATGAAGGAAACACCCTATACTACTTGGCAAGAGGTATAGGATGAAGAAATAGGAAGTGGGTTCACTTTAGAATTGGATTTCTCACTCAATTTCACTAGTTGCCATTGATGAGGCAAGCTATCTTCATCTTGAAGAAGAAGAAGAAGAAGATGAATATTATGATAAGTGTTATATTAAAATAGAAAATAAAACCAACACTTATCATTTTCTAACCTTGGTTAGGTGTAGAGAGTGTACTAAGGTTAAGTGAAATGGTTAGGGTTAAGTATGAGACAAAATGGTCACTTTAGTCAAAGCTTCAAGAAGCTTCAAATAAAAACAAAACTAGCAACCATTTCATTTCTTATTTTTTTCAAAATAAATAAATAAATAAATAAGTAAGAAAAAGAAAACCCTAATCATTAACTTAACCATGGTTTAATTCTTTACACTTAACCAAGTAAACGTGTATCATCAAACATGATACAATCAAGTGCACAAAAGTATATCACATATACAACTTGTGATATTCAAGTGAGAAAATCCATTTAAAGTGAACCAATACTAGTTAATGCAAAGTAATATATCAAATATATAATTATACATTAAATCATTAAATCAACACTTGATTCAAAGATCCGGTCATGTCGAACATAACCGACTAGTATTCAATGTATCGACTTATCGAATCAACGCATGAATCGATAACTAGGTTATATCGTATACAACCATTCGATACATTCATCCCGAGAATAGAATACGGTATCACATACACGCATTATTCTCGGTCCCGCACATATCTCATATGCGCTCCTATTTCGTTTTGCTTGAGCCAGGAAACCTCTGTGTAGGACTCTAAAGACTCGTCAATACGCCGGTAGCAGGTGATGATCATATCAAGCACCCACAAGCCGCAAGCGGTCTGCTAAACGTAACGGCCACCCGGGTATTGAGCGATCAGAAGATCGACGAGCAAGCCCGCTCACATTCCAGTGAATCCAACCAGTAACACTACCGTACAGTCCGGTCTCGTCGTCTGATATGTCGCATATCTCGCCTAGGGGTGGTAAACGTCAGACCCCAATAGCTCGATAAGTCGTGTCGATATGAGGTCTATAACAGTTCGAGAAACTACTGGTAACACTTACCAGTAAATCTCAGCAACCCTGGCAAGGGATTTTCGGTTATAGCCAATCGAACACCGCGCAACATCGACTCCCTATACCGGGAGAGACGAATCCCCTCCTATCGCTCATTGCCTCCATGTGATTCGGGACTGTACCCAAAAGCCACCGTTTTGCACGCCCTCTTGGACATGGTAAGGTGGAAATCAAAGCACAGTGGGAGTCACACAAGACTCTATGACGATCTCGGGTCTACAGACTAACCTGTACCGGTGTCACCTGAGAACTGCCATCTGACGTGAGGTATAATACCATCTGGGAGTTCTCAGCGAGTCCGTCCAGTGTACCCAGTCTCCACTGAGCACCCGTATATCATCTCTGATGTCAAACACCAATGGATATGGGATCATCCATCGTCCATCTGTATGGGTCGAGAAGGTATACGCTAGTCTACACTGGTATATCGATGCCCCGTCTCGATACACCCACGACTAGGGACCTTGAAGGATGTACTTATGGACTACCATGTCCCCACTAGTATGATCTGCATCATAGTCCAGGTAGTCAAGTACACATCCTAAGGGCTTTACCAACATGTAACAGAGAGACAATCAGTATACACGTTAAGGTAAAGAGTAACCAGATAGCATACTATCATGTCGAGCAAGAAAGTCATCCCTATATATGTCCCAGCATCCACTACAATATACATCCTATGTACAGTAATGGCCTCTAGGGCATACATATAACTAACAATCTCCCACTTGCACTAGGGCCATCTGTAGCAGTGGTTGTAGTATCTCATACTCAACCATCCCATAAAAATCTCTCTATGGGAAAAGGCCTTTGTGAGTGGATCCGTCATGTTGTCCTCTGAGTCTACTCTCCCAACCTCGATCACCTTGGAGATCAGCCATCTCCATGATCAGGTGATACTGCCTTAGAATATGTCTGGATCACTGATGGGACGAGTGTTCCTTGGCATAAGCCACAACTCCATTGTCACACAATGGGAGGAACTAAGTTCATCTCATGAACCAATATACATCCAGACTTCCTCTTTGGTAGCATCTTAAGTAGCGATGTATCCAGCCTTTATCGTCTAGTATGCCACGGTATTTAGCTTGGAACTCTTCCAACATACCGTCCCTTTACAGAGGGTAAAGACAATGCCTGCGACTGACATTCAGTCGTCCTTATCACCCTAGAACCTTTCCAGTGATTCTCCCCAGGATCAATTGATACCATCTCACTACAGCTAGTGAGTATACTAACACCCAAATAACATCTATCTCATAGATGAAAGCTCAGGATGGAGGAGGTATCACTTTGATCCTATCTGGAGAATCCTTGTGATAAGCGGAGATTGACCGAGCGTAGCATAGGAAACTCCTTCCCTATCAGGAGTATGTCATCCACGTACTCTACGAGGATCACCACCATACTCCCTACTACCTTTTTGTATATACAAGGTTCATCTACCATTTTGATGAAGTTAAACTCTTTGACTACCACATCAAAATAGATGTTCCAACTCCGCGATACCTGCTTTATCACATAAAACATCTTGCACGCGTTTCCGCTGCTCCCACTGTCTACGAGGCCCTCTGGCTGTGTACTTATAGACGCTCTCTTCTAAATCATTATTTAGAAAAGCAGTCATGGCACCCAACCGCCAGATATCGTAGTCATGGTATGTAGCCGTGGCAAGTAGGATCTGGATGGACTTAAGCATAGATCCTTAGAAAATGTTTCATCATTATCCACGCTTGGTCGATGACGAAAACCTTTAACAAGTCTAGCTTTGAAAGTCTCAACTTTTCCATCTACACCAAGTAATCTTCTCAAGATATACTTGCTCCTGATGGGGATTTAACCCTTCAGATATAGCAACCAAAGTCCATACTTTGTTGGTGTATAAGGATTCCATCTCAGATCGCTAAGCATCCAGCCATTCTTACAGAGTCTCACTCCTGATGGCCAGCTCGAAACTAGTTGGGTCATCATCTCATGATGCATTCCTCGCTCCCACTGTCATAGAGAAACCGAAGTAACTCTCAGGTGGGTGAGAAACCCTACTAGATCGGCGGAGAGGCTGAGGTTCGTTGGTTACTATTGAATCTTTCGGTTCTATCAAATCATCTCTTGTAGTTTGTATAGCTGGAACATTTCTAGTACTACATAACAGATCTTGCCTCGAGCTTGTCCGGATTTTTCCTTTTAGACATAGGCTGGACAATCCCAAATCTTAACTGACTTAAGAGATGGGCTCTTCCCTCTCCATATCACATATGAAGTGGTAGGCAATTGATTTGATTGGAACCCTATTCAATAGGTATGCAACTTCATAAGTGCGTAACACCCAATAGGAAATAGGTAACTCGGTAGTACTCATCATAGAGCACACCTTATCATATAGGGTGTGATTGCTCCGTCCCGATATACCATCGTGCTATGGTGTATACGGAGGAGTAATGCTGAGAGAGAATCTCATTCTCCTTAAGAATAGTCCAGGATTTCCGTGCTCAAGTATTCTCCTCCTCGATCACATCAAAGGACATGATACTTTTACCCGTATATTGGTTCTCTACTTCTAACTTATATTCTGAGAATATCTCAAAAGGTTCGGACTCATGTTTCAACAGGAACATATGACTGAATCTTGAGAGATTATCAGAGAATGTAATGAAATACAAAGAACCGGTCTTGGCATGTGTAGACAGGGGACCTTATATACATCAACATGTATCAATCCCAAGAGTTCACTAACTCTTTCTCTGTTTCCAATAAACAGAGCTGGTGTCATGTTATCTTTGTGACATGACTGGCGAGTTTCACAAGATGTAAATTCAAACTAATTTAAATATGCATCTAAATGTAACTCAAGCTAGTCGGGTCGCATTGATATGACCTAGTCTACAATACCTCAAGAAGGATTTTTCCATTTCTGAACTCTTCCTCTTGTGTGTGTTCTATATACTAAGAACTGTAGTTTGATTTAGAACATCAATGCTTTTAGATAACGTGCCTGAACCGATCAACTTTTGATATAGGAAATGTTCAAAACATTATCCAACAATACAAAATTTTATCATTTCTTTACTAATAAAGAGACTGATATGATTTTGTATATCAGGTTCGGTATCTAATAACATTCGTTCAGAATCAATGTATTTGTAATACAGGGTGACAGTGACCAACAGACTTGGCTGCAACACTTGCCCCGTTTTCTGCCTCATGAAACTTATCACCCGTTCTCGGTTCTCTACCTATCTGTAGCCCTATGCAACAGATTACATATCTGGGATCCTGATCCGGTATCAAATACCCAGGACGTAGAGGATACAGAGAAACAGTTCTTTGTAATGAACACACCCGAAGGAGATGCATCATATGCACTTTCTTCGTTTGGGCGGTATGGGAAATCTGGTATTCCCCAATTTCCTGCTCTGTCTTATAACAATTATAAGTTGGAGCGGGACCAACGTTCCCCAGCTCAGTATAACAAACGGGTTCGGTCAATTATCCGTATTATTATCTTGATTAAGGCGTGATATGGTCGCTACCTGGAGAGAGAGAGAAGAAAACACTCAGCGTGCGCTCTTGCAAGATCAGATTGGTTATTATTTTATCTAATCAGGATGGCTCCCACTGCTTTTTATCAAATCTTCCTTCAAACCCTAAAAGGAAAGACTAGCCGGGATTAATTACACACTACAAGTTCGCCAATCTTTCAGCCAGGCCAGTGTCGGTACTTTGAGGGAGGTGCCCCGTGCTTTCGCACGGACCTAATTACAGTAAACCTCGTTTTTCCAGAGGCGTAACCCCGTTGACACCTTTCTAGACACCTACTTGATCGGCTAATTGTAATGTGTAAAACTCTCCCAGGAGTAACAATTACTCGCAGCGGGTATCGGGATCCAACTATCTCATAGAAGGTATGCAATCTCATTGCAAATTTCAACACTTGAAATTCCCGATAATTTTGCCCCGAACGATCTATGACCTTGACAAGGTCAACAAACCATAGACCGCAAGTCAAGTTCAACCCGTCATTTCTTGATTGAATCAAACCCACCCGCACGACCCTTGACAAGGTCAACAAGACCGCACGACTATCCTAACCCAATCTGCATCATATGCATAAACAGATAAATATTGGTTAGCTACTGCACACTGCGCCTTGACAAGGTCAACAAACGCAGCACGAATACTAAACAGGACCTATCTGAAATGACGGAGGGCTACGACAGGTTTTTCTGAAAACCTATTGCGTAATGAACTTGATATCATTGTAGGATCGAATGAACTTTGAAAATGGAGTGCTTTTGAGGCTTTTCTAGTTTTGCTAAAGGAGTCACTCCCAGTGAAGGGATCGTCGGTCCTTTCCTCGTCGAATGAGGTGCGGGATATATCATATATATCACTGTGCAAAGAAAAAACTCTTAAAAGCATCAAAAGACAAACCGAGTGTGTAGCATCTGCCAGTTATTGCTAAAGGAGTCACTCCCGGTGAAGGGATCTCGGTCCTTTCCCTATCGAATAAGGTGCAGGATATATCACATATACCGCTGTGCAAAGCAAGAACTGTAGCTACCTGTTTTATTTTGAAATTCGATTCTACAACATCTTTAGGTTTCTTTTATTTCATTAATCACATTAATGAAGTCCCATCATTTAAGTACCTAAACATCACAGATAAATACGACGTACACTTATGCCATCCGCATTCACCTCGATGTCCCCTCGTGCACCGTTAGGTTAGGTAACTAACGGCAGAGCGGGGCAGGGCTAGCACGGGTGTAAAACATAAGTAACGTCTATATAATATATCATATATACTATATATTGTATCTAACACAGAACATCATATGATCACATCACAGATATCGCAGCAGAAGAAACATATGAAACATTGGATATACTAGGATGTCCGTGTTTTCAATACGAGCCAGTATAAAACACGGATTCCACAGTCGTGATGAATAGCCATTCCCACATCCCTAGACCCCTACGAGAGCAGCAAGCAACCCTACCAATTCTAGGGTTAGGAGACCCGGACTCAACTCTTCGAGATGGTCTCCCACTGGACCCCAGAACCCGGTTACTTGTGCTCCCCTCCTTGGGTCTATCCTAATGCGGAAAAGTAAATAATATACAAAAGGTGACATCTTCCGCTACCTAGAAGTGCCCCAATAAAAGAATATTACATACAAGTTTTTACATGAATGAAAATGAAAAACACTCATCTCACATAAAAAAAACCCCGGCTATTCAAACACGACGATCCAATATAACATATCTAGCAACACATAACATCACATGTCATCAACGTAAGTAAGTATGCATACCCCAATTGTCGTTGACATATAGCAACGAAACCGGCGATATGACATATTACACTTACGGTCACAGAAAAGAAAGTGTAAAACTACAACAGTTGGAATCCGCAACCTCTTTAGACATCGCATGCCTAATCAAATGAATTCCTTAGACATCTCATGCCTAACAAATATAAACCCCGCATTTTAGTCTCATTATCGAAAACACTTTTCAATATCAAGTCGGGCAATTCAACAAGATTCCCGAAAAACTGATTGAATGCTCGTCGCAAACTTTAGTAGGCGGCCGCACCCCCGATACCGTCGACGAAGTGCACCAAGGCGGAACACCGCTACCGCGAGCACCCAAACAGATGCTTTCGGCGACGGGGTTCTCCTACAGTCACTTGGTCGGGGCTATGGAGCGAGGCTGTCTATTAAGTTTATCCGGCGAATATCCGCGTACGCTACGTGATTGCGACGGACTTTTGATCACATCAAAATTTCGTGGCAACCGATCAAGTGAGACTAAACTGCTATGTTTATAACATTCATTTAGTTATCTCATAACTTATTGTGAATTCCAATTATTGTATCACATTCCGGATAAATAGAAAATGTTAAAATTTCCGATCGAACAATCAAACACCCAAGTTTTCCCGATACAGCTCAACACATGAAATAGGTTTAAAAACATTCACTTCATGCCTCAGTACCAACGGTCCAGCCGTAGAAGGGTCAAGCCAACGCCTCACATGTGGCACGCCGTACTGCCCCAAACCCTAAGGTTCAAAGGGCAGTTCAAGATGGTCACATAATCGAGTTAAGGTTTGTTGTCTTCTAGAGGGACCATCGCGTTACTTGCACTACTTAGAACGTCATTAAACCTTGGAAAAATCCAACACTTGGAAATTTCCTGGCAGGGAAAAAAGTGGGTATTTATATCCGGTCGAACCTTTTTAACATATTCAAAAATATCCGGAAAACACATAGACAAAATTTGATAATCCGATCGAATCTTTGATTCCCAATATAACCCCAGAATACTCATCTGTAGAGTCACAATAAAAATACCCCAGAAAATATAGCATTAAATTATATGAGTTACTGTGCAGAAATCATCAGACAAGGGAACAGGAGGGTCGCGGAACCGCCGCATATGCCTAGATTGGGCCGCGGTTCCGCGGTGGAAAATTCGATTTAGGCCCTCGTATTTCACAGTAATTCAAATAACACCCTGCTTATTTTTCTGCATATTTTTAATTTGCAAAAATCCACAATTTCAGAAAATGTACAGAGAGCATTTTAGGGTTTGGGTTTCGGTTCGATCGGATTTCAAACGTCGTCTAGACTTCGCCTAAGGCTCTAGCTAGGCTCTGATACCACTGTAGGGTTCCTAGGCACTCTCAAGAGGTCTCACAAGGCATCAACCATGCCAATTTCAAAATTTACGGTGCCGAGAAACCCTAGACTACGGATCGTTAACTAGATATATAGGCGAAACAATGAAACTAGTTTACAACTAAACTAAAAGAACGGAAATACAACCTTTGTAGATCCGGTCCTCCACCTCCATAGCTCCGCAATGAAGTCTCCTCGATGTCAAAATGGAATCCCGGGCTCTAGCGTCGGCTTCATCGGAGAAAAAGCGGGCTAGGTCATCGACGACGATGCCGAAGATGATCTACGTCGAGGCATCACTAGATCAATCTCCACCTTCACCAAGCCATGAAAACTTGTGAAGGAAACACCCTATACTACTTAGCAAGAGGTAGAGGATGAAGAAATAGGATGTGGGTTCACTTTAGAATTGGATTTCTCACTCAATTTCACTAGTTGCCATTGATGAGGCAAGCTATCTTCATCTTGAAGAAGAAGAAGAAGATGAATATTATGATAAGTGTTATATTAAAATAGAAAATAAAACTAACACTTATCATTTGCTAACCTTGGTTAGGTGTAGAGAGTGTACTAAGGTTAAGTGAAATGGTTAGGGTTAAGTATGAGACAAAATGGTCACTTTAGTCAAAGCTTCAAGAAACTTCAAATAAAAACAAAACTAGCAACCATTTAATTTCTTATTTTTTCAAAATAAATAAATAAATAAATAAGTAAGAAAAATAAAAGCCTAATCATTAACTTAACCATGGTTTAATTCTTTACACTTAACCAAGTAAACATGTATCATCAAACATGATACAATCAAGTGCACAAAAGTATATCACATATACAACTTGTGATATTCAAGTGAGAAAATCCATTTAAAGTGAACCAATACTAGTTAATGCAAAGTAATATATCAAATATATAATTATACATTAAATCATTAAATCAACACTTGATTCAATGATCCGGTCATGTCGAACATAACCGACTAGTATTCAATGTATCGACTTATCGAATCAACGCTTGAATCGATAACTAGGTTATATCGCATACAACCATTCGATACATTCATCCCGAGAATAGAATACGGTATCACATACACGCATTATTCTCGGTCCCGCACATATCTCATATGCGCTCCTATTTCGTTTTGCTTGAGCCAGGAAACCTCTGTGTAGGACTCTAAAGACTCGTCAATACGCCAGTAGCAGGTGATGATCATATCAAGCACCCACAAGCGGCAAGCGGTCTGCTAAACGTAACGGCCACCCGGGTATTGAGCGATCAGAAGATCGACGAGCAAGCCCGCTCACATTCCAGTGAATCCAACCAGTAACACTACCGTACAGTCCGATCTCGTCGTCTGATATGTCGCATATCTCGCCTAGGGGTGGTAAACGTCAGACCCCAATAGCTCGATAAGTCGTGTCGATATGAGGTCTATAACAGTTCGAGAAACTACTGGTAACACTTACCAGTAAATCTCAGCAACCCTGGCCAGGGATTTCCGGTTATAGCCAATCGAACACAGTGCAACATCGACTCCTTATACCGGGAGAGACGAATCCCCTCCTATCGCTCATTGCCTCCATGTGATTCGGGGCTGTACCCAAAAGCCACCGTTTTGCACGCCCTCTTGGACGTGGTAAGGTGGAAATCAAAGCACAGTGGGAATCACACAAGACTCTATGACGATCTCGGGTCTACAGACTAACCTGTACCGGTGTCACCTGAGAACTGCCATCTGACGTGAGGTATAATACCATCTGGGAGTTCTCGGCGAGTCCGTCCAGTGTACCCAGTCTCCACTGAGCACCCGTATATCATCTCTGATGTCAAACACCAATGGATATGGGATCATCCATCGTCCATCTGTATGGGTCGAGAAGGTATACGCTAGTCTACACTGGTATATCGATGCCCCGTCTCGATACACCCACGACTAGGGACCTTGAAGGATGTACTTATGGACTACCATGTCTCCACTAGTATGATCTGCATCATAGTCCAGGTAGTCAAGTACACATCCTAAAGGCTTTACCAACATGTAACAGAGAGACAATCAGTATACACGTTAAGGTAAAGAGTAACCAGATAGCATACTATCATGTCGAGCAAGAAAGTCCTCCCTATATATGTCCCAGCATCCACTACAATATACATCCTATGTACAGTAATGGCCTCTAGGGCATACATATAACTAACACTCCTCAGGCTCTCCTTTTGATAGTGTTATCATATGACAAGTACGAGCTTGCTTCCAAGACCGATGTGGATCTGGGTCCACTCTCGCGGATTTGGGTTCATGCTTCTGCGGCGGTGTTAACCTCCAACTGCTGGATAGAGCGAATTTGCCGAGCTGATATTGATCTTCGACCCAGTTCTTGAAGGTAAAGCAGTCTTCAATAGGATGTCATATTGCCCTATGATAGGAGCAATAGTCCGGGTGAGGGACTTCGCCTGCTTGCTCGGGGTGTTTGGACTCCGGAAGTGTAATCATCTGATGTTTTATGGCGAGCTCAAGTATCTTTCGTGTTTTATTCTAAGGAAAAGAGTATGCCTGACCCATCTTCTTCATAAGGGACGAATCCGGGTTGCTCGATTCCCGATCGCATGGCTTCTTGGTTCCGCTTTGTTGCTGCTGAATGCCTTTCCCGCTCTTTGACTTGTTTTTGCCTTTGCGTCGGGCCCTTTGAATGACGGGTTGACAGGGAGGAGCGTTTTCATCTTTCGCAGCCTGTTGAAGAAGGCGTTGCGTTCTGGATTTCTCGTAGATGGCCATTTCGCGATTATGGTCGTCTTGAACCTTTTGACCCTCTTCCCTGATAAGCTTGTCCATTCGTTCTTCAAATGACGGGCTCGGCATTTTGATTGCAGGATCTCGTTTTGGTTCGAGGTCGGCGTTTTCTGACAGGGCGTCCTCTTCTTCATCGAAGTTATATATGACGTAGCTACCATGGACTCGTTCCCGTTTCCCGGATTTCACATATCCGAGCCCGAGTGTTTCCATTCTCCCGTTGGGCAGCTTGCGCTGAGTTCCAGGGACATCCCAAATCCTGTTGTAGAACCGAGCTTGTCGAATGGACTGTTTGAACGGTACCCCTTGGCGCTTCAGGAGCCTTCTCAAGCCTTCCGAGTAATATCTAGGAAGACGGATGGGCTGGAGTCTGTCGAGCGTAGAATCGGCGCCATGCCAGATTTCTTTCTCCACTTTGGTTTCCCCAGATCGGTAGAATAGGATTGCCTTTTCACCCTTTCGCCTGGGAGGGACGTAAAATATCTGCAGTTCTTACACACTATAAGCTTTGAGTGCATCGAGATCTTTGTAATGCTCCCGCGGAACCAGGATAATTTGCAGACTCTGATTATTGCCAGTGAAAGCTTGTATTGACGGCCGAGCGGAGAATACAGCATTAACCCCGTCTCCCGAGTCGCTGCCGAAGATCAACATGGGGGCAGACGGTCCCGGGTTGTTACGCTGAGGCGGCCCTGAATAAACTATCTCTTCTTCTTCCTCGGTATCACTCCCGAAGACTGGAATAGTGGTGATAGTTTTGTTCTTTGATTGGTGACATCTTTCCGTATCCTCGAAGTCTGGTAAGAAGTATTTTGCATCTTCATACTTACGGACTTCGTTCACAGAGAATGGGTTCAACTCCCCTGTCACAGTATACTCGAGACCATCCTTAAAGTATTTCATACACTGATGTTGTGTAGAAGGGATGATGTTGTACTCGTGTGACCAAGGCCGGCCAAGCAAAGCGTTATAGCATGTCTTGGCGTCAATGACATGAAATTTAATATCCGTGACAAGTAACCCGAATCGTAATGTCAATATCATAGACCCGAGAGTCCGCGATGACTGGGAGTCAAAACCAGAGATGGTGATTTTATCACGAGCGAGATGTTGGACGCTCATGCAGATTTCCTTCAACCCTCGCACGTTAAGGAGATTGACGGAAGACCCATTGTCGACCAGGATTTTGCCTATCTTTATATCGTGGCAGTACCCTGAGACATAGAGGAGATGGTTGTGCTCGCACATCCCAAGGAGGAGATCTTCGTCGCCGAAGGTAATATCGGCTGTGTGTACTTCCTCCAGCTCGTCCTTCATCTTTTCTTCGGCGAGAAAAGCTTGGAATTGCTCTGGCTCTTGTAGCGCCTTGATCAATGAGTCCCTTGCTTCTTTTGATAGTAAAAGAGTGTCGAGAATGCTGAGCTGCGAGGGTAACTTCCTCAAGTGTGCCAGAATGTTGTAGTCCACCTTACTTTTCCTTGGCGGGTCCTTGGCGGTCAGCTCTTTGATGGCTTGGTCATCTAGGGCGATATCCTCAGAGACCTTTTCTTTTCCCTTATCTTTTTTATTCCTGGGTCCGAGATTATTTTCTGGAAACGTGCGGTTGCGTAGCTGAATATTTTCACAGGCCTTCGGTTCTTCCTCTTTCCCCAAGGGGGATTCTTTAAATAGAGGGCCAAGAGCCATTTCCTCGTCGGAGTCGCTTCCGAAGGTGAGAACTTGTGATCCCCCGGCGTTGACCGTGCGACAGTTTCCAGTATTTCTTTTATGCTCGTCAGCCGCACTTCTTTGTTCCCAACGAGTCTTGCGTTTCATCCTCTTGAAATGTTTCCGGTAAGCAACATACCCCCGCCACCATCTTTTAAAAGCATTGCATTCTTCGGTGGGGTGTGCCATCTTTTGGTGATATAAGCAGTAGCTAGGATGCATTTCTGTTTCACCAAGGGCATTCGTTTCGGAGGGTGGTAGCTTCATTCCCACTGATATGGCTTTGGCGAACCTTTTCCTCGTCTTCAACTTGATTTTATTTGTGGCGGATGTACTCTGATCTGGAAGGGGTATCTCGACTTTTTCGTCCAGTCGGCGGCGTTTGGCTCTTTCAAATATGGCCATCTCATCCTCCCGATCGGCTTTACTTTTCAGATGAATTTCATTCAGGAAGGCGTCGATCATTTCATCTGACGGCCATAGAAATTCCGGCTCGGGACCTGCCTCCAGTCTCTCTGTGCAGGGAGCTTCTTCATCGTCTGTAGACGAGTGAGATATCGCATGAAAACTTGCTATGTAATCCTCAGATCCATCCGACGAGTCTTCTCCATCATCTTCGTCCTCAAGGACGTGGCCGAGGAACTCTTGAAGCGTGATTGGGGTTCGCGCCTTCTGGTTATACTCTTCCAGCGCGTCAATCTGTTTTTGTAGGTCCGTGCTCTTGTCGCCAGGTTTCACGGGCTTTTCGGATCTCTTCTTCTTCTTCTTTGAAGATTTTGACGGCTTGGCGTGAGTGCTTTGGCCATCACCACCAATCTTTGGAATTGGGCGCGGCTTCAGCATCCCTTCGATGATCTAGGGTTCTAGCGAGTTCTTCCACCTAATCGCCGGGCATGTCTGGAGATCATTCAGCGTCCTTTTGGTTTTGGCTGAAAGCAAGACCTCCCATGGAGCTTCTTCAACAAAAGATCACGTTGCCCCCAGTGTGTCAGTATTCTTAGGAGTGTGCGGTTGTGGTGGGTTTACTTTCCACTTCTCAGACAGCGCAAACTTGCCTTGTAGGTACTGATCCTTGATCCATCCCTTAAAGATGAAGCAATCTTCGATCGGACGGCTTACCGTTTGGTGGTAAGGGCAATAATTGGGATTATTCACTTCGCTGGGTTGCGGTGGTCGCCTTGGATTTAGCAAGTTGATAAGCCTGTTGCGCACCACCAGCTCGAACAGCCTCTTCGTTTTATCCCGTGGGAATGAGTAAGGACGCTTCATTTTCTCATTGTAATAGCGTCGTCTCTCCTCCAGTTGATCCGCTAGCTTTGGAGCACTGGGCTATTGTTGGGTGTTCACAACGAAGGTCGCCTTCCCTTTACCCTTGTCGTTCCGAGGTTCCGGCTTCGGGGGAGATGGTCTGTGACCCATTAGATCCATCTGGGCTAGCTTATCGATTAAAGCCTGGAACGTGGTCGGTTTAAAGAACATCATGAACTGTGAAATAGTTTCATGAGGGTCTAGGGTGCCCATGAACATGCCCACCACTGGTGCTTCTTCGATGCGTTGTTCGCACTTCGACCACAGGTTCCGCCATCGGATTGCGTATTGAACCCAAGTTTCGCATGGCTTCACCCTTGCATTAATCAACGCCGTTATTGGGGTGCGTTCGCTGGCGCTCGTGAATCGCTGAGTGAATAGCAACTCCATCTCTGCGAAAGTTTTGACGGAGTCCTTTGGAAGCTCGGAGTACCACTCAAACGCCGTCTCCGATAAGCTGCCGACAAATTGGTGAAGCAAGAGCTTATCATCGCCGCCAGTGTTGCCACAAAGAGCCCTGAACTGGGCGACATGTTGATGGGGATTGCCTGTCCCCTTGTAGACATGGAATTTCGGGATTGTGTAGCCCGTCGGGTACTTTATCTGATCATACCACCCTGGATATGGTCGCCCTGTTTTGACAACTTAGCCGGCCGCTTCGTTCGCCTGGTGAACTCGTATTTGCTGAGCAATATAATCATCCAGGGTGGCTTTAGAGATTGTTTCTTCTTTGGCTGTTGAAAGAGTCGGGGGTGGATTTGACGTTTCTCCTCTGTCGTCTTCGAGGATAATCGGAGGCTCTTCGGCTGGAGGATCCGGCCGTATCATCATCCCGACCATGTCTTGGAACAGAAAAGCCATTTGCTTTATATAGGCCGCTTATTCCGCAGCCTCCTTGTCCTTCTTTTCGAGCATTCTGCGAAGGAATTCGGCATCAGTCTCGTGTTCGTGACGTTGTTCCGATGACGCCTCCGGGCTTTCTCTTGGCCCAGTGAGTGCGGCCATTGCAGTCAGCATCTCCTGGAGCTTCTGCTGTTGCTGTTCCTGAGCCCTTGTGATGGATCGGGTGAGTGGTCGGTGGCCCATAGAAGCGCGACTATCCTCCTTCCCGGATGCCATGTAAATAGTATGCACCACCATGCCCCCAGACTTAGGGCGTTTGGGCTCAGTGCCTTTGACATTTGTGGCAGGCATGGGGATCTTCTCCGGCCTTCTCTTCTCAGGAACGGTCGAAGTCGAGGGGGCCGTCGTTTTGGGTACCCGGATAGCTTTCCGCGGCTTGGCAGGACGGCTTTCTTCTTGTTGAATCTTTGCCCTTTTTGTCGACGAGGGTAGTCTTGATCAACCACTGAGTTCCGGACCTGCCGCCAGACTTTGTAGATCTTGGAGGACAGCCGCTGAGGGAACTGTTCTGGCTTTGTTTCTGCAACATTCTCCACCGGATGAGGAGATCTTTTCAGTACGGCGGTAGGAGAATTCTTATGCACCTTATTTAGAAGCTCGAAGCTGTTCCCGGTTGGAATAGCGGCATTAATTTCCGCCGTCGGAGCTGGTGGAGTTAGCCCAGAGGGGGAGTTGCCCCCGGCCTTCCTTACCCGGCGCCAGTGGCGACGTCGAGCATGTCAAGCCGTTGGTGTTGGTTCAGCAATGGCTTTGTCTTCCCCCTTTTCCAGGTGAAGGGTTGCTGCTGGAGTTAGCCTATTGAAGACCGACGTCCTTTGAGTAGCAGGAGCGGGAGTTGGGACGGTCAGTCTTGTAAAGACCGACCCCTTGGAAGGAGAAGTCTCCTTGACAACTTCGGGAGCAGGGTTGGTTACTTTCTTCGGAATAACCTTCTCTGGGATTGCAAGCTTCATTGCGGGCCCACAGGAATTTTGGCCCAATCTGGAGAAGACCGAGGCGCTGGTGCTGGACGACCCATTGAGAGGGGCCGCAGTAGCTGTAAGCCGATCGAAGACCGACTTCTTGGGAGCCTCTGGTATGGGCACGGGAGCGGTGAAGCTCATTGGCGGGAGCATGGTCTCGAAAAACAGCCCAGTAGTAGCCTGGGTGACCTGTTCCACCGGCATCGTGAACAAGGATGCTGCTTGGGGTCCGTAGGTTATGCCCCCAGTTGAGGCAAGACGCGAGTTGCAGTTGCATGTGGAACACTTTGAGCAGGTGAAAGCCATTGATCCTTTGCTTTCTACGCCGAACAAAACGCTAAATCTTAGTACCTAGAAACCCAAGGGAAACCATTAGCAAACCGCGATTGGTTTGCGAACACGACACACGAAGTGTGGAGTGGAAAGAGGAAGAGGTCCCACCGGGCGTGCCAGAATCTGTTCCCCTCCGAAAAACGGCGCAAGACTGACGTCTTGCCTGAAATTCGGGGCAGATGCTAATTGGTGTTATCCGTCCACCTCTCCGAAGATGCCAAGTTGATTTATGGCACCATGTATCGAAGGTTTAAACGGATGACAGACTTCATCAGATTCCCCCTCGCTTGAGAGGTTTTTGATTGTGGGGACGCTCTTCCCTGCAGGCGTAAGCCCCTGCAGTTAATTATGCTACCGCATCGTGATAACAACTTTCTCCTTCTCCAGATGGTCACTTCGTTTCGTGAGTGTTTGTTTTGTTTGTGGTTGTCCGTGGATTGTATACGGATACTAAGTTATGTTGTCGCCCGTAGGGCGTGGACTAGTCCAAATCCGTATCTTTCTTAGATTTGGATTTGGGGGTTAGGTTTAAGGATACGTTAGTCTCTTTTGAGACTAAGATCAACTTAAACGTTTGTTAAGGATACGTTAGCCCAATTTTTAGACTAAGATCAACTTAACAGGATCGTTTAGATCCGACAAGAGAGCAATTAGGCTCTATTGTTTAGTTTAATGACATTGCGGTCAATTACCAGTTTAAGGGCCTGGTGGTCCAATGTTAGTTTTAAGACATCGCGGTCGAGGTTAAAGACATCATAGTCCATGAGTTTAAGGACCCCACAGTCCGTTGTTAGTTTTAAGACATCGTGGTCGAGGTTAAGGACGTCATATTCCATGGATTTAAGGACTCCACAGTCCATTATTAGTTTTAAGACATCACGGTCAAGGTTAAGGACATCATAGTCCGTGGGATTAAGGACTCCACAGTCCATTATTAGTTTTAAGACATCACGGTCAAGGTTAAGGACATCATAGTCCGTGGAATTAAGGACTCCACAGTCCAATGTTAGTTTTAAGACATCGCGGTCGAGGTTAAGGACATCATAGTCCATGAGTTTAAGGACCCCACAGTCCGTTGTTAGTTTTAAGACATCGTGGTCGAGGTTAAGGACGTCATATTCCATGAGTTTAAGGACCCCACAGTCCGTGAAATGTATGGTTGTTGGGACCCGTCACCTCTTTAAAGACATTGAGGGATTACAACGACAAATATCAAAGGGATGAAGAGATGTACCCTTGAACCAAGGTGGATTAAATGATCTGTAGCCCAGTTTGGAACCAAGACCAATTAATTATATTATGAGCACATTGGCTCAGTTAAGTCTGGATTGAGGACTTATGGCCAATTTGGGCTAAGTCCAATTAAGTTTGACATATTAGCCTTTTGTTGGACCATCAGTCTATTTGTCTGGTTTCAGGCCCACATTATTTAGCAATGCTAAACAAAAGTTTGAGGGCTCTGATAACATTTTTATCTGTGATTGAACAATAGACATTAGAGCTCTGATTTTACTCAATTTTGAATGGGAGGCTTTGCCTCTGGAAGATTAACCAATTTGGTTAAAACTAGTGTTAAACACTAGATAGCAACAGTGTTAAAGCTCTCAAGTTAGTGTTAAACACTAGAAGGTAACAGTGTTAAACACTGGAAATATAGTCCCCAAATTAGTGTTACACACTAGAAAACACCAGTGTTAAACACTAGGTGTAAGTTCTCGAATTAGTCTTAAACACTAATGGAAAATGGGTCACGTGTGGACACGTGAGGGCGCCCAAAGGTAGGACCAGATTCCTTTTCTTTGTTCTGCAATTAAGTGTTAAACACTTTTATTTTTATTTTGAGCATCACGTGTTGACACGTGATGGAGATTTATACACTGATTATTAAAGCACTTGCTAAGGGGTCACGTGGGAGCATGTGAGAGCGCCCAGAGCTTCTATTTCCTTTGCTTTTTCTTTCTGTGTTTCGGGGGTCACATGGAGCACGTGAGGCGTTGCCTCTGAGCTCTTCCCTTCTCATTTCTGGGGATCTTTTCAGGGGTCACGTGACCTTAGTCTTTTTCATGCATAGAGATCATCTTTAGTCTTTTTATTTTATTCTGAGAATTAAATTCTCCGTAGTGTTAAATCCTAATTATAACTTTGGAGGAATTAAATTCCTATTGTGAAAGAATTAAATTCTTATGTAGGATTAAACCCTAACTTATTTTAGAGGAATTGAATTCCCATATATGTAAAAGAATTAAATTCTTGTATAAGGTGAAACCCTGATTCTGTCTTGGGGGAATTAAATTCCTGTTAATCTGAGAGAATTAAATTCTCAATTAGGGTTAAACCCTAGTTTCATCCATCTTGAAGGAATTAAATTCCTATAATTTTGGGAGAATTAAATTCTCAGATAGGGTTCAAACCCTAATTTCATATCTTGGAGGAATTAAATTCCTGTGAGTTTGGGAGAATTAAATTCTCAAAACTCAATTCCCCCTCTAAGTTTAGGATCTGCATGGCAGGATCTCGACCCGATGAGAATTAAATTCTCAACTTATAGGAAGATATACTCTGTGCAGATCTTCCACCAGAAGAAGAACTAAGTTCTTTTTTGTAGAAGAGTTAAACTCTTAGATTGAGAATTAAATTCTCTTTATTGAAGTTTTGATCCCCTTTCTTTTCTTACCTAGGTTTTTCTTTGTAGAGAATTAAATTCTCCTCTCTTTTCTCTTTGAAATTTCAAGATTCCAAAAACTCTCCCTCAAAACTCTCCGCTGGCTCCTATTTATAGGAGAGGGAAAAGAATCAATTTGTTTAGTAAATCTTTCATTGAAAGATTTTGTTTGTTTTCATAATTAATATAAGCCTTTAGATTATTAAGTGAATTTTATTCACCGTTGGATTTTCAATCCAAAGATATTCTGTTTGTTATTTCTGGTGAGATTTAGGGAAATCTTTCCTTGTCTAAGATTTTTCCATAAATTGGTGATTTTTAATCACCCTTGGATCTTTAATCCAACGGTCCCCATAATCCTTTTCCATTTGGAATGATTTAGAAGCTTTTAGAATTTAATTCTATTAACTGTAAGGCTTTCGAAGCCAGTCACGTGCTGACACGTGACCCTTGGTTACGTGTGAGCACGTAACCCCCAATTGAATCCTTTAACAGCCGCTTGTTTATCACGTGTCAACACGTGACCATTGGTCACGTATGAGCACGTGATATCTCGTTGTGGTATTTTTTCTGACTTTTAGAATTAAATTCTTTTAAGCTGTAAGGCTTTCAAAGCCTGTCACGTGCTGGCACGTGACCCTTGGTCACGTGTGAGCACGTGACCCTCAATTGAGTTATTTTTCAGTAGTTTGTTTATGTTGTTTTTAACCATCACGTGTCAACACGTGACCATTGGTCACGTGTGAGCACGTGACACCTCGTTGAGGTATTTTTTCTGACTTTTAGAATTAAATTCTTTTAAGCTGTAAAGCTTTCAAAGCCTGTCACGTGCTGGCACGTGACCCTTGGTCACGTGTGAGCATGTGACCCTCAATTGAGTTATTTTTCAGCAGTTTGTTTTCGCTTCTGTTTGATGAAGTTTTAACCATCACGTGTCATCACGTGACCATTGGTCACGTGTGAACACGTGATACCTCATTGAGGTAATTCCTGATTTTTTAATCAGGAAATAGGGTGTTTATTTTGTTTTTGGTTGCCCGTGGATTGTATACGGAGATTAATTTATGTTGTCGCCCGTAGGACGTGGATTAGTCCAAATCCATATTTTCTTAGATTTGGGTTTGTGGGTTTGGGTTCAAGGATACGTTAGTCTCATTTGAGACTAAGATCAACTTAAACGTTCGTTAAGGATACGTTAGTCTAATTTTTAGACTAAGATCAACTCAACGTTTATTAAGGACACGTTAGTCTAATTTTAGACTATGATCAACTTAACAGGATCATTTAGTTCCAACAAAAGAGCATTTGAACTCTATTGTTTAGTTTAGGGACATTGCGGTCGATTACCAGTTTAAGGACATAGTGGTCTAATACCAGTTTAAGGACATAGTGGTCCAGGTTAAGGACATCATAGTCCGTGAGTTTAAAGACGTCACGGTCAAGGTTAAGGACATCATAGTCCGTGAGTTTAAAGACGTCACGGTCAAGGTTAAGGACATCATAGTCCGTGAGTTTAAAGACTTCACGGTCAAGGTTAACGACATCATAGTCCGTGAGTTTAAAGACCTCACATTCAATGGAATGATTGGTTATCAGGACCCGTCACCTCTCTGAAGACGTTGAAGGATTACAACGACAAATATCAGAGGAGTTCAGAGATGCACCCTTGAACCAAAGTTGATTGGGAGATCTGTAGTCCAATTTGGAACTAAGACCAATTAATTAAATTATGAGCACATTGGTTCAGTTAAATCTGAATTGAGGACTTATGGCCAATTTTGGCTAAGTCCAATTAAGTTTGAAATGTTGGCCCTTTGTTGGACCATTAGACATTTGTTTGGGTTCAGCCCCTCATTATTTAGCAATGCAAAACAAGAGTTTGAAGGCTCTGATGACATTTTGTCTTTGGCCGAGCACTTAAACATTATAGTTCTGGATTTTAAGGCTCATTTGAAGGGAAGATTTGCCTTTGGAAAACTTAGCCAATTTGGGCTAAGCTGATTTGAAAAAATAATGTTAAACACTAGAGGACATCTGGCGGTCATGTGTCCTCACGTGATGTATTTAGAATAGTGTTAAATACTAGAGACAAAATGCTCAAAATAGTGTTAAACACTAGAAAAGAAGGGGTCACGTGGGGTCACGTGAGGCGCTTGAAAATGGGGCCAGACCTTCTTTATTTTATTATCAGAATATTCAAATAAGTGTTAAACACTTTTAGTCTTCAGGCCATCACGTGTTGGCACGTGATGGTTAGCCATGTATTGATTACTGAAGTGTTTATTAAGGGGTCACGTGGGGACACGTGAGGGCGCCCAAAATATGGGGCCAGATCCCCTTTTACTTTGTTCTGCAAATAAGTGTTGAACACTTTTTATATTTTTATTTTGAGCATCACGTGTTGACACGTGATGGGGATTTATGCGCTGACTGTTAAAGCGTTTGCCAAAGGGTCACGTGGTAACACGTGAGAGCACCCAAAGCCTTCATTTCCTTTGCTTTTTCTTTCTGTGTTTTGTATGTCACGTGGGAGCACGTGAGGCGTTGCCTCAAAGCTTCCTGCTTCTCATTTCTGGGGATCTCTTCAGGGGTCACGTGGGGACACGTGACCTTAGTTCTTTGCATGCATGGAGATCTTTCAAGTCCCTTTATTTCTTTAAGAATTAAATTCTCTTGTAGGGTTAAACCCTGATTATGTTTTAGAGGAATTAAATTCCCATGTATGTGAAAGAATTAAATTCTTGTACATGGTGAAACCCTAATTTCATTTTAAGAGGAATTAAATTCCTGTAATTTTGAGAGAATTAAATTCTCAATTAGGGTTAAACCCTAGTTCTGTCCATCTTGAAGGAATTAAATTCCTATAGTTTTAAGAGAATTAAATTCTCAGATAGGGTTAAACCTAGTTTCATCATGAAGGAATTAAATTCCTATGAGTTTGGGAGAATTAAATTCTCATATAGGGTTAAACCCTAATTTTGTTTTGGGAGAATTAAATTCTCATATAGGGTTAAACCCTAATTTTGTTTTGGGAGAATTAAATTCTCAAAACTCAATTCCCCCAATAAGTTTTGGATCTGCATGGCAGGATCTCAACCCGATGAGAATTAAATTCTCAACTTATGGGGAGATATGCTCTTTGCAAATCTTCAACCAACAGAAGAACTAAGTTCTTTTACAGAAGAGTTAAACTCTTAGATTGAGAATTAAATTCTTTGTTTTAAGTTTTGATCCCTTTCCTTTTCTCACCTAGGGTTTTCTCTCTTGAGAATTAAATTCTCCTCTCTTTTCTCTCTCTGTTGTTGTTATCTCCCAAAAAAGTAGATCCCCCATCTTCTCTTCTTGGCTCCTATTTATAGGAGAAAGAAAAGAATCAATTTGTTTTGCCAATCTTTTATTGAAAGATTTTAATTGATTTTGTAACCAACACGATCTTTTAGATCACTCAGTGAATTTTATTCACCATTGGATTTTTAATCCATAAGATCTTTTATCTGTTATTCAAAGTTTAGGGAAATCTTTCCTTGTATAAAATCTTTCCATAAATTGGTGATTTTTAATCACCATTGGATTTTTAATCCAACGGTGCTCCATTTTACAGAACACCATCCTTTTTTTTTGGAAAGATTTAAAGAAATATTTTTCCAGTTAGGGTTTTTGATTTCCCTTAATTAGAATTTAATTCTATTATTTCAAAGATTTTAGGATCCCTTCACGTGTTGACACGTGACCCTCTCGATTAAGCATTTAATTCTGTTGTTTTAAAGAACTCGGGAATTATCACGTGTCAGCACGTGACCCTTTGTCACGTGTGAGCACGTGATGCCCCATTGGGGGTTTTCCTTGTTATTTTATTATACTTTTAATTCTTTTCAGTGAGTTTAAAGGCCTATCACGTACTGACACGTGACCCCATTGTTGAAATTTAATTCTTATTATTTCAGAGGGTCTAAGAGCCCATCACGTGTTAGCACGTGACCCCACTGATTAATTATTTATTTAGAATTTAATTCTATTAATTCAGAGAGCTTAGGAACCCATCACGTGTCTGCACGTGACCTTTGGTCACGTATGGGCACGTGATGCCCCATTGAGGTATTCCTTGCTGTTTTATAATATTTTTTAATTCCTTTCAGTGGGTTTAAAAGCCCATCACGTGATGGCACGTGACCTCATTTAATTATTTATTTTATCCAGTGCCTACAGGCTTTGCCTGTAAATGGTCACGTGTGGGCACGTGATGCCCGGTCACATGTGGGCACGTGATGCCTCATAACTTTTGATCCCGGATGAATTATGAGGCCCATAATATATCAAATCGAAGGATTTTTCGAGACGCTTTCGATGTCATCAGAATTTAGCTGTTTCTCATTCGGGAGTTTGTAAAAATATAGCCCGGAAAATACTGGTTCGCATTTTCTTAAACGTATTGCTGCCATTTGATACCTTGGGCTCTTTTGCGCAGAATTTTTTTTGCGGGAACAGGCGTATTTCCGAACGGGGTCATATGGATGACGTATTTCCGAACGGGGTCATGTGGATGGCGTATTTCCGAGCGGGGTCATGTGGATGGCGTATTTCCGAACGGGGTCATGTGGATGGCGTATTTCCGAACGGGGCCATGTGGATGACTTATTTCCGAGCGGGGTCATATGGATGAAGTATTTCTGAGCGGGGTCATGTGGATGACGTATTTCCGAGCGGGGTCATGTGGATGATGTATTTCCGAACGGGGTCATGTGGATGACGTATTTCCGAACAGGGTCATGTGGATGACGTATTTCCGAACGGGATCATGTGGATGACGTATTTCCGAACGGGATCATGTGGATGACGTATTTCCGAATGGGGTCAAGTGGATGACGTATCATCTTTTGTAATGAGACGAATATCGGAGTAGTCTCCAGGTTGTCTGTGAGCCGTTGAGATATGACTTCTTCTTCTAATGGAGCCTGGGGAGGGAAGGCGTGATTCCTTTTTTGTTTGCGCCCCTGGATTGTGTACAGGGATTGATGTGATATCACTTGTAGGGCATAAATTTCAAATTTTTTTCTTTCCGCGATGCTCTATCATTTCAGCTTTTATATCGCGAAGGTCGCGATTGCCCAATCATTTCGGCTATTTTCGTGGTGCCCAAACATTTCGGCTATTTATTTTATTCTATTTTTTTTACTCGTTGCTTCTTATTGCGAGTTGCCCAATCATTTCGGTTATTTTGCATGCATACATTTTTTACTTGCTGATTTTGTTGCAAGTTTCCCCATCATTTCGACTATTTCGTATGCATGTGTGGCTCGCTAGCTTCTTGCTGCAAGCTTGGAATTAGACACCGATTTTGGCATCAGCACCGCTACAACTGGAATATTGCCAGGAGCGAATCATCATTTGTCTCTGTCAATGTCAAACAAAGGTGGCTTAGCGAACAGGGTTAGGATCCTGTCGCCTAAGGCTTTCGACTTCATGAGCCGTAAGGGTCTCATAAAGGTATTTCTCCCTGCGAGTCGTGAGGATCTCGTAGGTGTGTTTTCTCCTTAGGAATCGTGAAGATTCCTAAGTGCATGTTCTCTTATAAGTCGTAAGGATCTTACAAGAGTATTTTCTCCTTATGAGTCGAGAGGACTTACAAGGGTTGTTCACCATGCAAACATATCCCTAGTCACGGATGAGACTTTGTTAGGGAAATGTTTATCCGCGCCCGTGGATTGTATACAAGGGTCAGCATTGAGCTGCTTGTAGAGCAATATCGGAGGTTGTGGTGGTTGCTTAAGAACAGGTTTAGATCCCTGTAGCTTAAGACTTTCAAATCTTATGAGCCGTGAGGGTCCCATAAGATGGTTTTTCTTAAGAGTCGTGAGGATCTCGCAAGTGTAATTTCTCCTTAGAAATCGTGGGGATCCCTAAGTGTGTTGCTCCCTTGTGAGTCGTAAGGATCTCACGCAGGTGGTTTCTCCTTATGAAGTCGAGAGGACCTTGCAAGTGTCTTTTAACGAGATTGCGCCCTTTCGGGTTTTCACAAAACTCACCGGTAGCCCTGCTGTTTTTACTCACGGAGCCCTTTCGGGTTTTCATCCGTGCCCATTTTGCTTATGGACATACCGTTTTCTTTTTTTTATTCCTTTTTTTAGGTTCGGGATGATGTAACCCACGGTAGTTTATCGACGTCTCGGTCAACGGATAGTTTTAGGACATAGTGGTCCATCGTTAGTTTAAGGACGTTCCGGTCCGTTGTTAATTTAAGGATGTTTCGGTCCATTGTTAGTTTAAGGACATTTACGTCCGTTGTTAGTTTAAGGACGTTTCGGACCGTTGTTAGTTTAAGGACGTTTCGGTCCGTTATTAGTTTAAGGACGTTTCGGTCCGTTGTTCGGCTACTACTTATAGAGTTTGGGCTTAGGAAGATAGCGAGCGGACATAGTCATCGTCATCTATCATTGACCTAGGCCGTGACTCGTCTGGCGTAGTACTTTTTTAGGAAGCGGCCATTTATTGGTCTGAAGGGCCTTTCGCCATGCATATCCATGAGTAAATAGGCTCCACCCTGGTAGACTTTGTCTATGATATACGGGCCTTCATAGTTCGGCTCGAATTTCCCCCGCTTGGCGCGATTAGGGATCATAGGTCTTTTGACCACTAGCACGAGTTCACCTTGGCGGAATGTCCTCGGCCTAGTCAATCTTTCATATGAGCGCGTCATCTTCGCTTTATAAGCCTCCAGATTTTGTTGCGCTATGAGCCGGGTTTCATCAAGGGCATCGAGCTCCTCAAGCCGAAGGTGAGCATTCTCTTCGTCTGTTAGCTCGTAATGAATTGCTACTCGTAGAGAGGGTAGCTCTATCTCGAGGGGGAGTACCGCCTCCGTACCGAATACCAATACGTACGGCATTGTGTTCGTGGCCGTTTTGAACGTAGTTCAATACGCCCAGAGAGCTTCATGCAGTCTCTTATGCCAGTCCTTATTTCGAGACACTGTATTTTTCATGATATTCGTTAAGGTCTTGTTAAAAGCCTCGGCTAGACCATTAGCTCGGGGATTATAGACTGAGGAGTATCTCCAGTCTATGTTATTCTGTTGTGCAAAGCGGCTGATCTTGTGGCTTCTATAGGCTGGCCCGTTATCAGAAATGATCTGTCGCGGAGTTCCAAACCGATAAATGACGCGCGTCTTGAAGAAATGGAGGATATTCTCCGTTTTTACTTCCCTCAGCGGTACTGCTTCTGCTCATTTGGAGAAGTAATCAGTTGTCGCCAAAATGAACCGATGTCCTCGGGACGATGCTGGTTCAATGGGCCCGATTATGTCGGTCCCCCACATTTCGAATGGCCAGCTAGCCACTGTCGGATGTAGAGGATTCGGATTCTGATGGATAAAGTCTCCATGAATCTGGCACGAATGGCACTGCTTCGCGTATTCGAGGCAATCTTGGATCATCGTGGGCCAATAATAACCCCTCCGTTTGATCTTCAGCTTCATCTTAGGGCCGGCCTGGTGAGAACCACAGAGTCCGTCGTGAGTTTCTTAAAAGACTCTTCTTGCCTCTTCGGGTCCCATGCGTCTTAGCCATAGAAAATCAAATGTCTCTTATACAAAGTATCATTGACGAAAGCAAAAGATAGAGCTCGTTTCATAAGCTGATGTCTTGAGGACGCATCTTCAGGTGTTCGATGGGATTTGAAGTAGTCTATAAAGGCTTCTCTCCAATCCGTAACCTTTTCCTCGTTTTTTATTTGCAGAGTCATTCGCTCGGTTGCTCCCTTTTTTTCGGACGACTCCGGAGATACTTCTGCCGGAGCAAGAACCCGACGGCTTTGCATAACGATCCTCACGTCATCGAGGTTCTCGTCGGCTAGTTCTTAGCGAGCTTGGCTAATGCATCCGCTTTGCTATTTTCCGCACGCGGTATGCTTTCTAGGGTGTAAGAAGGAATTTGAGTCAGCGGTTGCTGTACTCTCTCGCCGTACTTCACCAACTCTGGCTTGTACGTTTGGTAGTCACCGTTTATTTGACTAACGACCAGCTGGGAGTCTCCGTATATGAGGATGTTTTCAATTCCCATGTCGATGGCGATCTCGAGACCCGCTATCAATGCTTCGTGTTCAGCTTCGTTGTTCGTCCTCGGCTCTGTTAAGGAGAAGGAAAAGCGCATTATCCCTCCTTGTGGAGTCACGAAGATGAGGCCTACCCATGATTTGATTATAGGGGTGCTTTGTTTGCGCTTCTTCATGGAAGATGCTCCATCAAAATAGAGCTCCCACCGGGTATCATTCTCTCTACTCTCCCTGTCGATTGTATCAAATGCATGTTCGCCTGGCAATTCGCAGTTCAAGAGAGAGTCGGCAGGTATTGGATGCTCAGCGAGGAAGTCGGCGATGGCCTGGCCTTTCACTGCCTTAAGAGGTCGATAAGTTATCGAGAACTCCATCAAGAGCAGGGCCCATTTAGCGAGTCGTCCCGTTAATATAGCCTTTGACATTAAATATTTGAGAGGATCCACCTTCGATATGAGATGGACCTCATGTGCCAACGCATAGTGTCTGAGATTCGTTATCGCGAAGATCAACGCCAGGCAGTGTTTTTCGATGGGGGAGTAATTGCTTTCTGCCCCCAGTAGAACTCGACTCAGATAGTAGAGGGCTCTCTCCTTCCCTTGGCCGTTTTCTTGTGCCCATAGCGCACCTAAAGAACCTTCGAGGGCTGTTGTGTATAGGATGAGAGGTTTTCCTTTGACCGGAGCAGTCAGCACCGGCGGATTCTGTAGATATTGTTTGATTTCGTCTAGTGCGCTTTGGCATTTATGATCCCAGATGAACGGGGTTTCCTTCTTCATTAGGTAACTGTAGGGACGGCACTTGCCTGAGAGATTGGCTATAAATCGCCGGATGTACGCGAGCTTTCTTTGGAGAGACCGCAACTGCTTGAGGGTCCTTGGTGGAGGCATTTCCATGATTGCCTTGATCTTCGACGGGTCTATCTCGATGCCTCGGTGTCGGACGATGAATCCTAAGAATTTGCTCGAGGAGACTCCGGACGCGCATTTGAGAGGATTCATCTTCAAGTTGTATTACCGAAGGCGTTGAAATACGGTTTTCAGATGCTCTAAATGTTCCTCGTATGATTTGCTTTTAACTATGAGGTCGTCGATATAGCATTCGACGATTTCATGTATGAGGTCATCAAAGATCTTCGTCATGGCCCTCTGATAGGTGGCGCCGGCGTTCTTTAGACCGAAAGGCATCACCTTGTAGCAGAATATGCCCAAAGGGGTCCGGAAAGAGGTATGTTTCTGGTCCTCCGGGTACATCTTTATCTGATTGTATCCTGATGAGCCGTCCATGAAGGAGAAAACTTCATGAGTGGGCGTATTATCTATCATCAGCTCGGTGACCGGTACTGGGAAGTCGTCCTTCAGGCAAGCTTTATTGAGATCCCGAAAGTCTACACAGATGTGCACCGTCCCATTTTTCTTCATCACTGGGACAATGTTAGCGATCCAGTCAGGATATTGAACCTCTTGGATAAAGCCGGAGTCGATTAGTTTCTTGACTTCGGCGTTGATGATCATCTCAAGCTCGAGTCGCATTCTTCTCGGCGCTTGCTTGATCGGCTTGACATCCGGGGATATGGCCAATTTGTGTACAACAATCTCTGGATCTAGTCCTGGCATCTCGGAATAGTTCCATGCGAAGCAATCTTTATGTTGAATGAGCACGTCTTTTAGCGTAGCCACCCTTTCTTCAGACAACATCTCACTGACGAACGTCGGTCACGGGTCACTTGTCATCCCCAAATCAATTTTCTTGAGGTTATCTGCAGTAATATGTATTCCATCTTCCAGCTCCTTTGGCGCCGATGGAAATTCTGAGATTACCTCGTCATCATCGTTTTCGAAACACCAGGGGAGTTTGTCTATATTCTCATGTTATTCTTTTGATAACATTATCACGTGACAGGTGCGAGTTCGCTTCCAAGACCGATGTGGATCTGGTTCTACCCTCGTGGATTTGGGTTCATGCTTCTGCGGCGGGGTTACGCTCCAGCTGCTGGATAGAGCGAACCTGCCTCGCTGTTATTGATCTTCGACCCAGTTCTTGAAGGTGAAGAAGTCTTCAATAGGATGTCCTATTGCCCTATGATAGGAGCAATAGTCCGGATGAGAGACTTCGCCTGCTTTCTCGGGGTGCTTGGACTCTGGGGGTGTAATCAGTTGATGTTTTATGGCAAGATCAAGTATTTTCTTTGTCTTGTCTTGGGCAAAAGAGTATGCTCGACCCATCTTCTTTATAAGAGATGAATCTTGGTTGCTCGGTTCTTGAATGCGTGGCTTCTTGGGCCCGCTCTGCCGCTGTCGAACGCCTTTCCCGTTCTTTGACTTGTTTCTGCCTCTGTGTCGGGCCTTTTGTATAACGGGTTGATAGGGAGGAGCATTTTCGTTTTTCACAGCCTGCTGAAGGAGGCGTTGCATCCTGGCTTTCTCGTAGATGACCATTATGGTCGTCTCGAACCTTTTGACCTGCTTCCCTTATAAGCTTGTCCATTTGTTCTTCGAACGACGGACTGGGCATTTTCACGGCGGGAGCCCTTTCTGGTTCAGGGTTAGCATCTTCCTACAGAGCATCTCCTTCTTCATCAATTCATGTATGACGTAACAGTCGCGGAGTAGCTCCCGTTTCTTGGATTGAACATACCCAAGCCCGGTCGTTTCCATTCTCCCGTTGGGCAATTTTCGCTAAGTTCCGGGGACATTCCAGATCTTGTCAAAGAACTTAGCTTTTCGAGCGGTCTGTTTGAAAGGTACGCCTTGGCGCTTTAACAGCCTTTTTAGTTCGTTCGTATAATATCTGGTCAAACGGATGGGCTGGAGCCTGTCGAGTGTAGAATCCGCGCCGTGCCAGATTTCTTTCTCCACTTTGGTTTCCCCGGATCGGTAAAATAGGATCGCCTTTTCACCTTCTCGCCTGGGAGGGACATAGAACGTCTGCAGCTCTTCCATATTGTAGGTATCAAGCGCGTCTAGTTCTTTATGATGCTTGGGCGCAACCATGGCAACTTGCAAACTTTGCTCTTCATCAGTGAAGGTTTGTATTGAAGGCCGAGCAGAGAATACGGTATGGACCTCATCTTCCATGTCGCTGCCGAAGATAAGAATAGGAGCGGACGGTCCCGGCTTGCTGTACTGGGGTGGCCCTGAATAAACTATCTCTTCCTCTTCCTCGGTATCACTCCCGAAGACCGGAATGGTGGTGATAGCTTTGTTCTCCGGTTTGTGACATCTCTCTGTGTCCTCAAAGTCTGGTAAGAAGTATTTTGCATCTTCGTACTTGCGGACTTTGTTCACGGAGAATGGGTTTAGCTCTCCTGTCAGTATACTCGAGACCATCCTTGAAATAATTCATACACTGATGTTGTGTAGAAGGGATGATGTTGTATTCGTACAACCACGGCCAACCGAGCAAAGCATTGTAGCATGTCTTGGCGTCAATGACATGAAACTTAATGCTGTGACAAGCAGCCCAAAAGCAGTGTCAATATTACGGACCCAAGCATCCGTGATGACTGGGAGTCAAATCCGGAGATGGTGATTTTATCGCGAGCGAGGTGCTGAACGCTCATGCATATTTCCTTTAACACCCTTACGTTAAGGAGATTGACGGAGGACCCATTGTCAACCAGGATTTTACCTATCTTGATGTCATGACAGTATCCGGAGACATATATGGGGCGGTTGTGCTCGCATGTCCCAAGGAGGAGATCTTCATTGCCGAAGGTGATGTCGGCTGTGTGTACTTCTTCCAGCTCGTCCTTCATCTTTTCTTCGGCGAGGAAAGCTTGGAATTGCTCGGGATCTTGCAGTGCCTTGATTAAAGAATCTCTCGCCTCTTTAGATAGAACAAGGGCGTCGAGAATACTGAGCTGTAAGGGTATCTTTCTCAAGTGTGCCAGAACGTTGTAGTTCACCTTACTTTTCTTTTGCGGGTCCTTGGCTGTCAGCTCTTTGATGGCTTAGTCATCAAGGATGATATTCTCAGGGACTTTTTTCCCTTATCTTTTCTATTTGACCCACTGTTCGAGGGCCCAAGATTCTTTTCCGGCAGCGTACGGTTGTGCAGCTGAATATTTTCACAGGCCTTCGGTTCTTCCTCTTTTCCCAAAGTGGACTCTTTAAAGAAAGGGCCAAGAGTCATTTCTTCGTCAGAGTCGCTCCCAAAGGTGAGAACTTGCGATCCCCCGGCGTTGACCACGCGACAGTTACCGGTAGTTCTTTTATGCTCCTCGGTCGTACTTCCTTGCTCCCGACGAGTTTTGCGTTTCATCCGCTTGAAATGTTGCCGGTGAGCAACATATCCCCGCCACCATCTTTTAAAAGCGTTGCACTCTTCGGTAGGGTGCGCAATCTTTCGATGGTATAAACAGTAGCTAGGATGCATTTCCGCTTCACCAAGAACGTTTCCTTCGGAGGGTGGCAGCTTCATTCCCATTGATATGGCTTTGGCGAACCTCTTCCTCGTCTTGAACCTGTTTTTGTTCGCAGTGGAGGTATTTTGATCTGGCGGGGATATTTCAGCCCTTTCGTCCAGTCGCCGATGCTCATCCTTTTCAAATATGGCCATCTCATGCTCCCGATCAGCTTTGCTTTTAAGAAGAGCTGTGTTTAGGAATGCATCAATTATTTCATCTGATGGCCCCAGGAGTTCTGGCTCAGGACCTGCCCCCAGTTTCTTTGTGCAAGGAGCATCTTCATTGTCTAGAGACAAATGAAAGATCACATGGAAACTTACCATGTAATCTTCAGATTCATCCGATGAGTCTTCTCCATCATTTCCGTCCTCAAGGACGTGGCTGAGAAACTCTTGAAGTGTGACTGGAGTCCGCGCCTTCTGGTTATACTCTTCTAGCGCATCAATTTGCGTTTGTAGGTCCGTGCACTTGTCGCCAGGCTTCACGGGCTTCTTGGATTTCTTCTTCTTCTTAGAAGATTTTGACGGCTGGGTATGAGTGCTTTGGCTACCACCACCGATTTTTGGAGTTGGTCGCGGCTTCAGCATCCCCTCGATAATTTCAGGCTCCAGTGGATTCTTCCACCTAATTGCCGGACATATGTGGAGATCCTTCAGCATTCTTTTAGTTTTAGCTGAGAGAGCGACCTCCCATGGAGCTTCTTCTACGAAAGAGCATGATGCCCCCGGCATGTCCGTCTTCTTGGGAGTGTGTGGCCGAGGCGGGTTCACCTTCCAGTTCTCAGATCATACCAATTTTCCCTGCGGGTACTGATCTTCTGTCCAGCTTTTGAAGATGTACCAATCCTCGATCGGATGGCCCAACATTCGGTGATAAGGGCAGTAGTTAGGATTGCTAATGTCGTATGGTTGTGTTGGGTGTCTTGGCTCTGGCAGAGTAATGAGCCTGTTGCGGAGTGCAAGCTCGAATAACCTCTTCGTCTTGTCTCTAGGAAACGAGTAAGGGCGACTCATTTTATCTCCGAGATATCGAGTTCTGTTATTTTGGCGATCAACTAGTCTCGGGCCACCAGGCTACTGTTGAGCATTGGCGACAACGATCGCTTTCCCCTTTCCCTTCTCATTTCGAGAGTCCGGCTTTGGAGGAGACGGTCTATGACCCATCTGGTCCATTTGGGCCAGTTTGTCGATCAAGGCTTGAAATGTGGTCGGCTTAAATAACATCATGAATTGTGAAATAGTTGCATGAGGGTCCAAAGTGCCCACGAACATGCCCATCGCCGGTGCTTCTTCGATGCGTTGTTCGCATTTCGACCACAGATTCCGCCATCGGATTGCGTATTGGACCTACGTCTCGCCTGGCTTCACCCTGGCATTGATCAATGCCGTTATCGAGGTGCGTTCACTAGCACTTGCGAATCGCTGGGTGAATAACAACTCCATTTCTGCGAAAGTCTTAATGGAGTTGTTTGGAAGCTCGGAGTACCACTCAAATGCTGTTTCTGACAAGCTGCCGACGAATTGACGGAACAAAAGCTTATCATCGCCCCCAGTGTTGCCACAAAGAGCTCTGAACTGGGCGACGTGCTGGTGAGGGTTGCCTGTCCCCTTGTACACATGGAATTTGGGGATTGTGTATCCCGGTGGGTATTTTATTTGGTCATACCAGCTTGGATACGGTCGCCCAGTTTTGACGACTTGGCCGGCCGCTTCATTCGCCTGGTGAGCTCGTATTTGCTGAGCTATATAGTCGTCCAGTGCGGCCTTGGAAATGGTTTCCTCCTTGGCCACTGAATGAGCCGGAGGAGGATTAGATGTTTCCCCTCTATCGTCTTCAACAATGATCGGAGGGTCTTCAGCTGGAGGATCCGGCTGTAACATCATCCCTACCATGTCTTGGAAGAGAAGCGCCATTTGTTTTATGTTGGCAGCTTGTTCTGCTATTTCTCTGTCTTTCTTTTCGAGGAGACTGCGTATGAAGTCAGCATCGGTTTCTTGTTCGTGACGCTGTTCTGATGATGCCTCCGGGCTTTCTTTTGGCCCGGTGAGTGCAGCCATTGCAGTGAGCATCTCCTGAAGCTTCTGCTGTTGTTGTTCCTGATCCCTTGTTATTGATCGGGTAAGCGGTCGGTGGCCCGTCAAAGTGCGACTTTCTTCTTTTCCGAAAGCCATGTAAACGGTATGCACCGTTATGCTCCCAGACTTGGGGCGTTTGGGCTCGGTGTCTTTGTGGTCTGCCGTAGTCACAGGGGATTTCTCTGGCTTCCTTCTCTTTTGAGCAGTTGACGTTAAGGGGGCCGTTGTAGCGGGCACCCAGGTGGTTGTCGTCCCTCGTGGCTTGCCAGGACGGTTCTCTTCCTGCTGAACCTTCAGCTTTTCATGTCGTTGAGGGTAATCTTGATCAATCACCAACTTCTGGACCTGTCGCCAGACTTTGTAGATTTTGGAGGATAGCCGCTGAGGGGGCTGTTCCGGCTTCGCCTTCGGTGTATTCTCCACGGATGGAGGAGATCTTTTCAGTACGGCGGTATGGGAGTTCCTGCGCACCTTGTTCAGCAATTCAAAGCTGTTCCCGGTTGGAACAGCAGCATTGACTTCCACCGTTGGGGCTGGTGGAGTTAGCCCAGAGGGGGAGTTGCCCCCAACTTTCCTTACTCGGCGCCAATGGCGACGTCGAGCGTGTCGAGCCGATGGTGTTGGTTCGGTAATGGGGATGGCTTTGTCGTGCCCCCTGTTCAGGTGAGGCGCTGCTGGTACCAGCCTCTTGAAGACCGACGTTCGTTGAGCAGCAGTGTCTAATCTGTCAAAGACAGACTTTTGAGCAGGAACGGGAGCCAGAGTGGGAGCCGGAACAGTCAGTCTTGTGAAGACCAACTCTTTGGCAGGAGAAGCCGCCTTGACGACTTCAGGAGCAGGGATGGCTATCCTTTTCGGAACAACCTTCTCTGGGATTGCAGGCTTCATCACGGGCCCACATGAACTTTGGCCCAGTCTGGCGAAGACCGAGGAGCTGGAGCTGGACGACCCATTGAGAGGGGCCGCGGTAGTAGCAAGACGATCAAAGACCGACTTCTTGGGAGCTTCTGGTGTTGGTACAAGGGCGCTGAAGCTCATCGGTGGGAGCATAGTCCTAAAGAACAATCCGGTGGTGGCCTGAGTCACCTGGTCCACCGGCATCGTGAACAAGGAGGTTGCTTAGGGCCCGTAGGCTATGCCTCCAGATGAGGCAGAGTGCGAGTTGCAATTGCAGTTGGAACACTTCTCGCAAGTGGATGCCATTGATGTTTCGCTTTCTGTGCCAAGCAAGAAACCAAATCTTAGTACCTCGAACCTAAGGGCAACCATATCAAACCGCGATTCGTTCGCGAACACGACACACGAAGTGTGGAGTGGAAAGAGGAAAAGGTCCTACCGGGCATGCCAGAATATGTTCCCGCCGAACACAGAGACGCGACCGCGCAGGTTCGTCTTGCCTGAAATTCGGGGCAGATGCTAATTGGTGCTATCCGTCCACCTCTCCGAAGATGCCAAGTTGATTTATGGCACCATGTATTGAAGGTTTAAACGGATGCGGCCGATGTAGCGGACTTCGTCAGATTCCCCCTCGTTTGAGGGGCTTTTGATTGTGGGTACGCTCTTCCCAGCAGGCGCAAGCCCCTGCAATTAATTACGCTTCTGCATCGCGGTAACAACTTTCTCCTTCTCCAGATGGTCACTTTGTGTCGTGGGTGTTTGTTTTGTGTTGTGGTTGCTCGTGGATTGTATACGGAGACTAATTTATGTTGTCGCCCGTAGGGCGTGGATTAGTCCAAATCCGTATCTTCTTAGATTTGGGTTTGGGGGTTGGTTTAAGGATACGTTAGCCTCATTTGAGACTAAGATCGACTTAAACGTTTGTTAAGGATACGTTAGTCTAATTTTTAAACTAAGATCAACTTAACAGGATCGTTTAGATCCAACAAGAGAGCATTTGGGATGCCTTTGTTGTTTAGTTTAGGGACATTGCGGTCGATTACCAGTTTAAGGACGTGGTGGTCCAATGTTAGTTTAAGGACGTCTTAGTCCATCGGTAGTTTAATGACATTTCGGTCCGGGTTAAGGACATCGTAGTCCGTGGGTTTAAAGGGACCCCACAGTCCAGGTTAAGGACATCGTAGTCCATGGGCTTAAGGACCCCACAGTCCGGTTTAAAGACATCATAGTCTATAAAGTTTAAGGACATCGTAGTCCATGAGTTTAAGGACCCCACAGTCCGGTTTAAAGACATCGTAGTCTATAAAGTTTAAGGACATCATAGTCCATGAGTTTAAGGACCCCACAGTCCGTGAGATGTGTGGTTGTCGGGACCCGTCACCTCTCTGAAGACGTTGAAGGATTACAACGACAGATATCAGAGGAGTAAAGAGATGTACCCTTGAACCGGTGTGATTTGGTTGAACGATCAGTAGCCCATTTTAGGACTAAGATCTGTTGAATATTCGTGAGCAGATGGACACAGTTCAATATAAGTTGAGGACTTATGTCCAGAATTGGGTTAAGTCCAATTAAAATGTTTAACATTTTTAATTCTGCCTATTGAGCCTTTACTTGGGCTTGGCCCTTTTAGTAATGCTGAGCATTAGGTCCTGACAATTTTTGTCTTGTATGCATAGCATTCATCAGAACAAAGTGTGTTCTGACAGTGCGCCACGTGGCGCGTCAGGTGCTTTATGCCAATTAAAGAGCGCATTGCGCTTCTGTCAGGTAGCGCACACGAAGATGATACGTGACGCGCTTAGCGCTAAGCTCTTTCAATTTATGAGCGCTTTGCACTAATTTAGGGGCGCGCCAGTGAGTGACACGTGGCGCGCTTGACGCCAAGCGCCAGCCCATGAGCGCAGTACGCTATATCAGAAGCGCAAGTTGTTTCTGTGATTGACACGTGGCACGTTTTGGCGCTGAGCGCCGGTCCAAGGAGCGCAAAAGCGCAGTTCATGAGTGCAAGGCACTGTTCAGTAGGGCAAAGCGCATCTGATCAAATTTATGATCAGAGAACAAGTTTATGTTCTTCTTTTAAAGGAGGCTTTGCCTCAAGATTCAAGAACGAAAGTTCTTGTTTATAAAAGGGCTCTGCCTTTGTAGATCAAGGATCTGTGAATGAAGTAAATACTTCTGATTAGATCTATTGATCTTTTTCTTTTTATCAAAGACCTTAGTCTTTTGTAGATCTATGATCCTTTAAGAAGATAGTTCTTCTTTTTTAATGAGATGATTTCATCTCTATTGTTTAAGAATTAATTCTTTACCTTGAAGAAATGATCTTCTTTTTCTAAGAGCTTGCCCTTCTTTCTCTTTGAGTTTTTCTCAAAGTTTGCAGGGGGGTTTCTCCTCTTGAGACTTGAAGTCTTGGGGCCTTTATATAGGGCCAATTGATTTGTTAAATCAGTTTTAAGAGATCTTTCTCTGATTGATTGGGGAATATTTCCCACCGTTGGATCTTTGATCCTAGGGATTCTGCTTTGCAGAAAATAATCTTCTTATTTTAATAAGATTGGAAAGATCTTTCCATAACAGAATTTTAATTCTGATTAATTAATAATTTATTATTATTAGATCTTTTGATCTAATGGTGGGGAATTTTTAATTCCAGCGCTGGCGCACCTTGCGCTAGCGCACCTACGTTCGACACGTGGCGCGCAGCGCAGAGCGCTGGATCTGAAGTGTTGCTTCAACTTTTGAGTTTTGAAATTTTAAAACAGAACTTTGCTCTGATTGGGGTGCGTTGCCTAGGGCACAGTGCACTAGCGCGTCTGTGTCTGACACGTAGCGTGCCTAGCGCTGAATTTGAAGCGTTGCTTCAATTTTCAAATTTTGAATTTTAAAACAGAGCTTTACTCTGATTGGGGGAAACAACCGCCACTCCAGCAGATCCCCACTCTCCCTTTGCCGCCGTCGAGATCGTCGTATAATGGTAGCTCACCCTCATACCCAAGTTTCCCTTCCACTTCTTCTCACCTCCCTCCAACACCTCCCTGCACACCGCCAGCAACACCAACTCCAAGCTGCCACCGCTGCAAACGCCGTCGGCCCCTCCTTTCTATCGCCGTCACGCTAGCAACACTAATCCAAGCTCACCTCACCGCTGCCCGGAACCCACTTTTGCACCCGTGCCCAGACCAATGCTCGCTGCTTGTGCTGTTGTAGTTACTTGTGCTGCTGTTGTTGTTGTGCCATCTAGTGTCATCGTCTCGGCCTCTGTCACCTATTCAACAGACCCCTCATCGCCATTGACGTCGTCATCGTTATTGCCCTAGCCGCTGCTGAGCCACTGCCCGAGCCCTCTGCGCCGTCGGCCATCGCCTGAGCCATCGCCGGGACTCCTAGCCACCGAGTCTCTAAGCACCAAGGATGAGCCGAGCTCCCAACTCCAGCTCCAAGCTGAGCCCTACACATTGTCGTCACCGCAGCTGCTCTATGTCGTGTTGCTGTTGCTGCCGCCATTCACCGCCGCTGTTGCAGTCGTCGACAGCTCGAACATCGTCAGGCAAGTGAAATCCCTATTCACTTGTTTAACATGCTATGATAAGCATTAGCTAAAGAGATTATATGATGGCCAGATATATAAATAAATATAATTGGATCGAAACCTATGCTTGAATTTCGTGTAGTGAATCATCGTGCCGTCTTACTTGAGTAGAACTCTACTGGGGCTTATTACTATGTTAGTAACACGTGTAAATTAAGTGGTTAACATCTAATTTATTTCGTTAGAAGAAACATTAGTTTCGATCGATGGTCGAATGTTGATCTTAGGTGTTCGATACGAATCCTAAGCGAAAACCTACTCTAATATGGTGGAACTCATGATATTTAGACCCTAACACTGTTAACAAACATTCTGTAGAAATTTGGTGGAAAATCGATATCGTTTTCACACATATAGTGACGCCTTAGCTTCTATATCGAAACTCGCGTTTTACTGAATACTTGACACCGTTAAATTTATAATTAATTCCAGAGAAATCCAAACGCGGCGTGCATGGGTTTGTTGCGAAGGGTAATGCATAGTATTTAACATGACGTGTAGCTCTACTATTAGATATATCCTAATAATATCGAAAACAAGGAACTTACCTGACCTTGGACTGCAATCCAAAGTAGGAACTTACCCTGACATGCTTTTATACACCTGAAATATTAATGTTTAATTGTGATAGTGTGTGGATCCATTTACCGCTGGATAGAAAGTTGTTTTAGCTTTCTAATGGTACCGGTTTCACTAAAATCCAGTATCATTTGGTATTTAAATCATATTTTAAACGGCTGACATGTACGGCAGATTTCTGTCATTTCAGTTTGCACCCTTCATCAGTAATCTGATCATAACTCCTAAACCAAGATGACTATTGTTAATCTGTCTGATGCGTTGGAAACATAATAGATAAATATAAATATTATCTAACTGTAGTATCGCTTAATTATGCTTCCAACAGGGAGTAAAACGTGTTACGAAATGGACTTCCAATTCAGAAATTGGATTTCCAGCAATAAACACTTAAAATGAAATGACCATAACCCACAAACCTGAAACCCGATTGACTCAAAACCAATTTTACCGTACAGATAATTTAATACTCTGTGTACAACTTTTATATTATTTCGCCAAATTATACATGTATGATTTTATGTGGTTTTCTAATCTAACCGATACCGGTTGCTCATATGTTTTTAAGCAATGCATTTACTGTATTCCCATCATGTTGCATGACCGTTACACTCTTCGTAAATAGTGTTCGTTTGCAGCGACATCCTAGTGACCGTTTTACCTTACCAAGTGATAAATGTTAGTGATTGGACTGTGGCAAATACGTTAATGTAAAAGCGTGAATGAATAAATGAAGTGACACGTACTTGTACACAATTAGCGGAACCAGTTAATTATTGCATTGTCGACGTCTATGGGGCATATATAAGTGTAACTATAACTGGTATGGGACAGTTATGGAAGCACTTATATTAGTGTCATAGGTAAGACGTCGAGTACTGTCCATTTATCTTGGATACCAGTTGAGACATGCTTGATGGAGATCCTGTCTCCAGTTCTCGCGTAGACTTATCATGGAGCGACTAGTGTTTGGATTCCTGGTCGGTGTCTAATGTAGACTGCGGGGGTGGGGTAGTTTGAGTATGAGTTCGATCAACGGAATCTCAGGAGTCCCACTGCCGGCATATGTAGTGATTTCGGGAGTTGTATGGATGATATTACTGATTATTAGCGAGCGTGATTCGGGCCCGTGTTCACTTGCCCCTTGGACCTACCCTTTGGTTGGAGATACTCCTGCGGTGATTGAAGCTCACACTTGGACTGACGATAGTTTTAGTGAATTAGACAATGAGACTTAGAGACTGATTGCTTAGTGACATAGATATTGCATTGATTACTGATCTGATACACTTGCTTTATCGTTACATGTACTGGTTATTTCATGCTCGCATCATTACTCTATGTTACTGCTTTATATTTATCATCGTTGCACATTATATTCATATATTTTGCTATTGTGTCGCTCTGACGACCTGAGTATGCATGCTCAGAGTGAGGAGTGGATTTAGCTCGGATCAGGACCTTCCTTAACTTGAGGATACCGCGAACGTCTAAATTGGCGACGCCGGCGCTATCTTTTCCTTTGACTCCATCTGGTTAGTTCTATATCTATTTTGATAGAATTAGTGACTGTATTTCTCATTACTTGTGCTATGATTACTGATTACCACGCAATGCTAGAAGCCGAAGTGTAACTACGACAGGATGTTTCCTTCATCGTAGGAGCATGGCTGCCTTGTCACCCCTCGTATTCCTTATTTTGGGAAGTGGAGCGTGACAACAATGCTCAGAGTCACAGGTAGATACAAAGGCATGGATAGACTCAAGATGAAGAAGCAAACATCTGCAAGCAAAACTATTGGTCAATTGCTCGCAACTTCAATCTTTATTGTTGAGAGATTGCATGAGTTTTGAGGTGTATCGTGATCATAGGTACTCATATTAGGGTTAGGAAATTAGCTATTGTGAACATGGTACCTCCAAACTATTGTCGATGATTATTCTCATTGTACATGCTCTATATCTAAAGTTCATTCTCATATTCAATTTTTTGGGTTGGTTTAAATGCAATTTAATTCTTTTTATTCGGAAATTTGGACCAAAAATGGTTTTTAACTCCTTAATATTACCGCTGCTATATGTTTTCCCAAGTCTCTTAGCGCTGTTGATCAAAGAAGTTGAGTCGATACGCAACAATAAGATGATATTGTAGAATACAATGGATGTGAAATTAAAATCGGTGCATTGTGATTTAAAGATCCTACAACAGTTTAAAAAGACACATACCATTCCAAAAGTCACATATGATTTCTAAAAGTATACAGCTAGTTATTGAAAAGATCTCACGTAAATACATACTTTTTATATATCTAAATAGTTTAAAACCATATCTGGTGACCAACCGGTGATGGTTTCAGCAACAATGATTATTCTCTAAACATTGTTTATGTGCACGGACACAAAATCCACACTTGCAAGCATTCACCATACATTGTTTTCGTGCTTTTTGGGTGCTATATATAGCCAAAAAAAAAATGAAAAATTGAAGAAATAGAAAATTTCAAGATTTTTGAAATTTTCGATTTTCTTATGCTATATGGAATGCAAATTAATCAGAATGGAAGAAAACAAAATGTTTTTGAATATTTTTTGTTTGTTTGTGCCCATGCAGATTGCGATATTTTTTAAAATCCTTAATATTTTTGATTTCTTCGAGTTTTTACAAGCTCACACGAAAACCGCAGAAGTTTCCAAAATCTAAAAAAGTTCAATTTTCTTTGTTTTTTCTATATTTTGCATGTTGTATTAGAAGAAAATTGAAAAAAGTTCCAAAAATCCAAAATATCCCTTTTAATATTTTTCGATATTGTAATGTGATAATACATGAAAATCGTGAAATTTTTAAAAATCATAAATTTTTTTGTTATCTTGGGTTTTAAAATATTTTCCTTGGTATAGCACACGAAAATCATGAAAATTTAAAAATATTCTAGAATTTTATGTGGTTTTCAAAGTTTCAAAAAATTTCTCGCTAATATACGAAAATCGCGAAATTTTTAAAAATATAAAAATCTTTGTTTTCTTCGGCTTTTCAATATTTTTCTTTCTATATAGCACACAAAAATAGCTTAACTTTAAAAATTATTGATTGTTTTCTATGTTCTTTGATTTTTTTAATATTTTGCATGTTATATATATACCACACGAACATTTCAAAATTTCCAAAAATCTCAAATTTTACTATTTTCTTACGTTTTTCAATATTTTGTATTATATCATAGGAAAATCATGAACTTTTCAAAAATCTTTTAGTTTTCTACTTTCTTTAGGTTTGCAATATTTTTCTTGCTATATTGTACACGAAGTTCCCGATATTTTAAAAAATCGCAAATTTTCCATTTCCTCAAAATTTTAATATTTTCCATGGCGTATGAAAATCGCAAAATTTTCAAAAATCTCAAATTTGTTGTTTTCTTCTTTTTTTTCAATACCGCTTGCTATCTAACAAACGAAAAATCATGAAGTTTCCAAAAATCCCAAAATCATCTGTTTTATTCAAATTTTCAATAATTTGCATGGTGTAGCAAACGAAAATCGCGGAATTTTCGAAAATATCAAAATGTTATTGTATCTTCGGTTTTACAATAATATTTTATATGTCCAAAATATTTTTCTTACATTGGCTTTTCTGTATCTTGCTTTATATATCACATGAAATTTTCAAATATACCGAAATTTTCTTTTCTCTTCAAATTTTCAATATGTTGAATTCAATATTATACGAAAATCATGAATTTTAAAAAATCTCAAAAAAATTCTAGTTTCTTTACTTTTTCAATATTTTGCTTGTTATAGCATATGGGAATTGAAAAATATTTATAAATTTAGAAAAACTTTTCTGTTTTTCAAAATATCAAAATTTTCTATTTACTTGGTTTTCATTATTTTGCATGATATATCGCACAAAAAATCATTAAATTTTAAAAATATTTTGTTTTTGTTTTTCACTTTGGTTTTTCAGTATTTTGGAGGCTATAGCACTCAAAATAATGCGATAATTTCAAAAGTCATAATTTTCCAGTTTTTCGGTATTTTACTTATTATATCATGCAAAACATAAAAAAACGAAAATCTTTGCACACGAATGTTCGCCGCCGAAAATCTCTTGTCTCTCTTTATAGGAGAAGGATCTGGGTTTAAGGGGTTAGATCGATGCAGATCCGCCTGCCTCAGCGCGATGCATTGCTACGACGCATATGGCTAAGGGGTCAAGCAGATGCGACCGATATAGCGTGACTTTTCAGATTCACTCTTCGGAAAAGGCTTTTTGATTGTGGGGACTAGATTTTCTACAAACGCAAGCCTCTATAGTTAATTACCACTCCTTATTAAACGGAGAGAATTTTGTACAAGTGGATTATTTCTAAGTACATTAAACGTAAGAACAACACAAATGACAATAGCATATATATATATATATATATATATATATATATATATATATATATATATATATATATATATATATATATATTCAGCGGCAAAAGTATATAAAGACAACATTTGGAATATGTATTTCACAATCATCATATACGGCATTGTACATCTCACTTTACATCTGTCTCTGCCGTCGGGAAACTATGTACTAAAACTGCTATTTACGCCCGTGGATTATATACGGTTTTATAAAATATATTATCCAAACCGTAAGGCAGTTATGGGAAAACATGTAGTATGTATTTGTAAGGAGAATTCCGTGGATGGTATACACCAGGTAGGACTTGACAGGTGGTAAAGCCCGATCATTGATCAGTACGTCCAGTAGGACTTAGTGAGAATATCAACGAGAGTCAATCTGGTAAACTCCTGTAGGTACAACATGCTTTAGGTGTTCAAATTTAATATCACGATTTGTAGGCTTCTGTGCCACGATGGTCGCCCGTGGATTGTGTATGGTAGACTGTTATGATGCAATCCTTCACAGGGCATTTTGGTTTATTTGTTGGTATATTGCAGGTTTATAGATGACAGATGTGACATTGTTACATGAAAGGTATATTATTGACTTCTATGTCACGATGGTGCCCGTTAATTGTATACAGTAAGTTGACATAATGTCATCCACTATAGGGCAGGGTGTAGCTTAAAGTCATCTCGGACATGGGTATTAGTTTAGAGTAATGTCTGATATGGGTATTAGTTTAGGATCATCTTGGACAAGAATGTTAGTTTAACATCATCTTGAACGTGGGTATTAGTTTAGAGTCATCTCGGACATATTCCAGTTTAGGGACATAATGATCCAAAATTTCCAGTTTAAGGACGTAGAGGTCCATTTTGGAGATTTGGTAGCCTGTGGATAGTGTATGACAAGATATTTTACTTATCATAGGGCATGGACTGAGTTTTTATATTTATTGACTTCTGTGTCACGATAGACGCCCGTGGATCGTATATGAAAGCCGATTTTAAGCTAACCATAAGGGAAGTTTGGTTTTTAGAGTTTTTGACTTCAATGTCACGAAGGTTGCCTGTGGATCGTATACAGTAGGTTGACATAATATCACCCATTGTAGGGCATATTTCATATATATTAGTTTAAAGTCATTTCGGACATAAGTATTAATTTAGAGTCATTTCAGACATGAACGTTAGTTTAAAGTCATCTTGGACGTGAGTGTTAGTTTAAAGTCATTTCGGACATAAGTATTAATTTAGAGTCATTTCAGACATGAACGTTAGTTTAAAGTCATCTTGGACGTGAGTGTTAGTTTAAAGTCATCTCGGACGTGAATGTTAGTTTAAAGGCATCACAAAAAATTCCAGTTTAAGAACGTAGAGGTCCAATTTGGGGATTTTAGCAAAGTTTTTTTTTCAGTTTAAGGACGTAAAGGTCCATCGGATCGGGACTTAGGGGTCCAATGTCGGGGACCTCAAGGGGTCTCCACCATTGGCTTTGATAAGGGCGGGGACCTTTGGGGGTCTCCGCCATTGGCTTTGATAGAGGCGCGGACCTTGGCTTTTGCTTGTTTGGTTATTGTCTATTTGTCCATTTATCACAACTCTGAGATCTGTTCTGGGTATTTATGGGTCTCCGACATTAACTATTTTGTCAACAAGTCATTCAAGGCTTTGAATATGTGTTGTATGAGACATGTCCAGTATAGATATGTATATATTTTGTCCATTTATTCATCTTTCATCCATATATATGCCTATGGAGTCCATTATGGATCTCACGAGGGATGACTCCGAAGACCATCCAAATACATGGGAATAATTCCCAGGAGTATTCAAAAAAGAATAACTTTTTCAATCATCCCATGACTTTATTTTTAAAACCACCATAAGTTTAGAACAAAGGATCATAAGTTCTATAGAACTTGTATTTTAGGATAACACTATTGAGTATCGTTCCAATTCCAAGTTTAAATATGTATGTGTAGCAAGTTCGAGATGAATCACCGATGCAGAGAGGATTTTGTAGAAGAAAAGTCTAGTCATTCCATACTTACATAAATTCGAGTCTTCTCTTCTTCTTCTCCCTTTGAAAACTTGATTTTATGAGTGTTTTTTTTGGTGTGTTTTTAGTGATTACTCAGCGATTAATCCTCGCCTGGATGCACAGGAAGGATATTTATAGCCTCTAGGACGGTTAAGAACGCGACAATGGACGTAGGCCACGAAATGAGGACGTGGAGGCATGGTTATTGCCACTTCCCGCCACGTTTGGCAGGGACCTCCTCGACGTCGGGGACGCCCTTGGCTTGATAGCGGGAACCTTCATGTCGGGGACCCCCCTTTGGCTTGATAGCGGGGAGCTTCATGTCGGGGGGTCGAGGACCACCTTTTGTTTGATAGCAGGGACCTTCATGTCGGGGACCCCTTTTGGGTGTCTACATGGGCTTTTTGAGCCATGTTTAATTGCTCAGGTAGTTTCATCAAGTGGGTATTCTCTTTCTAAAACTGTAAGTTTGGTGAGCAGACACAAGCGTCATCATCCAAAGCGGAACCAGTCTCATCCGGAGTGGGCTCACTCAATAAGATAATTAGAGTAGATCTTCTTAGTATTTTTATAGAGGTCAACAACGAAAATCGTGAAATTTCTAAACTCTCAAAATTTTCTGTTTTCTGCATTACCCAATACTTTACATATTGTGGCATTGACCCGCATGTTCGCTGGTTTAGAGATGATTTTTGCCATCACTAATTATTTATTTTTCCAGCGTTCATCTTTATCAGCACCCACAACACTGCTTGTGACCTTCATTCTCTTATTAGGGTTTCTTTGCGTCATTGCAGGAAAGCTTTGTGTGGACACATTGGGCGGAAGCGGCTTCTATTGGCTTTTATATTGGGAATCCCTTTGCTTGATTCATTTCTTCGCCACTATATTCCCTTCTGTCTTGTATCAGCTCCTATATGGCCGTATTTCTACATCGCAAAGTTGAAAGAAAAATTATACCGTAATGGATCAGGCGTTTCATGTTTTATATTATCCTCGCGATTGTTTATCCTGCATTGTCTGGATTGTTGTCGTTTGCTTCTCTTGGAGATTGGAGCAATCATTTCGCTAAAAAAAAATTTGATTATTGGGATTGAGAATTAAGACGACGTGTCTATTATATTATTGTTAGATTATGAGATATTTGAATATAACTGTATTAGATATTATGATTATCATAAATCAAATAAGTTCTGATTTATGTTATTGAGATTATAATTAGTGTGTTAGATTGTTATGTTTATTAGTTATCAGTTAGTTATGTTATGATTTATATATCTATTAATAAAATTGATCGAGTTTATTGTTTTCTTATCAATTATGAGGTATAAGAATGTTTTGGTTCTTGTTGTGTTTATTGATGTTTGATGGCTGTAAGAGGCTGTTGAATGTAAGCATAATGGAATACTGTAATTTCGTATGTAATTTATATTATACATAATGCTGAGTTCAATTCAAGAGAGATTTAATTTCAGTCCAAGAGAGATTTAATTTTGACTGTTCAATTTTGCTAGGACTACTTTTTATCAAAGGCTGTTTGTATGACATGTAAAGATGCACTCTATGTTATGGAAAAAGTAGAAATTTTGGGTATGTGCACTGCGCATCCGACATGAAAATCAAGGGATTTATTTGTGAATTTATCTAAAATAAGTTGAATAACAAGATAAACTATTTTTACACAAGGCCAACAGTTGAAAAGAAAGTTACAGAATTTTAATGCAAACTAATTAGTTGTGAAAAAAATGCACATGTTCAAATGTTATACCATCCAATAAGACTAGGAAATATGCTTTATTATCTTTTCTTTAATTTAATTAACATACTTTAATACTGAAATGGCCGTGGCCCTGGAAGCCCTTAACAGCTTGACTATTTCATTTAATTGGAAAACGGTATATGCTCTTTATAAAGTTGTTAATGTGATCCGGGCTTGTCGCTGAATTTCTTAATCTCAAAGTGTTCCCAAACATATATGCCTAAGTTTATCGGTTCTAGCTATTCCATAAACACTAAAAGCGGCCTCGGGTCTGTTCGGTTCGGGTACGTGCACCATAAGCCTGTCCGCCTGATCCATTTACAACTTTAGATGCATGGGACATTTAGGTGTTGTACCTGTCTCTTGCCAACCTTTTTACACAAAGCCTTCCTTAAATATGTTTAAAAAATGACTGGTGTAATGTATATTTTTATTTATAATTAATAGAATCAAAATGCCATTTCATCCTAATAATTAAAATTGTTGGAATCCAGTCACACATGAAAATTATATACATTGAATAGTAATTCCTTTACATATTTGTCATGAAGATACATTCTCCATTGATAAAATCAATTATTCAAGGAACCATTTTCTGTATATATGGCTGGCTTTTATATCATTAATCTCTTGATAAATTATATACATTGAATAGTAATTCCTTTACATACTTTGCTTTGCAGATACATTCTCCATTCCCAAAATCAATTAATTCATGGAACCATATTATGTATGTATATATATATGGCAGGCTTTTATATCATTAAATCTCTTGATAAAATTAGTGATTTCTAGATTCATTGCATGCTAATGAATGTTAGGCCTATAAAAGACGTCGTGACAATTTCTTTTCTCCCAACTCTATGAAAATAATTTGGCTTACGAAATTCCCGATACTAAATAAACCTTGGTTTCTCTTTCATGGCGATTCCATGAATACAAGTCCAATATTGTAGAGGCTCAAAGATGTATGCATCAAATGTAAGTGTTATGTTTAATTTTTTATCTATCTTTTATTTGACTGTTTAGTAGATATACTAATTAAGCTTCGACTTAATTAATCTTCTCATAATCTAAACTTTCCCATCAAAATTGTGCAATTATGAGCAAATATATGGAAAGTTGGCTTTTTACCAATGGTATATGGAAATTTGGCTTTTTACCAATGGCTGACAATCTGATTACAACCATCTTAGTATTGTATCTAAAATCTGAAACATGTTGACACTATCTATTTTATGCAGTATATAGTACCATATTTTCTTATGTTTAAAGAAAAATACTTGGGCATAATTTCGTAGTATGATTTTTAAAAGAACAATTTCATGTATGTTAAAATGCAAGGTGCGATTTTGCTAATTTTAAAGACTATTTGGTGATATGGTATAATTTGCAACAAAAGATAAAAGAGGTTAGATTAGGAGAATTTTATTTTTGGTGAGATCTAACTTTTCCTAATCTTGGTTTTATTAGGTTTTCACGCTCCAATCTTTTATATTGGAAATACTCCTAATGTTTATTACAATTTCATAGCGACGATATTGAAGGCCACAACCGCATGCCAGATTTATCCTAATGTTTTATTACAATTATTTCCTGGGATACAGGCTTCAACTTATTCGATCCACTAGCAATTTAAGTTTCTTTTCAAATTGCGGTCTTTATAATTATAAATCTATAATGAGGATCACGTCTCGCATTAGACTGAAGCGCGAACAAAACATTAGCAGAGTCAACCAACCCATGATTATAATTATAATTTATAAATCCCTTCACATTTTGTTTATAACTCAGTAAAATCGAAGTAGATAATTAACATTCCATTCTTTGGAAATTTAGATATCATGGCAAGAGCTTCCCGAGGATCTCCACCTACAGATTCTCTGCAAGCTCCCTTGAAGAGATGCAATCCGACTGGGGGTTCTATCCAAAAACTGGAACGACTTGTGGAAGCAACGTCACGGTTACAGACATCGGCGATGCTCAAAGTCGCAAGTAGATACTGAGGTGGATAGACTCAAGATGAAGAATCAAAACACCTGCAAGCAAAACTGTTGGTCAACTGCCTGCAACTTCAATCTTTGGAGTTGAGAGAGTGCATGAGCTTAAGGTGTATCGCGATCATAACATAATTTAAATTAGCTATTAAGAACATGGTATCTCCAAACTAAATTAGTTATTGTGAACATGGTATCTCCAAACTGTGGATGATTATTCTCATTTTACATGTTCGATATCAATCTAAAGTTCATTCTCACATTCAAATATTATTTTTTTTGGTTGGTTTAAACACAATTTAATTCATTTTATATGGAAATTTGGACCAAAAATAGTTGTGAACTCCTTAATATAAGACTACTATATGTTTTCTCAAGTCTCTTGGCCTCGTTGATCAAAGAAGTTGTGTAGATAAGCCACAATAAGATGATATTGTAGAATGTACAAGGGAAGGATGTGAAATCGAAATCAGCTTGTTGTGATGTAAATATCCTACAACGTTTTAAAAAGACAAATACCATTCCAAAGCCACATATGATTTCTGAAAGGATACAACTAGTTGTTGAAGAGATCTTCCGTAAATACATACTTTTTATCTAAATTGTTAAAACCTTGTCTGGTGACCAATTAACCGGTGCGATTTTGCATGTTATATATAGCACACGAACATCACAAAATTTCCACATCTCAAAATTCATTATTTTCTTATGTTTTTCTAATATTTTGCAACTTACCACATGAAAATCACGAGATTTTCAAAAATCTTGTAATATCTGCTTTCTTTAGGTTTGCAATATTTTGCTTGTTATAACACACGAAGGTCATGATATTTTAAAAGATCGCAAAATTTCTATTTCCTTAAAATTTTAATATTTTGCATATTACAAGATTTTAATATTTTAAAAAATCTTGTAATATATGCTTTCTTTAGGTTTGCAAAATTTTAATATTTCCTTAATATTTTAAAAGTTTGCAGTATTTTTAAAAATCGTGAAATGTTCAAAAATCTTTAGGTAACAGTTTTCTTCAGTTTTTCAATACCGCCTGCCATATATAACAAACGAAAATCATGAAGCTTCCAAAAATCCCAAAATTATCTGTTTTATTCAAATTTTCAATAATGTGCATGCTCTAGTAGAAGAAAATCGTGAAGTTTTCAAAAATCTCAAAATGTTATGGTATCATCGGTTTTACAATAATATTTTTTATGTCCAAAATATTTTGTTTACGTTGGCTTTTCTTATATATCACACGAAATCACGAAATTTTCAAATATACCAAATATTTCTTCTCTCTTCAAAATTTCAATATGTTGAATTCGATATCATACGAAAAATCATGAAATTTTAAAAAAAGTTTTCTGATTTCTTTAGTTTTTCAATATGTTGCTTGTTATATCATATGAGAATTGAAAAATATTTATAAATTAAAAAAAACTTTTCAATTTTTCAAAATATCAAAATTTTCTGTTTACTTCATTTTCATTATTTTGCATGATATATAACACGAAAATCATGAAATTTTAAAAAATATTTATCTTTTAGTTTTTTTTTTCCTTTGGTTTTTCAATATTATATTTGCTATAGCACTCGAAAAATTGCGATAATTTCAAAAGTCCCAATTTTGTGGTTTTTTTGTATTTTAATTATTATATCACGCAAAAAATAAAAACAGCGAAAATCTTTACACACAAAAATCGTGAAATTTTCAAAATTCTCAAAATTCTCAAAATTTTCTGCTGTCTTCATTCTTCAATATTTTGCATGTTGTGGTATTGACCCGCATGTTTGCTGGTTTAGCGATGATTTTGGACATCGCTTATTTATTTTTCCAGTGTTCATCTTTATCGCCACCAACAACAATGCCCGTGACCATCATGCTCTTATTTGGGTTTCTTTGCGGCATTGCGTGAAAGATTTCTGTGGACGCATTGGGCGAGAGCAGCTTGTATTGGCTTTTATATTGGGAACCCCTTTGCTTGATTCATTTCTTCGCCAATATATTCCCTTCTGTCTTGTATCAGCTCCTGTATGGCCGTATTTCTACATCGCAATTTAAAGTTGAAGGAAGAATTATACCGTACAGGCTCAAGCGTTTCATGTTTAATATTATCCCCGCGATTGTTTATATATCCTGCATTGTCTGGGTTGTTTCCGTTTGCTTCTCTTGGAGACTGGAGCAGTCATTTTGCTAAAAAAAAACCAAGTCCTTTGATTATTGGGGCTATGAATTAAGACGATGTCTGTGATATTATGAGGTATACGAATATTATGGAAAAACTTGAATTTTTGGGTATATGCACTGCACATGCGACATGAAAATCAGGGAATCTATTTGTGAATTTATCTATAAGCTGAATAACAAGATTAACTATTTTTACACAAGGCCAACAGTTGGAAAGAAAGTTACATATTTTAATGCAAACTAATTAGTTGCAAAAAAATTCATGTTCAAATGTTATACGATCGAAAAAGACTAGGAAATATGCTTTATGATCTTTTTTAATTAATTAACATGCTTTCATACTGAAATGGCCGCGACCCTAGAAGTCCTTAACAGCTTGACTAATTCATGTAATCAGAAAACAGTATATGCTCTTTACAAAATTGTTAATGTCGCTGAATTTCCTAATTTGAAAGTGTTCCCAAACATATATGCCTAAGTATATCGGTTCAAGCTATTCCATAAACACTAAAAGCGGCCTCGGGTCTATTCGGTTCGGGTACATGCTCCATAAGCCAGTCCGTCCGATCCATTTACAACTTTAGGTGCATAGAACCTTTTTACAGAAAGCCTTCCTTAAATTAGTTTTCATAAATGACTGTTGCAATGTATATTTTTATTTATAATTAATAGAATCAAAATGCCATTTCATCCTAATAATTAAAATTGCTGGAATTCAGTCACGCATGAATGTTATACGTACATAGTAATTCCTTTAAATATTTGTTAGTAATTCCTTTAAATATTTGTTATGAAGATACGTTCTCCATTGATAAAATCAATTATTCATGGAACCATTTTCTGTATATATGGCTGGCTTTTATATCATTAATCTCTTGATAAATTAGCGGTTTCTAGATTCATTGCTTGATAATGGATGCTAGGCCTATAAAAGACGTCGGTGAGAATTGTTTTTCTCTCTAGTCAATGAGAATAATTTGTTATGTTAAAAGAAAAATGCAAAAGCATAATTTGGTAGTATGATTTTTTAAAAGAACGATAGCATATAAGTTAAAATGCACGGTGCGATTTTGCTAATTTTAAAGACTGTTTTTGGCGATAAGGTATAATTTACTACAAAAGACAAAGAGGTTAGATTTGGAGGAATTTTTGTGATATCATCTTGGTTTTCTTAGGCTTTCGCTCTCCAATCTTTTAGATTGGAAAAACTCGACATGTTATTACAATTTCGTAGCGACGGTGATGGAGAACACAACAGAGAAAGAACTACGGAACTCTTGGGACTGATACATAGTGATGTATGCGGTCCGATGTCTACAGATGCAATAGATGAGTACTCCTACTTCATTACATTCACTAATGATATCTCTCTAGGTTCGGATATGTATTCCTATTGAAACAAAAATCTAAGATTTTGAGAAATTCAAAGAATATAAAAACGAAATAAAGAACTAAACAGGAAAAAGTATAATCCTTCAATCTAATCGAGGAGGGAAATACTTAAACACGGAATTTCTCAACCATCTAAAAGTGAATAGTATTCTTTCTTTGTTTACTCCTCCGTATACACCACAGCCCAACGGTGTATCGGAGTGGAGGATCGCACCCTATTTGATATGAGACGCTCTATGATGAGTAGTACTGAGTTATCTCTTTCATTCTGTGGATATGCGCTTGAGACAGCGACATAATTATTGAATGATGTTCCAACCAAATTCGTGCCTACTACACCGTTTGAAATACGGAATGGTAAGAGATCATATCTTAAATGGTTAAGATATGGGGTTGTCCTGCTTGTATTAAAAAACAATATCTGGACAAACTTGAGTCACGATCAGTTCTGTGTAAGTTTGTGAGATATCCAAAGTATTCGGCTAGATATCTCTTCTACCACTGATGGAGATTTTCTTATGTCTCTCAAATTTAGCCGCAAGTGCACAGTTATTCATTATATTACTTACGGATTGATCCACAAGGTAGCGTGTGAATTTTAATTAATTTTAAAATGAATTAAAATAAAAGATTTGGTTTAACCTAATTAAAAGCATATAAAGGAAATTAAAGCTGCAAATTTAAAAAGATAAGATTCAAATAGAAAGATCTAGGATTTTGAATTATCTTTACTAATTATGGTGTTCTATAAGATATCTATTCTAATTTTCCATATTTAAATTCATTGCCTAACAATTGCAAGAAGGCATAGAGAATATGTTCATCATAATAAAATATCAATCAATCAAGAAAGTATAAATTATATGATCATGGCAATACCCTATCAATCTATAAAATCATCTAGTAAGGGATTTAAATATAAAGTTCTAATTAATATAGCAATAGTTAAATCTACGTTTATACTAAATAAACAAAAAATTTGTCAATCAATGGTTTATCTTGTGTTATCGGTATAGCCTAATCTTCTTTAGATCAATTAGGTTGAATCTACTTTGATAAAAAATCCATCTTACCTTCCTTAATTAGTTTTCTAGGTCGTTAATCTATCATTAACATATAAAATACCATCTTTTCCTAAACAAGTTTTATGGACGCCAATCAATCATTAACAAGTCCAGTTTATTAGCATGGTATAAAAAAGTAGTAAACTTTTTATCAAGAGATTCATCATTAAAACCAATAAAAAAGAATAGAGAAGATAAAACAAATACACATGATAACAAGTATAATTCAAAAACCCTAGCAATTAAATTAGCTACTGATAATATAAGAAAAAAATAATCAAATAAAATAGACTTCATATTAAGAATAACTTTACAAAATATTCTTTGATCTCTTCCAAAACCCTAAAACAATTAAACCATGGAGAGATGAAACCCTAAAGAGGCTATACAGCAGAATATATAGGCTTTCTGGAAAATCTAAGAGCAGTGTACGGAAGATAGCTACGCAAAGATACAAAAATCTCCTGAAATTTCATCTCCCGAAGCTTTGGAAAACCGGCCAAATTTCGGCCAAAACTCAGTTTTAGCCGGTTTTTGGAAAGATTTGAGCTCCAGATTTTTTCCCATATATTTATCTTGACTTCGAGAATCTTGGTCCGTGCGTTATTTTTGATAATTTTCTCCCTTGTCTCTGTTTAAGCTTACATAAGTCCACATCGAACTCACCTAATCTGTCTTTTGCGTACTTTTCCCGTTTAACCCTGTAATCTGCAATATTTGACAAAACATACCCGAAACAGCATAAAATAGGCAAAATAAAGATAAATATGGTTATTTAAATGTGCATTAAAATACACCAATCAACCACGTCGAGGAGCAAAAGGTGTTTGTTTCTCGACATGCCACCTTTTTAGAAAAATGAATTTCTTACAAAACAAATTAGTATGAGAGCAGTAGAACTAGAAGAGATTTCAGAACCACATACTACGACTAAACATTTGGTAGAATATCAGAATTCGATAATCCCTGACGAACCTCAGCCATTTCGTAGAATTAGTAGGGTTCCTCATCTACCCGAAAGATACTACAGTTTTCTCATAGACCATGATAGAGAGGATTGCATCATGAAAGGTAATGACCCTATTAGTTTCGAACAGGCTATCACAAGTGGGGACTCTGTGAAATGGCTAAATGCTATGCGATCTAAGATGGAATCCATGTACACCGACAAAGTATGGACTTTAGAGGTTGCTCCTGAAGGAGTAAAACCTATTGGGAGCAAATGGATCTTTGAAAAGAAGATCGGTATAGATGGAAAGGTTTAGACCTTCGAAACTATATTTGTAGCAAAAGATTTTCGTCAAAGACCAAGCGTGAACTATAACGAAATCTTTTCTCCTGTGGCTATGCTTAAGTCCATTCGGATCCTACTTGCTATTGCTGCCTTCCATCATTATGAAATTTGGAAGATGGATGTCAAAATAGCCTTTTTAAATGGTGATTTAGAACAGAGCGTGTATATGACACAGCCAAAGGGCTTCGTAGACAGTGGGAGCAACGGAAAATGGTGAAAGCTGTTTAAATCTATGTATGGATTAAAGCAGGCATCACGGAGTTAGAACATCTGTTTTGTTGTTGCATTTAAAGAGTTTGACTTCATCAAAAATATAAATGAACTATGTATATATAAGAAGTTTGTAGGGAGTGTTGTCGTATTCCTCCTATTGTATATGGATGACATTCTCTTGATAGGAAATGATATTCATATGCTGCAATTGGTCAAACTCTTCTTATCACAGAAATTCTCCATGAAAGACCTGAGTGATGCTTCCTATATTCTGGGGATTAAGATTTATAGGGATAGATCTAAAAGAATGATGGGAATGTCCCAGTCCAGGTACATTGATACCATACTAAAAATGTTTAGTATGGAATATTTCAAGCGTGGTAATTTACCCGCTTGTCACGAAATCACCATCTCTAAAAAGATGTCTCCCAAGACTGATGATGTAATACCCGGTTCTTTTGTACACCAATATCCGTATTTTTATAAAGTGTTAGTTGCAAAATTTATTTAATTATATTTATAATTATTTTATTTGTCTTGAAACCCTAAACCCAAATCCTATTACTTATTTCTTTTTATTTTCCCATTTCCTATTTCCCCAGCCCAGCCCAACTACTTTTCCTTTTCCCTTTCTTTTTCTTTTAGCCCGAACCCCGGCCCATTGAAACCTAACCCTACATCTAATTCCCTTTTTATTTTCCAATTTTTTTTCGCTCAGCCCAGCCACTCTCTCTCTCTTCTTGGCCCAGCCCACTCCCAAATCACACGACCCGACTCCCCACTACGCGACCCGCTCCATCCCTCCCTCTCCCCACTTCTCTTTTTCCCGCATCTTTCTTCTTCTTCGTTTCCCACGTCGCCGCTCCTCGACGCAACCGCTACCCATGACCTCGCCTGCGCGCGCGTTCCCTCCCACGACCCGCTCCCCTCAACGGCTCTCTCCCGTCAACCTCTCTCCATCCTCCTTCTCACACCTCTCCCTCTTCTCTCTCTCTCTCTTTCCCCGCGTCTCCCTTCTCTTTCCCCACGCAAGAACCCGCATCACCGACCATCACCGGCCACCATCACCGGCGACCTTCTTATCTTACCTTCCTCCACACCTCGCCGCCACCTTCCTCCTCCCATACCCGACGACGAACCCTGCACTGAGAAAACCCATCGCCTTCCCGAGCTCCTGCCCATCGCCAACGCCTGCATCCTCACCGTCGATCGCCTATGACCTCGTTGTCGTTACCTTCTTCATCCCCCTGACGACCCACCTCGATCACCTCGTCGGACCTCCACCCCTCACCATCTCCTCCCCCGAGCGCCTCCTTCAACCTCCCGTTCTCTCTCCTTCTCACCGGCGCCACCGTCCACGACAACCACACCTTCGCCTTCGACCTCTCGCGCCTCCTGGTGTTGCGCTCCCGAGTGCGATCTCCCTCTCGCCGAGACCCCTCTCGCTCACATCATCTTCAGCCGAGACCCCCTTCATCGCCACCCACCGCGACGACTCCTTCCCTGCACACCACCGAGTCTCAACACCCCTACACCTTTGCGTGCACATCGCCGCCACAAACCTCCTGCCATCATCACAAGCCCCTCCTTTCCGACCGTACCCGAGCTTTTCCCCATTGCCGCGTCACCGGCCACCCGACTACTGTGCCCATCGCAACTCCGACCCCCGTCTCCATCATCGCAAGCCCCGAGCACTCTTGCTACCGTGCCCAACAACCCTGTCTCTATCGCCGCAGCCGCAACCTCCAGCCGCCATCCAAGCTCGCCGTCAACTCGAGCTCGAGCCGTGGCCGCGAACCCTAGCCGCGCTTGCGTCGCGATCGCGCCATTGCCGTTTCCGCTGCCGTACCGTCGTCAACATGTCACCAAGCAAGTTTAATACTTACTTCATGCTAATTTTATCTATTACAATTCAATTTACCAATAAATTCCGCATATACTTTTCATGTGAATCGTTATAAATCAAGTGTTCGATACAAAACCCGAATGGAAAACCCCGTTAAATTGACGAAAACAAATAACATTTGATGGCCCGAGTTATAATGAATATCCCTTAAGATTTTGGTTACAAAACAATGTCGTTTGCTCACGTAAAATGGTGTCCCGATTTCTGTCGTAAAACCTGAAAACTTTCGTACATGCTAAACCGTAAAATTTATAATAAATTATGTATAGAACGGATTTTAGAATTCCATGGCTCGTATCGAAGATGACTGTTTAACCTACAGTATTCTATAGTTGATCACTGAATTTTAATAAATTATTATAGAGATAGTTGCGGAGGATTACGATTCTGGACTGCAGTCCATAACGGAAATCCTAGTTAACCCCTGTTTTTAAATCCTTGTATATTCCTGTTCAAATACGAGAATGTGTGGAACCCTATATCGTTACGTATAGAATTAAGTTAGCTTTATTACTCCACTGGTTTCACTGGATTCCTGTTCTGTTTGATATTTTTAACACATTTTATAATGTCGACATGTCTAGCTGAGTTCTGCAGTGACAAATTCTACACATCAACCTTAACCTGACCATAACTTCCTGTTGATATAGGATATTACTGATCCTCCAATTGCGGTAGAAACCTAAATGATAACTCTAAATATTGTTCCACTATAGCGTCGCCTAATTACGATCCAAACTGGGATTAAAATGTGTTACGAAACGGACTTCCGATTCTGAAACCGGATTTCCAGCAGTGAACACTTAAAATGAAATGGTCATAACTAGCAAACCTGAAGCCCGATTGACGCGAAACCAAGTTTGATGGATAGATAATTAAACATACTGCGTACCCCCTTTACATTTTTTCACTTAATTCTGCATGTATGACCTATAATAAATTATACAAGTGGTAGGACACTGACTGATGATATCTTAATCATGCCTTAATTATCACATTCTCATCATATCATGTAAAGCTCATATGCATTGGTAAGCTAGTGATCGTGTACATTACCCAGTGTTAGATATTAGCATTTTGATTGTGGCGAGTACGCTAGTGTTTAAGCATGAATGAATAAGTGGAAGTGACACGTACTTGTACACAATCAGCGGACCCTATTGATATATTGCATTGTCGACGTCTATGGGACATGTATAAGTGTAACTATAATTGGTATGGGACGATTATGGAAGCACTTATATGGGAGTCATAGGTAAGGCACCAAACACTGTCCATTTATCTTGGGTATCAGTCGAGACATGCTTGATGGAGATCTTGTCTCCGGTTCTCGCGTAGACTTGTCATGGACCGACTGGTATTTGAGTTTATGGTTGGCGTTTGATGTAGACCATTGGGTGTGGGGTAGTTTGAGTGTGAGTTCAACAAAATCTCGGGAGTCCCATTTCCGGCACATACAGTGATTCTGGAGATATATGGGGATATTATTGATTATTAGCGAGCGACTCGGGCCCGTGTTCCCTTGTCCTTGGGTCATACCTTTGGGGTGGGGGATACTCACGAGTGGTTGACTCTCACACTTGGACGGACGATAGGCTTAGCGACATGGATAGTGAGACTTAGAGACTGATAGGGTTAGTGACATTGACATGCATTGCTTACTGATACGATATACCTGCTTTACTGTTTACCTATACTGGCACTTTCATGCTCATATCGTCACTTCATGCTTTACTATTTCATATTGATCATTATTACACTGGTTATGCTTGCACTTCTATTTATTGCTATTGTGTCGCTCTGACGACCTGAGTATGCATGCTCAAAGTGAGAAGTGGATTTAGCTCGGACCAGGACCTGACGTGCCTCGAGGATATTGCGGACATCTTGATCAGCGACTCAGCGCTATCCTTCTTTGATCTTTATCTGGTTAGTTTTGTATCTGTTTTATTTAGTGACTGCATTTCTCATTACTTGTGCATTGATTACTGATTACCACGTAGTGCTAGAAGCCGAAGTGCGATTACGGCAGGATTTTTCCTCGACCGTAGGAGCATGGCTGGCCTTGTCAACCCCTCGTATCCCGTATTTTAGGAAGAGGGACGTGACAGATGAGGAGAGGGCTCGCATGAATGATATACCCTAAGCTTCCGCGGTATGATCTGTTATGTATGCGATGTTATGTACTGGACAAGATGCAGCTTACGCATTTAGTGTAGCAAGTAGGTATCAATCGAAACCAGGGGAGAAGCATTGGACAGTTGTGAAGAATATTCTTAATTATCTGCGAAGGACTAAAGAAATGTTCTTGGTGTATGGTAATGGCGATCTCCAAATGTTGGCCTTTACTGATTCGAGCTTCCAAAACTATATAGATGAAAACAAGTTTATCTCGGGTTATATGTTTACCCTCAACGGAGGGACGGTCTGCTGGAAGAGTACCAAACAGGATACCATAGCAGACTCAATGATGGATGCTGAATATATCGCTGCTAACGATGCTGCTAAAGAGGTTTTCTGGATGAGGAAGTTCATATCTGAGCTCGGAGTGGTTCCAACGATTGATGATTCAATACCCTTATATTGCGATAACAATAGGGCTATGGCGCTAGCTAAGGAACCCCGGTCCCATCAGCGATCCGAATATATTCTGAGGCAGTATCACCAGATCCGGAAGATAGTTGATCGCTATGAGATCGAAATTCGGAGAGTATATATAAAGGACAACACAACGCATCCATTCACAAAGGCCATTCCTCAGGCATAGTTTGAGTATCTACTCGAGATGTTGGATATGCGATACTGCAACAACTGGCTTTAGTACAAGTGGGAGATTGTTGGATATGTATGCCCTAGAAGCCATTATTGTATATTATAGTGGATACTTAGACATATGTATGTACATGAAAGTCTTGCTCGTTATGATAATATGCAATTTGGTTTATCTTTATCTTAACATGTGTATATGTTTTACTTGATATTACATATCCCTTATATATGTTGGTAAAACTCGTAGGATTTTTGCTTGACTACCAGGATTATGATATCGATCATACTATTGGGGCATAGGTAGTCTATAAGCACATCCTTAAAAGTTTCAAGTTATGGGAGTATCGAGACTGGGCATCGATATTCTAGAGTAGACTAGTGTATATGTTTCTTGACCTCGACCACGGCGATGGTTGATTCCATAACCATCAGTGTTTGACACCAAAGAATGTATACAGGTGCTTATTGGAGAATGTGTTTCACCGAACGAACTTACCAAGAAATCCTGTATGGTATTATATCAATCGTCAGATAGCATTTCTCTGGTGACATGAGTACAGAGTAGTCTGTAGACCTGAAATCTTCATAGCGTCTTGTGTGTTCCCACTGTATTTTGATTACTACCCTACCATGATTTTAAAGAACGTGCAAAAAGGTTTTAGTTGGGTACAGTCCCGAAGCTCATGGAGGCGGTGAGCGATTGAATGGATCATCTCTACCAGTATAGGGAGTTGATGTTGTGTTGTGCTATATTGGCTATAACCATAAGTCCTTGGTCAGGACGTTTGAGATAAATTGATAAGTGTTATTAGTTGTATCTCAAGTGGTTATAAGTCAGACATCAGCACGATTTATCGGGTTATTGGGAGTTTGACAGTTTCCACCTTCCAGACCCAGCATGCGACACTCTTAGACGAAGAGACTGGACTATACGGTGACGGTCACTAATAGGCTCAATAGGGTACGAACGAGCTTGCTTGTCGACCAGCCTTTCGTTCAATACCTGGGTAGTAGTTATGTGCAGCTAGTACCGCTGACATGCTTGTGGGTTATTGATATGATTTTGACCTACTACCAGCGTATTGTCGAGTTTTTAGAGTCTCACACAGAGATTTCCCAGCTCAGACGAAACGATGTAGAGTGTGTATAGGGATACGTGCAGGAGTTCGATTAAATATGTGTATTTGATACACGTATTTTTATCGGACGTTTTATGATATTAGCCGGTATATATATTGATATAACTGAATTATTAAATCAATTATTGATATAATAAATAAATAAATATATATATATATATTGATATATGTATATATTTATTAATATCATGCTTATTTTATTTTTTTCTTCTCTTCATATATATTTTTATATGATACAAATATCATTTGTCATGTATGTTGATACATGATTGTAGTGTGTATATAATGCACATGGAAAGTGAGATGAGAAGAAAACAATTTCTTTATTTATTTAATAAAGATAATTAGTCATGAAAAATAGAAGTGTGTAGCATTTTGTAGACTTCTTTTGATTTATCTTTTTGGATAAAGATGTCTACTTCTTTGGTCCTCATCCTCATCCTCATCCTCACATTCTCTCTTTGAGTTTTCATTTAGAGAAAGAGAAAAAGAAAAAGAAAATGAAAATTAGTGAGCAAAACATTTTGCATCTTCTTTCTTCACTTTTCTAGCAAACTAGTGTAAACAAGTTGCTTCGCATACATCGATTTGTGAAGTGAAATCTTGTTGGGCTAATCTCAAGGTGGATCGTCCTTGACAAAGAGGTCTACATTCAAGCTTGATCTCGGAGTCTAGGAGCTTAGCAGAAGTCCAAGAAGAGGTAGCCATCGTGCTACAAAAGTTGTAGCACTTCAAACTCATAGACCAACCCTCTTTGTTTGCAAGTTCGAGTCTTTGGTATGATTTTAGGGTTTAGGGTGTTTTGGCTCTCTAGATTTTTTTAAATTATATTTCCGCTTCTTAAAAAATCATATCTTCATGAGCACTATACATCCTTACACATGTTAGGTGATTTTTAGTGAACTCTCGTACCACGCCATACATTCTTTACCAAACTACACATTATCCATGCATATTTTAATTTATAGTTAATTTTACAAGCCTTGCTCGAATCCATGAATACATAAGAAGAGTACAAGTTCAAGTTTCAAGTCGAGTTCAAGTATTCATAGAAAGTTCAAGTTTTCAAGTATTCATTTCAAGTGTTCATATCAAGTCATTACGTATTCATGGCTCGAGTCAAAGCAAGTCAAGTCAAGTATGCAATAGATTTATTCACACAAGTCATGTAGATACAACAAAATGAGGAATTACATAGAATGGGATGAGACAAATATATTATTCAAGCAACGACCAGAAACAATGTTGTAAAGAAGTGTTATATACGACTAATTGCTCAAGTCAATCGAATTCAGAATACAAACGAAAAACATAGTCATAAGTGCTATGCAAACATGAGTTCCAGTCTCGCCTAAATATGACTACTAATTTGAGAGATATGTCTGTTTTCGTATCGTCGCGCAGAATAGATCAGAATCAGTCCAGCACCGTCACACATTTTTAAAACACAGTTTGAGTTAATTTCCATCGATTTTCAGGTTTCAAAGATTATTAGAAACTTGTAGGTTTTGAGTTTAAGAACAATGCATAAAAAGACGACATAATTCCTAAATCGTTATGCGGTTCGATTTGAAATTTTTACGGCGCTCCTAGAAATGTGTTTAAAGTCTTAATATATTTTCTTGGGTTTATGAATCATCTTGTAGCTCAATGGATAAGAATCTCTGGTTTCGCAAAAGAGATGTATTTACGTAGATATGTGTTTAAGTTCTCAATAAATTTTCTTGGATTTTACAAGTGTCACGATTAAATTCTAAAAATTAATTCGAAGGTAAAAATGTTATGGTCGTATTTTGAGAAAGAACAAACACCATGGTATTTATTTGTAACTTTGTTTTCTTTTATGCAAAAATTAAATATAAATGATTATAATTTTAGCAACAAATAATATGAGTTATTGTATGTGAAGCAAGCATATGAGTTTATCTTGAAATCTACGCGAAGACAATTTCTAGCATATTATTTTATGGGTATTATTTAAACGAGAGATTAACTGGACATAACAAGTATCGACATGATGGCGACATGGAAATGAGGATGGGACTTACGGGTTGTGTGAGTCGGTATAACAACCGGCTCACCGTTTTTATCCTAACGGCGGAAAGCAACTCTGGTGGTTACGAGACTCGAAAGAAGCAAAGTATAAGAAAGGGGAGATATGAGCTTTAACAATTGATTTTCTGAATTTGTGTGAAGGAATGAGAAGGAGGAAGATGAAATATAAAGAGGGATTTATTTTTACCAAAATTATTCATAGTAATCTAATTTATTATGAATCAATTTTAGGAGTTAAAAAGAAAATGAAATGAAAGGTCATTTGTAGGTTATGGAAAGGGTTTTAAAAAATATATATATAAATAATTGTAATACACAAGATTCAAACATATAGCTTATGAACTAGCAATATAATGACTTAACCAATAGGCTACAAGGTTACTATTACATTAATTAAATTGAAACAAATATATATGGAGTTTCAAAATATCATAATTTAAAAGATAAATGGAATAAATCATTTTCTCAAACTAATATTTTTTCCTTCAAATAAAACAAATTCTATTTTCAAAATTTTCCTTTCAAAACAAAATCAAATAAATTCTTTATATTAAAGAACTTAAAATATTTTAAAATAATCTTTCAAAACTTTTTCTGTTTACAAAACGAATCATTTCGAAACAAATATATTTTTAATTATTAAAAAACATTATAGTAAAAACATGGTCGTTAGGAGTTGTAAAGGGGTGCTCGGCTAGGGTAGAAAGAGGAGGTGGCGGAGATGGTGGTCGGCCATGGAGCAGCAAAGGTCGGGCCTACCTCAGGTGGGGCCTACGGCAAGGGGCCCATGACCAAGAGGTTGCTGGCCAAAGGAAGATGGCTTGTTTGGGGTCTTTGTAGGGAGGGAGAGGAGAGGAGAGAGATGGAGGAGGAGAGGGTGGAGATTGTTATATATAGGAGGAGGAGAAGTGAAGGAGAGAGAGAGGTGGGGAGAAGTAAAGCCGTCGGTTTTCTTTAAGAGGGGAATTGAAGGGGCAGTAGGCGTTGAGAAGGAGATGAACAATGGATTAGGAGATTGAAAAGAAAACAAAGAAGAAAAGAAAAGAAGCGAAAGGAGAAGGGAAGTGTTGGGCTTGGGCTTTTGGGCTCTATGAAAATAATATCGAAAATAGATAGAGGGATTTGGTTTATGGGTTTTGTTTAAAAAGATAAATTGTTTTGGTGAGAGGCCTTGGGTTTTGGGCTAAAGGAAAATAGATGGAGGGATAAAATAATAATATATTTAATAGAAAACAGAAAATACCAAAAACAAATAAATACAGTAATTTATTAAAGAAAGATAATACGAAGGTATATGAATTTTGGGGTCGATACAACTTGACACCACTCGGCACCCCACAACATAACGGTGTTTCTGAAAGAAAGAAACTAACCTTATTAGATAGGGATAGATCGATGCTTAGTCGTTCAGAAATTCTTCTATTCTTATGGGGTTTTGTAGTAAAGACTACGAATTATCTGCTAAACAAAATTCCTACCAAATCTGTTTCTTCAACTCCATATAAGATATGGAAAGGAAAAAAAACCAAGTGTATGCCATTTGAAAATTTAGGTTTGTTCAAATCATGTTAGAAAAAAATGATGGAAAATTTGGAATTTATGACAGATAGATACTTATTTGTAGGCTATCCCAAGGATAGCACTGGATATTATGTTTATAATCCAAGCGATCATACCATCACCATAAGTATAAACGTGTTCTTTATGGAAGATCAAATTATCGCTCAAGGAGGTGTAGCTCTTGATGAAGAATCGTCTTATCCATTAGGAGAGTCCCTTTTTCCGGTAGGAGAAAATCCCAATTTGTTAGGAGATTCTATAAATTTAGTGGGAGATACAAGTGTTAGTGGAGATAGCGATCCACCACTGGAAACTGTTGTTGTTGATGCATCTGTTGCAACAAGGAGATCAACTCAGATCATTCATCCTCCTGTAAAGTACAGACTTGACAATGAAACATATTTGATGAAAAGTGTCGAGGAGGATGAGTATGCAAGGACTTACAGTGAATCCATATCAGACGTGAATTCTAGTAAGTGGGTTGATACCATGAAAGAAGAAATGGACTCCATGTATCATAAAAAGGTTTGTACCTTAGTGGATCCACTTATTGGGATGAAACCCATTGGATGCAAATTGATATATAAAAGAAAACGTCAAGCTGATGGAAATGTGGAGATATTTAAATCTCGCTTAGTGGCAAAAGGTTATACTAAAAAAAAGGAATTGATTATGAGGAAATTTATTCTTCTGTTGTAATGTTGAAGTCCACTAGGAACTTATTATGCATAGCCCCATATTATGACTATGAGGTATGTCAAATGGATGTGAAAACAGCTTTCTTGAATGGATATCTTGAGGAAGATATTTACATACAACAACCAGAAGCTTTTGTATGTAAGACTCAAGAAAGTAAGGTCTGTAAATTGAACAAGTCAATATATGGACTTAAACAGGCTTCTAGAAGTTGGAATATTCATTTTGATGAAATGATTAAGTAATATGATTTCGTCTAAAATCATGAAGAGCCTAGTGTGTATAAAAAGCAACAAAATTATTCCATTGTGTTTGATAGGTATAATTTATTGCATATTCTTATATCTGTATTTACCTTATTTTATCCATTTAATACTATTCGAGATATGTTTTGTGAATAAATGCAGATTATAGGGTCTCAAGTGCAAAAAAACACAAAAGATGAACTTACGTGCGTTGGACGTAAAATCGTTAATGAAGAAACGGATACAAGAGTCGAGTCAAAGAACCAAGCAGCCATACCAAATTGGGAGCCATTTGGGCCAAAAAAGCCGGCTAAAAGCTGACTTGCGTAGGCGATTCGCTGCCCTTTAGTTGAGTTCGGTCTTGATTTTTCACGAGCATCTCATGGTTTAAAAATTATACGTTTCTATCTCTTGTAATCGGCCAGAGAGCCTATATATACTGTTATAGATTTAATTTAAGGTTTTAAACTTCTCTTTTAGTTCATAGTTGTCTAGGATTTGAGGAGATCAAAAGTTTTGTAAGTTAATTTCTTAATTTTATGTAATGAATTTCCGTTTTATTATTTGCTTTTATTCTTATTCTATGAGTAGGTAATTTTCTCATCTAGGGTTTGATGACCCTGGATCAATGATCGGTGATTGTTCTTAACTGATTGTTTGACAACTCTATTAATTATAAAAATTAATCTTTATAAATACATCACTGATAAACTTGATAATCTCATGATTGACAACCATGAGATCTCATTAGGGGAAGGGATGTAAAAGAAGGTTTTTTTTATAGTTTAGAATTGATCTAAATAATTTAGGGTTAGTTTAAACTCGCTGATACAGTAAGGTAGACTTTTGATTGATGACTATTAAGTTTACCGAGTAGAACCTTAGATCTAATTAGTTCCTAATTAATTAATACTTAAATTTTAGGGCAATTATTCCCTCTTTGATAATTGATAGGATATTTGATATTCGTATAAATCATGTTTGCTTATGTTTTGATGGTTTATTGCGATGAACACATATTTTATTCTTTTAATCCTTTATAGGTAATCATACTAAAGGTAGAAATAAAGAAAAGAAAAGCGCTTTTAGTAATATTACCATGATTTGATTTAGAGGATTCAAAACCTTAGGTTTTTTTAATCAGTTTTTATATCTTTTAATTACTTGCTTTTAATTATTGTGTTTAATTCGTTTAATTATCTTATTCCAAAGAATTCTCTTTTAATTCGTTTAATCTAATTAGAATTCCCGTCCTCTGTGGATCAACCCACAAGTGCTACGAACGATAAACATTGCACTTTAGTATAAATTTAAGACTAAGAAAAACCACATCAGTGTTCCTAGTACTCTATGTAGATGACATACTACTCATTGGGAATAATGTAACTTTGATGACATCTGTTAAATTATGGCTTTCAGAGAAGTTCTCTATGAAAGATCTTAGTCAACCTTTCTATATTTTAGGTCTCAAATTTTATAAAGATAGAGTAATGAGAAGTATAGGATTGTCACAAGTTACTTATGTGAATAAGATCCTTAAAAGATTCAATATTCAAAATTCAAAAAAGGGATGCTTCCCGCTGGACATGAAATCTTACTTCCTAAGGAAATGTGTCCTAAAATTGAGAATGAGATTGAGTGCTTCAAAAGTATACCATGCATATGCTTTGGCAATTGATAGTTTGATATATACTATGTTGTGTACTGGACCCGACATAGCTTATGCAGTGGGCTTTGTAAGAAGGTTTCAATCCAAAGGTTTCAATCCAATCCTGGTGAGGAGCATTGGATTGCTGTAAAAAAACATATTTAAGTATTTGCGTCGAACTAAATATTATTGTTTAGTTTATGAAGCAAATAACTTGGGTATTAAGGGATATACAGATTCTGATTTTCAATCCGATCCTGATGATAGAAAGTCTACATCAGGATATGTTTATGTCATTTGTGAGGGTGCATTTAGCTGGAGAAGTGTAAAGTAAGATGTCACTGCAGATTCCACTATAGAAGCTGAATATGTAGTTGCAAGCGTAGCTGCTAAGGAGGGAATTCGGATAAATAACTTTGTCCATAAGCTTGGTGTTGTTCCTCCACATGTGTTTTATATTCCTTTGTTTTGTGACAACAGTGGAGCTATTGCTCAAGTGAAGAAACCAAGAGTATATTAGAAGTCTAAACATATAGAAAGGAAATACCATATTGTTAAAGAGATTAAGAAAAAAAACATATGGAAATTCAGAAAGTGAACACATATGACAACATTGCTGGCCCATTTACTAAACCGTTGCCTCAAAAGGTTTTTGAGAAACACTTGAATAAGATGAGAGTTAAAATTGTAGCTAAAAGATTGTGAGGACAAGTGGGAGATTGCTAGAGTAGTCATATGTGTCCTTGAACATCCATTGCAATTCATGTAATATAGTTGAATATTAATAAAGTTTTATAGTTGCACTTAATGATTTATTATGTGACTATTCTTATTTATCTATAATTTTTATAAAATCCTTAGAAATTATATTGTTAGACCATGCACTGTGATATGACCCTTGCATGGAGATATGATCTAATTATGTGATTTCTTAAATAATGTATTTAACCTACAACTGGCATAAGATAGCTAGAATGATACAGGTAATCGTGCATGACATTGACATATGGGATGTGGTGATTTGTCTCAATCACCGAGAATAGAGATTCTCCATATGTATGTCATGAGCCTATATAATGATATATGTAATACATGACCACGTTTGAATTCTCTAGGATATGTGATCTATGGAAATAGAGAATTCAAACTGTTACATAATCCTTTTGACTTGATAATATTGTAGTTTTCTATTTGTTGACAAGTAAGTTTTGATATGATGGCCAGGCTTGTCAATTAGACAAAAATAACAAACCTGAAATATTGGGCTGCTTGAATACATTTAGGAAAACTGTGGATGTCTAGAAAGGATCCAACATTCTCATATTGATGAGAATAAGTTTACTATTCAATCCCGTTAAAGCGTCAAATCCTGTATAGGTATTTTGGAAATAGTTTTTTTTTCAATATTATATTATTATTTATTTATTTTTGAAATGAATTTATTGTGTTCTTGGGCAATTGAAGATTTAGGTTTGAGCGATTAGGTGATTTTATTCTGCTCAGTTAAAAGACCAAAAGAAAAGTAACTTGATATTGGAATCGATTGTATGTAAATTAATGTTAATTATTATCTCACATTATGAAGAATTTTTATGAACAATAGGCGTGATAGGAGCTTGATTGTTAAATTAAAATTTTTAATTGATTAATTGTGAATTAATTGAGATTAACAATTAGTTCTAGATGTGAGACCCAATTGGTTCCACCGCAAAACCTTAAGGTAGAAGAGCAAACAAAAACAAAGAAGAGAAGAAATAATATAACACAATATGTTATATTCGGGAGTTTAGTCACACATTGGAAAATTAGGCAAAATGTATTGTACCATAACCCTATAAGAATGGCTATAGTAGACCATAAAAAATAAAAGAAAAAATAATTAAGAATTATTTAAACCTTCTCTTAAAATAAAAGGGTTCCTATTGGCCTAGTTTTGGTTTGTCTCCTATGCAAGGTGGTGGACCTGATTGGAGGCTTCTGCAATTGTGGTAGCTTCAAAAGATTATTATTTTGCTGACAGGTATTTAGATCTGCAAAGGTATGCCTTTTATCATTTGTATTGTTGAATTCTTGGAGATCATATGTATCGTTTTCGCTACTATACGCATATGATATCCTTCATAATTAACATTGCATTATTTAGAAATATAGATATCATGGAAGGAGCTCCATGAGGATCTCCATCATCAAATTCTCCGCAAGCTCCCTCAAAGAGATGCAATCCGAACTGGGGTTCTAGCCAAAAACCGGAAGGACTTGTGGACGCGACGTCACGGTTACATACACCGACAATGCTCAAAGTCATAGGTAGATACAGAGGCGGATAGACTCAAGATGAAGAAGCAAACACCTGCAAGCATAACCATTGGTCAATTGCTCGCAACTTCAATCTTTGGAGTTGAGAGAGTGCATGAGTTTGAGGTGAATCGTGATCATAGGTACTCATCTTAGGGTTAGGAAATTAGCTATTGCGAACATGGTATCTCCAAACTATTGTGGATGATTATTCTCATTGTACATGCTCTATATCTAAAGTTCATTCTCATATTCAATTTTTTTGGGGTTGGTTGAATCACAATTTAATTCTATTTATTTGGAAATTTGGACCAAAAATGGTTGTTAACTCCTTAATATTACCACTGCTATATGTTTTCCTAAGTCTCTTAGCGCCGTTGATCAAAGAAGTTGTGTCGATACGCAACAATAAGATGATATTGTAGGATACAATGGAAGGATGTGAAATTAAAATCGGTGCATTGTGATGTAAAGATCCTACAACATTTTAAAAAGACACATACCATTTCCAAAAGTCACATATGATTTCTGAAAGCATACATCTAGTTATTGAAGTGATCTTCCGTAAATACATACTTTTTATATATATAAATAGTTTAAAACCATATCTGGTGACCAACCGGTGGTGGTTTCGGCAACAATGATTATTATCCATACATTGTTTATGTGCATAGAAACAAAATCGACACTTGTGAGCACTCACCATACATTGTTTTTGTGCTTTTTGGGTGCTATATATAGCAAGAAAAATATTGAAAAACTGAAGAGAACAGAAAATTTCAAGATTTTTGAAATTTGCGGTTTTCTTGTGCTATATAGCATACAAAATAATCATAATGGAAGAAAAAAATATGTTTTGAAAATTTTTTGTTTGTTTGTGCCCATGCAAATTGCGAAATTTTTTAAAATCCTAAATATTTTTTATGTCTTCGAGTTTTTGCAAGCTCACACAAAAATCGCAAAAGTTTCCAAAATCTAAAAAAGTTTAATTTTCTTTGTTTTTCATTATTTTGCATGTTATATCAGAAGAAAATCAAAAAAAGTTCCAAAAATCCCTTTTTAGATTTTCAATATTATCAAGGGATAACATATAAAAATCGTGAAATTTTTAAAAATCATAAAATTTTCTGTTATATTGGGTTTTAAAATATTTTCCTTGCTATAGCACATGAAAATCGTGAAAATTTAAAAATATTCTAGATTTTTGTGTGGTTTTCAAACTTTCAAAAAAAATCTCGCTAGAATACGAAAATCGCTGAATTTTAAAAAATCTCAAAAATCTTTTTTTTCTTCGGTTTTTCAATATTTTGCATTCTATATTGCACACAAAAATCGCTTAACTTTAAAAATATTGATTTTTTGCTATGTTCTTTGATTTTTAAAATATTTTTCATGTTATATATATACCACACGAACATCGCAAAATTTCCACAAATCTCAAATTTTATTATTTTCTTATGTTTTTCAATATTTTGTATTATACCACATGCAAATCACGAACTTTTCAAAAACTTGTAATTTTCTGCTTTCTTTAGGTTCGCAATATTCTATATAGAAGCACACTACGGTCGCGATTTTTAAAAAAATCACAAATTTTCTATTTTTTTAAATTTTAATATTTTGCATGGCGTATGAAAATTGTGAAATTTTCAAAAATCTCAAATTTGCTGTCATCTTCGTTTTTTCAATACTGCTTGCTATCTAACAAACAAAAAATCATTAAGTTTCCAAATATTATATGTTTTATTCAAAATTTCAATAATTTGCATGGTGCAGCAGACGAAAATCGCGGAATTTTCAAAAATCTAAAAACGTTATGGTATCTTCAGTTTTACAATATTATTTTATATGTCCAAAATATTTTGCTTACATTGGTTTTTCTGTATCTTGCTTTATATATCACATGAAAATTTCAAATATACCAAATATTTCTTTTCACTTTAAATTTTCAATATGTTGAATTCAATATCATACGAAAATCATGAATTTTAAAAAAATCTAAAAAAATTTCTGTTTGCTTTAGTTTTTCAATATTTTACTTGTTATAGCACATAATAATTGAAAAATATTTATAAATTTAGAAAACAATTCGGTTTTTCAAAATATCAAAATTTTCTGTTTACTTTGTTTTCATTATTTTGCATGATATATCACACGAAAAATCATGAAATTTTTAAAAATATTTTATTTTTAATTTTACCTTTGGTTTTTCAATATTTTAGGGGCTATAGCAGTCAAAAAATTGCTATAATTTCAAAAGTCCCAATTTTGTGTGTTTTCGGTATTTTACTTGTTATATCATGCAAAACATAAAAAAAAACAGAAAATCTTTGCTCACAAAAATCGTGAAATTTCTAAACTCTATTTTTTTTTTGTTTTCTTCGTTTCTCAATACTTTGCATGCTGTGGCATCGACCCTCATGTTTGCTGGTTTAGCGATGATTTTTGCCATCACTTATTTATATTTCCAGCGTTCATCTTTATCAGCACCAACCACACTGCTCGTGACCTTCATTCTCTTATTAGGGTTTCTTTACGACATTGCAGGAAAGCTTTGTGTGGACACATTGGGCGGGAGCGGCTTCTATTGGCTTTTATATTGGGAATCCCTTTGCTTGATTCATTTGGTTGCCAATATATTCCCTTCTGTCTTGTATCAGCTCATGTACGGCCGTATTTCTACATCGCAATTTAAAGTTGAAGGAGATTTATACTGTATTGGCTCAGGTGTTGTTGGGACTTTACCCGTGCGCGCTTTTGTAATTTTGAAAGAAAAGGTTTTTAGAAATAGTGTGCCCGTGAGCTCGGTTTCGTTTTAAAACTTATAAACTGCAAGTACATGTCACATTGTAGCGAGCCGGCAAGTACGGATCGATCCATAAGGAATTGGTGATTTGGAGTTGTCGTTAAAGGTTCAAAGAGAAAAGAATGAGTTTTGTCACAAGAAAATACGAAAATAGAGAACACGTTAAGAAAGACGGCTGTGGCTTCGGTTCGGATGGTTGAATAGTGGCGAATTCGTCGACACTCTCTTGATCATGAGTTGTTCCGTTCTTGTGTTGGCTTCGACGTGAAGCATGGCTTGTCAAGGCGTTTGCGAAGCACAAATCATTAAGATATCGAACTTCAACGTTAGAAACGAAACGCATCCGCATTGTTCTCATTTACCGTTGTATGTCCAAGCTTGAACTATCAACACTAAGCACAAGGGTTAGCAAACATACATCAACAACAAATACACAAATTAGCACATGAGAGAAAGTGGTTTTAGTTAGCATTAAGCTTGCTAAGTGAGTTGTGATAGTATAGGATATATAAAACGAAGAAGGGTGTCAATCAATTTGTTAACAAAATACCCTATTTAACACTTAGCGATCTTAACATTAGTTGATTCTAACTTAAACATTGTAAAATGGAGACTTAGAGAGAGTATGGTATATGATGAGATTACCAAGTAACCATGAAATCAAAATACCATATCACACCAATGCCATAAAACAATCTTGAAGTTATAATCTCATTTTAAGCACATTAAACATTCATAAGAGGAGGAGGAAGGCAAACCCATTCATCTCACATCCTCACCATCACCACAACCATAAAGTTACACAAACATTACAAAATAGAAAATGAAACACAAGAGAAAGAACATACAAGAAAACATAAGAACGAAGAGTTAAAGCAAAAGAAAGTGCAAGTTCTTTATTAACAAAATCGAGGGCATGAGCTACAAGATAGATAGAAAGTTCAACCTCCTTAATGGGGCACTCAAGTGAGAGCTCAAAGAGAGAAGAAGAAGAACCTATCAAGAGTTACACACTATTCTTACTCAAAAAGCCAACCCAGAACTTAATTTGAGACCTACTATATATAGGCAACTTAATATCAAAAATTGCATATACAAGTGTACTGAATATATCACAAGGGACCCACCAAACTTGGACGAGCCCATTTGGCTCTGTCTTGGCGGCCAAGAGGAATTAATTGGCGGCCTAAGTGTGGAGTCTAGGGCCCACCTTGGTGCATTGGTCTTCTGGTCACTTGAGTATCTTCCTGTAGTTGCAATTTCTTTTAATTTACACATGGTTGAAATCTGGAGTAATGAACAGAGAAGGGATCAAGTGGGTATGTGTAGTGTTCACACTTCAAATCAATTCTTTTCCAAATACTCCACTTGCACATCTACTTGTGTATCCACTTGCAAAGCACAATGATGGTGTTTGCCCCCTCGATGATGGTTCATGCCCCCTCGGTGATGGTTCATGCCCACTCGGTGCATATGATCCAATACTTTTTCACACTTGTTTACATATGATCATGTTGGACCAAAACCAATTATTTATTGTACACAACTTAATTTGTTTGCAAAACTCAATGACTTGATCTGTTATCTGTCCCGTTTGCAATTCCGGCTAAAAACTGTCGTTTCTGTGTAAGTTGTGTTCCGTCTCTAGTGTTTTTGTTTGTATACTTATAATCTGTACTAATGAGCAGACACAAATTAGATAGCATTGTTTATTGACAAAATGATAGGAAATGAGTGGTATTAAAATGTAATAAATCGTGCCGAACAGACATTTCATGTTTAATATTATCCTCGCACTTGTTTATCCTTCATTGTCTGGATTGTTGCCGTTTTCTTCTCTTAGAGATTAGAGCTGTCATTTCGCTAAAAAAAGTTGTTTGATTATTGAGGCTGAGAATTAAGACGGTGTCTATAATATTATTGTTAGACTATGAGATATTTGTATATAACTGTATTACATATTATTGTTATTATAAATTAAATAAGTTCTGATTTATGCAGTTGAGATATGATTAGTATGTTAGATTGTTATGATTATTAGTTATCGGTTAGTTATGTTATGATTTATATATCTCTTAATAAAATTGATCGAGTTTATTGCTTTCTTATCAATTATGAGGTATAAGAATGTTTTGGTTCTTGTTGCGTTTATTGATGTTTGATAGCTGTAAGAGGCTGTTGAATGCATGTAAGCATAATGGATTACTGTAATTTCGTTTGTAATTTATATTATATATAATGTTGAGTTCAATTCAAGAGAGATTTAATTTTGACTGTTCAATTCTGCTTGGACTACTTTTTATCAAAGGTTTTTTTTAACCGAAGCCACCGGCCCTGCGTGCCCTTTTTGAAGCACTAAATAGGAGATCCCGTGTTCGATCCCAGATCACCCCACAAACTTATCTTGCGCATCACTGGGCTATGAGCCCCGCACAAAGGTTGTTTGTTTGATATGTAAAGATGCGCTCTATGTTATGAAAAAACTAGAAATTTTGGGTATGTCCACCGCGCATCAGACATGAAAATCAAGGAATCTATTTGTGAATTTATCTAATGTAAGTTGAATAACAAGATCAACTATTTTTACACAAGGCGAGCAGTTGAAAAGATAGTTACAGAATTTTAATGCAAACTAATTAGTTGTGATGATGCTCGATATCGGTGATCTTCCAGATCATGACACGTAGCAGATGATGTGTCCCAGAGCATGCAAGAAAAGACCTACAGGGGCCGATCGGACTGCTCCTATGCCCGTCCTACCGACGAGGCTGGCTCGCCTCCGAGCCCCAGCACAATTGGCCTCCTCGGCCTCACAGCTCGTTCCCGAGCTACCGCAGAAACAAGATACCTCGGCTCTCCCGCTCGTCCGCGAGCTCTCCCTCCGAGGTCATCTTCCTCGGTCTCATCGACCGACCAACAGCACCGCTTGCAGGCGTAACCGCCATCCCGTGAATCTCTCCATGCGTGAGATCTCCGCCGGCCACATCCCCAATTAATGAGCCTGTCTCGCCTTTAATGGGAGGTCCCGCTCATCACACGGACGTGACGTCGGGAGCGTAACGGCCGGCGTGATTCTCGCGCCTGCTGCACCTGCTGCCACCACTATTTAAACCCCTCTTTCAGACGGTCAAGGTAAGCAATTTCTACTCCACTAAGCCGTTACTTTGCTCGGATCTCTAGACTAACTTGATCTTTGGAGGGTCCTCGGTGGTACAACCACCCCTGGACTTCCTTACAGGTAACTCGGCAACCACAACCACATCCCATTGAAATCCACACGCTTCAGGACCGATAGGCTCCAGATCCAATCCTAGCTACTCATCGCAGCCATCAGCAGATCAACAGAAAGCAACATCTGAAGGGGATTCCACCCTCCATCAGCTGGCGCCGTCTATGGGAATCTTTGATTCCACAAAAACAAAAGTTCGCCTTCCGATCTCATTCAAATGGCCAGCGATCATCACGACGATCCAAGCACCAACCGCCGCCTCCCACTCAACGGAGGCACAGACGAGCCTCCTCCACTGAATGCCATCAACGCCCTCGCCGGCCGGATAGAACGACTCGCATCCTTCGTGGAGGCGCTCGTCCGTGTCCAAACGGCGGGGCAAAATCCCCTGGTCGCCGCTCCCCCGCCTCGGGACCAGGACCCCTACGGGGGAAGAGAAGACTCAGCTCACGTCGGCACGGCCGACTGCCGCCTCGCTGCCTCCCACGGCCGCGGATCCCCCGGGCCAGTACGTTCTGTGACCCGCTGGGCGCCCAACAGCTCGACACCAAGGTCCGTCGCTAGAGCACCCCACCCCGAGGTCTTTCGCGTTCCTGTCCCTCCTGAGCAAATGTCGGTCAGCTCGCCTGTCACCAGGCATGACCGACACACCCTCCCCCGATGGGGCCGCGCAGACGGGGCTCGTCAAGGCAGCTCAAGGGCCACCTCACCCGGGGATTTGAGGAACCTCATTGAGAGAAACCGCGGCCGAGGCCAGACGCAGGCCGCCAACAGCAGGGGCCTGGGATCAGAATGCGTCGAGTCGTCGGGGTACCATGGACGATTCGACACCCTCGAGAAGAAGATCGAGAGTCTGCATCGGGAAGGTCACCGTTCGAGCGACGGGGCTAAGTATGCCACCGACTCGCTCACAAAACTGTTCACCGAGGTGCTGCTCGCCGTCCACGTCTCCTCCCGCAATAAGCCCCCAAAGGTCTCCCTATTCGACGACAAATCTGACTCGAAGGACCACTTGGATGCGTTCACTCGGGAATGATCTTTCAATACCACTCCGATGCCGCCCACTGCCGAGCTTTCCCGGCCACTCTCATCCGTTCCAGACGAGAATGGTTCCGAGGACTCGAACCACGCTCGATCTCAACCTTTGACGAGCTAGCCACACAATTCCTCGGCCACTTCGTCGGGAACAGGCGGCAGAAGCGCACAGCCGACCACCTCTTCACGATCAAGAGCGGGGACAGGGAGACGTTCAAGGCCTACGTCACCCGTTTCTACAATGCCCTTCTCGAGGTCCCAGAGCACCGGGACGAAATGGTCATCACGGCTCTAAGGTCTGGTCTTAGGCATAAGGAGTGGTTACGCTCTTTTGCACTGGCGCAACCTAAGACCATGGCCGAGGTAAAGGCCTGGACCGAGCACGAGGTCCAGCTCGAGTCCGAGGTGAACGCAAGCCTCCCGCGAGCAGAGCAAGCTGACCAGAAAAAGAGGGCAAGGGACGAGAGAAGGGGACCGGAACGGCAAAAAGCCTTATCCCACAAAGTTCCAGGAGTACACGCCGCTTAATGTCTCCCAGACAGTGCTACTTGAGGAGGCCAAGGGTGAAGGGTTCTTCAAGTTCCCCCCGATCCCACGCTCGGCTTCAAAGTGAACCCGGGGACCCTACTGCGGCTTTCATAGGTCGCTGGGCCACTCAACGGAGAGCTGCAAACAACTCCGAGACTATATTGAAGAGCTCATCCGTTCGGGGCGCCTCGCAGCGTACCTGAGGGACAAGCGGCAAGCTGAATGCGAGCAGGAGCAGCGTCCCCTTCCAGCCGAGCAGACCATCGGCCAAATCATGGTAGTGTCAGCGGAGCATGCATCTGGTACCCCGAAGCTCGGTACCCCGTGCCGAGCACAGATACCAACAAACGTATGGGGGGCTCAAGCTGCATGAATAAATGCATCTACTAGCATGTATTTTCTTTTCAAATCAATGTACCATCTTCCTAAGATCTTTTGTTTATACAATAAAAGGATCGGTAGAGCATTGCGGAAAAGAAAAAAGAATCTTGTTCATTCAGAAGGTATTATAGGCTCCTCAGCCATACCTAAAAAAAAATTACAGCAGTGGGGGAATGGGGTGCAGAGAGCACTGCTCGTGGTACTCTGAGCATATCTCCTCCAGCCGAGCCCTCGCAGCGTCTAACCTCTGCCTCTGATCCCCCCCGCGAGCTTCAGCGTCGAGCCTCAACTGGTAGCACTCACGGACGAGCGCTTCCGAGTGGTTTAGCCAGCCCGCGGAGATCAGGCCGAAGCGCCTCAGAGACCTTAGCTTGCCTATGGCCTCGTCGAACAGCATTTCGGATAAGGGGTTGTAAAGCCCCGGCGACACCTTTCAGATGGAGTACATCAACAGCTGTAGGAGGGAGGACCGCCGGGGGAGTAATCGGCCGAAGTGGTCCTCGATCCTGCCGATTACCAACTGCACCGTATCCTTAGTGCAATACGGATCATAGAGGTAGACATCCTCGAAGCTTACGATGTCTTCGATGGTGAAAGGGAAGTCCTGCATTTTTGCGTTTCGGGTGTGAGGAGGAAGCAAACAGTTACTCCCTCCGTTTTATAGACAACGACGCCTGGGAGTCCAACAGTCGCCGTTTCACCCCCGACACAGGCGCCACGCGGCAAGCGTCGCGCCTCCCCATGCGAAACCGAAACGACGCGACTCCAGCGGTTCGCCTTCACAGCGCCCTCACGACAAGTATCCCCACGACTGTCCCACTCCTCGGTGCTCACCTTGGGAAGGTTGGACAGAACCTTACCAAGTGGCAACCGAGCAGCTACACTGCTCGGTCCTTCCTCATGGAGCTAAGCCCTTAACAAGAGGCAGCTGAGCCGCTACCCTGCTCAGCTATCCCTGGATGGTAGCTCCCCTACCCCACGGCGCCAGGGATCAAAGACCTCACAAATAGGCAGCCCGGCAGCTACCATGCCCGGCTATCCCTGGCTGGTAGCTTCCCTACCCTACGGCGCCAGGGATCAAATCCATCGCTAAGAGGCAGCCCTGCAGCTACCCTGCTCGGCTATCCCTGGCTGGTAGCTTCCCTACCCCATGACGCCAGGGATCAAAGCCCTCATAAAGAGGAAGCCCGGCAGCTACCCTGCCCGGCTATCCCTGGCTGGTAGCTTTCCTACCCCACGACGCTAGGGATCAAAGCCCTCGCCAAAAGGCACCGGGCAGCAACCCTATTCGGCCATCCTTAAGGACCCAAAAGCCCTCGAAAGAGGCAACCGTTTAGCATGAACCGTGCTCGGTTATCCCTGGAAGAACGCCAGAGATCAAAGCCCTCGCAAAGAGGCACCAGGCGGCAACCCCGCCCGGGCATCCTTAGTAGGCCAATCACGGCCCCTCCCGCGCTAAGGATGAAAAGCCCTAGAAAGAGGCAACCGCTTAGCACGACCCGTGCTCGGTTATCCCTGGCAGAACGCCGGAGATCAAAGCCCTCACCAAGAGGCACCGGGCGGCAATCCTGCTCGAGCATCCTTAAGGATCAAAGCCCTCGCCAAGAGGCACCGAGAAGCTACCCTGCTCGGCACCATCCTTAGCAGGCCTCTTACGGCCACTCCAACGTCAAAGATCAAAGCCCTCGTCAAGAGGAACCGAGCAGCTACCCTGCTCGGCACCATCCTTAGCAGGCCTTTCACGGCCCCTCCCGCGCTAAGGATCAAAACCCTCGCCAAGAGGCACCGAGCAACTACCCTGCTCGGCCATCCTTAGCAGGCCCCTTACACCCTCCTCCCTCCCCCCTCCCCGCACTAACGATCAAAGCCCTCGCCCAGAGGCACCGAGCAGCTACCATGCTCGGCACCATGCTCAGTTGGACAATTACGGCCCCACCAACAACTAAGAAACGTGACCTCACCGAGGGGCATCCGGTCTACCTACGTCTGAGCGATCTCCACCTCGATTTCGGAGCCATGGAGATACCGTCTTACCGCCTGTCTTGGAACACTTGGGAAGTGAGCGGATTCAAGTCGACGCGTAGTCGCCAGACAAAGAGACGATACAACACAAAGACAGTCCTATGCAGATACAAGTGTTCACGCAACAGGAAGAAAAAAACGCGTGCAAACATGACTGCAAGAAGAATACCTTTATTCACAAAGTTAAAGCTTTTACAAGGTATTGTAGGATCCCCAGCCTTACAAAACTCCCGGAGGCCTACAAAACTCCCAAGGAAACAAATAAAAAGAAAAAGAAACAAAAAGACGAAGGGCCTCAGGCCTCAGGGCCGGGCGCATCCTCGGGAAGCCCAGCGCCCGCCGCAGGGCCTCTGCGTTGCCCTCACCGGGTATTTCCTCCTCGGCCTCGCCCCCGAGGTCCTCCCCCTTCTCCTCGTCCCCGCGAGGATATTCGGCTCGGAGATCCTGGTCAGCGCACTCCGGCATCCGAGCCTTGACGGCGTTGAGGGCCTCATGCCATATGGCGGTAGTGGCCGAGGCTAGGACGGTGTAAAATTCTTCCGATTTCTGGAAGTTCTCCACTACTTTTGCCGCCAAGAGGTCATCTCGTTTCGCCGCCTCTATCACCGCCCCCAGCTCTTTCCGGAGGGTGCTCACCGACTTCTTCATGGTGCCGACGAGCGCCTTGGAGTCCTGAAGCTTGGACTCGACAGCCTGAGCGGCTTTACGGAGCCTGGCAGCCTCCTGCTTCACCGCCGCCACTTCCTGCTTCCTGGCCGCCGCCTCCTGCTTCGCGGCCACTAGCTCCTTCTTCCCGGCCACCACCTCGGCCTCGAGAGCGGCGACCCTCGCCGTCGCCGCTTCCAGCGCCCGCCTCGAGCTCTCCCTCAGCGAGGAGGACTCGCCCGCGGCTCGGACCGCCGGGCCTATCTCCTCCTCCTCCATCCGGACAGCAAGAGAGACGTGGTGGAGGACCTGGGGAAACAAGAAACGGGTCAGAAAGAAGAAGGATCACCAAGTCTTACGAAAGATGAAACGAGCAAAGTACGAGCACTAACCTGCATGGCCTCTTGGGCGATGGACGCCAGTTGCCCCTTCAGACTTCCCCCGGGGACCCTTCCCCCGGCCGACCTCTCCATGTCGTGCAGAAGGCTGTCGGTGACGGAGAGCCCCGAGGGTACCTCAAAGAGGAGCTCCCCATCGTCCACCAAGATCAGGGAGGTCGGGTCCTGCGGGGCTGCGAGGGGGAACCTCTTGAGAGCCGGCGGCGGCGGACTGGTCTCCGCCTCCGAGGCTGGGGCTTCCTGCCCCCGAGCCCTCTTTCGGGTCGGCGCCCTGCTGGACTCCGGGGCCCAATCCGCGCTCGAGCGCTGGTGCTGGACGGCTGCCGGAGGAGCCGGGGTTGGCACCTGACGGAAAGAGCTGGCCCCTCCAGCCCTCGACCCCTTCTTCGGCTTACACATAGTTGCTCGAAGGTGGCTCAAATCCATGGGTTCTGCACAAGACAAGATAAAATGGGGTCAACGACACAAGCAAAAATCAAAATAAATACAAGTCTAACTTACCGACGAACTGAGCAGGGCTGAGCTCGGCCCAACTAAGGGCCCACTCAGAAAGCAGCACATCAACCCGAGGAATGGGCTCCCACGCCGCCACTCTCACCGCGTCGGGGTCGTTGGACAGGCTTCCATGCCAGCACCTATCCCTAGACCACTGGATGGGCACGGGCCAGTCCTCGCCTTCTGGCGTCCCGATAAAGAAAAACTTCTTCTTCCAGTCGTGGATCGAAGAATGCAAGACGATGACTCGCGACCCGGGTGCACTCCCCCGACGTTTCCTAAAGGAGAGATAGACCCACCTCGGGTAGCCCGCGTGAGAGCCGGGGTGACTTTTGTATATGAAAGAGGAGGCAAGGATGGACAGACCGAAATGGACCATCTACAATTTCAAGCGGACCAGAAACCCAAGGAGAATCCTCCAGGAGTTCGGCACTAACTGGCCCGGGGCTAACCTGAAGTAAGACAACGCTGCAGCGACCTCGGGAGAGAAGGGTAGGCGCATTCCGGCCCAAAAGTATTCCAGGTACAGGGCAATCTCTTTACCTCGCACCTGATCTGCCATCTCTCCTTCCTTGGCCAAACACAGAGTATAGCCGGGAGGGATATGTGAGCGGGCCCGAGCGGTGGCAAGATCCCCCTCGTACCTCAACAAGGAAGGCACACCAGGGGCATCCGCCACCTCCACTTGGGGATCCGCCCCTGACACACAACCACGGGGAGAGGATCTGACCCCTGCTCCCCGGGAAGACTCCGACTCGGCGGAAGAATCCCTAGAATCTATCCCTACAACATCTACAGACTCCCCAGAAGAAGACATCTAACCTGATCGAGAAGTCCTCGGTAACGCGGAGATCCGACCAAAGAAGAGAGCACCGAGCTTATGAGATGAAAGATGAGGAAAATATGAAGAGAGATGGACCCTGAAGAGGGCCCACCTCTACCTATAGCCTCCGGCGCCCCCATCCAACGGCGACCGTCGATTCCCGCCAAAAAAAACCCTTCACATTCGACGACCCAGATCACTCCACCTGGCGCGTGCGTATTGGACATCATCCCATCAGACGCCAGAGACCTACAGCCCATCGCATCCGCCAACTAACGCTCGACACGTTGGCCGCCGCTTCGTCAAAAGTGCGCACGATCCGGCGCCTCTCTTCAATGCAGAAGATCTCGCCCTGATTCGCTGGTGTCATCCAGAAAAAGACAACGGATTGCCCGGAGACACGCCCGACGATATTTTCGGAAGAGAGCTCACCTCGGGTGACCCGGCAGACCACTCTCGACTCAACCCGTCAGCTAGTCGGGACGAGAGTGGGGGGCTAATGATGATGCTCGATATCGGTGATCTCCCAGATCATGACACGTGGCAGATGACGTGTCCCAGAGCATGCAAGAAAGAACCTACAGGGGACGATCGGACTTCTCCTATGCCCGTCCTACAGACGAGGCTGGCTCGCCTCCGAGCCCCAGCACAATTGGCCACCTCGGCCTCACAGCTCGTTCCCGAGCTACCGCAGAAACAAGATACCTCGGCTCTCCCGCTCGTCCGCGAGCTCTCCCGCCGAGGTCATCTTTCTCGGTCTCATCGACCGACCGACAGCACCGCTTGTAGGCATAACCGTCATCCCGCGAATCTCGCCATGCACGAGATCTCCGCCGGCCACATCCCACATTCCACACCACCACGATCCCCCATTAACGATCCTGTCTCGCCATTAATGGGAGGTCCTGCTCATCACGCGGGCGTGACGTCGGGAGCGTAACGGCCGGCGTGATTCTCATGCCTGCTGCACCTGCTGCCACCACTATTTAAACCTCTCTTTCAGACGGTCAAGATAAGCAATTTCTACTCCACTAAGCCGTTACTATGCTCAGATCTCTAGACTAACTTGATCGTCGGAGGGTCCTCGGTGGTACAACCATCCCGGGACTTCCTTGCAGGTAACTCGGCAACCACAACCACAGCCCATTGAGATCCACATGCTTCAGGAGCGACAGCCTCCAGATCCAATCCTAGCCACTCATCGCAGCCATCTGCAGATCAACGGAAAGCAACATCTGAAGGAGATTCCACCCTCCATCAAGTTGCAAAAAAATTCATGTTCAAGTGTTATACGATCGAATAAGGCTAGGAAATATGCTTTATTATCTTTTTTTATTTAATTAACATACATTAATACTGAAATGGCCGCGGCCCCGGAAACCCTTAACAGCTTGACTATTTCATGTAATCGGAAAACGGTATTTGCTCTTTATAAAGATGTTAATGTGACCCAGGCTTGTCGCTGAATTTCTTAATCTCAAAGTGCAACATATATTCCTAAGTATATCCGTTCTAGCTATTCCATAAACACTAAAAGCGGCTTCAGGTCTGCTCGGTTCGGGTACATGCTCCATAAGCCTGTCCACCTGATCCATTTACAACTTTAGATGCATGGAACATTTAGGTGTTGTACCTATCTCTTGCCAACCTTTTTACAGAAAGCCTTCCTTAAATATGTTTACAAAAATGACTGGTGCAATGTATATTTTTATTTATGATTAATAGAATCAAAATGCCATTTCATCCTATTAATTAAAATTGTTGGAATCCAGTCACACATGAAAGTTATATACATTGAATAGTAATTCCTTTACATACTTTGCTTTACAGATACATTCTCCATTCCCAAAATCAATTAATTCATATGGAACCATATTATGTATATATGGCAGGCTTTAATATCATTAACTCTCTTGATAAACTTAGTGATTTCTAGATTCATTGCATGCTAATGAATGTTAGGCCTATAAAAGATGTCGTGACAATTTCTTTTCTCCCAACTCTATGAAAATAATTTGGCTTATGAAATTCCCGATACTAAATAAGCCTTGGTTTCTCTTTCATGGCGATTCCATGAATACAAACAGATATTGTAGAGGCTCAAAGACGTATACATCCAATGTAAGTGTTATGTTTAAATTTTTTTTTCTTTCTTTTATTAGACTGTTTAGTACATATACTAATTTAGCTTCGACTTAATCTTCTCATAATCTAAATTTTCCCATCAAAATTGTGCGAATATGAGCAAATATATGGAAGTTTGACTTTTTACCGGTGCCTGACAATCCGATTTAAACCATCTTAGTATTGTATCTAAAATCTGAAACACATTGGCACTATCTATATTATGCAGTATATAGTATCATATTTTCTTATGTTTAAAGAAAAATAGTCGGGCATAATTTCGTAGTATGATTTTTAAAAGAACAATTTCATATAAGTTAAAATGCAAGGTGTTTCCTGATTTAAAATCAGGAAAGCTTCTGGGAAAAGCTTCAGAGGAGAGTCACGTGCTTACACGTGACTAGCGGTCACGTGTTGGCACGTGACACCTAAAAAGCATCATCAAGTCGAGTTCAGTCTCCTGACTACGCTGAAGAAAATGGGCTTCAGAAAGAGTCACGTGCCCCCACGTGACCAGGGTCACGTGGCGACACGTGACATTTAAATGCAAGCGTCGAAGACACACAAGTTCTCTGATCAAGTCAAGAAAAAAGGCTTCAGAAGAGGTCACGTGCTTCCACGTGACCAGGGTCACGTGTTGGCACGTGACGTTCAAGACAGCAGACTCGTCCTCCAGACGAATCAAGGAAGGAGAGTTCAAACAAGGGTCACGTGCTCCCACGTGACCAGGAGTCACGTGGTGACACGTGACGCTTAAGCAACGATCAGAAGACAGAGCGAAAAAGAAAGGAAAAGGCTCATTCCAAAGGGGGTCACGTGCTCACACGTGACCATGGGTCACGTGGTCACACGTGACCGGCTTTCAAAGCCCTTTTTGTCAACAGAATTAAATTCTGAGAGAAATGCAAATCTTTCCAAAGGAACGCAACTATATGGAACCAATCAAATTAAAGGTTCAGATGTGATGAAATATCACCTATCTATGGAAAATCTCGGGTTTGGAAAGATTTCCCCTCTAAATCTAACCAAAATAACAAAGGAAAATCTTTGGATTTAAAATCCAATGGTGAATAAAATTCACCTAATAATCCAAAGGCCCAAAATGAATGATGAATGCAAATCAAATCTCAATGAAGATTCGTCAAAAAAAAACTGATTGATTCGGCTGCTTCTCCTATAAATAGGAGCCAAGAGATACAAAAAAGGGGAGAGATACATAGACGCGCAGAGAAGAAAAGAGAAAAGGAGAAGAGCTTTGATACTTTGAAAAGACTCAGATCTTCTGCAAAAACCCTAGGTAAGAAGGGGAAAGACGTTTGAAAGAAAGAGAATTTAATTCTCAACAGAGTTTAACTCTGATATGTAAAAACAGAAGAACATATTTCTTCTCTCTTTGATGGAGGATCTGCAAAGTGCACATCTCCCCTTAAGATTGAGAATTTAATTCTCAATGGGTTGAGATCCTGCCATGCAGATCCAAAATATAGAGGAGGAGTGCAAGCTCGAGAATTTAATTCTCACAGAACTATAGGAATTTAATTCCTCCAAAATAAAATTAGGGCTCGACCCTATATCATGGGAATTTAATTCCTTCAGAACTAAAAAGAAACAGGGTTTAACCCTAATTAAAAAACCTAGTTCAGTTGAAACATCGGGAATTTAATTCCCTTAATCATAATTTAACAGAGGATGGAGGTTTAAACTCCTTAAAAACTTTTATTAGGGTTTAACCCTATTCAGCCCTTCACATAGATGAGGAATTTAATTCCTACAGAAAATTCAGAGTTAAACTCTGTTCCAGAAAAACAAAGTCTTCGAAAGGAAGTAGGAATTTAATTCCTCTGAAAATCTACAGCTCGAGGAATTTAATTCCTGAAAAAGATTAACAAAGCCTCTAAACAAAATACATGAAGGCAGGGTCACGTGCCACCACGTGACCCCCCCAAGAGGTCCACAGAAAGCCCCCTTGAGGCAGCACCCCACGTGACTCACGTGACCCTTGGCAGAAGCTCTAATACATAGGCATTTGAATGCCCATCACGTGATGGCACGTGATGCTCTGAAAGACGCAATAACTTCAGCAGAACAAATGAAGGGAGGGCGCTCTCACGTGCCGCCGCGTGACCCCTCTCGAACCCAGTGTTAAAACACTGTTGGGTTTTAGCATTCAACGCTGATTAAAAAGCTTTATTTGCAGTGTTCAACACTGATCTGTTTTAGTGTTTAACACTAATGCCTTATTGCTGGTGTTTAACACCAATTATCTCTTAGTGTTGAACACTAACTTATCAACCTCGTTCCCAGTGTTCAACACTGATTGCTCTGAAGTGTTTAACACTAGGCTTTGGCCCAATTGGCTAAAGGGATAGAGGCAAAGCCTCTCCCTCAATGGACCAACAAGAAACCAATATTCCAGACCTGACTGGACTTAGCCCAAGCTGGCCATAAGTCCTCAATTCATGATTAACTGGGCCAGTGGGCTCATAACATAATTAATGGGTCTTAATCCCAAATTGGGCCAAGGACTATTTAAGCCACCCCGGTTCTAGGGTACATCTCTTCACTCCTTTGATACTTGGCATTGTAATCCCTCAATGTCTTCAAAGAGGTGACGGGTCCCGACGACCACACATTGACATGGACTGTGGGGTCCTTAAACCCATGCCTAATGCAAAATTCCTGGTCACGTGGAACGCGGATAACGTCACTCTTTGACCCCGCGGAAAACGTCCAGAGCGGAGCCTAGTCCTCGCCGAACACGACAATGAACCCGTGTGAAGCATCTAGTGCAAAATTCCTGGTTACGTGGAACGTGGATAACGTCACTCTTTGACCCCACGGAAAACGCCCAGAGCGGAGCCTGGTCCTCGCCAAGCATGGCAGTGAACCCGTGTGAAGCATCCAGAGCACATACCGGACTGTGGAGTCCTTAAACCCATGGACTATGACGTCCTTAACCTTGACCGAGATGTCTTAAAACTAAAAATGGACTGCAATGTCCTTAAACTACCCATGGACCGCAATGTCCTTAAACTACCCATGGACCGCAATGTCCTTAAACTACCCACGGACCGCAATGTCCTTAAACCAGAACAATAGAGCCCCTATATGCTCTTTTGTCGGATCTAAACGGTCCCGTTTAAGTTGATCTTAGCCTCAAAGATGGCTAACGAATCCTTAAACCTTCAAGCAGATTGGACTACGAATCCCCCCAATTAACTCTGGCTCGAGGGTACATCTCTGAACCCCTCTGACACCCGTCGTTGTAATCCTTCAACGTCGTCAGAGAGGTGACGGGTCCCGACGGCCACACACATACGATGGACCACTATGTCCCTAAAACGCTCTTTTGTCGGATCCAAACGATCCTGTTAAGTTAATCTTAGTCTCAAATTGGACTAACGTATCCTTAACAAACGTTTGAGTTGATCTTAGTCTCAAGCATGGCTAACGTATCCTCAAACCAAACCCCCAAACCCAAATCTAAGATAACCCGGATTTGGACTAGCCCACGCCCTACGGGCGACGACATAACTCGGTCTCCGTAAACGATCCACGGGCAACAAAACATAAAGCAAAAACACACGACACGAAGTGACCATCTGGAGAAGGAGAAAGTTGTTACCGCGATGCGGTAGCGTAATTAACTGCAGGGGCTTGCGCCTGCAGGGAAGAGCGTCCCCACAATCAAAAACCCCTCAAACGAGGGGGAATCTGACGAAGTCTGCTACATCGGACGCATCCGTCTAAACCTCCGATAAATGGCGCCATGGATCGACTTGGCATCTTCGGAGAGGTGGACGGATAGCACTTATTGGCATCTGCCCCGAACCTCAGGCGAGACGGCCCGACGTCCCGCGTGTCCGTTCGGAAGGGAACAGATTCTGGCACGCCCGGTGGGACTTTTTTCTCTTTCCACTCCACACTTCGTGTGTCGTGATTCGCGAACCAATCGCGGTTCGCTAATGATTGCCCTTGGGTTTCAAGATACTAAGAATTGGCGTCTTGCCTATTGCAGAAAACAAAGGATCGATGGCTGCTACTTCCGCGAAGTCCTTCAACTGCTCAAACTGCAATTGCGACCAACGCTCTACCTCGCCAGGAGGTATAGCCTATGGACCCCAAGCTGCTTCGTTGTTCACAATGCCGGTGGACCAAGTGACTCAAGCCACTACCGGATTGTTCTTTGGGACTATGCTCCCCCCATCAAGCTTCGTAGCGCCGGTGCTGACAAAGGAAACTCTCAGGAAGTCGGTCTTTGATCGTCTTACCCCTGCCGCGGCTCCTCTCAACAAGTCGCCCAACGTCAACGCCTCGGTCTTCTCGAGATTGGGCCAGAAATCTTGCGAACTCATCATGGGGCCTACAATCTCAGAGAAGGCTGCTTCTAAGAAAGCGGCCGCTCCTGCCTCCGAAATCGCCAAGGCGGTTTCCCCGGTCAAGAAATCGATCTTCACAAGATTAACAGCTTCGACTCCCGCTCCCGCTGCGCAAAGGATATCGGTCTTTGACAGGCTGACACCAACAACGACCCTCCACACACACAGGGGGCAAGACGAAACCATTCTTATATCTGACTCTACGCCGTCTGCTCGACGCGCTCGACGTCGTCATTGGCGCCGAATAAGGAAGGCTGGGGGCAACTCCCCCTCTGGATTGACTCCACCAGCCCCGGTGGTAGAAGTTAATGCTGCTGTTCCAACTGGGAACAGCTTCGAAATGCTAAACAAGGTGCGAAGAAATTCTCCTACTGCAGTGCTGAAGAGGTCTCCTCCCCCATTAAAGAAGGTTGCGGAAGTAGAACCAGGACAACCCCAATCTCCTCAACGGCTGTCTTCCAAAATCTATAAGGTTTGGCGACAGGCCCGAGACTCGATCATCGATCCAAACTCCTCCCGCCAGCACAAAAAGCTGAAAATCCAACCGGAAGCTGGCCACCAGGCTGAACCCCGAAAGGCTGTCGGGACGCCCACCTCAACGGCCCCCTCGACCTCCATGGCTCATAAAAGGAGGAGGCTAGAGAAGACCCCCAACGTGCAACGACGGCTAAAAGCACTGAGCCCAGACGCCCTAAGTCTGGGGGCATGATGGTCCACACCGTATACATGGCCTCTGGAAAAGAGGAGAGCCGCACTTCTACGGGCCACCGACCGCTGACCCGATCCGTGACGAAAGCCCAGGAACAACAACAAAAGTTGCAGGAAATGATGAGTGCTATGGCTGCACTTACCGGGCCAAAAGAAAGCCCAGAAACGTCCTCAGACGCGCGCCGGGAGGAGGAAACCGACGCTGAGTTCCTTCGCCGGACATTGGAGAAAAAGGACAAAGAGGCTGCTGAACAAGCGGCTAATATACAGCGCATAGGCCTTCTCTTCCAAGATATGATAGGAATGATGATCCAACAGGACCTACCCGCTGAAGATCCCCCAATCGTTCTGGAAGACGACCGAGGAGAAACGTCAAATCCACCACCAGCCCTCTCTACGGCCAGGGAGGAGACGATCTCTAAAGCTGACTTGGCCGACTACATAGCCCAGCAAATCCGGGTCTATCATGCGACTGAGGCAGCTGGTCAAGTCGTGAAAACGGCGCGGCCGTATCCAAGCGGGTACGATCAAATTAAATACCCGCAAGGCTATACGATACCGAAATTCCATGTGTATAAGGGGACAGGCAATCCTCATCAACACGTCGCCCAGTTCCGGGCCCTCTGCGGTAACACCGGCGGTGACGATAAACTGTTGCTCCGCCAGTTCGTGGGCAGCTTATCAGAAACAGCGTTCGAATGGTATTCGGAACTCCTGAACGATTCTATCAAAACGTTCGCTGAAATGGAGTTGTTATTCACTCAGCGATTCGCAAGTGCCAGCGAACGCACTCCGATAACTGCTTTGATTAACGCCAGGGTAAAACCAGGCGAAACCTGGGTCCAGTATGCTATACGCTGGCGGAATTTGTGGTCGAGATGCGAGCAACGCATTGAGGAAGCACCTGCGGTGGGCATGTTCGTGGGAACTCTAGACCCTCACGCAACTATCTCCCAGTTTATGATGTTCTTTAAGCCAACCACATTTCAGGCTCTGATCGACAAGTTGGCTCAGATGGACCAGATGGGTCATAGACCACCTGCCCCGAAGCCAGAACCTCGGAATGACAAGGGTAAAGGAAGGGCAACTTTTGTCGCGAATGCCCAACAGCAACCTGACGCCCCGAAATCGGCAGATCAATTGGAAGAGAGACGCCGATATTATAATGAAAAGATGAAGCGTCCCTACTCGTTCCCGCGAGACAAGACGAAACGGATATTTGAGCTGGCAATACGCAACGGACTTATAAACCTACCAAATCCAAGGCGACCGCCACAACCCACCGAGGTGAATAACCCTAACTACTGCCCTTACCATCAAACGGTAAGTCATCCGATTGAAGATTGCTTCGTCTTCAAAGGATGGATTGAAGATCAATACCTCCAGGGGAGGTTTGTACTGTCCGAAAAGTGGAAGGTGAACCCACCACAACCGCATACTCCTAAGAAAGCAGATACACCGGGGGCAACCTGCTCCTTTATTGAAGAAGCTCCATGGGAAGTCGTACTATCAACTAAAACCAAAAGGATGCTGAGAGACCTTCATGCGTGCCCCGCAATCGAATGGAAGGATCCTCTTGAACCTCAAATTATCGAAAGGATGTTGAGGCCCTGCCCAACTATGAAGACTCATGATAAAGATCCAAATACTCACGCCCAGCCGTCAAAAACATCGAAGAAAAAGAAGAAGAAATCCAAGAAGCCCGCGAGGCTTGGAGACGAGCGCACGAAATTGCAGAAGCAAATCGACGCGCTGGAAGAATATAATCAGAAGGCGCGAACTCCTGTCACACTGCGAGAATTCCTCGACCACACCTTTCAAGACGAAGATGATGAAGAGAGCTCATCGGATGAATCCGAAGAGTATGTGGCAAGTTGTAACGTAATCTCCCACTCGCTTACCGATGACGAGAAAGCTCCTGACACTAAGAAGCTGGAGGCAGAGCCCGAACCAGAGCGTGCGAGGCTGACAACTGATATGATCAATGCCTTCCTAGACGAGATTCGTCTAAAAAGTAAAGCGGATCAGGAGCGTGAGATGGCAGCATCAGAAGGAACCAAATGCGGGCAACTGAACGAAAGAGTTGAGCTACCCCTGCCAGAACGAAAGGCGTCCGAAATGGACAAGAAGATATTCAAGACAAGGAAAAGGTTTGCCAAAGCCATGTCAATGGGAATGAAGCTACCACCTTCGGAAGGAAATAGGCACGATGGGGCGGAGAGGCACCCTGACTATTGCGCATATCATCGGAAAATCTCACACCCCACAGAGGAGTGCGACGCCTTTAAGATATGGTGGCAAGGATATGTTGCTCGTCGGCAACATTTTAAGCGCATGAAACGCAAGAGCCGTCGGGAGCGAAGAAGTACTGTCGAAGAGCGCAACAGAACTACTGGCAGCTGTGACATGGTTAACGTCGGGGGGTCACAAGTTCTCACCTTTGGGAGCGACTCTGATGAAGAAATGACTCTGGGCCCTCTCTTTAAAGAATCCGTGTTAGGGAAATAGGAGGAATCAGAAGCCTGCGAGAACATTCAGCTGCGCAATCGCACACTCCCAGAAAAGAATCTCGGGCCCGTGAGCAGAAAAGATAAGGGAAAGGACAAGGTCACTGAAGATATCACTTTAGATGACCAAGTCACGAAAGAGCTAACTACCAAAGATCCTCCCAAAAAGGGTAAGGTGGACTATAACATCCTCGCGCACTTAAGGAAGCTACCTTCTCAGCTTAGCATTCTCGATGCCCTCTTATTATCAAAAGAAGCGCGAGACTCACTCATTAAAGCGTTGCAAGAACCTGAACAATTCCAAACCTTCCTCGCCACTGAAAGGATGAAGGATGAACTCGAGGAAGTGCACACGGCCGACATCACTTTCGGCGATGAAGACCTCCTTCTCGGGACGTGCGACCACAACCGTCCCCTATATGTCTCCGGATACTGCCATGACATCAAGATAGGCAAAATCCTGGTGGATAATGGATCCTCCGTCAATCTCCTTAATGTCCGGGTGTTGAAGGAAATCTGCATGAGTGTGCAACATCTCGCTCGTGACAAAATTACTATCTCCGGTTTCGATTCACAATCGTCACGGACTCTCGGATCTGTGATACTAACATTACGCTTTGGACTTCTCGTCACAGACATCAAATTTCATGTCATTGACGCCAAAACTTGCTACAACGCCTTGCTCGGTCGTCCTTGGCTACACGAATACAACATCGTCCCTTCTACACAACACCAGTGTATGAAGTACTTTAAGGATGGTTTCGAGTATACCGTAACAGGAGAGTTGAATCCATTCTCCGTGAACGAAGTCCGCAAATACGAAGATGCGAAGTACTTTTTGCCAGATTTCGAGGAAACAGAAAGGTGTCACGACCCGGAGAACAAAGCCGCTGCCACCATTTCCTGTTTTCGGAAGCGATACCGAAGAAGAGGAAGAGATAGTCTATACAGGGCCATCTCAGCGTAACAACCTAGGGACGCCCGCCCCCATACTGGTCTTCGGAAGTGATTCAGAGGATGAGGTCAATGCCGTATTCTCCAATCGGCTTTCAATGCAAGCACCCCTTAGCGATGGCCATAGTTTGCAAATCACCATGGTACCGTGGGAACACTACAAGGATCTCGACACGCTTCAAGCTCACAGTGTGCAGGACCTGCAAACGTTTTACGTCCCTCCCAGGCGTAGGGGTGAGAAGGTGATCCTATTCTACCGATCCTCAGAGTCGAAAATAGAGAAAGAGATCTGGCATGGCGCAGATGCTACATGCGACAGACTCCAACCCATCCGTCTGCCCAGATACTATACAAATGGATTAAAGAATCTATTGAAGCGCCAAGGAGTACCCTTAAAACAAACTGTTCGACAGGCTCGGTTCTACAACAGGATCTGGGATGTCCCTGGAACCCAACGCAAATTGCCCAACGGGAAAATGGAGACACTTGGGCTTGGATACGCGAGAACCGGAAAACGAGAGCGGGCCCACAGCAGCTACGCTATATATACCTTTGATGAAGAAGAGGATGCCCTGTCAGGAGATGCCGATCCCTCATCAAAACCAGACCCTGCGATTGAAGCGCCGAGTCCGTCGTCTGAACAACGAACGGACAAGCCTATCAGGAAAATGGGTCAGAAAGCTCGGGAAGACCACAACCGCGAGATGGCCATCTACGAGAAGGCCAAGATGCAACGTCTTTTTCAACAGGCTTCAAAAGACAAAGATACTCACCCTTGTCAGTCCGTTGTACGGAAGGCCCGACGCAGAGACGGAAATAAATTAAGAAGCGGGAAGAGGAGCCGACAACAACGACGCAGGATTAGAGGGTTACGGGTACTGCGCGGCTCGGATTCGTCTCTCATAGAGAAGATGAGTCGAGCGTATTCCTTCCCCCGAGACAAGACGGAGAAGTTACTCAAGCTCGCTTTAAAACATCAAATGATCGCGCTTCCAGAGTCTAGACACCCTGAGCAAGCTAACAAGGCTTCTCGTTTGAGCTATTGCTCTTATCACCGAGCCATAGGACATCCTACCGAAGACTGCTTCACCTTCAAGAACTGGGTCGAGGACCAGTACCAACGGGGCAGATTCGCTTTATCCAACAGCTGGAGGGTAACGCCGCCACAAAAGCATAAACCCAAGGCCGCAAGAGTAGAACCGGATCCACCTCAGTCCTGGGAGCGGATTCGCACTTATTATACGATTACGATATTAAAAGAAGAGCCCGAGAACATAGATGACCTTCCCCGGTGCTTTGAAAACAGCGATAATGAGGTGATCTCAGAATTTCCGCCCGCTCCGAAAGAACTGGAAGACGGTATACATACTACTGCAGATAACCTCAGGAAGATTGAGTTGGGATCGGCGGATGACCCGCGACCGACATTCGTCAGCGAACTACTCTCTGAAGAAAAGGTGGCCGCGTTAAAAAACGTGCTACTACGGCATAAAGACTGCTTCGCGTGGAGCTACTCCGAGATGCCAGGGTTAGATCCGGAGATTGCTGTGCATAAATTAGCAATATCCCCGGATATCAAGCCAGTCAAGCAGGCGCCAAGAAGGATGCGACTCGAGCTTGAGATGAGCATCAACGCCGAAGTCAAGAAGCTGATAGATTCTGGGTTTATCCAAGAAGTCCAATATCCCGATTGGATCGCCAATATCGTCCCGGTAATGAAGAAGAATGGGACGGTACGCATATGCGTAGATTTCAGGGATCTCAATAAAGCCTGTCCAAAGGACGATTTCCCAGTACCAGTAACCGAGCTAATGATAGATAACACGTCCACTCACGAGGTTTTCTCCTTTATGGACGGTTCGTCAGGATACAATCAGATAAAGATGAATCCCGAAGACCAGAAGCACACCGCTTTCCGGACCCCTTTGGGTATATTCTGCTACAGGGTTATGCCTTTTGGTTTAAAGAACGCTGGAGCTACCTATCAAAGGGCCATGACAAAGATCTTCGATGACCTCATACATGACATCGTTGAGTGCTATATCGATGACCTCGTAGTAAAGAGCATGTCATACGAAGAACATTTAAAGCATTTGGAGACTGTGTTTCAACGCCTCCGGCAATATAATTTGAAAATGAATCCCCTCAAATGCGCGTTCGGAGTCTCCTCGGGCAAATTCCTGGGATTCGTCATTCGGCACCGAGGTATTGAAATAGATCCGTCAAAGATTAAAGCGATCATGGAGATGCCTCCGCCAAGAACCCTCAAACAGTTGCGGTCCCTCCAAGGGAAGCTCGCGTACATCCGGCGATTTATCGCCAACCTTTCAGGCAAATGCCTCCCCTACAGTCACCTGATGAAGAAGGGAACCCCATTCGTCTGGGATCAAAAATGCCAAGGTGCACTAGACAAGATCAAGCAGTACCTGCAGAACCCTCCGGTGTTGGCTGCGCCGGTCAAGGGAAAACCCCTCATTCTTTATACGACCGCCCTCGAAGGTTCCTTGGGCGCATTATGGGCACAAGAGAACGATCAGGGGAAAGAGAGGGCACTCTACTACTTAAGTCGAGTTCTACTGGGGGCAGAAAGCAATTACTCTCCCATTGAAAAACATTGCTTGGCGTTAATCTTCGCGATAACAAAGCTCAGGCACTATGCGTTGGCACACGAAGTCTGCCTCATCTCGAAGGTGGACCCTCTTAAATACTTGATGTCAAAAGCCATATTGACGGGACGACTCGCTAAATGGGCCCTGCTCTTGATGGAGTTCTCGATAACATATCAACCTCTCAAGGCAGTGAAAGGCCAGGCCATTGCCGATTTCCTCGCTGAGCACCCGATACCGGCCGATTCTCCTTTGAATTGTGACTTGCCGGACGAGCATGCATTTGATGCGATTAGCGGTGGAAGCACCCGATGGGAACTCTATTTCGATGGAGCGTCCTCCGTAAAGAAACAAAAGCAAGGTATCCCAATGATCAAGTCAGGGATAGGCCTCATCTTTGCGACTCCACAAGGAGGGATAATGCGCTTCGCCTTCTCCTTAACAGAGCCGAGGACAAACAATGAAGCTGAATACGAAGCTCTGATAGTAGGCCTCGAACTTTCCATCGACATGGGAATTGAAGACCTCCTTATATATGGGGATTCTCAGCTGGTCGTTAGCCAAGTTAATGGTGACTACCAAACGTGCAAGCCGGAGTTGGTGAGATACGGAGAAAAGGTGCAACAACTGTTGACCCAGATTCCCTCTTATACTTTGGAAAATATACTGCGCGCGGAGAACAGCAAAGCAGACGCATTGGCCAAACTTGCTAAAGAACTGGCTGACGAGAACCTCGATGATGTCAGAATCGTGGTACAAAGCCGTCGAGTGCTCACCCCGGCAGAAATACCCCCGGAATTATATAAAGAGGGAGCGACTAAGTCGACAACCCTACAAATAAAAGACCAAGAGAAGGCCGAAGACTGGAGGGAAGTCTTCATAGACTAATTTAAGTCCCGCCGAATGCCCGAAGAAGCGTCCTCAAGACATCAGCTCGTGAAAAGAGCTCTATCTTTCGCTTTCGTCAACGATACCCTATACAAGAGATCGTTTGATTCTCTATGGCTGAGATGCTTAGGACCCGACGAAGCAGAAAGAGTCATTCAGGAAGTTCACGACGGACTTTGCGGTTCTCACCAAGCAGGCCCAAAGATGAAGTTAAAAATTAAACGGATGGGTTACTACTGGCCCACAATGATCCAGGACTGTCTCGAGTACGCGAAGCAATGCCACTCGTGCCAGATTCATGGAGACTTTATCCACCAACATCCAAATCCACTACACCCTACGGTGGCCAGCTGGCCATTCGAAATGTGGGGAACTGACATAGTCGGCCCCATTGAGCCGGCATCATCTCGGGGACATCGTTTTATCCTGGCGACTACCGATTACTTCTCCAAATGGGCAGAAGCAATACCACTGAGGGAAGTGAAGACGGAGAATATCCTCCATTTCTTCAAGACGCACGTCATCTATCGGTTTGGAACCCCACGGCGGATTATCTCCGATAATGGGCCAGCCTATCGAAGCCATAAGATTAGCCGCTTCGCGCAGCAGCACAATATAGATTGGAGGTATTCTTCAGTTTACAACCCACGAGCCAACGGTCTGGCCGAGGCCTTCAATAAGACCTTGACGAAGATCATAAAAAAGACCGTTTCCCGGAATAAGAGAGATTGGCAAGAAGCCCTTTGGGCTTATCGAACTACATTCAAGACGGCCACGAACACAACGCCGTACGCGTTGGTATTTGGGACGGAAGCAGTACTCCCCCTTGAGATAGAGTTACCCTCTCTACGAGTGGCAGTCCACCACGAGCTGACGGACGAAGAGAATGCTCACCTTCGGCTTGAGGAGCTTGATGCCCTCGACGAAACCCGGCTCATAGCGCAACAACATCTAGAAGTCTACAAAGCAAAGATGACGCGCTCGTACGAAAGATTGACCAGGCCGAGGACATTCCGACAAGGCGAACTCGTGCTAGTGGTCAAAAGACCTATGATCCCCAATCGTGTCAAGCGGGGGAAATTTGAGCCAAACTACGAAGGCCCTTACATCATAGACAAGGTCTACCAGGGTGGAGCCTATCTACTCATGGACATGCACGGTGAAAGACCTTTCAGTCCAATAAACGGCCGTTTCTTAAAGAAATACTACGCTTAATGAGCCATAGCCTGGGTCAATGATAGATGACGACGACTATGTCCGCTCGCTATCTTTCTAGGCTTAGACTTTACAAGCAATGGCTGGCCCTCCCATAACGACGGACCGAAACGTCCTTAAACTAACGACGGACCGAAACGTCCTTAAACTAACGACGGACCGAAACGTCCTTAAAACTATCCACGGACCGAAACGTCCTTAAACTAACCACGAACCGAAACGTCCTTAAACTAACGACGGACCGAAACGTCCTTAAACTAACGACGGACCGAAACGTCCTTAAACTAACGACGGACCGAAACGTCCTTAAAACTATCCACGGACCGAAACGTCCTTAAACTAACGACGGACCGAAACGTCCTTAAAACTATCCACGGACCGAAACGTCCTTAAACTAACGATGGACCGAAATGTCCTTAAAACTAACGACGGACCGAAACGTCCTTAAAACTATCCACGGACCGAAACGTCCTTAAACTAGCGACGGACCGAAACGTCCCTAAAACTACTACCGCAGCATCGTCAGGCTGACAAAAAAAATATATATATATATGAAAAAGAAAAAAAAAACGGTATGTCCATAAGCAAAAGGGGCACGGATGAAAACCCGAAAGGGCTCCGTGAGTAAAAACAGCAGGACTACCGGCGAGTGTTTGTGAAAACCTGAAAGGGCGCAACCTCGTTAAAAGACACTTACAGGATCCTCTCGACCTTGTAAGGAGAAACCACCCGCGTGAGATCCTTACGACTCACAAAGGGGCAACACACTTAGGGATCCCCACGATTCCTAAGGAGAAAATACACTTACGAGATCCTCACGACTCGTAAGGAGGATTCTCTTATGCGACCCTCACGGCTCATGAGATTTGAAAGTCTTAAGTTACAGAAACCTGAACCTGTTCTTAAGCAAATCCTCCACAACCTCCGATACTGCCCTACAAGCGGCTCATACTGACCCTTGTATACAATCCACGGGCGCGAATAAACATTTCCCCAGCAAAGTCCAACCCTTGTAGGTCCTCTCGACCCAGGGAAGAAAGCCCTCTTGTAGGATCCTTACGACTTACAGAGGAACACACGCTTAGGAATCCTCACGATCCCTAAGGAGAAAATACACCTGCAAGATCCTCACGACTTGTAGGGAGAAATACCTTTGTGAGACCCTTACGGCTCATGAAGTCAGAAGCCTTGGTCGACAGGACCCTTAACCCTGTTTGCTGAGCCACCTTTGTTCATCATCGACAAAGGCAAATGATGATTCGCCTCTGGCAAAATTCCAGTTGTGGCGATGCTGATGTCGAAATCAGGTACCTTAAATCCAGGCTGGCAGCGAAAAAGCTAGTGAGCCACACATGCCTACAAAATAGCCGAAATGATGGGGCAATCGCGACCTTCGCGATATGAAAGCTGAAGTGATAGAGCATCGCGGAGAAGGGAATAAAATAAAAGTGAAATCCTCGCCCTACAGGTGATGTTACATCTACCTCTGGATACAATCCAGGGGCGCCAACAAGGAGGGATCATACTCTTTCCCCAGGCTTCATCATAAGGAGAAGCTAAATCTCGACGGGCCACAAGCGACCTAGAGATCATCCCAACATTCGTCTCGTAACGACGAACACAACTTCAAGCTAAGCGGAACAGCGGCAACTCCCAGTTCCATGGCTCGGTGGTATACATATCGCCAACAGTCAAACCTCTATCCCGTGAAATACGGATACAATCAACAAAATTCTTGGTCATGTAGAACACGGATAACGTCACTCTTTGACCCCGTGGAAAACGTCCAGAGCGGATCCTGGTCCTCGCAGAGCATGGCAGTGAACCCATGTGAAGCATCCAGAGCGGAGCCTAGTCCTCGCCTAACGCGGCAGTGAACCCGTGTGAAGCATCTAGTGCAAACTTTCTGGTTACGTGGAACGCGGATAATGTCACTCTCTGACCCCATGGAAAACGTCCAGAGCGGATCCTGGTCCTCGCAGAGCATGGCAGTGAACCCATGTGAAGCATCCAGAGTGGAGCCTAGTCCTCGCCTAACGCGGCAGTGAACCCGTGTGAAGCATCTAGTGCAAACTTCCTGGTTACGTGGAACGCGGATAATGTCACTCTCTGACCCCGTGGAAAACGTCCAGAGCGGATCCTGGTCCTCGCAGAGCATGGCAGTGAACCCATGTGAAGCATCCAGAGCGGAGCCTAGTCCTCGCCTAACGCGGCAGTGAACCCATGTGAAGCATCTAGTGCAAACTTCCTGGTTACGTGGAACGCGGATAATGTCACTCTCTGACCCCGTGGAAAACGTCCAGAGCGGATCCTGGTCCTCGCAGAGCATGGCAGTGAACCCATGTGAAGCATCCAGAGCGGAGCCTAGTCCTCGCCTAACGCGGCAGTGAACCCGTGTGAAACATCTAGTGCAAACTTCCTGGTTACGTGGAACGCGGATAATGTCACTCTCTGACCCCGTGGAAAACGTCCAGAGCGGATCCTGGTCCTCGCAGAGCATGGCAGTGAACCCATGTGAAGCATCCAGAGCGGAGCCTAGTCCTCGCCTAACGCGGCAGTGAACCCGTGTGAAGCATCTAGTGCAAACTTCCTGGTTACGTGGAACGCGGATAATGTCACTCTCTGACCCCGTGGAAAACGTCCAGAGCGGATCCTGGTCCTCGCAGAGCATGGCAGTGAACCCATGTGAAGCATCCAGAGCAGAGCCTAGTCCTCGCCTAACGCGGCAGTGAACCCGTGTGAAGCATCTAGTGCAAACTTCCTGGTTACGTGGAACGCGGATAATGTCACTCTCTGACCCCGTGGAAAACGTCCAGAGCGGATCCTGGTCCTCGCAGAGCATGGCAGTGAACCCATGTGAAGCATCCAGAGCGGAGCCTAGTCCTCGCCTAACGTGGCAGTGAACCCGTGTGAAGCATCTAGCGCAAAATTCCTGGTTACGTGGAACGCGGATAATGTCACTCTTTGACCCCGTGGAAAACGTCCAGAGCGGATCCTGGTCCTCGCAGAGCATGGCAGTGAACCCATGCGAAGCATCCAGAGCGGAGCCTAGTCCTCGCCTAACGCGGTAGTGAACCCGTGTGAAGCATCTAGCGCAAAATTCCTGGTTACGTGGAACGCGGATAACGTCACTCTTTGACCCCGCGGAAAACGCCCAGAGCGGAGCCTGGTCCTCGCCAAGCACGGCAGTGAACCCGTGTGAAGCATCCAGAGCAAATACCGGACTGTGGAGTCCTTAAAATCCACGGACTATGACGTCCTTAACCTCGACCGCGATGTCTTAAAACTAACGATCAACCCCCCCGATTCCCTTCGGATTCTGCCCTGGTTCAAGGGTACATCTCTTCACTCCTTTGATACCTGGCGTTGTAATCCCTCAACGTCTTCAAAGAGGTGACGAGTCCCTACAACCAAACATCGGACTGTGGAGTCCCTAAATCCACGGACTATGAGGTCCTTAACCTTGACCGCGATGTCTTAAAACTAACGTCGGACTGTGGAGTCCCTAAACCCACGGACTATGAGGTCCTTAACCTTGACCGCGATGTCTTAAAACTAACATCGGACTGTGGAGTCCCTAAATCCACAGACTATGAGGTCCTTAACCTTGACCGTGATGTCTTAAAACTAACATCAGACTGTGGATTCCTTAAATCCACGGACTATGAGGTCCTTAACCTTGACCGCGACGTCTTTAAACTACAATACCTGGAGAAACTCCTAACCCCGTAAAACACGGATAAGGGTGACCACATTCACCACTTGCAGGTCCTCACGACCGGTAAGGAAAAAAAAATCTCTCCTGTGAGACCCTTACGACTCTCAAGGGAAAACCCGCTTAAGAATCCTCACGATTCTTAAGAAGAACTTACACCTATAGGATCCTCTCGACCCGTAGGGAGAAAAACTCCTTAGGAGACCCTCGTGGCTCATAAAATGTAAAAGCCCTAGGAAGCAGATCTTAACCCTGAATCCTGAGCCATCGCTGTCCTGCAAGGAGATTAAGATAGAATATCCGCAGAACGCATTCAATGAAAAGGAGATACATCATTAAGAGAAAAATTGTATCTTTTATTCATGAACCAAAATGGATACAAAGTACAATCTATGAAGGAAACAAAGAAAGAGATACTCTTATTCATGAGTATGTACAAAAAAGAAAAAAAAAAGATACAAGTCCTCAAGCCGGTGGCCGGTGTAATAATTTGACCAACTCATCGTTTTGTTGTTGAGACATGGCCTCATGATGCAAGATCTCCAGAAGACGAGCCTTCGCCCGAGCTTGCCGAGCCTGATACGAAGCGAGCCGAGCTTCGAGCTCTTTCTCGGTGGCTTTATGAGCCTCGACCCTTTCGCTAGTAAACGCGGCAGCTTTATCGAGAGCCGCCACCTCCTTGATGGACTCCTGAAGCAACGGCCAGCGTTCATACGCTTGGTCGGCCTTAGTGATAAGGGTAACGCGAAGCTCACTCGACGCCTGAGAAGCTAACCCCCTATCCGAGAACTTACGGCCGAGCCCTTTTCCTCGCATAACGATACGTTCGCTACATGACCACGAAAGCTCGCGTTCGTGACCGCGGCCTCGGAAATAAAACATTCATAAGACCGTATAAATGGGCTTCCGGTTGACAGTGATAATCGATCTGAAACGCGTTCACATCACCTAGTATGAAAAGCAACGAGAAAATTTTCAATGTTTATCCTATCAAGCATGTGTTCGCGGTTACACGAGCATCCGAAAAAGAAATAAAATTCAAAGCATTAATTTTCATGCGACATGATAACAACGTTGATAATTAGAGAAAGCTTTTATAAGAAGAACACAATGTTTATTCATGCAAGCGAAGACATGCATACGAGTACCAAGCCTACATGGCGGTTCAGCATAAAGCATACAAAGAAATGACTAATTCAGATACACTACGCTAACGGAAAAGATCACCAAACACCGGATCAATGGCACAAGGGTTAACAAAGCAAAGAACAAAATTCTCCATCTCTCTCTCTGCTTTCTCCAGCACGTCAAAGCGACGGTTCTCACGAGGAGTCGCTCCCCATCTATTGGTGCCGTGGTCGTCTGCAAAAGCAAACATAATAGCTCGCCGGGCCTTAATCTGGCCCAGCAGATGAATCGAGCAATCCTTCAAAGCCTGAGTAATCAGGCACGCTTCATGAAAGCCCTCGAGCTTTTCTTCTGCCGCGTCAAGCATCGCCAGGGTCATCTCCGCCGGGTGAGGAGGAATGTCGGCAAGCACGGCCGTGAGAATCATCCGGAGCCAGAGAGAACCCATCGGGAGGGGAGACCCTTTACGGATCGAGAGCTCGTGCATGGCCGAGTCACATTCGTTGTCAGAAAGGAGGGGGTCCACCAACCGAGCAGCAAAGCGGGGGATCATCTCCTCAAGAGGAACTTCCCACGGCTGTCGACGAGCATGAGGGCGATTACAAGCCATGGCACTCGTTTCTCTCTTAAAAAAATATATATATATATATGATATGAATCTCTCTGTGAAAGGAGAAGAAGGCTATAGCCTCATATATAATGAAGTGCCTTAAGTGCTATGCGCGGAAAATCTTGCATGGTGAATTTATTTTCAAGGCCTAAAAAAGGAAAGGTACCGAAAGTCAAGGAGATGGAACGATTTCCAAGCCCTTTTTTTTCAGCACCTAATATTGTGCACTGAAAATAGGGCATGAGGAAAATCTTGTGAACCGTCGCATCAAGAGATCTCACGCGTAGAACACGTGAGGCCCAAACCTGCAGTGCATTTAAAAGGAAGAATATGGAGTAGTGCCCTGCATATTAAAGCACAAACAACAATAATAGCAGAATAATAAGACCTCAGAGAAAAAGCATGCAAACATACAGAGACACAACAAAACTTATCATCCAGACTTTAAGAAGGCGATACAAAATAAAAAGAAAAAAACTTTTACAATGGTAAGGCTTCAGACGCGGGGCATGGGTTGAGAAACTCAAAATTAACTTTATTCAAGATCTTCCAAGCATTTCGAACCTCCCGAGTATGCTTTCTCTCGCGGTCACAAGCATCGGGGTCCCCGCGGATGTCCTCTACCCTCCGGTAGGCACTCAATATGGCTGATTGCTGAAAAATCTGATGAAGGAGATCAATGAGATCATCCCGCCTTCTCTTTGAGATCAAGCCCATAAGATACACCGAATGCACCTTATCCTCGGCAGTGTCCAAGGCCCCGAGCGGTATGCCGGCGCAAAAGAGAGGAAGTGCCTCCCGGATCGCCAGCACGATCAGCCTCAGAAGAGAAGAGCGACGGGGGAGTAGCCTATGGTTGTACTCGTCGAAGCGGCTCATGATCTCGGCACACTGAGCATCGGTGAACTCCTGGTTCTGACTGCGGCCCAGCGCACGAATATTCCCATAGGAAATGATCTCGTCAAGGCGATACAGATGGGCGTCCATGATACCTGAAATAAAAGTCGCGAGAATCATTACAAAATCCCCATCGCATTAATTGCAGAAGGACAACCTAGGGCCAAGAGACCTCAGGAAGCCTCTGTGTGAAGGAAGCGAGTCCTTCATAGGAATTAAATTCCTTATTAAGAAAAGGGAATTAAATTCCCAGAAATATTTTTGATGGGATTAAATTCCACGGGTTGAAATGCCATCATCATCTTCCCTAAGGGATCATCTAAACCGTAAGTGATCTACTGCGGGAAGTCAAGTGGTCTCATATTTTGGTTAAATTACTTGAAGAAAAATGAGTTCTTTGTGAAACCCTCGATCTGGATTTTAAATCCAGAGAGTTTTGTCAAAACAAAGGTGCTTCGATTACCATTACCTGAGGAAAAAGGATCCTTTTCGAACAGAGTTAAACTCTGCAGACTGTTTCAAGACAGAGAACTAAGCTCTGGAAAACGAGAATTAAATTCTCAAAGAAGAAGTTCTCAGGAGAAGAAGATGAACAAAGTGAAGGCTCCTATGAAGAGACAGAGCTATTTATAGAAGACAATGAAAACGTTTCGTCTCCCCAGATCCCTAGAGGAATCCAACGATCACAAGAGGTGACAGCGTTGCACTCACGTGCAGACACGTGAGAACAACGCTGTGGGGGCATTTGTTTCCTGATTTAAAATCAGGAAAGCTTCTGGGAAAAGCTTCAGAGGAGAGTCACGTGCTTACACGTGACTAGCGGTCACGTGTTGGCACGTGACACCTAAAAAGCATCATCAAGTCGAGTTCAGTCTCCTGACTACGCTGAAGAAAATGGGCTTCAGAAAGAGTCACGTGCCCCCACGTGACCAGGGTCACGTGGCGACACGTGACATTTAAATGCAAGCGTCGAAGACACACAAGTTCTCTGATCAAGTCAAGAAAAAAGGCTTCAGAAGAGGTCACGTGCTTCCACGTGACCAGGGTCACGTGTTGGCACGTGACGTTCAAGACAGCAGACTCGTCCTCCAGACGAATCAAGGAAGGAGAGTTCAAACAAGGGTCACGTGCTCCCACGTGACCAGGAGTCACGTGGTGACACGTGACGCTTAAGCAACGATCAGAAGACAGAGCGCAAAAGAAAGGAAAAGGCTCATTCCAAAGGGGGTCACGTGCTCACACGTGACCATGGGTCACGTGGTCACACGTGACCGGCTTTCAAAGCCCTTTTTGTCAACAGAATTAAATTCTGAGAGAAATGCAAATCTTTCCAAAGGAACGCAACTATATGGAACCAATCAAATTAAAGGTTCAGAGGTGATGAAATATCACCTATCTATGGAAAATCTCGGGTTTGGAAAGATTTCCCCTCTAAATCTAACCAAAATAACAAAGGAAAATCTTTGGATTTAAAATCCAATGGTGAATAAAATTCACCTAATAATCCAAAGGCCCAAAATGAATGATGAATGCAAATCAAATCTCAATGAAGATTCGTCAAAAAAAAACTGATTGATTCGGCTGCTTCTCCTATAAATAGGAGCCAAGAGATACAAAAAAGGGGAGAGATACATAGACGCGCAGAGAAGAAAAGAGAAAAGGAGAAGAGCTTTGATACTTTGAAAAGACTCAGATCTTCTGCAAAAACCCTAGGTAAGAAGGGGAAAGACGTTTGAAAGAAAGAGAATTTAATTCTCAACAGAGTTTAACTCTGATATGTAAAAACAGAAGAACATATTTCTTCTCTCTTTGATGGAGGATCTGCAAAGTGCACATCTCCCCTTAAGATTGAGAATTTAATTCTCAATGGGTTGAGATCCTGCCATGCAGATCCAAAACATAGAGGAGGAGTGCAAGCTCGAGAATTTAATTCTCACAGAACTATAGGAATTTAATTCCTTCAAAATAAAATTAGGGCTCGACCCTATATCATGGGAATTTAATTCCTTCAAAACTAAAAAGAAACAGGGTTTAACCCTAATTAAAAAACCCAGTTCAGTTGAAACATCGGGAATTTAATTCCCTTAATCATAATTTAACAGAGGATGGAGGTTTAAACTCCTTAAAAACTTTTATTAGGGTTTAACCCTATTCAGCCCTTCACATAGATGAGGAATTTAACTCCTACAGAAAATTCAGAGTTAAACTCTGTTCCAGAAAAACAAAGTCTTCGAAAGGAAGTAGGAATTTAATTCCTCTGAAAATCTACAGCTCGAGGAATTTAATTCCTGAAAAAGATTAACAAAGCCTCTAAACAAAATACATGAAGGCAGGGTCACGTGCCACCACGTGACCCCCCCAAGAGGTCCACAGAAAGCCCCCTTGAGGCAGCACCCCACGTGACTCACGTGACCCTTGGCAGAAGCTCTAATACATAGGCATTTGAATGCCCATCACGTGATGGCACGTGATGCTCTGAAAAGCGCAATAACTTCAGCAGAACAAATGAAGGGAGGGCGCTCTCACGTGCCGCCGCGTGACCCCTCTCGAACCCAGTGTTAAAACACTGTTGGGCTTTAGCATTCAACGCTGATTAAAAAGCTTTATTTGCAGTGTTCAACACTGATCTGTTTTAGTGTTTAACACTAATGCCTTATTGCTGGTGTTTAACACCAATTATCTCTTAGTGTTGAACACTAACTTATCAACCTCGTTCCCAGTGTTCAACACTGATTGCTCTGAAGTGTTTAACACTAGGCTTTGGCCCAATTGGCTAAAGGGATAGAGGCAAAGCCTCTCCCTCAATGGACCAACAAGAAACCAATATTCCAGACCTGACTGGACTTAGCCCAAACTGGCCATAAGTCCTCAATTCATGATTAACTGGGCCAGTGGGCTCATAACATAATTAATGGGTCTTAATCCCAAATTGGGCCAAGGACTATTTAAGCCACCCCGGTTCTAGGGTACATCTCTTCACTCCTTTGATACTTGGCATTGTAATCCCTCAATGTCTTCAAAGAGGTGACGGGTCCCGACGACCACACATTGACATGGACTGTGGGGTCCTTAAACCCATGCCTAATGCAAAATTCCTGGTCACGTGGAACGCGGATAACGTCACTCTTTGACCCCGCGGAAAACGTCCAGAGCGGAGCCTAGTCCTCGCCGAACACGGCAATGAATCTGTGTGAAGCATCTAGTGCAAAATTCCTGGTTACGTGGAACGTGGATAACGTCACTCTTTGACCCCACGGAAAACGCCCAGAGCGGAGCCTGGTCCTCGCCAAGCATGGCAGTGAACCCGTGTGAAGCATCCAGAGCACATACCGGACTGTGGAGTCCTTAAACCCATAGACTATGACGTCCTTAACCTTGACCGAGATGTCTTAAAACTAACAATGGACTGCAATGTCCTTAAACTACCCATGGACCGCAATGTCCTTAAACTACCCATGGACCGCAATGTCCTTAAACTACCCACGGACCGCAATGTCCTTAAACTAGAACAATAGAGCCCCTATATGCTCTTTTGTCGGATCTAAACGGTCCCGTTTAAGTTGATCTTAGCCTCAAAGATGGCTAACGAATCCTTAAACCTTCAAGCAGATTGGACTACGAATCCCCCCAATTAACTCTGGCTCGAGGGTACATCTCTGAACCCCTCTGACACCCGTCGTTGTAATCCTTCAACGTCGTCAGAGAGGTGACGGGTCCCGACGGCCACACACATACGATGGACCACTATGTCCCTAAAACGCTCTTTTGTCGGATCCAAACGATCCTGTTAAGTTAATCTTAGTCTCAAATTGGACTAACGTATCCTTAACAAACGTTTGAGTTGATCTTAGTCTCAAGCATGGCTAACGTATCCTCAAACCAAACCCCCAAACCCAAATCTAAGATAACCCGGATTTGGACTAGCCCACGCCCTACGGGCGATGACATAACTCGGTCTCCGTAAACGATCCACGGGCAACAAAACATAAAGCAAAAACACACGACACGAAGTGACCATCTGGAGAAGGAGAAAGTTGTTACCGCGATGCGGTAGCGTAATTAACTGCAGGGGCTTGCGCCTGCAGGGAAGAGCGTCCCCACAATCAAAAACCCCTCAAACGAGGGGGAATCTGACGAAGTCTGCTACATCGGACGCATCCGTCTAAACCTCCGATAAATGGCGCCATGGATCGACTTGGCATCTTCGGAGAGGTGGACGGATAGCACCTATTGGCATCTACCCCGAACCTCAGGCGAGACGGCCCGACGTCCCGCGTGTCCGTTCGGAGGGGAACACAAGGTGCGATTTTGCTAATTTTAAAGACTATTTGGTGATATGGTATAATTTGCAACAAAAGATAAACGAGGTTAGATTAGGAGAATTTTTTTTTTGGTGAGATCTAACATTTCCTAATTTTGGTTTTATTAGGTTTTCACGCTGCAATCTTTTAGATTGGAAATACTCTTAATGTTTATTACAATTTCATAGCGACGATATTGAAGGCCACAACCATATGCCAAATTTATCCTAATGTTTTATTACAATTATTTCCTGGGATATATGGTTCAACTTATTCGATCCACTAGTAGTTTATGTTTCTTTTCTAATTGCGGTCTTTATAATTATAAATCTATGACGAGGATCCTGTCTCGCATTAGACTGAAGCACGAATAAGCAAGTAAATGCTTTATGTTTATTTATCGTTTTTTTTCTTTTCTATAATTATGATATAAGTAATGGGCTAACAAAATATTAGCAAAGTCAACCAACCCATGATTATAATTATAATTTATAAATCCCTTCACATTTTTGTTTATAACTCACTAAAATGGAAGTAGATAATTAACATTGCATTGTTTGGAAATTTAGATAGCATGGCAAGAGCTTCCCGAGGATCTCCACCTACAGATTCTCTGCAAGCTCCCTCGAAGAGATGCAATCCGAACTGGGGTTCTATCAAAAATTGGAAGGACTTGTGGAAGCAACGTCACGGTTACAGACATGGACGATGCTCAGAGTCACAGGTAGATACAGAGGCGGATAGACTCAAGGTGAAGAAGCAAACACCTGCAAGCAAAACTTCAATCTTTGGAGTTGAGAGAGTGCATGAGTTTGAGGTGTATCCTGATCATATACAGGTGCTCATCTTAGGGTTAGGAATTAAATTATCTAGTGTGAACATGGTATCTCCAAATTGTGGATGATTATTCTCATTTTACATGTTCGATATCAATCTAAAGTTCATTCTCACATTCAAATATTATTATTTTTGCTTGGTTTAAACACAATTTAATTCTATTTATTTGGAAATTTGGACCTAAAATAGTTGTGAACTCGTTAATATTATGACAACTACATGTTTTCTCAAGTCTCTTAGCGTGGTTGATCAAAGAAGTTGTGTAGATAAGCCACAATAAGATGATATTGTAGAATGTACAAGGGAAGGATGTGAAATCGAAATCAGCCTGTTGTGATGTAAATATCCTACAACTTCTTAAAAAGACAAATACCATTCCAAAGCCACATATGATTTCTGAAAGGATACAACCAGTTGTTGAAGAGATCTTCCGTAAATACTTACTTTTATCTAAATTGTTTAAACCAAGTCTGGTGACCAACCAGTGATGGTTTCGGCAACAATGATTATTCTCCATACACTGTTCGTGTGCAGACACAAAATCCATACTTGCGAGCATTCTCCATACATTGTTTTCGTGATTTTTGGATGCTATATAGCATGAAAAATATTGCAAAACTGAAGATAATAGAAAATTTCAAGATTTTTGAAATTTGTGATTTTCGTGCTATATAACATGCAAAATAATCACAATGGAAGAATACAAAATGTTTTTGAAGATTTTTTGTTTGTTTTTGCCCATGCAAATTGCGATATTTTTCAAAATCCTAAATATTTTTGTTTTCTGAGTTTTCAATATTTTGCTCACACGAAAATCGCAAAAGTTTCAAAAATCTAAAAAAAATACAATTTTCTTTGTTTTTTCAATATTTTGCATGTTATATCAAAAGAAAATCGAAAAAGTTCCAAAAATGAAAAAAAAAATCCTTTTTTATATTTTTCAATATTATCATGTTATAGCAAATGAAAATCGTGAAATTTTTAAAAGTCATAAAATTTTCTGTTGTCTTCGGTTTTAAAATATTTTCCTTGCTAAAGCACATGAAAATCATAAATTTTTTAAAACTTCTAGTATTTTTTATGGTTTTCAAACTTTCAAATTTTTTCTTGCTAGAATATAAAAATCGTGAAATTTTGAAAATCTTTTGTTTTCTTTGGGTTTTCAATATTTTGGTTTCTATATTACAAATATCGCTTAACTTTAAAAAATCTTAAATTTTTTCTATGTTCTTTGATTTTTTAATTTTTTGCATGTTATATATAGGTCACGAACAACGCAAAATTTCCACAAATCTCAAATTTCATTATTTTCTTACATTTTTCATTAGTTTGCATGTTACCACATGAAAATCACGAAATTTTCAAAAATTTTGCAATATCCTTCCTTTAGTTTTGCAAATATTTTCCTTACTATATATCACACGAAGGTCATGATATTTTAAAAGATTGCAAAAATTTTATTTCCTTAAAATTTTAATATTTTGCATTCCATAGAGCATAAAAATCGTAAAATTTTCAAAAATCTCAAAATAACAGTTTTCTTCAATTTTTCAGTACCGCATGCCATATGTAACTTACGAAAATCATGAAGCTTCCAAAAATCCCAAGATTATCTGTTTTATTCAAATTTTCAATAATTTGCATGCTCTAGAAGAAGAAAATCGTGAAATTTTCGAAAATCTCAAAATGTTATAGTATCTTCGGTTTTACAATAATATTTTATATGTCCAAAATATTTTGTTTACATTGGCTTTTCTATATCTTGCTTTATATATCATACGAAATTACGAATTTTTCAAATATACCAAATATTTCTTTTCTCTTCAAATTTTCAATACGTTGTATTCGTTATCATATGAAAAATAATTAAATTTAAAAAAATCTCAAAGTTTTCTGATTTCTTTAGTTTTTCAATATGTTGCTTGTTATAGCATATGAGAATCGAAAAATATTTATAAATTAAAAAAATCTTTTCTGTTTTTCAAAATATCAGAATTTTCTGTTTACTTCGTTTTCATTATTATGCATAATATATTACACGAAAATCATGAAATTTTAAAAAAAAAAAATCTTTTTTTTTGTTTTTTTCTTTGGTTTTTCAATATTGTGTTTTCTATAGCAGTCGAAAAATTGCGATAATTTCAAAAGTCCCAATTTATGGTTTTTCTATACTTTACTTATTATATCACGCAAAACATAAAAAAAACCGAAAATCTTTGCACACGAAAATCGTGAAATTTTCAAAATTCTCAAAATTTTCTGTTTTCTTCCTTCCTCAATATTTTGCATGTTGTGGCATTGACCTGCATGTTTGCTAGATTAGCGAAGATTTTGGCCATCGCTTATTTATTTTCCCAGCGTTCATCTTTATCACCACCAACAACAATGCCCATTACAATAGTCTTGATTATTTTTCCAACATTCATCTTTCTCGAGCAAAGAGAATGCTGATGTCTGCCCCTCATAGGGTTAAACGTCTGTCGAAGGGATAAGTGTGAATTCCAGTTCGAGATTTATCTCGAAAAATCAGTTTCTATGTGGTAGTTTTGTGAATTTTTGGATCTTATTGTAACTCGGATTGTATGGGCTATAAATAGGATCTTAGGGTTAAAATTTAAGGGTATTGTTTTAATCATAAAGTTTAAGGGAGACGAAACGGCGACTCCATAAAGAGCCAAGACGATCATAAGGAGAACTTGTACAAAAAATAGATCTCGTTGGATATCATAAGTAGAGCGTTATTGTAATATTCTGTAAAGTGTTTCTTTTTCTCAAGTTCTAATAATGTTTCATTCCCCCTCGATCTTTTGTGTTATTTGATTTTGCGTAGTTTCTAGTTTTATTATTCGTTTTAAAGGAATCTTACGATCCATAAGGGTTGTTTGTCATCGATCTCCGCTGCGTTGCTGGGGCTGATAGGGCACTTTCATCGGCGGTCGGATCTGCTAGGGCTGGCATCGAGCTCTCGTCAAGCTCGACCAGACGTCTTTTCTTCTGACGTCCAAATCCGTCTGGGCTTGCCATCAGACCCTACATATATATCCAAATATTATTTCATTACTTATAATTATTATACAATTTAAGACATTTATTTCAATTTCATTGCCTAACACGTTTCTTCTGTACATTAGCTGAAGATTCCCTAGGTAGATTGACAAAATCTTGATATGTGATAATCAATTGGCCAATATCATATCTTACTAACGTATTGTTCCACAGCACAGATTCGTGATCGTTATTACGTTCAATAGAAGGACTGAGTCATGTTAGCAATCAGCGCTTATAAGCCCATCCATATCATCAATCGGCGCGAATATAGAATTATCTTCTTCAATGCCTTCGTCTTCTTCAAACCGCCATTCATCTTTTTCCTCTTCTTCTACTATCCTTTGCCACTATTCGATTTCCGTTTCAATGAATTCATTTTCCGTCTCTTGCATCCATACCTCATCTTCTGTTACAATGACTTCTTCTTTTCCGTGAACTACCCACATAGTGTAATCTCTAACGAAACCGTCTTTCATGATATGTAATTCAACTTCCTTCTTCTTGAGCAATCGCATGTTCATACACTTAGAACAAGAACATAAGATTTCATACTCTTTCGATAACCCAAGACATGTGTAGGCAAAATCGGTGAAAAGTAAACACCGTTAAGGGAAAACTCATGCGCTCTCAAGAGAGTATCGACGTATATCCAACACTTGTTATATAGGTATGGAAGTGCCATATTGGAACAGTTCGGACGAAGAAATGTTCCTATAGACAAGAGTCATGGAATTAAGATTTTTTGACAAATACGTGATAGACGGATACTAAGAAGCGTTAGTATTAAGGTTTAATTGACGATTTGGTTATGTTTAGTTTCAATTGACGATTTGGTTTAGGTTTAGGCTAAGTAGCATGGATATGGATACGGATATAGGACACCCATTCACTTGACGCTTTATTAGTTAAGTTTAGTTTCAATTGACGATTTAGTTTAGGTGTAGGCTAAGTAGCATGCAATGACGCAACGGCTATCGGGGGTAAGTTTCCTATCCCATTAAGAATGTATAGAGTATACATCCATTTACTTTTGCTTTTGTCCATTTTGAGAAAATTTCGGCAGTATCTCCCCGCTGTTCTCCAAGTACACTGTAATAGAACAAATGATCATTTCAATGCTGTCAAACAATATTGAAATGAACATCTAATCTATCTTTGTACACGGAGAACTAGCGGAAAGGTACCGACGAAATATCTCAAAATGAATGAAAACACAAGTGAATGGACGCGTTTGCTTTATACATTCCTAATTTATCCACACTGGACAAATCTATCGGTTATCATATGATAAATCTTCTCGTCACATAGACTACACGGCGATTGTTAGTAACGAATGATACCATTCGGTATTGACAACCTTCATGTAGTTCTATGTCACGATGAAAACAAATGTATGTTAGCCGAAAGATTTGTCCAGTGTGGATAAATTAGGAATGTATAAAGCAAACATGTCCATTCACTTGTGTTTTCATTCATTTCGAGATATTTCGTCGGTACCTTTTCGCTAGTTGTTGTTGATGCACTTGTTGCAATAAGTAGATCAACTCGGATCATTCGTCATCCTGTAATGTACAGACTTGACAATGAAACATATTTGATAGAAAGTGTCCCGGAGGATGAGTATGCAAGGACTTACAGTGAATTCATATCAGACGTGGATTCTATTAAGTGGGTTAATACCATGAAAGCGGAAATAAACTCCATGTATCATAAAAAGGTTTGGACCTTGGTAAATTCACCTAATAGGATAAAACCCATTGGATGCAAGTTGATATATAAAAGAAAACATGAAGTTGATGTAAATGTGGATATATTTAAATCTCGCTTAGTGGTAAAAGGTTATACTCAAAAAGAAGAAATTTATTATAAGGAAAAAAAATTCTTCTGTTGTAATGTTGAAGTCCATTAGGATCTTATTAGCCATAGCAATATATTATGACCATGAGGTATGGCAAATGGATGTGAAGACTGCTTTCTTGAATGGATATCTTGAGGAAGATATTTACATACAACAACCAGGAAGTTTTGTATGTAAGACTCAAGAAAGTATGGTCTGTAAATTGAAAGATCAATATATGGACTTAAACCGGCTTCTAGAAGTTAGAATATTCGTTTTGATGAAACGATTAAGGAATATGATTTCGTCCAAAATCCTGAAGAGCCTAGTGTGTATAAAAAGCAACAAAATGATTCCATTGTGTTCTATAGGTGTAATTTATTGCATATCTGTATTTACCTTATTTTATCCATTTAAAACTACTCGAGTTATGTTTTGTAAATAAATGCAGATTATAGGGTCTCAAGTGTAAAAAAATACACAAAAGATGAACTTACGTGTATTGGACATAAAAAAGTTAACGAAGAAACGGATACAAGAGTCGAGTCAAAGAACCAAGCAGCCATACCAAATTGAGAGCCATTTGGGCCAAAAAAAGCCGGCTAAAAGCTGCCTTGCGCAAGCGATTCACTGCCCTTTAGTCGAGTTCGGTCTTGATTTTTCACGTGCATCTCATGGTTTAAAAATTATATGTTTCTATCTCTTGTAATCAGCCAGAGAACCTATATATACTGCTATAGATTTAATTTAGGGTATTGATCTTCTCTTTTAGTTCATAGTTGTCTAGGGTTTGTGAAGATCAAAAGTTTTGTAAGTTAATTTCTTAATTTTATGTAATGAATTTCCATTTTAGTATTTGCTTTTATTCTTATGCTATGAGTAGACAATTTTCTCATCCAGGATTTGATGACCCTAGATCAATGATTGGTGATTGTTCTTAACTGATTGTTTTTCTTTTGATATGCTTATGGCAACTCTATTAATTATAAATATCAATCTTTATAAATATATCACCGTTGAACTTGATGATCTCATGATTGACAACCATGCGATCTCATTAGGGGAACGGATGTAAAAGATGGTTTTTTTTTTATAGTTTAGGGTTGATCTAATTAATTTAGGGTTAGCAGTCCTCTTGACTTGATTATATTGTTGTTTTCGATTTGTTGACAAGTAAATTTTGATATGATGGTCAGCCTTGTCGATTAGACTGGAACAACAAACCTGAAATATTGGGCAGCTTGAATACATTTAGGAAAACTGTGGATGTCTAGAAAGGATCCGACATTTTCATATTGATTAGAATAAGTTTACTATTCAATCCCATTAAAGCGTAAAATCCTGTACATGAATTTTGGAAATTGTTTTTTTCAAAATTATATTATTATTTATTTATTTTCGAAATGAATTTATTGTGTTCTTGGGTAATTGAAGATTTAGGTTTGAGCGATTAGGTGATTTTATTCCTCTCAGTTAAAAGACCTAAAGAAAATTAACTTGATTTTGGAAGGGATTGCATGTAAATTAATGTTAATTATTATCTCACATTATGAAGAATTTATATGAACAATTGGCGTGATAGGAGTTTGATTGTTAAATTAAATTTTTTAATTGATTAATTGCGAATTAATTGAAATTAACAATTGGTTCTTGATATGAGACCCAATTAGTCCCACCGTAAAGCCTTAAGCTAGAAGAGCAAACAAAAATAAAGAAGAGAAGAAGTAATATAACACAATATGTTGTGTTGGGGAGTTTAGTCGCACATTAGAAAATTAAAGAAAAGGTATTGTACCACAACCCTATAAAAGGACGGCTATAGTAGACCATAAAAAATAAGAGAAAAAATAATTAAAAATTATTTAAACCTTCTACTCTTAAAATAAAAAGGTTCTTATCGGCCTAGTTTTGGTTTGTCTTCTACGCAAGGTGGTGGACCAAATTGGAGGCTTCTGCAATTGTGCTAGGTTCAAAAGATTATTATTTTGCTGACAGATATTTAGATCTGTAAAGGTATGTCTTTTATCATTTGTATTGTTGAATTCTTAGAGATCATATACATCGTTTTCACTGCTATACGCATATGATATCCTTCATAATTAACATTGCATTGTTTAGAAATATAGATATCATGGCAGGAGCTCCAAGAGGATCTCCACCTTCAAATTCTTCGCAAGCTCCCTCGAGGAGATGCAATCCGAACTAGGTTCTAGCAAAAAACCGGAAGGGCTTGTGGACGCAACGTCACGGTTACATACATAGAAAATTCCAATACCCAGTTCCGATTATACCGTAACCGTATTTTTATAAATAATTTCCCAATATTTCCCCCCTAAATTTTCTACATAATTTTCTAAAACCTAACTTCTAAAATTTTACCCTAATTAAACCCTAACCCCTTATTATATTTTTTCCCAAACCCAAACCCACAGCCCCGGCCTAAACTCTCTCAAATAAATCCTAACCTTTCCCTAACACCCGACCCGACCCATACCCGACCCGACCCGACTCATTCTCCCCCTTCTTCTTCTTCTCCTCCCTCGTTCTTTCCCTTTACCCGCTTCTTTTTAACCCCAACGTTCCCCATCTTCTCGTGCCGCGACGACCGTGCCCACCTCCACGAGACCCGTGCCCCATCGCCAACGAACTCCCCGCAATCTCCTCCTTCCAACGGTTTCCCCTCTCTCGTTCTCGCCGCGAGACCCACTCCCCCACGTCCTCGACCTCACTCCTCATCACCGACAACCCCCCGGCTCCTCTTCCTTCAACTCGAGCTCACCATCACCACGAACCCACCACCACCTTATCGACGAGCCTCCTCCTCCGGCCATCCCCATCACCTCCTCTCCTCCACCGCTGACAAACCACCACCGTCGGAGCCACTCCTCTCCTCCACTGCACCCGAACCTACTGCCTACTGCACCCCCACTCCATCGCCGCAGCCACCACCAGCTCCACCTCGCCGATGAGCCCCGACCCCCGCCATCATCTCCTCCCCTCCAAGCCAGCTCCCAAACTCCCTCACTATAACTCTGGCCGCTGTTCCTCGCCAAACACAGAGACACAACCGCGCATGTTCGTCTTGCCTGAAATTCGGGGCAAATGCTAATTGGTGCTATCCGTCCACCTCTCCGAAGATGCCAAGTTGATTTATGGCACCATGTATCGAAGGTTTAAACGGATGCGGCCGATGTAGCGGACTTCGTCAGATTCTCCCTTGTTTGAGGGGTTTTTGATTGTGGGGACGCTCTTCTCTGCAGGCGCAAGCCCCTGCAGTTAATTACGCTACCGCATCGCGGTAACAACTTTCTCCTTCTCCAGATGGTCACTTCATGTCGTGGGTGTTTGCTTTGTGTTGTGGTTTCCCATGGATTGTATACGGAGACTAATTTATGTTTTCGCCCGTAGGGCATGGATTAGTCCAAATCCGTATCTTCTTAGATTTGGGTTTGGGGGTTGGTTTAAGGATACATTAGCCTCATTTGGGACTAAGATCGACTTAAACATTTGTTAAGGATACGTTGGTCTAATTTTTAAACTAAGATCAACTTAACAGGATCGTTTAGATCCAACAAGAGAGCATTTGGGCTGCCTCTGTTGTTTAGTTTAGGGACATTGCGGTCGATTACCAGTTTAAGGACGTGGTGGTCCAATGTTAGTTTAAGGACGTCTCGGTCCATCGGTAGTTTAAGGACATTTCGGTCTAGGTTAAGGACATCGTAGTCCGTGGGTTTAAAGGGACCCCACAGTCCAGGTTAAGGACATCGTAGTCCATGGGCTTAAAGACCCCACAGTCCGGTTTAAAGACATCGTAGTCTATAAAGTTTAAGAACATCGTAGTCCATGAGTTTAAGGACCCCACAGTCCGGTTTAAAGACATCGTAGTCTATAAAGTTTAAGGACATCGTAGTCCATGAGTTTAAGGACCACACAGTCCGTGAGATGTGTGGTTGTCGGTACCCGTCACCTCTCTGAAGACATTGAAGGATTACAACGACAGATATCAGAGGAGTAAAGAGATGTACCCTTGAACCGGTGTGATTTGGTTGAAAGATCAGAAGCCCATTTTAGGACTAAGATCTGTTGAATATTCGTGAGCAGATGAACTCAGTTCAATATAAGTTGAGGACTTATGTCCAGAATTGGGCTAAGTCCAATTAAAATGTTTAACATTTTTAATTCTGGCTATTGAGACTTTACTTGGGCTTGGCCCTCTTAGTAATGTTGAGCATTAGGTCCTGACAATTTTTGTCTTGTATGCATAGCATTCATGAGAACAAAGTGTGTTCTGACAGTGCGCCACGTGGCGCGTCAGGCGCTTTGCGCTAATTAAAGAGCGCATTGCGCTTCTGTCAGGTAGCGCACACTAAGATGACACGTATCGCGCTTAGCGCTAAGCGCTAGTTTATTAGCGCATTGCGCTTTCAATTTATGAGCGCTTTGCGCTGATTTAGGGGTTCGCCAGTGAGTGACACGTGGCGCGCTTGGCGCCAAGCGCCAGCCCATGAGCATAGTGCGCTATTTCAGAAGCGCAAAGCGCAAGTTGTTTCTGTGATTGACACGTGGCACGTTTTGGCGCTGAGCGCCGGTCCAAGGAGCGCAAAAGCGCAGTTCATGAGTGCAAGGCACTGTTCAGTAGCGCAAAGCGTATCTGATCAAATTTATGATCAGAGAACAAGTTTATGTTCTTCTTTTAAAGGAGGCTTTGCCTCAAGATTCAATAACAAAAGTTCTTGTTTATAGAAGGGCTCTGCCTTTGTAGATCAAGGATCTGTAAATGAAGTAAATACTTCTGATTAGATCTTTTGATCTTTTTCTTTTTATCAAAGACCTTGGTCTTTTGTAGATCTATGATCCTTTAAGAAAATAGTTCTTCTTTTTTTAATGAGATGATTTCATCTCTGTTGTTCAAGAATTAATTCTTTACCTTGAAAAAATGATCTTCTTTTTCTAAGAGCTTACTCTTCTTTCTCTTTGAGTTTTTCTCAAAGTTTGCAGGGGGGTTTCTCCTCTTAAGACTTGAAGTCTTGGGGCCTTTATATAGGGCCAATTGATTTGTTAAATCAGTTTTAAGAGATCTTTCTCTGATTGATTTGGGAATATTTCCCACCGTTGGATCTTTGATCCTAGGGTTTCTGCTTTGCAGAAGATAATCTTCTTGTTTTAATAAGATTGGAAAGATCTTTCCATAACAGAATTTTAATTCTGATTAATTAATAATTTATTATTATTAGATCTTTTGATCTAACGGTGGGGAATTTTTAATTCCAGCGCTGGCGCACCTACATTCGACACGTGGCGCGCAGCGCAGAGCGCAACTGCGCTAGCGCACCCGTGTTTGACACGTGGCGCGCAACGCTGAGCGCAGCGCAACTGCGCTAGCGCACCCGTGTTTGACACGTAGCGCGCAGCGCAGAGCGCTGGATCTAAAGTGTTGCTTCAACTTTTGAGTTTTGAAATTTTAAAACAGAGCTTTGCTCTGATTGGGGTGCGCTGCCTAGGGCGCAGCGCACCTGGCGCTAGCGTGTCTGTGTTTGACACGTGGCGCGCAGCGCGCCTAGAGCTGAATTTGAAGCGTTGCTTCAATTTTCAAATTTTGAATTTTAAAACAGAGCTTTGCTCTGATTGGGGGAAACAAATGCCCCCCCCACCGTTGCGCTCACGTGGCGCACACGTGAGTGCAGCGGTGGCAACATCTGAGCCCTTGGATCAACTCAGAAGTTGAAGAGGCGGTTCAATGCCTATTAATAGGACCTTTGGTCTCTTAGATGATTATCATCTTCTTTCTTGAGATTTTTTATTCAGAGCCTTGCTCTTCATTTTAAGAACTTTTCAAGATTCAGAACTCTACCAAAACTTAGGTAAAGTTTAAAATTTTAATAAATTAGGGTTTTTACCCATTAACAGAGCTTTGCTCTTCATAGATCTTTGATCTAAAGAAACCCCTTTTAGGGTTTCATTAATAGAGCCTTGCTCTCATGAACCCATAGATCTAAACAGATATTTTCTTAGGGTTTCTTAGCCGATGAACAGAGCTCTGCTCTTTGATAATATGTAGATCTCTTGATCTTTGATGAAGAACTCTTAAGAGTTTTTCACGGATCTTGAAGATCCCAGAATTTTTAATTCACAAAAATTAATTTTAATTAATCCTTGATGGATTTTTCCATCATCATTACAGAGCCAGGATCTTTAAGGAATTCTATTCCTTCATGATCAGAGTTTGACAAGTGTCACTCTGTCATAGAGCTTTGCTCTCAAAGGGAGATTTTCTCCTTTTCCCGAGGGATTTATCATTCAATGAGAATTTTCTTGAGGATTTCCTCATTAATTAACAGTCTCATCCAATGATGAGGCTATTTTTATTAATAATTTTTAATCGATGAATTATCATCTAGATTTTGTGGGTCCCCCTTTTCACTGCATTGCAGTGTGGTGCAACTTTTAAAATACCGAGTGTCAGAGCACTGACAATTGATTCATGTCCCCCTTTTTGCAGGCGACATGTCTTTCGATGCCACGTTTCCGTTCGTCCGTTCAGAGGGAGGATTCCCTGAGGCACCTGTGGACCGGGAGGTTCTTGCGCTTATCAAAGACCGTGACCCAGAACACAAAAATCTCCACTTGTGGGGAAGATGGTATGACCAGATTATCAGAGGTCATCAAAGTTTCTCTTGTGCGACACCGTCGGAGCCGATCTCGGCGATTCCATATACAGATGCACCCCCGGTGAACTATGCCATGGAGGTTGTCAATTGGACTTCGGAGGGTCTTCTTCAACCTTCGATTGCCTCCATACCCATACAGCCGCCAGCAGCTTTGGATACCTTAGGGCGGCGCATATGCCAGGGCGAGTCGCGCCCTTGGGGACAACCCTACAACATCGGGTTGACTCCCCGACATTCGGCCGGGTATTTGCAGTGGGCCAGGTGCATCTTGTCAGCGAAGAAAACGCAGCTACTGAAGCTCGACCTATACCCTGCGGTTTATGCTTCGTTGTTCCAATATTCTGCTCCTCCCACATGGTGGATTAAGGCGTTCTTGGAGCAGTGGAACATTCCAACCCATATCTTTCTTTTACTGGACAGAGAAGTCTCCATCTCCTTAGAAGAATTTGCTGAGATTTCTGGTCTGCCGGTTAGGGGGGAGCACTGCGAGGAGCTGCTTCCTCCGGATGAATACGTTTTTGCCACCAAGCCGGTGGTGATGGGCCTAACGCCGGAGAACGCCATTCAGCACCAGTTTCCTAGTCTGATAAAGGTGCTGAACATGTACGAAAGCCTCTTCTTGGAATCCGGAGGCCAGGGGGTCAGTTTTGCGGATTTCATCTCCCGGTTCCTTCGCCCGGAGATTTTGTCGCAACGAGGTAAAAAGTTTGCCAAGCTCGACGACCCCTTCGGCTTTGGTTTGGACCGTCGACCCGTACTGGAAGACGATCAGAAGGGCTTTTTTCTTCCTGATGCTGCGATCATTCCTCTGTCAGAAATCGCCGCTCCGGGCATTGACGAGGAGGCTTTCTTTCTTGGGTTTCTTGGGCTATGGTTGTGCTGGTTCGCACTCCCTATGCATCCTCATTACATGAGGCCTTCTGTCTTCTACCCCGCGCATCGTATGGTGGCCGGAATACAAGTGGCCATTAGGATTGCCGGGTTAGCCCATTTAAACCATGGTCGTAGCGTGGTGGCGGATACATCTGAACCAGGGGTGCATGCCGCCAACTTCCCGATGCATTACTTTACTTCGTGGATGGAGATGCACGTGCTCGGGGTCTTTGGCATTCACAAGAGACCTTCGTTCTACGAGAAATGCAAGCTCCCGCGAATTATGCGGCTGGTTGACGCATCCATCGTGAGTCCGTCACTGCGGGAACCTAAGGGCTTGCTTCTTCGCCCGCGCACGGTCGGAGATGGTATGTCTTTCACGGACAAAGTCCTAACGATCGGCCAGGAAACTTCCAAGTCGGTGCTGGCATTGCGCGATGTTTTTAAGTACGGGGCCTCCGTGTTGAAAGCCCAGGAAGTTTTCCATCTATGCTCCATCAGGCCGGGCTTTCTTGTATTCAGGCTAAATGATGCAGCGCTATTTATGAGATACAATCCCTATTATTTTGCCCAGCAGCTGAGCTATAACCAGGGGGTCCTACTGGAGGCGTTCTTGATAGAACCCGCTGCCACCAGAGAGGGAATACAGGGTGCGCTGCATCACTTCATGCGCTTGAATACGGGCTCCCACTTCTTCATTAGTGAGCCGAGTTGCGTCCCAAGGGCCCTCAATGTACATGCGGCCTGGTATCAATACGCGGTGGGTGCTGTTATCAGGGAAGAGAGGCGGCTGCTGCTCGATCGCAAGAGTGCGCCCCCTGCCGGTGATCGCAACGTCCCTTTAAAGCGACAGATCGCTGTCCCCCCTCCGCTAAGAGAGGTTGCTGTAGTTGAGCCTCCACGTGTGCTAAGCCCTACGCGTGGATTGCCCCGTGCTCCTATGGAGTCGGTAGATGTGCCATCGGTGCCCCGTGCTCCTGCGAAGACGGTAAATGTAGTTTCACCTGAATCTGGCGTGGGCTCGGATATCGGGACTCGCCGTCCCAAAGTGCCCACCAAGCGCAAGCTGGTGCTGGCTGCAACCGGAGTTCGCTCACAGAAAAGGAAGAAGAAGTCGCTCTTTTCTGCCGATGTCGTATTTGTCTAAGAGCCTCACGCTCCTTACGGCAAGGGCCTGAGCGAGTATGGGACAAACGAGGGCTTATTCATGATACTGATCTAGCGGCTGCCATTGCAGCTTCTGAGCAATTGGCCAGACCCGAAGAGGGGTTAGCAATCCTCGCGCGATCAGGTAATCATTAGCTGTATTTTTCGCCATTGCATCGTATTTCTATTATCGTATTTTAACTGACGCTTTTCCTTCTTTAACAGGCATTTCCACTGAAGAAGCTCTCGCAGCTTCTCTCAAGACTTTTGAGGAAGAGGAAAGACTTCGAACATCCCTAGGCATCGGTATATTTCGGTTCACCATGTTCCCGCTCTCATTTATTATGAGTAATCTGACCCTTTCTTTGTCTTATCGCAAGGACTACAATGCCGATCCCGCAAGCTAATGCGGAGATTCTTCCCGGGCCAGGCATCGAAGTCCCGCCCTCCTCAGGGTTTTGAAAAGAGGCTTTACTCAAGCAACCGATGACGGATGCCGTAACGGCTCCAGAGGTAGCTCCTGGCGTGGATGATGACATCCCATTGACAGAGGTCTTGAGAAGATCGGCTCTCATGGCCAGGACGGAAAGGAAGCGCCGAATGCGCGCAGCAAGGGAGCGTAATGCTGCTTTAGCTGCGGGTGCGGGTTCAAGCACCGCTACCCTGCCGCTACTCCTTCGGAGGAGTCCTCGGCTGCCTTGTCTACTGCCTATAGACGAGCAACAGGTGCGGCTAGGGAAGCGGTCGGAAGACCAACCCAAGGTAATGTGACAAGGGGTTCTGTTGTCAAAGTTTTAAGTATCAATTCTTATATATTTTATCTTGCAGAGCCGAGTCTTCCCGAAGAGGTGGCGGCGACCAATGAGCCTGAGGTAGCGGTGGAGGAGGTAGTTGTGATTGCCGAACCCGGGGCGACGGTAGGCGAGGTGGCTGCAATTGCCGGGCTCGAGGTGGTGACTGGTAAGTCAGTCACGATTGCTGAGTCTGAGATAGCTGTGGATGAGATGGCTACAGCCGTCGAGCCCGAGGTGTTGATGGGTGAGACGGCTATAATTGCTGAGCCCGAGGTGGCCGCTCCTTCTCAAGAGTCGGGCATCGCCCCAATCATTGCTCTTTCTACCTGCGACCCTTTGCCATCTCCTGGCGTCGCGAGCATTACGACGGCTCTGGTAGAGTCAGGGGATGAGGCGACAGGAGGTGAGACCTTCCCGATGGAAGAGGATGGAGCAGTTGCTGTGTCAAGTGACGCCCTTGTCGCGGTTCTGACTGGCGATTCACTAGGTAGATTTTGGATCATTGCTTTTCTTTTTATTCTGCAATCTTTTTCAATCTTTCCTGACAAGGTTCATCTTGTTTCTAATGCAGGTGCGGCCAGTGCTGATGTCGCGCTATCCGAGGCAATGCCATCAGCTACTGCCTTGACGGTGACACCTCCTCTACCCTCTCTCATACCATCTCAGATGTTAGAAGGTGCGGATTCGTGACCCATCAGTCTTATTTTTTAAGCTGTATAACTTATGTACTGACGTTGCATTACTGCGTTCTTGCAGGAGTCCTTTTCGACCACCTATATCAGGTGTTGTACCCACACTTCTCCTTCCTCTCAGAGATTAGTCCGCCTGCTGGTGTCGGTGAGTATCTTTTCTAAACGACGTCCTTTCTTTAACGGGCAATCGCATTACTGCTAACTCTTCTTTATGTTGCTTGTAGTCTCACAAATTGAAGGAGGGGACGAGGCTGTCGTTGCGCTACCAGCACTCCCAGCTCTGCCCCCTGCCGCAGCTGGTATAGTAGACTCTATTTTTTTGTGTATGTATATTCTTTATTTCTCGAGCCGTGATCTGACTATGATTTATTTTACAGCAATCACATCGACTACAGCCTCATTCGAGTCTCGCATTATGATGCCGGCAGGGCCCTTCTCCAGACGTCCGTCCTCGAAAGGCGCCGTGAATAGTCTGCGCATGCTGAGCGACTATATTGAGGAGCTCGACATGGAGACTCCCACATCTGCTGCGGATTTTGCCGCGGAAATTAACCCCATGCTGGCGACGCTCGTGAACTTTCATGGTGAGGGCGTCGTTGAGTCCTGGGTTAATTGTTGCAGGGAAATCGAGGCTTGCCTGCATGAGCTTGAGCTTAGGCATCCTACACCTGAGATTCTGGCTACGAGCACTCAACGGGCCGCGTGGATCGAGCAGAGTACTTCTTACTTCTTCCATCTTGAACAAGAAGTGGCTTTAAAGAAGAAGGAATGTAAAGAAACTTCAAGCGAATCTTCTTGACTGCATGCTCAGGTTGATGCGAATGCTGCCCAGTTGAAAGTTATCTTCGAAGGCCTTCTGCGATGCATTTCTGATGGGTTAACATTGAGGCAGAAGCTCGACGTCATCGAGCAGGATGCACAAGATCGTGAAGCAGCTCAGCGGGCCGCCGAGGAACAACTTTCTTCTTACTTGCAGCAGCGAGCCTAGGTCGAAACAGAGTTGGCCGCGGCAGCTGATCAAGAAGAGGGGCTGAGGGAAGTGCGTGAGCGGCTGATTGGATTATTGAAAGCGCTTCCTTCTCAATAATTTTTTTATACCATTTGTAATTTTGAATAAAATGTATTCATTCTTTTATTCTTTCATATGATGTATTTTGTACCCAATTGAATTCATGAATAAAAGATACACATTTTTTTTGTAATGTCTTGTGTCATCTCTCTGCTTCTTCTTTCTTTTGTTATCAGTATGTCACTTTAGCAAACATGGTCGGCAGATGATAGAGTGAGCCTCTTGTCTTGGCTTCTTCGAGGGGTAATGATGGCTTAGGAAACAGGGTTAGGATCTGTCACATAAGACTTTTCAATTTTATGAGCCGTGAGGGTCTCATAAAAATTTTCTCCCTACGAGTCATGAGGATCTCGTAGGTGCATTTTCTCCTTAGGAATCGTGAGGATTCCTAAGTGCGTTTTCCCTTATAAGTTGTAAGGATCTTATAAGAGAGTTTTTCTTCCTTACGAATCGAGAGGACCCGCAAGTGTTTAGTGGGATAGACATGTAGATGACGTATTTCCGAAACGGGGTCATATGGATGACGTATTTCCGTGACGGGGTCATATAGATGACGTATTTCCGAACGGGGTCATGTGGATGACGTATTTCCGAACGGGGTCATATGGATGACGTATTTCCGAGCGGGGTCATGCGGATGACGTATTTCCGAGCGGGGTCATGCGGATGACGTATTTCCGAACGGGGCTAAGCGGATGACGTATTTCCGAACGGGGCCATGTGGATGATGTATTTCCGAGCGGGGTCATGTGGATGACGTTGTTCCCCTCCGAAATACGCGCAAGACGGACGTCTTGTCTGAAATTCGGGGCGAATGCTGATTGGTGCTATCCGCCCACCTCTCCGAAGATGCCAAGTTGATTTATGGCACCGTGCATCGAAGGTTTAAACGGATGCGGCCGATGTAGCAGACTTCGTCAGATTCCTCCTCGTTTGAGGGGTTTTTTTATTGTGGGGATGCTCTTCCCTGCAGGCGCAATCCCCTGCAGTTAATTATGCTACCGCATCGCGGTAACAACTTTCTCCTTCTCCAGATGGTCACTTCGTGTCGCGGGTGTTTGTTTTGTTTTTGGTTGCCCGTGGATTGTATACGGAGACTAATTTATGTTGTCGCCCGTAGGACGTGGATTAGTCCAAATCCGTATTTTCTTAGATTTGGGTTTGGGGGTTTGGGTTCAAGGATACGTTAGTCTCATTCGAGACTAAGATCAACTTAAACGTTCGTTAAGGATACGTTAGTCTAATTTTTAGACTAAGATCAACTCAACGTTTATTAAGGACACGTTATTCTAATTTTAGACTAAGATCAACTTAATAGGATCATTTAGATCCAACAAAAGAGCATTTGAACTCTATTGTTTAGTTTAGGGACATTGCGGTCGATTACCAGTTTAAGGACATAGTGGTCCAATACCAGTTTAAGGACATAGTGGTCCAGGTTAAGGACATCATAGTCCATGAGTTTAAAGACTTCACGGTCAAGGTTAAGGACATCATAGTCCGTGAGTTTAATGACTTCACGGTCAAGGTTAACGACATCATAGTCCGTGAGTTTAAAGACCTCACAGTCAATGGAATGATTGGTTATCGGGACCCGTCACCTCTCTGAAGACGTTGAAGGATTACAACGACAAATATCAGAGGAGTTCAGAGATGTACCCTTGAACCAAAGTTGATTGGGAGATCTGTAGTCCAATTTGGAACTAAGACCAATTAATTAAATTATGAGCACATTGGCTTAGTTAAATATGAATTGAGGACTTATGGCCAATTTGGGCTAAGTCCAATTAAGTTTGAAATGTTGGCCCTTTGTTGGACCATTAGACATTTGTCTGGGTTCAGTCTCTCATTATTTAGCAATGCAAAACAAGAGTTTGAAGGCTCTGATGACATTTTTTCTTTGGCCGAGCACTTAAACATTATAGTTCTGGATTTTAAGGCTCATTTGAAGGGGAGATTTGCTTTTGGAAAACTTAGCCAATTTGGGCTAAGTTGATTAGAAAAAATAGTGTTAAACACTAAAGGACATCTGGCGGTCACGTGTCCTCACGTGATGTATTTAGAACAGTGTTAAACACTAGAGACAAAATGCTCAAAATAGTGTTAAACACTAGAAAGGAAGGGGTCACGTGGGGTCACGTGAGGCGCCTGAAGATGGGGTCATACCTTCTTTATTTTATTATCAGAATATTCAAATAAGTGTTAAACACTTTTAGTCTTCAGGCCATCACGTGTTGGCGCGTGATGGGTAGCCATGTATTGATTACTGAAGTGTTTATTAAGGGGTCACGTGGGGACACGTGAGGGCGCCCTAAATATGGGGCCAGATCCCCTTTTACTTTGTTCTGCAAATAAGTGTTAAACACTTTTTATATTTTTATTTTGAGCATCACGTGTTGACACGTGATGGGGATTTATGCGCTGACTGTTAAAGCGTTTGCCAAGGGGTCACGTGGTAACACGTGAGAGCGCCCAAAGCCTTCATTTCTTTTGCTTTTTCTTTCTGTGTTTTGTAAGTCACGTGGGAGCACGTGAGGCGTTGCCTCAAAGCTTCCTGCTTCTCATTTCTGGGGATCTCTTCAGGGGTCACGTGGGGACACATGACCTTAGTTCTTTGCATGCATGGAGATCTTTTAAGTCCCTTTATTTCTTTAAGAATTAAATTCTCTTGTAGGGTTAAACCCTGATTATGCTTTAGAGGAATTAAATTCCCATGTATGTGAAAGAATTAAATTCTTGTACATGGTGAAACCCTAATTTTATTTTAAGAGAAATTAAATTCCTGTAATTTTTAGAGAATTAAATTCTCAATTAGGGTTAAACCCTAGTTCTATCCATCTTGAAGGAATTAAATTCCTATAGTTTTAAGTGAATTAAATTCTCAGATAGGGTTAAACCCTAGTTTCATCATGAAGGAATTAAATTCCTGTGAGTTTGGGAGAATTAAATTCTCATATAGGGTTAAACCCTAATTTTGTTTTGGGAGAATTAAATTCTCAAAATTCAATTCCTCCTCTAAGTTTTGGATCTGCATGGCAGGATCTCAACCCGATGAGAATTAAATTTTCAACTTATGGTAAGTTGTGCTCTTTGCAGATCTTCAACCAGGAGAAGAACTAAATTCTTTTACATAAGAGTTAAACTCTTAGATTGAGAACTAAATTCTCTTTTGTAAGTTTTGATCCCTTTCCTTTTTTCACCTAGGGTTTTCTCTCTTGAGAATTAAATTCTCCTCTCTTTTTTCTCCCTGTTGTTGTTATCTCCCAAAAAAGTAGATCCCCCATCTTCTCTTCTTGGCTCCTATTTATAGGAGAAAGAAAAGAATCAATTTGTTTTGTCAATCTTTTATTGAAAGATTTTAATTGATTTTGTAACCAACATGATCTTTTAGATCACTCAGTGAGTTTTATTCACCATTGGATTTTTAATCCAAAAGATCTTTTATCTGTTATTCAAATTTTAGGGAAATCTTTCCTTGTATAAAATCTTTCCATAAATTGGTGATTTTTAATCACCATTGGATTTTTAATCCAACGGTGCTCCATTTTACAGAACACCATCCTTTTTGTTTGGAAAGATTTAAAGAAATATTTTTCCAGTTAGGCTTTTTGATTTCCCTTAATTAGAATTTAATTCTATTATTTCAGAGATTTTAGGATCCCATCACGTGTTGACACGTGACCCCTTCGATTAAGCATTTAATTCTGTTGTTTAAAAGAACTCAGGAATTATCACGTGTCAGCACGTGACCCTTTGTCACGTGTGAGCACGTGATACCCCATTGGGGTTTTTCCTTGTTATTTTATCATACTTTTAATTCTTTTCAGTGAGTTTAAAAGGCCTATCACGTGCTGACACGTGACCCCATTGTTGGAATTTAATTCTTATTATTTCAGAGGGTCTAAGAGCCCATCACGTGTTAGCACGTGACCTCACTGATTAATTATTTAATTAGAATTTAATTTTATTAATTCAGAGAGCTTATGAACCCATCACGTGTCTGCACGTGACCTTTGGTCACGTGTGGGCACGTGATGCCCCATTGGGGTATTCCTAGCTGTTTTATAATATTTTTTAATTTCTTTCAGTGGGTTTAAAGGCCCATCACGTGATGACACGTGACCCCATTTAATTATTTATTTTATCCAGTGCCTACAGGTTTTGCCTGTAAATGGTCATGTGTGGGCACGTGATGCCCAATCACATGTGGGCACGTGATGCTTCATAACTTTTGATCCCGGATGAATTATGAGGCCCATAATATATCAAATCGAAGGATTTTTCGAGACGCTTTAGATACCATCAGAATTTAGCTGTTTCTCATTCGGGAGTTTGTAAAAATACAGCCCGGAAAATACTGGTTCGCATTTTCTTAAACGTATTGCTGTCATTTGATACCTTGGGCTCTTTTGCGCAGAATTTTTTTTGCGGGAACAAATGCCCCCCACTACTTTGCCCACGTAAGTATATACGTGGGTGAAATAGTGCAGAGTAATCCATAGTGTATGACCGGTTTTGGGTTGGTATATAATCTTCAGGATCTTGATCTGAGAAGATAACGAGCGGACACAAGCGTCGTCATTTATTATTGACTCAAATCTCGACTCTTAAGGGATATAGTTCCAAACCCTCAGCTCCATGAGCCTCATCCTTCTATTTCTTTATGTTTTACTCTGGCATGAAATAGTTTATATGCTTCATGAGTAACTTCTCCATTTCAGTGGCATGTAGCTTTGGCAAGTGTGGCCCATAGATGGTAGATAACAGTTCATCTTGAACTCTTTGTAAGGGAACGATGGCTTAGGAAACAGGGTTAGGATCTGTTGTCTAAGACTTTCCAACTTTATGAGCCGTGAGGGTCTCATAAAGAATTTTCTCCCTACGGGCCGAGAGGATCCCGTAGGTGTAATTTCTCCTTAAGAGTTGTGAGGACTCCTAAGTGTGTTTTCTCCCGAGAATCGTAAAGATCCCACAAGAGAATTTTCTTTATGCGTAGGGACACTAATTTCCCCGCAAGTTGAGACGAATCGAGAGATTCTCGCAAAGACACTGATTTCCTTGCGGGTCGAAATGAATCGAGAGGTTCTCGTCAAGGACGCTGATTTCTCTGAATCGAGATAAGAAGCGATGGCTTAGGAAACAGGTTCAGATCTGCCGCCTAAGAATTTTCAACTTTATGAGCCGTGGGGGTCTCATAAAGATTTTTTCTCCCTACGAGTCGAGAGGATCTCATAGGTGTATTTTCTCCTTAAGAATCGTGAGGATTCCTAAGTGTGTTTTCTCTTGAGAGTCGTAAGGATCTCACAAGAGAATTTTCTTCCTTACAAGTCGAGAGGACTCGTAAGTGATTGATGAGTTAACCTACTTCAGATTCAAAGCATTGCATCAACAGGGAGGTCGAGGGTTGACTTTGGTTTGTCTGTGCACCGCTGAGTCATGGAACTGGGAACTTTTTCGCGGCTCCGCTTTGCTGACGTTGTATATTCCTGCAGAGACACTGATTTCTCTGCGGATCGGCGCGAATCGAGATGCTCTCATCAAGGACGCTGATTTTCCTGAATCGAGGAGGTTACCAAGGACACTGATTTCCTCGGAGTTGAGACGAATCGAGATATTCCTGCAAAGACACTGATTTCTCTGCGGGTCGACGCGAATCGAGGTGCTCTCGTCAAGGACGCTGATTTCCCTAAATCGAGGAGGTTGCCAAAGATACTGATTTCCCTGGTGTTGACACGAATCGAGGTATTCTCGCAAGGATGTCCTAACGTCACAGTTAACGTCTGCTCTTTATGACAGAGGTCTATTAGGGTTTGTGGTACTAGGGTTTTGTCCGTCGTACCGTCGCGTTGGCTGATGTATTCCTCGATAGGAAATCTTGTTATTCGAGTAGCCTTGCAACTGTCGTGTCTCTGATTCCTTCGGGGGCTGGACAAGACGTCTTCAAGCAATCTTCCTAGGCAGTTTGACCGTCGGAAGAGCAAGCGTTAGGAATTTTGCCATGCCGCTTTTTACTTGAGGTTAGGCTCATTTTGGAGAGCCCCGATGAGTCATAACCACTCCGCGCTTGTGTGGGATGATCTCCGATAGTCTTTCAAGTTTTATATGAGTTGCCGTTAAGACCCTGAAGCTAGGAATTTGGCTTTCGCTTCGTTTGCTGGCACTTCGTCTGCTGTATTGAGACGAATGTCGTGGTTGTCTCTAGGTTGAATGTGAACCGTCGAGGTTTGGAACTAGGGATTTTGCCATGGCTCCGTTGTTTGATTGTCGCGTCTGAGTCCTGTTGGAGGAAGAACGCTGGGGTGACATCTCATCTACTGTATCGAGACGAACGTTGAGGTGGTGACCACTCCGCGCTGATGTGGGATGATCTCCGATAATCTTTCAGGTTTTATATGAGTTACCGCCAAGACCCTGAAGCTAGGAATTTGGCCTTTGCTTCGTTTGCTTTGGCGTGTCCGAATCCTGTTGGAGGAAGGATGCCGTAGTGACATCTCGTCTGCTGTATCGAGACGAACATCAAGGTGGTGACCACTCCGCGCTGATGTGGAATGATCTCCGATAGTCTTTCAGGTTTTATATGAGTTACCGTCAAGACCCTGAAGCTAGGAATTTGGCCTTCTCTTCGTTTTCTGGCACTGCGTCTGCTGTATCGAGACGAATGTCATGGTGGAGCTGGGATTTTTCCGTCACTCCGCTTTGTTTCGACCATGGGGTCTTTCGCTGACGTTGCATCTGCATCGTGCTGGATTGCGAGGGAATGTCGTTGTTGACATTGCGTCTGCTGTAACGAGGCGAATGCTGAGGTGGAGCTGGGATTTTGCCGTCACTCTGCTTTATTTTGACCATGAGGTCTTTTGTTGATGTTGCTTCTACATCCTGTTGGACTGCGAAGGAACGCCATTGTTGACATCTCGTCTGCTGTATCGAGACGAATGCTGAGGTGGAGCTGGGATTTTGCCATGGCTCCGTTTGATGGTGTAACATCTGTGTCATGCTGGAATGAGGAGGCCCACCGTTGTTGGTCTCCAAGCTGCAGATGTGGCCATTGAGATTTGGAACTAGGGACTTTGCCATGGTTCCGTTTCGTTGCGACTCTGAGGTCGATTGTTGACGTCACGTCTGCATCTGGTTGGAGTGAGGAGAAACGCCGTTGGTGATCTCTAAGTTGTCGATGTTGACGTCGAGACCCTAAAGCTAGGGATCTTCATTTTCTTCATTTGTTGACATCGTGTCTGCAATATTGCGACAAATGTCGAGGTTGTCTATGAACCGTCGAGATTTGGCTTCTCTTTCTGATGGAGACTGTTGGGAAGGTATGGTTCCCTCTTTGTTTGTGCCCCTGGATTGTATACAGGGATCGATGTGATCTCACCTGTAGGGCAAAAAGTTTCATTCTTTCATCATTTTTTATTCTTTCCGCGATGCTCTATCATTTCAGCTTTTTATATCGCGAAAATCGCGATTGCCCAATCATTTCGGCTATTTTTCGCGGTGCCCAATCATTTCGGCTATTTTTCTTTTTACTCGCTGCTTTTTATTGCGAGTTGCCCAATCATTTCGGCTGTTTTTATATGCATACATTTTTACTTGCTGATTTTGTTGCAAGTTGCCCCATCATTTCGGCTATTTCATATGCATTTTATTTTTGGCTCGCTGATTTTTTTTCTTGCGAGTAGGGGATTTGGGATCTGATACCAATCTTAGCATCAGCATCGCTGCGACTGGAATATTGCCAGAAGCGAATCATCATTTGCCGTAAAAGGACTTGGAATTTTATACCGTTTTAGGCATCAGCATTGCTACCACTGGGATATTACCAGGAGCGAATCATCATTTGCCTCTGTTGATGTCGAACAAAGGTGGCTTAGCAAACAGGGTTAGGATCCTGTCGACTAGGGCTTTTGATTTCATGAGCCGTAAGGGTCTCATAAAGGTATTTATCCCTACAAGTCGTGAGGATCTCATAGGTGCGTTTTCTCCTTAGGAGTCGTGGGGATTCCTAAGTGCATGGTCTCTTATAAGTCGTAAGTATCTTACAAAAGTGCTTTCTCCTTATAAGTCGAGAGGACTTACAAGGGTTGTTCACCGTGTAAACATATCCCTAGTCACGGATGGGACTTTGTTAGGGAAATTTTTATTCGTGCCCGTGGATTGTATACAAGGGTCAATACTGAACCGCTTGTTGGCCAGTATTGGAGGTTGTCGGGGGGTGCTTAAGAACAGGTTCAGGTCCCTGTAACTTAAGAATTTTGAATCTAATGAGTCGTGAGGGTCTCATAAGAGGGTTCTCCTTACGAGTCGTGAGGATCTCGCAAGTGTAATTTCTCCTTAGGAGTCGTGGGGATCCCTAAGTGTGTTGCTTCCTTTGTGAGTCATAAGGATCTCACGCGGGTAGTTTCTCCTCACAAGGTCGAGAGAACCTTGCGGGTGTCCTTTAATGAGGTTGCGCCCTTTCGGGTTTTCACAAACACTCGCCGGTAGCCCTGCTGCTTTTACTCACGGAGCCCTCTCGGGTTTTCATCCGTGCCCATTTTGCTTATGGACATATCGTTTTTTTAACGAGTCTGCGCCCTTTCGGGTTTTCATAAACATCGTCGGTAGTCCTGCTGTTTTTACTCATGGAGCCCTTTCGGGTTTTCATCCATGTCCATCTCGCTTGTGGACGTACCTTTTTTTAACGAGTCTGCGCCCTTTCGGGTTTTCACAAACATCGTCGGTAGTCCTGCTGTTTTTACTCACGGAGCCCTTTCGGGTTTTCATCCGTGCCCCTCTTGCTTGTGGACGTACCCTTTTTTTTTACCACGTCAGCCTGGGGATGCCGCGGGTTGGTAGTAGTTTAACGACGTTTCGGTCATTTGTCAACGTACGATTACGCAGCTAGATTTTGCCGCAAATCTTCGCATGTTTTGTGCCGGAGGTGGATTCCTTAAAGAGAGGGCTGAGGGCGATTTCTTCGTCGGAGTCGCTTCCAAAGGTGATAACTTGCGATCCCTTGGTATCGGCTATGTGACAGTTGCCAGCAATTCTTTCGCGCTCATCTATCGTGCTTTTCTGTTCCCGACGAGCCTTGCGCTTCACTCGTTGAACGTGTCGTCGATGGGCAACATATCCCTGCCACCAGTTTTTAAAGGCTATGCACTCCTCGGTGGGGTGTGCAATCATCTGATGGTATAGGCAGAAGTTAGGATGTATGTCCGCTTCATCAAGACGTATATTGCCAGGGGAATTTCTTTTGAGAGAGGGCAACTTCATTCCTATTGCCAGGGCCCTAGCGAATTGATTCCTTACTTTAAGCTTGCTTTTGCTGGCGATAGGGATGCTTTGCTCCAGTCGGGGTGTCTCGACCTTTTCCTCCAGTCGTCGGCATTTAGCACTTTCAAATATAGCCAGTTCACGCTCTCGATTGGCTTTACTTTCCTGATGGGCTTCATTTAGGAATGCATCAATCATTTCGTCTGATGGTCCTAGAAGTTCAGGCTCAGGATTTGCCCCTGGTTTTTCTACATCCAAAGCTTCTTCACCGTTTATTAACGAGTGGGAGATCACATGACAGCTTGCCACATAATCCTCAGACTCATCCGACGAGTCTTCTCCATTGTCATCATCTTTGTCCACAAGTACGTGGGTGAGAAATTCTTGGAGTGTGACTGGGGTCCGCGCCTTCTGATTATATTCTTCCAACGCGTCAATCTGTTTTTGCAGGTCCGTGCGCTTGTCACCAGGCTTCACGGGCTTTTTGGTCTTCTTCTTCTTCTTTGAAGACTTTGACAGCTGGGTGTGAGCGCTCTGACCATCACCACCAGTTTTTGGGGTTGGGCGCGGTTTCAGCATTCCCTCGATGATCTCGGGTTCCAGTGGATTTTTCCACCTGGTCACCGGGCTTGTTTGGAGATCATTCAGCATTCTTTTCGTTTTGTCTGAAAGAACGTCCTCCCATGGGGCTTCTTCTATAAATGAGCACGATGCCCCTGGTACGTCCACTTTTTTAGGGGCGTGAGGTTGTGGTGGGCCCACCTTCCAGTTTTCCGATAACGCGAACTTGCCTTGTTGGTATTGGTCTTCAACCCAGTTTTTTAGGACGTAGCAGTCCTCGATTGGATGACCCAATACTCGGTGGTAGGGGCAGTAATTGGGATCATTGACGTCGTTTGGCTGCAACGGACGTTTTGGGGCTGGAAAATTTATGAGCATGTTGCGCAATGCCAGCTCGAACAGTCTCCTCGTTTTATCTTTGGGAAACGAGTAAGGACGTCCTAGCCTCTCCTCGACCGATGGGCATGGACGCATATTGCTTTGGCGAACAGCCGGCTTTAAGTTGCTCGGCTGTTGTTGAGTACTGGCGACGAAAATTGCTTTTCCTTTCCCTTTTTCATTTCGAGGATCCGTCTTTAGGGGAGATGGTCTATGACCCATTTGGGCCAACTTGTCACTCAAGGCCTGGAGAGTAGTTGGCTTGAAGAACATCATGAATTGCGAGATGGTCGTTTACGGATCAAGAGTGCCCACGAACATGCCTACCTCCGGTGCTTCTTCGATGCGTTGTTTACACTTCGACCATAAGTTCCGCCACCGTATTGCGTATTGAACCCATGTTTCGCCTGGCCTTATCCTGGCGTTGATCAATGCGGTGATCGAGGTGCGTTCACTAGCACTCGCGAAACACTGGGTGAATAGTAGATCCATCTCTGCAAATGTTTTGACAGAGTCGTTAGGAAGCTCCGAATACCATTCAAAGGCTGTTTCCGCTAAGCTGCCGACGAACTTACGAAGTAACAGCTTGTCGTCGCCTCCAGTGTTGCCGCATAAGGCTCTGAATTTAGCGACGTGCTGGTGTGGATTTCCCGTCCCCTTATATACATGGAATTTAGGGATCGTGTATCCTGGCGGGTAGTTTATTTGGTCGTACCAACCTGGATACGGTCGCCCAGTTCTAACAACTTGGTCGGCCGCTTCATTTGCCTGGTGAACTCTTATTTGCTGAGCAATATAGTCATCCAGTGCAGCTTTGGAGATTGTCTCTTCTTTGGCTATTGATAGAGCCGGCAGAGGGTTTGATGTTTCTCCTCTATCATCTTCAATTATTACTGGAGGATCTTCGGCTGGGGGATCCGGCTAGATCATCATGCCCACCATGTCTTAGAACAGAAGGGCCATTTGCTTTATATTGGCCGCTTGTTCCGCAGCCTCCTTGTCCTTCTTTTCGAGCATTCTCCCAAGGAATTCAGCATCAGTCTCGTGTTCGTGACGTTGTTCCGATGACGCCTCCGGGCTTTCTTTTGGCCCGGTAAGTGTGGCCATTGCAGTCAGCATCTCTTGAAGCTTCTGCTGTTGTTGTTCCTGAGCTCTCGTGATGGATCGGGTGAGTGGTCGGTGGCCCGTAGAAGCGCGGGTATCCTCTTTTCCGGAAGCCATATAAACAGTATGCACCATTATGCCCCCAGACTTGGGGCGTTTGGGCTCAGCGTCTTTGTGGTCTGCCGCAGTCACAGGGGCTTTTTCTGGTCTCCTTCTCTTTTGAGCAGTTGAAGTCGAGTGGGACGTTGCAGCGGTCACCCAGGTAGCTTTTTCCTTTTGTGGATTGGCAAGACGGTTCTCTTCCTGCTGAACTTTCACTTTCTTTTGTCGGCGAGGGTAATCTTGATCGATTACTGAGTCTTGAACCCGTTGCCAGACTTTGTAGATTTTGGAGGACAGCCGCTGAGGGGACTTTTTTGGCTTTGCTTCAACAATATTCTCAATGGATGGAGGAGATCTTTTCAGTACGGCGGTAGGAGAGTTCCTGTGCACCTTGTTTAGCAACTCGAAGCTGTTCCTGGTTGGAACAACAGCATTGACTTCCACCGTTGGGGCTGGTGGAGTTAGCCCAGAGGGAGAGTTGCCCCCAGCCTTCCTTACTCGGCGCCAGTGGCGACGTCGAGCGTGTCGAGCTGTCGGGATTGTTTCAGTTTGAGGGGTGACTTCGTCTTGCCCCCTGTTTTGGAGAAGGGTTGTTGCTGGCATCAGCCTCTTGAAGACTGAGGTCCGTTTCGCAACAGGATTTAATCTGTCAAAGAAAGACTTTGGAGCAGGAGCCAGAGTAGGAGTAGGAGCCGGAACAGTCAGTCTTGTGAAGACCGACCCTTTGGCAGGAGAAGCCTCCTTGACGACTTTGGGAGCAGGGATGGCTATCCTCTTCGGAATAACCTGTTCTGGAATTGTAGGCTTCATCATGGGCCCACATGAACTTTGGCCCAATCTGGCGAAGACTGAGGCGCTGGAGCTGGACGACCCGTTGAGGGGGGCCGCTGTAGTTGCAAGCCGATCAAAGACCGACTTATTTGGAGCTTCTTGTGTTGGTATAGGAGTGCTGAAGCTCATTGACGGGAGCATGGTCCCGAAAAACAATCCAGTGGTGGCCTGAGTGACCTGTTCCACCGGCATCGTGAACAGGGAAGCCGCCTGGGGCCCGTAAGCTATGCCCCCAGTTGAGGCAGAACGTAGGTTGCAGTTGCATGTGGAACACTTCGAGAAGGTGAACGCCATTAATCTTTGCTTTCTGTACCAAGCAAAATGCCAAATCTTAGTACCTTGAAACCCAAGGGCAACCATTAGCAAACCGCGATTGGTTCGCGAACACAACACACGAAGTGTGGAGTGGAAAGAGGAAAAGGTCCCACCGGGCGTGCCAGAATCTGTTCCCCTCCGAAAGACGTGCAAGACAGACGTCTTGCCTGAAATTCGGGGTAGATGCTAATTGGTGCTATCCGTCCACCTCTCCGAAGATGCCAGTTGATTTATGGCACCGTGCATCGAAGGATTAAACGGATGCGGCCGATGCAGCAGATTTCGTCAGATTCCCCCTCGTTTGAGGGGTTTTTGATTGTGGGGACGCTATTCCCTGCAGGCGCAAGCCCCTGTAGTTAATTACGCTACCGCATCGCGGTAACAACTTTCTCTTTCTCTAGATGGTCACTTCGTGTCGTGGGTGTGTTCCCCTCCGAAAGACGGCGCAAGACCGACGTCTTGCCTGAAATTCGGGACAGATGCTAATTGGGGCTATCCGTCCACCTCTCCGAAGATGCCAAGTTGATTTATGGCACCATGTATCGAAGGTTTAAACGGATGCGGCCGATGTAGCAGACTTCGTCAGATTCCCCCTCGCTTGAGGGGTTTTTGATTATGGGGACGCTCTTCCCTGCAGGCGCAAGCCCCTGCAGTTAATTATGCTACCGCATCGCGATAACAAATTTCTCATTCTCCAGATGGTCACTTCGTGTCATGGGTGTTTGTTTTTTTTTGTGGTTGACGTGGATTGTATACGGAGACTAAGTTATGCTGTCTCCCGTAGGGCGTGGACTAGTCCAAATCCGTATCTTTCTTAGATTTGGGTTTAGGGGTTGGGTTTAAGGATACATTAGTCTCTTTTGAGACTAAGATCAACTTAAACGTTTGTTAAGGATACGTTAGCCCAATTTTTAGACTAAGATCAACTTAACAGGATCGTTTAGATCCGACAAGAGAGTAATTGGGCTCTATTGTTTAGTTTAATAACATTGCGGTCGATTACCAGTTTAAGGGCATGGTGGTCCAATGTTAGTTTTAAGACATCGCTGTCGAGGTTAAGAACATCATAGTCCATGGATTTAAGGACTCCACAGTCCATTATTAGTTTTAAGACATCACGGTCAAGGTTAGGACATCATAGTCCGTGGAATTAAGGACTCCACAGTCCATTATTAGTTTTAAGACATCACGGTCAAGGTTAAGGACATGATAGTCCGTGGAATTAAGGACTCCACAGTCCAATGTTAGTTTTAAGACATCGTGGTCGAGGTTAAGGACATCATAGTCCATGAGTTTAAGGATGCCACAGTCCGTTGTTAGTTTTAAGACATCGCGGTCGAGGTTAAGGACGTCATATTACATGAGTTTAAGGACTCCACAGTCCATGAAATGTATGGTTGTTGGGGACCCGTCACCTCTTTGAAGACATTGAGGATTACAACGACAAATATCAAAGGGATGAAGAAATGTACCCTTGAACCAAGGTGGATTAAATGATCTGTAGCCCAGTTTGGAACCAAGACCAATTAATTATATTATGAGCACATTGGCTCAGTTAAGTCTGGATTGAGGACTTATGGCCAATTTGGGCTAAGTCCAATAAGTTTGACATATTGGCCCTTTGTTGGACCATTAGTCTATTTGTTTGGTTTCAGGCCCACATTATTTAGCACTGCTAAACAAAAGTTTGAGGGCTCTGATAACATTTTTATCTGTGATTGAACAGTAGACATTAGAGCTCTGATTTTACTCAATTTTGAATGGGAGGCTTTGCCTCTGGAAGATTAACCAATTTGGTTAAAACTAGTGTTAAACACTAGATAGCAACTGTGTTAAAGCTCTCAAGTTAGTGTTAAACACTAGAAGGTAACAGTATTAAACACTGCTAATATAGTCCCCAAATTAGTGTTACACACTAGAAAACACCAGTGTTAAACACTAGGTGTAAGTTCTTGAATTAGTGTTAAACACTAAAGGAAAAAGGGTCACGTGTGGACACGTGAGGGCGCCCAAAGGTAGGACCAGATTCCTTTTCTTTGTTCTGCAATTAAGTGTTAAACACTTTTATTTTTATTTTGAGCATCACATGTTGACACGTGATGGAGATTTATACACTGATTATTAAAGCACTTGCTAAGGGGTCACGTGGGAGCACGTGAGAGCGCCCAAAGCTTCTATTTCCTTTGCTTTTTCTTTCTGTGTTTTGGGGGTCACGTGGAGCACGTGAGGCGTTGCCTCTGAGCTCTTCCCTTATCATTTATGGGGATCTTTTCAGGGGTCACGTGGGGATACGTGACCTTAGTCTTTTTCATGCACAGAGAACATCTTTAGTCTCTTTATTTTATTCTGAGAATTAAATTCTCCGTAGGGTTAAACCCTAATTATAACTTTGGAGGAATTAAATTCCTATTGTGAAAGAATTAAATCTTATGTAGGGTTAAACCCTAACTTCTTTTAGAGGAATTGAATTCCCATATATGTAAAAGAATAAAATTCTTGTATAGGGTGAAACCCTGATTCTGTCTTGGGGGAATTAAATTCCTGTTAATCTGAGAGAATTAAATTCTCAATTAGGGTTAAACCCTAGTTTCATCCATCTTGAAGGAATTAAATTCCTATAATTTTGGAAGAATTAAATTCTCAGATAGGGTTCAAACCCTAATTTCATATCTTGGAGGAATTAAATTCCTGTGAGTTTGGGAGAATTAAATTCTCAAAACTCAATTCCCCCTCTAAGTTTAGGATCTGGATGGCAGGATCTCGACCCGATGAGAATTAAATTCTCAACTTATGGGGAGATGTACTCTGTGCAGATCTTCCACCAGAAGAAGATCTAAGTTCTTTTTTGTAGAAGAGTTAAACTCTTAGATTGAGAATAAAATTCTCTTTATTGAAGTTTTAATCCCCTTTCTTTTCTTATCTAGGGTTTTTCTTTGTAGAGAATTAAATTCTCCTCTCTTTTCTCTCTGAAATTTCAAGATTCCAAAAACTCTCCCTCAAAACTCTCCGATGGCTCCTATTTATAGGAGAGGGAAAAGAATCAATTTGTTTAGTAAATCTTTCATTGAAAGATTTTGTTTGTTTTCATAATTAATATGAGCCTTTAGATTATTAAGTGAATTTTATTCACCGTTGGATTTTCAATCCAAAGATATTATGTTTGTTATTTCTGGTGAGATTTAGGGAAATCTTTCCTTGTCTACGATTTTTCCATAAATTGGTGATTTTTAATCACCCTTGGATCTTTAATCCAACGGTCCCCATAATCCTTTTCCGTTTGGAAAGATTTAGAAGCTTTTAGAATTTAATTCTATTAATTGTAAGGCTTTCGAAGCCAGTCGCGTGCTGACACGTGACCCTTGGTCACGTGTAAGCACGTGACCCCCAATTGAGTCCTTTAACAGCCGCTTGTTTATCACGTATCAACACGTGACCATTGGTCACGTGTGAGCACGTGATACCTCGTTGACATATTTTTTCTGACTTTTAGAATTAAATTCTTTTAAGCTGTAAGGCTTTCAAAGCCTGTCACGTGCTGGCGCGTGACCCTTGGTCACGTGTGAGCACGTGACCCTCAATTGAGTTATTTTTCAGCAGTTTGTTTATGTTGTTTTTAACCATCACGTGTCAACACGTGACCATTGGTCACGTGTGAGAACGTGACACCTCGTTGAGGTATTTTTTCTAACTTTTAGAATTAAATTCTTTTAAGATGCAAGGCTTTCAAAGCCTGTCACGTGCTGGCACGTGACCCTTGGTCACGTGTGAGCACGTGACCCTCAATTGAGTTATTTTTCAGCTGTTTTTTTCGCTTCTGTTTGATGAAGTTTTAACCATCACGTGTCATCACGTGACCATTGGTCACGTGTGAACACGTGATACCTCATTGAGGTAATTCCTGATTTTTTAATCAGGAAACAAATGCCCCCACAGCGTTGCTCTCACGTGTCTGCACGTGAGTGCAACGCTGTCACTTTGGTGACCGTTGGATTCATCTAGGGAATCGGGAAGATGAAGCGTTTCCATTACATCCTATAAATGCAGGGGTCACTTCAGAAGCGCCTCCACCCTTTCATCTTCTTCCTTGCAAACTTTTCTTTTGAGAATTTAATTCTCGTTCTCAGAGCTTAGTTCTCTGTTCCAAAATCTTCAGAGTTTAACTCTGTTTAAGAAAGACCCATCTCTTCACGTAATGGCTTTGGACGATCGAAGAACTTTCATACATATAAAACTCTTTGGATTTTAAATCCACATCAAGGGTTTTCCCTTTTAACAAGAACCCATTTTAAAGTTCTTTAAGAAGAAAACCACTCATTCTTTAATCAACGGGTCCTTTAAGATTTCTCTGATCTTCAGGGGTTAATGGTGGTGTTGTCTTTTCCATGGAATTTAATTCCATCTAAAAAACCTTTTGGCTCTGAAAAAATGTCTCTGGGAATTTAATTCCCTTTTCTCGAAAGGAATTTAATTCCTACGAAGAACTCAGTTCTTCCCATAGAACTCCTTGGATTCTTTTGCCCTGAGTTGTCTTCTTCACAGCCAAGAAGAAGAACCTTGCAATGGTGCCTTTCCCTACAGAGTTGCTTGAAATCCTTTGTTTGTTTAGACAAGTATTCTTCTTGATTGGCTTGTCTATTAAAGTCTCATGATCTTTATTTCAGGTATTATGGATGGCCATTTGTATGATCTTGATGAAATCATTTCTTACGGAAACATTCATGCACTGGGTCGCAACCAGAACCAGGAGTTCACCAATGCTCAGTGTGCTGAGATCATGAGCCGCTTCGACGAGTATAATGTTCGGCTACTCCCTCGTCGCTCTTCTCTTTTGAAACTCATCGTGCTGGCGATCTGGGAGGCGCTCCTTCTCTTTTGCACCGGCGTACCGCTCAGGGCATTGGATGCCGCGGAGGATAAAGTGCATTCAGTGTATCTGATGAGCTTAATCTCGAAGAGAAGGCGAGACAATCTCATTGATCTCTTGCATTAGGCTTTTCAGCAGTCAGCCATACTTGATGCTTATTGGAGGGTAGAGGACATCCGTGAGGATCCCGCCGCTTATGATCGCGAAAGAAAACATACTAGGATGTTTCGAAATGCCTGGAAGATCTTGGACAAAGTCACTTTTGAGTTTCTTAATCCATGCCCCAAATCTGAGGTCATGCCATTGTAATTGTTTCTTCTTATTTTTGTATGAACTTTTTAAAGTATGAGTGATAAGTTTTTCCTTCCCTTCTGTGTTTGCATGCCTTCTTTATAGGATTTTATCATATTGTCATTATTGCTGCTGACGTGTTTGGCCTGTGAGGCACCATTTTACTTTTCAGCACATATCAAGTTTGGTGCTCACGTGCTCTGCACGTGGGGCCCTTTTGATGGGGATTTTTTAATTTTTCATTCCATATTTTCTGTGCACAACATTAGATGCAGAAAAGGAGCCTTGGAAATAGTTCCATCTCCTTGATTTCCAATTCCTTCCCTTTTTGGGCCTTGGAAATAGTTCCACCATGCAATATTCTCCGTGCGCAGCGTTTAATGCTCCTCTTTACAACCCGAGGCCATAGCCTTCTTTTTCTCTTCACAGAGAAGCCTATTTTCAATTTAGTGTGGTTTACCTTGAGGAAACAACTGAGTGCCATGGCCTGCAACCGCCCTCATGCTCATCGACAACCATGGGAAGTACCTATCGAGGAGATGATTCCTCGCTCTGCTGCACGACTGGTGGATCCCCTTCTCACCGACGACGAGTGTGATTCGGCGACATATGAACTCTTGATCCGTAGGGGATCCCCTCTTCCAATGGGATCCCTTTGGCTCCGGATGATTCTTGCTGCCGTGCTTGCTGACATCCCTTCTCACCCGGTGGAGATAACCCTGGCGATGCTTGATGCGGCTGAAGACAAGCTCGAGTATTTTCACGAAGCGTGTCTGATTACTCAGGCTTTGAAAGACTGTTCGGTTCATCTGTTGGGCCAGATAAGAGCCCGGCGGGCTATTATGTCTGCTTTTGCGGACGAACATGGCGCCAATCGGTGGGGAGCCACTCCTCGTGAAAATCGTCGCTTCGATATGCCGGAGAAGGCGGCGAGGGAGTTGGAAAATTTTGAATACTGTTTTGTTCACCCTTGTGCCACTGATCCCTTGTTTGGCGATCTTTTCCCGGTAGTGTAGTATGCTGAAATCGATGTACTCTTTTTATCATTGGCTGTTGTATGCTTTTCTAATGAATTTTCATGTTTGTCGAATACTCATACGTGCGTCTTGCTTGCGTAAATGAGCTTCATATTCCTCCCATGAGAACTTTCTTTAATTGCGCTCACTATCGTTATGTTGCATGCACATCAGAGCTTCGGGTATCATTTCCTTTCGAATATTCATATAGTTGCAAATGCCTGCTTGATAAGATATATACCGGAGATTTTCCTTGTTGCCTCCCATATCAGGTGATGTGTGCGTGTTTTAGATCGGATATTGCCATCGAATGGAGGCTTGTTTATACAGTCTTGAGTGTACATGCCTTATTTCAGAGGTTATGGCTACAAAGGCGAGCTTGCGGGGCCTGATAGAGCGGTGCGCGGCGAACATGGTGTCGTGCGAGAAGAGGCTTGGCCGCAAATTCTCGGAGAGGGAGCTGGCCTCTAAGGCGCTGAACGAGCTCCAAGCCAGCCTTACAGCCAAAGCCAACATAGCGTATGAACTCTGGCGAGTACTTCAAGAGGCCATCAAAGAGGTGGTGGCTATCGATAAAGCCGCGGTGTTCACTCGCGAAAGGGTTGAGGCTCACAAAGCTACCGAGAAAGTGCTTGAAGGTCGGCCTGCCTCGTATCAGGCCCAGCAGGCTCAAGCGGAGGCCCGTCTTCTAGCGATACAGAATCACGAAGGCGTGGCCCAGCGGAAGAGGGATGAGCTGACCAAGCTGCTAAATCACCCGCCGGCCTGATGATTTGTATATATTTTTTTTTGTACATACTCCTGAATGAGAGCATACTTTTGTTCTTTCACGAATTGTACTTTGTATCCATTTTGGTTTATGAATAAAAGAAATATTTTTCTTCTCAATGGTGTGTCCCTTTTTATTGAATGTATTCTGTGGATAGTCTATCTTAATCTCTTTGCAGGACAACGATGGCTTAGGATTCAGGGTTAATATCTGCCTCCTAAGAATTTTCAACTTTATGAGCTGTGATGGTCTCATAAAGAGTTTTTCTCCCTACAGGTCGAGGGGATCCCGTAGGTGTAATTTCTCCTTAAGAATCATGAGGATTCCTGAGTGTCTGTTTTCTCTTGAAAGTCGTAAGGATCTCACAAGAGAATTAACTCCCTTACGAGTCGTGAGGACCCGCAAGTGATGGGTGAAGTTGCCCTTATCCGCATTTCACGACGCTAGGGATTGCTCTGGATGCTTCCCACAGGTTCACTGCCGTGTTCGGCGAGGACCAGGCTCCACTCTGGATGTTCTCCGGGGTACCGTAGTTTAAAGACATCGCGGTCGAGGTTAAGGACATCATAGTCCATTGATTTAAGGACTCCACAGTCCGATGTTAGTTTTAAGACGTTACGGTCGAGGTTAAGGACATCATAGTCCGTGGATTTAAGGACTCCACAGTCCGTTGTTAGTTTTAAGACATCACGGTCGAGGTTAAGGACATCATAGTCCGTGGGTTTAAGGACTCCATACTCTGTTGTTAGTTTTAAGGCATCACGGTCGAGGTTAAGGACATCATAGTCCGTGAGTTTAAGGACCTCACAGTCCAATGTTAGTTTTAAGATATCGCGGTTGAGGTTAAGGACATCATAGTCCGTGATTTTAAGGACCTCACAGTCCATGAAATGTGTGGTTGCCGGGACCCGTCACCTCTCTGAAGACGTTGAGGAATTACAACGACAAATATCAAAGGGATGACGAGATGTACCCTTGAACCAAGGTGAAATTGGTTTAAAATCATTACGATTGATTGTTAGTTTTAAGACATCACGGTCGAGGTTAAGGACATCATAGTCCGTGGATTTAAGGACTCCACAGTCCGATGTTAGTTTTAAGACATCATGGTCGAGGTTAAGGACATCATAGTCCATGAGTTTAAGGACCTCACAGTCCGATGTTTGCTCTGGATGCTTCACACGGGTTCACTGCCGTGCTTTGCGAGGACCAGGCTCCGCTCTGGATGCTTCACACGGGTTCACTGCCGTGCTCTGCGAGGAACAGGATCCGCTCTGGACGTTTTCCACGGGGTCAGAAGTGACATAATCCGTGTTCCACGTAGCCAGGAATTTTGCTCTGGATGCTTCACACGGGTTCACTACCGTGCTCGGTGAGGACCAGGCTCCGCTCTGTATGCTTCACACGAGTTCACTGTCGTGCTCTGCGAGGACCAGGATCCACTCTGGACGTTTTCCACGGGGTCAGAAGTGACGTTATCCGCGTTCCACGTGACCAGGAATTTTGCTTTAGATGCTTCCCACGGGTTCACTGCCGTGTTCGGCGAGGACTAGGCTCCGCTCTGGATGCTTCATACGGGTTCACTGCCGTACTCTGCGAGGACCAGGATCCGCTCTGGAAGTTTTCCATGGGATCAGAAGTGACGTTATCCGCGTTCCACGTGACCAGGAATTTTGCTCTGGGTACTTCACACGGGTTCACTACCGTGCTCGGCGAGGACCAGGCTCCGCTCTGGATGCTTCACACGGGTTCACTGTCGTGCTCTGCGAGGACCAGGATCCGCTCTGGACGTTTTCTACGGGGTCAGAAGTGACGTTATCCGCGTTCTACGTGACCAGGAATTTTTCTGATTATATCCGCATTTCACGGAGTTGGGATTTGACTCTCGATCATCTGTACACCGACGATCCATGGAATTGGGAGTTGCCGTTGTTCCGCTTTGCCTGATATTGTGTCTGTTGTAATGAGACGAATGTTGAGATGCTCTCCAGGCTATCTGAGAACCGTCGAGGTTTAGTTTCTTCTTCTGATGAAACCTGGGGAGAAGGAGTGTGATTCCTTCTTTGTTTGCGCCCCTGGATTGTATACAGGGATTGATGTAATATCACCTGTAGGGCATAAATTTCATTCATTTTTTTTATTTCTTTCCGCGATGCTCTATCATTTCAGCTTTTTATATCGCGAAGGTCGCGATTGCCCAATCATTTCGGCTATTTTTCGCGGTGCCCAATCATTTTGGCTATTTGTTTTATTTTTACTCGCCGCTTTTTATTGCGAGTTGCCCAATCATTTCGGCTATTTTGCATGCATACATCTTTTACTTGCTGATTTTGTTGCAAGTTGCCCCATCATTTCGGCTATTTCGTATGCATGTGTGGCTTGCTGACTTTTCGCTGCAAACTCGGAATTAGACACCGATTTCGGCATCAGCACCGCTACTGCTGGGATATTGCCAGGAGCGAATCATTATTTGCCTCTGTCGATGTCGAACAAAGGTGGCTTAGTAAACAGGGTTAGGATTCTGTCGACTAAGGCTTTTGACTTCATGAGCCGTAAGGGTCTTATGAAGGTATTTCTCCCTACAAGTCGTGAAGATCTCGTAGGTGCGTTTTCTCCTTAGGAATCGTGAGGACTCCTAAGCGTATGTTCCTTTGTAAGTCGTAAGGATCTTACAAGAGTGCTTTCTCCTTATTAGTCGAGAGGACTTACAAGAGCTGTTCACCGTGTAGACATATCCCTAGTCACGGATGGGACTTTGTTAGGGAAATGTTTATTCGCGCCCGTGAATTGTATTCAAGGGTCCGCATTGAGCCGCTTGTAGGGCGGTATCGGATGTTGTGGGGGTTGCTTAAGAACAGGTTTAGGTCTCTGTAGCTTAAGACTTTCAAATCTTATGAGCCGTGAGGGTCCCATAAGAGAGTTCTCCTTACGAGTCGTGAGAATCTCGCAAGTGTAATTCTTCCCTAAGAATCGTGAGGATCCCTAAGTGTGTTGCACCCTTGTGAGTCGTAAGGATCTCACGCGGGTGGTTTCTCCTAACAAGGTCGAGAGGACCCCGCAAGTTTCTCTTAACGAGGTTGCGCCCTTTCTGGTTTTCACAAACACTCGCTGGTAGCCCTGCTGTTTTTACTCACGGAGCCCTTTCGGGTTTTCATCTGTGCCCCTTTTGCTTATGGACATACCGTTTCTTTTTTTCTTTTTTTTCTTCTTTCTTTTTTTTTGTATCAGCTTTGGGATGCTGCAATCCACCGTAGTTTCTCAACGTCTCGGTCAACAGCTAGTTTTAGGACATAGTGGTCCGTTGTTAGTTTAAGGACGTTTCGGTCCGTTGTTAGTTTAAGGACGTTTCGGTCCGTCGTTAGTTTAAGGACGTTTTGGTCCGTAGTTAGTTTAAGGACGTTTCGGTCCGCTGTTAAGTAAGCCGGCTACTACTTATGGAGTTTGGGCTTAGGAAGATAACGAGCGGACATAGTCGTCGTCATCTATCATTGACCTAGGCCGTGACTCGTCAAGCGTAGTATTTCTTCAGGAAGCGACCGTTTATTGGCCTGAAAGGTCTTTCACCATGCATGTCCATGAGTAGATAGGCTCCACCCTGGTAGACCTTGTCTATAATGTACGGGCCTTCATAATTCGGCTCGAATTTCCCTCGTTTAGCACGAATGGGAATCATGGGTCTTTTGACTACCAGGACGAGTTCGCCCTGGCCGAATGTCCTTGGCCTGGTCAATCTTTCGTAGGAGCGCGTCATCTTTGCTTTATAAGCTTCCAGATTTTATTGTGCTATGAGCCGGGTTTCATCAAGGGCATCGAGCTCCTCGAGCCGAAAGTGAGCATTCTCTTCGTCTGTCAGCTCGTAATGAACTGCCACTCGTAGAGAGGGTAACTCTATCTCGATGGGGAGTACCGCTTCTGCACCGAATACCAACGCATATGGCGTTGTGTTCGTGGCCGTCTTGAACGTAGTCCGATACACCCAGAGAGCTTCTTGCAGTCATTCGTGCCAGTCTTTCTTATTTTGTGACACCGTCTTTTTCACGATCTTCGTCAAGGTCTTGTTGAAGTCCTCAGCTAGACCGTTAGCTCGGGGATTATAAATTGAGGAGTATCTCCGGTCTATGTTGTGCTGTTGTGCGAAGCGACTGATCTTTTGGCTTCTGTAGGCTGGCCCATTATCGGAGATAATCCGTCGCGGAGTTCCTAACCGATAAATGACGTGCATCTTGAAGAAATGGAGGATGTTCTCCGTCTTCACTTCCCTCAGTGGTACCGCTTCTGCCCATTTGGAGAAGTAGTCAGTTGTCGCCAAAATGAATCGATGTCCTCTGGACGATGCCGGTTCGATGGGGCCGATTATGTCAGTTCCCCACATTTCGAACGGCCAGCTAGCCACCGTTGGATGCAGCGGATTCGGATGCTGGTGGATAAAGTCCCCACGGATCTGGCACGAGTGGCATTGCTTCGCATACTCGAGGCAGTCCTGAATCATCGTGGGCCAGTAATAATCCATCCGTTTAATCTTCAACTTCATCTTCGGCCCGGCTTGATGAGAACCGCAGAGTCCGTCATGAGTTTCTTGGACGACTCTCTTCGCCTCTTCAGGTCCCAGGCATCTTAACCATAAAGAATCGAATGACCTCTTGTACAGAGTATCATTAACGAAAGCGAAAGATAGGGCTCGCTTCATGAGCTGATGTTTTGAGGACGCATCTTCAGACGTTCGACGGGATTTGAAGTAGTCTACAAAAACTTCCCTCCAATCCTCAACCTTTTCCTGATCTTTTATTTGCATAGTCATTTGCTCAATCGCTCCTTTTTCTTCGGACGACTCCGGAGATATTTCCGCCGGCGCAAGAACCCGACGGCTCTGCACAATGATCCTCACGTCATCGAGGCTCTCGTCGGCCAGTTCTTTAGCGAGCTTGGCTAATGCATCCGCTTTGCTGTTTTCCACGCGGTATGCTTTCCAAGATGTAGGAAGGTATTTGAGTCAGCAGTTGCTGTACCCTCTCGCCGTATTTCACCAACTCTGGTTTGCACGTCTGATAGTCGCCATTTGCTTGACTAACGATCAGCTGGGAATCTCCGTATATGAGAAGGTTTTCAATTCCCATGTCGATGGCGATCTCGAGGACTGCTATCAAAGCTTCATACTCGGCTTCATTGTTTGTTATCGGCTCTGTTAAGGAGAAAGCGAAGTGCATTATCCCTCCTTGTGGGGTCACGAAGATAAGGCCTACCCCCGATTTGATTATAGGGTTGTTCTGTTTGCGCTTCTTCATGGAAGACGCTCCATCAAAAAAAAGTTCCCACCGGATACCACTACTGTCGATCGCATCGAACGCATGTTCGTCTGGCAGTTCGCAGTTTAAAGGAGAATCGGCAGGTATTGGATGCTCAGCGAGGAAGTCGGCGATGGCCTGGCCTTTCACTGCCTTAAGAGGCAGATAGGTTATTGAGAACTCCATCAGGGGCAAGGCCCATTTAGCGAGCCGTCCTGTCAATATGGCCTTTGACATCAAGTATTTGAGGGGATCCACCTTCGATATGAGACGGACTTCATGCGCCAACGCATAGTGCCTGAGCTTCGTTATTGCGAAAATCAACGCCAGGCAGTGTTTTTCGATGGGAGAATTATTGCTTTCTTCCCCCAGGAGTACCCGACTCAGGTAGTAGAGAGCACTTTCTTTCCCTTGATCGTTCTCTTGTGCCCATAATACGCCTAAGGAACCTTCGAGGGCTGTTGTATAAAGAATAAGGGGATTTCCCTTGACCGGAGCGGCCAGCACTGGCGGGTTCTGTAGATACTGCTTGATTTCGTCCAGCGCGCCTTAGCATTTGTGATCCCAAACGAATGGGGTTCCCTTCTTCATCGGGTGAACTTCCCTGAAAGATTGGCTATAAATCACCGAATATATGCGAGCTTTCCTTGGAGAGACCGCAGCTGCTTGAGAGTTCTTGGCGGGGGCATTTCCATAATCGCCTTGATCTTTGACGGATCTATCTCGATATCTCGGTGTCGGACGATGAATCCTAGGAATTTGCCCGAGGAAACTCCGAATGCGCACTTGAGAGGGTTCATCTTCAAGTTGTATTATCGAAGGCGTTGAAATACGATCTTCAGATGCTCGAGATGTTCCTCGTATGATTTGCTTTTCACTACAAGGTCGTCGATATAGCATTCGACGATTTCATGTATGAGATCATCGAAGATCTTCGTCATGGCCCTCTAATAGGTGGCACCAGCGTTCTTTAGACCGAAAGGCATCACCTTGTAGCAGAATATACCCAGAGGGGTTCGGAAAGCGGTGTGCTTCTGGTCTTCGGGATGCATCTTTATCTGATTATATCCTGATGAGCCGTCCATGAAGGAGAAGACTTCATGAGTGGACGTGTTATCTATCATCAGCTCAGTGACCGGTACTGGGAAATCGTCCTTCGGGCAGGCTTTATTAAGATCCCGGAAGTCCACGCATATGCGCACTGTCCCATTCTTCTTCATTACTGGGACGATGTTGGCGATCCAATCAGGGTACTAAACTTCTTGGATGAAGCCAGAGTCGATTAGTTTCTTGACCTCGGCGTTGATACTCATCTCAAGCTCGAGCCGCATTCTTCTCGGTGCTTGTTTGATTAGCTTGACGTCTGGGGATATTGCCAATTTGTGGACAGCAATCTCTGGATCTAGTCCTGGCATTTTAGAATAGTTCCACGCGAAGCAATCCTTATAAGCAAGTCTTTTAGTGTAGCTACCCTTTCCTCAGACAGCAACTCACTGATGAATGTTGGTCGCGGGTCACTTACCGTCCCCAAATCAATTTTCTTGAGGTTATCCGCAGTGGTATGTATTCCATCTTCCAGCTCTTTTGGCGCCGGTAGAAATTCTGAGATCACCTCGTCATCATTGTTTTCGAAGCACCAGGGGAGATCACCCCTCTCCTCAGGCTCTCCTTTTGATAGTGTTATCATATGACAAGTACGAGCTCGCTTCCAAGACCGATGTGGATCTGGGTCCACTCTCGCGGATTTGGGTTCATGCTTCTGCGGCGGTGTTACCCTCCAACTGCTGGATAGAGCGAATTTGCCGAGCTGATATTGATCTTCGACCCAGTTCTTGAAGGTAAAGCAGTCTTCAATAGGATGTCCTATTGCCCTATGATAGGAGAAATAGTCCGGGTGAGGGACTTCGCCTGCTTGCTCGGGGTGTTTGGACTCCGGAAGTATAATCATCTGATGTTTTATGGCGAGCTCAAGTATCTTTCGTGTTTTATTCTGAGGAAAAGAGTATGCCTGACCCATCTTCTTCATAAGGGACGAATCCGGGTTGCTCGATTCCCGATCGCGTGGCTTCTTGGTTCTGCTTTGTTGCTGCTGAACGCCTTTCCCGCTCTTTGACTTGTTTCTGCCTTTGCGTCGGGCCCTTAAATGACGGGTTGACAGGGAGGAGCGTTTTCATCTTTCACAGCCTGTTGAAGAAGGCGTTGCGTCATGGCTTTCTCGTAGATGGCCATTTCGTGATTATGGTCGTCTCGAACCTTTTGACCCGCTTCCCTGATAAGCTTGTCCATTCGTTCTTTAAATGACGGGCTCGGCATTTTGATTGCAGGATCTTGTTTTGGTTCGAGGTTGGCGTTTTCTGACAGGGTGTCCTCTTCTTCATCGAAGTCATATATGACGTAGCTACCATGGACTCGTTCCTGTTTCCCGGATTTCACATATCCGAGCCCGAGAGTTTCCATTCTCCCGTTGGGCAGCTTGCGCTGAGTTCCAGGGACATCCCAAATGCTGTTGTATAACCGAGCTTGTCGAATGGACTATTTGAACGGTACCCCTTGGCGCTTTAGGAGCCTTCTCAAGCTTTCCGAGTAATATCTAGGCAGAAGGGTGGGCTGGAGTCTGTCGAGCGTAGAATTGGCGCCATGCCAGATTTCTTTCTCCACTTTGGTTTCCCCAGATCGGTAGAATAGGATTGCCTTTTCACCCTTTCGCCTGGGAGGGACGTAAAATGTCTGCAGTTCTTGCACACTATAAGCTTTGAGTGCATCGAGATCTTTGTAATGCTCTCGCGGAACCAGGATAATTTGCAGACTCTGATTATTGCCAGCGAAAGCTTGTATTGACGGCCGAGCGGAGAATACAGCATTGACCCCATCTTCCGAGTCGCTGCCGAAGATCAACATGGGGGCGGACGGTCCCGGGTTGTTATGCTGAGGCGGCCCTGAATAAACTATCTCTTCTTCTTCCTCGGTATCACTCCCGAAGACTGGAATAGTGGTGATAGTTTTGTTCTTCGGTTGGTGACATCTTTCCGTATCCTCGAAGTCTGGTAAGAAGTATTTTGCATCTTCATACTTGCGGACTTTGTTCACGGAGAATGGGTTCAACTCCCCTGTCACAGTATACTCGAGACCATCCTTAAAGTATTTCATACACTGATGTTGTGTAGAAGGGATGATGTTGTACTCGTGTAACCAAGTCCGGCCAAGCAAAGCGTTATAGCATGTCTTGGTGTCAATGACATGAAATTTAATATCCGTGACAAGTAACCCGAATCGTAATGTCAATATCACAGACCCGAGAGTCCGCAATGACTGGGAGTCAAAACCAGAGATGGTGATTTTATCACGAGCGATATGTTGGACGCTCATGCAGATTTCCTTCAACACTCGCACGTTAGGGAGATTGACGGAAGACCCATTGTCGACCAGGATTTTGCCTATCTTTATATCGTGGCAGTACCCTGAGACATAGAGGGGACGGTTGTGCTCGCACGTCCCAAGGAGGAGATCTTCGTCGCCGAAGGTAATATCGGCTGTGTGTACTTCCTCCAGCTCGTCCTTCATCTTTTCTTCGGCGAGAAAAGCTTGGAATTGCTCTGGCTCTTGTAGCGCCTTGATCAATGAGTCCCTTGCTTCTTTTGATAGTAAAAGAGCGTCGAGAATGCTGAGCTGCAAGGGTAACTTCCTCAAGTATGCCAGAATGTTGTAGTCCACCTTACTTTTCCTTGGCGGGTCCTTGGCGGTCAGATCTTTGATGACTTGGTCATCTAGGGCGATATCCTCAGAGACCTTTTCTTTTCCCTTATCTTTTTTATTCGTGGGTCCGAGATTCTTTTCTGGAAGCGTGCGGTTGTGTAGATGAATATTTTCACAGGCCTTCGGTTCTTCCTCTTTCCCCAAGGGGGATTCTTTAAAGAGAGGGCCAAGAGCCATTTCCTCGTCGGAGTCGCTTCCGAAGGTGAGAACTTGCGATCCCCCGGCGTTGACCGTGCGACAGTTTCCAGTATTTCTTTTATGCTCGTCAGCCGCACTTCTTTGCTCCCAACGAGTCTTGCGTTTCATCCGCTTGAAATGTTTCCGGTGAGCAAGAATGGCGTCGCTTGGTAGCTAGCCGGTGAGTACGGGTCGGTCCACAGGGATGTTGTGAATTTCCTAATCGCTCTTACGAGTTAATTCCAAACGGTGTGAATGGATTAATTAAATCTAAAAACTAAATTAATCTAGGGCAATTGAATTAAAGATCTAACTATCTAACTAGGGCAAGGAATTAAATTTAATCTAGGGCAGAGAATGAAAAATTACCTAGGGCGAGAATTGAAATTACCTACTTACTTTACAGATGGCTTTCTCCAAACATCGACACAAGAGTTGTCAGATCTGAATTCATGATATGAAAAGAGGCATCGATGTTCTCCAAAAGAATTCTAAATTTTATTCATAGAAAGAGGCATAGGGAGGCATAGCCTTTACAATGATTTAGAGTTCCTATTTATAGAGCATAGGAAACCCTAGGTTATAATTGATTCACACGTCTACATTTACCAAAATATCCTTAGGAAGACCTAGTCAAAGTAGACTCCAAGCTTTAGTAAAATTTTATGTCTCTGTCTCTTTAAAAGGAAGTATTGGGCCTTGAATCTTTGGGCTTCCTTATTATTTGGTTCTTTTATTAAAATAGCTTCTAGGTTTCTTCCAGATCTCCAGTGAATAATTGCGGTGGACTTTTAACCGTTCGCTTTGTAATCTTAGACCTTGCATTGCCTTGTACTTTGTGAATTTTATCTTTGATGTAGGCTTGATCAAGAGTCTTCTGTTTGTTGGTCAAAGTCCACTTTTGCTTCGTCTTTTCATCGGTTTCACTGTTTTTTGTCCAAGAACCTGTAACCTGTATTATGTAGCAGACATGCGTCAAAAGCACCTGTTTTATTGTAAAATGCATTAGAATGGGGAATATAAAATGCAATATTATAATATGAACAGCCATCACCACCAATCTTTGGAATTGGGCACGGCTTCAGCATCCCTTTGATGATCTGGGGTTCTAGCGGGTTCTTCCACCTGATCGTCGGGCATGTCTAAAGAACATTCAGCGTCCTTTTGGTTTTGGCTGAAAGCACGACCTCCCATGGAGCTTCTTCAACAAAAGATCACGTTGCCCCCAGTGTGTCAGTCTTCTTAGGAGTGTGCGGTTGTGGTGGGTTTACTTTCCACTTCTCAGACAGCGCAAACTTGCCTTGTAGGTACTGATCCTCGATCCATCCCTTAAAGACGAAGCAATCTTCGATCGGATGGCTTACCGTTTGGTGGTAAGGGCAATAATTGGGATTGTTCACTTCGCTGGGTTTCGGTGGTCGCCTTGGATTTGGCAAGTTGATAAACCTATTGCGCACCGCCAGCTCGAACAGCCTCTTCGTTTTATCCCTTGGGAATGAGTAAGGATGCTTCATTTTCTCATTGTAATAGCGTCGTCTCTCCTCCAGTTGATCCGCTAGCTTTGGAGCACTGGGCTGCTGTTGGGTGTTCGCAACGAAGGTCGCCTTCCCTTTACCCTTGTCGTTCCGAGGTTCCGGCTTCGGGGGAGATGGTCTGTGACCCATTTGATCCATATGGGCTAGCTTATCGATTAAATCCTGGAACGTGGTCGGTTTAAAGAACATCATAAACTGTGAAATAGTTGCATGAGGGTCTAGGGTGCCCACGAACATGCCCACCGCTGGTGCTTCTTCGATGCGCTGTTCGCATTTCGACCACAGGTTCCGCCATCGGATTGCGTATTGATTCCAAGTTTCGCCTGGCTTCACCCTTGCATTAATCAACGCCGTTATTGGGGTGCGTTCGCTGGCACTCGCGAATCGCTGAGTGAATATCAACTCCATCTCTGCGAAAGTTTTGACGGAGTCGTTTGGAAGCTCGGAGTACCACTCAAACGCCGTCTCCGATAAGCTGCCGACGAATTGGCAAAGCAAGAGCTTATCATCGCCGCCGGTGTTGCCACAAAGAGCCCTGAACTGGGCGACATGTTGATAGGGATTGCATGTCCCCTTGTAGACATGGAATTTCGGGATTGTGTAGCCCGGCGGGTACTTTATCTGATCATACCATCCTGGATATGGTCGCCCTGTTTTGACAACTTAGCCGTTCGCTTCGTTCGCCTGGTGAACTCGTATTTGCTGAGCAATATAATCATCCAGGGCGGCTTTAGAGATTGTTTCTTCTTTGGCTGTTGAAAGAGTCGGGGGTGGATTTGACGTTTTTCCTCTGTCATCTTCGAGGATAATCGGAGGCTCTTCGGCTGGAGGATCCGGCTGTATCATCATCCCGACCATGACTTGGAACAGAAAAGCCATTTGCTTTCTATTGGCCGCTTGTTCCGCAGCCTCCTTGTCTTTCTTTTCGAGCATTCTGCGAAGGAATTCAGCATCATTCTCGTGTTCGTGACGTTGTTCCGATGACGCCTCCGGGCTTTCTCTTGGCCCAGTGAGTGCGGCCATTGCAGTCAGCATTTCCTGGAGCTTCTGTTGTTGCTGTTCCTGAGCCCTTGTGATGGATCGGGTGAGTGGTCGGTGGCCCATAGAAGCGCGGCTATCCTCCTTCCCGGATGCCATGTAAATAGTATGCACCACCATGCCCCCAGACTTAGGGCGTTTGGGCTCAGTGCCTTTGACATTTGTGGCAGACACGAAGATCTTCTCCGGCCTTCTCTTCTCAGGAGCGGTCGAAGTCGAGGGGGCCGTCGCTGTGGGTACCCGGATAGCTTTCCGCAGGTTGGCAGGACGGCTTTCTTCTTGTTGAATCTTTGCCCTTTTTTTGTCGGCGAGGGTAGTCTTGATCAACCACTGAGTTCCGGACCTGCCGCCAGACTTTGTAGATCTTGGAGGACAACCGCTGAGGGGACTGTTCTGGCTTTGTTTCCGCAATATTCTCCACCGGATGAGGAGATCTTTTCAGTACGGCGGTAGGAGAATTCCTACGCACCTTATTTAGCGGCTCGAAGCTGTTCCCGGTTGGAACAACAGCATTAATTTCTGCCGTCGGGGCTGGTAGAGTTAGCCCAGAGGGGGAGTTGCCCCCGGCCTTCCTTACCCGGTGCCAGTGGCGACGTCGAGCATGTCGAGCCGTTGGTGTTGGTTCAGCAATGGCTTTGTCTTGCCCCTTTTTCCAGGTGAAGGGTTGCTGCTGGAGTCATCCCATTGAAGACCGACGTCCTTTGAGTAGCAGGAGCGGTAGTTGGGACGGTTAGTCTTGTAAAGACCGACCCCTTGGCAGGAGAAGTCTCCTTGAAGACTTCGGGAGCAGGGTTGGTTACTTTCTTCGGAATAACCTTCTCTGGGATTGCAAGCTTCATTGCGGGCTCACAGGAATTTTGGCCCAATCTGGAGAAGACCGAGGCGCTGGTGCTAGACGACCCGTTGAGAGGGGCCGCAGTAGCTGTAAGCCGATCGAAGACCGACTTCTTGGGAGCCTCTGGTATGGGCACGGGAGCGGTGAAGCTCATTGGCGGGAGCATGGTCCCGAAAAACAGCCTAGTAGTAGCCTGGGTGACCTGTTCCACCGGCATCGTGAACAGGGACGCTGCTTGGGGGTCCGTAGGTTATGCCCCCAGTTGAGGCAGGACGCGAGTTGCAGTTGCATATGGAACATTTTGAGCAGGTGAAAGCCATTGATCCTTTGCTTTCTACACCGAACAAAACGCTAAATCTTAGTACCTAGAAACCCAAAGGCAACCATTAGCAAACCGCGATTGGTTCGCGAACACGACACACGAAGTGTGGAGTAGAAAGAGGAAGAGGTCCCACCGGGCGTGCCAGAATATGTTCCCCTCCGAAAGACGGCGCAAGACTGACGTCTTGCCTGAAAATTCGGGGCAGATGCTAATTGGTGCTATCCGTCCACCTCTCCGAAGATGCCAAATTGATTTATGGCACCATTGTTCCCCTCCGAAAGACGGCGCGACGCAGGGACGTCTTGCCTGAGATTCAGGGCAGATGCTAATTGGTTCTATCCGTCTACCTCTCCGAGGATGCCAAGTTGATTTATGGCACCATGTATCGAAGGTTTAAATGGATGCGTCCGATGTAGCAGACTTCATCAGTTTCCCCCTCGCTTGAGGGGTTTTTGATTGTGGGGACGCTCTTCCCTGCAGGCGCAAGCCCCTGCAGTTAATTACGCTACCGCATCGCGGTAACAACTTTCTCCTTCTCCAGATGGTCACTTCGTGTCGTGGGTGTTTGTTTTGTGTTTGGTTTCCCGTGGATTGTATACGGAGACTGAGTTATGTCGTCGCCCGTAGGGCATGGACTAGTCCAAATCCGTATCTTTCTTAGATTTGGGTTTGGGGAGGTTATGTTTAAGGATACGTTAGCCTCATTTGAGACTAAGATCGACTTAAACGTTTGTTAAGGATACGTTAGTCTAGTTTTTTTTAGACTAAGATCAACTTAACGGTATCGTTTAGATCCGACAAGAGAACGATTAAGGGAGCCATGTTGTTTAGTTTAGTGACATTGCGGTCAATAGGTAGTTTAAGGACATTACGGTCCAGTGTTAGTTTTAAGACGTTGCAATCAAGGTTAAGGACGTCGTAGTCCATGGATTTAAGGACTCCACAGTCCGATGTTAGTTTTAAGACATCACGGTCAAGGTTAAGGACGTCGTAGTCCGTTGTTAGTTTTAAGACATTCCGGTCAAGGTTAAGACGTCATAGTCCGAGGGTTTAAGGACCCCACAGTCCGGCATTAGTTTTAAGACATTACGGTCAAGGTTAAGGACCTCATAGTCCATGAGTTTAAGGACCCCACAGTCCGTATCGATGTGTGTGGTTATCGGGACCCGTCACCTCTTTGAAGACGTTGAGGAATTACAACGACAAGTATCAAAGGAGTGAAGAGATGTACCCTTACACCAAGGTAGATTAAGTGATCTGTAGTCCCATTAGGAAACTAGGATCAATTATTATATTATGAGCTCATTGGCCCAGTTGAATTTGAATTGAGGACTTATGGCCATCTTGGGCTGAGTCCAATTGTATCTGGGATATTGGCCCTCTGTTGATTCATTGAAGGAGAAGGCTTTTCCTCTGGAAACTTAGCCAAATGGGCTAAGGCTAGTGTTAAACACTAGAGACCAACAGTGTTGAATACTGGGAACAGAGTTTTCAAATTAGTGTTAAACACTAAGCAAATCCAAATTAGTGTTAAACACTAAGAAAAATCAGTGTTAAACACTGGATACAGAGGTTTCAATTTAGTGTTGAAAACCAAGGCAAGAGGGGTCACGTGGTCACACGTGTGAGCGCCCTGCTTCCTTTTATTTTGTTCTATAGATAAGTGTTTAGCGCTTTTAGTCCTGAAAGCCATCACGTGCGAGCACGTGGTGGGAGCTTATGCTCTGGTTTATCAGAATACCCATTAGGGGTCACGTGGTGACACGTGAGGGCGCTCCAGAGTCTCTGTTTATTCTGCTTTTTCTTTATGTGTTTCAGGGGTCACGTGGGGCACGTGGGGTGTTGCCTCAAAGCTCTCTTTTATATATCTTCGCAGGAGTCACGTGGTAACACGTGAGGTGCCTACTTCAGAGTTTTATTCTATGGGTCTCTGCATGTTTTAAAGTTCTGTTCATAGGGTTAAACCCTAAACTTCTGAAGAATTATATTCTTAATAGGGTTAAACCCTAGTTTCTTTTCTTAAAGGAATTAAATCCCTGTGAGTTTGAGAGAATTATATTCTCAGTTAGGGTTAAACCCTAGTTCTGTTCATTTTGAAGGAATTAAATTCCTATAACATAGGGTTAAACCCTAACTTTATCTCAAAGGAATTGAATTCCTATCATTTTGTGAGAATTAAATTCTCTAAACTCAGTTCCTCCTCTGTGTTTTAGATCTGCATGGCAGGATATCAACCCAATAAGAATTAAATTCTCAATTCATGGGGAGATGTGCACTTTGCAGACCCTCAACCAGAGAAAGAACTAAGTTCTTTTTTATATAAGAGTTAAACTCTTTTAAATATTATATTCTCCTTTGAAGCCTCCATTTTCCTTTCTTACCTAAGGTTTTCCTTTTTGCAGAGAATCAAAGGCTCTATCTATATATATATATATATATATCAAAAGAAAAAGATCCAAAGGTCTCAAGGTTTCAGAAAAAAGTTTTAGAAAAAGGTATTCGAAAAAGGGTCTTCCTCTCTTCTTTTCTTGGCTCCTATTTATAGGAGAAGGAAGAGAATCAATCTGCTTAGTAAATATCTCATTGATAGATTTGATTTGTATGTTGAGAGATTTGATTTATATTTATCATTAATCTGGGTTTAGATTGTTAAGTGAATTTTATTCACCATTGGATTTTAAATCCAAAGATATCCCTTTGTTATCTCGGTTAGATTTAGGGGGGGAAATCTTTCCAAGTCCAAGATTTTTCCATAAATTGGTGATATTTAATCACCTTTAGATTTTTAATCCAACGGTTCCAAATAATCATTCTCTATTTTGGAAAGATTTGAATGATCTCTTCTCAGAATTTAATTCTGTTAAATAATAAGGCTTTTAAAGCCGGTCACGTGTGGCCACGTGACCCCTGGTCACGTGTAGGCACGTGACCCCTGGAACGGGCCTTTCTTCTCCTGCGCTCTGTTCTCTGGCCGCTGCTTAACCATCACGTGACCACTGGTCACGTGTGAGCACGTGATGCCTTTTCTGGAGCTTTTTCTTAAATGAGCTTTGTGCTGCTGCTTTGAACGTCACGTGCCAACACGTGACCACTGGTCACGTGTGAGCACGTGATGCCTCTTCTGAGTCCTTTCCTGATTTTTAATCAGGGAACAAATGCCCCCACAGCATTGTTCTCACGTGTCTGCACGTGAGTGCAACGCTGTCTCTTTTGTGACCGTTGGATCCATCTAGGGAATCGGGGAGATGAAGCGTCTCCATCACATCCTATAAATATAGTGGTTACTTCAGAAGCGCCTCCACTTTGCTCATCTTTCTCCTTGCATACTTTTCTTTCTGAGAATTTAATTCTCCTTTCCAGAGCTTAGTTCTCTGCTTCAAGCATTTTCCAGAGTTTAACTCTGTTGAAAGATTCTTTTTCCTCAGGTAATGATCTTTGGATGATAGAAGAACTTTCATACACATACAACTCTCTGGATTTTAAATCCATACTAAGGGTTTCACCCCTTTAAATATGAACCCATTTTTCCTTTAATTTTTTTCAACCGAAATGTGAAACCATTTAATCTTCAACAGTAAATCTCTTTTAGGGTTCATCTGATCCTTCAGGGAGATGATGATGACAGTTCAAATCCATGGAGTTTAACTCCGTTCACAGAAAAAATGTTTCTGGGAATTTAATTCCCCTTTTCAGAAGGAATTTAATTCCTGTGAAGAACTCAGTTCTTCCTATGGAGGCTTCTTAGGGTTTCCTTGCCCTAGGTTGTCCTTTTGTAATCAAAATAAAAAGAGAAGGGTTTGTAATAGATTCTCATGATTTTTTATTTCAGGTATCATGGACGCCCATATATACAATCTTGACGAAATCATTTCTTATGGGAATATTCGTGCGCTGGGCCGTAGCCAGAACCAGGAGTTCAACAACGCTCAATGTGCTGAGATCATGAGCCGCTTCGATGAGTACAACCATCAGCTACTCCCCCGTCTCTCTTCTCTTCTGAAACTCATCGTGTTGGCGATTTGGGAGGCGCTTCCTCTCTTCTGCACTGGTGTACCTCTCAGGACATTGGACGCTGCCGAGGATAAGATACATTCAGTGTATCTGATGAGCTTAATCTCGAAGAGAAGGCGAGACAACCTCATTGATCTCTTGCACCAGGATTTTCAGCAGTCGGCCATACTTGCTGCCTATCGGTGGGTAGAAGACATTCGTGAGGATCCCGACGCTTGTGACCGCGAAAGAAAACATACTCGAATGGTTCGAAATGCTTGGAGGATCTTGGACAAAGTCAAGTTTGAGTTTCTCAATCCGTGCCCCGCGTCTGAGGACTTGCCGTTGTAATCGTTTTCTTTTCATTTTGTATGAACTACTTAAAGCATGAATGATAAGTTTTATCGTGCCTTTCTATGTTTGCATGCCTTTCTATGGGATTTTATCATTTTGCTATTGTTGCTGTTGATGTTTTTAACGTGCAGGGTGCTATTCCATTTTTTAGTGCACGTCAAGTTTGGAGCTCACGTGCTCCGCACGTGGGGTCTTTTTGATGGGGCCGTTCAAAAAAAATAAAATTTATGCCATATTTTTAGTGCACAATATTAGATGCAGAAAAGGAGCCTTGGAAATAGTTCCATTCCTTGATTTCCAATGTCTTCCCCTTTTTGGGCCTTGGAAATAACTTCAACATGCAAGGTTTTCCGTGCGCAGCACTTAATGCCCCTCTTTATATCGTGGGGCCATGGCCTTCTTTTCTCTTCACGGAGAAATTTATTATCATTTTGGTGCGATTTATCTTGAGAGACAACTGAGTGCCATAGCCTGCAATCGCCCTCATGATCGTCGACGACCATGGGAAGTTCCTATCAAGGAGATGATCCCCCGCTTTGCCGCCCGATTGGTGGATCCCCTCCTTACCGACGACGAATGCGACTCAGCGGCGTATGAACTCTCGATCCGCAGGGGGTCTCCCCTCCCAATGGGCTCCCTCTGGCTCCGGACGATTCTTGCCGCCGTGCTCACCGACGTCCCTCCTCACCCGGCGGAGATGACCCTGGCAATGCTTGACGCGGCCGAAGAAAAGCTCGAGGGCTTTCACGAAGCGTGCCAATTACTCAAGCTTTGAAAGATCGTTCGGTTCACCTTTTGAGCGAAATAAGAGCCCGTCGGGCTGTTATGTCTGCTTTTGCGGATGAACATGGCGCCAATCGGTAGGGAGCGACTCCTCGCGAGAACCGGCGTTTTGACGTGTTGGAGTGGGCGGGGAGAGAGATGGAGAATTTTGTCTTTTGTTTTGTCAACCTTTGCGCTACCGATCCTTTGTTCGGCGACCTTTTCCCGCTAGTGTAGTATATTCAAATTAGTTTTCGCATGCTTTATGTTGAACTTTCATGTATGCTGGGTATCCGTATGTATGTTTTTGCTTGCATAAATGAACTTTGTGTTCTTCCCATGAGAGCTTTCTTTAATTGCGAACACTATCACTATGTTGCATGCACATCAGAGCTTCGGGTATTATTTCTTTTCGGATATTCATATAGTTGCGAATGCATGCTTGATAGGATGTACATCGAGAACTTTTTGTTGCTTCCCATACCATGTGATGTGAGCGCATTTTAGATTGACTATTGCTGTCGACTGGAGGCCTGTTTATACGGTCTTGAGCGTATATGTCCTATCTCCAAGGTTGCGGTCGCGAAAGCGAGCTTACGTGGTCTGATAGAGCGTCGCGTGGCGAACATATTGTTGTGCGAGAAAAGGCTCGGCCGTAAATTCTCGGAGAGGGAGCTGGCTTCTAAAGCGCTAGGCGAGCTTCAAGCTAATCTTACCACCAAGGCCAACAAAACATATGAACTCTGGCGGGTGCTTCAAGAGTCTATCAAAGAGGTGGTGGCTCTTGATAAGGCTGCCACGTTCACTTGTGAAAGGGTCGAGGCTCATAAGGCCACTGAGAAAGAGCTTCAAGGCCGGCTTGCTTCGTATCAGGCCCAGCAGGCTCAGGCGGAGGCCCGTCTTCTGGCGATCCTGAATAATGAAGCCGTGGCCCAGCAAAAGCAGGATGAGCTAGCGAAGTTACTAAATCGCCCGCCGGCTTGAAAACTTGTATTTTTTTTGTTCTTTTTGTGCATACTCCTGAATGAGAGTATTTTTTGTTCTTTCATGAATTGTACTTCGTATCCATTTTGGTTTATGAATAAAGACATATTTTTTCTTCTCAATGGTGTGTCCCCTTTTATTGAATGTGTTCTGTGGGCAATTTATCTTGATCTCTTTGCAGGGCAGCGATAGCTTACGATTCAGGGTTAAGATCTGCCTCTTAAGACTTCTGGGCTTTATGAGCCGTGAGGGTCTCATAAAGAGTTTTTCTCCCTACAGGTCGAGAGGATCCCGTAGGTGTAAGTTTTTCTTAAGAATCGTGAGGATTCTTAAGCGGGTTTTCCCTTGGGAGTCGTAAGGATCTCACAAGAGAGTTTTCTTCCTTGTAGGTCGTGAGGACCCGCAAGTGCTGGGTGCGGTCACCCTTATCCGTATTTCACGGGGTCAGGGGTTGCTTTGGGATTTTCTCCAGGGTACCGTAGTTTAAAGACATCGCGGTCAAGGTTAAGGACCTCATAGTCCGTGGGTTTAAGGACTCCACAGTCCAACGTTAGTTTTAAGACATCACGGTCAAGGTTAAGGACCTCATAGTCCGTGGATTTAAGGACCCCACAGTCCGATGTTAGTTTTAAGGCATCACGGTCAAGGTTAAGGACCTCACAGTCCATGGATTTAAGGACTCCACAGTCCAATGTTAGTTTTAAGACATCACGGTCAAGGTTAAGGACCTCATAGTCCGTGGATTTAAGGACTCCACAGTCCAATGTTAGTTTTAAGACATCACGGTCAAGGTTAAGGACCTCATAGTCCGTGGATTTAAGGACTCCACAGTCTAATGTTAGTTTTAAGACATCACGGTCAAGGTTAAGGACCTCATAGTCCGTGGATTTAAGGACTCCACAGTCCACGAAATGTGTGGTTACCGGAACCCGTCACCTCTTTGAAGACGTTGAAGAATTACAACGCTAAATATCAAAGGAGTGAAGAGATGTACCCTTTAACCAAGGTAAAATCAGTCTAGAATCATCGTGGTTGATCGTTAGTTTTAAGACATTACGGTCGAGGTTAAGGACATCATAGTCCGTGGATTTTAAGGACTCCACAGTCCGATGTTTGCTCTGGATGCTTCACACGGGTTCACTGCCGTGCTCGGCGAGGACCAGGCTCCGCTCTGGGCATTTTCCGCGGGGTCAAAGAGTGACGTTATCCACGTTCCACATGACCAGGAATTTTGCACTAGATGCTTCACACGAGTTCACTGCCGTGCTCGGCGAGGACTAGGCTCCGCTCTGGATGCTTCACACGGGTTCACTGTCGTGCTCTGCGAGGACCAGGATCCGCTCTGGACGTTTTCCACAGGGTCAAAGAGTGACGTTATCCGCGTTCCACGTAACCAGGAATGTTGCACTAGATGCTTCACACGGGTTCACTGCCGTGCTCGGCAAGGACTAGGCTCCGCTCTGGATGCTTCACACGGGTTCACTGCCGTGCTCTGCAAGGACTAGGATCCGCTGTGGACGTTTTCCACGGAGTCAAAGAGTGACGTTATCCGCGTTCCACGTAACCAGGAATGTTGCACTAGATGCTTCACACGGGTCCACTGCCGTGCTCGGCGAGGACTAGGCTCCGCTCTGGATGCTTCACACGGGTTCACTGCCGTGCTCTGCGAGGACCAGGATCCGCTCTGGACGTTTTCCATGGGGTCAAAGAGTGACGTTATCCGCGTTCCACATGACCAGGAATGTTGCACTAGATGCTTCATACGGGTTCACTGCCATGCTCGGCGAGGACTAGGCTCCGCTCTGGATGCTTCACATGGGTTCACTGCCGTGCTCTGCGAGGACCAGGATCCGCTCTGGATATTTTCCATGGGGTCAAAGAGTGATGTTATCCGCGTTCCACGAGACCAGGAATTTTGCTCTGGATGCCTCCCACGGGTTCACTGCCGTGTTCGGCGAGGACCAGGTTCCGCTCTGGATGCTTCACACAGGTTCACTGCCGTGCTCTGCGAGGACCAGGATCCGCTCTGGACGTTTTCCATGGGGTCAAAGAGTGATGTTATCCGCGTTCCACGAGACCAGGAATTTTGTTGATTATATCCGCATTTCACGGAGTTGGGATTTGACTCTCAGTGGGAGTACATCGCCGAGTCATGGAACTGGGAGTTGTCGCTGTTCCACTTTGCTTGATGTTGTGTCTGCTGCAATGAGACGAACGTCGAGATGATCTCTAGGCTATCGGTGAACCATCGAGATTCGGCTTGTTTTTATGATGAAACCCGGGGGAGGAGTATGATCCCTCTTTGTTTGCGCCCCTGGATTGTATATAGGGATAGATGTAACATCACCTGTAGGACGTGGATTTCATTTTTATTTTATTTCTTTTCCCGCGATGCTCTATCATTTCAGCTTTTATATCGCGAAGGTCGCGATTGCCCCATCATTTCGGCTATTTTTCGCGGTGCCCAATCATTTCGGCTATTTATTTTATCTTTACTCGCTGCTTTTTATTGCGAGTTGCCCCATCATTTCGGCTATCTTTTTTATGCATACATTTTTACTTGCTGCTTTTTATTGCAAGTTGCCCCATCATTTCGGCTATTTCGTGTGCATGTGTGGCTCGCTAGCCTTTTTGCCGCAAGCTTGGATTTTAGACACCGATTTCGGCATCAGCACCACTACAATTGGGATGTTGCCAGGAGCGAATCATCATTTTTCTCTATCGATGTTGAACAAAGGTGGCTTAGTAAACAGGGTTAAGGGTCCTGTCGACTAAGGCTTTTGACTTCATGAGCCGTGAGGGTCTCACAAAGGTATTTCTCCCTACAAGTCGTGAGGATCTTGCAGGTGTGTTTTCTCCTTGGGAATCGTGAGGATTCCTAAGTGCATGTCCTCTTGCAAGTCATAAGGATCTTACAAAAGGATCTTCTCCTTATAAGTAGAGAGGACTTACAAGGGTTGTTTGCCATATGAACATAACCCTAGTCACGGATGGGACTTGGTTAGGGAAATGCTTATTCGCGCCCGTGGATTGTATACAAGGGTCAACATTGAGCCACTTGTAGGGCATAAATTGAAGGTTGTGGGGGTTGCTTAAGCACAGGTTTAGGTCTCTGTGACTTAAGACTTTCAAATCTTATGAGCCGTGAGGGTTCCATAAGAGAGTTCTCCTTACGAGTCGTGAGGATCTCGCAAGTGTAATTTCTCCTTAGGAATCGTGAGGACTCCTAAGTGTGTTGCTCCTTTGTGAGTCGTAAGGATCTCACGCAGGTGGTTTCTCCTTACAAGGTCGTGAGGACCCTGCAAATGTTCTTTAACGAGGTTGCGCCCTTTTGGGTTTTCACAAACACTCGCCGGTAGCCCTGCTGTTTTTACTCACGGAGCCCTTTCGGGTTTTCATCCGTGCCCATTTTGCTTATGCACATCCCGTTTTTTTTATTTATTTTTTTTAATCGGCTTTGAGATACTGCAATCTACCGTAGTTTATCGACATCTCGGCCAACAGTTATTTTTAGGACATAGTGTTCCATTGTTAGTTTAAGGACGTTTCGGTCCTTTGCTAGTTTAAGGACGTTTCGGTCCTTTGTTAGTTTAAGGACGTTTCGGTCCTTTGTTAGTTTAAGGACGTTTCGGTCCTTTGTTAGTTTAAGGACGTTTCGGTCCTTCGTTTGAAGAAGGCCGGTTACTACTCAGAGTTCGGGCTTAGGAAGATAGCGAGCGGACATAGTCGTCGTCATCTATCATTGACCTAGGCCTTAACCCGTTAAGCGTAGTATTTCTTCAGGAAGTGACCGTTTATTGGCCTGAAAGGTCTTTCACCGTGCATATCCATAAGTAGGTACGCTCCGCCCTGGTAGATCTTGTTTATGATGTACGGGCCTTCATAGTTTGGCTCAAATTTTCCCTGCTTGGCACGATTGGGGATCATAGATCTTTTGACCACTAGCACGAGTTCGCCTTGGCGGAATGTCCTCGGCCTGGTCAATCTTTCGTACGAGCGCGTCATCTTTGCTTCGTAGGCCTCCAGATTTTGTTGCGCTATGAGCCGGGTTTCATCAAGGGCATCAAGCTCCTCAAGCCGAAGGTGAGCATTTTCTTCGTCCGTCAGCTCGTAGTGGACCGCCACTCGTAGAGAGGGTAACTCTATCTCGAGGGGGAGTACTGCTTCTGTACTAAACACCAACGCGTATGGCGTTGTGTTCGTGGCCTTTTTGAACGTAGTTCGATATGCCCAGAGAGCTTCTTGCAGTCTCTCGTGCCAGTCCTTTTTGTTTCGGGACACCGTCTTTTTCACGATCTTTGTCAAGGTTTTATTGAAAGCCTCAGCTAGACCGTTAGCCTGTGGATTATAAACTGAGGAATATCTCCAGTCTATGTTGTGTTGCTGCGCGAAGCGACTAATCTTATGGCTTCTGTAGGCTGGCCCGTTATCGGAGATGATCCGTCGCGGAATTCCAAACCGATAAATGACGTGCGTCTTGAAGAAGTGGAGGATATTCTCCGTCTTCACTTCCCTCAGCGGTATTGCTTCTGCCTATTTGGAGAAGTAATCATTCGTCGCCAAGATGAAACGATGTCCCCTGGATGATGCTGGTTCGATGGGGCCGATTACGTCAGTCCCCCACATTTCGAACGGCCAGCTAGCCACCGTTGGATGTAGTGGATTTGGGTGCTGGTGGATAAAGTCCCCATGGATTTGGCATGAGTGGCATTGTTTCGCATACTCGAGGCAGTCCTGGATCATCGTTGGCCAATAATAGCCCATCTGTTTAATCTTCAACTTCATCTTCGGGCCTGCTTGGTGAGAACCGTAGAGTCCGTCATGAACTTCCTGAACGACTCTTTTCACTTCGTCAGGTCCCAAGCATCTCAACCACAGAGAGTCAAATGACCTCTTGTACAGAATATTGTTGACGAAGGCGAAAGACAGGGCTCGTTTCATGAGCTGATGTCTTGAGGACGCATCTTCAGGCGTTCGACGTGATTTGAAGTAGTCTATGAAGACTTCTCTCCAATCTCCAACCTTCTTTTGGTCGTTTATTTGCAGGGTCGTGCGCTCAGTTGCTCCCCTTTCTTCGGATGACTCCAGAGATATTTCTGTAGGGGAAAGTACTTGACGGCTTTGTACCACGATCCTAACGTCATCGAGGTTCTCATCAGCCAGTTCTTTAGCGAGCTTGGCTAATGCATCCGCTTTGCTATTCTCGGCACGCGGTATGTTTTCCAAAGTGTAGGAAGGGATTTGAGTCGGCAGTTGCCGTACTCTCTCTCCATACTTTACCAGTTCTGGCTTACATGTCTGGTAGTCGTCGTTTACTTGACTAACGACCAGTTGGGAATCTACGTATATGAGGAGGTTTTCAATTCCCATGTCGATGGAGATCTCGAGGCCTGCTATCAAAGCTGCGTATTCGGCCTCATTGTTCGTCCTCGGTTCTGTTAAGGAGAAGGCGAAGCGCATTATCCCTCCTTGTGGGGTTACGAAGATAAGACCCACCCCTGATTTGATTATAGGGGTGCTTTGTTTGCGCTTCTTCACGGAAGATGCTCCATCAAAATAAAGCTCCCATCAGATATTACCACCGTCGATCGCATCAAACGCGTTTTCGTCTGGCAGTTCGCAATTCAAAGGAGAGTCGGCCGGTACCGAATGCTCAGCGAGGAAGTCGGCGATGGCCTGGCCTTTCACCGCCTTAAGAGGCTGATAGGTTATCGAAAACTCCATTAAGAGCAGGGCCCATTTAGCGAGTCTCCCTGTCAATATGGCCTTCGACATTAAATATTTAAGGGGGTCCACCTTCGAAATGAGACGGACTTCATGCACCAACGCATAGTGCCTGAGCTTTGTTATCGCGAAGATCAATGCCGGGCAGTGTTTTTCGATGGAGGAGTAATTGTTTTCTGCCCCCAGTAGAACTCGACTCAGATAGTAGAGCGCTCTCTCCTGTTAGTTATATGTATGCCCTAAAGGCCATTACTGTACATATGATGTATATTGTAGTGGATGCTAGGACATATATAGGGAGGACTTTCTTGCTCGACATGATAGTATGCTATCTGGTTGTACTTTATCTTAACATGTACTCTGATTGTCTCTATGTTACATATTGATAAAGCCCTTAGGATATGTACTCGACTACTGGGACTATGATGAGATCATACTAGTGGGGCCACGGTAGTCGACGAGTACATCCTATAACTGTTCCTAGTCGAGGGTGTATCGAGACAGGGCATCGATACACCAGAGTAGACTAGCGTATACGCATCTTGACCCATATGATGGGCGATGGATGATCCCATATCATCGGTGTTTGACATCAAGGATGGTGTACGGGTGCTCAGTGGAGACTGGGTACACTGGACGGACTCGCCGAGAACTCCCAGATGGTATTATACCTTACGTCAGATGGCAGTTCTCAGGTGACACTGGTACAGAGTAGTCTGTTGACCCGAGATCGTCATAGAGTCTTGTGTGATTCCCACTGTGCTTTGATTTCCATCATACCACGTCCAAGAGGGCGTGCAAAAAGGTGGCTTTTGGGTACAGTCCCGAATCACATGGAGGCAATGAGCGATAGGAGGGGATTCGTCTCTCCCGGTATAGGGAGTTGATGTTGCGCTGTGTTCGATTGGCTATAACCGGAAATCCCTAGCCAGTGTTGCTGGGATTTACTGGTAAGTGTTATCAGTAGTTTCTCGAACTGTTATAGACCTCATATCGACACGACTTATCGAGCTACTGGGGTCTGACGTTTACCACCCCTGGGCGAGATATGCGACATATCAGACGACGAGACCGGACTATACGGTAGTGTTACTGATTGGATTCGCAGGAGTACTAGCGGGATTGCTTGTTGATCTTCTGATCGCTCAATACCCGGGTGGCCGTTAAGTTTAGCAGACCGCTTGCGGCTTGTGGGTGGTTGATATGATCATCACCTACTACCGGCGTATTGACGAGTCTTTAGAGTCCTACACAGGGATTTCCTGGCTCAAGCGAAACGGAGTAGGAGCACATATGTGATATGTGCGGGACCGAGATTAATACGATATGAGATACCGTATTCTATTCTCGCGATTTGTAACATTGATCGGTTGTATGCGATATAGCCGGGTTATCGGATCAAGTGTTGATTCGATAAGTTGTTACACATGATATTAGTCGTTATTGCCGGATTATTAAATCAAGAGTTGATTTAATAATTTAATGTATAATTATATATTTGATATATTAAATTACATTAACTAGTATTAGCTCACTTAAGATTTATTTTTCACTAGATTATGCACATTGTTTATATGTGATGTATTCAAGTGTACATGTTTGTATCATGCTTGATGATACATACAAGTTGGGTGTATGAGACTTAAACCAAGTCAAGGTTAAATTAGGGTTTACTAATTTCCTAACAAATAACAAAAGAGATGAGACTTTGGTCAAAGTTATCAAGCTTCATGAAGCTTGAAGAAATATTGACAAAGTCAACTCTTTTGTCATTCCTTAGGATATTAGTTAGCCCAACCCTTAACCTCATACCTTGGTTAATTCTCTACATGAGTTAAGCATGAGGGCTTAACTCAACCATGGTGCAATAATTCATGAGATAAGTTTTCATTTGGATGAATTATTCACTTCTTCTTCTTCTTCATCAAGCTCCATGAAAAGCTTGCTAGCTTTAATGGTGCCATGAGAAAAAGTGTGAGAAAATCAATTCTAAAGTGAGCCCACTTCCTACTTCTTCATCCTCTACCACTTGCCATGTAGTAGAGTGTGTTCTCTTCACAAAGTTCATGACCTAGTGAAGAAATAGCTTGAGTTAGTGTCTCCCCGACGTAGATCATCTTCGGCCTCGAAGTCATCGTAGCAAGCACGCTCGTTTTTCTTGCGGAGCTTATCTAGAGTCCGGAGTTCACGATTGCAGCGAAGGGGACATCTACACGGAGCTTAAGAAGTGAAGGACCAGATCTACAAAGGTTGTAATCCCTCTCACTTAGCGTTAAAGTGTTTAACATGATAGTTTTCGCCTAAACCCTAGTTTAAAGATCCGGCTTTGGGTTGTTCGGCACGGCTAAATTTTTAATCGGGCATGGTTGATACCTCGTAGACCTTTGTGCGCGTGCCTAGCAACCCTTCAGTGGTATCAGAGCCAAGCTAGAGCTTTAGGTGAAGTCTGAGCAAAGTTTAAAGTCCGATCGAACCCAGAAAACCCCGATAATACCTTTCTCTGGATATTTTTCAAAAATGTGATTTTTTATGAATTAAAAATGCTCAGAAAATTAAGCAGGAAAAACTAAGAATTATTGTGAAGTACGGACTTTTAATTGCTGATTTGACCGCGGAACTGCGGCCAAACCAAGTATTTGGCGGCGGTTCCGCGGCCAAAATTTCGAATTAATCCCTGGAATTTCTTGTATTTATTCTTAGGTCCTTTCTTGGCAATTTTTTCTGGGAATTTTTTAATTCCACTCAAGTGTTGAGTTTTCTAGGGTTATATTGGGGACTCGTTGATTCTATCGGATAATTTAACTTTGTTTAATCTTTCCGGATAATTTTAGAAACTGTTAAAAAGTTCGACCGGATATCAATAACTCACTTTTTCCCCTGTCGGAAAATTTTTCAAAAGTTGGATTTTTCCTTGAGTTTGAAACTTTCGTAAAGTCATGCAAGTAACGCGGTGGACCCTCTAGAAGACAACAAACCTTAACTCGATTATGTGACCGTTTTGAACTGCCTCTAAACCTTAGGGTTTGCGGCAGTACGGCGTGCCACATGTGAGGCGTTGGCTTGACCCTTCTACGGCTGGACCATTAGTACTGTGGCATGTGATGGATGTTTTTAAACTGATTTCAAGTGTTGAGATATATTAGGGAAATCTTGGGTGTTTGATTATTCGATCGGAAAGTTTAACATTGTCTATTTATCTGGAATGTGATACAATATTTGGAATCCACAGGTAGTTATGAGATAACTAATTTGAATGTTATAAACATAGCACTTTAGTCTCAGATGATCGGTTGCCACGGAATTTTGATGTGATCAAAAGTCCGTCGCAATCACATAGCGTACGCGGATACTCGCCGGGTAAACTTAATAGACAGCCACGCCCCATAGCCCCGACCAAGTGACTGTAGGAGAACCCCGTCGCCAAAAGCATCCGTTCGGGTGCTCGCGGCAGCGGTGTTCCGCCTTAGTGCACTTCGTCGACGGCATCGGGGGTGCGGCCATCTACTAAAGTTTGCGACGAGCATTCGATCAGGATGTCGGGAATCTTGTTGAATTTCCCGACTTGATATTGAAAAGAGTTTTCGATAATGAGACTAAAATGCGGGGTTTATAATTGTCAGGCATGCGATGTCTAAGGAATGCATTTGGTTGGGCATGTGATGTCTAAAGAGGTTGCGGATTCCAACTGCTGTAGTTTTACACTTTCTTTTCTGTGACCGTAAGCGTAGTATGTGGTGTATCGCTAGCTTCGTTGCTATACATCAACGACAATCGGGATACGCATACTTTCTTACGTTAATGATATGAGATATTATGTGTTGCTGTGATATATTATATTGGATTGTCGTGTTTTGAATAGCCGGGGGTTTTATGTGAGATGAGAGTTTTTTCTTTTGCTTTCATGTAAATTCATTTGTATGTAATATTCTTTTATTGGGGCACTTCCGGCCTGAGGATGATGTCACCGTTGTATATTATTTACTTTTCCGCATTAGGTAGACCCAAGGCGGGGAGCACAAGTAACCGGGTTCTGGGGTCCAGTGGGAGACCATCTCGAGGAGTCAAGACCGGGTCTCCTAACCCTAGAATCGGCAGTGTTGCTTGCCGCTCTCGTAGGGGTCTAGGGATGTGGGTTTGGCTATTCATCGCGACCGTGGAATCCGTGTTTTTATACTGGCTCGTATTGAAAACACGGACATCCTAGTATATCCAATATTTCATATATATTCTTCTGCTGCAATGTTCTGTGATGAGATCATATTACTGCCTGAGACGAATGTTTATATTATATATATGAGATATATATTATATATTGTTGATTTCGTTTCAAATATGATGCTTGTGAAGCATAATTAAAAATGGGACTTCATTAATGAGATTAATGAAATAAAAGAAACCTAAAGATGTTGTAGAAACTTGTTTAAAATCTGGTAGCTCTAGTTCTTGCTTTGCATAGCGGTGTTCCTTGTAGAACATCCAGCACCTTATTCGATAAGGAAAGAGCCGAGATCCCTTCACCGGGAGTGACCTCTTTAGTGAAACTAGCAGACGCTACAAACTCGGTTTGTCTTTTTATTGCTTCTATAGTTCTTGCTTTGCATAGTGATATTTGTGAAATATCCTGCACCTTATTCGATGAGGAAAGGGCCGACGATCCCTTCACCGGGAGTGACCCCTTTAGCAAAACTAGAAAAACCTCAAAAACATTCCATTTAAAATCACTCGATTCTACAACGATATCAAGTTCATTACGCAAAGGGTTTTCTTAAAAACCTGTCGTAGCCCTCCGTCATTTCAGATAAGTACTAGTTAGTATTCGTGCTGCGGTAGTTTGGCCTCCGTCAAGGCGTAGTGTACGGTAGTTAACTAATGCTTATCTGCTAGCATACAATGTGATTGGATTAGGGTATTCGTACGGCGTTGTTTAGCCTCCGTCAAGGGTCGTGCGGGTGGGTTTAATTCAATCAGGAAATGACGGGTTGAACTTGACTAGCGGACTATGGGTAGTTTGGCCTCCGTCAAGGTCATAGGACGCTAAGGGTAAAATATTATTGGGAATTTCAAGTGTTGAAATTTGCAATGAGATTGCATACCTTCTATGAGATAGTTGGATCCCGATACCCGCTGCGAGTAAGAGTTACTCCTGGGAGAGTTTTACACATTACAATTAGCCGATCAAGTAGGTGTCTAGAAAGGTGTTAACGGGGTTATGCCTCTGGGAAAATGAGGTTTACTTTAATTAGGTCCGTACGAAAGCACGGGGAACCTCCCTCAAAGTACCGACACTGGCCTGGCTGAAAGATTGGCGAACTTGTAGCGTGTAATTAATCCCGGCTAGTCTTTCCTTTTAGGGTTTGAAGGAAGATTTGATTAAAACAGTGGGAGACATCCTGATTAGATATATTAGATAACCAATCTAATCTTGCAAGAGCATACGCTGAGTGTTTTCTTCTCTCTCTCTCCAGGTAGCGACCATATCACGCCTTAATCAAGATAATAAAACGGATGAATTGACCGAACCCGCTTGTTATACTGAGCTGGGGAACGTTGGTCCCGCTCCAACTTATAATTATTATAAGACAGAGCAGGAAATTGGGGAATACCAGATTTCCCGTGCCGCCCAAACGAAGAATGTGCATGTTGATGCATCATCTTCGGGTGTGTTCATTACTTAGAACTGTTTCTCAGTATCCTTTACGTCCTGGGTATGTGATACCGGATCAGGATCCCGCATATGTAATCTGTTACATGGGCTACAGATAGGTAGAGAACTGAGAACGGGTGATAAGTTTCATGAGATAGAAATGGTGCAAGTGTTGCAGCCAAGTCTGTTGGTCACTATCACCCTGTATTACCAGAATACATTGATTCAGAACGAATGTTATTAGATACCGAACCTGATATACAACATCATATCAGTCTCTTTATTAGTAAAGAAAGGATATAATTTTGTATTATTGGATAATGTTTTGAACATTTCCTATATCAAGAGTTGATCGGTTCAGGCACGTTATCTAAAAGCATAGACGTTCTAAATCAAACTACAGTTCTTAGTATACAGAACACACACAAGAGGAAGAGTTCAGAAATGAACGAATCCTTCTTGAGGCATTGTAGACTAGGTCATATCAATGCGACCCGACTAGCTGAAGTTACATAAAGATGCATATTTAAATTAGTTTGAATTTACATCTGGTGAAACTTGCCGGTCATGTCACAGAGATAAGATGACCATAGCTCCGTTTATTGGAAACAGAGAAAGAGTTAATGAACTCTTGGGATTGATACATGCTGATGTATGAAAGTCTCCTGTCTACACATGCCAAGACCGGTTCTTTGTACTTCATTACATTCTCTGATGATCTCTCAAGATTCAGACATATGTTCATGTTGAAACACAAGTCCGAAGCTTTTGAGATATTCACAGAATATAAGTTAGAAGTAGAGAACCAAAAACGGATATAAGTATTATGTCCTTTGATGAGATCAAGGAGGAGAATACTTGAGCACAGAATTCCTGGACTATTCTAAAAGAGAATGAGATTCTCTCTCGGCATTACTCCTCCGTATACACCACAGCACGTCGGTGTATCGGGGCGGAGCAATAGCACCCTATGTGATATGGTGTGCTCTATGATGAGTACTACTGAGTTTCCTATTTCCTTTTGGGAGTTATGCACTTGAGAAGTTGCATACCTATTGAATAGGGTTGAAATCAAATCAGTTGCCTACCACTTCATATGTGATATGGAAAGGGAAGAGCCCATATCTTAAATTTGTTAAGATTTGAGGTTGTCCGGCCTATGTCTAAAAGCAAAATCCGGACAAGCTCGAGGCAAGGTCTGTTATGTAGAACTGGAAATGTTCCAGCTATACAAACTGCAGCTGATGATTTGGTAGAACCAAAGGATTCAATAGTTTCCAACGAACCTCAGCCTCTCCGCCGATCTAGTAGGGTTCCTCACCCACCTGAGAGATACTTCGGTTTCTCTATCACAGTGGGAGTGAGGATTGCATCATGAGATGATGACCCAACTAGTTTCGGACAGGCCATCAGGAGTGGGACTCTGTAAGAATGGCTGGATGCTTAGTGATCTGAGATGGAATCCTTATACACCAACAAAGTATGGACTTTGGTTGCTTTATCTGAAGGGTTAAATCCCCATCAGGAGCAAGTATATCTTGAGAAGATTACTTAGGGTACATGGAAAAGTTGAGACTTTCAAAGCTATGCTTAAGTCCATCCAGATCCTACTTGCCATGGCTACATACCATGACTACGATATCTGGTGGTTGGGTGTCATGACTGCTTTTCTAAATGTTGATTTGGAAGAGAGCATCTATAAGTACACAGCCAGAGGGCTTCGTAGACAGTGGGAGCAGCGGAAACGTGTGCAAGATGCTTTATAGGATAAAGCAGGCATCACGGAGTTGGAACATCTGTTTTGATGTGGTAGTCAAAGAGTTTGACTTCATCAAAATGGTAGATGAACCTTCTATATACAAAAAAGTAGTAGGGAGTATGGTGGTGATCCTCGTAGAGTACGCGGATGACATACTCTTAATAGGGAAGGAGTTTCCTATGCTGCGCTCGGTCAATCTCCGCTTATCAAAAGGATTCTCCATATAGGATCATAGTGATACCTCCTAAATCCTAGATTTTGGATCTATGAGATAGATCTAATTGGATGTTAGGATACTCACTAGTTGTAGTGAGATGGTATCAATCGATCCTGGGGAGAATCACTGGAAAGGTTCCAGAGTGATAAGGACGACTGAATGTCAGTCGCAGGCATTGTCTTTACCCTCAGTAGAGGGACGGTATGTTGGAAGAGTTCCAAGGTAGATATCGTGACTGACTAGACGATTAAAGGCAAGATACATCGTTACCAAGGATGCTACCAAAGAGGCAGTCTGGATATATATAGGTTCATGAGATGAACTTCGTTCCTACCATTGTGTGACAATGGAGTTGTGGCTTTAGCCTAGGAACTACCGTCCCATCAGTAATCTAGATATAATTCTTAGGCAGTGTCACCTGATCATGGAGATGGTTGATCTCCAGGGAGATCGATGTTAGGAGAGTAGACACAGAGGACAACAGCGCGGATCCACTCACAAAGGCCTTTTTCCCAGTAGAGACTTTTATGGGATGGTTGAGTATGAGATACTTCAACCACGGCTAATTGTTGGGTATGTGATACCACAACAGATGGCCTTAGTGTAAGTGGGAGATTGTTAGTTATATGTATGCCCTAGAGGCCATTACTGTACATACGATGTATATTGTAGTGGATGCTAGGACATATATAGGGAGGACTTTCTTGCTCGACATGATAGTATGCTATCTGGTTGTACTTTATCTTAACATGTACTCTGATTGTCTCTATGTTACATGTTGATAAAGCCCTTAAGATATGTACTCGACTACTGGGACTATGATGAGATCATACTAGTGGGGCCACGGTAGTCGACGAGTACATCCTATAACTGTTCCTAGTCGAGGGTGTATCGAGACAGGGCATCGATACACCAGAGTAGACTAGCGTATACGCATCTTTACCCATATGATGGGCGATGGATGATCCCATATCCATCGGTGTTTGACATCAAGGATGGTGTACGGGTGCTCAGTGGAGACTGGGTACACTGGACGGACTCGCCGAGAACTCCCAGATGGTATCATACCTTACGTCAGATGGCAGTTCTCAGGTGACACTGGTACAGAGTAGTCTGTTGACCCGAGATCGTCATAGAGTCTTGTGTGATTCCCACTGTGCTTTGATTTCCATCATACCACGTCTAAGAGGGCGTGCAAAAAGGTGGCTTTTGGGTACAGTCCCGAATCACATGGAGGCAATGAGCGATAGGAGGGGATTCGTCTCTCCCGGTATAGGGAGTTGATGTTGCGCTGTGTTCGATTGGCTATAACCGGAAATCCATGGCCAGGGTTGCAAAGATTTACTGGTAAGCGTTATCAGTAGTTTCTCGAATTGTTATAGACCTCATATCGACACGACTTATCGAGCTACTGGGGTCTGACGTTTACCACCCCTAGGCGAGATATGCGACATATCAGACGACGAGACCGGACTGTACGGTAGTGTTACTGATTGGATTCGCAGGAGTACTAGCTGGCTTGCTTGTTGATCTTCTGATCGCTCAATACCTGGGTGGCCGTTACATTTAGCAGACCGCTTGCGGCTTGTGGGTGGTTGATATGATCATCACCTACTACTGGCGTATTGACGAGTCTTTAGAGTCCTACACAGGGGTTTCCTGGCTCAAGCGAAACGGAGTAGGAGCACATATGTGATATGTGCGGGACCGAGATTAATATGATATGAGATACCGTATTCTATTCTCGCGATTTGTAACATTTATCGGTTGTATGCGATATAGCCGGGTTATCGGATCAAGTGTTGATTCGATAAGTTGTTACACATGATATTAGTCGGTTATTACCGGATTATTAAATCAAGAGTTGATTTAATAATTTAATGTATAATTATATATTTGATATATTACATTACATTAACTAGTATTAGCTCACTTAAGATTTATTTTCTCACTAGATTGTGCACATTGTTTATATGTGATATATGCAAGTGTACATGTTTGTATCATGCTTGATGATACATACAAGTTGGGTGTATGAGACTTAAACCAAGTCAAGGTTAAATTAGGGTTTACTAATTTCCTAACAAATAACAAAAGAGATGAGACTTTGGCCAAAGTTATCAAGCTTCATGAAGCTTGAAGAAACATTGACAAAGTCAACTCTTTTGTCATTCCTTAGGATATTAGTTAGCCCAACCCTTAACCTCATACCTTAGTTAATTCTCTACATGAGTTAAGCATGAGGGCTTAACTCAACCATGGTGCAATAATTCATGAGATAAGTTTTCATTTGGATGAATTATTCACTTCTTCTTCTTCATCATCAAGCTCCATGAAAAGCTTGCTAGCTTTAATGGTGCCATGAGAAAAAGTGTGAGAAAATCAATTCTAAAATGAGCCCACTTCCTACTTCTTCATCCTCTACCACTTGCCATGTAGTAGAGTGTGTTCTCTTCACAAAGTTCATGACCTAGTGAAGGAATAGCTTGAGTTAGTGTCTCCCCGACGTAGATCATCTTCGGCCTCGAAGTCATCGTAGCAAGCACGTTCGTTCTTCTTGCGGAGCTTATCTAGAGTCCGAAGTTCACAATCGCAGTGAAGGGGACATCTACACGGATCTTAAGAAGTGAAGGACCGGATCTACAAAGGTTGTAATCCCTCTCACTTAGTGTTAAAGTGTTTAACATGATAGTTTTCGCCTAAACCCTAGTTTAAAGATCCGGCTTTGGGTTGTTCGGCACGGCTAAATTTTTAATCGAGCATGGTTGATGCCTCGTAGACCTTTGTACGCGTGCCTAGCAACCCTTCATCTCCTTCCCTTGGTCGTTCTCCTGTGCCACAATGCACCTAAGGAACCTTCAAGGGCGGCTGTATAAAGAATGAGGGGATTTCCCTTGACCGGAGCGGCCAATACTGGCGGGTTCTGCAGGTATTGTTTGATCTCGTCTAGCGCGCTTTGGCATTTTTGGTCCCAGACGAACGGGGTTCCCTTCTTCATCAGGTGACTGTAAGGGCGGCACTTGCCTGAAAGATTGGCTATAAATTGCCGGATATACGCGAGCTTCCCTTGGAAAGACCGCAATTGTTTAAGAGTCCTTGGCGGTGGCATTTCCATGATTGCCTTGATCTTCGACGGATCTATCTCAATGCCTCGATGGCGGACAATGAATCCTAGGAACTTGCCTAAGGACACCCCGAACGCCCATTTGAGGGGGTTCATCTTCAAGTTGTATTGCCGAAGGCGTTGAAATACGGTCTTCAAATGCTCGAGATGTTCCTCGTACGATTTTCTTTTCACGACGAGGTCGTCAATATAGCATTCGACGATTTCATGTATAAGGTCATCGAAGATCTTCGTCATGGCCCTTTGATAGGTGGCACCGGCGTTCTTTAGACCGAAGGGCATCACCTTGTAGCAGAATATTCCCAGAGGGGTCCGGAAAGCGGTATGCTTCTGATCTTCGGGACACATCTTTATCTGATTATACCCTGATGAGCCGTCCATGAAAGAGAAAACCTCATGAGTGGACGTGTTATCTATCATCAGCTCGGTTACCGATACTGGGAAATCGTCCTTCGGGCAAGCTTTATTGAGATCCCGGAAGTCCACGCATATGCGCACTGTCCCATTTTTCTTCATTACCGGGACAATGTTGGCGATCCAGTCAGGATATTGAACTTCTTGGATAAACCCAGAATCGATCAGCTTCTTGACTTCGACGTTGATGCTCATCTCAAACTCGAGCCGCGTTCTTCTCGACGCCTGTTTGACTGGCTTGACGTCTGGGGATATTGCCAATTTATGCACAGCAATTTCTGGATCTAGCCCTGGCATTTCAGAATAGTTCCATGCGAAGCAATCTCTATGCTGCATAAGTACGTCTTTTAACGCGGCCACCCTTTCTTCAGATAGAGACTCGCTGACGAATGTCGGTCGTGGGTCGTTCGCCGTCCCCAACTCAATCTTCTTGAGGTTATCTGCAGTAGTATGTATTCCATCATCCAGCTCTTTCGGTGCTGGTGGAAATTCTGAGATTACCTCATCGTCATTGTTTTCGAAGCACCAGGGGAAGTCATCCATATTCTCGGGCTCTTCTTTTGATATCGTTATCACGCGACAGGTACGAGCTCGCTTCCAAGACCAATATAGATCTGGTTCTGCTCTTGTGGCTTTGGGTTCGTGCTTTTGTGGCGGCGTTACCCTCCAGCTGTCAGATAGAGCAAATCTGCCTCGCTGGTATTGGTCTTCGACCCAGTTCTTGAAGGTGAAGCAGTCTTCGATAGGGTGTCCTATGGCTCGGTGATAAGAGCAATAGTCCGCATGAGAGACCTCATTAGCTTTCTCAGGGTGTTTAGACTTCGGAAGTGTAATCATTCGATGTTTTACAGCGAGTTCAAGTATCTTCCGTGGCTTATCTTAAGGGAAAGAATACGCTCGACTCATCTTCTTCATGAGGGACAAATCCGTTGTCGAACGCCTTTTCTGCTCTTTGACTTATCTCTACCTTTGCGTCGGGCCTTTTGCACAACAGATTGATAGGGAGGAGCATTTTCATCTTTCGCAGCCCGTTGAAAAAGGCGTTGCGTCCTGGCTTTCTCGTAGATGGCCATTTCGCGATTATGATCGTCCCGAGCTTTTGACCCGCTTTCCTGATAAGCTTGTCTATTCGCTCTTCAAATGATAGACTCGGGACTTCGATCGCGGGATCCAGTTCCGATGAGGGGTTGGCATTTTCTGACAAGGCGTCCTCTTCTTCATCAAAGGTATATATGGCGTAGCTACCGTAGACCCGTTCCCGTTTTCCGGCTCTCACGTATCCAAGCCCAAGCGTTTCCATTCTCCCGTTGGGCAATTTGCGCTGATTCCCAGGGACATCCTAAATCCTGTTATAGAATCGAGCTTGTCGAGTAGTCTGTTTTAAGGGTACCCCTTGGCGCTTCAATAGCCTTTTGAATCCTTTTGTGTAATACCTGGGCAAACGGATTGGTTGAAGCCTGTCGAGGGTGGAATCTGCGCCATGCCAGATTTCTTTCTCGACTCTTGTTTCTGTGGACCGGTAGAATAGGATCTCCTTTTCACCCCTTTGCTTGGGAGGGACGTAAAACGTCTGCAGGTCCTGCACATTGTAAGCTTCAAGTGCGTCAAGCTCTTTGTAGTACTCCGGCGGGATCATGGTGATTTGCAAACTCCGATCATCACCAAGGAGTTCTTGTATTGGCGACCGACTGGAGAACACAACATTAACCTCATCTTCCGAGTCACTTCCGAAGATCAATATGGGGACGGACGGTCCCGGGTCATTGCGTCGAGACGGCCCAGAGTAAACTATCTCTTCTTATTCTTCGGTATCACTCCCGAAAACAAGAATGGTGGCAGCGGCTTTGTTCTCCGGCTTGCGACATCTCTCTGTATCCTCGAAATCTGGCAAAAAGTACTTCGCGTCTTCGTATTTGCGGACTTCGTTCACGGAGAATGGATTTAGCTCACCTGTTATGGTATACTCGAGACCATCCTTGAAATACTTCATACACTGATGTTGCGTGGAAGGGATGATGTTGTACTCATATAACCAAGGTCGGCCGAGCAGAGCATTGTAACATGTCTTGGCATCTATGACGTGAAACTTAGTGTCCGTAACAAGTAGCCCAAAGAGTAGCGCCAATATCACAGACCCAAGAGTTCTCGATGATTGGGAGTCGAACCCGGAGATGGTGATCTTGTCCCGAGCAAGGTGCTGGACGCTCATGCAAATTTCCTTTAACACCCGCACGTTGAGGAGATTAACGGAAGACCCATTGTCAACCAAGATTTTGCCTATCTTTATATCGTGGCAATATCCAGAGACGTATAGGGGACGGTTGTGGTCACACGTCCCAAGGAGTAGGTCTTCGTCACCGAAAGTGATATCGGCCGTGTGCACTTCTTCCAGTTCATTCTTCATCCTTTCTTCGGTAAGGAAGGCTTGGAATTGTTCGGGCTCTTGTAGCGCCTTGATTAATGAATCTCTCGCTTCCTTTGATAACAGGAGGGCGTCGAGAATGCTGAGCTGAGAGGGTAGCTTCCTCAGGTGCCCTAGGATGTTGTAGTCCACTTTATTCTTCCTGGGAGGGTTCTTGGCAGTCAGTTCTTTCATGACTTGATCATCTAAGGCGATATCCTCAGCGACCTTTTCCTTTCCTTTATCTTTTCTAGTTCCGGGTTCGAGATTCTTTTCCGGGAGCGTGCGATTGCGCAGCTGAATGTTTTCGCAGGCCTCTAGTTCTTCCTCTTTCCTCGAGGTAGACTCTTTAAAGAGGGGGCTAAGAGCCATTTCCTCGTCAGAATCGCTCCCGAATGTGAGCACTTGCGATCCCCCGGCGTTGACCGTGTAACAGTTACCGGTAGTCCTTTTGTGTCCTTCGGTCTTACTTCCCTGCTCCCAACGAGTTCTGCGTTTCATTCGCTTAAAATGTTGCCGATAAGCAACATATCTCTGCCACCATGTCTTAAAAGCATCGCACTCCTCAATGGTGTGTGAAATCTTCCGATGATACGAGCAGTAATTAGGGTGCTTCTCCGCCCCATCGAGCGTGTCTTCTTAGGGTGGTAGTTTCATTCCTATTGACATGTCTCTGGCAAACCTTTTCCTCGTCTTGAATACGTTTTTATCCGTGTCGGATGCCTTTCGATCTGGCGGGAGTACCTCAACTCTTTCGTTTAATCGCCTACGTTTGGCTCCTTCTGATGCGGCCATCTCACGCTCTTGGTCGGCTTTACTTTTCAAACGAATCTCTTCTAGAAAGGCGTCGATCATTTCGTCCGTCGGCCATACAAGCTCCGGTTCAAGCCCTGCCCCCAGTTTCTTAGTGCCAAGAGATTTTTCATCATCCGTAAACGAGTGGGAGATCACATGACAACTCGCCACATAACCCTCGAATTCATCCGACGAGCTTTCTCCATTATCTTCCTCCTGAAAGAAGTGGTTGAGGAACTCCTGGAGTGTGATGGGAGTTCGCGCCTTTTGATTGTACTCTTCCAGCGTGTCAATCTGTTTCTGCAAATCCGTACGCTTGTTGCCGGGCTTCACGGGATTCTTAGATTTCTTCTTCTTCTTCTTTGAAGATTTCGACGGCTGGGTGTGAGTGCTCGGGCCCTCACCACTAGTCTTCGAAGTTGGGCACGGCTTCAGCATCCCTTCAATGATCTGAGGCTCAAGCAGGTTCTTCCACCTGACTGCCGGGCATGTTTTAAGATCGTTCAGCATCCTCTTGGTTTTTGCTGAAAGCACGATTTTCCATGGAGCTTCTTCAATGAAAGAACAAGTTGCCCCCGGTGCGTCCGTCTTCTTAGCAGTGTGAGGTTGTGGCGGGTTCACCTTCCACTTCTCGGACAGCGCAAACTTTCCCTGTAGGTATTGATCTTCAATCCATCCTTTGAAGACAAAGCAATCCTCAATCGGATGGCTTACCGTTTGATGGTAAGGGCAGTAGCTGGGGTTATTCACCTCACTGGGTTGCGGCGGTCGTCTTGGGTTTGGCAAGTTGATAAGCCCGTTGCATATTGCCAGCTCGAATAGCCTCTTCGTCTTATCCCGTGGGAATGAGTAGGGGCGCTTCATTTTCTCATTGTAATACCGTCGTCTTTCTTCCAGCTGATCCGCCAGCTTTGGGGCACTGGGTTGCTGCTGAGCGTTCGCAACGAAGGTTTCCTTCCCTTTACCCTTGTCATTCCAAGGTTCTGGCTTCGGGGGAGACGGTCTGTGACCCATCTGGTCCATCTGGGCCAATTTGTCGATCAAAGCCTGGAACGTGGTTGGCTTAAAAAACATCATGAACTGTGAGATAGTTGCATGAGGATCTAGGGTACCCACGAACATGCCCACCGTGGGCGCCTCCTCAATACGTTGTTCGCATTTCGACCACAAGTTTCGCCAGCGTATAGCATACTGGACCCATGTCTCACCTGGTTTCACCCTGGCATTAATTAAGGCCGTTATCGGAGTCCGTTCGCTGGCACTTGCGAAACGTTGGGTAAAAAGCAGCTCCATCTCCGCAAATGTTTTAATAGAGTCGTTTGGGAGCTCAAAGTACCACTCGAACGCCGTTTCTGACAAGCTACCCACGAACTGGCGAAGCAAGAGCTTATCATCGCCACCGGTGTTGCCGCAAAGCGCCCTGAACTGGGCAACATGCTGGTGAGGATTGCCCGTCCCCTTATAGACGTGAAATTTCGGTATTGTATAGCCCGGCGGGTACTTGATCTGGTCATACCAGCTCAGATATGGTTGCCCCGTCCTGACAACTTGACCGGCTGCCTCAGTTACCTGGTGAACGCGTATCTGTTGGGCTATGTATTCGTCCAGGTCAGCCTTGGAGATTGTCTCCTCCTTGGCTGTTGACAGAGCGGGCGGAGGATTTGACGTTTCTCCCCTGTCGTCTTCAAGAACGATTGGAGGATCTTCAGTAGGAGGCTCTTGTTGGATCATCATACCCACCATGTCCTAGAACAGAAGGGCCATTCGTTGTATATTGGCTGCTTGTTCAGCAGCCTCTTTATCCTTCTTCTCCAATATCCTACGAAGGAATTCAGCGTCAGTTTCTTGCTCCTGACGTTAATCAGATGACGCTTCGGGGCTTTCCTTCGGCCCAGTGAGTGCGGCCATCGCATTCATCATTTCTTGGAGCTTCTGCTGTTGCTCCTGAGCTTTGGTCACTGACCGTGTAAGCGGTTTATGACCCGTAGATGCACGGCTGTCCTCTTTTCCCAGCGCCATGTATACCGTATGCACCATCATGCCCCCAGACTTAGGGCATTTAGGCTTATTGTCCTTGACATTTGCTGCAGGAGTGGGGACTTTCTCCGGCTTTCTTCTCTTTTGAGTAGTCGACGTGGAGGGAGCCGTTGCAGCGGGCACCCAAGCGGTTGTCGTTCTTTGTTGTCTGACGTGACGGTTCTTTTCTCCCTGCACTTTCGCCTTTTTAGGTTGACGAGAGTGATCTTGGTCAATTACTGATTCTTGAACCTTCCGCCAGAGTTTATAAATTTTGGAGGACAGCCGTTGAGGAGGCTGTTCCGGCTTCGCTTCTGTAACCTTCTCCGCAGGTGGAGGGGATCTTTTGAGAACCACAGTTGGCGAATTTCTGCGTACCGTGTTCAGCAGCTCGAAGCTGTTCCCGGTTGGAACAGCAGCCTCAATTTTCACCGTTGGAGCTGGTGGAGTTAGTCCGGAGAGGGAGTTGCCCCCAGTCTTCCTTATCCGGCGCCAGTGGCGACGTCGGGCATGACGGGTTGTTGGGATTGATTCAGCAATGGCTTCGTCTTGCCCCCTGTTCTGGGGAGGGGCTGCTGCCGGTGTCAGCCTCTTGAAGACTGGCGTCTCTTGAGTGGCGGTATCCAATCTGTCAAAGACAGACCTTAACCAGAGCGGGAGCTAGGACATCCAGTCTTGCAAAGACCGACTCTATGGTAGTACAAGACGCCTTGACGACTTCGGGAGCAGTTGTCTTCTTTGGGATGGCCTTCTCAGGTATCATGGGCTTTTTGGCGGGCCCTTTGGAGTTCAGGCTCAGTCTGGTGAAGACCGAGGAGTTGGACGACCCGCTGAGAGGGGCCGTGGGAGTAGCAAGTCGATCAAAGACCGACTTCTTCGAAGCTTCCGGTATGGGCATTGGGATGTTAATGTTCACTGGCGGGAGCATGGTCCCAAAGAATAGACCGGTGGTAGCTTGAGTCACCTGCTCCACAGGCATAGTGAATAGGAAAGCAGCCTGCGGTCCATATGCTGCACCTCCAGGTGAGGCGGAGCGTCGGTGGCATTTGCAGTTGGAGTAGTTCGAGCAGTTGCCAGCCATTGATCCTTTTGCTTTCTGCAGCAAACGAAACACCAAGTCTTAGTACTTCGAACCCAAGGGCAACCATTAGCGAACCGCGATTGGTTCGCGAATCACGACACACGAAGTGTGGAGTGGAAAGCAGATGCACCAATGCCCGACCCGAATAGAAGGAAAAGGTCCCACCCGGCGTGCCAGAATCTGTTCCCCTCCGAAAGGTGGTGCGACGCAGGGACGTCTTGACTGAGATTCAGGAAAGATGCTAATTAGTGCTATCCGTCTACCTCTCCGAGGATGCCAAGTTGATTTATGGCACCATGTATCGAAGGTTTAAACGGATGAGTCCGATGTAGCAGACTTCATCAGATTCCCCCTCGCTTGAGGGGTTTTTGATTGTGGGGACGCTCTTCCCTGCAGGCGCAAGCCCCTGCAGTTAATTACGCTACCGCATCGCGGTAACAATTTTCTCCTTCTCCAGATGGTCACTTCGTGTCGTGGGTGTTTGTTTTGTGTTTGGTTGCCCGTGGATTGTATACGGAGACTGAGTTATGTCGTCGCCCGTAGGGCGTGGACTAGTCCAAATCCGTATCTTTCTTAGATTTGGGTTTGGGGGGGTTATGTTTAAGGATACGTTAGCCTCATTTGAGACTAAGATCGACTTAAACGTTTGTTAAGGATACGTTAGTCTAGTTTTTTTTAGACTAATATCAACTTAACGGGATCGTTTAGATCCGACAAGAGAGCGATTAAGGGAGCCCTGTTGTTTAGTTTAGTGACATTGCAGTCAATGGGTAGTTTAAGGACATTACGGTCCAGTGTTAGTTTTAAGACGTTGCGGTCAAGGTTAAGGACGTCGTAGTCCGTGGATTTAAGGACTCCACAGTCCGATGTTAGTTTTAAGACATTACGGTCAAGGTTAAGGACGTCGTAGTCCGTTGTTAGTTTTAAGACATTCCGGTCAAGGTTAAGACGTCATAGTCCGAGGGTTTAAGGACCCCACAGTCCGGCATTAGTTTTAAGACATTACGGTCAAGGTTAAGGACCTCATAGTCCATGAGTTTAAGGACCCCACAGTCCGTATCGATGTGTGTGGTTATCGGGACCCGTCACCTCTTTGAAGACGTTGAGGAATTACAACGACAAGTATCAAAGGAGTGAAGAGATGTACCCTTACACCAAGGTAGATTAAGTGATCTGTAGTCCCATTAGGAAACTAGGATCAATTATTATATTATGAGCTCATTGGCCCAGTTGAATTTGAATTGAGGACTTATGGCCATCTTGGGCTGAGTCCAATTGTATCTGGGATATTGGCCCTCTGTTGATTCATTGAAGGAGAAGGCTTTTCCTCTGGAAACTTAGCCAAATGGGCTAAGGCTAGTGTTAAACACTAGAGACCAACAGTGTTGAATACTGGGAACAGAGTTTTCAAATTAGTGTTAAACACTAAGCAAATCCAAATTAGTGTTAAACACTAAGAAAAATCAGTGTTAAACACTGGATACAGAGGTTTCAATTTAGTGTTGAAAACCAAGGCAAGAGGGGTCACGTGGTCACACGTGTGAGCGCCCTGCTTCCTTTTATTTTGTTCTATAGATAAGTGTTTAGCGCTTTTAGTCCTGAAAGCCATCACGTGCGAGCACGTGGTGGGAGCTTATGCTCTGGTTTATCAGAATACCCATTAGGGGTCACGTGGTGACACGTGAGGGCGCTCCAGAGTCTCTGTTTATTTTGCTTTTTCTTTATGTGTTTCAGGGGTCACGTGGGGCACGTGGGGTGTTGCCTCAAAGCTCTCTTTTATATATCTTCGCAGGAGTCACGTGGTAACACGTGAGGTGCCTACTTCAGAGTTTTATTCTATGGGTCTCTGCATGTTTTAAAGTTCTGTTCATAGGGTTAAACCCTAAACTTCTGAAGAATTATATTCTTAATAGGGTTAAACCCTAGTTTCTTTTCTTAAAGGAATTAAATCCCTGTGAGTTTGAGAGAATTATATTCTCAGTTAGGGTTAAACCCTATATCTGTTCATTTTGAAGGAATTAAATTCCTATAACATAGGGTTAAACCCTAAATTTATCTCAAAGGAATTGAATTCCTATCATTTTGTGAGAATTAAATTCTCTAAACTCAGTTCCTCCTCTGTGTTTTAGATCTGCATGGCAGGATCTCAACCCAATGAGAATTAAATTCTCAATTCATGGGGAGATGTGCACTTTGCATACCCTCAACCAGAGAAAGAACTAAGTTCTTTTTTGTAAGTCTACGTTAGCGCCCCGGCCGTCTACAGACGCCAAATGCGGAACAAAAACTTTTAAACTGGCGCTATCGTATACTTTAACCCGGATCTGCCATTATTGCTAAACTAACAAACTGTAAAGAGTGTAGAAAGGTTATACCGAACGATCTGAGTCCTTCATTCTTTAACCATCATCCCACGCTCCGTTGCGGCTGCTCCGATCTCGTCAATCTCCGATCTGCTCGTCCAGGTGGCACCACGTCACTGATTCTTTAAACGGGCTCCCGCCTCTGACTCGAGGCAACTCGGTCGTCAAGTTTGCTAAAAGAGACGACCAAGAATGATGTAGAGAATGAGTAGATGACTTTGTCTCACTTCGTCCAAAGCCGTGGACGATCGGTTAATGAAGTTGCCGATGGAAATGAAATGGAACAAGAAATGAACTATGAAATTTTCATGCATCCAAAACTTTAGTCTTTTCTTTTTAACAACCATAATCTTTTTCAAGTGAGTGAGTGGAGGAGGAGAGGGGGCCGGCCACTTATATGGAGGAGGAGGGTGAGTGTAGGAGTAATCAAGGAGGTGGCCATAAACAAAGATCAACAACAAATATCCTAAAGCATAACAAAACACATTAATGAAATGAATGACTCACTAAACCTAGTCATCCATTCATTAATGCAAAGATGAGTCACCCGCCACCTCATCACCCTAGTCACCATTTCTAGAACCTTCTAGAAGCATAACTCACTCTCATCCAAGAAAAGATAAATCCGTCTTTAACCGAATGTTAAAAGACGGCTGATAGAAAACTGGAAACCGGCAACTTCCAAAAGTGATCCTGAAACGACTTTCAGGATAACCCCGTAACTGTATAAATATACCCGCATTTGTATTATGACCGAATACAAATGCAACTGAGACAAAGATATTATACCTACTCAATATAATACTTGGATCCGGCTTAAACCAAAGCCGACCGGTATCATCTGCCCGAAAAATAACACGTGCGTAAACGCACGTGCATTTTCCGAACCCTGCCATAAAACCATACGGCCTCTACAACGTTTCACCCGAACTTGGGAAACTGTCTGTGGGGGACTCTAATGACTCGTCAGTACCCTGGCAGTGGGTTTAACCACAAACCGTCAGCGGCACTAGAAATGCGTAACGGCTGCCCATGGACTGACCTCAAGGGAGGCCGATGAGCGAACTCATCCGGAAACCCTACTGAGCCTAACAGTGACAATGTATATACAGTCCGGTCCGTTCGTCTATGAGTATCGCATATCTGCCTAGGGGGCTAGTAACGTCAGACCCCCAATAGCAGTATAAGTCGTGTCGGAGTGTAGCCCAATAACACCCTGAGATACTACTGGAGTACCTACCAGTAAATCTCCTGCCATGGCCATGGACTTTGTGTAACGGCTCTCCTAGACACAGCACGACCTCGCCCCCAATACCGGGAGAGATGAATCCCCTGCCGATCCGCTCGCGTGCCTCCATATGGCTCGGGACTGTACCCAAAAACTACCTGTTTGCACGACTCCTTTGAGCCGTGGTAGGGTAGAAATCAAAGCACAGTGGGAACTCACACGACACAAATGACGACCTCAGGTCGATGAACTAACCTGTACACATGTTACCAGGGAACTGCTATCTGACGATATGTATAATACCAACTAGCAGGTTCCCGGTGAGTCCTGTCCGGTGTACTCATAACCCAATGAGCACCTGTATACATCTTAGGTGATCCAACTGACACCAGTGGCTTGTGAGACCGGCCACCGCCCCTCGTCGGGGTCTCGACTGTACACACTAGTCTACTCCGGAGTATCGATGCCCTGTCTCGAAACTCCCACGACTAGGGACCACAATTAAGGATATGCGTATAAACCACCCAACTCTCACGTATATGATCGCCATCATACAGTTGGTGGTAAAGCAAGATCCTAAGGGCTCTATCAAAGTGTAACATGTAATCAGTCACCTGAACATGTACACGACTGATAAAGGCAAACCAGATAGCATACTATCATCTCGAGTAAGACTGTCCTACCGGTATAGGTCATCCGCAATCATTGTAATCACGTACCTGCGATCCAATAATTGACTCTGAGGGCACTATCTCCAACAATTTTTATATAAGAGTTAAACTCTTTTGAGAATTAAATTCTCCTTTGAAGCCTCCCTTTTCCTTTCTTACCTAAGGTTTTCCTTTTTGCAGAGAATCAAAGGCTCTATCTCTCTCTCTCTCTCTCTCTCTCTCTCTCTATATATATATATATATATATATATATATATATATATATATATCAAAAGAAAAAGATCCAAAGGTCTCAAGGTCTCAGAAAAAAGTTTTAGAAAAAGGTCTTCGAAAAAGGGTCTTCCTCTCTTCTTTTCTTGGCTCCTATTTATAGGAGAAGGAAGAGAATCAATCTGCTTAGCAAATCTCTCATTGAGAGATTTGATTTGTATGTTGAGAGATTTGATTTATATTTATCATTAATCTGGGCCTTTAGATTGTTAAGTGAATTTTATTCACCATTGGATTTTAAATCCAAATATTTTCCTTTGTTATCTCGGTTAGATTTAGGGAGGGAAATCTTTCCAAGTCCAAGATTTTTCCATAAATTGGTGATATTTAATCACCTTTAGATTTTTAATCCAACGGTTCTAAATAATCATTCTCTATTTTGGAATGATTTGAATGATCTCTTCTCAGAATTTAATTCTGTTAAATAATAAGGCTTTTAAAGCCGGTCACATATGGCCACATGACCCCTGGTCACGTGTGGCCACGTGACCCCTGGTCACGTGTAGGCACATGACCCCTGGTCACGTGTAGGCACGTGACCCCTGGAATGGGCCTTTCTTTTCCTGCGCTCTGTTCTCTAGCCACTACTTAACCATCACGTGCCAACACGTGACCACTGGTCACGTGCCAACACGTGACCACTGGTCACGTGTGAGCACGTGATGCCTTTTCTGGAGCTTTTTCTTAAATGAGCTTTGTGCTGCTGCTTTGAACGTCACGTGCCAACACGTGACCACTGGTCACGTGTGAGCACGTGATGCCTCTTCTGAGTCTTTTCCTTATTTTTAATCTGGGAACAACCATGTATCGAAGGTTTAAACGGATGCGGACGATATAGCAGACTTCATCAGATTCCCACTCGCTTGAGGGGTTTTTGATTGTGGGGACGCTCTTCCCTGCAGGCGCAAGCCCCTACAGTTAATTACGCTACCGCATCGCGATAACAACTTTCTCCTTCTCCAGATGTTCACTTCGTGTCGTGGGTGTTTGTTTTGTTTGTGGTTGCCCATGGATTGTATACGGATACTAAGTTATGTTATCGCCCATAGGGCGTGGACTAGTCCAAATCCGTATCATTCTTAGATTTGGGTTTGGGGGTTGGGTTTAAGGATACGTTAGTCTCTTTTGAGACTAAGATCAACTTAAACGTTTGTTAAGGATACGTTAGCCCAATTTTTAGACTAAGATCAACTTAACAGGATCGTTTAGATCCGACAAGAGAGCAATTGGGCTCTATTGTTTAGTTTAATGACATTGCGGTCGATTACCAGTTTAAGGGCCCGGTGGTTCAATGTTAGTTTTAAGACATCGCGGTCGAGGTTAAGGACATCATAGTCCATGGATTTAAGGACTCCACAGTCCATTATTAGTTTTAAGACATCACGGTCAAGGTTAAGGACATCATAGTCCATGGAATTAAGGACTCCACAGTCCATTATTAGTTTTAAGACATCACGGTCAAGGTTAAGGACATGATAGTCCGTGGAATTAAGGACTCCACGGTCCAATGTTAGTTTTAAGACATCGCGGTCGAGGTTAAGGACATCATAGTCCATGAATTTAAGGACCCCACAGTTCATTGTTAGTTTTAAGACATCGCGGTCGAGATTAAGGACGTCATATTACATGAGTTTAAGGACTCCACAGTCCGTGAAATGTATGGTTGTTAGGACCCGTCACCTCTTTGAAGACATTGAGGGATTACAACGACAAATATCAAAGGGATGAAGAGATGTACCCTTGAACCAAGGTGGATTAAATGATCTGTAGCCCAGTTTGGAACCAAGACCAATTAATTATATTATGAGCACATTGGCTCAGTTAAGTCTGGATTGAGGACTTATGGCCAATTTGGGCTAAGTCCAATTAAGTTTGATATATTGGCCCTTTGTTGGACCATTAGTCTATTTGTTTGGTTTCAGGCCCACATTATTTAGCACTGCTAAACAAAAGTTTGAGGGCTCTGATAACATTTTTATCTGAGATTGAACAGTAGACATTAGAGCTCTGATTTTACTCAATTTTGAATGGGAGGCTTTGCCTCTGGAAGATTAACCAATTTGGTTAAAACTAGTGTTAAACACTAGATAGCAACTGTGTTAAAGCTCTCAAGTTAGTGTTAAACACTAGAAGGTAACAGTGTTAAACACTGCTAATATAGTCCCCAAATTAGTGTTACACACTAGAAAACACCAGTGTTAAACACTGGGTGTAAGTTCTCGAATTAGTGTTAAACACTAAAGGAAAAGGGGTCACGTGTGGACACGTGAGGACGCCCAAAGGTAGGACTAGATTCCTTTTCTTTGTTCTGCAATTAAGTGTTAAACACTTTTATTTTTATTTTGAGCATCACGTGTTGACACGTGATGGAGATTTATACACTGATTATTAAAGCACTTGCTAAGGGGTCACGTGAGAGCACGTGAGAGCGCCCAAAGCTTCTATTTCCTTTGCTTTTTCTTTCTGTGTTTCGGGGGTCACGTGGAGCACGTGAGGCGTTGCCTCTGAGCTCTTCCCTTCTCATTTCTGGGGATCTTTTCAGGGGTCACGTGGGGACACGTGACCTTAGTCTTTTTCATGCATAGAGATCATATTTAGTCTCTTTATTTTATTCTGAGAATTAAATTCTCCGTAGGGTTAAACCCTAATTATAACTTTGGAGGAATTAAATTCCTATTACGAAAGAATTAAATTCTTGTGTAGGGTTAAACCCTAACTTATTTTAGAGGAATTGAATTCCCATATATGTAAAAGAATTAATTCTTGTATAGGGTGAAACCCTGATTCTGTCTTGGGGGAATTAAATTCCTGTTAATCTGAGAGAATTAAATTCTCAATTAGGGTTAAACCCTAGTTTCATCCATCTTGAAGGAATTAAATTCCTATAATTTTGGGAGAATTAAATTCTCAGATAGGGTTCAAACCCTAATTTCATATCTTGGAGGAATTAAATTCCTGTGAGTTTGGGAGAATTAAATTCTCAAAACTCAATTCCCCCTCTATGTTTAGGATCTGCATGGCAGGATCTCGACCCGATGAGAATTAAATTCTCAACTTATGGGGAGATGTACTCTGTGCAGATCTTCTACCATAAGAAGAACTAAGTTCTTTTTTGTAGAAGAGTTAAACTCTTAGATTGAGAATTAAATTCTCTTTATTGAAGTTTTGATCCCCTTTCGTTTCTTACCTAGGGTTTTTCTTTATAGAGAATTAAATTCTCCTCTCTTTTCTCTCTGAAATTTCAAGATTCCAAAAACTCTCCCTCAAAACTCTCCGCTGGCTCCTATTTATAGGAGAGGGAAAAGAATCAATTTGTTTAGTAAATCTTTCATTGAAAGATTTTGTTTGTTTTCATAATTAATATGAGCATTTAGATTATTAAGTGAATTTTATTCACCATTGGATTTTCAATCCAAAGATATTCTGTTTGTTATTTCTGGTGAGATTTAGGGAAATCTTTCCTTGTCTAAGATTTTTCCATAAATTGGTGATTTTTAATCACCCTTGGATCTTTAATCCAATGGTCCCCATAATCCTTTTCCATTTGGAAAGATTTAGAAGCTTTTAGAATTTAATTCTATTAACTGTAAGGCTTTCGACACCAGTCACGTGCTGACACGTGACCCTTGGTCACGTGTGAGCACGTGACCCCCAATTGAGTCCTTTAACAGCCGCTTGTTTATCACGTGTCAACACGTGACCATTGGTCACGTGTGAGCACGTGATACCTCGTTGAGGTATTTTTTCTGACTTTTAGAATTAAATTCTTTTAAGTTATAAGGCTTTCAAAGCCTGTCACGTGCTGGCACGTGACCCTTGGTCACGTGTGAGCACGTGACCCTCAATTGAGTTATTTTTCAGCAGTTTTTTATGTTGTTTTTAACCATCACGTGTCAACACGTGACTATTGGTCGCGCGTGAGCACGTAACACCTCGTTAAGGTATTTTTTCTGAATTTTAGAATTAAATTCTTTTAAGCTGTAAGGCTTTCAAAGCCTGTCACGTGCTGGCACGTGACCCTTGGTCATATGGGAGCACGTGACCCTCAATTGAGTTATTTTTCAGCAGTTTGTTTTCGCTTCTGTTTGATGAAGTTTTAACCATCACGTGTCATCACGTGACCATTGGTCACGTGTGAACACGTGATACCTCATTGAGGTAATTCCTGATTTTTTAATCAAGAAACAGGGTGTTTGTTTTGTTTTTGGTTGCCCGTGGATTGTATACGGAGACTAATTTATATTGTCGCCCGTAGGACGTGGATTAGTCCAATTCCATATTTTCTTAGATTTGGGTTTGGGGGTTTGGGTTCAAGGATACGTTAGTCTCATTCGAGACTAAGATCAACTTAAACGTTCGTTAAGGATACGTTAGTCTAATTTTTAGACTAAGATCAACTCAACGTTTATTAAGGACACGTTAGTCTAATTTTAGACTAAGATCAACTTAACAGGATCATTTAGATCCAACAAAAGAGCATTTGAACTCTATTGTTTAGTTTAGGGACATTGCGGTCGATTACCAGTTTAAGGACATAGTGGTCCAATACCAGTTTAAGGATATAGTGGTCCAGGTTAAGGACATCATAGTCCGTGAGTTTAAAGACTTCACGCTCAAGGTTAAAGACATCATAGTCCGTGAGTTTAAAGACCTCACAGTCAAGGTTAAGGACATCATAGTCCGTGAGTTTAAAGACCTCACAGTCAAGGTTAAGGACATCATAGTCCGTGAGTTTAAAGACTTCACGGTCAAGGTTAACGACATCATAGTCCGTGAGTTTAAAGACCTCACATTCAATGGAATTATTGGTTATCGGGACCCATCACCTCTCTGAAGACGTTGAAGGATTACAACGACAAATATCAGAGGAGTTCAGAGATGTACCCTTGAACCAAAGTTGATTGGGAGATCTGTAGTCCAATTTGGAACTAAGACCAATTAATTAAATTATAAGCACATTGGCTCAGTTAAATCTGAATTGAGGACTTATGGCCAATTTGGGCTAAGTCCAATTAAGTTTGAAATGTTGGCCCTTTGATGGACCATTAGACATTTGTCTGGGTTCAGCCCCTCATTATTTAGCAATGCAAAACAAGAGTTTGAAGGCTCTGATGACATTTTGTCTTTGGCCGAGCACTTAAACATTATAGTTCTGGATTTTAAGGCTCATTTGAAGGGGAGATTTGCCTTTGGAAAACTTAGCCAATTTGGGCTAAGCTGATTTGAAAAAATAGTGTTAAACACTAGAGGACATCTGGCGGTCACGTGTCCTCACGTGATGTATTTAGAACAGTGTTAAACACTAGAGACAAAATGCTCAAAATAGTGTTAAATACTAGAAAGGAAGGGGTCACGTGGGGTCACGTGAGGCGCCTGAAGATGGGGCCAGACCTTCTTTATTTTATTATCATAATATTCAAATAAGTATTAAATACTTTTAGTCTTCAGGCCATCACGTGTTGGCACGTGATGGGTAGCCATGTATTGATTACTGAAGTGTTTATTAAGGGGTCACGTGGGGACACGTGAGGGCGCCCAAAATATGGGGCCAGATCCCTTTTTACTTTGTTCTGCAAATAAGTGTTAAACACTTTTTATATTTTTATTTTGAGCATCATGTGTTGACACGTGATGGGGATTTATGCGCTGACTGTTAAAGCGTTTGCCAAGGGGTCACGTGGGAACACGTGAGAGCGCCCAAAGCCTTCATTTCCTTTGCTTTTTCTTTCTGTGTTTTGTAAGTCACGTGGGAGCACGTGAGGCGTTGCCTCAAAGCTTCCTGCTTCTCATTTCTGGGGATCTCTTCAGGGGTCACGTGGGGACACGTGACCTTAGTTCTTTGCATGCATGGAGATCTTTCAAGTCCCTTTATTTCTTTAAGAATTAAATTCTCTTGTAGGGTTAAACCCTGATTATGTTTTAAAGGAATTAAATTCCCATGTATGTGAAAGAATTAAATTCTTGTACATGGTGAAACCCTAATTTCATTTTAAGAGAAATTAAATTCCTGTAATTTTGAGAGAATTAAATTCTCAATTAGGGTTGAACCCTAGTTCTGTCCATCTTGAAGGAATTAAATTCTTATAGTTTTAAGAGAATTAAATTCTCAGATAGGGTTAAACCCTAGTTTCATCATGAAGGAATTAAATTCCTGTGAGTTTGGGAGAATTAAATTCTCATATAGGGTTAAACCCTAATTTTGTTTTGGGAGAATTAAATTCTCAAAACTCAATTCCCCCTCTAAGTTTTGGATCTGCATGGCAGGATCTCAACCCGATGAGAATTAAATTCTCAACTTATTGGGAGATATGCTCTTTGCAGATCTTCAACCATGGGAAGAACTAAGTTCTTTTACAGAAGAGTTAAACTCTTAGATTGAGAATTAAATTCTCTGTTTTAAGTTTTGATCCCTTTCCTTTTCTCACCTAGGGTTTTCTCTCTTGAGAATTAAATTCTCCTCTCTTTTTTCTCCCTGTTGTTGTTATCTCCCAAAAAAGTAGATCCCCCCTCTTCTCTTCTTGACTCCTATTTATAGGAGAAAGAAAAGAATCAATTTGTTTTGTCAATCTTTTATTGAAAAATTTTAATTGATTTTGTAACCAACATGATCTTTTAGATCACTCAGTGAATTTTATTCACCATTGGATTTTTAATCCAAAAGATCTTTTATCTGTTATTCAAATTTTAGGGAAATCTTTCCTTGTATAAAATCTTTCCATAAATTGGTGATTTTTAATCACCATTGGATTTTTAATCCAACGGTGCTCCATTTTACAGAACACCATCCTTTTTGTTTGGAAAGATTTAAAGAAATATTTTTCCAGTTAGGGTTTTTGATTTTCCTTAATTAGAATTTAATTCTATTATTTCAGAGATTTTAGGATCCCATCACGTGTTGACACGTGACCCTCTCGATTAAGTATTTAATTCTGTTGTTTTAAAGAACTCGGGAATTATCACGTGTCAGCACGTGCCCCTTTGTCACGTGTGAGCACGTGATGCCCCATTGGGGTTTTTCCTTGTTATTTTATTATACTTTTAATTCTTTTCAGTGAGTTTAAAGGCCTATCACGTGCTGACACGTGACCCCATTGTTGGAATTTAATTCTTATTATTTCAGAGGGTCTAAGAGCCCATCACGTGTTAGCACGTGACCCCACTGATTAATTATTTAATTATATTTTAATTCTATTAATTCAGAGAGCTTAGGAACCCATCACGTGTCTGCACGTGACCTTTGGTCACGTGTGGGCACGTGATGCCCCATTGGGGTATTCCTTGCTGTTTTATAATATTTTTTAATTCCTTTCGGTGGGTTTAAAAGCCCATCACGTGATGGCACGTGACCTCATTTAATTATTTATTTTATCCAGTGCCTACAGGCTTTGCTTGTAAATGGTCACGTATGGGCACGTGATGCCCGGTCACATGTGGGCACGTGATGCCTCATAACTTTTGATCTCGGATGAATTATGAGGCCCATAATACATCAAATCGAAGGATTTTTCGAGACGCTTTCGATATCATCAAAATTTAGCTGTTTCTCATTCGGGAGTTTGTAAAAATACAGCCCGGAAAATACTGGTTCGCATTTTCTTAAACGTATTGCTGCCATTTGATACCTTGGGCTCTTTTGCGCAGAAATTTTTTTGCGGGAACAGGCGTATTTCCGAACAGGGTCATGTGGATGACGTATTTCCGAGCGGGGTCATGTAGATGGAGTATTTCCGAGCGGGGTCATGTGGATGGCGTATTTCCGAACGGGGTCATGTGGATGACGTATTTCCGAATGGGGTCATGTGGATAACGTATTTCCGAACGGGGTCATTGTTCACACCATAATATTGCATTATTATATTCCTCATTCTTAGTCTTTTTATAAATAAACAGGTGCTTTTGACGCATGTCTGCTGCATGTTACAGGTTACAGGTTCTTGGACAGAAAACAGTGAAAACGCTGAAAAGACGATACAAAAGTGGACTTTGACCAACAAATAGGAGGATCTTAATCAAGCCTAGACAAAGAACAGTTCATAATCAACAAGGCAACGCAAGATCCAGAATATTAAGGCAAAACGGTTAAAAAGCCATTGCAAAATTGTTCACTGAAGATCTGGAACCAATGAAGAAGCCTAAGTTAAGAAAGAACCAAAGAATATTAAAGCCCAGAAAGCCCAAAACAATACCTGAAAATTTCAGCATTTGATCCAACTATTGGGCCGCGGAACCGCGGCCCAACCCCCACCTATGCCGCGGTTCCGCGGCCATCTAGGGCTTTCAGGAGATAAAAAGTTTACCATAATTTGGTGGCGGCTTTGACTAGTCAACCTAGGGCTATTTTTGTAATTATATACATGCAAATTAATTGTAACCTAGGATTTCCTATTCTCTATAAATAGGAACTCTACTCATTGTAATTTCTTATGCCTTCTTTTAATAAAATACAAATTCTTTTGGAGAGCATCGGTGTTTCTTTTCCATTCAGAAATTCAGATCTGACAAACCTGCATGGATGATTGGAGGGATGCATCTGTAAGTAATTTAATTTCTTGCCCTAGTGTAGATTTCAATTCCTTGCCCTAGGTAGATTTAATTTCATGCCCTAGGAACTTGTTTAGGTTTAGCTTTGAGGAAGGATTTTGAGAGATGAGATCTCTCATCCCTTTCTTACCCACCAAATATTTACAATAGGACTCCATGCATACACGCACATACCGCGCCCTACGGCATCCTACCCCTCGAGGTAACGATGACACCGTAGTGTAAAGGCCCGGTTGTGGTGTTTTCCATGGAGGTTAGGGTAAGGATCTCTAAAGGAAGGACAAGAACCTAGAGGAAGGAACACCTTCCCGAACGGATCTAATCCCCTTTATTGATAATTACCATAACTCCTCACAGATCTTCATTCGGGTATTGAAAGCGGTGAGATTTAATTACATTTCCAAACCATCCCTAAACCTAGCCCTAGAAAGAGTAGATCTAGATAATTGCCCTAAGTTAATTAGGTTTTTAGATTTAATAGTTATCTTACCCCCACATTCTGTTTTTCTATTTTTTTTCTGACTACACTACCCTTTAGTGTATGTCATTTTGGACTAGGGATACTAACGCCCGATTAGTCCGTGTTTCGTTGGTACCGACCAACGAACCCTTCGACGAACCCTTCGTCGACATTCCGTCCATTTCCTTACCTCCACCTTCAAGTTCTTCTTTCGAAGGTATGTTGGGATTCAACCCCAACGATACCTTACCGACGGGAATGATTCCACCTCCGCCAGGTGCGAATAACCCGAATCTTCGGCCTGTTGTAGCGCCCACACGAGTTGCGCTCCAGGATCTCTTCTACCCCGTCCGCACGTCTTTACCTACATGTCTTTCACCCCCACCGGCAAATGGGGACAACTTTGAAATAAAACCACATTTCATCAATATGCTGCCTAAGTTTCATGGTTTGGAATCTGAAGATGCATATATCTTTATCAATAAATTCCAAAATGTGTGCGCTCTGATGAAGACGACCCAATTAAGTGATGACGCTATAAGGCTAAGGGTCATTCCTTTTACCTTATGTGACCTAGCCAAGAAGTGGCTATATAGCACCGCATCACATTCCATTAGAAATTGGGACGAGTTTGTGAGAGCTTTTCTGAAAAAGTTCTATCCTCATCACAAAACTGCTAGAATCCGTAACGAGATTATACAATTTTCACAGCTTCCTTCCGAACCATTTTGGAAGTGCTTCGAGAGATTTAAAGACCTACTTGTTCAATGCCCTCATCATGGGATCGAAAGTTGGCAACTTTGCCAAACATTATACGAGGGATTGAACTCGGCAACGAAGCAGTTGCTAGAAACCATATCTCAAGGTCATTTTCTCTCCAAGTCTAGCGACGAAGCGTGGCAGTTTCTTGAGGATCTTAGTGAGCAAACAATTCAGTGGGAGAGTACCAAGACCACATCATCTTCTTCTATTGGTCAATCTAGGGCAGGCATACATCAAGTAGATATGTCGATTGCTATGAAGGCCGAGATGGCCTCACTTATGAAAAAGCTAGAAGCCATTGAGACCAAGATCTCATCGTCTTCTCCTGCCCCTGCTTTACCCACGTGAACTGTTTGTGCTTGTTGTTCGAATCCATCGCATCTAACCGAAGAGTGTCCTTATAATGCATCTACTCAAGGACAGGATCAAGTCAATGCTGCATTTCAGCAACGACAAAGAAATGATCCGTACACTTCGACATACAATTCGGGGTGGAGGAGTCACCCAAATTTCGCTTGGAACCAAAATCAACAAGTCCAAGGAAATAACAATTTTCAAAGACCTCCTCCACAACAACAACAAGCACCTTCACAAACTCAAAACCGGCAACCTTTCCAACAACAACCTTATACAAATCAAACGAACAATTTGGTTCAACAAAATGATGATAAGGTTATCTCGCTCGAAAAAAGTTTAGATGCATTTCTCAAGCAATCTACAGAATCCGCAGCAAGATTTGAAAATTATGTTCAATCTTTGATGACTAACAATTCTTCACACGATCAAAGTATCAAATCTATTGAGGCACAAATTGCACAATTAACTGCTGCGTTGAGCGAGAGAGAAAAGGGAAAGCTTCCATCTCAACCATTGCCCAATCCCGGTCACACACAAAACGCATATCACAATCACAATGTAAATGCGGTGACCACGTTGAGATCCGGAAGAGAGTTGCAAAATAATGTGGGAACTAATGATGGCATCCCCGCCGGTGGTTCTTCTTCCTCTTCCCCTTCTTCATTTTCTTCACTTTCTTCTTCACCTTTTTCTTTAGAGCCTATTCTCCACCCTTCACATGGCTCTACTTCTTCTAGCTCGAACGGACCCATTTCTCACAACATGAACACATCTACACCGGGATCCGTTCCTACTCCACATTCTACTCCACAGACATTTGACTCAACGAATTTTCAAAATGCTCCATTCCCAAACAGGTTGAGTCCTAATAAACCAAATGCACAAGTGGAGAAGATTGTGGAGATATTTAAACAGGTTAGCATAAATATACCTCTCTTGGATGCAATCCAACAAGTCCCTTCATACGCGAAAATCTTAAAGGGCTTATGCACCTCGAAGAGAAAGGCATCTCAAGTACCCAAAAAAGTGCTAGTGGCTAGTGCAGTGAGCAATGCTATTAACCACCATCAAACCTTACCCCAAAAACGAAAGGACCCCGGCTGTCCTACGATTTCAATCACGATTAGGGATAAGAAAATTAATCGAGCACTTTTAGATCTTGGGTCTAGTGTTAACCTGATTCCCTACTCCGTGTACGAACAATTAGGGGTTGGAGAGTTGAACCCACTCGTTGTACTCTCCAAATGGCTGATCGATCAATCACCCATCCACGGGGTCAGCTAGAGGATGTGTTGATCAAAGTCAGGGAGTTCATATTCCCCGTTGATTTTATCGTTATGGATACACAACTTGCTAACCCAAGAAACCAAATTCCGGTGATCCTCGGTCGACCATTTTTGGCCACTTCCAATGCTGTAATAAACTGTCGCAATGGCTCCATGACTCTATCCTTTGGGAAGATGTCTAGTGAGTTCAATATTTATAAGATGGGAAGTCTGCCCCCCGTGCCTAAAACTAGTACACGAGAAGTTTGCTCTATTCACGAAATCACGCAGGAGGACTGCGAGCTTGAAAGATTTCTATTTGATGAAAATAGTTTTGACGCCACTAGTGCGTCCCTCCTTGAGCCTACCACCGTTGACACAACCGATATGGATTATGAATGTTTCACTTTTTCGGATGATGACGACTCACAGCCCGAATATGAGTCTTTTGAATTTTTGGATGAGTTAGTCGAACCATCCGAATCGGTTGTTTGCAGTGATTTCGAACCTGTGTTGGAGTCCTTTAAGTTCGAGGTAGATTCCGAAATGATTCTTTCGCCTCCGAAACTCGAACTCATGTCCTTGCCGCCTCACCTTAAATATGCTTACATAGGTGAGAATGAGACTTTTCCCATTATAATATCAGCCTCTCTAGCCTTCGAGCAAGAGAACGCTATTTTAAAAGTCTTACAAGATAGGCGGCAAGTTTTCAATTGGACTATGGCAGACATCGAGGAAATCAGTTCCCTTATAATTGAATATCATATGCAATTGATAGATGATGCCAAGTCAATAGAGGACCCACAGGAACATCTTGGGGATATTGTGGTTAGTCAACCTCTTTCTTTAGAAGTTGAACCACCCCCATTTCTTTTGAGAAGCTACGAGAATGCCAACATTCCACTGATTGCTGATCATTCACATTCTCGTTTAGATGCACCACCACCTCCTGTATATTCACCTCCACACCCTCCATACCACCACTTCTATCTTCCCCAATTCTTTGTGAATCGCTACAACTTATTCTTCCACCAACTCATACTCTTTACTGATAAATTTTTCAACTGGTTGGTGTTGACGTTTGGTCTATGCAAAGTTTGGCAGTAATGTCTAACATAGTTTAAATGAAGTTTGGGGGTATGCTAACGTCAGTGAGGGAAAGTGGTGGGAGTGAGTTGCAAATTTTCTTAGCGGCAAGTTGCAAGTTTTTGAAAAGATTTTTCTCTTCTTTTTTTTTATGTGACAGTTTTGCAAAAAAGGTTTTTCAAAAAGGACTCGTGACACAAATCAACCACACATGCACAATCAGGCCTAGATCTAGGGTCGCCTAGGTCTACTAGACAGCTCCTAACTAGGGCTAGAAATAGGACCTCAAACCGCCTCTTCACAGACAATTACGGCCAGGTAAGTGGGAAGGAACCACCACTACAGTGGGCCTAATTAATAACCACTAGCCTAGACACCGCAATGTCGGTTAGGATAAACGGTCGATGCCTATACTAGTCCTTTTCCTATTGATCTCAATGTCCTTAGGTCTGAGTCTAATATTTTTTAATTACTTGTGGTCGATGCAAAATGCTTTAGGTGTTTTCTGGGGTCCTGGGAAGGGTGATGAAATCCCCACCCAATCTGAGTTTGGTTAATTAGCCCCTTAGAGTCCGGTTAAATTATGCAAAACAATAAAATTTCACTTGCAATCAATTTTTAGCGCGGCGCAAAGAAAGCTGCAGAAAATCTGTTATTTAGAAGGGGGAGAAAGACTCTTTACGCAAAGAATTCCTGCAGAAAAATTTTTACAGTGGAGATATGGAGGTTGCAGAGGGGAGGAAAAGAAAACAAACCCTGCAATTTTGATGTACTGGCGTGGCAGCCACGCGGCGGTTCCGCGGCCTTGATGGGCTATTTGCGGCGGAAATGCGGTCGTCTGGTGGGATCGTCGCTCCAGAAAATTTCTATCCCTCTGTTGTGATATTTCTCCTCTGTTCTGATATGCCTTTTTCTGATCAGCCTTCTGTAAAATTTTCAGATCCTCAATTCTTCGCTATTCCTGCAAGATTCAAAAGATACACCCTTCAAACAGATCAAAGCTGATAATTTTTTTGTATTTTTTATATTTTCAGATTTTTATAATTTTTAAAATTTATATCAACCCGAAAATTCACAAAAAGAAAAATTAAGCCATCCCCGGCAACGGCGCCATTTGATTAATCCAATGATATAAGTTTACCGCAATCAGAAACGGCGTCGCTTCGCAGCTAGCCGGTGAGTACGGGTCGATCCACAGAGATGGGTAAATTTCTTTTTTGTGTTTTAACGAATTGATTCAAAATGTCGTTTTGGTTGGTTTATAAAAACTGGATCTAATTAATCTAATTAAGAGTCTTGCTAGGGTTAGGCTTAGGGGAAGTTTTGGAGATTAACGTTTTCCTCACCGCTTTCAATGCCTTCTTCTTTTAGATCTATTAGATGTTACGGTAGTTATCAATAAAGTGGATCCGAATCTTTTGGGAAGATGTTCTTCCTCTAGATTCGTATCCTTCCTTTGTTGATAATTACCCTAACCCCCATGGAAAACGCACGCAACCGGCCCTTTATACTACGGTTCATCATTACCTCGAGGGGTAGGAGGCCGCAGGGAGCGGTTGTGCGCGTATGCATGGAGTTCTAATTCATTAGGTGAAGGTGGCATTGAAAGGGGTGAGAGATCTCATCTCTCAACCCTTTCCCTAAGGCTAACTCTAACAAGCGAGGAGATTACTCGCTCATTAGGGTATGATAAGGCATACTAATTAAAAGAAAGAAAGACATAATTTACCTTCCTAAGTTGACGGCTCCCCCCAAACAATATAGAACAGATTTGAATTTATCTTCCAGAAATTCTGAAATTTATTGATTGAAAAGAGGCATGGATGATTGGAGGGATGCATCTGTAAGTAATTTAATTTCTTGCCCTAGTGTAGATTTCAATTCCTTGCCCTAAGTAGATTTAATTTCATGCCCTAGGAACTTGTTTAGGATTTAGTTTTGAGGAAGGATTTTGAGAGATGAGATCTCTCATCCCTATCTTACCCACCAAATATTTACAATAGGACTCCATGCATACACGCACATACCGCGCCCTACGGCATCCTACCCCTCGAGGTAACGATGACACCGTAGTGTAAAGGCCCGGTTGTGGTGTTTTCCATGGAAGTTAGGGTAAGGATCTCTAAAGGAAGGACAAGAACCTAGAGGAAGGAACACCTTCCCGAACGGATCTAATCCCCTTTATTGATAATTACCATAACTCCTCACAGATCTTCATTCGGGTATTGAAAGCGGTGAGATTTAATTACATTTCCAAACCATCCCTAAACCTAGCCCTAGCAAGAGTAGATCTAGATAATTGCCCTAAGTTAATTAGGTTTTTAGATTTAATAATTATTCCGAACACGCTTCGGAATTAACTCGTAAGCGCGAATCGGAAACTCACAACATCCCTGTGGACCGACCCGTACTCACCGGCTAGCTGCAAAGCGACGCAGTTCTTGATTGCGGTTATAAATATTTTTGATCTATCTTTTAGAACCCCAAGCACGCTAAATCATCAAATCAAATGGCGCCGTTGCCGGGGATGGCGTAGAACTTTCCTTTTCGCAATTTCGGGTTAATCTTAATAAAAAAAATCATAAAAATGTAAAAAATCAAAAAAAAATATAAAAAATATATAATCTGTTATTTTTGGAAGGGATACTTTGTTGTTTGAATTTTGCAGGATATACGAAAATCGGATCTAGAAATGAGATCAAAACAGGAAAAAACAGATCGGAACAACAGAAGATCACAACAACCGAGGAACAGAAGAAATTTAGAGGACCGAGTCTACAAGTTAACCGTGGTGATCTGTTCCAGAAAAGAAAAAAAAAACCTTGCCGATCCGACCAACGCGCGGCGGAACCGCCGCGCCAGCCCCCTTTCGGCCGCGGAACCGCCGTGGCCTGGTCGATTCAGGGCTTGGAAAAAAGGCAGAAGCGCAATAAAAAAAAAACGGTTCTGCCACTGTAAATTTCTGTGAGTTTTCTCTCTCCTCCTCTGCAAATCTTGATATATCTTCTATAAATTTGCCTGCAGGATTTCTTTGTGCTCAAAAATCTTTCTCCTTCCATATAACAGTCTTGTGCAGGATTTTTGGGCCCCGCTTGAAATGAAATTAGATTGCAAGTAATATTTTGCTGTTGCATATCTTTTTTATAAAATATTTTGCTGTTGCATATCTTTTCTCTAAAAATCTTTTTGCAACAAAATTTTTCCAATTAAAGAGAAAAAGAATGAAAATAAAAAGGACAAATATTTTATAGAAACTTGCAAAATTTTTTAGCCGCAAATAAATCTTTGCACCACCAACCTTCCTTCTTATCACCTTTCTTCTTCTAACATGGGTACCCCACATAATAAATCATTAGCCGAACTTTGGTATCCCGAACCTAATTTTGCGTCGTACGTTAATTTGTTCGGTCAATTTAAAAACGATCCTTCCTTGCCAAAAATTTCGTTGAAAGATCAAATAGAGGCGTCTAGGAGAAACAGTTTGACTTTTCAACCCAATTTGTGTCGACCAAGTCCATCTTTACCACTTCCATATGTTGACACCAATTTTCTAAGTCCTTCTGTCACTCCTAGGCCGATGTCCATTGCTGAGCATATTGCTCAATCTCGCAGTCGATCTTTCACCCCTCTCTACTCATCTAGTTCTAGGGATCCACATGACTATTCACCTTTTTATCAACATGTTGAACCTACTCCTGTCCTACCACCCACTTCCTACCAGTCCTATCCGACCTTACCACCCTCACTAGACACTGTTTCCACACAGCCATTAGGGAGTTTTGCATATCCACACGATTCCGAATCTTTTACCGAAACCCCTTTACCACCCAAGTCTAGTTTGGAAGAGTCGTTGGAGGCATATATTGCTGCAACAAATAAAATGATGAGGAATGTGGAAGCGTCCATGGCCGCCCTTATGCAACCTAGTAAACCGGTAGCTAGTGCCCCGCTAGCTCCAAATTTTTCAATGTATGAGGCGGCAGTTGGACAGAGTGAGAATGAGAGAGGATTTTCAAATCAAACCTACCCTTACCCAATTGAAGCCCACAACTCATGTTTTCCATCGATTGCCCTAAATAGTTCACCTGTTGAAAATAAAAATGAGTTGTGTGATTTTGTAGTGTTTGATTTGCCAGATTGTGAGGAACCCCTTTCGAGTGAAACCGCACCTAATCCTTTCGATCTTTACACCTCCACTCTAGAACCTAAATCGATAGATATCCATGCTTTTGATGAGGTGTCTAAAGAAATTGATTTTCACTTGATTGAGGATATAGACGCCGGGAATATTTCGGATGATGAACCTGTCGATTTGCTTAAAATTTTATGTTCAAATCATCATCCTGAGTTATTAAATGTTTCTCCCGAATCTCATATGCGTCTAGATTTTGATGATAATGGCATGGATGAGTTGAATATTGAGGATAGTATCGAGAAGAATCTTGAGGATAATATTGAGGTTGAATTATTTTTGTTTGATGTGTCTGATTTTCCAATTCATCCTCCTGAACCTTTGACTGTTATATCACCCTCCCTCCTTCCCATCGTTCCGACCCCGCTAGAAGACTGTGAGCTTGAAACCTTTTCCTTTGAATCTGACACAATTCTCACAGACGATAACACCTACGAGTGTTTCAATTTTTCGGACGATGTTGATAACTCACCGCCCGAGTTTGAGTCCTTTACATTTTCAGATGAGCCATCAGACTCGGTTGATTATAGTAGTTTCAAACCATTAATGGAATCTTTTAAGTTCGAAACAGTTTACTACGGTGAGAAAGATACTATCCCTAATTCACTCCCTTTCGTCTTTCCCATTGTTCCGACCGAACAAATGACCGTTACGCTTTCATCTCCTATACCAAGTTCGGCGTACCCATGTTTTCTTGTGAATCTTGAAGGATTTGACCCCATTTCCCGACGGGTTGATAGGTTAGCGCAATCGCTTATAACATATCGGTCATCACATATTGCGCTAATTTATTCACTCAATTTACACCCTCAAGATCGTACTCCATTTCCTTCTTCTTTTCTCCATTCTTCTCCCCCACCGAGACCATATTCTACCATTCTTCTTTCCACACGGTCTCGCGTGCTTCTCATTTTCTTGCACCAACTATACCATTTCCACGATAAGATTTTTGAATGGTTGGTGCTAACTTTTGGCTTGTGCAAGGCCAAGCTTAAGTTTGGGGGAATCTTTGTATATATGTATATATTTTTTGTTTTCTTTTCTATAAAAAAAAAATTCAAAACATTAAAAATATAAAAATTATAAATAAATAAACAGGGGAGTGCCGGTCTTTTGACCCTCTTGGTTTAGCATGACAGTGAGGACACTGTCAAGTTCAAGTTTGGGGGTATGCTCGGTACGTCTTCTTCCTTCGCATTCATTTGTACATATTTTTGCATTTGCATATTTATTTGAAAAACCCATAAAAATTGAAAATTTTCAAAAATTATAAAAATTATTGTATTCAATTTTGGCTATAATTGACTTGAGTTTGACAAATAGGTTAACTGGCTAGGAACAACTAGATCTTAGACTTAGTGAATTAAAGACCCTAAAGATAACATTCCTTAAAATTTAACGGTAGAAAGTATATGCCTTGTAGTTTATTTAGAAATTGGCAAATTTTGGGTTCACTTCTTGGGCTAAGTCAAAATGAGGGAAGAGTATTGATGTTCTTTTTAGAGTATAAGTTTGAAAAATAGTTCCTAGCTTAAGTCTAGATTCTGAAAATGTATACCCTACAATTTGCACAATCACGCACCTTGAAACTTGGAATAGTAGAAGAGACATTGAAGTGCTCTTGTCTAAAGTCCTTAGTACAATGAAAATAAAATAAAAAGTGTGAATAAAGAATAAAAAAAAATGAACACTGGTTTTTGTGATTACTTAAGGCTGTAAAAAAAATAGAAAAATATTTAGCGAGGGTGCTTCATCACCTAGTGCCTTAGACCAACTGGTTTGGGAGTCACTGCTAAAGCCTTGGGTGTTGCAAAACTAGGAAGTACGCTTTAAAGTGCTAACGCATCTTGTAATCGGTTGTTGGTACCTCAAGAAGTATTAACGGTCGCATGAAGGATGTGTAAACAAATTTCATTTAAAAATTCACTAATTAATAAGTGCTTTGGACAATGGACGAGAGTACGATTGCTTGATTTGAATTTCCAAGTGTAGGGGTGATATTTACACACGTGGGGATATGTGATTAGAGTTTAGATGAGATAAAGGAATGAAGGATAGAACTTATATCTTTAATAGAGTTGATAGAAATTCCTAAGTAGAGATGGAACCCTAGAAGGAAAACTTAAGAAATGCCGAAAGCTAAGTAGGTCTACATAACATATATAATCTTAAGTTAAATAATGAGGAAGTGTGAAGAATGTGGGTGGATAATTTACAAGTAGAAGATAATAGAATTCCCTGTTGGAAAACTTAATTGGAGAACAAAAGTCAATGGGCCGAGTTGATAGGATTTTGTGGGTAGTATTCGCTGAAAACCCTCAGGAGACAACACTCCTCCTACTAGGGACACCTAGAGGTTTAACGGCTTGTTGCACATGCTCAGTGCAATCGCGTTTCCCTGCGAAAGTGCGGTTAGGATTTTAGTGAATAAAAATAAGTTTGCTCGAGGACGAGCAAAAGATAAGTTTGGGGGTATTTGTTCACACCATAATATTGCATTATTATATTCCTCAATCTTAGTCTTTTTATAAATAAACAGGTGCTTTTGACGCATGTCTGCTGCATGTTACAGGTTACAGGTTCTTGGACAGAAAACAGTGAAAACGCTGAAAAGATGATGCAAAAGTGGACTTTGACCAACAAATAGGAGGATCTTAATCAAGCCTAGACAAAGAACAGTTCACAATCAATAAGGCAACGCAAGATCCAGAATATTAAGGCAAAACGGTTAAAAAGCCATTGCAAAATTGTTCACTGAAGATCTGGAACCAATGAAGAAGCCCAAGTGAAGAAAGAACCAAAGAATATTAAAGCCCAGAAAGCCCAAAACAATACCTGAAAATTTCAGCATTTGATCCAACTATTGGGCCGCGGAACCGCGGCCCAACCCTCACATATGCCGCGGTTCCGCGGCCATCTAGGGCTTTCAGGAGATAAAAAGTTTACCATAATTTGGTGGCGGCTTTGACTAGTCAACCTAGGGCTATTTTTGTAATTATAGACATGCAAATCAATTGTAACCTAGGGTTTCCTATTCTCTATAAATAGGAACTCTACTCATTGTAATTTCTTATGCCTCCTTTTAATAAAATACAAATTCTTTTGGAGAGCATCGGTGTTTCTTTTCCATTCAGAAATTTAGATCTGACAAACCTGCATGGATGATTGGAGGGATGCATCTGTAAGTAATTTAATTTCTTGCCCTAGTGTAGATTTCAATTCCTTGCCCTAGGTAGATTTAATTTCATGCCCTAGGAACTTGTTTAGGGTTTAGCTTTGAGGAAGGATTTTGAGAGATGAGATCTCTCATCCCTTTCTTACCCACCAAATATTTACAATAGGACTCCATGCATACACGCACATACCGTGCCCTACGGCATCCTACCCCTCGAGGTAACGATGACACCGTAGTGTAAAGGCCCGGTTGTGGTGTTTTCCATGGAGGTTAGGGTAAGGATCTCTAAAGGAAGGACAAGAACCTAGAGGAAGGAACACCTTCCCGAACGGATCTAATCCCCTTTATTGATAATTACCATAACTCCTCACAGATCTTCATTCGGGTATTGAAAGCGGTGAGATTTAATTACATTTCTAAACCATCCCTAAACCTAGCCCTAGCAAGAGTAGATCTAGATAATTGCCCTAAGTTAATTAGGTTTTTAGATTTAATAATTATTCCGAACACGCTTCGGAATTAACTCGTAAGCGCGAATCGGAAACTCACAACATCCCTGTGGACCGACCCGTACTCACCGGCTAGCTGCAAAGCGACGCCGTTCTTGATTGCGGTTACAAATATTTTTGATCTATCTTTTAGAAAGCGCAAGCACGCTAAATCATCAAATCAGTCATATGGATGACGTATTTCCGAACGGGGTCATGTGGATGACGTATTTCCGAGCGGGGTCATGTGGATGACGTATTTCCGAACGGGTCATGTGGATGCGTATTTCCGAACGGGGTCATGTGGATGACGTATTTCCGACGTATTTCCGAGCGGGGTCATGTGGATGACGTATTTCCGAACGGGGCCATGCGGATGACGTATTTCCGAACGGGGCCATGCGGATGACGTATTTCCGAGCAGGGTCATATAGATGACGTATTTCCGAGTGGTGTTATGTGGATGACGTATTTCCGAGCGGGGTCATATGGATTACGTATTTCCGAACGGGGTCATATGGATGACTTATTTCCGAACGGGATCATGTGGATGACGTATTTCCGAACGGGGTCATGTGGATGACATATCGTCTGTTGTAATGAGACGAATATCGGAGTGGTCTCCAGGTTGTCTGTGAGCCGTTGAGATATGGCTTCTTCTTCTGATGGAGCCTGAGGAGGGAAGGCGTGATTCCTTCTTTGTTTGCGCCCCTGGATTGTGTACAGGGATTGATGTGATATCACCTGTAGGGCATAAATTTCAATTTTTTTTCTTTCCACGATGCTCTATCATTTCAGCTTTTATATCGCGAAGGTCGCGATTGCCCAATCATTTCGGCTATTTTCGTGGTGCCCAATCATTTCGGCTATTTATTTTATTTTTTTTAAATTTTTTTTACTCGTTGCTTCTTATTTCGAGTTGCCCAATCATTTCGGTTATTTTTCATGCATACATTTTTTACTTGCTGATTTTGTTGCAAGTTTCCCCATCATTTCGACTATTTCGTATGCATGTGTGGCTCGCTAGCTTCTTGCTGCAAGCTTGGAATTAGACACCGATTTTGGCATCAGCACCGCTACAACTGGAATATTGCTAGGAGTGAATCATCATTTGTCTCTGTCAATGTCAATGTCAAACAAAGGTGGCTTAGCGAACAGGGTTAGGATTCTGTCGACTAAGGCTTTCGACTTCATGAGCCGTAAGGGTCTCATAATGGTATTTCTCCCTGCGAGTCATGAGGATCTCGTAGGTGTGTTTTCTCCTTAGAAATCATGAAGATTCCTAAGTGCATGTTCTCTTATAAGTCGTAAGGATCTTACAAGAGTGTTTTCTCCTTATGAATCGAGCGGACTTACAAGGGTTGTTCACCATGCAAACATATTCCCAGTCACGGATGGGACTTTGTTAGGGAAATGTTTATTCACGTCCGTGGATTGTATACAAGGGTCAGCATTGAGCCGCTTGTAGGGCAATATTGGAGGTTGTGGTGGTTTCTTAAGAACAGGTTTAGATCCATGTAGCTTAAGACTTTCAAATCTTATGAGCCGTAAGGGTCCCATAAGATGGTTCTTCTTACGAGTCGTGAGGATCTCGCAAGTGTAATTTCTCCTTAGGAATCGTGGGGATCCCTAAGTGTGTTGCTCCCTTGTGAGCCGTAAAGATCTCACGCAGGTGGTTTCTCCTTACGAAGTCGAGAGGACCTTGCAAGTGTCTTTTAACGAGATTGCGCCCTTTCGGGTTTTCACAAAACTCACCGGTAGCCCTGCTGTTTTTACTCATGGAGCCCTTTCGGGTTTTCATCCGTGCCCATTTTGCTTATGGACATACCGTTTTCTTTTTTTATTCCTTTTTTTAGCTTCGGGATGCTGTAACCCACAGTAGTTTATCGACGTCTCGTTCAACGGCTAGTTTTAGGACATGGTGGTCCATCGTTAGTTTAAGGACGTTCCGGTCCGTTGTTAGTTTAAGGACGTTTCGGTCCGTTATTAGTTTAAGGACATTTCTGTCCGTTGTTAGTTTAAGGACGTTTCGGACCGTTGTTAGTTTAAGGACGTTTCGGTCCGTAATTAGTTTAAGGACGTTTCGGTCCGTTGTTCGGCTACTACTTATAGAGTTTGAGCTCAGGAAGATAGCGAGCGGACATAGTCGTCGTCATCTATCATTGACCTAGGCCGTGACTCGTCTGGCGTAGTACTTTTTTAGGAAGCGACCATTTATTGGTCTGAAGGGCCTTTCGCCATGAATATCCATGAGTAAATAGGCTCCACCCTGGTAGACTTTGTCTATGATATACGGGCCTTCATAGTTCGGCTCAAATTTCCTCCGCTTGGCGCGATTAGGGATCATAGGTCTTTTGACCACTAGCACGAGTTCGCCTTGGCGGAATGTCCTCGGCCTAGTCAATCTTTCGTATGAGCGCGTCATCTTTGCTTTATAAGCCTCCAGATTTTGTTGCGCTATGAGCCGGGTTTCATCAAGGGCATCGAGCTCCTCAAGCCGAAGATGAGCATTCTCTTCGTCTGTTAGCTCGTAATGAACTACTACTCATAGAGAGGGTAGCTCTATCTCGAGGGGGAGTACCGCCTCCATACCGAATACCAATACGTACGGCGTTGTGTTCGTGGCCGTTTTGAACGTAGTTCAATATGCCCAAAGAGCTTCATGCAGTCTCTCATGCCAGTCCTTCTTATTTCGAGACACTGTCTTTTTCACGATATTCGTTAAGGTCTTGTTAAAAGCCTCGGCTAGACCATTAGCTCGGGGATTATAGACTGGGGAGTATCTCCAGTCTATGTTATTCTGTTGTGCAAAGCGGCTGATCTTGTGGCTTCTATAGGCTGGCCCGTTATCGGAAATGATCCGCCGCGGAGTTCCAAACCGATAAATGACGTGCGTCTTGAAGAAATGGAGGATATTCTCCGTTTTTACTTCCCTCAGCGGTACTGCTTCTGCCCATTTGGAGAAGTAATCAGTTGTCGCCAAAATGAACCGATGTCCTCGGGATGATGCTGGTTCGATGGGCCCGATTATGTCGGTCCCCCACATTTCGAATGGCCAGCTAGCCACTGTCGGATGTAGCGGATTCGGATTCTGATGGATAAAGTCTCCATGAATCTGGAACGAATGGCACTGCTTCGCGTATTCGAGGCAATCTTGGATCATCGTGGGCCAATAATAACCCGTCCGTTTGATCTTCAGCTTCATCTTAGGGCCGGCCTGGTGAGAACAACAAAGTCCATCGTGAGTTTCTTGGACGACTCTTCTTGCCTCTTCGGGTCCCAGGCATCTTAGCCATAGAAAATCAAATGATCTCTTATACAAAGTATCATTGACGAAAGCAAAAGACAGAGCTCGTTTCATAAGCAGATGACTTGAGGACGCATCTTCAGGTGTTCGACGGGATTTGAAGTAGTCTATAAAGGCTTCTCTCCAATCCGTAACCTTTTCCTGGTCTTTTATTTGCAGAGTCATTCGCTCGGTTGCTCCCTTTTCTTCGGACGACTCCGGAGATACTTCTGCCGGAGCAAGAACCCGACGGCTTTGCACAACGATCCTCACGTCATCGAGGTTCTCGTCGACTAGTTCTTTAGCGAGCTTGGCTAATGCATCCGCTTTGCTATTTTCCGCACGCGGTATGCTTTCTAGGGTGTAAGAAGGAATTTGAGTCAGCAATTGCTGTACTCTCTCACCGTACTTCACCAACTCTGGCTTGCACGTTTGGTAGTCGCCATTTATTTGACTAACGACCAGCTGGGAGTCTCCGTATATAAGGAGGTTTTCAATTCCCATGTCGATGGCGATCTCGAGACCAGCTATCAAAGCTTCGTATTCAGCTTCGTTGTTCGTCCTCGGCTCTGTTAAGCAGAAGGCAAAGCGCATTATCCCTCCTTGTGGAGTCACGAAGATGAGGCCTACCCCTGATTTGATTATAGGGGTGCTTTGTTTGTGCTTCTTCATGGAAGATGCTCCATCAAAATAGAGTTCCCACCGGGTATCATTCTCTCTACTCTCCCTGTCGATTGTATCAAACGCATGTTCGCCTGGCAATTCGCATTTCAAGAGAGAATCGGCAGGTATTGGATGCTCAGCGAGGAAGTCGGCGATGGCCTGGCCTTTCACTGCCTTAAGAGGTCGATAAGTTATCGAGAACTCCATCAAGAGCAGGGCCCATTTAGCGAGTCGTCCTGTTAATATAGCCTTTGACATTAAATATTTGAGAGGATCCACCTTCGATATGAGATGGACCTCATGTGCCAACGCATAGTGTCTGAGATTCGTTATCGCGAAGATCAACGCCAGGCAGTGTTTTTCGATGGGGGAGTAATTGCTTTCTGCCCCCAGTAGAACTCGACTCAGATAGTAGAGGGCTCTCTCCTTCCCTTGGTCGTTTTCTTGTGCCCATAGCGCACCTAAAGAACCTTCGAGGGCTGTTGTGTATAGGACGAGAGGTTTTCCTTTGACCGGAGCAGTCAGCACCGGCGGAGTCTGTAGATATTGTTTGATTTCGTCTAGTGCGCTTTGGCATTTGTGATCCCAGATGAACGGGGTAGGGACGGCACTTGCCTGAGAGATTGGCTATCAATCGCCAGATGTACGCGAGCTTTCCTTGGAGAGACTGCAACTGCTTGAGGGTCCTTGGCGGAGGCATTTCCATGATCGCCTTGATCTTCGACAGGTCTATCTCGATGCCTCGGTGTCGGACGATGAATCCTAAGAATTTGCCCGAGGAGACTCCGAACGTGCATTTGAGGGGATTCATCTTCAAGTTGTATTGCCGTAGGCGTTGAAATACGGTTTTCAGATGCTCTAAATGGTCCTCATATGATTTGCTTTTAACTACGAGGTCATCGATATAGCATTCGACGATTTCATGTATGAGGTCATCGAAGATCTTCGTCATGGCCCTCTGATAGGTGGCCCGGCGTTCTTTAGACCGAAAGGCATTACCTTGTAGCAGAATATGCCCAAAAGGGTCCGGAAAGCGGTATGTTTCTGGTCCTACGGGTACATCTTTATCTGATTGTATCCTGATGAGCCGTCCATGAAGGAGAAAACTTCATGAGTGGGCGTATTGTCTATCATCAGCTCGGTGACCGGTACTGGGAAGTCTGTAGGGTGTTTTTCGTCACCCCGTTGAGATGGGAATACGCGCGCGCTTGTCAGGCGTACTACAGATTCCTCCTGCCTAGGGTAGGCCGGGGTTTATTGATTGTGGGGATCCGAATCTCCGGCAGCCGCGGACTAAGTTGTCGTTAATTACCCCTCTCCTTTGGGGCGAGGGAACCTCCGATTAACGGGTTAAAATGGTCATGCGAACTCAATGTGCAGTGTACGTGTGTTTTGTTTTGGAGGGGGGGTTTAAATATATCGGGAGCCACGTAGAGTTTTTACGGGGGTCCCGCTACCCGGATAGCGGGCTGGGGGTCAAGGGGGCTAGCAGCCCTCTTGCGGGGTGCGGGGCAGTGCCCCGTTAGAAATTTTTTCTAACAAGGACAGTGTCATGGAGTATGTGTCTATGCACATATATGTATATATGTATATATATAAAAGAAATAGGGGGAAAAGGCATCCAAAGGATGCGTGGGGCCAGCGCCTTGGGCGCTGTGCGCCCAGGTGCTGTGCGCTCAGGCACTAGCATGCCACGTGTCGGCACGTGGGCGCTCTGCGCTTGAGCGCAGGGCGCTGTAGCGCAACCGCGCCATGTGTCGGCACGTGGGCGCTTTGCGCTTCAGCGCCTGACACTCGAGCGCAAGTGCGCCACATGTCGGCACGGGGGTGACTTGCGCTTGAGCGCTAGGCGCCTGAGCGCAAGTGAGCCACGTGTCGGCATGGGGGCGACTTGCGCCAGAGCGCTGTGCGCTTGAGCGCAAGCGCGCCACGTGTCAGCACTGGGGCAGCTTGCGCTAGAGCGCTTGCGCTAGAATGCAAGCGCGCCACGTGTCGGCACTGGGGCGACTTGCGCTTGAGCGCAAGCGCGCCACGTGTCGGCACATGGGCGCTCTGCGCTTGAGCGCCGGTAAGGAAAAGAGGCTTTTAGCCTAAAAAGATTCTCGGAGGAGAAATCAGAGTAGGGTTGCACTCCTAAGTATGCTTTTGGGGTTAATGGAAGGGGTTCTTCTTCTTCCTCCTCTGTTAGCTGGATCTTGAAGATCAAGAGATGTGAGATCTCAAAATCTCTCCTTTTTGAGATCTGATATAAGATCCAAGTTCCCCTTTATGGGTTTCGTGGTGAAAAACTATTTTGTTTTTGAAAAGGAAGATTAAAACTCTTGATTTAATTCAAAAGAAAGAAGAAGGTTTGAGACCTTCAGAAAAGGGAAAGAGATACAAACCCTAGGTTTTTTTGTGAGAATGAAAAGTGTATGCTTTATTCATCATCATGTTGCCTTATATAGGCTTACATGTTTACATATAGCCCCTTGGGCCTTACAAAAATGGCATTTTAGCCATCCCATGGCTCATGTGCCATTTCATTTTTGCACATAAGCCATGGGCTTACAAAATATTGGCTTTATGCCCATTTTGTTTACATTCATGCATAAACAATTACATAAAAATTATTTATTACATGATTTTGTTGTTGGCATGGGGAGGCTGGCTGCGGGCTCGACTTGGGCATAGGCCCGATTGACCTGGGCTTGGGCCCACCTAGCTTGGGGTTGACTTTAATTTTGACTTGGTCAACCGGGGTGTAAATTTTTACCCCAACAAATTGCCCCCATCAATAAATGCACACAGCATATGTGGGTCGTGTGCATGAAATTGATGGATCTTCTTTTGCGTGGAGGCGACTTGCTTTGGTTCCCACTTTTTGGGATGCACTGCCCTTTTTACGACATGGACGGTCGGCGCTTGACGCGTCTCCGAGATAGAGTGTCCGTGGTAGACGTTTCCCTAGCCCGGAGTGATTTCGTTGACGTGTCCCCGGCGTGGAGTGTCGCTGGTCGACGTTTCCCCGAGGCGGAGTATCGGCTGGTTGACGTGTCCCCGAGACGGAGTGTCTGCTTGACATTTCCCCGAGACGGAGTGTCGCTGGTCGACGTGTCCCCGGCGCAGAGTTTCTGCTGGTTGACGTATCCCCGAGACGGAGTGTTTCTTGTTGACGTGTCCCCGGCACGGAGTTTCGCTGATTGACTTTTCCCCGGCACGGAGTGTCGCTGATCGACTTTTCCCCGGCGCGGAGTGTCGCTGGTCGACATTTTCCCGGCACGGAGTGTCGCTGATCGACTTTTCCCCGGCGCGGAGTGTTGCTGATCGACTTTTCCCCGGCGCGGAGTGTCGGTGGTTGACTTTTCCCCGAGATGGAGTGTCTGCTGTTGGACGTTTTCCCCGGTAAGGAGTGTCTGTGTTGGACGTTTCCCCGATGCGAAGTGTCGCTGGTTGACGTTTCCCCGAGACGGAGTGTCTGCTGTTGGACGTTTCCCCGGTACGGAGTGTCTGCTGTTGGACGTTTCCCCGATGCGGAGTGTCGCTGGTTAACGTTTCCCCGAGACGGAGTGTCTGCTATTGGACGTTTCCCCGATGCGGAGTGTCGCTGGTTGACGTTTCCCCGAGACGGAGTGTCTGCTGTTAGACGTTTCCCCGATGCGGAGTGTCACTGGTTGACGTTTCCCCGAGACAGAGTGTCTGCTGTTGGACGTTTCCCCGGTACGGAGTGTCGCTGGTTGACATTTCCCTGAGACGGAGTGTCTGCTATTGGACGTTTCCCCGAGACGGAGTGTCTGCTGTTGGAAGTTTTCCCGAGACGGAGTGTCGCTGGTTGACGTGTCCCCAAGACGGAGTGTCTGCTCGACGTTTCCCCGTTACGGAGTGTCTGCTGTTGGACGTTTCCCCGGTACGGAGTGTCGCTGGTTGACGTTTCCCCGAGACGGAGTGTCTGCTGTTGGACGTTTCCCCGAGACGGAGTGTCTGCTGTTGGAAGTTTCCCCGATGCGGAGTGTCTATTGTCGATGTGCCCCCGGCACGGAGTGTCTGCTTGACGTTTCCTCGAGACGGAGTATCGGCTGGTTGATGTATCCCCTAGACGACGTGTCTGTTATCCGACGCAGAGGTTGATGTTGGAATTGGTTGGTTTGATTTGTTTGACATCAGCATCGCTATACTGGAATATGGTACCAGGAGCGAATCATCATCTGTCTTTGAGAGAATTTGGTAATTGGTTTTTTTTCGGCATCTGCATTGCTGCACTGGAATAATGCCAGGAGCAACTCATCATGTGCCCCGAGAGGATTTGGATTTGGTTTGTTTGGCATCTGCATTGCTGCACTGGAATAATACCAGGAGCAACTCATCATGTGCCCCGAGAGAATTTGGATTTGGTTTGTTTGGCATCTGCATTGCTGCACTGGAATAATGCCAGGAGCAACTCATCATGTGCCCCGAGAGGATTTGGATTTAGTTTGTTTGGCATCTGCATTGATGCACTGGAATAATGCCAGCAGCAACTCATCATGTGCCCCGAGAGGATTTGGGAATTGGTGGCTTAGGAGACAGGTTTAAATCCCTGTCACCTAAGTCTTTTCCATTTTGTGAGCCGTAAGGGTCTCACAAATCATTTTCTCCCTACGGGTCATAAGGATCTCGTAGGTGTATTTTCTCCTTAGGAGTCGTGTGAACTCCTAAGTGTGTTGCTCTTTCGTGAGTCGTAAGGATCTCACGCGGGAATTTTCTCCTCACAAAGTCGAGAGGACTTTGTGAGTGCATTTCATCTCTTTTTTACGAGTTTGCGCCCTCTCGGGTTTTCACAAACTCGCCGGTAGTCCTGCTGTTTTTACTCACGGAGCCCTTTCGGGTTTTCATCCGTGCCCATTTTGCTTGTGGACATACCATTTTTATTTTATTTATTATTATTTTTTTTAGATGGGACTTTGAATGTGGTCTTACCGGTAGGACTTGGGAGAGATTGGGTTTGTTTTTCGCCCGTAGATTGTATACGGTTTTGCAGGATGTATGATCCAGACCGTATGGCCGGAAAAAATTTTGGACTTTGTTGGCGTCTGCATCGCTGCACTGGAATATGATACCAGGAGCAACTCATCATTCGCCGTTGGGGTATGGGATTTGGAATTTGGTTGGCGTCTGCATCGCTGCACTGGAATATGGTACCAAGAGCGACTCATCATTCGCCACTTGGGGATTGGGGAGCGATGTCTTAGGAGACAGGTTTAGATCCCTATCGCCTAAGGTTTTTCAATTTTATGGGCCGTGAGGGTCCCATAAAAGCATTTTCTCCCTGCGAGTCGTAAGGATCTCGCAGGTGTATTTTCTCCTTAGGAGTCGTGGGGACTCCTAAGTGTGTTTTTCCTTTGTGGGTCGTAAGGATCCCACAAAGGTTTGTTCTCCTCATGTATCGTGAGGACATATGAGTGGGTCTTCTCAATGGAGCATAATTCCAAAGGCGGAGACCAGCCGCGTAACTGGTGGCTGCGATGGGGCATGGGTATGCTGAGAATTATTTGAGCCCGTGGATTGTAAACGGCAGTCAATTTGGGGACTGGCCGTAGGGCTGGGAGAATTTTGAAAAATTGGATTTTGGTTGGCGTCTGCATCGCTACACTGGAATATGGTACCAGGAGCGACTTATCATTCGCCACTGTTTTTTTTTGTTGTTTTTTTTTTGTTTTACCGCGATTGCTCTATCATTTCAGCTTTTCTTATCGCGAAAGTCACGATTGCCCTATCATTTCGGCTTTTATTCGCGGTTGCCCCATCATTTCGGCTTTTATTTTTTTTCTTTTATTGACACACATTTTTTTTATTTACATTTTTTTTACATTCCCAGTTTAACGACTTAGAGGTCGATTATTCCCAGTTTAATGACGTGGTGGTCGATTGTTCCCAGAGAAAGGCGGGTGTTTGAGAGAATCAGGTCCCTGAAGGACTTCGATCCCCATGTGTATGAAATTGGCGGTCACAGCTTGATTGTTTGTTAACACGCCAGGGGACAATGATATTTCTCCCGCCTTGTATTGTTTCTCGACCCAATCCTTGAAGATGCAACAGTCTTCAATAGTGTGCCCCAGCACTCGGTGGTATGGGCAAAAGTTGGGATGATCAGACTTGTTCGCTTCACTTAGCCTTTTCGGTTCTGGTAGCCGTAGGCCATTCTTCAGAGCATCTTTAAAAAATTTGTGGACCTTGTCCCTTCGGAATGAGTAGACCTTATTTCTTCTTTCCTCCAAAGTTGGCTCTCGAGACTGGTCAGTTTTTGCTCCGCCTGTTCTCTGCTTATTTGGAGAATCGGTGATGTTAGAACTTCCGCCTTTTCGGTTGTCGTCCCTCCAAGGTTTCGGTCTGTTTGTGAACTGAAGATCCTGAGCGGACTCGGGCTTTGAGCGTTCCAACGTTTGGACCTTTTTGGTCAACTCTTGGAATGTTTTGAGACCCGCGGTACATAGAAATGGGGCCATCCAGTTGTTGAGATTTCCGATAAGGAGACAGACAGATTGGTCCTGCTCGATCGGCGGTTCGCATTTGACGGAGAGATTACGCCATCGGGTTATAAAATCCGTGCTGCTTTCGTCGCTCTCGGGCTTGGTCCTTACGAGCTCGGCAATGGTAATCTTATCGCTGACGCTCATGAACCTCTGCCGAAACAGAAACTCCATTTGGACAAAAGTTGTGACGGAGCCATCCGGTATGCTCGCATACCAGTCGAAAGAAACATCGGTCAGGCTATTAACGAACTGGCGGAGGAGAAGCGCATCATTGCCCCCAGTATTCCCGCATGAGGCTTTGAAGTGGGCGATGTGCTGATTCGCGTTTCCCGTCCCATCGAATCTTCCGAATTTGGGGATGACATGGCTGCTAGGGAATTCCACTAGATCATACTGAGCAGGATATGGTCTCCCACTATTGCTGATATCTTTTTGCGCTTCGGCTTCGGCCACCAATGTTTTGACTTTGCTGGCAACCAAATCCATGATTTGATCTTGAGTTAGCAGGCTACTGTCATCGGTAACCAAGACATTTCCCGAGATAGGATGCAACTGATTTTCATGTAGTTTTCTCACTTTTGGATTTGAGGGAATAGGCGTCGACTGCTTTTGGACACCACTTCCTGGTTCACGAGCAGAGCCCTCCGCTTGATTGGGCGGCTGAGAGGCAAGTTGGGCCGTGAGCTGTAGGACGACATTTGTCAAGTCGTCAATTTTTTAGTAGAGCTTGGCCATCTCCTTGTCTTTGTTTCTGAGCTGCTTTCGGAGCTCTTGAAGCAGCTCTTGCTCCGCTGTTCTAGGGCGGAAAGTCGGCTCTTCTTCTCTTTCCGAGCCCGACTCCTCATGGACCAAAGGGTCTTTCTGCCCATCATCCTCATCGAGAGGGTCTTCATCACCCAGCAAAGGCGGCTGTTCTAGGGAAGCGGCCACCACATTCAAGCCAGATTGGATTTGGGATGTAGTGGCCCCGTCCTTGCTCTTGCTGCGCGTGCCCACCATGTAGACAGTGTGGACCTCATATCCAGTCGTCTCTTTCTCACTGGCGGGGAGCTTAGAGAAGACACCCGATCGAGCAGTGGTCAAGGGCACCGCTGGAGCTTGCTCAGGACGCGTTGTAGCTTTGTTGGTGTTGATGGCCTTGCCCCCAGCTGGGGCCAAGGAAAGTCGTTCAGACACCGACTTGCGTTTGGGTTGGGGCGTCCTTGAGATCACCACATTTGGCATCTTGCCTTTCGAGACAGGTTTGTCTGCCACCGGGGCTTGAAGGGCTGGGATGGCGCCAACTGGCATGAACATGATAGAGCCGAATGGTAGCAGCGGCTCCTCCCATTGTCGCCCGAGACTGGCCGGAAGGACCGTCCTAGAGTCTATCCTCATCGTTTGGGAGACGGGAACTGAGTTCATCATCGAAGACATCGTCGGAAGGTGATTGCTTGAAAATCTGCATGAAAAAGCATTATTTTTAGTATAAATACAGGTATGTATATTGATTGAGTTCGCATGAACGCTTAACCCGAAATATGGGAGGAGAGATTAGTCCCACCATGCGTGCCAGAATCTGTAGGGTGTTTTTCGTCACCCCATTAAGATGGGAATACGCGCGCGCTTGTCAGGCGTACTACAGATTCCCCCTGCCTAGGGTAGGACAGGGTTTATTGATTGTGAGGATCCGAATCTCCGGCAGCCGCGGACTAAGTTGCCGTTAATTACCCCTCTCCTTTGAGGCGAGGGAACCTCCGATTAACGGGTTAAAATGGTCATGCGAACTTAATGTGCAGTGTACGTGTGTTTTGTTTTGGAGGGGGGTTTAAATATATCGGGAGCCACGCAGAGTTTTTACGGGGTTCCCGCTACCCGGATAGCGGGCTAGGGGTCAAGGGGGCTAGCAGCCCCCTTACGGGGTGCTGGGCAGTGCCCGTTAGAAATATTTTCTAACAGGGACAGTGCCGTGGAGTATGTGTGTATGCACATATGTATACATATGTATATATATGTATATATGTATATATATATATAAAAGAAAGAGGGGGGGAAGGCATCCAGAGGATGCGTGGGGCCAGCACCTTGGGCGCTGTGCGCCCAGGCGCTAGCGTGCCACGTGTCAGCACGTGGGCGCTCTGCGCTTGAGCGCAGGGTGCTTGAGCGCAAGCGCGCCACGTGTCGGCACGTGAGCGCTTTGCGCTTCAACGCCTGACGCTCGAGCGCAAGTGCGCCACGTGTCGGCACGGGGGCGACTTGCGCTTGAGCGCTAGGCGCCTGAGCGCAAGTGCGCCACGTGTCGGTATGGGGGCGACTTGCGCCAGAGCGTTGTGCGCTTGAGCACAAGCGCGCCACGTGTCGGCACTGGGGCAACTTGCGCTCGAGCGCTTGCGCTTGAGCGCAAGCGCGCCACGTGTCGGCACTGGGGCGACTTGCGCTTGAGCGCAAGCGCGCCACGTGTCGGCACGTGGGCGCTCTGCGCTTGAGCGCCGGCGAGGAAAAGAGGCTTTTAGCCTAAAAAGATTCTCGAAGGAGAAATCAGAGTGGAGTTGGACTCCTAAGTGTGTTTTTGGGGTTAATGGAAGGGGTTCTTCTTCTTCCTCCTCTGTTAGCTGGATCTTGAAGATCAAGAGATGTGAGATCTCAAAATCTCTCCTTTTTGAGATCTGATGACAGATCCAAGTTCCCCTTTGTGGGTTTCATGGTGAAAAACTATTTTGTTTTTGAAAAGGAAGAGTAAAACTCTTGATTTAATTCAAAAGAAAGAAGAAGGTTTGAGACCTTCAGAAAAGGGAAAGAGATACAAACACTAGGTTTTTTTGTGAGAATGAAAAGTGTATGCTTTATTCATCATCATGTTGCCTTATATAGGCTTACATATTTACATATAGCCCCTTGGGCCTTACAAAAATGGCATTTTAGCCATCCCATGGCTCATGTGCCATTTCATTTTTGTATATAAGCCATGGGCTTACAAAATATTGGCTTTATACCCATTTTGTTTACATTCATGCAAAAACAATTACATAAAAATTATTTATTACATGATTTTGTTGTTGGCATGGGGAGGCTGGCTGCGGGCTCGACTTGGGCATGGGCCCGCTTGACCTGGGCTTGGGCCCACCTGGCTTGGGGTTGACTTTGATTTTGACTTGGTCAACCGGGATGTAAATTTTTACCCCAACAAAGTCGTCCTTCAGGCAAGCTTTATTAAGATCCCGAAAGTCTACGCAGATGTGCACCGTCCCATTTTTCTTCATCACTGGGACAATGTTAGCGATCCAGTCAGGATATTGAACCTCTTGGATAAAGCCGGAGTCGATTAGTTTCTTGACTTCGGCGTTGATGATCATCTCAAGCTCGAGTCGCATTCTTCTCGGCGCTTATTTGATCGGCTTGACGTCCGGAGATATGGCCAATTTGTGTACAGCAATCTCTGGATCTAGTCCTGGCATTTCGGAATAGTTCCATACGAAGCAATCTTTATGCTGCATGAGCACGTATTTTAGCGTAGCCACCCTTTCTTCAGACAACAGCTCACTGACGAACGTCGGCCGCGGGTCACTTGCCATCCCCAAATCAATTTTCTTGAGGTTATCTGCAGTAATATGTATTCCATCTTCCAGCTCCTTTGGCGCCGGTGGAAATTCTGAGATTACCTCGTCATCATCGTTTTCGAAACACCAGGGGAGTTTGTCCATATTCTCAGGTTCTTCTTTTGATAACATTATCACGTGACAGGTACGAGTTCGCTTCCAAGACCGATGTGGATCTGGTTCTACCCTCGTGGATTTAGGTTCATGCTTCTGCGGCGGGGTTACCCTCCAACTGCTGGATAGAGCGAACATGCCTCGCTGATATTGATCTTCGACCCAGTTCTTGAAGGTGAAGCGGTCTTCAATAGGATGTCCTATTGCCCTATGATAGGAGCAATAGTCCGGATGAGAGACTTCGCCTGCTTTCTTGGGGTGCTTGGACTCCGGGGGTGTAATCAGTTGATGTTTTATGGCAAGATCAAGTATTTTCTTTGTCTTGTCTTGGGCAAAAGAGTATGCTCGACCCATCTTCTTTATAAGAGATGAATCTTGGTTGCTCGGTTCTTGAACGCGTGGCTTCTTAGGCCTGCTTTGCCGCTGTCGAACGCCTTTCCCATTCTTTGGCTTGTTTCTGCCTCTACGTCGGGCCTTTTGTATAACGGGTTTACAGGGAGGAGCATTTTCGTTTTTCACAGCCTGCTGAAGGAGGCGTTGCGTCCTGGCTTTCTCATAGATGAACATTTCGCGATTATGGTCGTCTCAAACCTTTTGACCTGCTTCCCTTATAAGCTTGTCCATTTGTTCTTCGAACGACGGACTGGGCATTTTCACGGCGGGAGCACTTTCTGGTTCAGGGTTAGCATCTTCCCACAGAGAATCTCCTTCTTCATCAAATTCATGTATGACGTAACAGTCGTGGAGTAGCTCCCGTTTCTTGGATTGAACATACCCAAGCCCGGTCGTTTCCATTCTCCCGTTGGGCAATTTTCGCTGAGTTCTAGGGACATTCCAGATCTTTTCATAGAACTTAGCTTTTCGAGCGGTCTGTTTGAAAGGTACGCCTTGGCGCTTTAACAGCCTTTTTAGTTCGTTCGTATAATATCTGGGCAAACGGATGGGCTGGAGCCTGTCGAGTGTAGAATCCGCACCGTGCCAGATTTCTTTCTCCACTTTGGTTTCCCCGGATCGGTAAAATGGGATCGCCTTTTCACCTTCTCGCCTGGGTGGGACATAGAACGTCTGCAGCTCTTCCACATTGTAGGTATCTAGCGCGTCTAGTTCTTTATGATGCTTGGGCGCAACCATGGCAACTTGCAAACTTTGCTCTTCATCGGCGAAGGTTTGTATTGAAGGCCGAGCAGAGAATACGGCATGGACCTCATCTTCCGAGTCGCTGCCGAAGATAAGCATAGGAGCGGACGGTCCCGGCTTGCTGTACTGGGGTGGCCCTGAATAAACTATCTCTTCCTCTTCCTCGGTGTCACTCCCGAAGACCGGAATGGTGGTGATAGCTTTGTTCTCCGGTTTGTGACATCTCTCTGTGTCCTCAAGTCTGGTAAGAAGTATTTTGCATCTTCGTACTTGCGGACTTCGTTCACGGAGAATGGGTTTAGCTCTCCTGTCAGTATACTCGAGACCATCCTTGAAATACTTCATACACTGATGTTGTGTAGAAGGGATGATGTTGTATTCGTCCAACCAGGGCCGGCCGAGCAAAGCATTGTAGCATGTCTTGGCGTCAATGACATGAAACTTAATGTCTATGATAAGCAGCCCAAAGCGCAGTGTCAATATTACGGACCCAAGCATCCGTGATGACTGGGAGTCAAATCCGGAGATGGTGATTTTTTCGCGAGCGAGGTGCTGAACGCTCATGCATATTTCCTTTAACACCCTTACGTTAAGGAGACTGACGGAGGACCCATTGTCGACCAGAATTTTACCTATCTTGATGTCATGACAGTATCCGGAGACATATAGAGGGCGGTTGTGCTCGCATATCCCAAGGAGGAGATCTTCATCGCCGAAGGTGATGTCGGCTGTGTGTACTTCTTCCAGCTCGTCCTTCATCTTTTCTTCGGAGAGGAAAGCTTGGAATTGCTCGGGATCTTGCAGTGCCTTGATTAAAGAATCTCTCGCCTCTTTGGATAGCAGAAGGGCGTCGAGAATACTGAGCTGTGAGGGTATCTTTCTCAAGTGTGCCAGAACGTTGTAGTTCACCTTACTTTTCTTTGGCGGGTCCTTGGCTGTCAGCTCTTTGATGGCTTGGTCCTCAAGGATGATATCCTCAGGGACTTTTTCTTTTCCCTTATCTTTTCTATTTGACCCACTGTTCGAGGGCCCAAAATTCTTTTCCGGCAGCGTACGGTTGCGCAGCTAAATATTTTCACAGGCCTTCGGTTCTTCCTCTTTTCCTAAAGTGGACTCTTTAAAGAGAGGGCCAAGAGTCATTTCTTCGTTAGATTCGCTCCCGAAGGTGAGAACTTGCGATCCCCCGGCGTTGACCACGCGACAGTTACCGGTAGTTCTTTTATGCTCCTCGGTCGTACTTCCTTGCTCCCGACGAGTTTTGCGTTTCATCCGCTTGAAATGTTGCCGGTGAGCAACATATCCCCGCCACCATCTTTTAAAAGCGTTGCACTCTTCGGTAGGGTGCACAATCTTTCGATGGTATAAACAGTAGCTAGGATGCATTTCCGCTTCACCAAGAACGTTTCCTTCGGAGGGTGGCAGCTTCATTCCCATTGATATGGCTTTTGCGAACCTCTTCCTCGTCTTGAACCTGTTTTTGTTCGCGGTGGAGGTATTTTGATCTGGCGGAAATATTTCAGCCCTTTCGTCCAGTCGCCGACGCTCAGCCTTTTCAACTATGGCCATCTCACGCTCCCGATCAGCTTTGCTTTTAAGAAGAGCTGTGTTTAGGAATGCATCAATTATTTCATCTGATGGCCCCAGGAGTTTGGCTCAGGACCTGCCCCCAGTTTCTTTGTGCAAGGAGCATCTTCATTGTCTAGCGACAAATGAGAGATCACATGGCAACTTGCCATGTAATCTTCAGATTCATCCGATGAGTCTTCTCCATCATTTCCGTCCTCAAGGACGTGGCTGAGAAACTCTTGAAGTGTGACTGGAGTCCGCGCCTTCTGGTTATACTCTTCTAGCGCATCAATTTGCGTTTATAGGTCCGTGCACTTGTCGCCAGGCTTCACGGGCTTCTTGGATTTCTTCTTCTTCTTCGAAGATTTTGACGGCTGGCTGTGAGTGCTTTGGCTACCACCACCGATTTTTGGAGTTGGTCGCGGCTTCAGCATCCCCTCGATAATTTCAGGCTCCAGTGGATTCTTCCACCTAATTGCCGGACATGTGTGGAGATCCTTCAGCATTCTTTTAGTTTTAGCTGAGAGAGCGACCTCCCATGGAGCTTCTTCTACGAAAGAGCATGATGCCCCTGGCATGTCTATCTTCTTGGGAGTGTGTGGCCGAGGCGAGTTCACCTTCCAGTTCTCAGATAATACGAATTTTCCCTGCGGGTACTGATCTTCTATCCAGCTTTTGAAGATGTAACAATCCTCGATCGGATGGCCCAACATTCGGTGATAAGGGCAATAGTTAGGATTGCTAATGTCGCCTGGTTGCGTTGGGTGTCTTGGCTCTGGCAGAGTAATGATCCTGTTGCGGAGTGCAAGCTCGAATAACCTCTTCGTCTGTCTCTAGGAAACGAGTAAGGGCGACTCATTTTATCTTCGAGAGATCGAGTTCTGTTATTTTGGCGATCAACTGGACTCGGGCCACCAGGCTGCTGTTGAGCATTGGCGACGACGATCGCTTTCCCCTTTCCCTTCTCATTTCGAGAGTCCGGCTTTGGAGGAGACGGTTTATGACCCATCTGGTCCATTTGGGCAAGTTTGTCGATCAAGGCTTGAAATGTGGTCGGCTTATATAACATCATGAATTGTGAAATAGTTGCATGAGGGTCCAAAGTGCCCACGAACATGCCCACCGCCGGTGCTTCTTCGATGCGTTGTTCGCATTTCGACCACAGATTCCTCCATCGGATTGCGTATTGGACCCACGTCTTGCCTGGCTTCACCCTGGCATTGATCAATGCCATTATCGGGGTGCGTTCACTAGCACTTGCGAATCTCTGGGTGAATAACAACTCCATTTCTGCGAAAGTCTTAATGGAGTTGTTTGGAAGCTCGGAGTACCACTCAAATGTTGTTTCTGACAAGCTGCCGACTAATTGACGGAGCAAAAGCTTATCATCGCCCTCGGTGTTTCCACAAAGAGCTCTGAACTGGGCGACGTGCTGGTGAGGGTTGCCTGTCCCCTTGTACACATGGAATTTTGGGATTGTGTATCCCGGTGGGTATTTTATTTGGTCATACCAGCTTGGATACGGTCGCCCAGTTTTGACGACTTGGCTGGCCGCTTCATTCGCCTAGTGAGCCCGTATTTGCTGAGCTATATAGTCGTCCAGTGCGGCCTTGGAAATGGTTTCCTCATTGGTCACTGAATGAGCCGGAGGAGGATTAGATGTTTCCCCTCTATCGTCTTCAACAATGATCGGAGGGTCTTCAGCTGGAGGATCCGGCTGTAACATCATCCCTACCATGTCTTGGAAGAGAAGCGCCATTTGTTTTATGTTGGCAGCTTGTTCTGCTGCTTCTCTGTCTTTCTTTTCGAAGACTCTGCGTAGGAAGTCAGCATCGGTTTCTTGTTGGTGACGCTGTTCTGATGATGCCTCCGAGCTTTCTTTTGGCCCGGTGAGTGCAGCCATTGCAGTGAGCATCTCCTGAAGCTTCTACTGTTGTTGTTCCTGAGCCCTTGTTATTGATCGGGTGAGCGGTCGGTGGCCCGTCGAAGTGCGACTTTCTTCTTTTCCGAAAGCCATGTAAACCGTATGCACCGTTATGCCCCCAGACTTGGGGCGTTTGGGATCGGTGTCTTTGTGGTCTGCCGTAGTCACAGGGGATTTCTCTGGCCTCCTTATCTTTAGAGCAGTTGACGTTGAGGGGGCCGTTGTAGCGGACACCCAGGTGGTTGTCGTCCCTCGTGGCTTGCCAGGACGGTTCTCTTCCTGCTGAACCTTCAGCTTTTCCTGTCGGCGAGGGTAATCTTGATCAATCACCGACTTCTAAACCTGTCGCCAGACTTTGTAGATTTTGGAGGATAGCCGCTGAGGGGGCTGTTCCGGCTTCGCCTTCGGTGTATTCTCCACGGATGGAGGAGATCTTTTCAGTACGGCGGTAGGGGAGTTCCTGCGCACCTTGTTCAGCAATTCAAAGTTGTTCCCGATTGGAACAGCAGCATTGACTTCCATCGTTGGGGCTGGTGGAGTTAGCCCAGAGGGGGAGTTGCCTCCAACTTTCCTTACTCGGCGCCAATGGCGACGTCGAGCGTGTCGAGCCGATGGTGTTGGTTCAGTAATGGGGATGGCTTTGTCATGCCCCCTGTTCAGGTGAGGCGCTGCTGGTACCAGCCTCTTGAAGACCGACGTTCGTTGAGCAGCAGTGTCTAATCTGTCAAAGACAGACTTTTGAGCAGGAACGGGAGCCAGAGTAGGAGCCGGAACAGTCAGTCTTGTGAAGACCGGCCCTTTGGCAGGAGAAGCCGCCTTGACGACTTCAGGAGCAGGGATGGCTATCCTTTTCGGAACAACTTTCTCTGGGATTGCAGGCTTCATCACGGGCCCACATGAACTTTGGCCCAGTCTGGCGAAGACCGAGGAGCTGGAGCTGGACGACCCGTTGAGAGGGGCCGCGGTAGTAGCAAGACGATCAAAGACCGACTTCTTGGGAGCTTCTGGTGTTGGTACAAAGGTGATGAAGCTCATCGGTAGGAGCATAGTCCTAAAGAACAATCCGGTGGTGGCCTGAGTCACCTGGTCCACCAGCATCGTGAACAAGGAGGCTGCTTAGGGCCCGTAGGCTATGCCTCCAGATGAGGCAGAGTGCGAGTTGTAATTGCAGTTGGAACACTTCTCGCAACTGGATGTCATTGATGTTTCGCTTTCTGTGCTAAGCAAGAAACCAAATCTTAGTACCTCGAACCCAAGGGCAACCATATCAAACCGCGATTCGTTCGCGAACACGACACACGAAGTGTGGAGTGGAAAGAGGAAAAGGTCCCACCGGGCATGCCAGAATATGTTCCCTGCCGAACACAGAGACGCGACCGCGCAGGTTCGTCTTGCCTGAAATTCGGGGCAGATGCTAATTGGTGCTATCCGTCCACCTCTCCGAAGATGCCAAGTTGATTTATGGCACCATGTATTGAAGGTTTAAACGGATGCGGCCGATGTAGCGGACTTCGTCAGATTCCCCCTCGTTTGAGGGGTTTTTGATTGTGGGTACGCTCTTCCCTGCAGGCGCAAGCCCCTGCAGTTAATTACGCTTCCGCATCGCGGTAACAACTTTTTCCTTCTCCAGATGGTCACTTTGTGTCGTGGGTGTTTGTTTTGTGTTGTGGTTGCCCGTGGATTGTATACAGAGACTAATTTATGTTGTCGCCCGTAGGGCGTGGATTAGTCCAAATCCGTATCTTCTTAGATTTGGGTTTGGGGGTTGGTTTAAGGATACGTTAGCCTCATTTGGGACTAAAATCGACTTAAATGTTTGTTAAGGATACGTTAGTCTAATTTTTAAACTAAGATCAACTTAACAGGATCGTTTAGATCCAACAAGAGCATTTGGGCTACCTCTGTTGTTTAGTTTAGGGACATTGCGGTCGATTACCAGTTTAAGGACGTGGTGGTCCAATGTTAGTTTAAGGACGTCTCGGTCCATCGGTAGTTTAAGGACATTTCGGTCCGGGTTAAGAACATCGTAGTCCGTGGGTTTAAAGGGACCCCACAGTCCAGGTTAAGGACATCGTAGTCTATGGGCTTAAGGACCCCACAGTCCGGTTTAAAGACATCGTAGTCTATAAAGTTTACGGACATCGTAGTCCATGAGTTTAAGGACCCCCCGGTCCGGTTTAAAGACATCGTAGTCTATAAAGTTTAAGGACATCATAGTCCATGAGTTTAAGGACCCCACAGTCCGTGAGATGTGTGGTTGTCGGGACCCGTCACCTCTCTGAAGACGTTGAAGGATTACAACGACAGATATCATAGGAGTAAAGAGATGTACCCTTGACCCAGTGTGATTTGGTTGAACGATCAGTAGCCCATTTTAGGACTAAGATCTGTTGAATATTCGTGAGCAGATGGACTCAGTTCAATATAAGTTAAGGACTTATGTCCAGAATTGTGTTAAGTCCAATTAAAATGTTTAACATTTTTAATTCCGGCTATTGAGCCTTTACTTGGGCTTGGCCCTTTTAGTAATGCTGAGCATTAGGTCCTGACAATTTTTGTCTTGTATGCATAGCATTCATCAGAACAAAGTGTGTTCTGACAGTGCGCCACGTGGCGCGTCAGGCGCTTTGTGCCAATTAAAGAGCGCATTGCGCTTCTGTCAGGTAGCGCACACGAAGATGACACGTGACGTGCTTAGCGCTAAGCGCTAGTTTATTAGCGCATTGCGCTTTCAATTTATGAGCGCTTTGCGCTGATTTAGGGGGGCGCCAGTGAGTGACACGTGGCGCGCATGACGCCAAGCGCCAGCCCATGAGCGCAGTGCGCTATTTCAGAAGCGCAAGTTGTTTCTGTGATTGACACGTGGCATGTTTTAGCGCTGAGCGCCGGTCCAAGGAGCGCAAAAGCGCAGTTCATGAGTGCAAGGCACTGTTCAGTAGCGCAAAGCGCATCTGATCAAATTTATGATCAGAGAACAAGTTTATGTTCTTCTTTTAAAGGAGGCTTTGCCTCAAGATTCAAGAACAAAAGTTCTTGTTTATAAAAGGGCTCTGCCTTTGTAGATCAAGGATCTGTGAATGAAGTAAATACTTCTGATTAGATCTTTTGATCTTTTTCTTTTTATCAAAGACCTTAGTCTTTTGTAGATCTATGATCCTTTAAGAAGATAGTTCTTCTTTTTTAATGAGATGATTTCATCTCTATTGTTTAAGAATTAATTCTTTACCTTGAAGAAATGATCTTCTTTTTCTAAGAGCTTGCTCTTCTCTTTGATTTTTTCTTAAACTTTGCAGGGGGGTTTCTCTTCTTGAGACTTGAAGTCTTGGGGCCTTTATATAGGGCCAATTGATTTGTTAAATCGGTTTTAAGAGATCTTTCTCTGATTGATTTGGGAATATTTCCTACCGTTGGATCTTTGATCCTAGGGCTTCTACTTTGCAGAAGATAATCTTCTTGTTTTAATAAGATTGGAAAGATCTTTCCATAACAGAATTTTAATTCTGATTAATTAATAATTTATTATTATTAGATCTTTTGATCTAACGGTGGGGAATTTTTAATTCCAGCGCCGGCGCACCTTGCGCTAGCGCACCTACGTTCGACACGTGGCGCGCAGCGCAGAGCGCAGCGCAACTGCGCTAGCGCACAGCGCAGAGCGCTGGATCTGAAGCGTTGCTTCAACTTTTGAGTTTTGAAATTTTTAAAACAGAGCTTTGCTCTGATTGGGGTGCGTTGCCTAGGGCACAGTGCACCTGGCGCTAGCACGTCTGTGTCTGACACGTGGCGCGCAGCGCGCCTAGCGCTGAATTTGAAGCGTTACTTCAATTTTCAAATTTTGAATTTTAAAACAGAGGTTTACTCTGATTGGGGGAAACAGCCGCCACTCCAGCCGATCCCCACTCTCCCTTTGCCACCGTCGAGATCGTCGTATAACAGTAACTCACCCTCATACCCAAGTTTCCCTTCCACTTCTTCTCACCTCCCTCCAACACCTCCTTGCACACCGCCAGCAACACCAACTCCAAGCTGCCACCGCTGCAAACGCCGTCGGCCCCTCCCTTCTATCGCCGTTACGCTAGCAACACCAATCCAAGCTCACCTCACCGCTGCCCGGAACCCACTTTTACACCTCTTGCCCAGACCAATGCTCGCTGCTTGTGCTGTTGCGGCTGCTTGTGCTGCTGTTGTTGTTGTGCCATCTAGTGTCATCGTCTCGGCCTCTGTCACCTATTCAACAGACCCCTCATCGCCATTGACGTCGTCATCGTTATTGCCCTAGCCAATGCTGAGCCACCGCCCGAGCATTCTGCGCCGTCGGCCATCGCCTGAGCCATCGCCGGGACTCCTAGCCGCCGAGTCTCCAAGCACCAAGGACGAGCCGAGCTCCCAACTCCAGCTCCAAGCTGAGCCCTACACATTGTCGTCACCGTAGCTGCTCTATGTCGTGTTGCTGTTGCTGCCGCCATTCACCGCCGCTATTGCAGTCGTCGACAGCTCGAACATCGTCAGGCAAGTGAAATCCCTATTCACTTGTTTAACATGCTATGATAAGCATTAGCTAAAGAGATTATATGATAGCCAGATATATAAATAAATATAATTGGATCGAAACCTATGCTTGAATTTCGTGTAGTGAATTATCGTGCCGTCATACTTGAGTAGAACTCGACTGGGGCTTATTACTATGTTAGTAACACGTGTAAATTAAGTGGTTAACATCTAATTTATTTCGTTAGAAGAAACATTAGTTTCGATCGATGGTCGAATGTTGATCTTAGGTGTTCGATACGAATCCTAAGCGAAAACCTATTCTAATATGGCGGAACTCACGATATTTAGATCCTAACACTGTTAACAAACATTCTGTAGATATTTGGTGGAAAATCGATATCGTTTTCACACATATAGTGACGCCTTAGCTTCTATACCGAAACTCGCGTTCTACAGAATACTTGACACCGTTAAATTTATAATTAATTCCAGAGAAATCCAAACGCTGCGTGCATGGGTTCGTTGCGAAGGGTAATGCATAGTATTTAACATGACGTGTAGCTCTACTGTTAGATATATCCTAAGAATATCGAAAACAAGGAACTTACCTGACCTTGGACTGCAATCCAAAGTAGGAACTTACCCTGACATGCTTTTATACACCTGAAATATTAATGTTTAATTGTGATAGTATGTAGATCCATTTACCACTGTATAGAAAGTTGTTTTAGATTTCTAATGGTACCGGTTTCACTAAAATCCAGTATCATTTGGTATTTAAATCATATTTTAAACGGCTGACCTGTACGGCAGATTTCTGTCATTTCAGTTTGCACCCTTCATCAGTAATCTGATCATAACTCCTAAACCAAGATGACTATAGTTAATCTGTCTGATGCGTTGGAAACATAATAGATAAATATAAATATTATCTAACTGTAGTATCGCTTAATTATGCTTCCAACAGGGAGTAAAACGTGTTACGAAATGGACTTCCAATTCAGAAATTGGATTTCCAGCAGTAAACACTTAAAATGAAATGACCATAACCCACAAACCTGAAACCCGATTGACTCGAAACTAATTTTACCGTACAGATAATTTAATACTCTGTGTACACCTTTTATATTATTTTGCCAAATTATACATGTATGATTTTATGTGGTTTTCTAATCCAAACGATACCGGTTGCTCATATGTTTTTAAGCAATGCATTTACTGTATTCCCATCATTTTGCATGACCGTTACACTCTTCGTAAATAGTGTTCGTTTGCAGCGACATCCTAGTGACCGTTTTACCTTACCAAGTGATAAATGTTAGTGATTGAATTGTGGCAAGTACGTTAATGTAAAAGCGTGAATGAATAAGTGAAGTAACACGTACTTGTACACAATTAGCGGAACCAGTTAATTATTGCATTGTCGACGTCTATGGGGCATATATAAGTGTAACTATAACTGGTATGGAACAGTTATGGAAGCACTTATATTAGTGTCATAGGTAAGACGTCGAGTACTGTCTATTTATCTTGGATACCAGTTGAGACATGCTTGATGGAGATCCTGTCTCCAGTTCTCGCGTAGACTTGTCATGGAGCGACTAGTGTTTGGATTCCTGGTCGGTGTCTAATGTAGACTGCGTGGTGGGGTAGTTTGAGTGTTAGTTCGATCAACGGAATCTCAGGAGTCCCACTGCCGGCATATGTAGTGATTTCGGGAGTCGTATGGATGATATTACTGATTATTAGCGAGCGTGATTCGGGCCTGTGTTCACTTGCCCCTGGGGCCTACCCTTTGGTTGGGGATACTCCTGCGATGGTTGACGCTCACACTTGGACTGACGATAGTTTTAGTGAATTGGACAATGAGACTTAGAGACTGATTGCTTAGTGACATAGATATTGCATTGATTACTGATCTGATACACTTGCTTTATCGTTACATATACCGGTTATTTCATGCTCGCGTCATTACTCTATGTTACTGCTTTATGTTTATCATCGTTGCACATTATATTCATATATTTTGCTATTGTGTCGCTCTGACGACCTGAGTATGCATGCTCAGAGTGAGGAGTGGATTTAGCTCGGATCAGGACCTGCCTTAACTCGAGGATACCACGAACATCTAAATTGGCGACGCCGGCGCTATCTTTTCCTTTGACTCCATCTGGTTAGTTCTATATCTGTTTTGATAGAATTGGTGACTGTATTTCTCATTACTTATTCTATGATTACTGATTACCACGCAATGCTAGAAGCCGAAGTGTAACTACGACAGGATGTTTCCTTCACCGTAGGAGCATGGCTGCCTTGTCACCCCTCGTATTCCTTATTTTGGGAAGTGGAGCATGACAACAATGCTCAGAGTCACAGGTAGATACAAAGGAATGGATAGACTCAAGATGAAGAAGCAAACATCTGCAAGCAAAACTATTGGTCAATTGCTCGCAACTTCAATCTTTATTGTTGAGAGACTGCATGAGTTTTGAGGTGTATCGTGATCATAGGTACTCATATTAGGGTTAGGAAATTAGCTATTGTGAACATGGTACCTCCAAACTATTGTCGATGATTATTCTCATTGTACATGCTCTATATCTAAAGTTCATTCTCATATTCAATTTTTTGGGTTGGTTTAAATGCAATTTAATTCTTTTTATTCGGAAATTTGGACCAAAAATGGTTTTTAACTCCTTAATATTACCGCTGCTATATGTTTTCCCAAGTCTCTTAGCACCGTTGATCAAAGAAGTTGTGTCGATACGCAACAATAAGATGATATTGTAGAATACAATGGATGTGAAATTAAAATCGGTGCATTGTGATGTAAAGATCCTACAACAGTTTAAAAAGACACATACCATTCCAAAAGTCACATATGATTTCTAAAAGTATACAGCTAGTTATTGAAAAGATCTCACGTAAATACATACTTTTTATATATCTAAATAGTTTAAAACCATATCTGGTGACCAACCGGTGATGGTTTCAGCAACAATGATTATTCTCTAAACATTGTTTATGTGCACGGACACAAAATCCACACTTGTAAGCATTCACCATACATTGTTTTCGTGCTTTTTGGGTGCTATATATAGCAAAAAAAATATTGAAAATTTGAAGAAATAGAAAATTTCAAGAATTTTGAAATTTTCGATTTTCTTATGCTATATGGAATGCAAAATAATCAGAATGGAAGAAAACAAAATGTTTTTGAATATTTTTTGTTTGTTTGTGCCCATGCAGATTGCGATATTTTTTAAAATCCTAAATATTTTTGATTTCTTCGAGTTTTTACAAGCTCACAGGAAAACCGCAGAAGTTTCCAAAATCTAAAAAAGTTCAATTTTCTTTGTTTTTTCTATATTTTGCATGCTGTATTAGAAGAAAATTGAAAAAAGTTCCAAAAATCCAAAATATCCTTTTTAATATTTTTCGATATTGTAATGTGATAATACATGAAAATCGTGAAATTTTTAAAAATCATAAATTTTTTTGTTTTCTTGGGTTTTAAAATATTTTCTTTGGTATAGCACACGAAAATCATGAAAATTTAAAAATATTCTAGAATTTTGTGTGGTTTTCAAAGTTTCAAAAAATTTCTCGCTAATATACGAAAATCGCGGAATTTTTAAAAATATAAAAAATCTTTGTTTTCTTCGGCTTTTCAATATTTTTCTTTCTATATAGCACACAAAAATAGCTTAACTTTAAAAATTATTGATTGTTTTATATGTTCTTTGATTTTTTAATATTTTGCATGTTATATATATACCACACGAACATTTCAAAATTTCCAAAAATATCAAATTTTACTATTTTCTTACGTTTTTCAATATTTTGTATTATATCACAGGAAAATCATGAACTTTTCAAAAATCTTGTAGTTTTCTACTTTCTTTAGGTTTGCAATATTTTGCTTGCTATATTGTACACGAAGTTCCCGATATTTTAAAAAATCGCAAATTTTCCATTTCCTCAAAATTTTAATATTTTCCATGGCGCATGAAAATCGCAAAATTTTCAAAAATCTCAAATTTGTTGTTTTCTTCTTTTTTTTCAATACCGCTTGCTATCTAACAAACGAAAAATCATGAAGTTTCCAAAAATCCCAAAATCATTTGTTTTATTCAAATTTTCAATAATTTGCATGGTGTAGCAGAAGAAAATCGCGGAATTTTCGAAAATATCAAAATGTTATTGTATCTTCGGTTTTACAATAATATTTTATATGTCCAAAATATTTTGCTTACATTGGCTTTTCTGTATCTTGCTTTATATATCACATGAAATTTTCAAATATACCAAATATTTCTTTTCTTTTCAAATTTTCAATATGTTGAATTCAAAATTATACGAAAATCATGAATTTTAAAAAATCTCAAAAAAATTCTAGTTGCTTTACTTTTTCAATATTTTGCTTGTTATAGCATATGGGAATTGAAAAATATTTATAAATTTAGAAAAACTTTTCTTTTTTTCAAAATATCAAAATTTTCTATTTACTTGGTTTTCATTATTTTGCATGATATATCGCACAAAAAATCATGAAATTTTAAAAATATTTTATTTTTGCTTTTCACTTTGGTTTTCCAGTATTTTGGAGGCTATAGCACTCAAAAAATTGCGATAATTTCAAAAGTCATAATTTTCCAGTTTTTCGGTATTTTACTTATTATATCATGCAAAACATAAAAAAACGAAAATCTTTGCACACGAATGTTCGCCGCCGAAAATCTCTTGTCTCTCTTTATGGGAGAAGGATCTGGGTTTAAGGGGTTAGATCGATGCAGATCCGCCTGCCTCAGCGCGATGCATTGCTACGACGCATATGGGTAAGAGGTCAAGCAGATGCGACCGATATAGTGTGACTTTTCAGAAAAGGCTTTTTGATTGTGGGGTCTAGATTTTCTACAAACGCAAGCCTCTATAGTTAATTACCACTCCTTATTAAACGGAGAGAATTTTCTACAAGTGGATTATTTCTAAGTACATTAAACGTAAGAACAACACAAATGACAATAGCATATATATATATATATATATATATATATATATATATATATATATATATTCAGCGGCAAAAGTATATAAAGACAACATTTGGAATATGTATTTCACAATCATCATATACGATATTGTACATCTCAATTTACATCTGTCTCTGCCGTCGGGAAACTATGTACTCAAACTGCTATTTACGCCCGTGGATTATATACGGTTTTATAAAATATATTATCCAAACCGTAAGGCAGTTATGGGAAAACATGTAGTATGTATTTGTAAGGAGAATTCCGTGGATGGTATACACCAGGTAGGACTTGACAGGTGGTAAAGCCTGATCATTGATCAGTACGTCCAGTAGGACTTAGTGAGAATATCAACGATAGTCAATCTGGTAAACTCCTGTAGGTACAACATGCTTTAGGTGTTCAACTTTAATATCATGATTTGTAGGCTTCTGTGCCACGATGGTCGCCCGTGGATTGTGTATGGTAGACTGTTATGATGCAATCCTTCACAGGGCATTTTGGTTTATTTGTTAGTATATTGCAGGTTTATAGATGACAGATGTGACATTGTTACATGAAAGGTATATCATTGACTTCTATGTCACGATGGTGCCCGTTAATTGTATACAGTAGGTTGACATAATGTCATCCACTATAGGGCAGGGTGTAGCTTAAAGTCATCTCGGACATGGGTATTAGTTTAGAGTAATTTCTGATATGGGTATTAGTTTAGGATCATCTTGGACAAGAATGTTAGTTTAAAGTCATCTTGAACGTGGGTATTAGTTTAGAGTCATCTCGGACATATTCCAGTTTAGGGACATAATGATCCAAAATTTCCAGTTTAAGGACGTAGAGGTCCATTTTGGGGATTTGGTAGCCTGTGGATAGTGTATGACAAGATATTTTACTTATCATAGGGCATGGACTGAGTTTTTATATTTATTGACTTCTGTGTCACGATAGACGCCCGTGGATCGTATATGAAAGCTGATTTTAAGCTAACTATAAGGGAAGTTTGGTTTCTAGAGTTTTTGACTTCAATGTCACGAAGGTTGCCTGTGGATCGTATACAGTAGGTTGACATAATGTCACCCATTGTAGGGCATATTTCATATATATTAGTTTAAAGTCGTTTCGGACATAAGTATTAGTTTAGAGTCATTTCAGACATGAACGTTAGTTTAAAGTCATCTTGGACGTGAGTGTTAGTTTAAAGTCGTCTCGAACGTGAATGTTAGTTTAAAGTCATCTCAAAAAATTCCAATTTAAGGACGTAGAGGTCCAATTTGGGGATTTTAGCAAAGTTTTTTCAGTTTAAGGACGTAAAGGTCCATCGGATCGGGACTTAGGGGTCCAATGTCGGGGACCTCAAGGGGTCTCCACCATTGGCTTTGATAAGGGCGGGGACCTTTGGGGGTCTCCGCCATTGGCTTTGATAGAGGCGCGGACCTTGGCTTTTGCTTGTTTTGTTATTGTCTATTTAGCCATTTATCACAACTCTGAGATCTGTTCTGGGTATTTATGGGTCTCCGACATTAACTATTTTGTCAACAAGTCATTCAAGGCCTTGAATATGTGTTGTATGAGACATGTCCAGTATACATATGTATATATTTTGTCCATTTATTCATCTTTCATCCATATATATGCCTATGGAGTCCATTATGGATCTCACGAGGGATGACTCTGAAGACCATCCAAATACATGGGAATAATTCCCAGGAGTATTCAAAAAAGGATAACTTTTACAATCATCCCATGACTTTATTTTTAAAACCATCATAAGTTCAGAACACAGGATCATAAGTTCTATAGAACTTGTATTTTAGGATAACTCTATTGAGTATCCTTCCAATTCCAAGTTTAAATATGTATGTGTAGCAAGTTCGAGATGAATCACCGATGCAGAGAGGATTTTGTAGAAGAAAAGTCCAATCATTCCATACTTACATAAATTCGAGTCTTCTCTTCTTCTTCTCCCTTTGAAAACTTGATTTTATGAGTGTTTTTTTTTTGTGTTTTTAGTGATTTCTCAACGATTAACCCTCGCCTGGATGCACAGGAAGGATATTTATAGCCTCTAGGACGGTTAAGAATGCGGCAATGGACGTAGGCCACGAAATGAGGACGTGGAGGCATGGTTATTGCCACTTCCCCCCACGTTTGGCGGGGACCTCCCCGACGTCGAGGACCCCCTTGGCTTGATAGCGGGAACCTTCATGTCGGGGACCCCCCTTTGGCTTGATAGCGGGGAGCTTCATGTCGGGGGGTCGAGGACCACCTTTTGTTTGATAGCAGGGACCTTCATGTCGGGGACCCCTTTTGGGTGTCTTCATGGGCTTTTGAGCCATGTTTAATTGCTCAGGTAGTTTCATCAAGTGGGTATTCTCTTTCTAAAACTGTAAGTTTGGTGAGCAGACACAAGTGTCATCATCCAAAGCGGAACCAGTCTCATCCGGAGTGGGCTCACTCAATAAGATAGTTAGAGTATATCTTCTTAGTATTTTTATAGAGGTCAACAACGAAAATCGTGAAATTTCCAAACTCTCAAAATTTTCTGTTTTCTGCATTACCCAATACTTTGCATATTGTGGCATTGACCCGCATGTTCGCTGGTTTAGAGATGATTTTTGCCATCACTAATTATTTATTTTTCCAGCATTCATCTTTATCAGCACCCACAACACTGCTCGTGACCTTCATTCTCTTATTAGGGTTTCTTTGCGTCATTGCAGGAAAGCTTTGTGTGGACACATTGGGCGGGAGCGGCTTCTATTGGCTTTTATATTGGGGATCCCTTTGCTTGATTCATTTCTTCGCCACTATATTCCCTTCTGTCTTGTATCCGCTCCTATATGGCTGTATTTCTACATCGCAAAGTTGAAAGAAAAATTATACCGTAATGGATCAGGCGTTTCATGTTTTATATTATCCTCGCGATTGTTTATCCTGCATTGTCTGGATTGTTGTCGTTTGCTTCTCTTGGAGATTGGAGCAGTCATTTCGCTAAAAAAAATTTGATTATTGGGATTGAGAATTAAGACGACGTGTCTATTATATTATTGTTAGATTATGAGATATTTGAATATAACTGTATTAGATATTATGATTATCATAAATCAAATAAGTTCTGATTTATGTTATTGAGATTATAATTAGTGTGTTAGATTGTTATGTTTATTAGTTATCAGTTAGTTATGTTATGATTTATATATATATTAATAAAATTGATCGAGTTTATTGTTTTCTTATCAATTATGAGGTATAAGAATGTTTTGGTTCTTGTCGTGTATATTGATGTTTGATGGCTGTAAGAGGCTGTTGAATGTAAGCATAATGGAATACTGTAATAATTTCGTATGTAATTTATATTATACATAATGCTGAGTTCAATTCAAGAGAGATTTAATTCCAGTCCAAGAGAGATTTCATTTTGACAGTTCAATTTTGCTTGGACTACTTTTTATCAAAGGTTGTTTGTTTGACATGTAAAGATGCACTCTATGTTATGGAAAAAGTAGAAATTTTGGGTATGTGCACTGCGCATCCGACATGAAAATAAAGGGATTTATTTGTGAATTTATCTAAAATAAGTTGAATAACAAGATAAACTATTTTTACACAAGGCCAACAGTTGAAAAGAAAGTTACAGAATTTTAATGCAAACTAATTAGTTGTGAAAAAAATGCACATGTTCAAATGTTATACCATCCAATAAGACTAGGAAATATGCTTTATTATCTTTTTTTTTAATTTAATTAACATACTTTAATACTGAAATGGCTGTGGCCCTGGAAGCCCTTAACAGCTTGACTATTTCATTTAATTGGAAAACGGTATATGCTCTTTATAAAGTTGTTAATGTGATCCGGGCTTGTCGCTGAATTTCTTAATCTCAAAGTGTTCCCAAACATATATGCCTAAGTTTATCGGTTCTAGCTATTCCATAAACACTAAAAGCGGCCTCGGGTCTGTTCGGTTCAGGTACGTGCACCATAAGCATGTCCGCCTGATCCATTTACAACTTTAGATGCATGGGACATTTAGGTGTTGTACCTGTCTCTTGCCAACCTTTTTACACAAAGCCTTCCTTAAATATGTTTAAAAAATGACTGGTGTAATGTATATTTTTATTTATAATTAATAGAATCAAAATGCCATTTCATCCTAATAATTAAAATTGTTGGAATCCAGTCACACATGAAAATTATATACATTGAATAGTAATTCCTTTACATATTTGTCATGAAGATACATTCTCCATTGATAAAATCAATTATTCAAGGAACCATTTTCTGTATATATATATGGCTGGCTTTTATATCATTAATCTCTTGATAAATTATACACATTGAATAGTAATTCCTTTACATACTTTGCTTTGCAGATACATTCTCCATTCCCAAAATCAATTAATTCATGGAACCATATTATGTATATATATATATATATGGCAGGCTTTTATATCATTAAATCTCTTGATAAAATTAGTGATTTCTAGATTCATTGCATGCTAATGAATGTTAGGCCTATAAAAGACGTCGTGACAATTTCTTTTCTCCCAACTCTATGAAAATAATTTGGCTTATGAAATTCCCGATACTAAATAAACCTTGGTTTCTCTTTCATGGTGATTCCATGAATACAATTAAGTCCAATTATTGTAGAGGCTCAAAGATGTATGCATCAAATGTAAGTGTTATGTTTAATTTTTTATCTATCTTTTATTTGACTGTTTAGTAGATATACTAATTAAGCTTCGACTTAATTAATCTTCTCATAATCTAAACTTTCCCATCAAAATTGTGCAATTATGAGCAAATATATGGAAATTTGGCTTTTTACCAATGGCTGACAATCTGATTACAACCATCTTAGTATTGTATCTAAAATCTGAAACATGTTGACACTATCTATTTTATGCAGTATATAGTACCATATTTTCTTATGTTTAAAGAAAAATACTTGGGCATAATTTCGTAGTATGATTTTTAAAAGAACAATTTCATGTAAGTTAAAATGCAAGGTGCGATTTTGCTAATTTTAAAGGCTATTTGGTGATATGGTATAATTTGCAACAAAAGATAAAAGAGGTTAGATTAGGAGAATTTTATTTTTGGTGAGATCTAACTTTTCCTAATCTTGGTTTTATTAGGTTTTCACGCTCCAATCTTTTATATTGGAAATACTCCTAATGTTTATTACAATTTCATAGCGACGATATTGAAGGCCACAACCGCATGCCAGATTTATCCTAATGTTTTATTACAATTATTTCCTGGGATACAGGCTTCAACTTATTCGATCCACTAGCAGTTTAAGTTTCTTTTCAAATTGCGGTCTTTATAATTATAAATCTATAATGAGGATCGCGTCTCGCATTAGACTGAAGCGCGAACAAAACATTAGCAGAGTCAACCAACCCATGATTATAATTATAATTTATAAATCCCTTCACATTTTGTTTATAACTCAGTAAAATCGAAGTAGATAATTAACATTCCATTCTTTGGAAATTTAGATATCATGGCAAGAGCTTCCCGAGGATCTCCACCTACAGATTCTCTGCAAGCTCCCTTGAAGAGATGCAATCCGACTGGGGGTTCTATCCAAAAACTGGAACGACTTGTGGAAGCAACGTCACGGTTACAGACATCGGCGATGCTCAAAGTCGCAAGTAGATACTGAGGTGGATAGACTGAAGATGAAGAATCAAAACACCTGCAAGCAAAACTGTTGGTCAACTGCCTGCAACTTCAATCTTTGGAGTTGAGAGAGTGCATGAGCTTAAGGTGTATCGCGATCATAACATAATTTAAATTAGCTATTGTGAACATGGTATCTCCAAACTAAATTAGTTATTGTGAACATGGTATCTCCAAACTGTGGATGATTATTCTCATTTTACATGTTCGATATCAATCTAAAGTTCATTCTCACATTCAAATATTATTTTTTTTGGTTGGTTTAAACACAATTTAATTCATTTTATTTGGAAATTTGGACCAAAAATAGTTGTGAACTCCTTAATATAAGACTACTATATGTTTTCTCAAGTCTCTTAGCCTCGTTGATCAAAGAAGTTGTGTAGATAAGCCACAATAAGATGATATTGTAGAATGTACAAGGGAAGGATGTGAAATCGAAATCAGCTTGTTGTGATGTAAATATCCTACAACGTTTTAAAAAGACAAATACCATTCCAAAGCCACATATGATTTCTGAAAGGATACAACTAGTTGTTGAAGAGATCTTCCGTAAATACATACTTTTTATCTAAATTGTTAAAACCATGTCCGGTGACCAATTAACCGGTGCGATTTTGCATGTTACACTAGTAAAATGGGGGGTTGCCCCTACGGATATTGGAATCCGTAGGGGCAGATTTAACTTGGACCTACGGATTAATCCGTAGGTCTAAAAGGTTGCCCCTACGGGCCCAGACGTCCAAGAATAAAAATATTAATTCTTAATTTGGTGTTTGCCCCTACGGAGCCGCAAACAAAGGACCTACGGGTATATCCGTAGGGGCAACTAAATATCGATTTAATAAAGGCACAGATCGATCGCCTACGCTCACTTTCTTTCTCTCTATCTCGATCGCGCGCGAAAAAAATCCTCAAATCGCCACGCCGTTCTCCTCGTCGCCACCGTCGTTCTCCTCGTCGCCATCGCCTTTCTCGTCGCCACCGCCTTTCTCGTCGCCACCGCCGTTCAGGTCGTCGCCACCGCCGTTCAGGTGAGTAAATCTTGAGGTAAATTAAAGAATTTTTTGATTATTTTGGGCTTAGGGTTCATGTTTGGGTCTGGGATTGCGCGCGCGAGTTGGGGTTCGGCAGGGGTCGCGGTCGGGGTCGGGGTTGGGGTTAGGGTTAGGGTTGGGGTTCGGCTGCTGCTGGGGATGGGGCTGGGGTTAGGGTTTGCCTTAGGGTTGGTGTTAGGGTTTAGCTGGCCGTGCTGGGGTTAGGGTTAGGTTGGGGCTGGGGCTAGGGTTAGGTTGGGGTTAAGTGGTGGGGAGTTGGAAAAAAACAAGAAAATGAAAGAGTAATGAATATGAGAAATTAAGAATGAGAACAATTGCATAACAAATTTGTTGACAAGAAAATAGGAGAGTAATGAATGTGAGAAATTAAGAATGAGAACAATTGCACAGAGAAAGCTATGCTTGACTAGGGGGATGGTTCTATGTGCTTTCAGAGAGCAACTTGGGGTTAGGGTTAGGTGGATTGATGACAACAAAATACCATAATTTATAACTATATTACTCATCTAATGTGTATGGCATGTGAAAGCTAGATGAAGGTCGAGGCAAGCACAACAAATTTGTTGGATGGGACAATGTCAATAGGAGCTCAATGCTATTTGGAAAAATAATAATTCAAAGACATAGTGGAGTTTCCGATTGGTGGCATGGACTAGTTTGATGTATATAGTTGGTTTGATTTATGAAAAAATGGGGAGACAACATGCATGTATGCATATAGGTAACATCTGCCAATATGCCATATCCCGACCGCAATCTATTTTTGCCTATTGGCTAATATGAAAATATCGGCCCACGTATATGACATAATCAAAGTTGTTAAATCTTGATACGGTTTGTGTTTAGTTTTTTTATTTATCAGTTCTATCAATGTTGCGTATAACACTTTATGATATCAGTATCCTACATTTGTAGTTTTAATTGTTGATTGTTATAGATGAATACCATTGCAATAATAGTTTTTGGTTGATGAATGCTATTGCAATGTAGGATGATCAGTTCTATCAATCTTGATCTCAATAGTTTAAAATCATGTTACACATACAACACGAATGCACAACAAACGCATAATTAGAGAGCGATTCGAGATATTCAGGTTAAAACCAATATATGATACTCGATGATAATATGAAACCTTCGTATTCCCATCGATACTCATATATGAAACTAAAAGCGCCACTTAGTCCCCGTCTATCGGTTAACATACGTGCGATGCTCGTCGTGACCTAGAACTATACGAAGGTTGTTAAATATCGGACAGTATAGCTCGATACTGACAACCGTCGTATAGTCTACGCGACGAGAAAATTAAATCGTATGGTAACCCATAGATTTGTCCCGTGTGGACAAGTTAAGAATGTATAAAGCAAACGCCTTCATTCACTTGTGTTTTCATCCGTTTCGAGATATTTCGTCGGTACCTTTCCGCTGGTTCTCCGTGTACAAAGATAGATTAGATGTTCATTTCAACGTTGTTTCACAGCTTTGAAATGATTATCTATTCTATTACAGTGTACTCGGAGAACAGCGGGGAGGTGCTGCCGAAATTTACTCGAAACGGTTGAAAGCACAAGTGATGGGCGTTCGCTCTATACATTCTTAATGGGATAGAAGCCTACCCCCGACAGCCGGAACACACACATACAACAAGAATACACAACAAACGCATAATTAGAGAGCGATTCGAGATGTTCGGGTTAAAACCAATATATGATACTCGATGATAATATGAAACCTTCATATTCCCATCGATACTCATATATGAAACTAAAAGCGCCACTTAGTCCCCGTCTATCGGTTAACATACGTGCGATACTCGTCGTGACCTAGAACTATACGAAGGTTGTTAAATATCGGACAGTATAGCTCGATACTAACAACCGTCGTATAGTCTACGCGACGAGAAAATTCAATCGTATGGTAACCCATAGATTTGTCCCGTGTGGACAAGTTAAGAATGTATAAAGCTAACGCCTTCATTCATTTGTGTTTTCATCCGTTTCGAGATATTTCATCGGTACCTTTCCGCCGGTTCTCCGTGTATAAAGATAGATTAGATGTTCATTTCAACGTTGTTTCACAGCTTTGAAATGATTATTTATTCTATTACAGTGTACTCGGAGAACAGCGGGGAGGTGCTGCCGAAATTTACTCGAAACGGTTGAAAGCACAAGTGATGGGCGTTCGCTCTATACATTCTTAATGGGATAGAAGCCTACCCCCGACAGCCGGAACACACACATACAACAAGAATACACAACAAACGCATAATTAGAGAGCGATTCGAGATGTTCGGGTTAAAACCAATATATGATACTCGATGATAATATGAAACCTTCATATTCCCATCGATACTCGTATATGAAACTAAAAGCGCCACTTAGTCCCCGTCTATCGGTTAACATACGTGCGATGCTCGTCGTGACCTAGAACTATACGAAGGTTGTTAAATATCGGACAGTATAGCTCGATACTAACAACCGTCGTATAGTCTACGCGACGAGAAAATTCAATCGTATGGTAACCCATAGATTTGTCCCATGTGGACAAGTTAAGAATGTATAAAGCAAACGCCTTCATTCACTTGTGTTTTCATCCGTTTCGAGATATTTCGTCGGTACCTTTCCGCTGGTTCTCCGTATACAAAGATAGATTAGATGTTCATTTCAACGTTGTTTCACAACTTTGAAATGATTATCTATTCTATTACAGTGTACTCGGAGAACAGCGGGGAGGTGCTGCCGAAATTTACTCGAAACGGTTGAAAGCACAAGTGATGGGCGTTCGCTCTATACATTCTTAATGGGATAGAAGCCTACCCCCGACAGCCGGAACACACACATACAAACGCATAACTAGAGAGCGATTCGAGATGTTCGGGTTAAAACCAATATATGATAATATGAAACCTTCATATTCCCATCGATACTCATATATGAAACTAAAAGCGCCACTTAGTCCCCGTCTATCGGTTAACATACGTGCGATAATTTATTCTTTTCAACGACAAACGCACACACAAAGCATATACACGGATTTTCTCCTTTGTCAGTAACTATCCCGTTCTTATATTTCTCAATATAGTCAGCATAACTTACAATTTATATGTTATTCAGTCTAACATGGCCCATGAGTACGTCAGAGTTAAGGACTGAATGTATGTGGATTGGAAACAACGTATGCAACCTAAGTTTGTCGCAGGAGTTGCTGCTTTCCTTGAATTTGCACACGCACATAATAAGATCATAATAGAGAAGATTCTCTGTCCGTGCGATAGATGTGGCAATAAGTACTGGCAGAAGGTAGAATTGGCAGAGCTTCATATTGTAAAACGTGGGTTTACTAGACTTTATTCAACTTGGAAATATCACGGGGAAGGAGAAGAATGCAGTACTGCGGTAGAAGAAGAAGGAGAACACGATAATGCGGCAGGAGAAGAAGAAGAATTCGGTAATACGGCAAGAGACGGAAATTTATTTCCATCAGAAGAAATGGAGGATATGGTAGAGGCTGCCCTAGGTGAATCTATTCGTACCGAAGATGACATTCCTTCCGGTCAAGGACCGCGTGCGGATAAATATGAAAATTTCATGAATGATGCTAGGAAACCAATTTATGAGAATGCGAAGTATTCCACCCTCTCATGGTTCGTCCAACTTTTCCAGATTAAGTGCCTAAATGGATGGAGCAACAAGTCATTCACAATGCTTCTTTCGTTCTTGAAAGATTCTATGCCTCCGGGAAATAATGTGCCCGAAAGCTGGTACGAAGCCCAGAAGATGATGTCTGATTTGGGTCTAAAGTGCGAGAAGATTCAAGCATGTCCTAAAAATTGCGTGTTGTACCGGAAAGAGAATTCAGATTTGAAAGAGTGTCCAACATGCGGAGAGGCCAGGTATAAGCCGAAAGATTCTGATAAGAAGCCTGATATACCTGTGAAGATAGCACGATACTTTCCCATAACACAGAGGCTACAGAGGCTATTCAGGTGCAAGAAAACAGCCGAGGCAATGATTTGGCATCACCGTGCTCCTCCAAGCGAAAATGGAAAAATGAGCCATCCAAGAGATTCACCGGCATGGAAGGATTTCGATAGGAGGCACGCAATATTCAGTAGCGATCCTCGCAATGTCCGGCTCGGACTGGCTACCGATGGCTTCTGCCCATTCAACTATATGGCTGGAAGTCACAGTACATGGCCCGTTGTAATGATAATTTATAATCTGTCGCCTTGGTTGGCTATGGACCAATCATACTTTATGATGCCTCTTCTTATCGACGGACCAAACTCACCGGGGAACAATATCGACGTCTATCTCCGACCTCTGATCGAGGAGCTGAAAACTTTGTTCATTGATGGTGTAGAGACATATGATTCAAACAAAAATACAACCTTCATACTGCGTGCGGCTTTAATGTGGACAATTAATGACTTTCCTGCGTATGGAATGCTATCAGGTTGGTCCGTACATGGTCACAAAGCATGTCCTCATTGCCATGAACACACAGCATCAAAATTTTTGAATTTTAGCAGGAAGGTTTGTTATTGCGGCCATCGACGTTTTCTGCCTCCAAACCACCCCTATAGGTTAGACACGGTTCACTTTGATGGTCATCAGGAGCTTCTTGGGCCTCCATCCCCATTGTCCGGAGAGGACGTGACTGCTAAATGGGATGGTTACAATAACGTGACCTTCGGGATGGATCCGACGAAACAGGTCAAACCACAATATTGGAACAAGTTAAGCATTTTCTTCGAGCTTCCGTACTGGTCTACAAATTCAGTGCGTCATTGTCTGGACGTCATGCATATAGAGAAGGGAGTATCAGAGCACATACTTAACTTGCTTCTGTGTAAAGACGGAAAATCGAAAGACAACATGAATGCTCGGATGGATCTACAAGAGTGGGGAATAAGAAGTGAACTGCACCCTAAACCGGTAGCGGGTAAACTGGGCAAGTTTGTACTTCCCAATGCCGCTTATCATATGTCACAACCGGAGAAGAAAAGATTCATGCAGGTGTAGCATGATTTGAAAGTCCCCACAGGTTTCTCAGGATCATTCAGCAAGAAAATAAAAATTGTGAAGGGCAAGATCGATGGGCTGAAAAGTCATGATCACCATGTTATCGTGGAGCACCTTCTTCCATTAGCCCTCAGGACTTCTCTCCCCGACTCGGTTGGTCTAGTAATCAACGACCTATGTTGTTTTTTCAGGGAGTTGTGTGCTAAAACACTGGAGGTTGCGACGCTGGATAAACTAGAAAATTCTATTGCGTTGATACTTTGCAAGTTTGAGCGTATTTTCCCACCGTCATTCTTCGATATCATAATACACTTGACGGTTCATCTTGCAACTGAGGCGAAGTTAGCCGGACCGGTACAATATCGATGGATGTATCCCGTCGAGAGGTACGTGTAATTTTTCGTTTCGCGCAATTTATAAATTTATTGTTGTCTTGTATGTCCGTATTTATTTATTCAACATATTCTCATTAGGTACCTTTACACTCTTAAGAAGTATATACGCAATAAAAATCGACCAGAGGGTTCTATCATGCAAGGTTATCTTCTTGATGAAGCAACCACATTTTGTTCCCGCTATCTGGACGAGAACATTGAGACAAGGCTTAACCGACCACGAAGAATTCAAGACGAGCCATATGGTAAAGCCGAGTATAAGAGGGTAGACACTATGTTTATCAACAAGATATACCGGTTTATCTTGCTTAATTGCGCATGTCTTGAACAAATTAGAGAGTAAGTTCTTTTGGATTAATTGTTATATCTGTGTTTGTGTGTGTATGAAATGACATAATATTAATGTCACAATTATTTGTCGAAAACAGAACTCATTTTAACGAGGTACGTGAGGGGCATCCTGATTGGAACGAAGAACGTTTGGAAAAATACCATCAGGATAATTTTTGTGATTGGGTCACAGAGCATGTAAGTTATTCGAATTACATTTTATTGCTATCAGTTTTAATCTAAACTTGTATCGTTATGTATTTGTCGTAAAATTTGTTTTGTTAGATCCACGATCCGAACTTGTCTGCATCATTTGAGAGTGATTCAAGATGTTTAGCTCAATTTCCTAGTATGGAGGTTGCATATTACAAAGGATTTGGTGTCCTTGGATACAAATTCGAAGTTAAGGACATAGAAACATCTAGAACCACTCAGAATAGTGGGATTGCGACGGTAGGATCGGACAGTGTGATTTACTATGGGTACTTAAATTGTATACTCGGCATCCACTATGCCGGACGATCAGAACCCTTTTATATATTCCAGTGTACTTGGTACGATCCGCGAACCGATACGGACAGGTGGAGAAGCAGTCTTGGGACTTGGAAAGATGAATATGGATTGACCAGTGTGAACACACTTCGATTTTACGGTCAGGACGATCCGTTTATCTTTCCGAACCAAGCGTTCCAAGTATACTATTCACAGTGTTTGAAGCATCCGGGGTGGAGTGTTGTATGCCGATGGAAACCCAGAGATGTCTACGATGTCCCAGAATACGAGGACAGCGATGAGGACGAAGAAGAGAGAAGGCTTAAAGTGCTCCGACCATCTGTTTCGAAGGACGGGTTGTCTTCGACCGATCATGAAGTTACGTGGGTTAGAAATGACATCGACGATGAAATCCAAGTAGATATGTATGATGCGCCCACGAAACGAAAAAGGTTATCAGTAATGTTATATTATTACTTCATATTTTACGCTCTATACATATATAGTCAATACTTTTAATGATTGTCTAATGCGTCCACGAACCGTTTATCTAGATTTGATGACGATGTCGGGAGCAGCGAGGGGCGGCAGGAGCTCCAGCCGCGGCAGAGGCAGAGGCAGAGCGGTTCTGCCGCCCGGAGAGCTCCGTAGGGAGCTTCAGAGGGCCGGTCTTGCACCCAGATCGGAGACCCCTTCGGATGCCTCCTTCCGTGTGGATTTTGCCACATCTCCAGGTATACTGCACGCATATCCATTTTGAATGTAATATTACAGATATTCATGCCTGTTTATGTCAAAATTACTTATATTGTCAATGTTTGATTGTCTAGTTGTTGGTGATGCGTCCACATCTGGGACAGAGGCCAACCCCGCTCCTCCAGGTATGTTTATATATCATATAGTGTATGTATATTGATTTAGAATGCTATATCATAAATACACACATTCCTTTTGCTCTTACTTAGCAATTTTTATTATTGTCTAGCTGTAAGTGGTGACACCACCGCACCTGCGGGTATGTTTATATATCCTATAGTGCATGCATATTGATTTAGAACGTTGTATTATTGATCTACACATTCTTTTTGCAATTACTTATATAATCTATTTTTAATTGTCTAATTATAGGTGGTGCGTCCACACCTTCCGCAGGGGCCACTCCTGCCGCTTCCATACCCTCCGCATCGTCTGCAGGTTAGTATGAATAAATTTAAAATATTTACTCATTTTACATATGCTCTATAGAATAAATATGAACTTCATGGAAATTTAGCGTCGATGTTTATTTTCTAGTTGGAGGGGATGCGTCCGCATCCGGGACCCCGGTTGTTCCTCACCGGAGGAACAATCGTCCCGCTCGTGCTGCTGCCCGGGCCGAGGCTCGTGCAATAGTCACCGGAGGTATATATCACACTAGAATTTTCGTTTAACCTTGATTTCTTAATACAACTTTGTCTTATTATTGATTGTCTTGATATTTCGTGCAGACGCAGGGCCTCCCCATCCCCAGAGGGGGACTCGAGGTCCGAATCAGTCCCATAGGCTGAGGCCTGACAGAGCTAGGGGTGAGGCAGCATTCCCCCTTTTTTTTACCCTTGACTATCGCTATACCGGTCCTCATGCCGAGAGGTTCGGCCGGTATTTGGGGGACGAGAGCCGGCTCGTGAAGAACTATCCACTTCACGTTGAGTGGGGCGAGCAGCACCAGCGCTCATTCGCCCTCTTCTTTGATCAGGCTCGGGTATGTATTAATATATATTTTCATTTGATCCATCCAATATATTTATTATTAACACTTGCAATCTAATAACAATGTTTTTATGTATTTTCAGTTGGATTACGATTTTCAGCCTGTAGCCGACCCTGATCACCCGGGGAGGGTGCTCGACCTTCATGCTCTGTACAATGGCCTGATGAAGAACATGCAGGCCAAGATCCGATACAACAGGAATGAGCTGAAGGCCGACTGCTACTCCCTGTGGATGGCGACCCCCGAGGCAGAGAGAGCGGCCCTCCTATCTACTCCGGCGTTTGCGAGAGTCGACGTAGAGACATGGCCTCTATTGTGCGCTTATTTCGACTCCCAACGCAAACAGGTATGTATTTTAAATGTAATTCATTATTTATGATATAATTTATTTCTTTGTGTTTCTTAATTAGAAAACTAAATGTTAATGCGTTGTGCAGAAACAGGCCGCTCAGAATACAGAGAACAGGAAGTCGGCGAAGAGGGGTCGCCCCACTTACACAGGTGGCTCGAGGAACATTACTCGAGCCATGGAGTTATCGGTAAATTACAATAGACCGACCTTTGTGATATTCTGCAATATTAAGAGTTATTTTCTAATATTTCTAATATTAAGAGTTACTTTCTAATATTGCAGACATCTCGGACCGTGGCGTCAGGTGGTACACCGAGCGTGTTGTTCGCATATCTTGCCGTCCACGGCACCTCGACAGATCCCGCCACGGGCGAGCTTCGATATCCCGACGTCGCTGCCCAGGAGTACTGCGTAAGTGTTAATATTTTTTCTATCCAAATTTGAAATTTTAGTTTTGGAAGGTTCAAGTTTAAATCTTATACTTATACTTTACTGCTTAATGTGGGTGTAGGAGCGGGTGGTTGAGCAGGCCCAGGCCTCGGGGATCGATTTTACCGGACAGAGCGATCCGAGGCTGCTGACCCCAGTTCTGGACGCCGCACACGGAGGGCACCACGGAGGTTGGGAGAGAGGCCGGGGACTAGGCCCTAGCAGGGCCCATATGAGGTTGGACTCCACCCCGGCGGTTACTTCCTCCGTCTCCGGTGACCGACGTGTCCATCAGGAACTGGAGAGCTTGAGGGCCACCGTTCAGGAGTTGAAGGAGATGCTGGTATGTATACTGCTTTATAGTAAAATATCATGTCATATTATATGGATATCAACATATTCATAATTAGTACATAGCTTGAGCTTATTTGGTTTTAGACTTAAGTTTGATTAATCATACACACAGATGTAATTAAAATAAACAACAAACTAGATATCCAAATAGGGTTTCGAAATAACTTAATAATGATACGAATTCGAATAATACACAGTTCTTACACGCTTATTACACACGTTAGGTCCAGACGCGACAGGGTACATCGGCCGAGCCTCCACATGCATCTCCTTCGGCTGCGGCTCCGCAAGCCACTACATCGGCTGCGCTTCCGCAGACAGCTCCTGTAGCTCCACCGCCCACTCAGACTCCCGCAGCCGCGGCTCCGCAAGCGACTACCTCGACGGCGGCTGCGCAGACCACATCGCCAGCTCCACATGCCGCTCAGACTCCCGCTCGCGACGAATTGCAGAGTTTATTGACCGAGGAGCAGGCGCGCGTTATTCTATCGTTATTCAGAGGTGGAGCTGGACCGAACTAGGGTAGCTTTTTAGTTCTTATTTTTTGAAACATGTATTTATTTATATCATACACATTGTACTACATTTTGAAACGATATTGATATTGGTTTGTATTTATATCATATTCAGTTTTTGGGTTTCTTTTATATATTATATATATGCGTGAGATGTGATTATGAATACTGCAATATATGATTTGATTGATGTATATAGTATTGTGCACAGGGCGGGAAAAAATCTAGCAGCCCATTTTTTAAAAAAAAATACAGACAATATGTACCTACGGATTAATCCGTAGGTATATATGTTGCCCCTACGGAGTTATCCGTAGGGGCAAAATATCAGGAAACCTGATATTTTTCCCCCCTGATCTCAGTGCAGGATGTTGGGAGTGCCCCTACGGATATGTCCGTAGGGGCCACTGTCTCTCCCCTACGGAGTTATCCGTAGGGGCAAAATATCAGGAAACCTGATATTTTGCCCCTACGGCATAGTACCTACGGATATCTCCGTAGGGGGTAACACATGGACCTACGGTTCTATCCGTAGATACATATAATATATTCAAAAAAACCATAAATAATATAAAATCTTATACCCTACGAATTACTCCGTAGGGGCAACAGGACCTACATATAAATCCGTAGGGGCAAGAATTTGCCCGTAGGGGCAAGTTCGGGGCCTCAACTTGCACCTGCGGCCTTTGCACCTACGGGGCATTTTTTCGCCCCTACGCATATATCCGTAGGGACAGTGGGTTGCCCCTACGGATAAATCCGTAGGGGCAACCCTTATTTGTAGTAGTGTTATATATAGCACACGAACATCACAAAATTTCCACATCTCAAAATTCATTATTTTCTTATGTTTTTCTAATATTTTGCAACTTACCACATGAAAATCACGAGATTTTCAAAAATCTTGTAATATCTGCTTTCTTTAGGTTTGCAATATTTTGCTTGTTATAACACACGAAGGTCATGATATTTTAAAAGATCGCAAAATTTCTATTTCCTTAAAATTTTAATATTTTGCATATTACAAGATTTTAATATTTTAAAAAATCTTGTAATATCTGCTTTCTTTAGGTTTGCAAAATTTTAATATTTCCTTAATATTTTAAAAGTTTGCAGTATTTTTAAAAATCGTGAAATGTTCAAAAATCTTTAGGTAACAGTTTTCTTCAGTTTTTCAATACCGCCTGCCATATATAACAAACGAAAATCATGAAGCTTCCAAAAATCCCAAAATTATCTGTTTTATTCAAATTTTCAATAATGTGCATGCTCTAGTAGAAGAAAATCGTGAAATTTTCAAAAATCTCAAAATGTTATGGTATCATCGGTTTTACAATAATATTTTTTATGTCCAAAATATTTTGTTTATGTTGGATTTTCTTATGTATCACACGAAATCACGAAATTTTCAAATATACCAAATATTTCTTCTTTCTTCAAAATTTCAATATGTTGAATTCGATATCATACGAAAAATCATGAAATTTTAAAAAAAGTTTTCTGATTTCTTTAGTTTTTCAATATGTTGCTTGTTATATCATATGAGAATTGAAAAATATTTATAAATTAAAAAAAACTTTTCAGTTTTTCAAAATATCAAAATTTTCTGTTTACTTCGTTTTCATTATTTTGCATGATATATAACACGAAAATCATGAAATTTTAAAAAATCTTTATCTTTTAGTTTTTGTTTTTTCCTTTGGTTTTTCAATATTATATTTGCTATAGCACTCGAAAAATTGCGATAATTTCAAAAGTCCCAATTTTGTGGTTTTTTTGTATTTTAATTATTATATCACGCAAAAAATAAAAACAGCGAAAATCTTTACACACAAAAATCGTGAAATTTTCAAAATTCTCAAAATTTTCTGCTGTCTTCATTCTTCAATATTTTGCATGTTGTGGTACTGACCCGCATGTTTGCTGGTTTAGCGATGATTTTGGCCATCGCTTATTTATTTTTCCAGTGTTCATCTTTATCGCCACCAACAACAATGCCCGTGACCTTCATGCTCTTATTTGGGCTTCTTTGCGGCATTGCGTGAAAGATTTCTATGGACACATTGGGCGAGAGCAGCTTGTATTGGCTTTTATATTGGGAACCCCTTTGCTTGATTCATTTCTTCGCCAATATATTCCCTTCTGTCTTGTATCAGCTCCTGTATGGCCGTATTTCTACATCGCAATTTAAAGTTGAAGGAAGAATTATACCGTACAGGCTCAAGCGTTTCATGTTTAATATTATCCTTGCGATTGTTTATATATCCTGCATTGTCTGGGTTGTTTCCGTTTGCTTCTCTTGGAGACTGGAGCAGTCATTTTGCTAAAAAAAAACAAGTCCTTTGATTATTGGGGCTATGAATTAAGACGATGTCTGTGATATTATGAGGTATAAGAATATTATGGAAAAACTTGAATTTTTGGGCATGTGAACTGCGCATGCGACATGAAAATCAGGGAATCTATTTGTGAATTTATCTATAGGCTGAATAACAAGATTAACTAGTTTTACACAAGGCCAACAGTTGAAAAGAAAGTTACATATTTTAATGCAAACTAATTAGTTGCAAAAAAATTCATGTTCAAATGTTATACGATCGAAAAAGACTAGGAAATATGCTTTATTATCTTTTTTAATTAATTAACATCCTTTCATACTGAAATGGCCGCAACCCTAGAAGTCCTTAACAGCTTGACTAATTCATGTAATCGGAAAACAGTATATGCTCTTTACAAAATTGTTAATGTCGCTGAATTTCCTAATTTGAAAGTGTTCCCAAACATATATGCCTAAGTATATCGGTTCAAGCTATTCCATAAACACTAAAAGCGGCCTCGGGTCTATTCGGTTTGGGTACATGCTCCATAAGCCAGTCCGTCCGATCCATTTACAACTTTAGGTGCATAGAACCTTTTTACAGAAAGCCTTCCTTAAATTAGTTTTCATAAATGACTGTTGCAATGTATATTTTTATTTATAATTAATAGAATCAAAATGCCATTTCATCCTAATAATTAAAATTGCTGGAATTCAGTCACACAGGAAAGTTGCATAGTAATTCCTTTAAATATTTGTTATGAAGATACGTTCTCCATTGATAAAATCAATTATTCATGGAACCATTTTCTGTATATATGGCTGGCTTTTATATCATTAATCTCTTGATAAATTAGCGGTTTCTAGATTCATTGCTTGATAATGGATGCTAGGCCTATAAAAGACGTCGGTGAGAATTGTTTTTCTCTCTAGTCGATGAGAATAATTTGTTATGTTAAAAGAAAAATGCAAAAGCATAATTTCGTAGTATGATTTTTTAAAAGAACGATAGCATATAAGTTAAAATGCACGGTGCGATTTTGCTAATTTTAAAGACTGTTTTTGGCGATAAGGTATAATTTACTACAAAAGACAAAGAGGTTAGATTTGGAGGAATTTTTGTGATATCTGATCTTGGTTTTATTAGGCTTTCGCTCTCCAATCTTTTAGATTGGAAAAACTCTACATGTTATTACAATTTCGTAGCGACGGTGATGGAGAACACAACGGAGAAAGAACTACGGAACTCTTGGGACTGATACATAGTGATGTATGCGGTCCGATATCTACAGATGCAATGGATGAGTACTCCTACTTCATTACATTCACTAATGATCTCTCTCTAGGTTCGGATATGTATTCCTAATGAAACAAAAATCTAAGATTTTGAGAAATTCAAAGAATATAAGAACGAAATAAAGAACTAAACAGGAAAAAGTATAATCCTTCGATCTAATCGAGAAGGGAAATACTTAAACACGGAATTTCTCAACCATCTAAAAGTGAATAGTATTCTTTCTTTGTTTACTCCTCCATATACACCACAGCCCAACGGTGTATCGGAGTGGAGGATCGCACCCTATTTGATATGAGACGCTCTATGATGAGTAATACTGAGTTATCTTTTTCATTCTGTGGATATGCGCTTGAGACAGCGACATAATTATTGAATGATGTTCCAACCAAATTCGTGCCTACTACACCGTTTGAAATACGGAATGGTAAGAGATCATATCTTAAATGGTTAAAATATGGGGTTGTCCTGCTTGTATTAAAAAACAATATCTGGACAAACTTGAGTCACGATCAGTTCTGTATAAGTTTGTGGGATATCCAAAGTATTCGGCTGGATATCTCTTCTACCACTGATGGAGATTTTCTTATGTCTCTCAAATTTAGCCGCAAGTGCACAGTTATTCATTATATTACTTACGGATTGATCCACAAGGTAGCATGTGAATTTTAATTAATTTTAAAATGAATTAAAATAAAAGATTTGGTTTAACCTAATTAAAAGCATATAAAGGAAATTAAAGCTGCAAATTTAAAAAGATAAGATTCAAATAGAAAGATCTAGGGTTTTGAATTATCTTTACTAATTATGGTGTTCTATAAGATATCTATTCTAATTTTCCATATTTAAATTCATTGCCTAACGATTGCAAGAAGGCATAGAGAATATGTTTATCATAATAAAATATCAATCAATCAAGAAAGTATAAATTATATGATCATGGCAATACCCTATCAATCTATAAAATCATCTAGCAAGGAATTTAAATATAAAGTTCTAATTAATATAGCAATAGTTAGATCTACGCTTATACTAAATAAACAAAAAGTTTGTCAATCAATGGTTTATCTTGTTTTATCGGTATAGCCTAATCTTCTTTAGATCAATTAGGTTGAATCTACTTTGATAAAAAAATTCATCTTACCTTCCTTAATTAGTTTTCTAGGTCGTTAATCTATCATTAAAATATAAAATACAATCTTTTCCTAAACAAGTTTTATGGACGCCAATCAATCATTAACAAGTCTAGTTTATTAGCATGGTATAAAAAAGTAGTAAACTTTTTATCAAAAGATTCATCATTAAAACCAATAGAAAAGAATAGAGAAGATAAAACAAATACACATGATAACAAGTATAATTCAAAAACCCTAGCAATTAAATTAGCTACTGATAATATAAGAAAAAAATAATCAAATAAAATAGACTTCATATTAAGAATAACTTTACAAAATATTCTTTGATCTCTTCCAAAACCCTAAAACAATTAAACCATGGAGAGATGAAACCCTAAAGAGGCTATACAGCAGAATATATAGGCTTTCTGGAAAATCTAAGAGCAGTGTACGGAAGATACGCAAAGATACAAAAATCTCCTGAAATTTCATCTCTCGAAGCTTTGGAAAACCGGCCAAATTTCGGCCAAAACTCAGTTTTAGCCGGTTTTTGGAAAGATTTGAGCTCCAGATTTTTTCCCATATATTTATCTTGACTTCGAGAATCTTGGTCCGTGCGTTATTTTTGATAATTTTCTCCCTTGTCTCTGTTTAAGCTTACATAAGTCCACATCGAACTCACCTAATCTGTCTTTTGCGTACTTTTCCCTTTTAACCCTGTAATCTGCAATATTTGACAAAACATACCCGAAACAGCATAAAATAGGCAAAATAAACATAAATATAGTTATTTAAATGTGCATTAAAATACACCAATCAACCACGTCGAGGAGCAAAAGGTGTTTGTTTCTCGACATGCCACCTTTTTAGAAAAAGGAATTTCTTACAAAACAAATTATTATGAGAGCAGTAGAACTAGAAGAGATTTCAGAACCACAGACTACGACTAAACATTTGGTAGAACATCAGGATTCGATAATCCCTGACGAACCTCAGCCATTTCGTAGAATTAGTAGGGTTCCTCATCTACCCGAAAGATACTACAGTTTTCTCATAGACCATGATAGGGAGGATTGCATCATGAAAGGTAATGACCCTATTAGTTTCGAGCAGGCTATCACAAGTGGGGACTCTGTGAAATGGCTAAATGCTATGCGATCTAAGATGGAATCCATGTACACCGACAAAGTATGGATTTTAGAGGTTGCCCTTGAAGGAGTAAAACCTATTGGGAGCAAATGGATCTTCGAAAAGAAGATCGGTGTAGATGGAAAGGTTTAGACCTTCGAAACTAGATTTGTAGCAAAAGATTTTCGTCAAAGACCAAGCGTGGACTATAACGAAATCTTTTCTCCTGTGGCTATGCTTAAATCCATCCGGATCCTACTTGCTATTGCTGCCTTCCATCATTATGAAATTTGGAAGATGGATGTCAAAATAGCCTTTTTAAATGGTGATTTAGAACAGAGCGTGTATATGACACAGCCAAAAGGCTTCGTAGACAGTGGGAGCAACGGAAAATGGTGAAAGCTGTTTAAATCTATGTATGGATTAAAGCAGGCATCGCGGAGTTAGAACATATGTTTTGTTGTTGCATTTAAAGAGTTTGACTTCATCAAAAATATAAATGAACTATGTATATATAAGAAGTTTGTAGGGAGTGTTGTCGTATTCCTCCTATTGTACATGGATGATATTCTCTTGATAGAAAATGATATTCATATGCTGCAATTGGTCAAACTCTTCTTATCATAGAAATTCTCCATGAAAGACCTGAGTGATACTTCCTATATTCTGGGGATTAAGATTTATAAGGATAAATCTAAAAGAATGATGGGAATGTCCCAGTCCAGGTACATTGATACCATACTAAAAATGTTTAGTATGGAATATTTCAAGCGTGGTATTTTACCCGCTTGTCACGAAATCACCATCTCTAAAAAGATGTCTCCCAAGACTGATGATGTAATATCCGGTTCTTTTGTACACCAGTATCCGTATTTTTATAAAGTGTTAGTTGCAAAATTTATTTAATTATATTTATAATTATTTTATTTGTCTTAAAACCCTAAACCCAAATCCTATTATTTATTCCTTTTTATTTTCCCATTTCCTATTTCCCCAGCCCAGCCCAACTACTTTTCCTTTTCCCTTTCTTTTTCTTTTAGCCCGAACCCCGACCCATTGAAACCTAACCCTACATCTAATTCCCTTTTTATTTTCCAAATTTTTTTCGCTCAGCCCAGCCACTCTTTCTCTTCTCGGCCCAGCCCACTCCCAAATCACTTGATCTGACTCCCCACTACCCGACCCACTCCATCCCTCCCTCTCCCCGCTTCTCTTTTTCCCGCATCTTTCTTCTTCTTCTTTCCCACGTCGCCACTCCTCGACGCGACCGCTACCCATGACCTCGCCCGCGCGCGCGTTCCCTCCCACGACCCGCTCCCCTCAACGGCCCTCTCCCTTCAACCTCACTCCATCCTCCTTCTCACGCCTCTCCCTCTTCTCTCTCTCTCTTTCCCCGCGTCTCCCTCCTATTTCCCCACGCAAGAACCCGCATCACCGACCATCACCGGCCACCATCACCGGCGACCTTCTTATCTTACCTTCCTCCACACCTCGCCGCCACCTTCCTCCTCCCATCCCCGACGACGAATCCTGCACCGAGAAAACCCATCGCCTTCCCGAGCTCCTGCCCATCGCCAACGCCTGCACCCTCACCGTCGATCGCCTATGACCTCGTTGTCGTCACCCTCTTCATCCCCCTGACGACCCACCTCGATCACCTCGTCGGACCTCCACCCCTCACCATCTCCTCCCCCGAGCGCGTCCTTCAACCTCCCGTTCTCTATCCTTCTCACCAGCGCCACCGTCCACGACAACCACACCTTCTCCTTCGACCTCTCGCGCCTCCTGCTGTTGCGCTCCCGAGTGCGATCTCCCTCTCGGCGAGACCCCTCTCGCACGCATCATCTTCAGCCGAGACCCCCTTCATCGCCACCCACCGCGACGACTCCTTCCCTGCACACCACCGAGTCTCAACACCCCTACACCTTTGCGTGCACATCGCCGCCACAAACCTCCTGCCATCATCACAAGCCCCTCCTTTCCGATCGTACCCGAGCTTTTCCCCATTGCCGTGTCACCGGCCACCCGACTACTGTGCCCATCGCAACTCCGGCCCCCGTCTCCATCATCGCAGGCCCCGAGCACTCTTGCTACCATGCCCAACAACCCTGTCTCCATCGCCGCAGCCGCAACCTCCAGCCGCCATCCAAGCTCGCCGTCAACTCGAGCTCGAGCCGAGGCCGCGGACCCTAGCCGCGCTTACGTCGCGATCGCGCCATTGCCGTTTCCGCTGCCGTACCGTCGTCAATACGTGACCAAGCAAGTTTAATACTTACTTCATGCTAATTTTATCTATTACAATTCAATTTACCAATAAATTCCACATATACTTTTCATGTGAATCGTTATAATTCAAGTGTTCGATGCAAAACCCGAATGGAAAACCCCGTTAAATTGACGGAAACAAATAACATAATTGACAGAAACAAATAACATTTGATGGCCCGAGTTATAATGAATATCCCTTGAGATTTTGGTTACAAAACAATGTCGTTTGCTCACGTAAAATGGTGTCCCGATTTCCGTCGTAAAACCTGAAAACTTTCATACATGCTAAACCGTAAAATTTATAATAAATTATGTACAGATCGGATTTTAGCATTCCATGGCTTTTATCGAAGATGACTGTTTAACCTACAGTATTCTATAGTTTATCACTGAATTTTAATAAATTATGATAGAGATAGTTGCGGAGGATTACGATTCTGGACTGCAGTCCAGAACGGAAATCCCAGTTAACCCCTGTTTTTAAATCCCTGTATATTCCTGTTCAAATACGAGAATGTGTGGAACCCTATATCGTTACGTAGAGAATTAAGTTATCTTTCTTAATCCACTGGTTTCACTGGATTCCTGTTCTGTTTGATATTTTTAACACATTTTATAATGTCGACATGTCTAGCTGAGTTCTGCAGTGACAAATTCTACACATCAACCTTAACCTGACCATAACTTCCTGTTGATATAGGATATTACTGATCCGCCAATAGCGGTAGAAACCTAACTAATAAATCTAAATATTGTTCCACTATAGCATCACCTAATTACATCCCAACTGGGATTAAAATGTATTACGAAACGGACTTCCGATTCTGAAACCAGATTTCCAGCAGTGAACACTTAAAATGAAATGGTCATAACTAGCAAACCTGAAGCCCGATTGACGTGAAACTAAGTTTTATGGATAGATAATTAAACATACTGCGTACCCCCTTTACATTGTTTCGCTTAATTCTGCATGTACCTATAATAAATTATACAAGTGGTAGGACACTGACTGATGATATCTTAATCATGCCTTAATTATCGCATTCTCATCATATCATGTAAAGCTCATATGCATTGATAAGCTAGTGATCGTGTATATTACCCAGTGTTAGATATTAGCGTATTGATTGTGGCGAGTACGCTAGTGTTTAAGCGTGAATGAATAAGTGGAAGTGACACATACTTGTACACAATCAGCGGACCCTATTGATATATTGCATTGTCGCGTCTATGGGACATGTATAAGTGTAACTATATTTGGTATGGGACGATTATGGAAGCACTTATATGGGTGTCATAGGTAAGGCACCAAACACTGTCCATTTATCTTGGGTATCAGTCGAGACATGCTTGATGGAGATCCTGTCTCCAGTTCTCGCGTAGACTTGTCATGGACCGACTGGTATTTGAGTTTATGGTTGACGTTTGATGTAGACCACGGGGTGTGGGGTAGTTTGAGTGTGAGTTCAACAGAATCTCGGGAGTCCCATTGCCGGCACATACAGCGATTCTGGAGATATATAGGGATATTACTGATTATTAGTGAGCGACCCGGGCCTGTGTTCCCTTGTCCTTGGGTCATACCCTTGGGTGGGGGATACTCACGAGTGGTTGACTCTCACACTTGGATTGACGATAGGCTTAGCGACATGGATAGTGAGACTTAGAGACTGATAGGGTTAGTGACATTGACATGCATTGCTTACTGATACGATATACCTGCTTTACTGTTTACCTATACTGGCACTTTCATGCTCATATCGTCACTTCATGCTTTACTGTTTCATATTGATCATTATTACACTGGTTATGCTTGCACTTCTATTTATTGCTATTGTGTCGCTCTGACGACCTGAGTATGCATGCTCAGAGTGAGAAATGGATTTAGCTCGGACCAGGACCTGACGTACCTCGAGAATACTGCGGACATCTTGATCAGCGACTCAGCGCTATCCTTTTTTGATCTCTATCTGGTTAGTTTTGTATCTGTTTTATTTAGTGACTGCATTTCTCATTACCTGTACATTGATTACTGATTACCACGTAGTGCTAGAAGCCGAAGTGTGACTACGGCAGGATTTTTCCTCGACCGTAGGAGCATGGCTGGCCTTGTCAACCCCTCGTATCTCGTATTTTGGGAAGCGGGGCGTGACATGGTTTTGTTGGTATCAGAGCTAGGTTTTGCTTCGATTGGGATTGCAGTTTCCGTATAGGGCTTAACAATCTGATACGTCCTTCGGTCTAGATTGTAAACTTGTTATCCTTGATCTTGATTCACATAGTGTGTTCTACTATATGTTTTGATCCATCCACTAGGGTTTTGGGTGACTTAGTAGAGTTACGTGATTGTAATTATGAACTGCAGCATGGTTACAATACTGTACTCTATTGAGTGACTTGGAGTTCTACATTTGATTTCCAATCGTTTGAGTTTCACCTCACCCGATATTCTTGTTTCGTTGTCTATTTTATATCTTATTCTGACTCTTATTTCCTGTGCCTTACATCGTCCTCAAAATTGTTGTTTCAGGACTATATCTTCCAACGATTCTTCTTCTATCTCCACTCCCCAGAATCAGACCGTCGAGATTTTGATTGTACTGCAAGGTTTGAAGGAAGCCCAGGAGCGAATGAACGACCTGTTAGCTGAAGGATTAAGAGGGCAGATGACTCAGGCACCAGCGGAAGCCTCCAATCGTAAGGGAATCCCTGTTAAACAAGGAAAAGAGGTGAAGATGAAGCGTCCATTTGTTCCTCAGCAACAGAAGCAACGGAGAACTCAACGTTGTGGATACTGTAAGAAACCAGGACACCTTCAGAGAGATTGTCGCAGCGCCAAAAGGCAGTGCCTGATTTGCGGATCCAACGAACATCTTATCAATGGTTACCCTAAAAGGAAGGAGCTACAAGGAGGAGATTCGTCCACACTCTCCACTCCTGCTAAGTGATGGTTATTTCGTAGTTTGAGCTTCGAGGATAGTACGGACCCATCGCAGGATTCAACTCGCTTGACGAGAATGCCGCGGTCTAGATATCAAAGAAGAATTATCACCTTTCTGCTTTCAATAAAAAATATTGTCACTCTTTTGTGAATATTTCCTTTCGTTTAAAATCTTGTATCCGTTGAACTTTTAGTTGAATGCAATAAAATTCTGAGTTGTGATGTATGTATCGTCCCCTTGCCACTCATTTCCCTTATACTACTTATTGCATCAGTATTCTAAATTTTGATTTTTCAGTCCTTACCTATCGCATATTTTCCTTGTGCTCCGTATCCTTGGTTATTTTCTTGGTGTGTTCCACTGTCTAATCATGACTCTTTCTTTCCAGGCCATGGCCAATCCTTAAGCAGCACCGCCTATCGATAAAGATACTTGATCCTGCGTCTCCTTGGACTGCATGCTGGTGAGTTCAGATGACGAGATCAACGACCCACAGGTTATTTTCGGCAACAGCGATTCCGAGGACGAGAGAGTCGCAGCCCCAGCAATCGACATAATCAGCAACTCTGACAACGAAGAAGATGACCCTGAAGAGGACCCGATAGAGGAAGATCCTGAGGAGGACCCGACAGAAGAAAATCCAGGAGAGGAAGACCTTGAGGAGAATCTAGTGGAAGGAAATCCCGTGGAAGAAGATCCAGAAGAGGTGAATCACGTGGAAGCATACCACGATGAAGAAGCCCCGGGCGAGGAAGAAGGACCAGAAGAAGAAGACCCCGCGGCTGAAGAACCTCCAGTGGCGATCCCTGCGAGGTGCTATGGATATGGGCGCCCCTATCTTAGCGCGCGAGCTTACCGTAACCTGCTAAACTTCCATAACCGCGACTGACGTGACTTGTCTTTTGTTCCCTCTGGCCAACTAAATCTATGTATACTTTAGGGCCACCTTTTGTCTTTCGAGAATGCCTTGTTTGAAATTTTCTGGTATAATAATAAAATTTTTGAGTTCAATAATCTTTTGATTTTTGATTCGCATGATGCAATGACCGTTTTCCCTCCCCAATAAATTTCTTTCCCTTCTGGAATTCCCTACTGTTCATCCTGTGCTGACCCGACCCCAGCTTCTTCGGCATTCTGATTGAGATACCATTTTCCGACTTTCTGAATGGGCCATACTCTTCTGAAACCCATACCCTGACTAGCCCTTATACATTAGTAGTGTTATTCCTTATTTCTCTAATTACATTCGGTGACATTGCTATTTGAAATCTAATTTTCATTATTGTATGTTTAACAAATATATATATATATATATATATATATATATATTTGAGTGTTATTGACTACTTCCGTTTTACTATTCTTCAAATTTCCAATAGCGCAATTATATGTCGCACATACTGTTTTGTTTTATCATCTATTTTTTCGCCATATGGGTTTTCTCAAGTTATTTTAAAATCGTTTGATCGATATATTTATTCTAAAATACTTTGGCATATCGGCAAACCCTTCACTATTGGTTGCTATTGCTATTTTATTCTCTGGTATTGTACATATAGTTTATCCTTATAAATGGTTATGCTTTATACTTATTATTTTAGCTGTGCTATTTCTTAGATATACGTGTGAATATATATATTTAGGATTTTGATTTTATCTAGCAGCTTCTATGTAGATCTCTATATAGTAGTATTTGATTCTGTGGCTTTTTGCATTATACTTTATAGCTTTCGTTATTTTAATTTCGAGGATGAAATTTTCTTTAAGGGGGATATGATGTAATACCCGGTTATTTTGTAAACCAGTATCTTTATAAAGTGTTACTTGCAAAATTTATTTAATTATATTTATAATTATTTTATTTGTCTTGAAACCCTAAACCCAAATCCTATTACTTATTCCTTTTTATTTTCCCATTTCCTATTTCCCCAGCCCAGCCCAACTACTTTTCCTTTTCCTTTTCTTTTTCTTTTAGCCCGAACCCCGGCCCATTGAAACCTAACCCAACATCTAATTCCCTTTTTATTTTCTAATTTTTTTTCGCTCAGCCCAGCCACTCTCTCTCTCTTCTCAGCCCAGCCCGCTCCCAAATCACTTGACCCGACTCCCCACTACCCGACCCGCTCCATCCCTCCCTCTCCCCACTTCTCTTTTTCCCTCTTCTTTCTTCTTCTTCGTTTCCCATGTCGCCGCTCCTCGACGCAACCGCTACCCATGACCTCGCCCGCGCGCGCGTTCCCTTCCACGACCCGCTCCCCTCAACGGCTCTCTCCCTTCACCCTCGCTCCCTCCTCCTTCTTACGCCTCTCCCTCTTCTCTCTCTCTTTCCCCGCGTCTCCCTCCTCTTTCCCCACGCAAGAACCCGCATCACCGACCATCACCGGCCACCATCGCCGGCGACCTTCTTCTCTTACCTTCCTCCTCACCTCACCGCCACCTTCCTCCTCCTATCCCCGACGACGAACCCTGCACCGAGAAAACCCATTGCCTTCCCGAGCTCCTGCCCATCGCCAACGCCTGCACCCTCACTGTCGATCGCCTGTGACCTCGTTGTCGTCACCCTCTTCATCTCCCTGACGACCCACCTCGATCACCTCGTCGGAGCTCCACCCCTCACCATCTCCTCCCCCGAGCGCCTCCTTCAACCTCCCGTTCTCTCTCCTTCTCACCGGCGCCACCGTCCACGACAACCACACCTTCGCCTTCGACCTCTCACGCCTCCTGCTGTTGCGCTCCCGAGTGCGATCTCCCTCTCGCCGAGACCCCTCTCGCTCGCATCATCTTCATCCGAGACCCCCTTCATCTCCACCCACCGCGACGACTCCTTCCCTGCACACCACCGAGTCTCAACACCCCTACACCTTCGCGTGCACACCGCCGCCACAAACCTCCTGCCATCATCACAAGCCCCTCCTTTCCGACCGTATCCGAGCTTTTCCCCATTGCCGCGTCACCGGCCACCCGACTACTGTGCCCATCATAGCTCTGGCCCCCGTCTCCATCATCGCAGGCCCCAAGCACTCTTGCTACCGTGCCCAACAACCCTGTCTCCATCGCCGCAGCCGCAACCTCCAGCCGCCATCCAAGCTCGCCGTCAACTCGAGCTAGAGCCGAGGCCGCGAACCCTAGCCGCGCTTGCATCGCGATCGCGCCATTTCCATTGCCGTTGCCGTTGCCGTACCGTCGTCAAAATGTCACCAAGCAAGTTTAATACTTCCTTCATGCTAATTTTATCTATTACAATTCAATTTACCAATAAATTCCGCATATACTTTTCATGTGAATCGTTATAATTCAAGTGTTCGATGCAAAACCCGAATGGAAAATCCCGTTAAATTGACGGCAACAAATAACATTTGATGGCCCGAGTTATAATGAATATCCCTTAAGATTTTGGTTACAAAACAATGTCGTTTGCTCACGTAAAATGGAGTCCCGATTTCTGCCGTAAAACCTGAAAATTTTCGTACATGCTAAACCGTAAAATTTATAATAAATTATGTATAGATCGGATTTTATCGTTCCATGGCTCGTATCGAAGATGAATGTTTAAACTACAGTATTCTATAGTTGATCACTGAATTTTAATAAATTATGATAGAGATAGTTGCGGAGGATTACGATTCTGGACTGCAGTCCAGAACGGAAATCCCAGTTAACCCCTGTTTTTAAATCCCTGTATATTCCTGTTCAAATACGAGAATGTGTGGAACCCTATATAGTTACATAGAGAATTAAGTTATCTTTCTTACTCCACTAGTTTCACTGGATTCCTGTTCTGTTTGATATTTTTAACACATTTTATAATGTCGACATGTCTAGCTGAGTTCTGCAGTGACAAATTCTACACATCAACCTTAACCTGACCATAACATCCTGTTGATATAGGATATTACTGATCCACCAATTGCGGTAGAAACTTAACTGATAACTCTAAATATTGTTCCACTATAGCATCGCCTAATTACGATCCAAACTGGGATTAAAATGTGTTACGAAAAGGACTTCCGATTCTGAAACCGGATTTCCCCCAGTGAACACTTAAAATGAAATGGTCATAACTAGCAAACCTGAAGCCCGATTGACGCGAAACCAAGTTTTATGGATAGATAATTAAACATACTGCGTACCCCCTTTACATTGTTTCGCTTAATTCTGCATGTATGACCTATAATAAATTATACAAGTGGTAGGACACTGACTGATGATATCTTAATCATGCCTTAATTATCGCATTCTCATCATATCATGTAAAGCTCATATGCATTGGTAAGCTAGTGATCGTGTACATTACCCAGTGTTAAATATTAGTGTTTTGATTGTGGCGAGTACGCTAGTGTTTAAGCGTGAATGAATAAGTGGAAGTGACACGTACTTGTACACAATCAGCGGACCCTATTGATATATTGCATTGTCGACGTCTATGGGACATGTATAAGTGTAACTATAATTGGTATGGGAAGATTATGAAAGCACTTATATGGGTGTAGGTAAGGCACCAAACACTGTCCATTTATCTTGGGTATCAGTCGAGACATGCTTGATGGAGATCTTGTCTCCAGTTCTCGCGTAGACTTGTCATGGACCGACTGGTATTTGAGTTTATGGTTAGCGTTTGATGTAGACCATGGGGTGTGGGGTAGTTTGAGTGTGAGTTCAATAGAATCTCGGGAGTCCCATTTCCGGCACATACAGTGATTCTGGAGATATATGGGGATATTATTGATTATTAGCGAGCGACTCGGGCCCGTGTTCCCTTGTCCTTGGGTCATACCCTTGGGTGGGGGATACTCACGAGTGGTTGACTCTCACACTTGGACTGACGATAGGCTTAGCGACATGGATAGTGAGACTTAGAGACTGATAGGTTTAGTGACATTGACATGCATTGATTACTGATACGATATACCTGCTTTACTGTTTACCTATACTGGCACTTTCATGCTCATATCGTCACTTCATGCTTTACTGTTTCATATTGATCATTATTACACTGGTTATGCTTGCACTTCTATTTATTGCTATTGTGTCGCTCTGACGACCTGTGTATGCATGCTCAGAGTGAAAAGTGGATTTAGCTCGGACCAGGACCTGACGTACCTCGAGGATATTGCGGACATCTTGATCAGTGACTCAGCGCTATCCTTCTTTGATCTCTATCTGGTTAGTTTTGTATCTGTTTTATTTAGTGACTACATTTCTCATTACTTGTTCATTGATTATTGATTACCACGTAGTGCTAGAAGCCGAAGTGCGACTACGGCAGGATTTTTCCTCGACCGTAGGAGCATGGCTGGCCTTGTCAACCCCTCGTATCCCGTATTTTGGGAAGCGGGGCGTGACAGATGAGGAGAAGGCTCGCATGAATGATATACCCTAAGCTTCCGCGGTAGGATCCGTTATGTCTGCGATGTTATGTACTGGACAAGATGCAGCTTACGCATTTAGTGTAGCAAGTAGGTATCAATCGAAACCAGGGGAGATGCATTGGACAGTTGTGAAGAATATTCTTAATTATCTGCTTAGGACTAAAGAAATGTTCTTGGTGTATGGTAATGGCGATCTCCAAATGTTGGCCTTTACCGATTCGAGCTTCCAAAACTATATAGATGAAAACAAGTTTATCTCGGGTTATATGTTTACCCTCAATGGAGGGACGGTCTGTTGGAAGAGTACCAAACAGGATACCATAGCAGACTCAATGATGAATGCTGAATATATCGCTGCTAACGATGCTGCCAAAGAGGTTTTCTGGATGAGGAAGTTCATATCTGAGCTTGGAGTGGTTCCAACGATTGATGATTCAATACCCTTATATTGCGATAACAATAGGGTTATGACGCTAGCTAAGGAACCCCGGTCCCATCAGCGATCCAAATATATTCTGAGACGATATCACCAGATCCGGAAGATAGTTGATCGCTGTGAGATCGAGATTCGGAGAGTATATACAAAGGACAACACAGCGCATCCATTCACAAAGGCCATTCCTCAGGCATAGTTTGAGCATCTACTCGATATGTTGGATATGCGATACTGCAACAACTGGCTTTAGTACAAGTGGGAGATTGTTGGATATGTATGTCCTAGAAGCCATTATTGTATATTATAGTGGATACTTGGACATATGTATGTACATGAAAGTCTTGCTCGTTATGATAATATGCAATTTGGTTTATCTTTATCTTAACATGTGTATATGTTTTACTTGATATTACATATCCCTTATATATGTTGGTAAAACCCATAGGATTTTTTCTTGACTATCAGGATTATGATATCGATCATACTATTGGGGCATAGGTAGTCTATAAGCACATCCTTAAAAGTTTCAAGTTATGGGAGTATCGAGACTGGGCATCGATATTCCAGAGTAGATTAGTGTATATGTTTCTTGACCTCGACCACGGCGATGGTTGATTCCATAACCATCAATGTTTGATACCAAAGAATGTATACAGGTGCTTATTGGAGAATGTGTTTCACCGAACGAACTTACCAAGAAATCCTGTATGGTATTATATCAATCGTCAGATAGCATTTCTCTGATGACATGAGTACAGAGTAGTCTGTAGACCTGAGATCTTCATAGCGTCTTGTGTGTTCCCACTGTATTTTGATTACTACCCTACCATGATTTTAAAGAACGTGCAATAAGGTTTTAGTTGGGTACAGTCCCGAAGCTCATGGATGCGGTAAGCGATTGAATGGATTCATCTCTACCGGTATAGGGAGTTGATGTTGTGTTGTGCTATATTGGCTATAACCATAAGTCCTTGGTCAGGACGTTTGAGATAAACTGATAAATGTTATTAGTTGTATCTCAGATGGTTATAAGTCAGACATCAGCACGATTTATCGGGTTATTGGGAGTTTGACAGTTTCCACCTTCCAGACCCAGCATGCGACACTCTTAGACGAAGAGACTGGACTATACGGTGACGGTCACTAATAGGCTCAATAGGGTACGAACGAGCTTGCTTGTCGACCAGCCTTTCGTTCAATACCTGGGTATAGTTATGTGCAGCTAGTACCGCTGACATGCTTGTGGGTTATTGATATGATTTTGACCTACTACCGGCGTATTGTCGAGTTTTTAGAGTCTCACACAAAGATTTCCCAGCTCAGACGAAACAATATAGAGTGTGTATAGGGATACGTGCAGGAGTTCGATTAAATATGTGTATTTGATACACATATTTTTATCGGACGTTTTATGATATTAGCCGGTATATATATTGATATAACCGAATTATTAAATCAATTATTGATATAATAAATATATATATATATATATATTGATATATGTATATATTTATTAATATCATGCTTATTTTATTTTTTCTTCTCTTCATATATATTTTTATATGATACAAATATCATTTGTCATGTATGTTGATACATGATTGTAGTGTGTATATGATGCACATGGAAAGTGAGATGAGAACAAAACAATTTCTTTATTTATTTAATAAAGATAATTAGTCATGAAAAATAGAAGTGTGTAGCATTTTGTAGACTTCTTTTGAATTATCTTTTTGGATAAAGATGTCTACTTCTTTGGTCCTCATCCTCATCCTCCCATTCTCTCTCTTGAGTTTTCATTTAGAGAAAAAGAAAAAGAAAAAGAAAATTAGTGAGCAAAACATTTTGCATCTTCTTTCTTCACTTTTCTAGCAAACTAGTGTAAACAAGTTGCTTCACATACATCGATTTGTGAAGTGAAATCTTGTTGGGCTAATCTCAAGGTGGATCGTCCTTGACTAAGAGGTCTACATTCAAGCTTGATCTCGGAGTCTGGGAGCTTAGCAGAAGTTCAAGAAGAGGTAGCCAACGCGCTACAAAAGTTGTAGCACTTCAAACTCATAGACTAACCCTCTTTGTTTGCAAGTTCGAGTCTTTGGTATGATTTTAGGGTTTAGGGTGTTTTGGCTCTCCAGATTTTTTTAAATTATACTTCCGCTTCTTAAAAAATCATATCTTCATGAGCACTACATCCTTACACATGTTAGGTGATTTTTAGTGAACTCTCGTACCACGCCATACATTCTTTACCAAACTACACATTATCCACGCATATTTTAATTTATAGTTAATTTTACAAGCCTTGCTCGAATCCATGAATACATAAGAAGAGTACAAGTTCAAGTTTCAAGTCGAGTTCAAGTATTCATAGCAAGTTCAAGTTTTCAAGTATTCATTTCAAATGTTCATGTCAAGTCATTACGTATTCATGGCTCGAGTCAAATCAAGTCAAGTCAAGTATGCAATAGATTTATTCACACAAGTCATGTAGATACAACAAAATGAGGAATTACATAGCATGGGATGAGACAAATATATTATTCAAGCAACGACCAGAAACAATGCTGTAAAGAAGTGTTATATACGACTAATTGCTCAAGTCAATCGAATTCAGAATACAAACGAAAAACATAGTCATAAGTGCTATGCAAACATGAGTTCCAGTCTCGCCTAAATATGACTACTAATTTGAGAGATATGTCTGTTTTTGTATCGTCGCGCAGAATAGATCAGAATCGGTCCAGCACCGTCATACATTTTTAAAACACAGTTTGAGTTAATTTCCATCGATTTTCAGGTTTCAAAGATTATTAGAAACTTGTAGGTTTTGAGTTTAAAAACAATGCATAAAAAGACGACATAATTCCTAAATCGTTATGCGGTTCGATTTGAAATTTTTACGGCGCTCCTAGAAATGTGTTTAAAGTCTTAATACATTTTCTTGGGTTTATGAATCATCTTGTAGCTCAATGGATAAGAATCTCTGGTTTCGCAAAAGAGATGTATTTACGTAGATATGTGTTTAAGTTCTCAATAAATTTTCTTGGATTTTACAGGTGTCACGATTAAATTCTAAAAATTAATTCGAAGGTAAAAATGTTATGGTCGTATTTTGAGAAAGAACAAACACCATGGTATTTATTTGTAACTTTGTTTTCTTTTATGCAAAAATTAAATATAAATGATTATAATTTTAGCAACAAATAATATGAGTTATTGTATGTGAAGCAAGCATATGAGTTTATCTTGAAATCTACGCGAAGACAATTTTTAGCATATTATTTTATGGGTATTATTTAAACAAGAGATTAACTGGACATAACAAGTATCGACATGATGGAGACATGGAAATGAGGAGGGGACTTACGGGTTGTGTGAGTCGGTATAACAACCGGCTCACCATTTTTATCCTAACGGCGGAAAGCAACTCTGGTGGCTACGAGACTCGAAAGAAGCAAAGTATAAGAAAGGGGAGATATGAGCTTTAACAATTGATTTTCTGAATTTGTGTGAAGGAATGAGAAGGAGGAAGATGAAATATATAGAGGGATTTATTTTTACCAAAATTATTCATAGTAATCTAATTTATTATGAATCAATTTTAGGAGTTAAAAAGAAAATGAAATGAAAGGTCATTTGTAGGTTATGGAAAGGGTTTTAAATATATATATATATATATATATATATATATATATATAATTGTTGTAATACACAAGATTCGAACATATAGCTTATGAAATAGCAATATAATGACTTAACCAATAGGCTACAAGGTTACTATTACATTAATTAAATAGAAACAAATATATATGGAGTTTCAAAATATCATAATTTAAAAGATAAATAGAATAAATCATTTTCTCAAACTAATATTTTTTCCTTCAAATAAAACAAATTCTTTTTTCAAAATTTTCCTTTCAAAACAAAATCAAATAAATTCTTTATATTAAAGAACTTAAAATATTTTAAAATAATCTTTCAAAACTTTTTCTGTTTACAAAACGAATCATTTCGAAACAAATATATTTTTAATTATTAAAAAACATTATAGTAAAAACATGGTCATTAGGAGTTGTAAAGGGGTGCTCGGCTAGGGTAGAAAGAGGAGGTGGCGGAGATGGTGGTCGGCCATGGAACAGCAAAGGTCGGGCCTACCTCAGGTGGGGCCTACCTCAGGTGAGGCCTACGGCAAGGGGCCCATGACCAAGAGGTTGCTGGCCAAAAGAAGATGGCTTGTTTGGGGTCTTTGTGGGGAGGGAGAGGAGAGGAGAGAGATGGAGGAGGAGAGGGTGGAGATTGTTATATATAGGAGGAGAAGAAGTGAAGGGGAGAGAGAGGTGGGGAGAAGAAAGGCCGTCGGTTTTCTTTAAGAGGGGAATTGAAGGGGCAGTAGGCGTTGAGAAGGAGATGAACAATGGATTAGGAGATTGAAAAGAAAACAAAGAAGAAAAGAAAAGAAGGGAGAGGAGAAGGGAAGTGTTGGGCTTGGGCTTTTAGGCTCTATGAAAAATAATATGGAAAATAGATATAGGGATTTGGTTTATGGGTTTTGTTTAAAAAGATAAATTGTTTTGGTGAGAGGCCTTGGGTTTTGGGCTAAAGGAAAATAGATGGAGGGATAAAATAATAATATATTTAATAGAAAACATAAAATACCAAAAACAAATAAATACAATAATTTATTAAAGAAAGATAATACGAAGGTATATGAATTTTGGGGTCGATACAACTTGACAGCACTCAGCACCCCACAACATAACGGTGTTTCTGAAAGAAAGAAGCGAACCTTATTAGATAGGGATAGATCGATGCTTAGTCGTTCAGAAATTCTTCTATTGTTATGGGGTTTTGTAGTAAAGACTACGAATTATCTGCTAAACAAAATTCCTACCAAATCTATTTCTTCAGCTCCATATAAGATATGGAAAGGGAAAAAAACCAAGTGTACGCCATTTGAAAATTTAGGTTTGTCCAAATCATGTTAGAAAAAATGATGGAAAATTTGGAATTTATGACAGATAGATACTTATTTGTAGGCTATCCCAAGGATAGCACTGGGTATTATGTTTATAATCCAAGCGATCATACCATCACCATAAGTATAAACGTGTTCTTTATGGAAGATCAAATTATCGCTCAAGGAGGTGTAGCTCTTGATGAAGAATCGTCTTATCCATTAGGAGAGTCCCTTTTTCCGGTAGGATAAAATCCCAATTTGTTAGGAGATTCTATAAATTTAGTGGGAGATACAAGTGTTAGTGGAGATAGCGATCCACCACTGGAAACTGTTGTTGTTGATGCATCTGTTGCAACAAGGAGATCAACTCAGATCATTCATCCTCCTGTAAAGTACAGACTTGACAATGAAACATATTTGATGGAAAGTATCGAGGAAGATGAGTATGCAAGGACTTACAGTGAATCCATATCAGACGTGAATTCTAGTAAGTGGGTTGATACCATGAAAGCAGAAATGGACTCCATGTATCATAAAAAGGTTTGTACCTTAGTGGATCCATTTATTGGGATGAAACCCATTGGATGCAAATTGATATATAAAAGAAAACGTGAAGCTGATGGAAATGTGGAGATATTTAAATCTCGCTTAGTGGCAAAAGGTTATACTAAAAAAAAGGAATTGATTATGAGGAAATTTATTCTTCTGTTGTAATGTTGAAGTCCATTAGGAACTTATTATGCATAGCCCCATATTATGACTATGAGGTGTGTCAAATGGATGTGAAAACAGCTTTCTTGAATGGATATCTTGAGGAAGATATTTATATACAACAACCAGAAGCTTTTGTATGTAAGACTCAAGAAGTAAGGTCTGTAAATTGAACAAGTCAATATATGGACTTAAACAGGCTTCTAGAAGTTGGAATATTCATTTTGATGAAATGATTAAGTAATATGATTTCGTCCAAAATCATGAAGAGCCTAGTGTGTATAAAAAGCAACAAAATTATTCCATTATGTTTGATAGGTGTAATTTATTGCATATTCTTATATCTGTATTTACCTTATTTTATCCATTTAATACTACTCGAGATATGTTTTGTGAATAAATGCAGATTATAGGGTCTCAAGTGCAAAGAACACAAAAGATGAACTTACGTGCGTTGGACGTAAAATCGTTAATGAAGAAACGGATACAAGAGTCGAGTCAAAGAACCAAGCAGCCATACCAAATTGGGAGCCATTTGGGCCAAAAAAGCAGGCTAAAAGCTGACTTGCGTAGGCGATTCGTTGCCCTTTAGTTGAGTTCGGTCTTGATTTTTCACGAGCATCTCATGGTTTAAAAATTATACATTTCTATCTCTTGTAATCGGCCAGAGAGCCTATATATACTGCTATAGATTTATTTTAGGGTTTTGAACTTCTCTTTTAGTTCATAGTTGTCTAGGATTTGAGGAGATCAAAAGTTTTGGAAGTTAATTTCTTAATTTTATGTAATGAATTTCCGTTTCATTATTTTCTTTTATTCTTATGCTATGAGTAGGTAATTTTCTCATCTAGGGTTTGATGACCCTAGATCAATGATCGGTGATTGTTCTTAACTGATTGTTTGACAACTCTATTAATTATAAAAATTAATCTTTATAAATACATCACTGATAAACTTGATAATCTCATGATTGACAACCATGAGATCTCATTAGGAGAAGGGATGTAAAAGAAGGTTTTTTTATAGTTTAGAATTGATCTAAATAATTTAGGGTTAGTTTAAACTCGCCTATAAAGTAAGGTAGACTTTTGATTGATGACCATTAAGTTTACCGAGTAGAACCTTAGATCTAATTAGTTCCTAATTAATTAATACTTAAATTTTAGGGCAATTATTTCCCTCTTTGATAATTGATAGGATATTTGATATTCGTATAAATCATGTTTGCTTATGTTTTGATGGTTTATTGCAATGAACACATATTTTATTCTTTTAATCCTTGATAGGTAATCATACTAAAGGTAGAAATAAAGAAAAGAAAAGCGCTTTTAGTAATATTACCATGATTTGATTTAGAGGATTCAAAACCTTAGGTTTTTTTAATCAGTTTTTATATCTTTTAATTACTTGCTTTTAATTATTGTGTTTAATTCGTTTAATTATCTTATTCCAAAGAATTCTCTTTTAATTCGTTTAATCTAATTAGAATTCCCGTCCTCTGTGGATCAACCCACAAGTGCTACGAATGATAAACATTACACTTTAGTATAAATTTAAGACTAAGAAAAACCACATCAGTGTTCCTAGTACTCTATGTAGATGACATACTACTCATTAGGAATAATATAACTTTGATGACATCTGTTAAATTATGGCTTTCAGAGAAGTTCTCTATGAAAGATCTTAGTCAACCTTTCTATATTTTAGGTCTCAAATTTTATAAAGATAGAGTAATGAGAAGTATAGGATTGTCACAAGCTACTTATGTGAATAAGATCCTTAAAAGATTCAATATTCAAAATTCAAAAAAAGGAATGCTTCCCGCTGGACATGAAACCTTACTTCCTAAGGAAATGTGTCCTAAAACTGAGAATGAGATTGAGCGCTTCAAAAGTATACCATGCATATGCTTTGGCAATTGATAGTTTGATATATACTATGTTGTGTACTGGACCCGACATAGCTTATGCAGTGGGCCTTGTAAGAAGGTTCAATCCAAAAGTTTCAATCCAATCCTGGTGAGGAGCATTGGATTGCTGTAAAAAACATATTTAAGTATTTGCGTCGAACTAAATATTATTGTTTAGTTTATGAAGCAAATAACTTGGGTATTAAGGGATATACAAATTCTGATTTTCAATCCGATCCTGATGATAGAAAGTCTACATCAGGATATGTTTATGTCATTTGTGAGGGTGCATTTAGCTGGAGAAGTGTAAAATAAGATGTCACTGCAGATGCCACTACAGAAGCTGAATATGTAGCTGCAAGCGTAGCTGCTAAGGAGGGAATTCGGATAAATAACTTTGTCCATAAGCTTGGTGTTGTTCCTCCACATGTGTTTTCTATTCCTTTGTTTTGTGACAACAATGGAGCTATTGCTCAAGTGAAGAAACCAAGAGTATATTAGAAGTCTAAGCATATAGAAAGGAAATACCATATTGTTAGAGAGATTAAGAAAAAAAACATATGGAAATTCAGAAAGTGAACACATATGACAACATTGCTGACCCATTTACTAAACCGTTGCCTCAAAAGGTTTTTGAGAAACACTTGAATAAGATGAGAGTTAAAATTGTAGCTAAAAGATTGTGAGGACAAGTGGGAGATTGCTAGAGTAGTCATATGTGTCCTTGAACATCCATTGCAATTCATGTAATATAGTTGAATATTAATAAAGTTTTATAGTTGCACTTAATGATTTATTATATGACTATTCTTATTTATCTATAATTTTTATAAAATCCTTAGAAATTATATTGTTAGACCATGTACTGTGATATGACCCTTGCATGGAGATATGATCTAATTATGTGATTTCTTAAATAATGTATTTAACCTACAACTGGCATAAGATAGCTAGAATGATACAGGTAATCGTGCATGACATTGACATATGGGATGTGGTGATTTGTCTCAATCACCGAGAATAGAGATTCTCCATATGTATGTCATGAGCCTATATAATGATATATGTAATACAGGACCACGTTTGAATTCTCTAAGATATGTGATCTATGGAAATGGAGAATTCAAACTGTTACATGATCCTTTTGACTTGATAATATTGTAGTTTTCGATTTGTTGACAAGTAAGTTTTGATATGATGGCCAGACTTGTCAATTAGACAAAAACAACAAACCTGAAATATTGGGCTGCTTGAATACATTTAGGAAAACTGTGGATGTCTAGAAAGGATCCAACATTCTCATATTGATGAGAATGAGTTTACTATTCAATCCCATTAAAGCGTCAAATCCTGTATAGGTATTTTGGAAATGGTTTTTTTCAATATTATATTATTATTTATTTATTTTTGAAATGAATTTATTGTGTTCTTGGGCAATTGAAGATTTAGGTTTGAGCGATTAGGTGATTTTATTCTGCTCAGTTAAAAGACCTAAAGAAAAGTAACTTGATATTGGAATCGATTGTATGTAAATTAATGTTAATTATTATCTCACATTATGAAGAATTTTTATGAACAATAGGCGTGATAGAAGCTTGATTGTTAAATTAAAATTTTCAATTGATTAATTGTGAATTAATTGAGATTAACAATTAGTTCTAGATGTGAGACCCAATTGATCCCACCGCAAAACCTTAAGATAGAAGAGCAAACAAAAACAAAGAAGAGAAGAAATAATATAACACAATATGTTGTGTTCGGGAGTTTAGTCACACATTGGAAAATTAGGCAAAATGTATTGTACCATAACCCTATAAGAATGGCTATAGTAGACCATAAAAAATAAAAGAAAAAATAATTAAGAATTATTTAAACCTTCTCCTCTTAAAATAAAAGGGTTCCTATTGGCCTAGTTTTGGTTTGTCTCCTACGCAAGGTGGTGGACCTGATTGGAGGCTTCTGCAATTGTGGTAGCTTCAAAAGATTATTATTTTGCAGACAGATATTTAGATCTGCAAAGGTATGCCTTTTATCATTTGTATTGTTGAATTCTTGGAGATCATATGTATCGTTTTCGCTGCTATACGCATATGATATCCTTCATAATTAACATTGCATTATTTAGAAATATAGATATCATGGAAGGAGCTCCATGAGGATCTCCATCATCAAATTCTCCGTAAGCTCCCTCAAGGAGATGCAATCCGAACTGGGGTTCTAGCCAAAAACCGGAAGGACTTGTGGACGCGACGTCACGGTTACATACACCGACAATGCTCAAAGTCATAAGTAGATACAGAGGCGGATAGACTCAAGATGAAGAAGCAAACACCTGCAAGCATAACCATTGGTCAATTGCTCGCAACTTCAATCTTTGGAGTTGAGAGAGTGCATGAGTTTGAGGTGAATCGTGATCATAGGTACTCATCTTAGGGTTAGGAAATTAGCTATTGCGAACATGGTATCTCCAAACTATTGTGGATGATTATTCTCATTGTACATGCTCTATATCTAAAGTTCATTCTCATATTCAATTTTTTTTGGGTGGGTTGAATCACAATTTAATTCTCTTTATTTGGAAATTTGGACCAAAAATGGTTGCTAACTCCTTAATATTACCACTGCTATATGTTTTCCCAAGTCTCTTAGCGCTGTTGATCAAAGAAGTTGTGTCGATATGCAACAATAAGATGATATTGTAGGATACAATGGAAGGATGTGAAATTAAAATCGGTGCATTGTGATGTAAAGATCCTACAACATTTTAAAAAGACACATACCATTCCAAAAGTCACATATGATTTCTGAAAGCATACAGCTAGTTATTGAAGTGATCTTCTGTAAATACATACTTTTTATATATCTAAATAGTTTAAAACCATATCTGGTGACCAACCGGTGGTGGTTTCGACAACAATGATTATTCTCCATACATTGTTTATGTGCATAGAAACAAAATCGACACTTGTGAGCACTCACCATACATTGTTTTTGTGCTTTCTGGGTGCTATATATAGCAAGAAAAATATTGAAAAACTGAAGAGAATAGAAAATTTCAAGATTTTTCAAATTTGCGGTTTTCTTGTGCTATACAGCATACAAAATAATCATAACGGAAGAAAAAAATATTTTTTGAATTTTTTTTGTTTGTTTGTGCCCATGCAAATTGCGAAATTTTTTAAAATCCTAAATATTTTTTATTTCTTCGAGTTTTTGCAAGCTCACACAAAAATCGCAAAAGTTTCCAAAATCTAAAAAAGTTTAATTTTCTTTGTTTTTCAGTATTTTGCATGTTATATCAGAAGAAAATCAAAAAAAGTTCCAAAAATCCCTTTTTAGATTTTCAATATTATCAAGGGATAACACATAAAAATCGTGAAATTTTTAAAAATCATAAAATTTTCTGTTATATTGGGTTTTAAAATATTTTCCTTGCTATATAGCACATGAAAATCGTGAAAATTTAAAAATATTCTAGATTTTGTATGGTTTTCAAATTTTCAAAAAAAAATCTCGCTAGAATACAAAAATCGCTAAATTTTAAAAAATCTCAAAAATCTTTATTTTCTTCGGTTTTTCAATATTTTGCATTCTATATTGCACACAAAAATCGCTTAACTTTAAAAATATTGATTATTTGCTATGTTCTTTGATTTTTTAAATATTTTTCATGTTATATATATACCACACGAACATCGAAAAATTTCCACAAATCTCAAATTTTATTATTTTCTTACGTTTTTCAATATTTTGTATTATACCACATGCAAATCACGAACTTTTCAAAAACTTGTAATTTTCTGCTTTCTTTAGGTTCGCAATATTCTATATAGAAGCACACTAAGGTCGCGATTTTTAAAAAAATCACAAATTTTCTATTTTTTTAAATTTTAATATTTTGCATGGCATATGAAAATTGCGAAATTTTCAAAAATCTCAAATTTGCTGTCTTCTTCGTTTTTTCAATACTGCTTGCTATCTAACAAACAAAAAATCATTAAGTTTCCAAAAATTATATGTTTTATTCAAATTTTCAATAATTTGCATGGTGCAGCAGACGAAAATTGCGGAATTTTCAAAAATCTAAAAACGTTATGGTATCTTCAGTTTTACAATATTATTTTATATGTCCAAAATATTTTGCTTACATTGGTTTTTCTGTATCTTTCTTTATATATCACATGAAAATTTCAAATATACCAAATATTTCTTTTCTCTTTAAATTTTCAATATGTTGAATTCAATATCATACGAAAATCATGAATTTTAAAAAAATCTAAAAAAATTTCTGTTTGCTTTAGTTTTTCAATATTTTACTTGTTATAGCACATAATAATTGAAAAATATTTATAAATTTAGAAAACAATTCGGTTTTTCAAAATATCAAAATTTTCTGTTTACTTTGTTTTCATTTTTTGCATGATTTATCACACGAAAAATCATGAAATTTTTAAAAATATTTTATTTTTAATTTTACCTTTGGTTTTTCAATATTTTAGAGGCTATAGCAGTCAAAAAATTGCTATAATTTCAAAAGTCCCAATTTTGTGGTTTTCGGTATTTTACTTGTTATATCATGCAAAACATAAAAAAAAACAGAAAATCTTTGCTCACAAAAATCGTGAAATTTCTAAACTCTAAAATTTTTCCGTTTTCTTCGTTTCTCAATACTTTGCATGCTGTGGCATCGGCCCTCTTGTTTGCTGGTTTAGCGATGATTTTTGCCATCACTTATTTATATTTCCAGCGTTCATCTTTATCAGCACCAACCACACTGCTCGTGAGCTTCATTCTCTTATTAGGGTTTCTTTACGGCATTGCAGGAAAGCTTTGTGTGGACACATTGGGCGAGAGCGGCTTCTATTGGCTTTTATATTGGGAATCCCTTTGCTTGATTCATTTATTTGCCAATATATTCCCTTCTGTCTTGTATCAGCTCCTGTACGGCCGTATTTCTACTTCGCAATTTAAAGTTGAAGGAGATTTATACTGTATTGGCTCAGGTGTTGTTGGGACTTTACCCGTGCGCGCTTTTGTAATTTTGAAAGAAAAGGTTTTTAGAAATAGTGTGCACATGAGCTCGGTTTCGTTTTAAAACTTATAAACTGCAAGTACACGTCACATTGTAGCGAGCCAGCAAGTACGAATCGATCCATAGGGAATTGGTGATTTGGAGTTGTCGTTAAAGGTTCAAAGAGAAAAGAATGAGTTTTGTCATAAGAAAATACGAAAATAGAGAACGCGTTAAGAAAGACGGCCGTGGCTTCGGTTCGGATGGTTGAATAGTGGCGAATTCGTTAACACTCTCTTGATCATGAGTTGTTCTGTCCTTGTGTTGGCTTCGACGTGAAGCATGGCTTGTCAAGGCGTTTGCAAAGCACAAATCATTAAGATATCGAACTTCAACGTTAGAAACGAAACGCATCCGCATTGTTCTCATTTACCGTTGTATGTCCAAGCTTGAACTATCAACACTAAGCACAAGGATTAGCAAACATACATCAACAACAAATACACAAATTAGCACATGAGAGAAAGTGGTTTTAGTTAGCATTAAGCTTGCTAAGTGAATTGTGATAGTATAGGATATATAAAATGAAGAAGGGTGTCAATCAATTTGTTAACAAAATACCCTATTTAACACTTAGTGATCTTAACATTAGTTGATTCTAACTTAAACATTGTAAAATGGAGACTTAGAGAGAGTATGGTATATGATGAGATTACCAAGTAACCATGAAATCAAAATACCATATCACACCAATGCCATAAAACAATCTTGAAGTTATAATCTTATTTTAAGCACATTAAACATTCATAAGAGGAGGAGGAAGGCAAACTCATTCATCTCACATTCTCACCATCACCACAACCATAAAGTTACACAAACATCACAAAATATAAAATGAAACACAAGAGAAAGAACACACAAGAAAACATAAGAACGAAGAGTTAAAGCAAAAGAAAGTGCAAGTTCTTTATTAACAAAATCGAGGGCATGAGCTACAAGGTAGATAGAAAGTTCAACCTCCTTAATGGGGCTCTCAAGTGAGAGCTCAAAGAGAGAAGAAGAAGAACCTATCAAGAGTTACACACTATTCTCACTCAAAAAGCCAACCCAGAACTTAATCTGAGACCTACTATATATAGGCAACTTAATATCAAAAATTGCATATACAAGTGTACTGAATATATCACAAGGGGCCCACCAAACTGGGACGAGCCCATTTGGCTCTATCTTGGCAGCCAAGAGGAATTAATTGGCGGCCTAAGTGTGGAGTCTAGGGCCCGCCTTGGTGCATTGGTCTTCTGGTCACTTGAGTATCTCCCTGTAGTTGCAATTTCTTTTAATTTACACATGGTTGAAATCTGGAGTAATGAACACAGAAGGGATCAAGTGGGTATGTGTAGTGTTCACACTTCAAATCAATTCTTTTCCAAATACTCCACTTGCACATCTACTTGTGTATCCACTTGCAAAGCACAATGATGGTGTTTGCCCACTTGATGATGGTTCATGCCCCCTCGGTGATGGTTCATGCCCACTCGGTGCATATGATCCAATACTTTTTCACACTTGTTTACATATGATCATGTTGGACCAAAACCAATTATTTATTGTACATAACTTAATTTGTTTGCAAAACTCAATGACTTGATCTGTTATCTGTCCCGTTTGCAATTCCGGCTAAAAACCGTCGTTTCAGTGTAAGTTGTGTTCCGTCTCTAGTGTTTTTGTTTGTATACTTATAATCTGTACTAATGAGCAGACACAGATTAGATAGCATTGTTTATTGACAAAATGATAGGAAATGAGTGGTATTAAAATGTAATAAATCGTGCCGAACAGACATTTCATGTTTAATATTATCCTCGCACTTGTTTATCCTTCATTGTCTGGATTGTTGCCGTTTTCTTCTCTTAGAGATTGGAGCTGTCATTTCGCTAAAAAAAAGTTGTTTGATTATTGAGGCTGAGAATTAAGACGGTGTCTATAATATTATTGTTAGATTATGAGATATTTGTATATAACTGTATTACATATTATTGTTATTATAAATTAAATAAGTTCTGATTTATGTAGTTGAGATTATGATTAGTATGTTAGATTTTTATGATTATTAGTTATCGGTTAGTTATGTTATGATTTATATATCTCTTAATAAAATTGATCGAGTTTATTGCTTTCTTATCAATTATGAGGTATAAGAATGTTTTGGTTCTTGTTGCGTTTATTGATGTTTGATAATTGTAAGAGGCTGTTGAATGCATGTAAGCATAATGGAATACTGTAATTTCGTTTGTAATTTATATTATATATAATGCTGAGTTCAATTCAAGAGAGATTTAATTTTGACTGTTCAATTCTGCTTGGACTACTTTTTATCAAAGGTTTTTTTTAACCGAAGCCACCGGCCCTGCATGCCCTTTTCGAAGCACTAAATGGGAGATCCCGTGTTCGATCCCAGATCACCCCACAAACTTATCTTGCGCATCACTGGGCTATGAGCCCCGCACAAAGGTTGTTTGTTTGATATGTAAAGATGCGCTCTATGTTATGAAAAAACTAGAAATTTTGGGTATGTGCACGGCGCATCAGACATGAAAATCAAGGAATCTATTTGTGAATTTATCTAATATAAGTTGAATAACAAGATCAACTATTTTTACACAAGGCGAGCAGTTGAAAAGATAGTTACACAATTTTAATGCAAACTAATTAGTTGTGATGATGCTCGATATCGGTGATCTCCCAGATCATGACACGTGGCAGATGACGTGTCCCAAAGCATACAAGAAAGGACCTACAAGGGCTGATCGGACTGCTCCTATGCCCGTCCTACCGACGAGGCTGGCTCGCCTCCGAGCCCCAGGACAATTGGCCTCCTCGGCCTCACAGCTCGTTCCCGAGCTACCGCAGAAACAAGATACCTCGGCTCTCCCGCTCGTCCGCGAGCTCTCCCTCCGAGGTCATCTTCCTCGGTCTCATCGACCGACCAACAGCACCGCTTGTAGGCATAACCGCCATCCCATGAATCTCGCCATGCGTGAGATCTCCGCCGGCCACATCCTACATTCCACGCCACCACGATCCCCTATTAATGAGCATGTCTCGCCATTAATGGGAGGTCCCGCTCATCACACGAACGTGACGTCGGGAGCGTAACGGCCTGCGTGATTCTCACGCCTGCTACACCTGCTGCCACCACTATTTAAACCCCTCTTTCAGACGGTCAAGGTAAGCAATTTCTACTCCACTAAGCCGTTACTTTGCTCGGATCTCTAGACTAACTTGATCTTCGGAGGGTCCTCGGTAGTACAACCACCCCTGGACTTCATTGCAGGTAAATCGGCAACCACAACCACATCCCATTGAAATCCACAGGCTTCAGGAGCGATAGCCTCCAGATCCAATCCTAGCTACTCATCGCAGCCATCAGCAGATCAACGGAAAGCAATATCTGAAGGAGATTCCACCCTCCATCAGCTGGCGCCGTCTGTGGGAAACTTTGATTCCACAAAAACAAAAGTTCGCCTTCCGATCTCATTCAAATGGCCAGCGATCATCACGACGATCCATCCAAGCACCAACCGCTGCCTCCCACTCAACGGAGGCACAGACAAGCCTCCTCCACCGAATGCCATCAACGCCCTCGCCAGCCGGATAGACCGACTCGCATCCTTCGTGGAGGCGCTCGTCCGCGTCCAAACGGCGGGGAAAAATCCCCAGGTCGCCGCTCCCCCGCCTCAGGAACAGGACCCCTACGGGGGAAGAGAAGACTCAGCCCACGTCGGCACGGCCGCCCGCCGCCTCGCTGCCTCCCACGGCCGCGGATCCCCTGGGCCAGTACGTTCTGTGACCCGCTGGGCGCCCAACAGCTCGACACCAAGGTCCGTCGCTAGAGCACCCCGCCCCGAGGTCTTTCACGCGCCTGTCCTTCCTGAGGAAATGTCGGTCAGCTCGCCTGTCACCAGGCATGACCGACACACCCTCCCCCGACGGGGCCGCGCAGACGGGGCTCGTCAAGGCAGCTCAAGGGCCACCTCACCCGGGGATTTGAGGAACCTCATTGAGAGAAACCGCGGCCGAAGCCAGACGCAGGCTGCCAACAGCAGGGGCCTGGGATCAGAATGCGTCGAGTCGTCGGGGTACCATGGACGATTCAACGCCCTCGAGAAGAAGATCGAGAGTCTGCATCGGGAAGGTCACCGTTCGAGCGACGGGGCTAAGTATGCCGCCGACTCGCTCACAAAACTGTTCACCGAGGTGCTGCTCGCCGTCCACGTCTCCTCCAGCAATAAGCCCCCAAAGGTCTCCCTCTTCGACGACAAATCTGACTCGAAGGACCACTTGGATGCGTTCACCGCGGGAATGATCTTCCAAGACCACTCCGATGCCGCCCAGTGCTGAGCTTTCCCGGCCACTCTCATCCGTTTCGGACGAGACTGGTTCCGAGGACTCGAACCACGCTCGATCTCAACCTTTGACGAGCTAGCCACACAATTCCTCGGCCACTTCGTCGGGAACAGGCGGCAGAAGCGCACAGCCGACCACCTCTTCACGATCAAGAGCGGGGACAGGGAGACGTTCAAGGCCTACGTCACCCGTTTCTACAACGCCCTTCTCAAGGTCCCAGAGCACCGGGACGAAACGGTCATCACGGCTCTAAGGTATGGTCTTAGGCACAAGGAGTGGTTACGCTCTTTTGCACTGGCGCAACCTAAGACAATAGCCGAGGTAAAAGCCTGGACCGAGCGCGAGGTCCAGCTCGAGTCCGAGGTGAATGCAAGCCTCCCCCGAGCAGAGCAAGCCGACCAGAAAAAGAGGGCAAGGGACGAGAGAAGGGGACCGGAACGGCAAAAGCCTTATCCCCCAAAGTTCCAGGAGTACACGCCGCTTAATGTCTCCCAGACAGTGCTATTGAGGAGGCCAAGGGCGAAGGGTTCTTCAAGTTCCCCCCGATCCAACGCTCGGCTTCAAAGCGAACCCGGGGGCCCTACTGCGGCTTTCATAGGTCGCTGGGCCACTCAACGGAGAGCTGCAAACAACTTCGAGACTATATTGAAGAGCTCATCCGTTCGGGGTGCCTCGCAGCGTACCAGAGGGACAAGCGGCAAGCTGACCACGAGCAGGAGCAGCGTCCCCTTCCAGCCGAGCAAACCATCGGCCAAATCATGGTAGTGTCAGCAGAGCATGCATCTGGTACCCCCGAAGCTCGGTACCCCGTGCCGAGCATAGATACCAACAAACGTATGGGGGGCTCAAGCTGCATGAATAAATGCATCTACTAGCATGTATTTTCTTTTCAAATCAATGTACCATCTTCCTAAGATCTTTTGTTTATACAATAAAAGGATCGGTAAAGCATTGCGGAAAAGAAAAAAGAATCTTGTTCATTCAGAAGGTATTATAGGCTCCTCAGCCGTACATAAAAAAAATTACAGCAGTAAGGGAATGGGGTGCAGAGAGCACTGCTCGTGGTACTCTGAGCATATCTCCTCCAGCCGAACCCTCGCAGCGTCTAACCTCTGCCTCCGATCCCCCCCCCCCCCGCGAGCTTCAGCGTCGAGCCTCAACTGGTAGCACTCACGGACGAGCGCTTCCGAGTGGTTTAGCCGGCCCGCGGAGATCAGGCCGAAGCGCCTCAGAGACCTAAGCTTGCCTATGGCCTCGTCGAACAGCATTTTGGATAAGGGGTTGTAAAGCCCCGGCGACGCCCTCCAGATGGAGTACATCAACAGCTGCAGGAGGGAGGACCGCCGGGGGAGTAATCGGCTGAAGTGGTCCTCGATCCTGCCGATTACCAACTGCACCGTATCCTCGGTGCAATACGGATCATAGAGGTAGACATCCTTGAAGCTTACGATGTCTTCGATGGTGAAGGGGAAGTCCTGCATTTTTGCGTTTCGGGTGTGAGGAGGAAGCAAACAGTTACTCCCTCCGTTTTATAGACAACGACGCCTGGGAGTCCAACAGTCGCCGTTTCACCCGCAACACAGGCACCACGCGGCAAGCGTCGCGTCTCCCCATGCGAAACCGAAACAACGCGACTCCAGCGGTTCGCCTTCACAGCGCCCTCGCGACATGTATCCCCACGACTGTCCCACTCCTCGGTGCTCACCTTGGGAAGGTCGGACAGAACCTCGCCAAGTGGCAACCGAGCAGCTACACTGCTCGGTCCTTCCTCATGGAGCTAAGCCCTCAACAAGAGGCAGCCGAGCCGCTACCCTGCTCGGCTATCCCTGGCTGGTAGCTCCCCTACCCCACGGCGCCAGGGATCAAAGACCTCACAAAGAGGCATCCCGGCAGCTACCCTGCCCGGCTATCCCTGGCTGGTAGCTTCCCTACCCTACGGCGCCAGGGATCAAATCCCTCACAAAGAGGCAGCCCGGCAGCTACCCTGCCCGGCTATCCCTGGCCGGTAGCTTCCCTACCCTACGGCGCCAGGGATCAAATCCCTCACTAAGAGGCAGCCCTGTAGCTACCCTGCTCGGCTATCCCTAGCTGGTAGCTTCCCTACCCCACGACGCCAGGGATCAAAGCCCTCATAAAGAGGCAGCCCGGCAGCTACCCTGCCCGGCTATCCCTGGCTGGTAGCTTCCCTACCCTACGACGCCAGGGATCAAAGCCCTCGCCAAAAGGCACTGGGCACCAACCCTGTTCGGCCATCCTTAAGGACCCAAAAGCCCTCGAAATAGGCAACCGCTTAGCATGAACCGTGCTCGGTTATCCCTGGCAGAACGCCAGAGATCAAAGCCCTCGCAAAGAGGCACCGGGCGGCAACCCCGCCCGGGCATCCTTAGTAGGCCAATCACGGCCCCTCCCGCGCTAAGGATGAAAAGCCCTCGAAAGAGGCAACCGCTTAGCACGACCCGTGCTCAGTTATCCCTGGCAGAACGCCGGAGATCAAAGCCCTCACCAAGAGGCACCGGGCGGCAATCCCGCTCGAGCATCCTTAAGGATCAAAGCCCTCGCCAAGAGGCACCGAGAAGCTACCCTGATCGGCACCATCCTTAGCAGGCCTCTTACGGCCCCTCCAACGTCAAGGATCAAAGCCCTCGTCAAAAGGCACCGAGCAGATACCCTGCTCGGCACCATCCTTAGCAGGCCTTTCACGGCCCCTCCCGCGCTAAGGATCAAAACCCTCGCCAAGAGGCACCGAGCAACTACCCTACTCGGCCATCCTTAGCAGGCCTCTTACACCCTCCCCCTCCCCCTCCCCCCGCACTAACGATCAAAGCCCTCGCCAAGAGGCACCGAGCAGCTACCCTGCTCGGCACCATGTTGCCAATTACGGCCCACCAACAACTAAGAAACGTGACCTCACCGAGGGGCATCCGGTCTACCTACGTCTGAGCGATCTCCACCTCGACTTCGGGGCCATGGAGATATCGTCTTACCGCCTGTCTTGGAACACTTGGGAAGTGAGCGGATTCAAGTCGACGCGTAGTCGCCAGACAAAGAGACGATACAACACAAAGACAGTCCTATGCAGATACAAGTGTTCACGCAACAGGAAGAAAAATACGCGTGCAAACATGACTGCAAGAAGAATACCTTTATTCACAAAGTTAAAGCTTTTACAAGGTATTGTAGGATCCCCAGCCTTACAAAACTCCCGGAGGCCTACAAAACTCCCAAGGAAAGAAATAAAAAGAAAAAGAAACAAAAAGACGAAGGGCCTCAGGCCTCAGGGCCGGGCGCATCCTCGGGAAGCCCAGCGCCCGCCGCAGGGGCCTCCGCGTTGCCCTCACCGGGCATCTCCTCCTCGGCCTCTCCCCCGAGGTCCTCCCCCTTCTCCTCGTCCCCGCGAGGATATTCGGCTCGGAGATCCTGGTCAGCGCACTCCGGCGTCCGAGCCTTGACGGCGTCGAGGGCCTCATGCCAGATGGCGGTAGTAGCCGAGGTTAGGATGGTGTAAAATTCTTCCGATTTCTGGAAGTTCTCCACTGCTTTCGCCGCCAAGAGGTCAGCTCGTTTCGCCGCCTCTACCGGCCGCCCCCAGCTCTTTCCGGAGGGTGCTCACCGACTTCTTCATGGTGCCGACGAGCGCCTTGGAGTCCTGAAGCTTGTCCTCGACAGCCTGAGAGGCTTCACGGAGCCTGGCAGCCTCCTGCTTCACCACCGCCACTTCCTGCTTCCCGGCCGCCGCCTCCTGCTTCGCGGCCGCTAGCTCCTTCTTCCCGGCCACCACCTCGGCCTCGAAAGCGGCGACCCTCGCCATCGCCACTTCCAACGCCCGCCTCGAGCTCTCCCTCAGCGAGGAGGACTCGCCCACGGCTCGGACCGCCGGGCCTATCTCCTCCTCCTCCATCCGGACAGCAAGAGCGACGTGGTGGAGGACCTGGGGAAACAAGAAACGGGTCAGAAAGAAGAAGGATCGCCAAGTCTCACGAAATATGAAACGAGCAAAGTACGAGCACTAACCTGCATGGCCTCTTGGGCGATGGACGCCAGTTGCCCCTTCAGACTTCCCCCGGGGACCCTACCCCCGGCCGACCTCTCCATGTCGTGCAGAAGGCTGTCGGCAACGGAGAGCCCCGAGGGCACCTCAAAGCGGAGCTCCCCATCGTCCACTAAGATCAGGGAGGCCGGGTCCTGCGGGGCTGCGCGGAGGAACCTCTTGAGAGCCGGCGGCGGCGGACTGGTCTCCGCCTCTGAGGCTGGGGCTTCCTGCCCCCAAGCCCTCTTTCGGGTTGGCTCCCTGCTGGACTCCGGGGCCCAATCCGCGCTCGAGCGCTGGTGCTGGACGGCTGCCGGAGGAGCCGGGGTTGGCACCTGACGGAAAGAGCTGGCCCCTCCAGCCCTCGACCCCTTCTTCGGCTTACGCATAGTCGCTCGAAAGTGGCTCAAATCCATGGGTTCTGCACAAGACAAGATAAAATGGGGTCAACGACACAAACAAAAATCAAAATAAATACAAGTCTAACTTACCGACGTACTGAGCAGGGCTGAGCTTGGCCCAACTAAGGGCCCGCTCAGAAAACAGCACATCAACCCGGGGAATGGGCTCCCACGCCGCCACTCTCACCGTGTCAGAGTCGTTGGACAGGCTTCCATGCCAGCACATATCCCTAGACCACTGGATAGGCACAGGCCAGTCCTCGCCTTCTGGCGTCCCGACAAAGAAAAACTTCTTCTTCCAGTCGTGGATCGAAGAATGCAAGACGACGACTCCCGACCCGGGTGCACTCCCCCGACGTTTCCTAAAGGAGAGATAGACCCACCTCGGGTAGCCCGTGCGAGAGCCGGGGTGACTTTTGTAGACGAGAGAGGAGGCAAGGATGGACAAACCGAAAGGGACCATCTACAATTTCAAGCGAACCAGAAACCCAAGGAGAATCCTCCAGGAGTTCGGCACTAACTGGCCCGGGGCTAACCTGAAGTAAGACAACGCTGCAGCGACCTCGGGAGAGAAGGGCAGGCTCATTCCGGCCCAAAAGGATTCCAGGTACAGGGCAATCTCTTTACCCCGCACCTGATCTGCCCTCTCTCCTTCCTTGGCCAAACACAGAGTATAGCCGGGAGGGATATGGGAGCAGGCTCGAGCGGTGGCAAGATCCCCCTCGTACTTCAACAAGGAAGGCACACCAGGGGCATCCGCCACCTCCACTTGGGGATCCGCCCCTGACACACAACCACGGGGAGAGGAACTGACCCCTGCTCCCCGGGAAGACTCCGACTCGGCGGAAGAATCCCTAGAATCTACCCCTACAACATCTACAGACTCCCCAGAAGAAGACATCTAACCTGATCGAGAAGTCCTCGGTAACGCGGAGATCCGACCAAAGAAGAGAGCGCCGAGCTTATGAGATGAAAGATGAGGAAAATATAAAGAGAGATAGGCCCTGAAGAGGGCCCCACCTCTACCTATAGCCTCCGACGCCCCCATCCAACGGCGACCGTCGACTCCCGCCAAAAACAACCCTTCACATTCGACGACCCAGATCGCTCCACCTGGCGCGCGCGTATTGGACAGCATCCCATCAAACGCTAGAGGCCTGCAGCCCGTCGCATCCGCTAACCAACGCTCGACACGTTGGCCGCCGCTTCGTCAAAAGTGCGCACGATCCGGCGCCTCTCTTCAATGCAGAAGATCTCGCCCTGATTCGCTGGTGTCATCCAGAAAAAGACAACGGATTGCTCGAAGACACGCCCGACGATATCTTCGGAAGAGAGCTCACCTCGGGTGACCCGGCAGACCACTCTCGACCCAACCCGTCAGCTAGTCGGGACGAGAGTGGGGGGCTAATGATGATGCTCGATATCGGTGATCTCCCAGATCATGACACGTGGCAGATGACATGTCCCAGAGCATGCAAGAAAGAACCTACAGGGGCCGACCGAACTTCTCCTATGCCCGTCCTACAGACGAGGCTGGCTCGCTTCCGAGCCCCAGCACAATTGGCCTCCTCGGCCTCACAGCTCATTCCCGAGCTACCGCAGAAACAAGATACCTCGGCTCTCCCGCTCGTCCGCGAGCTCTCCCGCTCGTCCGCGAGCTCTCCCGCCGAGGTCATCTTCCTCGGTCTCATCGACCGACCGACAGCACCGCTTGCAGGCGTAACCGCCATCCCGCGAATCTCGCCATGCGCGAGATCTCCGCCGGCCACATCCCACGTTCCACACCACCACGATCCCCCATTAACGATCCTGTCTCGCCATTAATAGGAGGTCATGCTCATCACGTGGGAGTGACGTCGGGAGCGTAACGGTCGGCGTGATTCTCATGCCTGCTGCACCTGCTGCCACCACTATTTAAACCTCTCTTTCAGACGGTCAAGGTAAGCAATTTCTATTCCACTAAGCTATTACTCTGCTCGGATCTCTAAACTAACTTGATCGTCGGAGGGTCCTCGGTGGTACAACCATCCCGGGACTTCCTTGCAGGTAACTCAGCAACCACAACCACAGCCCATTGAGATCCACATGCTTCAGAAGCGACAGCCTCATGATCCAATCTTAGCCACTCATCGCAACCATCAGCAGATCAACGGAAAGCAACATCTGAAGGAGATTCCACCCTCCATCAAGTTGCAAAAAAATTCATGTTCAAATGTTATACAATCGAATAAGGCTAGGAAATATGCTTTATTATCTTTTTTTATTTAATTAACATACATTAATACTGAAATGGCCGCGGCCCCGGAAACCCTTAACAGCTTGACTATTTCATGTAATCGGAAAACGGTATATGCTCTTTATAAAGATGTTAATGTGACCCAGGCTTGTCGCTGAATTTCTTAATCTCAAAGTGCAACATATATTCCTAAGTATATCCGTTCTAGCTATTCCATAAACACTAAAAGCGGCTTCAGGTCTGCTCGGTTCGGGTACATGCTCCATAAGCCTGTCCACCTGATGCATTTACAACTTTAGATGCATGGAACATTTAGGTGTTGTACCTATCTCTTGCCAACCTTTTTACAGAAAGCCTTCCTTAAATATGTTTATAAAAATGACTGGTGCAATGTATATTTTTATTTATGATTAATAGAATCAAAATGCCATTTCATCCTATTAATTAAAATTGTTGGAATCCAGTCACACATGAAAGTTATACACATTGAATAGTAATTCCTTTACATACTTTGCTTTGCAGATACATTCTCCATTCCCAAAATCAATTAATTCATGGAACCATATTATGTATATATGGCAGGTTTTTATATCATTAAATCTCTTGATAAACTTAGTGATTTCTAGATTCATTGCATGCCAATGAATGTTAGGCCTATAAAAGACGTCGTGACAATTTCTTTTCTCCCAACTCTATGAAAATAATTTGGCTTATGAAATTCCCGATACTAAATAAGCCTTGGTTTCTCTTTCATGGCGATTCCATGACAAGAAACCAAAATATTGTAGAGGCTCAAAGATGTATGGATCCGATGTAAGTGTTATATTTAATTTTTCTTTTCTTCTTTTATTTGACTGTTTAGTACATATACTAATTTAGCTTCGACTTAATCTTCCCATAAAATAAATTTTCCCATCAAAATTGTGCGATTATGAGCAAATATATGGAAATTTTACTTTTTACCAGTGGCTGACAATCTGATTTCAACCATCTCAGTATTGTATCTAAAATCTGAAACATGCCGTTACTATCTATTTTATGCAATATATAATATCATATTTTCTTATGTTTAAATAAAAATACTCGGGCATAATTTCGTAGTATGATTTTTAAAAGAACAATTTCATATAAGTTAAAATGCAAGGTGCAATTTTGCTAATTTTAAAGACTATTTGGTGATATTGTATAATTTGCAACAAAAGATAAAAGAGGTTGGATTAGGGGATTTTTTTTTATTTTGGTGAGATCTAACTTTTCCTAATCTTGGTTTTATTAGTTTTTGAGGCTGCGATCTTTTAGATTGGAAATACTCCTAATGTTTATTACAATTTCATAGCGACGATATTGAAGGCCACAACCGTATGCCAAATTTATCCTAATGTTTTATTACAATTATTTCCTGGGATATAGACTTCAACTTATTCAATCCACTAGTAGTTTAAGTTTCTTTTCTAATTGCGGTCTTTATAATTATAAATCTGTAATGAGGATCTCGCATCGCATTAGACTGAAGCGCGAATGAGCAGGTAAACGCTTTATGTTTATTTATCTTTTTTTTTATTTTCTATAATTATGATATAAGTAATGGGCTAACAAAATATTAGCAAAGTCAACCAACCCATGATTATAATTATAATTTATAAATCCCTTCACATTTTTGTTTATAACTCACTAAAATGGAAGTAGATAATTAACATTGCATTGTTTGGAAATTTAGATATCATGGCAAGAGCTTCCCGAGGATCTCCATCTACAGATTCTCTGCAAGCTCCCTCGAAGAGATGCAATCCGAACTGGGGTTCTATCCAAAAATTTGAAGGACTTGTGGAAGCAACGTCGCAGTTACAGACATGGACGATGCTCAGAGTCACAGGTAGATACAGAGGCGGATAGACTCAAGGTGAAGAAGCAAACACCTGCAGGCAAAACTTTTGGTCAATTGCTCACAACTTCAATCTTTGGAGTTGAGAGAGTGCATGAGTTTGAGGTGTATCGTGATCATAGGTACTCATCTTAGGGTTAGGAATTAAATAAGCTATTGTGAACTTGGTATCTCCAAACCGTGGATGATTATTCTCATTTTACATGTTCAATATCAATCTAAAGTTCATTCTCACATTCAAATATTATTTTTTTTTGTTGGTTTAAACACAATTTAATTCTATTTATTTGGAAATTTGGACCAAAAATAGTTGTAAATTACTCCTTAATATTACAACTACTATATGTTTTCTCAAGTCTCTTAGCTAGCGTGGTTGATCACAGAAGTTGTGCAGATAAGCCACAATAAGATGATATTGTAGAATGTACAAGGGAAGGATGTGAAATCAAAATCAGCGTGTCGTGATGTAAATATCCTACAACTTTTTTAAAAAGACACATACCATTCTAAAGCCACATATAATTTCTGAAAGGATACAACCAGTTGTTGAAGAGATCTTCCGAAAATACATTCTTTTTATCAAAATTGTTAAAACCGTGTCTGGTGACCAACTGATGATGGTTTCGGCAACAATGATTATTGTCCATATATTGTTTGTGTGTAGACACAAAATCCACACTTGCGAGCATTCTTCATACATTGTTTTCGTGATTTTTGGATGTTATAGCATGAAAAATATTGCAAAACTGAAGACAATAGAAAATTTCAAGAAATTTGCGATTTTTATGTGCTATATAGCATGCAAAATAATCAGAATGGAAGAATACGAAACGTTTTTGAATATTTTTTGTTTGTTTGTGCCCATGCAAATTGCGTTATTTTTCAAATTCCAAATTATTTTTGTTTTCTGAGTTTTCAATATTTTGCAAGTTCACACGAAAATCGCAAAAGTTTCAAAAATCTAAAAAAATACAATTTTCTTTGTTTTTCCAATATTTTGCATGTTATATCACAAGAAAATCAAAAAAGTTCCAAAAATGTAAAAATTCCTTTTTTATATTTTTCAATATTATCATGTTAAAACAAAAGAAAATCGTGAAATTTTTAAAAGTCATAAAATTTTCCGTTTTCTTCAGTTTTTAAATATTTTCCTTGCTAAAGCACACGAAAATCGTGAAAATTTTAAATAAATCCCAGAATTTTGTATGGTTTTCAAACGTTCAATGTTTTTCTCGCTAGAATACAAAATCGTGAAATTTTCAAAATCCTTTGTTTTTTTTTGGTTTTTCAATATTTTGCTTTCTATATAGCATAAAAAAATCGCTTAACTTTAAAAAATCTTAAATTTTTCTATGTTCTTTGATTTTTTAATTTTTTGCATGTTATATATAGCACAGGACCATCGCAAAATTTCCACAAATCTCAAATTTCATTATTTTCTTACGTTTTTCAATATTTTGCATGTTACCACGTGAAAATCACGAAATTTTCAAAAATCTAGTAATATCTGCTTTCTTTAGGTTTGCAATATTTTCCTTATTATATAGCACACGAAGGTCATGATATTTTAAAAGACCGCAAAATTTCTATTTCGTTAAAATTTTAATATTTTACATGTTAAGCGCATAAAAATCGCAAAATTTTCAAAAATCTCATAATAACAGTTTTCTTCAATTTTTCAATACTGCTTGCCATATATAACAAACGAAAATCATGAAGCTTCCTAAAATCCCAAGATTATCTGTTTTATTCAAATTTTCAATAATCTGCATGCTCTAGCAGAAGAAAATCGTGAAATTTTCAAAAATCTCAAAATGTTATGGTATCTTCGGTTTTACAATAATATTTTATATGTCCAAAATATTTTGTTTACATTGGCTTTTCTGTATCTTGCTTTATATATCACACAAAATTATGAAATTTTCAAATATACCAAATATTTCTTTTCTCTTCAAATTTTCAATATGTTGAATTCGTTATAATACGAAAAATCATGAAATTTTAAAAAATCTCAAAGTTTTCTGATTTCTTTAGTTTTTCAATATGTTGCTTATAGCATATGAGAATTGAAAAATATTTATAAATTAAAAAAAAGATTTTCTGTTTTTCGAAATATCAGAATTTTCTGTTTACTTCGTTTTCATTATTTTGCATGATATATTACACGAAAATCATGAAATTTTCAAAAATCTTTTTTTGCTTGTTTTTTGTTTTTTTCATTTGGTTTTTCAATATTGTGTTTTCCATAGCACTCGAAAAATTGTGATAATTTCAAAAGTCTCAATTCTGTGGTTTTTCTGTACTTTACTTATTATATCATGCAAAACATAAAAAAATCGAAAACCTTTCCATACGAAAATCGTGAAATTTTTAAAATTTTCTGTTTTCTTCCTTCCTCAATATTTTGCATGTTGTGGCATTGACCTGCATGTTTGATGGTTTAGCCATGATTTTGGCCATCGCATATTTATTTTCCCAGCGTTCATCTTTATCACCACTAACAACAATGCCCTTTAACAATAGCCTTGATTATTTTTCCAACAGACATCTTTTTTGAGCAGAGAGAACGCAGACATCTGCCCCTCATAGAGTTAGATGTCTGTCGAAGGGATAAGTGCGTTCGAGACTTATCTCGAAAAATCAGTTTTTAGGTGGCAGTTTTGTAAATTTTTGGATTTTATTGTAACTCGGATTGCATGGATATAAATAGGATCTTAGAGTTAAAATTTAAGGGTATTGTTTTGATCATAAAGTTTAAGGAAGACGAAATGGCGGCTCCATAAGGAATCAAGACGATCATAAGGAGAACTTGTAGAATAAGGAGATCTCGTTGGAAATCATAAGGAGAGTGTTATTGTAAATCTGTTGTAAAGTGTTTTTTTTTCTCAAGTTCTAAAAATGTTCTCCCCTCCCTCCCAATCTTTTGTGTTATTTGATTTTGCGTAGTTTCAAGTTTTGTTAATTGTTTTAAATAGATCTTACGATCCATAAAGGTTGTTTTTCGTCGATATCCACTGTGCTGCTGGGGCTGCTGGGGTACTCTCATCGGTGGCCGGATCTGCTGGGGCTGGCATGGAGCTCTTGCAAAGATTGACTAGACGTATTTTCTTCTGACGTCCAGATTTGTCTGGGCTTGCCATCAGACCCTACATATATATCCAATATTTCATTACTTATAATTATTATACAATTTAAAACATTTATTTCAATTTCATTGCCTAACACGTTTTTTCGGTATATTAGCTGAAAATTCCCTATGTGGATTCACAAAATCTTGATATGTGACAATCAATTAGCCAATATCACGTTTACTAACGTATTATTCGACGGCGCAAATTCATGATCGTTGGTACGTTCAACGGAAGGACTGGGTCACGTTAGCGATCGACGCTTATAAGCTCATCCATGTCATCGATCGGCGCGAATACAAAATTATCTTTTTCGATAGTTTCATCTTCTTCAAACTGTCATTCATCCTTCTCTTCTTCTACTATCCCTTGCCACTATTCGATTTATGTTTTAATGAATTTGTTTTCCGTCTCTTGCATCCATACCTCATCTTTCGTTACAATGACTTTTTCTTCTCCGTGACGTACCCACATAGTGTAATCTCTAACGAAACCGTCTTTCATGATGTATAATTCAACTTCCCTCTTCTTGAGCAATCACGTGTTTATACACTTAAAACAAGGACATAAGATTTCATACTCTTTTGATAACTCAAGATGTGTATAGACAAAATCGGTGAAAAAGTAACCACCGTTAAGGGAAAACTCATGCACTCTCGAGGGAATATCGACGTACATCCAACTTTTGTTGTGGAGCTACGGAAGTACCATATTGGAATAGTTCGGACGAAGCAAGCTTCATATAGACAAGAGTCGTGGAATTAAGATTTTTTGAAAAATACATGATAGATGGATACTAAGAAGCGTTAGTGTTAGATTTAATTGGCGATTTGATTAAGTTTAGTTTCAATCGACGATTTTTTTAGGTGTAGGCTAAGTAGCATGGATTCGGATACGGATACAGGACACTCATTCACTTGACGCTTTATTAGTTAAGTTTAGTTTCAATTGATGATTTAGTTTAGGTGTAGGCTAAGTAGTATGCAACGACGTAACGGCTGTCGGAGGTAAGACTCAGATACGGGACACGATACCTTAAATTTTTTTTCTAAACACTTTAAATTTGCTCAATTTTACTAATTAAACTAAAATACCCTTAGCTATTGCTATTTTTTCACTAAACTACGTTAAAAATTTTCCTAAGTAATCTATTCTTCAATTTTACTAAATTACACTAAAATAACCTTAACTGTTGTTGTTTTTCACTAAAGTACCTCAAAAAATTTTACTGAACAATTCATCTTTTTAAAGTAACTAAATTACTATAAATTTCACTAAAATGCCCTTAACTATTGTTGTTTTTCACTAAACTATCATTAAAATTTTTACTAAAAACCCCATTTGCTCAATTTTACTTTTTTATACTAAAATACCCTTAACTATTGTTGTTTTTTCACTAAAATACCCTTAACTATTGTTTTCCACTAAACTACCTAATAAGATTCACTAAATCACTCTAACCCTAACACTTAACCCTAATCATTAGTTTAACCCTAAACATAACCCTAACTATTAAACCCGGCCCTAACCCTGCCCTAACCCTAACCCGGCCCTAACCCTAGCCCTAACCCTAACCCGGCCCTAACAACAACAACAACAATGACAACAACAATCAAATTAACAAAATCCTAAATTTTAACAAATCAAACAAAAAAAATTAAAATTAAATCGGAAAGTGCTTACCTTTTGACGACCTCAACGAGCAGAGCAAGTTTCGAGCGGCGGCGGCGGCGACCTTCAACGAGCTCGAGCGGCACCAGCGGAGAAGAGTTCGAGCTCGAACGACGGTGACGGAGGCGAGGCGACGGCCACGGAGGCGAGGCGACGGCCACCGAGGCTTTGGAGAGGCGGTAGGGGCTCGAGCTAAGGCTATGCGGGAGATTTTGGCACGAAGAGAAATTTGGGGACAAAAAGAAGTGGGCTCGAAGAGTTTTGGAAGAAATTTGGTGTTTTATCTTGACAGGATTGTAGGGCCCATCATATATTGGCACTGGTAGCGGTTGGAACCGCTACCAATACCATGACAACCGTTACGAATAATTGGTAGCGGTTGGAACCGCTACCAATGGCCCATTACTGTTGGGCACATTTGTGTAATGTGTGATCATAGACACTCATCTTAGGGTTCGGAAATTATCTATTGGGCTATGTCGAAGCACCAAAATATAGTGCTCCATCATTATCATCCGAAGCACGGTACTTCACAGTGGATGATTATTCTCATTGTACATGTTTTATATCCATTAGCTCTGAACTCAAACCTTGTGTCTTGTGTCTAAGCAGGACTTATATATGTGTGTTGATTGCAATCATTGTGCTGCCAATATTGAGCATATCAAAGACTATAGAGTGATTCCTATCTGAAATGTATGGATCGGTTGTTTGTGTGTGTTTTTTTTAAATAGTCTGCGTTAACCACACCATCATTCATTAATAATCAATAATGAAAAGGAAAAGTTTCGAACCATCTTCGTGTATTGTTTATGAATTAATATACTAGTTAATATGCATATTCGAAAATTAAGTATCGTTTTGCCCGTAAACATGTGATTGTTGCTACCTACAAGTCTATTTGCACTTCAATATGGCTTAATGCCTTTTATAAACGGGGCCTGCAGGGACCGCCCACAGCAGCAGGGGCCTCACCAAGAGTCCCTTGGGGCCTATGGGCAATTTTAAGGGCCTCTAGGTGGCCCCTGCAGCTTGGGGCCTGTAGGGTCCCTGCCCCTTGAGCGCTTTTATAATTTATGATTTTGTGAAACTTGTTCCATGCATCACTGGGAAAGAAAAGGAAAAATACAATGGGCGAAACTATTTGGCACCTTAGTATGTTTATTTTCTATGTAGTGTTTCTAGCATTTTTGTTTTAAACATTGACTTTTGATCTATTTGTCCCATTTTCCGCTCTTTGATGTCGTATATTTGAACGGTAGGAGCCCAAACTGAAATATAGTGTTTGTCTCTAGTTATTTTAGATAAAAACAATTTGTTTCACTAATTAAACTGGAATTGAAAATTATAAATGTGCGCATATTAGTTTTTGCCCCTTGTTATGAAGGAGGGAAAAATGTCACTGATTTTTCCATAACATAGAAGCATACACATGATACAATCAAAAGGACAATTCGGATGCATGCATGGTAGAAGAAGGATTGTAAATGCAGGCCTATGATCGGATTTTTACATGTGTGGATTACTTGTCAAACAGTCACGATTTTTTCTTGACACCTCTATCATCAAAGACCATCGGTTCTTTTGGGAACTGGTTCTAACAGCAAAGTTCATTCAACTGCGACATTGTTTATAATTTCTGAAACTGGAATTGAGAATGAGATATACTGTACTTATATGTTTAGAACCAAAAGAGCAAAAAATGAAAATAGAAATTCCATGTCACTTAGATGGCTCTCGATTTCCAAGTATAAAAACGTGTGGTGATTTTCAATCAAAACACACTTCAGAGTTATAAACAAAAACATCATTGCAGTAACCGAGACCTGAAATTTTATCACAAATTAATCCTCTTGCTGAAACAAAGCACACACCAAGGAGAAAATATAAAACTTTAAGCAACAAAAAGGATAAAGAAATGCTCAAGTCAAGCAATTTTCTTCCACCAAACAAACCCCGACTCTAACTTCCCTATTTAATCTTCAAACCAAATCTGGGACCAAAACAGAGAAGAATAAAATATGAGATTCATCGCCTTACGGCTAAAACTTGGTTGTCAGTATTGTAATTTTTAACCTATGGTTTGTAACAAGACGGATAAAGCAAAAACTCTCTCAAAAAAAAACCCACTAATTTTGCACCTGCAAGTTGCTTTCTTTTAAAACTGAAAATAAAACAAAACACTATTACTCTTTCAGCATCACAGCCTCTAAAAACCCACAAACTTTCCACCTTCAAATTCTTTGTATTGATATATATATACCTTTAAAGAGAGAAATCCTAAGCAGGCCTATAGAGAAACTAGATTATCTAGTTTCTTAATGCATGTCTCACAGCTTCAAGAAGTTTGAGCGAGAGAGACGCTAGCAACTTGGCCTTAGAACTGAAGCAGCTTTAAAGCGCGCCGAAAACTTCTAGTGTGGCCTTAGAACTGAATACTGAAAATAAATTTGGAGGAAAAGAAAAATCAAAATTTAACAAAAAAAAAATTAAAAGGTTTAGAATAGAACGCAGGAGTATGCAGCTAATTTTTTGTAAGCATCACTGGGCTAAATTACTTAAATTTCATGAACCTGAAAGTTTTTCAGATAAAAGTTTTGAAACTTGAGAAATTCCACCAGAATACCATAAACTTCGGCTTTTATCCATTATAATATCCTGAACTTTGTTTTCGTTCATAAGCTGTTAACAATTGTTTTACTTTTTGTTGTGTATAGGATAATCACAGAGCACAAACAATAGATAAAGAGAAGAAGAAACAAATCACAGGCAAGATAGAAATATGAGAACTTACACAAAAACAATAGGCGAATGCGAAACTTTATTAATAATCCAAATACGAAGAAGTACAAATCGATGTAGAAAACATAAATCCCTCTCAAACCCTAGATCTCTCACAAACACCAATGAGTTCTCACAAATTAACAAAAGGCATCTCTAATCTTGAGTTGCTACAAATTATCATATAAATAGAATACAAAAGATATTCTGAAAAAACTAATTTCCTAAGGAAAATTGCGTCCGGCCCGACGGTAGACATCAGCCCACAAATGGACAGACATCGGTCAAGGTATTCACCTAAACTCCAACTCTCTGCCCAGAACTACAGACATCTTCCTACAGATGGACAGACATCTGCCAAGGGATTCACCGTAACTCCATAACGACAGAGCATGGCAGAGATCTGGTAAAGATGTTTAAACTCGAATTTTCGTTTTGTGATAATGCCAGATCTTAAGGAAATCTTCAGGGATGAATGTGAGGCACACATAACAAATATCCACCTTGTCTCGCATTCCACAAACTCCATCAAAATAATAATAGCTCCACCTTCACCACAAAACCTCTCAAGGGCTCAATGAGTGCTACGCACTCCAATTAAGTTTAAGCAATACTTAAACTAACAACTGAAAGAGACTTCGTCAACATGTCGGACGGATTATCCGTTGTGCTAACCTTTTTCACTACAATCTCTTCTTTCTCAACGATCTCTTGCACAAACCAGTACCTCACGTCGATGTGCTTCGTCCTATCATGATGCACCTGATCTTTTGGCAAGTGAATAGCGCTTTGGTTATCACAGTAGACTATTACGTTATCTTTTAGAATACCAAGTTCCGAACCAGATTGCCTCCTTAACGGCCGCAACGGCCATATACTCCGCCTCCGTTGTAGACAACGCTACCGTAGGCTACAAAGAAACACGCCAACTAATAATACATCCTCCTAAAGAGAACACATAACCGGTGATCGATATGCGTCTGTCAAAATCACCCGCATCGTCAAAGTCGTTGAATTCCACCAAACTGTCGTTCCATCCAAACACCAACCCCACATCAGACGTATCTCGAAAGTATCATAATATCCATTTCACCGCCTGCCAATGACCCATACCAGGAAAAGCCATATAACGACTAACACTAACAGCGTGTAAAATGTCGGGTCGTGTACAAACCATGGCATATATAACGCTACTCACCGCACTTCCCTATGGAACATTCGACATGTATCTAATCTCATCCTGTGTTTACGGTGATGAACGATCTGAAATTTTAAAATAAGCTGCCAACGGAGTACTTACAGATTTAGCGTCTACCATACCGAAACGTTCCAAAACTTTCTCAACATATCATTGTTAAGACAAGTATAGCATTCCACCTTTGCGATCGCGCCTGATCTCCATACCAAGTATTTCTTAGCTGCTCCTAAATTCTTATTCTCAAACTTACTTTTCAACTGTTCCTTCAAATTCATAATATCAATCATATATTTTGCTGCTATCAACATATCAACATAAACTAGCAAATATAAATAAAAAAAACATTAGCGAGCTTCTTCAAATAGACATAACTGTCGTCCATACTTCTTATAAACCTAACTTCTTTCATAAAAGGGTCGAACTTCTTATACCAACGTTTTGGTGATTGCTTCAAACCGTAGAGAAACTTCTCTAATAAGCAAACAAGCAAACGTAGTCTTCTTTTTCTTCAACTTCAAAACTTTCGGACTGTTGCATGTAAATTTTCTCCACCAAATCACCGTGCAAGAACGCGGTCTTCACATGGAGCTGTTCAAGCTCCAAATCTTGCATAGCTACCAAACCGAGCAAGACACGAATAGAAGCGTGCTTAACAACCGGAGAAAATACATCAGTGAAGTCAACTTCCCGCACATGCAAATAGCCTTTAGCTACCAACCGCACCTTGCACCTCGTATCAACTGCTCCTTGGTCATCTTCTTTCTTCTTGAAAACTCAATTGCAGCCAACAATCTTCTTTTCTCCTTCGGGCTTCACGAGCTCCCAAATTTGGTTCTTATGAAGAGACTCGATCTCTTCATTCATACCGACTAGTCAACGAGCTGCTTCATCGGATAAAATAGCTTCTTTATAGTTTGTCGGCTCGCTACTATCAACCGTCTCTGCAACAGACAGCGTATATACCACTAGGTCATCGTAGCCATACCTATGTGGCGGTCTAATATCTCTTCTCTGTCGGTCATGAGAGAGCAAATACTTCTCGTCTTGGGACTGCTCCTCTTGAGCTTCTTCAGAGGATGGAGAATGAGAGATCTCCTACGAACCCGAGCTATCACCGAACTCAATATCAATTCTCGACTCATCCTTCTTCGAATCGTCTTCAACTAGAGATTTCTTGTTGTTCAGTCTCAACATAGCATATTCATCAAACGTCGCATCTATGCTAATCATAAATTTAGGTGACTTTGGATCCGAACACCACAATATGTAATCTTTAACGCCGGTAGCATAACCGAGAAATATACATTTCTTCACTCGAGTATCCAACTTGCTTTTACGGCAATGTGCATAAGCGGGGCAACCAAACATTTTAAGTATTGAATAATCGACGTGCTTTCCCGACCATATCCGCTCCGGTGTCTTACAACCTAGCGATGTATGAGGTGACCGATTTACAATATAACATGCCGTATTTACCGCTTATACCCAAAACTCCTTTCCGAGCCCTGAGTTAGACAACATGTGCCGCGTTTTCTCCAAAAGAGTCTGGTTCATTCGCTCCGCAACTCCATTCTGTTGTGTTGTATAGACAACGGTATGATATCGAACTTCCCTTCGTTTTTTTAGAAATTATTGAAATCTCCACCGCAAAACTCTAACCCGTTGTCTGCTCTCAGTCTCTTGATCTGCTTTCCTGTCTGCTTCTCAAGTATCATCTTCCATTACTTGAACGTAGTAAAAACATCGCTTTTATGCTTCAAGAAGTAGACCCAAACCTTTCTTGAAAAATCATCAATGAAGGTAACCAGATACTTGGCACCGTTTTCTTTAGAAGCAACCGGAGAGGGTCCCCAAAGATCTGAATGGATATAATCGAGAGTACCTTTCATGTTATGCACCGCCGAACTGAAGCTTACACGCTTTTGCTTTCCAAAGACGCAATGTTCATAAAACTCCAGTTTCGTCGTACTCTTCTCACCAAATAGACCCTACTTCGACAACTTGGACAATCCTCTTACTCATATGCTCGACCTCATGTGCCATAATCTGGTAGTTTCCGAATCAGTTATAGATTTGGATGATGAAATTGCCGCCAATCTGGAAGTCGTCGAACCCTGCAATGAATACAAACATCCTTTTTTCAAACCTTTCATCACAACTAGAGCACTTTTGGTTATCTTCAAAACTCCACCTTAAAAGGAAAATTTGTAACTTTTGTCGTTGAGTGCATCCAAAGAGACGAGATTCTTTTTCAAGTCGGGTACATGCCTGACTTCTCCCGGTCCTAACAACACCATAGAACATCTTGATTAGGATTGTCCCTTTGCCAATAGCTCAGCATGAGCTATTGTTGCCCATAAAAACCATTCCACCATCAACGGACTCGTACGTGGTGAATAAATCCTTATTGGGACACATGTGGTAAGGACAACCCGAATACATGATTCACTCGTTCTTAAATCGCTGTATATTATCGAGGACCATAAGAAGATCTCCTTCACCTTCCGCTAAACTCGCTTCAGCCGAAAACTCCTTGGATTTCTCTTCCTGATTATGCTTGTTCTGCAACTTAAAGCAATCGGCCTTGAAGTGCCTCTTCTTATTACAATAATTACAGCTCATATTTTTAGCCTTGGATTTTGACCGCGTCTTCCTATTTACTTCCACATCTCTCTTCTTCGCTCGCCCTCTAACAAATAAACCAGACGATAAATCATCCGCTTCGGTAGAAGTCAAACTCCTTATTTATCTTCTCTTTGTTCATCAAATTCTTCTTGACATCCTTGATTGAGATCGTATCTCGTCCATAAATCATGGTGTCACAGAAATGTTTATATGAGGATGGCAACGAACATAATAAGAGAGCCTGATTTTCATCAATCTTAATGTCGATCTTACCCAGATCTGTAATGATCATATTAAACTCACCAAATTTTATTGGAGAGCCTTCTAACATGTGAAGTGTGTAGAGACGCTGCTTCAACAGGAGTCGATTCCTGAGAGATTTTCTTAAATATAACTCTTCCAATTTATTCCATAAATCAGCCGCCGTCTTCTCCACCAAAACTTTTTGTAGTACTTCGTTCGTCAGACATAAGTGGATAGCCGTAAGAGCCTTCTCATCCATCACATCCCAAGCGTCTTCCGTCATAGTGGATGGCTTCTCTCATTCTCAAGAATCGCCTTCTTCAAATTGTTTTGAGTCAAAACAGCAACCATATGGACTTGGCACAAACAGAAACTCATATTCCCATCGAACTTCTCGATATCGAACTTCATGATTGTCGGAGACATGATATGGGATCAAAATACCTTGAGTATTAACGAACCCTAAACTTAAAAATCACGGTATAAGAAAGTGGAGAAGAGGACGTAGTTGTCGTTACCCACCGTTAACCTAGATCGCAAAATCGAAGACCTGATGGTTCACTCCAAAAGATCCCAAACAACGCAGTACTTGCTCTAATACCAGTTTGTTACGTATAAGACAATCACCATGCACAAACAATAGATAAAGAGAAGAAGAAACAAATCACATGCAAGATAGAAATATGAGAACTTAAACAAAAAATAATAGGCGAAGGCGAAACTTTATTAATAATCCAAATACGGAGGAGTACAAATCGATGGAGAAAACACAAATCACTCCCAAAGCCTAGATCTCTCACAAACACCAATGGGTTTTCACAAATTAACAAAACGCATCTCTAATCTAGGGTTGCTACAAACTATCATATAAATATGATACAAAAGATATTCTCAAAAAACTAATTTTCTAACTAAGGAAAATTGCATCCGGGGCCTGACAACAGACGTCTGCCCACATATGAGCAGACGTCTGCCAGGGTATTATTCACCGAAACTCCAACTCTTTGCCAAGAACTACAGACGTCTTCCTCTGTCAAGGAATTCATGATAGAGACGTTTGTCGTCTGATACGAGAGATAAACTCGGATCTTCATTTCGTGATAACGCCGGATCTTAGGGAAATCTTCAGGATGAATGTGAGGCACACAGAACACTTTTACTAAAAAATCTTTTGCAAGAAAATGACTGAATCCATGACCGAGTTCTGTATAACTAGTAAGGGTTTGGATTCATTCGTTTTTTTTCGTTTTGAAAATAAATATTAAAAAAATGAGGTAAAAGTAAAATGATCATGGTATTTAAACAAAAAAAGGTTCATGGTATTTGTGTAATGTATGAACTATGAAGTTTAAGGTATTTATGCACAAACGCTTATTGCTGATAGTATTTTATTAGAATTTCTTTAATGTCTCTACTATAATGATTATAATGTAAATTCAGTTGACAATTTGCAGTCTGAATAAAGAATTTCTAATGATGGTCTTATGGGAGTGATAAATTTGATCACTCCATTTCAAAATAATAATCTTTGACCTTTTGGCATAGATGTCCTTTAAAAAATTTATGAAAAAAATCATCTTTGTATGTTAAAATCGAATTGTGATTTATTTCTTGCATGGTCACTGTATATGGGCCAAAAAGACTTGGTACCTTATTTATGAATCCAGCGATCTCTTCAGCAGTGAGAGCTGCTTCCACTGCATCTTCCTTCCATCCAAGAGATACCAGAAATGCTTTATCTCGCTCGGACAGGTGGCACTGTTCACTTTCTCCATCATCATCTTCAAATGATTGTGACACAAAACTCTCCTGTAACTCCTTTTCCACTTCAATAGAGACATTGGCACCATCACCATTGCTGTTCTTTTCTTGATCAAGTACAGAACCATCAGCATTGGCCGTGCTGTTTTCCTCCAATGGCAATGACTTCTCCATAGTTGACTTCTTCCTTATTGAATTAAAGAAATCCTGCCGACCTCGAGAAACGAGTCTCTTATCACCGAAAGAGACCGGGCTTGGCTTGGACGCCTTGTTGAGGTTTGGATTGATGGAGCTCTTCGGACTACTAACATCTTGGCTACCGACATCTTTGGCTACAGTAGGAGAGATGATGATAGTTTTCTCTCGAGTGAGGATTTGGAAATTCCCAATTTGTGATGATGATGATGCTTTGGGAGCTTCAGATCTACTACTAGCAGGCTGTAAGCTTTTGGATGAAACACCAACATCTTCACCCCTTGGTGTTCCTCTTATTTTTGGTCTCTCCAAAGAGTTGAGACCCTGAAAGTAAACAAAATACCCACTTATTAAAAGAAAATTCCGGCCACAAATACAGATATCTTGATCATAACCAGGTGGACCAATGCTTAACATTAAGAAGAAAATAATGAAATAAATATCTGATTAGAGTAGCAAGTATTTGATACCAACAGAAGCAAAAGCTTATGAATTCAGTGTCAATATATCCAAAGAACAAGAAAATGCAAAATTTAACACAAGGTTATGGAACATAGTATGCACCACCATGCAGATGAGGTTGAGTAGTGCATGCCGCATATATTGTATATGCGCTACATGTGTGGCTGCATATGTGGTATGGCTATTTGAAGAAGGAAAAAAACAAAGAAGTTGATGAAAACTCAAGAGAATATTGAAAATGGGGGGAAAATTATAGTTCATAGCAATAAACTTGAGATGCATTTAAGAAACGTACCATTTTGAGAAGAGAAGAAAAACCTTAGAAGAGGAAAAATGAAAAAAAAGGAGAGAGAAAAGAAGTAATAAAAAAGGGTTCATCGAAGTTTTAACTGGTTAGGTAGTAGGTCAAATATAATACTTGTTAGACCCACACAAAATTTCAACCCCAGCTGCATAAAGCAATGCCCACATTGTTGTTTTTTAGCATCGAAAATGAGCTTGGCCATGCGGTTCAATTTTATCCGCCAGGAGGACACACGGTGCATATGCACTGCATAAAACATATTTTACAACAGTGATTACCATATATGGTACTTACATTCATCTCCAGGGCAGACAACCCAAAGAGACATACTCTGTCATATAAAACTTGGATTATATTTCACAGTTGTATACACATCTGATATGTGTGTGCACATCTATGGAGAAAACAAAAGGACCACCGAGACAGGTCAATTGGTGGTTATTATATATCATACTAATATATAAAAGCATATCTGAAGTTGCTAAGAACACATTATAATAATTGACATATGTAGTTGTACAGATACTAGAGAGTTTCTGGTTACATCAGGAAAAGGAGATTTTCATTGATGAATGTACTCAAAGCCTCTCATTAAAAAGTATTGTGATGCATGTCACCAGAAAAGACTTATAGGACAAGGATAAACCACTGGCAGAAGAAAAAAACTTAACAAATAAGGGAATTATAAAGGCAATGACGTAGGAAAGTAATTAGAGTAACAATGGAAGCAAGGACTAGGCCTGTCCATTCCACATGAGACTTAATACAACAAACATCATGGCATTGAATATACATTAAATAAGAATGGATCGTTAAATGAAGATGTACCAAATAGGATTGAGGCAGGCAAATTAAGAAGAGTTGAGCTTCTGGTGTATGATGTGATAGATTACATGCATTATCAGCCTAATGTAAAATGTTACACAATGACAAATATTATCAAGGTCGGGTGCTAAGAACAGTTAGAAAGGGAGGTAAAGGTATATGATTACATAAATGACTCTTTTGGGTAGGATATGGCCTTTGATGACAACTGATATTACCCCTGCTAAGAGAGAGAAGTTCAAGAAGAAATAGAAGATGAATGCCCCTGATAAGAGAGAAGTTTTAGAAAAATTAAGAAAAGAAGAAGAATTAGAAAAACTTAGAATTAGAAGAAGAAGAATTAATACCTTAATTAGGTGAAATTTCATGGATACTACAATAAACGGTGCCTATAATTAGTAAGCTACAGCTAAAACAAATTTTCTTCAATGCATTTACACTTCCCGTAACATTAATTATTACTTAAATCATTGTATCAATTAGGCTAGTGAGGTTGCTAAATTAGTCTAGAGATCAAAACAATCAGCAATTTGGTACTAGTTAGAAGTCTTAATTTCGTAATATGGAGTCAAACTACATATATAATTTACATAAAGATTTTAAACAGACTAATACCAAGTAGTAAAGAATATAAAACTAATGGGTACTGTTAACAAGAACAGAGAACATGTAGTAGGATAGGGCTAGCTTGACTTTGACCTCAATGCTAGTTGCTACATGACACTACGGACGATCCTGAATGTTTGATTAGTTCTTTAAACTAGGAACTATGATTTTAATAAATGAAGGTATGATTCTTTGGTCTAGAGTGACCACTAAGCTACTTCATATAATTCGATCTCATGGGCTCTCTATCTTCAACCTTTACTTCTCTTTCTATTTAAAGATATTATAGACAATGCCTTCGCCTCAAAAAGTTCATTCCTCCCATTTTAACTCCCCAGCTTTTGTTTAAAATAAATAAATAAATAAACACTTTTATCCTTAAAATAGGTGAACAAGATCTTAAGACTGAATATGGCTGCTGATATTGGGATCCAAATAATAGATCCAAGCAAATTACGGATCATGTGTAACTTGACAGTATCCATCCCATCAATACCAAACAAACAATTGATTCAGACGCCATATCTTGTAGAAATCAAAACATTGTAAACATTTTCAATATTACCTAGTTTAACTGTGGTAAGAAGATAGAAATGATCTTGTTAAATCATAAATCTTGACTAAAGCATATGTTGGGATAAAACCGGAAGAAGAAACACACAGAAACTATGCAAAGGCCAACCACGCAATACGCAATAACAACGAAAGATAAATAAACGAGAACAAAAAATAATCAAACCACAGAGACAAGGGATTTGTTAACGAGGTTCACCTATCGTATGGCTAGTCTTCGGCAGAGCGGAATCTGCAAACGTCTATTAGAACTTTGAATCAAGTATTACACCAAGTAACTCTAGGAGATTTCTCCCATATCTCTCTAGATCTTGGCCGTCACTCTCTCTCTATACAATAGTCTCTCAAATTGGCAGTACATTAATCATATGAGAGATCCTTATATATAGGCAAATCTTAATTCTATACAAAATAGGATTTAAACGGTGTTTGGAAAGAATAAATCCGGTTCGCACAACCCGTGTCTGTTCCGATGAGCCAGCTCAACATCGCTTTGAGTCGTCTCAACATGCGCCTGGAAAATCAATTTCTCCACTGTTGCTATGAGCCGGCTCAACATCAATTTGAGCCGACTCAACCTGTGCATGGAGATCTGTTGCTATGAGCCGGCTCAATATCAATTTGAACAGTCTCAACATGTGCCAGGAGAATCAGTTTCTTCATTGTTGCTATGAGCCGGCTCAACATTCCTTTGAACCGGCTCAAGGAAAAAACTTCACAATATCAACATTCTCCACTTGGAGATTCTTCCATTTTGACTTCCAAAACTAGTAGACTTCACACAATTTCGCTATCTTCTCTCTTCTCATCAAATCTTCATGGAGAGGTTTACCAACCTGCACTAGAGATCCATCTTGTCTCTGTCTACGATCTTGGCGAACATGCCCACAAGATTCTTTTCTCCTTCGCTCTTTTGCAGTGTCAACTTACCATCTTCCAACGCTATGTGTATATAATGGTACCGCACCTTGATGTGCTTCGTTCGAGAGTGATATGCCGTGTTCTTGACCAAGTGTATTGCACTTTGACTATCGCTCCACAAGGTGTTGAAATCATATTTCTTGCCCAACACTTCGAGTAACCCTTGCAACCATATCATCTTCTTACTGGCATCCGTGATGGCCACATATTCGGCCTCCAACGTTACCAATGCCACAATTTTCTGCAACTGAGAGACCCAACTAACCAATGTTCCCCCAACTGTGAATACGTATCCCGTTGTGCTCTTCCCATTATCTCGATCATCCGAGTAGTCCGCATCACGTATCCTTTCACCTTGAGAGTATCTCCCTCGAAGCATAAACAATGGCTGGATGTTTTTCTAAGATATCTCAACATCCACTTCACTGCATTCCAATGCTCCTTCTCTGGATTTTGCATGTACATGCTCACAACTCCCATTGCATGTGCAATACCTGGTTTCGTACTCATCATTGCATACATTAAACTCCCCACCGCAGATGCATAAGGCACTCTTGCAATCTATCTTTATGCTCTTGAGTTGTTGGGACACAACTCCTTAATGAGTTTAAAGTGTTTCACTAAAGGCGTACTCACCGGTTTTGACTTGTCCATATTAAACCGCTTCAAAACTTTTTCCATGTAGTTCTTTTGCGATAACCACAACTTTCACTGCTTTCTATCTCTTATGATTTTCATGCCCATAATTTCCTTGGCTGCTCTCAAATCCTTCATGGAGAATTTTTCAGACATCGTCTTCTTCGGACTTTGAATTTTCTCGAAATTCGGATCCTCTACCAATATGTCATCCACATAAAGTGACAAAATAATATAGTCGTCATCCTTGAAAGTCTAAACATAAACGCGGTGATATGAATCACAGCGCACAAATCATGTCTCTAACATGAACTGATCGAATTTGAGATACCACTGTCTTAGAGCTTGCTTGAGGCCATACAAGCACTTTCGCAGTCTACACACAATATTTTCTTTCCCCTTCACTTCGTATCCCGGTGGCTGTATCATATAGATCTCCTCCTCTAAATTTCCATAAAGAAATGTTGTTTTCACATCCAGCTGTTCTAGGTGCAAATTCTCCACCGCCACAATATGAGAATCATACGAATTGAAGTCATTTTCACCACTAAGGAAAATATCTCTTGATGGTCTATCCCATGTTGTTGTGCATATCCTTTAATCACCAAGCGAGCCTTGTACCGCTTCATGCCATCAGCCTCATCCTTTATCTTGTACACACCTATTTAGCAAAATCTTTCGACCCTTGAATAGCTTCACTAGATTCCACATACGGTTCTTCGTCAAAGAATCCATCTCCTTTTTTATAGCTTACTCTCACTGCTTGCTAGCACCATCTTGCGTCATCTCTGCAAAGAATTCGGGCTCTTCCGAATCTGCGTACAAAATGAAGTCGGTAACAAGTCTTTCAAGTAGCCTCTTTTCTTGTGTAGATCTCCTCAGAACTGGTACACCTAGTTACTGAACTTAGTCTTCAATCTGTTCTTGAACCTGATTCTGCACTGCAGTGCTCGTCTCCTCTAAATTATGATCTCCACTTATAAGTACTTGATTGCTCTCTTGAGTTCCATTAACTCGACGAACTCAGATACTGCACCATCCTTGGCTTACTTCGCTTTCTTATACTAGTGTTGCTCATCAAAGACGACGTTTCGGTTTCGTATTTTCTTACTTGTGTAATCCCACGGTCGATATCCGAACTCATCTTCACCATACCCGATGAAAGCACACTTCCAAACTTGGAGTCAAGCTTACTCATTTCTGCCTTATCAATCAAAAAATATGCAATGCAACCAAATATTTTGAGGTGCGAGTAATTAACCGGTTTACCTGACCAAATTTTTTCCGGAATAACTCTATCGAGCGCACTTGACGGGCTTCTGTTGAGCAAATACACAACAGCATCGACAGCTGTTGCCCATAGAAGTTTTAGCACATCCGCATCCAAGGTCAAGCTCCGTACCTGCTCTAGGATTATCATGTTCATCCTTTCAGCGATGCCTTTCTGTTACGATGTCCCCGGTACCGTTTTCAACCAACAAATACTCTTCTGCAAGCAAAACATCTCGAACTCTTGTGTGCAATATTCCCTGCCATTGTCGAGCTTCAGACACTTAACCTTCATCCCCATCTGATTTTTCACCTGCGCAATCCAGTGTTTAAAGAGACCAAACACATCGGACTTCTTCATCGTATAAATCCAGGTCTTCATGCTTGCATCATCTATGAAAGTTACGAAGTACTGATTTCCTCCATAAGACTTCATCGAGACCGGACCCCATACGTCCATATGAACCATCTTTAGCTTCTTGATCTTCTTAGCTACATCTCCAATCTGAAATCTGAGTGCGCTTTACTTCCCACAAACGCAACTCTCACAAAATCTTAACTCCGTCTTTTTCAGCCCCGAAAGAAGCCCCTCCTGAAGAATCTTTATATTCTTGCTGAGATGCCCCAATCTTTTATGCCACAACGAAGTCTCCAAATCTGTATCCGAACATGTCGCCAATGCAACCGAACCTCCACTGCTCCCATTGAATGAGTACAATGAACCACTGAACTTGGTTCTTGCGACCATCAACAATCCTCTGAAAATCTTCCACTGAGAATTCCCAAACACCATCATGTAACCTTCGTTGTCTAACTGACTTGTAGAAATTAAGCTTTTCTTCAGATTTGGAATATGCCTTGCGTTCTTCAGCTTGATCTGACCCCTTCACGACGGTTGCAAAATAATCATCTTTTTTCCGACGATCTTGTACAGCTGACCGTTTCCCACCGTCACATGTCCAAGATCCCCTTGAACATACTCGCTAAACTGATGCCGGCCAAAAGTGCAATGAAAGGATGCCCCCGAATCTAGAAATCAGGTATCTGCATTTGTGCTCTCACTCGCCGATAGACAAAACCCATGTTCTCCTTGTTCATATATAGATATCACATTGCCTTCCTTTTCATCTGACTTCGCATCTGAGTCTTTCTTCAAGAGTCTACGTTCGCTTTTTCTGTGCGGTCGTCTTGGATCTTCCCTTTCGATTTTCCTCGGCTCTTAGACTAGCCCTTCTTCCCTTCTCCCTTTCCATCGTCCTGCCGCGATTCTCCACTGAAAGTGCAGAAGTTTCCGAACTCCCGCCCACAGCTTTTCTCCTCATCTCATCGTTTAATTTGCAACTCACCGCATCATTAAACATGAGAGTCCATGAGATCGAGTTGCTTACCGCCATAACCAAGTTTTTCCAACTCTCCGGCAACGAACATAGGAATAAAAGGCTGGAATCTCATCTTCAAACACAATTGAAACCGATTCGAATTGGCTCGTCACGCTGTTGAATTCGTTCAGGTACTCTATCACCGAACCGTTCTCTGACATCATGTTGAAAAGCTTCTTCATCAGAAATATCTTGTTTGATGTCAAAGCTTCTCATACAACTTTGTTAATGTCATCATTAGACTCATGGTTGTCTTCTCCTTTAAGATGTTAAAAACCACTTGCGGAGTCAACGATAGCCAAATTGTTTCCAGGTTTTCCTATCCAATAGATTCCATGCCTCATCGGACTTTTCGTCCAACGGAAGATACAAATCCTTTTGGTATAGGTAGTTCTCCATCTGCATGCGCCACCAACCATAATTATGACAATTGAATTTCTCGATTCTTATCTTATCCTTTGCCATCTTTCGTCTACCGTCAGTGCAAACTCAACTTCTCCTTTGGATCTAAACCAACACCTTCAAAACTACAATCTAAGAAGATAGGGAAGTGAACACAAGTGTCGTTACCCACTGTTAACCTAGATCGTAGAATCGAAAGACCTTTTGGTTCCCTAACCACGCTCTGATACCATTTGTTATGGTATCAAGTGTCAAGCCCTAGGTTTTGATGCCAGTTGTTGTGGATAAAAAACGGAGAAAGTAGTACACGGAACAATGCTATGACCAATCACGCAATACCAAGCGAAAGCCGAAACAAACAATAAAACGAGAGAACAAGAGAATCACGAACCAGAAAGACATGGGAATTGTTAACGAGCTTCATCCACCGTATGGTTAGTCTCCGGCTGAGCGGAATCTGCAAATGTCTACTAGAAATTTGAATCTAGTATTACACCAAGCAACCCTAGAAGATTTCTCTCAAATCTCTCAAGATCTTAGTCATCACTCTATATACAAAAGTCTCTCAAATTGGCAGTACATTAATCATATGAGAAATCCTTATAAATAGGCAAACCCTAAATCTATACAAAATAGGATTTAAACAGTGTTTGGAAAGAATAGATCCAGTTCGCAAAACCCGCGTCTGTTCCAATGAGCCGGCTCAACATCGCTTTGAGCCGTCTTAACATGCGCCTGAAGAATCGATTTGTCCTCTGTTGCTATGAGCCGGCTCAACATCGATTTGAGTCGCCTCAACATGTGCCAGGAGAATCAATTTCTTCGTTGTTGCTATGCGTCGGCTCAACATTCCTTTGAGCCATCTCAAGAAAGAAACTCCACAATATCAACAGCATATTCACAAGCTTGGTAGACCTATGGGCTTGAAGATCTATAGACAACCATGTCTTTGTTCTTACTGGTTATAGAAGTAAACCAAAGATGAAATCAAGTCCTACAGAAGTAGAAGATATTCCAGAAGGCGAGAATATATTTCTTATATTTGAAATTAGTATATACATTTTTTATTGAGGTTCATAGAAAACGATGAGAGTAACAGTGATGAAGACTTCATAACCGACACACATTGATACAGTCGTACACAAGTATTTGGATCGGTACCCTTGTGGTTCAATGAGGATACGTTTTAGAGTGGTGATGGTGTGGAGAATCCACATATCACGTGTGGCTAGGTGTGTGCATGCACGTGTTCGAGCATAAGAAAAATTCAGATTAAAGCAATCATGAAACATATATTACAAAAGTTAAAAACAAATATCTAATATGAACCAGATATCATTTGTAGCATCCAAAATCCGAAACTTCTTCTCCATCATTCATCACGATATCGGTATCAAGATAACATATCTGTCAGATAATTTTCCTGATACATTAGGTGTATATATTTCTATACTGTTACAATATGCAATAATCAGCTTAATAGCTTCTCATATATAATATCCTATCCAAATATACGAAATTCAAACAAGTCAATATTTTAATTCACTGACAGTGTAAATGATGTACTAATAGAAGTATGTGAATCTAATTGATACATCATGCCTATGCAGCAATTACCATGTTAATGACTACTAAATTGTATTTGTCATAAGACATGCACTTAACATTATATAATATACTATGAGAACAAAAAATTTAATTAGCGGTTGATTCAAGAAAATGTTTCACATTCCAGCTTTGTAAAAAACTTGGGTTAATCTACCATGTAGGCATGTAATATACTTATTTGCATCAAATCACCCTTAAAAAAACATTTACAAGATCAATTTATCCAATCTACAGTATATTTTGTTTCCCATCCATGCATTGCAGAAGATCGGTGACGAGTATTATGCACTGGTGCATGATAATAGTTAATCAACCATGCTGAATTGGCTGGTCAATAGTTTACAGTGAAAGAAAAATGTGTAATTACATCCGTATTTTACTAAAGAAGAGAAAAAAATTAACAAATGAATAAAATAATTCAACTCATATTCATAAAAAATTAAGGTTGGCTAAAACTAAAGTTAATGTTTTAAATGCTATTTTACAAAAGTACAATCATCTCCACATTGAGGTTTTAGAAAAAGTAAATCTACGAGAATTTTTAAGAACGACAGATTTCCTAAGCAAATACAAATGGGCCAGATCGGACCAAGAAACTAGACATGGCACCAAGCTCAAGAAAGATATTGTAAGAATAGTTGCACTAGAAGCGAAAAGGTAATTTAATTAATTTATAACAGGAGTTTGCATGTGTAAGTAACCAAGTATGATGCAATCATTATGAATCTAGGAAACGTAAATGCAACTCCTGAAAATAGATATGATAACAGACTTTATAATATCAACGCTATATTTTTTTAATTTGATCCATACATTAAACAATTTTTTATTTTTTTGGCAACTTTTAAGTTTTGTTGCAACCAAGGTAACATGGTATGCCATATTTGTGACCTTCTCCATTCCTAGTAGAGCATCATACATAAAATAAATTTGCATCGAACATGGTTGTTGATGTTAAGGACGAAAATAGAGCCAGCAAAATACCTCTCATGCTGCTCCATATTCAAATTTGATATTTTGCGGTTATTGGTACCACTATCCGATCCAATGTAGGAAAGCTATAGATAAAATATTGAATAAAAATATGTACTCGACTTTGGATTGAGCACGTCAAAAAAAATTATCTATTTTGACGGATTAAATTTGAATAAACCCAATATATAATATACTATAAAAATACACAATATGTTGATTTATCCTATCATGTATCAACTATGACTCTTGTCTTTTGCTATTATTTATATTCCCTATCACTTAAAACCATGCTAATATTATTTCTTGTCAACTGGATAAATCAGCTTATCAATTAAAGCAAATTTGGCAGCTGTGGAAAAGTATTAGTTGGTTTCGGAAAGAACTAGCAATTTTGGATTAAAGTAATAAATTATTATCTACTTTTAGATTGGTTTTATTATCTTTCTACGAATTAGTATTTAACATATTGTCATTACATAATATGTATATATCTTATGTGTCATCATTTTCTTAATAAATGTAATCAATCTATACTGTACTTCATTTATTTTTAGGTATCACATATTAAATTCTATTTGTTTAATATTCAATTTTGATTTTGGAGGCAATGGTTTTCCCATATCGTTTCCTACATGCATCCAATTTTTCCAAGGCGAATAAAAATTATTAATTTTCGATCACTATCCATATTGTATTCATATTCACATCTGTCAACATCTCCAGATATGGATATTGTAACTCCCGTAGCCTTTTAGTATCTGGTCCATTTACATCCCCAATCGGAGTCCATAATTAAGGGGGGAAATCAATTAAAGTAAACAAAAAAATATAAGAAAACTTCGGCACATCCATGTTGGATAAACCTATGATGTGAAAAAACCATTCATATAAAGTTGAATGATAGGATTTACAACTGCAATTTAAGGCCCTTATAATAATGAGCGTTTAGGTATTTATTATAAACATTTTGGAGTTTATTATTGACAAGTTGGTGCTTTTTTACTGTCATAAAAGATTTGGTGATTGAATTTCACGTTCATATGTTTATACTAATTACTAAAGGCATTCACTTTTGGTGGAATATTTATATGCACTCATAATTATGTTATCATAGAACATTACCGCATTTTCCACGCTCATCGAACAACTAATGCCTAAGTATAAAGGAAAGTCAATATGCAATAGTACATATTGTTGTTCTATCATTGCACTTTTAACATAGCTTTTGTAATTTTTGTTTTGTTGGTTCCATGCCACGTGTCAATGTTCATGCTCCCCGGCTTAACTTCCAAATGAAAACGACTAGATGGAATTGGGTTGCTTGTGGCTTTTTATCTTATATTTTGCCTCAAAGAAAGATATAGCTTTCTCTAACGAATATCTCAATCACCTATTAGTGGATTTCATAGTCCACGGAGGTACAAAATTTGCACCATAATTTGTAACTTCGTAGGCTTGATGCAAACTAAGGTCTATTGATATGTTGAAGGGGATGACATAGGGTGGTGAATTAAACTTATATCTACATGATAGAATTTATATCTATGCATGTATAGGTTTGTTCAATCAATTGATTTGTGAACTCAATTATGTGCAAAATTTTGGCATCTAATAACAAGAGATGAATCACTCCAACAAAACACCACAAGCATCTAATCCTTGAATTTTGTACTTCCCATCTGATCAAGGATCGATGAGAAAGAATTTTACCATGACAATTGGTGACCAGTAATGTGGATAAAGAAATACACACACATATATATGTGGAAAGTGTTTATGAGGTAGCACCTTATTCTAAGAAATGAGATATAGTCTTAAAATTTGACTTTACACCTTGTTTTCCAATGATCGGTGTCGTTCAACTTGATCTCCATGAATTAGATCATATGTATACCAAATTTCATATGTTTTCGATAATCATTACTCTCACATCACGTGATTGCAAAATTTACGGTTTATCGACAACAGAACATTTGACAAAGCTCGATCAATGGACAAATGTTATCGAAATCGCATGAAACTTAGTGTACCCATGTTTTACATCATGGATAACAAGATAAATGGTGCCGATCATTTACAAAACGAATGAATAGTCAAATTTTAAAGTGACGCCTTATTTCTTTGAATAAGGTGTCATCTCATAAACACTAACCTCATATATAGAGAGAGAGAGAATAATGGAGGAAAGATGCCCTAAGAGGGTTTTTTCGTTAGGTAATGCAAAAAAAATCACCCTCCATTTTTTCAACGATCGGCATTCATCATCATCTTTATCATCTAAGATGTTGATACACCAAATTTCATGTGACTCCATCACTTTTTCACCGTTGATTTAGTGGGTGCAATTTTAACGGTTTACCGACAATAGAACTTTTTACGTTGCTAAATCGACGGTGAAATGGTGTTGGAATCACATGAAATTTGGTGTATCCACATCTAAAGATGATGATGGATACCGATCGTCGAATAAAACGGTGGAGAGTGTAGTATTTTGACGCCACCTAACGAAAAAGCCTCCTAGGGCCTCTTTCCTACATTATTCTCATATATATATGAGATTAATGGAGGAAAGAGGCCATAGGAGGGGATTTCCTCCTATGGTGTGGAAAAAATACAATCTCCGTCATTTTTTCCGACGATCGGCACCCATCATCATCATCGTTATCATCTAAGATGTGCGTACACCAAATTTCATGTGATTCCACAACTTTTTCACCGTTGATTTAGTGGGTTCAAAATTAACGGTTTACCGACAATAGAACTTTTTACATTGCTAAATCAACGGTGAAAAAGTTATAGAATCACATGAAATTTGGTTTGCCCACATCTTAGATGATAACGATGAAGATGATGGGGGCCGATCGTCGGGAAAAAATGGCGGAGGTTGTATTTTTTCCACGCCATAGGAGAAAATCCCCTCCTATGGCCTCTTTTCTCCATTATTCTATATATATATATATATATATATATATATAAGAGGATAGTGGAGGAAAGATGTCATAGGAGGGACGTCGAAAAAATACACCCTCCATAATTTTTTTCGACGATCGGCATCCATCATCATCATCTTTATCATCTAAGATGTGGATACACCAAATTTCATGTGGTTCTACTACTTTTCACCGTTGAGTTAGTGGATGCAAAATTAACGGTTTACCCACAATTGAACTTTTTGCATTGCTAATTCAACGTTGAAAAAGTGGTAAAACCGCATGAAATTTGGTGTACCCACGTCTTTGATGATAAAGATAAAGATGATGGGTGCCGATCATCGGACAAAATAGTGGAGGATGTATTTTTCGACGCCATAGGAGGAAATTCCCTTCTATGGCCTCTTTTCTTCGTTATTCTCTCTCTCTTTATATATATATATATAACAACAAGATGATATATATAGAAAATCAAATATAATAATATATTACTTACTCTAAATATGGAAGGAAATCCCCATTAATACAAAAATGAATAAATGTCTGTGCACTATCTGGATGTAAATTATCTCGATCATAAGACGGAAAGTGAAATAGAAAGGAAAGAAGCAAAAGACGAATGGAGATCCATTTCAAGGTTTGGTTTTAAGAAAAAAGATAAAAGAAAAGCATTGGAAAAATATATGTTTCAATGTTTGATCTTACCAAAAATAAGGTTGGGTGGGAAAGAAGTCGTGTGGGAGAAGATATGGAAAGGAAGGAGGTCGGGAAGAATTTGTTTTCACCAAGTGTTAGGGGAGAAAAGAGAGAAAATTAGATACCATATTTATTTTTAAAATTTCCTCACTTTTTTCTGTTTCTTTTTCCTTCTTATCAAACAATAGAATTTGGTTTTCCTTCAATCCTGCTTCCTTTACTTCGACATCCCTTCGAACCATAAGCTTATAGTTATTGCATGAACATAAGAACAAACTGTGTATTGTCCAAAGCTTGTTCATGACTAAACAACATACTATTGTAACTTTTATATCATGAGGCGATTACTAATATTTGATAATTTTGAATAATTTTATACGGGAAAGAATATATCTCTTGGCTTTACTTTTCATCTCCCCTAATAGAGCTTCATCCATCTACTTCATAAATTGAAACATACCAAATTATTTTATATGTTCCTCTTAACTTAAATTTAAGGCTTAATTCCAAAAAGACTATTAAATTCTCTGTCTCGGTTACGAGAAACTACCGAATTCTCTCAAAATTACGAAAAACTACCATGCTTGACAGTTTTGTGGTAGTTTCTTGCAATTATTGCTGACGTGGCACCTTATTTATGGTAGTTTTCGTAGTTTCCGAAAGTTTTGTGGTAGTTTCCGAAAGTTTTGTGGTAGTTTCATGATGTTTTTTAAAGTTTTGTGGTAGTTTCTTGTGTATTTAACAAGGATCTGGTAGTTTATTATAATTAGGCCAAAGTATTTGGTAAATTTTTGGAATTAAGCCTAAATTTAAAGTAACATTATCAAAAATTACTAGCTCATCTGTCCATATTATCCATAAGCTAATTTTTGTATCTCATTACGCCTGCCAATTTCCAAGGAGGACCAAGCACTTGATCCAATAAGTAAACTACAAAGTAAGTTTTTCTTTACCCAAAATGCTTATAGTTTAATAAGAATTTATGTTTTGGTGGTAGAGGATAAATGTTGTCATTTATAGGGAAACCTTAAGGGTTTCTACAAACCTAAGAGAACCAAAGGCTGAGAAGCCAAAGTAGAATTTCACATCAAATAGCAATGGCAATTTGCTGTTCAACCTATGGTTACATGTTTCACTAAGTCAAGTCTATTCTATTCAACCAAACCTTATTCCTTTGGTGCTTTGACATTTGTGCATTAAAGTGTGGAGTCTACATTGGCTCCACCTTTTTTTAAATACTATCTCGGTCTTAAAGTGATTTAGGGTTTCTCTAACTGTAATCATCAAAAAAGACACCACAGAGCATTAATGTAAGAAATCTCGCTTCCTAGCATAGTCTTCTCACGTTATCCATATAAAGGCATCCAGAATGCTGCATTCCACAAAGGAAACTTCTAATTGCTAGCAAAAACCAACCCCATGGTCATCCCTTTTCTCATTTTTTCAATCATGAATGTGTATATAATGCATCGGTTTATAACATACCCCTAGCACAGATTTGGCACCAACACTCATTTCTTGCATAACGTGCTGGGGACAGAGATCCAATAGCAATCCCTTGACCCATAGGACGATATGGATTATATTCATGTAAACAGCTTTTCAATTTTTTAGCTGCTCTATCTATCTAAGTATTCACCATATATAATTGGCGCTTACTCATAAATATGATTTTACTATTTTCACAATAAAAATTGAAACTTTCGGAGCTCAACTTGGTTTAAGGAGAAGAGTTTAACGGTAAACCCTCTTTTCCAAACATTGTTCTAGAGACATATGTATTCATTCCTAGCCACGTCGCATACATCTAATGGCCGTTGTACTCTTTATATCACCTTTCAGAACCACGTTCTCATTTAAGAACTTACATGTTTTCACTCCTAACCGCTTAACCAATATACTCCACTTGATCTCAAAGATGATGTTGGCAATTGCCATACAAGATAATCATAATATCTGACTCAGGCAATACAAAAGATTGTCACCTTGACCCCCATTCATCAAAATGGACCAAAAATTGCTAAACCCATCTGGCACGTTCCAATTTTCACTACTAGGTGTGATATAGAAGAAGAAATATTCTTCAAACTGATCTATCACTACAATTTGCCTTCCCGCATCCATTGATAACACAAATCTAGTAATATCTTTTAAATTCACTTTTAAATGTTCAATATGATTGACTTATGCATGTGCACTAATGCGAGCAGAAATCACTACAGGCACATGACTATGATCCAGGAGCGTAATATTACCAAGGAGTAGTACATTATCAACAAATTCCGAATATCGTCACCAAGCTCTCAGCCGTGTGTTGCATGGATAAAACTGGGCATCCTAGAACACTGAAAGTCATCGAGTACCTATGCACTTAGGTCATATCATTCGGTTTAACTATAAATAATTTGAGGATGCTATTCTTGAAAATAGAGTAATCCAAAATTCTCTATCTCAATAAACACCCACCATTCATCTATCGACTCCTATAATCAGATTCATTAGCATGTTGTTCAAGTTCAAGCAGTTCCTATTTTAATATGCAAACTCTCCAATCTCCAACTAATTTTATTTTCATTAAAATTCAGTCAACGGACCATGTAGAATCAAATATGCATATGTGCATCCATGTGTAAATTGCAGTGAAGGAAATAGGCGTATGCACTGTTTTTACATTCTTACAGAGGTTAAATGGAGACCCATGGACGTATCCATCCGGCCAAGAATCTCTTGTCTGAATACATCAATAGCATAAATATTTACAAAGATGAAGCGAACATGAAGATGACGTATGGAAGATAAAGAAAACTGAAGGAAAGTTTCTCAATGAGAACATGAACCAATATATTATTCTCGCAAAAATGTTCCCCACAAACTTCTTGATGGAAAATTATTTCCTATTTAGTGCTAAATACCCTTGTTTCTATTAATTGTATGTTTCTCTGATACCGATGTAGGTTAACTATACTATACAACACATAGTTGTGGATCCTATCACGACGAATCCGTCGTAATGAGATAAGAAAGCGGAAGCGTATAATATTAACCAACGACCTACACGACGTTGGGATCGCACATACCATAGCAGGGTCGAATCTCCTGATCGATTTGGTGCGCCTGATCTGATCATCTCTTCCTCGTCCTTCTGACAGTCGGCGAGAGGCAATCAAACGGTAAAGCGGAAAGCTCCCTAAATCACTGCAGCTACTAGATATTTGCAAAGGAAGGAGGAACGCTCTTGATATCAAATCCTAGCCTTATACACAACAAGCCAGACTGTAAGCATTGAACATTAAGCCCAACGAGAGAGTGAATAGGAGAGAAACGAAATGCATGAACTGGTTGAGCTTTGCCAAAGAAGCCAAAAGGAACTCACGATCGCTAATCAACCGTCTCATTCGGCGGAAGGAGGAAACTAGTAACCGCAGTGATTTAGATGGCTGATTACACCGATCGTGAGTTCTTTTTGGCCTCCGCAGCAAAGTTACTCCAATTCTTGTATTCTGTTTCTCTCCTCCTACTCACTCTCTCGTTGGGCCTAATGTTCAATGCTTACAGTCTACCTTGTTGCGTAGAAGGATAGGGTTTGATATCAAGAGTGTTCCTCCTCCCTTTGCAAATATCTAATAGCTACGATGATTTAAGGAGCTTTTCGCTTAACCGTGTGATTGCATCCCGCCGACCATCATGAGGACGATGAAGAGAAGATCAAATAAAGCACACCAAATCGATCAAGTGATGCCAACCCTGCTAAGGTATTAGTGTTTTAAAAAGCGGCTGCTTAAGCGTTTAAGCGGCCGAGCGGATTTCTCCGCTCCGCTTTATCCCGCTTTATCCCGCTGATATTGCATAACCTATTTTATTAATGTATACACCTCATAAGTGTTATAAAAGGTATATAACTATTGTTATTGAAGAATACAAAAATACCAATTAATACAACATTCCATCTTTTCTTTTTCTCTTTTTCCACGTTTCTATCTTTCGTGCTCGACTCGATAAATCACATGGTTGTCAAGCTGACTTTGAGACACTGCAAGATATGGGGTTCAAAACTCCAAAATTTTAGATTTATCAATTTCAAGAACGGGATCTAAATCGATTTCGAACAATTCTTGAGTTTTCTATTTTGATTTCGAGTAGTTTTTTGAATTTCGATCATGAAATTCCAATTCGATTTTAACTCCATCTGGTTTCAAGCTACAATCTTTTAGATACTTTTTTTTAATAATTTGGTATGTATTTTTACTGATTTGAGCCATGATGCTTAATGTTGGGTATCGAAAAGCTTATAAGCATTATATAAGCTAATAAATTCTAAGAAAATTTCAATTTTGCATTGAAATATCTGAGCATATTTTAGCAAATAATATACTGTCTAAGCAAATTTGTTAAATTTTGGGTTAAATTTAGGCATTTGCTAATACAAAAGTAACATAAAAATAGTTAGAATGTAATGAGAATCATTATTTATTGGCAAGAAAAGGAATATTGACGAAACACCATTGTTCTGATTTCTGAGCCGCCTGAGCGGCCGCTTAAGCGTTTTGGTTCCTTTTCCGCTCTGCTTTTCTTTTCCGCTTTAAAACACTGTAAGGTATATGCGATGCCAACGCCGTGTAGTCCGTTGGTTAATATTTTATGCTTCCGCTTTGTTATCTCATTGCGACGGATCCATTCGTCGCAATAGGATCCACGACTACGTGCCGTATAGTATAATTAGCCTACATTAAGGCCTTTAAGATTAAGAAAACAAACCAATTGAGATCAACATGCAAATGATTCTAAATAGGGAAAGATAACACAAAGGCCTTTAATAGAAACTGCAGCAATAAATGCAATAGGATAATATGGGAATATGGATTGCTGGGAATCGTTAAGTAATCAACGTTGGGATGATGGATCTAATGGTGTGTTTCCCCAACAGAACAACAAAAACTTTTGGTTTTGGATTGAACTTGAAAAACAAAATCCATGAGGTTAGGTTTAAATAAATAAAATAATCTTCGTACTCCCTATACATGATCTTGATAACTATTACGCTAAGCAGAAATCCATAATTAAACCAAATAATCAACAAATATCTTTAGGCTAGTTTCCCATTATAATCTAAACCAAATAATCAATGGATATCACATTTATTTCTAATAATTTTATCTTTCAAATCTATGGGTTACACCAAAAAAAGGCTAAATTGTACAAATGCCCCCATCAACTTTTACGATTTTTGCGATTGATACCATTAACTTTAATAACTAGACATAAATACCATGAACTATTTTTTTGACATAACTAGCATACGACTTTGTGCCTTAATGGACCATTATACCCCTAGAAATTTTAAGGGTTGACTGAGAACATAAGGGTAAAATGGGGAAAACAAGTCAAATATTGATGACGTGGCAGTTAAATATAACGTTTGCAGATGGAAGAAAAGTTGATGGTATTTAGTTGCAATCGGGGGTGATAGATCATGATACTTGTTTACAATTAAATTAGTTCATGGTATTAATCGAAAAAACATGAAAGTTGATGGATACATTTGTGTAATTTAGCCAAAAAAGAAGAAATAACATGTCCTAAGGAAAACATCCAGTCACTGTAAAGAAATATTGTGCTTTGTCTAAGAAATAGGTTGAGCAACATAATTAATATATATTCACAGCAGATTGATTAGTTATAGTTGGCCTGGCAAATGAAGCGAGTCAACGCCGACTCGCCTCGCCTCGCAACGAGGCGAATTTTACTCTCCTCGTTGCTGATGTAGGCGAGTTGACTCGCCTCCTGAAGCCGAGTTAAGCGAAGCGGGACGGTTCCCAAAAATCCCAATGTTGCCTCGTTCATGTTTGCCTTGTTTAACTCGAGTAGCCTTGCCTCGCCTCAAATCGCCTTGAAACCCACATCAAACGGTCGAAATTCACCTCGCCTCAAAATCTAAATCCAACGGTCGGATTCGATTGATTTTTGGCCGATTCACCTCGCCTCATAACGACTGAAAATTTTGAAATCCCTATAAATACAACCCAACACCCATTTTATCTCACACCGAATCTTTCTCTCAAATTTCAAAAAAACCATCTATCAAGTTTCAAGTTTTCAAGAATTGAAGATCAAGTTTAATTAACATGGCTCTGGCTTCGAGTTTTCGACGCTCTGATACTCTGCTCTATTGCTCTTCTGCTCAATTGCTCTACTAAAGCATTTTAGCTATTCTTGCTTTTATTGTATTAGCTCTCTTCTTACGGTTAAATTGGTATTGGTAATATTTAATACTTAACCTTTTTTAATTAGTTAAAAAAATTATATGGAGGGTTCATCTGATACACATCAGACTCAACTTCCTAATCTTGATTTAGAAATACATGCAGAAGAACCCACAGAGACATCTAGAGAAGCTAGAAAACGTGCACTTAGTAGTAATGTTTAGGAACACTTTACAACTGAACATAGGGAAGGGGTTAAATACGCAATATGCAAATATTGTGCCGCTCCGTATAAATATAAGGAAGGTACTGGCACCAGTATTTTACATAAACATATAAAAAAACACTTAGAAAGCACGGCCGGTTCCTCCTCCACACAATCACAAATAAATTTCTCCGAGAAAGATCTTTTTCAATATAATCATGATACAAACGTTGAAGAAATTGCAAGATTTGTTATGGCAGATGAGCACGTTCTCGGATTCGGAGAAAACCAAGCTTTTGAACGGTTCGTTTAAAGGGCATTACAACCGGGATACAAGAGAGTTCCGAGGAGTACGCTAAAAATCATTGTTTTAGGCTCTACGCCGAAGGCAAACTATTATTAATTACTACTCTTGTTTTTTTAGATACTAGTATTTCATTAACTTCTTATGTTTGGACTGATAAAAAGGAACTTCCCTGGATTTGTGTTACTGCACATTGGATAGATTCTGATTAGTATTTAGAAAAAAGAATTATTGCTTTTAGACAGTTTCAATTCCCGCGTAATGCATTTCATATAACTGAAATTAAATCTATTTTAGAAGAATATGATGTGTACATAAATTTTTTTTATTTCTTTTGACAGTGCTAGTAACAACAATTCTGCTGTTACTGAACTTATACGACTGGAAACCAATTTGCAGTTACCGCTTTATCATACTCGATGTGCTTGCCATATACTTAATCTTGCTATACATGATGCATATTCAGCTAGGTTGTACGGACATGTCTTTTTGTTTGTCGTATCTCCATGTCGAACACGGATTCATACACACTTGCACGACACGTATCCGACACAGAATTTCCGTATCCCGCTTCAAAATGAGAGCATTGAATTTGGACATGTATCAGACATGTATCGGACACGTTTAAGTGTAGCCACGAACAAAAAATGATCCCCGTGATAGCGGCGACCTTTTTTCAATTAAAGGCGAGAAAAAACATAATCTTAGTAGAACTTTTTTAAAATTGTTGACATTTTGCTGAATATGTTATAATGTTATAGTACTTTCTTTCTTATAATTATATATATCCGTGTCACTGTATCCTATATTTTAAGATTTTGTTGTATCGCTATGTCTCATCGTATCGTGTCCGTGTCCCCATGTCCATATCCGTGCAACCTTGATATTCAGTATGCTCTTCAAATATTCAAACAATTAAAGATGCATGTAAATTTATTAAAAGTTCTTCCAAAAAAATCTGAATATAAAACTATATATCAGGCTGCAGGATTAAGACCGTCTCTTAGAAAAGATGTGGCCACTAGATGGAATAGTACATATGACATGCTTCATACTGTATCAAAGACTAACGAAATTATTAGTAACATGTGGAATGAGCAAATGCTCATAGAAAACCACTTAACAGATGATCATTTGGCGGCTGCAGAACTTTTCAAAGATTATCTTATGAATTTTAAAATAGCAGTCGAATATTTTTCTGCTACTTACAACCCCACTTATCATATTATTGTCTTTGAATTGTATAATATAGCTCCATGTTTTTCTAATGATTGTTCTAATGAGTTACTTCAACCCGTGATACTTGCTATGTTAACTAAGATTTCTAAATATTACTTTAAAATTCCAATTGTTTATAGTTTGTGTTCGATAATGAACCCTAAGATTAAATTAAAAGGTTTGGAGGCTCTTTTAAAGAGGTTTCATGGATGCATATGGCATACTTTAGATATTGATACTTATATTAATACCGTTAAACGTGTATTAAATAAAGTGTTTGATTTATATGTTGCATGATCTTCTACTGATAGAACTAGAGTACCGGTTCACGTTCTTCGACTCCAGCGTTTGAACTTATTCAACAATTGAAAAGGGCATGATGCCCCATGGCCTCATCATCATCATCTTTAAATGAAATAACAATATATTTACAAACTGAGTTAGACGTAAATTATACTATAGATGAGATTGATATTTTGGCCGGGTGGAAAAACCACGAACATTTGCATCCAGTGTTTTCTGCTATGGCTCGTGATTTACTAACAATTCAAGTGTCTACAGTAGCTTCGGAAAGTGCTTGTAGTATTGGTGGTAGGATTTTAAGCGAGAAGAGATATAGTTTGGCGTACGACGCCATAGAATGCATGATTTGCTCGCAAGATGGGAAGGCAGAAGCTGTCAAGAAACAAAATCAAACCACTTTGGACTCGAATTATCTACCTGAGGAGCTTACAGGACCGGTTGAGTCAACCGAAGGAGGAACCATAACCGGCGGTGAAAAGTAATTAGTAATAGTAGAAAAAGAACTGAGTAGACCTGATTCTCTCTCATGAAGCTCAATATTTGGGAGGGATACATAGGCAACTCGAGTGAGTTCGGTCTCTAATGTAAAAAATATTGTATTATTTAATTGTAATTTTATTTATATTAATGAAAATTTTAGTTTATTTTTCATTTATTTTAACTTTTCATTTTTTTATAATTTTTTTAAGGAACATTTTTTAAATAACCAAGTCAGGCAAGTAACTCGCCCGAGTCGCCTCGCCTTATGAATTGCCTAGGCGAGGCGGCGAGGCGAGTAGGTTTGTGTTCGCGCACTGTTGAACTCGCCTCGCCGACTTAGCTAGGCGAGTGTAACTCGCCTCGTCAATGAGGCGATTTGCGAAGCAAATTGGCCTGGCTCGCCTCATTTTCCAAGCCTAGTCGTAGTTCAAAGTAGTATGATAAATGATCCAATGCTGCACAACTGGAGGCTCAAACTTCTCCATTAGAGTAAGCAACTCTCTGATTGGATACATAACTGCATGTTAATCCCTGAACCACTGCTCTTTTGTCAGGTGGTTGGTTCGTTGGAGGGAGGGGGTGTTGTATTTCATTACACTATATAATGCATAACAATCAAAGTGTTTCAATATATCCTAAAAAGACAACCATGATCATTCGTGACAAGTAATTCAATCATGGAAAACATAATACGATTCTCCAGCAAGATCGATACTCGTTTGAGAATACGAAGTAAAAAGTAAAATAAGGCTGGACATATTTTAACTGGTTTCATCAATAAAAAAAATACGTAGAAACATAAAAGAAAGAAAGTTAAGGGACCTACATAGCATTTTGGCATCGGAGGTGTCAAAGGTATCAGCTTGCATTGTCTGATGGTCAATTCTTCAGCCCTAGAAGTATCAACAGATAACTGCAATGACGGAAGGCATTGAGAATGCGGTTTTAAAGACCACGCAACTGAACACATCATCAAGTAAATACTAAATTAGATTCATGAAATAACCTGAGGAGGAGTCCGAGCTCGTGGTGGCGCCTGAATCAATGCCTCGGCCATGTTCAATCCAGTTGATTTGCTCCTAATTAAATTTGTTGATGCATTGTTCCCAACTACGACAGGCGCTTCTGCCAAAGGCGAAGTCCAATTTTCATCCCCAATATTTGAATTCCGATATCGAAGGCTTTGAGCAACCGAAGAGACCCTACCCGTATCCAAAACACTCTTCTTTTCAACACCTCCAAATGTCGGAAAATCACTCTTGAAGGAGTAAGACCTTCTAATCACATTAGAAGTCGAACTCACTCTAGAATCTCCAGCACAGTTAGAATCACTATCTAAGGAACGTGAACGCCACAAGGTTTCCCGATCGATCCTACTCTCTATCAAAGAATCATGACTACCGCGAGAACCGAAATTACTATATCTATTATCACGGGGATCAGTGTTCCTTCTCCTATCCCTTCTCCCAAAATTACTATAAGCCCGGGAACTTGAAGAACTACTATTCTCACTTCTCACAAAACCATTACGCACCGAATTGCTCCTATTAGAATCGCTATCAATCGACGACAATCTATTTCTCAAGGAAAGCCCAACACCATTGTCATCTACATTCAAGACACAACAAATGGGTACACAAGAATAATAAAGTATAAAAACACCAAAAAAGGCAAAAATCGGAGGAAAGCTTCAATTACCCGAATTGGCATTGGGAAATTTACCCCCTTTTCCGCCTCTCAGCCACTGAGGGACAAGCGCCGGCGCTTCACTCCCCATCACCAACACACGATTCCCGCATGCAAAGAACTCAACTTTCTCAATGGGGTTTGATCCAAATCCAGGAATCTATCAATGGGCAATCAAATTACAATCGTTTCTTGCGCAAATTGAAAACATGGGTGATCTCAAGATATTGATACAAAGCACAATGAACTCACATAGACTTATATGTGTTGCTCTAATCTCGAAATCAACGCAAGTTTGATGGGTCTTTCTCTCTCTCTCCTCTCTATTTCACTCTCCTCTCTCTTCAATGGGAATTGAGAAACGGAAGAAGAAGAAGGAAGAACAATGACGCGGTTTTAAATGAGGGTTTGCAGTAATGTTTTTGTTGGGATCTCTCGATTTGATTTGATGACGGAGAGAAACGGCGCAGTCTCTGAGGAAAACCCTATGCTGTTGTTGTGCCAAGAAACTAAAATACTTTTTGACGGATACCTATTTTACACGTGCTATGCACGTTAGTCATTGAGAGAAATTTATAGAGTTGGTTGCCAGAAAAGAAAGTGAGGGAGTAGTTAGTCAAGAGAGTAGTTAGCAAATTTTATATTCTTTTGTGTGCAAGAAAAAATGAGAATTTTATAACCATTTAGAATACGGTCATTGAAATTGGATTCTCAATTCTGTGAACACCTCCTTTTAGCACTATAATAGTAAAGATATGTGACTGCATCTTTGAAAATTTATATGTATTGTTTTTCGGGTAAATTGTTGAAAAGCCCCTGGCACAAAAAAAACTATCAAAAAGTCCCTGGGCCTTTTCATCATGTGAAAAAACCCTAGGTCCGTCGCTTATTCCATGTAATAAAAATGGTCATATGTATTTTGGTATATCCCAACACTGCCCTTAGAAACCCATGTGCCCAACTACAAGTTGACAGCTGCATTTTTTGGGGAAAAATTCTGATTTTCAGTTGCCTATAACTTCTATCAGGTTGTCTGTAACTTCTAACTTCTATCAGGTTGCTTGTAACTTCTATCCCGAATTGTGTTTTGTTGATTTTTCCTTAAAAGGCAAAGCATTAAATGCTCTAACCTGGCTATTTTCCCTCACCATTCCCCCCCCCCCCCACAAAACCCTATGTTGCCAACAGAACAAGAATTATCCCATTCATTTTCTACATTATCTTCTCTCATATACTCCACTTTTATTTACTACCCTAACAAACTAAATCTTCATTTACTCTCTCGCTCATTGAGGATGGCCCAAACTTGGACATTAATGTGTTTTGTGAGTGGATCCAATGGGAAAGATTCGGTCTTAACCATCTCAGAGGCGATAACATGATTCGAAGCAAAGATAGGATCAATATACTTAACAAGTCAATCTCTTTCGCGGGCTTGCCATTGCACTATGGTAAAGCACTCAGAACAAACTCGTTTCAACTTGATATACCGATTGATAAGTTAAAATTTTCATACAAAATGGAGAAATATAGAGATCATATGGTTAGGATAATAACCGAAGATGATTATGTAAATATGGTCTGTATCTATCAAGAGACGAACGAGAAGGTTATCCATATGCAAGTATCTGTTGATACTATAGCCATTTATGAACAGATTTATCTTTATTTGACTTGATTTTTATTTAGAGGTGTCACGCCCCGCTTCCCATAGTACGCTAAAATGGGCACGTGACATAGCCAACCATGCTACCTGTGGGTAGGAAGTATCCATCCACAGTCACATTACGGCTGTAGAGATATCAAGAACAAAATAAAACTATCTAAACATGTCCATAATCCAAGATAACATGAGTCAAGAATACATAAATGCGGAAGCGAAAGATTCATTACAAAATAACTGGAATGTATGTCCCATAATGCGGGCTCACATCAGGAATAAAATGCAGTAAAGAAAGCTAACTACCGCTAACACTCACAGCTCAGCCTGTCAGCTGAAGTACTCCTGCTCGGGCTGCGACAGCGGTACAGAATCTGGGCCATGCAAAACCCAGACGTCGGCGCGTCAAGTCATCAAATAATAACATAATAAACAGGCAAATGCGAGTATAAACATGAATAAAGCAAGGGTAACAATAATATGAATCAGAGCAGTGCAGGGTAGTGTGCAGTGGGTAAACTAAACTGTGCTATCAGGTTATCTGTTCTAAGGTCTTTGAAATCAAATTGATGAATCATCGATGTAACTCAATAGTATCCCGTGCATGCCCGGGACCACGGTCTAAGACTCTCGGGCTGAAACCGAGACATGCCGCTAGGCACTAACAGGGAAAGGATAAAGACTAACGATGTAAGCAGCATCGTCACGAGGCGGGCCTGGCCTCTAAAACTGATCAGTACAAGTAGTGAACTGTTGAGTTACAAGTCAGGTTTCACCTTCGATTTCCCCATACCCCCAAGTTATATGTGTAAGTCAAGTCAGGTATCCCGAAATCAAAAAACTAATGCCAACACAGGATCAGGTAAACAGGTTTGTCTGGATAGACAACAGGAACGGTCCATGAGGACTACATGTCAGGTTTGTTGGCATTAGACACAAGATCAGGTAACGGGTCAAGTCATGGTACATCAGGTCAAGTCAAGTAGTATACGGTACCATGTCGGGTAGATCAATATATATGTAGCAAGTCAGGTCAAGATGTAAACAATATCATGGGTGTGCTCACAATTAGTTATACAAGCAAGCATGGTTATCATCAACATGATATAAGCAATGAATTAAGCAATAGGCAGATTTACTCAATTTGCAATACAGTTATCAGTTGTGTCACAGAGATGGTTTCAATGTTATGCGAATGCAGTATGACAATTATGGCCTTTTAATCATGTTAACAAGTTTAAGAACTTTAGAGGTGCAATGATTTATATAAAGGTTCAATACAGCTATTACAGGTTAAAATGCATACGGGTGTCCGAATGGAACAAAACTATAGAGATAAATGCCATAAGCTATGTCAATATTAGAAATGTGTTTAAACAGGTAAATGTGGTTATTAGGTTCAATTGCAAACTGTAGGTTCCAAGTTTAAAGATAAAATGATATATAACAATATTGTACATGAAAATGAGAAATGATCGTACCAATGTTAAATTTACAGGTTTAGGGTGTCATAATATATATATAAATATTGTTTAGCATGCAGCAAGGGGTACTTGCCTCGACAGGTCGCGAACCGGGAAAAACGGAACGTAAAACGTCGGCGGGGAAACTCGCGACGGGCGCACGGTTCACGGAATGAACCCAAACGACGAACAATGGAACCACGCGGGTCGGGGTACCTCGCTGGAACGTCGGGTCACGTCGTCGGCATCGTCGGATTCCGGCCGAGGAATGAACAGTGATTGTCAAGACACGTAAACAAGAAGAGAAAAGAAAAATAGATAAGAAAGGAAGTAGGATCAGAGAAAGGGTGCTCACGATGATCCGTGGGACGGGTGGTGACGGTCGACCTCGTCGACGGAGCTACGGCGGTGGCCTACGCCGACAGCGACAAGAAGTTTCCAGATCAAGAAAATATTTACAGAGAAAGAAAGAAGAAATGAAAAGAGGAGGGGAGCTAGCTCACCGAGGGGGGCTTGCGAGGTCGGGGACACGGTGACGGGGTCGCCGGCGGCGACTCACGGCGGTGCGACGGTGTGCAGGGGGTGCAGGTGGCCGCGGTGAAGGTGCATGGTGCACGGGGGTCGATGAAGGAGGGTGTGGATGGGACGAGGCTGAGGAGGCGAGGATGGAGGTGACGGTGGTGCCGGCGTTGATGCTGCAGCGGCGAGGAGGGAGGCAGTGGCTAGGGCACGCGCGACGTTGGGGTTGGGTTCTGCGTTTAAACGAAAGGAGAAGAGGGAAAGAAGTAATATAGAGGAGAGAGAGAGAGAAAAGTTAGAGAGAGAGACGGGAGAGAGAGAGAGAAATAAGAGGTGGGGCCCACGGTTTTGGAGAGCCGTGATTGGCTGGGGAGAGAATCGTTTGTTAGGAAAATATTAATATAAAAGATTTAAAAGATTATAAAAATTTAGATGGTTAATATATATATAAGTATACGGTGGTTTTAAAAATATTAAAATTTGAGATTTTGGCGCAAAGTAAAACATTTTCAAATCGCGCCCGGATCGGGTCCAAAAATTTGAAATTGAAATAATAGAATTTTAAGCGGAATCCAAAAGTGAAAATGAAGTATTTTATGATCAAAAAGCATACCCCCAAAACGGACACACGTACGTGCACGTAGCCATCCCAAACTCGCCCGTTTCACTGAACGGGACGAGAACACGATACACGGACGCTACAGCAGGGTTAGGGGTGTCAAGTAGGCCAAGATGAATATTTTTAATTTTATTTTAGATGCCTTAAAATGTTAGATGCAAAATTGAATTGACGGGGTAAAAGTAACAATCAAGCAAGATAAATGAAATGAAGGTCACACTCCATTCATAAAGTAACAGAAATTAGTAGTATTGGGCTCGGGTGTTACATTATACCCAACTACAAAAAGAATTTCGTCCTCGAAATTCCAAGAAGACAAAGATAGATAACTACAAGAAAAGGTGAGGAAACTTCTGCCTGATTTCATCTTCTCGTTCCCAAATGGACTCTCCATGCGAGCGATTACCCCAAGAAACAAGTACAAGAGGGATAAACTTGTTCTTAAGAACCTTTTCCCTTCGATCCACGATTTCAATCGGTCGCTCCTCAAAAGTCAAGTCTTCTCGTACTGTTAGCTCCGAATGATCCAATACATGCATTTCATCTTGAACATACCTACAGAGTTGAGATACGTGAAACACATCGTGCATATTTGCCAAGGACTGTGGTAACGCCAAACGATATTCTACCTCACCAACACATTCCAAGATCTCAAAGGGTCCAACGAATCGAGGACTAAGCTTTCCTCGACTTCCAAAACGAATCACCCCTCTAGTCGGTGATATCTTCAAGAATACCAAATCACCCACGGCGAACTCTAGAGGTCTTCTCGATGTATCTGCCCAACTCTTCTGTCTGTCTTGTGCTGCCTTTATATGATTTCTGATAGTGTTAACCTTCTCAACTGTCTGCACAACCAAATCTGGTCCCAATAATCTTCGTTCACCGACATCATCCCAACAAACAGGTGAACGACATTTACGACCATACAATGCTTCAAATGGAGCCATCTGGATAGTTGCCTGAAAACTGTTGTTGTAAGAAAACTCCACCAAATGTAGATGATCCTCCCAAGAACCCTTGAAGTCCAACATGCATGCTCTCAACATATCCTCAAGAGTTTGGATCGTTCTCTCCGACTGACCATCAGTTTGAGGATGATAAGCTGTGCTAAACTTCAATCGAGTCCCCAAACTTTCCTGTAAACTCCGCCAAAAGTGTGACAAGAACCGAGTGTCCCGATCAGACACGATGCTCACCGGTACTCCATGCAATCTTATAATCTCTTGCATGTACCGCCCAGCCAAAGTCTCTGTTGATTGACCAACCCGGAAAGGAATAAAGTGAGCTGCCTTGGTCAATCGATCAACAATTACCCATACTGCATTGTTGCCTTTTGGACTCCGCGGTAAAGCCGTCATGAAATCCATGGTTATATATTCCCACTTCCATTGAGGAATCGGAAGTGGTTGCAATAAACCAGCAACCCTTTGATGTTCAGCCTTAACTTGCTGACACACCAAGCACTTTGCCACAAAGCGAGCAATCTCCCGCTTCATGCCTTCCCACCAGAAATGCTGTCGAATATTTCGGTACATCTTTGTGCCTCCTGGATGTACAGAATAAGCTGAACTGTGTGCCTCCTTCATAAGCTCTTCACGAATATCTCCCTTTGGCATACATAAATGGCTACCATACCTCAACGAACCATCTTCGTGAATCAATAAATCTGTTCGTAGTCCGGCTTCAACCTGTCCTCGAAACTTTTGCAGTCTAGGGTCCTGCGATTGTGATGCTTTAATATTCTCGATCAACGATGACTGTACTTGTAGCTGCATCAACTGTCCCGAAGAATGCGGTAGCACAACCTCCAAGTCAATTCTTCGAAAATCTGCAACGATCTCCTTCTGCGTAGTTAACACCCGAATTGTTGGTAACCGACTAAGTGCATCCGGCACGACATTAACCTTCCCCGGATGGTACTTAAGATCAAGATCGTAGTCAGCCATCAGCTCCAACCATCTACGCTACCTCATATTAAGCTCCTTCTGTGTGAACACATACTTCAAGCTCTTATGATCAGTAAAAACTTCGACCCTTTCGCCCAAAAGGTAGTGTCTCAAAATCTTCAAAGCGAAAATCACAGCCGCAAGTTCCAAGTCATGAGTTGGGTAATTCTTCTCATGGGTCTTCAACTGTCTCGATGCGTATGCTATAACCTTCCCATGCTGCATCAAAACACATCCCAATCCTTTCCCAGATGCGTCGCTGTGAATCACCAATCCTCCGGAATTGTCTGGCACGGTCAGAATAGGGGCGGTTATCAACTTCTGCTTCAACGTCTCAAAAGCTAACGCGCATTTGTCCGTCCAAACAAAAGGTACCTCCTTGCGCGTAAGCTTGGTTAACGGCTCCGCCAGACGAGCAAAGTTCTCCACAAATCTCCTGTAATATCCGGCGAGTCCAAGAAAACTTCTTATCTCCGCAACATTCTTTGGAATCGGCCAATCTCGTACTGCTGAAATCTTTTCTGGATCGACGGCAATTCCATCGCCAGACACAACATGCCCCAAAAACTTTACTTCTTCCAGCCAAAACTCGCACTTACTCATCTTTGCATACAACTTCTCTTGTCTCAACGTTTGCAGTGCGATCTTCAAATGCTCAGTATGCTCTTCAAAACTCTTCAAGTAAACCAGAATATCGTCGATGAATACCACAATAAACTGATCCAAGAACGGTGAAAAGATTCGGTTCATCAAATCCATGAATACTGCCGGCGCATTCGTTACTCCGAAGGGCTTCACTAAGTATTCGTAATGTCCATACCGAGTTCGGAACACCGTCTTGCAAATATCTTCTGTTTTCACTCGGACCTGATGATATCCGGATTGCAAATCCAGCTTCGAGAATACCCTCACGCCACTAAGCTGCTCGAAAAGTTCGCCAATGCGAGGGATCGGGTACTTGTTCTTAATAGTCACCCGGTTTAATTCTCGATAGTCGATGCGCATCCTTCTTGTGCCATCCTTCTTCTTTACTAGAAGAACTGGAGCTCCCCAAGACGAGTTACTGCTTCGAATCCAACCCTTCTCAAGCAATTCAGCAACCTGTTTCTTGACTTCTTCCAACTCTACTGGTGCCACTGGATAATACGCTTTGGATACTGGCGCTGCACCAGGAATAAGATCAATTGCGAACTCCACGTCTCGCTTCGGTGGTAAACCCGATATATCTTCAAATACGTCCATAAAATCACGAACAACAGCTGGCTCTTCGTCTTTATCAACCTCCATTGATGCAAGAATATCATTTGTCGGCCTAGCCCTAAACTCGACTGACCCGACAGAACTGCTTCCTCCAGTGAACGTAAACTCGGGATGTCCGGGAATCTGGAAAATTACCTTTCTTACTCTACAATCAATATGAGCGTGGAAAGTACCAAGAAAATCCATTATCAAGACGACTTCGTAGCTGCCCGTATCAATCACCAAGAAATCTGCAAAAAGCTCCCGTCCGTAAACAACAACTGTACAATCTTTACATTCCCTACTAGCTATGGTTTTCCCATTCCCAGTGTGTATGTCCTAGAAACTAGACAGGGTCGTGCAGTCAATCGAGTGTGTAGTTATAAACTTGGATGACATAAAACAATGGGATGCACCAGAATCGAATAACGCTAATGCGGGAAAACCATGAACGAGTAAAGTACCTGAAACAACTTCTCCTGACGCCTTAGCTTCTTCAGCTGTCAAGGTAAAAGCTCGAGCCTGATTAGGTCCTTGAGTCAGCTGTTTCTGTCCCTGAAACGGTTTCTGCGGAGGCTTCTGAATATCATCCCTTGTACGAAGCTTCGACGGACATGAGTTAATAGTGTGATCTGTCGCTCCACAAACTAAACAGAGTCCTTGCATCCTGCGACATTACCTTTGCAAATGTCCAGGTAAGTGGCAATAGCTACAGACCACGCGCTTCCTCTGATCAACGACAGTAGGCTTCTTCATCGGTGTTACGCCTCGACGGTCCACTGGAATACCTCTGCGACCATGAGCTCGGTTTGGTACAAATGCTGGCTTCCTTACCGCAACTACTGTCTGCTGTGAACTCCCAGTTTTTCCCGATAGGCTCTGCTGTTCTTGAGCTGCCGCAAGTACTTGTGAGAAAGTGGTCAAACCAAGGGAGACAATCTGTGTAATACCCAGCCCCTTTTATACCAAAATCCGTATTGTGTCACTTTATAATTTTAATTATAAATTTTATTTCTCGTAAAGCCCATTCCCTTTTATTAGACCAAAACCCAATTTTTTCCCTTTCAACCATTTCCTTTATTTATTCAAAACTAAACCCTAAAACCAGATAAATTCCTTAAGCCCGTTCATTTATTTTCATCTAATTTTCTTTAACTTCCCTAGCCCAAACCCAGCCCTCAGGCCCGTTCTTTTTTCTAATTAATTTTCTTTTTCTCCCAGCCTTCTCCATCGGCCCAGCCCTCAGCCCGGTCCACACTTTCCCTTTTCTTTTTTTTTTCTCTATTTAAATTGCTGCGGCCTGTTTCTTTTTCCCCAATTTCTTTTCTTTAAACCTCTGGCCCACTCCCCGGCCCACTCATTTTTCCCCTCACCCGCGCCTACAACCCGACCCGCCTCACTTACCTTCTTCCCCAACGGCTCCTTCTTTCCCGCGCACGTTTCCTTCGCCGCGTTCCTCGCCTCCACCGACGCCCGCGCTCGCGCACGTTACACCCATGACGCGCGCCTTGTTGCCTACTCGCGATCATCCCTCACTGGACTCTCATCGCACTCTTCCTCTCCCTCGTTCTCTTCCCTCCTCCTCTCTTTTACCGCTACCCATCACTGGCCACCTTCCTCCATCATCATCGCCTCGCCGACCACCAACGCGAGACTCCTTTCTCCTCCCCCTCACTTCCATCACACCCTCCTCCTCGCTCGCTCTTTCCCTCGTTCTTCTTTCCTCCTCTCCTGCACCCATTAAACGACCCCCTGCCCTCCGATTTTCCTCACTCGCTCCCCTCGTCGACGGCAACCACCATCGTCACCGACCACCCCACCTCTTCCTCATCCACCCCGTCGACACTTTCACCATCAGCATCATCGTCGCCATCATTCACGACCGCTCTCCCCCTCTTCCCCTGCTCCTCTCTCCTCCGGCTCACCATCCCTCAGGCCACGCACTCGAGCTCGGCCACCTTTCCCTCTCGCCGGCGAGCCCCCTGCACCCTCCTCATCATCGTCATCATCGTCGCCGTCCTCGTCTTCTCTCTCTCAGTTCTCTCACTTTCTTTCTCTCTCTCAGTTCTCTTACTCTCTCTCTCTCTCTCCTTGAGTTTCTCTCTCTCCCTCTGTCCCTCTCTCTCTAACTCTCAGCTTTCTCTCTTTCTCAGTCTACTCTCTCTCTCTCTTTCTCTGCCTACTCTCTCTCTCTCTCTTTCTCTGCCTACTCTCTCTCTCTCATTTCCCCCTCTCTCTCTCTAGCACTCTCTCTCTCTCCAAATCTCACCGTCTTTCCATTCTCTATCAACCTACTACCACCACACGACATTGCCTAAGCCCGCAACAACCTCTCCTCAAACTCGAGCCAAGCCCAAACTTTGGCGAGACTCGTCGTGCGTTTGCCACTCCTTGCCGGGACGTGCCACTACTGCCTTAGCTGCCGCGCCATCAGTTCACCATCTCCAGGCAAGTTCTCTACTTGCTTCATGCTATTCTATTTATGTTACAAATCCAAATCATATAAATTGTTGTGTTACCATTCCTGAAAACGTACACTTTTTACCTGTTCGACGTGTGTTCCCAATGGGAAACCTTTCCCAATTTGGCGGAACTAAATAGTATTGTTTGGCCCGTAGAGCGGTGAACCTAGTTCATGAATTTCGTTGGATAATTTGACCGTTAACGAGTAAAACAACTACCCCCAAGTTTAACCGTAAAACTGAAATTTTATTGTACCTGAAAACCGTTAAATTCACCACAAATCATATACATACTAGAATGATGCATTCGAGGGCTCAGATCGAAGCCAACTCGACGAACTTTAACCCTATACTAGTTTCCAGATATTCCTGTACTTAAACCGTGATGATATGTGGATCGGAGTGCGATTCTGGACTGCAGTCCAGAGCGACTCCAGTTGTTGCTTTCTGTTCCGTAATGGGTACCACAAGATCTACTTAACTCGTAGATTGCGGAACTCCACTGCTTATTATAGGTAAATCTGTTAGCCAGACAACACAATTAGTTTCATTTTGTTTCGTTACCGTTTGATATTTAATCTGTAATTTAATAGATCGGGACACATAACAGTCCCAGCAGAATCAGAACTGACATATTAGTGTTAAACAGTGTATATCTCCTGACGTGTAGATACGATTGAATATCCGTCGGTTACGTTGAAAACCTTACTGAAAACCCTAGAATTCATCCAACTGTAGCGTTGCTAAATTCTGATCCCAACTGGGATTAAAATGCGTTGCAAAACGGACATCTGATTCTGAAACCGGATTTCCAGCCGCGAACGCTTAAAATGAAATGGCCATAAATTATGATCCTGGAACCCGATTGGCTTGAAACTAAATTCGATGGATGGAAAACTGAACATACTAATTATTACCTGTTTATCGTTTCGCTAAACTATATACGTACGTTTCATGATAAATCGTGCAAGTGATAGGACACCATTCCTATGACACTTTAATCGTGCTTCATATACTGTTTACGTATCATATCATACTCATATCATTGCAGTGATAACCTAGTGATATCGTGCATTTACCCAGTGTTAGATTGTAGTGATGATTGTGGCAAGTACGTCAGTGTTCGTGTATCCGTGATTAAGTGAAAGTGATACGTGCTTGTACACAATCAGTGACCCTAATATTTTATTGCATTATCGACGTCTGTGGGATGCGTGTACGTGTGACTATAAGTGGTATGGGACACTTATGGAATCATTTGCACGGGTGTCACAGATAAGGCATCCGACACTGCCATTTATCTTAGGTATTAGTCGGTACGTGCTTGATGGAGGTCCTGCCTCCAATTCTCGCGCAGACTTGTCACGGATCGATTAGTATTTAGGGTTATGGTTAGCGTTTGATGTAGACCACGGGGTGTGGGGTAGTTTAAGTGTGAGTTCAACAGAATCTCGGGAGTCCCATGCAGGCTTATATATTTAGGGAGATATATGGAGATTTACAGGGTATGTGATATTCACCGTGATATACATGTTACATGTTGGGCCCGTGGTCCCTTTCCTTTGGGTTCTACCCTTGGGTGGAGGACACTCGCGAGTGGTTGACTCTCACACTTGGACTAACGATAGGCTTAGTGACCTGTACAGTGAGACTTAGAGACTGATAGGGATACTGGCATTTATATTCCTTATATACTGTATTGGCATACGTGACATATCGTTCTACTGCTTTACTGTTCTGCTGCATTGATTACTGCACTTTCATATTCATGCTGTCATTGATTTACTGTTTCACATATCTATTACCACTGTTAGAATTATCACATGATTTTATATATATTATATTGCTATTGTGTCGCTCTGACGACCTGAGTATGCATGCTCAGTGTGAGGAGAAGATTTAGCCTGGACCAGAACTAGACGTGCATCACAGACTCCTTAACTTGCCACTCCGAGTTACATTCGTTTGTTTCCCATCAGGTCAGTCTATATTATTGTTTCTTTCAGTTACTGCATTTCTCATTACCTGCGCATCATTTACTGTTTACCATGAAAAACTAGAAGCCGAAATGTGACTACGGCAGGACATTTCCTTGACCGTAGGAGCATGGCTGGCCTTGTCTACCCCTCGTATTCCGTATTTTGGGAAGCGGGGCGTGACAATCTGCCTCTGGATGTCCACGTCCAAGATGCGCATGAACCTTCGTGCCCTGTCTGCATCGTTGGCAACTAAAGGTCCAGCGAATCTGCTGAGTCTTGTCCATTCCGCTGCATGCACATCCACTGGTGATCCATTCTGCTTTAGCCCGATGAATTTCTCTTCCATTTCCTCCCGTGCAGTCCGCGGGAAGAACTTCTCCAGGAAACTCTTCGAAAAATCCGCCCACTTGATCGGCTTGGGCAAGCGGGTCTCCTCCACAAGCCACCATTCTCGGGCGTAGTCCACCAACTGAATGCGTACCACATCAACTCTTTTCTCATCTGGAATCTGTGCCGCAATAAGCAAGTTCTCTGTGTCAACTAGCCACTGCTCTGCTGGCAACGGCTCCTCCAACCCAGTAAATGTAGACGGACCCAAACGCCTGAAATCTGCTACGGTCCCTACTCGGTCAACTGGTTTATCTCCAATATTGTTCACAGACTGCTGAACGATCTGCAAACCTTCCTGAAACGAGTCCGCTTGTTGCTAGATCAGCTCGGTCTATTTCTTTTGATTTTCCAGCATTCCTCTTATCACTCCAAGCATGGCGGCTTCGTCCACACGCCTTTGGTACGTCTTCAAATTCTTACCGGCCATATTCCTGAAATCAAAACATCCAACATTAGCATGATGATATATTCAATATATAGATCAAGGCTAGAACTCCAAGATACTTAAATAGAGTGCCACATTGTAACTATGCCGCGGTATCATAGCCACAATTACATAACTCCACCCAAGTCGCCTAAGTCCTAGAGATAACAAGGAATCAGGTTTTCGAGTCGATATGCAAAGGAAGTTTGCATATCGTAAAAGATGCGATCAGGAAGAATGTGATTCAAGAATGGTAAAACGGCAAGGTGGCAGGACATGTTTCCTAAACACGGGTATTCTGATTCGTGTATTGGGTACAATACCCAACTACAAAGAATTAACCCAACTAACCTATGTCTCTGATACCAAAAGAACCATGTCACGCCCCGCTTCCTAGAGTACGCTAAAATGGGCACGTGACATAGCCAACCATGCTACCTATGGGTAGGAAGTATCCATCCACAGTCACATTACGGCTGTAGAGATATTAAGAACAAAATAAAACTATCTAAACATGTCCATAATCCAAGATAACATGAGTCAAGAATAAATAAATGCGGAAGCGAAAGATTCATTACAAAATAACTGGAATGTATGTCCCATAATGCGGGCTCACATCAGGAATAAAATGCAGTAAAGAAAGCTAACTACCACTAACACTCACAGCTTAGCCTGTCGGCTGAAGTACTCCTGCTCGGGCTGCGACAGCGGTACAGAATCTGGGCCATGCAAAACCCAGACGTCGGCGCGTCAAGTCATCAAATAATAACATAATAAACAGGCAAATGCGAGTATAAACATGAATAAAGCAAGGGTAACAATAATATGAATCAGAGCAGTGCAGGGTAGTGTGCAGTGGGTAAACTAAACTGCGCTATCAGGTTATCTGTTCTAAGGTCTTTGAAATCAAATTGATGAATCATCGATGTAACTCAATAGTATCCCGTGCATGCCTGGGACCACGGTCTAAGACTCTCGGGCTGAAACCGAGACGTGCCGCTAGGCACTAACAGGGAAAGGATAAAGACCAACGATGTAAGCAGCATCGTCACGAGGCGGGCCTGGCCTCTAAAACTGATCAGTACAAGTAGTGAACTGTTGAGTTACAAGTCAGGTTTCACCTTCGATTTCCCCATACCCCCAAGTTATATGTGTAAGTCAAGTCAGGTATCCCGAAATCAAAAAACTAATGCCAACACAGGATCAGGTAAACAGGTTTGTCTGGATAGACAACAGGAACGGTCCATAAAGACTACATGTCAGGTTTGTTGGCATTAGACACAAGATCAGGTAACGGGTCAAGTCATGGTACATCAGGTCAAGTCAAGCAGTATACGGTACCATGTCGGGTAGATCAATATATATGTAGCAAGTCAGGTCAAGATGTAAACAATATCATGGGTGTGCTCACAATCAGTTATACAAGCAAGCATGGTTATCATCAACATGATATAAGCAATGAATTAAGCAATAGGCAGATTTACTCAATTTGCAGTACAGTTATCAGTTGTGTCACAGAGATGGTTTCAATGTTATGCGAATGCAGTATGACAATTATGGCCTTTTAATCATGTTAACAAGTTTAAGAACTTTAGAGGTGCAATGATTTATATAAAGGTTCAATACAGCTATTACAGGTTAAAATGCATACGGGTGTCCGAATGGAACAAAACTATAGAGATAAATGCCATAAGCTATGTCAATATTAGAAATGTGTTTAAACAGGTAAATGTGGTTATTAGGTTCAATTGCAAACTATAGGTTCCAAGTTTAAAGATAAAATGATATATAACAATATTGTACATGAAAATGAGAAATGATCGTACCAATGTTAAATTTACAGGTTTAGGGTGTCATAATATATATATAAATATTGTTTAGCATGCAGCAAAGGGTACTTGCCTCGACAGGTCGCGAACCGGGAAAAACGGAACGTAAAACGTCGGCGGGGAAACTCGCGACGGGCGCACGGTTCATGGAATGAACCCAAACAACGAACAATGGAACCACGCGGGTCGGGGTACCTCGCTGGAACGTCGGGTCACGTCGTCGGCATCGTCGGATTCCGGCCGAGGAATGAACAGTGATTGTCAAGACACGTAAACAAGAAGAGAAAAGAAAAATAGAGAAGAAAGGAAGTAGGATCAGAGAAAGGGTGCTCACGATGATCCGTGGGACGGGTGGTGACGGTCGACCTCGTCGACGGAGCTCCGGCGGTGGCCTACGCAGACAGCGACAAGAAGTTTCCAGATCAAGAAAATATTTACAGAGAAAGAAAGAAGAAATGAAAAGAGGAGGGGAGCTAGCTCACCGAGGGGGGCTTGCGAGGCCGGGGACACGGTGACGGGGTCGCCGGCGGCGACTCACGGCGGTGCGACGGTGTGCAGGGGGTGCAGGTGGCCGCGGTGAAGGTGCAGGGTGCACGGGGGTCAATGAAGGAGGATGTGGATGGGACGAGGCTGAGGAGGTGAGGATGGAGGTGACGGTGGTGCCGGCGTTGATGCTGCAGCGACGAGGAGGGAGGCGGTGGCTAGGGCACGCGCGACGTTGGGGTTGGGTTCTGAGTTTAAACGAAAGGAGAAGAGGGAAAGAAGTAATATAGAGGAGAGAGAGAGAGAGAAAAGTTAGAGAGAGAGAGACGGGAGAGAGAGAGAGAAATAAGAGGTGGGGCCCACGGTTTTGGAGAGCCGTGATTGGCTGGGGAGAGAATCGTTTGTTAGGAAAATATTAATATAAAAGATTTAAAAGATTATAAAAATTTAGATGGTTAATATATATAAGTATACGGTGGTTTTAAAAATATTAAAATTTGGGATTTTGGCGCAAAGTAAAACATTTCCAAATCGCGCCCGGGTCGGGTCCAAAAATTTGAAATTGAAATAATAGAATTTTAAGCGGAATCCAAAAGTGAAAATGAAGTATTTTATGATAAAAAAGTATACCCCAAAACGGACACACGTACGTGCACGTAGACATCCCAAACTCGCCCGTTTCACTGAACGGGATGAGAACACGATGCACGGACGCTACAACAGGGTTAGGGGTGTAAAGTAGGCCAAGATGAATATTTTTAATTTTATTTTAGATGCCTTAAAATGTTAGATGCAAAATTGAATTGACGGGGTAAAAGTAACAATCAAGCAAGATAAATGAAATGAAGGTCACACTCCATTCATAAAGTAACAGAAATTAGTAACATTAGGCTCGGGTGTTACAAGTGGAATATACAAGACAGTTCTCTATAACTTGTAAGCAGCATAGTCACATGATTCACGAATTATTCGCCGAATTCGCGAATAATTCGCGAATTTTTGATCAAACGAATTAATCTCTGAATTAATCGCCATTGCCGAACTAGCCGAATAATTCGCGAATTATTCCCGAATTATGTGAAAAAATAGCGAATAATTCAAAAAACAGCAAATAATTCACAAAATCAAAACCTAGCGTCTCATATATTAATTTATTGCTCGAAATCCTTCCCGAACATTTCCCGAACACTTACCGAATCTATCCCGAATACCTGCCGATTTTTTCTGAATAGTTCTCCGAATCCGAATTTTCGACCTCGCCGAATTATTCCCGAACGACGAATTTGTGACTATGGTAAGCAGTTGCCTGTAATATCTAAGCACTTACTTGTAATATCTAACCACTTGTCTCTGACTTTTAAGCAATTGCCTCTGACTTGTAAGAACTTGCTTGTAACTTGTAAGCAGTTGCATGTAACTTCTAAAAAAGTTGCATGTAACTTCTAAACAGTTGCCTGTAACTTGTAAGAACTTTTCTGTAATTTGTAAGCAGTTGCCTGTAATTTCTAAGTTGCATGTAACTTCAAAAAAAGTTACCTGTAATTTCTAAGCAGTCACGTGTAACTTTTAAAAAAGTCGCATGTAACTTCTAAAAAAGTTGCTTGTAATTTGTAAGCAGTTGCCTGTAATTTCTAAGCAGTCGCGTGTAACTTCTAAAAAAGTTGTCTGTAACTTCTAAACAGTTGCCTGTAATTTCTAAGCAGTTGAATTTTCCTAATATCTAAGAAGAATTGCCTTTAATATCTAATAAGTTGCTTGTGATATCTATTCTCCACAAAACGGTGCCTTCCCTGGTGGGATGAGGCGACATTTCGAGAGCCGATGAGTCAGAGGATCCATTCATCTCTCCGAAGGCTGCTGAGGAATTACAGCGCCGTATATCGAAGATTTGAATAGATAAGACCAATGTAGCCAGATTCACCCTTCGTAAAGGATTTTTTTTATCATGGGTTCTAGATTTTCTACAGGCGCAAGCCCCTATAGTTAATTACCACTTCGCGTTACACGAAGAGAACTTTCTAAGAGTGGTTTATTTCCGAAAGCATTAAAGGCAACAGCAGCAACATAGCAGCATATATACATGACAGAGAACATATGTGATTAAGCGGTAATTTACGCCCGTGGATTGTATACGGATTTACAGGGTGTATGATCCAAACCGAAGGGCAGACATGAGAATGTATGGAATATGTTGGGAAGGGGAGGCCCGTGGATAGTATATGCTAGACTAATGTAACATAGCCTATCATATGGCATAAGTGGGGTTTGGGTTACAAATTGATATTGACTTCCGTGTCACGGTAGTTAACTTCTATGCCACGATGGTTGACTTCTATGTCACGAAGGGTTAACTTCTATGTCACGAAAGTTGAATATGGATAGTATACAACGCGCTTGAAGCGTCAGATCTGCAGGGCGATTTTAGTTTAAAGTCATTTCGGACGTAAACAGAAATTTAAAGTCATTTCGAACATAGACAGTAGTTTGAAGTCATTTCAGACATGGGCAATAGTTTAATGTCGTTTCGGATATGGCGGTAGTTTAAAGTCATTTCAGACATGGGCAGTAGTTTATAGTCATTTCAGACGTAACAGTAATTTAAAGTCATTTCGGACGCTGGCAGTAATTTAAATTCATTTCGGATATTGACAGTAGTTTAAAATCATTTCGGATATGGCAGTAGTTTAAAGTCGTTTCGGACATGGCAATTGGATTTTGGTGGGTGGTATGGGGAGCATCAAAGATTGGGGTTTATTTTGATGGTCACGCCTGATGGAGAATTTACGTGTTCTCTAAATTTTAACCGTCAGTATACAGTTGAGTAATTGTAATACTTGAGGATCGTCCCACAGAGAAGCGTTGAGATTTTAATTAATTTTAAAACAAGTAAAGAAATAAAAATTTGATTTGATTAATAAAACTAAAGTGCATAAAATAAAAGTACAAATTAAATGAAAAGGCGGGTTTAAATAATAAAGCAAGTCTCGGGTATCGAATTACCTTTACTATCATGCTTGGTTTATATGATTCTATTCTTTTCTAATTCATCACTATTGATTATATAAAAGTATAGAGTAATCTAGTTTCGTAATGAAGTATCAATCAACGGAAGCATAAATCATACGTTTAAATATCTACCCTATCAATCAAATAACATTATCTAGCAAGGCATTTAAACTTGTTCTAATTAACCTAACAATAATTATATTTACCCTTGTTCAAATTAAACCATAAGTCATCAATTCATGAGTTAACTTGATTTATCGGAATAATCTAATTTACCATAGATTAATTAGGTTAAAGTTAATTTTGATCAAAACAACATCTTACCTTCCTTAATTAGTTTTCTAGGTTTTCAATCTATCATTAAACTAATTAGTTTAACGACTACCATCTTTCCCTAAACAAGTTTCTAAAGCGTCAATCTATCATAAACATGTCTAGTTTACTAACGTGATATCAAAAAGATATAATTTTGATCAAAGAAACTCATCAATAAAAAAAACCAAGAAAAGAATAGAGAAAGTAAAACTACACAACTATGATAGCAAGTATAATTCTAACCCTAGATAGGAATTTAGCTACTCATAATATTAGAAAAAGAAATAATAAAATAGAATAACTTCATATCAAAAAGTAACTACAAACCTTGATCTCTCCAAAATAAAAACTTTAATTTTAAATCTAAGGGAGAGATGAAACCATATTGAAATATACAAAGGTATGTATAGGGTTTCTAGAGAATTGAAACAAACTTTATGAAAGATAATGAGAATCACAATTTTCCCCAAAAATCTCAAGTCCCAATCCTATAAAGTTTTGGCTGAAATATTCTATCTGGCAAACTTGGCTGAAAATTTTGGGAATCTGAAGATCTGGTTTTTTCCAATATTTGTGATTTGATCTCGAGATCTTTAGACTTTGTTCCATTTGTGATAATTGATTCTCTATTTTTTGTTTAGCTCCATTAAGTCTTTATTCCACGCACGTAAGCAGTCTTTTGCGCACTTTTCCCTTTAAACCATGTAACCTATAATATTGACAAAACACACCCGGAACAGTATAAAATATGCAAAATTAATATAAGTTAGGCAATATAAATATGTAATAAATTGCACCAATTAAATACCCCCACACTTATCTTTTACTAGTTTTCGAGCAAATCTTGGGTTTCAAACTGACTTGAAATAGATTCATCATCACTTTTCTCATGCACCAAAAAATCAGATTCATCTAAGCCACAAGATTCAAACATGTATTCACAAATCGAGCACTCCTCATATCGCACAATCTTCCTTGACGTAAATGCGTACCCGCACATAGGACACTTATGATTTAAATATTCTTCGGTTATACATTCCAAACCATAGTTATTCTTAAACACTTTCTCAATAGGTTGATTATTATGTTCTAAGGTATTGGGAAAAATCGGGTTTGTGTGGGTTTGAATTGGGATGGTCTCTTGCTCTTTCCTATTAGTGATTGCAACAATTATCTGGCCAAATTTTTTTTCAATATTAGTCATTAATTGCTTTATTGACATAATTTCATCTTGCGGAATTGTAGCCAACTGCCATTCAACATATGCAAGTGTCATATCCTTATCATTTTCAACGTCTAAGGAAGGTGTGAAAGTTTGGTACGGTTGATAAGAATTTGATTAGGTATGGTTGTAATGAGGGCCAACATCATAATAAGAGTTGGATTGGAACTATGAGCCTAAATTATGGTTAAGAACTTCAGAATACATTCCTTGATTCCAACAACAATTTTGTTGGTTACTCCAATTACCAAATCCAACAATAAATGGACACTCTTTATAAACATGAGAAGGATCATTACAATTAGTGCAAAAAGATTGAAAAGGTTGATTATTAGGAACCTAGTAATTAACTGTTAATGCCTCAACCTTTTGTCTAAGATCATATAACTCTGCACATAACATATCATTATCGTCAGCTGTGGATGTGTAAGGTGAATTATAACCGTTCTTATATTTATTTATTCTAATGCAATCGGCAAGCATTGGTTTAACTGGATAATAAAATTCATATAAAGTTGATTTCGCACGTTATTCACCCATATTAAAAACATATATAATTTTATATTCTTACTTATTTTTTTTAATAAAAAACCAAAATGCAGGAAAATAAATACAGACTCAACCACAACCACAAAATGCACAAGCAATCCCTAGATCTAGATATACCTAGGTCAAATCACTAAATCCGCTCCTAGACTTCCAATGGACAAGTTGCGAGATAAATTCTCTACCATCTCTTTACAAACCGAGTGGCCACGTAAGTGCAGGAGGAGAAGCGATATTTTCCAAGTCTTTCACCAAGTTCCTTAATTAAATAACCTTTCCACCTTGCGAAACTTTCGTTTCTAACACTTTGTCTTAGACACCACACGATTAATGCGGATAAACAATAGATTACCTATAACTTTCTCTTGTCCTATTTGAGCGTAAATGTCCTTAGGGGGTTTAAGTCTAGATATTTTTTAATTAATGAAAGGTAAATGCTTATACTCGGTTTGTGATTTTTAGGGTATGGGAAGGGTGATGAAATCCCCACCTAATGTTGTTTTGGGTTTCTGCTTCTTAAAGTCCATATTATTTATGCGAAGAAAAGTAAATGCAGAAAATAAAACTATAACAAGAAGAAAAAAACTAACAGGAAACTAGAAAAACTTTCATTGAAAACGGAACGAAGATTTGTAGAGTAGAAGAGAATTGGAACAGATTACAAAAAACCAGATTCCTGAATCCTTCAAAATTTCGGTTGAAATTACCAATAGAGTGATTTCGGCCAAAATTTATTGGAATTCGGTCTCTGGCAAATTTTCCCCGTCCTCTGTACGATCCAAGCTCCCTGGATGTACGTCTCGTTTCCTGAAATAAAAATAAAAAAGTGCAGTATAAAATAAATGAAATAACTTGAATTAAAACAAATTGAATGCTATCGGCCTCCCCGGCAACGACGCCAAAAACTTTATGGAGAATTTATGTGTTCTCTAAATTTTAACCGTAAGTATACAGTTGTGCAATTATAATACTTGAGAATCGTCCCACAGAGAGGCGTTGAGATTTTAATTAATTTTAAAACAAGTAAAGAAACAAAAAGTTGATTTGATTAATAAAACTAAAGCGCGTAAAATAAAAGTGCAAGTTAAATGAAAAAGAGGGTTTAAATAATAAAGCAAGCCTAGGGTGTCGAATTACCTTTACTATCATGGTTGGTTTATATGATTCTATTCTTTTCTACTTCTCATGTTTAAATTCATCACTATTGATTATATAAAAGTATAGTGTAATCTAGTTTCACAATGAAGTATCAATCAACGAAATCATAAATCATACATTTAAAGATCTACCCTATTAATCAAATAACATTATCTAGCTAGACATTTAAACACGTTGTTCTAATTAACCTACCAATAATTAGATTTACCCTTGTTCAAATTAAACCATAAGTCGTCAATTCATGAATTAACTTGATTTATCAGAATAATCTAAGTTACCCCAGATTAATTAGGTTGAGTTAATTTTGATCAAAACACCATTTTACCTTCCCTAATTAGTTTTCTAGGTTGCCAATCTATTATTAAACTAATTAGTTTAACGACGATACCGTCTTTCCCTAAACAAGTTTCTAAAGCGTCAATCTATCATAAACATGTCTAGTTTATTAGCGTGATATAAAAAAGATATAATTTTGATCAAAAGAAACTCATCAATAAAAAAAACAAGAAAAGAATAGAGAAAGTAAAACTACACAACCATGATAGCAAGTATAATTCTAACCTGTGATAAGAATTTTGCTACTCATAATATGAGAAAAAGAAATAAAAAATTGAATAACTTTTGTTCCCGCCCAAAAAGTGTGCACCCATACAGATGAGTACTTGGCAAAAATCATTGAGTGCCAAGCGCATGTGCAAAGCACGTGCGTATATGTTATATCTTTAAAATGTGCATGTAGCATTTTCGCAAGTGGTAAAGTACCATTTCAGGACATGCGACACATGCAAAGCATGTGCGCATGCGCACCCTGACCATATCCAGTCCTATTATAGAGAAAATCTTCTATTAAATAATAAAAATAAAAAAATCAAATTAAATAAATTTGGGGATCAAAGATCGAACGGTGCGCAGGCATCACAAATCGATCCAACAATGCGCAAACGCATCCTATGAAACAAACGTTTCTAACAAGAAATAAATCTTGTTAATAAAGGTTTAAATTTTTATTTAGAAGAAAAATCTTCTGTTGGTTAAAATACCTTAACAAACAGATCGATAGATCTTAATCCAACGGTGCGCACGCCACCTTTAATTGATATGAATCAATTAAATAAATTTAAAATTAAATTGAAATAAAAAAATCTATTAATTAGGAACAAACCCTAATTTTTCCTCTCCTATAAATAGTAGCCTCATACATAGTAAAAAAAATACAATAGACCCCCCATAAGCTCAAGGAAAAATTCCCATATTTTCCAACCTTCAACTAGGTAAAAAGAAGAAGAAGAAGACTTCTCCTCTCCCAAAAAGCTACAGCTTTAAATATAAAAAGAACTTTTGTTTTACATAGAAGCCTTCGCTTCTTTTTGAATCTATTGATTCACAATATAAAAGCTCAAGAGAGCTTAGGATTGATCTCTTTTTTTACAAAATTTTTAACTTTTGTGAGAGATTAATCCTAAGGTTTAAGAAAAACCCCGTTAAGGATGCCTATGCATCATAAAAGCCGAATCTTTTGCTTCTTGAAAAAAAGGAAGGAAGAAGAAAAAGAAAAAAAATCAAAGAACAGAAGCCTTTGCCTCTTTTGAAAGCCTTTGCTTTCTTTACAGTGCGCACCCTAATCTAAGGCGCACTTGATAAATTCTGCCTATAAAGGTATGCATATCACGTGATATCCGCATGAGCGCACTTGATAAATACTGTCTATGAAGGAATGTGCATCACGTGATATCCACGTGAGCGCACTTGATAAATATTGCCTATGAAAACATGCGCGTCATGTGATGTCCACGTGAGCGCAGATGATAAATATTGCCCATGATGGTATGCGCGTCATGTGCCATTCATATGAGCGCAAACAAAAAATGTTGCTTATGCGTATCACGTACTAAACATGTGAGCGCAAGTAAAAATGATATATATATATAGCTCAGCAATGAGGTGCGCAACATGCGTGCACACCCTTTTCAAAAAGAATATATATACATGCGCATCCTATATGTACTTGTGCACTTGGACAGTAAGCCATTGCTTAACTGCTTAGTTAAAATAAACTAAGTATAAAAGTTTTTGCTTCTCATATATGACCCATTGATCAAAATATCAATAAACCTAAGTTGATCTTAGTCTCAAAGAGGACCGACGATCCTTAATCTATATCTGTTAAGTTGATCTTAATCTAAAACAAGATTAACGATATTTAACCATATTCCTGAGCTGATCTTAGTTAGATGCGGCTAATGATCTATTAGATGTCATATTTCGAACCGATGGACCTTATTCATATGAGAAATGCTACCTAGGTTCAAACCCAAATCTAATATGTACGGATTTGGACTAATCCGTGCCCTACGAGCAACGACATATTAGTCTTCGTATACAATCTAAGGGCAACTCTAAAATAAACAATATATATAACACGACACACGATGATTAATGGAGTAGAGAAATTTTTTATCGCTTGGCGATAACGTAATTAACTGCAGGGGCTTGCGCCAGAAGGAAAAAGTGTCCCCATAATAAAAATCCACTCGCATATGAGGGAGAATCTAATAAGTCTGCTACAACGGTCGCATACATCCAAACCTCCGATATACGGTGCTATAAATCAATTTGGATTTTCGGAGAGGTGGACAAATATGTTCCATATAACATCTACCCCCAGATTCGGGCTGAACGCGTTCCCCGCGCCTCAGACCCGGTTTTCGGAGGTAAAAAGATTCTGGCATGCTCGGTGGGACCTTTTTCTCTTTCCACTCCACACTTCGTGTGTCGCGAACGAAATCGCGGTTCACTATATTTATGGTTGCTCTTGGAGTTTGGGATACTAAAAATTGGTATTTCACCCCATGTAGATCAATGGATTTCAGCTGCACCAACTGCAACAACAAGTCTCATGCCAACTCTACCCCATCGGGAGGGGTCGTCTATGGGCCAAATATGGTCTCGATCTTCTCCATTCTAGCTGATCAGGTCATCCAAGTGACCAGCGGATTGTTCTTCGGGACCATGCTCCCATCTCCAAACTTTGTCGCCCCAATGCCAAAGGAAGAAGTTCCAAAGAAGTCGGTCTTTGATCGGCTGACCACCTCTGCAGGACCTGCTGATAAGTCTACCATCTCCAAAGTTTCAGTCTTCAACATGCTGAAGTCAAGCTTAGTTGTCCCCAATAAGAAGCCCACGATCCCTTATAGGACCGTCTTTAAGCAATTGGCCATCCTAGCTCATGCTCCACTTGAAGCTGTTGGATATAGGTGCTTTCAAAGCAATTATCGTAGTTGCAGGAATGCAATTACTTAATTCATGAGGATCTATACAAAGAATAGTCTTGCTCAATATGATAGTACGCTCTCTGGTTTGTATTTGTCATTCATAAGTATACGTTTTGCTTGCAATAATGTATCACTACTGCATGATGATAAAGCCCCTAACATCTTTGCTTGACTACCAAGATTATGATAAGGATCATACTAGTAGGGTCTGGATAGTCTATAAGCACATCCTTAAAAGTCCCTAGTCATAGGAGGATCGTGACTGGGCATCGGTACTCCAGTTTAGACTAGTATATACGTTTCATGACCCTATATGGGGCGATAGCTGATCCCATAGCCATTGGTGTTTGATACCAATGATTGTATGTGCTCATTAGATGAGTTACACTGGACAGACTCGTCGAGAAATCCTAGATGGTACTATACCAATCGTCGGATAGCAGTTCTCTGGTGACATGAGTACATGGTAGTCCCTAGACCCGAGATCGCCATGGTGTCTTGTGTGTGTCCCACTGTACTTAGATTATTGCCTTACTAAGGTTTTAAAGAGTCATGCAAACAGGTTTTAGTTGGATACAGTCCCGAAGCACATGGAGGCGGTGAGCGGTCAAGGTATAAGGAGTTGATGTCGTACTGTGCACAGCTGTCTATGATCATAAGTCCTTGGCAAGGGCAATCGAGATTTACTGATAAGTATTATCGATAATTTCTTGGATGGACATGAACTTGACATCAGCACAACTTATCAGGTTATTGAGAGTTTGGCGGTTTCCACCTCCCAGACCCAGTATACGAAAGTCTTAGACGAAAAGACCGGACTGTACGGTAAATATCACTGATAGGCTCTATCAGGGTATGGACGAGCTTACTTATCGACCGGCTTTTCGTTCAATACCTAGGTAGCCGTTATGTACAGTACCACTAACGTGCTTGTAGGTTAACCCGGTAGGGGATTGATCTGAAAGTGTTTCAGTTCAATCGGATATGATCCTGACTTACTGCCAGCGTATTGTCGAGTCTTTAAAATCCCACACAGAGGGTTTTCTTGTTCTAGCAAAATGATGTAGTGCACATACGGCGATGCGTGCGAGGTCTAATTAAATATGTGTATTCGATACTGCATTTATTAATCGGACAGTTAATACTGTTTACCGCTGAAAACGGGAGACGAAACCGGGATGGATCGTCTTGCTTGGATTTGGGGGCAGATGCTATTTGGATTTATCTTTCCACCTCTCTGAAGATGCCAAGTTGATTTATGGCACCGTATATCGGAGGTTTGGACGGATACAACCGTTGTAGCAGACTTCGTCAGATTCCCCCTCGTTTTGCAAGGGGTTTTTGATTGTGGGGACGATCTTTCCTGCAGGCACAAACCCCTGCAGTTAATTACGTTACTGCATCGCGATAACCATTTTCTCCTGCTACGGCAGTTCACTTCGTGTCGTGTGTGTTTTTGTTTGTTTTGGTTGCCCATGGATTGTATACGGAGACTAGTTTATGTCGTCGCCCGTAGGGCATGGATTAGTCTAAATCCATATATTTTAGATTTGGGTTTGTTTTATTTAAGAACCGTTAATCTATTTTTAGATTAAAATCGACTTAAATATACATGAGCAGTTGGGGCTCAGTTTGTTTTAGTTTAAAGACGTCACAGTCTATTATCGCCATGTTTGAGGCAAGATGTTAGTTTAGGGACGTTTCGGTCCATTATTCATCTTGCGCGCACATGTATTTGTGACATGACGAAGTGAACAATGGGGATATGGAATGTGCTCAATTTAAGGCACGATCCAATTCGAGACATGCACGTCAATTTGGAAGTGCATCAGCGAAAGAAGTTGTTGGTAACCGGGACCCATCACCTATCTAAAGACGTTGGGGAATTACAACGACATGTATCAGATGTGTGAAGAGATGTACCCTTAAACCAAATCCCTTATTTGAGGGAAAATGGGCTGTTGTAGATTTAAGAAATGTTAGCTATGTTTAAGACTAAAATTATCTTTAGGAGATATAAGATGAATATCATTTGGGATATCATCAATGGGACACCACTAGTCATTTTTGAGACTAAGGTCGGTTTGGGAAAACCTAAGCAATATGGGCTCGGTTGTTTTAGAATCCCTCAGGAAGCTTTACCCAATTTGGGCTGAGATTGGGTTTCCATAATTACCCAACAGTGCTAAGCACGTGCGTTTCACGTGCGCACTGGATTAGTGTTAAACACTAAAGTTTTGTAGCGCTCACGTGTGAAACACATGAGGCACCACGAATACGGGCACTGCCCATTAGGTTTTATTCCCCCTCTTTTTTATATAAGTGCTAAGCACTTGATTCTTGTGGCGCTCACGTATGGCACCACAAATATGGGCGATGCCCATAAGGTTTGAGTTCTCGTGCAAAGCACGTGACTGTCTCTTTTTTTATATTGGGGTGATTTAACACTCACGTGGGAAGCACGTGAGGCAGTTTTAGTTGTTGTCTTCTTTCGTTTGAAGCACTCACGTGGGAAAATAGTGCTAAGCACTAACGATTCTGGTCTTGGAGATCTTGGATCACTGTTTCTTTTTATTGAAGAACTAAGTTCTTTATATAGTGTTAAACCCTAATTTTTAGAGGAATTAAATTCCTATATGTTCCTGTTCTTCTTTTCCCCCTTTTATGTAACTTATTTCTTTTCCCTTAGGTTTTGAATCTTGCAGAGCAAAATTTCCCCGATGAGAATTAAATTCTCAACTTGTGGGGAGATTGGCTTCTGCAAATCTCAACCAGAGCAAAGAACTGAGTTCTCATATGAAGGGTTAAACCCTTAGAGAGGCAAAGGAGAGGTGTTTTCTTTTTACCTAGTGTTTCAAGGAAGCAAGTCTTTTCTTTGAGAGTTAAATTCTCCCGTTCCTCAAAAAGCTCACTGTATATTCTTTTTTTTAGCTTCTGGGGGGTTCTCTCTTCTCACTCTCTCTGTCCTTGTTCACCCTGTATCTTTGTTCACTCTGTATATATGAAACTTGAAGTCTCTGGTCCTTTATATAGTAGAGGCAAATTTGTTAATTAGTCTAGAGAAAATCTCTTATTGAGAGATTCCAATTGATTCGGGAAATTTTTCCCACCATTGGATCTTTGATCCAACTGTTTCTGTTTTGCAGAACATATTTTCTTGTTTTTAACAAGATTGGGGAAATATTTTCCCATATATAGAATCTTATTCTATAAAATAGTGATTTTTTTAATCATCGTTGGATTTTTAATCCAAAGGTGCTCGGCTTAACAGAGCACAATCTTTCTTTGTTTAGAAAGATATGGAAAATATTTTCTATCTCATGGGATCTTTGATCCACCAACTTTCTGTTTCACGGAAAATATCCCTCCTTAATAGAATTTAATTCTATGCTTAATCATCATTGGATCTTTGATCCAATGGTTTTTTGTTGAGTAGAATTTAATTCTACGTAGGGAGGTGCCCTCACGTGTTTAAGTTTATTTAGTTTGTCAGCTATTTGATTGCAACGCCTATATGCTTTGCATATAGGCGCTCACGTGTTTAACACGTGAGGCTTATTTAGCTTATAGTTTGATTGCAGCGCCTATAAGCTTTGCATATAGGCACTCACTTGTTTAACACGTAAGGTTTATTTAGCCTATAGTTTGATTGCAGCGCCTATATGCATTGCATATAGGCGCTCACGTGTTTAACACGTGAGGTTTATTAAGCCTATCAGTTGTTTGATTTGCAGCGCCTATATACATTACATATAAACGCTTACGTGTTTAACACATGAGGCTTATTTAGCCTATAATTGTTTGATTTGCAGCGCCTATATGCATTGAATATAGGCGCTCACATGTTTAACACGGAATGCTTATTTAGCCTATAGTTGTTTGATTTGCAGCGCCTATATGCATTGCATATAGGCGCTCACATGTTTAACACGTGAGGCTTATTTAGCCTATAGTTGTTTGATTTGCAGCGTCTATATGCATTGCATATAGACGCTCACATGTTTAACACGTGAGGCTTATTTAGCCTATAGTTTGATTGTAACGCCTATATGCAAGCGCTCACGTGTTTAACACGTGAGGCTTATTAAGCCCATCAGTTGTTTGATTTGCAGCGCCTATATGCATTGCATATAGGTGCTCACGTATTTAACATGTGGGGCTTATTTAGCATATAGTTGTTTGATTTGCAGCGCCTATATGCATTGAATATAGACGCTCACAGTGTTTAACACGTGAGGCTTATTTAGCATATGAGTCGTTTTAACCGCAGCGCCTATATGCTTTGCATATAGGCGCTCACGTGTATAACACGTGAGGCTTGTTTAGCCAGTCAGTAGTTTAATTGCAGCGCCTATATGCCTTACATATAGGCACTCATGTGTATAACACGTGAGGCTTGAGTAGAAAAGGAAATTCTTTCCCCCTTTTCTCTCTCTCCCCCCATTTTTTAGAGGGAACAAATGCCCCTCGATGTTGCTCTCACATGGATGGCACGCGAGTGCAACGTTGTCACCTTTTCCATCGTTGGATTGCCTAGGGGAACGGGAAGATGAACCGCTCCCCATCATGTTTTATAAATGCGGGGGCTTGGCCCTTGAGATGACCATTGTTCTTTCATCTCCTTCCTTGCTTATTTTCTTTGAGAATTTAATTCTCTTTTTCGGAGCTTAGTTCTCCGTTCGCAGAACTCCAGAGTTAAACTTTGTAAAAACACTTTCTCTGGTAAGGATTATGAACGGAATGCATTTCTTAGGAAACCCTTTTTGTTCTTGTCTTGGATAAATTCATCAATAGAGCTTTGCTCTCTTTCTTGAAATGATTTCTTAGAGATCCAAACACACATTTTTTAAGGAAACCCTAGGGTCTTGAGGATCGTGAGTTCTCCTCTGATCTTTGAGGATCTTTGGAATTTAATTCCATTTTCTTCGTTTCCCCATCGTGAGGGTTTCTAGGATTTAATCCCATTATTAAAGGAATTTAATTCCATATAACAGAGCTTAGCTCTGAAAGACTCGGAGGGTTTTGGGAAATTTATTCCCTGGTGTTCTTGAGCATATATATATATTTATTATCGTTATTAATATATATATATATATATATGGGTTTTAATACCCTTTTCATAGATTTTGAATCTGTTGGGTATTTTAACAGAACTCATTTTTCGAAAATTTTAGGAGTTGTTTAACTTCCAATGTTTATTTAATGAGAATCCTTTTGGATTCTCATAATGATTATCTAGCCTCATCATTGGTGAGCTGCCATTTTGATTTCGTAGGGCCCACTGACTTCGTAATTAGTGGTCCTATGAAACCGATTCACACTTTTCATTAATGGGTATTCTCCCTTCTTTTTATAGATACAATGGCATCACTTCCTTACTTTCCTTACACGCGCTCAGAAACCGCTTTTCCACAATCGCCTTCAAACGAGGAGGTTATGGCAATGATCAGGGAATATGATAGCGACAATACAAGCCTTCTTCTATGGGGGGGTTTGGTACAGTCATATTATCAGGATCCGCCGTTCACATGTGGAGTTCCAGCAGAACCTATTCGCTCGATGTCATTGATAAAGCATCCGCGTACTGCTTATGCGGTGAAAGCGGTTAATTGGACCCCCACGGGCCGGCTTGAGCCGTCGACGACTAGGATACCTAATCAACCAACTATGGCCATTGATATTTTGGGACGCCGGATATGTCAGGATGAAGCTTGACCCTGGGGGAAGGTGTATAAGGTAGGCGTTACCCCGCGCCATCCAGTGGGCTACCTTCTGAGGGCTCGATAAATTCTCTCCTCCCAATTCTCGCGGCTGCAGAAGGTTGGGTTGTACCAAGTGGTGTATGCGTCACTGTTCTACTATCACGCTCTCTATGTCTGGTGGGTCAAAGCCTTCTTGAACAAGTGGAATCTTCCCACAAACACATTTTTGCTTGGGGATCGCGAAGTCTCTATTTCACTGGAGGAGTTTCGCGAAATTTCAGGGTTGCCGATTAGGGGAGAGCATTACGAAGAATTACTGCCTCCTGATGAGTGTAGGGTGTTTTTCGTCACCCCATTGAGATGGGAATACGTGCGCGCTTGTCAGGCGCATTACAGATTCCCCCTGCCTACGGTAGGCCGAGGTTCATTGATTGTGGGGATCCGAATCTCCGGCAGCCGCGGACTAAGCTGCCGTTAATTACCCCTCGCATTTGGAGCGAAGAAACCTCCGATTTGACGGGTTAAACTGGTCATGCGAACTCAATATGCGGTGCGTTGGTGCGTGTGTATTTTTTTTTGTTTTGTTCCACTTGTAAAAAAGAGATATATACATATATATATTTTCTATATATAAAAACGAAAATAAATAAGTAAATAAATATTTGGAGAATTTTTTATTATTATTATTTTTTTAAATTTTTAAATATTATTTATAATTTAATTTTATTTATTTAATATATATTTTTTTAAATAAAATAAGGGATTAAATAAAGAAAAGAAGAAAAGAAAATAATTATGTTTTTTTTATTTTTAAATATTATTTATAATTTATTTTTATTTATTTAATATTTATTTATTTTTATTTTAAAAAAAAGGAGGAAGAAAGAAGAAAAGAAGAAAAGAGAATTTTGTTTTTTTTTTTTTTTTTTAAAGTGGGGTCACATGTTAGCATGTGACCCCTCATGTGAGGGGGGTCACATGCTAGCATGTGACCCCTCACGTGCGGGGGGTCACATGCTGAGCCTCACGTGCGGGGGGTCACATGCTCAGCATGTGACCCGTCACATGCTCATGTGACCCGTCACATGCTCAGCATGTGACCCGTCACATGCTCAGCATGTGATCACATGCTCAGCATGTGACCCCGTCACATGCCCCGTCACATGCTTTGCATGTGATGCCGCCACTTTTTTTTTTTTTTTTTTGAGAACGTGGAGTTCAACTCCAAAAGAATTTTATATGGCTAAAAAAAATGTAATGTGGAGTTAGACTCCCCAAAAATAGTATTTTTTTGTGGAGTTAAACTCCAAAAGAATTTCTGTAGTAGAGTTAAACTCCAAAAAAAATTTATTTGTGGAGTTGAACTCCAAAGAAATTTTATTTGTGGAGTTGAACTCCAAAAGATTTTTACTGTGGAGTTAAACTCCAAAAGAATTTTTGTAGTGGAGTTAAACTCCAAAATAATTTTCCTGGTGGTGGAGTTGAACTCCAAAAGATTTTCTCCTTTCTCCTTTGAGAAGAAACCCAAAATGGGTTCTCTTGAAACTCCAAGATCTAAATCTTGGATGATAAAAAAAGAGACCCTTTTTCTTCTCTTGATGGAGTTTTGGGAGATAGGTTTATGGTAAAACTTTATTTAGTTTTTTTTTAAAAAAAAGAGAGCTAAGCTCTTGATTTATTTGGAAAATAACAAGGAAGAGGAAGAACTTGAAGAAGAGAGAGTGGAGGCACAAACCCTAGTTTTTTTGAGGGAATGAAAAGTGTATGCTTTATTCATCATCATGTTGCCTTATATAGGCTTACATATTTGCATATAGCCCCTTAGGCTTCACAAAATGGCATTTTGCCTATCCCATGGCTCATGTGCCATTTCATTTTGCACATAAGCCATGGGCTTACAAAAATTTGGCTTTATGCCCATTTTGTTTACATTCATGCATAAAAAATTACATAAAAATTATTTATTACATGATTTTGTTGTTGGTATGGGGAGGCTGGCCGCGGGCTCGACTTGGGCATGGGCCCGCTTGACCTGGGTTTGGGCCCACCTAGCTTGGGGGTTGACCTTGACTTTGACTCGGTCAACAGGGGTGTAAATTTTTACCCCAACAAATTGCCTCCTATCAATAAATGCACACAGCATATGTGGGTCGTGTGCATGAAATTGATGGATCTTCTTTCACGTGGAGGCGACTTGCTTTTGGTTCCCACTTTTTGGGATGCACTGCCCTTTTTATGACATGGACGGTCGACGCTCTGTTACGAAACGATTTGGGTTCCCAATTTGCGGGAGCCTGCACTGCCCTTTCTGCGACATAGACGGTCGACGCTCTGTTACGAAACGATTTGGGTTCCCAATTTGCGGGAGCCTGCACTGCCCTTTCTGCGACATAGACGGTCGACGCTCTGTTACGGAGCGATTTGGGTTCCCAATTTGCGGGAGCCTGCACTGCCCTTTCTGCGACATAGACGGTCGACGCTCTGATCCGGAGCGATTTGGGTTCCCAATTTGCGGGAGCCTGCACTGCCCTTTCTGCGACATAGACGGTCGACGCTCTGATCCGGAGCGATTTGGGTTCCCAATTTGCGGGAGCCTGCACTGCCCTTTTTGCGACATAGACAGTCGACGCCCTTATCCGGAGCGATTTGGGTTCCCAATTTGCGGGAGCCTGCACTGCCCTTTTTGCGACATAGACGGTCGACGCCCTGATCTGGAGCGATTTGGGTTCCCAATTTGCGGGAGCCCGCACTGCCCTTTTTGCGACATAGACGGTCGACGCCCTGATCCGGAGCGATTTGGGTTCCCAATTTACGGGAGCCTGCACTGCCCTTTTTGCGACATAGACGGTCGACGCTCTGTTATGAAGCGATTTGGGTTCCCAATTTGCGGGAGCCTGCACTGCCCTTTTTGCGACATATACGGTCGACGCTCTGATCCGGAGCGATTTGGTAGATGTTCCCCCGGCACGGAGTGTCACTGGTCGACGTTTCCCCGAGGCGGAGTGTCTGCTGTCGATGTGCCCCTGGCACGGAGTGTCTGCTTGACGTTTCCCCGAGGCGGAGTGTCGCTGTTTGACGCAAAGGTCGATGTTGGAATTGGTTGGTTTGATTTGTTTGACTTGAGTTGACATCAGCATCTCTATACTGGAATATGGTACCAGGAGCGAATCATCGTCTGCCATGAGAGGATTTGGGATTGGTTTTTTGTCGGCATCTGCATTGCTGCACTGGAGTAATGCCAGGAGCAACTCATCATTTGCCCGAGAGGATTTGGGAATTGGTTTTTGTTTGGCATCAGCATCGCTGCACTGGAATATGGTACCAGGAGCGAATCATCATTTGCGTTTGCTTATTAGGAAACGATGGCTTAGAAGACAGGTTTTAGGTCCCTTTCACCTAAGACTTTTCAATTTTGTGAGCCGTAAGGGTCTCACAAAGCATTTTCTCCCTACGGGTCGTAAAGATCCCATAAGTGTATTTTCTCCTTAGGAGTCGTGGGGACTCCCAAGTGTGTTGCTCCTTTGTGAGTCGTAAGGATCTCACGCGGGAATTTTCTCCTCACAAAGTCGAGAAGACTTTGCGAGTGCATTTCATCTCTTTTTTACGAGTTTGCGCCCTTTCGGGTTTTCACAAACTCGCCGGCAGTCCTGCTGTTTTTACTCACGGAGCCCTTTCGGGTTTTCATCCGTGCCCATTTTGCTTGTGGACATACCTTCTTTTTTTTCTTCTTCTCTTTTTTTTTTTTGAATCTTCCCTGCCGGTGGGACTTTGAATGTAGTCTCGCCGGTAGGACTTGGGAGAGATTGGGATCGTTTTACGCCCGTGGATTGTATACGGTTTTGCAGGATGTATGATCCAGACCGTAGGGCCATAAAACTTTCGGGGCTTTGTTGGCGTCTGCATCGCTGCACTGGAATATGGTACCAGGAGCGACTCATCATTCGTCGTTGGGGTATAGGAGTTGGAATTTGGTTGGCGTCTGCATCGCTGCACTGGAATATGGTACCAGGAGCGACTCATCATTCGCCGCTTGGGAATTTGAGTTTGGAATTTGGTTGGCGTCTGCATCGCTGCACTGGAATATGGTACCAGGAGCGACTCATCATTCGCCGTTTTGGGGTATGGGATTTGGATTTTGGTTGGCGTCTGCATCGCTGTACTGGAATATGGTACCAGGAGCGACTCATCATTCGCCTTTTGGGGTATGGGGTTTGGAATTTGGTTGGCGTCTGCATCGCTGCGCTGGAATATGGTACCAGGAGCGACTCATCATTCGCCACTTGGGGACTGGGATTTGGAATTTGGTTGGCGTCTGCATCGCTACACTGGAATATGGTACCAGGAGCGACTCATCATTCGCCGCTGGGGTATGGGAGTGATGGCTTAGGAGACAGGTTTAGATCCCTATCACCTAAGGCTTTTCAATTTTATGGGCCGTGAGGGTCCCATAAAAGCATTTTTTCCCTGCGAGTCGTAAGGATCCTGCAGGTGTATTTTCTCCTTAGGAGTCGTGAGGACTCCTAAGTGTGTTTTTCCTTCGTGAGTCGTAAGGATCCCATGAAGGTTTGTTCTCCTCATGTATCGTGAGGACACATGAGTGGATTTCCCTCGTTCCCAGTTTAATGACTTAGAGGTCGACTGTTTCCAGTTTAACGACTTAGCGGTCATCTGTTTCCAGTTTAACGACGCGGTGGTCATCTGTTTCCAGTTTAACGACGTAGAGGTCATATGTTTCCAGTTTAAAGACTTAGAGGTCTTCTGTTTCCAGTTTAACGACTTAGAGGTCATCTGTTTCTAGTTTAAAGACTTAGAGGTCTACGGATGGCGAGCTTGGAATTTTAGGGTAGGGGCCGGCATCAGCGTTGCTAACACTGAAGCAGAGGTGCCAGGAGCAATTCATCATTTGCCTATTCCTGTTGGGGGAGCGGTGGCTTAGAAGACAGGTTTAGGTCCCTATCGCCTAAGGCTTTTCAATTTTATGGGCTGTGAGGGTCCCATAAAAGCATTTTCTCCCTGCGAGTCGTAAGGATCCCGCAGGTGTATTTTTTCCTTAGGAGTCGTGAGGACTCCTAAGTGTGTTTTTCCTTTATGAGTCGTAAGGATCCCACAAAGGTTTGTTCTCCTCATGTATCGTGAGGACACATGAGTGGGTCTTCTCAATGAAGCATAATTCTAAAGGCGGAGACCAGCCATGTAACTGGTGATTACGGTGGGATATGGGTATGATGAGAATTATTTGAGCCCGTGGATTGTATACGGTAGTCAATTTTGGGGACTGGCCGTAAGGCTGGGAGAATTTTAGAAATTTGAATTTTTGTTGGCGTCTGCATCGCTGCACTGGAATATGGTACCAGGAGCGACTCATCATTCGCCGTTGTTTTTGTTGTTTTTTTTACCGCGATTGCTCTATCATTTCAGCTTTTCTTATCGCGAAGGTCGCGATTGCCCTATCATTTCGACTATTTATTCGTGGTTGCCCCATCATTTCGGCTTTATTTTCATTTTTATTTTTACTCGCTGATTTTTATTGCGAGTTGCCCCATCATTTCGGCTTTTCTTTATTTTTCTTTTATTTACACATTTTTTTTGTTTATTTACATATATATGTATACATATATTTTTACATTCCCAGTTTAACGACTTAGAGGTCGATTGTTCCCAGTTTAACGACGTGGGGGTCATCTTTGCTTATCCCAGCTCCTTGAACTTTGATCTTGGCGGAGCTGTGTTGATGACCTAGCTCCATGGCTTGCCGATACATCCGAGGATTGTGAGGTTTTTCCAAGCTTATATTGGTCCTCTGCCCAATCTTTGAAAATATAGCAGTCTTCGGTGGTATGACCCACCACTCTATGATATAGGCAGTATACGGGATTGCCGGTCATGTTCATTTCCTGTGGCCTTTTTGGAACAGGCAGTTGCAGACCGTTGTTCAAGGCGTCCATGAATATTTTGCGGACTTCATCCCTCCTGAAGGAGTATACCTTCTTCTTTCTCTCCATTGGAGTAGGTGCCTTTACTGATGCTGGTCCTCGAGGCCGATCGGTCTTTGGTTCGCCCTTTTCAGATAATGGCACATGTCTGGGAGGATTAGGTTCCCGAAAGGCTTCGGTCTCCATTTGCATGAAATCGGCGGTCGTAGCTTGACTGTTTACTAACGCGCCTTTAGACAGTTCTATCTCTCCCGTCCTGTATTGCCTTTCGACCCAATCTTTGAAAACGAAACAGTCCTCAATGGCATGACCTATCACCCTGTGATAGGGGCAATATTCTGGGTCGTCGGTCATATTCGCTTCTTGCGGTCTTTTTGATTCCGGCAGTTGTAGACCATTTCTTAGGGCGTCCCTGAATATCTTGTGGACTTTTTCCCTTTTGAAGGAATATACCTTTTTCAGCTTCTCTTTCAGAGGTGATTCCCCCCCGGCGTATGTATCGGAGGGATTGGAGGCTGACTGCGGCCGTTTTTCACGAAGGCGCTCCGCTTTTAGGTTGAAAGGGATATCAGTTGGCTGCCCCCGGGTATCAATCCCTGGCTCATGAGCCAAAATTTGATTCTGCTGTAATTGCAATCGGGCGACTTGGGTCGCAAGATCTGCCACGACGTTTGCCAGCTCGTCGACTTTGGAATAGACCTCGGCCACCTTCTCATCCCTGTCCTGAAATTGCCTTTGAAGCCATTCGAATAATGCTTGTTCTGCAGTTCCGACTATGACAACCGGATAATCTTTATTGCCTGAGCTCAATTCCGTAGGAACCACGGGCTCCTCTGGCTTATCGGCCTGAGCGGGCTCTTCATCATTTAGATCGAGCCGATGCTGGGTAGCGTCAACCATATCATCACCATGGCTGTGAAGAAGAGGAGGATTCGTTTCTTCATGTCCGGCCATGTAGACAGTGTGGATAACACATTCAGCCATTCTTTCATCACCGGCAGCTGGTTTCGCGGGGTGGTCCGGGCTTTCGAAATTCATAAATTTTAGCATGGCTAGAGCCCTAGCCCTTTTGTTGGCTCTATTTCTGAGCCGTTTCTGCCTCAGCTTCTCTGTCTTAAGGGCTTGGCAGGCTTCTGCTCTTCGGGAAGCCGCCATAGGCCGAGTGATGGGGATGCTTGAGAAGACATCTGCCCGCGTGTCCGTCGAAGGTATCGCCTGGGCTTGCCCACGACGTCTGGCAACTTCGTTTGTTCCGATGGCTTTGCCCCCAGTTGGTGCCATGGAAAGCCATCCAGACACTGATTTGCGCTTGGGTTGGGGCGCCCTCGAGATTACCACATTCGGTCTCCTGCCTTTTGAGACCGGTCTGTCTGTTGCTGGAGCTTGAGTAGCCGGGATGGCGTTAGCTGACACGAACAGGATAGAGCCGAATGGTAGCGGCTCCTCCTCCCATTGTCGCCCGAGACTGGCCGGAAGGACCGTCCTGGAGTCCATCTTCATCGTGTAGGAGACTGGAGTCATGCTGAGAGCTGAGTTCATCATAGGAGACATCGTTGAAAAGTGATTGCTTGAAACCTGCATGAAAGAGCATTATTTTAGTATAAATATAGGTATGTATATTTATTGAGTTCGCATGAACGCTTAACCCGAAATATGGGAGGAGAGATACGTCCCACCGGGCGTGCCAGAATCTGTAGGGTGTTTTTCATCACCCCATTGAGATGGGAATACGTGCGCGCTTGTCAGGCGCATTACAGATTCCCCCTGCCTACGGTAGGCAGGGGTTTATTGATTGTGGGGATCCGAATCTCCGGCAGCCGCGGACTAAGCTGCCGTTAATTACCCCTCGCATTTGGAGCGAAGGAACCTCCGATTTGACGGATTAAACTGGTCATGCGAACTCAATATGCGGTGCGTTGGTGCGTGTGTATTTTTTTTTGTTTTGTTCCACTTGTAAAAAAGAGATATATACATATATATATTTTCTATATATAAAAACGAAAATAAATAAGTAAATAAATATTTGGAGAATTTTTATTATTATTATTTTTTTAAATTTTTAAATATTATTTATAATTTAATTTTATTTATTTAATATTTATTTTTTAAAAATAAAATAAGGGATTAAATAAAGAAAAGAAGAAAAGAAAATAATTATGTTTTTTTATTTTTAAATATTATTTATAATTTATTTTTATTTATTTAATATTTATTTTTATTTTAAAAAAAGGAGGAAGAAAGAAGAAAAGAGAATTTTGTTTTTTTTTTTTTTTTTTAAAGTGGGGTCACATGTTAGCATGTGACCCCTTATATGAGGGGGGTCACATGCTAGCATGTGACATGGAGGGTCACATGTTAGCATGTGACCCCTCATGTGGGGGGGGGTCACATGCTAGCGTGTGACCCCTCACATGCTAAGGGAAAGTCACATGCTCAGCATGTGAGAAAGCCGTCACATGCTGACCCCGTCACATGCTCAGCATGCGACCCCGTCACATGCTCAGCATGCGACCCCGTCACATGCTCTGCATGTGACCCCGTCACTTTTTTTTTTTTTTGAGAACGTGGAGTTTAACTCCAAAAGAATTTTATATGGCTAAAAAAAATGTAATGTGGAGTTAGACTCCCCAAAAAAAGTATTTTTTTGTGGAGTTAAACTCCAAAAGAATTTCTGTAGTAGAGTTAAACTCCAAAAGAATTTTATTTGTGGAGTTGAACTCCAAATAAATTTTATTTGTGGAGTTGAACTCCAAAAGATTTTTACTGTGGAGTTAAACTCCAAAAGAATTTTTGTAGTGGAGTTAAACTCCAAAATAATTTTCCTGGTGGTGGAGTTGAACTCCAAAAGATTTTCTCCTTTCTCCTTTGAGAAGAAACCAAAAATGGGTTCTCTTGAAACTCCAAGATCTAGATCTTGGATGATAAAAAAAGAGACCCTTTTTCTTCTCTTGATGGAGTTTTGGGAGATGGGTTTATAGTAAAACTTTATTTAGTTTTTTTTTTTTTAAAAAAAGAGAGCTAAGCTCTTGATTTATTTGGAAAATAACAAGGAAGAGGAAGAACTTGAAGAAGAGAGAGTGGAGGCACAAACCCTAGTTTTTTTGAAGGAATGAAAAGTGTATGCTTTATTCATCATCATGTTGCCTTATATAGGCTTACATATTTGCATATAGCCCCTTAGGCTTCACAAAATGACATTTTGCCTATCCCATGGCTCATGTGCCATTTCATTTTGCACATAAGCCATGGGCTTACAAAAATTTGGCTTTATGCCCATTTTGTTTACATTCATGCATAAAAAATTACATAAAAATTATTTATTACATGATTTTGTTGTTGGCATAGGGAGGCTGGCCGCGGGCTCGACTTGGGCATGGGCCCGCTTGACCTGGGCTTGGGCCCACCTAGCTTGGGGGTTGACCTTGACTTTGACTCGGTCAACAAGGGTGTAAATTTTTACCCCAACAATGAGTACATATTCGCCACGGTGCCAGCTATGCTTGAGGGCTTGACGACCGAGAATGTTGTTCAGCACAAGCATCCGAGTCTGATCAAAGCCTTGGGTATCTTTGAGGAACTGTTTGTGACATCAGAAGGGCAAAGAGTCACTTTCGACGCTTTCATTGCCTGCTTTCTCCGCGAAGATGTCTTATCTGAGAAGGCTCCGAAATTCGCGAAGGTCGAAGATCCTTTCGGATTTGGCTTGAAGAAATTGCCGGCCAAAGAAGAGGACCTGCCGCAGTTTTATATTCCGAACTCGTCAGCCGTGGCTTTTGACGCGATCGCTGCCCCTGGAATGGATGAAGAAACTTTCTTTGTCGGCTTTATCAGTCTCTGGCTTAGTTGGTTTGCCATGCCGATACATCGCCGCTTTATGAGAGCCTCCGTCTTCTACCATGCTCATCGCATAGCTGAAGGAGCATGATTGGCTGTTGGTATTGCGGGATTATCACACCAATACCACGGGTTAGGCACTGCCGCCAATACTTCGAACCCAGGTACAGATACCGTGAATTTCTCTCTCCACTACTTCACGTCGTGGATCGAGATGCACGTATTAGGGGCGTTTTCTGCGCACCGGAGGCCTGCTTTCTATGAGTCATATGCATTCCCACGGATTATGAGACTGGTTGATGCTTCCGCTCCTGATCCGACCCAGCTAGGGGCTTTGTGCGTATTACTTAATCCGTATTCAAACGAAGGCGGGATGTTTTTTAGCGATCGAGTCCTTTCTGCTCCTGCGGGACCTGTTGTAATACCCAGTTTCTTTTATACTCTATTATCCGTATTCTGATAATAAATTTTCCTATTGTTCTATTTAAGTTATTCCCTCCAAATATTTTTCCTAACTCTTTTACTACCAGACTTAAGGCTTAAAACCATAAGTCCGAGTCCATATTTAATCACACTATTTTTTTTCTTTCTAAATTCCTCTTGAGGCCAGCCCACATCTTTTTCCCAAGCCCAAACAATTATCCCTTCTCAATTCCTTTTGAGTTCCCACAAATCTAAACCCAAATCTCCACCATAAATTCTCATATTAATCACCATTATTATTCCCCAATTAATCCCAATTTAATCATTTTAATCACACATTTTACTCTCTCTCTTCACATAATTCTCATTTAATTATTTTTTTAATTAACTTTCTCCCCCCATTCACGTTATCTCTCTCACCATCTCACCCACGTTCTTTCTCTCTCCTCTCGTAATTCTCTCTCTCCCCCTCACGTTCTCTCTCTCTCTCTCTCACACACGTATCTCGTAATGCTCTCCCCCCCTCACGTTCTCTCTCTCTCACACGTCTCTCGTTCTCTTTCTCTCCCTCTCTCTCTTCCACTCCTCTCCTCCCGCTCCCTCCCTCGACCCACACCCACACCCACACAACACCGACGCTGCGCTCGCCCCGCCACCATCGCCGGCATCACCCTCTCCTCTCTCCAAAACTCGAGTCCCACTTCACCTCCTCCCCACCTTGCCTGCATACCCGAGCCGACCTCTCTCCTCACCATTGTTTCAAACCACCGCCGAGCTCCCCTCCACGGCCGCATGCCAAGCTCCGCCCACCGTGCGACCTCCCCCGACGCACCCACCACCGTTGATGACCCCACCACTTCTCCCCACTCCTTTCTCCATTCACAGCCGTGACACCCTAACCACGACCACCTTAGCCACCGCCCAACACCCCAATGCATCCTCACTTCCGCCTCCACCATCGGTGTTCACCAATATCACCCTCGCCATCGTGACCTCCCAGCCTCCACCGCTGCCGGCCAACCTACACCGTCAACCTCACCTCCCTCTTGTTGGAGATAGTGCCCTCAGAGTCAATTATTGGATCACAGGCACGTGATTGCAATGATTGAGGGAGGACCTATCCCGGTAGGACAGTCTTACTCGAGATGATAGTATGCTATCTGGTTTACCTTTATCATCGTGTAATGCTTTAGGTGACATGACAGATCACTATTGCACGTTGATAGAGCCCTAGGATTCATGCTTGACTGCCAGCAGTATGAGGGCGATCATATAAGTGAGAGCTGGAGTCTACAAGCACATCCTTAATAGGTCCCTAGTCGTGGGAGTTTCGAGACAGGGCATCGATTCTCCAGAGTAGACTAGTGTATACAGTCGAGACCCCGACGAGGGGCGGTGGCCGGTCTCACAAGCCACTGGTGTCAGTTGGATCACCTAAGATGTATACAGGTGCTCATTGGGTTATGAGTACACCGGACAGGACTCGCCGGGAACCTGCTAGTTGGGATTATACTTGACGTCAGATAGCAGTTCCCAGGTGACATGTGTACAGGTTAGTTCATCGACCTGGGGATCGTCATTTGTCTCGTGTGAGTTCCCACTGTACTTTGATTACTACCCTACCACGGCTCAAAGGAGTCGTGCAAACAGGTTTTAGTTGGGTACAGTCCCGAGCCACATGGAGGCAGTGAGCGGATCTTCGGGGGTTTCGTCTCTCCCGGTATTGGGGGTGAGGTCGCGCTGTGTCTAGGAGAGCCATTACACAAAGACCTTGGCCAAGGCAGGAGATTTACTGGTAGGTATTCCAGTAGTATCTCAGGGTGTTCTGGGCTACACTCCGACACGACTTGTACCGCTTTTGGGGGTCTGACTTTTACCAACCCCCTAGGCCCGCCATGCGATGCTCATAGACGAACGGACCGGACTGTACGGATATTGTCACTGACAGGCTCAGTTGGGTGTCGGGGTGAGCTTCCTCATCGACGTCCCTTTTAGTCAATAGCTGGTGGCCCGTCACGTATTGGCTTATACCTCTGACGTGCTAGTGGTTAAATCCACAGCCATAGTATTGACGAGTCTTTAGAGTCCACCACACTTTCAGTTACTCAAGCTTTCGGGCGAAACGCTGTAGAGGCCGTATGGAGATATGGCAGGGTCCGATCAGATACGTGCGGTATTGCACGGATCAGGATCGGACAGATTGTACTAGTGGCCGTATGGTTATATGGCAGGGTTCGATCAGATACGTGCGGTATTGCACGGATCAGGATCGAACGGATATTACTAGCCGGCTTTGGCTTAAGCCGGTCCTAGTATAGTACAGTGTAGATTTTGTCTCATTGCATTTGTATCCGGACGGAATACAAATGCGGGTGTGTATGCACAGTGTGGGGTTTTCCTGTAATTTATTACGGGACCAGTTTTCTAGGGTTGCCATTTTGCTTTCCGTTCCGGCCGGTTTTCCTTTGTTCTTTCCCGGCCGGACTTTTCCGATGGAGGGTGTTATTTGCAAGTTTGCAAATAACACTTTGTGGAGGGTTTTATTGCATAAGGTTTGATATGATAAGCATCTTTGCTTTTCATGCACTTATGGTGATAAGAAAGGATTAGAGTTGATGTTATGTTTAGTGATGATTATGCTTTATGTTGTGGTCACCCCTTCTTGCTCCTACCATCACCTCCCTTAATGCTTCATATTCATATTCCTCCACCATTATTCATTCTACTCACTTGAGGCAAGAAGGTTTTCATGGTTAAGAAAAAGAAAGAGAGAAAAAGAAAGAGAGAAGAAGAAAAGAGAAGAGAGGAAGAAAAATGAGAGTGATTCATTTTTGTGCATATCATTCTTCATCTCATTCCATTACTAAAAAATTGAAAGCACCAATTTTCTATACACCATTCCTCCATCATCCACAAATGGCAACCAAACCCCAAAAGAGAGACTATGATTCTACACTATATTCCTACAGCAAATCTTGAGCATGTCGAGTTGCCGGCTTCATGCTCGAGTTGCCTCAGTATCGAGGTGGGAGCCCGTAAAAGTACCCGGCTTCGTGGTGCCCTTTCCGACGAGGAGGAGACGGACGGAGATCCCGCGAGGAGATCGGAGTGGAGATGAAGACCGGAGGACTTGGATCGTCGGTACATCTCTAACCCTATCTTGTTAGTTAGCTAGACTAGTTTAATGGTAACGATCCGGGGTTTAGTGCGCGGTGGTGCCGGTTTGCCAAGTCCGCAAATTTTAAAGTTTACCACCGTTTCCGCGTTTGGCCGTCGGGTTGACGGCCGGGGCGCCGCCGTGCACTTACAGTGGTATCAGAGCCTCGCCATTAACATAGTCTAGCTTGGTGTAATGTGTTTTACGTTTCCGATCGAACAAATTTCCAAAAACCGTATTTTTCTAGCACATCAGTTTCTGTCGAAATTTTTTGGAGTCCAAAAATTTTTCTGGTTGTCTCAGAGTGATGTGCAGGGAATTTTAACCATGCTGAAAAAAATTGGTACCATGATCTCACTATTCCGCCGCGCAAGCGCCGCGAAACCCCACCTCGTGCGGCGCTTCCGCCGCGGATTTTACTGTTCACCCCCCCAAATTTTTCCAGTATGTTCCTGAGTTGAAAATGTGGGTTTTGGAATATTAAAATTGGGCCCAGGGTTTCTGTGAGTGCTACAGTTTTGTTTGAGGGCCCACTTGTTAATTTTTGATCGATCGGAATATTTTAAAACACATTTTTCACAGTATTTACATTATATCTGCGACCGTGAATGTCACTCGATCGGTAAATCCTGTCTAACTGCTATAGCCCGGTTAGACGGATTTGCGAACGTGATTTTCACGTTGATGTTTTATGTTTATGCTGTGATGTTGCGGATCGGTCGTAGGGGATAGCCTGGATGCAATGCTAGTACAGTGTTGTTGTATTATGTACATTTGATATTGCGGGGCGAGCGTCCGACATGTGGACTGCCGTCACTGCCTGATTGTATTATTCTTTTGGGGCACGACCTGGTTGTGGTCGATGTACCCGTTGTATGTATATTTTACTTTCTGTACTAGGATTACCCCGCGGTGGGGTGCACGGATAGCCGGGTTCTAGAGGGCAACAAGCCCGCATCTCATGGCATTGAGACGGAGGGGGCTTCACTCTAGGATTGGCGGGCTATTCGCCGCACTCGTAGGGGGTACAGGTTGACCCAGGAGGGGTGCCCAAGTTGCCGGATTCCGTGGAGTGCTGGGTGGTCCATTCACGGAGCTGAAGGGGGCTGCCTCGCTTCAGGTTTTGGCGGGTGACTTGCCGCGCCCGTAGGGGTCTAGGATTTCATTGCACAGGCTATCCACACGACCAAGGGAACGTCGGGTTTCAGTAGTGGCTCTGTGAAACCCGGGGATCCCAGATATCTGTATTGTTCTGTGATGCTGTACATTTCTGTGATGTTGCATTTTATTCACGCCTTGAGCGAATATAATATATTGGTATATATATTAGTAGATGTTGTATATGTTTTACATCCGCGCTAGTCCAGTCCCCGCTCTGTCGTTAGTTAGCTAACCTAACGGGTAATGACGGGACCCAGTGGCGAATGCGGATGGCATATACGTACATCAGTATATTTTCGTTCTTTTTGGTGTGATCAAATGATGGGACTGCATTGATTCGGATCAATGCAAGTTTAAAAACAAACCTATTCTGATGTTGTTGGAACACTTTTCAAAAAGCTGTTATTGCAAGGACGTTCACTTTTGTTTTGCATCGCGGTATTCATTTGGAATATCCTGCTCCTCAGTCGACGAGGCAAGGGCCGAGATCCCTTTACCGGGAGTGACCCCTTGGACAGAAGTTTGCGTCAGGGCATTGACTTCACTATAGCCGATTACTTTTGCTTTGCATCGCGGTATTCAGTTGGAATATCCTGCACCCCATTCTACGGGGAAAGAGCCGAGATCCCTTCACCGGGAGTGACCTCTTTAGTAAAGGTTTTCGTCACTATATTTTTTCTAAAAAGCTATCCGTTCCTTCAACGATATCAAGTTCATTACGTTAAAGGTTTTCGCCAGAAACCATTCGTAGCCCTCCGTCGTTTCATATGGGTGGTCAATAGTATTCAAGCTGTGTATGTTGGCCAAAGTCAAGGCACAGTGATTGGTAGCTATTGGGGTATTCATATGCAGCATAGATAGATGCGTTGGTTTGGGACAGTCGTACTGCCATTTTGGCCAAAGTCAAGGGTATGTACGGGTGGATTCAAATTAACCTGGATAATGACGGGTAGAACTTGACATGTGACTTATGATATGTTGGCCAAAGTCAAGGTCATAAGAGCATGGGGCAGAAATCACATCGGGAGTTTCAAAAGTACTGAAACTTGCCAGATATGCGCATACCTTCTGGAGTGTGATACCGTGAGCGGATTCCGTCACGTTGTCATGCGATGAGAGTTGGATCCCGATTCCCACTGATGAGTTAGTATACTCCTCGGGTGACCCCGACTAATTCTTCTTTCAGGTTTGGAGGAGAATTTGAGGTACAGTGGGAGGATTGCAGATTAGATAAATTGGTAACCATTCTGATCTAGGCTAGAGTGCACGCTGAGTGTTTCTTTTCTCTCTCTCTTTGGCAGCGACCATTGACCCGACCCTAAGACTTTGACTCAGTGACCAAGTTGACCGAACCTACTTAACACTGACTTTTGGATTGTCAGAGTTGCAGACCTCATTGCCACTCCTACTTTTACCCTTTTCTCCAGGACACCCCGTATTGCTACGAACGTCCACTTTCATTGGACAAAACCATCGTATGGTTAGATACGAACTCGAAGGAATTCGAGGATGGTTTCCGGTTCTGGAGAAAACGGATAGGATTATTCAGTTGTCTTTCCTTTTTCACCCTCTCTCAGGTTGCGAGTACTCCTTAGTTTAGGAGTAGTACACCTATTATGCAAATTGGATAGTCTTCTTCCAAACCATAGGCTGGTGCCGACCGGTAGGGAATGAAGAAAACCAGTTAGCCTAAACGGTGTACAGAAGGTATTAAGTTCAGACAAAGCAAGGGATTAGTAAGAGGGCAAAGTAAATTGCAACAGATATTCACGACCAAACCATGTATTCCTTCGCCAATCCTAAATCACCTTTGTATTTCTCCAGGACACTCCGTATCATTACGAAGATCCCATTTTATTGGATAATCCATCGTATGGTTATATACGAACTCGAAAGGAACTTGTTCCAGTTCGGGGATGGATCCTGGTTCAGGAGAAATAGGAATAAAGTACATTCAGGTGTCTTTTATCTTCACCTTCTCTCGCGATGCGAGTGCTCCTAGGATTAGGACAGTACACCCTTTATGCTATTTGGATAGTCTTCTTCCAAACCATAGGCTGGTGCCGAACGGTAGGGAAAGAAGAAAACCATTTGGCCTAAAGGGGTGTACAGAAGGTAATGACTAAAGACATATGAAGGGATTTGGAGAGGTGGCAAAGAATTATACGGTTATAGTTGTGAATCTGGATAATGGTAGAGGCATTACTAGGAATACCAGGATACCCCAACGAAACATTTCAATGTTTCAGTCTCACTGTGTAATGTTAAAAGAAAACTGATTTCCCGATTAGATACTTACTCCAGGGTATGTATTTACCAAGTATGATTCTCACATCTGTATGGTTTTACAGATGATGAGTGGGAGTAAGTTATTGGGAATTGGGTGATCATCCTCATTATATCGGGATTCGTTGTAATCGGTGATATTTGAGGAGATCATCTGGGCTGTTTGCCGGTCGGCAAATATTTGGTTTTGAATATCCGCTGTTGTGCACCAATTTCAAATTGATATATCTGTACGTCTATTTTCATAGAGTGAGATATACCTTTTGATATTATGTCGATGACATTTACCTATATCAGTGGATGGTTAGGTAAGGAGCATTGAACAGCGGTGTAATTCTTCTTAACCATAAGTACAGTTTTCAACCTACGACACACAGTGAAAGAGTTGTTAGACTCAGCGGACTTATACAGAGTATTGTATGTTGTCCAGTGTCCATTAGGACAGAGGGGTTGGTCCTCATACTATATTCTGTTTACTTTTAACTTCTCTAGTTCTTAGACATGTGTTTCGTGGAAACACAGGGTCTAAGTTTTGAGGAGTTATAGGTATTTGAATAAAGTAGAGAACCAGGTATAGCAAGTATCGGGATTCTTCAAAGTGATCGAAGATGTAGATACTTGTGTATGGTATTCAGTTGATAGTAATGATAAAGAGAAATTGCTTCTCTTTCAGGTTACTCATAATTGGAAGCATTCCTAAGTTGAGTAACGCTGATCGGCCTCCTTCCATTTAGTTGACATGCACTGGAGATAGCTGCATGATTTGAATATGGTTCAATTAAATCAGTGCCTCTGGTTCTATATTGGATATAGTACAGTTCATATCTTAACATTGTTAAGGTACGGAGAGTTGTCCGGCTTATGCTTAAAACCAGACACTGGACAACTCAAGGCACGTTTCTGTAATGGCTGTTTGTGGGTTGACCCAGGCTATGACGAGGGTTGATTTTCTACCATCTTGACTCGCCACAGTTTTATTAAAAATGGATTTTTTCAGAAAACAGTAGTGGGAGTATGGTAGAACTGGAAGTAATTCCAGAACCGCAAACGATTACTGAAGATTTGATAAGGAACCTAAAGATTCAATCTGATTTGACATTCCATTGACCACTCCGCAGATAAGGTGGGTAACTTCAGGCACCCGAGAGGTACTACGGTAGCCTCAAGGACGGTGACAGGGAAGTTCTTGTTTACCCACACTTGCCATTGCTGTTGTTCCAGGCTGCGAGACCCGGCAGGAGGATGAGTATAGCGTCTTTCTAAACTAGTTTCAGAAGTGCACGTCTATATGACTCTGCCAGAGGGTTGTCGTAGTCAGTAGGAGCAGCGGAAGCATTGGTGGACATCAGGCTTATGTCTATTTATAGACTAAAGCAGATGTAGCGGAGATAGATTATATGTTTCTGATGTGACAGTCATAGGTTTGACGTCATCAGAATAGGGGATGGATCTGTTGAGAAGGTAGTAGGAAGTGATATTCCTATACTACGATCGGTTAGACTTTGGTCGTCACACAGTGGTTTCTCCACACAGGACTTGGATATTATATCAGACATACTGGTTACTAGATCTATGGTTTAGATCTAGATTTGGGTGGTTTCCCAATCAGGGTACTTAGACAGCATTCTAAGGGTATTTAGAATGGACGACTCCTGGCACGGTAGTGTACCTGCAGGTAATGGAGTCACCCTCTCCAAAGGTGTCTTACAGACTAAAGGGGAGAGGGACGTGCATGATTGGCAGATCACTTGCTCAGGCAATTGAGTCAATCGTGAGATGTCAAGTACCACACCAGATGTTGTTCTTGCAGTAGATGCAATAAGTTGACATTGATCCAATCCTGGAGAAACAGTCGGAAGCAGTTTTAGAACATAAGTGGCTGTTCTAGGGATATGATAACGAAAGCCCCATTCGGGAAACAGTTATCATTCCAGGCTTCCAAGGTGACATGGACGACAAGGAGGTTGTCAGAGTTACAGTTTTTCCCTCTGACGAGGGGCAGTATTTTGGACGGGTGGTCCAAGGCAATACTGAGGGTGGCATGGCGCAGGATACTGATTAAGTTCAGTTGACGATACAGTCTAAGAAGTTTGGATTTGGAGTTCATTTATGAGCTAGGTCCCATCAGACATCCAGACATTCTAAGACAGGTATTGCTCATTTCGGGAGATGGCTTTCTCCGCGAATTTGAGATATAGAGAGACATAGAAAGAAACATCAAGGCGGATCCACTCACTGAGGCTATTCCTCGAACGCAATAGTTTCACAAACGGGTTTTGTGAGACTGACTAGTAGGGGAGTTGGGTGTTCGGTATCACACAGGCTGTGAGTATGCGACATCGCAATAATTAGCCTTGAGTGCAAGTGGGAGATTGTTGGAGATAGTGCCCTCAGAGTCAATTATTGGATCACAGGCACGTGATTGCAATGATTGAGGGAGGACCTATCCCGGTAGGACAGTCTTACTCGAGATGATAGTATGCTATCTGGTTTACCTTTATCATCGTGTAATGCTTTAGGTGACATGACAGATCACTATTGCACGTTGATAGAGCCCTAGGATTCATGCTTGACTGCCAGCAGTATGAGGGCGATCATATAAGTGAGAGCTGGAGTCTACAAGCACATCCTTAATAGGTCCCTAGTCGTGGGAGTTTCGAGACAGGGCATCGATTCTCCAGAGTAGACTAGTGTATACAGTCGAGACCCCGACGAGGGGCGGTGGCCGGTCTCACAAGCCACTGGTGTCAGTTGGATCACCTAAGATGTATACAGGTGCTCATTGGGTTATGAGTACACCGGACAGGACTCGCCGGGAACCTGCTAGTTGGGATTATACTTGACGTCAGATAGCAGTTCCCAGGTGACATGTGTACAGGTTAGTTCATCGACCTGGGGATCGTCATTTGTCTCGTGTGAGTTCCCACTGTACTTTGATTACTACCCTACCACGGCTCAAAGGAGTCGTGCAAACAGGTTTTAGTTGGGTACAGTCCCGAGCCACATGGAGGCAGTGAGCGGATCTTCGGGGGTTTCGTCTCTCCCGGTATTGGGGGTGAGGTCGCGCTGTGTCTAGGAGAGCCATTACACAAAGACCTTGGCCAAGGCAGGAGATTTACTGGTAGGTATTCCAGTAGTATCTCAGGGTGTTCTGGGCTACACTCCGACACGACTTGTACCGCTTTTGGGGGTCTGACTTTTACCAACCCCCTAGGCCCGCCATGCGATGCTCATAGACGAACGGACCGGACTGTACGGATATTGTCACTGACAGGCTCAGTTGGGTGTCGGGGTGAGCTTCCTCATCGACGTCCCTTTTAGTCAATAGCTGGTGGCCCGTCACGTATTGGCTTATACCTCTGACGTGCTAGTGGTTAAATCCACAGCCATAGTATTGACGAGTCTTTAGAGTCCACCACACTTTCAGTTACTCAAGCTTTCGGGCGAAACGCTGTAGAGGCCGTATGGAGATATGGCAGGGTCCGATCAGATACGTGCGGTATTGCACGGATCAGGATCGGACAGATTGTACTAGTGGCCGTATGGTTATATGGCAGGGTTCGATCAGATACGTGCGGTATTGCACGGATCAGGATCGAACGGATATTACTAGCCGGCTTTGGCTTAAGCCGGTCCTAGTATAGTACAGTGTAGATTTTGTCTCATTGCATTTGTATCCGGACGGAATACAAATGCGGGTGTGTATGCACAGTGTGGGGTTTTCCTGTAATTTATTACGGGACCAGTTTTCTAGGGTTGCCATTTTGCTTTCCGTTCCGGCCGGTTTTCCTTTGTTCTTTCCCGGCCGGACTTTTCCGATGGAGGGTGTTATTTGCAAGTTTGCAAATAACACTTTGTGGAGGGTTTTATTGCATAAGGTTTGATATGATAAGCATCTTTGCTTTTCATGCACTTATGGTGATAAGAAAGGATTAGAGTTGATGTTATGTTTAGTGATGATTATGCTTTATGTTGTGGTCACCCCTTCTTGCTCCTACCATCACCTCCCTTAATGCTTCATATTCATATTCCTCCACCATTATTCATTCTACTCACTTGAGGCAAGAAGGTTTTCATGGTTAAGAAAAAGAAAGAGAGAAAAAGAAAGAGAGAAGAAGAAAAGAGAAGAGAGGAAGAAAAATGAGAGTGATTCATTTTTGTGCATATCATTCTTCATCTCATTCCATTACTAAAAAATTGAAAGCACCAATTTTCTATACACCATTCCTCCATCATCCACAAATGGCAACCAAACCCCAAAAGAGAGACTATGATTCTACACTATATTCCTACAGCAAATCTTGAGCATGTCGAGTTGCCGGCTTCATGCTCGAGTTGCCTCAGTATCGAGGTGGGAGCCCGTAAAAGTACCCGGCTTCGTGGTGCCCTTTCCGACGAGGAGGAGACGGACGGAGATCCCGCGAGGAGATCGGAGTGGAGATGAAGACCGGAGGACTTGGATCGTCGGTACATCTCTAACCCTATCTTGTTAGTTAGCTAGACTAGTTTAATGGTAACGATCCGGGGTTTAGTGCGCGGTGGTGCCGGTTTGCCAAGTCCGCAAATTTTAAAGTTTACCACCGTTTCCGCGTTTGGCCGTCGGGTTGACGGCCGGGGCGCCGCCGTGCACTTACACCTCTACCACCGCCAACGCCGACGACCCCCGCCAATGACTCAAGCCGAACCCCTACCTTGTCCCAGTCGCTCCCTTCAACTCCACTGCCGGCAATAGCCAAGCACTCCTTCAGCCCTCGCCATCGCTGCAACCCCAACTCAAAGCTCCACCCATCTACAACGGAGCTCCTTCGCCTCCTCTCCCGCGCACCCGCTGAGCCACCCCCTCAACGATGACACGCCGACGAACTCGCCGAGCCCCTCCTCTGTCGCTGACGACAGACCACCATCACTCGCAGCCGCCTCGCCTAGGCAGCCCAAGCCTCCGCTGCTAAGTACCCAAGCTCGAGCCGAGGCCGCAAACCCTAGCCTCGCCGTTCGTGGCGCGATCTTGTCGTTGCCGCTACCGTCCGTCGGCAACACGTCATCAGGAAAGTGTACTACTTGCTTCATGCTAAAGTTTATCTATTATAATTCTTAATACCAATGAATTCCGTAAATACTTTCGTGTGAATCAATAATATGTAAGTGTTCGATGCCAAACCCGAGGGGAAAAACCCCGTTAAATTGACGGAAACTGATCACATAGGTTGGCCTGTATAGTAATGAAAATCGTGTTATAATTTGGCTGAAAAATACAGTCGTTACTGACGTGATCGGTCATTCCCATTTAAGCCCGTTAAAACTGAAATTTTCCGCGTCTGAAACTTGTAAATATCACAGTTAATTGATTATAAATTGGAATGTTGCGTTCGAGGGCTCAAATCGAAGCCGACACTTGTAAAAATCACAGTTAATTGATTATAAATTGGAATGTTGCGTTCGAGGGCTCAAATCGAAGCCGACTCGACGACCTAGAACCCCATAAGAGTGTTAACCTGATCCTATGCTAAAAAGGTGACGGAAACTGGTTCGGAGTGCGGCTCTGGACTGCAGCAGCACTGGCTGTTGATTCTCACTTTGTAATGCTTGCACCTTGCTGTATAAACATGTTATATTGCGGAACCCTATACCATAGCGAGGATGAAACAGTTAGCTAACTAATGAAAGTGATTTCATCTCTTTCCACTATCGTTTACTATTTAAACTGTATTTTAGATTAACAGGACGTATAGCAGTCCCAAACAGGGACAGAACTTATACCCCATTGTTGTACATTACATAACTTCTGACGTAGAGGTGCGATTGAAAATCTGCCTGATGCGTTGGAAACCTAATTGATAAACATAAATTTTCCTCAACTATAGCGTCGCCTAATTTTGATCCCAACAGGGTGAAAATTGTGTTGCGAAATGGACATTCAGTTCAGGAACTGAATTTCCAGCAGCGAACACTTAAAATGAAATGGCTGTAACTTGCAAACCCGAAATCCGATTGTCCTGAAATTAATTTTGTTGAACTACCGACTGAGTTTAATTGCTACCTCCTTCGTATCATTTTACTGAATTTTGAATGTATGATTTAAGGCAATTTATATAAGTTCATAAGATGCATGATAGCTCGTATTACACATGATTTGTTTAACTGCATAAATGTACATATTTTACCCGACTGCCATACTTCTAGTGATAGTGCGCGTTATTAATCAGTGTACGGTGCATTGTCGTGCGTGAATGATATCGGTTTAGGAGTGTCAAGTACGCTAGTGAAAAGTGAATGATTCGTGACAGTGAACAGTGACTAAAACCGTGTTATTGATGCGTACTTGTACATGACTAGACTATACCAAAATAGTGAAAACCTGGGAGAAAAAGGGAAATCGAAGTGGAAAGAGAATTGTATTTAGCGATGACAGTGATTTAGAGGATGATCATTCGAACAGCGACTCTTATATATATTAGGTTGGGCCTAGCGTCCGGCTGACAGGGTTATGTCCCGAGAGATAGCGGGCCGTAGTCTCGGGTATGTACGAGACCCTCGTTAAACATGATCCTCCTTTTCACAACTCGATTTCAAAAGTGACTTAGAGACCGATAGGGACACAGATCATACATTGCATCAGTTAGTGACATATTGATTGCCTGCATTTTATCCCCATCATTATTATTTTTATTTTCTTGCCCTTTGTTATTATTACAATATTGCTATTGTATCGCTCTGACGACCTGAGTATGTATGCTTAGTGATAGAGGTGGATTCGCCTGATCTCGAGGAAACTGTGAAGATCCAGACTAGTGAACCAGTTACATTTCTCCATTGATATTCCTGGTTAGTTGCCCTCTTGTTTACTTCCTTTGAGCTCAGATCTCTTTATATCTTATAGTTTTAGTGACTGCATTCTCTCTACCCGTATTGTATTTCACTGATTACCATATAATACTAGAAGCCGAAATGTGACTACGATAGAATTTTTCCTTAATCGTAGGAGCATGGCTGGCCTTGCCACCCCTGTATTCCGTATTTTGGGAAGCGGGGCGTGACACATGTTCAACAATTGTTTGATTTATCAAAGAATAGGGCTCCAGTTTTAAAGCCAAAAGAGATCATGCACTTATACTCAATCAGGACAAGGTATTTGGTGTTCCGCCTTAACGACGCTACCCTCTTCATGCGGTATAATCCGCATCGCTTTGCCCAGCAGTTAGGCTACAACCAGAGCATCCCTCTCGAAGCCTTTTTAGTTGAGCATACTCCTTTTCTGGAGGTAGCCTGTGATGTTATCTATCATTTCATGTGGTTGAACACGGGTTCTCTTTTCATGATCCTGGAGCCTGACTATCTTCCAAGGCCCGTGGGATCCTTCAAGGGCTGGTATCGCCACCGGGTCAGTCCCATCATCGCAGAGAAAAGGCGGGTGCTCTTTGAGTGTAGAGCTCTTGTTCCAGCTCAAGCTATCATTGCTCCATTACGGCCATGGTCGGTTGTTTGCCCTCCTCTGAAGGACGGCGGTTCAGTGCTTATCCCTAAAGCCGCTCCAGCAGAATCAGTCCCCCGTACTGCTGGTACGTCGGTATGTACTAGAGCCGAGGTAGAGGCTCCTGATAAAGCACCGACGGTGGTGTCGCCAAAGGGTGATACCGAAGGTGAGGTTGGGCAATGCCGCGCAAAAGCTCCGAAGGGGAGGAAGCGCTCCTCTACTAGTGTTAGCTCATGCTCTAAAAGGAGAAAGAAATCGGTCGCCGGCCTACTCGACACTTTGCTTGAATCCGAGCCTCTTATTCAGGACGAGCCGATATCTACGCAGGATCCAGATGACGGTCTTCTCTTTCTCGGTTCATCTACCGAGGAGGCTGCTCAGTTGGCCGAGCCTTTAAAGCGCTCACAAGACGAGGCTGAAAACGTCTCCTCCAGGAAAGGAAAACTTCCTGCTGTTGTATTTTATGATGTCGATCCGGATCCAGCCATGCTACCGATAACTCCTTTGACGCTGGAAGAGGAATGTGCTTTGAAATAGTTGGTGTCGAACGAATCTGAAGATGAAGCTGCTTTGAAAGCAGGTAGGGATTCATTTTCGATCGAAGCCCGGCGAGCGCATCTGAACAGAAAAGCGCAGCAGCTCGAACAGACCATCCTTCAGGCTCCTTGGGGTATTGGTACGTCTATTTCTTGTCTTTTTCAGCAAATAATTTGTATTACTTTCTCGTCGCATTATCTTTTAAAAAAAAATTGTAGGGCCTTATGCAGCGGGCGTAATATCGAGCCCGGATCGCGCCATGGACGTAGATTCACGAAAATCTCCCGTGACACACCGGAGGGTGTAGAGGAGATTACTGAAGCTGCTATCCCCGCCGTGGAGCTCCCGGTGATGGCTTCTGTCCCTCCAGCAGAGACTGCCACACCGGTAATAGATTCCATGGATATCTCCAGTGACGCGCCTGAGGGGGTAAAAAAGATTGTCGAAGCTGCTATCCCCGCCCTGGAACCTGCAGCGACGGCTTTTGTCTCTTTATTGGAGACTGCCACGTCTTCCATAGATTTCACGAATATCTCCAGTGATGCGCCTGAGGCTGTAGAGGAGGTTACCGAAGCTGCCATCCCTCCAGTTCAGGTCGAGCGAAGTATCGAAGGTAATCTTATATACATATACATTTTGTTTAACGACCCCTCCATATATCTGAACCTTTCTTTCTCTCAGAATTGTGGGAGTTCGCGTCCTCCATTGTAGATCTTTCTTCGGAGAAAACTTTCCAGTGTTTACTTGACATGGCGGCCCCGCAAGCGATACCTCCACAGAGCATAGTCCTTTCCTCCGGCCAAGGTTGGTAATTCTTCGCCTTTCCGTTTTATATCTTCATAATGATACTGATGTAACTCTTTTTTATTTTGAACCCTAGTCTTAGAGGCTGACGACGAAGTCGAAATTCTTGACGGGCCTGGGGATCTCAAATCTGCCTTCTATGGCCGTGGGTAAGTGACGCTTTAGCATTGTCATTCTTCTACTTATTCTTCATTTGGAAAGGCGACTAACCACACATATATTTTCACAGTTTTGCCCACCATAATTCCTTTAGAGTCTCGGATTCCCATGCCGCCAGGCCCTTACGCCTGACCCGTGTCTGAGAGGATGGAAAAACAGAGCGTTCATTCCCTGACAACTCTTATAGAAGATCTTCGCGCTGGCACCTCCGTCACGGCCAAAGAATTCGCTATTGAAGCCAACACTTCCTTGTCTGTTCTTGCCACCTACCATGACGAGACGTTGGTGCATACTTAGGTCGAGTATTACCATCAAGTGGAGGCCTCTCTACATGCGGTTGAATGCGTACGCTTTCCTTTCGATATTCTGTCCGTAAAGACCAACTTGCATGGATGGATCGATCGATGTGCGACCAATCTCCAGTCATGTGAGAAAAGGCTCAACCGAAAGTTTTCGGAGAGGGAATTGGTTTCGAAGGCTTTAAGGGAACTTCAATCCCAGCTCACCACCAAGACTACTCGAGCCTACAAAATTTGGCAGGTTCTTCAGGAGGCCATTACGGAGGTGGTGGCTCTCGATAAAGCCGTAATTTTCATACGCGAGATGGTCGAGGCCCACAAGACTGTCGAGAAAGAGCTTGAGAGTCGATTCTCCTTATACAAAAATCAACAGGCACAGGCAAGGACTCAGCTAGCGGCATTGATAGAGTTTGAAGCGGAGGTCCGACGAAAAAACGATGATTGATTGACCGTCTTTTTGTGATCGGTATGAAAAGTGTTAATCACAATCAAAGAATTTATAACTGCAATCAATAACGGTGTCGATGTAGTTCGTTAATGAGTACGGGTCGTCCACTGGGATTCGTGTATTTATTCATTCTTGCTTTAGTTGAGCCGAAAGAACATAGTAAAGAAAATTTAAGAAAATGAGATTTCAAGATTTAATTGAGTTTATCATTTCAAGAAAAATCAAGGAAGAGTTTATGATTTAGTAATCAAAAAAATGTCCAATATCAATTTTAGTTATCAAGAAAATTGAAAAATATCTTGTAGAATTCGATAGGAATTAGTAGTAATGATGAATACTAATAATGACTCATCTTATCTATTGATGAATTATAGCTAGAACGATTGCGATGAATGAAAATTAGGGATCTATTAAAGAAACTAGGGTTTCTCCTTCACTATCCCTTGTCTTATCATTGACCATCATTCAAATCTAGCCTTTAGCAAAGAGAATCATCAATCATTTAATCCCAAATTGCAACGAAATTATCAAGAACGGTGATCTCGCTCCAAATTTGGTTATTGATGATTCTTTTTCCTAAAGTTCATAATTCTCATAAGACTTAAGACGCGTATAGGATTTCATCACCATTTGATCTACCAAATTCCTTCGAATTCTTAGCAAGCGGAGATTTACTCACGCATCATGAAAATAAAAGAATCAAGAATTAGAAATTTCATAATACAAGAATGTAAACAAAGTGAGAATTAACAATTGATCACCTTTATTATTCAACTTCTAATTACACGTTCCTTCAATCCGAGGTTACAAGAGTTGCTCTCGATCGCTCCCTTGAAGAGGTAACTATTCCATCGAATTTTGCTTTGCTCGATCACCATGAGTATTGGATCTATCGCGGATCACGTGCTCTTGATGACGATCGGCTTCGCGTAAAGGATCTTGAATGTCGTCGCTCGATATTGTTCTCAACGATTCTTGATTTGGATCTTGATTTGGAATTGAATTGGATTTGGTTTTTGGATTGTGTACTAGAAATCAACTACCATCAACAACAACCCTTTAATGTAGGCTTAGGTCCCTTTTTATAGACTTTCCTCAAGCTTCCCTTAGAAACTAGGTCAATCTTCCACCAGAAGCTAGGCAGTTGTAGGGAAGTTTCCAGAACAAGTTTGTTACATTGGAGCGTCTTCAACAAGCTAAGAGGTTGTAGGGAATCTTCTGGAAAAGTTTCGTCACCAGAGCCCCCAACTCGGCCGCGGATCCGCGGCGGATCGGCCTGACTCGGCCGTGGATCCGCGGCCGTTTGGTGAGATTGTTGCTTCATTTTTCCTCTGTCTTCTTGTGTTTATATCTGGGTTTATATTTGATATCTGGAATCTTTTTATCTCTTCTGAATCTCTGCCAGAATTTAACTTTTTAATTTGCTGCATTTTTGTATGCGAATTTGCGATTCCGATATTTGTCCTGAAATAATTTTCTGCACAAAATCTCAATAAAGAATATTGAGATATATAATATCATGCATGAAATAATATACACACAATCTCCTTCCAAACTGTTGATTATAATGTATAACACGTGGTATTTGGTATTTTCCAGACGAACTTGTAATACGTGTTATGTTTATAACAAACATCATTAGATGATTAGAAAAGTGAGAAAATTGTTATGTTAAAGATTGCAATATTTTCGACTGAACAAATTCCCCAAAACTTGATTTTGATCGTCTCGAGCAAACTTCTTTTATTCAAGAGAAGGAGAAAATAGAAAGAAAAGAAAAACTAACTAGCACACTTTCGTAGGCAACACGATTGCACTGAGCATGTGTAACAAGCCTTTAAACCTCAAGGTGTCCTTAGTAGGAGGAGTGTTGTCTCCTGAGGGTTTTCAGCGGATTACACCCACAAAATCCTATAATAAAAAGAAGACTGTGAAAGTTACATATAAAAGATAAGAATTATAAAAGAAAAAACTTGAAAATCAGAGTTCCAACTACACTAGCTTTTCGGTTGTCATGAGCCCTATCTCAATAGTCATGAAAAGATGTTAGAAATCATATCATCCCTCAATAAAACATCGCCTTTATTCTTCATCCCTACCTTTCTTCCAAACACCGATCATATACCCCTACGTGTGTGTAAAAGACATCCTTACACTCGGAGAATTCAATTCAAGCTATCATACTCTTGTCCATCTACCTCAGTACTTTTTAGTCGGTGAATATTTTAGATGGAATTGCTCACACATTTTTCATGCGACCGTTAATATTTCTTGAGGTACTAACCGACCGATTACTAAATGTACTCACATATTAGGCGTAATTAGTAATTTTCTCGTCTTGCAACACCTAAGGCTTAGCAGTGACTCCCAAACCAGTTGGTCTAAGGTACTAGGTGATGAAGCACCCTCGCTATATTTTTTTATGCTGTCTTGGTAATTACAAAACTAGTGTTCATTTTTCTTTACCATTTTATACTTTTTATGATTCATTTATTATTTTCTTCGTACCTTGGCTTTTAGACAAGAGCATTTCAAGGTATCCTCTACTATCCCGAGTTTCAAGACGTGTGTAAGTGCGTATAGTAGGGTATCAACGTTCAAATGTTTAGCTTCCAGAATAGGAACTATTTTTCAGACTTATTTTTTGTAACACCCGAGCCCAATGCTACTAATTTCTGTTACTTTATGAATGGAGTTTGACCCTTATTTCATTTATCTTGCTTGTTTGTTGCTTACTGTAAACTTTTACCCGGTAAATTCATTTCTGCATATAGCAAATTTTGGTATCTAAAATAAAATTAAAAATATCCATCTTGGCCTACTTGACACCCCTAACCCCGTTGTAGCGTCCGTGCGTCGTGTTCTCGTCCCGTTCGGTGAAACGGGCAAGTTTGGACGGCTACGCGCGCGTACGTGTGTCCGTATTGGGGGTATGCTTTTTGATCGCAAAACATTTCATTTCAAATTTTGGATCCAGCCTAAAATTCTATTATTTCAATTTCAAATTTTTGGACCCGACCCGGGCGCGGTTTGGAAATGTTTTATTTGGCGCCAAAATCCCAAATTTTAATATTTTATAACCTTCGAATATTTCCTTAACCTATATATATATTACTGTTCCCCTAAATTTTTAAATCTTTTTAAATAATTTTTCCTAACACCTAAATCTTTTCATCAGCCAATCCCCTCTTCTTTATTTCCCCGCGGGCCCCACACCTCCTTTCCTCTCTCTCTCCCGTCGCCATCTCTTTCGCTCTCTCTCTCTCCCTCTCTCTCCCCCGGTATCTCTCTCTATCTCTCTCCTCTATATTCAAATCTTTTCCCCTCCTTTTCTTTTTCCCTCAACAACGAGAACCCATCTCGCGCTGCCTAGCCACCGCCTCCCTCCTCGCCGCCGCAGCCCAACGCCGGCATCTCCGTCACCAGCACCCTCGCCTCCTCATCCTCAACTCACCAAGCCCCTCTTCCTCCTTTCCCCGCGTTCCCAGCCACTTGCACACCCCGCCGCGGCCGCCTGCAATTCCCTGCACGCATCTGCGTCGCCGGAGTCGCCGCCGGTGACCTCTTTCCCGTAGCCCCGACCCTCGCGCACACTCCTCGGTGAGTTCCACCTCCCCTCCTCTCTTCCTTCTTCTTTCCTTCTCTTCTAACACGATTCTTGATCTGCAGACCTCTTTCGCTGTCGTCGTAGGCCATCGCCGGAGTTTCTTCGACGACCGTCGATCCTCATGACCCTTTGCAGACCACCGTAAGCCTTTGTCTCCATCTCATTCTTCCTTGCTTCTTTGTTTTCTCGTCTATTCTTGTTTGCATGTATTAATGGTTCACTGTTCACATTTTCGCCGGAATCCGACGATGCCGACGACGTGATCCGACGTTCCAGCGAGGTACCCCGACCCGCGTGGTTCCATTGTTCGTCGTTTGGGTTCATTCCGTGAACCGTGCGGCCGTCGCGAGTTTCCCCGCCGACGTTTTACGTTCCGTTTTTCCCGGTTCGCGACCCGTCGAGACAAGTACCCCTTGCTACATGCTATACAATATTTACATATATATTATGACACCCTAAACCTGTAAATTTAACTTGGTACGATCATTTCTCGTTTTCGTGTACAATATTGCATTATATCATTTTACCGTTAAACTTGGAACTTACAGTTGCAAATTGAACCTAATAACCATATTTACCTGTTTAATCACATTTTTAATGTTAACATAGCTTATGGCGTTTGTCTTTATAGTTTTGTTCCATTCGGAAACTCGTGTGCATTTTAACCTGTAATAGCTGTACTGAACCGTTATACAAATCATTGCACCTCTAAGGGTTCTTAAACTTATTAACATGACTAAACGGCTATACTTGTCTTACTGCACTCTTGTAATCATCTCTGTGACAAATTTGATAACTGTATTGCTAATTGAATGAAACTGCCTATTACTTAATTCATTGCTTATCTCATGATTGTTGATACCCATGTTTGATTATATAACTGATTGTGAGTATACCCACGATATTGTTTACATCTTGACCTGACTTGCTACACATATATATTGATATACCTGACATGGTACCGTATACTGTTGACTTGACCTGATGTACCATGACCTGACCCGTTACCTGATCTTGTGTCTAATGCCAACAAACCTGACATGTAGTCCTCATGGACCGTTCCTGATGTCTATCCAGACAAACCTGCTTTTACCTGATCCTGTATTGGCATTAGTTCTTGATTACTGAATACCTGACTTGACATATATAACTTGGGGGTATGGGGAAATCAAAGGTGAAACCTGACTTGTAACTCAACAGTTCACTACCTGTTCTGATCAGTCTTACGGGCTAGGCCAGCCCCGGAATGATGATGCTGACATCACTCGCCTATACCTGCTTACCTGTTACTGCCTAGCGGCACGTCTCGGTTTCAGCCCGAGAGTCTTAGACCGTGATCCCGGGCATCCACGGGATACTATTGAGTTACATCGACAATTCATCAATTGATTTCAAAAACTCTAGAATAGAAAACCTGATAGAACAGTTTAGTTTACCCACTGCACACTACCCTGCACTGCTTGATTCATATTATTGTTACTCTCGTTTTATTCATGTTTATATTGCATTGCCTGCCACACTGTTCATATTATATTACTTGATGACATGACGCGCTGACGTCTGGGTTTTGCATGGCCCAGATTCCGTACCGCTGTTGCAGTCCGAGCAAGAGTACTTCAGCCAGCAGGCTGAGCTGTGAGGTGTCAGTAGTAGTTAGTTTTATTTCCTGCATTTATTTCCTGATGTGAGCCCGCATTATTAGACATACATTCCAGTTATTTTGTATTGGATCTTTTGCTTCCGCATTTATTTATTATTGACTCATGTTATTTTGGATTATGGATATGTTTTAGATAGTTTTATTTTGTTCTTGATATCTCTACAGCCGTAATGTGACTGTGGATGAATGCTTCCTACCTACATGTAGCATGGTTGGCTATGTCACGTGCCCATTTTAGCGTACTCTGGAAAGCGGGGCGTGACATTTTTATCCTCAGATTAGTGACTTCCTTCATCTTACTAACCCTTGGGACAACGGCTCATAACTACTTATTACTGGTTTCGTTTAAGAAAACATCTAACTTTCTTGGTTTTCTTAAATTCTTCCAATCTTTTAAATGTAATTTTTCACTTTCTAATCTTTTATTATAAAAGAAAAAAAAAATTGAAAATTTTGTGCTTATGCAAAGTGTAATCCAAAGTGATGTGTAAATAAGCACAAACCTTCCCTAAACCTATTTCTAGCAGTTTCCTCACTGTTGTCATCTGTTAAATCTCAAAAACCTGTAGACTTGGGATGAAAAGTTATTAACGGGGGCAAGAATAAATGAAAGTGAAAATCTTCCCCCAAACTTATTTTTGTATTTATGTACAATTTTTATAATATTTTTTTTATTTATTAAATAACTCACTTCCATTCTAAAAATGAGACACCCCCAAACTTAGTTTTAATCTATGCCCATTCACTTTGAAAATTATACCGTTTTTTCTATTTTCAATTTCAACTGCCCCGTGCGGGTAGACATACCGCACAATAAATGGTCCTTTCCAACGAGATCGTAGCTTACCCGCATGAAGATGGAGACGGGAATCATAAAGAAGGACTTGTTGTCCTGAGGTAAAAGTTTTTCTCAAAATGTTTTTATCGTGAAATACCTTAGTCCGGTTCTTTACAATCACCGCATTATCATAAGCTTCATCGCGGAGTTTTCTTAGCTCATTTAATTGCAGCTTCCGGAAGTTACAGGCTTGATTTAAATCGAAATTTAGTTCTTTAATGGACCACATTGCTTTATGTTCAATCTCGACCGGAAGGTGGAAAGCCTTTCCAAACACTAGGCGGTAAGGAGACATACCAAGATCGGTCTTATAAGTGGTACGAAATGCCCAAAGAGCATCAGCCAATTTGGTTGACCAATCTTTCCGGTTTTCAGAAACTGTTTTCTCCAAATTTAGTTTGATTTGCCTATTGGAAATCTCAGCTTGCTTGCTCGTTTGGGGATGATTGGGTGTCGAAAGTTTGTGGTTGATTGCATATTTCCGCATCAAAGTCTCGAAGGACCGATTACAGAAATACGTCCCGTTGTCGCTAATGATAGCGCGAGGGTGTCCAAATCGCGAAAAGATATTTTCTTTCAGGAACTTAATGACAACCTTGTTGTCATTAGTGCGACATGGAATTGCTTCCACCCATTTCGAGACATAATCAACCGCTAACAAGATGTACAAATTCCCAAAAGAGTTGGGAAAAGGACCCATAAAATCAATACCCCAAACGTTGAAAATTTCAACAACCAATATCGATTGAAGTGGCATCTCATTTCTTTTAGAAATCCGACCCGTGTATTGACATTGTGGACAGGTTTTGCAATGATCAAATGTATCTTTAAATAAAGTAGGCCAGTAAAAACCACATTGCAAAACCTTCTCCGCCGTCTTACGTGGACCAAAGTGACCTCCACATGCCTGATTATGACAGAAAGACAAAACACTCTTGAATTCATCATTGGGGACACATCTGCGAATGATTTGGTCAGGACAATATTTAAACAAATAAGGTTCATCTCAGTAAAAATGCTTTACCTGGGATAGAAATCGATAATTGTTTTGTTTAGACCACTCGCTTGGAATAAGTCCCGTTGCAAGATAATTCACAATATCCATGAACCAAGGTTCGCCGGATACGGTCAAGAGCTGTTCGTCCGGGAAAGAGTCATTAATTGGCAAGGTCACAGTTGGTGAAGAGATGCGCGAAAGATGGTCGGTTACTACGTTTTCACATCCTTTCTTATCTCGAATGACAAGATCAAATTCTTGTAATAATAGGATCCAATGTATTAACCTACCTTTAGCATCCTTTTTCGATAAAAGATGTTTTAAGGCGGAGTGATCAGTGTAAACCATAATCGGTGAGCTAATCAAGTAAGGCCTGCATTTTTCTAATGCAAATACAACTGCCAAGAGTTCTTTCTCTGTAGTTGTATATTTAATTTGGGCATCATTCAAGGTCTTACTTGCATAATAAATCATATGTGGCATCTTATCAATGTGCTGTCCTAAGACTGCACCAACAGCACAATCTGATGCATCACACATTAGCTCAAACGGGTGGTTCCAATCAGGGAAATGATAGAACGGGGGCTGTAGTGAGGGAATTTTTAAGTGAGTCAAATGCAGCCACACAGTCTAAGTCAAAGTGAAATGTGGTATCCTTGGCTAAGAGAAGAGTTAAGGGTCTAGAAATTTTGCTAAAATTTTTAATGAATCTCCTATAAAATCCTGCATGACCAAGGAAAGATCGTATATCTTTGACGCATTTGGGATGAGGAAGGTTATGAATGACATCTATTTTAGCTCTATCGATCTTAATGCCTTTCCGTGAAATGACATGTCCAAGTACAATACCTTCTTGAACCATGAAATGACATTTTTCCCAATTCAAAGTTAAGTTCTTATCTTTACAACGAGTAAGAACCGCGTCAAGATGAGATATGCAATCATCAAAAGAGTCCCCAAATATCGAGAAATCGTCCATGAAAATCTCCAGAAAATTCTCGACCATGTCCGAGAATATTCTCATCATACACCGCTGAAATGTAGCGGGAGCATTACATAACCCAAAGGGCATGCGTCTATAAGCAAAAATACCGAAGGACAAGCAAATATGGTTTTATCTTGATCCTTTTCGGCAATAGGGACCTGGTTATAGCCAGAGTATCCGTCCATGAAACAATAATATTCATGTCCAGCTAATCGTTCCAACATCCGGTCAATAAAAGGTAGAGGAAAGTGGTCTTCCTCGTTGCGATATTGAGTTTTCTATAATCAATATATACACGCCATCCAGTTTGAGTGCGTGTCTGGATCAACTCATTAGCCTCATTAGTTATGACCGTGATGCCGGACTTCTTAGGGACTACATGAATAAGACTTACCCATTGGCTATCAGAGATTGGGTAAATGATACCATTGTCAAGGCATTTGACGATTTCTTTCTTTACCGCCTCCTTCATGACGGGATTTAACCGTCTTTGTGGTTCTCGGGTTGACTTAGCTTCATCCATCAAATGTATATGATATTCAACAATGAAAGGACTAATCCCTTTGATGTCAGCCATTGTCCAACCAAAGGCTTGCCTATTAGATCTCAAGACCATCAAAAGAGCATTCTCTTGCTCTAAGGCTAGAGAAGTGGATATGATCACAGGCAAAGACTCATTCTCACATAAATATGCATATTTAATTCAATCATGAAATGTACAGGTTGAACTTGACTAGAAACTTAAGTATTTTAAATTTAAACTTTATTCGGCCTTGTGTTTTATAATCCGGGTTGTTAAAAACTTAAGTATTTTACGCATGTTATATACAAGACACGAGAAAAAATATTTGCGAAGATCTTCATAGACCTTTTAGATAGAACGATGGTCTTTTAGGCCCTGTTTGGATACAAAGTTGGGATAACCGTGGTTTATTTTAATATGGAGGTAGGAGACATGCAAACTATGGTTTGCAAACCCCGAACTCCAAAAATGGAGTTTAGTAAATTTTGATCAGATTGGAGTTGAGATAACTGCAGTTTAAGGTTGAAAAATTGCAGTTATATCAACTCCAAAATGATTGCCAAACAAGCCAAAGTTCACATTTTGGAGTTAACTTTTGCTAACTTTTTGAAACCACAGTTTACAAAACTTAACTCCATTTCCAAACCAGCCCTTATAGATTTTGATAGAGTTTGTTTATTGAAAAATGCTTAACCTACCGGGTTTAAAATCCTACCACAATCTATCCAAGAGACAAACACCATGAACCCACTTGTTTGGTACCAGCATCTAGGTGTTGTGGGTCCCACCATTTTGTCTCTTAGATAGATTGTGATAGAAATTAAAGCTGTCATGAAAAGCATTGCTCTTGTTTATTTTAAAGAAATTTTTACAGTATGAACCCCACATGTTGGCTTGAAATCCGCCACAATCCACGTCATGAGCTATTTGTTTGACACTAATATTTAGATGTTGTCGGTCGCACCTTTTGTCTCTTGAGTGGATTGTGGTGAGATTTTAAGCCCGGCAGGTAAAATATTACTTTATCAACGGTGGCTACTCTTTGAAGGATTAAACCAGATGGTGTTCTTTGGTAAATACTTTATTATTTTTGCATAACTCTCGGTATCCAAATACACAAATACACTCGTGTATTGCACGTGCAAGTATCCGAGGAATTTTGGATGTCTGATTCACACTCCACCTTTGTTCGTTACGTGCAAGACATGGACTATCCTAATAAATTCAAAAAGCAATCATTCGAAACAAACGGCCCATGCCCAAAAATCCATACAACCACATCCGACGGTCCAAAACGTCCACCTAAAAAATCAAACCAAGAAAACAATATATATATATATATATAATAAAGGAATCTGAACGGTCCCTCTAATTTCTCTATCGTGAGCAAACGCCAAAATCCCCTCACGCTATTGTCTGTACTGCACTCACTCTCTCCTGGTTCTTCCAACTTTTCCCCTTGGCACAAAACCCCAGGCAATATACCCAAATCGATCAAAATCAAAGCCCTAACCCTGGCGATGGAGATCATCAAGATCGCCGCAGCATTCCTGTTCGTCTTCCTGGCGGCGACCTCGGAGTCGAAGTCGACCATCGAGCCCTGCTCCGGCGCCGACACGTGCCAGGCGCTGCTCGGCTACACGCTGTACGCGGACCTCAAGGTGTCGGAGGTGGCCGCGCTGTTCCAGGCCGACCCGTACTCCATCCTCGCCGCCAACTCCATCGACCTCTCCCTCCCCGACGTCCTCAACCGGATCCTCCCCGCAGGGCTCTTCCTCTCCGTCCCCACCCCCTGCTCCTGCTCCGACGGCATCCGCCGCTCCGTCTCCACCCGCTACCGCACCCGCCCCTCCGACACCCTCTCCTCCATCTCCGCCTCCGTCTTCGCCGGCCTCGCCTCCCCCGACCAGATCCGCGAGGCCAACTCCCTCGACGTGGCGGATCCCGACGCGTCCCTGGAGGTGGGGCAGAGCCTGGTGGTGCCCATGCCGTGCAGCTGTTTCAATAATTCCGACAATTTCCTGCCGGCGGTTTACTTGAGCTATGTGGTGAGGGAGGGAGACACCGTGGCGGGGATCGCGGGGAGGTATAGGACCACGGTGACGGACGTGTTGAATGTGAATGGCCTGGGGAGCGACAGCGTCAACGAGGGGGATATCCTCGCCATTCCGCTGCCGGGTGAGTAGGGAAATGAAGCTGCTTTTTCCCAAAAACAATCTGCATTCGTCACCACAAAACACTTGATCAATTGTACGTTGCATGCTGCCTGCTTCCTTCGATGTTGGATGTTGCAATCATATGGTTATCATGCTCTACAATGTCTAGGAACACTTGAGTTGCTTTGCCTTTATCTTTATGGGTATTTTACCGCATTGGTAAAATTGATTTATCTTGTTGCATTGAGTTTCGGACACTATAGACCTGCCTTTAGACTACATTGTGAGATGTATCTCCACAACCCTCTCCTTCCCACCTTCTGTGTTCTGTTGACAAAGAAAAATACATCTTTCTACCTCCAAACATATAGAAAAAACATTGTTTTAGAAAAAAAAAGAAGAAGCAGATCTATCTATACTAGATTGGATTTTCCTAGTCAAATCTTTGTTACTAGAAAATGCATCATAAAACTCCATCCCAAACCTACATCTTGCTCCTCTTCCACAAAGCGACCTGGTCGTCTTGTGGAGATTTTGAGTTGAAAGATCGGTGTTATTCCAAGTGTTGCATGTGCGCACTCCTATGACGTGTCTTGTGGCGAAATCCTGTGTTGACTATACATGACATTTTTCTTTCTGTTAAATTGTAACAATATATGTTATGGCTAATAGTTGTGCAATACGGTTCATGGTTTAACGGATATTTGTGTTGTACTTCATGTATTAATGATGATATCATTGTTAGGTGATATTGCTAAAGTAATAGTAGAAATTGATTCATCCATGAATTATGTTATTGCATCAACAATTCATTGGATTTAACTCGGTAGCCTATCTTAGCCTTTGCCCTACCTCTAATGAGGGATGTAATTAATGAATTTTCATTCCGGTCCTAACATATTTGCATCATCTATGTTTTGGCCATAATTTGGGCTCAAAGCATAAGAGTAACAAGAACAAGAGGTAGCACCAAGCATAAAAAGATTGTAGGAGAAAGGAACTTGCCTTTTTTTTTCCTTGCAGGTGACCAATATAAGAGAGATTGAGATAAAGAAAGAGGGAAAGATAACTTATATTTCAAGAATCCTTTCATAGCTTAATACTATTCTCATTGTGCTAGCCTTGCCTTGTGTATGTGTAGGGTTTTATCTATCTATAGCTGTTGTAAATTTCATTCAAAAGATGAAAACATGAAGAATTCCTATTTTTCTATTTTTTTTAAAGTGACAGTCCTTCATGTATAGAGCTATTTTGAAAGAAGTTTTGAAACCGAAATCGAAACTGAAACTTAAACCAAAACTAACAAAACTTACCGAATCCAATCAAAACCAATTAAATTTAGAGAGACTGTAACCAAAATCGGAAACGAGTTCTCGAACCATGCATACAGATGAAAAACCTTGTTTCCCTAGAACGACTTTATACTATCAAGCGGCCATCATACTATAGAGGATGGAAACCTTAATTGAGAGAGACATTGGAATTTAAAGTACCACTCTAGGAATATAGTGGTTCTGATGCCATTAGTTATGTCGGAAGCCTATTTACTTGTTGTCAGGTATTTAGCTGGAAGGTTTGAACTTTGAACCGGTATGACCCAAAGTTAACGCTCTAGGTTGTCAACCTATTTAACCATCTATTCATCCTTTGTTCTATTTGATGTTGGGACCAATCATTTTTAATTGTCATTTACCCTTATTATCTTCTGTGAACATAGATGTTTTAGACTGATTTATGGCACGGTCACAAGATGAACAAGATCTATAACCTAATCTGCTTAAACTGTCAACTCCCTTGTTCATTAAACAATCCTCAATCTCCTTGTGTCTATGCATATACTTGTGGTTCTTATCAATTGGAATAGAATGAGCAATCTCTCTTTCATAAACTGCGATGCTCATGTTGTATGTAAATAATGCTCTCTAGTAAGAGTGGCCAAGGAAAAAAAGAAGTCTTAAAGTCATGTTGATAATGAATTTTAAAGCCAGAAAGTAACAACATGTAGCCTTGTGACACTGAGATGTGCAAACTAGTATGCGGTGTCTGTGCACATGCGTGCACAGGTGTTTACATTGCTTAATGGCCATTGTTGATCCACAAGGCGACAACCCTCGATCCAATGTTTTTTGGTTTGGTGGTTACTAACTTACTCCAATAGCTTAAGCTATCTGGCTTGAGTGGGGGATCGGCTTTGGTAATATAGCAGTTGGATTGGCCTAATGCTTCAATGTCAATTTATGTCTGAATGCCCAATTCTCGATTTTGAAGGCTGTAGATTGTTCCTGAACAGGATAGTACACATCCCATTGGCTTAAGCTACTTAATTTGTGTAGGGTTTGGGCTAAGAGTGTTGTAGATTTGATTGGTTTGAGGCTGACCATTATCTGAGCCTGCCCGCCCGATCTTATATGCTAATAATTAATATTCCGTCCAATATTTGTTTCGTAATGTGTTCAGATGTTCACTGTCAAAGTCTCAGATACAGCCTTGAACCTAGAAATAGAAAAGAACAGATTGATGATTGATTATATGGATGCCTTATGGTTCAGACTAGAAGCGAATATAATTTTCCTTAATGCAGTGATTTTTTTATTTCTCCATCAAAAGATGAGTCCACTTTTATCTCGACATATGCATCTTATATCGTCGATACATTTCATGGTTCACATGACAGTATCCTTTGCTTATATGTAGCTTTCTGCACTAGAGATTACAATCTGGAGCAGAATGAGCGTAACGTATTGACAAGAATCTATACGTTTGTGTACTTGCCATAGTCTATTACAAGCTGTGACAATTATAATTTTTCTCAAATCTTCTCCAAGCTCATCCTTGCACTTGAAGTTCAATTATACTTGATCATTTCCTTGAATAGGTATACACCTCAGTGTTCATATAATAATTACGAAAAATTGTAATCTGAAACTTTAAATGCCATATGTTCATATTATATGCATTATCAAATGTGCATGTCACCATGTCTTTTTCCCTTTCTGCTTATGATTCATGATTTGTAGGTTGACTGGTCAAATCTGTCCTTCAGATCCAGTACGCCACATTTATTCTTTTCGTATTAAAATTTCCTTCAGTTCACAATTTTCGCTTAGTTGTTTTCTTCCTTTTCATGCTGTAGCTTGTCCATCAAATTTCCCAAGATATGCCTCAGATTTTGGTATGATTGTTGCAAATGGGAGTTACGCCATCACTGCTGATCACTGCGTCCAATGCAGTTGTGGTCCAGGAAATCTTAAGTATGCAACTCTATCTTTCATATATTATCCCCTATTTCTTCTTAGTTTATTTCCCCTGAGTTCGCTTCTTTTTTCTGACTTGTTTGTCTATTGATTTTTTTGCAGTTTATACTGCATGCCAGCTTCTCTATCATCGGTATCATGTTCAAGCATGCAGTGCCGGAATAGCAATCTAATGCTCGGAAACGTTACCTCTCAGTCCACTAGTGCTGGTTGCAATGTTACATCGTGTTCATATGACGGTTTTGTAAATGGAACCATTCTAACTATGTGAGCTTGCTGCCATTTAAGACTCTTTTCTTCTTCTTTATACATCGTCATGAAACTAGCCCGTTTGAGTTTTGTTTGTTACTTTGTAGGCTGTCCACATCTCTTCAACCACAATGTCCAGGTAAGCAATCTTGATTGTAACTCTGTTTTCACTAGTTTTCTGTGCATTATGTTTAGCCTAAATTGCAAGAAACCTTGTCTCTGCCTTAATGGCAGGATACTATCATAATCTTATTAAAGGCTAAATCACACTAAATTACGCCTACCTATAACTTCCTTGAACTTTTATTTTATTATATTATATTAACACCTTGAACTTTGGTTTTAAGGGATCTTTTTTGTTACTGGAATGCCCATATATATAGCACTTTAAGGGAGCTTTGCAGTGATAAAAAGAAAAAGTAATTTACTGAAAATGCTCCCAGTTAAGAGTAGTTGGCCCCAAGTTTAATATATGCCAAAAAAAAATCGTCTGTTTCACAACCTTTTCTTTCCAAATATCCTTGGCTTCTCCTCAATTCTTTTGCCACAATTTAATTAAAACTGCTTTTTTAATACTTTAACAAAGCAGAGAAAGTTACAGATAAAAAATTTCTATTAAAGTTGAGGGTAAGATGCAATTTTTAAAATGTAAGACAAACAAATTCAGTGGGTTTCCTGTGATTGAGCCGTACATTTATAATCAGTTACTCGTTTATTTGCTTTTTTGATTTGTACAGGGGTCCATCAGTTTCCAGCAGTCATTCCTCCACCAACCGAAGCAATCCGTGAGGCATTCCTCGCCCCATCACCGTCGCCTATTCCAGCACAATCAGGTGGGCCTGTCTCAACACCAGTTTCTTCAGTACCCGGAAGTTTTTCATTGCCAGGTGTTTCTCCTGCAAGCGGCCCTGCAGGAAGCATCTCAGCGGTTGCTTCATTGGCTCTTGATCCATTAAACCGCATGGTTTTCATATGCATTTTGTTTTTGTTTCTTGAATTTCTGATTTAATTGGGAATGTAGCTGGTTTCGACGAATCGTGTGCTGCATGTATTCTGATTTTTGGCATGGCGCCTGAGGTTTCTGTATCTTCTGGGTAGCATAGCTTCTTGTTGCATCTCACATTTGTAATTTAGGATTGAATGCATTTGCTTCTTGTTAGCATCAACATTATTTGTATCCATTTTTAGGAGCCCATCCTACAATTTAATGGTAGTCTCTCTTGCAATTTTTTTTGTTTAATTAGCAGATGATCTTCTTGTTAATTTCGCCGATTTATTCATCTCTATCCATCTCCAACAGATTAAGTATTGATTGCACTTGCATTGTATATGAAAGAGCGTGCCCATAGGGGCGTAACTTTCATTTACTCGTGTAACTTTCATTTACTCGTGTCCCAGACATCAAGCTCCAAGTACATGTTAGTAGTTCCGTCATCAAAGTTCGTAGCGGGCGTGAATGAAAGCTTCTGATTCTTCAGATCATAGAGCACATGCATGTTCTGTTGTGAATTTTCTATATCGGTGATTCTCCAAAGAGTCAAAATACGCCAAGAGTCGCAATGGAAAAATAATCTATCAGGATCGTGTGCAAACAAACAACTTGAAAAAGATTTATCAGACAATCTACAAAAACAATATAAATTATCAGAAGCGCACCAAACAACAAATACAAGATTTACCCGACGACGAAAACTTTCACAATTAAGAAAGAATTACAGCGAGAACGCTCTTTCCGATCATCGCTCAAATACAAAGAATCTCTCATACAAATCTCTCAAACCTAAATGCTATTTTTCCGAAGCCATAGCCACCGTCAATTAAATTGTTGCACCTTCAATCATCAGCCGCACCAATCACCAGCACTCTGTTCATTAATTGATTGGGCCTGTGGATTTTCCAAGCGCTCTAGTAGCCGCAGAAAATTAAGACTGCTGTGTTGATTTTTTTCACACTAGCCTTATAAATAGGCTCTTGATTGTGCTAATATATAGGTTTTAACAAACAAATCCTTTCTTAAATCTGCACTGTTGATTTTATTCATTTAAGGCTCTTTTTGAATTCCTTAATATATAACCACATATATTATAATATGATATATATAGAGTAGATGTGTGATAGAGATAAGATTAACTTAAAAGATTTAGATAAATCTAAACCCCACTCCAATTATGAAACCTAGCACACCCACTCCATGTATTCACTCTTGGGCTCATGATCATGGGCCCGAATTTGCAATCAATTTTAACAATCTCCACTTTAATTCAAACTCAACACTTTCTCAAAAAACCTGGAACTCCTGCTCCCGTCGTCACCGTGCCTCATCAATCAACAAAGCAAACTTGTGAATTTTTCTATATCTGCAATCCTCCAAGAAGTCACAAAACACACCAAAAGTCGCAGCGGAAAAATAATCTATCAGGACCGCGATCCTCCAAGAAGTCACAAAATAGAGTCGCGGCGGAAAAATAATCTATTAGGACCGCGTGCAGACAAACTACTTGAAAAAAACTAACTAGACAATCTACGAAAAACAATGCAAGTTATCAAAAGCACACACCAAATAACGCAAACACAAAATTTATCCAAGTTCGGCGCAACTGCATCTAATCCTGCAATCCAACGATAAGAAATCCCATTATTAAGAAAGTATTACACGATATACGCCCTCTCCGATCATCCAAATACAAAGATTTCTCTAATACAAAATCCTCTCTCTATCTCTCTCTCGGCATTGAAAATCGTAAAAAAACCCTCTCTGGATTTCTGGATTTCGGGCCGCAACATTAATTTGAAGGCTCATAATTATCTTGTGGCCCCCCACCACTAAATTTTGGCTTCTCATTGATATCTTTAGTATTTATGCAATATATATTAACTAGAATATTTTAGAGATAGAGATAAACTTGAATATGAGATATGCATGCATTTAGATTCCTAGGTTATCTCAAATAACTCACTAAACCGCATGCATATCTTTTATCCTGCACATGCATCCACACGTAATTGCTCATGGGCCTCTAAACCCAGGCTTTGGACATAGGTCACGCATTCTGCATTAAAAAATAGCAATCTCCATCTTGATGCAAATTCGTCACATTCTCAACACTTTCTAATTAAAAAAACTTGGAACTCCCGCTCTCGTCGTCGCCGTGCCTCATCAATCAAATAGGCAGATCAAGTCCAAGCACCGTTTGAACTTGATATCCAGAATCATCCCCGTAAATGCAACTGTCGGACTTTCATGGATACCAACCTTCGTAAGAGCAACAACCGTCTTCCCGTCTTCCAAGAAGAACACTCTTACCTTCTGTGGAACACCCAAAAACAACAATCTCTGCAAACACATAGTCTCCCTAACCGCTTCCAAGACGGTCAACAATCCTGCCTCTCCCGTTTGTTGACCCCAAAGAGGTTAATTTGTTATTAGTTTTGATGATTAACAAATTTATAATAGTAATCACTTTATAAATTGTGATAATATTTTTAGCACTTAATTTTTAATGATGTATATTTATGAGCTAACCCTATATTGTGTACAAGTGTAAGTTTATAGATTTCAGATCTGCACAATATACAATAGGAGATGGCAAAGATGACAACTCCACAAGCTTGAACATGCTACAAACACTTCGTATCAAATGGAAAAAGATATTTGAAGAATTCAAGACTCAAGATTTAAAGTGCTTGTAATATTGGTTATGTTTTGAGTGGGGAATATGTATAACTTGTAAAGCTCTTTTGATTTTGCAAATATATAAGTTAAGGGCCTAATATGCAAAATATCTTTCTAAAATTATATGATACTTTATTTTTAGAGCAAACAAGTTTTAACTTATGGTTTCTATAATTATATTTGAAGATAAACTATTTTGTTACATTCTACTAAGTAGTTCAAGTAAAATTCTCATGCACAAAGTAATTTTAGATTATAAGTCTCACAAGATTATTTCTAAAAATTTTCTTATCATGTTTGTTGAGTTTTCTGGAAAATATCTAATATGATTTTGTTGATTATTCCATAAAAATTTTGATTGAGAAAATTCAAATATTCTTCTTATTAAAAAGGATATGGTTGAATATTTAATTTCATGGTTTTTGTGATTGAAAAATTTGTGGGAATCCACAGTTGGAATTATTTTTTAAATTCAAATCTTTAATTGAATAATTGATTGAGAATTTTTCAAATTTTTTCCTTATTAATATACATGATTGAATATTTGATTTCTTGAATTGAAAGATTTATGTTTTTTTATTTTTGTAATTATTTTTATTCAAATCTCTAAGCTGATTTATTCTCAAATTATTTCTTTATTCTATTTTAATTTTCTGAGAAAATTTAAATTGCTAAAATCTGTCGTTTTTGTGCAGATATGCTTCGAGCGGATAGCTGCCAGTCGACCGGTCACTCGACCGCCTGCACACTGTGTTTTTATTTGAATATCCAGAGACGACTAAACTGTCGACCGGTTTTTTGAACGGTCGACCGCTTTTGCAATCAGTCGACCGGTCCACTGGATGAATTTTTATGCAGTTTTTCTTTGAGCTGTTTGCTAAAATAAATTTTCATATACTTTCAAATTTGAATTGCAACGTCTGGTTTTCTTTTAATATGGAAATTGGATTTATTCTAGCACAAAAGATATCATATTCTTCATTATAAAATGAGAAGAGTTTTTCATGGTTGATCATCAACTTTTTTACTAAGCTTCTCACTTAAAAACTCTTTAACACCGTTTCTCAAATATTTACACTTAAATCCAAGCCCTTAACCTGAAGTATTTGCTCAATCAAGCAATTCTAGTGTGCGATCCATCTCTCTCTTTTGTACTTCTGTGGTGGTAAATTCAACCTTTACTTATGAGTTTGGGGTGTGAGCTTGAATCTCGGGTATAAAGATTCAAGGAGAGTTAGAGACCGTTTGTATTCTGTCCAGGTGTGATCTCTACCCGCATAAAGAGATCGGTTTTAGTAAAGAAAAATCTTCACGACGGTGAGATAGTCGTGGAGGACAGGACTATGCAAAGTTACTGAACCTGGATAAATTCTCTATGTTTGTCTCTTGATAACTTGCACTTTTTTCTATTAGATCTGTGATAATTTCATTTATCTTTTTCTGTGATTGAAATATTATTTAGTGTAAACACATTTTTGCAAGAATTGCTTTTGTCAGGTTTTAAATTTTTATTTATTGCCTTCACCCTATTCACCCTCCTCTAGGATGATTTTCACTGTTGATGCCGCGATAACAATCTGAAGCGTCGATCTACCTGACACTACATCCATGTCCTTATAACCCGTACTCGACCTCCAACTGTCTCTATCACCAGCTATACTTGATGACGACACCAATCCAAAGTGCGCCTCTGACCGAGAAGACACGAGCTGAGTCTCTCTCCCATACCAACCGAAAACCTGCTTGATACACCGCTGCAACGGATGCAATTCCCCATCCATGACAATATCCATGCCACAAATCTCGCATGCAGACTTTTTGTCGAACTCCCGATCCTATATTCTCAGAGCTTCATCCCGAGCCTCCCTCGTGCACCTAAATACCATAGGCCTTCGCATAACTGGCTGTACCGGACTCTCCGTCTGAATCAAAGTATCGACCACCTCATCTATAGCATGGACTGAAGTCTCGAACACCACCTGGCTTGGTGATCATGTTCCCTGCTCACCACTGACTGGGTCTGTTTTCTCCGAGAAATTGCAGACTCATCGACTATGATATTTTGGCTGATTACTCTACTCTTAATACCAGGACACCACGACCTGTACCCTTTTGCTTCGCTTCTAGAATTACGAAGCCCTGAGTAATTCCCAGCTCCTCCGGTCCATACCTCCTTGGGAATTATCCTGTCTATTGCCGTCGAAGGTGACCTATCAATGAGGTACTCGGTAGTAGATAGGGCCTCCGCTCGAAACTCCCTCTGAACTGCAGCCATAAGCCATGAATATACGTTCTTCCCAAACACCTTTCGAACCATCCGCTATGCTCCGCTGATATACCTAGGATCAAAAGTGGTGTGATGCATAATCCTCTTTAACTTGCAGAACTCTCCACCATGATTGTAACGAAGAACCTTCACACTCTTCTTGAATTGCTTCTCCACAACAGCCTTTCTGAAAATCTTAAAATTCTCCGCCTTCGGCAAAACAAACACCCACGACTTCCTCGAAAAGTCGTCAATGAAGGAACCATGATGTCTGACTCCACCTCGAGAACAAACCAGTGCCAGAACCATCTATGTCTTCTTCCCTTGATACAATCCTCCCGAAGATTTCTCCTGCTGATCTCTACACCTTCAAGTGACTTCCTCTTTTGAGACCTTTCTGTCACGTTCCGCTTCCCAATATACTCAAATATGGGAACGTAACAAAACCAACCATGCTATCTACGGTAAAGAAATATCCTCGTATAGTCACATTACAGTTGCCAATCAGTAATCAAGAACAGTATAATAATAAATCTATCTATCATATGTCCAATAGCCACAAGAAATAATAACATGAAACAATAGCGGAAGTAATACGATCTAAAGAAATAAAGAAACAAATATCCAAATCCTATCCCTTTCGGGTTCACAAAATAAACCTATAACGTGCAATACTCGAAAATAAACCTAAACTATAATAACTATCTCAGCGGGATGCTCCTCACTGATCAACAAGTTTCTCAAACTACTCACGACCCTCCTCTGTTAAAGTCAAAGGATCTGGGCCATGCAAAACCCAGACGTCAGCGCGTCATAAATAATATCATAATAATATAACCAGTGTGAAATATAGTTTATACCAGGTGCAAGAACTAGATACCATGAGTATAAACGATAAGCAATAGCAGTAACATGTAATGTAACAAGTAAGATATATGGAGTTAACCATGTCACATGTATCCTATGAGTTCATGCGTCTAGATTCTCTACCCTAAAAGTATTTGAAACCAATTAATGCAATTCTCATCGTAGCTCATAGGTATAAATCCCGTTCATTCCCCACGGGACTTCGGTGCAATATATCTCGCTCTTTCCCCATGGGACCACGGTACAATCAACAATTGTTATTCCATTCACTCCCGGAAATCACGTCAACAATAATATCCTCTTGAGTTACGTTTCAATTGCATTCTTGATTTTCCCTTTTCCCCAAATTTCATGTTCAAGTCAGGTATCAATATAATATTTACCTAATACCAATACAGGAACAATCAGGTATATGTTACGTCCATCAGGACAACATGTCTGGTCAATCAAGTCAATATTAGTAGTTGTTGGTATTGGTAAATATTACATGACAAGTATAAGTACTGGGCACAGTGACGATAACGATAATGAGATAACATGTTCAAGCATTTGTTTATGAAACAATCAATATATTAGCATGATTAGAATTATCCTAGGTTTATGTAAACAAGCAGCGTACTAGTATTATAAGTTCAATATCATATTTCAAACTAGCTTAAGCGATCAAATAAGATCAGTTTTCAATATTATCACTAATCTATCAATATGGACGGTTAATACACGATATTAGTTTATTTTACCAATATTGAATAATATAAAATTTTTATGCTTCTAAGTCTAACAAATTCAATATATATATATATATATATATATATATATATATATATATATATATATAGCTGATATAACCTATTTTTGTTAACAATGTATAATTATCATCTATATATTTTACTATTATAATAAATAAATGAAATATGTAAAATTCTTATGTTATACTATTCATATTATAGTCATTGTGTCAATATAAATAAACTATCATGTTAATACTCATGTCGTAACAATAATTTATATAATTTGGTATGATATATCTATAATAATAGTAGATATTACGGCAAGCCTAATTCTTTGACGTATTGCATATAAAGCAAGTATTCGATACTTGCCTCAACAACGATGATTACGGAACAACACGGCGTCGCGAAACAAAAATCTAAGTTTTGATGCTCGGCTACACAGCTCGGTTCGGATGTAGGCTCGGTTACGTTAAAGAAAAGATATGAGGAAGGGGGTGATGATGATGATGTGTGTGTGTGTGTGTGGTGTAGATTTATAAACTTGGTTTTTGGGTTGTTTGGATAAGAGAGATAGAGGCTGGGGTGGGGTTTGGGGGATATGATTGGAGAGAAAAAAAGAGATAAATTATATATACATTAGTTAAAGAAGTCAGTGATAGGATATTATTTGAATTATAATAGTATAAGAATATTTATATATATAATTATATTTGTTTAGGGAAAAGTGTGTGTGTGTGTGTGTGTGTGTGTGGTTAAAAGATTTTTAAAGGATCTTACATTATCTTATCATATCTTTTCTCTCAAACTTTCATGCTAATATATATCTTAATATATGTGTGTGTGTATAAACAAAGTTAAATTGCACAAACTCTTTAATATATTTAAAAGGGGTTTTAAAAATCTTATCGTAACAAATATTAAACTACAATATATTTATGATTAAAATAATGTAGACTATATATTGTATGCATATTAATTAAGATATAAACAAAACTCAACACTAACAAAATATTACATGAATTATTTAAATAAGGTACTAATATATTAACACACAAATTTTTAAAACGGATTATCATATATTTACTAAGCTAGATAACCATAACCATAATATTATATCTGGGAAATATTAAACTCTAAATTAAAGATAAATTTTATTGAGCAAAAATACACTGATACTATTGTTATACTGTACCAATATCCTAGGATGTTGCACGTTCCAGACTTGCCTCGCCAATATGGCCCGATCGTGGACGCCACACCTTGATGGAGTCTGAACTACCAGAACCAGTAAAAGATATAACAACATCTCCTAAGACCGTTCGTCTCTGAAGAAAATACAGATTCCTCAACCTCTTCGTTTTCATGTCAATACGAGTATCTCTGGAAATCATAATGGAATCTCTATCGATCACGCACTTATAACCGATCCCGCCCAAAACACCTAATGATATTAAGCTCTTCCCCAGATCTGATACGTACCTGACATCTGTTAACGTCCGAACTCTCATATCATGCATGCGGATACGAACTGCACCAATCCCAACAACTCTGCTTACCATATCGTTCCCCATAAAGACTGAGTCTCCATCAACTGAATGATATGTAGCAAACCAATTCCGGTAAGGAGTCACATGAAATGAACATCCCGTATCCAAAATCCACGATCTATGCGCGTCTGAAGTCGCACATACCGATAGAATCGAACCATCACCGCCCTCATTCGAATCCTCCACCGTAGATGCAGTACCGGAAGACATCTGCTTGCTTTTCCCCTTGCGCTTCGGACAATCTCTTTTTCAATACCCGCTCTCCTTACAAATAAAGCACTTGTCATTATCGCGATTTCTCGATTTTCCCTTGGAGATTCCATGTGAACGGTATCTAACAGACAATGCGTCACCGTGACTACTCTTGTTACCTACCATCTTCTCTCTCAACACCTCACTGTGCAAATCTGATTTGACATCTTCTAAAGAAAGCTTATCCTGGTCATACACCATCAACTTGACGAACTGCCCATACTCTGAGATCAACAAACATAGTAGAATCATCACCTGATCCTCATTCTCTATCTCCACCTCCAAGTTCCACAAGTTCATTACGATCCGGTTAAGTTCGTCCATGTGATCTTTGATGGATGTCCCCTCTTTCACCTTTAACATGTACATCGTTGCTTGAGGTAGAGACGATTTGTAAGAGATTTCTTCACGTATAGGGACTCCAACTTACTCCATAACTCTGCTGTCGTTGTCTCTTTCGCAATCTCGCATAGAATCTCGTCAGCCAACTGCAACTGTATCGAACTGAAGATGTCACACCCGCTTCCCAGTGTATGGGTAAGGAGACGCGACGAAACCTACTACGTATTTACTTAGAAGTAAACACGCTAAGCGTATCTAAGCAATATAATGAATATACACAATAAAAATGATAATAGATGTAACTGAACAACAACTTTTATTTGTTAAACATTTCTTTACAAGTACAACTGAAAATGTAAATACATGAATGGAAAGTAATGCCTAAATAATGGTATGAACTGAAAAGAAAATATATACAAATATCTAGAGCTCCGGGTCAATGGCGAACTGCTCCAAGTCTTCAGTACTGGGCTCGACCTCCAGAGAGTCCGATCCACCTGACAATATTCCAAAGTAAAAAAAGAGAAGGAATGTCGTCAGCGAACAATCGCTCGGTAAGTCTCAAAGATAGGTAAGAATAGACAGATGAGAATATAACTGATATATTACAATCTTTTGTTCCATTAACACAGTTGTTTGTAGCTTGGTACAAAATATGCCAGTGTATACGAGAGGAGTCCCACTATTCCGGAGACTAAGGTATACGGAGCACAAGGAACCGTTAAGTCACGGTACAACAACAATGGACCCGACCCACTTCTAATCTCTCCTTCTTCCCAACGTCTCTTCCCTTTTTCCCGCGCACCCTTCTTCGATCCGTTTTCCTCGCCGACGTACGAGGCCACGTCGCCTGCCGTTGCCCCGACTCGCGCACCCCACGACTCGCGACCCACTCAACCTCCTCCCCTCGTCTCCCCTATCTCCCTCACACCCTCACTCCTCTCTCTTCTCAAATCTCCCCTCTCGTTCACCAAACCGACCATGAACCCACTGCAGCTCCCTCACCGGCTCCCCTCGACGACGACGATGACAAACCTCTTTCCTTCCTCCTCCACCAACTGAGCCCCTCACCACTCCACTCCATCGACCGAGCACCCCTGCCAAACTCCCCTGCACACAAATCCCCTGCACCCTTTCGACCACCACCTTCCACTCAACGCCGGCGAGCCTGAACCGCCTCAGTCGACACCCCCTTCATCCTCAACATCAACTTCATCACCACCACCTCCGAGCTCTCTCTCTCTCTCTCTCCATCTCTCTCTCTCTTCAAAAATACCATAACCCTATAACCCAAGCCTCGAGTTTCACTGTGCACATCATCGCCGCCGACCGTCGTCGACCCCAGCACTTCCCAGGCGAACCACAGAGCACCCCTCCGCTTCCAGTGACCGCGAAAAGTCTTCGGGCAACTCCGACGCCAAACCCGAATCGCGAGCCGAGGCCGTGCATCCAAAGCGCGCCGTTCGTCGCGCGTTCGTGACGCTGCTGCCGCCGTGCATCCCCGAAATGTTTCCAGGCAAGTATTTTACTTACTACATGCTAATCTATTAGTGTTACAAACTCAAATCGTATAAATTACAAATTTACAATTTCCGATGAATTATATGACATACCTGTTCGATGCATGATCCCAATGAAAATATTCATCTAAATTGACGGAATTGGATTTCTTATGACGGCCCGTGTGATAATGAATATCTTGTGTAAATTTCACTGGAAAATACGACTGTTAATGACTAAAACGATTACCCCCAAATATACCCGTAAAACTGGAACTTTCCCGTATCTGAAAATTGTTAAAATCACCATAAATTATGTACATACTGAAATGATGCGTTCGGGGGCTTAAATCGAAGACGACTCGAAGAACTATAACCCTATGCAAGTTTTTAATGGTTTCTATACTGAAATTGTGACGATATTTGGATCGGAGTGCGGCTCTTGACTGCAGTCCAGAGCGACTCTGGTTACTGTTTACTGTCCCGTAATGCGTACCACCTTGTTTCCTGAATTCGTGTATTGCGGAACTCTACAGGTTATTAGAGGTGAATCTGTTATCTAAATAACACAAGTGGTTTCATTCCGTTTCATCATCGTTTGCTATTTAATTTGTAAATAAAAAGGACAGGACGTATAACAGTCCAAAACAGATTCAGGAGTGACAAACTAGTGTTAAACAGTGTATAACTTTCGATGTACAGAAGCGATTGAGAATCTGTCTATTGCGTTGAACACCCTATTAAAAATCCTAGATTTTATTCAACTGTAGCGTCGCTAAATTCTGATCCCAACTGGGTGAAATTCGTGTCGCGAAACGGACGTTCAGTTCAGAAACTGAATTTCCTGTCGCGAGCACTTAAAATGAAATGGCTGTAACTTGAATACCGGAACCCAATCGAACTGAAACTAATTTTGATGAACTGCTGACAGAGTGTGCTTATTATCTTATTTGTATCATTTCATTGAATTCCGAACATATGGATTTATGCAATTTTTGTAAGTTGATGACGTGCATATTGGTTCATAACATACATGGCTTGTTAATGGCATACATACACATATCTTACCCCATTTGCTATATACATAGTGTTAGTGCGTGCTAGTGTTCAGTGGACTTTGCATTATCGTGCGTGAATGATATTGGTTTAGGAGTGTTGAGTACACCAATGGAAAGTGAATGATTCGTGACAGTGATTGATACAGTGAACAGTGATAAAACCGTGCCATTGGTATACTTGTACACGACTAAATCAAAATCATAAATAGTGTAAATCTGGGGAAAAATGGGAAATCGAAGTGGAAAGAGAATCGTATTTAGCGGGACCGTGTTTTAGAGGATGATCATTCGAGCAGTGATATATATATTAGGTAGGATCTAGCGATCCGGCTGACAGGGTTATGTCCCGGGCATGTGGGTCGTTGTCTCGGGTATGTATGAGACTCCTGTTAAACATGATCCTCCTTTCCACTATACGATTTCAAACATGACCTAGAGACTGATAGGGACACAGATCATACTTTGCATCATATAGTGACATAGTGATTACACGCATTGTACTTTCACTGTTATCACTGTAATTACCTGTTTCATATCATTATTGTATAAATTGCTATTGTGTCGCTCTGACGACCTGAGTATGCATGCTCAGATCCCGTGGAAGAACCAGCACAGGAGACGGATTTACCTTTCGAGCTGACGGAGATCTAGTTTGGAGTACTTTTCTTTCTTTTCTGCTTTCCATAAAAGAGATCGTGTAATTGGATTTGGTTAGTAACTCTTCTTGTTTATTTGTAATTTGTGAACAATGGATTTTAATGTAATAATTTAGTGATGTAATTCCTTTATTGCTGTGCTTTGCTTACTGATTACCATGTAATGCTAGAAGCCAAAGAGTGACTACGGCGGGATTATTCCTTGACCGTAGGAACATGGCTGGCCTAGTCATCCCTCGTTTACCGTATTTTGGGAAGCGGGGCGTGACATGGTTTTGTTGGTATCAGAGCCAGGTTCAGTAACAGGGGATAACATTAACTATACGGTATTACATTATTTTCGTTTCACTATTCCTGATTTTCATCCGTGAATCTGATCTTATCCTTTTGAATCTTCCAGCGATATGACGTCCTCGAACGACCCCTCCTCGGACTCCAGTACTCAGGACCGCACGGAAAGAATACTTAGTGCACTGACCTCTCTCGCGGAAGCTCAGGAGAGGAAGATAGACTTACTCACCGAGGGACTCAGGGTGATTACCGCTGCAGGAGGACCCTCCGCACTCATTACCGCCCCCGAGGGCGTTACCCCACCAGCCTATCATGCTAGGGCTGGTACCGTATCAGACTTCTGACGGTTGCATCCAGCTGCATTCACAGGGCTAGCTGAACTCCTCGAGGCCGAGCAATGGTTAGTGAACATGGAGAACTTACTGACAGCCGCCAGGGTCCCAGATGAAGATAGGGTGGACGTGATAAAGATCCAATTGGAAGATGAAGCCCGTACATGGTGGTCAGTGGAAGAAAGCAGGCTGGACAGGCCGATTGAGTGGGGCAAATTCAAAGAGTGCTTCCTAGATCATTATTTCCCCTCCACCGCCAAGGCAGAGATGGAGGACAGATTTATTCTATTGAAGCAGAATGGACGTCCAGTGGACGTTTATGTGGCAGAGTTCAACCGTCTGAGCCATTTTGCTCCATACATGGTCGCCTCAGAGGCCACCAGGGCCAGACGCTTCTTGCAGGGGCTTGATTTCGAGTTGCAGCAGTTGATTGCATCACTGGAGTTGCAGACTTTCGCACAGGTACTCAACGCGGCGAGAGTTCAGGAGCAATTGATCAACAAGTTCAGGAAACCCCCAGTCGTTCCAGCACGTACCCCTGCACCTTCTCAAGGATCCATACCGGTTCACAGGCCTGGAACGGTACAAATGAAACGTCCGTTCGTGCCACAGCATCGCCCCCAGAGACGGAACGTAGTTTGCGGCTACTGCGGTAGAGATGGGCATACCCAGAAGGACTGTCGCCACGCCAAGGGACAGTGCTTGATTTGCGGATCCAGTCAGCACAGGATTAGCGGTTGCCCTGAGCGAGCAGAGATACAGGGAGGTTCTGGACAGCCGCAGCAGAGGCCACAGGAGCAGAGGCAACCCTTTACTGGTCGCGGTCAGGGACGGGCTTTCACCTTGACCGCCGAGCAGGCAGAGGCGTCAGGAGATGTTGTTACAGGTACTCTACTCGTACATTCCTTGCCAGCTAGAGTACTATTTGATTCTGGAGCATCGCACTATTTCTTGTCTGAGCATTTCGCTGATACACACTCCATACCACATGAACCACTAACCAAGGGATGGGAGATACATACGTGTAATGGCATTATAATATCTAGTCAAGAATGTAGATCATGTCCGGTTGTAGTGTGTGGCAGGGAATTCTATGCGAATTTCCTTCTGATTAGGACAGGCAGTTATGACGCAATTCTCGGGATGGATTGGATTAGTACCTTCCATGCAGTTATTGACTGCCGTGCAAGGAAGGTGATCTTCCGCATTCCCAATCACCCGGAGTTTATTTTCGAGGGCGGAAGCGAATCTTTGGAGCCAGCTAAGTACAGAGCCAAGCCCAAGGAGCTGACAGCTATGGAGATTGATGAGAGCCCAGCCCCAGAGATTGTTCGGGACTTTCTGGACGTATTTCCTAAGGATCTACCAGGTCTACCACCTTCTCGCATCTTGGAGTTCTCGATCGATTTGACTCCAGGTACGGCCCCAGTATCCAAGGCCCCATACAGAATGGTACCAGTTGAGTTGGCGGAGTTGAAGAAGCAAATTGAAGAGCTATTGGAGATGGGATTTATTCGGCCGAGCGCTTCACCGTGGGGTGCACCCGTACTGTTAGTAAAGAAGAAGGATGAATCGCTGCGAATGTGTATAGATTATCGGGAGTTGAACAAAGTCACTATAAAGAACAGGTACCCAATCCCGCGCATCGATGACTTATTCGATCAGTTAAGTGGGGCCAAGGTATTCTCGAAGTTGGACCTCCGTTCTGGATATCATCAAATCAGAGTAGCAGCCGAGGATGTATGCAAGACGGCTTTCAGGACCCGATACGGACATTACGAGTTCCTTGTGATGCCGTTCGGTGTTACCAATGCCCCAGCGATATTCATGGACTTGATGAACAGGGTGTTTGCAAAGTACTTGGACACGTTTGTCGTTGTGTTTATCGACGATATACTTGTCTAGTCGAAGACCCGGGAGGAGCATGTTGAGCATTTGCGCACGGTTCTACAAATTCTTCGGGAGGAGAAGCTGTATGCGAAACTAAGCAAATATGAATTTTGGCTCGACAAGGTTCAGTTCTTGGGACACATTGTTTCAGGCGAAGGCATCTCAGTGGACCCGGCAAAGATAGAATCTGTCAGAGATTGGCCAACGCTGAAGTCAGTGGCCGAGATTAGGAGTTTTCTGGGATTGGCGGGTTATTATCGGAGATTTGTCCAAGACTTCTCAAGAATCGCTGAACCATTGACGAGGCTGACACGGAAGGATGTACCGTTTGCATGGACAGAGGAGTGTACACAGGCTTTTGACACACTGAAGCAGAAGTTAACCACGACGCCTATTCTTACAGTACCAGATGATTCCGGCGGTTTGGTGATACACAGTGATGCCTCAGGGCAGGGTTTATGCTGTGTTCTGATGCAGCACGGCCGAGTGGTGGCTTACGCCTCTCGACAGCTGAGAAATCACGAGAAGAACTATCCTATGCATGACTTGGAATTAGCTGCAGTAGTCTTTGCGTTGAAGATTTGGAGGCACTATCTATTGGGCGAGAAGGTAGAGGTATACATGGATCATAAAAGTCTGAAGTACGTCTTCACGCAGAAGGAACTAAACATGAGGCAGCGCCGATGGCTAGAGCTGATGGCAGATTATGACTTGGACCTTCATTATCACCCGGGAAAAGTAAATGTTGTACCAGATGCGCTCAGTCGCAAGCCAGCGGTCATGATGTTGACCAGCCAGAGGAGCATTATTGAGGACTTTCAGATACTCGAGCTTGAAGTCGTTACACCAAGCTCACTCAGTCAACTTTGGCAACTACAAGTGCAGTCTTCCCTTGTGGATCGCATCAAGGCTGCACAAGCGGATGATCCCCGATTGCAAAAGTTCAGAGCGCAAGTAGAAGCCGGGCTGAGAACGGACTTGATCATACATGAAGATGGTTCTTTGAGATTCGGTAGTAGACTCTGCGTACCCAAGGGAGATGTTCGAGAAGAAGTACTGGCTGAAGCGCATAGTTCAGCTTATTCTGTGCATCCGGGAGGTACAAAGATGTATCGGGATCTAAAGCAGCACTTTTGGTGGAACGGAATGAAGCGGGAAATTGTGAGGTTCGTATCCAGGTGCTTGGTATACCAGCAGGTGAAGGCGGAGAATCAGAGGACAGCGGGATTGTTACAACCACTGCCGATACCAGAATGGAAGTGGGAGCACATTACCATGGATTTTGTGACGACCTTACCACGGAGCCCTAGGGGCAATAACGCCATTTGGGTTATCGTCGATCGCCTCACGAAAGCTGCACACCATACCATTCCGAGTGGGACAGTCGATAGAGTCGCTGGCAGAGAGATATATGCAGGAGATAGTGCGACTTCACGGTGTTCCAGTCAGCATTGTGTCAGATCGGGATACCAGATTCGTGTCGCACTTTTGGAGGAGCTTACAGGAGAGTTTGGGTACCCGCCTCAAATTCAGCACATCTTATCACCCGCAGACGGATGGACAATCCGAGCGTACGATTCAGACGCTCGAGGATATGTTGAGAGCCTGTATGTTGGACTTTCAGGGTTCCTGGGAGGACCATCTGCATCTAGTCGAGTTTTCCTATAACAACAGTTACCAGGCTAGCATCCAGATGGCTCCTTTCGAAGCGCTTTACAGGCGGAAGTGTCGATCCCCAGTGTGTTGGGATGATGTGGGAGAGCGAAGATTATTGGGTCCCGAGCTCATCGTTCAGACAGTCGACAATGTCCAAATGATCAGGCAGCGTATTAAGATGGCTCAAGATCGACAGAAGAGTTGGGCATATACCAGCAGTAGGGCACTAGAATTCGAAGTCGCAGATCACGTGTTCTTGAAGATTTCCCCTACCCGTGGAGTTATCAGGTTCGGAGGTCGGGGAAAGCTCAGTCCCCGTTTCATCAGACCTTTTGAGGTGCTAGAGCGAGTAGGAGAGGTGGCCTACCGACTTGCCTTGCCCCCATCACTAGCTAGTGTGCATAATACCTTCCACGTGTCACAGTTGCGGCGTTATGTTCGGGATGAGAGCCATGTCCTGGACTATTCGGAGCTAGTTTTGGGTACCGATCTATCTTACGAGGAGCAGCCCACTACCATCCTCGAACGCAGAGAGAAAGTGCTGAAGAATAAGGTCATTCCGTTAGTCCGAGTGTCTTGGGGCGGTCGTTCCCCAGGAGAATCCACCTGGGAGCGGGAGGAAGATATCCGTGCTCATTATCCACATCTCTTTGTTTAGTACTTTGCTTCATTGTATTCTTGTTAAATTTCGAGGACGAAATTTTTGTAAGGGGGGTATGATGTAAATCCCCATTCCCATCTTAATAAAAGTTTCTAATTTTTCCCATTAAATTAAAACATTAAAACCATTTAAATCCCAGCCTTTTACCTCTCAGCCCAAGAAAAATAGAAAAGGAAATTAAAACCCAACCCTGGCCCAAGCCCAGCCTCTCAAGCCCGTACCCGCGCCGCTCAGACCCGACCCGCTTCTAATCTCTCCTTCTTCCCAACGTCTCTTCCCTTTTTCCTGCACACCCTTCTTCGATCCGTTTTCCTCGCCGACGTACGAGGCCACGTCGCCTGCCGTTGCCCCGACTCGCGCACCCCACGACTCGCGACCCACTCAACCTCCTCCTCTCGTCTCTTCTATCTTCCTCACACCCTCACTCCTCTCTCTTCTCAAATCTCCCCTTTCGTTCACCAAACCGACCATGAACCCACTGCAGCTCCCTCACCGGCTCCCCTCGACGACGACGACGACAAACCTCTTTCCTTCCTCCTCCACCAACTGATCCCCTCACCACTCCACTCCATCGACCGAGCACCCCTGCCAAACTTCCCTGCACACAAATCCCCTGCACCCTTTAGACCACCACCTTCCACTCAACGCCGGCGAGCCTGAACCGCCTCAGTCGACACCCCCTTCATCCTCAACATCAACTTCATCATCACCACCTCCGAGCTCTCTCTCTCCCCCCCTCTCTCTCTTCAAAAATACCATAACCCTATAACCCAAGCCTTGAGTTTCACTGTGCACATCGCCGGAGCTACGCCATCGACCGTCGTCGACCCTGACACTTCCCAGGAGAACCACAGAGCACCCCTCCGCTTCCAGTGACCGCGAAACGTCTCCGGGCAACTCCGACGCCAAACCCGAATCGCGAGCCGAGGCCGTGCATCCAAAGCGCGCCGTACGTCGCGTGTTCGTGACACTGCCGCCGCCGTGCATTCTCGAAATGTTTCCAGGCAAGTATTTTACTTGCTATATGCTAATCTATTAGTGTTACAAAATCAAATCGTATAAATTACAAATTTACAATTTCCGATGAATTATATGACATACCTGTTCGATGCATGATCCCAATGAAAATATTCATATAAATTGACGGAATTGGATTTCCTATGATGGCCCGTGTGATAATGAATATCTTGTGTAAATTTCACTGGAAAATACGACTGTTAATGACTAAAACGATTACCCCCAAATATACCCGTAAAACTGGAACTTTCCCGTATCTGAAAATTGTTAAAATCACCATAAATTATGTACATATTGAAATGATGCGTTTGAGGGCTTAAATCGAATCTGACTCGACGAACTATAACCCTATGCAAGTTTCTAATGGTTTATGTACTGAAATTGTGACGATATTTGGATCGGAGTGCGGATCTGGACTGCAGTCCAGAGCGACTCTGGTTACTGTTTACTGTCCCGTAATGCGTACCACCTTGTTTCCTGAATTCGTGTATTATGGAACTCTGCAGGTTATTAGAGGTGAATCTGTTAGATAAATAACACAAGTGGTTTCATTCCGTTTCATCGTCGTTTGCTATTTAATTTGTAAATAAAAAGGACAGGACGTATAACAGTCCAAAACAGATTCAGGAGTGACAAACTAGTGTTAAACAGTGTATAACTTTCGACGTACAGATACGATTGAGAATACGTATATTGCGTTGAATACCCTATTGAAAACCCTAGATTTTATTCAACTGTAGCGTCGCTAAATTCTGATCCTAACTGGGTGAAATTTGTGTCGCGAAACGGACGTTCAGTTCAGAAACTGAATTTTTTGTCGCGAGCACTTAAAATGAAACGGCTGTAACTTGAATACCAGAAACCCAATCGAACTGAAACTAATTTTGATGAACTGCTGACAGAGTGTGCTTATTATCTTATTTGTATCATTTTGTTGAATTCCGAACATATGGATTTATGCAATTTTTGTAAGTTGATGACGTGCATATTGGTTCATAACATACATGGCTTGTTAATGGCATACATACACATATCTTACCCCATTTGCCATATACATAGTGTTAGTGCGTGCTAGTGTTCAGTGGACTTTGCATTATCGTGCGTGAATGATATTGGTTTAGGAGTGTTGAATACACCAATGAAAAGTGAATGATTCGTGACAGTGATTGATACAGTGAACAGTGATAAAACCGTGCTATTGGTATACTTGTACACGACTAAATCAAAATCATAAATAGTGTAAACCTGGGGAAAAAGGAAAAATTGAAGTGGAAAGAGAATCGTATTTAGCGGGACTGTGTTTTAGAGGATGATCATTCGAGCAGTGATATATATATTAGGTAGGATCTAGCGATCCGGCTGACAGGGTTATGTCCCGGGCATGTGGGCCGTTGTCTCGGGTATGTACGAGACTCCTGTTAAACATGATCATCCTTTCCACTATACGATTTCAAACATGACCTAGAGACTGATAGGGACACAGATCATACTTTGCATCATATAGTGACATAGTGATTACACGCATTGTACTTTCACTGTTATCACCGTAATTACCTGTTTCATATCATTATTGTATAAATTGCTATTGTGTCGCTCTGACGACCTGAGTATGCATGCTCAGATCCCGTGGAAGAACCAGCGCAGGAGACGGATTTACCTTTCGAGCTGACGGAGATCTAGTCTGGAGTACTTTTATTTCTTTTCTGCTTTCCATAAAAGAGATCGTGTAATTGGATTTGGTTAGTAACTCTTCTTGTTTATTTGTAATTTGTGAACAATGGATTTTAATGTAATAATTTAGTGATGTAATTCCTTTACTGCTGTGCTTTGCTTACTGATTACCATATAATGCTAGAAGCCGAAGTGTGACTACGGCGGGATTATTCCTTGACCGTAGGAACATGGCTGGCCTAGTCATCCCTCGTTTTCCGTATTTTGGGAAGCGGGGCATGACAAATTCTGGTATAAATGGATTCATGTTAAAATGGAGTTATACTTGAATTGAATTCAAGTCAGATTGATTTCAAATTAGATTGAGACCCTGTCTGAGCCAGACACTTTAAAACGAATTGAAGTCCTGAATTAGTTTTGATGTTATCGGTAACTGCTGCACATGGACGACAGGATTTGTATCTTTTTCCAAGAAAATTACTGTATTGATAACATCGCTTTTTGGTTGTCTGCCTTAGATAGGCAAGCATCCATATTCTTCGGTTTCTTGAGGCTCAAGAGAACTGGTTCCGCTTTAACCTATGTTTACTAGGGTCCTTATTGTAATTAATATAACTTGAGGGGGTTTTATAAAAAATAGTTTTGATATATTTTCAAAATACATATTAAGTATTTAATTATCATTTTTAGGGTTTTCATAATTGAAATTTTTTATAAATTGAAATATTCTAGGGGATATAATCTAGATTTCATTGTATATGGTATTTTAGTGTAATATTGGAATTGTATTGATTTGTAATTGTAATTTCATGAAATTTGTGATTCCTTTGATTTAGAAAACATGGAATATATATATTATATACTTAAAGTAGATATTTTGATAATATATATATATATATATATATATATTTATAAACAAATAGAACTTATTTATTAAATAGAAATCACATTTTTCTTAAAAATTGCATTAAAAATTCCATCAAGATTGGATGCTCCGTGAGGAGGTCTGCATCTCGCTCTACTAGGCCTGAGGATGTGCGATAACCCGCACCATTCCGATCGGGGTTCCCCAAAATGGGTTGTAGAGGTACATTTGCAAGGAATTAAATAATACACATTTAAAGAAAACGGTTTTTGAATGTTTAGGGTATTTAAATGTAAACTTGTATTTTCCCAAAACTAATGTTCCAAAAGTCATCGTGCTATGTCAAGAATGAGCGTTGTGATGAGATAGGTCATTACCTCGTAAGTTTTCTAAAGGTAATATGATCAAAATGAATAAGCAATGTCGTATGTAAACATGATGGTATTTTACCGTAAAACTTAAATAAAACTTGTTTAACATTATATTTTGAATTGAAACTTGTTCCAAATGTTATTTAATGGTTAATAAACAATATATAAAAAGATGGTAAATTTTTTCTTAAGAAAAAATGCATTTTGATGAAATTAGAATCGGAAGTCGGAATAACTCCGCTTCCGATGAGTTTTGAATTGAGAACGTTTTAGACTAGAATGAGAGGAGGAGAGAGGGAATTTATTGATTGGAATTAGAGAGAAGAGGTAGGGGAAGATTTTGGGATCGTTGGGGAGTTGTTTCATCGCCGGATTCTTCCCAAAACGTAGCCGGAACTTCGACCTTTGCTAACTCCACTTGTACAACTTTGGACTTTGAATTTTTAGAGAGTTTTTGTGATAATTTTCAGAATGGAGATGACTATGGTGTGGGGGTATTTATATGATAGAATTAGGATTTAGGATAATGAAGAATGGAATTAAAATGTGCATTAAAAAGGATTTAAGAGAGGAATTATCACTCTCTGGATGAATGCAGAAAAATCAAACAGGCTAGGGTTAGTGGGGGGAGTCCAAAGGGTTTTGGGTTAAAATTTGAGAGCATTAGCATCGGGGGGGGGGGGGGGGGCAGCTCCGACCCCTTTGGTAATCTCGCCGGCCAAATTCCGAGGATAGAGGCTTGGATTTTTGACACATGTCCCTGTCTGTTCATATATCATTTCTCACATATTTGTTTACTTTGTGACTTTTCATTTTACGTGCAGTGGACGTGCAAACCTTTGAGATTCTAAAATTTTAAAAGAAAAATCAACAAAAAATATATGTGGCTGGGGGGATTCGAACACAGGGGATATGTCACAGCAGTGTAAGGCTTTACCAATGAGCTACAAGTGCTTTCTTGCTGTTCAAAAGCAATTTAAATACTTATAGCATACACAGGATTGCAAATACTCCATTTGTACATTAATTTTTAAACAATTTTCTGTACACTGAAACATAGTTATTACATTCTATCCTCCATACAAAAATTTCTTACTCGAAATTTACAATTATTTTAAGGACTAATTTACAAACAAGTGAGGGTATCTTGCACGCATGTCGTCCTCACGTTCCCATGTTGATTCTCCTGGTGAGTCTTTTCTCCACATCACTCGAACCAAGTTTACTTCCTTGTTCCGAAGTGATTTCACCTTTCTATCCAGGATTTCAACAGGTTGTTGCTCACAGGATATGTCTGGCTGTACAGTGAGCTCGGAGTGATCAAGAATATGACTGGGGTCACTCACATACCTTCTGAGTTGGGATATATGGAACACATTGTGCACTCTTTCCAATGAAGGTGGAAGTGCCAAGCGATAAGCCACTTCTCCGACTCGTTAGAATATGTCGAACGGTCCAATATACCTCGGACTGAGCTTACCCCGTCTTCCAAAGCGAATCACTCCACGGTTTGGAGATATCTTTAAAAAGACATTATCTCCTGGTTGGAACTCCAAGTGACGACACCTTGCATCAGCCTAGTGCTTCTGTCAGTCTTGGGCTATGCGCATTTTTCCTTGATAGTGCGAACCACATTCACAGTTGCCACTATCATCTCAGGTCTAAAGAGTTCTCTATCTCCGATGTCGTTCCAACTTAATGGTGATCGAAACTTCCTTCCATAGAGCACTGCAAAGGGTGTTATTTCTATACTTGGTTGGTAGCTGTTGTTGTATGAAAACTCCACAAGATGTAGGTGATCTTCCCACGATCCTCCGAAGTCTAGCATACACGCTCTTAGCATATCTTCAAGTATTTGAATAGTTCGCTCAGACTGTCCATCTATTTGTGGATAATAAGCTATGCTAAAGTTCAGACTCGTTCCTAAGCTAGCTTGCAGACTCTGCCAAAATTGCGATCGGAATTTGGTGTCACGATCGGAGACAATGCAAACCGGTACTCCATGTAATCTCACGATCTCCTGCATAAGTTCATGGGTATCAGAACTAGAATACTATGAAGAGTTAAATCTTACTTAGATTAATACTTACTTCCATGTACTTCTTTGCTAGTGTCTCAGTAGATTGGCCAACTCGAAATGAGATGAAGTGGGCCGACTTTGTGAGTCGATCCACAATAACCTATACCACACCGTTACCTTTCGTGCTGCGAGGAAGTGCAGTCACGAAATCCATAGTGATGTGTTGCTACTTCCATTCTGGGATAGGTAACGGTTGAAATAAACCAGCTGTCCTGTGATGTTCAGCCTTTACTTGATGACACACCAAGCATTTAGCGACGCTTCTGGCTACTTCACGCTTCATTCCATGCTACCAGTAATTTTGACGCAGATCTTTGTACATCTTTGTACCTCTAGGGTGTACTGAATAAGGAGAGCTGTGAGCTTCTTTCATCAACTCTTTCCGTACATAACCTTTTGGTATACACAACCTGCTTCTGTATCTCAAAGACCCGTCGTCGTGTATGATGAAGTATGTTCTAAGTCCACTTTCTACTTGTTCTCTGATCTTTTGCAACTTGGCATCACTTGCTTGAGCTGCTTTGATCTGATTGACAATAGTAGACTGAACTTATAAGTTCATCAAACTTGAAGTGTTACCTTGTATGACCATTTCTATCTCCATCTGATACAAATCTTGTTGAAGCTTCCACTGTGCGGTAATGTTCATTGATAGTGGTTGGCGACTAAGTACATCAGGAACTACATTCACCTTCCCTGGATGATATTGTAGTTTGATGTTGAAGTCTGTCATAAGTTCTAACCATCTTCTCTGCCGCATATTCATCTCTTTCTGAGTAAACACATATTTCAGACTTTTGTAGTCTGTGTATATGTCCACTTGTTCACCATGAAAATAATGGAGCCAAATCTTGAGTGCATAGATTATGGCCGCCAACTCCAAATCATACGTCGGATAGTTGCATTCATGAATCTTCAACTGTCTTGATGCATAAGCTACAACTTTACCGTGCTGATGTAAAACACATCCTAATCCCTTACCGGATGCATCACAATGCACTTCGAAATCTCTAGATTGGTTCGGTATGACAAGGATAGGTGCTGATGTCAATCTTGACTTGATTTCTATAAAAGCTCGTTCACATGCTTCTGACCACATGAATTCTTTATCTTTACGTGTGAGCTTGGTCAGGGGTGTTGCAATCTTCGAAAATCCTTCAATAAAACTTCTGTAATATCCTGCTAATCCCAAGAAACTTCGAATGTCCTTCACTGACTTCGGTGTCGGCCATTCGTTTACTACTGATACTTTACCTAGATCTACAGAGATTCCATCGCCTGATACAATATGTCTGAGAAAACCGACTTGATCTAGCCAAAACTCGCACTTGCTGTACTTGGCATAGAGATGATGCTGTCGTAAAGTCTCCAGGACAATTCGTAGGTGCTCGGCATGTTCTTTCCGACTCTTAGAATACACCAGGATGTCGTCAATGAAGATGACAACAAATCCGTCTAGGTACTCTCGGAAAACTTGATTCATTAGGTTCATGAATATAACTAGTACGTTGGTCACTCCAAATGGCATCACAAGAAACTCATAATGACTATAGCGAGTCCTGAATATCGTCTTCGGAATATCAGACTCTTTGATCTTCACCTGATGATAACCCGAACGAAGATCTAACTTGGAGAAAACGCAAGATCCACTTAGCTAATCGAATAGGACGTCGATGCGCGGAAGTGGACACTTGTTCTTTATAGTTACTTCGTTCAGGGCTCTATAATCAATGCACATTATGTATGAACCTTTCTTCTTCTTCACAAGTAGAACTGGCGATCCCCAACTTGAAGTGCTGGGACGAATCCATCCTTTCTTCAATAATTCGTCCAATTGATTTCAGTTCTCTTTCAAACCTTCACGGCTTAACTGATACGGTGCTTGATCATCGGTTGTGCTCAAGGTACTAAATCAATGCTGAATTCAAGAGCTCGATCGGGAGGCAAACCTGATATGTCTTCAGGAAATACATCATCGAACTCTCGAACTACCTCTGGTTTCGATCCTTCCTCTGCTTGAAGTGTTCCAATCACTGTCTTCTTCGGTTTTTCGTTGTATGTTCATGGCTCTAGGGTACGGTCTCCACTTTTGAAATAAAAGACCGGATGCTCTGGAATCTCGAACACTAACCTCCTTTGATGACAGTCAATGGTAGCATAGAATGTTCCTATCCAATCCATACCCAAAACGACATCGAAATTCGGTATGTCCAGCACCTTGAAGTCAGCATAGAATTCTCTGCTGCAGACGACCACTGGATACATGTCGTATCCCATTATTGCCTTTAGAACGCCGTTCCCTGAACTGACATTCTAGATGGATACGAGAGGTTTGACTGGAATCGCATGAGTTCGGACGAACCGTTGCGACATAAAGCAATAAGATGCTCCAGTATCGAAGAGTGCTAGTGCAGGAAGTGAGGCTACTAAGATCGTACCTAAGTTATGTGGGATAGGTTTTTGGTATAAGATAAAGATATATGGGTATATATAAAGACTGAAAGAAAGCTTGAAAGGAAAGAGTTACCAGTGATGACTTGGCCAGTGGCTTCAGTTTCTTCCACGGTCATTGTGAAAGCATGTCTCCTCGGTACATTCCTCCTGGCTGGAGGAGCATTCCTCTGTCCGTTCCTCTGTACTTGAGGTAAGTTCCTTTGTGCTTGATGGAACTGACAAGGAGGAGGTGCAGTCGGTCCACGAGAAGGTGGAGCTGGGAGAGCAAGTCATGGAGCAGGTGCCTAGATGGCTGGTCGCCTTGTATAGGTAATTGCAGGTCTGGGTGCAGCGTTTGGATTGAGTCTACGAGGACAAGACCCAATATCATATGTAGCTGAGCCGCAGACTAAGCAAAGGCGATTTGCATGTCGGCGGTCCTTCGCCATGTGTCCATCCCTCTTGCAGTATGTACAAAAGGCTGGGCTGGGCTGGTTGATTGGTACTCCTGGTCTCCTAGGCACAAAAGGTGGCCTTGAAGAGTCTCCTCCTGCCATCTGAGTTGCAGGGCGTTTCACTCCGGCAGATTGGGGTCTGCCCTTCATCTTCACTACTGCCTCATATCGACGGGCAGATTTCAAAGCCAGTTCGTGGTTGGGAAATCCCCTGTAGCTAAGGCAGCTTGGATCTCCGGATCTAACCCTTGCTGAAATCGTCTGGACCTGATCTCAGTAGTCGGTATCAAGTGTGCCGCGAAGCTGTTAAGGTCTTGTGTTAGCTGTGTAGTATGTGATATAAGAATATCAAATATTGAGACATATCTTACCTACTGAATATGGTAAACCCAGCATCATACTCATCCACAGATTTGGTCCACATCGAACCTTGTTGTAGGTGGATGAATTGCTGCTCCATGTCAAATCGGGCTGGAAAATACTTTGCGTCGAACATATCGCGAAAAGTTTTCCATTCGATAGGCTGGGTAAGACGGCTTCCTTCCGCCTTCCACCATACTCGGGCGTTGTCGGTGAGTTGCAGCTTCGCAACCCGTACCCAAGCGATGTCTGGCACTTGTGCTGCTGCTAGATCGTCCTCAATGCTCTGAGCCCAATCTTCCGCTTCTAAAGGGCTCTCTTTCCCCGAAAATTGCTTTGGGTGCAATGCCCGAAATTGCTTTACTCCGGGCGCTTCCGCTTCTGGACGGTTCAGTAATATAGCAGTTTGCTGCTGCTGTCCTTCCAGGAGGCTTCGGATTGCCTCAAGCAGTACCGTCTGCTCATTGATCGTAGCAGTAACGGTAGGCATAAACGGTAGAGGTGGTGGTGTGTTGTTGAAGTTGGTGCTGGTATTATTCGGAGAATCCATAATCTTGAAAGAAAAATAGAGTTAGGATAGATTCAAAATATATGAAATCGTAAGATTCAAGGAATATGAAATGTAAAGAATGTTTTTAGTTGCTGATTCTTGTGTTATATTGCTTATGACTTCATGTAGAACTGACCTGCATATCCATGCAGAACTGACCTACATGGGCCGCCAACAAAACCTGTCACGCCCCGCTTCCCAGTGTACGAATAAGGAGACGCGACGAGACCCGCTACGTATTTACTCAGAAGTAAACACGCTAAGCGTATCTAAGCAATATAATGAATGTACACAAGAAAAATGATAATAGATATAACTGAACAACAACTTTTATCTATTAAACATTTCTTTACATATACAACTGAAAATGTAAATACAGGAATGGAAAGCAATGCCTAAACAATGGCATGAACTGAAAAAAATATATACAAGTATCTAGAGCTCTGGGTCAATGGCGAACTGCTCCAAGTCTTCAGTACTGGGCTCGACCTCCGGAGAGTCTGATCCACCTGACAACATTCCAAAGAAAAAAGAAGAAGGAATGTCGTCAGCGATCAATCGCTCGGTAAGTCCCCAAAATAGGTAAGAATAGACAGATGAGAATATAACTGATATATTGTAATCTTTTGTTCTATTAACGTAGTTGTTTGTAGCTTGGTATATAATATACCAGTGTATACGAGAGGAGTCCCACTATTCCGGAGACTAAGGTATACGGAGCATAAGGAATCGTTAAGCCACGGTACAACAGCAATGGATATTCAGGTTGTGTGTATTAAAGTGACCGTCTTGTGCCACTTCTAACACATTCCGTACCAGTCTCCCCTTTAAAATCCCGTAATGTATTTTGTATTGATTGTATTGTTTTGTTTTATAAATGGAAGACTTGCCGAAACCATGATATCATGTTAATAGAATGGATATAAATGGATAGGCATGTAATCAGAGTATATCCATGGTTCAGTTTAGTCGAGTCATGTTGATATAGATCGAATTCTGGTATAAATGGATTCATGTTGAAATGGAGTTATACTTAAATTGAATTCAAGTTAGATTGATTTCATATTAGATTGAGACTCTGTCTGAGTCAGACACTTTAAAACAAATTGAAGTCCTGAATTAGTTTTGATATTATCGGTAACTGCTGCACATGGACGGCGGGATTTGTGTTTTTTTCCAAGACAATTACCGTATTGATAACACCGCTTTTAGGTTGTCTACCTTATATAGGCAAGCACCCATATTCTCCGGCTTTCTGAGGCTCAAGAGAACTGGTCCCGTTTTAACCTATGTTTACTAGGGTCCTTATTGTAAATTAATATAACTTGAGGGGGTTTTATAAAAAAAAGTTTTGATATATTTTCAAAATACATCTCAAGTATTTAATTGTATATGGTATTTAATTGGAAAAAGTTTTGATATATTTTCAAAATATATTTTCAAAATACATCTCAAGTAAAAAAAAGTTTTCATAATTGTAATTTTTTATAAAGTGAAATATTCTAGTGGATATAACCTAGATTTCATTGTATATGGTATTTTAGTGTAATATTGGAATTATATTGATTTGTAATGGTAGTTTCATGAAATTTGTGATTCCTTTGATTTAGAAAACATGGAATATATATATATATATATATATATATATATATATATATATATATTGTTGTAGGGTTTCCTTATCACCTCATATAGGGTTTGGAAGCATCACACATGCCACAATTTAAATTTTAAGAGGTGCTAAGCAAACTTAACTAGGAATCGAACTAGAATTATTGAGTAACAATTAATAGTATCACATATAAAAGATTATCTAACGCTAAGTGGAGAGACTACAACCTTTGTAGACCTCCTAGGGCAACTTTTTGGATCTCCTAAGGTTTGGAACGGCTCGCTTGAACGCTTCCAAGTCCACGACGATCCACCCGAAGTCCTTTGCTCAAAACTTGTTGCTTCACTTGATCTATGAAATCCTTGAAGCAAACACCCCACACAAAGTAGCTAGAGATGTGTAGGATGATGAAGTGGTTTAGGTTCTCACTTAAAACCTTTTCTTTCTTTTAACCTTACTCAATTTTAGAACTCAAGAGAGAGCTAGAGAGAGGAAGATGAAGATGACAATATTTTCTTTTGGATGAATAATGATCTCATAATAATAATGAGAGAGAGAGAGATAAATATCATAATACAAACCATGGTTAATAATAATATCTAGATATTTTTTGATGAGTTAAAGAGCAAAGAAAATTAACCAAGGTTGAGTCAAAGGTTAACCAAGGAAGTGTATAGAAACAATGAGTCATTTGTGAAGAAATGAGTCATTAATTTAATTTCCTTTATCTTTAACTTAAAACAAAAATATCCATATATATAAATATGAACCATGTGAGTCTTATATTGCCATCTAACTTGTATCATCAACCATGATACAAATGCATGTATGTATGTGTGTATGCACATCAACATGTACATATACATGCATGCATCCATCAAAAGAAAAGGGTTTAAATAAATGAGATAAAATTCAATATTAAATCAACACCTGATTTAATAAACCGGTCATATCTCATACGACCCGACTAATATAAAACGCCCGATTAAAATACGGTATCATATACACGTATTTAATCAAGCTCCCGCACATATCTCATATGCACACCACATCGTTTCGCCTGAGCCAGGAAACTTCTATGTGGGACTCTAAGACTCGTCAATACGCCAGCAGTAGGTGATGATCATATCAAACACCTACAAGCCGCAAGCGGTCAGCTAAACGTAACGGCCACCCGGGTATTGAGCGATCAGAAGAAGAACAAGCGAACCTGTCAAAACTCCTGTCAATCCAACCGGCAACACTTACCATACAGTCCGGTCTCTTCGTCAGATACGCTGCATATTGAGTCTAGGGATGGAATCGTCGACCCCAATAACTCAATAAGTCATGCCGGTATATGGTCTATAATAAATCGAGAAACTACTGATAACACTTATCAGTAATATCTCAGCAGCCCTGGGCAGGGACTTCCTGTTATAGCCAATCGTGCACAGCGCAATATCAACCCCCAATACCGGGAGAGACGAAACCCCTCCTATCGCTCATTGTCTCCATGTGCCTCGGGACTGTACCCCAAATCCACCTGTTTGTATGACTCAGTAGAGCCATAGTAGGGTGGAGATCAAGATACAGTGGGAGGACACACAAGACTCTATGGCGATCTCGGGTCTACAAACTAACCTGTACCAGTGTCACCTGAGAACTGCTATCCGATGTATGATATAATACCACATAGGAGTTCTCGGTGAGTCCGTTCAGTGTACCCAGTCTCACTGAGCACCCGTATACAATCTTTGGTGTCAGCACACCAGATGGATATGGGATCATCCATCGCCCATCATATGGAACAAGAATGGTATACGCTAGTCTACACTGGAATATCGATGCCCTGTCTCGATATACCTACGACTAGGAACATTTCAAGGATATACTTATAAACTACAGGTGTCCCACTACTATGATCCACATCATAATCCCAACAGTCAAGCCAATATCCTTAGGGCTTTATCAACATGTATCAAATGAGTAAAAACATGATCAAGTGAACATATGATAGAGAGAAACCAGATAGCATACTATCATGTCGAGTAAGACTGTCCTCTGAATACACACACACACACACACACACATCAGTACATACAATATCATATAATGGCCTTTAGGGCATACATATATCCAACAATTGTATACTTAAAGTAGATATTTTGATTATATATATATATATGTATATGTATGTATGTATGTATGTATGTATGTTTATAAAAAATAGAACTTATTTATTAAACAGAAATCACATTTTTCTTAAAAATTGCATTAAAAATCCTATCGAGATCGGATGCTCCGTGAGAAAGTCTGCATCTCGCTCTACTAGGCCTGAGGATGTGTGATAACTAATATTACAATAAGGGGTTGCCCTTACGGATAACGTTATCCGTAGGGGCAAGAAAATGTTGCCCCTACGGATTACTCCGTAGGTCCATGTAGTTGTTCCTACGATGCTATACGATTTAATTTAAAAATATTAAAATGTAATTTGTTATTTGGCCCTACGGAGCCGCAAAAGAAGGACCTACAGCTTAATCCGTAGGGGCATATATATGGGTTATTAATAAAAAATAAAGCACAGAAAACATGATTTGTTATTTGGCCCTACGGAGCCGCAAAAGGAGGACCTACGGTTTAATCCGTAGGGGCAGATATATGGGTTATTAATAAAAAATAAAGCACAAAAAAGTCCTCGATCGTTCCCAAAATAATTACGCTCATCTCTCTCCCGCGCGCGCCTCTCGTCGCCACCCGCCTTCCCGCGCGCGCCTCTTCGTCCCCGACATCACCGTCGACTTCCTCGTTGACTTCCTCTTTGCCACCGCCCGCGCCTCGTCGCCGATTGCGCCTCGTCGCCATCGCCTCGTCTTCGCTACAGGTTAGTAAAATTATTATTTTTACTTCTAATTATTCGGTTGAAACTGTTTTTATTGATTAGGGTGAGGGTTAGGGTTAGGTTTCGGGTCAGTTATAGGTTAAGGGTTAGGGTTAGGGTTAGGGTTAATTAGTTTTGGTTAGGGTTAAAGTTAGGGTTAGAGTTGTGGTTAGGGTTAATTAGTTGTGGTTAGGGTTAGGGTTAATTAGTTGTGGTTAGGGTTAGAGTTAGGGTTAGGTTTCGGGTCGGTTATAGGGTAAGGGTTAGGGTTAATTAGTTGTGGTTAGGGTTAGGGTTGTGGTTAGGGTTAGGGTTAGTGTTAGGGTTCATCGGAAAATTTTGAGTTACCGGAGCTTGGGACATCGATTGGGTGTTCTACAGATGTTCAGTTGATAAAACTGCACTTTTGATATGACATTTTTCTTGCTCTTCTTAAATATTTAAGGGTATTTATTATAAATATGACATGTATGAGGGTTTATCTGTAAAAATACTATTTTCATGTGTTTATATATTATCATTAACATTATGAAGGAAAATGTATGCATATAATATCTATGTAATATTTAGTCCATTTAAATATGCATACCATATCAAATATCTTTGACCAATTCTCTTAAAACTATAATATCATGTCAAATGGTTAAGATAATATCTCAATAAAAAACAAATTATACTATCATTATTTATTGAATTATTGTGCAGAAATTATATCAGGACTGAAATCAAGGAAATTCGAGTTGGCGAGATCAAATCTGCCGAAATATTCAAGTAAATCGAAGAAAGATATTCTAGCAGAGACTACGGGATGATTTCAAGATTCCAGATATCAAAACAGTCTACATATGTCACCAGAAGAGGCCAACAGAAATATAAAAGCAAGACCATCTTAATCCACCGCGGATCCGCGGCCAAGCCCACCAAATGGCCGCGGTTCCGCCGCACGTCTGAAGATCTGGGGCTTGGGATTTTTAGGTTGGGATCTTAACAACTAGTTACCATATTAGGAAACCAGGGTTATAAATAAGGACCAAGAGCGTCTTGGAAAAATGATCAAACCGACGCGATCATGAAGTCCATGACGGCTCAAGAATCCTGGTTGATTATCGACAGTTCATCTACCTCCTTAAGAAGAGATCGAGAAGTAAACTAGGGTTTTGTAATCATTTTCTAAAGGAAAAAAGTGTACTTGATCTTGTTGATTAATAAAGATAGTTTTATTTTATTGCATTTTATTTTCTTCATGATTTCTAACTTTTCTTTTCCCAACATGCGCGAGTAATTCTCCACTTGTTAGGGTTTATAGGATTATGGTAGATTAATAGATGATAAAGATCCTTAAACTCTTTTTACGTCCTATAAAGTTTATAAACTTTACCAAAAGAATCATTAACATTCTAATCGGGTGCGCTACCAATTCATTGGGAGCCACGACCGCGATTAGAGGTTAGATTAACGATTGTTTTGGTAAAGGCTGGACATGAACGGAGATCCATGTCAAGGTAGGGGTTAAGAGTGGGAACCCTATTCCCTCCAGAAACCCTAATCTACATGCATCACTGTTGATCTAGTTTTAAATCTATTAAAAGATAAGAGGAGTAATTTTTAATTAATCATCCATGACTACTAAATTTTAACGAACCCTACAAGCCCCCTTCTAATATAAAACCTTCATCCGCAGTTAATCTAGATCTATATCCAGCATCCGTGTTTGATGTGGATCTAGAATCTACAACCATTCTTCACTATTCTTTATTCTTCCCCTTTTTCAAACACGTCTAAAGTAAGATTAAAAGATTAAATGTTTCCCTGAGGACGACCCGTACTCATCTCGGTCTAGCTACATGCGACACCGTTATTGATTGCGGTTACTACATACACATATAAAAAATCATCAATCAAATGGCGCCGCTGCCGGGGATACGTGCGTAATTTATTTTTCTTACTATTCGTGTTGAATTCTTATTCGATCCATATTATAAATAAACAAAACTGCAAATTGTATATTTAACGATTATTGTGTGAATTTTGCAAGGGGATCTGGAGTCACAGACTTGAGGAAATAGAGAGCCAGAGACATTCATCAATATCCAGAGGAGCAAACATGGCCACGTAGCAAAAATCTCCACCCCATCTCCTAAGTCGGCGGCGGAACCGCTGCATGAAGGGCCAATTGGCGGCGGAACCGCGGTGCAATTAGGGATTTAGGGTTGAAAACTTCTCTGGTATCTTTTCTATATCTTTCTCTCTCCTCTGAAATCTAATAAAATATCTTTTCTGCAGGATTCTTTGCAAAATATTGCCGCTCAAAAATCTTTTTGCAAAGTTTTGTAATTGGTTTGTTTATTCATATTTTAATACGGACTTTAAGGGGCAAGACCAAAATTCAGATTAGGTGGGGATTTTATCACCCTTCCTAGGCCCCGCAAATCACAAAACGAGCATCCGCATCAACCCTACATTAATTTAAAAAAAATATCTAGACAAGACTCTAAGGACTGTTGCGCTCAATAAGGACAAAGGAAGGTCGTGGGTAATCTATCGCTTATCCGCATTACTTTTGTGGTGTCTAGGCAAGTGTGTCTAAAGCAAGTGGTTACTTAATTAGGCCCGCTATTTTCGGTGATTCGTATAGCGGATACCTTCCACTTACCTGGCACTTACCTGGCCACAAGAGTAGTAAAGAGGTGGTGGATGATTGATCCCGCGGCTTGTCCTTTGGAAGTCTAGGAGCGGTCTAGAGACTTGACCTAGGTAACCTTAGTTCTAGGGTTGATTGTGCATTTTTGTATGATTTGTCTCACGTCCGACACTTTTTAAAACAAACCAATTTTAAATCTCACACACGCTGCCACTTGCGCTAAACCCGCTTAGTGCATGCTTGGCTGGACACGGGATTCTAGTGCCCGTCTTGTCCGCGTTCCTGCTATCGACTCCGAAGTTGGTACTTCTTCATTTTCTTTTTCCCCACCACCCACCACATCGACCAAGATGGATGGTTCTCCATCAAATTATAACACCACCCTACCATCGCCCGTAGGTGCGCAGAATCCACCGCGCATTTCTTTCTAAGAGAGATGCTATCCTATACGTGGTCCCCTTCCTACTTGTTTATCTATTCCACCGGCCAATGCGGATAATTTTAAAATTAAACCCCCTTCATCAACCTGTTGCCCAAATTTCACCGGCTCGATTCTGAAGACGCATACGTTTTTATCACCAAATTCGAAAACGTATGCGCAATGATGGGTACTTCACAACTGTCCGTGGATGCTATGCGATTACGTCTTCTCCCGTTCACTTTGTGCGACTTAGTAGAAAAATGGCTTTATAACACTGCCGCACACTCCATTACCAATTGGGACGAATTCGTAATAGCATTCCTTAAGAAATTTTACCCAAATCATAAAACCGCCTGTGTTAGAAGCGAGATCAACCAGTTTATCCAGCTTCCCAATGAACCATTTTGGAAGTGCTTTGAACGGTTTAAGGATATGCTTGTCCAATATCCTCATCATGGAATACATAGATGGGATCTGTGCCGAATTATATATGAAGGCATTAAACCAGCGACAAAGCAGATACTTGAAACCATGTGTCAATACCATTTCATGTCCAAAGATGATGGTGAAGCCTGGAAATATTTGGAAGATCTCCCTGAAAACACTTTGCAGTGGGAAAGCATTAGACCAACTTCATTTAGGGGAGGTATTCATCAGATCGATATTTCCCTTGCAGTAAAAACCAAAATGGCAGCGATGCAAAAGAAACTCGACGCTATTGAAAACAAATTCTCATCAGTCTCCCTAAACCAGGTAACGCTCCCCAAGACTGTGTGTGGTTGCTGTTCCGATCCATCACATTTGACAGAAGAATGTCCAATGAATGCACCGTTTTAAGGTCACGAGCAAACTAATGCTGCTTTTCAGCAGCGACCTAGAAACGATCCTTATTCTTCCACATACAATCAGGGGTGGAGGAATCATCCTACCTTTGCTTGGAACCAAAACCAAAACCAAAATCAAAACCAGTTCCAAAGCAATTATCAAAGACCTCCTCCACAGCAACAGCAACCACCACCACAGAGTCAGCACCCCTTTCAATCGCAACCTTTTCAAAACCCGGCCAATAATTCTTTCCAAACGGCCGGGACTGAAAACTCATCTGCACTTGAACAAAGCGTGGATATGTTTATTAAACATTCCATGCAGTCGACGGATGAAATCAAGTCTTCTATCCGAACTTTAACATAGACCACCAACTCCCACGGTGAAAGTATTAAATCGATAGAAGCACAACTTGCACAAATAAATGCCGCGATGAGTGCGAGAGAAAAAGGGAAACTTCCATCTCAACCCCTACCGAATTCTGGCCACTCACAAAGTCATAATGTGAGCGTCGTTACCACGTTAAGATCAGGAAGGGTGTTGAACAATCAAATCGGTGAACAGATTGATGATGAGGAATCAATTGAAACCCCGGCTTCCACTTCTTGCCCTATTTCGTCTAGTCTTCTACCTTCTTCCGAGCTTATTCTCCGTTTTCCCCAAGGCTCGAACCCTCCGCCCACTTCTACAAATAAAATGATCCCCACTCCAATTTTGGGATCGACTCCATCCCTACAAACTTCTCCACAAATGTTGGACCCAAAACTTATTGATAAAGCTCCATTTCCCAACAGGTTGAGGGTCAACAAACCTAACACACAAATGGAGAAGGTTGTGGAAATGTTTAAGCAAGTTAACATAAATATCCCTCTCCTAGATACTATTCAACAAGTTCCGTCTTATGCGAAAATCCTTAAGGACTTGTGTACTAGGAAGAGAAAAACTCAAGTGCCGAAGAAGGTATTCATGACAAGTAACATGAGCACAGCTTTTACCCAACAATTGCCTAAGAAACGTAAGGACCCCGGGTGTTCTACAATATCTATAACTATTGGGGGGAAAAGCATCAATCGTGCTCTACTTGACCTCGGAGCTAGTATTGATTTGCTTCCATATTCCGTCTATGAGCAGATAGGTATAGGAGAGTTGAAACCTGCCCACTGCACTCTCCAGATGGCAGACCGATCTATCGCCCAACCTAGGGGTGTGCTTGAGGATGTGTTAATCAAAGTCGGGGAATTCATATTCCCTGTGGACTTTATTGTTTTAGATACACAGCCTGTGGCAAACCCACGCAACCGAATCCCGGTGATACTCGGTCGACCTTTCTTAGCAACTTCCAACGCTGTCATTAATTGCCGTAACGGTTCTATGAACTTATCCTTCGGGAAGATGACAATTGAGCTTAATATTTACAAGCTAGGAAGTCAACCATCTGAACCTTCTGCTCATTTAATCGATGTATGTTCCATCAACGAGACAGCTTCCGATAGCTGCGAAGCGGAAGTACTTGGCTATGATGATCTCGACAACACTAGTGCGATATTGTTTGATCTGGAAAATTATTATAGTGAGGGTATCTTCGATGAGTCCATCCCTGAGTTTGAAACCGTTGACTCGTCATAAAAGTCAGTAGCACTTTCCGAGTCGATATCATACGCAAGTTATGAACCTCTTAGGGAGTCTGAGTATCATTCCCTTACCCCGCCTTCTATTGTCTCTCCGCCAATACTAGATCTCAAACCGCTACCTTCTCATCTTAAATATGCATATTTAGGCGAGAATGAGTCTTTGCCCGTGATCATATCCGCTTCTCTAGCTTTAGAGAAAGAGAACGCACTTTTGGCGGTATTGAGATCAAATCGGAAAGTATTTAGTTGGAAAATGGCTGACATCAAAAGGATTAGTCCCTTAATTGTTGAGCATTATATACATCTGATGGATGAAGCCAAGCCAACCCGAGATCCACAAAGACGGTTAAATCCCGTTATGAAGGAGGCGGTAAAGAAAGAAATTGTCAAGTGCCTTGATAGTGGTATAATTTACCCGATATCTGATAGCCAATGGGTAAGTCCTATTCATGTAGTCCCTAAAAAGTCTGGCATCACAGTCATCACTAATGAGCCTAATGAGTTGATCCACACACGCACCCAAACTGGATGGCGCGTATGTATTGATTACAGAAAACTCAATGCCGCAACGAGGAAAGATCACTTCCCTCTACCTTTTGATTGACCAGATGTTAGAACGATTAGCTGGACATGAATACTATTGTTTCTTGGACGGATACTCTGGCTATAACCAGGTCCCCATCGCCGAAAAGGATTAAGATAAAACAACATTTACTTGTCCTTTCGATATTTTTGCTTATAGACGCATACACTTTGGGTTATGCAACGCTCCCGCTACATTTCAGCGGTGTATGATGGGGATATTCTCAGATATGGTTGAGAATTTTCTGGAGATATTTATGGACGATTTCTCTATATTTGGGGACTCCTTTGAGGATTGCCTTCGTTATCTTGACGCGGTTCTTACCCGCTATAAGGATAAGAACTTAATTTTGAATTGGGAAAAATGTCATTTCATGATCCAAGAAGGTATTGTCCTTGGACATATCATTTCACGAAAAGGCATTGAGGTTGACAGAGCTAAAATTGATGTCATCCATAACCTTCCTCATCCCAAATGCGTCAAAGATATACGATCCTTCCTTGGTTATGCAGGATTTTATATGAAATTCATTAAGGACTTTAACAAAATCGCTAGACCCTTAATTCTTCTCTTGGCCAAGGATACTATATTTCACTTCGATTCGGATTGTGAGGCTGCTTTTGAATCGCTTAAAAGATCTCTCACTACAGCCCCCGTTCTATCATCTCCGGATTGGAATCACCCGTTCGAGCTTATGTGTGATGCATCAGATTTTGCTATTGGTGCAGTCTTAGGACAACACATTGATAAGATGCCAAATGTAATTTACTATGTAAGTAGGACCTTGAACGATGCACAAATTAATTACACAACTACTGAGAAAGAACTCTTGGCAGTTGTATTTGCATTAGAAAAATTCAGGCCCTATTTGATTGGCTCGCCAATAGTGGTTTACACTGATCACTCCACCCCACGACACCTTTTATCCAAGAAGGATGCTAAGGCCAGTCTAATACGTTGGATTATGTTTTTACAAGAATTTGATCTTGTCATCCGAGACAAGAGTGGATGTGAAAACGTAGTAGCCGACCAATTTTCATGCATCTCTTCTTCACCAACGTTGACCGTGCTAATAAATGACTCCTTTCCTGACGAACGGCTCTTGAACGTATCCTACGAACCTTGGTTCGTGGATATTGTGAATTATCTAGCAACGTGACTTATTCCTAGCAATTGGTTGAAACAAGGCAAACTTCGATTTCTATCCCAAGTAAAACACTTTTACTGAGATGAACCTTATTTGTTTAAGTATTGTTCCGATCAAATCATTCGCAGGTGTGTCTCTAACGATGAATTCAAGAGTGTGTTGTCATTTTGTCATGATCAGGCATGCGGCGGTCACTTTGGTCCTCGAAAAACGGCGGAGAAAGTTTTGCAATGTGGCTTTTATTGGCCAACACTATTTAAAGATGCTTATGATCATTGCAAAACTTGCCCGCGGTGTCAACACATGGGTCGGATTTCACGTAGAAATGAGATGCCGCTCCAACCTATCTTGGTTGTGGAGATATTTGACGTTTGAGGTATTGATTTTATGGGCCCTTTTCCCAATTCTTTTGGAAATTTATATACCTTATTGGAAGTTGATTACGTCTCAAAATGGGTGGAAGCAATACTGTGTCGCACTAATGACAACAAGGTTGTTATTAAGTTTCTTAAAGAAAATATCTTCTCGCGATTCGGACACCCTCGCGCTATAATTAGCGATAACGGGACGCATTTCTGTAATCAGTCTTTCGAGGCTTTGATGCGGAAATATGCAATCAACCACAAACTTTCTACGCCCTATCATCGCCAAACAAGCAGGCAAGCTGAGATCTCAAATAGGCAAATCAAACAAATTTTGGAGAAGACGGTTTCTAAAAACCGAAAAAATTGGTCGACCAAATTGACGGATGCTCTTTGGGCATTTCGCACCGCTTATAAGACTGATCTTGGTATGTCTCCATACCGCCTTGTGTTTGGGAAGGCTTGCACCTTCCTGTCGAGATCGAGCATAAAGCAATGTGGGCTATTAAAGAGTTTAACTTCGATTTTGATCAAGTTAGCAGCTATCGGAAGCTACAATTGAATGAGCTAAGCGAACTCCGCGATGAAGCTTACGATAATGCGGTGATAGTAAAGAACCGGACTAAAGTGTTCCACGATAAAAACCTTTTTAGAAAAATTTTCACACCGGGACAACAAGTCCTTCTTTACGATTCCCGTCTCCATCTTCATCCGGGTAAGCTTAAATCTTGTTGGAAATGACCTTTTGTGGTGCAGTATGTATACCCGTACGAGGCAGTAAAAATCGAAAATATTCAAAATGGTTCAATTTTTAAAATAAATGGGCATAGATTAAAACTGTATTTTTCTGCTAACCCAGCGGAGGAGCTCCTGTTTTTAAAGGAGCCACTTTATCATAACTAAATTTCCTCCACCTCACCTCTATGTTTCGGTAACATTGTCTCGTTTTAAGAATGAAGGTGAGTGATAAAGGACTTCATTAAATATCTGTGCGTGCCAAAGTACAAGTTTGGGGGTAGTTTTCCTTTGACTATTATTTTACCCCTCTTAATTTCTCTCCCTAAGTCTACAGGTCGATGCATTAAAAAAAAAGACATCAGTGAGGACACTGCTGGAAACAGGTTTTGGGGGAAGGTTTGTATTCACTAAACTATCTTTTGGCATTTGGTACTATACAATTTTTTTTATATAATAAAAGAGTAGAAAGTGAAAAATTACATATGAAAGATAGGAAAAGTATAAGAAAAGCAAGAAAGTTAGATGTTTTCTTAAATGAAACTAGTAATACGTAGTTATGAGCCGTTGTCCCAAGGGTTAGTAAGATGAAGGAAATTACTAATCTGAGGATAAAATTAAATCTGAAAAATAGTCCTTATTCCGACGCCAAACATTTGAACGTTGATACCCTACTATACGCACTTACACACATCTTGAAACTTGGGATAGTAGAGGATACCTTGAAATGCTCTTGTCTAAAAGCCTTAGTATGAAAAAAAGAGTATAAATGGTGAAGAAAAAAAATGAACACTGGTTTTGTAATTACCAAGGAAGCATAAAAAAATATAGCGAGGGTGCTTTATCGCCTAGTGCATTAGACCAACTGGTTTGGGAGCCATTGCTAAGCCTTGGGTGTTGCGAAATGAGAAATTACGCCTAAATGCACGAGCACATTTTGTAACCGGCCGGTTAGTACCTCAAGAAGTATTAACGGTCGCATGGAAAACGTGTGAGCAATTTTATCGAAAATATTTACCAACTATAAAGTACTTTGGAAGATGGACTAGAGTATGATAGCTTGAATTGAATTCTCTAAGTGTAGAGATGAATTTTACACACACGTATGGGTATATGATCAATGTTTGGAAGAAAGGTAGGGAGGAAGACTAAAGGCGATATTTTATTGATGGATGATGTGATTTCTAACATTTTTTCATGACCATTAAGATAGGGCTCATAGCAACTGAAAAACTGGTATGCTTGGAAACTCTTATTTTCAAGTTCTTTCTTTTATAATTCTTATCTTTATATGTAACTTTCACTATCTTTCTTTTATAGGATTTTATGGGTGTAATCTGCTGAAAACCCTCAGTAGACAACACTCCTACTAGGGACACCTAGAGCTTTAACGGATTGTTGCACGTGCTCAGTGAAATCGTGTTGCCTACGAAAATGTGCTACTTAGGTTTTTCTTTTTTCTCTCCTTCTCTTGAATAACTAGTTTACTCGGGACGATCAAAGTTAAGTTTGGGGGTATTTTTTCAGTTGATAAAATTGCACTTTTGATATGACATTTTCCTTGCTCGTCTTAAATATTTAAGGGTATTTATTATAAATATGACACAAGAGGGTTTATCTGTAAAAATACTATTTTCATGTGTTTATATATTATAATTAATATTATGAAGGAAAATGTATGCATATAATATCTATATAATATTTAGTCCATTTAAATATGCATACCATATCAAATATGTTTGACCAATTCTCTTAAAACTATAATATCATGTCAAATAGTTAAGATAATATCTCAATAAAAAACAAATTCTACTAATATTATTTATTGAGTTATTGTGCAGAAATTATATCAGGACTGAAATCAAGGAAATTCGAGTTGGCGAGATCAAATCTGCCAAAATATTCAAGTAAATCGAAAAAAAATATTCTAGCAAAGACTACGAGATAATTTCAAGATTTCAGATATCAAAACAGTCTGCATATGTCACCAGAAGAGGTCAACAGAAATATAAAATTAAGACCATCATAATCCACCGCGGATCCGCGGCCAAGCCCACCAAATGGCCGCGGTTCCGCCGCACATCTGAAGATCTAGAGCTTAGGATTTTTAGGTTGGGATCCTATCAACTAGTTTTCTAATATCAACTAGTTACCATATTAGAAAACTAGGATTCTAGCTCTGTGACTATAAAGAAGGACCGAGAGTCTCTTGGGAAAATGATCAAACTGACGCGATCCCGAAGTCCACGATGGCTCAAGAATCCTGGTTGATCATCGACAGTTCATCTATCTCCTTAATAAGAGATCGAGAAGTAAACTGGGGTTTTGTAATCATTTTCTAAAGGAACAAAGTGTACTTGATCTTGTTGATTAATAAAGGTAGTTTTATTCTATTGTATTTTATTTTCTTCATGATTTCTAACTTTTTTTCTCAACATGCGCGAGTAATTCTCCACTTGTTAGGGTTCGTAGGATTATGGTAGATTAATGGATGATGAAGATCTTTAAACTCTTTTTATGTCCTATAAAGTTTATAAATTTTACCAAAAGAATCATTAACATCCTAATCGGGCGCGCTACCAATTCATTGGGAGCCATGACCGCGATTAGAGATTAGATTAACGATTGTTTTGGTATAGGATGGACATGAACGGAGATCCATGGCAAGATAGGGGTTAAGAGTGGGAACCCTATTCCCTCCAGAAATCCTAATCTACATGCATCACTGCCGATCTAGTTTTAAATCTATTAAAGGATAAGAAGAGTAATTTTTAATTAATCATCCATTACTATTAAATCTTAACGAACCCTACAAGGCCCCTTCTAATATAAAACCTGCATCCGTAGTTAATCTAGTTCTATATCCAGCATCCGTGTTTGACGTGGATCTAGAATCTACAACCATTATTCACCATTCTTTATTCTTCCCCCTTTTCAAACACGTCTAAAGTAAGATTAAAAGATTAAACGTTTCCCTGAGGATGACCCGTACTCATCTCGGTCTAGCTACACGCGACACCGTTATTGATTGCGGTTACTACATACACATATAAAAAATCATCAATCAACAAACAATTTGGTTTTAGAATTTATGGGGCTGCACTCCTCTGCTAAGAATTTGAGCTGGGATTTCATGGAACAATCCTTTGAGTTTAATGATATATAAGGTTTAATTTGAGCTTGGTGGGTTCTTGCTATAGAAAATCCAAGCAATTAAGTTATTGGTTTTGATGCCATTTGGACTTTTTTAATCTTCTTTTCTTCGCATATCTATTTGTGGATTCTCGGGCTGATGTGATCATATCGATTGCTTTAGGAAAAGGTTTGCCTTGATCTCCCTTCAGGGCAACTTTTCTTAGGATGAAAATAATCAAGTTAATTTAATTCTCACATAGCTAGAGTTCTTCTATTGATGATGTACTGTATAATTTTGTGTATATATAGTCCTATAAACTAGTCTTGTGATCTAATTTATGTGTTTCATTATGTTTTCTTGACGAAACGTAAACCAATATAATTAAAGCGCCACTTAGTCCAGTGTGGACAAGTTAAATGTTCAAGTTAACGAAACGTAAACGTAAATGTAAAACCTATTCAAGTTAAATGTTCAAGTTAAAACCAATATATGATACTCGATGATAATATGAAACTTTCATATTCTCATTGATACTCATATATGAAAATCAAAGCGCCACTTAGTCCCCGTCTATCGGTTAACATACGTTCGATATTCGTCGTGACATAGAACTATATGAAGGTTGTTAAATATCGGACGGTATAGTTCGGTACTAATAACCGTCGTGTAGTCTATGTGACGAGAAGATTCAATCGTATAATAACCGATAGATTTGTCCAGTGTGGACAAGTTATGAATGTATAAAGCAAACACCTGCATTCACTTGTGTTTTCATCCGCTTCGAGTTATTTCGTCGGCACTTTTTCGCTGGTTCTCCGTGTACAAAGATAGATTAGATGTTCATTTCAACGTTATTTCACAGCTTTGAAATGATTATCTATTCTATTACAGTGTACTCGGAGAACGGCAGGGAGGTGCTGTCGAAATTTACTCGAAACGGTTGAAAGCATAAGCGAATGGGTGTTTGCTCTATACATTCTTAATGGGATAGAAGCCTTACCCCCGACAGCCGAAACACACACATACAACACGAATACACAACAAACGCGCATACAACACATACACACTAACAACCCTACACTTAAGCGAAATCATAAATTGAAACACACATATATAGAATACAACTCATGCATGGGTATCCTCAAATCTAACTTTGATTATCGATAATTTATTCTTTTCAATGACAAACGCACACACAAAGCATATACACAGATTTTCTCCTTTGTCAGTAACCATCCCGTTCTTAGATTTCTCAATATAGTCATCATAACCTACAATTTATATGTTATAGAGTCTAACATGGCCCATAAGTACATCAAAGTTAAGGACTGGATATATGTAGATTAGCAACAACGTATGCAACCTAAGTTTGTCGCAGGAGTTGCTGCTTTTATTGAATTTGCACGCACACATAATAAGATCGTGATAGGGAAGATTCTCTGCCCGTGCGATAGATGTGGGAATAAGTACTGGCAGAAGGTAGAATTTGCAGAGCTTCATATCGTTAAACATAGTTTTACTAGACTTTATACAATTTGGCTATATCACGGGGAAGGAGAAGAACACAGTAATACGGCAGAAGAAGAAGGAGAAGACGGTAATGCGGCAGAAGAAGAAGACGGTAATTTCCTTTCAGGAGAAGAAATGGAGGATATGGTAGAGGCTGCCCTAGGTGAATCTATTCGTACCGAAGATGATATTCTTTCCAGTCAAGAACCGCGTGCGGATAAATATGAAAATTTCATGAATGATGCTAGAAAACCAATTTATGAGAATGCAAAGTATTCCACTCTCTCTTGGTTCGTCCAACTTTTCAAGATTAAGTGCCTAAATGGATGAAGTAACAAGTCATTCACAATACATCTTTCGTTCTTGAAAGATTTTATGCCCCCCGGGAAATAACGTGCCCGACAGCTAGTACGGGGCCCAGAAGATGATATCTGATTTGGGTCTGAAGTGTGAGAAAATTCAAGTATGTCCTAAAAATTGCGTGTTGTACTAAAAAGAGAATTTAGATTTAAAAGAGTTTCCAACATGCGGAAAAGCCACGTATAAGCCGAAAGATTCTGATAAGAAGCCCGATATACCTGTTAAGATAGCACGATACTTTCCTATAACACAGAGACTGCAGAGGCTATTCAGGTGCAAGAAAACAGCCGAGGCAATGATTTAGCATCACCATGCTCCTCCAAGTGAAGATGAAAAAATGAGTCATCCAAGAGATTCACCGGCATGGAAGGATTTCGATAGGATGCATGAAATATTCAGCAGCGATCCTCGCAATGTCAGGCCCGGACTCGCTAGTGATGGCTTCTGCCCATTTAACTATATGGCTGGAAGCCACAACACATGGCCCGTTGTAATGATATTTTATAATTTGTCGTCTTGGTTGGCTATAGACCAATCATATTTTATGATGCCTCTTCTTATCGACAGACCAAACTCACCGGAAAACAATATAGACGTCTATCTCTGACCTCTGATCGATGAGTTAAAATCTTTATTCATTGATGGTGTAGAGACTTACGATGCAAACACAAATACAACATTCATACCGCGTGCGGATTTAATGCCGACAATTAATGACTTTCCTGCGTATGGAATGCTATCAGGTTGGTCCGTAGATGGTCACAAAGTATGTCCTTATTCCATCAATATACAACATCGAAATTCTTGAATTTTAGCAGGAAGGTTTGTTATTGCGGCCATCGACGTTTTCTGCCTCTAGACCACCCCTACAGGTTAGACGATGTTCACTTTGATGGTCATCAGGAGCTTCTTGGACCTCCAGCCTCATTGTCCGGAGAGGACATGACTGCTCAGTGGGATGATTACAATAATGTGACCTTCGGGATGGATCCGACAAAACAGGTCAAACCACCGTTCAGGAACAAGTTAAGCATTTTCTTCGAGCTTCCGTACCGGTCAACAAATTTAGTGCATCATTATCTGGACGTCATGCACATAGAGAAAGGAGTATCCGAGCATGTACTCAATTTGCTTCTTTGTAAAGACGGGAAATCGAAAGACAATCTCAATACTCAGATGGATCTACATGACTGGGAAATTAGAAGTAAATTGCATCCTAAACCGATATCGGGTAAACCAGGCAAGTTTGTACTTCCCAATGTCGCGTATCATATGTCATAACCGGAGAAGAAAAGATTCATGCAGGTGTTGCATGATTTTAAAGTTCCCACGGGTTTCTCAGGATCATTCAGCAAGAAAATAAAAATTGTGAAAGGCAAGATCGATGGGCTGAAAAGTCATGATCACCATATTATTATGGAGCACCTTCTCCCATTAGCCCTCAGGACTTCCCTTCTCGCATCGGTTGGTTTAGTAAGCAATGACCTATGTTGTTTTTTCAGAGAATTATACGCTAAAACACTGGATGTTGTGACGCTGGAGAAACTAGAAAATTCTATTGCGTTGATACTTTACAAGTTTGAGCATATTTTCCCACCGTCATTCTTCGATATCATAATACACCTGACGGTTCATCTTGCAACAGAGGCTAAGTTAGCCGGACTGGTACAATATCAATGGATGTATCCCGTCAGAGGTACATGGAATTTTTTGTTTCGCGCAATTTGTAAAATTATTGTTATCCTGTATGCCCGTATTTATTTATTTAACATATTTTTCTTTAAGTACCACTACACTCTAAAAAAGTATATACGCAATGGAAATCGACCAGAGGGTTCTATCATGCAAGGTTATCTTCTAGATGAAACAACCATATTTTGTTCCCGCTATCTAGACGAGAGCATCGAGACGAGACTTAATCGGCATATAAGAATTCAGGACGGACCATATGGTAAAGCAGATTATAAGAGGGTAGACACTATATTTATCAACAAGATATACCGCTTTATCCTCCTCAACAACGCATGTCTTGAAAAAATTAGAGAGTAAATTTTTTTTGGATTAATTGTTATATTTGTGTTTGTGTGTGTATGAAATGATATAATATTAATGTAATATGCCGTTGTTGAGAACAGAATTCATTTTAACGAAGTACGTGAAGGGCATCCTGATTGGAACGACGAACGATTGGAAAAATATCACCATGATAATTTTTGTGATTGGTTTGCAGATCATGTAAGTTATTCGAATAATATGTTATTGATACCAGTTTTAATCGAAACTTATATCGTTATGTATTTGTCGTAAATTTTTTTTTGTTAGATCTAGGATCCGAACTTGTCTGCATCATTAGAGAGTGATTCAAGATATTTAGCTCAGTTTCCTAGCATAAAGGTTGCATATTATAAAGGATTCAGTGTCCTCGGATACAAATTCGAAGTTAAGTACATAGAAACATTTAGAACCACTCCGAATAGTGGGATTGCGACGGTAGGATCGGATGGTGTGATTTATTATGGATACTTAAATTGTATACTTGGCATCCAATATCCCGGACGATCAGAACCGTTTTATATATTTCAGTGTACTTGGTACGATACACGAACCGATACGGATAAGTGGAGAAACAATCTCGGGACTTGGAAAGATGAATATGGATTGACCAGTGTGAACACACTTCGATTTTACGGTCAAGACGATCCGTTTATCTTTCCGAACCAAGCGTTCCAAGTATACTACTCACAGTGTTTGAAGCATTCGGGATGGAGTGTCGTATGTCGTTGGAAACCTAGGGATGTTTATGATGTCCCAGAATTTGAGGACGGTAATGAGGATGAAGAAGAGAGAAGACTTAGAGTGATCCGACCGTCTGTTTCAAAAGACGGGTTATCTTCGGCTGATCATGAAATTACGTGGGTTAGAAATGATATCGATGATGAAATCCAAGTAGATATGTCTAATGCGTCCGTGAAACGAAAAAGGTTATCAGTAATATTATATTATTACTTCACATTTTACGATCTATACATATAGTCAATGTTTGTAATGATTGTCTAATGCGTCAACGAACCGTTTTATCTAGATTTGATGACGATGATGGGAGCAGCGAAGGGCAGCAGGAGCTCCAACCGCGGCACCGGCAGAGGCAGAGGCAGAGGCAAAGGCAAAGCGGTTCTGCCGCCAGGAGAGCTGCGTAGGGAGCTTCAGAGGGCCAGTCTTGCACTCCGATCGGAGACCCCTTCGGATGGCTCTTCCGTGTGAACTTTGCCACACCTCCAGGTATATTGCACGCATATTCATTTTGAATGTAATATTATAGATATACATGCATATTTATATCAAAATTACTTATATAGTCAATATTTGATTGTTTAGTTGTTCGTGGTGCATCCACATCAGGGACAGAGGCTACTCCCGTACCTCCAGGTATGTTTATATGTCCTATAGTGCATGCATATTGATTCAGAATGTTATATCATAAATATACATACATTCTTTTTGCTCTTACGTATTTAGATAATCCCTTTTTAATTGTCTAGCTGTATATATATCCTATAGTGTATACATGTTGATTTAGAATGCAATTACTTATATAGTCAATGTTTAATTGTCTAATTATAGGTGGTGCATCCACGTCTGGTGCAGGGGCCACTCCCACACTCTTCGTTCAGTCTGCAGGTTAGTATGAATAAATATAAAATATTTATTCATTTTACATATCCTTTAAGAATAAACATGAACTACATGTAATTTTATCGATATTTATTTTCTAGTTGGAGGGGATGCGTCCATGTCCGTGTCACCGGCTGTTCCTCGCCGGAGGAACTATCGTCCCGCTCGTTCTGCTGCCCGGGCCCAGGCTCGTGCTTCTATCGCCGGAGGTATATATCACACTTCAATTTTTGGTAAACCTTGATTTCTTAATACCACTTTGTCTTAATATTGATTGTCTTGGTATTTCTTGTAGACGCAGGGCATCCCCATCCCGAGCGGGGGATTCGAGGCCCGAATTAGTCCCACAGGCTGAGGCCCGACAGAGCTAGGGGGTAGGCAGAATTCCCCTTTTTCTTACCCCTGATTATCGCTATACCGGCGATTATGCCGAGAGGTTCGGCCGGTATATGGAGGATGAGAGTCGCCTCGTGAAGAAGTATCCACTTCACGTTGAGTGGGGCGACCAGCACCGGTGCTCATTCGCTCTCTTCTGAGATTAAGCTCAGGTATTAATATATATTTTCATTTGATTTATCCAATATATTTATTATTAACACTTGCAATTTAATAACATTGTTTTTTTTATTTGCAGTTGGATTACGATTTTCAGCCTATACCCGACACTGATCACCCTGAGAGGGTGCTCGATTTTCACGCTCTGTACCATGACCTGATGAAGAACATGCAATCAAAGGTCCGATACAATAGGAACGAGCTGAAAATCGACTGATGTTTCCTGTGGATGGCGACCCCCAAGGCAGAGAGAGCGGCTCTCTTACATACTCCGGCCTTTGCGAGAGTCGACTTAGATATATGGCCTCTCTTGTGCCAATATTTCGACTCTCAGCGCAAACAGATTTTTATTTTAAATGTAATTCATTGTTTAGTATATAATTTATTTTTTTGTGTTGCTTAATTAGAAAACTAAATCTGAATGTGTTATGCAGAAACAGGCGGATCAAAATAAAGAGAATAGGAAGTCGGCGAAAATGGGTCGCCCCACTTATACAGGTGGCTCGAGGAATATTACTCGTGCCATGGAGGTATCGGTAAATTACAATAAATCTACTGTGATATAATGTAATATTAAGAGTTATTTTATATGTAATTTTTTTGCGAATTGCAGAGATCTCAGACCCTGGCGCAGGGTGGTACACCGAGTGTGCTGACCGCGTATCTTGCCGTCCACGGCACCTCGACAGATCCCACCACGGGCGAGTTTCGATACCCCGACACCGCTACCCAGGAGTATTGCATAAGTGTTAATATTTATTCAACCCCTATTTGAAATTTTTGTTTTGAAAAGTTCAAATTTAAATGATATACTTATATTTTACTGGTTAATGTGGGTGTAGGAACGGGTGGTTGAGCAGGCGGAGGCACAGGGGATCGATTTTACTGGACAGAACGATCCGATGCTGCTGACCCCAGTCCTAGACGCTGCACACGGAGGGCACCACGGAGGTTGGGAGAGAGGCCGGGGACTGGGTCCTAGCAGAGCCCATATGAGGTTGGACTCCACTCCGGTGGTTACTTCCTCTATCTCCTGTGAGCGACGTTTAGAGCAAAATCTTGCCACCTTGAAGGCCACCGTCTAGGAGTTGAAAGAGATGATGGTATGCATACTACTTAATAGTAAAATATTATATCATATTATAGATAGCAACATATCCAATATTAGTACGTAGCCTGAGCTTATTTGGTTGTAGACTTAGCTTTGATTAGTCATACATACATAGAACTGTCTAATTAAAATAAACTACAGTTTTTCAAACTAGATATCCAAACGAGGCCTAAATCCCTAAGTATTCATAGATTGGGGTTTCACAATAACCTGATAATGATACGAATTCGACTAATACACGGTTCTTACTCATTTATTACACACAAAACTGAACAGACGCGACAGGGTACTTCGACTGCGGCTCCACATGCATCTCCTTCGGCTGCGGCTCCACAAGCCACTACTTCGGCAGCGGTTGCGCAGACCACTCCTACAACTCCACAGCCCGCTCAGACTCCCGCACAGTCCGCATTGGTCGAGTTGTTGACTCAGAGTTTATCTGAGGAGCAGATGCGCCAGATTACGGCGATTATCAGAGGTGGAGCTGGACCGAGCTAGGGTAGCTTTTTGATTTTTATATTTTAAGCATGTATATACTTATATGATACATATTGTATATATTTTGGACGATATTGGTGGTGTTTGTGTGTTCATATTGATTTAGATTGATATCGTATTCTGCTTGTTGATTTTTTTATATATTATGCGTAAGATGTTGATTATGAATACTGCGGTATATATTCTGCTTGTTGATTACTTTCATATATGATGTATAGCACAGGGTGAGGAAAAAACAGACAGCCCTTTTTTTTTAAAAAAAAAAACCTGATCATCTGTCCCTACGGATTAATCCGTAGGGCCAAATGTTGCACCTATTGTTTAATCCGTATGGTCCAACTTTGTCCCTACAAATTTATCCGTAGGGACAAAATATCAGGATACCTGATATTTTTCCCCTATGAACTCACTAACAGGTGTTAGACTTGTCCCTACGGATTAATCCGTAGGGACATAAACTTTACCCCTACACATTTATCCGCAGAGACAAAATATTAGGATACCTGATATTTTTCCCCTACACATTTATCCCTACACATTTATTCGTAGGGGCATAAGTATAGACCTACGGAGGGATATATCTGGACCTACGCATTACGCCGTAGGGGCATGTAGTTGTCTCTACGGAGTTATCCGGAGGGGCAACTATTTTATTTTATAAACCGATAAATTAAATAAATATTTTATCCCTACGGATTACACCGTAGGGACATATGGACCTATGCATTAATCCGTAGGGGCAATTATTACTCCGTAGGGGCATGTTTAAGGCAAAGACTTGCATCTGCGACGCGTGTACCTACGGTGTATTTTTTTGCCCCTACTAATATAACCGTAGGGGCAGTGGTTTGCTCCTACGGCTTTATCCGTAGGGGCAACCCCTATTTGTAGTAGTGAATCCGCACCATCCCGATCGGGGTTTCCCAAAATAAGTTGTAGAGGCGCATTTGTAAGGAATTAAATAATACACTTTTACAGAAAACGGTTTTTGAATGTTTAGGGTATTTAAATGTAAAGTCGTATTTCTCATAAACTAATATTCCAAAATTCATCGTGCTATGTAAAGAATGAGTGTTGTGATGAGATAGGTCATTACTTCGTGAGTTTTCTAAAGGTAATATGATCAAAATGAATAATCAATGTTGTATATAAATATGATGGTATTTTACCGTAAAACTTAAATAAAAGTTGTTTAACATTATATTTTAAACTGAAACTTGTTCCAAATGTTATTTAATGGTTAATAAACAGTATATAAAAAGATGGTAAATTTTTTATTAAGACAAATTGCATTTTGATGAAATTAGAATCGGAAGTCGGAATAACTCCGCTCCCGACGAGTTTTGAATTGAGGATGTTTTAGACTAGAATGAGAGGAGGGAGAGGGGACTTACTGATTGGAATTAGAGAGAAGAGGCAGGGGAATATTTTGGGATCGTCAAGGAGTTGTTTCGTCACCGGATTCTTCCCAAAACGTCGCCGGAACTTCAACCGTTCCTAACTCCACTTATACAATTTTGGACTTGGAATTTTTAGAGAGTTTTTTTGATAATTTTCAGAATGGAGATGACTATGGTATAGGAGGTATTTATATGATAGAATTAGGGTTTAGGGTAATGAAGAATGGAATTAAAATGTGTATTAAAAAGGATTTAAGAGAGGAATTATGATCACTCTCTGAATAAATGCAGAAAAATCAAACAGGCTAGGGTTAGTGGGGAGAATTCAAGGGGTGTGGGGTTAAAATTTGAGAGGATTAGCAACGGGGGGCCCGGCGGCGCCGGCCCCTTTGCTAATCTCGCCAGCCAAATTCGGAGGGTAGGGCTTGGATCTTTGACACATGTCCCTGTCTGTTCATATATCATTTCTCACATGTTTATTTATTTTGTGACTTTTTATTTTACGTGCAGTACACGTCCAAACTTTTGAGCTTCTAAAAGTTTAAAAGAAAAATCAACAAAAAAATATATATTGCTGGGGGATTCGAACACAAGGGCTATGTCACAGCAGTGCAAAACTTTACCAATGAACTGCAAATGCTTTCTTACAATTTAAAAGCAATTTAAATACTTATAGAATACACAAGATTGCAAATTCTCCATTTGTATATTAATTTTTAAACAATTTTCTGTACACTGAAACATAGTTGTTACAGAAGATCTTATCCTCCATCTTTTCTTTCTTATCATCTATTGTTGTTTTCGGAATACCGTCTTTTACAAAGACGATCTTGTGAACCTCTTGTTGTTTGAGAATAACCTTCATCTTCAACCTCCAAAGGTTAAAGTTGTTCCGCCCATCAAACTTGACCGTCTTGTAATGCATAGGTTCCATCTTTCCAAATAATCCGAAAACACTGAATCTAATATTGTAATACCACTTGTTGTGAATTTTCTATATCCGCGTTTCTTCAAAGAGTCATAAAACACACTAATTAAGAGTCGTGACGGAAAAATAATCTATCAGTATATTTCCTCTCTTAGGATATTTTATTTATTTCACATTCTATTTAGCCTTATTTGTATAATTAGGATATCATGATATTAGTAAAATTATGGAGTGTTCCCTTTTCTCAGTACCAAAAGTGAAGGTTTCAGTGCCCATCATGAAGCCTATCAAGTCCGTGTTGTCTCCGTAGTGGTAGTGGTAGATGCAGTTAGGTGCACATGAGGAGTCATTATCGAGCGTGAGAGGGCGACAGAGTTTGTGAGAGCAAGAGAGGGTGGAGAAGGAGGGGAGCAGAACGGATCGAATAGCGAGCTGGGTTGGAGTATGCATTTCATGCACGGTTTGCACTGAGTCCACGTGAGATCACTGCCTGTGTCGAGGATACCCGTGAAGGAGAGAGGTGGCGTCCCGATTGTGAGGTCGAATGCATACTCACCTGTGAAAATTCATGAACATTGTGTCTCTAAAAGAGGAGGAATGATTTTCCAAATACATTATGCATTATGCGTTATAATCCTGTAATTTTCCGACATCTCACCTTGGCTTGGATGGACAGTAGCCGGTCCGAATCTGCCCGCAGCCAAGTTTTCTGCCCTGGCTTTACTACGCTTAGCTGCTCCACGCAGAAGTCAGCTCTAGTGTAACTTCTTCCAGCTTTGATGTGGGTGAGATCTATGCGAAATCCTACAGAACTTTCAAAGGCAGCAGATGCAAACAATGTTTGCGATGCTACAAGCAAGAATAATACTGCTTGTGAGAGTTCCATAATCTTTTTTGATGCTTGAAGTTGAACATTAGATAAGCTTCATATATATAGCATCCCAAACGGACGATTAATGCAAAAAAGGAAAAAGAAAAGAAGATTAGATATGGAAAATAAAGGAATATATGTCCTTACAATTACTCATTTGGAGGGAACATTCTGTTTTGCTCCAATCCTTTCATGGGAATATAATAATAGGATATGAGCCCCACTTGTGTGCCCACAGTAAAAGGTTTTAAAAAGTAATTGCATTATTTGCATTTTGCACCACATGTATAAGATGCTAAAAGAAATAAAGATTACATCGCACTGATGAATATATCTTGTAGTTGTATTTTTTTTCCCCGCTTTGTGTTTGAAGTATATAGATCCTTTGAAGTAATATTTTTGAACTTGTAGCACAGAATCATATCATCCACCAACAAAGACAAGTTAATTAAGAGCATAGTCATTATTGGTATCTACAATTTTGAATGTCATCATTCTTTTATTCACTCGAGCCACAGCTCCTCATCGCTTGGCTTTCATGAGGTTTCATCCTCATCCGTGGAGAACGCAACTTTTCGTCTTCCGCCTTTCTTTGCATTTTCTTCATGTCGCATGTACATCAACATCAACATTTAAACAGCTTATGCTTTAAGGCTATACCTATTTTTTGAACTGGCCCGTAAGCCTAATATCCACACACGGCACATCCAAGCACACATGCATCCATGGACCCATAAATTTGCCCCGAAAACGTTAGACCGCTTCCCCTCTCAAGGATCAAATTTTGCACTCTCCCGAGCAATGAAAGTGCCCATGCCATCTGAGTTATTGCTCATTTGTAAGCCTATACCTATTTGGTTTGTGCTTTTGAGTCGTATCCAACCTAGTGTTTTTGGGTGCATATCCAACCAAAAGTTGGGGCCAAGATATTTGGATGAGTCATTAATGTCAACCATATAAGGCTTTTCACGTTGTGATCTGATCTTGGAGTCCAATTCAACTGCCAATATCTGAACTGTAGCTGTTTCTTATTGCTATCTCTAATGATTAAATTTTGGGTAATTATTTACCCACAATTTACTCAATTCTTGCTCTATTTATATATACTTAATTTACCATTTTTTTTTATTGTGGGAATCCATTGTGGGAATCCATCGACAAACAAGGGCGAACCTTGCTTATTAACCTTGCTTATTGTATCTCTATTGATTGAATAAACGTGATATTTTTTATTTTTTTCCCATACCCTTTCTTTGTCTTTTTTCATCTAAATTTCTTATTTACGTTGTGCCAATACAACATCAAAAGCAATTTATAATTAGTTTAGTGTTACTAATTACATGATGAAAGTTGCAGCCATGTATGCGTGCTTAGATAAGCATTTATCAATAAATGGAAAATTAGATTTCCCATCAGTACTAATTAGCGTTTGCATGCGTGTGCTATGCAATTGTGCATTTTTTAACATCGCAGTCAGAAAGTTTGAGAAGCCTCCTACAAATAAAGATTTTTAGTAAAGATTTATAAGCATTTGTTAAAATTTGTGAAGGCCGATGATTATTTCGAACATTTATTTTCTAAAAATTAATTAAAATCCAAATCTGAGTCCAAAACCAATAACACCATAAAATACAACCCAAGCAAAAGTCCATATCCAAACAAAATCCAAAATAATTTAGTTATATCTGAGATTGTCATGTGTTGGATATAGGTGCTCTCAAGACAATTATCGTAGTTGTAGCAATGCAATTACTGAATTCGAGGAGGGCATATACCAAAAACAGTCTTGTTCGAGATGATAGTACGCTATCTAGTTTGTATTTATTATTCATAAGTATACGTTTTACTTACTATAACGTATCACTACTACATGATGATAAAGCCCCTAAGATCTTTATTTGACTATTAGGATTATGATAGGGATCATATTAGTAGAGCTTGGATAGTCTATAAGCACATCCTTGTCGTAAGAGTATCGAGAATGGACATTGGTATTCCAGTTTAGACTAGTGTACATGATTCATAACCCTGTACGGGGCGATGGCTGATCTCGTAGCCATTGGTGTTTGACACCGATGATTGTATGCAGGTGCTCATTGGATGAATTATATTAGACAGACTCGCCGAGAACTCCTAGATGGTATTATACCAATCGTCGGATGGTAGTTCTCTAGTGACATGAGTACAGGGTAGTCCCTAAACCCAAAATTGCCATAGTGTCTTGTGTGTATTTCCACTGTACATAAATTAGTGTCCTGCCACGGCTTTAAAGAGTCGTGTAAACAGGTTTTAGTTGGGTACAGTCCTGAAGCATATGGAGACAGTGAGCGGTCGAGAAAATTCATCTTTCCCGGTATAGGGAGTTGATGTCGCATTGTGTTCAGCTGGCTATGACTATAAGTCCTTGGCAAAGGCAGACGAGATTTACTGATAAGTGTTATCAGTAGTTTTTCGGATGGACATGAGCTTGACGTCAACACTACTTATCAGGTCATTGAGAGTCTGACGGTTTCCACCTCCCAGACCCGGTATGTGACAGTTTTAAACGAAGAGACCGGACTGTACGATGAATGTAGCTGATAGTCTCTTGCAGGGTTCGGACGAGCTAGCTTGTTGGCCGGCTTTTCATTCAATACGCGGGTAGCCATTATGTACAGCTAGTACCGCTAACGTGCTTATAGGTTAACCCGGTGCAGATTGATCTGAAAGTGTTTCAGATCAATCGGATATGATCATGACCTACTGCCGGCGTATTGTCAAGTTTTTAGAGTCCTATACAAAGGGTTTTTCCCGTTCTAACGAAATGATGCAATGCACGTACGGCGATGCGTGCAAGGTCCAATTAAACATATGTATATAATACTACATGTATTAATCAGACGGATGATACTAACCGGTTTATGATTGAACTAGGTCATTAAATCAAGTGTTGATTTAATGATATTACTTATATATGATAATGCATATATAAACTAGTATTATTGTAATATTCTCACTCTCTTTTATTTTTTTACATATCATGTGCATATTACATGTCATGTATATTTATATGTTTGTTTATATGTGTGTGTGTAATGTATTTATGTGTAAAAATCCAATTTCTTTTTATTCTTTTTCTTTTTGCATGATATAGAAATGAGGTGGAGCTCATTTGCTTACCATTTTCTATACTCATGACACTTGGAGATGAGAGAAGATGGAATGAAATGAGTAGACTCTCTACTCTCTTCATTCCATCCATGGTGGTTGTTTTGAAGAAGGCTAAGTTTTTCCATCTCTCATTTTTTTCAAGAACCAAAAAGAAAGAAGAAATAAAAGAAAAAGAAAGAGAGTTCAAGAATTCACTGCATATACTACATCTCTTACTCTATCTATCTAGCAAATTGAGTGAGTGAGTAATTTCAATTTGATTGAAATTGAAGCTAGAACCGGTGACCTTCGCGTGGATCATCTTCGATGGAACTGATCGGAAACTAAGAGAGATCCGGATCGTCTCGGAGACTAGCCGGAGTCCTTAGTATCATCATTGGAACATAAGAAGAAGTTTCAAGAGTTGTACTTTCTATTTTAGCTCAATTTTGTTTGCAAACAAATAGTGTCTATGGTCGATTCTAGGGTTGTTTGTGTTCGCTAGGAATTTTCGTTTTACACTTCCGCAAATTTTCTAAAAACCGTCCAGCGAGCACGACCCACCTTACAGTGGTATCAGAGCGCCGGCCATAGACCCTAGCTTGCATCGGTACGAACTTACGGTGTCGGGTCACAAAACTTGTCATTTTTCAATTCCTAGTTTTAAGCCTTTGTTCGATTTTTCAAAAGTGATTTAAAAAAATTTTAAACAATTGCAGAGTGTTGCATATGTTCTTAAAAGTTGAGGGTTGAAACCTGGGAGTATTTGGCCATGGAAAAAACGCCAGAAATTCTATATTTCCAGCTTCTGGCGGTTTTTTGATGGAGTTGTACTCCAAGATTTTGTAACAACCCTACACTTTCTGTAATTTTTTTTTTCAAAATACGGAAAAAAGCACCTAAGCCCAAACACAAGTTATAAATTTAATTTGCTTTTGAACAGAAAGAAAGCACTTGTAGCTCATTGGTAAAGCCTTACACTGCTGTAACGTAGCTCCTGTGTTCGAATCCCCCTGCCATATATATATATTTTTTATTGTTTTTCCTTTTAAACTTTTAGAATCTAAAAAATTTGCATGTACACTACACGTAAAATGAAAAGTCACAAAGTAAACAAACATGTGAGAAATGATATACCAACAGACCTGGACACGTGGCCGAGATCCACATCCCAACCAACCAGATTGGACCTGCGAGATCATCCCAGGAGCCGGCGCCGCCGGGTCCCTCGTGCCTAATACCCCATTTTTTCTTTTCCCTAGTCTCTTGGCCTTCCCCCCTTAACTCTCATTATGTTTGTTTACTCTGTAATTATTCAGAAAATTAAAAATCACCATTAAACCAAATTTTAATACATTTTTAATGCTCAATTCATCACCCTAAATCCTAATTTCTCCTATAAATACAACCCTACATTATGGCCCTCTTCATTCTGAAAATTATCATAAAAAATCTCTAGAATTTTCAAGTTCAAAAGTTGTATAAGTGGAGTTAGCAAAGGTCGAAGTTCCGGCGACGTTTCGGGAAGAATCCGGCGACGAAACGACTCCTCGACGATCCCAAAATCTCCCCCTGCCTCTTCTCTCTAATTCCAACATGTAAGTCCCCTCTCCCCTTCTCAATCTCTAGTCTAAAACTTCCACTTTTCAAAACTCGTCGGAAGCGGAGTTATTCTGACTTCCGATTCTCTTTTCTTTAAAAACTCAAATTTTTCTTTAACAACAAATTACCATATCTTCTTATATTATTTAACAAACATAAAACAATATTCACAATAAGTTTCAATTCAAAATAATATGTATTGCAACTTCTATTTCATTTTTACGGTAAAATACCATCATCTTTACATACGACATTGCTTATTCATTTTGATAATATTACCTTTAGAAAACTCACGAGGTAATGACCTACCTCATCACAACACACATTTTGACATAGCACGATAACTTTTGGAACATTAGTTTGTGGGAAAATACGAGCTTACATTTAAATACCATAAACATTCAAAAACCGTTTTATTTAAAAATGTATTATTTAATTTCATGCAAATGCGCCTCTATAACCCATTTTGGGGAACCCCGATCGAGATGGTGCGGGTTATCGCAATTCTTGGGCCTAGTAAAGCGAGATGCAGACCTCCTCACGGAGCATCCGATCTCGATGGAATTTTTAATGCAATTTTTAAGAAAAATGAGATTTCTACTTAATAAATAAAATTTATTTTTACAATATATATATATATATATATATATATATATATATATATATATATATATGAATATTATCAAAAAACCTACTTTAAATATATTATATATATTCCATGTTTTTTTCTCTAAATCAAAGGAATCATAAATTTCATGAAACTACCATTACAAATCAATATAATTCCAATATTATACTAAAATACCATATACAATGAAATCTAGATTATATCGACTAGAATATTTCACTTTATAAAAATTATAATTATGAAAACTCTAAAGGCGATAATTAAATATTTAAGGTGTATTTTGAAAATATATCAAAACTATTTTTCATAAACCCCCCTCAAGTTATATTAATTTACAATAAGGACCCTAGTAAACATAAGTTTAAGCGGGACCAGTTCTCTTGAGGCTCAGGGAGCCGGAGAATATGGGTGCTTGCCTATCTAAGTTAGACAACCTAAACAACGGTATTATCGATACGGTAATTGTTTTGGAAAAAGACACAAATCCTGCCGTCCATGTGCAACAGTTACGGATAATATCAAAACTAATTCAGGACTTCAATTCGTTGTAAAATGTCTGACTCGGGCAGAGTCTCAATCTAATATGAAACCAATCTATCCTTGAATATGATTCAAGTATAACTCCATTTCAACATGAATCCATTTATAACAGAATTCAATCTATAACAACACGACTCGACCGAACCGAACCATGGATATACTCTGATTACATGACTATTCATTTATATCCATTCCATTTACATGATATCATGGTTTCGGCAAGTCTTCCATCTATTAAACAAAACAATACATAATACATCACGGGGTTTTTAAAGGGGTAGACTGGTACGGAATGTGTTAAAAGTGGCACGGGATGGCCATTAAAAGACGTAACTATACATCCATTGCCGTTGTTCCATGGTTTTATCGACAGCCTTGTACTATAGGTTCCAAAATTCCACGGTGTAAGTTGGACTCTTCTCGTATACACTGGCATATTCTGTACCAAGCTACAAACAACAACGTTAATATAACAAAAGATTACAATATACCAGTTATATTCTCATTTGTCTATTCTTACCTATCTTTAGGACTTACTGAGTGATTGTTCGCTGACGACATTCCTTCTCTTCTTTCTTTGGAATGTTGTCAGGAGGACCCAATTCCGAGGAGTTCGAGACCAGCCAGGAGCACTTGGAGCATACCACTGAGCAGCATGACCATTAGTCTTCACTTGTACTTACCTTACTTTCATGTTCATACCATTGTTTATGCATTGCTTTCCATTTCTGTATTTACATTTTCAGTTGTACTTGTAAAGAAATGTTTAATAAATAAAAGTTGTTGTTCATTTACACTTCATGTCTTCTTGTGTATATTTACATTATATTGCTTAGTTACGCTTAGCGTGTTTACTTCTGAGTAAATACGTAGCGGGCCTCGTCGTGTCTTCTTACCCGTACACTTGAAAGCGGGGCGTAACAGGTTTCAACAGGGGCTTAAACATAAGGAAATTGGATTTTTAGTATTGTTTGTTTTTCCTCAGATTTGAGATTTGATCTCGTTTGGTTTCTGGGATGTTTGGTAAGTTCTGTGATCGAAACTGTAGCGTCATTTTTCCGCATTTAGTTATCTGTGATGTTGTATATCTGCTATATGTCAATTATACAACGTTCCACAGTAGTTATTTGCGATGATTATATTATTATCTGATATTGTGTTTGGAACGGTTCGGATTGTCGTGAAATGAATAGCCCCGTGCGTCAAGTGTTGCGATGCTATTTGTTTCATTTCATTAATATTGTAAACAAATGTATATTCTTTTATTCGGGGCGAGCGGTTGACATGTGGTCGTCGCTACCGATTTTTGTATTATTATTTGTCGGGGCTCGATCAGGTTGCGATCGATGTTACAGTTGTATTAATACAGGTTTTAGGATTACCCCATGGAGAAGCACACTGGCACCCGGCTTCTAGATTGCAGCAAGTGACTGTTCCCGCCAATTTTTTGGCTAAAAGCTACTTGTTTCCTTATAAAAAAATGGGGGGAGTCCTCAAAATTTGGCATCACGTGTTAAACACGTGGGCGCTCATATGCAAAGCATATGAGCACTGAAAACAAACAACTAAGGGCCAAACATGCCTCACGTGTTAAACACATGAGCGCTCATATGCAAAGCATATGAGCGCTGGACATAAATAACTAATGGTTAAACAAGCCTCACGTGCTAAACACGTGAGCGCTCATATGTAAAGCATATGAGCGCTCATATGTAAAGTATATGAGCGCTGAAAATAAACTAAATAAAATAACTAATGGCCAAATAGGCCTCACGTGTAAAACACGTGAGCGCTCATATGCAAAGCATATGAGCGCTAAACATAAACAGGCTAAAACCCACAGTATGGGTCACGTGTTAAACACGTGAGTTCTCTTGCCTCTCACATGCAAAGCATGTGAGCGTCCCAATTTAAAATATTCTCATTAAATTCTATGTGATAAAATTAAATCTTATTTGGGAAATATTTTCCCTGATCTTTCTAATATGGAAAGATCTTTCTCTAACAGAGAATCCTGAATTTAAAATCCGATGGTGATAAAATATTACCAATTAAATCATCTGATAGAATTAAATTTTATTTAGAAAATATTTTCCTGATCTTCCCCAAACTAGAAAGATCTTTTCTGTTAAACAGAGGGCCTTTGGATCAAAGATCCAACGGTGATCATCTGGTAGAATAAAATTCTATCATAGTAAAATATTTTCCTAATCTTGTTAAACTAACAAGATATTCATATGATAAGAATAAAATTCTATGTTAAACTAACGAGATATCCATATGATAGAATTAAATTCTATATTAAGAAAATATATTTGTGATCTTTTTAAACTAAAAAGATATGATAGAATAAAATTCTAATCTTTTTAAAACTAACAAGATATTCATAATCTTGTTAAATAAACAAGAAATCTTCTCTGTTACGCAGAGAGCCTTTGGATTAAAAATCCAATGGTGAATAAAATTCACCGATTGATCTAAAAGATCATGGAATCAATTATGATCTCTCAATAAGGGATTCTCTTAACGAGGGATTCTCTTAACAAATTGATTCTTGTTCTTCTCGTATAAATAGGAGCGAGGAGAGGAGGAGAAACACAGAGAGAGAGGGGGGGGGGAAGAAAAACATAGAGAAAATTTAATTCTCTAAAAGGAGGAGACCACCCAATAAGCTTTCCAAAAAGCCCCCACAAAAACAAAAGAGAATTTAATTCTCAAACAAAAAATTTAACCCTTCAAAAAAAGAACTTAGTTCTTCATCTGGTTGAGATCTGCAGATGCAGATCTCCCAACAAGTTGAGAATTTAATTCTCATCGGGGAGATTCTGTTATGCAAATTCAAAACTTAGGGGAAAGAACTAAGTTCAACGAATTTAACTCTTACAAAAGTATATAGAAATTTAATTTCTCTAATAAAACTAGGGTTTAACCCTGTAAAAATAATTTAAATCTTATAAAACAAGAGACTTGAAATTCTCTAAACTCAGATCCCAGCATCGTTAATATGAGATCAAAATCTTCATGAACAAAGAAAGAAAGACTGGGGATTCATTAGTGTTTAACACTATAACGAAACCTCATGTGTTTCCTCACGTGAGCATCTCTGATGAACAAAAAAGAATGGCTGAGACCGAGTCACGTGTTTCACACGCGAGCATTTAAAAAGAACAAGAAGTGCTGTAACAACCCTAAACTTTCTGTACATTTTTTTCAAAAATACCGAAAAGGGTACTTGAGCCTGAGCACAAGTTATAAATTTGATTTGCTTTTGAACAGCAAGAAAGAGCTTGTAACTCATTGGTAAGACCTTGCACTGCTGAACCAAAGTACCAGAGTTCAAATCCCATCAGCCATACATTCTTTTTATTTAAAATTCTTTTAATATTTTAGAAGCCCAAAGGTCTATACGTACACAACACGTAAAAAAAAGAGTCATACATAAAACAAACGAGTCCACTACAGTAGACCAAGCGTCAGGGACACGTGGCGCCAAGATGAGCCCCGACTCGCTCGACTCGGGCAGGAGAATTGGCTGACTCGGCCGGCGCCGCTGATCCAACTCGGTCCGATCCCACTTTTTCTTGAACCCCTTGCACCCTTTGGACTACCCCACTCCCCCTGCATTGTTTAAATTCTCTGTAATTAACCATAGAATTAAAATACCCCATTTTAATTCTTTTTAATGCAAATTTAAAAACAATTTTTATCACACCCTTTCACTACCCTAAACCCTAGATTTTCCCTATAAATACCACCCCTCAAATCACCCCCCCTCATAAATCTCTGCCCAAACTCTCAAGAAAATTCCCAAGACTTGTTGTGTGCAAGTGGAGTTAGCAAAGAGTGAAGCTCCGACGAACTTCCGACGATGATCCGAGGAGATTCTGACGACGAAATGACACACCGACACCTCCTACCTCTTCCTCCTTCTTTCTTCTAGTCAAATAACCCATAAGTCCGTACTTATTTGTCATGCCCCGCTTCCCGGTGTATGGGCAGAGGACGCGACGAGCCCGTTACGTATTTACTTTGAAGTAAATACGCTAAGCGTATCTAAGCAATACAAATATAAATGCACAAGAGACAAGATATAATAAAACAACAACTTTATTTATTCACATTCTTTTGTACAATGCATGGAAAGTAAATATATCTGATGAAAGAAATGCCTAAATAGTGGTAAAACAGAAAAGAAAATTACTGAAATAAAAATGTGTACAATGAAGCTAGAGCTCTGGGTCGTAGGAAAGCTGGTCCAAGTCCTTACTAGTAGGCTCGATCTCCTGAGTGTCCAGATCACCTGACAACATTCCAAAGAAGAAAAAGAAGGAATGTCGTCAGCGAACAATCTCTCGGTAAGTCCCAAAGATAAGCGAGAAATAGAATAGACAGAAAGAGAAGGTAGCTTTTAAAATTGTAATATATGGTTAACGTTGTTGTTCGTAGCGTGGTACAGAAGGATGCCAGTGTGTACGAGAAGAGTCTCTATAGGCTAGAGACTAGGGCAAACGGAATGTACAAGGTTCCGTTATACAACTCGGAACAATGACAATTGGATTCAGGTTAGGTGTCTTAATCTTGCGGTCTCGTGCCCCTTTTAACACCTTCCGTACCAATCTACCCCTTAAGCCCCGCGGTGTCTTGATTGTATTGCTTGTATTGTATTTCAACTTGTAATTGAATTGTAATATAAATTGTATATTTGGATGACTTGCCGAAACCATGATATCAGTAAAATGGATGTACTGGAGAATCATGGATGTGACTGGAGAATCATGTAAATGGAAGTATATCCATGTTTCGGTTCAGTCAATACAGATTGAATAGATTGAATATATGTATTCAGGATTCATGTTGGATTGTAGATTGTAGATTGTACTTGAATCATATTCAAGTCAGATTATTAATGAGACCCAGTCTGAGTCAGACAATTAGAAAAGAAATTGAAGTCCTGATTATTTTAATGTTATCGGTAACCGCTGCACATGGGCGGCAGGATTTGTGTCTTTTTCAAAGACGATTACCGTGTTGATAACACCGTTTATTAAGTTGTCTACCTTAAATAGGCAAGCACTCACTTCTTGGGCTCTCTGAGGCTCAAGAGATTGGTCCCTCTTAAACCTATATTTACTAGGGTCCTTATTGTAATTTATAGAACTTGAGGGGTTTTTATGTAAAAATAATTTGTATATTTTTCAAAATACACCCCAAGTATTTATTTATCGTCTTTAGAGTTGTAATAAATGTAGATTTATATTTTGTGATATTTCTAGTGAGAATAACCTATTTTTCATAATACATGGTATTTAATTGTAATATTGAACTTGTATGGAATTCATGGTATTTTAATGTAAAGTGATTCTTGTGATTTTAGAAAAAGTTGGAATATTTATATTATCAAAAAAATAGATATTTTAATGATATATATTTATATATTTATATAAAAATAATTTTAATATATATTATATTTCTAGAAATATCATTTTCTTAAGATATTTGTATTTTAAATCTCTCGAGACCAAATGCTCCTTACGGAGGTCTGCATCTCGCACTACTAAGCCCAGGGATGTGCGATAATCCGCACCATCCCAGTCGGGTTCCCCAAAATGGGTTGTAGCGGCACTTTGTAAAGACTGTAAAAATACGTAATCTTGTAGAAAACGGTTTTAATAGTAAATAGTATTTATTTGAAATGTTTCGTTTTCCCGTATTCTATATTCCCGAAGGTATTATGCTATGTTGCATATGAGTGTGTGAGGAGATAGATCATTACCTCGTGATCTAATTAAAGGTATAGCAAGATTGTGATGGTTTAAATGCCGAATTTAAACTACATGGTATTTTACTGAAAAAGAGCGGTAAAAGTTACAAAATGAAATATATTATCATGAAACTTGTTCAACATGTTTGTTAATATTTAATAGTCAACATGTAATGGTTTAGCATGATTGTATTTAAGAAAAAGTGAGGTTTTAGGAAGAACCGAATCGGAAATCGGATTTACTTCGATTCTGTCGGGTTTTGGAAATACGTAATTTTAGAATAGCAAAGTGAAGAGGGAGAAGGGACTTACGGGTTTAGAAGTTAAGGATGAGGAAAAGGAAACGGGAGGAGGCGCCGGTGCGTCGTTTCGTCGCCGGAAACTCCTAGGGTTGTCGTCGGAAAAATCGCCGGAGTTTCGCCCTTCGCTACTTCAAAGGTACACTAAGATTCTAGGAATTTCTTGAGAGTTTTGATCAGAATTTTAGAGTGAAGGGGGTGTGTTTAGGGGTTGTATTTATAGGTTAATACTAGGGTTTAGGGTAGGTGAAAGGTTGAAATGAAAAAATGTGATAAAATATATTAAAAGTGGAGTAATTGGTGTTTTAAAGTGTCTCTGTTACTGGTATGAAGAAATAAAGTATGCAGGTGTGCAGGGGATCCCAAAAGTCACAACTTCCATGTTGATGACTCGGCGGTCCGGCCGAGTTCTGCCGCCGGCGGCCTGAGTCGACCGGTCCGCCGGCCGATTCGGCCGAATCTGGCCGAGTCAGGCGGTCGGAAGGTCCCCCGTCGGTTGGTTATCTCACTGGTGCAGTTAGTTTACAGGGTATAGTGGGGGTTTTTGTGAGATATGCACGTGTACACCCTTGGTATTCTAAAAGTTCAAAATAAAATAATATTAAAAAATAATGTGGGGTGTGGAATTTGAACTCTGGTGGTTTGGTTCAGTAGTGCAAGGTATTACCAATGAGCTACAAGCTCTTTCTTGCTATTAAAAAGCAAAACAAACTTATATCTTGTGCTCAGGAAAAAATACCCCTTTCTGTATTTTTTGAGAAATTTGTACAGAAAGTTGTACAGGAAGTTTAGGGTTGTTACATTCTACCCTCCTTATAAAAAATTCTTCCTCGAAATTTGTAAAAGGAAAGTGTAACAAATTTAAGGAAAGTTTGGTGATAGCACTATTAGTAGTGTATGAAAAATATGTAAAAGAACGAAAGGATGCGACTGTAAAAGAGGTAAGGGAATTTTGGGTTAGGACAGATTCAAAGAATATATAATTGTAAGAATGTTTTAGTTGCTGGTTCTTGTGTTATATTGATTAGGTTGTACACGCAGAACAGAACTGCATGGTAGTGTTTCATACAACTCTGACCTGCATGGGCCGCCAACAAAACCTGTCACGCCCCGCTTCCCGGTGTACGGGAAGAGGACGCGACGATGCCGCTACGTATTTACTCTGAAGTAAATACGCTAAACGTATCTAAGCAATATAAATATAAATGCACAAGAGACAAGATATAATAAAACAACAACTTTATTTATTCACATTCTTTTGTACAATGCATGGAAAGTAAATACATCTGATGAAAGCAATGCCTAAACAGTAGCAAAACAGAAAAGAAAAGTACTGAAATAAAAAGGTGTACAATGAATCTAGAGCTCTGGGTCGTAGGAAAGCTGGTCCAAGTCCTTACTAGTAGGCTCGATCTCCTGAGTGTCCAGATCACCTAATAACATTCCAAAGAAGAAAACGAAGGAATGTCGTCAGCGAACAATCGCTCGGTAAGTCCTAAAGATAAGTGAGAAATAGAATAGACAGAAAGAGAAGGTAGCTTTTAAAGTTGTAATATATGGTTAACGCTGTTGTTTGTAGCTTGGTACAGAAAGATACCGGTGTGTATGAGAGAAGTCTCTATATGCTAGAGACTAGGGCAAACAGAATGTACAAGGCTCCGTTATACAGCCCGGAACAACGGCAATTGGATTCAGGTTAGGTGTCTTAATCTTGCAGTCTCGTGCCACTTTTAACACCTTCCGTACCAATCTACCCCTTAAGCCCCGCGATATCTTGATTGTATTGTTTGTATTGTATTTCAGCTTGTAATTGAATTGTAATATAGATTGTATATTTGAATGACTTACCGAAACCATGATATCAGTAAAATGGATGTACTGGAGAATCATGGATGTAACTGGAGAATCATGTAAATGGAAATATATCCATGGTTCGGTTCGGTCAATACAGATTGAATAAATTGAATATATGTATTCAGGATTCATGTTGGATTGTAAATTGTAGATTGTACTTGAATCGTATTTAAGTCAGATTATTAATGAGACTCATTCTGAGTCAGACAATTAGAAAATAAATTGAAGTCCTGATTGATTTGATGTTATCGGTAACCGCTGCACATGGACGACAGGATTTATGTCTTTTTCAAAGACGATTACCGTGTTGATAACACCGTTTGTTAAGTTGTCTACCTTAAATAGGCAAGCACCCACTTCTCCGACTCGCTGAGGCTCAAGAGATTGGTCCCGCTTAAACCTATATTTACTAGGGTCCTTATTGTAATTTATAGAACTTGAGGAGGTTTTTTGTAAAAATAATTTGTATACTTTTCAAAATACATCCCAAATATTTATTTATCGTCTTTAGAGTTATAATAAATATATATTTATATTTTGTGACATTTCTAGTGAGAATAACCTATTTTTCATAATACATGGTATTTAATTGTAATATTGAACTTATATGGAATTCATGGTATTTTAATGTAAAGTGATTCTTGTGATTTTAGAAAAAGTTGGAATATTTATATTATCACAAAAATAGATATTTTAATGATATATATTTATATAAAAATAATTTTAATATATATTATATTTCTAGAAATCTCATTTTCTTAAGATATTTGTATTTTAAATCTCTCGAGACCGAATGCTCCTTGCGGAGGTCTGCATCTCGCATTACTAATCCCAGGGATGTGCGTTAATCCACACCATCCCAGTCGGGTTCCCCAAAATGTGTTGTAGCGGCTCTTTGTAAAGATTGTAAAAATACATAATCTTGTAGAAAACGGTTTTAATAGTAAGTGGTATTTATTTGAAAGGTTTCGTTTTCCCGTATTCTATGTTCCCGAAAGTATTGTGCTATGTTGCATATGAGTGTGTGAGTAGGTAGGTCATTACCTCGTGATCTAATTAAAGGTATAGCAAGATTGTGAAATATCGAATTTAAACTACATGGTATTTTACTGAAAAAGATTGGTAAAAGTTACAAAATGAAATATATTGTCATGAAACTTGTTCAACATATTTGTTAATATTTAATAGTCAACATGTAATAGTTTAGCATGATTGTATTTAAGAAAAAGTGAGGTTTTAGGAAGAACCGAATCGGAAATCGGATTTACTCCGATTCCGTCAGGTTTTGGAAATACGTATTTTTAGAATAGCAAAATGAAGAGGGAGAAGGGACTTACGAGTTTAGAAGTTAGGGATGAGGAACAGGAAACGGAAGGAGGCACCGGTGCCACGTTTCGTCGCCGGGAACTTCTAGGGGTGTCGTCGGAAAAATCGTCGTAGCTTCGCCCTTCGCTACTTCAAAAGTAAACTAAGCTTCTAGGAATTTCTTGAGAGTTTTGATCAGAATTTTGGAGTGAGGGGTGTGTTTTTAGGGGTTGTATTTATAGGGTAAGGCTAGGGTTTAGGGTAGGTGAAAGGTTGAAATGAAAAAATATGATAAAATGTATTAAAAGTGGAGTAATTGGTGTTTTAAAGTGTATCTGTTACTGATCTGAAGAAATAAAATATGCAGGTGTGCAGGGGATCCCAAGAGTCACAACTTCCATGTTGATGACTCGGCGGTCTGGCCGAGTTCGGCCGAGTCCGGCCAAGTCAGGCGGTCGGAAGGTCTCCCGTCGGTTGGTTATCTCACGGGTGCAGTTAGTTTACAGGGTGTAGTGGGGTTTTTGTGAGATATGCACGTGTAAACCCTTGGTATTCTAAAAGTTCAAAATAAAATAATATTAAAAAATAATGTGGGGTGTGGGATTTGAACTCTGGTGGCTTGGTTCAACAGTGCAATGTATTACCAATGAGCTACAAGCTCTTACTTGCTATTAAAAAGCAAAACAAACTTATATCTTGTGCTCAGGCAAAAATACCCCTTTCTGTATTTTTTGAAAAATTTGTACAGAAAGTTGTACAGGAAGTTTAAGGTTGTTACGTTCTTCCTCTTTTTTCTATTCTTAAAACATTCAAAACTAAAACCCAACGGAAGCGGAGTTGATCTGACATCCGATTCGGTTTTTTCCTTAAAAAGTTCTATTTTTCTTAAACACAATAATACCAAACTCTTATGTCATAACCATTAAACATTAACGAAGATAATAGAACAAGTTTGGCATCAAAGAAATAACCGTAGCAAGTTTTATTCCACTTTTACATTAAAATACCCTCATGTTTCATTTCGACGTGCTTGAACTTTTTAAAACCGTATTAACTTAGAAAACTCATGAGATAATGACCTAGCACCTCACAACACTCATATGTAACATAGCACGATGGAATTTGTGAACATAGATTTGGGGAAAATACGACTTTACACATAACTGCCTCCGACTTATAAAATCTTTTTCTACAAGATGTGTATTTTAACAAATCTTTGCAATTGCGCCTCTACAACCCATTTGGGGAACCCGTTTGGGATGGTGCGGATTATCGCATATCCTCGGGCTTAGTAGAGTGAGAAGCAGACCTCCGCAAGGAGCATACGATCTCGAAAAATTTAAAATGCAATTTTCTTTAGAAAATGTGATTTCTATTATAAATAAAACTTATATTTTTAATAAATATATATATGTAATTAATATCAAAATATCTATTTTTAATATTTATAATATTCCACATTTCCAAAATTCAAGAAAAACATCTCATTTACAAGAAAATACCATACAAATCCAATATTACAAATAAATACCATATATTATGAAATTAGGTTTTATTCACTAGAAATGTTACATTGATAAAATATACATCCATAAAAACTCTAAAGACGATATTAAACTACTTGAGATTTATTTTGAAAATTATACAAAATTATTTTTACATAAAACCCCTTCAAGTTATACTAAATTGCAATAAGGACTCTAGTAAACATAGGTTTAAGCAGGACTAGTCTCTTGAGCATCATGGAGTCGGAGATATGGGTGCTTGCCTATTTAAGGTAGACAACTTAACAAACGGTGTTATCAACACGGTAATTGTCTTTCAAAAAGACACAAATCCTGTCGTCCATGTACAACAGTTACCGATAGCACCAAAACATAATTTAGGACTTTAATTTCTTTTCTAATTATCTGACTCAGACCGAGTCTCAATATAATCAATCTGACTTGAATATGATTCAAGTATGAAATTACAAAACTACAATACAACACAGATCTATGAATCCGTCTATTCAATCTGATCAATCTATATTGACTGAACCGAACCGTGGATATATTCCATCTACATGTTCATCCATTATATCCGTTCTATGGTTTCGGCAAGTCATCCATATATATTCAATATACAATACAAACAATACAAATAATACAATCAAGATATCGCGGGGTTTATAAGGGGTAGATTGGTACGGAAGGTGTTAGAAGTGGCACGAGACAGCAACCATAAAGACACCTAACCTGAATCCAATTGCCATTGTACTATGGTTGAACGGTTCCTTGTACTCTGTATACCGTAGTCTCTGGTCTAGTGAGACTCCTCTCGTATACACTGGCATCTTCTGTACCAAACTACAAACAACATCGTTAACACTAAATACAACATTATAACAATATACGCTCTATTCTGTCTATTCCATTCTTGTCTATTTACGAGACTTACCGAGTGATTTGTTCGCTGACGACATTCTATTTCTTCTTCTTCTTTGGAATGTCGTCAGGTGATTCGGACCTTCAGGAGATCGAGCCCACCTTCGAGGACTTGGATCAGCTAGCCTTCGACCCGGAGCTCTAGTTACTTGTACACATTTACATTCTGTATTTTCTATTTTTGTTATGCCACTGTTTAGGAATTACTTTCCTTTCCATGTATTTACTTTTCAGATGTATTGTAAAAAGAATGTTAATAAATAAAGTTGATGTTCATTTACATCCCGTCTCTTGTACATTTTACTTTTATTGCTTAGATACGCTTAGCGTGTTTACTTCTAAGTTTATACGTAGCGGCCTCGTCATGTCCTCTGCCTGTATACTGGGAAGCGGGGCGTGACAGGTTTTGTTGGTGGCCCATGCAGGTCCGAATTGTATGGAACCCTACCATGCAGTTCAACACTGTATGGACAACCTAAGCAATATAACATAAGAACCAGCAACTAAAAATATTCTTTACAATTCATATTCGTTGAATCTTATCATTTTATATACTTTGAATCTGTCCTAACCCAAAATTTTCTTTCAAGGTTATGGATTCCCCAAACAATAGATTCCCCAAACAATACCAGCACCAACTTCAACAACATTCCACCACCCCTACCATTCGCACCGGCCGTAGCTGCTCCGATCAATGAGCAGACAGTACTACTTGAGGCGATTCGCAGTCTCGTGGAAGGACTGCAGCAGCAGACTGCTATATTATTGAACCGACCAGAAGCATAAGCAACCAGTATAAAGCGCTCTGCCACCCAGATGGCAGGAGGAGCCTACCCTATACAACCTTCAAAACCCAAGAGACAGAAAGAAACAATTAACCAGTCAAGTCCAGATTTTTGCTGCTATTGCAAGAGGAATGGACACTTGTGGAAGGATTGTAGGCGTGCAAAAGGCTTGTGCCTAGTTTGTGACGCATCCAATTACGGAATTGGAAACTGTCCTTATAGACACAACTCAGCTCACCCACCCACCAACTACCCGCAGTAGCCAGCTATCCAGGCTCCTGCACCTCGTCTTGCACTCACAGCTCCACTACCTGCACAGCCTACTCGCCAATTCCAACAAGCACTGAGGAACATGCCCCAATGACAGAGGAATGTGCCTCCAGTTAGGAGGAATGTAACATTGCTGTTCCTTCATGGGAACTGAATAAAATATGAGTAAACCAGCAAGGAAAACCCCCAAGTGGAGCATCACGTGCCCACACGTGATCGGGCCTCACGTGAGGACACGTGACCATTTATGGGCAAAGTCTATAGGCGTTGAAATAAACAATTAGAGATGCTTAATCAGTGGGGTCACATGCTAACACGTGATGGGTTCCTGAGCCCTCTGAACTAATAGAATTAAATTCTAATTAGATACTTAATCAGTGGGGTCACGTGCCAACACGTGATGGATTCCCGAACCCTCTGAACCAATAGAATTAAATTCTAATTAAAAGGAATCAAAAGCCATAATTGGAAAAATATTTCCCTCTTTCCAAACAAAAAAGATTGCACTTTGTAAAGTGGAGCATCGTTAGATTAAAAATCCAATGGTGATAAAAAAATCACCAATTTATAGAAAGATTCTGTACAAGAAAATATTTTCCTAAAATTTTCCAGGAACAACAAATAAAATATCTTATGGATTAAAAATCCAATGCTGAATAAAATTCACCAAATGATCTTAAAGATCATGTTGGTTATAAAATCAACCAAAATCTCTCAATGAGAGATTGGCTGAACAAACTGATTCTTTTCTTTCTCTTATAAATAGGAGCCAAGAAGAAAAGAGAAAAAAGAGGATACGACAGAGAGAAATAGAGAAGAGAGATACAGAGAGAAAGAGAGAGAAAACCCCTCCTTGAAAGCAAAAAAAAGAGAGGAGAGAATTTAATTCTCCAGAGAGAAGAAGATCTCTTCAGAGAAGAAAGAAACTCTAGGTAAGAGAAGGAAGGAGATCATTCTATAAGCTCCCATAAAACAAAAGAGAATTTAATTCCCAAACCAAGAGTTTAACTCTTCTAAATAAGAACTCAGTTCTTCCTTTGGTTGAAGATCTGCAGAAGAAGATCTCCCCATAAGTTGAGAATTTAATTCTCATCGGGGAGATTCTGCCATGCATATCCAAAACTTAGAGGGAGAATTGGATTTAAAGAATTTAATTCTTTCAAACACAGAGGAATTTAATTCCTCTAAATAAAATTAGGGTTTAACCCTATAAAAGAATTTAATTCTTAAATAAGGGATTTAACTCTCCATGCATGTAAAAGAGATCAGTACCCAACATGATCACGTGTGTCCATGTGAGCCCCCTCAATGATCAAAAGAGAACGAATAAGTTAGGTCACGTGCTCCCACGTGACCCTTTAATAAGCTTCCCAAAATAAAAAGGGAGTAAAGCCGAAGCATTTCACTTTCTGGCGTATCACGTGCTCCCACGTGACCCTTGAACAAGCTTCTCAAAACAAAAAAAGGAGTAAAGCCAAGGCAGTTTCACTTTTTGGGCGTCTCACGTGTTCCCACATGACCCCTAGCAATTATCAAACACTCATAAAAAAGAGGATTCTACCCAAAGACAATGCCCGCCTAAAGGATGCCTCACGTGTCTCCACGTAACACTTGACAAACACCTTTTTAAAGAGAAAATGGGGTAAAACTGAAGGATTAATATTCAACGCATGGGTACCTTCACGTGTCCACATGTGATGATCATAAAGATCAAGTTTTTAATGCTTATATGCATATTCTGGGAGTAAAATAGAAGAAGTAAGGAACAATCTTCAGCGCCTCACGTGACCCCGCGTGAGCGCTTCGTTCTTAGTGTTTAACACTATTTTAAGCGCTTCATTCTTAGTGTTTAGCACTACTTTAAGTGCCTCACGTGAGAACACGTGAGCACTGAGTATATTCTAGTGTTTAACACTACATTCAAACCAATCTTAGACCAAATTAGCTAAGTCTCCCAGAGGCAAGACCCCCCTTCAACTGAACCCTAACTATACTCTTGTCTTCCAAAATTGATCATCTCATATGGCATTCAAAGTAATTCCCAGAGCCTTTCAACCAACATTGGTTCAAGGGTACATCTCTTCATACCTCTGATATATGTCGTTTTAATCCTTCAACGTCTTCAGAGAGGTGACGGGTCCCGACAACCAGACATTCCACGGACTATGGGGTCCTTAAACTCATGGAATATGATGTTCTTAAACTTTACAGACTGTGGGGTCCTTAAACTCATGGACTATGATGTCCTTAAACTTTACGGATTGTGGGGTCCTTAAACTCATGGACTATGATGTTCTTAAACTTTACGGACTGTGGGGTCCTTAAACTCATGGACTATGATGTCCTTAAACTTTACGGACTATGATGTCTCTAAAATACCATGGACTGTGAGGTCCTTCAACTCATAGACTATGATGTCTTTAAATTTTATAGACTATGACGTTTTAAAACTGTCACGGACTATGATGTCCTTAAACTTATGGACCGCAAAGTCCCTAAACTAAAACAATGGGGCCCAAATGCTCTTTTGTTGAATCTAAATGATCCCGTTATGTTGATCTTAGTCTAAAATTAGACTAACGTATCCTTAACAAACGTTAAGTTGATCTTTGTCTACAAACTAGACTAACGTATCCTTAACAAACGTTTAAGTTGATCTTAGTCTCAAATGAGATTAACGATCCTTAAACCCAACCCAAACCCAAATCTAAGAAAATACGGATTTGGACTAATCCACGCCCTACGGGCGACAACATAAATTGGTCTCCGTATACAATCCATGGGCAACCAAAAATAAAAATACACGACACGAAGTGACCATCTGGAGAAGGAGAAAATGGTTACCGCGATGCGGTAGCGTAATTAACTGCAGGGGCTTGCGTCTGCAGGGAAGAGCGTCCCCACAATCAAAAACCCCTCAAACGAGGAGGAATCTGATGAAGTGTCCGCCCCACCCCCAATATAGAGAGTATTGTCCGCTCTGGCCGAAACCGCACTGTTTTGTCCTTCGGAGCGAACCGGACCGGACCAGGGGCCACTTCCCAGGAGGTCACCCATCCCAAAACTTACCTGGCTCGAGCACGCTTAACTAAGGAGTTCTCAAGCTCCTGTAGTGCCGGCTCACTTAAAAGACGCCTCTGTATTGAGGAGTGGTATCATTCCAGTTATAGTATAGATCTGCCCTTTTCGGAATGTATTCCGAAGAGTCCCCATTGTTCTACAGTGGGTCCCACGGTCTCAAGAGGTGGCCCCCACGGATTCAAGAGGTGGCTCCCGCCCACTTAACATGACACTTGGCGTGGCACTTTGCTCCGTGAGCAAGAACGGTTCTTGCTCACGGAGCAAAGTGCCACACGGAACAAAGTGCCACGCCAAGTGTCATGTTAAGTGGGCGAGGGCCACCTCTTGAATCCGTGGGGGGCACCTCTTGAGACTGTGGGACCCACTGTAGAACAATGGGGACCCTTCGGAATACATTCCGAAAGAGAGCAGATCTATTCTATAAATGGAATGATACCACTCCTCAATACAGAGGCGCCTTTTAAGTGAACCGGCACTACAGGAGCTTGAGAACTCCTTAGTTAAGCGTGCTCGAGCCAGGTAAGTTCTGGGATGGATGACCTCCTGAGAAGTGGCCCCTGGTCGGGTCCTGTTCGCTCCGAAGGACAAAACCATGCGGTTTCAGCCAAAGCGGACAATACTCTCTGTATTGGGGGGGGGGGGGGCGTGACAGAATGGTATCAGAGTCGGTCCCTCAATAGTAGGTTTGTGGTTCGAGGACGAACCATTGTTCAAAGGTGGGGAGGATGTCGGGACCCGGTTCTTGCTCACGGAGCAAAGTGCCACACGAAACAAAGTGCCACGCCAAGTGTCATGTTAAGTGGGAGGGGGCCACCTCTTGAATCTGTGGGGGCAACCTCTTGAGTCCGTGGGACCCACTGTAGAACAATGGGGACTCTTCGGAATACATTCCGAAAGAGAGCAGATCTATACTATAAATGGAATGATACCACTCCTCAATACAAAGGCGCCTTTTAAGTGAACCGGCACTACAGGAGCTTGAGAACTCTGTAGTTAAGCGTGCTCGAGCCAGGGAAGTTCTGGGATGGGTGACCTCCTGGGAAGTGGCCCCTGGTCGGGTCCGGTTCGCCCTGAAGGACAAAACCTTGCGGCTTTGGCCAGAGCGGACAATACTCTCTGTATTAGGGGTGGGGCGTAACACGAAGTCTGCTACATCGACCGCATCCGTCTAAACCTCCGATACACGGTGCCATAAATCAACTTGGCATCTTCGGAGAGGTGGACGGATAAAACCAAATAGCATCTGCCCCCAAATTCAGGCAAGACGAACCTACGCGGTCCCGTCTCCCGTATTCGGCGGAGAACGGATTCTGGCACGCTCGGTGGGACCTTTTCCTCTTTCCACTCCACGCTTCGCATGTCATGTTTCGCGAACAAATCGTGGTTGCTATGGTTGCCCTTGGATTTGAGGTACTAAGATTTGGTGTCTTGCTCCGTGCAGAGAAAATGGCTTCCAACTGCACAAACTGTAACAACTGCAACAACTCCCACTCTGTCCTCGCGGGAGGAGTGACTTACGGGCCTCAAGCAGCCTCCTTTTTCAAGATGCCAGTGGAACAGGTGACGCAAGCCACCACTGGGCTATTCTTTGGAACCATGCTCTCACCCATGAGCTTCAACGCCTCACTGCCGTCGCAAGAAGCTCCGAAGAAGTCGGTCTTTGATCGGCCTACGACTACCGCGACCCCTCTCAATGGGTCGCCCAAATCCAATGCCTCAGTTTTCAACAGACTGGGCCAAAACTCCAACGGGCCCGTGAAGAAGCCCGCGATACCTGAGGGGGTTATCCCGAAACAGATAGCCATCCCTGCTCCAAAAAATGAAGTTATCAAAGCGACTTCTCCTGCTAAGGGGTCAGTCTTCACAAGACTGTCCGTTCCAGCTCCCGCCCCAGGTGAAGTAACCAAGGCTGCTTCCCCTGCTCGAAAGTCTGCCTTCGACAGGTTGGTCATCCCCGCTCAACGGACGTCGGTCTTTGACAGGCTGACACCAACAGCAGTTTCTCGTCAAAGCATGAAGCACGATGCAGCTACCCCGACAACGGAGGTGATCCCAGCCGCACGACATGCTCGACGTCACCACTGGAACCGAGTGAGGAAAGCTGAGGGCAGTTCCCCTTCTGGACTGACGCCGCCAGCTCCAACGATGGAAGTTGCTGCTGTTGTTCCAACTGGGAACATCTTTGAACCACTTAGGAAGTTGCGCAAAAATTCTCCGATCGCCGTGCTAAAAAGATCTCCTCCACCTGTGGAGAACGTTACAAAGGCGAAGCCAGAGCAGCCCCCTCAGCAGCTGTCCTCTAAAATTCACAAGGTCCGGTGACAGGTCCAAGACTCGGTGATCAATCAAGACTACTCCCGCCGACCGATGAAGATGTAAGTTCGGCAAGAGAAGGACCACCCTGTCATACCACAGAAGGGGTCATCTACTTGGGTGCCTGCTGCAACGGCCCCTTCAATTTCGACCACCCACAAAAGAAGGAGGTCGGAGAAAATTCCCGCGTCTGCGACGATTCTAAAGGGTGCTGAACCTAAACGCCCTAAGTCTGGGGGCATAGTGGTGCACACTGTTTATATGGCTTCTGGAAAAGAGGAAAGTTGTGCTTCTACGGATCACCGACCGCTCACCCGATCCGTAACAAAGGCCCAAGAGCAACAACAGAAGCTCCAAGAAATGTTAACACAGATGGCCGCACTCACTGGGCCAAAAGAAAGCCCGGAGATATATTCAGAGCAACATCATGAATAAGAAACCGATGCTGAGTTCCTCCGCAGAATCCTCGAAAAGAAAGACAGAGAGGCCGCGGAACAAGTGGCTAACATAAAACGAATGGCACTTTTATTCCAATATATGGTCGGGATGATGATACAGTCGGATCCTCCAGCTGAAGACCCTCCGATTGTCCTTAAAGACGACAGAGGGGAGACATCGAAACTTCTTCCGGCTCTATCAACGGCCAAAGAGGAGACGATCTCCAAAGCCGCCCTGGATGACTATATCGCTCAGCAGATACGAGCTCATCAAGCGAGTGAAGCGGCCAGGCAAATTGTTAAGACTGGACGGCCCTATCCAGGCACCAATGACCAAATAAAGTACCCGCCGGGATATACGATCCCTAAATTCCATGTATATAAGGGGACAGGGAATCCACACTAGCACCTTGCTCAATTCAGAGCCCTGTGCGGCAACACCGGAGGTGACGATAAGCTACTGCTTCGCCAGTTTGTTGGCAGCTTGTCGGAGACAGCGTTTGAATGGTACTCTGAGCTTCCGAATGACTCCGTTAAGACATTTTCAGAAATGGAATTACTGTTTACACAAAAGTTCGCAAGAGCTAGCGAACACACCCCGATCACCACACTAATTAACGCCAGGGTGAAGCCGGGTGAAACATGGGTTCAGTACGCGATACGGTGGCGGAATCTATGGTCAAAGTGCGAACAACGCATAGAAGCCGGGTGAAACGTGGAATCCGTGTTTTATACTGGCTCGTATTGAAAACACGGACGTCCTAGTATATCCAATATTTCATATGTTTCTTCTGCTGCGATATCTGTGATGTGACTCTGTGATGGATATAGTATATAGTATATATGATATATTATATAGACGTTACTTATGTTTTACACCCGCGCTAGCCCTGCCCTGCTCTGTCGTTAGTTACCTAACCTAACGGTGCACGAGGGGACATCGAGGCGAATGCGGATGGCATAAGTGTACATCATATCTATCTGTGATGTTTAGGTATTTAAATGATGGGACTTCATTAATGTGATTAATGAAAGATAAGAAACCTAAGATGTTGTGGAATCGAATTTTAAAATAAAACAGGTAGCTACAGTTCTTGCTTTGCACAGCGGTATATATGATATACCCTGCACCTTATTCGATGAGGAAAGGACCGAGATCCCTTCACCGGGAGTGACTCCTTTAGCAATAACTGGCAGACGCTACACACTCGGTTTGCTTTTGACTGCTTTTGGGTTTTTGCTTTGCACAGTGATATATATGATATATCCCGCACCTCATTCGACGAGGAAAGGGCCGACGATCCCTTCACCGGGAGTGACCCCTTTAGCAAAACTAGAAAAGCCTCAAAATCACACCATTTTCAAAACTTCATTTGATTCTACAACGATATCAAGTTCATTACGCAATAGGTTTTCAGAAAAACCTGTCGTAGCCCTCCGTCATTTCAGATAAGTACTAGTTAGTATTCGTGCTACGTTTGTTGACTATGTTAAGGCGTAGTGTGCGGTAGCTGACCAGTATTTATCTGCTTATGCATATGATGCAGATTGGATTAGGGTAGTCGTGCGACTTTGTTGACTATGTTAAGGGTCGTGCGGGTGGGTTTAATTCAATCAGGAAATGACGGATTGAACTTGACTAGCACTTATGATTTGTTGACTATGTTAAGGTCATATAGCTGCTAGGGGCGAAAGATTATCGGGAATTTCAAGTGTTGAAATTTGCAATGAGATTGCATACCTTCTATGAGATAGTTGGATCCCGATACCCACTGCGAGTAAGAGTTACTCCTGGGAGAGTTTTACACATTGCAATTAGCTGATCAAGTAGTTGTCTAGAAAGGTGTCAACGGGGTTACGCCTCTGGGAAAACGAGGTTTACATTAATTAGGTTCGTGCGAAAGCACGGGGGACCTCCCTCAAAGTACCGACACTGGCCTGGCTGAAAGATTGGCGAACTTGTAGTGTGTAATTAATCCCGGCTAGTCTTTCCTTTTAGGGTTTGAAGGAAGATTTGATAAAAACCAGTGGGAGCCATCCTGATTAGATAAGATAATAACCAATATGATCTTGCACGAGCATACACTAAAGTGTTTTCTTCTCTCTCTCTCCAGGTAGCGACCATTTCATGCCCTAATGAAGATAATAATATGGATGTATTGACCGAACCCGCATGTTATACTGTGCTGGGGAACGTTGGTTCCGTTCTTTCTTATAAGAGTTATAGGAATGAACAGGATATAGGGGAATACCAGGATTCCCATGCCACCCGAATGAAGAAAGTACATGTTGATGCATTTTCTTCGGGTGTGTTCGTTACTGAGAACTGTTTCTCTATTTCCTCTACGTCCTGGGTATTGGATACCGGGTCAGGATCCCATATATGTAATCAGTTACATGGGCACAGGAAAGGTAGAGAACTTGGAGAAGGTGATAAAGACATTAGAGTTGGAAATGGTGCAATTGTTGCAGCTAAGACTGTCGGGGAATATCACCTTGTATTACCAACTGGTAATACATTGGTTCTGAATGAATGATATTACATGCCGAACCTGATATGCAACATTATATCGGTTTCTTTATTAAGCAAAGAGGGATATAATTTTGTATTACAGGATAATGTTATGAACATTTTCCGTAACCAAAAGTTAGTTGGATCAGGCACGTTGTGCAATGGCATTTATGTTCTAAATCAATCAACAGTTCTGAGTATAACAAACACACACAAGAGGAAGAGTTCAGAACTGAACGAATCCTACTTGTGGCATTGTAGACTGGGTCACATCAATGTGACACGACTGGCTAAGTTGCATAAGGATGTATATTTGAAACCTTTCGAATTTTCATCTTATGACACTTGCCAGTCATGTCTCAAAGGCAAGATGACCAAAACTCCGTTTACGGGACACGGAGAAAGAGTTACCGAACTCTTGGGACTTATACATAGTGATGTATGCGGTCCCATGTCTACACATGCCAGGGATGGTTCTTCATACTTCATTACATTCACTGACGATCTCTCTAGGTTCGGATATGTGTTTCTGATGAAACACAAATCAGAAGCTTTTGAGAAATTTAGGGAATATAAACAAGAAGTTAAGAACCAAACCGGAAAAAGTATTAAAATCCTACGATCTGATCGAGGAGGTGAATACTTAAGCAATGAATTCCTGGACTTCCTAAAAGAGAATGGGATTCTCTCTCAACTGACTCCTCCATATACACCACAGCACAACGGTGTATCAGAACGGAGGAATCGCACCCTATTAGATATGGTGCGCTCTATGATGAGCACAGCTGAGTTACCTATTTCCTTCTGGGGTTATGCGCTGGAGACAGCAGCATACCTATTGAATCAAGTTCCATCTAAATCTGTACCTACCACACCATATGAGATATGGAGTGGGAAGAGACCATATTTTAAACGAGTTAAGATATGGGGTTGTCCGGCCTATGTCAAAAGGCAAAATCCAGACAAACTCGAGGCACGGTCAGTTCTTTACAAGTTTGTGAGATATCCTAAGAATTCCCAAGGATATTTTTTCTACCATGCTGAAGAACAAAAAGTATTTGTTTCTCAATATGCCACCTTTTTAGAAAAGGAATTCCTTGAAAAAGAAATTAATGGCAAAGTGGTAGAGCTAGAAGAAATTCCAGATACACAAACTATAACTGAAGATTTAGTGGAACCACAAGATTCGATAGTACCCGCCGAACCCCAGCCTCTCCGCCGATCTAGTAGGGTTTCTCGTCCACCTGAGAGATACTACGGTTTTCTCATTGATGGTGGAAGCGAGGATTGCATCATGGAGGATGATGACCCAACTAGCTTCGAGCAGGCCATCACGAGTGGGGACTCAGTGAAATGGCTGGATGCTATGCGGTCCGAGATGGAATCCATGTACACCAACAAAGTATGGACTTTGGACGTTGCTCCTGAAGGGGTAAAACCCATTGGGAGCAAGTGGATCTTCAAGAAGAAACTTGGTGTAGATGGGAAAGTGGAGACTTTCAAAGCTAGACTTGTTGCGAAGGGTTTTCGTCAAAGACCAGGTGTGGACTATGACGAGACCTTTTCTCCAGTGGCTATGCTTAAATCCATCCGGATCATGCTTGCCATCGCTGCATATCATGATTACGAAATCTGGCAAATGGATGTTAAGACCGCCTTTCTAAATGGTGATTTAGAAGAGTGCGTGTACATGACTCAGCCAGAGGGCTTCGTAGACAGTGGGAGCAGCGGAAAGGTGTGCAAGCTGCTTAAATCCATTTATGGATTAAAGCAAGCATCGCGGAGTTGGAACATCTGCTTTGACGTCGTTATCAAAGAGTTTGATTTCGTCAAAAATCCAGATGAACCTTGTATCTACAAGAAGGTGGCAGAGAGTAAGGTGGTCTTCCTCGTATTGTACGTGGACGACATACTCTTGATAGGAAATGATATTCCTATGCTGCAATCGGTCAAGCTCTTCTTATCACAAAGATTCTCAATGAAAGATCTTGGTGATGCCTCCTGCATATTGGGAATTAGGATCTATAGAGATAGATCCAAACGGATTTTGGGATTGTCCCAATCCAGGTACATTGACACCATACTAAAGAGGTTTAGTATGGAAGAGTCCAAGCGTGGGAATTTTCCCACGATCTCTAGAGTCACTCTCTCCAAAGAGATGTCTCCCAAGACTGATTTGGAGAGAGCTCGCATGCAAGGGATACCCTATGCTTCGGCAGTAGGCTCTATCATGTATGCGATGCTATGTACCAGACCCGATGTAGCATACTCACTAAGCGTAGTGAGCAGGTATCATGCTGATCCTGGAGAGAGTCACTGGACAGCTGTGAAGAGCATTCTCAAGTACTTACGAAGGACTAGAGATATGTTCTTGGTGTATGGTAACGGAGAGCTCCAAGTGGAGTCCTTTACCGATTCGAGCTTCCAGAGTGATAAGGACGACTCTAAGTCGCAGTCGGGTTTTGTCTTTACCCTTTACGGAGGGGCGGTTAGCTGGAAGAGTTCCAAGCAGGAAACCGTGGCAGACTCGACGATGGAGGCTGAATACATCGCTGCCAACGATGCTGCCAAAGAGGCTGTCTGGATCAAGAAGTTCATTACTGAACTTGGAGTGGTTCCATCCATTGAGCATCCAATACCTTTGTATTGCGATAACAATGGAGCGGTGGCTTTGGCCAAGGAACCCAGGTCCCATCAGCGATCCAGGCATATTCTGAGGCGGTATCACCTGATCCGGGAGATAGTTGATCGCCGGGAGATCGAGGTCAGGAGGGTTGACACGAAGAACAACACGGCGGATCCAGTCACGAAGGCCATTCCCCAGACACAGTTTGAGAGACTCTTCGGGATGCTCGGTATGCGATACTACAGCAGCTGGCCCTAGTGCAAGTGGGAGATTGTTAGTTGTATGTATGCCCTAGAGGCCAGTATTGTACAGATGATGTATATTATATTGGATGCTTGGACATATATAGAGATGACTTTCTTGCTCGATATGATAGTATGCTATCTGGTTACTCTTTATCTTAACATGTACACTAGTCTCTTTAAACTGTCTTATGGTTACATGTTGGTAAAGCCCTTAGGATGTGTACTTGACTACCTGGACTATGATGCAGATCATACTAGTGGGGACATGGTAGTCCATAAGTACATCCTTCAAGGTCCCTAGTCGTGGGTGTATCGAGACGGGGCATCGATATACCAGAGTAGACTAGCGTATACGCTTCTCGACCCATGAGATGGGCGATGGATGATCCCATATCCATTGGTGTTTGACATCAGAGATGGTATACGGGTGCTCAGTGGAGACTGGGTACACTGGACGGACTCGCCGAGAACTCCCAGATGGTATTATACCTCACGTCAGATGGCAGTTCTCAGGTGACACTTGTACAGGTTAGTCTGTAGACCCGAGATCGTCATAGAGTCTTGTGTGATTCCCACTGTGCTTTGATCTCCACCTTACCACGTCCATGAGGGCGTGCAAAACGGTGGTCTTTGGGTACAGTCCCGAGTCACATGGAGGCAATGAGCGATAGGAGGGGTTTCGTCTCTCCCGGTATTGGGGGTTGATGTTGCGCTGTGCTCGATTGGCCGTAACAGGGAAGTCCCTGGCCAGGGCTGATCAGAGATTTGCTGGTAAGTGTTACCAGTAGTTTCTCGACCCGTTATGAGCCTCACATCGTCACGACTTATCGGTTATTGGGGTCTGACGTTTACCACCCCTAGACTTGATATGCGACGTATCAGACGAACAGACCTGACTGTACGGTAAGTGTTACTGGTTGGATTCACAGGAGTGTGAGCGGGCTAGCTCGTCGTTCTTCTGATCGCTCAATACCCGGATGGCCGTTACGTTTGGCAGACCGCTTGCGGCTTGTGGGTGCTTGATATGATCATCATCTGCTACCGGCGTATTGACGAGTCTTTAGAGTCCTACACAGAGGTTTCCTGGCTCAAGCGAAACGAAATAGGAGCGCATATGAGATATGTGCGGGACCGAGAATAATGCGTGTATGTGATACCGCATTTCATTCTCGCGATAAATGTTTCGACTGGTTATATTCGATATGACCTAGTTATCGAATCATTGATTCGATAAGCCGATACATTAGATACTAGTCGATTATATGCGATATAACCGGATCGTTAAATCAAGTGTTGATTTAATGATTTAATGTATAATTATATATTTGATATATTATTTTGCATTAGCTAGTATTGGTTCACTTTATATGGATTTTCTCACTTGATGTGCAAGAAGTATATGTGATATACTTTTGTGCACACATTTGTATCATGATTGATGATACTTGATCATTTAGTTAGGTGCAAAGAACTAAACCATGGTTATGATGATGGTTAGGGTTTTGTATTATTCATCTATTTATTTATCCTTTCTATATTTATTTAATTAGATAAAAGATTAGAAAATGGTTTCTTTTTGTCATGAAGCTTCATGAAGCTTTGACTAAAGAGACCATTTGTCTTCTTGCTTAACCCTAACCATTCCCATTTACCATGGTTCATTCTCTACACTTAACCTATGTTAGAACATGATAAGTATTAGTTTTTATTATTCTTTTTGACAATACTTATCATATTCTATTTGCTTCTTCATCTTCATCTTCAAGAGAAAAGCTTGATGCCATCAATGGCAACTTGAGCAAAAGTGAGTAAAATCCAATTCTAAAGTGAACCCACCTCCTATTTCTTCACCCTCTACCTCTTGCCGAGTTGTTTTGGGTGTTTTCTTCACAAGTTTCTGAACTTAGTGAAGTTGGAGCTTGAACTTGCGCAACCTCGACGTAGATCATCTTCGGCACGAAGCCGACGACATTGCCCGCTCGTTTTCCCGATGAAGCCGACGATCGAGTCTAGGATTCGAGATGGACAGCGAGAGGACACCTACGTAGAGCTAAGCAAGTGGAAATCCAGATCTACAAAGGTTGTAACTTCCGATGTCACGCCCCGCTTCCCAATGTACGGCGAAGTGGTCGTGACGAGGCCCGCTACGTATGTACTCAGAAGTACATACGCTAAGCGTAACTAAGCAATATAAAATAATCACAAGAGACAAATGAGATTGAGATAACAGCAACTTTTATTAATAACATTCTTTATACAATGCATGAAATGAAAATACAACTGGAATGAAAAAAGAAAGCAATGCCTAAACAGTGGCATAATAATAAAAGGAAATACTGGAAAGAACAAGTACAAAGTCTAGAGCTCTGGATCTTTTTGGAACTGCTCCAAATCTTCAGTTGTTGGCTCGGTCTCAACTTGGTCCAACGCACCTGACGACATTCAAAGAAGAAAGAAATAGAATGTCGTCAGCGAACAGGTCGCTCGGTAAGTCCCAAAGAAAAGTGGAGTGAGAACGGCAGAGTAACAGTATTTTCTAGAGTATTATGTTGTAGAATATTATGGAATATTGTTTAACGCAGTTGTTTGTAGCTTGGTACAGAAGAATGCCAGTGTATACGAGGGGGATCTCTATATGCTAGAGATCAGTGCAAACGGAGAGTACAAGGAACCGTTATGCCACGGTACAACAGCAACAGTATTCATGTTAGGTGTCTTAATCTGACCACCTCATTCCACTTTTAACATCTTCCGTACCAATCTACCCCTTTAAACCCCGCAATGTTATATTTGTATTGTTATCTTGTAAACTTGTAATGATTGCTTGATTGACTTGATTGACTGACCGAAACCATGATATCAGGAAACGGTTATAACCGTAGAGTCATGTAAATGGAATACTGAGAATCATGTAAAAGGAATATATCCATGGTTCGATTCAGTCAAGTTGTGTAAATTGATGATTGTATTCATGGATTCATGTGTTCATATTGAATTGGAATCTTGTAGTTTGTAAATTGACTTGAATCATTTTCAAGTCAGAAATAGTCAGACTCTAACCCGAGTCAGACTAAAAGAAAGTGAGTTGAAGTTCAATAATTGTTAAGGGCCTTATTGTAATTTATAAAACTTGAGGGGGTTTATTGTAAAAATACTATTGTATATTTTTCAAAATACAACTCAAGTATTTAATTATCGTCTTTATGTACATACAACAATTTAATGATCAAGATAAATATGTATACATGTTCGAATAACATGAAATGAGTCAAGTATATTATTCGAGTAACTACCATAAACAATGCTGTAAAGAAATATTATGTATGACTAATTAATCAAGTTGAACGAATGCAGAATATAAACAGAGATATGGCTCTAAATGTTTTGCATGCGTGAGTTCCAGTTTCACCTAAATACGACTACCGGTTTGAGAGATATATATGTTTTCGTATCGTCGCGCAAAACAGATCAGAATCTATTCGGCACCGTCACATATTTTTAAAACGCAGTTTGAGTTAATTTGTATCAGGTTTCAGGTTACGAAAATTATTAGAAAATTGTAGATATTTTGAATTACTTATCTAAAACACCAATATTCACATGATTTGGATTTCTGAAGCTCTAGTTATGATCATTTTAATATCAGCGTTTAAAACAGAAATTCAGATTTCTGGACAGCAACTATATATTCTATTGCAAAGCCTATATCAGGTTGTTTCATGCATTCCTAAGTAATATAATATACAGAAAATTATATTTCTATCAATGGTGCATCTACACATCTAAATTTTGTCACAAACGGACATCGGGTGTTCGAGTTATGTCCAATTTAAAAACAGTGTGCGAATCGGAACAGATTCTGTCCAGATCCGTCACTTAATATTGTAACGCAGTTTTCTTTATCTTAGATGGGTTTTAAGTAAAACTATAAAACTATGAAAATCTAGATCATTCGATGTAGATATCAAAAACATCTGAGTTTGCTCAATTTGGATACCGGTATACCAAGTTATGTGTCCTAGAAATTGACCGATAGCTGCAGTTTTCTGTTTTACGATCAGGGAATAAATACGATGTAATTCCTAAACCGTTATGCGGATCGATCTAAATTTTTTACAGCGTGTAAAAAACAATATAGTCTATCATATGTAAATTCCATGAAATTTTCAGAAGTAAAAATTAATTTCTAAAAATTATTTTAAAGCTAAAGGTATTGATGTGTATACTAAAATCGGCAGAAAGATTAACTAGTATTTTATGCAGGCTTCTATTTTTCTTTTAATAAACAAACCGATTTCATGTGACATTATAGATATATTGTGGCATGAAATTTGTGTTCTCACAACTTGTAATAAACATTCCTAGTCATGAACAAAGAATTAAAAATACTTTAATTTGAACAAGAGATAATAAGATATTATTAAACCATATAGAATCATATATATCTAAACTTATGTATATGTATATGTATATGTTTATGTGTATCTTCTCTTATGGATTATGATATGAAAAGAATAGGGGGTTCACGATGCATGACAAGAGGAAAATAAGAGGTAGGGGGAAAGGAGAGAGAAGGGACTTACATGCACAAGCCGGTATTGTCACCGGGCTTGTCTATCCGCCGATAGCCTCGCGTTAGTAGCGAGACCTTCTTGAAGACTTCTTCATGTTCTTCTTCTTGGACTCTAGGTGAAGAGGGAGAAGTAGGGGATAGAAAAATGTAAGGAATGAAAAGATAGAGGAGGACAATAAAGATGGTGTAATGGTGAATTATGTATAATAATATATGCATTCAATATGAGAATTAAAAAAGAAATGAAAGGTCACCATTCATTTTGGAAATGAAAGGTCTCATTTGTAGGTTATGAGAAGAATAAAAAATGATAAAAAATAATTGCAAGAATGGGGATTTGAACATGTGACTTATGGAATAACAATGTAAGGACTTAACCAATGAGCTATAAGGTTGTTCATGCATATATTTAATTAGAATTAAATATATGATGTTGCTTAAAAAGAAAATGGGCTTTTTAGATGGGCTGTAGAGAATAAGAATAATGGATTTGGGTTAAATATTTATGAAAGGAAAAATAAGAATGAGAAGTTAAAAACTTAAATATAAGAAAAAGATATTGTACCTAGAAAAAAATACATAATAGATTGAGGAATAAAATAATAATAAAGAAAAAGGAAAATACCAAGTACAAATAAATACGGTATATTATTGAAGAGGGATAATACAAATGTATAAAGATTTTGGGGTCATTACATTCTACCCTCCTTAAAAATAATTTCGTCCTCGAAATTACTCAAGAAGGATGATGTAACAGAGTAAGGAAACAGGATTAGGATGATGTCTTCTTCGAGCTCCGTCGATTGATACTCTAACCAATTGAGCTAATAAGTCTACAAGATACAAATAGAAAGGATGAATAAGAATTAAAGATTCAAAAGTGGAGAGATGGAGTTCAAGGAAACCGAAGGTGGAGTTCAAGATGGATTCAAGGAATATGTAATGTAAAGAATGTTTTCAGTTGCTGTTTCTTGTGTTATATTGCTTAAGTTGTTCACGCAGACCAGAACTGCATGACAGGGATTCACACAGCTCTGACCTGCATGGGCCACCAACAAAACCTGTCACGCCCCGCTTCCCAATGTACGGCGAAGTGGTCGTGACGAGGCCCGCTACGTATGTACTCAGAAGTACATACGCTAAGCGTAACTAAGCAATATAAAATAATCACAAGAGACAAATGAGATTGAGATAACAGCAACTTTTATTAATAACATTCTTTATACAATGCATGAAATGAAAATACAACTGGAATGAAAAAAGAAAGCAATGCCTAAACAGTGGCATAATAATAAAAGGAAATACTGGAAAGAACAAGTACAAAGTCTAGAGCTCTGGATCTTTTTGGAACTGCTCCAAATCTTCAGTTGTTGGCTCGGTCTCAACTTGGTCCAACGCACCTGACGACATTCAAAGAAGAAAGAAATAGAATGTCGTCAGCGAACAGGTCGCTCGGTAAGTCCCAAAGAAAAGTGGAGTGAGAACGGCAGAGTAACAGTATTTTCTAGAGTATTATGTTGTAGAATATTATGGAATATTGTTTAACGCAATTGTTTGTAGCTTGGTACAGAAGAATGCCAGTGTATACGAGGGGGATCTCTATATGCTAGAGATCAGTGCAAACGGAGAGTACAAGGAACCGTTATGCCACGGTACAACAGCAACAGTATTCATGTTAGGTGTCTTAATCTGACCACCTCATTCCACTTTTAACATCTTCCGTACCAATCTACCCCTTTAAACCCTGCAATGTTATATTTGTATTGTTATCTTGTAAACTTGTAATGATTGCTTGATTGACTTGATTGACTGACCGAAACCATGATATCAGGAAACGGTTATAACCGTAGAGTCATGTAAATGGAATACTGAGAATCATGTAAAAGGAATATATCCATGGTTCGGTTCAGTCAAGTTGTGTAAATTGATGATTGTATTCATGGATTCATGTGTTCATATTGAATTGGAATCTTGTAGTTTGTAAATTGACTTGAATCATTTTCAAGTCAGAAATAGTCAGACTCCCCTTAAACCCCGCGATGTCTTGTTTGTATTGTTATCTTGTAAAATTGTGTTGATTGTATGAGTGATTAACTGACTGACCGAAACCATGATATCAGGAAACGGCTATAACCATAGAGTCATGTAAATGAAATACTGGGAAACATGTAGAAGGAATATCCATGGTTCGGTTCGGTTCAGTCAAGTAGATTGTTAACTGGATTCTGGGATTCATGTATTCATCTTGAGTTGAAATATAAAGAATATGGATTGACTTGAATCGTATTTAAGTCAGAAATAGTCAGACTCTAATCCGAGTCAGACTAAAAGAAAGTGAGTTGAAGTTCAATAATTGTTAAGGGCCTTATTGTAATTTATAAAACTTGAGGGGGTTTATTGTAAAAATACTATTGTATATTTTTCAAAATACAACTCAAATATTTAATTATCGTCTTTATGTACATACAACAATTTAATGATCAAGATAAATATGTATACATGTTCGAATAACATGAAATGAGTCAAGTATATTATTCGAGTAACTACCATAAACAATGCTGTAAAGAAATATTATGTATGACTAATTAATCAAGTTGAACGAATGCAGAATATAAACAGAGATATGGCTCTAAATGTTTTGCATGCGTGGGTTCCAGTTTCACCTAAATACGACTACCGGTTTGAGAGATATATATGTTTTCGTATCGTCGCGCAAAACAGATCAGAATCTATTCGGCACCGTCACATATTTTTAAAACGCAGTTTGAGTTAATTTTTATCAGGTTTCAGGTTACGAAAATTATTAGAAAATTGTAGATATTTTGAATTACTTATCTAAAACACCAATATTCACATGATTTGGATTTCTGAAGCTCTAGTTATGATCATTTTAATATCAGCGTTTAAAACAGAAATTCAGATTTCTGGACAGCAACTATATATTCTATTGCAAAGCCTATATCAGGTTGTTTCATGCATTCCTAAGTAATATAATATACAGAAAATTATAGTTCTATCAATGGTACATCTACACATCTAAATTTTGTCACAAACGGACATCGGGTGTTCGAGTTATGTCCAATTTAAAAACAGTGTGCGAATCGGAACAGATTCTGTCCAGATCCGTCACTTAATATTGTAACGCAGTTTTCTTTATCTTAGATGGGTTTTCAGTAAAACTATAAAACTATGAAAATCTAGATCATTCGATGTAGATATCAAAAACATCTGAGTTTACTCAATTTGGATACCGGTATACCAAGTTATGTGTCCTAGAAATTGACCGATAGCTGCAGTTTTCTGTTTTACGATCAGGGAATAAATACGATGTAATTCCTAAACCGTTATGCGGATCGATCTAAATTTTTTACAGCGTGTAAAAAATAATATAGTCTATCATATGTAAATTCCATGAAATTTTCAGAAGTAAAAATTAATTTCTAAAAATTATTTTAAAGCTAAAGGTATTGATGTGTATACTAAAATCGGCAGAAAGATTAACTAGTATTTTATGCAGGCTTCTATTTTTCTTTTAATAAACAAACCGATTTCATGTGACATTATAGATATATTGTGGCATGAAATTTGTGTTCTCACAACTTGTAATAAACATTCCTAGTCATGAACAAAGAATTAAAAATACTTTAATTTGAACAAGAGATAATAAGATATTATTAAACCATATAGAATCATATATATCTAAACTTATGTATATGTATATGTATATGTTTATGTGTATCTTCTCTTATGGATTATGATATGAAAAGAATAGGGGGTTCACGATGCATGACAAGAGGAAAATAAGAGGTAGGGGGAAAGGAGAGAGAAGGGACTTACATGCACAAGCCGGTATTGTCACCGGGCTTGTCTATCCGCCGATAGTCTCGCGTTAGTAGCGAGACCTTCTTGAAAACTTCTTCATGTTCTTCTTCTTGGACTTTAGGTGAAGAGGGAGAAGTAGGGGATAGAAAAATGTAAGGAATGAAAAGATAGAGGAGGACAATAAAGATGGTGTAATGGTGAATTATGTATAATAATATATGCATTCAATATGAGAATTAAAAAAGAAATGAAAGGTCACCATTCATTTTGGAAATGAAAGGTCTCATTTGTAGGTTATGAGAAGAATAAAAAATGATAAAAAATAATTGCAAGAATGGGGATTTGAACATGTGACTTATGGAATAACAATGTAAGGACTTAACCAATGAGCTATAAGGTTGTTCATGCATATATTTAATTAGAATTAAATATATGATGTTGCTTAAAAAGAAAATGGGCTTTTTAGATGGGCTGTAGAGAATAAGAATAATGGATTTGGGTTAAATATTTATGAAAGGAAAAATAAGAATGAGAAGTTAAAAACTTAAATATAAGAAAAAGATATTGTACCTAGAAAAAAATACATAATAGATTGAGGAATAAAATAATAATAAAGAAAAAGGAAAATACCAAGTACAAATAAATACGGTATATTATTGAAGAGGGATAATACAAATGTATAAAGATTTTGGGGTCATTACATCCGATCTTTAGTTAAAGAGTTAACTAGATTTGTTTTTCGCCTTGGATTCTAGCCGACGATCCGTATTAGGGTTTCTCGGCACCATAATTTTTGTAAATTGGCATGTTTGATGCCTTGTGAGACCACTATAGGGTGCCTAGGAACCTTTCACTGGTATCAGAGCCTAGCTAGATCCTTAGGCGAAGTCTAGACGACGTTTGAAACCCGAATACGCATCGAAACCCTAACACATGATGCTCTCTGGACTTTTTCTAAAAACTGGGATTTTTCCAGATTAAAAATGCTTAAAAAATTCAGCAGGGAAATATAAGAATTACGATGCAAAATTGGGGTCATGAACAGTGCAACCTGCGGCGGAACCGCGGCATATGCCTGCCTCAGGCGGCGGTTCCGCGGCAGATTGATGATGTCATCCCTCATGCTTTGCACAGTAATTCATCATTTCAGCAGCTGAGTTTTATGGGTATTTTTAATAATTTTTCAAGAGTTGAATTTTCTGGGGTGTATTAGAGCTTCGATGTTTCGATCGAATTATCAAATTTCGTCTTTGTGTATTTCCGGATAATTTTTAGAATATGTTAAAAAGTTCGACCGAATATGAATACCCAATTTTTCCCCTGTCGGGAAATTTCCAAGTGTTGGATTTTTCCGTAGTTTAACGACGTTCTAAGTAGTGCAAGTAACGCGATGGACCCTCTAGAAGACAACAAACCTTAACTCGATTATGTGACCGTCTTGAACTGCCCTTTGAACCTTCGGGTTTGGGACAGTACGGCGTGCCACATGTGAGGCGTTGGCTTGACCCTTCTACGGCTGGACCGTTGGTACTGAGGCACGAACTGAATGTTGTTAGACTTATTTCATGTGTTGAGCTGTATCGGGAAAACTTGGGTATTCGACTGTTCGATCGGAAAGTTTAACATTTTCTGTTTATCTGGAATGTGATACAATAATTGGAATTCACAAACAGTTATGAGATAACTGAATGAATGTTATAAATCTAGCAGTTTAGTCCCACATGATATTGAAAAGAGTTTTCGATAATGAGACTAAAATGCGGGATTTATATCTGTTAGGCATGTGATGTCTAAGCATTTCATTTGATTAGACATGCGATGTCTAAAGAAGTTGCGGATTCCAACTGTTGTAGTTTTACACTTTCTTTTCTGTGACCGTAAGTGTAATATGTTCATATCGCCGGCTTCGTTGCTATACGTCAACGACAATTGGGGTATGCATACTTACTTACGTTGATGATATGTGATGTTATGTGTTGCTGGATATGTTATATTGGATCGTCGTGTAAGAATAGCCGGGGGTTTTTGTGTGAGATGAGTGTTTTTCATTTTCATTCATGTAAAAACTTGTATGTAATATTCTTTTATTTGGGGCACTTCCAGGTAGCGGAAGTTGTCACCTTTTGTATATTATTTACTTTTCCGCATTAGGATAGACCCAAGGAGGGGAGCACAAGTAACCGGGTTCTGGGGTCCAGTGGAAGACCAACTCGAGGAGTCGAGTCCGGGTCTCCTAACCCTAGAATTGGCAGGGTTGCTTGCCGCTCTCGTAGGGGTCTAGGGGTGTGGGATTGGCTATTCATCGCGACCGTGGATCCGTGTTTTATACTGGCTCGTATTGAAAACACGGACGTCCTAGTATATCCAATATTTCATATGTTTCTTCTGCTGCGATATCTGTGATGTGACTCTATGATGGATATAGTATATAGTATATATGATATATTATATAGACGTTACTTATGTCTTACACCCGCGCTAGCCCTGCCCTGCTCTGTCGTTAGTTACCTAACCTAACGGTGCACGAGGGAACATCGAGGCGAATGCGGATGGCATAAGTGTACGTCATATCTATCTGTGATGTTTAGGTATTTAAATGATGGGACTTCATTAATGTGATTAATGAAAGATAAGAAACCTAAGATGTTGTGGAATCGAATTTTAAAATAAAACAGGTAGCTACAGTTCTTGCTTTGCACAGCGGTATATATGATATACCCTGCACCTTATTCGATGAGGAAAGGACCGAGATCCCTTCACCGGGAGTGACTCCTTTAGCAATAACTGGCAGACGCTACACACTCGGTTTGCTTTTGACTGCTTTTGGGTTTTTGCTTTGCACAGTGATATATATGATATATCCCGCACCTCATTCGACGAGGAAAAGGCCGACGATCCCTTCACCGGGAGTGACCCCTTTAGCAAAACTAGAAAAGCCTCAAAATCACTCCATTTTCAAAACTTCATTTGATTCTACAACGATATCAAGTTCATTACGCAATAGGTTTTCAGAAAAACCTGTCGTAGCCCTCCGTCATTTCAGATAAGTACTAGTTAGTATTCGTGCTACGTTTGTTGACTATGTTAAGGCGTAGTGTGCGGTAGCTGACCAATATTTATCTGCTTATGCATATGATGCAGATTGGATTAGGGTAGTCGTGCGACTTTGTTGACTATGTTAAGGGTCGTGCGGGTGGGTTTAATTCAATCAGGAAATGACGGGTTGAACTTGACTAGCACTTATGATTTGTTGACTATGTTAAGGTCATATAGCTGCTAGGGGCGAAAGATTATCGGGAATTTCAAGTGTTGAAATTTGCAATGAGATTGCATACCTTCTATGAGATAGTTGGATCCCGATACCCACTGCGAGTAAGAGTTACTCCTGGGAGAGTTTTACACATTGCAATTAGCTGATCAAGTAGGTGTCTAGAAAGGTGTCAACGGGGTTACGCCTCTGGGAAAACGAGGTTTACATTAATTAGGTTCGTGCGAAAGCACGGGGGACCTCCCTCAAAGTACCGACACTGGCCTGGCTGAAAGATTGGCGAACTTGTAGTGTGTAATTAATCCCGGCTAGTCTTTCATTTTAGGGTTTGAAGGAAGATTTGATAAAAACCAGTGGGAGCCATCCTGATTAGATAAGATAATAACCAATCTGATCTTGCACGAGCATACACTAAAGTGTTTTCTTCTCTCTCTCTCCAGGTAGCGACCATTTCATGCCCTAATGAAGATAATAATATGGATGTATTGACCGAACCCGCATGTTATACTGTGCTGGGGAACGTTGGTTCCGTTCTTTCTTATAAGAGTTATAGGAATGAACAGGATATAGGGGAATACCAGGATTCCCATGCCACCCGAATGAAGAAAGTACATGTTGATGCATTTTCTTCGGGTGTGTTCGTTACTGAGAACTGTTTCTCTATTTCCTCTACGTCCTGGGTATTGGATATCGGGTCAGGATCCCATATATGTAATCAGTTACATGGGCACAGGAAAGGTAGAGAACTTGGAGAAGGTGATAAAGACATTAGAGTTGGAAATGGTGCAATTGTTGCAGCTAAGACTGTCGGGGAATATCACCTTGTATTACCAACTGGTAATACATTGGTTCCGAACGAATGCTATTACATGCCGAACCTGATATGCAACATTATATCGGTTTCTTTATTAAGCAAAGAGGGATATAATTTTGTATTACAGGATAATGTTATGAACATTTTCCGTAACCAAAAGTTGGTTGGATCAGGCACGTTGTGCAATGGCATTTATGTTCTAAATCAATCAACAGTTCTGAGTATAACAAACACACACAAGAGGAAGAGTTCAGAACTGAACGAATCCTACTTGTGGCATTGTAGACTGGGTCACATCAATGTGACACGACTGGCTAAGTTGCATAAGGATGGATATTTGAAACCTTTCGAATTTTCATCTTATGACACTTGCCAGTCATGTCTCAAAGGCAAGATGACCAAAACTCCGTTTACGGGACACGGAGAAAGAGTTACCGAACTCTTAGGACTTATACATAGTGATGTATGCGGTCCCATGTCTACACATGTCAGGGATGGTTCTTCATACTTCATTACATTCACTGACGATCTCTCTAGGTTCGGATATGTGTTCCTGATGAAACACAAATCAGAAGCTTTTGAGAAATTTAGGGAATATAAACAAGAAGTTAAGAACCAAACCGGAAAAAGTATTAAAATCCTACGATCTGATCGAGGAGGTGAATACTTAAGCAATGAATTCCTGGACTTCCTAAAAGAGAATGGGATTCTCTCTCAACTGACTCCTCCATATACACCACAGCACAACGGTGTATCAGAACGGAGGAACCGCACCCTATTAGATATGGCGCGCTCTATGATGAGCACAGCTGAGTTACCTATTTCCTTCTGGGGTTATGCGCTGGAGACAGCAGCATCTATTGAATCAAGTTCCATCTAAATCTTTACCTACCACACCATATGAGATATGGAGTGGGAAGAGACCATATTTTAAACGAGTTAAGATATGGGGTTGTCCGGCCTATATCAAAAGGCAAAATCCAGACAAACTCGAGGCACGGTCAGTTCTTTACAAGTTTGTGGGATATCCTAAGAATTCCCAAGGATATTTTTTCTACCATGCTGAAGAACAAAAAGTATTTGTTTCTCAATATGCCACCTTTTTAGAAAAGGAATTCCTTGAAAAAGAAATTAGTGGCAAAGTGGTAGAGCTAGAAGAAATTTCAGATACACAAACTATAACTGAAGATTTAGTGGAACCACAAAATTCGATAGTACCCGACGAACCCCAGCCTCTCCGCCGATCTAGTAGGGTTTCTCGTCCACCTGAGAGATACTACGGTTTTCTCATTGATGGTGGAAGCGAGGATTGCATCATGGAGGATGATGACCCAACTAGCTTCGAGCAGGCCATCACGAGTGGGGACTCAGTGAAATGGCTGGATGCTATGCGGTCCGAGATGGAATCCATGTACACCAACAAAGTATGGACTTTAGACGTTGCTCCTGAAGGGGTAAAACCCATTGGGAGCAAGTGGATCTTCAAGAAGAAACTTGGTGTAGATGGGAAAGTAGAGACTTTCAATGCTAGACTTGTTGCGAAGGGTTTTCGTCAAAGACCAGGTGTGGACTATGACGAGACCTTTTCTCCAGTGGCTATGCTTAAATCCATCCGGATCATGCTTGCCATCACTGCATATCATGATTACGAAATCTGGCAAATGGATGTTAAGACCGCCTTTCTAAATGGTGATTTAGAAGAGTGCGTGTACATGACTCAGCCAGAGGGCTTCGTAGACAGTGGGAGCAGCGGAAAGGTGTGCAAGCTGCTTAAATCCATTTATGGATTAAAGCAAGCATCGCGGAGTTGGAACATCTGCTTTGACGTCGTTATCAAAGAGTTTGATTTCGTCAAAAATCTAGATGAACCTTGTATCTACAAGAAGGTGGCAGAGAGTAAGGTGGTCTTTCTCGTATTGTACGTGGACGACATACTCTTGATAGGAAATGATATTCCTATGCTGCAATCGGTCAAGCTCTTCTTATCACAAAGATTCTCAATGAAAGATCTTGGTGATGCCTCCTGCATATTGGGAATTAGGATCTATAGAGATAGATCCAAACGGATTTTGGGATTGTCCCAATCCAGGTACATTGACACCATACTAAAGAGGTTTAGTATGGAAAAGTCCAAGCGTGGGAATTTTCCCACGATCTCTGGAGTCACTCTCTCCAAAGAGATGTCTCCCAAGACTGATTTGGAGAGAGCTCGCATGCAAGGGATACCCTATGCTTCGGCAGTAGGCTCTATCATGTATGCGATGCTATGTACCAGACCCGATGTAGCATACTCACTAAGCGTAGTGAGCAGGTATCATGCTGATCCTGGAGAGAGTCACTGGACAGCTGTGAAGAGCATTCTCAAGTACTTACGAAGGACTAGAGATATGTTCTTGGTGTATGGTAACGGAGAGCTCCAAGTGGAGTCCTTTACCGATTCGAGCTTCCAGAGTGATAAGGACGACTCTAAGTCGCAGTCGGGTTTTGTCTTTACCCTTTACGGAGGGGCGGTTAGCTGGAAGAGTTCCAAGCAGGAAACCGTAGCAGACTCGACGATGGAGGCTGAATACATCGCTGCCAACGATGCTGCCAAAGAGGCTGTCTGGATCAAGAAGTTCATTACTGAACTTGGAGTGGTTCCATCCATTGAGCATCCAATACCTTTGTATTGCGATAACAAAGGAGCGGTGGCTTTGGCCAAGGAACCCAGGTCCCATCAGCGATCCAGGCATATTCTGAGGCGGTATCACCTGATCCGGGAGATAGTTGATCGCCGGGAGATCGAGGTCAGGAGGGTTGACACGAAGAACAACACGGCGGATCCAGTCACGAAGGCCATTCCCCAGACACAGTTTGAGAGACTCTTCGGGATGCTCGGTATGCGATACTACAGCAGCTGGCCCTAGTGCAAGTGGGAGATTGTTAGTTGTATGTATGCCCTAGAGGCCAGTATTGTACAGATGATGTATATTATATTGGATGCTTGGACATATATAGAGATGACTTTCTTGCTCGATATGATAGTATGCTATCTGGTTACTCTTTATCTTAACATGTACACTAGTCTCTTTAAACTGTCTTATGGTTACATGTTGGTAAAGCCCTTAGGATGTGTACTTGACTACCTGGACTATGATGCAGATCATACTAGTGGGGACATGGTAGTCCATAAGTACATCCTTCAAGGTCCCTAGTCGTGGGTGTATCGAGACGGGGCATCGATATACCAGAGTAGACTAGCGTATACGCTTCTCGACCCATGAGATGGGCGATGGATGATCCCATATCCATTGGTGTTTGACATCAGAGATGGTATACGGGTGCTCAGTGGAGACTGGGTACACTGGACGGACTCGCCGAGAACTCCCAGATGGTATTATACCTCACGTCAGATGGCAGTTCTCAGGTGACACTTGTACAGGTTAGTCTGTAGACCCGAGATCGTCATAGAGTCTTGTGTGATTCCCACTGTGCTTTGATCTCCACCTTACCACGTCCATGAGGGCGTGCAAAACGGTGGTCTTTGGGTACAGTCCCGAGTCACATGGAGGCAATGAGCGATAGGAGGGGTTTCGTCTCTCCCGGTATTGGGGGTTGATGTTGCGCTGTGCTCGATTGGCCGTAACAGGGAAGTCCCTGGCCAGGGCTGATCAGAGATTTGCTGGTAAGTGTTACCAGTAGTTTCTCGACCCGTTATGAGCCTCACATCGTCACGACTTATCGGTTATTGGGGTCTGACGTTTACCACCCCTAGACTTGATATGCGACGTATCAGACGAACAGACCTGACTGTACGGTAAGTGTTACTGGTTGGATTCACAGGAGTGTGAGCGGGCTAGCTCGTCGTTCTTCTGATCGCTCAATACCCGGATGGCCGTTACGTTTGGCAGACCGCTTGCGGCTTGTGGGTGCTTGATATGATCATCATCTGCTACCGGCGTATTGACGAGTCTTTAGAGTCCTACACAGAGGTTTCCTGGCTCAAGCGAAACGAAATAGGAGCGCATATGAGATATGTGCGGGACCGAGAATAATGCATGTATGTGATACCGCATTTCATTCTCGCGATAAATGTTTCGACTGGTTATATTCGATATGACCTAGTTATCGAATCATTGATTCGATAAGCCGATACATTAGATACTAGTCGATTATATGCGATATAACCGGATCGTTAAATCAAGTGTTGATTTAATGATTTAATGTATAATTATATATTTGATATATTATTTTGCATTAGCTAGTATTGGTTCACTTTATATGGATTTTCTCACTTGATGTGCAAGAAGTATATGTGATATACTTTTGTGCACACATTTGTATCATGATTGATGATACTTGATCATTTAGTTAGGTGCAAAGAACTAAATGTAAGTGCACGGCGGCGCCCCGGTCGTCAATCCGACGGCCAAACGCGGAAACGGTGATAAACTTTGATTTTTGCGGACTTAGCAAACCGGCACCACCGCGCACTAAACCCCGAATCGTGCCATTAAACTAGTCTAAGCTAACAAGAGAATGAGTTAGAGATATACCGACTGATCCGAGTCCTCCGGTCTTCATCTCCACTCCGATCTCCTCGCGGGATCTCCGGTCGTCGCCTCCTCGCCGGAAGGGCACCACGTCGCCTGCATCTTTTACGGGCTCCCACCTCGATACCGAGGCAACTCGGGCGCGAAGCTGGCGAATCGACGCGTCCAAGATTTGCTGTAGGAAGTGTAGTGTAGAGTGCATGTCTCACTTTGGGGTTTTGGTTGCCTTTTGAAGATGGAGGAATGAAGGTATGAAAAATGGTGCTTTCATTTTTCCTTCTATCAAAAATGAGATGAATGAATGCTACTCTCTCAAAGATGAAGATGAAGCTCTCATTTTTTTTTCTTCTCTCTTTCTTTTCTCAACCATGAATAATTATCTCTCCTCTTTAGAAATGGTGGAGCAAAGCTTATGAAGCATGAAGGGAGGTGATGGTAGTAAAAGGAGGAGGGTGACCACATCCAAACATAATCATCACTAAACTTTACATCAACCTCAAATCCATCCTTATCTCATCAAATCTCATAAATACATGAAAAGAAAAGATGCTTATCATATCAAACCTTATGCAAATAAGTCCCCCACAAATTGTTATTTGCAAAACTGCAAATAACCCCCTCCATCGGAAAAGTCCGGCCGGGAAAGAACAAAGAAAAACCGGCCGGAACGGAATGCAAAATGGCAACTCCAGAAAACTGGTCCCGTAATAAATTACAGGAAAACCCCGATACTGTGCATACACACCCGCATCTGTATTCCGTCCGGATACAAATGCAATGAGACAAAATCTACACTGTACTAAACTAGGACCGGCTTAAACCAAAGCCGGCTAGTAATAACTGTCCGATCCTGATCCGTGCAATACCGCAAGTATCTGATCGAACCTTGCCATATATCCATACGGCCACTAGTACAAAGCTGTCCGATCCCGATGCGTGCAATACCGCACGTATCTGATCGGACCCTGCCATATCTCCATACGGCCTCTACAGCGTTTCGCCCGAAAGCTTGAGTAACTGAAAGTGTGGTGGACTCTAAAGACTCGTCAATACTATGGCTGTGGATTTAACCACTAGCATGTCAGAGGTATAAGCCAATACGTGACTGGCCACCAGCTATTGACCAAAAGGGACGTCGATGAGAGAACTCATCCTTACACCCTACTGAGTCTGTCAGTGACAATATCCGTACAGTCCGGTCCGTTCGTCTATGAGTATCGCATGGCGGGCCTAGGGGGTTGGTAAAAGTCAGACCCCCAAAAGCGGTACAAGTCGTGTCGGAGTGTAGCCCAGAACACCCTGAGATACTACTGGAATACCTACCAGTAAATCTCCTGCCTTGGCCAAGGTCTTTGTGTAATGGCTCTCCTAGACACAGCGCGACCTCACCCCCAATACCGGGAGAGACGAACCCCTGAAGATCCGCTCACTGCCTCCATGTGGCTCGGGACTGTACCCAACTAAAACCTGTTTGCACGACTCCTTTGAGCCATGGTAGGGTAGTAATCAAAGTACAGTGGGAACTCACACGAGACAAATGACGATCCCCAGGTCGATGAACTAACCTGTACACATGTCACCAGGGAACTGCTATCTGACGTCAGGTATAAGACCAACTAGCATGTTCCCGGCGAGTCCTGTCCGGTGTACTCATAACCCAATGAGCACCTGTATACATCTTAGGTGATCCAACTGACACCAGTGGCTTGTGAGACCGGCCACCGCCCCTCGTCGGGGTCTCGACTGTATACACTAGTCTACTCTGGAGAATCGATGCCCTGTCTCGAAACTCCTACGACTAGGGACCTTTTAAGGATGTGCTAATAGACTCCAGCTCTCACTTATATGATCGCCCTCATACTGCCGGCAGTCAAGCAAGAATCCTAGGGGCTCTATCAACGTGCAATAGCGACCTGTCAGGTCACCTAAAGCAGTACACGATGATAAAGGTAAACCAGATAGCATACTATCATCTCGAGTAAGACTGTCCTACCGGGATAGGTCCTTCCTCAATCATTGCAATCACGTGCCTGTGATCCAATAATTGACTCTGAGGGCACTATCTCCAACAATCTCCCACTTGCACTCAAGGCTAATTATTGCGATGTCGCATACTCACAGCCCGTGTGATACCGAACACCCAACTCCTCTACTAGTCAGTCTCACAAAGCTTGTTTGCGAAACTATTGCGTTCGAGGAATAGCCTCAGTGAGTGGATCCGCTCTGATGTTTCTTTCTATGTCTCTCTATGTCTCAAGTTCGCGGAGAAAGCTATCTTCCGAAATGAGCAATACCTGTCTTAGAATGTCTGGATGTCTGATGGGACCTAGCTCATAAATGAACTCCAAATCCAAACTTCTTAGACAGTATCGTCAACTGAACTTAATCAGTTTCCTGCGCCATGCCACCCTCAGTATTGCCTTGGACCACCTGTCCAAAATACTGCCCCTCGTCAGAAGGAAAAATATAACTCTGACAACCTCCTTGTCGTCCATGTCACCTTGGAAGCCTGGAATGATAACTGTCTCCCAAAGGAGGCAGCCGTTATCATATCCCTATAACATTCACTTATGTTCTAAAACTGCTTCCGACTGTTTCCCCAGGATTGGATTAATATCAACTTATTGCACTTACTGCAAGAACAACATCTGGTGTGGTACTTGACATCTCATGATTGACTCAATTGTCTAAGCAAGTGATCTGCCAATCATGCGCATCCCTCTCTACTTTAGTCTATAAGACACCTTTAGAGAGGGTGACTCCATTACCTGCAGGTACACTACCGTGCCAGGAGTCGTCCATTCTAAATACTCTCAGAATGCTGTCAAAGTACCCTGATTGGGAAACCACCCAAATCTAGATCTAAAGCTATAGATCTAGTAACCAGTGTGTCCGATATAATGTCCAAGTCCTTTGTGGAGAAACCACTGTGTGACGACCAAAGTATAACCGATCGTAGTAAAGGAATATCACTTCCTACTGCCTTCTCAACAGATCCATCCCCTATTCTGATGACGTCAAACCTATGACTGTCACATCAGAAATAGATGATCTATCTCCGCTACATCTGCTTTAGTCTATAAATAGACATAAGCCTGATGTCCACCAATGCTTCCGCTGCTCCCACTGACTACGACAACCCTCTGGCAGAGTCATATAGACGTGCACTTCTAAAGCTAGTTTAGAACGACGCTATACTCATCCTCCTGCCGGGTCTCGCAGCCTGGAACAACAACAATGGCAAGTGTGGGTAAACAAGAACTTCCCTGTCACCGTCCTTGAGGCTACTGAAGTACCTCTCGGGTGCCTGAAGTTACCCACCTTATCTGCGGAGTGGTCAATGGAATGTCAAATCAGATTGAATCTTTAGGTTCCTTATCAAATCTTCAGTAATCGTTTGCGGTTCTGGAATCACTTCCAGTTCTACCATACTCCCACTGCTGTTTTTGAAAAAAATCCATTTTTAATAAAACTGTGGCGAGTGAAGAACAATATCAGTATTGATCTTCCAGATGGTAGAAAGTCAACCCTCGTCATAGCCTGGGTCAACCCACAAACAGCCATTACAGAAACGTGCCTATGAGTTATCCGGAGTCTGGTTTTAATCATAAGCCAGACAACTCCCCGTACCTTAACAACGTTAAGATATGAACTGTTCTATATCCAATATAGAACCAGAGGCACTGATTTAATTGAACCAGATTCAAATCATGCAGCTGTCTCCAGTGCATGTCAACTAAATGGAGGGAGGCCGATCAGCGTTACTCAACTTAGGAATGCTTCCAATTATGAGTAACCCGAAAGAGAAGCAAGTTCTCTTAACCATTACTATCAACTGAATACCATGTACAAGTATCTACATCTTCGATCACTTTGAAGAATCCCGATACTTGCAACACCTGGTTCTCTACTTTATTCTTATACCTATAACTTCTCAAAACTTCGACCCTGTGTTTCTACGAAACACCTGTCTAAGAACTAGAGAAGTCATAAGTAAACAGAATACAGTACGAGGACCAACCCCTCTGTCTTGATGGACCCTGGACAACATACAATACTCTGTATAAGTCCCTTGAGTCTAGTGACTCATTCACTGTGTGTCGTAGGTTGAAAACTGTACTTTTGGTTAAGAAGAATTACACCGCTGTTCAATGCTCCTTACCTAACCATCCACTGATATAGGTAAATGTCATCGACATAATATCAAAAGGTATATCTCACTCTATAAAAATAGACGTACAGATATATCAATTTGAAATTGGCGCACAACAGCGGATATTCAAAACCAAATATTTGCCGACCGGCAAACAACCCAGATGATCTCCTCAACTATCACCGATTACAACGAATCCCGATATAATGAGGATGATCACCTAATTCCCAATAACTTACTCCCACTCATCATCTGTAAAACCATACAGATGTGAGAATCAAACCTGGTAAATACATACCCTGGAGTAAGTGTCCAATCGGGAAATCAGTTTTCTTTTAACAGTACACAGTGAATCTGAAACATTGAAATGTTTCGATGGGGTATCCTGGTATTCCTAGTAATGCCTCTTCCATTGTCCAGATTCACAACTATAACCGTATAATTCTTTGCCACCTCTCCAAATCCCTTTATATGTCTTTAGTCATTACCTTCTGTACACCCCTTTAGGCCAAATGGTTTTCTTCCTTCCCTACCGTTCGGCACCAGCCTATGGTTTGGAAGAAGACTATCCAAAAAGCATAAAGGGTGTACTGTCCTAATCCTAGGAGCACTCGCAACGCGAGAGAAGGTGAAGATAAAAGACACCTGAATGTACTTTATTCCTATTTCTCCTGAACTAGGATCCATCCCCGAACTGGAACAAGTTCCTTTCGAGTTCGTATATAACCATACGATGGATTATCCAATAAAATGGGATCTTCGTAGTGATACGGAGTTTCCTGGAGAAATACAAAGGTGATTTAGGATTGGCGAAGAAATACTTGGTTTGGTCGTGAATAGCAGTCGCAATTTACTTTGCCCTCTTACTAATCCCTTGCTTTGTCTGAACTTAATACCTTTTGTACACCGTTTAGGCTAACTGGTTTTCTTCATTCCCTACCGGTCGGCACCAGCCTATGGTTTGGAAGAAGACTATCCAATTTGCGTAATAGGTGTACTACTCCTAAACCAAGGAGTACTCGCAGACTGAGAGAAGGTGAAAAGAAAAGACAACTGAATAGTCCTATCCGTTTTCTCCAGAACCGGAAACCATCCTCGAATAAATTCCTTCGAGTTCGTATATAACCATACGATGGTTTTGTCCAATGGAAGTGGACGTTCGTAGTAATACGGGGTGTCCTGGAGAAAAGGGTAAAAGTAGGAGTGGCAATGAGGTTCGCAACTCAGACAATCCAAAAGCCAGTGTTAAGTAGGTTCGGTCAACTTGGTCACTGGGTCATAGTCTAGGGTCGGGTCAATGGTCGCTGCCAGAGAGAGAGAGAGAAAAGAAACACTCAGCGTGCACTCTAACCTAGATCAGAATGGTTACCAATTTATCTAATCTGGAAACCTCCCACTGTACCTCAAATTCTCCTCCAAACCTGAAAGAAGAATTAGTCGGGGTCACCCGAGGAGTAAACCAACTCATCAGTGGGAATCGGGATCCAACTCTCATCGCATGATAACGTGACGGAATCCGCTCACGGTATCACACTCCAGAAGGTATGCGCATATCTGGCAAGTTTCAGTTCTTTTGAAACTCCCGATGTGATTTTTGCCCCATGCTCTTATGACCTTGACTAAGGCCAACAAATCATAAGTCACATGTCAAGTTCTACCCGTCATTGTCCAGGTTGATTTGAACCCACCCGTACAAGCCCTTGACTAAGGCCAACAAGGCTATACGACTGTCCCAAACCAACACATCTATCTATGCAGCATATGAATACCCAATAGCTACCAAACACTGTGCCTTGACTAAGGCCAACAAACACAGCTTGAATACTATTGACTACCCATATGAAACGACGGAGGGCTACGAATGGTTTCTGGCGAAAACCTTTAACGTAGTGAACTTGATATCGTTGAAGGAACGGATAGCTTTTTAGAAAATATAGTGACGAAAACCTTTTTACTAAAGAGGTCACTCCCGGTGAAGGGATCTCGGCTCTTTCCCCGTAGAATGGGGTGCAGGATATTCCAAATGAATACCACGGTGCAAAGCAAAAGCAATCGGCTATAGTGAAGTTAATGCCCTGACGCAAACTTCTGTCCAAGGGGTCACTCCCGATGAAGGGATCTCGGCCCTTGCCTCGTCGACTGAGGAGCAGGATATTCCAAATGAATACCACGATGCAAAACAGAAGTGAACGTCCTTGCAATAACAGCTTTTTGAAAAAGTGTTCCAACAACATCAGAATAGGTTTGTTTAACTTGCATTGATCCGAATCAATGCAGTCCCATCATTGATCACACCACAAAGAACGAAAATATACTGACGTACGTATATGCCATCCGCATTCGCCACTGGGTCCCGTCATCACTCGTTAGGTTAGCTTACTAACGACAGAGCGGGGACTGGACTAGCGCGGATGAAAAACATATACAACATCTACTAATATATATACCAATATATTATATTTCGCTCAAGGCGTGAAAAGAAATGCAACATCACAGAAATGTACAACATCACAGAACAATACAGATATCTGGGATCCCCGGGTTTCACAGAGCCACTACTGAAACCCGACGTTCCCCTGGTCGTGTGGATAGCCTGTGCAATGAAATCCTAGACCCCTACGGGCGCGGCAAGTCACCCGCCAAAACCTGAAGCGAGGCAGCCCCCTTCAGCTCCGTGAATGGACCACCCAGCACTCCACGGAATCCGGCAACTTGGGCACCCCTCCTGGGTCAACCTAGTACAGAAAGTAAAATATACATACACCGGGTACATCGACCGCAACCAGGTCGTGCCCTAAAAGAATAATACAAACAGGCAGTGACGGCAGTCCACATGTCGGACGCTCGCCCCGCAATATCAAATGTACATAATACAACAGCACTGTACTAGCATTGCATCCAGGCTACCCCCACGACCGATCCGCAACATCACAGCATAAACAAAGAACATCAACGCGAAAGTCACGTTCGCAAATCCGTCTAACCGGGCTATAGCAGTTAGACCGGATTTACCGATCGAGTGACATTCACGGTCGCAGATATAATGTAAATACTGTGAAAAATGTGTTTAAAATTTTCCGATTGATCAAACCTTAACAAGTGGGCCCCCAAACAAAACTGTAGCACTCACAGAAAACCTGGGCCCAATTTTAATATTCCAAAACACATGTTTTAAGCCCAGAAATCCTCTGTAAAAAATTGGTGCAGTGATCTCCACAGTGCGCGGCGGAAGGGCGGCGGAATGGGGGTTTGTGCGGCGGTTCCGCGCTCCCACTGTGGAATCACTTCATCGAAATTTTACAGAGTTCTTAGATTTTCCAGTACATCAATATTTTACAACCTGAAAAAATTTTGGACTTCAAAAAATTTCGACAGAAACTGATGTGCTTGAAAAATGCGGTTTCGGGATTTTGTTCGATCGGAAACGTAAAACACATTAAACCAAGCTAGACGAAGTTAATGGCGAGGCTCTGATACCACTGTAAGTGCACGGCGGCGCCCCGGTCGTCAATCCGATGGCCAAACGCGGAAACGGTGATAAACTTTGATTTTTGCGGACTTAGCAAACCGGCACCACCGCGCACTAAACCCCGGATCGTGCCATTAAACTAGTCTAAGCTAACAAGAGAATGAGTTAGAGATATACCGACTGATCCGAGTCCTCCGGTCTTCATCTCCACTCCGATCTCCTCGCGGGATCTCCGGTCGTCGCCTCCTCGCCGGAAGGGCACCACGTCGCCTGCATCTTTTACGGGCTCCCACCTCGATACCGAGGCAACTCGGGCGCGAAGCTGGCGAATCGACGCGTCCAAGATTTGCTGTAGGAAGTGTAGTGTAGAGTGCATGTCTCACTTTGGGGTTTTGGTTGCCTTTTGAAGATGGAGGAATGAAGGTATGAAAAATGGTGCTTTCATTTTTCCTTCTATCAAAAATGAGATGAATGAATGCTACTCTCTCAAAGATGAAGATGAAGCTCTCATTTTTTTTTCTTCTCTCTTTCTTTTCTCAACCATGAATAATTATCTCTCCTCTTTAGAAATGGTGGAGCAAAGCTTATGAAGCATGAAGGGAGGTGATGGTAGTAAAAGGAGGAGGGTGACCACATCCAAACATAATCATCACTAAACTTTACATCAACCTCAAATCCATCCTTATCTCATCAAATCTCATAAATACATGAAAAGCAAAGATGCTTATCATATCAAACCTTATGCAAATAAGTCCCCCACAAATTGTTATTTGCAAAACTGCAAATAACCCCCTCCATCGGAAAAGTCCGGCCGGGAAAGAACAAAGAAAAACCGGCCGGAACGGAATGCAAACTGGCAACTCCAGAAAACTGGTCCCGTAATAAATTACAGGAAAACCCCGATACTGTGCATACACACCCGCATCTGTATTCCGTCCGGATACAAATGCAATGAGACAAAATCTACACTGTACTAAACTAGGACCGGCTTAAACCAAAGCCGGCTAGTAATAACTGTCCGATCCTGATCCGTGCAATACCGCAAGCATCTGATCGAACCTTGCCATATATCCATACGGCCACTAGTACAAAGCTGTCCGATCCCGATGCGTGCAATACCGCATGTATCTGATCGGACCCTGCCATATCTCCATACGGCCTCTACAGCGTTTCGCCCGAAAGCTTGAGTAACTGAAAGTGTGGTGGACTCTAAAGACTCGTCAATACTATGGCTGTGGATTTAACCACTAGCACGTCAGAGGTATAAGCCAATACGTGACGGGCCACCAGCTATTGACCAAAAGGGACGTCGATGAGAGAACTCATCCTTACACCCTACTGAGTCTGTCAGTGACAATATCCGTACAGTCCGGTCCGTTCGTCTATGAGTATCGCATGGCGGGCCTAGGGGGTTGGTAAAAGTCAGACCCCCAAAAGCGGTACAAGTCGTGTCGGAGTGTAGCCCAGAACACCCTGAGATACTACTGGAATACCTACCAGTAAATCTCCTGCCTTGGCCAAGGTCTTTGTGTAATGGCTTTCCTAGACACAGCGCGACCTCACCCCCAATACCGGGAGAGACGAACCCCTGAAGATCCGCTCACTGCCTCCATGTGGCTCGGGACTGTACCCAACTAAAACCTGTTTGCACGACTCCTTTGAGCCGTGGTAGGGTAGTAATCAAAGTACAGTGGAAACTCACACGAGACAAATGACGATCCCCTGGTCGATGAACTAACCTGTACACATGTCACCAGGGAACTGCTATCTGACGTCAGGTATAAGACCAACTAGCATGTTCCCGGCGAGTCCTGTCCGGTGTACTCATAACCCAATGAGCACCTGTATACATCTTAGGTGATCCAACTGACACCAGTGGCTTGTGAGACCGGCCACCGCCCCTCGTCGGGGTCTCGACTGTATACACTAGTCTACTCTGGAGAATCGATGCCCTGTCTCGAAACTCCTACGACTAGGGACCTTTTAAGGATGTGCTAATAGACTCCAGCTCTCACTTATATGATCGCCCTCATACTGCCGGCAGTCAAGCAAGAATCCTAGGGGCTCTATCAACGTGCAATAGCGACCTGTCAGGTCACCTAAAGCAGTACACGATGATAAAGGTAAACCAGATAGCATACTATCATCTCGAGTAAGACTGTCCTACCGGGATAGGTCCTCCCTCAATCATTGCAATCACGTGCCTGTGATCCAATAATTGACTCTGAGGGCACTATCTCCAACACTAAACCATGGTTATGATGATGGTTAGGGTTTTGTATTATTCATCTATTTATTTATCCTTTCTATATTTATTTAATTAGATAAAAGATTAGAAAATGGTTTCTTTTTGTCATGAAGCTTCATGAAGCTTTGACTAAAGAGACCATTTGTCTTCTTGCTTAACCCTAACCATTCCCATTTACCATGGTTTATTCTCTACACTTAACCTAGGTTAGAACATGATAAGTATTAGTTTTTATTATTCTTTTTGACAATACTTATCATATTCTATTTGCTTCTTCATCTTCATCTTCAAGAGAAAAGCTTGATGCCATCAATGGCAACTTGAGCAAAAGTGAGTAAAATCCAATTCTAAAGTGAACCCACCTCCTATTTCTTCACCCTCTACCTCTTGCCGAGTTGTTTTGGGTGTTTTCTTCACAAGTTTCACAACTTAGTGAAGTTGGAGCTTGAACTTGCGCAACCTCGACGTAGATCATCTTCAGCACGAAGCCGACGACATTGCCCGCTCGTTTTCCCGATGAAGCCGACGATCGAGTCTAGGATTCGAGATGGACAGCGAGAGGACACCTACGTGGAGCTAAGCAAGTGGAAATCCGGATCTACAAAGGTTGTAACTTCCGATCTTTAGTTAAAGAGTTAACTAGATTTGTTTTCCGCCTAGGATTCTAGCCGACGATCCGTATTAGGGTTTCTCGGCACCATAATTTTTGTAAATTGGCATGTTTGATGCCTTGTGAGACCACTATAGGGTGCCTAGGAACCTTTCAGTATTGTGTTAACGCTGTTGTTTATAGCTTGGTACAGAAGGATATCAGTGTATACGAGAGGAGTCTCACTTGCCCCGGAGACTAAGGTATCAGGAACTCAAGGAACCGTTTATGCCACGGTACAACAGCAATTGGATTCATATTAGGTGTCTTAATCTTACCGTCTCGTGCCACTTTTAACACTTTCCGTACCAATCTACCCCTTAAACCCCGCGATGTATTATTTGTATTGTTATCTTGTAAATTGTATTGATTGTAAGATTGATTGACTGACTGACCGAAACCATGATATCAAGAAACGGTTGTAACCGTAGAGTCATGTAAATAGAATACTTAGAATCATGTAAACGGAATATACATCCATGATTCGGTTCAGTCAAATTGTATAAATTGATAATTGTATTCATGGATTCATGTGTTCATTTTAAATTGGAAACTTTTAGATTATAGATTGACTTGAATCATATTCAAGTCAGATTAATCAGACTCAAACCCGAGTTAGACAATCAGGGATGCGAATCGAAGTCTTATAATTGCTAGGGTCCTTAGGGTAATTTATAAAACTTGAGGGGGGTTTATGTAAAAATACTTTTATATACTTTTCAAAATACACCTCAAATATTTATTGTTCGTCTTTAGGGTTGTAATGAGGGTGGATTTTATGTTGTGACATTTCTAGTGAAAATGTCCTAGTTTTATAGATAAAGGTATTTATCTGTAATATTGATTTATTGGAAGTTCATGGTATTTTAGTGTAAAATATATTCTTGTGATTTTTAGAAAAAGGTGGAAAATTTATATTATAATAAAATAGATATTTAAATGATAAATATACATATATTTATACAAAAGTAATTTTAATAAATATTTTATATTCCAAAAATCTCATTTTTCTTAAGATGTCGTATTTTAAACCTTTCGAGACTGAATGCTCCTTGCGGAGGTCTGAATCTCGCACTACTAAGGCCGAGGGTGCACGATAAACCGTACTATCCCTAACGGGTTCCCCAAAGATGGGTTTTAGCGGCGCTTTACAAAGTTGTAAAATACTAATCCTTTAGAAAACGGTTTTATAAAGTAAAACGTATTTATTTGCAAAGTGTAATTTTCCGTATTTTAGATTCTAGGGTTTCCGAAGCCAACTAGCCTATTTCTAAATGGTCTAAACGACAAGTCGTTAGAAGCCTCAAATCGCCTCTTCACCGCTAATTGTGGCCAGGTAAGTACAAGTGAGGAAGGAGGGATCCGCTCACGAATCGTGAGACGGGCCTTTTAAAATTACCTTTGCTCATTTGCCTAGCCTAGACACCACAAAGTCAGATTTAGATAAACGATCGATGTCCACAACTTATCGTATTTCCTAATGAGAGGTATTTGTTTAAAAGCGTATCAAATCTAAAACTTTTAAGAATGGTTTTATTAAGAATATGGTATTTAAATGAAAGTTTTGTTTTATCGTATTCTAAGTTCTTGATGATTTCGTTTAGGTTTGTATTTGCGTGTGTGTGGAGGTAGTTCATTACCTCGTGCTCTATTGTAAATGCATAGCAAAGTTTAGGGGTTAAATGTGAAATCGAAACATGATGGTATTAAGGTGAAAAATACGATAGATTGGAAAGGTTATCATTTCATGTGAGAAAACTTGTTCAAATTATTCGTTGAATGTTTAATAGTCAACATAGAGATGTTTAAGCATGATTGAATTGATTAGAAGTGAAATTTTATAGAAGGCCGAGTCGGAAATCGGATTTGTTCCGATTCCATCGGGTTTCGTAATTTCGTATTTTAGAGAAATAGAAAGAAGGAAAGAATGGGACTTACGGGTTTCGATCTATACTAAGGAGTGTAGGGGAACTAAAGGAGTTGCCGAGGCGTTGCTTCTTCGCCGGTTGTTTCTAAAAACGTCGCCGGAATTCCCGCCGGAATTTCGTCGGAGCTTCGTCGCGAACTTGTTTTCAACGTACACACTTCTTGGAAAATTTTGAGAGAGTGAGCCTAGGGTTTTGGGATGAGAGGTGAGAGGGTAGAGGGTGTATTTATAGGGTAGACAAGGGTAGGGTAGGTGAAAGGTTTTAAAATAAAAATGTGATAAAATGTAATAAAAATGTATTAAAAGTGGAGTAATTGGGGTATTTTAAGAGCTCTGGAAGTGGTCTGAGGCTGAAATTTTGCAGGTGCATAGGGAATATGAAAAGACACAACTTTCATGTTGTGGCCGTCGCCGGAATCGGCCGACTCGTGGGTGACTCGGCCGTGACTCAGTCGGAGTACTGAGTCGGCCGAGTCGAGGCCGAGTTGGCCGATTCCCGGCCGAGTCCGGCGGCCGGGATCCCCCCCGACGGTTCATCTAACTCATGGAAGTGTTACATCTTTGGGTGTAGTGGGATTTTTGTGAGATATGCACGTGTAAAGGTATTCTAAAGGTTTTTAAAAAATCAATATAAAAAATAATGTGGGGTATGGGATTTGAACTCTGGTGGCTTGGTTCAGCAGTGCAAGGTATTACCAATGAGCTACAAGCTCTTTCTTGTAATTATTGTGGGAAAATAAATACTTAAAGTGGTAACAGCAACATTAAATACCCCAAATATACTTTAAATTTTAAAGTAATTTTATGTACACTAAAAAAGATGGAGTTATTTTTTTAAAAAAATTACTTATATATTGTGCTCAGGTTAAAATACTCTTTTATGGATTTTGAAAAAAAATTGTATAGGAAAATTAGGGTTGTTACATTCTACCCTCCTTATAAAAATTTCGTCTTCGAAATTTGTAAAAGGAAAGTGTAACATTTTCAAGGAAAGTATGGTGACTGTAGTATAGATAGTGTATAAAAATAACAAAGTGATACAAGGGTGAAAAAGGCTTACCGGTGTTACCTTGACCTACAGTCTTGGCTTCTACGGCTTCTAATGTGAAGGTCTGTCGCCGTGGTACATTCCTTCTAGCTTGAGGCACATTCTGCCTTTGGGGCCTGTTTCTCTGCCCTCTAGGCATGTCCCTCATTGCCTGTTGGAATTGGCGAGTAGGCTATGCAGGTGGTGGAGCAGGTAGTGCAGGACGAGTTGCAGGAGCCAGGATAGCTGGCCGCTGCGGGTAGTTGGTGTGTGTGTGAGCTGAGTTGTATCTATATGGACAGGCTCAATTCTGTGATTGGACGCGCCACAAACTAGGCACAGGCCTTTTGCGCGCCTACAGTCCTTTATCAAATGTCCATCTCTCTTGCAATGGAAACAGAAATGTGGTCTTGGCTGGTGATTGGGTTCTTCAGTTCTCCTGGGTTCGAACCTTAGCCCGGAAGAGGCTCCTCCTGCCATTTGAGAGGCACGGCGTTTCAAACCGGCAGATTGGGGTCTGCCCCTCGCCTTTATCTCTGCCTCATAACTGCGGGCAGCTTCCAAAGCATCTTCATGTGTCAGAAATTTTCCCGTGGCTAGAGCAGCCTGAATCTCTGTGTCCAGACCTTATTGAAAGCGACGGGCTCTGATCTCGTCCGTCGGTATCAAGTGTGCCGTTAATCGGCTTAACATGGTTAATTCAGCGTCGTATTCATCTACTGATTTGTCCCACATCGATCCTTGTTGTAGATGAATGAACTACTGCTCCATGGAAAACCTGGCAGTCACAGGGAAGTATTTCACGTCGAACTTCTCGCGAAAAGTCTTCCATTCAATAGGCTGTACAAGACGGCTTTCTTTCGCCTTCCACCAGTTGCGAGCATTGGCCGTGAGCTGTAGTTTAGCCACACGGACCCAAGCTATGTCTGGCACTTGTGCTGCGGCCAGATCATCCTCAATACTTTGAGCCCATTCCTCAGCTTCCAGTGGGCTTCCCTTTCCTGAGAACTGCTTCGGATGTAAAGCTCTGAATTGCTTTACCCCAGGAGCATCAGTCTCAGGACGGTTCAGAAGTTGTTGCTGTCCCTCGAGAAGGCTGCGGATCGTCTCAAGTAGCACTGTTTGCTCGGTAGGTGGCGCAGGAACAGCTGGTGTGAGAGGTAGTGCTGGAGATGTGTTGTTGACGTTGGTGCTGGTGTTGTTCGGAGAATCCATAACCCTGAAGGAATATTTGGGTTAGGACAAATTCAAGTATATGAAATGATAAGATTCAAGGAATATGAAATTGCAAGATTCAAGGAACATGAATTGTAAAGAATATTTTAGTTGCTGGTTCTTGTGTTATATTGCTTAGGATGTTCACGCAGAACAGAACTGCATGATAGGGATTCATACAGCTCTGACCTGCATGGGCCGCCAACAAAACCTGTCACGCCCCGCTTCCCAGTGTACGGCGAATGGGACGCGACGAGGCCCGCTACGTATATACTCAGAAGTACATACACTAAGCGTATCTAAGCAATATAAAATAAATACACAAGAGACAAGAAATAAAAAGAACAGCAACTTTTATTTATTAACATTCTTTGTACAATACATGAAAGGAAATAAACTGAAATAGAAAAGATGCCTAAACAGTGGCATAACAGGAAATGAAAAGTACAGAGAGGAAAAGTGTACAATGAAACTAAAGTGCTGGATCTTCGGCAAACTGCTCCAAGTCTTCTGCAGATGGCTCGATCTCTGCTGGGTCTGAATCACTAACAACCCTAATTTTCCTATACACTTTTCTATACGATTTTTTTTCAAAATCCATAAAAGAGTATTTTAACCTGAGCACAATATATAAGTAATTATTTTGTTTTTAAATAACTCCATCTTTTTTAGTGTACATAAGATTGCTTTAAAATTTAAAGTATACTTGGGGTATATAATGTTGCTGTTACCACTTTAAGTATTTATTTTCCCACAATAATTACAAGAAAGAGCTTGTAGCTCATTGGTAATACCTTGCACTGCTGAATCAAGCCACCAGAGCTCAAATCCCATACCCAACATTATTTTTTATATTGATTTTTTAAAAACCTTTAGAATACTAAGAGTTTACACGTGCATATCTCACAAAAACCCTACTACACCCAAAGATGTAACACTTCCATGAGTTAGATGAACCGTCGGGGGGATTCTGGCCACCGGACTCGGCCGGGAATCGGCCAACTCGGCCTCGACTCGGCCGACTCAGTACTCCGACCGAGTCACCCCCGAGTCGGCCGATTCCGGCGACGGCCACAACATGAAAGTTGTGTCTTTTCATATTCCCTATGCACCTGCAAAATTTCAGCCTCAGACCACTTCCAGAGCTCTTTAAAAACCCTAATTACTCCACTTTTAATACATTTTTATTTTAAAACCTTTCACCTACCCTACCCTAGTCTACCCTATAAATACACCCCCTACCCTCTAACCTCTCATCTCAAAACCCTAGGCTCACTCTCTCAAAATTTTCCAAGAAGTGTTTACGTTGAAAACAAGTTCGCGGCGAAGCTCCGACGAAATTTCGGCGGGAATTCCGGCGACGTTTTTAGAAACAACTGGCGAAGAAGCAACGCCTCGGCAACTCCTTTAGTTCCCCTACACTCCTTAGTATAGATCGAAACCCGTAACTCCCATTCTTTCCTTCTTTCTATTTCTCTAAAATACGAAATTACGAAACCCGACGGAATCGGAACAAATCCGATTTCCGACTCGGCCTTCTATAAAATTTCACTTCTAATCAATTCAATCATGCTTAAACATCTCTATGTTGACTATTAAACATTCAACGAATAATTTGAACAAGTTTTCTCACATGAAATGATAATCTTTCCAATCTATCGTATTTTTCACCTTAATACCATCATATTTCGATTTCACATTTAACCCCTAAACTTTGCTATGCATTTAAAGTAGAGCACGAGGTAATGACCTACCTCCACACACACGCAAATACAAACCTAAACGAAATCATTAAGAACTTAGAATACGATAAAACAAAACTTTCATTTAAATACCATATTCTTAATAAAACCATTCTTAAAAGTTTTAGATTTGATACGCTTTTAAACAAATACCTCTCATTAGGAAATACGATAAGTTGTGGACATCGATCGTTTATCTAAACCTGACTTTGTGGTGTCTAGGCTAGGCAAGTGAGCAAAGGTAATTTTAAAAGGCCCGTCTCACGATTCGTGAGCGGATCCCTCCTTCTTCACTTGTACTTACCTGGCCACAATTGGCGGTGAAGAGGCGATTTGAGGCTTCTAACGACTTGTCGTTTAGACCATTTAGAAAAAGGTGGAACAAAACATTCAAGTCAAGTCTCCAAAGTCTTTAAAGAAAAAGAAGAAGGCCAAGAAGCCCGTCCAAACCGACGAAAGCCGTACAGGTCTGCAGAAATACATCGATGCACTGGAAGAAATAACCAGAAGGCACGGACCCCAATCACGTTGGACGAATTCTTTAAGCATGTTCTTGAGAATGAAGACGATAACGCTGACGAAAGAGATGATTCTTTAGAAGGGCCTGAAGACTATGTGGCGAGCTGCCACATGATCTCTCATTCGATAAATGGCAAAGAAGCTCCTAATGCAGAGAAACTAGGGGCGGATCCCGAACCGGAACTCCTAGAACTGTCAGACGAGATGATTGACGTATTCCTGAATGAGGCGCTTCAGAAAAGCAAAGCTGATCGAGAGTGCGAAATGACCATATTTGAAAAAGCCAAACACCGGTGGCTGGACAAAAGGGTTGAAGTACCTCAACTGGATGGAAGCACTTCTGCCGCCAGCAAAAGCAGGTTTAAGACAAGGAATCAATTCGCTAAAGCCCTGTCAATAGGAATGAAGTTGCCACCTTCCAAAGAAGACACTTAAGAAAATACGTTCCCCGACGGACTAGATGCACATCCAAATTACTGCTTATACCATCGGAGGATCATACACCCTACCGAGGAATGCATGGCTTTCAAGAATTGGTGGAAGGGATACGTTGCTCATTGGCAGCATTTCAAGCGAATGAAGTGCAAAACGCTTCGAGAGCAGAAGAGCACGATAGATGAGCGCAAAAGAACTGCTGGCAACTGTCACATGGTTGATTCCGAGGGATCGCAAGTTCTCACCTTCGGGAGCAATTCTGATGAAGAAATAGCCCTCGGCCCTCTCTTCAAATAATCCATCTCCGAAACAGAAGAGATGAAGACCTGCGAGAACATTCAGTTGCGTAATCGCACGTTATCCAAAAAGAATCTCAGACCCACAAACAAGGGATCGAACAAAAAAGATAAAGGGAAAGAAAAAGTCCCTGAAGATATCGCCCTCAATGACCGATTCGTCGAAGAGCTGGCAGCCAAGGACCCGCCCAAGAAAAACAAGGTGGATTACAACGTTCTGGCACACCTGAGGAAGATACCCTCAGAACTGAGCATTCTCGATGCCCTCGTGCTATCTAAAGAGGTGAGAGATTCGTTGATCAAGGCACTATAGGACTCTGGGCAGTTTCAAGTCTTCCTTGCCGAAGAAAAGATGAAGGACTAGCTGGAAGAAGTGCACACAGACGACATCACCTTCAGCGACGAGGACCTCCTCCTAGGAACATGTGAGCACAACCGTCCCTTGTATGTCACTGGATACTGTCATGACATCAAGATAAGGAAGATCCTAATTGATAACGGGCCCTCTGTCAACCTCCTAAATGTGAGGGTGTTAAAAGAAATCTGCATGAGCGTTCAACACATCGCTCGGGATAAAATCACTATCTCCGGGTTCGACTCCCAGTCATCACGAACGCTCGGGTCTGTGATACTGACATCAAATTTCACGTCATTAACGCCAAGACATGCTACAACGTTTTGCTCGGCAGGCCCTGATTGCACGAGTACAACATCATCCCTTCTACACAACATCAGTGTATGAAGTATTTCAAGGATGGTCTCGAGTACACCGTGACAGGGGAGCTGAACCCATTCTCCATGAATGAAGTCTGAAAATACGAAGATGCAAAATAATTCTTGCAAGACTTCGAAGACACAGAAAGGTGCCATAAGCCGGAGAATAAGCAAAAAGCTATCACCACCGTTCCGGTATTTAGGAGCGATACCGAAGAGGAGGAAGAGATAGTCTATTTAGGACTGCCCTAATACAACAAGACGGGACCGTCCACCCCTATTCCGGTCTTTGGCAGTGACTATGAAGATGAGGTTAATGCAGTATTTTCTGTTCGGCCATCGATACAGACCCTCACTGGAGAAGATCAAAGCTTGCAAATCGCTATGGTTCCACGACAGCATTACAGAGAGCTCGACGCACTTGATACCGATAGTGTGCGAGAACTGCAGACGTTTTACGTCCCTCCCAGGCGGAAAGATGAAAAAGCGATCCTCTTTTATTGATCTGCGGAAAATAAAGTAGAGAAAGAAATATGGCATGGTGCCGATTCTACGCTTGATAGGCTCCAGCCCATCCGTCTGCTCAGATACTACACAGAAGGATTAAAAAGGCTGTTGAAGAGCCAAGGCGTACCCTTCGAACAGACTGCTCGACAAGCTCAGTTCTACAACAGGATCTGGAACGTCCCTGGAACTCAGCGAAAATTGCCCAACGGGAGAATGGAAACGATCGGGCTTGGATATGTCTAATCCAAGAAACGGGAGCGATTCCATGGCTGCTACGTTATACATGAGTTTGATGAAGAAGGAGATGCTCTGTTAGAAGACGCTAACTCCGAATGAAAACGAGGTCCCGCCATGAAAGTGCCAAGTCCGTCGTTCGAAGAACAGATGGACAAGATAATAAGGGAAGCAGGTCAAAAGGTCTGGGATGACCATAGCCGCGAAATAGCCATTTACGAGAAAGTCAGGACGCAGCGCCTCCTTCAGCAGGATGTGGAGAATGACGATGCTCTTCGTCGCCAGCCCGTCACACAAAAGACCCGATGCAGAGGTAGAAACAAGCTAATGAACGGAAAAAAACGTTCGACAGCGACAAAGTGGATCCAAGAAGCCACGCGATCGAGAATTGAGCAGCCGGGATCCGTCTCTTATAAAGAAGATGGGTCAAGCATATTCTTTTCCCCAAGACAAGACAAGGAAGATATTCGATCTCGTCATGAAACATCAGATGATGACAATCCTGGAGTCCAAACACCCCGAACAAGCAGACGAGGCCTTTCATCCGGATTATTTCACTTATCACCGAGCGATAGGACATCCTCTTGAAGACTGCTTTACCTTCAAAAACTGGGTTGAAGACCAATATTAAATCGGCAGGTTCTCTCTATCCAACAGTTGGAGGGTAGCCCTACCGCAAAAGCATATACCAAAAGCAACGTATATGGCGAGAGTAGAACCAAATCAACACCGGTCTTGGAAGCGATCCCGTACCTTTCACACGATAACGCTGTCAGGAGAAGGAGTATGCGAGAATATGGCTGACCTCCCCTGGTGCTTCAAAAACGATAATGACGAGGTGATCTCAGAGTTTTACCAGCACCAAAAGAATTGGAAGATGGGATACATATTACTGCAGATAACCACAGGAAAATCAACTTGGGGACGGCAAACGACCCGAGGCCTACGTTCGTCAGTGAGCCACTGTCCGAAAAACAGGTAGCAATGCTAAGAGGCGTACTTATGCAGTATAAAGACTGCTTCGCATGGAACTACTCCGAGATGCCGGGGCTAGATCCAGAGATAGCTGTGCATAAATTGGCGATATCTCTGGACAATCGACGGTGGCTAGCTGGCCATTCGAAATGTGGGGAACCGATATAATCGGGCCCATCGAACCAGCATCATCCAGAGGACATCGGTTCATATTGGCGACCACCGATTATTTCTCTAAGTGGGCAGAAGCAGTACCGCTAAGAGAAGTGAAGACGGAGAACATTCTCCATTTCTTCAAGACACACGTCATTTACCGGTTCGGCACTCCGCGACGGATTATCTCCGATAACGGGCCGGCCTACAGAAGTCACAAAATCGGCCGCTTCGCACAGCAACATAATATAGACTGGAGATACTCTTCGGTCTATAATCCCTGAGCTAATGGTCTAGCTGAGGCTTTCAACAAGACCTTAACGAAGATCATAAAGAAGACTGCATGAAGCTCTTTGGGCGTATCGGACCACGTTCAAAACGGCCACGAATACAACGCCGTATGCATTGGTATTCGGCACAGAAGCAGTGCTCCCCTTGGAGATAGAACTACCCTCCCTAAGAGTGGCGGTTCACTACGAGCAGACAGACGAAGAGAATGCCCATCTTCGGCTTGAAGAGCTCGACACCCTTGACGAAACCCGACTCATGGCGCAGCAAAACTTGGAGGCTTACAAAGCAAAGATGATGGGCTCATACGAGAGATTGACTAGGCCGAGAACATTCCATCAAGGTGAACTCATGCTAGTGGTCAAGAGACCTATGATCCCCAATCGTGCCAAACGGGGGAAATTCGAGCCGAACTATGAGGGCCCGTACATCATAGACAAGGTCTACCAAGGTGGGGCTTACTTGCTCATGAATATGCATTGCGAAAGACCCTTCAGGCCAATAAACAGTCGGTTTTTGAAAAAATACTACGCCTGACGATTTACGGCCTTGGTCAACGATAGATGACGACGCTTATGTCCGCTTGCTATCTTCCCAAGCCCAAACTCTATAACTAGCATCCAGCGAAACCGTTGTCTCCAAAACGGCAGCAACGGACCGAAATGTCCTTAAACTAACAACGGACCGAAATGTTCTTAAACTAACAGCGGACCGAAACGTCCCTAAACTAATAAGGGACCGAAACATCCCTAAACTAACAAGGGACCGTAATGTCCTTAAACTAGCTATGGACCGAAATGTTCTTAAACTAACAACGGGCCGAAATATCTTTAAACTAACAACGGACCGAAATGTCCCTAAACTAACAGCGGACCGAAACGTCCCTAAACTAACAAGGGACCGCAATGTCCTTAAACTAGCTGCGGACCGTAATGTCCTGAAACTAACAACGGACCGAAATGTCTTTAAACTACTACAAACCACAGCATCCTTGGGCTGACTCGTAAAAAAAACGGTATGTCCACAAGCAAAATGGGCACGGATGAAAACCCAATAGGGCTCCGTGAGTAAAAACAGCAGGGCTACCGGCGAGTTTGTGAAAACCCGAAAGGGCGCAATCTCACTAAAAGACACTTGCAAGGTCCTCTCGACCTTGTAAGGAGAAAATATCTGCGTGAGATCCTTACGACTCACAAGGGAGCAACACACTTAGGGATCCCCACGATTCCTAAGGAGAAATTACACTTACGAGATCCTCACGACTCGTAAGGAGAAGCCTCTTATAAGACCCTCACGGCTCGTAAGATTCAAAAGCCTTAAGCTACAGGGATCTGAACCTGTTCTTAAGACATCACCTTTCCCAGATCGCCCTACAAACGGTTCAATGTTGACCCTTGTATACAATCCACGGGCACAAATAAATGTCTCCCCCACCAAGTTTCCGCCAATGGTGCGAAATTTCCCCGCTTGGTGTACAACACTTGTAAGTCCTCTCGACTTATAAGGAGAAAATGCTCTTATGAGATCCTTATGACTTATAAGAGAGAACACCACTTAGAAGTCCTCACGACTTTTAAGAAGAACGTACACCTATGAGATCCTCACGACTCGTAGGGAAAAATACCTTTATCAGACCCTTACGGCTCATGAAGTCAAAAGCCTTAGCTGGCAGGATTTTAACCCTGTTTGCTAAGCCACCTTTGTTCGTACTGACAAAGGCAGATGATGATTCGCTCCTGGCAATATCCTAGTTGTAGCGATACTGATGCCTGAATCGGAATCAAATTTCAAGCCCTTTCACGGCAAATGATGATTCGCTCCTGGCAATATTCCAGTCGCAGCGATGTTGATGCTAAGATTGGCACCAGATTTCAAGTTCCATACTCGTGGCGAAAAATCAGCGAGCCAAAAATGCATATGAAATAGCCGAAATGATGGGGCAACTTCCAACAAAGTCAACAAGTAAAAATATATGCATACAAAATAGCCGAAATGGTAGGGCAACTCGCAATAAAAAATAGAGAGTAAAAAGAAAAAATAGCCGAAATGATTGGGCAATCGCGACTTTCGCGATACAAAAAGCTGAATTGATAAAGCATCGCGGAAGAGGAAAAAAAATTAGTACATATAACATGACACTTTTGCCCTACAAGTGAGATCACATCGATCCCTGTATACAATCCAGAGGCATGAACAAAAAAGGAACCATATCATCCCACCAGGCTCCATCAGAAAGAGAGCCAAATCTCGACGGCTACATCTACAGCCTAGAGACTATCTTGGAGGCACGGCAGAGTCCCTAGTTCCAAGTCTCGACGACCACATCTACAGCCTAGAGACCCACAACAGTGTTCCTCCTCATTCCAGCAGGATTCGGACGCGACAATCAATCTTGGAGCCACGACAGAGTCCCTAGTTCCAAGTCTCGATGGCCACATCTACAGCCTGGAGACCCACAACAGCGTTCCTCCTCATTCCAGCAGGATTCGGACGCGACAATCAATCTCGAAGCCACGGCAAAGTCCCTAGATCCAAGTCTCGACGACCACATCTTCAGCCTGGAGACCTACAATAGCATTCTTCCTCATTCCAGCAGGATTCAGACACGACAATCAACCTCGGAGTCATGGCAAAGTCCCCTAGTTCCAAATCTCGAAGGTTCACAGACAGCCTAAAGACTATCTCGGAGCAACGGCAGAGTCCCTAGTTCCAAGTCTCGACGGCCACAGACAACCTGGAGACCCACAACAGCGTTCCTCCTCATTCCAGCAGGATTCGGACACGACAATCAATCTCGGAGCCACGGCAGAGTCCCTAGTTCTAAGTCCCGACGGCCATTTCTACAGCCTGGAGACCCACAACAGCGTTCCTCCTCATTCCAGCAGGATTCAGACGCGACAATCAACCTCGGAGCCATGGCAAAGTCCCTAGTTCCAAATCTCGACGGTTCACAGACAACCTAGAAACCACCTCGACATTCGTCTCATTACAGCAGACGCAACGTCAGCAAAGCAGAGCCATGGCAAAGTCCCTAATTCCAAATCTCGACAGTTCACAGAAAACCTAGAGACCACCTTGACATTCGTCTCATTACAACAGACGCAACATCATCAAAGCGGAGCCATGGAAAAGTCCCTAGTTCCAAATCTCGACGGTTCACAGACAACCTAGAGACCACCTCGACATTCGTCTCGTTACAGTAGACGCAACGTCAGCAAAGCGGAGCCATGGCAAAGTTCCCGGTTCCAGGACTCGGTGGTGTACGGACAATCGAGAGTCAACCCCTAACCCCGTAGAACACGGTTAAAGTCAATCCTGACCCCGTGGGAAATGGCCAAAGTTAACCCCTGACCCCGTAGAACACGGCTGAAGTCAATCCTGACCCCGTGGGAAACGGCCAAAGTCAACCTCTGACCCCGTAGAACACGGCTAAAGTCAATCCTGACCCCGTGGGAAACGACCAAAGTCAACCCCTGACCCTGAAGAACACGGCTAAAGTCAATCCTGACCCCGTGGGAAATAGCCAAATTCAACCCCTGACCTCGTAGAACACGGCTAAAGTCAATCCTGACCTCGTAGGAAACAGCCAAAGTCAACCCTCGACCTCCCCGTCGAAGCAATGCTTTGACTCGGGAGTAGGTCAACTCATCAACCACTTACGAGTCCTCTCGACTTGTAAGGAAGAAAATTCTCTTATGAGATCCTTACGACTCTTAAGAGAAAATACACTTAGGAATCCTCACGATTCCTAAAGAGAAAATACACCTACGAGATCCTCTCGACTCGTAGGGAGAAAAATCTTTATGAGACACTCACGGCTCATAAAGTTGAAAAGCCTTAGGTGGCAGACCTAAATCTGTTTCCTAAGCCATCACTGCCCTACAAAGAGGTCAAGATGGACTATTTACAGACCACATTTGCCAAAATTACATGCCAGTGAAATGAGGTGCTACTCAAGAGTGCATAAACTACTCTACGTCAAATCGAAATGAAAATGCGTAACTTACAGACGTCAACCACATACCATGAATGACAGTAAGAAGAACATTTGATTTGCATCCAGTTAAGCGTTCGAAGCATACCCATTTATGTATGTGCGGAAAAGGTTTAGTGCATAAAATAAACACGCGGAAACAAAAAATTATCTATTCATACTTCAGAAAATTCTTACAGTGATGAAAACGGTAAACAAAAACGTCATTAAAATGTTTACAATGGCAAGACATCAAATCCAGGACATGGATTGAGAAACTCAAAAGTTAGGCCATCTAAAATGTTTCAGGCCTCTCGGACCATTCTCATATGCTTCTTTTCATGATCACAAGCGTCAGGGTCCTCACTGATTTCCTCCGCCCTTCGATAGGCAGGAGATTATCGTCGCCTGTTGAAAAGTTTAATGCAGAATATCAACAAGATTGTCTCGCCTTTTCTTTGAGATTAGGCCCATCAGATACACTGGGTGTACCTTATCTTCGGCATCATTCAATGCTTTAAGCGGCATGCCGTCATAGAATAAAGGAAGTGTTTTCCAGATCGCTCTCACAATGAGCTTCAAAAGAGTGGAACGATGAGAAAGCAGTCGACCATTGTATTCATCAGAGCGACGTATGATTTCGGCGCACTGAGCGTTTGTAAACTCCTGGTTCTAGTAGTGGCCTAGTGCGCGAATGTCTCCATAAGAAATAATCTCGTCGAGATCATACAGATGAGCAGCCATAACGTCTGAAAAGGAAAATCAGTGAGAGTTTAGTGGGCAGATTGATTAAGAAAAAGCTTATTGAAACAGACATTGGAATTCAAACAACTCTTGGAAAAACAACTTCTGATAAGACGCCTAAGAAAATTAAAAATCTGCCCAAATGAAGGAAAAACACTTGGTGTGGATTTAAAATCCAAAAAGAATTTTATAAAAGGAGAAGAAAAGTTCCTCGGCCGTTCAAGATCCTTACCTGAAAAATGATTCTTTTTGTTGACAGAGTTAAACTATGGAATTTTTTGAACAGAGAACTGAGCTCTAAGGAAGAGAATTAAATTCCCAAAGAAAACGAAGAAGTAAGAAGATGAAGGAATGGAGGCGCTGCTGAAGAGACCCTTGCATTTATAAGACATGATAGGAAACGGTTCATCTTCCCCATTCCCTACGCAAATCCAACGGCCACAAAGGTGACAGCGTTGCACTAACATGAGAACAACGCTGTGGAGGCATTTGTTCCCTCATGGGAACTGAAAAAAATACGAGTAAAGAAGCAAGGAAAACCCCAAGTGGAGCATCACGTGCCCACACGTGATCGGGCCTCACGTGAGGACACGTGACCTTTTATGGGCAAATTCTATAGGCGCTGAAATAAACAATTGGAGATACTTAATCAGTGGGGTCACGTGACAACACGTGATAGGTTCCTGAGCCCTCTGAACTAATAGAATTAAATTCTAATTAGATGCTTAATTAGTGGGTCACGTGCCAACACGTGATGGGTTCCCGAACCCTCTAAACCAATAGAATTAAATTCTAATTAAAAGGAATCAAAATCCCTAATTGGAAAAATAATTCCCTAGATCTTTCCAAACAAAAAAGATTGCACTCTTTAAAGTGGAGCACAGTTGGATTAAAAATCCAATGGTGATAAAAAAATAACCAATTTATAAAAAGATTTTATACAAGAAAATATTTTCCTAAAATTTGCCAGGAACAACAAATAAAATATCTTATGAATTAAAAATCCAATGGTGAATAAAATTCACCAAATGATCTTAAAGATCATGTTGGTTATAAAATCAATCAAAATCTCTCAATGAGAGATTGGCTGAACAAACCGATTCTTTTCTTTCTCCTATAATTAGGAGCCAAGAAGAAAAGAGAAAAAAGAGGATACGACAGAGAGAAATAGAGAAGAGAGATACAGAGAGAAAGAGAGAGAGAAAACCCCTCCTTGAAAGCAAAAAAAAACAGAGAGAAGAAGATCTCTTCAGAGAAGAAAGAAACTCTAGGTAAGAGAAGGAAGGAGATCATTCTATAAGCTCCCACAAAACAAAAGAGAATTCAATTCTCAAACCAAGAGTTTAACTCTTCTAAATAAGAACTCAGTTCTTCCTTTGGTTGAAGATCTGTAGAAGCAGATTTTCCCATAAGTTGAGAATTTAATTCTCATCGGGGAGATTCTGCCATGAAGATCCAAAACTTAGAGGGAGAATTGGGTTTAAAGAATTTAATTCTTTCAAACACAGAGGAATTTAATTCCTCTAAATAAAATTGGGGTTTAACCCTATAAAAGAATTTAATTCTTAAACAAGGGATTTAACTCTCCATGCACGTAAAAGAGATCAGTACCCAACAGGATCACGTGTGTCCACGTGAGCCCCTTCAATGATCAAAAGAGAACGAATAAGTTAGGTCACGTGCTCCCACGTGACCCTTGAATAAGCTTCCCAAAATAAAAAAGGGAGTAAAGCCGAGGCATTTCACTTTCTGGCGTCTCACGTGCTCCCACGTGACCCTTGAACAAGTTTCTCAAAATAAAAAGGGAGTAAAGCCAAGGTAGTTTCGCTTTTTCGACGTCTCACGTGTTCTCACGTGACCCCTAGCAATTATCAAACGCTCATAAAAAAGAGAATTCTACCCAAAGGCAATGCCCGTCTAAAGGATGCCTCACGTGTCTCCACGTGACCCTTGACAAACACCTTTTTAAAGAGAAAATGGGGTAAAACTGAAGGATTAATATCCAACGCATGGGTACCCTCACGTGTCCACACGTGACGATCATAAAGATCAAATTTTTAATGCTTATATGCATATTCTGGGAGTAAAATAGAAGAAGTAAGGCCCGATCTTCAGGCACCTCACGTGACCCCACATGAGCGCTCCGTTCTTAGTGTTTAATACTATTTTAAGCGCTTCATTCTTAGTGTTTAACACTACTTTAAGTGCCTCACGTGAGAACACGTGAGCGCTGAGTATATTCTAGTGTTTAACACTATATTCAAACTAATCTTAGCCCAAATTGGCTAAGTCTCCCAGAGGCAAGACCCCCCTTCAACTGAACCCTAACTATACTCTTGTCTTCCAAAATTGGTCATCTCTTATGGCATTCAAAGTAATTCCCAGAGCCTTTCAACCAACATTGGTTCAAGGGTACATCACTTCATACCTCTGATATATGTCGTTGTAATCCTTCAACGTCTTCAGAGAGGTGACGGATCCCGACAACCAGACATTCCACGGACTGTAGGGTCCTTAAACTCATGGACTACGATGTCCTTAAAATTTACGGACTGTGGGGTCCTTAAACTCATGGACTACGATGTCCTAAACTTTACGGACTTTGGGGTCCTTAAACTTATGGACTATGATGTCCTTAAACTTTACAGACTGTGATGTCTCTAAACTACCCTGGACTGTGAGGTCCTTAAACTCATAGACTATGATGTCTTTAAACTTTATAGAGTATGACGTCTTTAAACTGTCACGGACTATGATGTCCTTACACTTATAGACCGCAAAGTCCCTAAACTAAAACAATAGGGCCCAAATGCTCTTTTGTTGGATCTAAATGATCCCGTTAAGTTGATCTTAGTCTAAAATTAGACTAGCGTGTCCTTAACAAACGTTAAGTTGATCTTAGTTTAAAAATTAGACTAACGTATCCTTAACAAACGTTTAAGTTGATCTTAGTCTCAAAAGAGATTAACGATCCTTAAACCCAACCCAAACCCAAATCTAAGAAAATACGGATTTGGACTAATCCACGCCCTACGGGCGACAACATAAATTAGTCTCCGTATATAATCCACGGGCAACCAAAAATAAAAATACACGACACGAAGTGACCATCTGGAGAAGGAGAAAGTGATTACCGCGATGCGGTATCGTAATTAACTGCAGGGGCTTGCGCCTGCAGGAAAAAGCGTCCCCACAATCAAAAACCCCTCAAACGAGGGGGAATCTGATGAAGTCTGCTACATCGGCCGCATCCGTCTAAATCTCCGATACACGGTGCCATAAATCAACTTGGTATCTTCGGAGAGGTGGACGGATAAAACAAAATAGTATCTGCCCCCAAATTCAGGCAAGACGAACCTACGCGGTCCCGTCTCCCGTATTCGGCGGAGAACAATGGCGTCAGGCTTTCCTTTTAGCGGCCGAAGAAGCAGAGGCCGTAGACCAAGGTAAACTTGGTAATTTCCTCAACTCTTTTCAAATCTTTCATTTTTTCACATATTTTTCATACACTACCAATAGTTCTATCACCAAACTTTCCTTGAATCCGTTACACTTTCCTTTTACAAATTTCGAGGACGAAATTTTTTTAAGGAGGGTAGAATGTAACAACCATAAACTTTCTGTACAATTTTTTCAAAAATATAGAAAGGGGTACTTGAGTCTGAGCACAAGTTATAAGTTTGATTTGCTTTTGAACAGCAAGAAGGAGCTTGTAGCTCATTGGTAAGACCTTACACTGCTAAACCAAAGCACCTGAGTTCAAATCCAATCAGCCACACATTCTTTTTATTTAAATTCTTTTAACCTTTTAGAAGCCAAAAGGTCTATACGTGCACAACAAGTAAAACCAAGAGTCACATATAAAACAAACGAGTCCACTATAGTAGACCAAGCGTCAGGGACACATGGCGCCAAGACGAACCTCGACTCGAGCCGGCGAATCGGCTGACTCGGCCGGCACCGTCGGTCCAACTCAATCCGATCTTACCTTTTCTTGAACCCCCTGCACCCTTTGGACTACCCCACTCCCCCGACACTGTTTAAATTCTCTGTAATTAACCAGAGAATTAAAATACCCCCTTTTAATCCTTTTTAATGCAAATTTAAAAAAAAAATCATCACACCCTTTCACTACCCTAAACCCTAGATTTTTCCTATAAATACCACGCCTCAAATCACCCCCCTCACTCACAAATCCCTGCCCAAACTCTCAAGAAAATTCCCAAGACTTTTTGTGTGCAAGTGGAGTTAGCAAAGGGCGAAACTCCGACGAACTTCCGACGTCGATCCGAGGAGATTCCGACAACGAAACGACGCACCGGTACCTCCTACCTCTTCCTCCTTCTCTCTTCTAGTCAAATAACCTATAAGTCCTTACTTCTTCCTCTTTCTCTATTCTAAAAAGATTCAAAACTAAAACCCGACGGAAGCGGAGTTAATCCGACTTCCGATTCAGTTTTTTCCTTAAAAATTTCTATTTTTCTTAAAAACAATAATACCAAACTCTTATGTCATGACCATTAAACATTAAAGAAGATAATAGAATAAGTTTGGCATCAAAATAATAACCGTAGCAAGTTTTATTCCACTTTTACATTAAAATACCCTTATGTTTCATTTCGACATGATTGAACTTTTTAAAACAGTATTACCTTAGAAAACTCACGAGGTAATGACCTACCTCCTCACAACACTCATATGTAATATAGAATGATAGAATTTGGGATCATATATTTGGGAAAAATACGACTTTACACATAACTAGCTTTGACTTATAAAAACGTTTTGTACAAGATGTGTATTTTAAAAAATCTTTGCAATTGCGCCTCTACAACCCATTTGGGGAACCCGTTCGGAATGGTATGGATTATCGCACATCCTCGGACTTAGTAGAGTGAGATGCAGACCTCCGCAAGGAACATACGATCTCGAAAGATTTAAAATACAATTTTCTTTAAAAAATGTGATTTCTATTATAAATAAAACTTATATTTTTAATATATATATATATGTAATTAATATCAAAATATCTATTTTTAATATTTATAATATTCCACATTTCCAAAATTCAAGAAAAACATCTCATTTACTAGAAAATACCATACAAATCCAATATTACAAATAAATACCATATATTATGAAATTAGGTTTTATTCACTAGAAATGTTACATAGATAAAATATACATTCATGAAAACTCTAAAGACAATAATAAAATACTTAAGGTGTATTTTAAAAATTATACAAAATTATTTTTACATAAAACCCCTTCAAGTTATACTAAATTACAATAAGGACCCTAGTAAACATAGGTTTAATCGGAACCATTCTCTTGAGCATCATGGAGCCAGAGATATGGGTTCTTGCCTATTTATGGTAGACAACTTAACAAACGGTGTTATCAACACGGTAATTGTCTTTCAAAAAGACATAAATCATGCCGTCCATGTGTAGCAGTTTCCGATAGCACCAAAACATAATTCAGGACTTCAATTTCTTTTATAATTATCTGACTCAGACTGAGTCTCAATATAATCAATCTAATTTGAATATGATTCAAGTATGAAATTACAAAACTACAATACAACACGGATCTATGAGTCCGTCTATTCAATCTAATCAATCTATATTGACTAAACTAAACGATGGATATATTCCATCTACATGTTCATCCATTATATCTGTTCTATTACTGATATCATGGTTTCGGCAAGTCATCCATATATATTCAATAGACAATACAAACAATGCAAATAATACAATCAAGATATCACGGGGTTTATAAAGGGTAGATTGGTACGGAAGGTGTTAGAAGTGGCACGAGACAGCAACCATAAAGACACCTAATCTGAATTCAATTGCCGTTGTACCATGGCTGAATGGTTCCTTATACTCCGTATATTGTTGTCTCTGGTCTAGTGAGACTCCTCTCGTATACACTGGTCTCTTCTGTACCAAACTACAAACAACAGCGTTAATACGAAATACAACATTATAACAATATACGCTCTACTATGTCTATTCCATTCTTGTCTATTTACGGGACTTACCGAGCTATTTGTTCGCTGACGACATTCTCTTTCTTCTTCTTCTTTGGAATGTCGTCAGGTGATTCGGACCTTCAGGAGATCGATCCCACCTTCGAGGACTTGGATCAGCTAGCCTTTGACCTAGAGCTCTAGTTACTTGTACACATTTACATTCTGTATTTTCCATTTCTGTTATGCCACTGTTTAGGCATTGCTTTCCTTTTCATGTATTTACTTTTCAGATGTATTGTAAAAAGAATGTTAATAAATAAAGTTGTTGTTCATTTATATCGTGTCTCTTGTACATTTTATTTATATTGCTTAGATACGCTTAGCGTGTTTACTTCTGAGTAAATACGAGCGGCCTCGTCACGTCCTCTGCCCGTATACTGGGAAGCGGGACGTGACAAGTGCTTCCTAGGGTAGTCACGTGTTTCCCATGCGAGCGCCTAAAAGAAGAACAAGAAGTGCCTCCTAGGGCAGTCACGTATTTTCTACGCGACCCCCAATCAAGTGTTTAGCCCTTATATGAAAGAGTGAATAGAACCCAGAAAACAACTCCCATTTGGGAGTGCCTCACGTGTTCACACGTGAGCGCCTCCAAAGTTCAGTGTTTAACACCGATCTAGCGCCTCATATGCGATACATATGAGTGCTGCATATACCAGTGCATAGCATTGGGGGGTGACTATGGAAACCCAGACCAAGCCCAAATTAACTAAGTTTCTTGAGGCCAAAACCTCTTTGATCTCCAATCAATCGAGCCCCCCGTGCTCATGTCTTCCTAAACCGATTCTAGTCCCAAACACGACTAATGATCTTCCGACGGATATTCATCTCACATCTTCCCTTAATCTGGAAATTAGTTTGTTCCCCTCCGAATGACGTGGCGGAGACGCGGTAAACGTCTTGCCTGAAATTCGGGGCATATGCTATTTGGTTTTATCCATCTACCTCTCCGAAGATGCCAAGTTAATTTATGGCGCCGTGTATCGGAGGTTTAGACGGATGCGGCCGATGTAGCAGACTTCGTCAGATTCCCCCTCGTTTGAGGGGGTTTTGATTGTGGGGATGCTCTTCCCTGTAGGTGCAAGCCCCTGCAGTTAATTACGCTACCGCATCGCGGTAGCCACTTTCTCCTTCTCCAGAATTTCATTTCGTGTCGTGTGTGTTTGTTTTGTTTGTGGTTGCCCGTGGATTGTATACGGAGACTAGGTTATGCCGTCGCCCGTAGGAAGTGGATTAGTCCAAATCCGTTTTTACTTAGATTTGGGTTCGGTGTTTTAGTTTAAGGATACGTTGCCATATTGAGGCTAAGATCAACTTAAACGTTCGTTAAGGATACGTTAGTCTGATTCGAAACTAAGATCAACTTAACAGGATCGCTTGGATCCGACAAGAGAGCAATTGGCTCTATTGTTCCAGTTTAGGGACGTGGTGGTCCATAGGTAGTTTAAGGACATTGCGGTCCATTGCTAGTTTAGGGACATGGTGGTCCATCTCCAGTTTAGGGACATGGTGGTCCATAGGTAGTTTAAGGACATTGCGGTCCATTGCCAGTTTAGGGACATGGTTGTCCATCTCCATTTTAGGGACATGGTGGTCCATAGGTAGTTTAAGGACGCATAAGTCCATGGGTTTAAGGACCCCATAGTCCATATGGGTGTGTTTAAGGACGCGTTAGTCCGTTAGTTTAAGGACGTATAAGTCCGCGGGTTTAAGGACCCCACAGTCCGTGTCTTGGTTTAAGGACGCATAAGTCCGCGGGTTTAAGGACCCTACAGTCCGTGTTGATGTGTGGTTGTCGGGACCCATCACCTCTCTGACGTCGTTGAAGGATTACAACGATAGGAGTCAGAGGAGTTCGGAGATGTACCCTCGAACTGGATGTAAATTGATTTAGGAGAGCAGCCGTGCTCAGTCAATTTAATTTGAGGACTTATGGCCATGATTGGGCTAAGTCCAGTTGGGAATATTCAACGTTTTTATTTATCTTTGGCCTATTAGGCCTGTGCTAGGGCTTTGCCCCTTTTTAATAATGCACTGCATTTGTTTTGTTTGGGCTCTGCCCTTTTATAAATGATGCAGAGCATCTATTTTGTTTGGGCTCTGCCTTTTTATGAATGATGCAGAGCATCTGCTTTGTTTGGGCTCTGCCCTTTTAATGCATTGCATTTTATTCGGCCTGTTAGGCCATTTTTTTAATTGGGCTTGGCCCTTCAGTAAATAATACAGTGCATTAACTGTCTGATATTGGCTTGTCAGGCGCTTTGCACCAATAATTGAGCGCAAGCGCATGTGGAGGTGACACGTGTCACGCTCTGGTGAGCGCGAGCGTAACAGCGCAGTGCGCTGCGTCAGTGCGCTGCGCTATTGTGCCGCTGACACGTGGCGCTCTCTGGTGGCTTGCGCCAACCCAGGAGTGCAACAGTGCAGTTTTGCAAGTGCAAGGCACTGTTTCAATAACTTGATCCAATTTTGGATTCAAGAAAAGAATTTTTCTGAAATTCCAGAACCAATAGTTCATAAAAAGTGCAAGGCACTGTTATTATTTATTTTTATTGAAGATCATTGATCTTGTTCTTAGATCAATGATCTATTCAGAAGAAATTCTTCTATTTTATAAAGGTTTTTACTTTTTTCTTGAGTTCTTTCAAAATTCTTCAGAGTTCTCTTTGTTTTGAAGTTCTTGATCTCTCACGATGTTGATTCTCTTTGGAGTTGGGGTCTAGGGGTCCTTATATAGTGCCCATAGATTTGTTAAGTTTGTTAAAGAGATCATTCTCTGAGTGATTTGGGGAATTTTCCCCACCGTTGGATCTTTGATCCAAGGGCTTCTGTTTTACAGAAGACAATCTTCTTGTTTTAACAAGAACAGAAGGATCTTACTAGAATTTTAATTCTGGTTGGCGCAAACGCCCCAGCGCTTGACACGTGTCACGCAGCGCAGAGCGCAGCGCAACTGTGCAAGTGCAACCGCGCTAGCGCAACTGTGCGGACACGTGTCGCGCAGCGCAGAATGCAGCGCAACTGCGCTGACACGTGTCGCGCAGCATAACTGCATTTGCGCAACTGCGCTGACACGTGTCACACAGCGCACAGCCCAGCGCAACTGCGCTGACACGCGTCGCGCAGCGCAGTATTTGCGCAACTGAAACGTTGCTTTCTTTAATTTTGTTTTAAATAGAGCCTTGCTCTGATTGGGCGCGCTGCGCTCTCTGCGCTGGCGTGCTTGATTTTAACGCGTGGCGCCCTGCGCGCAGCGCAGAGGATCTGAAGCGTTGCTTCATTTAGTAGAGTTTAAATTTTCAAAGTAGAGCTTTCCTCTGATTGGGGGAATCGGAAGCGTTGCTTCATCTCCCGTCTTGGAATTTGAACAGAGCTTTGCTCTGATTGGGGTAAACATAGTTCAAGGGTATATCTCTCCACACCTCTGATACATATCGTTGTAATTCTTCAATGTCTTCAGAGAGGTGGCGGGTCCCAACAACCAACAACTCTTTGGTGCACTCCTAAACCGATAAGCACATCCCAATACAGACCGCAACGTCCTTAAACTAGCTATGGACCGCAACGTCCTTAAACTAGCTACGGACCGCAACGTCCTTAAACTAAAACAATAGAGCCCAAATGCTCTTTTGTTGGGTCTGAATGATCACAAAATCCTGTTGAGTAGATCTTACTCTCAAATTGGACTAACGCATCCTCAACAAACATTTAAGTTGATTTTAATCTCAAACGAGATTAACGATCCTTAAATCAAACCAAACCCAAATCTAAGAATATACGGATTTGGACCAATCCACGCCCTACGGGCAACAACATAAATTAGTCCCATATACAATCCATGGGCAACCAAAAATAAAACAAATACACACGATACGAAGTGAACTTCTGGAGCAGGAGAAAGTGGTTATCGCGATGCGATAACATAATTAACTGCAGGGGCTTGCGCCTGCAGGGAAGAGTGTCCCCACAATCAGAAACCCCTCACAACGAGGGCAATCTGACGAAGTCTGCTACAACGGACGCATCCGTCCAAACCTTCAATACACGGTACCATAAATCAACTTGGCATTTTCGGAGAGGTGGATGGATAAATCCAAATAGTATCTACCCCCAAATTCAGGCCAGACAACCTATCCCGGTTTCGTCTCTGTTTTCGGCGGTGAACAATGACCATCTCAAGGAGTTGAGACCGGATCACTCGATTTTAGGACTGGAGAACTGCATGCCGCGCTTGTAAGGGGTTAGGATAGACCCGTGAAGGAGTGAACAAGTCATCGGATTCGAGTAAGTGTTGGATGGGCCCATCATAATCCTGAAGCCGGGTCGCATCGTTTCTCAAATTGGCGGATGACTCGCCGCACTCAAAGGGGTCTGCTTTTGGCTACGCACGGGCTATTCACGCGACCGAAGAATGTCACGCTTTATTTGTGGCTCGAACGAAACGCGGGATTCCTAGGAGATCCGACCATTCCAACTCTGTGAAGTTATTTTATTGCATGTTATAATGTGATTATTTGCGTGTGATGATATATATATATACACGTTTTGCATCCGCGCTAGCCTTGCCTCCGCTCTGCCGTTAGTTTAAGTAACCTAACAGGGCCCCGTGGCGAATGCGGATGGCGTATATATGCATTCTATTTTTTCCCCATACATTTTCTGTTATTATAGCGTGAGAAAGAAAATGCTAGATAATATGATTATCTGGATGATGAGATTGCGTTAATAGGATTAATGCAAAATAAAATAAACCTATACGTTGTTGGAACCAAATTTTTTCTAAAAAGGAAATTTTAGTCGATTTTTTTGCTTTGCATTATGGCATTCTGTTAGTTATATGTATGCCCTAGAGGCCATTACTGTATATATGATGTATATTGTAATGGATGCTTGGACATATATAGGGAGGACTTTCTTGCTCGACATGATAGTATGCTATCTGGTTGTACTTTATCTTAACATGTACTCTGATATGTCTCTATGTTACATGTTGATAAAGCCCTTAGGATATGTACTCGATTACTGGGACTATGATGAGATCATACTAGTGGGGCCGCGGTAGTCGACGAGTACATTCTATAACTGTTCCTAGTCAAGGGTGTATCGAGACAGGGCATCGATACACCAGAGTAGACTAGCGTATACGCATCTTGACCCATATGATGGGAGATGGATGATCCCATATCCATCGGTGTTTGACATCAAGGATGGTGTACAGGTGCTCAGTGGAGACTGGGTACACTGGACGGACTCGCCGAGAACTCTCAGATGGTATTATACCTCACGTCAGATGGCAGTTCTCTAGTGACACTGGTACAGCTTAGTCTGTAGACCCGAGATCGTTATAGAGTCTTGTGTGATTCTCACTGTGCTTTGATTTCCATCATACCACGTCCAAGAGGGCGTGCAAAAAGGTGGCTTTTGGGTACAGTCCCGAATCACATGGAGGCAATGAGCGATAGGAGGGGATTCGTCTCTCCCGGTATAGGGAGTTGATGTTGTGCGGTGTTCGATTGGCTATAACTAGGAATCCCTGGCCAGGGTTGCTGAGATTTACTGGAAAGTGTTATCAGTAGTTTCTCGAACTGTTATAGACTTCATATCGACATGACTTATCAGGCTATTGGGGTCTGACGTTTACCACCCCTAGACGAGATATGAGACATATCAGACGAAGAGACCGGACTGTACGGGAGTGTTACTGATTGGATTCGCAGGAGAAAGTACATGCTTGCTTGTTGATCTTCTGATCGCTCAATACCTGGGCGGCTGTTACGTTTAGCTGACCGCTTGCAGCATGTAGGTATTTGATATGATCATCACCTACTGCCGGCGTATTGACGATTCTTTAGAGTCCTACACAGAGGTTTCTTGACTCAGGCAAAATGGAGTATGAGCACATATATGATATATGCGGGACTGAGAACAATACGTGTATGTGATACCGTATTATATTCTCGCGATATGAGATATCGGCCGGGTATATGTGATATAGCCGGGTCATCAGATCAAGTGTTGATTCGATGAACTGATACAAATTATATTAGTCGGTTATTTGTGAAATAGCCGGATTATCGGATCAAGTGTTGATTTGATAATTTAATATATAATTATATATTTGATATATTAAATTACATTAACTAATATAAGCTCACTAAAAGATTATTTTTCTCACTCGAGTAATACATTGATATATATGCGATATATGTTAATTGTATTATTTTATTTTGTTACAATAAATATTGTATATGTGATATATAATATTGTAACATGTTATGGTTATTAATGCAACATGTTTAGTGGAGATTAAACATGGTTAGGGATTGATTTGGGCTAATTCTTTCTAGTTGCTTCTAGAAGCTTTGCTTTTGTTTTAAGCAAAGATATTTGTTATGATATTTTTGTAGATATTTAGTTAACCCAACCCAACCCTTTAACCATGGTTCATTCTCTACATGGGTTAAGTTATCATACATAACCCATGGTTGCATTTCTAACCTCACAACACTTTCATTATTCATCACAAAAGAATTAGATCTTCTTCTTCCTTCTTCTTCTTTCATGAAAAAGCTTTCTAGCTTTTTATGTTGTGATGAAAATGAGTGAGATTAAGAAAACAAATGAGAGCTAAAATCCTACTTCATCATCCTAATCTATCCTAGCCATTTAGATTAGGGTGTTCACTTCATTAGTGAGTGAGAGCTTGTATTAATGAAACTTCAAGGTAGATCATCTTTGTTATCAAAGATCGGAAGCAAGCTTGCATCTTTCTCTTCGTGGAGCCTCTCTAGAGTCCGGGTACTCGATGATCTCAGCGAAGGGACCTCAACACGGAGCTTTAGAAGTGAAGGACCGGACTACAAAGGTTGTAATCCCAAACTCTTAGATGTTAAAGTGTTTAACATGTTTTGTTTCGCCTAATATCTAGTTTAAAGATCTTGGTTAGGGTTGTTCGGCACGTCTAAATTTTAAATCGGGCATGGTTGATGCCTTGTAGACCCTTGTGAGAGTGCCTAGTAACCCTACAGTGGTATCAGAGCCAAGCTAGAACTTTAGGCGAAGTCTAGGCGAAGTTTAAAATCCAATCGAACTCCGGATACCCGTAAATCCCTAGTATCTGGAAATTTTTTCAAAATGTTGATTTTTTCGTATTAAAAATACTCAGAAAAATAAGCAGGGAAATATAAGGATTACTGTGAAAAACGAGACTCTAACACCATTAAAGCGCCGCGAAACCACGGCCGTACCATGGCTTGCGCGGCGGTTCCGCGGCCGTATGTTGACATTAGGGACTCATTTTTCTACAGTAACGTCCGTAGGTAATTATGCTTGATTCTGGGAATTTTTAATTCTACTCAAGTGTTGAGTTTTCTGGGATGTATTGGGGACTCGTTGATTCGATCGGATAATTTAACTTCGTTTAAGTTTTTCCGGATAATTTTAGAACGTGTTAAAAAGTTCGAACGTATATCAATAACTCACTTTTTCCCCTGCCGGAAAATTTCCAAGTGTTGGATTTTTCCGTAGTTTAAGAACGTTCTAAGTCATGCAAGTAACGCGGTGGACCCTCTAGAAGAATACAAACCTTAACTCGATTATGTGACCGTCTGAACCGCCTCTAAACCTTAAGGTTTGGGGCAGTACGGCATTGCCACATGTGAGGCGTTGGCTTGACCCTTCTACGGCTGGATCATGGGTACTGTGGCATGTGATGGATATTTTTTGAACTCCGCTCAAATGTTGAGCTATTTGGGAAATCTTGGGTGTTTGATTATTCGATCGGAAAGTTTAACACTGTCTTTTTATCTGGAATGTGATACAATATTTGGAATCCACAGGTAGTTATGAGATAACTAATTCGAATGTTATAAATATAGCAGTTTAGTCTCATTTGATCAATTGCCACGGGATTTTGATGTGATCAAAAGTCCGTCGCAATCACGTTGCGTACGCGGATACTCGCCGGGTAAACTTAATAGATAGCCACGCCCCATAGCCCCGACCAAGTGACTGTAGGAGAACCCCGTCGCCAAAAGCATCCGTTCGGGTGCTCGTGGCAGCGGTGTTCTGCCTTAGTGCACTTCGTCGACGGCATCCGGGGGTGCGGCCGTCTACTAAAGTTTGCGACGAGCATTCGATCAGAATGTCGGGAATCTTGTTGAATTGCCCGACTTGATATTGAAAAGAGTTTTCGATAATGAGACTAAAATGCGGGGTTTATAATTGTTAGGCATGCGATGTCTAAGGAATTCATTTAGTTAGGCATGAGATGTCTAAGGAGGTTGCGGATTCCAACTGTTGTAGTTTTATACTTTCTTTTCTATGACCGTAAGCGTAGTATGTGGTGTATCGCCGGCTTCGTTGCTATACATCAACGACAATCGGGATACGCATGCCTGCTTACGTTGATGATATGAGATATTATGTGTTGCTGTGATATGTTATATTAGATCGTCGTGTTTTGAATAGCCGGGGGTTTTATGTGAGATGAGAGTTTTTCTTTTTCATTCATGTATGTAATATTCTTTTATTGGGGCACTTCCGGGCTGTGGATGATGTCACCATTGTATATTATTTATTTTTCCGCATTAGGTAGACCCAAGGCAGGGAGCACAAGTAACCGGGTTCTAGGGCCCAGTGGGAGACCATCTCGAGGCGTCGAGACCGGGTCTCCTAACCCCAGAATTGGTAGTGTTGCTTGCCGCTCTTGTAGAGGTCTAGAGATGTGGGTTTGGCTATTCATCGCGACCGTGGAATCCGCGTTTTATACATGCTCGTATTAAAACACGGACGTCCTAGTATATCCAATATTTCATATGTGTTCTTCTACTGCAATGTTCTGTGATGAGATCATATTACTGCCTGAGACGAATGTTTATATTATATATATGAGATATATGTTATATTGCAGATTTCATTTCAAATCTGATGCTTGTGAAGCATAATAAAATGGGACTTCATTAATGAGATTAATGAAACTAAAAGAAACCTAAAGAGGTTGTAGAAACTTGTCTCAAAAACTGGTTGCTCTAGTTCTTGTTTTGCATAGCGATGTTCCTTGTAGAACATTCAGCACCTTATTCGATAAGGAAAGAGCCGAGATCCCTTCACCGAGAGTGACCTCTTTAGCGAAACTAGCAGATGCTACAAACACGATTTGTCTTTTGATTGCTTATATAGTTTTTGCTTTGCATAGTGATATTTGTGAAATATCCTGCACCTTATTCGATGAGGAAAGAGCCGATGATCCCTTCACCGGGAGTGACCTCTTTAGAAAAACTAGAAAATGCCTCAAAAACATTCCTTTTTAAAATCACTTGATTCTACAACGATATCAAGTTCATTACGTAAAGGGTTTTCTTAAAAATCTGTCGTTGCCCTCCGTCATTTCAGACAAGTCCTACTTAGTATTTGTGCTACGTTTGTTGACCTCCGTCAAGGCGTAGTGTGCGGTAGCTAACTAGTATTTATCTGTTTATGCATATGATGCAGATTGTTTTAAGGTAGTCATGCGTCCTTGTTGACCTCCGTCAAGGGTCGTGCGGGTGGGTTTAATTCAATCAGGAAATGACGGGTAGAATTTGACTAGCAGCCTATGGTTTGTTGACCTCCGTCAAGGTCATAGGACGTTAGGGGTAAAATATTATTGGGAATTTCAAGTGTTGAAATTTGCAATGAGATTGCATACCTTCTATGAGATAGTTAGATCCCGATACCCGCTGCGAGTAAGAGTTACTCCTGGGAGAGTTTTACACATTACAATTAGCCGATCAAGTAGGTGTCTAGAAAGGTGTTAACAGGGTTACGCCCCTGGGAAAATGAGGTTTATTTTAATTAGGACCGTGCGAAAGCATGGGGAATCTCCCTCAAAGTACCGGCACTGCCCTGGCTGAAAAATTGACGAACTTGTAGAGTGTAATTAATCCCGGCTAGTCTTTCCTTTTAGGGTTTGAAGGAAGATTTGACTAAAATAGTGGGAGCCATCCTGATTAGATAAATTGATAACCAATCTAATCTTGTAAAAGCGCACGCTGAGTGTTTTCTTCTCTCTCTCTCCAAGTTACGACTATGTCACGCCTTAATCAAGATAATAATACGGATGTATTGACCGAACCCGCTTGTTATACCGCGCTAGGGAACGTTGGTCCTGCTCCAACTTATAAATGTTATAAGACCGAGCAGGAAATAGAGAATTACCAGAATTCCCGTGCCGCCCAAAAAAAGAAAGTGCATGTTGATGCATCATCTTCGGGTGTGTTCATTACACAGAACTATTTCTCAATATCCTTTACGTCCTGGGTATTTGATACCGGATCAGGATCCCGTAAATGTAATTTGTTACATGGGCTACAGATAGGTAGAGAACTGAGAACGGGTGATAAATTTCACGAGATAGAAACGGTGCAAGTGTTGCAGCCAAGTCTGTTGGTAGTTATCACCCTGTATTATCAGAATACATTGATTCTGAACGAATGTTATTAGATACTGAACCTGGTATACAACATCATATCAGTCTCGTTATTAGTAAAGAAAGAATATAATTTTGTATTGTTGGATAATGTTTTGAACATTTCCTATATCAAGAGTTGATCGGTTCAGGCACGTTATCAAAAAGCATAGACATTCTAAATCAAACCACAGTTCTTAGTATACAGAACACACACAAGAGGAAGAGTTCAGAAATGAACGAATCCTTCTTGAGGTATTGTAGACTAAGTCATATCTATGTGACCCGACTAGCTGAAGTTACATATAGATGCATAATTAAATTTGTTTGAATTTACATCTTGTGAAACTTGCCGGTCATGTCACAAAGATAAGATGACCACAGCTCTGTTTATTGGAAACAGAGAAAGAGTTAGTGAACTCTTGGGATTGATACATACTGATGTATGAAGATCCCCTATCTACACATACCAGGACCAGTTCTTTGTACTTCATTACATTCACTGATGATCTCTCAAGATTCAGACATATGTTCCTGTTGAAACACAAGTCCGAAACTTTTGAGATAATCACAGAATATAAGTAAGAAGTAGAGAACCAAAAACGGGTATAAGTATTATGTCCTTTGATGAGATCAAGGAGGAGAATACTTGAGCATGGGATTCCTGGACTATTCTAAAGGAGGATGAGATTCTCTCTCAGCATTACTCCTCCGTATACACCATAGCACGATGGTATATCGGGGAGGAGCAATAGCACCCTATGTGATATGGTGTGCTCTATGATGAGTACTACTGAGTTTCCTATTTCCTTTTAGGGAATTATGCACTTGAGAAGCTGCATACATATTGAATAGGGTTCCAATCAAATTAGTTGCCTACCACTTCATATGTGATATGGAATGGAAAGAGCCCATATCTTAAGTATGTTAATATTTGGGGTTGTTCAGCCTATGTCTAAAAGCATAATCTGGACAAGCTCAAGGCAAAGTCAGATCTGTGGAAGTTTGTTGGATATCCCAAGCATACGCAAAAGAATATCTTATACCTAACCGAGGAACAAAAGATATTTTGTTTCTCAACATGCCACCTTTGTGAAAGGGAATTTCTTGTGGAAAAATTAGTGGTCATAAGGTAGAACTGGAAAGAGTTCCAGCTATACAAACTGCAGCTGATGATTTGGTAGAACCAAAGGATTCAATAGTAACCAATGAACCTCAGCCTCTCCACCGATCTAGTAGGGTTCCTCACCCACCTTAGAGATACTTCGGTTTCTCTATGACAGTGGGAGCGAGAATTGCATCATAAGATGATGACCCAACTAGTTTTGAGCAGGCCATCAGGAGTGGGACTCTGTAAGGATGGCTGGATGCTTAGCGATCTAAGATGGAATCCTTATACACCAACAAAGTATAGACTTTGGTTGCTTTATCTGAAGGGTTAAATCCCCATCAGGAGCAAGTATATCTTGAGAAGATCACTTGGTGTACATGGAAAAGTTGAGACTTTCAAAGCTATGCTTAAAGTCCATCCAGATCCTACTTGCCACGGCTACATACCATGACTACGATATCTGGCAGTTGGGTGTCATGACTGCTTTTCTAAATGATGATTTGGAAGAGAGCGTCTATAAGTACACAGCCAGAGGGCTTCGTAGACAGTGGGAACAGCGGAAACGTGAGCAAGATGTTTTATGTGATAAATCAGGCATCGCGGAGTTGGAACGTTTTTTTGATGCGGTAGTCAAAGAGTTTGAATTCATCAAAATGGTAGAAGAACCTTGTATATACAAAAAGGTAGTAGAGAGTATGGTGGTGATCCTTGTAGAGTACGTGGATGACATACTCTTGATAGGGAAGGAGTTTCATATGCTACGCTCGGTCAATCTCCTCTTATCACAAAGATTCTCCATATAGGATCAAGGTGATACCTCATAAATCCTAAGTTATGGATCTATGAAATAGATCTAATTGGATGTTAGGAATCTCACTAGTTGTAGTGAGATGGTATCAAACGATCCTGGGGAGAATCACTGGAAAGGTTCCAGGGTGATAAGGACGACTGAATGTCAGTCGCAGGCTTTGTCTTTACTCTCAATGGAGGGACGGTATATTGGAAGAGTTCCAAGCTAGATACCGTGACTTACTAGACGATTAAAGGCAAGATATATCGTTACCAAGGATGCTACCAAAGAGGAAGTCTGGATATATATGAGTTCATAAGATGAACTTCGTTCCTACCATTGTGTGACAATGGAGTTGTGGCTTATGCCAAGGAACCCCCGTCCCATCAGAAATCCAGATATAATTCTTAGGCAGTATCACCTGATCATGGAGATGGTTGATCTCCAGAGAGATCGAGGTTAGGAGAGTAGACACAGAGGACAACAGCTCGGATCCACTCACAAAAGCCTTTTTCTCAGTAGAGACTTTTTATGGGATGGTTGAGTATAAGATACTTCAACCACAGCTAATTGTTGGGTATGTGATACCACAACAGATGACCTTAGTGCAAGTGGGAGATTGTTAGTTATATGTATGCCCTAGAGGCCATTACTGTACATATGATGTATATTGTAATGGATGCTTGGACATATATAGGGAGGACTTTCTTGCTCGACATGATAGTATGCTATCTGGTTGTACTTTATCTTAACATGTACTCTGATATGTCTCTATGTTACATGTTGATAAAGCCCTTAGGATATGTACTCGACTACTGGGACTATGATGAGATCATACTAGTGGGGCCACGGCAGTCGACGAGTACATCCTATAACTGTTCCTAGTCGAGGGTGTATCGAGACAGGGCATCGATACACCAGAGTAGACTAGCGTATACGCATCTTGACCCATATGATGGGCGATGGATGATCCCATATCCATCGGTGTTTGACATCAAGGATGGTGTACAGGTGCTCAGTGGAGACTGGGTACACTGGACAGTCTCGCCGAGAACTCTCAGATGGTTTTATACCTCACGTCAGATGGCAGTTCTCTAGTGACACTGGTACAGCTTAGTCTGTAGACCCGAGATCATCATAGAGTCTTGTGTGATTCCCACTGTGCTTTGATTTCCATCATACCACGTCCAAGAGGGCGTGCAAAAAGGTGGTTTTTGGGTATAGTCCCGAATCACATGGAGGCAATGAGCGATAGGAGGGGATTCGTCTCTCCCGGTATAGGGAGTTGATGTTGTGCGGTGTTCGATTGGTTATAACTAGAAATCCCTGGCCAGGATTGCTGAGATTTACTGGTAAGTGTTATCAGTAGTTTCTCGAACTGTTATAAACCTCATATCGACATGACTTATCAAGCTACTGGGGTCTGACGTTTACCACCCCTAGGCGAGATATGCGACATATCAGACGAAGAGACCGGACTGTACGGGAGTGTTACTGATTGGATTCGCAGGAGAAAGTACATGCTTACTTGTTGATCTTCTGATCGCTTAATACCTGGGTGGCTGTTACGTTTAGCTGACCGCTTGCAGCTTGTGGGTGTTTGATATGATCATCACCTACTGCCGGTGTATTAACGATTCTTTAGAGTCCTACACAGAGGTTTCTTGACTCAGGCAAAACGGAGTAGGAGCACATATATGATATGTGCGGGACCGAGAACAATACGTGTATATGATACCGTATTAGATTCTCGCGATATGAGATATCGGCCGGGTATATGTGATATAGCCGGGTCATCGGATCAAGTGTTGATTCGATGAACTGATACAGATTATATTAGTCGGTTATTTGTGAAATAGCCGGATTATCGGATCAAGTGTTGATTTGATAATTTAATGTATAATTATATATTTTATGTATTAAATTACATTAACTAATATAAGCTCACTAAAAGATTCTTTTTCTCACTCAGGTAATACATTGATATATATGCGATATATGTTAATTGTATTATTTTATTTTGTTACAATAAATATTGTATATGTGATATATAATATTGTAACATGTTATGGTTATTAATGCAACATATTTAGTGGAGATTAAACATGGTTAGGGATTGATTTGGGTTAATTCTTTCTAGTTGCTTCTAGAAGCTTTGCTTTTGTTTTAAGCAAAGATATTTGTTATGATATTTTTGTAGATATTTAGTTAACCCAACCTAACCCTTTAACCACGGTTCATTCTCTAAATGGTTTAAGTTATCATACTTATCACATGGTTGCATTTCTAACCTCACAACACTTTCATTATTCATCACAAAAGAATTAGATCTTCTTCTTCCTTCTTCTTCTTTCATGAAAAAGCTTTCTAGCTTTTTATGTTGTGATGAAAATGAATGAGATTAAGAAAAAAAATGAGAGCTAAAATTCTACTTCATCATCCTAATCTATGCTAGCCATTTAGATTAGGGTGTTCACTTCATTAGTGAGTGAGAGCTTGTATTAATGAAACTTCAGGGTAGATCATCTTTGTTATCGAAAATCAGAAGCAAGCTTGCATCTTTCTCTTCGTGGAGCCTCTCTAGAGTCCGGGTACTCGATGATCGCAGCAAAATGACCTCAACACGGATCTTTAGAAGTGAAGGACCGGACTACAAAGGTTGTAATCCCAAACTCTTAGATGTTAAAGTGTTTAACATGCTTTGTTTCGCCTAATCTCTAGTTTAAAGATCTAGGTTAGGGTTGTTCGGCACGTCTAAATTTTAAATCGGGCATGGTTGATGCCTTATAGACCCTTGTGAGAGTGCCTAGTAACCCTACACATTCGGATATGAATGTCTTGTACCTCATTCAATAGGGAAAAAGCTTTGATCCAGTCACTGGGAGTTCGCTCTTGGGTAAAAGTTTATGTCACTAAAATTGTTTTTTAGTCGTATTCTTTTTCTTTGTATTGAGATATTCGGTTATGAATATTCTACATCTCATTTGATGAGGAAAGATTCTAGATCCCTTCACGGGGAGTTCACTCTTGAGCAAAAGTCTACGCCACTATAAACTTTCAAAACCACTCGGTTCCTACGATGAGATCAAGTTCATTACATTGATGGTTTTCTTCAAAACCAGTTGTAACCCTCTGTCATTTCAGAAAGTAGAGTACTTAATATTTGTACTACGTTTGTTGATTTTTAGTCAAGGCGTAGTGTACGGTAACTAAGTGATGTCTTCCTTCTTACATATGATGCGATTAGCTAGAACATTTGTAAAGTATTATTATACCTTCGTGTTTTCTTTCTTTAGTAAAATATTGTATTTATTTATGCGTAGTATTTTTCCGTAAATTTTATTTTCTATTAAATATATTATTTTATTATTCTATCTATTTTTCCCAAACCCATTTCTTTAAACTAAATCTTAACCTATTTCAAATTAAACGCAATACCTAACCTAACCCATAACCCAAATCCAATCTCATTTTCATTTTCTTTTATAAAACTATGAGCCCAAAAGCCCACTTTCTTTTCAAGCAACAACATATATATAATTTTAATTAAATATATGCATGAACAACCTTGTGGCTCATTGGTTAAATCCTTGCATTGTTATTCGATAGATCACATGTTCAAATCTCCATTCTTGCAATTATTTTTTTTATCAATTTTTATTTTTCTCATAACCTACAAATAAGACCTTTCATTTCATCTTCCTTTTAACTTCCAAAATAATTAGAATGGTTATGAGCCATAATTTATTAGAATTATGATGGTCATAAATATTTTTATATCTCACTCCTCTTTCTTTTCATCATCACAAATTTCTATTATTTCACATATCCCTCTTCATCTAAATTCCCCGAAGAAGAACATGAAGAAATTCTTAAGAAAGTCTCGCTAGAAACACGAGGCTATCGGCGGATAAACAAGCCCGGTGATAATACCGGCTTGTGTATGTAAGTCGCTTCTCTCTTTCCCTCCCTCCATCCCTTTCTCTTTATCTTTCTCTTTTTTATATTGCCATGAAAAACTTTCCTTGACATATCATAATTCCTAAATAATTAATTAAATGGATACATATATAAATAATGAACACACACGAACATACATAAATATATAGTTTGTAAAGTCTTTTTCATTACTCTCAATCCATATGTTAAGATTTAATAGTAACCAGTTAAGATTGCATCATTTGTTGTTGTATTTTAAATTACTTTATTTAAATTTGTAAAAAAAAATGAAGTTACGAATAAATGTCATGATTTTCTCATTCTCATATTTGACATATCAATACTTTTATATTTAAAATAATTTTTAGAAATTAATTTTTACTTCAGGAAATTTCAAGAAATTTATCTATGACAGAATATATTATTTTTCATATGCTTTAAAAATTTTAGATCGAATCACTTAACGGTTTAGGAATTATATCGTTTTTATTAAATGTTCGTAAAAACAGAAAATTGTATTTATCGGTCAACTTCTTAGACATATAATTTGGTCTACCGATATCCAAATTAAGAAAACTCAAGTGTTTTAGATATCTACATCGAATGATATATATTTTCTTAGTTTTATTATTTTACTTAATACCGACTTAAAATATAGAAAACTGCGTTACAATATTAAGTGACGGATCTGGACAGAATCTGTCCTGATTCGCACACTGTTTTTAAATAGGGACATAACTCGAACTACCGATATCCATTCGTGATAAAATTTAGATGTGTAGATGCACAATTGATAGAGCTATAATTTCCTGTATATTATATTACTTAGAAACGCATGAAACAACTCAATATAGGCTTTGCAATATAACATATAGTTGCTGTCCCGAAATCTGAATTTCTGTTTTAAATGCTGATATTAAAATGATCATAACTAGAGCTTTAGAAATCCAAATCGCGCGAATCTTAGTGTTTTGCATACGTACTCTGAAAAACCTACAATTTTATAATAATTTTTGTAACCTTAAACTCGATAGAAATTAACTCAAACTGCGTTTTAAAAATGTGTGACGGTGCTGAACAGATTCTGATCTGTTTTGCGCGACGATGCGAAAACATGTATATCTCCCTAATCGGTAGTCGTATTTAAGCGAGACTGGAACTTACGTGTGCATAAAACTTAAGGCTATGTTTTCGTTTATATTCTGATGACAAATGACTTGATTAACCAGTCGTACATATCACATATTTACAATATTATTTTTGGACGTTTCTTGTATACTTATCTCATATCATATTCTGTAATTGCTTATTTATTTTTATCTATATGACTTGTGATTTAACCATTACATGCTAGAATTGACTTGATATTGATCTGACTCAATCATGAATACTTGAAACCAATATGTACTCTTGAACCAACTTGACTCGAACCATGAATACAATTGGCATGATTTGCACTTAACATGACTACATGAACTCAATCTTGAAAACTTGATATCATACATCACCTTTTGTATTTATGGATTCAGTCAAGACTCATAAAATTAATCATAGACTAATAAACATGGGGTGTTTAGGTAGTTTGAGTATGAATCCAACGGAATCTCATGAGTCCCATTAATACAAATCATGTTGCTGTGGTACCAGGCTGAAACGGTACAAATCATGTTGCTGTGGTACCGGGCTGAAACGGTACAAATCACGAATTCAAAAATGAGGGCCCGTAAATACAAGCCCCTGGATGATAGCCTGTTGGGTTTGGAATACTTCAATAACAATTGAAGTCCCGCTATTTTGGGCCCGTGATTCCTTGCCCCTGGATGATAGCCTTGGGTTCGAGAATACTCTTGAGATTGGTTGATATTCACACTTGAACGACGTTAAGATATATTACCTTATAGAGACCCCTTAGGACACGGACATCTACTTCATATTCACTATACCTACACTCCACAGTCATGTTATACTTGTTTGCCATACTGATATAGTTGGCATACATATTATCATGCACGCTACTATACTTGTTTATATGTTCATGATTTATATCCATACTATACCATAAATTACATTACACCTAGCATTTCATTTATATACATCACACCATCCTTTTGGGGACTTACCGAGCGTTAGTTCGCTGACGGGCATTCCATCCATCTTTCTTTCTTTTTTGGAATGTTCGTCATGTGGTATTGAGACAGAGGAGATAGAAGCGGTCGAAGAGGAGTACAACCAGTTCGCATCACAAACGGACGTATAGTTTCATTCGGCTTTTCATTTCATTTCACTTTATTTATGTATGCTTCCTTGTTAAGGCTTATCATGTTAAATATCTTGTATTCAGATATTTTGTCTACTATGAATCATGACTGTAATAAATCAGAATTAGATTTCATTCTTTGGTTTGTTCTTATTATTTTATGTTGCTTATAGACGCTTAGCGTATTTATTTTGAGAAACGGCCTTCTCATAATAAATACGTTGCGGGCTTACCACGTCATCGTTTCTATCTACTGGGAAGAGGGGCGTGACAACATTCGTACGACTTTGTTGATCTTTAGTCAAGGGTTGTACGAGTAGGTCTAAATTAATCACGAAATGATGAGCTGAACTTGACTAAGTCTCTTTGATTTATTGATCTTTAGTCAAGGTTATAAGGTCATAAGGGCAAAAACGACATCGGGGGTTTCAATTGTTAAAACTTGCAATGAGATTGCATACCTTCTATGAAGTGGGGTAATTTGTTGATCTTTAGTCAAGGTTACCACGCCATGATAGATTGGGTCCCGATTCCAACTGTGAGTAATAGTTACTCTCTGAAAATTTTCTATACGAAATTCGGGCCAGTTCTCTTTTCAGGGTTTGAAGGAGAATTCGACAGAATAATGGGAGCCATCCTAATTAGATAAATGTACCAATTTAATCAAAATTAGAATGCATGCTGATTGTTTCTTTTCTTTCTCTGCCAGCGACCCTGAACTGATCTTAAACTAAGACTCGTTAACCAAGTTGGCCGACCTTTTTACAAAATCGATAGCTTTGTAATGTCTAGATTGCTCTGATTCACGACATAGTTGCATATGTCATTACATATCCTATATCCCCTTCTGCTAACTCCAGAACCCTCTGTATTCGGTATAGAGATCTATATTGTTTAGAAAGCGATCGTATAGTTAGATACGAACTCGATAAAATTGTTTCAGTCCGAGGATGGCCACTGATTCTGGATTAGATAAATAGTTCGTTTGTCTATCCCTCCTACCTTATCTCAAGCTCGAAAGCTCCTTACATATAAGGAGTGTATACCAGTAATGCTTATTGGATAGTTTTCTTCCAATCCTGAAGCTGGTCCTGAAGGAATAAAAAGGAGAAAACCAACGAGCATAAATTCGGTATATAGGAAGGTAAGATGGAGAGACGTCAAAGGGGGTTAAAGAGTAAGGAAAGGAAATTGCGACTATTGTCATAAATCTGGGCAATGAAAAAGGCAATACTATGAATACCCAACTAACCCCGCTAAAACATTTTAATGTTTCGGGTTTTCCGTATGTCTGTGTTTTGAAATACTGGTTCTTAATAAACTCTAACTCCTGAGTATATAGATACCAAATTAGAATCCCACATCTGTAGGGTGTTACAGATGCTGAGAAGGAGCAGAGAATTGAGAATGGATGATTTTATTCTCAATGTCGGTTTTCGGAGCAATTGTTACTGTTGAGGAAAATTATCAGGTTTTACCAAAACGGCAAACTTTTGGTTTCTTTTAACCAAAAGAATGTTTTCAATTAACAGCACACGGAAATTGAGTTAGTGAACTTAAGGGAATTATACATATTGATGTATGTTGTCCGATATCCATACAGACATGGGGTTGGTACTAGGTATTCCATATTGAGAATGTGATTCTCTCTCAAATTGCTCATCCGCGGATGCGCTCCATGATGAGTAATGTTGAGTTACCTTCTTCAATTTTGGAGATGCACTAGAAATATATGCATATCAATTGATAATGGTTTTATCTAAACAAGTGTCTCTTTTCTATATGTGATATAAAATGGTGTTCATCTTAAAGTTGTTAAGATATGAGGTTATCTGGTTTGTATTTAAAACCATAATCCGGATAAACTCGAGGCGCGATTCGGTAATAGCAGTCTGTGGGTTATCCCAAGATTTCGTAGGGGATAGTTTCTACCATTTTCAAGTTCAAAAGTGTTTTGTTCTTGACTCGCCATCTCCTTGGTTAAGGAATTTCTTGCAAAAGAAATTAGTGGGAGTATGGTAGAACTGGAAGTGATTCTAGAACCACAAACAGTTACCGAAAATAGCAGAACCTTAAGATTCAATTGACCCTGACAGACCATAACTACTCCACGGATTTAGTAGGTGACTTCTGCCACCCGAGAGATACTTCGGTTTTCTCACAGACGGTGATGAGGAGACTTGCATCATGTGATGATGACCCTACTAGTTATCAGCATACTATAGGAAGCGGTGACTTCCGACTGATAGCCGGATACCAAGCTTATCCATGTTAGAATCCATGCACTATAACAAATTATAAACTTTGTTGTGTGCTCTTGAAAGGGGTAAAACACATAAGGAGCAAGCAGATTTTTCGAGATCGGTACAAATGGAAAGGTATTAACCTAATAAGGCCAGACTTATAATTAACACTTATTCATGAATTACTCGATGTGGATTGTGATGATACTGTTACTTCATTGTCTGTGTTGAAGTCCATACGGATATAACTTGCCACTGTTGTTTTCATGACTTTGATATCTGGTATAAGGATGATTATAACGTCTTTCTAAATTGGATTTAGAAGTGGGTATATATATGACTCTTCCAGAGGATTGTCTTAGTCAGTGAGAGTTGCAGATAGTGTGCAAGTTGGTTAAGTCTGTTTGTAGACTAAAACAGGCATAGCGGAGATGAATCATCTGTTTTGATATTGTGGTCAAAGTGTTTAACTTCATCAAAATTAGAGATGAACCGGGTATTGGTAAGAAGTGTTGGATATATGTATGCCCTAGAGGCCATTATATGTATAGTGGATGCTTGGACATGTATATATATATATACATATATATATGTATATATATATATATATACATACAGATGACTTTCTTGCTCGATATATATATATATACACACACAGATGACTTTCTTGCTCGACATGATAGTATGCTATCTGGTTTACTTTATCTTGACATGTTCATTTGATCATGCATCTTACTCATTTGGTACATGTTGATAAAGCCCTTAGGATATTTGCTTGACTACTGGGACTATGATGCGGATCATACTAGTGGGACACGTGTAGTTTATGAGCATATCCTTGAACTGTTCCTAGTGATGGGTGTATCGAGACGTGGCATCGATATTCCAGAGTAGACTAGCGTATACCATTCTCGTCCCATATGATGGGAAATGGATGATCCCATATTCATCTGGTGTGGTGACACCAAAAATTGTATGCGGGTGCTCAGTGGAGACTGGACACACCGAACGGACTCGCCGAGAACTCCTATGTGGTATTATATCTATCGTCGGATAGCAGTTCTCAGGTGACACTGGTATAGGTTAGTCTGTAGACCTGAGATCATCATAGAGTCTTGTGTGTCCTCCCATTATACTTTGATCTCCTCCCTACCACGGCTCTACTGAGTCGTGCAAACAGGTGGATTTGGGGTACAGCCCCGAGGCGCATGGAGGTAATGAGCGATAGGAGGGGTTTCGTCTCTCCCGATATTAGGGGTTGATATTGCGCTGTGCTCGATTGGCTATAACAAAAAGTCCCTGGCCAGGGCTGCTGAGATTTTTCTGATAAGTGTTATCAATAGTTTCTCGATCTGTTATGAGCCATACACCGGTATGACTTATTGAGTTATTGGGGTCGACGATACCATCCCTAGACTCGATATGCAACATATCTGACGAAAAGACCGGACTGTACGGTAAGTGTTGCCAGTTGGCTCGACGGGAGTTTTGACAGCTTCGCTTGTTTTTCTTCTGATCGCTCAATACCCGGATGGCCGTTACATTTAGCTGACCGCTTGCGGCTTGTGGGTGTTTGATATGATCATCACCTACTACCGGCGTATTAACGAGTCTTAGAGTCCCACACAGGAGTTTCCTAGCTCAGGCGAAATGATGTGGTGTGCATATGAGATATACGCGGGGACCCGATTAAATGCGTGTATATGATACCGTATATTAATCGGGCATTTTTTCTATTGGTCGCGTCGTATGTGATATGACCGGTTTGTTAAATCAATTATTGATTTAACATTGACTTTATAGCTCACTTTTATTAAACCCTTTTCTACTTTATTGTATGTATGCATGTATGCATATATTTTTGTTCATGCACATGATGATGTGAATGCACACATATATACATACATGGTGTCATGGTTGTTGATACAAATAATATGGCAATACAAGACTCACATGGAAATAAATATGTATTTATATTTGTTTTTGAGTTAAAGAAAAAGAAATGGAAATCATCTCATGGTCAATGTTTCTACACACTTCCTTCACTAACCATGACATTAACCATGAGTTCAATTTCATTTGTTGTTTTAACTCTAAAATAAATATCTAGATATTTATTAACCTATAGTTAGATGAGAGTGTGACTTTCATTTATATATTTCCTATTTTCTTTTTATTTTAAAAAAAATAATCACAAAACTTGAGCTCAAGCTTGCCATCCTCATCTCTCATGCTCTCTTGAGATTTCAAGTGAGTGAGTGAGATAAAAAGAAAGGGTTTTGAAGTGAGAAAACAAACCACATCATCATTCTATACTAGTTTAAAGTGTTAGCTCCACTTCCTCATTGATCAAGTGAAGCTAAGAGCTTGGACAAATGGACTCCGGGTGGATTATCGTGGACTTGGAAGATCTCTAGCGAGCCGGTTCAAACTCTCAAGGATCCAAGGAGTCAAGAGAAAAGGTCTACAAAGGTTGTATTCTCTTCATTTAGTGATAATTTTCTTGTAATATGAGATACTATTTGTTGTTACCCTAATTTTTCTAGTTCGATTCATGGTTAGATTGCTTAGCATCTCCCCAAAAATTTTATTGTGGCATGTGTGATGCTTATAAACCCTAGGCATAGTGCTAAGGAATCCCAACAGTGGTATCAGAGCCTAGCTAGAGCTTTAGGGTAATCTAGATGGCATTAAAAAAACTCAATCGAACATTAAAAATGAGATTTTTACATGCTCACTGGAAATTTTTTCAAAGGTTGGAATTTTGTGGTTTAAAAATATCCATAAAATAGTGCAGGGTTTTCTATGGATCCCCAAGAAGAACGAGCGCCTAACTCGACACAACGACCGCGGAATCGCGGCCAAATCAGGCATTTGCGATGATTCCGCGGCGCCGTTGATGAGGCTTGGACCGTGCCTTCTTGTGCTGATCCATAGATACATTTTGTGCTCTCTGGGAATTTTTAAAAATAGGTTCAAGTGTTGAAATCTATGGATTTAGTGGGTATATTGATGTGTTGATTGATATATTTAACGTCGTCTAATCTTTCTGAATATGATACAATATTTGGAATCTACGCTAATTAGTTTTGAGAAAATTAATTGATTAGTTGTAAATCTAATATTTCGGTCTCGTTGGATATCGGGAATCTTGTTGAATTACCCGATCTCTTTTGAAAAAGTGTTTTCATTATTAAGACCTAAATGTAAGATCTACAAAGTTAGCATGAAATCCGGGGTATGTGATATTCCAAGTTTGCGATGTCTAAAGAAAAGTGTGGATTCCAAATGTTGTAGTTTTACATTTCTTTTCTACGGCCGTAAGTATAATATGCGGTGTATTTCCGGTTTCGTTGCTATACGTCAACGACAATTGGGATACGCATATTTACTTATGTTGATGACATGTGTTGTTATGAGTTGATGTGATATGATATATAGGATCGTCGTGATTGAATGGCCGGGGGTTTTATGTGAGACGAGAGTTTTCCTTTTCATTCATGTAAAATTCTTTATATGTAATATTCTTTTTTTTGGCACTTCCGGGTTGGGGATGATGTCACCATTGATGTATATTATTTACTTTTCCGCATTAGGATAGATCCAAGGAAGGGAGTACGAGTGACCGGGTTCTGGAGTTCAGTGGGAGGCCATCTCGAGGAGTCGAGACTGGGTCTCCTAACTCCAGAATTGGTAGGGTCACTTGCTGCTCTCGTAGAGGTCTAGGGGTGTGGGTTTGGTTATTCATCACGACCGTGGAATCCGTATTTTCTATTGGAGGCTAAATATAAAATACGAACTTCCCAGTATATCCTATATTTTCATATATTCGTTTCTGCTGCTGATTATTTTGTGATGAGATTACTTAATATCTGAGACGAATGGAATATTATTATTATTATATATATTGATATATAATAAACGTTGCTTATATTTTACATCCGCGCTAGTCCCGCCCCGTTATGCCGTTAGTTAAGTAACCTAACGATGCAGTAACATTTTGAAATATTTTAGATAATTAATTAAATTATTTATTTAAGTAGTTAATGTTATTTAATTTTATTTTAGTAGAGAGGGATTTTTAATTGAAGTGGAAATAAATTAGTAAAGAAAATAGTGTTTATATAATAATATGTGTAATGAGGGGTTTATGTGAAAATGTTAGTTTCCTTATGCTAATTAGAGTTGTATGTGGGTTTTTATGTAAAGAGGGTTAGATAATGATTAAGGTTAAAATATACCTCCTAGACACCACACCTTAGGTTAACCTAATGGCCACACCTCCTCCTTGCATGAAACCACCACCATCTTGCATGGTGACACCACCTACTACCTTATCACTTCTTATCCTTTACTTTTACCAATTGGTTCAGTTAATATATATCAAGTTAAGGCAAATAAACTGGTTTAGAAAAAGAAACATCTTAAAACACAACAAAGAAAAGAAAAAAAAAGAGAGAAGAGAAGAGAAGAAGAACTAAGTGCTAAGGACTTTCAACACTACCATCAAGTTAGGATCTTTGAGTTTGAGCATCTTAGAGGAAGCCTTTTCAGTAATCTTCTGTAGGTATAATCTCTAAACTCTATAGAATTTTAGTTCAGTACTGTTTTAATGTAGAAATCGCATATCAGATATATCGTATTTTGATAAATATAGGCTCTGTGTTAAATCTGCTATAGTTTAGATAATAATTAACATAATCAAACAGTGTCTTCATCTTATAAATTGGTCTTAAAATAACCCCTAGGAAGACGACCCCATTCCCTCGGATTTTGGCCGGCGACAATTGCCAAAAATCCGAGCTCGCCGGGTTTTTGTGGGAGTTAGGTGTTGATCGGTTCTATTTACCCGAACCTTGCTCTGATCTGTCCCCGAGCCAAGAGAAGGTTGTCCGGCCGGTGAGCCCGAACAGCAAGGAAAGAAAGACAGATTGTGCCCCTTTATTTGAATACCCACCTAGTTCTCTAACGGCACCTGGTTTTTAGGGTAGCTCTCTGTATATGTGTTAAAATGTTTGGTATTGCTAGTTTAAGTTATTTTATCAGTATATGAAATCTGGAAGCTAATATTTGTAATGGGGTTCATCAAATTCTAAAATACGACACGGATGTTTCGTGACACGTCTTTGTTTTCTATTACGAACAGCGAATGGTTAAAATCCAGTTGGTATAAGTATTAGATTGTTTACAATAGTCGTACGTAGTATAATTAGTACGTAAAACTTGTATTTTCATGTTTTCGCTGTATCAGAATTTAGCCGTTTCTTATACGAAGTTAATTTCAATATTAGATTCGAATACGGAAACTTTGGAGGCCGCAAGAAAAGGAAAGGGACTGAGGATATCTGAGTAGATTCGACGTATTCCGGTGAGTAGACTAAATATCTACCGGGAGATTTTGTATGGATGGCGTGATGAAACCGTAATTTTAAGTTTAAATTATAATTGTTCCTTTGTATATAAGGTTTGATCGTATACATTCATATATAAACATCGTCATGTTAATAATTGTTAGAACACTGCACAAATTATCGATAAGTCATGTTGCACGTGCACATATCTACATGTTACACTACACCTCGTCGATATTAAAATGTCACATACACACTTAGCACTTATTATGTTAAATATGATTCATATCATACCTTAATCATTAGCAATGATAGTTATTTTGCATAGATGTTAGTATGTTTCATATTCAAGTATTAGCAATATTGATATAAGATGAAATGGATTATTTCGGATTTATGGTTTTGAGTTTATGGTTTTGAGTTTTTATACACTATTGAATAGATTCAGTGATTCTTCATGTTAATGTGAGATGTCCACCATGAGATATTGTTTTTATGATTTGATTTTATTCCGGACCGAGTGGGGGAGCTATACGGTCGCGGATTTTTACGTTATCCGGACTGAGTGGGGGAGCTATACAGTCGGATTCATGATGGACCCGGTTGAGACCGAGGGACAGGAAAGTTGCACTTGAGGCGGGGAGCCTAGCAAGGATACTCGATATCGGAGACAGTTGTGAAACACGGCGGATATTTAGGTGATACCGACCGGTGTTATTGGATGACTGGATCGTTCGGGGAACGATGCCTGATGGAAATAGAAGATTTGTGTCGATGTTAGGCACGGGAAAATGAACCTTATTTGGAAATAATTGATGAGATTTCAGTTTTGAATTAAATATATAGTAGTACATGTTCATGCTTCCACATATTATCATGCATTATATTCATCCTTGTTGATATTAGCTCTAATTCGTCATACTTATATTATCAGCCGATATATATTAGTTTTATTCACTGAGTTGGAAACTCACCCCCGTTGTGCCATAGTTCCTTGCAGGAGTCGTGTGGACGCGTAGTAGAAGTGCGGATCTACTTATCAGTTTTTATCACTCTTTTTGCTAGGTGGGTTATCTACGCAATAACCTCCTATTTTGGTTTATGTATATTAGATCTAGTATTACTCCATCAGACCCTATATAATTGACTTAGAACGAGATGTGGTTGTATGTATTTTATTTCGACTGATGAGATCGTTTAGTTGTGTAATTTATACTTCCTTTACTTATGCATGAGATTCTCCATTAGAATGTCGTATTATTATTGCGTATTGATTTCCGCTATTTGGCATTGTTTTGCTCCCAACTAGGGATGCAACCTATTTACACACCCTATAACTGCTTTTTATTAATAATTAAAAAAGAATGTCGAAATTTTAAAATCAGTTGTTTAAATTTCAATTATTAAAAACCATTCGGCATGCTACTTCATTCTTATACTTAAAAACTAAAATTATTAAAAACCATCAAGGATTAATTAAAATTGATTTTTATGAATTAAAAATTCTGGGATCTTCAAGATCCATAAAAAAAAACTCTTAAGAGTTCTTCATCAAAGATCAAGAAATCTACATATTATCAAAAGAGCAGAGCTCTGATTCATGGGCTAAGAAAACCCAAGAAAAGATCTCTTTAGATCTATGGGTTCATGAGAGCAAGGCTCTATTAATGAAACCCTAAAAGGGTTTTCTTTAGATCAAAGATCTATGAAGAGCAAGGCTCTGTTAATGGGTAAAAACCCTAATTTATTAAAAAAAAATTAAACTTCACCTAAGTTTTGGTAGAGTTCTGACTCTTGAAAAGTTCTTAAACTGAAGAGCAAAGCTCTGAGTAAAAATTTTCAAAGAAGGAAGATGATAATCATTTAAGGGACCAAAGGTCCTATTTATAAGTATTGAACTGCCTCTTCAACTTCTGAGTTGATCCAAGGGCTCAGATGTTGTCACCGCTGCACTTACGTGTGCGCCACGTGAGCGCAACGGTGGGGGCATTTGTTTCCCCCAACCAGAGCAAAACTCTGTTTTGAAATTCAAAATTCAAAAGAATTGAAGCAACGCTTCAGATCCAGCGCTCTGCGCAGCGCGCCATGTGTCAAACACAGGTGCGCTAGCACAGTTGCGTTGCGCCCTAGGCAGTGCACCATGAGAGCGCTAGCGCTAGGCACGCCACGTGTCAAACACGGGTGCGCTAGCGCAGTTGCGCTGCGCTCTGCGCTGCGCGCCACGTGTCAAACATGGGTGCGCTAACACAAAGTGTGCTGCGCTCTGAGCAGCGCACCACATGCAAAGCACGGGTGCGCCGGCGCTGGAATTAAAAATTCCCCACTGTTAGATCAAAAGATATAATAATGATAAATCATTAATCCGAATTAAAATTCTGTTATGGAAAGATTTTCTCAATCTTGTTAAAAACAAGAAGATTGCCTTCTGTAAAACAGAAGCCCCTGGATCAAAGATCCAATGGTGGGGAAACGTCCCCAAATCAATCAGAGAAAGATCTCCTTAACTGATTTAACAAATAAACTTGCCCTATATAAAGGCCCCAAGACTTCAAGTCTGATATAGAGAAACCCCCTACAAATTTTGAGAAAACTCAAAAAGAAAGAGAGCAGGCTCTTGAAAGAAGATCATTTCTTCAAGGTAAAAAGAATGATTCTTGAACAAAGAGATGAAATCATCTCATTAAAAAAAGAAGAATTATCTTCTTAAAAGATCATAGATCTACAAAGATCAAAGTCTTTCATAAAAAGTGATCAAAAGATCCCATCATAAAAAATAAAAGAAATATTTACTTCATTCACAGATCATTGATCTGCAAAGACGACGCCTTTTTATAAATAAGAACTTTTGTTCTTGAATCTTGAGGCAAAGCCTCCTTTAAATAGAACATAAACTTGTTCTCTGATCATAAATATTGATCAAATGCACTTTGCGCTATTGAAAAGTGCCTTGCACTCATGAACTGCGCTTCTGCGCTCTCTGGACCGGCGCTCTGCGCCAAAACGCGCCACGTATGCAATTTGCGCTCTGCGCTTCTGAAATAGCGCACTGCGCTCATCATCTGGCGCAAAGCGCCAAACGCACCACGTGTCACTCACGTGTGCGCTACTCATGCAGAAGCACAATGCGCTCATCATCTGGCGCTCAGCGCCACGTGTCACTTACGTGTGCGCTACTCAGCAGAAGCGCAATGCGCTCATAAACTGGCGCTTAGCGCTAAGCGCGACACGTGTCCTTTTTGTGTGCGCTACTTGGCAGAAGCGCAATGCGCTCTTTAATTGGCGCAAAGCGCCTGGCATGCCACGTGGCGCACTATCAGAACACACATCGTTCTAATGAATGCTATGCATTCAACACAAGACAAAAAATGTCAGGATCTAATGCTCAGCATTATTAAAAGGGCCAAGCCCAAATAAATGCTCAACAGCCCAGAACAATAAAATGTTAAACATTTTAATATTATTGGACTTAGCCCAATTCTGTCCATAAGTCCTCAACTCATATTTAATTGAGCACATCTGCTCATGAATATTTCAACAGATCTTAGTCCCAAATTGGACTACAGATTTTCCAACCAACTCACACCGGTTCGAGAGTACATCTCTTTACTCCTCTGATATTTGTCGTTGTAATCCTTCAACGTCTTCAGAGAGGTGACTGATCCCGACAACCATACATTTCATAGACTAAGATGTCTTTAAATCGGACTGTGGGGTCCTTAAACTCACGGACTACGATGTCCTTAACCCAGACTGTGGGGTCCTTAAGCCCATGGACTACGATGTCCTTAACCTGGACTGTGGGGTCCCTATAAACCCACGGACTATGATGTCCTTAATCTCGGACTGTGGGGTCCTTAAGCCCATGGACCGTAATGTCCTTAAACTAATGTTGGACCACCATGTCCTTAAACTGGTGATCGACCGCAATTTTCCTAAACTAAACAATAGAGTTCAAATGCTCTTTTGTTGGATCTAAATGATCATGTTAAGTTGATCTTAGTCTAAAATTAGACTAACGTATCCTTAAGAAACGTTTAAGTTGATCTTACTCTCAAATGAGGCTAACGTATCCTTAAACCCAAACCAAAGCCCAAATCTAAGAAAATACGGATTTGGACTAATCCACGCCCTACGGGCGACAACATAAATTAGTCTCCGTATACAATCCACGGGCAACCACAAACAAAACAAACGCACACGACACGAAGTGACCATATGGAGAAGGAGAAAGTTGTTACCGTGATGCGGTAGCGTAATTAATTGCAGGGGCTTGCGCCTGCGGGGAAGAGCGTCCCCACAATCAAAAAACCTCTCAAACGAGGGGGAATCTGACGAAGTCTGCTACATCGGCCGCATCCGTTAAACCTTCGATACATGGTGCCATAAATCAACTTGGCATCCTCGAAGAGGTGGACGGATAGCACCAATTAGCATATGCCCCGAAATTCAGACGAGACGTCCGCCGCGTCTTCGTCGCGTCTTTCGGTTGGGAACAACCACTGCATAAATTATCGACGAGTCATGCTGCACGTGCACATATTTACATGTTACACTACATCTCGTCGATATTAAAATGTCACATACACACTTAGTACTTATTATGTTAAATATGATTCATATCATACCTTAAGCATTAGTAATGATAGTTATTTTGCATAGATGTTAGTATGTTTCATATTCAAGTATTAGCAATATTGATATAAGATGAAATGGATTATTTCGGATTTATGATTTTGAGTTTTTATACACTATTGAATAGATTCAGTGATTTTTCATGTTAATGTGAGATGTCCACCATGAGGTGTTGTTTTTATGATTTGATTTTATTCCGGACCGAGTGGGGGAGCTATACGGTCGCGGATTTTTACGTTATCCGGACTGAGTAGGGGAGCTATACGGTCGCGGATTTTTACGTTATCCGGACTGAGACCGAGGGGTAGGAAAGCCGTACTTGAGGCGAGGAGCCTAGCGAGGATACTCGATACCGGAGACAGTTGTGAAACACGGCGGATATTTAGGTGATACCGACCGGTGTTATTGGATGACAGGATCGTTCGGGGAACGATGCCTGATGGAAATAGAAGATTTGTGTCGATGTTAGGCACGAAAAAATGAACCTTATTTGGAAATAATTGATGAGATTTCAGTTTTGAATTAAATATATAGTAGTACATGTTCATGCTTCCACATATTATCATGCATTATATTTATCCTTGTTGATATTAGCTCTAGTTCGTCATACTTACATTATCAGCCGATATATGTTAGTTTTATTCACTGAGTTGGCAACTCACCCCCGTTGTGCCATAGTTCCTTGCAGGAGTCGTGTGGACGCGTAGTAGCAGTGCGGATCCACTTATCAGCTTTTATCGCTCTTTTTGCTAGGTGGGTTATCTACGCAGTAACCTCCTATTTTGGTTTATGTATATTGGATCTAGTATTACTCCATCAGACCCTGTATAATTGACTTAGAACGAGATGTGGTTGTATGTATTTTATTTCGACTGATGAGATCGTTTAGTTGTGTAATTTATACTTTCTTTACTTATGCATGAGATTCTCCATTAGAATGTCCTATTATTATTGCGTATTGATTTCCGTTGTTTGGCATTGTTTTGCTCCCAACTAGGGATGCAACCTATTTACACACCCTATAACTTCTTTTTATTAATAATTAAAAAGGAAGTACTGTCGAAATTTTAAAATCAGTTGTTTAAATTTCAATTATTAAAAACCATTCGGCATGCTACTTCATTCTTTTACTTAAAAACTAAAATTTTCTAAATTCCGCAAAAAGGGTTTTGATCTTGGTTTTTGGCTTACTCAGATTGTGTCGACATCTTTAGATATCATACAATCTAAGTGCCAGTCACATCCAAAATTCGGGTCATGACAGGTGCATAACGTGACACAGAGGTGAATGCGAATGGCATAAGTGTATGTTCTATTTTCGTTTCTTTTTTGTGATGGCTTAGGAACTTAAATGATGGGACTACATTAATAAGATTAATGTGAAGAAAAAGAAATCTAAAAATATTGTAGAATCGGATTTGAAAACCACCCGGCCTTTTTATGAAAAAGCAAGTTTCAAAAGATGCGGAGCTTAAGCCACTCCTTTTCTAAACTATTTAGATTCTACAACGAGATCAAGTTCAAAGTGTTAAAAGGTTTTCATAAAAACCATCCGCAACCCTCCGCCATTTTAGGAAGCAGAGTACTTAGTATCCGTGCTACGTATGCTGATCATAGTCAAGGCGTAGTGTACAGTAGCCAGGTGATGTCTTCCTACAAAGCATATGATGCGATTAGTTAAAACATTCATATGATTATGTTGATCATAGTCAAGGGTCATATGGATGGGTCTAGTTAATCACAAAATGATGGGTAGAACTTGACTAGTGCTTATGATATGTTGATCATAGCCAAGGTCATAAGCAGATAGGGGTAAAAACCATATCGGGAGTTTCAAGAGTTGAATTTTGCAATGAGATTGCATACCTTTTATATGATAATTGGATCCCGATCCCACTGTGAGTAAGAGTTTCTCCTGTTGGAGATAGTGCCCTCAGAGTCAATTATTGGATCACAGGCACGTGATTGCAATGATTGAGAGAGGACCTATACCGTTAGAACAGTCTTACTCAAGATGATAGTATGCTATCTGGTTTATCTTTATCATCGTGTACTGCTTTAGGTGACCTTACAGGTCACTATTGCGCGTTGATAGAGCCCTTAGGATTCTTGCTTGATAGACAGCAGTATGATGGCGATCATATACGTGGGAGCTGGTAGTCTATAAGCACATCCTTAAAAAGTCCCTAGTCGTGGGAGTTTCGAGACAGGGCATCGATACTCCAGAGTAGACTAGTGTATACAGTCGAGACCCCGACGAGGGGCGGTGGCCAGTCTCACAAGCCACTGGTGTCAGTTGGTTCACCTAAGATGTATACAGGTGCTCATTGGGTTATGAGTACACCGGACAGGACCCGCCGGGAACATGCTAGTTGGTCTTATACCAGACGTCAGATAGCAGTTCCCTGGTGACATGTGTACAGGTTAGTTCATCGACCTGAGATCGTCATTTTTCTCGTGTGAGTTCCCACTGTACTTTGATTACTACCCTACCACGCTCAAAGGAGACGTGCAAACAGATTTTAGTTGGGTACAGTCCCGAGCCACATGGAGGCAGTGAGCGGATCTGCAGGGGTTCGTCTCTCCCGGTATTGGGGGTGAGGTCGCGCTGTGTCTAGGAGAGCCATTACACGAAGTCCTTGGCCAAGGAAGGAGATTTACTGGTAGGTATTCCAGTAGTATCTCAGGGTGTTCTGGGCTACACTCCGACACGACTTGTACCGCTTTTGGGGGTCTGGCTTTTACCAACCCCCTAGGCCCGCCATGCGATGCTCATAGACGAACGGACCGGACTGTACGGATATTGTCACTGACAAGCTCAGTAGGGTGTCAGGATGAGTTCGCTCATCGACGTCCCTTTTGGTCAATACCTGGTAGCCCGTTACGTATGGCTAATACCTCTAACGTGCTAGTGGTTAAATCCACAACCAAAGTATTGACGAGTCTTTAGAGTCCCCCACAGACCGTTTTCTCAAGTTTCGGGCGAAACGCTGTAGAGGCCGTATGGAGATATGGCAGGGTTCGCTCATATACGTGCGGTATTGCACGGATCATGATCGGACGGATTATACTAGCGGGCTTTGGTTTAAGCCGAATCCTAGTATTGTACAGTATAGATTTTGTCTCATTGCATTTGTATTTGGTCGGAATACAAATGCGGGTATGTATATACAGTCGCGGGGTTTTCCTGTAATTTATTACGGGATCGGTTTTTTGAAGTTGCCAGTTTGCTTTCCGTTTCGGCCTTTTTCCTTTGTTTCCTTTCTTTGGCTGAAATTTGGTGGAGGGGGTTATTTGCAATTGTGCATTTTATTATGGAGAAGACTTTTGGCACATGATAGCTTCATGATGGTTGTAGCTTCCATTGACTTCATTTGTTCATCATGACTTGATATGATTAGGTGATGGAGTGGAGGTTTGGTTGTGGTCATTATTCTTCATGATTATCATTTTCTCTCTCTTGTATTATGGCTTCTCACCCCCTTGACAATTTGCTCCACTCTTTCATTCTTCATGAGATCATGGCCGGCCACACTTGTAGAGGGGTTGTCCAAATTTTTGGGGTATGAGTTTTGGTCTCATTTTGCTTGCAAAAATCCTATAGCTCCATTTTAAAAGCTCACCTCCATCTCCACTAAAACCATGGCAACTTCTTAAACCCCTTGAGACAAAGAGTACTACACTAGCCTACAGCATTCTTGGACACGTCGACTCGCCAACTTCATGCCCGAGTTGCCTCGGTCTAGAGGTGGGAGCCCGTAAAAGAACCTAGCGATGTGGTGCCCTTCCGACGAGGAGATGAAGACCGGAGATTCTGCGGGGAGATCGGGACGACGACGAGAAGACCGAAGGACACGGATCGCTCGGTATATCTATCTACCCGTTCTCTAGTTAGCTAGGAGTAGGTTAATGGCCCGCTCCGGGTTTATAGTGCACGGTGGTGCCGGTTTACAAGTTTCGTAAAAGTATCGTTTCCGCATTTTGGCCTCATTCAGACGGCCGGGGCGCCGCCATGCACTTACACTGGTATCAGAGCCACGCCATTAACCTAGTCTAGCTTGCTCTAACATGTTTACAAGTTCGATCGAACGAAAATTCCAAAAACCGCGTTTTCATGCATCAGTTTTCTGTCGAATTGTTTTTGGCTCGAAAAAATATTTGGAGTGTTGTAGAAATCTGAGCAGGTGATTTTAAGAATTCTGTAGAAATCTGGTATTGTGATGCTGCAGGAAGACCGCGGAACCGCGGCCAAACCCATATTCCGGCCGCGGTTCTGCCGCAGTCAAGGGTCAACACAATGCCATTTTTCTCCAGTGATCTTTATATTTGAAATTGGGGTTTTTGGAATATTCTGTTTGGGCCCAGATTTTCTTTGAGTGCTACAGTAATGCTTGGGGCCCACTTCGGTAAATTTGATCGATCGAAAATTTTAAACATGTTAGTACACAGTATTTATGTTATATCTGCAACCGTGAATGTCATTTGATCGGTAAATCTTGTCTAACTGCTATAACCCTTTTAGAAGGATTTGCGAACGTGACATTCACGTTGATATTCTGTGTTGTGATGTGATGTTGCGGATTTGTCGTGGTGGATAGCCTGGATGCAATGGTAGTACAGTTTGGTTTTATATGTACATTTGATATTGCGGGCGAGCGTCCGACATGTGGACTGCCGTCACTGCCTGTTTGTATATTATTCTTTTGGGGCACGACCGGGCTGAGGTCGATGTACCCGTTGTATGTATATTTTACTTTCTGTACTAGGATTACCCTACGGAGTGGTGCACGGATAGCCGGGTTCTAGAGGGCAACGGGCCCGCATCTCATGGCATTGAGACGGAGGGGGCTTTACTCTAGAATTGGCGGGCTATTCGCTGCACTCGTAGGGGGTACAGGTTGACCTAAGGAGCGGTGCCCAAGTTACCAGATTTCGTGAAGTGCTGGTTGGTCCATTCACGTTGCTGAAGGGGGCTGCCTCGCTTCAGGTTTTGGCGGGTAACTTGCCGCGCCCGTAGGGGTCTAAGATTTCATTGCACAGGCTATCCACATGACCAGGGGAACGTCGGGTTTCAGTAGCGGCTCTATGAAACCCGGGGATCCCAGATATCTGTATTGGTCTGTGATGCTTATTACATTTCTGTGAGGTTGCATTTTATCACGCCTTGAGCGAATATTATATATTGATATATATACTAGTAGATGTTGTATATGTTTTGCATCCGCGCTAGTCCAGTCCCCGCTCTGTCGTTAGTTAAGTAACCTAACGGGTAATGACGGGACCCAGTGGCGAATGCGGATGGCATATACGTACATCATTATTTTCGTTCTTTATTGGTGTGATCAATTGATGGGACTGCATTGATTCAGATCAATGCAAGCTAAACAAACCTATTCTAATGTTGTTGGAACATTTTTCAAAAAGCTGTTATTGCAAGGACGTTCTCTTTTGTTTTGCACAGTGGTATTCAGTTGGAATATCCTGCACCTCAGTCGACGAGGCAAGGGCCGAGATCCCTTCACCGGGAGTGACCCTTTGGATAGAAGTTTGCGTCAGGGTAATAACTTCACTATAGTCGATTACTTTTTCTTTGCAACGTGGTATTCAGTTGGAATATCATGCACCTCATTCTACGGGGAAAGAGCCGAGATCCCTTCACCGGGAGTGACCTCTTTAGCAAAGGTTTAACCACTATATTTTTATAAAAGCTATCCGGTTCCTTCAACGATTTCAAGTTCATTACGTTAAAGGTTTTTCGCCAAAAACCATTCGTAGCCCTCCGTCATTTCAGAAGGGTAGCACGTAGTATTCATGCTATGTTTGTTGGCCTTAATCAAGGCATAGTGTATGGTAGCTGCTTGTTACCTTTCTACTGCATAGATAGATGCGTTGGTTTGGGGCAGTCGTATAGCCTTGTTGGCCCTAGTCAAGGGCTTGTACGGGTGGGTTCAAATTAACCTGGACAATGACGGGTAGAACTTGACATATGACTTATGATTTGTTGGCCTTAGTCAAGGTCATAAGAGCATGGGGCAAAAATCACATCGGGGGTTTCGAAAGAAACTGAAACTTGCCAGATATGCGCATACCTTCTGGAGTGTGATAACGTGAGCGGATTCCGTCACGTTATCATGCGATGATAGTTGGATCCTGATTCCCACTGATGAGTTGGTTTACTCCTCGGGTGATCCCGACTAATTCTTCTTTCAGGTTTGGAGGAGAATTTGACGGTACAGTGGAAAGTTTCCTAATTGGATAAATTGATAACCATTCTGATCTAGGTTAGAGTGCACGCTGAGTGTTTCTTTTCTCTCTCTCTTTGGCAGCAATCATGACCTGACCCTAGACTATGACTCAGTAACCAAGATTAACCGAACCTTCTTATAAGACTAGCTTTTGGATTGTCAAAGTTGCGTACCTCATTACCACTCCTACTTTTACCCTTTTCTCCAGGACACCCCGTATTACTACGAACGTCCACTTCCATTGGATAAAACCATCGTATGGTTATATACGAACTCGAAGGAATTTATTCGAGGATAGTTTCCGGTTCTGGGGAAAACGAATAGGACTATTCAGTTGTCTTTTCCTTTTACCTTCTCTCAGGTTGCGAGTGCTCCTTGGATTAGGACAGTACACCTATTACGCTAATTGGATAGTCTTCTTCCAAACCATAGGCAGGTGCCGACCGGTAGGGAATGAAGAAAACCAATTAGCCTAACGATGGTGTACAGAAGGTATTATGTAAAGACAAATAAAGGGATTAGAAGGAGGGCAAAGTAAACTGCGACTGCTATTCACAACCAAACCAAGTATTTCATTACTACTCCCACTTCACCTTTGTATTTCTCCAGAACACCATGTATCACTACAAAGATCCACAGTTATTTGGATACTCCATCGTATGGTTATATACGAACTCGAAAGGAACTTGTTCCAGTTCGGGGATGGATTCTGGTTCAGGAGAAATAGGAATAAGGTTTATTCGGTTGTCTTTTATCTTCACCTTCTCTCACATTGTGAGTGCTCCTAGGATTAGGATAGTACACCCATTATGCTTATTGGATAGTCTTCTTCCAAACCATGAGCTGGTGCCGAACGGTAGGGAAGGAAGAAAACCATTTAGCCTAAGAGGGTGTACAGAAGATAATGACTAAAGACATATGAAGGGATGTGGAGAGATGGCATAGAAATATACGGTTACAGTTGTGAATCTGGAAAATGGAAGAGGCATTACTAGGAATACCAGGATACCCCTATGAAACATTTCAATGTTTCGGTTTCACTGTGTATTGTTAATAGAAAACTGATTTCCCAATTAAACACTTGCTCCAGGGCATGTATTTACCAGGTTTGATTCTCACATCTGTATGGTTTTACAGATGATGAGTGGGAGTAAGTTATTGGGAATTAGGTGATTATCCTCATTATATCGGAATTCGTTGTAATTGGTGATATTTAAGGAAATCGCCTGGGTTGTTTGCCGGACGGCAGATATTTGGTTTTGAATATTCATTGTTATGCACCAATTTCAAATTGATATATTTGTACGTCTATTTTTATAGAGTGAGATATACCTTTTTGAAATTATGTCTATGACATTTACCTATATCAGTGGATGGTTAGGTAAGGAGTATTAAACAGCGGTGTAATTCTTCTTAACCATAAGTACAGTTTTCAACCTATGACACACAGGGAGTGAGTTATTATATTTAGGGGACTTATACAGAGTATTGTATGTTGTCCGGTGTCCATGAGGACAGAAGGGTTGGTACTCGTACTATATTCGGTTTACTTATGACTTCTCTAGTTTTTAGACAGGTGTTTCGTAGAAACACAAGGTCCAAGTTTTAAAAAGTTATAGGTATATGAATCAAGTAAAGAACCAGGTGTTGCAAGTATCAGGATTATTCAAGGTGATCGAAGATGTAGATACTTGTGTATGGTATTCAGTTGATAGTAATGATTTTGAGAAACTTGTTTCTCTTTCAGGTCACTCATAATTGGAAGCATTCCTAAGTTGAGTAACGCTGATAAGCCTCCTTCCATTTAGTTGAAATGCACTGGAGACAGCTGCATGATTTGAATCTGGTTCAATTAAATCAGTGCCTCTGTTTCTATATTGGATATAGAACCGTTCATATCTTAACGATGTTAAGATACGAGGAGTTGTCCGACTTATGCTTAAAACCAGACTCCGGATAACTCAAGGCACGTTTCTGTAATGGCTGTTTGTGGGTTGACCCGGGCTATGACGAGGGTTGACTTTCTACCATCTGGAATATCAATAGTGATATTGTTCTAGACTCGCCACAGTTTTAATAAAAATGGATTTTTTTTCAGAAAACAGTGGTGGGAGTATGGTAGAACTGGAAGTGATTCCAGAACCGCAAACGATTACTGAAAATTTGATAAGAAGCTAAAGATTCAATCTGGATTGACATTCCATTGGCCACTCCGCAGATAAGGTAGGTAACCTCAGACACCCGAGAGGTACTTCGGTATGCTCAAGGACGGTGGCAGGGAGGTTCTTGTTTACCCAGACTTGCCATTGCTGTTGTTCCAGACTGTGAGACCCGGCAGGAGGATGAGTATAGCGTCATTCTGAACTGGCTTTAGAAGTGCACGTGTATATGACTCTACCAGAGGATTGTCGTAGTCAGTGGGAGCAGCGGAAGCATGGTGGACAAGTGGCTTATGTCTATTTATAGACTAAAGCAGATATAGCGGAGATAGATCATCTATTTCTGATGTGACAGTCATAGGTTTGACTTCATCAGAATAAGGGATGGATCTGTTAAGAAGGTAGTAGGGTGTTATGTCCTGGTATTTGGATGACATACACAGAGTAGGAAGTGAAATTCCTATACTACGGTCGGTTATACTTTGGTCGTCACACAGTGGTTTCTCCACATAGGACTTGGATATTATATCAGACATGTTGGTTACTAGATCTATGGTCTTAGATCTAGATTTGGGAAGTGTCCCAATCAGGGTACTTAGACAGCATTCTAAAGATATTTAGAATGGACGACTCCTGGCACGGTAGTATACCTGCAGGTGATGGAGTCACCCTCTCTAAAGGTGTCTTACAGACTAAAGGAGAGAGGGATGTGCATGATTGGCAGATCACTTACTTAGGCAATTGAGTCAATCATGAGATGTCAAGTACCACACCAAATGTTGTTTTTGCAGTAAATGCAATAAGTTGATATTAATCCAATCCTGGAGAAACATTAGGAAGCAGTTTTAGAACATAAGTAGATGTTCTAGGGATATGATAACATCAGCCTCATTCAGGAGACGGTTATCATTCCAGGCTTCCAAGGTGACCTGGACGGCAGAGTGGCTGTCAGAGTTATAGTTTTCCCTTTGACGAGGGGCAGTATTTTGGACAGGTGGTCCAGGCGTATACTGAGGGAGGCATGGCGCAGGATACTGATTAAGTTCAGTTGACGATACAGTCTAAGAAGTTTGGATTTGGAGTTCATTTATGAACTAGGTCCCATCAGACATCCGAACATATTCTAAGACAGGTATTGCTCATTTCGGAAGATGGCTTTCTCTGCGAACTTGAGATAAAGAGAGACATAGAAAGAAACATTAGGGCGGATCCACTCACTGAGGCTATTCCTCGAACGCATTAGTTTCGCAAACGGGTTTTATGAGACTGATTAGTAGAGGAGTTGGGTGTTCGGTATCACACGGGCTGTGAGTATGCGACATCGCAATAATTAGCCTTGAGTGCAAGTGGGAGATTGTTGGAGATAGTGCCCTCAGAGTCAATTATTGGATCACAGGCACGTGATTGCAATGATTGAGAGAGGACATATACCATTAGAACAGTCTTACTCAAAATGATAGTATGCTATCTGGTTTATCTTTATCATCGTGTACTGCTTTAGGTGACCTTACAGGTCACTATTGCGCGTTGATAGAGCCCTTAGGATTCTTGCTTGACAGCCAGCAGTATGATGGCGATCATATACATGGGAGCTGGTGGTCTATAAGCACATCCTTAAAAGTCCCTAGTCGTGGGAGTTTCGAGACAGGACATCGATACTCCAGAGTAGACTAGTGTATACAGTCGAGACCCCGACGAGGGGCGGTGGCCAGTCTCACAAGCCACTGGTGTCAGTTGGTTCACCTAAGATGTATACAGGTGCTCATTGGGTTATGAGTACACCGGACAGGACTCGCCGGGAACATGCTAGTTGGTCTTATACCGGACGTCAGATAGCAGTTCCCTGGTGACATGTGTACAGGTTAGTTCATCGACCTGAGATCGTCATTTATCTCGTGTGAGTTCCCAATGTACTTTGATTACTATCCTACCACGCTCAAAGGAGACGTGCAAACAGGTTTTAGTTGGGTACAGCCCCGAGCCACATGGAGGCAGTGAGCGGATCTACAGGGGTTCGTCTCTCCCGGTATTGGGGGTGAGGTCGCGCTGTGTCTAGGAGAGCCATTACATGAAGCCCTTGGCCAAGGCAGGAGATTTACTGGTAGGTATTCCAGTAGTATCTCAGGGTGTTCTGGACTACACTCCGACACGACTTGTACCGTTTTTGGGGGTATGACTTTTACCAACCCCCTAGGCCCGCCATGCGATGCTCATAAACGAACGGACCGGACTGTACGGATATTGTCACTGACAGGCTCAGTAGGGTGTCAGGATGAGTTCGCTCATCGACGTCCCTTTTGGTCAATACCTGGTAGCCCGTTACGTATGGCTAATACCTTTGACGTGCTAGTGGTTAAATCTATAACCAAAGTATTGACGAGTCTTTAGAGTCCCCCACAGACCGTTTTCTTAAGTTTCGGGCGAAACGATGTAGAGGCCGTATGGAGATATGGCAGGGTTCGCTCATATACGTGCAGTATTGCACGGATCATGATCGGACGGATTATACTAGCGGGTTTTGGTTTAAGCCGGATCCTAGTATTGTACAGTGTAGATTTTGTCCCATTGCATTTGTATTCGGTCGAAATACAAATGCGGGTATGTATATACAGTCGCGGGGTTTTCCTGTAATTTATTACGGGATCGATTTTTTGAAGTTGCCAGTTTGCTTTCCGTTTCGGCCTTTTTCCTTTGTTTCCTTTCTTTGGCTGAAATTTGGTGGAGGGGGTTATTTGCAATTGTGCATTTTATTATGGAGAAGACTTTTGGCACATGATAGCTTCATGATGGTTGTAGCTTCCATTGACTTCATTTGTTCATCATGACTTGATATGATTAGGTGATGGAGTGGAGGTTTGGTTGTGGTCATTATTCTTCATGATTATCATTTTCTCTCTCTTGTATTATGGCTTCTCACCCCCTTGACAATTTGCTCCACTCTCTCATTCTTCATGAGATCATGGCCGTCCACACTTGTAGAGGGGCTGTCCAAATTTTTGGGGCATGAGTTTTGGTCTCGTTTTGCTTGCAAAAATCCTATAGCTCCATTTTAAAAGCTCATCTCCATCTCCACTAAAACCATGGCAACTTCTTAAACCCCTTGAGACAAAGAGTACTACACTAGCCTACAGCATTCTTGGACACGTCGACTCGCCAACTTCATGCCCGAGTTGCCTCGGTCCAGAGGTGGGAGCCCGTAAAAGAACCCGGCAATGTGGTGCCCTTCCGACGAGAAGATGAAGACCGGAGATTCTGCGGGGAGATCGGGACGACGACGAGAAGACCGAAGGACACGGATCGCTCAGTATATCTCTCTACCCGTTCTCTAGTTAGCTAGGAGTAGGTTAATGGCCCGATCCGGGTTTATAGTGCGTGGTGGTGCTAGTTTACAAGTTTTGTAAAAGTATCGTTTCCGTATTTTGGCCTCATTCAGACAGCCGGGGCGCCGCCGTGCACTTACAGCTCCCAGGGGAGTTTTGCACTTTACAATTAGCAAATCCAGTAGGTGTCTAGAAAGGTGTCAACGGGGTTAGACCTCTGGGAAAACGAGATTTATTTTAATTAGGTCTGTGCGAAAGCACGGGGAACCTCCCTCAAAATATCGACACTGGCCTGGCTGACCGGTTAGCGAAACTGTAGAATGTAATTAATCCTGGCTAGTTTTCTTTTTGAGGTTTTGAAAGAAAATTTGATAAAAGCAGTGGGAGACATCGATTAGATAAGATAATAACCAATCTAAATCTTTGCAAGAACATTTCGCTGAGTATTTTCTGTTCTCTCTCCTAATGGCAGATACCAAATGACGGGACTTAAGCTTCTTTTAGAGAAAAACAAACTGACATGACCGAATTATAAAGAATGGCTGAGGAACCTGAACATTGCACTCACATATGATAAAGTATTATATGTCCTCACTGCCAAAGCCCCACCCATCCCAAGTCCTGAATCATCTATTTCGGATAAGGAGATCCGAAAAACATGGGATATTTATTGTGACACGGCCAAGTGCCTCGCGCTTGCTTTTATGGACTCTATACACCAGAAGCAACATGAGAAGATGGATGTACAATCCATCTTTCTTCATACAAAGGAGTTGTATAAAGAGCAATCTCGGACTTTACGATACGAGGCATCTCGAAAGTTGTTTCAGATGCGGATGGCTCCTGGTGCATCAGTAGGTGAACATGTCTTGAAGATGATTGGTCTTATAGAAGAACTTAAGGGCCTGAGATGGACCATGGATAATGAGAAATATACTGATATTGTTCTACAGTCTCTCCCCCCTGCCTTTGCTCCATTCACAGTAAACTTCAATATGAATGATTTGGAGAAATCACTGCCTGAACTTCTCAATATGTTGAGAAGTACAGAGCACGCTTAAGACAGCGAAAACTCCCGCTCTGCTTGCTGGGCCATCTTTCTCTTCCATCCCAAAAGCCAAGGCCAAGAGAAAGAAGAAAAAGAAACCCACCAAACCGAAAGGTGGAGTTGTAAAGGCGAAGGGGAAAGACAAATCCGGGGCCGCGGGAAGTGGAAAAGGAGAATGTTTTTTCTACCACAAGTCGGGACACTGGAAACGCAATTGTGCTATGTATCTTGCTGATCTCAAGAAGAAGAAGCATACTGATGCTTCTGCTTCGGGTGTGTTTGTAACTGAAAACTGTTTTTCTATAAACTCTGCATCTTGGGTATTAGATACCGGTTCTAGTTCTCACATCTGCAATTGTATACAGGGATTGAGAAACAGTAGAGTTTTGAAGACAGGTGACCATACTTTTCGGGTTGGAAATGGTTCCAATATACATGTTGTATCTGTAGGAGAGTATCATCTGGGGTTGCCTTCGGGATGTATTTTGGTTTTGAACCCTTATTATTATGTACCTAGTATGCTATGTAATATAATATCCGTTTCTTTGTTAGACAATGATGGATATCATTTTGTGTTGCAAAATAATATTATGAATATTAACTTGAATCAACAGTTGATTGGGTATGGTACACTAAATAACGGTATTTACGTCCTAAACCAACACACAGTTTTCAATATACAACATACAAATAAAAGAAAATTTTCAGATATAAATGAAGATTTTCTTTGGCATTGTAGACTTGGTCATATTAATGAAACAAGACTAAATAAGCTACATAAAGATGGATATTTAAATCCTTTTGAATATAAATCTTATGCGACTTGTCAGCCCTGTATCAAAGGTAAAATGACCAAAACTCCGTTTACTGGACACGGAGAAAGAGCTGTAGAACTCTTAGGCCTCATACATAGTGATGTAAGCGGACCAATGTCTACACATGATAAAGGCGGTTTTTCATACTTCGTTACTTTTAATGATGATTTCTTAAGATTCGGACACGTGTTTTTATTAAAACATAAATCCGAAGCTTTCGAGAAATTCAAGGAGTATAAACTTGAAGTAGAAAAACAAACAGGCTTGAGCATAAAGAAACTTCAATTGAATCGAGATGGAGAGTATTTGAGTACGGAATTTTCAGACTTCTTAAAAGAGAATGGGATTCTCTCTCAGCTCACTCCCCCTTACAGACCACAGCACAACGGTGTGTCAGAACGGAGGAATCGTACCCTATTAGATATGATACGGTCCATGATGAGTGATGCTGAGTTACCACTTTCCTTTTAGGGACATGCATTGGAGACAGCAATGTATATGTTAAACAAGGTTCCAACCAAGACCGTGTCTACCACTCCATATGAGATATGGTGTGGAAAGAGACCATCTCTTAAAAGAGTTAGGATATGGGGTTGTCCGGCTTTTGTCAAAAAGCAGAATTCAGACAAACTCGAGACACGATCGGTCATGTGTAAATTTGTGGGATATCCAAAACATTCATATGAATATCTATTCTACCACAAGGAGGAACAAAAGGTGTTTGTTTCTCAACATGCCACATTTTTAGAAAATGAAATTTTTATAAATAGTACTGATGGCAATGTGGTAGAACTAGAAAAGGTTCTAGAGACATAAATTACTCATGACGAATTGGTTGAAACTGATGTTGCAGTAGAAATTCAAGAACCTCAGCCGCTCCGGAGATCTAGTAGAACTTCTCACCCACCGGAGAGATACTATGGGTTTCTCATTGATGGTGATAGAGAAGATTGCATCATGGATGATAATGATCCTACTAGTTTTCAGCAAGCTATCACGAGTGGTGACTCAGTAAAGTGGCTGGATGTCATGAGATCCGAAATGGAGTCCATGTACACCAACAAAGTATGGACTTTGGATGTTGCACCTTCAGGGATAAAACCCATAGGATGTAAATGTAAGGTTCCTAGGCACTCTAAGGAGGTCTCACAAGGCATCAACCATGCCAAATTCAAAAATTTCCGGTGCCGAGAAACCCTAATGCGATCGTTGACTAGAGTTTAAGGCGAAACATGATGCAAGTAAACAACTTTACTCTAAAGTGAATGGAAATACAACCTTTGTAGATCCGGTCCTTCACCTCCATAGCTCCATGTTGACGACCCTCCGCTGCAATCATCGGATCCCGGACTCTAGCGATGGTTTCGTCGAAGAAATGATCGGGCAAGGTCGTCGACTTTGATGCCGAAGATGATCTACGTCGAGGCAACTCAAGATCAAGCTCCAACTTCACCAAGTCATGAAACTTGTGAAGAAAACACCCTATACTACATGGCAAGTGGTAGAGGATGAAGAAATAGGAAGTGGGTTCACTTTGGATTTGGATTTCTCACTTGGAATCATCACTTGACATTTTAAAGCAAAGGTTTTCTTTCTTCTTCCTTGAAGAAGAAGAAGAAGAAGAAGGAAAAAGAATTATCAATTAAAATAAAATCAAGTGATGGTTATCATTTTGTAACCATGGGTAAGTGTGGAGAATAAACTAGGGTTAAGTTGAATGGTTAGGTTAAAGGAAAGAAACAAAATGGTCAAGCTTTCAAACCTTCATGAAGTTTCAACAAAAGAACAAAACAAGCCACCATTTCATTTATCTTTCCAAAAGAATAAATAAATAAAAACCTAACCATTTACTTAAACATGGTTTAATCAACACAAACCCAAGTTTACATGTATCATCAAACATGATACAAACTAGTGCACAAACATATATCATATATACAATGTGCACATTCAAGTGAGATAATCAATCTTAAGTGAACAAATACTAGTTAATGCAAAGTAATATATCAAATATATAATTATACATTAAATCATTAAATCAACACTTGATTTAACGATCCTGTCATATCGCATATGACCGACTAATATCCAATGTATCGACTTATCGAATCAATCCTTGATTCGATAACTAGGTTATATCGCATACAACCAATCGATACATTCATCGCGAGAATAGAATACGGTATCACATACACGCATTATTCTCGGTCCCGCACATATCTCATATGCGCTCCTATTTCGTTTCGCTTGAGCCAGGAAACCTCTGTGTAGGACTCTAAAGACTCGTCAATACGCCGGTAGCAGGTGATGATCATATCAAACACCCACAAGCCGCAAGCGGTCTGCTAAACGTAATGGCCACCCGGGTATTGAGCGATTAGAAGATCGACGAGCAAGCCCGCTCACACTCCTGTGAATCCAACCAGTAACACTTACCGTACAGTCTGGTCTGTTCGTCTGATATGTCGCATATCTTGCCTAGGGGTGGTAAACGTCAGACCCCAGTAGCTCGATAAGTCGTGTCGATATGAGGTCTATAACAGTTCAAGAAACTACTGGTAACACTTACCGGTAAATCTCAGCAACCCTGGCCAGGGATTTCCGGTTATAGCTAATCGAACACAGCGCAACATCAACTCCCTATACCGGGAGAGACGAATCCCCTCCTATCGCTCATTGCCTCCATGTGATTCGGGACTGTACCCAAAAACCACCGTTTTGCACGCCCTCTTGGACGTAGTAAGGTGGAAATCAAAGCACAGTGGGAATCACACAAGACTCTATGACGATCTCGGGTCTACAGACTAACCTGTACCAGTGTCACCAGAAAACTGCCATCTGACGTAAGGTATAATACCATCTGGGAGTTCTCGGCGAGTCCGTCCAGTGTACCCAGTCTCCACTGAGCACCCGTATATCATCTCTGATGTCAAACACCAATGGATATGGGATCATCCATCGCCCATCTGTATGGGTCGAGAAGGTATACGCTAGTCTACTCTGGTATATCGATGCCCCGTCTCGATATACCCACGACTAGGGACCTTGAAGGAGGTACTTATGGACTACCATGTCCCCACTAGTATGATCCGCATCATAGTCCAGGCAGTCAAGTACACATCCTAAGGGCTTTACCAACATATAACAGAGAGACAATCAGTGTACACGTTAAGGTAAAGAGCAACCAGATAGCATACTATCATGTCGAGCAAGAAAGTCCTCCCTATATATGTCCAAGCATCCACTACAATATACATCCTATGTATAGTAATGGCCTCTAGGGCATACATATAACTAACAATCTCCCACTTGCACTAGGGTCATCTGATAGCAGTGGTTGTAGTATCTCATACTCAACCATCCCATAAAAGTCTCTCTCTGGGAATAGGCCTTCGTGAGTGGATTCGCCGTGTTATCCTCTGAGTCTGCTCTCCTAACCTCGATCACCTTGGAGATCAGCCATCTTCATGATCAGGTGATATTGCCTTAGAATATGTCTGGATCACTGATGGGACAGTCGTTCCTTGGCATAAGCCACAACTCCATTGTCACACAATGGGAGGAACTAAGTTCATCTCATGAACTAATACACACCCAGACACCTCTTAGGTAGCATCTTAAGTAGCGATGTATCCAGCCTTTATCGTCTAGTATGCCACGGTATCTAGCTTGGAACTCTTCCAACATACCGTCCCTTTACTGAGGGTAAAGACAATGCCTGTGACTGACATTCAGTCGTCTTTATCACCCTGGAACCCTTCCAATGATTCTCCCCAGGATCGATTGATACCATCTCACTACATGTAGTGAGTATCCTAACATCCAATTATATCTATCTCATAGATGAAAACTCAGGATTTAGGAGGTATCACTTTGATCCTATATGGATAATCCTTGTGATAAGCAGAGATTGACCGAGCGTAGCATAGGAAACTCCTTTCTTATCAAGAGTATGTCATCCACGTACTCTACGAGGATCACCACCATACTCCCTACTACCTTTTTGTATATACAAGGTTCATCTACTATTTTGATGATGTCAAACTCTTTGACTAAGACATCAAAACAGATGTTACAACTCCGCGATGCCTGTTTTAACACATAAAATATCTTGCACACGTTTCCGCTGCTCCTACTATTTACGAAGCCCTCTGGCTGTATACTTATAGACGTTCTTTTGTAAAGCATCATTTAGAAAAGCAGTCATGGCACCCAACCGCCAGATATCGTAGTCATGGTATGTAGCCGTGGCAAGTAGGATCTGGATGGACTTAAGCATAGCCACTGGAAAAAGGTTTAATCATTATCCACGCCTGGTCGATGACGAAAACCTTTAACAAGTCTAGCTTTGAAAGTCTCAACTTTTCCATCTACACCAAGTAATCTTCTCAAGATGTACTTGCTCCTGATGGGGATTTAACCCTTCAGATATAGCAACCAAAGTCCATACTTTGTTGGTGTATAAGGATTCCATCTCAGATCGATAAACATCCAGCCATTCTTACAGAGTCTCACTCCTGATGGCCAGCTCGAAACTAGTTAGGTCATCATCTCATGATGCAATCCTCGCTGCCACTGTCATCGAGAAACCGAAGTATCTCTCAGGCGGATAAGGAACCCTACCAGATCGGCGGAGAGGCTGAGGTTCGTCGGGGACCATTGAATCCTTTGGTTCTGTCAAATCATCAGATACAGTTTGTATAGCCGGAACCTTTCCAGTTGTACATAACTGACCTTGCCTCGAGCTTGTCCGGATTTTGCTTTTAGACATAGGCCGGACAACCCTAAATCTTAACAAACTTAAGATATGGACTCTTCCCTTTCCATATCACATATGAAGTGGTAGGCAATTGATTTGAATGGAACCCTATTCAATAGGTATGCAACTTCATAAGTGCATAACTCCCTAAAAGGAAATAAGAAACTCAGTAGTACTCATCATAGAGTACACCATATCACATAGGGTGCTATTGCTTCGCCCCGATATACCATCATGCTATGGTGTATACGGAGGAGTAATGCTGAGAGAGAATCTCATTCTCCTTTAGAATAGTCCAGGATTTCCGTGCACAAGTATTCTCCTCCCTGATCTCATCATAGAACATAATACTTTTACCTGTATTTTGGTTCTCTACTTCTAACTTATATTCTGTGAATATCTCAAAAGGTTCGGACTTATGTTTCAACAAGAACATATGACTGAATCTTGAGAGATCATCAGAGAATGTAATGAAGTATAAAGAGCCGGTCCTGGCATGTGTAGACAGGAGACCTTACATACATCATCATGTATCAGTCCCAAGAGTTCACTAACCCTTCCTCTGTTTCCAGTAAACGGAGCTGTGGTCATCTTATCTTTGTGACATGACCAGCAAGTTTTCACAAGATGTAAATTCAAACAGATTTAAATATGCATCTATGTGCAACTTAGCTAGTCGGGTCACATTGATATGACCTAGTCTACAATACCTCAAGAAGGATCCGTTCATTTCTGAACTATTCCTCTTGTGTGTGTTCTGTATACTAAGAACTGTAGTTTGATTTAGAACGTTAATGCTTTTAGATAACGTGCCTGAACCGATCAACTTTTGATATAGGAAATGTTCAAAACATTATCCAACAATACAAAATTTTATCATTTCTTTATTAACAAAGAGACTGATATGATTTTGTATATCAGGTTCGGTATCTAATAACATTCGTTTAGAATCAATGTATTTGGAATACAAGGTGACAGTGACCAACAGACTTGGCTGCAACACTTGCACCGTTTTTTGCCTCATGAAACTTATCACCCGTTCTCAGTTCTCCACCTTTCTGTAGCCCTATGTAACAGATTACATATCTGGGATCCTGATCCGGTATCACATACTCAGGATGTAAAGGATACTGAGAAACAGTTCTATGTAATGAACGCACCCGAAGATGATGCATCAACATGCAATTTCTTCGTTTGGGCGGCACGGGAAATCTGGTATTCCTCTATTTCCTGCTCTGTCTTATAACATTTATAAGTTGGAGCGGGACCAACGTTCCCCAGCTCAGTATAACAAGCGGGTTCGGTCAAATATCCGTATTATTATCTTGATTAAGGCGTGATCTGGTCGCTACCTAGAGAGAGAGAGAAGAAAACACTCAGCGCATGCTCTTACAAGATCATATTGGTTATTATTTTATCTAATCAGGATGGCTCCCACTGTTTTTATCAAGTCTTCCTTCAAACCCTAAAAGGAAAGACTAGCCGGGATTAATTACACACTACAAGTTCGCCAATCTTTCATCCAGGCCAGTGTCGGTACTTTGAGGGAGGTCCCCCGTGCTTTCGCACGAACCTAATTAATGTAAACCTCGTTTTCCCAAAGGCGTAATCTCGTTAACACCTTTCTAGACACCTACTTGATCGGTTAATTGTAATGTGTAAAATTCTCCCAGGAGTAACTCTTACTCGCAGCGGGTATCGGGATCCAACTATCTCATAGAAGGTATGCAATCTCATTGCAAATTTCAACACTTGAAATTCCCGATAATATTTTGCCCCAGAGTCCTATGACCTTGACGGAGGCCAAACAACCCATAGTCCGCTAGTCAAGTTCAACCCGTCATTTCCTGATTGAATTAAACCCACCCGCACGACCCTTGACGGAGGCTAAACAACGCCGTACGAATACCCTAATCCAATCGCATCATATGCAAGCAGATAAGCACTAGTTAGCTACCGTACACTACGCCTTGACGGAGGCCAAACAACCGCAGCACGAATACTAACTAGTACGTATCTGAAATGACGGAGGGCTACGACAGGTTTTTCTGAAAACCTATTGCGTAATGAACTTGATATCGTTGTAGAATCAAATGATTTTAAAATGGAGTATTTTTTAGGCTTTTCTAGTTTTGCTAAAGGGGTCACTCCCGGTGAAGGGATCGTCGGCCCTTTCCTCGTCGAATGAGGTGCGGGATATATCATATATATCACTGTGCAAAGTAGAAACTATAGAAGCAATAAAAAGACAAACCGAGGGTTTTAGCATCGGCCAGTTCTTGCTAAAGGAGTCACTCCCGGTGAAGGGATCTCGGTCCTTTCCTTATCGAATAAGGTGCAGGATGTTCTACAAGGAACACCGCGATGCAAAGCAAGAACTGTAGCCACCTGTTTTTGAAAATTCGATTCCACAACATCTTAGGTTTCTTTTCTTTCATTAATCATATTAATGAAGTCCCATCATTTAAGTACCTAATCATCACAGATAAATACGACGTACTCTTATGTCAGCCGCATTCGCCTCGATGTCCCCTCGTGCACCGTTTGGTTAGGTAACTAACGGCAGAGCAGGGCAGGGCTAGCGCGGGTGTAAAACATAAGTAACATCTATATAATATATCATATATACTATATACAGTATCCATCACAGCATATCAAATAATCACATCACAGATATCGCAGCAGAAGAATCATATGAAACATTAGATATACTAGGACGTCCGTGTTTTCAATACGAGCCAGTATAAAACACGGATTCCACGGTCGCGATGAATAGCCAAACCCACACCCCTAGACCCCTACGAGAGCGGCAAGCAGCCCTACCAATTCTAGAGTTAGGAAACCCGGACTCGACGCCTCGAGTTGGTCTCCCACTGGACTCCAGAACCCGGTTACTTGTGCCCTCCTCCTTGGGTTTATCCTAGTGCGGAAAAGTAAATAATATACAAATGGTGACATCTTCCGCAACCTGGAAGTGCTCCAATAAAAGAATATTACATACAAGTTTTTACATGAATGAAAAATAAAAACACTCATCTCACATAAAAAAAAACCCGGCTATTCAAACACGGCGATCCAATATAACATATCCAGCAACACATATCATCACATGTCATCAACGTAAGTAAACATGCGTATCCTAATTGTCGTTGACATATAGCAACGAAACCGGCGATATCACATATTACACTTACGGTCGCAGAAAAGAAATTGTAAAACTACAACAGTTGGAATCCGCAACTACTTTAGACATCGCATGCCTAATCAAATGAATTCCTTAGACATCACATGCCTAATAATTATAAACCCCGCATTTTAGTCTCATTATCGAAAACTCTTTTCAATATCAAATCGGGCAATTCAACAAGATTCCCGATATCCTGATCGAATGCTCGTCGCAAACTTCAGTAGACGGCCGCACCCCCGATGTCGTCAACGAAGTGCACCAAGGCGGAATACCGCTGCCGCGAGCACCCGAACGGATACTTTCGGCGACGGGGTTCTCCTACAGTCACTTGGTCGGGGCTATGGGGCATGGCTATCTATTAAGTTTACCGGCGAGTATCCGCGTACGCTACGTGATTGCGACGGACTTTTGATCACATCAAAATTCCGTGGCAACCGATCAAGTGAGACTAAAGTGCTATGTTTATAACATTCATATCAGTTATCTCATAACTGCTTGTGGATTCCAAGTATTGTATCCCATTCCAGATAAATAGAAAATGTTAAACTTTCCGATCGAACATTCAAACACCCAAGTTTTCCCGAAACAGCTCAACACATGAAACAAGTTTAAAAACATCCAGTTCATGCCTCAGTACCAACGGTCCAGCCGTAGAAGGGTCAAGCCAACGCCTCACATGTGGCACACCGTACTGCCCCAAACCCGAAGGTTCAAAGGGCAGTTCAAGACGGTCACATAATCGAGTTAAGGTTTGTTGTCTTCTAGAGGGTTCATCGCTTTACTTGCACTACTTAGAACATTATTAAACCACGGAAAGATCCAACACTTGGAAATTTCCCGACAGGGAAAAAAGTGGGTATTTATATCCGGTCGAACTTTTTAACATATTCAAAAATTATCCGGAAAACACATAGACGGAGTTAAACTTTCCGATCGAAACACCAAGTCCCCAATACAACCCAGAAAACTCAACTCTTGAGTAGAAGTTAAAAATTCCCAGAAAATACAGCACTAACTGATAGGAATTACTGTGCAAATTTCAAATGCTGAAGTGACTATATGGCCGCGGAACCGCCGCACGAGCCATGCTCGTGCCGCGGTTCCGCCGCGCTTTGGTTGAATCAGGAGCACGTGCTTCACAGTAATTCATAAAAAAAGCCTGCTGATTTTTCTGCATATTTTTAATTCTCAAAAATCCCCGATTTAAAAAAATATACAGAGAAGGAATTTGCATTAGGGTTTCGGTTCGATCGGACTTCTAACATCGTCTACGCATCGCCTAAGGCTCAAGCTAGGCTCTGATACCACTGTAAGGTTCCTAGGCACTCTAAGGAGGTCTCACAAGGCATCAACCATGCCAAATTCAAAAATTTCCGGTGCCGAGAAACCCTAATGCGATCGTTGACTAGAGTTTAAGGCGAAACATGATGCAAGTAAACAACTTTACTCTAAAGTGAATGGAAATACAACCTTTGTAGATCTGGCCCTCTACCTCCATAGCTCCGTGTTGACGACCCTCCGCTGCAATCATCGGATCCCGGACTCTAGCGATGGTTTCGTCGAAGAAAGGATCGGGCTAGGTCGTCGACTTCGATGCCGAAGATGATCTACATCGAGGCAACTCAAGATCAAGCTCCAACTTCACCAAGTCATGAAACTTGTGAAGAAAACACCCTATACTACATGGCAAGTGGTAGAGGATGAAGAAATAGGAAGTGGGTTCACTTTGGATTTGGATTTCTCACTTGGAATCATCACTTGACATTTTAAAGCAAAGGTTTTCTTTCTTCTTCCTTGAAGAAGAAGAAGAAGGAAAAAGAATTATCAATTAAAATAAAATCAGGTGATGGTTATCATTTTGTAACCATGGGTGAGTGTAGAGAATAAACTAGGGTTAAGTTGAATGGTTAGGTTAAAGGAAAGAAACAAAATGGTCAAGCTTTCAAACCTTCATGAAGTTTCAACAAAAGAACAAAACAAGCCACCATTTCATTTATCTTTCCAAAAGAATAAATAAATAAATAAATAAAAACCTAACCATTTACTTAAACATGGTTTAATCAACACAAACCCAAGTTTACATGTATCATCAAACATGATACAAACTAGTGCACAAACATATATCATATATACAATGTGCACATTCAAGTGAGATAATCAATCTTAAGTGAACAAATACTAGTTAATGCAAAGTAATATATCAAATATATAATTATACATTAAATCATTAAATCAACACTTGATTTAACGATCCGGTCATATCGCATATGACCGACTAATATCCAATGTATCGACTTATCGAATCAATCCTTGATTCGATAACTAGGTTATATCGCATACAACCAATCGATACATTCATCGCGAGAATAGAATACAGTATCACATACACGCATTATTCTCGGTCCCGCACATATCTCATATGCGCTCCTATTTCGTTTCGCTTGAGCCAGGAAATCTCTGTGTAGGACTCTAAAGACTCGTCAATACGCCGGCAGCAGGTGATGATCATATCAAACACCCACAAGCCGCAAGCGGTCTGCTAAACGTAACGGCCACCCAGGTATTGAGCGATCAGAAGATTGACGAGCAAGCCCGCTCACACTCCTGTGAATCCAACCAGTAACACTTACCGTACAGTCCGGTCTGTTCGTCTGATATGTCGCATATCTTGCCTAGGGGTGGTAAACGTCAGACCCCAGTAGCTCGATAAGTCGTGTCAATATGAGGTCTATAACAGTTCGAGAAACTACTGGTAACACTTACCGGTAAATCTCAACAACCCTGGCCAGGGATTTCCGGTTATAGCCAATCGAACACAGCGCAACATCAACTCCCTATACCGAGAGAGACAAATCCCCTCCTATCGCTCATTGCCTCCATGTGATTCGGGACTGTACCCAAAAACCACCGTTTTGCACGCCCTCTTGGACGTAGTAAGGTGGAAATCAAAGCACAGTGGGAATCACACAAGACTCTATGACGATCTCGGGTCTACAGACTAACCTGTACCAGTGTCACCAGAGAACTGCCATCTGACGTAAGGTATAATACCATCTGGGAGTTCTCGGCGAGTCCGTCCAGTGTACCCAGTCTCCACTGAGCACCCGTATATCATCTCTGATGTCAAACACCAATGGATATGGGATCATCCATCGCCCATCTGTATGGGTCGAGAAGGTACACGCTAGTCTACTCTGGTATATCGATGCCCCGTCTCGATATACCCACGACTAGGGACCTTGAAGGATGTACTTATGGACTACCATGTCCCCACTAGTATGATCCGCATCATAGTCCAGACAGTCAAGTACACATTCTAAGGGATTTACCAACATGTAACAGAGAGACAATCAGTGTACACGTTAAGGTAAAGAGCAACCAGATAGCATACTATCATGTCGAGCAAGAAAGTCCTCCCTATATATGTCCAAGCATCCACTACAATATACATCCTATGTATAGTAATGGCCTCTAGGGCATACATATAACTAACAGTAAATGGATATTTAAGAGAAAGATTGGTGTAGATGGACAGATGGAGACCTATAAAGCAAGGCTTATAGCGAAAGGTTTTCGTCAAAGACCAGGATTGGACTATGATGAAACTTTCTCTCCAATTGCAATGCTTAAATCCATTCGGATCCTACTTGCTATTTCTGGTCACTACGATTATGAAATCTAGCAGATGGACGTAAAAACTGCATTTCTAAATGGTGATTTAGAAGAATGCGTTTTTATGGATCAGCCAGAGGGCTTCGTTGACAGTGGGAGCAGCGAAAAGGCATGTAGGTTGCTTAAATCCATTTATAGATTAAAGCAGGCATCACGGAGCTGGAACATCTGCTTTGATGATATAATCAAAGAGTTTGATTTTGTCAAAAATATAGATGAACCATGCATTTATAAGAAGATTGTAGGGAGTACTGTCATATTCCTCGTATTGTACGTGGATGACATTCTCTTAATAGGAAATGATATTCCTATGCTACAATCGGTCAAACTATTTTTATCATAAAGGTTCTCCATGAAGGATCTGGGTGATGCCTCTTGCATTTTGGGCATTAGGATCTATAGAGATAGATCCAAGAGCTTATTAGGATTGTCCCGATCAAAGTATATTGACACCATCCTAAAAAGGTTTAGTATGGAAGATTTCAAGCGTGGTGCCTTGCCCGCTTGCCATGGAATCACTCTCTCCAAGGACTTCTGTCCGAAGACTGATGAAGAGAGCTCGCATGAGCATTATACCCTAAGCTTCAGCCGTAGGATCTATAATGTATGCGATGTTATGCACTCGCCCTGATGTAGCTTATGCACTAGCTGTAGTAAGCAGGTATCAATCTAACCCAGGGGAGAAACATTGGATAGCAGTGAAGAATATTCTTAAGTACTTGCGAAGGACTAAAGAATTGTTCTTGGTATATGGTAATGGGGATCTCCAAATGGAGGCCTTTACCGATTCCAGCTTCCAAAATGATAAGGATGACAGCAAATCTATCTCAGGGTTTGTATTTACCCTCAATGGAAGGGCGGTTAGTTAGAAAAGTTCCAAACAGGATACCGTTGCAGACTCCACGATAGAAGCTGAGTATATTGCTGCAAATGATGCTGCCAAGGAAGCCATCTGGATGAGGAAGTTCGTCGCGAAACTAGGAGTAGTTCTAACCATTGTTGATCCAATACCATTGTATTGTGATAATAATGGGGCTATGGCGTTGGCCAAAGAACCCAGGTCCCGTCAGAAGTCCAGACACATCCTGAGGCGATATTATTTGATCCGGGAGATAGTAGATCGCCACGAGATCGAGATTCGGAGAGTAGATACAAAGAATAACACCGTGGATCCACTCACCAAGGCCCTTCCACAGCCGCAACATGAGCGTCTTTTTGAGATGTTGGGTATGAGATACGCCAATAATTGGCCTTAGTGCAAGTGTGAGATTGTTGAATACATATATGCCCTAGAGGCCATTATATGTATAGTGGATGCTTGGACATGTGTGTGTGTGTGTATACATATACAGATGACTTCCTTGCTCGACATGATAGTATGCAATCTGGTTTACTTTATCTTGACATGTTCATTTGATCATGCATCTTACTCATTTGGTACATGTTGATAAAGCACTTAGGATATTTGCTTGACTACTGGGACTATGATGCGGATCATACTAGTGGGACACGTGTAGTTTATGAGCATATCCTTAAACTGTTCCTAATCGTGGGTATATCCAGACGGGGCATTGATATTTCAGAGTAGACTAGCATATACCATTCTCGTCTCATATGATGGGCGATGGATGATCCCATATCCATCTGGTGTGGTGACACCAAAGATCGTATACGGGTGCTCAGTGGAGACTAGGTACACTGAACGGACTCGCCGAGAACTCCTATGTGGTATTATATCTATCGTCGGATAGCAGTTCTCAGGTGATACTGGTACAGGTTAGTCTGTAGACCCGAGATCGTCATAGAGTCTTGTGTGTCCTCCCACTGTACTTTGATCTCCTCCCTACCACAGCTCTACTGAGTCGTGCAAACGGATGGATTTTGGGTACAGTCCCGAGGCGCATGGAGGCAATGAGCGATAGGAGGGGTTTCGTCTCTCTCGATATTAGGGGTTGATGTTGGGTTGTGCTCGATTGGCTATAACAGGAAGTCCCTGGCCAGGGCTACTGAGATTTACTGATAAGTGTTATCAGTAGTTTCTCGATCTATTATGAGCCATACACCGGCATGACTTATTGAGTTATTGGGGTCAATGATACCATCCCTAGACTTGATATGCAACATATCTGACGAAGAGACCGAACTGTACGGTAAGTGTTGCCAGTTGGCTCGACGGGAATTTTGACAGCTTCGCTTGTTTTTTTTCCTGATCGCTTAATACCCGGGTGGCCGTTACGTTTAGCTGACCGCATACGGCTTGTGGGTGTTTGATGTGATCATCACTTACTGCCAGCGTATTGACGAGTCTCAGAGTCCCACACAAAAGTTTCCTAGCTCAGGCGAAATGATGTGGTGTGCATATGAGATATGTGCGGGGACCCGATTAAATGCGTGTATGTGAAACTGTATATTAATCGGGCGTTTTTTCTATTGGTCGGGTCATATGTGATATGACTGTTTTTTTAAATCAAGTGTTAATTTAGCATTGACTTTATAGCTCACTTTTATTAAACCCTTTTCTACTTTATTGTATGCATGCATGTATGCATATATTTTTGTTCATGCACATGATGATGTGAATGCATACATACATACATACATGGTGTCATGGTTGTTGATACATATAAGATGGTAATGCAAGACTCACATGGAAATAAATATGTATTTATATTTGTTTTTGAGTTAAAGAAAAAGAAACGGAAATTATCTCATGGTCAATGTTTCTACACACTTCCTTCACTAACCATGACATTAACCATGAGTTCAATTTCATTTGTTGTTTTAACTCTAAAATAAATATCTAGATATTTATTAACCCATGGTTAGATGAGAGTGTGACTTCATTTATATATATCCTATTCTCTTTTTATTTTAAAAAATAATAATCACAAAACTTGAGCTCAAGCTTGCCATCTTCTTCTTCCTCATCTCTCTTGAGATTTCTAGTGAGTGAGTGAGATAAAAAGAAAAGGTTTTGAAGTGAGAAAACAAACCACATCATCATTCTATATTAGTTTAGCCCATTAGTTTAGAGTGTTAGCTCCACTTCCTCATTGATCAAGTGAAGCTAGACGCTTGGATAAAGGGACTCCAGGTGGATCGTCGTGGACTTGGAAGGTATCTAGCAAGCCGGTTCAAACTCTTAACGATCCAAGGAGTCAAGAGAAGAGGTCTACAAAGGTTGTATTCTCTTCACTTAGTGATAGTTTTCTTGTAGTATGAGATACTATTTGTTGTTACCCTAATTTTTCTAGTTCGATTCATGGTTAGATTGCTTAGCACCTCCCCAAAAAATTTTATTGTGGCATGTGTGATGCTTGTAAACCCTAGGCATGGTGCTAAGGAATCCTAACAAGAAGGCTGTAGGGAGTATTGTCAGGTTCCTTATAAAGATGTGGATGATATATTCTTTATAGGAAGTGATGTTCCTATTCGACAATTCCGTCAAACAATAGTTGTCACATTTGTTTCTCCTTTATAGATTTGGATTATAAATTATGGTGACTAGATCTAAGATTTAGATCCGGTATGGGTTTTGGGATTGTCCCAATTCAGGTATCTCGACACTATTCTAAAGTAGTTTAGAATGGAGGACTTATAGTGAGGTAATGTACCCGCAGGTAATGGGGTCACTCTTTCTACATATGTCTTTCGGGATTGATGAAGAGAGGGACTCGCATGAAGGACATTCAACATGTTACGGCAGTAAGGTTAATTATGCGATATTATATACCAGACCAGATATTGCTTTTACACTTGGTGTTGTAAGAAGATATTGAAGAACATATGAGATGTTCTTGGTGTATGGTAATGACAGCCTCCTTCAAGAGGCGATTACCAATTCCAGCTTCCGATGTGACAAGGTTGACAGAGTATCTACCGTGAGTCATTAGTTTACTCTCTTATGAGGCGTGGTATATTGGAAGAGTTCTAAGCAGGGTACTGAGGTAGTCAAGACGCTGGATGCTGATTTTGACTCAGCAAAGGATACATCCTAAGAAATTGTCTGGATAAATACATTCATTTATGAATATGGTCCCATCAGCTATCCAAACAATTCTAAGGTAGGTATCGCTCATTTCAGAAGATAGCTGATCTCCGTGAAGTTGAGATTCAGAGAGAAACAGATAGAAACGTTGCAACGGATCCATTCACTGAGGCTGTTTTTCGAACACAGTTTGTAAAACTGTTAGTACGGAAGTTGGGTATGCAGTAACATATAAGATGTGTGTATACGATACCGCAATGATTGGCCTTGAGTGCAAATGGGAGATTTGATTGATCTGTAAAGTGTGTGTAGAATAATCGCAATCAATAACGGTGTCGCGTGTAGTTAGACCGAGATGAGTACGGGTCGTCCTCAGGGAAACATTGAATCTTTTAATCTTACTTTAGACGTGTTGAGAAAGAAAGGAGGAAGAATAAAGAATGGTGAAGAATGGTTGTAGGTTCTAGATCTACGTCAAACACGGATGCAGAATATAGATCTAGATTAACTACGGATGTGGGTTTTATAGTGGAAGGGGGCTTGTAGGGTTCGTTAAGATTTAGTAGTCATGGATGATTAATTAAAGATTACTCATTTTATCCTTTAATAGATTTAAAACTAGATCAACAATGATGTATGTAGATTGGGGTTTCTGGAGGGAAAAAGGGTTCCCACTCTTAACCCTTACCCTGACATGGATCTCCGTTCATGTCTAGCCTTTACCAAAACAATCGTTAATATAATCTCTAATCGTGGTCGTGACTATCAATGAATTGGTAACGCAACCGATTAGGATGTTAACTATTCTTTTGATAAAGTTTATAAACTTTATAGGACGTAAAAAGAGTTTAAAGATCTTCATCATCCATTAATCTACCCTAATCCTACGAACACTAACAAGCGGAGAATTGCTCGCGCATGTTGGGAAAAGAAAAGATAGAAATCATGAAGAAAATAAAATGCAATAAAATAAACTACCTTTATTAATCAACAAGATCAAGTATACTTTGTTTCCTTAGAAAATGATTACAAAACCCTAGTTTGCTTCTCGATCTCTTCTAAGGAGGTAGATGAATTGTCGATAATCAACCAGGATTCTTGAGCCGTCGTGGACTTCGTGATCGTATCGGTTTGATGATTTTTCCAAGAGGATCTCGGTCTTTATTTATAGTCATAGAGCCAGAACCCTAGTTTCCTAATATGGTAACTAGTTGTTAGGATCCCAACCAAAAAATCCAGAATTCTAACTTTTCAGATGTGTGGCGGAACCGCGGCCAATAGGTGGGTTTGGCCGCGGATCCGCCGCCTTATAGTGGGATCATGGGCTCTAATTTCTGTGGCTTCATATCTGTAGCACTTGTTGATCTTTTGAATATCTAGACTTTGAAAATCTTTTCTACGTTTCTGCCAGAATTGGTTTCTTCAATTTACTTGAATATCTTCGGCAGATTTGATCTCGCCAACTCGGATTTCCTTGATTTCATATAATTCCTGCACAATTATCTCTATAAATGATATTAGTAGAATTTATTTTTATTGATATATTATCTTAACCATTTGTCATGATATTTTAGTTTTAAGAGAATTGGTCAAAGATATTTAATAAAGTAAGTATATTAAAATAGTCCAAATATTATATGAATATTATATGCTTACATTTTTCCTTCATAATGTTAATTATAATATATAAACACATGAAAATAGTATTTTTACGGATAAACCCTGATATGTGTTATATTTATAATAAACATCTTTTATTATATATAAATAGTAAGGAAAATGTCATATTAAAAATGCAGTTTTATCAACTGAACAAATACCCCCAAACTTAACTTTGATCGTCCCGAACAAACTAGTTATTCAAGAGAAGGAGAAAAGGAAAAAGAAAAACCTAAACAGCACACTTTCGTAGGCAACACGATTGCACTGAGCACGTGCAACAAGCCGTTAAACCTCTAGGTGTCCCTAGTAGGAGAAGTGTTGTCTCCTGAGGGTTTTCAACGGATTACACCCACAAAATCCCATAATAAAATAAAGATAGTGAAAGTTACATATAAAGATAAGAACTATAAAAAAAAGAACTTAAAAATAAGAGTTTCCAACTATACCAACTTATCAGTTGCTATGAGCCCTATCTTAATGGTCATAAAAAAATGTTAGAAATCACATCATCCCTCAATAAAATATCGCCTTTAGTCTTCCTCCCTATCTTTCCTCCAAACATTGATCATATACCCCTATGTGTGTGTAAAATAGATCCCTACAGTTAAAGAATTCAATTCAAGCTATCATACTCTTGTCCATCTTCCAAAGTACTTTATAGTTGGTGGATATTATCGATAACATTGCTCACACATTCTTCATGCGACCGTCAATACTTCTTGAGGTACTAACCGACTGATTACAAAATGTGCTAGGGTATTTAGGCGTAATTCCTCGTTTCGCAACACCTAAGGCTTAGCAGTGGCTCCCAAACCAGTTGGTCTAAGGCACTAGGTGATAAAGCACCCTAGCTATATTTTTTTTTATGCTGCCTTAGTAATTACAAAACCAGTGTTGATTTTTTTTTCTTCACCATTTATACTTGCTATTTTTTCTTATACTAAGGCTTTTAGACAAGAACACTTCAAGGTATCCTCTACTATCCCAAGTTTCAAGATGTGTGTAAGTGTGTATAGTAGGGTATCAACGTTCAAATGTTTGGCCTCAAGAATAGGGACTATTTTTCAGACTTATTTTTATCCTCAGATAAGCAATTTCCTTCATCTTACTAATCCTTGAGACATCAGCTCATAAATACTTATTATTAGTTTTGTTTAAGAAAATATCTAATTTTCTTATTTTTCTTAAATTATTCCTATCTTTCAAATGTAATTTGTCACTTTCTAACTTCCATTATCAAAAATTTTTATGCTTATATATAGTATAATGCAAAGTAATACGTAAATAAGCACAAACTTCCCTCAAACCTGTTTGCAGCAGTGTCCTCGCTGTTGTCTCTTTTAAATCTCAAAAACCTGTAGACTTGGGAGGAAGGGTTATTAACGAGGGCAACAAAAATTGAAAGTGAAAATCCTCCCCCAAACTTATTTTTAGCTCACAATTTTAAGGATAAATTTTATTTTCAAGAGCCAAAAATATAACCCCCCAAAACTTGAGTTAAACAATATTAAGCATTTTAAGGAGGGTGAAGTTATTTGGTCAATATAAGACTTTACAAAGACCAAAAGTTAATACCAACCATTCAAAGATTTTATCAATTTAACGTATAGGTCGGTGGAAGAACATGTTATATAGAGCCAAGAAGAAGTGGGGAAGAGATAAGTGGTGGTATGGAAAGGGTTTGCGTGAACGTGAATGTAAGGAGATAAGAGGTGATGATAAATAAAAACGAGAATGTGAATGATCAGAAATGAGTAGAATATTGGCATTCTCGTATTTTATAAGAAGAAAGGGTGGTGGTTCAACTTCTATAGGTGGAGGTTGATTAATCACAAAATCCGTGTTGTTTAGGAATGCAAGTTCGTCGGCAAAAAGTTCTTCAAAACTTTCATCGATGGTGTAATTGAACATTTTGCTGTCAGTAAGTTTTGTGCCAGAATTTATCATACTTGATTTATCAAAAATTATGGAGGTAGGAGACTCGAAAAACTCATCTACCTTATTTTCAAAAGTATCCAAATCAAGTTGGCTTTCTGGAATTATCAAACTTGAATTATCGGATTGTAATTCATCAACACTCACTGAAATTATAGAAAGAATAGAAGAAGAACCTGAAAAAGTAGAAGGTGAACTGGGTAAACAAATTGGTGTGTCGAGTATCGCTGAACCAGATGAAGGCTGAATTTCGGTCTACTGTTCGGTTATACAATTATCATCAACTTCAAGACACGTTTGGGGTTCGGGAAGAATAATTAATGGCTCGAGATGATGACCACAAGGAAGTGAAAGGACCTGATGAATTGATGGGACAAACTTATCCAAATTTACGGGTTCATCATTCAATATATCCCCAACGTCAATCTCATCATTCAAGTGAAGGTTAGAATTCTCAAACACCTCATTAAAATTATGGTTTTCAATCAATTTTGGTTCAAGAGTGGAGGTGTAGAGATCACAAGGGTTGGGTATGGTTTCACTTGAAATGGACCATTCACAATCGGGTAAATCAAACACTAGAAAGTCACACAACTCATCAGACATTCTATCTTCAATTGGTGAATCATTCGGTATACTCAATAGATCTGTGAAACTGGAGTTGTGGATTTCAATTTAGGATGGGGAGGTTTGATTTGGAAGGGTGTACCGCTCTCTCTCACTACCCAAATTCTCAATTTGTCCTATGGTCGTATTATATACTGAAAAATTTTGGGCTAGTTTGAAATTATTTGCTTGCATCCACTCTGTTGTTTCCTTTCTAATTTGGTGCGACATTTCCACATATTTTTCTAATGTCCGCTCAAGACTAGACTTGGGTTGATAAGGGGTTTCAGTATAAGATTGAAATTCTTGTGGATAATTAAAACTCCCGAATGACTAATTAGAAGGACTGTCTAGAGAAGGTGTAAAAGTCGGATAGAATTGATAGGAATAGAATGGTTGCGAAAATTGGGCAGGAGTAAGATCAACATTATGATAAGAAGAATATTGATATTGGTTGGTTGGCTGGCTATTTTCAATAGACATCATATATGCTACAAACCGATTATAAAATTCTTCTTTAGAAAGTGGTGGTGATGGTTGATATTGGTCCGGATTGAAACTTTGGCTGTTAGCCCTTGCTATATGCTCAGCAATGGACATGCGTCTAGGGGTATCCTCACTCGGAGTATCAACTGAAACAGATGTAGAATTAGGATACGGTTGATAAGACCTGGACTGAGATGGCCAACTGTTTCTATCCGCTTGTTCTATCCAATCTCTTAAAGAAATGGGAGAGTCGAATGGTATACCGAAGCGATTACGAAGACAAGAAATATCTGGTTGTGGATAGCAAAGCTCGGCAAGAGTTCGTCTGTTTGGGTTACCCATTATAAGAAGGTGAAAAGAAAATAGGGTGAAAAAATTAAAACTCTATTTGGATTGGTTTGCTTTGAAAGTGGACTTGGGGGTTTACTCACAAAAATCATAAAATGCACAAGCAAACCCTAGAACTAAGGTCTCCTAGGTCAAGCACTAGACCGCTCCTAGACTTCCAAAGGACAAATCGCAGGATAAATCCTCTACTGCCTCTTTATCTCTCATGTGGCCAGGTAAGTGGGAGGTATCCGCTATACGAATCACCGAAAATAGCGGGCCTAATTAAGTAACCACTTGCCTTAGACACACTTGCCTAGACACCATAAACGAAATGCAGATAAGCGATAGATTACCCACGACCTTCCTCTGTCCTACTTGAGCGCGACGGTCCTTAGGGTCTTTGATCTAGATATTTTTAATTAATATAGGGTTATGCGGATGCTCGTTTTGTGATTTGTGGGGCCTAGGAAGGGTGATGAAATCCCCACCTAATCTGAATTGTGGTCTTTCCCCTTAAAGTCCGTATTAAAATATGCAAAAACAACCCGCAAAACAAAGAACTCAAAAAGATTTTTGAGCGGCGTTATTTTGCAAAGAATCCTGCAGAAAATATATTATTAGATTTTTCAGAGGAGAGATAAAGTGTTGTAGAAGATACCAGAGAATTTTGAAGCCAAGATCCACCAATTAGGCCGCGGTTCCGCCGCAATACTGGTGATTTGGCCGCAGTTCCGCCGCAAGATGAGGGGATCTTTTGATAATTTTTGTACAGTAGCCTCCGCTTCTCCTCTGGGTCTTGATGAATGTCTCTGAATCTTTATCTCCTCGCTAAAGTGACTCCAGAATTCCTCGCAAGAATCACACACTAATCGTTAAATATGCAAGATACGGTTTTGTTTTATGTTTATGATATAGATCGAAAAAAAATTCAACACGAATAGTAAGAAAAATAAATTACACACGTATCCCCGGCAATGACGCTATTTGATTGATCTGTAAAGTGTGCGTAGAATAACCGTAATCAATAACGGTGTCGCGTATAGCTAGAACGAGATGAGTACGAGTCGTCCTCAGAGAAACGTTGAATCTTTTAATCTTACTTTAGACGTGTTGAGAAAGAAAGGAGGAAGAATAAAGAATGGTGAAGAATGGTTTTAGATTTTAGATCTACGTCAAACACGGATGCAGAATATAGATCTAGATTAACTACGGATGTGGGTTTTATAGTAGAAGGAGTATAACAACCGAGTTCAGTTATACCAATTTTTGTTCCGTATTTATTAGCTATGGTATTTTATTGATTTATCTTGTTTGGGTGCGAATGGTAGTTTACTTTTACATTACATTCGACCCGACCCGCTTGCTTGAACATGTTTGATTCATAGTTATGAATTATCTTGACTTGTTACATAGACACGTGCATCTCATGATTAGTACATACCGGCATTTCATCTAGCATCGCATATTTTACCATATAACATTTTAGGTCATGTAAAATAAATTAAAATTGCATTTCATAGCCTGCATGATACCTCTAACCCCATGGTAGCGTCCGCGCATCTTATTCTTGTCCCGTTCAGTGAAACGGACGTGTTCGGATAGCTACGCGCACGTATGTGCATCCATTCTTGGGGGTATGCTTTTTCATTACCAGAGCATTCATTGTGGATTTTGGAAGTCGCGTATATTTTTCATACTTTAAAACCGGATTTTTAGACCCGACCCGGGCGTGTTTTAGAGTAAATTTGTATTTGCCAAAATCTCAAAACGGACTAATATTATAATATTATATCCTTATTTCATTCAAAAGTTTTCTTAACTAAATAAATATTTTGTGAAACCAATGGAAACAGCAGATCTCTCCCTCTTTCTTACTTTTATAAAATATTAATCCTTTTAATTTTTTTTAAGAAAACGGCACGTCTCTCTCTCTTCTTTCTCTCTCTGCTCGTTGTCTTTCTCTCTCTCCTCTCGGAGTTCCTGTAGCAATCTCGATTCTGGTCACCACCCGAGAGATCTCGTCACCTCGCTTAACAGAATCCTTATATCTCCCCTTCTTCTTTCTTTATAAGTCGAGCCCCCACGACGAGAAACCCACATCAAAAGAAACCCTAACCCTAAAACTCTGCCGCCTCCTCTCATTTTTTCCTCGATTCTATCACCTCGTCGACCATTCCCACACCCTCGTCACCTCCATCTTCTTTTCTTCCTCCTCTCTCTCCTCTTTCCCGAGCACTCAAGAAACCCAGCACACCCGACCTCGCTGTCATGCCCCGCTTCTCAGAGTATGCTAAAGTGGGCACGTGACATAGCCAACCATGCTACCTGTGGATAGAAAAAATCCTTCCACAGTCACATTACGGCTGTAGAGATATCAAGAACAAGAAGGTAAACTAACTATCTAGTACATGTCCATAAGCCAGAGTAAAAGAGTCAAGAGATAACAATATGCGGAAGCCAAAAGATACAATAAATGAAACACCTGAAGTGAAACTACGTACCAACAGGAACCTCACCGCTCGTCTAACAGCGGCAAACTCCTAATCAGTCTGCAACGAAGTAGAAGAATCTGGGATCATGCAAAACCCAGACGTCGGCGCGTCAAGTCATCAAGTAATAAAATATGAACAGAGTAACAGGCAATGCAAATATAAACATGAATGAAAAGCAGGGGTAACGGTAATATAAATCAGGAAGTGCAGGGTAGTGTGCAGTGAGTAAACTAAACTGTTCTACTGGGTTTCCTACTCTCAAGTCTTTGAAATCAAATTGATGAATCATCGATGTAACTCAATAGTATCCCGTACATACCCGGGACCACGGCCTCAATATTCTCGGCTGAAACCGAGACATGCCGCTAGGCACAAAACAGGAATGTGTATACTCAATAGTATCCCGTACATACCCGGGACCACGGCCACAATATTCTCGGCTGAAACCGAGACATGCCGCTAGGCACAAAATAGGAATGTGTACACTCAGAACAGGTAGTGAACTGTCGAGTTACAAGTCAGGTTTCACCTTTGATTTCCCCATACCCCCAAGTTATATGTGTATGTCAAGTCAGATATCCCGAAATCAAGAAACTAATGCCAACACGGGATCAGGTAAACAGGTTTGTCTGGATAGACAACAGGAACGGTCCATGAGAACTACATGTCAGGTTTGTTGGCATTAGACACAAGATCAGGTAACGGGTCAGGTCATGGTACATCATGTCAAGTCAAGCAGTATACGGTACCATGTCGGGTCAATCAATGTGTAGGTAGCAAGACAGGTCAAGAAGCAAGCGATATCATAGGTGTACTCACAATCAGTTATATAATCAAGCATGGGTATCAACAACATGAGATAAGCAATGAATTAAGCAATAGGCAGATTCATTCAATTAGCAATACAGTTATCAATTGTGTCACAGAGATGATTTCAACCATATAAGAATGCAGTAAGACAATTATAGCCATTTAATCATGTTAACAAGTTTAAGACTTCATAGATGCAATGTTATATGTGTATATAGGTTCCACGAATGAAATCACAGTTTAAGCAGGTTAAATGTATGCGAGTGTCCGAATGAAGTAAAACAGTAGAAAAAGTGTCATAGGCTACATCATCAGTGAAAGTGTAATCAAAACATGTAAATGTGATTATTAGGTTCCAAATTAGTAATTACAACAGGTAGGTTCCAAGTTTTGAAAGATAAATGATATTTAACAATATTGAACATGAAAAAATGGGAAATTATAATACCAAAGTTAAATTGCAGGTTTTAAGGTGTCATTAAGTATAAGTAAATATTGTTTAGCATGTAGCAAGGGGTACTTGCCTCGATGGGTTGCGAATCGGGAAAACGGAACGTTAACCGTCGGCGGGGAAAACCCGCGACGGGCGCACGGTTCACGGAATGAACCCAAACGACGAACAGTGAAGCCACACGGGTCGGGGTACCACGCTGGAGCGTCGGGACACGTTGCCGGCACGGCCAGATTCCGGCGAGATGCAAAAACAGCGACGATCAAGAATTGCAACAAGAAAAGAAAAGGAAACAAAGAAGAAGGGAAGGAGGAGGGAGGAGGGAAGGCTTACAAAAGTCTGTAGAGGGGTCGTGAGGATCGACGGCGTCGACGAAACTCCGGCGGACCACCTGCAGGGGACACTGCGATCAAGACTGGAAACCGACGCAAGAAAAGAAAAGAAAAGGAAGGAAGGAGAAGAAGTGGATCTTACTGGTAGGGTGATCTGAGAATTCAGGGGAGGCAGCACGGGCGACGACGATGAGGGTTTCCGGCGTGGTGAAATTCCGGCGAAGGGCAGTGGGTTACGGTGTGCAATCGTGGCCGTGGGGTCTGTAGAGGGAGGTGGCAGCAGTTTGAAAGGCCGGGACGTTGAGAGGGATGCGAGGAGGAGACGCGGGCGATGACGGTGAGTCACCGGCGAGGTTGGGCTCGCGGGGGTTTGCACTGGTGGCCTCGTCAGGGTGTGCAGGCGCTCGGGAACGTGGAGAATGGAGGAAGGAGGTGGGTGTGGCTGCGATGAGGGCGAGGAGGCCGGCGAGGGCATCGTCGGCGCTGGGCTGCGGCGGCTAGGGCAAGGCGGCGGTAGGGTTCGCTGGGGGTTGGGTTCTCGGGGAAAAGGAAATGAAGAAGAGGGAAAAGATATATATAGAGGAGAGAGAGAGAGAGAGGATAGAGAGAGACGGGGAGAGAGAGGAGAGAGATAGAGATACAGATAGGAGAGAAGTAAGGGGCCCACGGTTTAAGAGGAAGGAATGTGATTGGTTGAAGGATTAAATTGAGAAAGATTTAAAGGATTATAAAATATTATACGGTTAAGTTAAAAATATACGATGGTTTTAAAAATATTAAAATTTGGGATTTTGGCGCAAATAAAACATTTCCAAATCGCGTCCAGGTCGGGTCCAAAAATTTGAAATTGAAATAATAGAATTTTAAGCGGGATCCAAAAGTGAAAATGAAGTTTTTTATGATCAAAAAGCATACCCCCAAAACGGACACACGTACATGCGCGTAGCCGTCCAAACTCGCCCGTTTCACTGAACGGGACGAGAACACGATGCACGGACGCTACAACAGGGTTAGGGGTGTCAAGTAGGTCAAGATGAATATTTTTAATTTTATTTTAGATGCCATAAATTGTTATATGCAGAATTGAATTGACGGGGTAAAATTACAATAAGTAACAATCAAGCAAGATAAATGAAATGAGTGCCACACTACGTTCAAACGGTAACTGAAATTAGTAGCATTAGGCTCGGGTGTTACACTCGCCCTCAACCTCGAGACCTCGTCGATGACCATACCCCGTCGTCGTCGTCACCACACCACCTCTTCTCTCCCTATCTCCTCTGTTCTCCTTCCCTGCACCAACCTTGCACCAAGAGACCCAACAACAAAACCCTAACCGAAACCCTAACCTAACCCTAGCTCCTCAAAATCCCTTCACCGGCGCACCTCACCACCGTTGATCTCGCCGACACCGCCAGCTCGTCTTTCTGACCCAGTGCACAATTCCAGTTAGCCTCACTCCTTATCTTTTCTTCTTCCTCCTCTTCTTTCTTTTTCTTCATTTCTTAAATTCTTGTTTTCTGTAGTTTGTCGGAATCCGGCCGTGCCGTCGACGATCCCGACGACCCAGCGAGCGTACCTGACCCGTGTGATCCCCTTGTACGTTGTTTGGATTCGTTCCGTGTGCCGTGCGCGTGTCGTGACTTTTTTCGCCGACGTGTGACGTTCCGTATACCCGTTTCTTGATCTGTCGAGGAAAGTAAAACTTGCTACATGCTACTTATATTATTTTTATACGTATTTAATTGCATGTTAAACCTGTAGATTTAATCTAATGTCACATGTTCCTTTTTAAACATTCGATGGTCCATTATATCATTTTAGATCTAGAACTTGAAACGTATCATGTTGCATTTTAGTTTACAATACGTAGTACCCACGCCCATATTTAAATCACATAATAATTATTTGCACAGCCCATAGTACCCTTTTAATAGTTTATACCATATTGGACACCCGTTTGCATACATCTAGCCTAATATCTATTCAATTGCATCCCTAGATCATTTAATACATATTAATGAGATTTTAACATTCCATACTTTATAAAGTATATTTAATTAGTGTTGGAACCATAACCCTAACTCAAATCGATAACCGTGCATCCATATGTTTTAATCTGTACCTACTTGCATACCATACCACAATGTTCCATTTTATTGTGCCATTAGTACCCCATACTTGTTTTTGTATACCCATGCTTATTTTTAGTTTGATTTTGAGCACCCACATGACATTTTGTGCAACCCCGACACGACTTGATACACCTACTACTTGATAAGACATGGTACCGTGTACTTTTAAACATGACATGATACTTATATATTACCTGACTTGGCTTGAGGTACCATGGCTTTCTCGGTTACCTGATCTTGCTATTAATGCCAACAAACCTGACCTGTTGTCCCTACGGACATTTCCTGTTGTCTATCCAGACAAACCTGTACCTGCCTGATCCTGTGTTGGCATTAGTTCCAGATTATTAAATACCTGACTTGAACATATATAACTTGGGGATATGGGGAAATCAGGATTATAACCGAACGTAACTCAAAAGGCCATCCTATTGTTTTTCGTTTTTCCGAGCGTTACGGAATACCTATTGTTTGCCGTTTTTCGGGCATTACGGAATAATCACCGATGAGTTACGATGAGGATTACATTACTTAGTTTCGAATACTTTAGAATAGATAACCCCATAGCACAGTTTAGATATCACTGCACGTCACCTATACTGACATACTCACTGTTATATATTCTTGTTATATTCTTGCTCATACTCATACCTGCATGTATTGCTACCCTTGTTTATAGTATTGCTTGATATTATGACGCACTGACGTCTGGGTTTTGCATGGCCCAGATTATTTACCTTTGCTGCGGTCCGAGCAGGAGTATTTCAGTCAGCAGGCTGAGCAGTGAGGACTTTTAGTAGTTAGTTTATTTTACTTTCGGTATTTCATTCCTGATGTGAGCCCGTATTATGGGACGTACATTCCAGTTTATTCTTGTATTGGATCTTTTGCTTCCGCATTATTTTATTCTTGACTCGTTTTATTCTGGCTTATGGACATGTGTTAGATAATTTATTATTGTTCTTGATATCTCTACAGCCGTGATGTGACTGTGGAAGGATATTTCCTATCCACGAGTAGCATGGTTGGCTATGTCACGTGCTTATCTTAGCGTACTCTGGGAAGCGGGGCGTGACAAGGGGGTTTGTAGGGTTCGTTAAGATTTAGTAGTCATGGATGATTAATTAAAAATTACTCCTTTTATCTTTTAATAGATTTAAAACTAGATCGACAATGATGTATGTAGATTGGGGTTTCTGAAGGGAAAAAGGGTTCCCACTCTTAACCCCTAGCTTAACATGGATCTCCGTTCATGTCTAGCCTTTACCAAAACAATCGTTAATATAATCTCTAATCGCGGTCATGACTATCAATGAATTGGTAGTGCGCCCGATTAGGATGTTAACTATTCTTTTGATAAAGTTTATAAACTTTATAGGACGTAAAAAGAGTTTAAAGATCATTATCATCCATTAATCTACCATAATCCTACGAACCCTAACAAGCGGAGAATTACTCGTGCATGTTGGGAAAAGAAAAGATAGAAATCATGAAGAAAATAAAATGCAATAAAATAAACTACCTTTATTAATCAACAAGATCAAGTACACTTTGTTTCCTTAGAAAATGATTACAAAACCCTAGTTTGCTTCTCGATCTCTTCTAAGGAGGTAGATGAACTGTCGATAATCAACCAGAATTCTTGAGCCGTCATGGACTTCGTGATCGTGTCGGTTTGATAATTTTTCCAAGAGAATCTCGGTCCTTATTTATAGTCACAGAGTCAGAACCCTAGTTTCCTAATATGGTAACTAATTGTTAGGATCCCAACCAAAAAAATCCAGAATCCTAACTCTTCAGATGTGCGGTAGAACCGCGGCCAATAGGTGGGTTTGGCCGTGGATCCGCCGCCTTATGGTGGGATCATGGGCTCTAATTTCTGTGGCTTCATATCTGTAGCACTTGTTGATCTTTTGAATATCTAGACTTTGAAAATCTTTTCTACGTTTCTGCCAGAATTGATTTCTTCAATTTACTTGAATATCTTCGGCAAATTTGATCTCGCCAACTCGGATTTCCTTGATTTCAGTCATGATATAATTCCTGCACAATTATATCAATAAATGATATTAGTAGAATTTGTTTTTATTGATATATTATTTTAACTATTTGTCATGATATTTTAGTTTTAAGAGAATTGGTCAAAGATATTTAATAAAGTAAGCATATTAAAATAGTCCAAATATTATATGAATATTATATGCTTACATTTTTCCTTCATAATGTTAATTATAATATATAAACACATGAAAATAGTATTTTTACGGATAAACCCTTATATGTGTTATATTTATAATAAATATCTTTTATTATATATAAATAGTAAGGAAAATGTCATATTAAAAGTGCAGTTTTATCAACTAAATAAGATTGTTGGATATAGGTGCCCTCAAGGCAATTATCATAGTTATAGGAATGCAATTACTGAATTCGAAGAGTGCATATATCAAGAACAGTCTTGTTCGAGATGATAGAACGCTATCTGGTTTGTATTTATCATTCATAAGTATACGTTTTACCTGCTATAACGTATCACTACTGCATGATGATAAAGCCCCTGGGACCTTTTCTTAGCTACCAGAATTATGATAGGAATCATACTAGTGGGGCATGGACAGTCTATAAGCATATCCTTAAAAGTCCCTAGTCGTAGGAGTATCGAGACTGGGCATCAGTACTCCAGTTTAGATTAGTGTATATGATTCATGAACAGGTACGGGGCGATGGCTGATCCTTTAGCCATTGGTGTTTGACACTGATGATTGTATGCAGCTGCTCATTAGATGAGTTACACTGGACAGACTCGCCAAGAACTCCTAGATGGTATTATATCAATCGTCGGATGGCAGTTCTCTGGTGACATGAGTGCAGGGTAGTCTCTAGACCTAAGATCGCTATAGTGTCTTGTGTATGTTCCCAATGTACTTAGATTAGTATCCTACCACTGATTTAAAGAGTTGTTTAAACAGGTTTTAGTTGGGTACAGTCCTGAAGCATATGGAAGCAGTGAGCGGTCGAGAGAATTCGTCTCTCCCGGTATAGGAAGTTGATGTCGCACTGTGCACAGCTGGCTATGACTATAAGTCCTTAGCCAAGACAGACGAGATTTACCGATAAGTATTATCAGTAGTTTCTCGGATGGACATGAACTTGACGTCAACACGACTTATCAGGTTATTGGGAGTCTGACGGTTTCCACCTTCCAGACCCGGTATGCGACAGTCTTAGATGAAGAGACCGGATTGTACGGTGGATGTCACTGATAGAGTCTTGTAGGGTTCGGACAAGCTTGCTTGTCGACGAGCTTGCTTGTCGACCAGCTTTTCATTCAATACATGGGTAGCCGTTATGTACAGCTAGTACCGCTAACGTGCTTGTAGGTTAACCCGGTGGGGATTGATCTGAAAGTGTTTCAGATCAATCGGATATGATCCTAACCTACTGCCAGTGTATTGTCGAGTCTTTAGAGTCCCACACAGAGGGTTTTTCCTGTTTTAACGAAATGATGTAATGCACGTACGGCAATACGTGTAGGGTTCAATTAAACATATGTATGTGATACTACATGTATTAATCGGACGGATGATACTAGCCGGTTTATGATTGAACCGGGTCATTGAATCAAGTGTTGATTTAATGATATTAGTTATATATAATGATACATATATAAACTAGTATTATTGTGATATTCTCACACTCTCTTTTATCTTGTTACATATCATGTGCATATTATATGTCATGTATATTTATATGTTTGTTTATATATGTGTGTGTGTGTAATGTATTTATGTGTAAATACGTAATTTCTTTTTATTCTTTTTCTTTTTCAATGATACAGAAATGAGGTGGAGCTCATTTGCTTACTCTTTTGCTATACTCATGACACTTGGAGATGAGAGAAGATGGAATGAAATGAGTAGATTCTCTACTCTCTTCATTCCATCCATGGTGGTTGTTTTGAAAAAAGTTTTTCCATCTCATTTTTTTTCAAGAACCAAAAAGATAAAAGAAATAAAAGAAAAAGAAATTGGGTTCAAGAATTCACTACATATACTACATCTCTTTATCTATCTAGCAAATTGAGTGAGTGGGTAACTTCAATTTGATTGAAGTTGAAACTAGAACCGGTGGCCTTCGCGTGGATTATTTTCGACGGAGCCGATCGGGAACCAAGCGAGATCCGGATCGTTTTGAAGCCTAGCCGGAGTCCTTGGTATCATCATTAGAGCATGAGAAGAAGTTTCAAATGTTGTACTTTCTACTTTAGCTCAATTTTGTTTGCAAACCAGTAATGTGTATGGTTGATTTTAGGGTTAGGGTTGCTTGTGTTCACCCGAAATTTTCGTTTTACTCTTCTGCAAATTTTCTAAAAACCGTCCATCGAGCACGACCCACCTTACACCATGTATTTATCACTATTCCATATAATTTGAACTAATTCTATATTATAATCTTATTAACTTTAGTTTCAATAGCAGAAAATACCCCTAAGTTTCTAAAACCAGCACTTAGTACAATCATTTATAATTTATTCCTAAAATACCCTTGATTTTAAATATTTAGTTTTAAAAAATCTCCTTTTCAATTTTTTATGTATTGAATATTACAATTATCCATCTATAGTAGTATTTCCAAAATACCTTTTATTGAATTTCTTTGTTTGAAATACTCCAATATAGTTTCACATCCTATAAAGTTAATTTCGTTTTTCCTCTCAAATTTCTTTGTTTTAAATCCAAAATGAAAATAAACAAATAAATTAAAGTGCAATCCATGTCAGAAATTTTTCCAAGTTTGCCCGATATGAGATTTTTCTTGGATTTTATAAATGTTGAGGATGAAGAGAGAAAAAAGGGGTTGCAAGCGAAACTAGGAAAGAAGATCTAACTAATTAAATAAAAAGAAAGAAAAAAGGGTAATTTAAAGAAAGAGTATTTGGGGAACAAATTAAAATTGAGATGAAGAGCTTGTTTTAAAAAGTTAGGATGATTACTGCTGTTGGTGCAAAAATTAAGGGTATTTTCTGTCATTTACTCAAGATTGAAAATTAAGGATATTTTCTGTCATTTACTCAAGATTGAAAATTAATGGGATCAAAGGCCCAGAGTCTTACTACCATGTCTATCTTAGGTAGGCCTGGTCTTATCGATTAAGATATTTTTAGGCCTGCACTTCCACTCATTTTCAATAAAATTCTACTCGATTGGATCATCTGTCTAACCACCTTAAATTCATCCCGATGAGATGAACGATTAGAAAATCTACAGGATGAAAATACCTTATTGACAACTGAAATACAATATCTTAAAGAACCACACGAGAAAGAAAGAAAGAAAGAAAGAAAAACCTTTAGATCAACCAAGTAAAAGAATCAAATAAAACTACCAAGAACTAATGACACTCATAAGATTACAGCATACAATCCAAATCATTTTCAAAGCTGATCACATTTAACAGGCATGAATGACACACTTCCTTTCTCCAGATCATACAGTACCTGCATATTCTGCTGCTGTAAATTACCAAAAATAGACATTCTGCTCGACCCCATCACAGCCAAACACAACAAATTTGTATCAGTATCAAGAATCATATAATTCTTCCCCGGCAGCTCCAAATCCGCACCCTCAAAATGAAATATCAGCTTCGGCACCTCCACATTTGCCGAAGAACTAGCAGGCATGGAAAAGCAAAGGTCAAGACCGACATCAGACCCATCAGTAACTTTTAGACTAGTTTGTGATATAAAAGCTTTCTTCAGTGGTTTGTACGCCGACACATCCAAATAAGTGATGGAAGTACCTGAATCTATAATGAGACCACCGCTCCCATCGTCTTGTAAACCAAACGCCGAGCTCGGAATTTTCAGTGGGATTTTACCGACAGTTATATCTTTCAGAGTCAGATAGTAGAACGACGGCTGGAGCGAGTTTTTTACGAGGGGAGTCGTTTGGATTGAAGCTGCGCCACTTTTAGTTTTATTCAATTCCGCGAGGGACCCGAACAAAAGAAGGCTCTTTTTTGAGGTTTCGTCAAGAGAAGTGAGACAGTAAGAGAATTTACCAACTTTAAGTTGAGATGGTAAAGATAACGGTCCCCGCCCGAGCCCAACAAGCCCGGAGCCTTGAGAAAACCCACTCCCTTGGTTCGTGTCTCCGCAGCCGAAACCAATTTTCGGAACTGAAACCGACCCAAAAGTTAGGGTCTCGCTACCAAGAATTCCTTGGGTGGAAGAAGAGTCACCATAAGTGTACAAATACTCGCAAGTGTTGTCACTGTTGCACATGGATGTAGGGAGGGCCTCACATAAGTCACCCGAGCAAGAGAGGTTAGAATAAGTGGAAGATTTCGCAGGATCAAAAATCGGAGTGGGTTGGTCGAAGCACTCGACGCACGGCTTGCACTGGGTCCATATGAGGTCGCTTCCGGTGTCCACAATGGCCGTGAACGGCTTCGATGCTGGAGTGCCTATAGAAAGATCCATGAGGAACTCGCCGTTGCCCGCGTGCACCGGAGACTGAACGTTGTTGATCGAAGCAGCACCGAGATTCGATTTATTGGTCTGCAAACCTGTTAGCCTTGACATCCGGTGGTGGCTTCGATGAAAAGCACGTCTAAGGCGCTCGAACTTGGTGAAATTTCCCTTGGAGTCGACACGGGTGAGCTCTGCACGGAACCCTCGAGATGAGGAACACGTCGGAGGGACGATAAATATCAGAAAGAATGTTAGAAGCAGAAGCATATACGATTGTTCCATTGGCAGAAGAAGAAGAAGAATATAGTATCAAGCTAGCTATTCTCATTCATATATAGGGGATGCATGCTTCATATTCTTAGCAGCCTAATTGGTCTCAACTTCCATTTGAAAAAAAGATGTCTGAATCAGCTATGGATTGAGGTTAGTTCAACTCACCTGTCAATGAGCTTGGTGAGATATTCCAGCAAACTGCAAAGTGAATGAATTTTTGTGAAGGTTTCTTGAAATGTCCCTTCCATTGCACCACAACCCCGAAGTTATGACGAGGGTTGATGGAATATAGTTTATATTCTAACATGCCCCCTAGGTCGAAGGCCCTTTGGGCTGAAATCTGGGCTTTTGTGCAGCGGTGTTTTTAATTTGAATAAATCCGCATTTAATACACGTCCGGTGGAAATCGAACGTGAGTTGCTCCGATACTATGTGACAACTCCGAAGTTATGATGAAGGTTGAGGGAATATATTTTATATTCTAAGGTTTGATAAATAATGATGTGGGGTTTGCTGGTTTATTGCAACAAGGGTTGATTTAGACAGAGATTAGGGAATAAACAAACAAATAGATACCAGGGTTTGGTGAGCTGTTCATCTAAAATAAGAGTCATCATCATTGAAGGTTAGGAAAAGGAAGACCTTTGTTTGCAGTGCAAGGCATATGTTGGCTGCTTTTTGATGCTTCACCGCAAACAACGACCTAGGAATGGGATGTTTTACCTGTTTGGAAATATCATCAATCTGCAAACATTTGTGTTTGCTCTAAATTTTTTTCTGAGCAAGAGAAAGTGCAGTATGCATATTTCTATAAAATTTGAGAAAATATACCTAACAACATCATAAGTCCCTTTTCAGCCGAAAAACCCATAAATCTACACTTAAAGGAATTTCTTATCTAAAACAATCTACAGAAAGTATTGACCTTGAGACCTAGATTTACCGAAAACACCATAAAGTAAAGTTTTTACAGAAAATACCTAAAATTAATATTGGTTTTTCTTCTCTGAAGTATGATCCTGAAATCTAGTTTTACTGAAAGAAAAATATTATTCTGCATCTTAAGAACATTCTATTGAGAATAGAATAAAAGGCTAGAAATTGAAGTAAAAATGTCCAATATTACATATTCAATACCCGATGTGCCTACTCTAATGATTCATGGACGCTACATTTATTGTTTTCAAGCCACCCCTGAATAGAAATAACAAAGACTATAACTTCATACCTCTGAATTCCACTATTAAGGTTCATTCATTCCTAATGTCTTCCTGCAACAACAATATTAATTCTTCCTATATAAGAATGTTGAAATGAATATGTATGAATATGTACGTGTCTAATAAATTATAGAGAAAATGAAATTTACTTGTCGAAAAGAACTGGGCTAGACTTCATGCCATATACATAAGCTCTCGGATTCAATGTGTCAAAAGGAAAAAAAGTCTACGACTGGTGTACCTGCATCGCCATCAATATCAGTAATTCATTCATCAATGGTTGCATATTCAAGACTTCTGTAAAGAAAGAGAAAAAAAATGGCCCCGCCTATGTTGGCATGAACATCACCATTTACCACCACATAAAAATCCAGTTGAAAGAAAGTTTTTGTTTTCGAAGAAAGTTAATGGTATCTTTCAAAAGTATCTCGCGTGATTGAGCCTATGGATTTGAGTAGAAATTGGCACAGGATTAAGAAAATTCGAACAAGAGCAGTAATTATTAGTCCCTTCACAGTTGGCAATATAACACAGGACAAAGATTTGAACCTAGCAATGCCATGACAACTTTTTTTTTGGGGTAGGCTAGAATTGTTCCATTGGTAATTTTATAGGAAAAATTAACTATTAAAGGGATTTTGGTCTTTGTAAAGAAGCGCCTTTAGGACATGTATCTCGAAGTGGTAGCTAGCATGATTAAAACTAATTTTAAGGGAATTTCTTAAGCTAAATCAATTTTACACAAGATACCTAAAACTAATTCTCATCAGTTTGGCCCCAGAACCTAGATTTACATAAAGAGAAACAATTTTTTGGCATATTTGAAGTGAGTTGTCTGCAAAACATTTAACAGAAAACATTGCATGACTACTGCTTATATTTTACGGCAAGGGAAAAGTTACGCAAAATTTTCAGATTGGTCCCTTACTAGAAAACTCTCCCTAAAGAAGAATACAAGAAAATAGGGAGAAAATAATTTTTAAAATAAAAAGAATTAGCAATATGGTAACCACTGACAGTACATGTGGCATACTTCATATCTATATTGGTAATATATAGGCAATTCCCTATCAACCTTCTATAATGATTCAGTAAAATTCACATTACTTAACTTCATGCAACCTATGAAAGCATTCGGCTTCAATTTGTGTTGCAAAAGACCTGTGACTAATTTATCTGCATCACCATCAGTATCAGCATTTCATTAACCACAAGTCGAGGATTGCATCATCAAGTCTTTCGTAGAGAAAGAACTAAGGTTGGCCCGCCTGAATTGGAATGAACATTATCATCCACCTCCACATAAAACTCCGGTTGAAAAGAATGTTCTCTTCTTTTTCATATTTAGTGGATGATATCTTTCAAAATCGGATCCTGCACGACATGAATTATTAATAAGCCTAAGGATTTGACGTAACATTATAAGACGGGTATGATATCCCTTACCAGACTGATAAAGGCATTAGTCGATCATCCTTTGAATAGATAGAGCGGGCGAAAATGCTATCGTGTGTGGCACTTCACAGAAAGACTGATGACAAGCCTCAAGTAGCCTCATTTTATCTTTATTTATCAAAAGAGGGCACAGAAGGGAAGCATCTGACTCTGAGAAAGTGCTTCTAGAAAATTGCTTGACTCTACAGGAGTAACAAAGTCCGAAAAGAACAGAATATTAGACCTTTCACATTAGGTACTATAACATAATACAACAATTTGAAAAAACCTATGAAATAACCACTAATGTTTTCTGGGTAAGGGAAGAACCATGAAGGTATTTTTACAAAATTGTTGGAAATATGACACAGAAAATCTGGTGATAACTGCTGAAGCAAATAAGATACAAGGAAAAATTTGAGAGTCGTATACTTCAGTATTGTATAAAGTAGTTGTTATCCGTATCGGTTATGGAGTGTCGGTTCGGTTCACAGAAATTCATGTATGCTAGGTTTTTTCTGAGTTCCGTCATAAGCTTTTTTTGGTGGTTCTCCACATTCTGACCGGCAGGAATTGCTGGTATTCAAGTCAAGTAGTAGCACTGGCACGTCACTCGGCTAGTTTCTTTGAGGGTTGTTGTAAGAATTTCTTGTTAGGACTTAGTTTCCTTCATGCACTTCAATCTGGAGCTAGTATGTTGTATAGATTGTTTTTGTGTTGTAACCTTTTCTGCTTAATAAATTTTTAGCATGAGACGGGCTCGCCATGAGCCCAGCTCTTTCTTTAAAAATAAGTAGCTTTTTCATGAGATGGCTAATATGAATCGTGTGCTGATGTCAAAAAGGATGTCAAGATATCGCAAAGTCATAACTATGAAGGCTAACATAGGAGGACAAAATCAAACTTGCGCTGTTTGGCCCTAAATTATGAATCAAGAAAGGGCAGGCACGATCGATATCAGATGTTTTATATCTCATAAACGCGACTGTAAGATATAAGAATCCTACTTTTAAATAGTAAGGTCCACAAGAATGAAGCAAGAAGTAACAAGAAACTTACGTTATTTAATTGACAAGCTCAATGGTAACTACGTGCAAGCACTGAAGCTGTTCTAGCGACAAACTTAACCGCATAAGAGCCATCACATTTCTACCGAGAAAAAAGGGAGAGAGCCCATCAAATAGGTAAATTGAATCAAACATTCCATTTAAATTTTCTCTAATTTCTACGGATTAAAAATAAACCATAAAAAAAAAGAACCAAACACTTCACCCACAAGCTAGCAGTCTCAAACAATACCACACCATAAGATCATCGACTGATGAGGCTCGAATTCGGTGACTCTCCAGATGTTGACACGTTGCAGATGACGTGTCCCAGAACCTACAAGAAAGGATCAAGAATCTCAGTTGGAATCACACCTGGGGCCTCCGGCCCGAGGAGTCTCCCGACCTTCGGTGGCCTTCCAGACCGCCCCTCGGCTCGCCTCCGAGCTATCACAGAACCAAGATACATCGGCCTCCCGCTCGTGCCCGAGCCTCCCTCCGAGCTCATCTTCCTCGGTCTCACCGACCGACCCGCAGCGCTGATCACAGGCGCCTCCGCCACGGCTCCGCGAATCTCGTCTTGCGCGAGATATCCGCCGCCCACGACCCCGCGTTCCACACCATCACGATCCCCCATTAACGAGCCTGTCTCGTCATTAATGCGGGATCCCGTCTATCACGCGGGCGTGACGCCAGGGGCGTAACGGCCGGCATGATTCTTGCGCCCGCTTGCCCATTGTTGCCGCTATATAAACCACTCTCTCAGACGATCGAGGTAAGCCAATCTCACTCCAATAGGCCGTTACTCTGCCAAAATATCTCAACTAACTTGATCGTCGGAGGGTTCTCGGTGGCACAACCATCCCGGGACTTCTTTGCAGGTAGCTCGGCCCAAGCCTCACAAAACTCATTGAGATCCACACGCTTCAGGAGGCAATCCTCAAACTCAATCCCAGCCGTCCATCAGCGCTCGCAGCAGATCAACGGAAGATAACATTTGAAGGAGATCCAGACCTCCATCAGTTGGCGCCGTCTGTGAAAACTTGGTTCCACTCAACCAAAAGTTCATCTTCCGATCTCGACTACATGGCAAGCGGTCACCGCGACGATCCAAACACCAGCCGTCGGCCTCCCCACAGTAGAGAAGAGGGAGAATCCCTTCCTCCACCGAACGCTATTCAAGCCCTATCCGCTCGGATAGATCGACTCAGGTCCGTCGTGGATGCGCTCGTCCGTATCCAAGCGGCAGGACAAGCTCCCTAGGTCACCGTTCCCCCTCCACGGGACCGGGACCCCTACAGAGGGAGAGAAGACTCTGCCCGCGTTGGCACGACAGATCATCGCCTCGCTGTCTCCGACGGCCGCATATCCCCGGGCCGACATATTCAATGACCCGGTGGACGCCGCACGGTTTAACTCCGAGATCTTACACGCCCCGAGCCCCATCGCGCCCCTGTCCCTCCCGAGAAGGTGTCGGTCAGCTCGCCTGCGCCCAGGCATGACCGGCACCCCCTCCCTCGATGGGGTCATACGCACGGGACTCACCACGGCAGCTCGAAAACGACCTCGCCAAGAGACCTAAGGAATGTCATCGAACGGAATCGGGGTCGTGGCCATGCAGAAGTCTCCGGCAGCAGAGGCCAAAAATCAGAGTATGCCGACTCATCGGAATACCACGGCCGACTCAACGCCCTCGAAAAGAAGATCGAAGGTATGCATCGGGAAGATCGTCATTCGAGGACGGGGCTAAATACATCGCCGACTCGCTCACGAAGCCCTTCACCGATGTCACGCCCCGCTTCCCAAAATGTGGAATACGGGAAGCGACGAAGGCTAGCCGTGCTACCTACGGTAAGAAAAAGTCCTTCCATAGTCACATAAGGCTGTCTAGATTAACCTGTCAAAAATAAAATCCAATACCAAAAGAAATAATACTGATAATCATGCTGCAATGAAACCACAAGAAATCCTAAAAATGGGTCCACTAGATAATTGATGCAATTAAAGATCCAAAACAAAAGATTCGGAATAAAATAAGATCCGAAAGAGATACAAAAGTCCTAATGTCCCATAAGGGCGCACATGCTAAAGGCTAAAAGTAAAGAAAAATAAACCTACGATTACTGATCTTCAACAAAGTCTTGGTAGCCGCTCTGATCCCGCTCAGCCTAAAAACCTGTCTCTAAACCTGAGATGGCAAATCTCAGGAATGTCAGAACACCCCAGCAAGTACTCAACGTATAAAGTGTGTGTAGCATAATAACAAGAATATATAAAAGCGAAGCCCGGTGCGCAAGAAAACATGTATATAAGTAATTAAATGCTCTAACACTATGAAACATGTATGTAAAAGATCAGGTCATAACCTAACTGGCCACTAAAAGGTAAACTATCCTATCGTAAGCTTGAGTGTGTGCGTCAACATCTGCAGAAGTATTCCTAACCCAAGAGTGGTGCCCCAGGGGCTAGGAAACACGGGCCCAACTGTGAAATGAACAAGAGACCGCTATAGCCCGGTACGAGCTGTAAACATGTGACCGCTATAGCCCGGTACGAGCTGTAATCATGTGACCGCTATAGCCCGGTACGAGCTGTAATCATGTGACCGCTATAACCCGGTACGAGCTGTCGGCATGGGACTCCTGAGATCCTGTTGTACAATGCACACTCAAACTATCCCAACACCCACGTATTTATAGCTGATATAGTAAAGATTAAAATCACTAATTAAAAATGTTGAAAAGACAGGAACTTGTGGTATGGTAATTGTATGGAAATAAAACCGGTGAATAGTGGTGTCATGGCATGTAGTCCAGCATTCTAATTAATGATTTCATTTTAATATAAATAACAAGGATCATGAATAGGCATGTCAAATACAATAGTTATAAAATGATAGTGTCCATAAACAAGAATAGCATGTTAAGGTTTCTCAAGCATGCCGACAATGATAGTCTCAAGTAAAATGTTAAATATAGACGATAGAATATGATAATGTCAAAAATGTAAAACACTCAACATAAATATGCAAGCATCTGTATTTAACATCCGATTTTATTTATTGAAAAGAATAATAAATTAAAATATGGTTTTAAAGGGTTAATACAGTTAAATGAAAATGACAAATTACAGATGCGTAAAGCGGGTGATGGTAATAGTATAATTACGAGATAATAGTAAGTAAGATAAAATAAATGACAGATTGACTAGTTATCATGTAAGTGCTAATAATAAGTTTTATAATCATATGATAATAGAAAATATTAATATAAATTATAGTATCAAAATAATTTATATGATTATGGCACATAGAGTGCAGCGATATTATAAGGAGTGATAATGTAGAAAGTTTAATTTATATATATAAAATATTAAGCCCAAAGCGTTTATTGATTAACAGTAATAATGGTATATTTTTGTGTTTTAAATTAGGATATAAGTGTTGGCATTCTGCATGCTAGTGTATACCAATATTGTTGCAACAGAAACATATAAACTTATAAAGCTTTTTATATATTAAACCACATTTACATGTTAAAAGTTATTTTATTACGTTTGCATTTTTACAGTTGTTCACTTGATGAAAGGATTAATAGGTATTCTAGATCCTAGGGTTTTCATCATATGTACAAGTATTATAAGATATATTAATAAAGCGGCAAAATATTACAATTTTATTTAAATATTGTAAGTTAATAATTTATTTAGAGAATTCCCGATGTTGCATTGACTAAAAAAAATAAAAGAGTAAGAGTACTTGCCTCAGAGACAGATAAACACGACGACACGAAGAACAACTCCAAGGTTTGATTGCTCAGCTAATTTTGAAGAAGAAAATATTGTGATGGGAAAAAGAGAAGGTTGATTTATATGAGAAGGGAAGAGATGATAATAATTAGGTTGTTATTTATAGGGAAGAGAGAAATTGTTTAAAGATTGGAGAGATTATTATAATTGGAGAGAGAAATATTCTGATGAGATGAGATTTGGATTTGATTTTATAAAAGAGAGATATGATGGGTTGTTATATACTTCTATAAGATATTAGAAAAGTTGTATATATACATATTAGTTTGTATATAGTTAGAATAATAGAAAAGTATATGTATATATACATATTAGTATATAGTGAAAATATATGTAGATATGTATATAGTTATGGATTAATAAAAATAAATACAATTAGTTTTATATATAAGATTTTATGATATCAAACAACTAAAATATATTTTCAGTTAAACTATCATAACAAAATATCTTCAATTATATATATGTATGTATGTATATAGATTTGTAAAAAAAATAATTAAAGAGAGTAGATTTGAGAAAGAGAATCTGCTGAGAGAGATTAGATGAGCGATTGTTAAGATCAGGATTAATAAAAGATTTAAAAATATATTTGGTTTGGTAAAATTATTTAGTTTGGAGAGGGAGAAAATATTTGTTTTAATAAAAAGAATCAAGTTATCACGTGAGACATATATGGTGATTGGAGAGAGAAAATTGAGTTGTTAGTTTAGTAAAAATATTTATATGGTTAAAAGATTTAACAAGGGCTCTCATGACTTTTCAAAATTAAATATTCTAACCAAATAAATATCGTAAGACAAAATATCTTATAAATAGAATTTAAAAATGGGTAAAATCTTATGTATATGCATTGTTTAAAGAAATACCAAATAAAATATCTTTTGTTTAAATTATGATACTAAAATATAAATATGGTTATAAAATAGTGTTAGACAAATAAATATTTAAATACTAATAATATGCATATTTAACAAACTTGAAAAAACCATAATTATATGCATATATCTTAATTAAAAGTATTAAACTCCAAATTATAATAATAATAAAACAAAGCCCAATATATCCAAAAAGAAAAAGGAACGTACGATCGGATAAGGATGTTACAACCGAGGAGCTACTCGCCGTCCATGTCTCCTCCCGGAACAAGCCCCCCGAAGGTTTCACTCTTCGACGGGAAGTCCGACCCGAAGGACCATTTGGACGCATTCACGGCCGGGATGAGTTTCCAGGACTGTTCCGACGCCGTCCAATGCTGCGCTTTCCCGGCCACTCTCATCCACTCCGGCCAAGATTGTTCCCGAGGACTCGCGCCACGCTCAATCTCAACCTTCGATGAGCTGGCCACACAATTCCTCGGCCACTTCGTCGGGAACAGACGACAGAAGCGGGCCGTCGACCATCTCTTCACAATAAAGAGTGGGGACAAAGAAACCTTCAAAGGGTACGTCACCTACTTCTACAACGCCCTTCTCGAAGTCCCAGAACACCAGGACGAGACGGTCATTACGACACTTAGGTCGGGTTTTAAGCATAAGGAGTGGTTACGCTCTTTTGCATTAGCGCAACCTAAGACCATGGTCGAGGTAAAGGCCTGGACCGAACATGAGATCCAGCTTGAGTCCGAGATGAACGCCAATCTGCCCCGGACAGAACAAACTGATCACAAGAAAAGGGCCCTGGAAGAGAAAAAGAAGATTGAGCGGCCGAAGCCCTACTCCCCGAAGTTTCAGGAGTACATCCCGCTCAACATCTCCCAGACAGTTCTGCTGGAGGAGGCTAAGGGCGAGAGGTTTTTCAAGCTCCCCCCAGTCTCGAACAAGGCAGCGAAGCGCACCCGGGGCCCCTACTGCGGCTTCCACCGGTCGCGGGCCACTCCACGGAGAACTGCAAGCAGCTCCGAAACTACATCAAGGAGCTAATCCACTCGAAGCACCTGGCAGCGTACTTGCGAGACAAGCGGCAAGCTGACCGTGAGAAAGAGCAACGTCCCCCTCCCGGTGAATTAACAATCGGCCAAATCATGGTCATGTCAGTGAGGGGTATGTCAAATACCTATGAGGCTTAGCACCTCTCACTGATCGTGGAGACTAACGGCCACCCGAGGAAGAAGGCCAAGGCAACCGAGCCGATCGTTTTTAACGACGAGGACCTCCACGGTATATCCCTGCCCCACAACGACCCGCTGGTGATCACAGCTCGGGTCCACCGCTACGAGGTGCAGAGGATACTGGTGGACTTTGGAAGCTCGGAAGACGTCCTATTTTATGACTGCTTCCTGCGTATGGGACTCAACCCGTCGGACCTAAAGCCGACCACCCACGTCCTGTCAGGGTTCACTAACCACTCCATCCCGACGGAAGGGGTAATCACTCTTCAATTTAACATCGGGGAGGCTGGGCGTACGCGCACCGTGCCTGTAGAATTCATCGTCACGAATATCCCATCGGCCTACAACATTCTCCTTGGTCGCCCGACGCTGAACTCCCTCAGGGTCCAGTTATCAACCTTCCACCCGACGATGAAATTCCCGCTTGACCAAGACGGGATAGGTCGGGCCTACGGAGACCAACGGACTGCAAAGGTTTGCTTCACCGCAACATCTTCGTCTGAGCAGCCAAACAACGATGTTGAGGGCGAGGGTGACATCAGGGGTTCTCTGGACACTCGAAACGAGCAAAAAGTGGTCCGAGAGACCCCGGTGGAGCCACTGACAGAGGTCCCCCTCATAGAAGGGGACGATGAACGAACCGTTCGCATCGGGTCGCTTCTGACAGGAACTCAGCGAGACGACCTGGTTCATTTCCTCAGAAACAACTCTGACGTGTTCGCCTGGGCACCTGCTGACATGCCTGGGATCGACCCCGAAATCATATCTCACAAGCTCGGGATAGATCCTACGGCCCGACCCGTCAGGCAGAAAAAGCGAAGTTTCGCCCCGAGCAAACAGAAGGTGATCGAGGACGAGGTGGACAGGCTCATCGCCGCCAACTTCATTCGAAATGTGCCTTACTCTGAATGGCTGGCGAACGTAGTCATGGTCAGAAAGTCAAGCGGGAAGTGGCGCATGTTCGTCGACTTCACCGACCTCAATAAGGACTGCCCAAAAGACAACTATCCCTTCCCTCGGATAGATCGGCTCGTCGACAGCTCGGCAGGCCACGAACTACTTAGCTTCATGGATGCGTTCTCCGGCTACAACCAGATCCGTATGAATCCGGCGGACGAGAATCTCACCGCATTCACAATGGACCGAGGGTATACTGCTACAAGGTAATGCCTTTCGGTCTCAAAAACGCCGGAGCTACGTACCAACACTTGGTCAATCGCATGTTCAAACCGCAGATCGGCAGGAACATAGAGGTTTATGTCGACGACATGCTCGTCAAGTCGGTCTCATCGGTCGACCACGCCAAGGATCTGGGCGAGGCCTTCGACGTCCTCCGCAAGTTCAAAATGAAGCTGAACCCCGCCAAGTATGCATTTGGGGTCACTGGCGGAAAATTCCTCGGTTTCATGGTCACCCACCGTGGAATCGAAGCTAACCCGGAGAAAATCGACGCCATCCTCAATATGGCCGCGCCCAAAACTAACGTCGAGATCATGCGGCTGACAGGGCGGGTAGCCGCTCTGAGCCGTTTCATGTCGAGGTCTGGAGAGAGTGCCTCCCGTTCTTCAAGGCTCTAAGGAAGATTCCAAGGTTTGAGTGGTCGGAGGAGTACCAGACCGTCTTTGACCAATTAAAGAGGCACCTTGCGACTCCACCGCTGCTCACCCGACCAGTTGAAGGGGACGAGCTATCGCTGTATCTGGCGGTATCCGACCAAGCGGCGTGCTCAGTGCTCGTCCGAGAGGTCGACGGAGTCCAGAAGCCGGTATACTATGTAAGCCACGTCTTCAAAGACGCAGAAACGAGGTACCCAGCCATAGAGAAGATCGTCTTGGCACTCATCGTGGACTCAAGGAAGCTACGGCAATATTTCCAGACGCACACCATCCTCGTTCTTACTGAGCGCCCTTTAGGGGCTATCCTCGCCTCACCCGTGTCTCCTGGCCGCTTGGAGAAGTAGATGTGAGAGTTGTCCAAGTTCGACATAAAATGCTGCCCGAGACGGGCCATCAAAGCACAAGCCCTGGTCGATTTTATCGTCGAGTGCACCATCCCCAGCAAGGAGCCGGAGTCAACGCCGGCCCCCGCGGCTCAACCCTCGGTCGATGGGAAGCCTGACTCAGTCCCTGATTGGATCCTTTACGTCGACGGGTCCTCGACCGAGGAAGGATGTGGTGCCGGCCTCATCATTCGGGGTCCGAACGAGGCAGAAATGGAGTATTCTCTGAAGCTCGAGTTTAAGGCCTCAAATAACGCGGCGGAATACGAGGCCTTGCTGGCCGGACTGCACATAGCCTCCGGACTGGGGCTGAAAACAATTCGGATCCGCGGCAACTCAGCCCTAGTCGTTGGCCAAGTGACCGGCCGTTTCGAGGCACGGGAGCCTCTGATGGTGAAGTATCTGGCTGAAATAAGAAGACTGCGGAAAGACTTCGACGAAGTCCAGGTAGAGCAGATCCCCAGACAGCTCAACGCCCAAGCCGACGTCTTGAGTAAACTGGCTTCATCTTACTCGGCCAACAACAAGAGGAGCATCCTCTTCGAGGTCTTGCCACGGCCCAGCGTGGAAGACGGGGCAACAATTCTTCAAGTGTATACAGCCCGGGAAAAAGACCGGGACTGGAGAAAGCCCCTCGTGGAATTCCTGAGGGAAAGTACGCTCCCAGAAGATCGGAGAGAAGCCCGCCGTCTCCGAGCAAAAGCTCGCCATTTCGTCTAGAGCAATGGGAACCTCTACAACAAGTCCTTCACTCAGCCCCTGCTCCGGTGTGTCGACTCCCACGAAGCCGACTATGTCCTCCGGGAGATCCACGAAGGGGTCGGCGGTGCGCACCAAGGGACCCGCACCTTAATCCAGAAGGCGCTGCTCCAAGGGTACTACTGGCCGACAATTCATTAGGACGCCCAGAATCTCGTCAGGAGGTGCAAGAGCTGCCAACTCCATGGAAGCGTACCTCGCCTTCCTGCTACCGAGCTAACCGCCCTGACCTCCCCGTGGCCGTTTGCTCAGTGGGGAATGGACATGATAGGCCAGTTCCCTACCGGTACAGGCGGGCATAAGTACGTCCTTGTTGCAGTGGACTATTTCACGAAGTGGATTGAGGTCGTTCCTACCAGGAAACCGGACACCACCATGACTATTAAGTTCCTGCAGAACAACGTGATATTTCGGTTCGGCATCCCGAAGTTTATCATTACCGACCATGGAACAAATTTCGAAGACGAAAGAGTTAAGGAGTTTTGCAGCGAATATCATATCCTCATGAAATTTGCCGCGGTCGCACATCCCCAATGCAACGGGCAAGCCGAAGTCGCTAATCGGGACATTCTCCGAGGTCTTCGGACATGCCTAGAAGGACGCCAAGGCAGTTGGGTCGAGGAATTACCCCGGGTCCTATGGGCCCTGCGCACGTCAAAGAAAACCCGCACCGGGAAAACCCGTTTCAGCCTCCGCTACGGAACCGAGACAATGGTCCTAGCGGAGATCGGGCTATCCAGTCACCGGATCGAGCACTTCGACGATGAAACAAACACCTCGGCACTCCGAACTAACCTGGACATCTTGTTGGAGAAACGAGACCGGGCTCAGATCAGAGCTGTCGCCTATCAATAACAAACCGTACGCTACTACAATGCGCGAGTCAAGCGCCGCTTCTTCAAGACCGGAGATTTAGTCCTAAGGCGGAACGAGTTCGTCGATCAAGCCAAGCTGCATAAGTTTTCCCCAAAATGGGACGGTCCTTTCCTCGTCTCCGAGGTACTGCCCGGCGGAGCCTACCGCTTGCAAGACGCGGAAGGACGCAAGTTTCCACGGCCTTACAACGCTGAGAAGCTCAAGCTGTACCAATGAAAAGAATATCCACGAGTGCGTATTTCTTCTTTCACAAAGGCAATGTAAACCTTTCTAAAGTTCTTTCTATTTAAACAATAAAAGGGAAACACTAGAACATTGCAAAAAGAAAAATTTTATTCATTCAAAGGTACTACGGGCTCCTCAGCTTTACAGAAAAAAGGGAAAAGTTACAACAGAGGGGGAACGGGATCGAGGAAGTACTCCTGGTGGTACTCGGAGTAGATCTCCGCCAGCCGGGCCCTAGCCTCTTCAGCCCGCTCCCGTCGATGCTGCACACGAACCCGGGACGCCACGGAAGCACCCAACACTCCGCCCTCTGCTCCTTGGCTCACGATGTACCTCTGTTTGAAGCACTCCAAAATGAGCGCCAAGGATCGGACGTGCCTGGCCTTCGAGATAAGGCCGGGCAGGAAGATCGAGCGCACGTTGTCGAGCGTCTCGTCCAGCAACTCCTCGGAGAGAGGGTTGTCCAACTCTGGGGACCTTCTCCAAATCGCGTACATCAACAACTGTAGGAGAGACGACCGCCAAGGGAGAAGCCGGCCGAAGTGACCCTCGAGACGCCGGACCACTCCTCGGTACCCATCCTCGGCCAGGGATTGGTCATACACGGAGACATCGTCGAAGGTAATGATCTCTTCGATCGAGTAGATGCGCCCAGTCATCTCATAAAGCGATGCCGAAGAAGTTGCCGTCTCCTTCTCTATTTATAACCTCAAACAAAATCCTTGAGGACCCAGATTTGCACGCGCATGGGCGCGAATACCGGGATCCATCAAGGTTACTCCAATGTCGTGCCCCCACGTGGCAGAGCCGACGCGACTTCCTGAAACGTTATGCCTCCCCCAAGCTTTCCTGACACGTGCAGCTTGCGACAGTCACTCCTCCCAATGCTCACGAACCAACGGAGGTTAGACTGAACCTCCGGATCCACCGAGCAGCTACCCTGCTCTGTCCATCCTTCGCAGACAACTACTTCGATTCTTCAACAAAACAATGTAAATTCTTCTAAGTTCTTTTTATTTAAACAAACAAGGACACGAAAGAGCATTGCAGAAAAGAAGAATTTTATTAATTCAAAAAGGTGTTGTGGACTCCTCAGCCGTACATTGAAAAGAAAAAAAAAGAAAAAGTAGCGGGGGAAGGGGTGCAGGAAACATTGCTCGTGGTACTCTGAGGATATTTCCGCCAGCCGAGCCCTCGCCGCCTCGGACCTCTGCCTCTGATGCCGTCCGCGAACGTCGGCATGATGCCTCAATTGATAGCACTCAAGGATGAGTGCCACCGAGCGATCCCGCCGACCCGTCGAGATCAGGCCAAAGCGGCACAAAGACCTCAGCTTACCAACTGTCTCGTCCTTCAGCTGCTCGGACAAGGGGTTGTGCAGCCCCGGCGACGCCCTCCAGATGGAGTACATCAACAGCTGGAGCAGGGGTGAGTGCCGGGGAAGCAGTCGGCCGAAATGATCCTTAATGCGGCATATCACTAACTGCACCGTATTCTCGGTGCAATACTGGTCGTACAGGTACACATCCTCGAAGTTTATGATGTCGGGATGGTAAAAGGAAAGTCTTCCATTCTTACGTTTTGGGTGTGAAGAAAGGAGTGATCAACGCTTCCTCCGTTTTATAGCCCCACAGCGCCCTCAAAAGTCTAACAGTCGCTCGTTTCACCCACAACTGTACCGCCACGCGGCAGACATCCCACCTTTCTCGGCAAAATCAAAACGACACTGCTCTTATGCTTCATCTCCCCCCACGCGTTCGTAACTCGTGTCGCCCGCGACGGTCCCTCTTCCAGATGTTCACACCTGGGAAGATCGAACAAAACCTCTCGAATCAACCGAGCGGCTATCCTGTTCGGTCCATCCTTGGCTGGTAATCTCTTACCCCATGACGCCAAAGATCAAAACCCTCACCAAGAGGCAGCTGGGCAGCTACCCTACCCGGTTATCCCTGGCTGGTAGTTCCCTACCCACCGACGCCAGGGATCAAAGCTCTCGCCAAGAGACCACCGGACAGTAACCCTGCTCGATCTGTCCTTAGCAAGCCTCTCTATGCCCTCCCGCGCGAAGGATTTAAGCCCTCACGAAGAGGAAACCGGGCAGCTCCCTGCTCGATTATCCCTGGCTGGTAGTTCCCTACCCACCAATGCCAGGGATCAAAGCCCTCGCCAAGAGACAACCGGGCAGCTATCCTGACCTGTTATCCCTGGCTGGTATTTCCCTACCCACCGATGCCAGGGATCAAAGCCATCGCCAAGAGGCCACCGGGCAGTAACCATGCTCGATCCATCCTTAGCAGGCCTCCCAATGCCCTTCCGCGCTAAGGATCAAAACCCTCGCCAAGAGGCCACCGGACAGCTCCCTGCTCGGTTATCCCTGGCTGGTAGTTCCCTACCCACCGACGCCAGGGATAATGGAAAGAGCGGGGGTCCCGCCAGAATGAGGGCAGTTCCCATGTTCCGAATAGAGAATTCGGAGCGAGAGGCTTCCTTGAAAGCCTTCACCAAGAGGCAACCGGATAGCTACCATGCCCGGTTATCCCTGGCCGGTAGTTCCCTACCCACCGACGTCAGGGATCAAAGCCCTCGCCAAGAGGCCATCGGGCAGTAACCCTACTCGGTCCATCCTTAGCAGGCCTCTCTATGCCCTCCCGCACTAAGGATCTAAGCCCTCGTTAAGAGGCAACCAGGCAGCTCCCTGCTCGGTTATCCCTGGCTGGTAGTTCCCTACCCACCGACGCCGGGGATCAAAGCTCTCGCCAAGAGGCCACCGGACAGCTCCCTGCTCGGTTATCCCTGGCTGGTAGTTCCCTACCCACCGACGCCAGGGATCAAAGCCCTCACCAAGAGGCAACCGGGCAGCTATCCTGCCCGGTTATCCCTGGCTGGTTGTTCCCTACCCACCGACGCCAGGGATCAAAGCCCTCACCAAGAGGCCACCGGGCAGTAACCCTGCTCGGTCCATCCTTAGCAGGCCGTCCAATGCCCTCCCGCGCTAAGGATCTAAGCCCTCGCAAAGAGGCAACCGGGCGGCTACCCTGCTCGGTTATCCCTGGCCGGTATTTCTTACCCGACGCCAAGGATCAAAGCCCTCACCAAGAGGCTACCAAGCAGCCACCCTGCTCGGTCCATCCACGTCTAAGCGATCTCCCCCTCGACTTCAGGGCCATAGAGATGCCGACCTTTCACCGGTCTTTGCACACTTGGCAAATGGTCGACTTCAACTCTCAACTCGACGCGCAATCGCTAGACGTAAAACCGACCCAATATGAAAGCAGTACCGTGCAAATACAAATGTTTACCATAAACAAAAAGAAAATGCGCACGCAAAGAAACTGCAAAAAGATTTTTTATTCGTAAAAAGTTGGAAGTCTTTACAAAGATATTATAGGCTCCCCAGCCTTATAAAAACACCCGGAGGCTTACAAAATTTTGGCACAAAGAAAATAAGAAGGCAGGAAAGTTCAGGCCTCGGGGCCGGGGCGAACGTCGACGAGCAGCGCCTCCACTGCGACAACCGGGGCGACGTCTTGAAGGTCGGCGCCTACTACAGGAGTCTCAGCGCCGGTAGCCGGGGGACCGACTTCTCCCCAACTCTCCCACCGGGGGCCTCTTCCCCCGCATCGCTTCCAAAGACATTCCCATGTGCGTCATCCTCGCGAGGGTACTCCTCCCGGAGGGAGCTTGCCGTCAGGGAACTCCGGCATCTGGGCCTTGACAGCGTCGAGGGCGTCGTGCCAAATAACGCCGGCAGCTCCAGCAAGGTCGGCGTAGAACTGGTCCAACTTCTTGTAGCTCTTCACCGCCTTCGACGTCAGAAGCTCAGCCTTCGACGCCCGAAGCTCGGCACGCCTCGTCCCCTTCTTCGCCGCCTCATTCTCCCTTCGGAGGGCGTTCGTCGTCTTCTTCAAGGTGGCGACGAGCACCTTGGAGTCTTCCAACTGAGCCTCGGCGGCTCGGGCGGCCTCTCGGCACCGGGCGACCTCCCGATTCCCGGCCGCCATCCGGTTTTCAAGGGCAGCGATCCTCTCCATCGCCGCCTCCAGCTCCAGCCTTGAGCTTTCCTCTCGGCCCGCGGCCCGCATCGCCAGGACTATCTCCTCGTCTTCCATGTTGACGACGAGAGCGATGTGCTGGAGGACCTAAAGAAAAGAAAGAGGGTTAAAAATGAAGGGGAGGCACCCGATCACGCGAACAAAAACGCCGAATGAAGAACCAAGTGGGGTGCAAACACTAACCTGCACGGCCTCTTGAGCTATGGCCGCCATTTAGGCCCGGAGGGTCCCCCGAGGGATTCTGCCCCCAGCCGACCTCTCTATCTCCGAGAGCAGGCTGTCGGCGACGGAAAGTCCTGAGGGCACCTCAAAACGGAGCTCACCATCGTCCATGAGGATCGAGGAAGCCGGGGAGCGGGCCTCGGTCCTATGAAACCTCTTAAGGAGCGACACGGGAGAACCGGTCTCAGCTCCCACCTCGGGAGCCCGGGGCTCTTGCTCCCGAGCACGCTTTCGGACCGGCGCACGGCTGGACTCGGGGGCCCGAAGCACGCTTAGGCGCCTGGATGGAGCGGCCGTCGGCAGAGTCGGACCCGACAACGAGCGAGAAGGACCGGCGCCTCCGGCCTTCTTCCCCTTCTTCACGTCAACCACTGCCGTCCGAAACTTGCTTAGGTCCATAAGTCCTGCATAAGGCAAAATACAAGGAGTCAGCAATACCAAGAAAAATAAAAGAATGCACAAGTCTAAAACAGATCGCCTGAAAACTTCTAACTTACCCGCGTAATAGGCGGGGCTGAGCCCGGCCCAGCTGAGAGCCCGCTCAGACAGCAGCACATCAGCCCGGGGGAGGGGCTCCCACTTCGACACCGCCACCGCGTCGGGATCATTCGACCGACTCACCCGCGGACAGCTGGCCCCTAGCCACTGGGTGGGCATAGGCCAATCCTCACCCTCGGGCAACGCAATAAAGAAAAACTTCTTCCATTCGTGAATGGAAAAAGGTACTACGACGATCCCCGACCCGGCAGCGTCACCCCGTTGTTTCCTAAAAGAGAGGTATACCCAGCTCGGCTCGCCCCTACAAGCGTCAAGGTGGTTTTTGTAGCAAAGAGAAGAAACGAGAAGGCTCGGGCTGAAAGGGATCGCACTCAATCTCAACCGGACCAGGAATCCAAATAGGATCCTCCAAGAGTTCAGCACTAGCTGGCCCGGGGCTAACCCAAAACAATTCAACGCCGCACTCACCTCGGAGGAGAAGGGCAGACGCATCCCGGCCCAAAAGGCTTCCAGGTACAAGGCAATCTCCTTGCCCCGTACTTGGTCTGCCCTCGCCCCTTCCTCGGCCAGACGAAGCGAATAGCAGGGAGGAATGAGGAAACGAGTCCGGATGTTGTCGAGCTCATCCGCACGCCTAAGCGTGGATCGCACGCCAAAAACACCCGCGATCTGTGCTCTGGGAACCGCCCCCGTCGCACGACCCCGGAGAGCATTACTAACCCTAACTCCCCGGGAGGGCTTCGACTCGGAGGAGGAAGAAGTAGAAGAGGAACCTTTAGAAGACTCCCTAGACTCTACCCGGACTACATCTACGGACTCCTCGGAAGAAGACATCTAATCTCATCAAAGGGAGGTGTCCTCGGGAGATCAAACGCGAGGAATCCGACCTGAGGAGAAGAGCGCCGAGCTAACGCGACTAGGGACGAGGAAATTATGAAGAGGTATGGGCCCTGATGGGGATCCCACCTCCATTTATAGTTGTCGGCGTACGCATCCTGCGGCTCCGATCACCTCCCGCCAAAGCAACGTTTCGCAACCAACGGCCGACAACGTTCCACCAGTCGCACTCACATTGGGCGCGTCCCTTCGGGCGTGGGAACTCCTGCGGCACGTCTCGCCGGCCAACCAGCGCCAGACACGTGGGTTGTCGCTTCGACGAACGTACACACGATCCGGCGCTTCCCCTTTAATGCGAGATCTCTCTCTTGATCCGCTGACGCCATCAAGAAAATACTACCCTTTGCCCGGGAATGCGTGCCGACAATATCTTCGAGTGAAAGCTCATCTCGAATGATCGGTCAGACCACTCTCGACCCGACCCAGGAGCGGGACGAGATAAGAGTGGGGGGCTAATGATGAGGCTCGATATTGGTGACTCTCCAGATGCTGACACGTTGCAGATGACGTGTCCCAAAATCTACAAGAAATGATCAAGAACCTCAGTTGGAATCACACCTCGGGCCTCCGGCCCGAGAAGTCTCCCGACCTTCGGTGGCCTTCCAGACCACCCCCGGCTTGCCTCCGAGCTATCACAAAACCAAGATGCCTCGGCCTTCCGCTCGTGCCCGAGCCTCCCGCCGAGCCCATCTTCCTTGATCTCACTGACCGACCCGCGGCGCTGATCACAGGCGCCTCCGCCACGGCTCCGCGAATCTCGCCGTGCGCGAGATATCCGCCGCCCACGACCCCGCGTTCCACGCCATCACGATCCCCATTAACGAGCCTGTCTCGTCATTAATGCGGGATCCCGCCTATCACGCGGGCGTGACGCCAGGGGCGTAACGGCCAGCGTAATTCTTGCGCCCGCCTGCCCATTGCTGCCGCTATATAAACCCCTTTCTCAGACGATCGAGGTAAGCCAATCTCACTCCAATAGGCCGTTACTCTGCTAAAATATCTCGACCAGCTTGATCGTCGAGGGTCCTCGGTGGCACAACCACCCCGAGACTTCTTTGCAGGTAGCTCGACCCAAGCCTCATAAAACCTATTAAGATCCACACACTTCAGGAGGCAATCCTCAAACTCAATCCCAGCCGCTCATCGGCGCTCGCAGCAGATCAACAAAAGATAACATCTGAAGAAGATCCAGACCTCCGTCATCGACGAAATTAAAAAGACACAAGATAACATAGATGCTTTAAAACTTCCCTTGATTGCTAAGAAATGGCGCTTGAACAAACTATAAGATTATCAACCCTTAGTAACAAATAGTTTCGAAACAAATAAAGGATGATTCGAGTTGAGCAAAAGATTGAACACCTTCAAGGCATCAACTTCTCCCAAACATAAAGAAATTCAATCAATAGCATGATATTTTTTTACTTGATTTCTTCCAAGACCGTAGGAACCCAAAAGTTAAGAATTCACACAATCTCTCTCAAGAGTCAAGGCCTATGCAATACAACAATACATAGTACAAACAAGCACGAGTTCACTAATAATATCTCTAATTTATAAATTTCCAAGTAACCCCTGACAAAGATTCTGAAGAGAAGAAGAAGGCTCGATTACAGAAAAGAAAAAAAATGGCATGATTTCAAATGTTTGCAAAATTGTAGCAGACCTTTTGGTGATGAACAGAAGGTTTGAATCGGATGAGAAACCGAAAGCACCATAAAATTTGAAAACAGATTTCAAAAATTATACAGAAACCCCATTTCAAGATGAAGTTGAATTTTCACTCATATTTCATTTTTCAAATGACTGTATAATGAAGAAAATTTCCTATTCTCAAGCCTGGGATTAAAATCCTAGGTATTGTAAAATTTGGATATAAATCATCTCCAGTGCTGAGGTGGCGCTGGAGAGTCCTGTAGGAAATCCTGACCGTCCATTTATATCTAAGGGGTGAGAGCTGTTAAACATATATTATGGAGGGCGCCGCTAGATAACTTGAACCTGCGTCACTAGATAATCCCCTCTTCTCTTCTGTGTATTTCTTATTCCAATAAATAAACATCGAATCATCATGTTTGATCTTTGGCTCCATGAAAAAGAAAATTCTTGCAATCCCTCTTTTCATGATATTTCCCTAAATCTCAAATTCAAAATATCATACTCCCTTAATCTTATAGGTGTTCGCATTTGGCATACAATGGAATCAAAGTTAAATCATATCATATAAAATACAATAAAATTACATAATGATATAAAACATAAAAATGAAGATGGTGAAGTCGTCGACTGAGATACGGGTATTTTACTTTCTTTAAGGCAATTCTTACCACAACGGTGAGAAGTTAGTGGTTATTAACCGATGCAGCGGATCTCGACACGTTACCTCCAATATACAACAACCAACGAACATCCTTCATTCCTGCATAGAATAAAGAGCAAGAGCTATGTCCGCATCTTTTCTCTACTCATAATGCGGTATATTGTATGAATAATGTCATGTCAAATAAGATAGAAGCATATGCACATGCATATACAGGGGTTTTTAATTGTAAGATATATCGTGAAAATAAAAGATGGATAATGGATCAAATAAAATGAACATTAATAGCCTCAATAAAACCCAATTAATTGTATCCACCATGATACTAATAAATCAAGGAAAATGTTCCATTAAAGAGGTCAAGATAAAACCAATTATTATCAACATCTATACATAGTGAAAAGGCTATTAGCATATGGTCAAAATTCAACATTTAATTACCCATATAATGGCCAAAAACTATCCTTAAACACTATTAACGATATAGCTGAATACTTATGGTTTAATTTGGATACTATAAAAGTCCCGTCAAGATGAGATTGATTGTCTGGGAACAAGTTACAATAAGAATGCATAAAGAGAGCTGTAGATATTTATTTCCCTGTATATTTCTTCTTGAAAATTAAAACTAATGTATCAGTGAGAAAAAATAAATTGAATGGAGAGAAAGAAGAAAAGGATTATAACAAAAACCCAAAAAATGGTGAGAGAAATTAAAAATAAAATAGATATTCAAGGCTTGATTGTTTGCCATGAAGTTGCATGGAAGTATCGGAAGCATGCTTACTTCCGATACTTCAAGTATTTGTTTTGACAAGATATAAGATTTGAAAGTTACTTCCATATGATGGCGTGGATCCTACATAGAGTGTCTATTTCAAGATTTCTCTTCATAACCACTTGAGCTTGAAAGTGGCATGAGCACAAGGAAAGAGGTAAAAATACTATTTTATTCATAACATTGATTGCTTTTTCAGATAAAAGTTAATATAAAATAATTGTATTTATTATTTCAATAGAATTGCTTTCATAATCAGAACAAAAAAAAGTGCAAGAAACCACTCCTTTCATGAACTTCTTTTTGAAGTAACTTCAAAATTAGTTCTGATACTTCCATTCATCCAAATAGGCCCTAAGGGCATGTTTGTTTGCCGTGAAGTGGTATGGAAGTACCGGAAGCAGGCTTACTTAGGATATTTCAAGTGTTTGTTTTGATAAGAAGCAGCATGTGAAATTACTTCCATATGCTGACATGGATCCTATGTAGAGCCTCTACTTCAAAATTTCTCTTCATGACCTCTTGGGCTTGGAAGTGTCATAGAGCACAAGAAAAGTAGAAAAAAATAATAATTTATTCCAAACATTAATTACTTTTGAATTTTTTCCTTTTCTCTCATCCATTTTTACATAAAGGCTTGCATAAAATAATTCCATTCATCACTTCATTAGAGCTATTTTCATAAACAAAACAAACAAAAAGTGCAAGAAGTTGCTGCTTCCATACATTTCTTTCAGAAGTAATTTAGGGCATGTTTGGTTGCAGGATTTAGAAATTTGGATTCTAAAATAGTACTGTTGAAAATTTCTGGATTTGGTAATTTGTTGTTTGGTTGATTTTGGATTCCTAATATTGGATTTGTAGATCCTTATAATTTTTTTTTGGTAGGTAAACAATGGTGGGATTTGGATTTGAGTATTTTAAAGAGAGATAGATAAAGAGAGGATTATTGATGATGCTCGATATCGGTGATCTCCCAGATCATGACACGTGGCAGATGATGTGTCCCAGGACATGCAAGAAAGGACCTACAGTGGCCGACCAGACCACTTCTGTGCCCGTCCCACAAACAAGCGCTGGCTCACCTCCGAGCCCCCAGCACAATTGGCCTCCTCGGCCTCACAGCTCGTCTCCAGGCTACCATGGAACCAAGATACCTCGGCTCTCCCACTCGTCCACGAGCTCTCCCGCCAAGGTCATCTTCCTCGGTCTCATCGACCGACCAACGGCACCGCTCACAGGCGCAACCGCCATCCTACGAATCTCGCCATGCGCGAGATATCCGCCGGCCACATCCCACGTTCCACACCATCACGATCCCCCATTAACGAGCCTGTCTCGCCATTAGTGGGAGATCCCGCTCATCACGCGGGCTTGACGTCGGGAGCGTAACGGTCGGCGTGCGCCTGCCCTGCCTGCTTCCACCGCTATATAAAACCCTTCTTCAGACGGTCCAAGGAAGCCATTTTTACTCCACTAAGCCGTTACTCTGCTCGGATTTCCTCTCTAACTTGACCGTCGGAGGGTCCTCGGTGGTACAACCACCCCGGGACTTCCTTGCAGGTAGCTCGGCGCAAACAACCTCAAACCCATTGAGATCCACACGCCTCAGGAGCCAGCCTCCAGATCAAATCTCAGTCGTCCATCGCCGCCATCAGCAGACCAACGAAGGTAACATCTTGACGCGCGGATCCGCCCAGCTTTAGCTGGCGCCGTCTGTGGGAAAACTTGATTCCATAAAACAAAAGTTCATCTTCCGATCTTAATCTAATGGCGGGCGAGCATCACGATGATCCCAGCACCAGCCGCCGCCTCCCCCTCAACGGAGGCGCGGAAGAACCTCCTCCGCCGAATGCCTTTAACGCCCTTGCTAGCCGGATAGACCGACTCGCGTCTGTCGTGGAGGCGCTCATCCGTGTCCAAACGGCAGGGAAAGTTCCCCAGGTCGTCGCTCCTCCGCCTCGAGATCGAGACCCCTACCGAGGAAGAGAAGGCTCCGCTCGTGCAGGCACGGCCGATCATCGCCTCACCGTTTCCAACAGCCGCAGGTCCCCCGGGCCGACGTGTTCAATAACCCGGTGGGCACCACTTCGTTTTACCCCGAGGTCTTACGCCAGAGAGTTTTGTCCCGAGTCTCGTCGCGCCCCTGTCCCTCCCGAGGCAGTGTCGGTTAGCTTACCTGTTCACAGGCATGACCTGCACCTCCTTCCTCGACGGGGTCGCGCACGCAAGACTCTCCCCGGCAGCTTAAAAACAACCCCACCGGAGGGCGTGAGGAACCTCACCGAAAAGAACAGAGGCTCGTCAAAAATCATGGTCATGGCGGCGGGGGGTACGTCAAGTACCTACGAGACTCAGCACCGCACGCCAGCCCCGGAGGCCGACAGCCGTCCGAGGAAGAAGGCCAGGGAGACTGAGCCGATCACTTTTGACGACGGGGACTTTCACGGCATATCCCTGCCCCATAACGACCCCCTGGTGATTATGGCCCGGGTCCATCAATACGAGGTTCACAGGATCCTGGTCGACTCTGGAAGCTCGACAGACATTCTCTTCTACGACTGCTTCCTGTGCATGGGGCTCACCGCGGCGGACATGAGACCGACCTCCCACGTCCTTTCAGGATTCACCAACCACTCCATCCCGGCGGAAGGGATAATCACTCTACAGTTCAACGTCGGGGAGGCCGGCTGTACGCGGACATTGCCGGTGGAATTCATCGTAGCGAGAATTCCATCGGCCTACAACATCCTCCTTGGCCACCCCACGCTGAACTCCCTCCGGGCCCAGATATCAACCTGCCACCTGGCGATAAAGTTCCCTCTCGACCAGGGAGGGATAGGTCGGGTCTATGGAGACCAGCGAATTGCAAAAATTTGCTTTACTGCAACATCTTCATCGGAGAGGACGGCCGACAATGTCGAAGGCGAGGGTGACATCAGGGGCTCTCTGGACACTCGAGACGAGCAAAAAGAGGTCCGAGGAACCCCGGTGGAGCCTCTAACAGAGGTCCCCCTTGTAGAAGGGGACGACGAAAAACTCGTTAAGATTGGGTCGCTTCTGATAGGCACTCAGCGAGATGGCCTGGTTCATTTCCTCAGGAACAACTCCGACGTGTTTGCCTGGGCGCCTGTTGACATGCCTGGGATCGATCCCAAAGTTATCTCTCACAAGCTCGGGGTAGATACTACGGCACGACCCATTAGACAGAAAAAGCGAAGCTTCGCCCCAGTCAAACAGAAGGCTATCGAGGACGAGGTAGATCGGCTCCTCGCCGCCAACTTCATTCGGAATGTGCCCTATTCGGAGTGGCTAGCGAATGTGGTCCTGGTCAAGAAGTCAAGCGGGATGTGGCGCATGTGCGTCGACTTCACTGACCTCAACAAGGCATGCCCCAAAGACAACTATCCCCTTCCCCGGATAGATCAACTCGTCGACAGCTCGGCAGGCCACGAGCTACTGAGCTTCATGGACGCCTTCTCCGGCTACAATCAGATCCGTATGGATCCGGCAGACGAAGATCTCACCGCATTCACAACGGACCGGGAGGTATACTGCTACAAGGTGATGCCATTCGGCCTCAAGAACGCCGGGGCTACGTACCAACGGTTGGTCAACCGCATGTTTAAGCCACAGATCGGCAGGAACATGGAAGTTTACGTCGACGACATGCTCGTCAAGTCAATCTCGTCGATCGACCACGCCAAGGACCTGGGCGAGGCCTTCGAAGTACTTCGCAAGTTCAAGATGAAGCTGAACCCCGCCAAGTGTGCATTCGGGGTCACCGGGGGAAAGTTCCTCGGTTTCATGGTCACCCACCATGGGATCGAGGCTAACCCAAAAAAAATCGACGCTATCCTCAACATGACAGCGCCTAAGACCAACGTCGAGACATGCGACTGACAGGGCGGGTAGCCGCTCTATCACATTTCATGTCGAGGTCTGGGGAAAAGTGTCTCCCGTTCTTCAAAGCTCTCAGGAAAATTCCGAGGTTCGAGTGGTCAGAAGAGTGCCAGACCGCCTTTGACCAATTAAAAAGGCGCCTTGCGACGCCACCGCTGCTCACCCGACCAGTTGAAGAAGACGCGCTATCGCTATATCTGGCGGTATCCGACCAAGCAGCGGGCTCAGTGCTCGTACGAGAGGTCGACGGAGTGCAGAAGCCGGTATACTACGTGAGCCACGTCTTCAAAGTCGCAGAAACGAGGTACCCAGCCATAGCGAAGATCGTTTTAGCACTCATTGTGGCCTCAAGGAAGCTACAACACTACTTCCAGGCGCACACTATCCTCGTTCTCACCGAGCACCCACTGGGGGCTATCCTCGCCTCACCCGAATCCTCGGGCCGCTTAGAGAAGTGGAGGTGGGAGCTGTCCCAGTTTGACATAAAATACCGTCTGAAGCAGGCCATCAAAGCACAAGCCCTGGTCGATTTTATCGTCGAATGCACCATCCCCAGCAAGGAACTGGAGTCCACGCCGACCCTCGCGGCTCAGCACCCGATCGAAGGGAAACCCAACTCGGTCCCTGAGTGGGTCATTTACGTCGATGGGTCTTCAACCGAGGAAGGTTATGGCGCCGGCCTCATCATCCGGGGCCCGAACGAGGCAGAAATGGAGTACTCTCTAAAGCTCGGATTCAAGGCCTCAAACAACGCGGCGGAGTACGAGGCCCTGCTGGCTAGACTGCACATGGCCTCCGGGCTGGGGCTGAAGACAATTCGAATCCGCAGTGACTTGGCCCTAGCCGTCGGCCAAGTGACCGGCCACTTCGAGGCTCGGGAACCTCTAATGGTGAAGTATCTGTCCGAAGTAAGAAAACTTCGGAAGAACTTCGACGAAGTCCAGGTATAGCAAATACCCAGGCAGCTCAATGCCCAAGCCGACGCCCTGAGCAAGCTGGCTTCATCCTACTCGGCCTACAACAAGCGATATATCCTCTTCGAGACCTTGCCATGGCCCAGCGTGGAAGACGGGGCAACAATACTTCATGTATATACGGTGCAGGAAGATGACCAAGACTGGAGGAAGCCCCTCATGGAATTCTTAAGGAATGGTACGCTCCCAGAAGATCGGGGAGCAGCCCGCCGTCTCCGGGCCAAAGCCCGTCATTTCGTCTGGAGCAATGGGAACCTTTACAAGAAATCCTTCACTCAGCCCCTGCTCCGGTGCGTCGACCCCCACGAAGCCGACTACGTCCTCCGTGAAATCCATGAAGGGGTCGGCGGCGCACATCAAAGGGCCCGAACCTTAATCCAAAAGGGATTGCTCCAGGGGTACTACTTCACGAAGACGCCCAGAAGCTCGTCGGGAGATGAAAACGTTGCCAGCTCCACGGAAGCATACTTCGCCTCTCTGCTACCGAGCTGACCGCGTTAACCTCCCCGTGGCCGTTCGCCCAGTGGGGATTGGACATGATAGGCCAGTTCCCCACCGGTGCGGGCGGGCACAAATATGTCCTCGTCGCAGTAGATTACTTCACGAAGTGGGTCGAGGCCGTCCCCATCAGGAAACCGGATGCCGCCACGACCATCAAGTTCCTGCAGAACAACCTGATACTCCGGTTCGGCATCCCTAGGTGTATCATCACCAACCACGGGACGAACTTCGAAAACGAGAAAGTGAAGGATTTCTGCAATGAATATCATATCCTCATGAAGTTTACCGCGGTCACGCATCCCCAGTGCAACGGACAGGCCGAAGTCGCCAACCGAGACGTCCTCCGAGGCCTCCGAACCCGCCTAGAAGGACACCAAGGCAGTTGGGTCGATGAATTGCCCCGGATCATATTGGCCCTGCGCATGTCAAAGAAGACCCCCACCGAGGAAACCCCTTTCAGCCTCTGTTACGGGACCGAGGCAATGGTCCCAGCGGAGATCGGGCTACCCAGTCATCGGGTCGAACACTTTGACGACGAAGCAAACACCGCGGTACTACGAACCAACCTAGATATCTTATTGGAGAAACAAGACCGGGCTCAGATCAAGGCTGCCGCCCATCAGCAGCAAACTGCCCGATACTACAACGCACGGGTCAAGCATCGCTCCTTCAGGACCGGAGATCTAGTCCTAGGCGAAATGAGTTCGTCGATCAAGGTAGGCTGCACAAGTTTTCCCTCAGATGGGACGGTCCTTTCCTTGTCTCCGAGGCACTTCCCGGCGGAGCCTACCGCTTACAGGACGCGGACGGGCGCAAATTTCCGCAGCCTTACAACGCCGAGAAGCTCAAGCTGTACCAGTGAAATCAATACCTACGAGTGTGCACCTCTCCTTTCACAAAGACAATGTAAATGTTTCTAAAAAAGTCCTTTCCATTCAAATAACAAGAAGGGAACATTAGAACATTGCAAAAAAAGGAGTTCTGTCTTTGTGATCAAAGCCCTCTCCAAGAGGCAACTGAGCAGCTTCACTGCTCGATCAATCCTTAGCGGGCATCCCATGGCCCCTCCAGCGCTAAGGATCTAAGCCCTCACCAAGAGGCAGCCGAGCGGCTACCCTGCTCGGCTATCCCTGGCTGGTAGCTCCCTACTCTACAACGCCAGGGATCAAAGCCCTCACCAAGAGGCAGCCGAGCAGCTACCCTGCTCGGCTATCCCTGGCTGGTAGCTCCCCTACCCCATAACGCCAGGGATCAAAGCCCTCACCAAGAGGCAGCCGAGCGGCTACCCTGCTCGGCTATCCCTGGCTGGTAGCTCCCCTACCACACAACGCCAGGGAACGAAGCCCTCGCCAAGAGGCAGCCGAGCGGCTACCCTGCTCGGCTATCCCTGGCTGGTAGCTCCCTACCCCCACAACGCCAGGGATCGAAGCCCCCGCCAAGAGGCAGCCGAGCGGCTACCCCGCTCGGCTATCCCTGGCTGGTAGCTCCCCTACCCCACAACGCCAGGGTTCGAAGCCCCCGCCAAGAGGCAGCCGAGCGGCTACCCCGCTCGGCTATCCCTGGCTGGTAGCTCCCCTACCCCACAATGCCATGGATCGAAGCCCTCACCAAGAGGCAGCCGAGCGGCTATCTCGCTCGGCTATCTCTGGTTGGTAGCTCTCCTACCCCACAACGCCAGGGATCGAAGCCCTCACTAAGAGGCAGCCGAGCGGCTACCCCGCTCGGCTATCCCTGGCTGGTAGCTCCCCTACCCCATAATGCCAGGGATCAAAGCCCTCGCCAAGAGGCACCTGGCAGCATCCATGCTCGGCCATCCTTAAGGATCAAAGCCCTCGCCAAGAAGCACTGGGCAGCAACCCTGCTCGACCATCCTTAGTAGGCCTCTTACGGCCCTCCCGCACTATGGATAACAAGCCCTCGCAAGAGGCAACCAGGCCCACCCTTGCTCGGTTATCCCTGGCTGGTAGCACCCTACCCCAACACACCAAGGATCAAAGCCCTCGCCAAGAGGCACCGGGCGGCAACCCTTCCCGGCCCATCCTTAAGGATCAAAGCCCTCGCCAAGAGGCACCGGGCAGTAACCCTGCTCGACCCATCCTTAGTAGGTCATTTACGGCCCCTCCCGCGCTAAGGATACAAAGACCTCGAATGAGGCAACCGGGCCCGTCCTTGCTCGGTTATCCCTGACTGGTAGCTCCCTACCCCAACACACCAAGGATCAAATCCCTCACCATGAGGCATCAGGAAGCTACCATGCTCGGCCCGTCCTTGGTAGGCCACTTACGGCCCCTCCCACGCTAAGGATCAAGAGCCCTCGAAAGAGGAAACCGGGCCCGCCCATGCTCGGTTATTCCTGGCTGGTAGCTCCCTACCCCAACACACCAGGGATCAAAACCTTCATCATGAGGCAACGGGCAGCTACCCTGCTCGGCCGTCCTTGGTAGGCCACTTACGGCCCCTCCCGCGCTAAGGATCAAGAGCCCTCGAAAGAGGCAACCGGGCCCGCCCTTGCTCGGTTATCCCTGGCTGGTAGCTCCATAACCTAACACACCAGGAATCAAAGCCCTCACCATGAGGCACCGGGCAGCTACCCTGCTCGGCCCGTCCTTGGTAGGCCACTTACAGCCCCTCCCGCGCTAAGGATCAAAGCCCTCACCAAGAGACACCAAGCAGCTACCCAACTCGGCCCCGTCCTTAGCATGCCTCTCCGAGCCTCCCACGCTAAGGAACATGACCTCACCACGAAGCATCCGGTCTGTCTACGTCTGAGCGATCTCTACCTCGACTTCGGGGCCATAGAGATACCGTATTTGTACACTGGGCAAATTAACAGATTCAACTCGACGCATAATCGCTAGACGAAGAACCGACATAACACAAAGAAAGTACTATGCAACTACAAGTGTTTGCCGACAAATGAAAATACGCGCGCAAATACTACTGCAAAAAGTTTTTATTCACGAAGCTAAAAGTCTTTACAAGGGTATTGTGGGCTCCCCAGCTGTAACAACTCCATTTTTAATGTACAAAGAATTGATTTAAATTCAATGTATACTTGGAGTATTTATTGTTGCTGATATCTCTTTAAGTATTTATTTCACTCCATAACTACAAGAAGGAGCCTGTAGCTCATTGGTAATACCTTGCACTGTTGAACCAAACCACCAGAGTTCAAATCCCATGCTCCACATTATTTTTAATATTATTTTGTTTTTGAATTTTTTAGAATACCAACAGTTACACGTGCGTTTCTCATAAATTTCCTTCTGCACATGAAAAGTTAGATGCACCAGAAGCCACACCCGATGACCCCACAGCCCCCGACCAACGGACTCGGCCGGACGGCCGAGTCCCCAACATCGAAGTTGGGCATCTTTGCTTGGTCAACCCCCCTGTACACTTTAAATTTTTAGATCGGTTACAGAGAGCCCATTAACCTCTATTTACTCCATTTTTTTATGATTTTTATATAATTTTTACATTTTTTTTAATTAAAAACCCTAACCCTAGCCAACCCTATAAATACACCCCCTACCCTCTACCCTTTCATCCTAAATTTCTGAGTCCACTCTCTCAAAATTCCAAGAGAACTTTGGTACTTTGGAAAACGAGCGAAAGGCGAAGCGCTGACGAAATCGACGGCGAAATTCCGGTGATCGTGCTAGGAACTCTCAACAACGATTCGACGCACCGGTAAACCCTATACTTCCCTCTCACTCTCTAGTGTTGTCCAAACCCGTAAGTCCCCTCTTCTATCTTTCTTTTCTTTCATAAAAATACGAATTTACAAACCCGACGGAATCGGAACAAATCCGATTTCCGATTCGGTTTTCTATAAAATCTCGCTTCTCACCAATACAATCATGCTTAATCATCTCTATGTTGACTATTAATCACGTAACAAATAATTTGAACAAGTTTCCTCACATGAAATGATAGCTTTTGCAATATATCGTATTCTTTCACTTAAATACCACAATATTTCGTTTTTACATTTAACCCCCTTAACATTGCTAAACCTTAAAGTAGATCACGAGGTAATGACCTACCTCCTCACACACTCATATGCAAACATAACACGCTACCTTGAAAACTTAGAATACGATAAAACAAGATTTCACATTTAAATACCATTTTCTTAATAAAACCTTTTCTAAAAGTTTTAGGTTTGATACATTTTTAAAACAAATATCTTTTAATAGGAAAATACGATATGTTGCGGACATCGATCGTTTATCTAAACCTGACTTTGTGGTGTCTAGGCTAGGCAAGTGAGAAAAGGTAACTTTAAAAGGCCCGTCTCACGATTCGTGAGCGGATCCCTCCTTTTCTCATTTGTACTTATCTGGCCACAATTGGCGGTGAAGAGGCGATTTGAGGCTTCTAACGACTTGTCGTTTATACCATTTAGAAATTGTCTAGTTGAAATAGAAAACCTAAAATCTAAAATACGGAAAATCGACTTTTGCAAATAAATACCTTTTACTTTATAAAACCGTTTTTCTAAAGGATTAGTATTTATAAAATCTTTGCAAAGCGCCACTACAACCCACCTTTGGGGAACCCGTTAGGGATAGTACGGTTTATCGTGCACCCTCGGGCTTAGTAGTGCGAGATTCAGACCTCCGTAAGGAGCATTCGGTCTCGAAAGGTTTAAAATACGATATCTTAAGAAAAATGAGATTTTTAAAATATAAAATATTTATTGAAATTATTTTTGTATAAATATATGTATATTTATCATAAATATAGTATATTTATCATTAAAATATCTATTTTGTTATAATATAAATATTCCACTTTTTCTAAAAATCACAAGAATAAATTTTACATTAAAATACCATGAATTTCAAATAAATCAATATTACGGATAAATACCTTTATTTATGTAATTGGGATATTTTCACTAGAAATATCACAAAATAAAATTACACTCATTATAACTATAAAGACGAATAATAAATACTTGGGGTGTATCTTGAAAACTATACAAAAGTATTTTTACATAAAAAACCCTCAAGTTTTATAAATTACAATAAGGACCCTAGTAAATATAGGACTTCGATTTACATTTCTTCTGTCCGACTCGGGTTTGAGTCTGATCATAATCCGACTTGAATATGATTCAAGTACTATATAAATCTATAATATTCCAACTCAATATGAACACAAGAATCCCTGAATCCAGTTATCAATCTATACAACTTGAATGAATTAAACCATGGATATACATCCATTATCCCGTTATTCCATTTACCTGATTATGCAGTTACAATCTGTTTACTGATATTATGGTTTTGGTCAATCATCCAACTATACAATACAATATAACAATACAATCAAAACATTACGGGGTTTAAGGGCTAGATTGGTGCGGAAGGTGTTAGAAGTGGCACGAGACGGTAAGATTAAAACACATAACCTATATTCCATTGCTGCTGTACCGTGGCTTAACGGTTCCTTGCACATTCCGTTTGCCCTGGTCTCTAGCATACTGAGACCCCTCTTGTATACACTGGCATCCTTCCATACCAAGCTACAAACAACAGCGTGAACACAATATTCTACAATATTATACTTTAGAAGATACTTCTTATTCTGTCTTTTATAATTCTTCCTTATCTTTGGGACTTACCGAGCGACATGTTCGCTGACGACATTCTATTTCTTTCTTCTTTGAATGTCGTCAGGTGTTTTGGACCCGTCAGAGATCGAGCCCACCGGTGAAGACTTGGATCAGTTCCACGAAGAACCCGAGCTCTAGACATTGTACCTTGTTCTATTCAGTATTTTTTTCATTTCCTGTTATGCCATTGTTTAGGCATCGCTTTTATTTCAGATGTATTTACTTTTCATGCATTGTACAAAAGAATGTTATTAATAAAGTTGTTGTTAATTTTATATCTCTCGTCTCTTGTGATTACCTTTATATTGCTTAGATACGCTTAGCGTATTTACTTCACAGTAAATACGTAGCGGACCTCGTCGCGTCCCCTTCGCCGTACACCGGGAAGCGGGGCGTGACAGGTTTTGATGGTGGCCCATGCAGGTCAGAGCTGTATAGAACCATACTATGCAGTTCTGTTCTGCGTGAACAACCTAAGTAATATAACACAAGAACCAGCAACTAAAACATTCTTTACAATTCATGTTTCTTGAATCTTACAATTTTCTATTCCTTGAATCTTATCATTTCATGTATTTGAATCTATCCTAACCCAATTTTTTCTTCAAGGTTATGGATTCCCCGAACAACACCAGCACCAATGTCAACAACACACCTCCAGCACTACCTCTCACACCAGCTGTTCCTGCGCCACCTACCGAGCAAACAGTGCTACTTGAGGCGATCCGCAGCCTTCTTGAGGGACAGCAACAACTCCTGAACCGTCCTGAGACTGATGCTCCTGGGGTAAAGCAATTCAGGGCTTTACATCTGAAGCAGTTCTCTGGAAAAGGAATCCCTCTTGAAGCTGAAGAATGGGCACAAAGCATAGAAGACGATCTGGCAGCAGCTCAAGTGCCAGACATCGCTTGGGTCCGTGTGGCGAAACTACAGCTCACGGACAATGCTCGCAACTGGTGGAAGGCGGAAGAAAGCCGTCTGGTACAGCCTATTGAATGGAAGACCTTTCGCGAGAAGTTCGACGCGAAATACTTCCCAGTGACTGCCAGGTTTGCTATGGAGCAGCAGTTCATTCATCTACAACAGGGTTCGATATGGGACAAATCAGTAGATGAGTACGACGCTGAATTCACCATGCTAAGCCGGTAAGATATGTCACAACAGTTCAATTTTTAAATCTCACATACTACACAGCTAACACAATCCTTAAACAGATTCGCGGCATACTTGATACCGACGGACGAGATCAGAGCCCGTCACTTTCAACAAGGTCTGGACACGGAGATTCAGGCTGCTCTAGCCACGGGAAAATTTCTGACTCATGAGGATGCTCTGGAAGCTGCCCGCAGTTATGAGGCAGTGATAAAAGCAAGGGGCAGACCTCAGTCTGCAGGAGTCAAGCGCCCTGCCAACCAGATAGCAGGTGGAGCCTCGTCCAGGCCACCTTTCGTGCCAAGGCGACCCGGAGTACCGAACCATCGTCCCAGCCCAGCCTTTTGCACCTACTGCAAGAGAACTGGACATATGATGAAAGACTGGCGTCGAGCCAACCGTCTTTGCTTAGTCTGCGGCTCAGCTTCTCATGATATTGGGTCTTGTCCCCAAAGACAAAACCCAGTTGCTGCACTCAGGCCAGCAATTACCTATCCGCGGCGACCAGCTCTTCAAGCACCTACTCCAAGACCTGCACTACCTGCACCACCCAGAGGACCACAAGCTGCACCACCTCCTCGTCAGTTCCATCAAGCTCAATGGAACGTTCCGAGGAATGCTCCTCAGGCCAGGAGGAATGTACCAAGGCGCCAGGCTTTCACGATGTCCGTGGAAGAAGCTGAGGCCACTGGCCAAGTCATCACTGGTAAACTTTTCTTTTCTAACCTTGCTTTTCTACCCTGCTACTTAGCTACATATTTTTCTATACCTAAAACATATCCCATATACCTTAGGTACAATCTTAGTATCCTCAATCCCTGCACTAGTACTGTTTGATACTGGAGCATCACACTGCTTTATGTCGCAACGGTTTGTTCGAACCCATGCGATTCCAGTTTCACCGCTTGTATCTGTAGGGTGTTTTTCGCCCCATTGAGATGGGAATACGCGCGCGCTGGTCGGACGCAGTACAGATTCCCTCTGCATAGGGTAGGCTGGGGTTTATTGATTGTGGGGGTCCGAATCTCCGGCAGCCGTGAACTAAGCTGCCGTTAATTACCACTCGCATTTGGAGCGAAGGAACCTCCGATTGACGGGTTAAACTGGTCATGCGAACTCAATATACAGTGTGTTGGTGTGTGTATCTTTTTGTTGTATTCCACTTGTAAAAAAAAGATATATACATATATATATATATATTTTCTATATATAAAAACGAAAATAAATATCTGGAGAATTTTTTTTTAAAATTTTTAAATTTTTTAATATTTTTTTAATTCAAAAATATTATTTATAATTTATTTTTATTTATTTAATTTTTATTTATTTTTATTTTAAATAATAAAAAAAGGAGGAAGAAAGAAGAAAAGAGAATTTTGTATATATATATATTTTTTTAAAAAGTGGGGTCGCATGCTAGCATGTGACATGGAGGGTCACATGTTAGCATGTGACCCCTCATGTGAGGGGGGGTCACATGCTAGCATGTGAGAAGGCCATCACATGCTTAGCATGTGACGCCGTTGCATGTGACCCCGTCACATGTTAAACATGTGATGAGGCCGGTCACATGCTTTGCATGTGACCCGGTCACATGTTAAACATGTGATGGGGGAGCATGTGACCCGGTCACATCTTTGCATGTGACCGCCACAACCCTTTTTTTTTGTTGTTGAAACGTGGAGTTCAACTCCAAAAGAATTTTTATATGGCTAAAAAAAATATAATGTGGAGTTAAACTCCCAAAAAAAAATGTATTTTTTTTTGTAGAGTTAAACTCTAAAAGAATTTCTGTAGTGGAGTTGAACTCCAAAAGAATTTTATTTATGGAGTTGAACTCCAAAGTAATTTTATTTGTGGAGTTGAACTCCAAAAGATTTTTACTGTAGAGTTAAACTCCAAAAGAATTTTCCTGGTGGTGGAGTTGAACTCCAAAAGATTTTTATTTGTGGAGTTAAACTTCAACAGATTTTTATTTGTGGAGTTGAACTCCAAAAGATTTTCTCCTTTCTCCTTTGAGAAGAAACCCAAAATGGGTTCTCTTGAAACTCCAAGATCTAGATCTTGGATGATAAAAAAAGAGACCCTTTTTCCTCTCTTGATGGAGTCTTGGGAGGTGGGTTTATGGTAAAACTTTGTTTAGTTTTAAAAAAAAAAAGAGCTAAGCTCTTGATAGGAAGAACTTGAAAAGGAGAGAGTGGAGGCACAAACCCTAGTTTTTTTTAGGGAATGAAAAGTCTATGCTTTATTCATCATCATGTTGCCTTATATAGGCTTACACATTTACATATAGCCCCTTGGGCTTTACAAAAATGGCATTTTAGCCATCCCATGGCTCATGTGCCATTTCATTTTTGCACATAAGCCATGGGCTTACAAAATATTGGCTTTATGCCCATTTTGTTTACACTCATGCATAAAAAATTACATAAAAATTATTTATGACATGATTTTGTTGTTGGCATGAGAGAGGCTGGCAGCGGGCTCGACTTGGGCATGGGCCCGCCTGACCTGAGCTTGGGTCCACCTAGCTTGGGGGTTGACCTTGACTTTGACTCGGTCAACCGGGGTGTAAATTTTTACTCCAACAAATTGCCCCCATCAATAAATGCACACCGCATATGTGGGTCGTGTGCATGAAATTGATGGATCTTCTTTCACGTGGAGGCGACTTGATTTGGTTCCCACTTTTTGGGATGCACTGCCCATTTTACGACATGGACGGTCGACGCTCTGATCCGAAGCGATTTGGTAGACGTGTCCCCGGCACGGAGTGTAGCTGGTCGACGTTTCCCCGAGGCGGAGTGCCTGTTGTAGGACGTTTCCCCAAGGCGGAGTGCCTGTTGTAGGACGTATCCCCGAGACGGAGTGCCTGTGGTAGGACGTATCCCCGAGACGGAGTGCCTGTGGTAGGACGTATCCCCGAGACGAAGTGCCTGTGGTAGGACGTATCCCCGAGACGGAGTGCCTGTGGTAGGACGTATCCCCGAGATGGACTGCCTGTTGTAGGACGTATCCCCGAGACGGAGTGCCTGTTGTAGGGCGTATCCCCGAGACGGAGTGGCTGTGGTAGGACGTTTCCCCGATACGGAGTGCCTGTTGTAGGGCGTATCCCCGAGACGGAGTGCCTGTGGTAGGACGTATCCCCGAGACGGAGTGCCTGTTGTAGGACGTATCCCCGAGACGGAGTGCCTGCTGTAGGACGTTTCCCCGATGCGGAGTGTCGCTGGTTGACGCAGAGGTCGATGTTGGAATTGGTTGGTTTGATTTGTTTAATTTGAGTTGACATCAGCATCGCTATACTGGAATATGGTACCAGGAGCGAATCATCATCTGTCTTTGAGAGGATTTGGGAATTGGTTTTATGTCGGCATCTGCATTGCTGCACTGGAATAATGCTAGGAGCAACTCATCATGTGCCCGGGGAGGATTTGGATTTGGTTTTTTTTTGTTTGGCATCTGCATTGCTGCACTGGAATAATGCCAGGAGCAACTCATCATGTGCCCCGAGAGGATTTGGATTGGGTTTGTTTGGCATCTGCATTGCTGCACTGGAATAATGCCAGGAGAAACTCATCATTTACCCCGGGAGGATTTGGATTTGTTTTTTTTTTTGTTTGGCATCTGCATTGCTGCACTGGAATAATGCCAGGAGCAACTCATCATGTGCCCCGAAAGGATTTGGATTGGGTTTGTTTTACGCCCGTGGATTGTATACGGTTTTGCAGGATGTATGATCCAGACCGTAGGGCCATAAACATTTCAGGACTTTATTGGCGTCTGCATCGCTGCACTGGAATATGATACCAGGAGCGACTCATCATTCGCCTTTAGGGCATGGGATTTGGAATTTGGTTGGCGTCTCCATCGCTGCACTGGAATATGGTACCAGGAGCGACTCATCATTCGCCACTTGGGGATTGGGGAGCGATGGCTTAGGAGACAGGTTTAGATCCCTATCACCTAAGACTTTTCAATTTTATGGGCCGTGAGGGTCCCATAAAAGCATTTTCTCCCTACGAGTCGTAAGGATCCCGCAGGTGTATTTTCTCCTTAAGAGTCGTGAGGACTCCTAAGTGTGTTTTTCCTTGGTGAGTCGTAAGGATCTCACGAAGGTTTGTTCTTCTCATGCATCGTGAGGACACATGAGTGGGTCTTTCCAATGAAGCATAATTCCAAAGACGGAGACCAGCCGCGTAACTGGTGGTTGCGGTGGGGCATGGGTATGCTTAGAATTATTTGAGCCCGTGGATTGTATACGGTAGTCAATTTGGGGACTAAACATAGGGCCGGAAGAATTTTGGGAAATTGGATTTTGGTTGGCATCTGCATCGCTGCACTGAAATATGGTACCAGGAGCGACTCATCCTTCGCCGTTGTTTTTTTTTTGTTTGTTTGTTTTTTTTTACCGCGATTGTTCTATCATTTCAGCTTTTCTTATCGCGAAGGTCGCGATTACCCTATCATTTCGGCTATTTATTCGCGGTTGCCCCATCATTTCGACTTTATTTTCATTTTCATTTTTACTCGCTGATTTTTATTTCGAGTTGCCCCATCATTTCGGCTTTTCTTTATTTTTCTTTTATTTACACATTTTTTTATTTACATTTTTTTTTACATTCCCAGTTTAACGACTTAGAGGTCGACTGTTCCCAGAGAAAGGCGGGTGTTTGAGAGAATCAGGTCCGTGAAGGACTTCGGTCCCCGTTTGTATGAAATTGACGGTCGCAGCTTGATTGTTTGTTAACACGCCAGGGGACAATGATATATCTCCCGCCCTGTATTGTTTCTCGACCCAATCCTTGAAGATGCAACAGTCTTCAATAGTGTGCCCCAGCACTCGGTGGTATGGGCAAAAGTTGGGATGATCAGTCTTGTTCGCTTCACTTAGCCTTTTCGGTTCTGGTAGCCGCAGGCCATTCTTCAGAGCATCTTTAAAAATTTTGTGGACCTTGTCCCTTCGGAATGAGTAGACCTTATTTCTTCTTTCCTCCAAAGTTGGCTCTCGAGACTGGTCAGTTTTTGCTCCGCCCGTTCTCTGCTTATTTGGAGAATTGGTGATGTTAGAACTTCCGCCTTTTCGGTTGTCGTCCCTCCAAGGTTTCGGTCTGTTTGTGAACTGAAGATCCTGAGCGGACTCGGGCCTTGAGCGTTCCAACGTTTGGACCTTTTTGGTCGGCTCTTGGAATGTTTTGAGACCCGCGGTACATAGAAACGGGGCCATCCAGTTGTTGAGATTTCCGACAAGGAGACTGACAGATTGGTCATGCTCTATCGGCGGTTCGCATTTGACGGAGAGATTATGCCATCGGGTTATAAAATCCGTGCTGCTTTCGTCGCTCTTGGGCTTGGTCCTTACGAGCTCGGCAATGGTAATCTTATCACTGACGGTCATGAACCTCTGGCGAAACAGAGACTCCATCTGGGCAAAAGTTGTGACGGAGCCATCCGGTATGCTCGCGTACCAGTCGAAAGCAACATCGGTCAGGCTATTAACGAACTGGCGGAGGAGAAGCGCATCATTGCCCCCAGTATTCCCGCATGAGGCTTTGAAGTGGGTGATGTGCTGATTCGCATTTCCCGTCCCATCGAATCTTCCGAATTTGGGGATGACATAGCCGCTAGGGAATTCCACCAGATCATACTGAGCAGGATATAGTCTCCCACTACTGCTGATATCTTTTTGCGCTTCGGCTTCGGCCACCAATGTTTTGACTTTGCTGGCAACCAAATCCATGATTTGATCTTGAGTTAGCGGGCTACTGTCATCGGTAGCCAAGACATTTCCCGAGATAGGATGCGACTGATTTCCATGTAGTTCGCCCACTTTTGGATTTGAGGGAATAAGCGTCGGCTGCTTTGGGACACCACTTCCCGGTTCACGAGCAGAGCCCTCCGCTTGATTGGGCAGCTGAGAGGCAAGTCGGGCCGTGAGCTGCATCACGACATTCGTCAAGTCATCGAATTTGGAGTAGAGTTTGGCAATCTCCTTGTCTTTGTTTCTGAGCTGCTTTCGGAGCTCTTGAAGCAGCTCTTGCTCCGCGGTCCTGGGGCGGAAAGCCGGCTCTTCTTCGCTTTCCGAGCCCGACTCCTCATGGACCGAAGGGTCTTTCTGCCTATCATCCTCATCGAGAGGGTCTTCATCACCCAGCAGAGGCGGCTGTTCTTGGGAAATGGCCACCACATTCAAGCCAAATTGGATTTGAGATGTAGTGGCCCCGTTCTTGCTCTTGCTGCGCGTGCCCACCATGTAGACAGTGTGGACCTCATATCCAGTCGTCTCTTTCTCATTGGAGGGGAGCTTAGAGAAAGCACCCGATTGAGCAGTTGTTGAGGGTACCGTTGGAGCTTGCTCGAAATGCCTTACAGCTTTGTTGGTGTCGATGGCCTTGCCCCCAGCTGGGGCCATGGAGAGTCGTTCGGGAATGGACTTGCGCTTGGGCTGAGGTGCCCTCACGACCACCACATTTGGTCTCCTGCCTTTCGAGACCGGTTTGTCTGCCACCGGGGCCTGAGGAGATGGGATGGCGCCAACTGGCATGAACATAATAGAGCCGAATGGTAGCAGCGGCTCCTCCCATTGTCGCCCGAGACTGGCCGGAAGGACCGTCCTAGAGTCTATCCTCATCGTGTAGGAGACGGGAGCTGAGTTCATCATCGAAGACATCGTCGGAAGGTGATTGCTTGAAAATCTGCATGAAAAAGCATTATTTTAGTATAAATACATGTATGTATATTGATTGAGTTCGTATGAACGTTTAACTCGAAATATGGGAGGAGAGATTGGTCCCACCGGGCGTGCCAGAATCTGTAGGGTGTTTTTCGCCCCATTGAGATGGGAATACGCGCGCGCTGGTCGGGCGCAGTACAGATTCCCCCTGCCTAGGGTAGGCTGGGGTTTATTGATTGTGGGGGTCCGAATCTCCGGCAGCCGCGAACTAAGCTGCCGTTAATTACCCCTCGCATTTGGAGCGAAGGAACCTCCGATTGACGGGTTAAACTAGTCATGCGAACTCAATATGCAGTGTGTTGGTGTGTGTGTATTTTTTTATTGTATTCCACTTGTAAAAAAAAGATATATACATATATATATATATTTTCTATATATAAAAACGAAAATAAATATCTGGAGAATTTTTTTTAAAATTTTTAAATTTTTAAATATTTTTTTAATTCAAAAATATTATTTATAATTTATTTTTATTTATTTAATTTTTATTTATTTTTATTTTAAATAATAAAAAAAGGAAAAGAGAATTTTGTATATATATATTTTTTTTAAAAAGTGGTGTCACGTGCTAGCATGTGACATGGAGGGTCACATGTTAGCATGTGACCCCTCATGTGAGGGGGGGTCACATGCTAGCATGTGAGAAGGCCATCACATGTTTAGCATGTGACGCCGTTTGCATGTGACCCCGTCACATGTTAAACATGTGATGGGGCCGGTCACATGCTTTGCATGTGACCCGGTCACATGTTAAACATGTGATGGGGTGCCCTTCACATGCTTTGCATGTGACCGCCACCACCTTTTTTTTTGTTTTGTTGAAACGTGGAGTTCAACTCCAAAAGAATTTTTATATGGCTAAAAAAAAATATAATGTGGAGTTAAACTCCAAAAGAATTTCTGTAGTGGAGTTGAACTCCAAAAGAATTTTATTTATGGAGTTGAACTCCAAAGTAATTTTATTTGTGGAGTTGAACTTTGTTCATATCAGATTTTTGCATTTTCATACCGCCCAATTTTTATCACATTGCATATCCGTAGATACTCTTGAGCCGTGTTTGCTAGTCAATTGCAGGATACAGGTTCTCGGTTCTAAAACGGTGAAATTCATGGAAAACACGAAAAAATCCGGGTTCCTGCCAACTACAGATAAAACACGGCCTCCGCCCTTCATCCGTATGTTGCCAGATACCAGTATGAAGACAAAATGTCAAATCAATGCACAAGGCTCAATGGCAGCACAAAATCCAAGAAAATCTACGCGGAGCTCGAGGCAATCTTGACAAAAAGTCCACTTCAAAAGTCCACCTTTCCTCAACAGAAATTCTGGAAGAAATGGGAAATAATTTTCAGAAAATATATACAACAGACAAGAGGGGACAGAAGAACAGGGAAGTACGCAGAAGCCCACACCCTAACTCTACTATAGGGGCGCGGATCCGCGGCCAATAGGGGGCATAGGCGGCGGATCCGCGGCCGTACAGTGGGGTCAGGGCATGGGCTTCCAGGGGTAGGATGGTCTTTTCAGACGTGTTCTGGTGGTTGCCCTAGATTTCCATTCTCCAGCCTATAAATAGCCCAGAAGTTTGAGAAGAAAGGGGTCAATTCTTGTATTTTCATTTTGCCTAGTTTTAGTGTGTTTCTTCTTCCTCTTCTCACCTCTTCTCCATTAAACTTGTAGTGAGCTTTTGAGTGAAGAGTGATGAATAAAGAAGAACCATTTATTATCATGCTTGTCTCTTTATTTTGTTAATTGTTGCAATTTTAATTCGTTAAGTAGCTGTTGTTATTTTTCTTGTTGTTTCTTTCTTCTCTCTCTTTTTCTTTATCATTCATACGACGATGATACTTACGCTCGATCCTTGCCAAGGTGAGGTCGCAAATAGTTAGTCGTATTCTTCTAATCTCCTTCTTTCTATCTTCCTCTTTTGTTTTGTTTTGTTTTTCCTTATCATGAAGTGTGAGTAGTTTTATATTTGTTAGGGTAGGATAAGGGAAGTTTGAGAGAAGGAAATCTCTCTCACTCTTTCCTTGCCCAACAACTTAAATCGACTCCCGTTAATTGAACCACAATCCGCTCCTTACGGCACCCTATCCTACATGATAGCGGTGATTCCGTAGTGAGACCGGTTGTAGTTGAATTAACCGGAGGTTATGGATAAGAGCCAAGAACGGACGGACAAGCACCAAAAGGAAGGACTATGCGTTGGAAAGCCTAGCTTATACTCGCAAGTTCCTTCCTAGTCGTGCTAATCCCCGTTGTTGCCGATTACCGTAACACCGATATTAAGAGGGGCAACGAAAGATGTGGAGACTCCTAACTCAAACTAACCTAATCCTAACCCTAACAAGCTCTCTTTAAATATCAACTTAACACTTAGATAACCACAACAAAATCTGAACTTTCGGACTTAACTCGTTGAAACACATTGAAAAAGACTCCCATCTCCCTGCGGACGACCCGTACTCAACCGGCTAGCTACAAGCGAAACCGTCTTGATTGCGGTATTTAAACTAGAACTTGAACACGCACGTATCCTAACAATCAAATGGCGCCGTTGCCGGGGAGACGGTAGTTTATTTCCTTGTGTAATTTCGGGTTAATTTGTAAGTATAAAAAAAAACGAAAAAAAAAAATATACATACTTTGTAAAAAACCATCTTGTTGTTTTTGATTAGCTTTTGTGCATGTGTGCAGGAAAATACAAGGTTCGAGTTCAGTGGCCAAGACGTTGAAAATACGGAGTTTAAGTACAGTGCCAAAGACGTGGGAAGATAGACCCACATTTCGCGGCTACACCGCGACGGACAAAAAACGAAGCATCCGGTCTACTGTAAAAATCTGGAGCAGATACAGTGAGCAAATCAGAGTTCCACACATTCATACAAGCAGAGGAGACCCAGAACAGCACCTGAACCAAAATTGATGGCCCAACTCACTCTTCCTGCCGCGGATCCGCGGCAATAGAGGGCTTAGGCTGCGGATCCGCTGTAAGTCGATGTACTTCACCCCAGTACTTGTGGGGAGGCGGAATTTTCAAAAACAATCAAGTTTAAACAACGAACATCGACTAACCGCTTGAATCGAAGCTAAACTATAAATAACCGTATTCAAATGAGTTTCTTCTCACAAGTGATTAGGGATTATACCTAATGAAACCGGTCCTTCTTCTTTACGTCCTCCTTTGTTCTCCTCGACCTTCTCTAGGTAGTAGACGATCCACCCGAGAGCGAAACTCCAAGCTAAACCTCTAACTTGAGGTAACTAATCAACTTTGATTGCTAATCAAAGATGAGAGGATGATATAGAGTGAAGGTTATGGATTGTTTAGTCTAACTAATCCTTTGATCTCAACACATGAGGATTAAGGATTAGGGTTTGAAGATGAGAGCTTGAGGAGAGAGAATGTGTGATAAGATAATGAGAGAAGAGAGAGAGTGTATCATAATATTATGAAGCATTCTTATTTTCAATAAATGAATAAAAGAAATGAATAAGCATGCTTTATGAAATATCTAGTGGTGATTCATTAGCATGAGTCATTAAGCAATAAATGTGCATTAATGAAATGAATGAATCACCACCATGACTCACTCTCTTATCCAAAAGAAACCTCCTTAGTCACATCTTCTAGAAGCTTCTCGAGTAATTACGAGAACGCCCCTCCGAACCGTAAAAAATACGGAAAATCTTTAGACTGTATAAATCCAATAACCGGATACCAGTAACTGGCTTAAACCAAAGCCGACTGGTAAAAACTGTCCGAAAGTCGTACGCGCGTAAACGCACGTATGCGTCCGAACCCTTTGTCGCAAAACCATGCAACCTCTATATCGTTTCGCCTGGAGTAGGAAACTCTCTGTGTGGGACTCTAGAGACTCGACTACTACGCTGGCAGTGGGTTTAACCACAGACCGCAAGCGGCACTAGCTGTACGTAACGGTCCCCAGGTAGTTGTCGATAAGAAGGCCGATGAGTAAACCCATCCGAACTCCTACTGAGTCTGATGTGACAATCTCCATACAGTCCGGTCCGTTCGTCCAAGACTATCGCATATCGGGCCTAGGGGGCGGCAAGCGTCAGTCCCCTAATAGCGGTATAAGTCGTGTCGGAGTGAAGCCCATTACACCCTGAGAAACTGCTGGAACCTACCAGCAAATCTCGCTTGCCCTGGCCAGGAACTTTGCGTAATGGCTCTCTGACACAGCACGATATCTACTCCCAATACCGGGAGGGACGAATCCTATCTAACCGCCACTGCCTCCAAGTGCTCGGGACTGCACCCAACTGCTACCTGTTTGCACGACTCCTTTGAGCCGTGGTAGGGTAGCAATCTAAGAACAGTGGGACACACTCAAGGCGAAGTAGCAGTGTCAAGTCTGCGGACTACGCTGTACTCATGTCACCTGGGAACTGTTCACTGACGACTGGTATCATACCAACCAACAGTTCCCTGTGAGTCCTGTCCGGTGTACCCGTAACCTAACGAGCACCTGTATACTATCTCCAGTACGACGTACTGACGGCTGTGGGACAGACCATCTCCCCAACTGGGATGAGAAGCGTACACACCAGTCTACTCCGGAGTATCGATGCTCTGTCTCGATAATCCAACGACCAGGGACCTGAATAAGGATGTGCTTGTAGACTACCCAGCCCCCACTAGTGTGACTGCCATCACAACGCTGGTAGACAAGCAAGATCCTAAGAGCTCTATCAATACGTATACTCACATATTAAGATAGAAAAACCAAGTAGCATACTACCATGTTTAGCAAGACTGTTATATACATGTGAATATCCCAAGCTTCCATTAAGTAATATACAAGCTAGTATGATACAGTAATGGCCTTCTAGGGCATAAACACTAACAATCTCCCACTTGCACTAGGGCCATGTACTGGCATATCGTAGACCAATGATCTCGAGTAGCCTCTCGAACTGAATCTGAGGAAGGGCCTTCGTGAATGGATCAGCAATGTTCTCTTCTGAAGCAACTCTCCGAACCTCGATCTCCTGACGATCAATGATCTCCCTGATCAGGTGATACCGCCTCAAGATGTGTCTGGACTTCTGATGGGACCTTGGTTCCTTCGCTAAAGCTATAGCTCCGTTGTTGTCGCAATACAGAGGTATTGGATCAACTATGGTAGGAACCACCTGAAGTTCTGTTAGGAACTTCTTCATCCAGACTGCTTCTTTTGCGGCATCGCAAGCAGCTATATACTCCGCTTCCATCGTCGAGTCAGCAACGGTGTCCTGCTTGGAGCTCCTCCAGCACACCGCCCCTCCATTGAGGGTAAAGACATAACCCGACATGGACTTGGAATCGTCCTTATCACTCTGGAAGCCGGAATCAGCAAAGGCCTCCAACCTGAGGTCTTTTCCGCCGTAAACCAAGAACATCTCCTTAGTCCTCCTCAGGTACTTGAGAATGTTCTTTACTGCTATCCAGTGTTTCTCCCCTGGGTCTGACTGATACCGGCTTACCACGCTCAGTGCGTAAGCTACATCTGGTCTGGTACACAACATCGCATACATTATAGAGCCTACCGCAGAAGCGTAGGGTATAATAGACATGCGTTCCCTTTCCAAATCAGTCTTGGGAGACATCTCTTTGGAGAGGGTGATTCCGTGACAAGCCGGTAGATTACCGCGCTTTGAATCTTCCATACTGAATCTTTTCAGTACAGTGTCGATATATCTGAACTGCGAAAGTCCCAACATCTTCTTGGATCTATCACGATAGATCCGGATCCCCAGAATGTAAGAGGCATCACCCAGGTCTTTCATGGAGAACCTGTGTGACAAGAATCCTTTGACAGATTGTAGCATAGGAATGTCATTTCCTATCAATAGAATGTCATCCACGTACAAGACGAGGAATACGACACTTCTGGCCACAACTTTACTATATATGCACGGTTCATCTGGATTTTTGATAAAGTCATATTCTTTGACTGTCTCATCAAAACAGATGTTCCAACTCCGCGATGCCTGCTTTAGTCCATAAATGGACTTAAGCAGCTTGCATACTTTCCCGCTGCTCCCACTCTGATTGAAACCCTCTGGCTGATCCATATAGACGCTCTCTTCTAAATTTCCATTCAGAAAAGCCGTCTTTACGTCCATCTGCCAGATTTCATAATCATGGAAGGCAGCAATAGCAAGAAGGACCCGAATGGATTTGAGCATAGCCACTGGAGAAAAAGTTTCGTCATAGTCCAAACCAGGTCTTTGACGAAAACCCTTTGCAACAAGTCTAGCCTTATAGGTTTCCACCTGTCCATCTACACCAATCTTTTTCTTGAAGATCCATTTGCATCCTATGGGTTTTACCCCATCTGGAGCAAAGTCCAAAGTCCATACTTTGTTGGTGTACATGGACTCCATTTCGGTCCGCATTGCATCTAGCCATCGTACCGAGTCGCCGCTCTGGATGGCCTGCTGGAAGTCAGTAGGTTCATCATCATCTATGATGCAATCCTCTCTATCCCCGTCAATGAGAAAACCGTAGTATCTCTCAGGCGGACGAGACGGCCTACTACTCCTGCGGAGGGGTGCGGGAATGTTCTGTTCTTCTTGAACCTCTGGTTCTACCAAACTTTCAGTAGCAGTTTGTGGTTCTGGAATTTCTTCCAGTTCTATTTCGCTCCCACTCTTCTGATTTTCCAAAAATTCAGTTTCTAAGAAGTGGGCATGACGAGAAACAAAAACCTTTTGTTCCTCTGCGTAATAGAAATAATATCCCTTGGAGTTCTTTGGATATCCCACAAGCTTACACAGTACTGAGCGTGCCTCGAGCTTGTCCACATGCTGCTTTTTTACAAAAGCTGGACACCCCCATGTCCTAAAATGTTTTAGACAGGGTTTCTTCCCACTCCACATCTGATATGGTGTGGTAGGCACAGTCTTGGTTGGAACCTGGTTCAAAAGATATGCCGCTGATTCTAGCGCATAACCCCAGAAAGATCGCGGTAACTCAGTATTACTCATCATGGATCGTACCATATCCAATAGGGTTCGATTCCGTCTCTCCGATACACCGTTGTGCTGTGGAGTGTATGGAGGAGTAAGCTGAGAGAGAATTCCTTTCTCTTTTAGGTAACCTAGGAACTCGGCACTTAAGTATTCTCCACCTCGATCAGATCTTAGTGTCTTAATACTTTTGCCTGTTTGGTTTTCCGCTTCACTCTTGAATTCCAGGAATTTCTCAAAGGCCTCTGATTTATGCTTCATTAAGAAAACATACCCATACCTAGAGAAATCATCTGTAAAAGTAATGAAGTAGGAATAACCACCTCTTGCATGTGTAGACATTGGACCACATACATCACTGTGTATGAGTCCTAAGAGCTCGCTCGCTCTTACTCCTTGTCCAGTAAATGGAGTCTTTGTCATCTTTCCTTTGAGACAAGATTGACAAGTGTCATAGGTTTGATATTCGAACGTGTCCAAATATCCTTCTCTATGCAACTTAGTCAACCTTCTCTCATTGATGTGACCCAGTCTACAATGCCATAAGAAAGCTTTATTTAAATCTGGAGACTTTCTTTTTAGCGTGTTCTGGACATTGAAAATTTGGAGTTGGTTTAACACATATATGCCGTTATTTAGAGTACCAGACCCAATCAAACCATGATTAAGGTGGATGTTGACAACATCTCTTACAAACGTGAAATCATAACCTTTATTTGATAACAAGGAAACTGATATGATATTACACGTTAAGCTGGGTACAAAATAACAGTTATGTAAAACCAAAATGTGTCCACTCGTCAATCCTAGGTGATAATCCCCGACGGACGCAGCTCCCACGCTAGCTCCGTTAGCAACCCTGAGGATCATATCACCTTCCTTCAGCACTCTACGGTTTCTCAGTGCCTGCAAAGAATTGCAAATATGAGATCCTGATCCGGTATCCAATACCCAGGAAGTAGAGTTGATTGACAGACAATTCTCAATTACAAACACACCTGAAGTCGAAGCCACAGCTTGCTTCGGTTCCTGGTTCTTGGCGTTCCACGCCTTGCAATCCTTCTTCCAGTGCCCTTTCCTGTGACAATGGAAGCACTCATCCAGGCCAACTACCGGTGCTGTAAACTTTTTCTTTCCCTTCTTTCCCACCTTACTAACACCTCCTCTAGGTCTGGGTGCGGCCTTCTTCTTCCTTCCTTTGGCCCTAGCCTTGGACCCGGAAGAAGATGAACCGCCAACAAACATAGCGGGTGTTTCCCTTGCCTTCTGCAAGGTGCCCTCTGCACTCCTTAACATGTTTAGGAGTTCCGCAAGTTCAACTTCTTTTCCTTGAAGATTGAAGTTGAGGATAAACTGGGCGTAGGTGGGAGGAAGGGACTGGAGAACAAGGTCTGTATAGAGCTCATTATCCAAAGTCGTCCCAAGGTCCGCGAGCTCTTCAATATAGCCGATCATCTGTAGGACATGTTCACCTACCGATGACCCGACAGCCAACCTCGCTCGAAACAATTTCTTAGAGGTCTCGTATCTTGCTATACGAGATTGCTCTCCATAAAGTTCCTTTGTATGGAGAAATATGCCATCTAGGGACATATCCTCGTGCCTCCTCTGATGTTCATTGTTCATCGAGGCAAGCACGATGCACTTGGCTCTCGCGCAATCTAAATCCCAGGTTTTGTGGATTTCCTTATCCGCATTGCTGGATTTGGGACCAAGGACAGCAGGTGCTGTAGCGGTGAGGACGTACCCCAGTTTGTCATAGGTCAAAGCCATCTTGACATTCCGCAGCCAATCTTTATAGTTTGGCCCCGTCAGTATATTTTTCTCTAAAAGTAACTTAAGTCCAGTCATTTTCAGGGTCGCTGCAATTAGGAGAGAGAGAAGAAAACTCTTTAGCATGATGCTCTTGCAAGTTTAGAGTGGTTTTTAGTTTATCTAAACTGGATGGCTCCCACTGTTTCTCGAATCCTTCCTCAAACCATAAAAGAAGAATTAGCCAAGACTATTCTCACCGTACAATACTTGCTTAACCGTTCAGCCAGGCCGGTGTCGATACTTCGAGGGAGGTTTTCCAACGCTTTCGCGAAGTTCCTTAATTAAATAACCTCTTTTCTCTGGGGGCGTAACCCCGCTGACACTTTTCTGGACACCTACTAGGTTTATAGCATTGATCGTTAAGCGACGAATATCCTGATAAGTAGCATATACTTACAGTAGGATCGGGATCCAAATATCATCGTATGATAATGTTGAAGGAATCCTACCAACATTCATCAAACTCCAAATGGTATGCATCTCTTTGCAAATTTCAGTTTCTTTAGAAATTCCCGATATAAGTTTTTGCCCCATGCTCTTATGATCTTGACTAAGGGCCAACAAATCATAAGTCACATGTCAAGTTCTGCCCATCATTATCCTGTTGATTTGAACCCATCCGTATACTCTTGACTAAGGGCCAAACAAAGTAATACGACTGTCCCAAACCAACTCATCTATCTATGCAACAAATGAATATCCAGCAGCTACCAAACACTATGCCATGACGTTGGCCAAAACTGCATAGCTTGAATACTACTGAATACCCAAATGAAATGACGGAGGGCTACGACTGGTTTTGGCGAAACCGTGAACGTAGTGAACTTGATATAACCGAAGGAACCTGATAGCTTTTAAAAAGAGTGGTTAAGACTCCGCATTTAAAAATATCTGTTTTAAGAATAACCGAGTGGTTTCTTTTAAATTGTTCCAACGATTTAAACTTTGGTTTGTTTTACTTTGCATTATAGATAATGCGTCCCATCATTAACCTATCATTGCAGAAAACAACGAAAATATAACGTCCTCTTATGCCATCCGCATTCGCCACGGGGTCCCGTCATCACCCGTTAGGTTACTTAACTAACGACAGAGCGGGGGCTGGGCTAGCGCGGGTGTAAAACATAAGTGACGTCTAAATAGCTACAATAAATATAGATATTTTACATTCGTCTGACGCAATGATATTCATTCCAGAACACAGATAAACAATATTGGATTTGCAAGCAATCTGTATTTCTTTTGAGCCTGCAAGAAAAGACAGATTACACAGTTGTGATGAATAGCCGTTTACCCACCCGGCAGTTTGTGTACCCCACCTTGGGTCAGTCCTAGGAGCAAAAACAGTAAAATGAAATAATACAACGGTGGCTACAACCGCAACCTGGAAGTGCCCCGCGAAAATAATATTACAACAAATTACATTTACAACAAATGAATTAACCAATAACCCATTGCGAACCCCGGCTATACACCACAACAGTCCAATACAGTTTATATGCACAAACAGATATAACCATTTCAGAAATGTGCAACCCCCTGCCAACCGACATACTAGCAGTTGGGGAAGGTTTACGAACACATTAAACAATCACAGATATAATCCAATACGCAAATACTGTACAATTCGATCGAATAAACAACATCAATATTGCTCCAAAATCTGCTCTGTTAAACAGTAACCTGAGCAATAATTAAATATTCCAGAAAACCCCAAATGTCACAGGGGACCCACTCAAGAAAGACGAGTCCATGACTCGGCCAAAGCGCCGTGGAAGGGCGGCGGATCCCACCGATCCGCCGCGCTTTCGCGGCCGAGTTGCCGATTCATGGGCTCGAATTTCTTGGGTGTTCTCCTTGACTCATTTCTAGCTCTCTGAACACACCTGAAAAATTTTCTGACCTCGTTTTGAATTCGACAGAAACTAGTATTTTTTAGGGTTTTCCGGTTTCGTTTTTCCGTTCGAAATTCGTACAAATTTGCGATTAAGTTATTTAGTGTTTAGCGAGGCTCTGATACCACTGTAAGTCGATGTACTTCACCCCAGTACTTGTGGGGAGGCGGAATTTTCAAAAACAATCAAGTTTAAACAACGAACATCGACTAACCGCTTGAATCGAAGCTAAACTATAAATAACCGTATTCAAATGAGTTTCTTCTCACAAGTGATTAGGGATTATACCTAATGAAACCGGTCCTTCTTCTTTACGTCCTCCTTTGTTCTCCTCGACCTTCTCTAGGTAGTAGACGATCCACCCGAGAGCGAAACTCCAAGCTAAACCTCTAACTTGAGGTAACTAATCAACTTTGATTGCTAATCAAAGATGAGAGGATGATATAGAGTGAAGGTTATGGATTGTTTAGTCTAACTAATCCTTTGATCTCAACACATGAGGATTAAGGATTAGGGTTTGAATATGAGAGCTTGAGGAGAGAGAATGTGTGATAAGATAATGAGAGAAGAGAGAGAGTGTATCATAATATTATGAAGCATTCTTATTTTCAATAAATGAATAAAAGAAATGAATAAGCATGCTTTATGAAATATCTAGTGGTGATTCATTAGCATGAGTCATTAAGCAATAAATGTGCATTAATGAAATGAATGAATCACCACCATGACTCACTCTCTTATCCAAAAGAAACCTCCTTAGTCACATCTTCTAGAAGCTTCTCGAGTAATTACGAGAACGCCCCTCCGAACCGTAAAAAATACGGAAAATCTTTAGACTGTATAAATCCAATAACCGGATACCAGTAACTGGCTTAAACCAAAGCCGACTGGTAAAAACTGTCCGAAAGTCGTACGCGCGTAAACGCACGTATGCGTCCGAACCCTTTGTCGCAAAACCATGCAACCTCTATATCGTTTCGCCTGGAGTAGGAAACTCTCTGTGTGGGACTCTAGAGACTCGACTACTACGCTGGCAGTGGGTTTAACCACAGACCGCAAGCGGCACTAGCTGTACGTAACGGTCCCCAGGTAGTTGTCGATAAGAAGGCCGATGAGTAAACCCATCCGAACTCCTACTGAGTCTGATGTGACAATCTCCATACAGTCCGGTCCGTTCGTCCAAGACTATCGCATATCGGGCCTAGGGGGGCGGCAAGCGTCAGTCCCCTAATAGCGGTATAAGTCGTGTCGGAGTGAAGCCCATTACACCCTGAGAAACTGCTGGAACCTACCAGCAAATCTCGCTTGCCCTGGCCAGGGACTTTGCGTAATGGCTCTCTGACACAGCACGATATCTACTCCCAATACCGGGAGGGACGAATCCTATCTAACCGCCACTGCCTCCAAGTGCTCGGGACTGCACCCAACTGCTACCTGTTTGCACGACTCCTTTGAGCCGTGGTAGGGTAGCAATCTAAGAACAGTGGGACACACTCAAGGCGAAGTAGCAGTGTCAAGTCTGCGGACTACGCTGTACTCATGTCACCTGGGAACTGTTCACTGACGACTGGTATCATACCAACCAACAGTTCCCTGTGAGTCCTGTCCGGTGTACCTGTAACCTAACGAGCACCTGTATACTATCTCCAGTACGACGTACTGACGGCTGTGGGACAGACCATCTCCCCAACTGGGATGAGAAGCGTACACACCAGTCTACTCCGGAGTATCGATGCTCTGTCTCGATAATCCAACGACCAGGGACCTGAATAAGGATGTGCTTGTAGACTACCCAGCCCCCACTAGTGTGACTGCCATCACAACGCTGGTAGACAAGCAAGATCCTAAGAGCTCTATCAATACGTATACTCACATATTAAGATAGAAAAACCAAGTAGCATACTACCATGTTTAGCAAGACTGTTATATACATGTGAATATCCCAAGCTTCCATTAAGTAATATACAAGCTAGTATGATACAGTAATGGCCTTCTAGGGCATAAACACTAACATCCGCGGCCACTTAGTGCCTTTGGGCTGCCAACTTTTTTCTGGCGAGTCTCTCTCTTCTCTCCACTCCTCTGAACTCCACTGAACTGTGTTTTCTGCAGCCTTCTTTGCGCAAATTCTTCTCCCCCTTCCAATAAACTGTTCTTGTGCAGGATTCTTTGCGCCGCAAAATAAAAATTGTTTGCAGTTGATTTGTTACTGTTTTGCATTCTTTAATACGGACTTAAGGGGCTTGAAACCAATCCAGATTGGGTGGGGATTTCATCACCCTTCCTAGGACCCCAAAAAATCACTAAAGCATATGCATTGTCCATTGTAAATTAAAAAATACTAGACTTCAGCCCTAAGGACTTCGCGCTCATTAGGAGAAGATAAACCGTGTTTAGAATCTCGCTTAACCGTATATTGTTTACGGGGTGTCTAGGAAAGTGTTAAAGGCGCAACCGCCGAAAGAGAAAGGGTTATTTAATTAAGGAACTTCGCGAAAGCGTTGGACAACCTCCCCTTATCTCTGCACTTACCTGGCCTCGTGATCAGTGTATTTTTAAGCCCGTTTCTCGACATTGTTTAACTTCGACAATCAAGTTCAGGAGCAGGTCTAGTAGACCTAGGTTACCCTAGATCTAGGTGTGATTGTGCATATCTTGTTTGTGATTGCTTAAGCCGTATTTCCGTACATATTTCTGTAAAAATCTTTCTAAAAAAAAAGAAAAAAAAATCAAAAACTTTTATAAAAACTTGCCCTTTTGTCGCCAAATCCATTTTCACCCACCACCCATCGCCTTTCTCCATTGACGTTTTCTTACCCTCACCTTCTCCGCTTTGACTATACTAAACTCGTTTAGTGTATGTCCGCTTGGACTCGGGACAGTAGCGCCCGTCTAGTCCGCGTTACGTTAGTCGCGACCGACTACGCGATCGACTCCGAAGTCGATACTCCGTCCACTCCTCTTTCACCCCTTCCTTTGCCGGCCAACTCCGACGTTGACCGGAATTCTGTTCATACATCTTCACCTTCACCTTCACCAACCTCTTCTTCCGCGATGTCGGGATTTAATCCGAACATTTCTTTGACCACCGCTGGATTGGCTCCACCTCCTACGGAGACCAATCTCCCACCAACTCCGCCTGTTGTAGCGCCGCAGCGAATCGCGCTCCAGGATCGTTTCTATCCCACCCGTTCTGCACTTCCCACCTGCCTTTCTCTTCCTCCGGCCAATGGGGACAACTTTGAAATTAAGCCCCATTTCATCAACATGCTTCCACGTTTTCATGGGCTTGAATCTGAAGATGCCTATATCTTCATCAATAAATTTCAAAACGTCTGTGCCATGATGAAAACAACCCAGCTGTCGGACGATGCTATACGTCTACGGGTCATTCCGTTCACTTTATGCGATCTCGCTGAAAAATGGCTGTATAGCACCGCTTCCCACTCAATCACCAGCTGGGACGAGTTTGTTAAAGCGTTTCTGAAAAAATTCTATCCAAATCATAAGACCGCAAGAATTCGAAATGAAATCAACCAATTCTCCCAGCTTCCTTCTGAACCCTTCTGGAAGTGCTTTGACCGATACAAAGACCTTCTTGTTCAGTGTCCTCACCACGGTATAGAGAAATGGCAACTCTGCCAAACCTTATACGAGGGACTGAACCCAGCAACGAAGCAGTTGCTGGAAACCATCTGTCAGGGCCACTTCCTATCGAAATCTGACGAGGAAGCGTGGCAGTTCTTTGACGACCTTGCGGAGCAAACGCTACAGTGGGAGAGCACCAGACCGACTTCTTCTTCTTCTACCTCCACTTCTACCGGTCAGTCTAGGGTAGGAATCCACCAACTTGACGTCTCTATTGCGATGAAAGCTGAAATGGCTGCTATAACAAGAAAGCTTGAAGCGATAGAGAGCAAATTTTCTGCTCCTGCCCCCGCCCCTGTTCTCCCCCTTCGTACCATCTGCGCTTGTTGTTCCGATCCTTCCCACTTGACAAAAGAGTGTCCTTACAATCCACCCTTGCAAGGACAGGATCAGGTTAATGCTGCCTTCCAACAAAGACCGAGGAATGATCCATACTCTTCCACCTACAATCCCGGTTGGAGGAACCACCCCAATTTCGCCTGGAATCAGAATCAGAATCAATTCCAAGGCAACAATTTCCAAAGGGCCCCTCCACCGCAACAACAAGCGCCACAACAAACTCAACATCAATATCAGCAGCCCTTCCAACCCCAATCTTTCCAAAACCAGACGAACAACTTTGCACCCAACAACTCTTTTCCACCAAACAACTTTGTTCCGTCAAACAACGATAAGGTTTCCTCGCTCGAGCGAAGTCTGGAGGCGTTTGTTAAACAATCAACTCAATCCACCGCCAACATCCAGTCTTCCATTCAATCTTTAGTGCAACATACTGCCGCACACGGGCAAAGCATCAAGACCATCGAGGCCCAGATTGCACAGCTGAACGCGGCCTTAAGCGAGCGAGAGAAGGGGAAGCTCCCGTCCCAGCCACTTCCAAATCCCGGTCACCCACATAATGCACATGTTGCTCTTGAACAACAAAACCATAATGTGAGTGCCGTGACTACACTGAGATCGGGGAGGATGCTGCAAAACAACATTGGCAAACGAATCAACGATGACACCCCGGCCGCTGCTTCTTCTTCTTCTTCTTCGTCTTCCGAGCCTATTCTCCGTTCTTCACAAGGCTCGCCTTCCTCTTCTTCTGCTCTGAACGGACCCACTTCTCACTCCATGAAAACACCTATTCTGGGATCCATTCCAACTCCACAATCTCCTCCTCCAGCATTAGACTCAACCAATTTTCAAAATGTTCCATTTCCAAACCGGTTGAGGTCTAACAAACAAAATCCACAAATGGAGAAGATTTTGGAGTTATTTAAGCAAGTTAATATTAACATTCCTCTTTTAGATGCTGTCCAACAAGTCCCGTCTTACGCGAAAATCTTAAAGGACTTGTGCACGAAAAAGAGGAAGTCTCAGGTACCCAAGAAAGTTTTCTTGGCTAGTGCTGTGAGTGATGCCCTTACCCAATCTTTACCACAAAAACGGAAGGACCCTGGCTGTCCTACGATTTCAATTACCATTGGGGATAAGAACATCAACCGCGCACTATTAGATCTTGGTGCCAGTGTTAACTTGCTTCCGTATTCAGTATACGAGCAATTAGGCGTCGGAGAGTTGAAACCCACACACTGCACTCTCCAAATGGCCGACCGATCGATCACCCACCCTAGGGGTGAGCTAGAGGATGTGTTGATAAGAGTCGGGGACTTCATATTCCCCGTTGACTTCATTGTATTAGATACACAGCCTGTAGCTAACCCCCGGAATCAAATTCCGGGGATACTCGGTCGCCCATTTCTCGCAACCTCAAATGCTGTGATCAATTGTCGCAACGGTTCAATGAACCTTTCTTTTGGAAATATGACGATTGAACTCAACATTTTTAGGTTGGGGAATCAGCCCGCCGAACCTAATGCTCATGTACTGGATGTCTGCTCGATCCAGGAGATCACCCCTGAAGAGTGTGAATTCGAGGAGTTTCTGTTTGATCACGATAATCTTGACGCCACTAGTGCGTTTCTCTTCGAACCCGCTGCTGTTTCTGCGCCCGACAACGACTACGAGTGTTTCACGTTCTCGAACGATCTTAGCTGCGCACAACCCGAGTTTGAATCCTTCGACTTTCCGGATGAGTTATCTGAACCATCCAACTCGGTTGCCTACACTCGTTTTGAACCTTTGCTGGAGTCCTTTGAGTTCGAGACCTTTGCACCAATCTTGCTGTAACACCCGAGCCCAATAATACTATTTATATTACTAGTTGAGGGTTATATACTGCTCATTCCAATTTTTCCTGATTTTCTGGTGTTTGTTGCTAAATTTCACCCGGTTAAGCCATTTTGGCACATAACAAATTTTAACTCCTAAAATGAAATTTAAGATGTCCATGTTGGCCTACTCGTCGCCACTAGACGCGTGGTAGCGTCCGCGTGTCGAGATTCCGTTCCGTTTGGCTAAACGGGCAAGTTTGGACGACTACGCGCGCGTGCAAGTGTCCGACTTGGGGGCATGCATTTTAATCATTAAACACCTCTTTTCAAAATTTGGAACCCGCTTAAAATCCTATAATTTGAATTTGGAACTTTTGGGCGCAACCCGGGCGCGATTTGAAAATGTTTCATTTCGCGCCAAAAAGGGCCCGTTTCAATTTAATATGTAAAATTAAAATATATATATACGAATTATCCTTAACCACTAAATCTCTCCAGGATCATCTCAAATTTTCATATATTTAATCTCGTGGCCAATCACGAGCTCCTATTGAGCTCGTGGGCCCCGCCTCCCTTCCCTCATCTCTGTCTCTCTCCTCATTCTTTCTCTCTCTCTATCTCACCAAATATCCCTTTCTCTCTCTAATCTCTCTCTCTCTCTCTCTTCCTCTATATATATTCGTAGCCATGCAGCCGCCCCTCGCCATCCCATTCCTTCACGAAACCCCCTCAACCCTAACCCTAGCTCACCGCAGATCTCACCGCCGGTTCCCCCGCGACCTCGCCGTAGCCGTCAGCACCCTCAGCCTAGCCGCGCCTTCCTCCTCCCTCCTTCCTCCTCTCTCCTGCGCCTGCACCCATTCCCGACCTCGCCTCCACCCTCGCAGACCTCGTCGTCGACGCCACCCATCGTCGTCGACGACTCCCGCGGCTCCCTCTCACCATCCTCGTCCCGACCTCGTCGTCGCTGCCCTCCTCCCCTCGCCGGAACACCAGCACGAGCCCTAACCCCTCGCCTACCCCGCTGTTCGCCGGAGAAACGCGCCGGCGACCTCGTCGACGCCACCTCCGACCACCTCCCTTCCCCCTCGGCCACCAGAGTCGACTACCACCCTCACACTCGCTGCAGCACCCTCGTTCCAGCAAACTCCGGATTTTTCCAGCCACCGTGCTTCGCCGTCGCTGCCTCGCCGGCGTCCCAGTGCCGTCGAGCCATCGTGTGCACCCTGTTTCTTCTCTGTGAGTTTTCCTTATGTTTCCTTCTGGTAAAATCCCTTCGCTGGTCGTATTTTTGCGTGTATCGTATCTTGTTGCTAACTTGTTACCGATGACATTTTGCCGGAATCCGACCGTGCCGTCTTGGCGAACCGACGCTCCAACGAAGCCCCCTGGCCCGTGTGATCCCGTTGACCTCTGTTGGGACTCGATCCGTGGCCCGTGCTATCTTATCGCGTTTTCTACCGACATCGCATCCGTGTTCCCGTTTGCAGACCGTCGAGGCAAGTATCTGAATACTTACTTAAACAAGCTAGTGTGCGAGATCTAGTCTTACCACGCAATTGAATTCATACTATAAGACAACCTATTGATGATAATTGATATCATATTATTGCAGTTATCTTTAACCTGGAATCGTTACAACCGTTCCTCGTAATTAATCAACCCACATCAATCCATGCTTTAACTAAATAAAACGACTGAATCACATCTGCTTAAACTGCTAAATCATTCTTGAGACAATTATTATATTTAGTATAATTTCATGTAGTTCCTAAATTTATAATTGTGGATATTGCTTTACCTTGTGGCTATTGCACCCTAAGATGATTGAATCTGTTAATAAGAGAATATAAACATCACTGTGGTTATATGGAATAGTGTGGTTAACTACTGTTTCCTGCTGTTGTTCATTATTGATTGTGTACCTGTTGTGAGCACTTACCCGATTGCACGACATATTGGCCTGACCCTGATACACCTGACATATACATACATACCGACCCATCCTGTTGTACCATGACATTACTTGTTCCCTGATTTCATGCCTAATGCCGACAAACCTAACCATTCCTGCTGTCGATCCAGACAGACCTACTTTTACTTGACTTTGTTGGCATTAGTCCTTGACTACTGAATACCTGACCTGACATACATAGTTTGGGGGTATGGGGAAATCAAAGGTGAAACCGACTTGTAACTCAACAGTTCGATACATTGTTCTGATCAGTCTTACGGGCTTGGCCAGTCCGGGAGTGATGATGCTGACATCACTCGTCCATCCTACTACCTTTTACTGCTTAGCGGCACGTCTCGGACTCAGCCCCGAGGATCATGACCGTGGTCCCGGGCACGCACGGGATACTATTGAGTTACATCGACGATTCATCAATTGGTTTCAAAGACTATAGAGTAGAAAACCTGATAGGACAGTTAGTCACCATTGCACAGTACCCTGCTTGTTACTCCCTATTACTGCTTATTCATGTTCATGCTTGCATTGTTTATTACCATGTTTATACTGTATACTTGATATCATGACGCACTGACGTCTGGGTTTTGCATGGCCCAGATTCCGTACCTTTGTCGTCGACCGAGCAGGAGTACTTCAGCCAGCAGGCTGAACAGTGAGTCCTTAGGATTTAGTATATTTATTGCTTTTTATTTCCAGATGTGAGCCCGCATTATGGGACGTACTGTTTTTTCATTGTATTGGATCATTAGCTTCCGCACTTATTGTTTATTGATTCTTGTTATTATGGATTTGGACATGTATTAGTTTAGTTCATTTTACTGTTCTTGATATCTATACAACCGTAATGCGACTGTGGACGGATGCGTCCTACCCACAGGTAGCATGGTTGGCTATGTCACGTGCCCAATTTTGCGTACTCTGGGAAGCGGGGCGTGACATGGTTCTTTTGGTATCAGAGCCATAGGTTAATTGGGTTGATTCTTTGTAGTTGGGTATTGCACCCGATACACGAATTATAATACCCGTGATTAGGAAACATGTCCTGCCACCTTGACCGTTTTACCGTCCTTGAATCATTCTTCCAGATCATGTCGACATGCAAACTTACTTTGCATTGTCAACTCGAAAACCTAATTTCTTGTTATCTCTAGGACTTAGGCGACTTGGGTGGAGTTAAGTAATTGCGGCTATGATACCGCGGCATAGCTACAATGCAGTACTCTATTTAAGTATCTTGGAGTTCTAGCTTTGGTTTATATATTGAATCTATCATCATGCTAATGTTGTTTGTTTTGATTTCAGGACCATGGCAGATAAGAATTTCAAGACGTATCAGAGGCGTGTGGATGAAGCCGCCATGTTAGGAGTGATACGTGGGATGTTGGAAAATCAGAAGAGGCAAACTGAGCTGATCCAGCAGCAAGCAGATTCATTTCAGGAGGGTTTGCAGGCTATGCAGCAGTCTGTAAACACCGCTGTAGCGAAGCCAGTCGATCGAGTAGGGACCGTGGCAGATTTCAGACGGTTGGGTCCTACTACTTTCACTGGCTTGGAGGAGCCGTTGCCAGCCGAGCAGTGGCTTGTGGACACGGAGAATTTACTGATTGCGGCACAGATCCCAGAAGACAAGAGAGTTGATGTGGTGCGCATTCAGCTGGTGGATTACGCCCGAGAGTGGTGGCTTGTGGAGGAGACCCGCTTGTCCAAGCCAATCAGTTGGGCGGATTTCTCCAAAAGTTTCTTGGAAAAGTTCTTCCCGCCGACTGCACGGGAGGAAATGGAGGAGAAATTTATCGGGCTGAGACAAAATGGAGCAGCTGTGGATATACATGCAGCGGAATGGACGAGACTCAGCCGTTTCGCTGGACCCTTGGTCGCCAAGGAGGCAGACAGGGCGCGAAGGTTCTTGCGCAGTTTGGATGTGGACATCCAGAGGCAGATTGTCTCCCTGGGTTTGACCACTTTCTCGCAGGTTCTTACGGCAGCCAGAGAGCAGCAGAGTTTATCAGGATCGAAAGGGAACCTTCACCAGACAGCAGTTGCAGCCAGGAAGCCTGCATTTGTGCCTAACCGAGATCATGGGCGCAGAGGTATTCCTGTGGACCGTCGAGGTGTAGCGCCAATGAAGAAGCCTGTGATCGTTGACCGAAGGAAGAGCGTGACCTGTGCCTACTGCCACTTACCTGGGCACGTACATAAGGAGTGTAGAAGAAGGCTGGGACTTTGTCTGGGTTGTGGAGCAGCCGATCACGCAGTGGGTGCTTGTCCGTCGAAGCTTCGCACGAGAGATGATATACAGAAGCCTCCGCAGAGACCGTTCCAGGGGCAGAAGCAGCTGACACAAGGACCCAACCAGGGTCGAGCTTTCACATTGACAGCCGAGGAAGCCAAGGCATCAGGAGAAGTGGTTTCAGGTACTGTACTCGTTCGTGGTTTTCCCGCTTTGGCATTATTTGATTCCGGAGCATCCCACTGTTTTATGTCGTCCAAATTTATAACTACACACTCGATCACCTGCACGACCCTGTCTAGTTTCTAGGACATACACACTGGGAATGGGAAAATCATAGCTAGTAAGGAATGTAAAGATTGTACGGTTGTTGTTTGTGGACGGGAGCTTTTCGCAGATTTCTTGGTGATTGATACGGGCAGTTATGAAGTAGTCTTGGGAATGGATTTTCTTGGCACTTTCCACGCACACATTGATTGTAGGGCAAGGAAAGTAATTTTCCAGATTCCCGGACACCCTGAGTTTATTTTCATTGGGGGAAGCAGTTTTGTCGGGCCAGTCGAGTTTAGGGCTAGGCCGACGAACAATGTTCTTGCGGCTATGGTAGTGGATAGTAATGAAGAGCCGGCAGTTGTTCGCGACTTTATGGATGTGTTTGAAGATATTTCGGGCTTACCGCCGAAGCGAGATGTGGAGTTTGCGATTGACCTCATTCCTGGTGCAGCGCCGGTATCAAAATCTTATTATCCAATGGCACCGGTGGAATTGGAAGAGGTTAAGAAACAGGTGGGTGAATTACTCGAGAAGGGATGGATTCGAAGCAGCAACTCACCTTGGGGAGCTCCAGTTCTTTTAGTAAAGAAGAAGGATGGCACGAGAAGGATGTGCATTGATTACCGAGAATTGAACCGGGTGACTATTAAGAACAAGTACCCGATCCCTCGCATTGGAGAACTCTTTGAGCAGCTTAGTGGCGCGAGGGTATTCTCGAAACTGGACTTGCGATCAGGATATCATCAGGTCCGAGTGAAGGCAGAAGACATTTGCAAGACGGCGTTTCGGACTCGGTATGGGCATTTCGAGTATTTAGTGATGCCCTTCGGAGTGACTAATGCGCCGGCAATATTTATGGACTTGATGAACAGGATCTTTTCACCGTTCTTGGACCAGTTTATTGTGGTATTCATTGACGATATTCTGGTGTACTCGAAGAGTCCGGAGGAGCATGCTGAGCACTTAAGGATCGCACTGCAAACGCTAAGACAAGAGAAATTATTTGCGAAGATGAGTAAGTGCGAATTCTGGCTGGAAGAAGTGAAGTTTCTAGGGCATGTCGTGTCGGGCGATGGAATCGCCGTTGATCCCGAGAAGATTACAGCAGTTCGGGATTGGCCTGTTCCGAAGAATGTTGCGGAGATAAGAAGTTTTCTTGGACTCGCCGGTTACTACAGAAGATTTGTGGAGAACTTCGCTCGTTTAGCTGAGCCGTTAACCAAGCTTACGCGTAAGGAGGTACCGTTTGTTTGGACGGATGGATGTGCATTGGCCTTCGAGACGTTGAAGCAGAAGTTGATAACTGCCCCTATCCTAACCGTACCGGATGATTCAGGAGGACTGGTGATTCACAGCGACGCATCTGGAAAAGGATTGGGATGTGTTTTGATGCAGAATGGGAAAGTCGTCGCTTACGCATCAAGACAACTGAAGACTCATGAGAAGAACTATCCGACTCACGACTTGGAGCTTGCAGCCGTGATCTTCGCCCTGAAGATTTGGAGACACTACCTTCTGGGCGAGAGAGTTGAAGTCTTTACGGATCACAAGAGTTTGAAATATGTGTTCACTCAGAAGGAGTTGAACATGAGGCAACGCAGATGGTTGGAGCTGATGGCCGACTACGACCTTGATCTTAAGTACCATCCGGGAAAAGTTAACGTCGTGCCAGATGCGCTAAGTCGGTTACCAGCGATTCAGTTATTGACTGCACAGAGAGAGATCATTGAGGAGTTTTGAAGATTTGACTTGGAGGTTGTGCTACCGCGTGCTACAGGACAGTTGATGCAGTTGCAAGTACAATCGTCCTTAGTTGAGAAGATTAAAGAGGCGCAATCGCAGGATCCTAGACTGCAAAAGTTTCGAGAGCAGGTTGGAGCCGGACTACGAACCGAATTACTGATCCATGAAGATGGTTCGTTGAGATATGGTAGCCGTGTGTGTGTGCCAAAGGGAGATGTGCGTGAAGAGCTTATGAAGGAGGCACACAGTTCAGCTTACTCTGTACATCCAGGAGGGACAAAGATGTACCGAGATATTCGACAGCATTTCTGGTGGGAAGGTATGAAACGGGAAATTGCTCGCTTCGTGGCTAAGTGCTTGGTGTGTCAGCAAGTCAAGGCTGAACACCAAAGGGTTGCTGGTTTGTTGCAACCACTTCCGATTCCTCAGTGGAAGTGGGAACATATAACCATGGATTTCGTGACGGCTTTATCCCGGAGTCCAAAGGGCAACAATGCAGTATGGGTGATTGTCGATCGGTTGACCAAGGCAGCTCACTTTATTCCGTTTCGGGTTGGTCAATCGACAGAGACTTTGGCAGAGCGGTACATGCAGGAGATTGTCAGATTGCATGGAGTACCGGTAAGCATCGTGTCCGATCGGGACACTCGGTTCTTGTCGCACTTTTGGAGGAGTTTACAAGAAAGTTTGGGGACTCGATTGAAGTTTAGCACAGCTTATCATCCTCAGACTGATGGACAATCAGAGAGAACGATCCAGACCCTTGAAGATATGTTGAGGGCTTGCATGTTGGACTTCAAAGGTTCTTGGGAAGATCATCTACACCTGGTAGAGTTTTCGTACAACAACAGCTTCCAAGCAACTATTCAGATGGCCCCGTTTGAAGCACTGTATGGTCGTAAGTGCCGTTCACCTGTTTGTTGGGATGATGTTGGTGAACGAAGGTTACTAGGACCAGATTTGGTGGTACAGACAGTCGAGAAGGTGAATACCATCAGGAAGCATATGAAAGCAGCTCAAGACAGACAGAAAAGTTGGGCCGACACGTCAAGAAGACCTCTAGAGTTCGCCGTGGGTGATTTGGTATTCCTGAAGATATCACCGACTAGAGGGGTGATTCGCTTTGGAAGTCGGGGAAAGCTTAGTCCCCGATTCGTTGGACCCTTCGAGATATTGGAGCGTGTTGGAGAGGTATCGTACCGGTTGGCGTTACCACCGTCATTAGCAGGAGTTCACGATGTGTTTCATGTGTCTCAACTACGGAGGTATGTTCGTGATGAGACTCATGTCTTGGATCATTCGGAGTTGACTGTGCGAGAGGACCTAACTTTTGAGGAGCGACCAGTTGAAATCAAGGATCGAAGAGAAAAGGTTCTTAAGAACAAGGTTATCCCTCTTGTGCTAGTTTCTTGGGGTAACCGATCGCATGGAGAATCCACTTGGGAGCGAGAAGACGAGATCCGACAGAAATTCCCTCACCTTTTCCAGTAGTTAGCTATCTTGTATCCTTGGAATTTCGAGGACGAAATTCTTTTGTAGTTGGGTATGATGTAACACCCGAGCCCAATAATACTATTTATATTACTAGTTGAGGGTTATATACCGCTCATTCCAATTTTTCCTGATTTTCTGGTGTTTGTTGCTAAATTTCACCCGGTTAAGCCATTTTGGCACATAACAAATTTTAACTCCTAAAATGAAATTTAAGATGTCCATGTTGGCCTACTCGTCGCCACTAGACGCGTGGTAGCGTCCGCGTGTCGAGATTCCATTCCGTTTGGCTAAACGGGCAAGTTTGGACGACTACGCGCGCGTGCAAGTGTCCGACTTGGGGGCATGCATTTTAATCATTAAACACCTCTTTTCAAAATTTGGAACCCGCTTAAAATCCTATAATTTGAATTTGGAACTTTTGGGCGCAACCCGGGCGCGATTTGGAAATGTTTCATTTCGCGCCAAAAAGGGCCCGTTTCAATTTAATATGTAAAATTAAAATATATATATACGAATTATCCTTAACCACTAAATCTCTCCAGGATCATCTCAAATTTTCATATATTTAATCTCGTGGCCAATCACGAGCTCCTATTGAGCTCGTAGGCCCCGCCTCCCTTCCCTCATCTCTGTCTCTCTCCTCATTCTTTCTTTCTGTCAATCTCACCAAATATCCCTTTCTCTTTCTAATCTCTCTCTCTCTCTCTTCCTCTATATATATTCGTAGCCATGCAGCCGCCCCTCGCCATCCCATTCCTTCACGAAACCCCCTCAACCCTAACCCTAGCTCACCGCAGATCTCACCGCCGGTTCCCCCGCGACCTCGCCGTAGCCGTCAGCACCCTCAGCCTAGCCGCGCCTTCCTCCTCCCTCCTTCCTCCTCTCTCCTGCGCCTGCACCCATTCCCGACCTCGCCTCCACCCTCGCAGACCTCGCCGTCGACGCCACCCATCGTCGTCGACGACTCCCGCGGCTCCCTCTCACCATCCTCGTCCCGACCTCGTCGTCGCTGCCCTCCTCCCCTCGCCGGAACACCAGCACGAGCCCTAACCCCTCGCCTACCCCGCTGTTCGCCGGAGAAACGCGCCGGCGACCTCGTCGACGCCACCTCCGACCACCTCCCTTCCCCCTCGGCCACCAGAGTCGACTACCACCCTCACACTCGCTGCAGCACCCTCGTTCCAGCAAACTCCGGATTTTTCCAGCCACCGTGCTTCGCCGTCGCTGCCTCGCCGGCGTCCCAGTGCTGTCGAGCCATCGTGTGCACCATGTTTCTTCTCTGTGAGTTTTCCTTATGTTTCCTTCTGGTAAAATCCCTTCGCTGGTCGTATTTTTGCGTGTATCGTATCTTGTTGCTAACTTGTTACCGATGACATTTTGCCGGAATCCGACCGTGCCGTCTTGGCGAACCGACGCTCCAACGAAGCCCCCTGGCCCGTGTGATCCCGTTGACCTCTGTTGGGACTCGATCCGTGGCCCGTGCTATCTTATCGCGTTTTCTACCGACATCGCATCCGTGTTCCCGTTTGCAGACCGTCGAGGCAAGTATCTGAATACTTGCTTAAACATGCTAGTGTGCGAGATCTAGTCTTGCCACGCAATTGAATTCATACTATAAGACAGCCTATTGATGATAATTGATATCATATTATTGCAGTTATCTTTAACCTGGAATCGTTACAACCGTTCCTCGTAATTAATCAACCCACATCAATCCATGCTTTAACTAAATAAAACGACTGAATCACATCTGCTTAAACTGTTAAATCATTCTTGAGACAATTATTATATTTAGTATAATTTCATGTAGTTCCTAAATTTATAATTGTGGATATTGCTTTACCTTGTGGCTATTGCACCCTAAGATGATTGAACCTGTTAATAAGAGAATATAAACATCACTGTGGTTATATGGAATAGTGTGGTTAACTACTGTTTCCTGCTGTTGTTCATTATTGATTGTGTACCTGTTGTGAGCACTTACCCGATTGCACGACATATTGGCCTGACCCTGATACACCTGACATATACATACATACCGACCCATCCTGTTGTACCATGACATTACTTGTTCCCTGATTTCATGCCTAATGCCGACAAACCTAACCATTCCTGCTGTCGATCCAGACAGACCTACTTTTACTTGACTTTGTTGGCATTAGTCCTTGACTACTGAATACCTGACCTGACATACATAGTTTGGGGGTATGGGGAAATCAAAGGTGAAACCGACTTGTAACTCAACAGTTCGATACATTGTTCTGATCAGTCTTACGGGCTTGGCCAGTCCGGGAGTGATGATGCTGACATCACTCGTCCATCCTACTACCTTTTACTGCTTAGCGGCACGTCTCGAACTCAGCCCCGAGGATCATGACCGTGGTCCCGGGCACGCACGGGATACTATTGAGTTACATCGACGATTCATCAATTGGTTTCAAAGACTATAGAGTAGAAAACCTGATAGGACAGTTAGTCACCATTGCACAGTACCCTGCTTGTTACTCCCTATTACTGCTTATTCATGTTCATGCTTGCATTGTTTATTACCATGTTTATACTGTATACTTGATATCATGACGCACTGACGTCTGGGTTTTGCATGGCCCAGATTCCGTACCTTTGTCGTCGACCGAGCAGGAGTACTTCAGCCAGCAGGCTGAACAGTGAGTCCTTAGGATTTAGTATATTTATTGCTTTTTATTTCCAGATGTGAGCCCGCATTATGGGACGTACTGTTTTTTCATTGTATTGGATCATTAGCTTCCGCACTTATTGTTTATTGATTCTTGTTATTATGGATTTGGACATGTATTAGTTTAGTTCATTTTACTGTTCTTGATATCTATACAACCGTAATGCGACTGTGGACGGATGCGTCCTACCCACAGGTAGCATGGTTGGCTATGTCACATGCCCAATTTTGCGTACTCTGGGAAGCGGGGCGTGACACTTGCCTTCTATCGTTTCACCTCCAACGCTCGAACTCAAGCCTTTGCCGTCTCACCTTAAGTACGCTTACTTAGGTGAGAACGAGACCCTCCCTGTCATCATCTCGGCTTCTCTAGCTCCCGAGCATGAGAAAACCCTTCTCGCGGTCTTGCACAGCAACAGGCAAGCTTTTGGCTGGTCCATGGCGGACATCAAGGGGATTAGACCCCTCATCGTTGAGCATCACATTCATCTGATGGATGATGCCAAACCAGCCCGGGATCCACAAAGACGTCTTAATCCAGTCATGAAGGAGGCTGTGAAGAAGGAGATCGTCAAATGTCTAGATAGTGGTATCATTTACTTTATCTCTGATAGCCAGTGGGTTAGCCCCATTCACGTTGTCCCCAAGAATTCGGGCATCACGGTCATAACCAATGAGGCGAATGAGTTAATCCCTACTCGCACCCAAACTGGGTGGCGAGTTTGCATTGATTACAGAAAACTCAACGCCGCAACGCGGAAAGACCACTTTCCGCTACCTTTCATTGACCAAATGCTTGAACGATTGGCCGGACATGAGTACTATTGCTTTCTAGATGGCTACTCTGGCTATAATCAAATTCCCATCGCAGAAAAAGACCAGGACAAGACCACTTTCACTTGTCCTTTCGGCACGTTTGCATATCGACGCATGCCCTTTGGGTTATGCAATGCGCCCGCTACCTTCCAGCGGTGTATGATGGGAATTATCTCGGACATGGTGGAAAAATTTCTGGAGATTTTCATGGATGACTTCTCCATCTTCGGCGACTCCTTTGACGAGTGTTTGCTGCATCTTGACGCTGTCCTTACCCGATGTAAGGACAAGAATCTCACTTTGAACTGGGAGAAATGCCACTTCATGGTGCGCGAAGGTATTGTCTTAGGACATATCATCTCGCAAAATGGCATAGAGGTTGACAAAGCAAAGATTGAGGTCATTTCCAATCTGCCTCCTCCCCGATGCGTCAGAGATATCCGAGCCTTCCTTGGCCATGCCGGTTTCTATAGACGGTTTATCAAGGACTTTAGCAAGATTGCTAGGCCCTTGACTCTTTTGCTGGCCAAGGACACACCATTCGACTTCAACTCTAGCTGTGTCACTGCATTCGAATCATTGAAACGCTCCCTCACTTCTGCTCCCGTTCTTTCTTCACCTGACTGGACGCACCCATTCGAGATTATGTGCGATGCATCCGACTTTGCCATCGGTGCTGTCCTTGGACAGCACATCAACAAGATGCCGCACGTAATCTATTACGCTAGCCGAACCCTGAACGACGCCCAACTCAACTATACAACAATTGAGAAGGAATTCTTAGCTGTTGTATTTGCTCTAGAAAAGTTCAGGCCCTACCTCATCGGCTTTCCAGTCATTGTCTACACAGACCATTCAGCTCTGCGCCATCTTTTTGCGAAGAAAGATGCCAAATCTCGGTTAATACGTTGGATCCTCTTGCTTCAAGAGTTTGACCTTGTCATTAAGGACAAACGAGGATGTGAAAACATAGTTGCCGACCATCTCTCACGACTTCCTTCTTCGCCTTCGCTTCCAATTCCGATCAACGACGTTTTCCCGGATGAACAACTCTTGACGGTATCATGCGAACCCTGGTTCGCAGATATTGTGAACTATTTGGCCACGGGATTACTACCGACCGAATGGTCAAGTCAGGACAGACTTCGCTTCCTATCCCAAGTAAAACACTTTTACTGGGACGAACCCTACTTGTTCAAGTACTGTCCCGACCAGATTATTCGTCGGTGTGTCCCTGATGAGGAATTCAAGAGTGTGCTGTCATTTTGCCACGATCAAGCGTGTGGCGGGCATTTTGGGCCCAGAAAGACAGCTGAGAAGATCTTGCAATGTGGTTTCTACTGGCCACAACTTTTCAAAGACGCTCACGACTATTGCAAGACTTGCTCCCGGTGCCAACACATGGGCCGGATATCCCGGAGGAACGAGATGCCGCTCCAACCGATCTTGGTTGTGGATATTTTCGATGTTTGGGGGATAGACTTCATGGGGCCGTTTCCCAGCTCTTTCGGGAACTTGTACATCCTTCTAGATGTTGATTACATCTCTAAATGGGTCGAGGCTGTGCTCAGCCGGACTAACGACAACAAGGTTGTCGTTAGGTTCCTTAAAGAAAACATTTTCTCCCGGTTTGGGCACCCCCGAGCGATCATTAGCGACAATGGAAGTCATTTCTGCAATAGGACTTTCGAGGCCTTGATGCGGAAATACTCCATTAATCATAAGCTTTCTACGCCCTACCACCCCCAAACCTGCGGGCAGGCCGAAGTTTCGAATCGGCAAATCAAGCAGATACTGGAGAAGACGGTTTCCAAGAACCGTAAGGATTGGTCTCTGAAACTCACTGATGCCCTTTGGGCATTTAGAACCGCTTATAAGACCGACCTTGGCATGTCTCCCTATCGACTTGTGTACGGAAAAGCCTGCCACCTTCCTGTCGAAATAGAGCATCGTGCGTTTTGGGCGATAAAGGAGCTGAATCTGTCTCTTGAAGATGCGGGCAGCCATCGGAAGCTGCAGCTGAACGAACTGAACGAGCTTAGGGATGAGGCTTACGATAACGCGGTTGTCGTTAAGAATCGAACGAAGGTGTTTCACGATAAACACCTTTTGCGCAAAACCTTCGTACCTGGTCAGCAGGTACTGCTTTACGACACCCGACTTCATTTCCATCCTGGAAAGCTCAGATCTCGCTGGAAAGGGCCGTATTTTGTGCGGAATGTGTATCCGCAGGGCGCTGTGGATTTGGAAAATCCAAAGGACGGTTCAATTTTCAAAGTGAACGGACACCGATGCAAACCGTACCTTAGCGCCGAACCAACAGAGGAGCTCCTGTTCTTACAGGAGCCGGTTTACCCTGAATGATCTTCCTCTGCCTACCTCCAAACTTCGGTTATCCAGCCAAGAACAGCGGACACTGTTCCAAATAAGTTTGGGGGTATGTACAAACCATTTTGTATATATTTGTGTATATTCTTTTTTCTTTTCTTTAAAAACAAAAACAAATAAAAATTTGTGTATCACTAACCGACAATTTTGAACCTTCAAACTGCTCTCTTCATGCAACGACAGTGAGGACACTGTCCAGTTTAAGTTTGGGGGTACGCTCGGTACGCATTTCTTACCTTCGCAGTCCATTAATATATTTTGCATCTGCATATTAATATCCATAAAATCCATAAAAATTTGAAAATTTTCTAAAAAAATATAAAAACTTTTTTGTCAGGTTAGCTTGTGGAAGAACTCTGATTCAACATTCGACGGTTTTTGTTTGAAAAAATAGGAATAACTAAATCTTATGTTTGGATTTTGAAAACCTGAAAGATAACTCTCCTTTGAAGTTAACTATAGCTGATATACGTCTTTACATCACACTACACGTGTCGTAAGATTTTGGGAATTAGATGACAAGTCTTTCATGTTTAAACTTTTAAACAGATAATTGATTTTCTGAGGATCAAATAGGTTTGTTCTGAAATAAGTAATGGCAAGAATAGTTTATGAAGTAAAGCGAATATGAAGGAATGTTATTGATGCCGTAATTGGAGCTAAGTCTGAAAAATAACCCATCTGAAACTTGATTGGAATGATTACACACCAAACTTACTAAACACGTCTTTTATCCAAAAAAAAATAATTGAACTGCCGGTTATATCTCCGTTCGTATTAAATCATCGGATTTTCACGCCAAACTGTCTTTTGTTTTTGGACCTAGGTAACTTGAGTAATTAAGTCCGCTGGGGTGTTTCTACACCTAATGCCCTAAAACCAACTGGTTTGGGTGCATTGGCCCAAAGCTCGCTAAGAAGCCTAGAAAGTCCAGTTTAAAACAAAGTCAAGCAAGTGTTCTCTCCGAGTTAAAATTCCTAACGGTTCTTTGTGTGAGAATAATCTTGATAAAAGACAGGCTTTTATAAAAATTTTAACGGAGATATGAAGGTTTTATTCTATGATAAAGACTATTGCACGTTCACAGAGGTGTGTATGAAATGAAAACAAGAAAAAGGTGGAGTGAAAAATACGACTTAGTTTCCTGTTATGGAAGATAGAAATTCTGAAGTTGAAACCTTACTGGAAAACGAAACTTGAAAAATGCTTAACTCTTTATAAAACTTATGTGATCCTTTTTAAAATTGTTATCTGGGCTTTATTGTGCGACATGATGACTTTAATCGATCCTTCTGGAACTTAACGACACTATTTGCACTGCACGTAAAGACATAAAATCTATAGTTAAATAAGAAGCGAGGTGTGAAAAATAAAGGTTCGATAGTCTAGACTTAGGATTATAGAATTGTTATTTTCTGAAACAAAACTTTAGGGTTTGAATCTTAGTTATTTTACAAAACCAACTTGACCGGATTTTGTGGGTAGTATCCGCTGAAAACCCTCAGGAGACAACACTCCTCCTACTAGGGACACCTAGAGGTTTAACGGCTTGTTGCACATACTCAGTGCAATCGCGTTCCCTGCGAAAGTGAGGTTAGGAAATTTTTTGTGAATAAATGGGCTTTGCTCGGGACGAGCAAATGATAAGTTTGGGGGTATTTGTTCATATCAGATTTTTGCATTTTCATACCGCCCAATTTTTATCACATTGCATATCCGTAGATACTCTTGAGCCGTGTTTGCTAGTCAATTGCAGGATACAGGTTCTCGGTTCTAAAACGGTGAAATTCATGGAAAACACGAAAAAATCCGGGTTCCTGCCAACCACAGATAAAACACGGCCTCCGCCCTTCATCCGTATGTTGCCAGATACCAGTAGGAAGACAAAATGTCAAATCAATGCACAAGGCTCAATGGCAGCACAAAATCCAAGAAAATCTACGCGGAGCTCGAGGCAATCTTGACAAAAAGTCCACTTCAAAAGTCCACCTTTCCTCAACAGAAATTCTGGAAGAAATGGGAAATAATTTTCAGAAAATATATACAACAGACAAGAGGGGACAGAAGAACAGGGAAGTACGCAGAAGCCCACACCCTAACTCTACTATAGGGGCGCGGATCCGCGGCCAATAGGGGGCATAGGCGGCGGATCCGCGGCCGTACAGTGGGGTCAGGGCATGGGCTTCCAGGGGTAGGATGGTCTTTTCAGACGTGTTCTGGTGGTTGCTCTAGATTTCCATTCTCCAGCCTATAAATAGCCCAGAAGTTTGAGAAGAAAGGGGTCAATTCTTGTATTTTCATTTTGCCTAGTTTTAGTGTGTTTCTTCTTCCTCTTCTCACCTCTTCTCCATTAAACTTGTAGTGAGCTTTTGAGTGAAGAGTGATGAATAAAGAAGAACCATTTATTATCATGCTTGTCTATTTATTTTGTTAATTGTTGCAATTTTAATTCGTTAAGTAGCTGTTGTTATTTTTCTTGTTGTTTCTTTCTTCTCTCTCTTTTTCTTTATCATTCATACGACGATGATACTTACGCTCGATCCTCGCCAAGGTGAGGTCGCAAATAGTTAGTCGTATTCTTCTAATCTCCTTCTTTCTATCTTCCTCTTTTGTTTTGTTTTGTTTTTCCTTATCATGAAGTGTGAGTAGTTTTATACTTGTTAGGGTAGGATAGGGGAAGTTTGAGAGAAGGAAATCTCTCTCACTCTTTCCTTGCCCAACAACTTAAATCGACTCCCGTTAATTGAACCACAATTCGCTCCTTACGGCACCCTATCCTACATGATAGCGGTGATTCCGTAGTAAGACCGGTTGTGGTTGAATTAACCGGAGGTTATGGATAAGAGCCAAGAACGGACGGACAAGCACCAAAAGGAAGGACTATGCGTTGGAAAGCCTAGCTTATACTCGCAAGTTCCTTCCTAGTCGTGCTAATCCCCGTTGTTGCCGATTACCGTAACACCGATATTAAGAGGGGCAACGAAAGATGTGGAGACTCCTAACTCAAACTAACCTAATCCTAACCCTAACAAGCTCTCTTTAAATATCAACTTAACACTTAGATAACCACAATAAAATCTGAACTTTCGGAATTAACTCGTTGAAACACATTGAAAAAGACTCCCATCTCCCTGCGGACGACCCGTACTCAACCGGCTAGCTACAAGCGAAACCGTCTTGATTGCGGTATTTAAACTAGAACTTGAACACGCACGTATCCTAACAATCAAACTCCAAAAGATTTTTACTGTAGAGTTAAACTCCAAAAGAATTTTCCTGGTGTTGAGTTGAACTCCAACAGATTTTTATTTGTGGAGTTGAACTCCAAAAGATTTTCTCCTTTCTCCTTTGAGAAGAAATCCAAAATGGGTTCTCTTGAAACTCCAAGATCTAGATCTTGGATGATAAAAAAAGAGACCCTTTTTCCTCTCTTGATGGAGTCTTAGGAGGTGGGTTTATGGTAAAACTTTGTTTAGTTTTAAAAAAAAAGAGAGCTAAGCTCTTGATTTATTTGGAAAATAAAAAGGAAGAGGAAGAACTTGAAAAGGAGAGAGTGGAGGCACAAACCCTAGTTTTTTTTAGGGAATGAAAAGTCTATGCTTTATTCATCATCATGTTGCTTTATATAGGCTTACACATTTACATATAGCCCTTTGGGCTTTACAAAAATGACATTTTAGCCATCCCATGACTCATGTGCCATTTCATTTTTGCACATAAGCCATGGGCTTACAAAATATTGGCTTTATGCCCATTTTGTTTACATTCATGCATAAAAAATTACATAAAAATTATTTATGACATGATTTTGTTGTTGGCATGAGAGAGGCTGGCCGCGGGCTCGACTTGGGCATTGGCCCGCCTGACCTGGGCTTGGGCCCACCTAGCTTGGGGGTTGACCTTGACTTTGACTCGGTCAACCGGGGTGTAAATTTTTACCCCAACAGTATCCAGCTGGAATGTCAATTCAGGAAATGGCGTTCTAAAGGCAACTATGGGATACAGCTTGTGTCCAGTCGTCGTCTGCAGCAGAGAGTTTTATGCTGACTTCAAAGTGCTGGACATACCGAACTTCGATGTGGTTCTAGGAATGGATTGGCTCGGAACTTTTTATGCTACCATAGACTGTCGTCAAAGGAGAGTAGTATTCGAGATTCCAGACCATTCGATTTTCTATTTCAAAAGCGGAGACCGTACACTGGAGCCAAGTACCTACAAAGCGAAGCCAAGGGAAGCAGTAGTTGCAGCAACTCAAGCAGAGGAAGAATCAAGACCAGATGTAGTTCGAGAGTTCGATGATGTATTTCCTGACGATATATCAGGTTTGCCTCCCGATCGAGCTCTTGAATTCAGTATTGATTTAGTACCAGGAGCACAACCGGTGATCAAAGCACCCTATCGTTTAAGTCCGGAAGGTTTGAAGGAAGTCCGAACACAGTTGGACGAATTACCGGCGAAAGGATGGATTCGTCCCAGCACTTCAAGTTGGGGATCACATGTACTACTTGTGAAGAAGAAGGAAGGTTCATACAGAATGTGCATCGATTACAGAGCCTTGAACGAAGTCACTATAAAGAACAAGTACCCACTCCCGCGTATCGATGATCTATTCGAACAGCCAAGTGGATCTTGTGTTTTCTCTAAATTGGACCTTCGTTCAGGTTATCATCAAGTGAAGCTCAAGGAAGCTGATATTCACAAAACAGCTTTCAGAACTCGCTATGGACATTACGAATTTCTAGTGATGCCATTTGGAGTGACCAACGCACCCGCAATATTCATGAACCTAATGAATCAAGTTTTCCGGGAGTACTTAGACAGGTTTGTTGTCATCTTCATCGACGACATCCTGGTGTATTCTAAGAGTCGGAAGGAACATGCAGAGCACCTACGAATTGTCCTAGAAACTCTTCGACAATATCAGCTTTATGCCAAGTACAGCAAGTGCGAGTTTTGGTTAAAGCAAGTTGGTTTTCTTGGACATATCGTATCAGGAGAAGGAATCTATGTGGATCCAGCGAAAGTTTCAGCAGTTAGCGAATGGCCTACACCAAAGTCAGTGAAGGATATTCGAAGTTTCTTGGGTTTAGCTGGATATTACAGAAGGTTTATTGAAGGTTTTTCAAAGATAGCAACGCCCCTGACCAAGCTCACACGTAAAGATGAAGAATTTGTGTGGTCAGAAGCATGCGAACAAGCTTTTGTAGAACTCAAGTCAAGGTTGACATCAGCACCTATTCTCGTCAAACCGGATCAATCTGGAGGATTTGAAGTGCATTGCGATGCATCCGGTAAGGGATTAGGATGTGTTCTACATCAGCACGGTAAGGTTGTGGCTTATGCTTCAAGACAGCTGAAGATTCATGAGCGCAATTATCCGACTCATGATCTGGAGTTGGCAGCCGTCATCTTTGCTCTCAAGATTTAGCGTCATTACCTACTTGGTGAACGAGTGAACATCTACACAGATCATAAGAGCTTGAAGTACGTATTTACTCAGAAGGAGTTGAATATGCGGCAGAGAAGATGGTTAGAACTCATGGCGGACTTTGACATCAACTTGCAATATCACCCAGGGAAGGTGAATGTGGTACCTGATGCTCTTAGTCGCCAACCATTAGCAATGAATCTCACCGCTCAGTGGAAGTTGCAACAAGACTTGCATCAGATGGAGATTGAAGTAGTCATGCCAGGTAATGCTTCAAGTTTGATGAATTTACAAGTTCAATCAACCATTGTCAATCAGATCAAAGCAGCTCAAGCAAGCGATGCTAAGTTGCAAAAGATCAGAGAACAAGTGGAGAATGGACTCAGAACAGACTTCATTATCCATGAAGACGGATCTTTGAGATACGGCAGCAGATTGTGTGTACCAAAAGGTCCTGTTCGGGAAGAGTTAATGAAAGAAGCTCACAGCTCTCCCTACTCAGTACACCCTGGAGGTACCAAAATGTACAAAGATCTACGTCAGAATTATTGGTGGCATGGAATGAAGCGTGAAGCAGCCAGAAGTGTCGCAAAATGCTTGGTGTGTCAGCAAGTAAAGGCTGAACATCACAGGACTGCTGTATTACTTCAACCGTTACCAATCCCAGAATGGAAGTGGCAACACATCACGATGGATTTTGTGACTGCTCTTCCTCACAGCACAAAGGGTAACGATGTTGTATGGGTCATTATGGATCGACTCACAAAGTCGGCTCACTTCATCCCATTTCGGGTTGACCAATCAACTGAGACACTAGCAAAGAAGTACATGGAGATAATAATCTAATTAAGATTTAAACTCTTTATAATGTACTATCTCTGATACCCATGAACTCATACAGGAAATTGTGAGACTTCATGGAGTACCGGTCTGCATTGTTTCCGATCGTGACACCAGGTTCCGATCGCAATTTTGGCAGAGTCTGCAAGCAAGCTTGGGAACAAGTCTGAACTTCAGCACGGCTTATCATCCACAAACAGATGGTCAGTCGGAACGAACTATTCAGATCTTGGAGGATATGCTTAGAGCGTGTATGCTAGACTTCAAAGGATCGTGGGAAGATCACCTACATCTTGTGGAGTTTTCGTACAACGACAGCTACCAAGCAAGCATAGCAATGACACCTTTTGCAGCATTGTATGGAAGGAAGTGTCGATCACCATTAAGTTGGGACGATATTGGAGATAGAGAACTTCTTGGACCAGAGATGATAGTAGCGACTATTGATGTGGTTCGTACTATCAGGGAAAGGATGCGTATAGCCCAAGATCGACAGAAGCACTGGGCTGATGCAAAGAGACGACACTTGGAGTTCCAGCCAGGAGATCACGTATTCTTGAAGATATCTCTGAACCGCGGAGTGATCCAATTTGGAAGACGGGGTAAGCTAAGTCCGAGATATATTGGACCGTTCGACATACTCGAACGAGTCGGTGAAGTGGCATACCGCTTAGCGCTTCCACCTTCATTGGAAGGAGTGCATAATGTGTTCCACATATCCCAACTCAGAAGGTATGTGAGTGACCCCAGCCATGTTCTCGATCATTCCGAGATCACTATACAGCCCAATTGATCTTGTGAGCAACAGCCTGTGGAGATCCTGGACAGGAAAGTGAAGACACTTCGGAACAAGGAAATTAACTTGGTTCGAGTGATGTGGAGGAAAGACACTCCAGGAGAGTCCACTTGGGAAAGGGAGGATGAAATGCGTACTAGATATCCACACCTCTTTGTAAACTAGTCCTCAAATAAAAGTTGTAAATTTCGAGGACGAAATTTTTGTACGGAGGGTAGACTGTAACAACTCCATTTTTAATGTACAAAGAATTGATTTAAATTCAATGTATACTTGGAGTATTTATTGTTGCTGATATCTCTTTAAGTATTTATTTCACTCCATAACTACAAGAAGGAGCCTGTAACTCATTGGTAATACCTTGCACTGCTGAACCAAGCCACCAGAGTTCAAATCCCATGCACCACATTTTTTTTAATATTATTTTGTTTTTGATTTTTTTAGAATACCAACAGTTACACGTGCGTTTCTCACAAATTTCCTTCTACACATGAAAAGTTAGATGCACCAGAAGCCACACCCGATGACCCCACAGCCCCCGACCACCGGACTCGGCCGGACGGCCAAGTCCCCAACATCGAAGTTGGGCATCTTTGCTTGGTCAACCCCCCTGTACACTTTAAATTTTTAGATCGGTTACAGAGAGCCCATTAACCCCCATTTACTCCATTTTTTAATGATTTTTATATAATTTTTACATTTTTTTTAATTAAAAACCCTAACCCTAGCCTAACCCTATAAATACACCCCCTACCCTCTACCCTCTCATCCTAAATTTCTGAGTCCACTCTCTCAAAATTCCAAGAGAACTTTGGTACTTTGGAAAACGAGCGAAAGGCGAAGTGCTGACGAAATCGACGGCGAAATTCCGGTGATCGTGCTAGGAACTCTCAACGACGATTCGACGCACCTGCAAACCCTATACTTCCCTCCCACTCTCTAGTGTTGTCCAAACCCGTAAGTCCCATCTTCTATCTTTCTTTTCTTTCATAAAAATACGAATTTACAAACCCGACGGAATCGGAACAAATCCGATTTCCGATTCGGTTTTCTATAAAATCTCACTTCTCACCAATACAATCATGCTTAATCATCTCTATGTTGACTATTAATCACGTAACAAATAATTTGAACAAGTTTCCTCACATGAAATGATAGCTTTTGCAATATATTGTATTCTTTCACTTAAATACCACAATATCTCATTTTTACATTTAACCCCCTTAACATTGCTAAACCTTAAAGTAGATCACGAGGTAATGACCTACCTCCTCACACGCTCATATGCAAACATAACACGCTACCTTGAAAACTTAGAATACGATAAAACAAGATTTCACATTTAAATACCATTTTCTTAATAAAACCTTTTCTAAAAGTTTTAGGTTTGATACATTTTTAAAACAAATATCTTTTAATAGGAAAATACGATATGTTGCGGACATCGATCGTTTATCTAAACCTGACTTTGTGGTGTCTAGGCTAGGCAAGTGAGAAAAGGTAACTTTAAAAGGCCCGTCTCACGATTCGTGAGCGGATCCCTCCTTTTCTCATTTGTACTTATCTGGCCACAATTGGCGGTGAAGAGGCGATTTGAGGCTTCTAACGACTTGTCGTTTATACCATTTAGAAATTGTCTAGTTGAAATAGAAAACCTATAATCTAAAATACGGAAAATCGACTTTTGCAAATAAATACCTTTTACTTTATAAAACCGTTTTTCTAAAGGATTAGTATTTATAAAATCTTTGCAAAGCGCCACTACAACCCACCTTTGGGGAACCCGTTAGGGATAGTACGGTTTATCGTGCACCCTCGGGCTTAGTAGTGCGAGATTCAGACCTCCGTAAGGAGCATTCGGTCTCGAAAGGTTTAAAATACGATATCTTAAGAAAAATGAGATTTTGTTATAATATAAATATTCCACTTTTTCTAAATATCACAAGAATAAATTTTACATTAAAATACCATGAATTTCAAATAAATCAATATTACAGATAAATACCTTTATTTATGTAATTAGGATATTTTCACTAGAAATATCACAAAATAAAATTACACTCATTATAACTATAAAGACGAATAATAAATACTTGGGGTGTATCTTGAAAACTATACAAAAGTATTTTTACATAAAACCTCCTCAAGTTTTATAAATTACAATAAGGACCCTAGTAAATATAGGACTTCGATTTACATTTCTTCTGTCCGACTCGGGTTTGAGTCTGATCATAATCCGACTTGAATATGATTCAAGTACTATATAAATCTATAATATTCCAACTCAATATGAACACATGAATCCCTGAATTCAGTTATCATTCTATACAACTTGACTGAATCAAACCATGGATATACATCCATTATCCCGTTATTCCATTTACCTGATTATGCAGTTACAATCTGTTTACTGATATCATGATTTTGTTCAGTCATCCAACTATACAATACAATATAACAATACAATCAAAACACTACGGGGTTTAAGGGGTAGATTGGTGCGGAAGGTGTTAGAAGTGGCACGAGACGGTAAGATTAAGACACATAACCTATATTCCGTTGCTGTTATACCGTGGCTTAACGGTTCCTTGTACATTCCGTTTGCCCTGGTCTCTAGCATACTGAGACCCCTCTTGTATACACTGGCATCTTTCCGTACCAAGCTACAAACAACAGCGTGAACACAATATTCTACAATATTATACTTTAGAAGATACTTCTTATTCTGTCTTTTATAATTCTTCCTTATCTTTGGGACTTACCGAGCGACATGTTCGCTGACGACATTCTATTTCTTTCTTCTTTGAATGTCGTCAGGTGTTTTGGATCCGTCAGAGATCGAGCCCACCGGTGAAGACTTGGATCAGTTCCACGAAGACCCCGAGCTCTAGACATTGTACCTTGTTCTATTCAGTATTTTTTTCATTTCCTGTTATGCCATTTATTGGGGTAAAAATTTACACCCCGGTTGACCGATTCAAAGTCAAGGTCAACCCCCAAGCTAGGTAGGCCGAAGCCCAGGTCAAGCGGGCCCATCCCCAAGTCAAGCCCACGGCCAGCCTCCCCATGGCAATGACAAAATCATGTAATAAATAATTATTATGTAATTTTTTATACATGAATGTATGTAAAATGGGCATAAAGCCAATATTTGTAAGCCCATGGCTTATGTGCAAAAATGAAATGGCACATGAGCCATGGGATAGGCAAAATGCCATTTTGTAAAGCCCAAGGGGCTATATGCAAATATGTAAGCCTATAAAAGGCAACATGATTTTGAATAAAGTAACACTTTTCATTCTCTCCACAAAAATTTTAGATCTGAGATCTTTTGTGCCTCCTGCTCCTTCTCCAAGGTTCTAAACCTTCTCATTTCTTTTGAATTAAATCAAGAGTTATACTCTTTCTTTTCAAAAACTAAGAAGTCTTCCACCACAAAACCCACAAAGGGGAACTTGGATCTACCATTAGATCTCAGAAAGGAGAGATTTTTAGATCTCACATCTCTTGATCATCAAGATCCAGCCAACAGAGGAGGAAGAGGAAGAACCCCTTTCATCAACCAAAACATTTTAGGAGTTTAACTCCATATATTTACATAGATATATATATATATATATATATATACATAATAAATATTTCCTTTCTGAAGCATAGCTTCTGGTTCTGGGACTAAAAGTCCCTTTGTCTCGCCAGCGCCCAGCGCTCGAGCGCAAAGCGCCCACGTGCCGACACGTGGCGCGCTTGCGCTCAGGCGCACTGCGCTCGAGCGCAAAGCGCCCACGTGCCGACACGTGGCGTGCTGCGCTCAGGCGCACTGCGCTCGAGTGCAAAACGCCGACGTGCCGACAAGTGGCGCGCTTGCGCTCAAGCGCACTGCGCTCAAGCGCAAAACGCCCATGTGCCGACACGTAGCGCGCTTGCGCCTGAGCGCACAGCACCTAAGCGCACAACGCTGGCCCCACGCATCCTTTGGATGCCTTTTCCCCCTCTTTTTATGTACATACATATATATATATATATACATATGTATACATATTTACACACACACATACTCCACGACACTGTCCCTGTTAGAAAAAAATTTCTAACGGGGCGCTGCCCCGCACCCCGCAAGGGGGCTGCTAGCCCCCTTGACCCCCAGCCCGCTATCAGGGTAGCGGGACCCCCGTAAAAACTCTACGTGGCTCCCGATATACCTAAAACCCCCCTTTCAAAACACAACACACGTACACTGCACATTGAGTTCGCATGACCAGTTTAACCCGTCAATCGGAGGTTCCCTCGCTCCAAAGGCGAGGGGTAATTAACGGCAGCTTAGTGCGCGGCTGCCGGAGATTCGGATCCCCACAATCATTAAACCCCGGCCTACCCTAGGCAGGGGGAATCTGTAGTATGCCTGACAAGCGCGCGCGTATTCCCATCTCATGGGTGACGAAAAACACCCTACAGATTCTGGCACGCCCGGTGGGACCAATCTCTCCTCCCATAATTCGGGTTAAGCGTTCATGCGTACTCAATCAATATACATACCTGTATTTATACTAAAAATAATACTTTTTCATGCAGATTTTCAAGCAATCACCTTCCGACGATGTCTTCGATGATGAACTCGGCTCCCGTCTCCTACACGATGAAGATAGACTCTAGGACGGTCCTTCCGGACAGTCTTGGGAGACAATGGGAGGAGCCGCTGCTACCATTTGGCTCTATTATGTTCATGCCAGTTGGCGCCATCCCAGCTCCTCAAGCCCCGGTGACAGACAAACCGGTCTCGAAAGGCAAGAGGCCAAATGTGGTGGTCTCAAAGGCGCCCCAACTCAAACGCAAATCGGTGTTTGAACGACTCTCTCTGGCCCCAGCTGGGGGCAAGGCCATCAACACCAACAAAGCAACAGGGCCTCTCGAGCAAGCTCCAGCGGTACCCCCGACAACTGCTCGAGCGGGTGTCTTCTCTAAGCTCCCCGCTAATCAACTCACAGTGGCTTCCCGGATAACGGATCCCCGCCAAGCCTTCAAAATCGAGAAGCTGAGACAGAAAAGGCTCAGGTATAGAGCCAACAAAAGGGCTAGGGCTCCTGCTAGGCTGGACCTCATAAGGTTCGAGGAACAGGGTTACCCCGACGAAGATGGGGAAATGGCTGGGTATATGGTCCACACTGTCTACATGGTGGGCACGCGCAGCAAGAGCAAGGATGGGGCCACCACATCTCAAATCCAATCTGGCTTGAATGTGGTTGCCACTTCCCAAGAACAGCCACCCCCGCTGGGTGATGAAAACCTTCTCGATGAGGATGATAGGCGGAAAGACCCTTCGGTCCATGAGGAGTCGGGCTCGGAAAGCGAAGATGAGCCAACTTTCCAGCCTAAGAATGCGGAGCAGCAACTTCTTCAAGAGCTCCGAAAACAGCTCAGAAGCAAAGACAAGGAGATGGCCAAACTCTACTCCAAAATCGATGACTTGACGAATGTCGTGATGCAGCTCACGGCCCGACTTGCCTCTCAGCCGCCCAATCAAGCGGAGGGCTCTGCTCGTGAACCCGGAAATGGTGTCCCAAAGCAGCCGACGCCTATTCCCTCAAATCCAAAAGTGGGCGAACTACAAGAAAATCAGTCGCATCCTATCTCGGGAAATGTTTTGGCTACCGATGACAGTAGCCCGCTAACTCAAGATTAAATCATGGATTTAGTTGCCAGCAAAGTCAAAACATTGGTAGCTGAAGCCGAAGCGCAAAAAAATATCAGCAGTAGTGGGAGACCATATCCTGCTCAGTATGATCTGGTGGAATTTCCTAGCGGCTATGTCATCCCCAAATTCGGAAGATTCGATGGGACGGGAAATGCGAATCAACACATCGCCCACTTCAAAGCCTCATGCGGGAATACTGGGGGCAATGATGCGCTTCTCCTCCGCCAGTTCGTTAATAGCTTGACCGATGTTGCTTTCGACTGGTATGCGAGCGTACCGGATGGCTCCGTTACTACTTTCGTCCAGATGGAATCTTTGTTTCGACAAAGGTTCATGAGCGTCAGCGATAAGATCACCATTGCCGAGCTCGTAAGGACCAAGCCCAAGAACAACGAAAGCAGCACGGATTTTATAACCCGATGGCGCAATCTCTCCGTCAAATGTGAACCGTCGATAGAGCAGGACCAATCTGTCAGTCTCCTTGTCGGAAATCTCAACAACTGGATGGCCCCGTTTCTATGTACCGCGGGCCTCAAAACATTCCAAGAGCTGACCAGAAAAGTCCAGATGTTGGAACGCTCAAAGCAGGAGTCCTCCTATGACTCCCAAAATAACAATAGGTCCTGGAGAAACCGAAAGGACGAAAATCGCAAAGGCGGAGGTTCTGACGATATTGAATCTTTTAACACTTCGGCTAACCGAAATAAACAAGGGATGAGCGGGCCTAATGCCAACCAGCTTCGGAAGCCAGTGTTCGGAGTGGGAGGAGAATCTCCACTAAAAGAGAAGCTGGATAAGGTTTATTCCTTCAGAAGGGACAAAATCCGTAAAATATTCAAAGACGCCTTGAAGAACGGTCTACAACTGCCAGAGTCAAAGAGACCGCAGGAAGCGAATATGACCGACGACCCTAAATACTGCCCCTATCACAGAGTGATAGGTCATGCCATTGAGGACTGCTTCGTCTTCAAAGATTGGGTCGAAAAGCAATACAAGGCAGGAGAGATAGAACTGTCCAAAGACGTGTTAACAAACAGTCAAGATGCAACCGCCAATTTCATACAAATGGAGACCGAAGTTCTTCGTGAAACCGATTCTCTCAGACATCTGCCTTTCTCTGAAAACAATCGACCACCACGTCATTAAACTGGGAACAGTCGACCTCTAAGTCGTTAAACTGGGAATGTAAAAAAAATGTAAATAAAAAAAATGTGTAAATAAAAGGAAAATAAAGAAAAGCCGAAATGATGGGGCAACTCGCAATAAAAATCAGCGAGTAAAATAAAGATGAAAATAAAGCCGAAATGATGGGGCAACTCGCAATAAAAATCAGCGAGTAAAATAAAGATGAAAATAAAGCCGAAATGATGGGGCAACCGCGAATAAAAGCCGAAATATCGGGCAATCGCGATTTTCGCGATAAGAAAAGCTGAAATGATAGAGCAATCGCGGTAAAAAAAAAACAAAAAACAAAAAATCAGTGGCGAATGATGAGTCACTCCCGGTACCATATTCCAGTGCAGCGATGCAGACGCCAACCAAAATCCAATTTTTCAAAATCCTCCCAGCCCTACGGCCAGTCCCCAAATTGACTGCCGTATACAATTCACGGGCTAAAATAATTCTCATCATACCCATGCCCCACCGTAATCACCAGTTACGCGGCTGGTCTCCGTCTTTGGAATCATGCTCCATTAAGAAGACCCACTCATGTGTCCTCACGATACATGAGGAGAACAAACCTTTGTGGGATCCTTACGACCCATGAAGGAAAAACACACTTAGGAGTCCTCACGAATCATAAGGAGAAAATACACCTGCGGGATCCTTACGACTCGTAGGGAGAAAATGCTTTATGGGACCCTCACGGCCCATAAAATTGAAAAGCCTTAGACGATAGGGATCTAAACCTGTCTCCTAAGCCATCGCTTCCCAATCCTCAAGTGGCGAATGATGAGTCGCTCCTGGTACCATATTCCAGTGTAGCGATGCAGACGCCAACCAAATTCCAAATCCCATATCCCCAAGTGGCGAATGATGAGTCGCTCCTGGTACCATATTCCAGTGCAGCGATGCAGACGCCAACCAAATTCCAAATCCCATACCCCAATGGCGAATGATGAGTCGCTCCTGGTACCATATTCCAGTGCAGCGATGCAGACGCCAACCAAATTCCAAATCCCATACCCCAATGGCGAATGATGAGTCGCTCCTGGTACCATATTCCAGTGCAGCGATGCAGACGCCAACCAAATTCCAAATCCCATGCCCCAATGGCGAATGATGAGTCGCTCCTGGTACCATATTCCAGTGCAGCGATGCAGACGCCAACAAAGCCCCGAAATTTTTATGGCCCTACGGTCTGGATCATACATCCTGCAAAACCGTATACAATCCACGGGCGTAAAACAATCCCAATCTCTCCAAAAATAATAATAAAAAAAGGTATGTCCATAAGCAAAATGGGCACGGATGAAAACCCGAAAGGGCTCCGTGAGTAAAAACAGTAGGACTGCCGGCGAGTTTGTGAAAACCCGAAAGGTCGCAAACTCGTGAGAAAGAGATGAAATGCACTCACAAGGTCCTCTCGACTTTGTGAGGAGAAAATTCTCGTGTGAGATCCTTTTGACTCACAAAGGAGCAACACACTTGGGAGCCCCCACGACTCCCAAGGAGAAAATACACTTACGGGATCCTTATGACCCGTAGGGAGAAAATGCTTTGTGAGACAGTTACGGCTCACAAAATTGAAAAGTCTTAGGTGATAGAGACCTAAAACCCATCTCCTAAGCCATCATTTCCTAATAAGCAAACGCAAATGATGGTTTGCTCCTGGTACCATATTCAAATGTAGCGATGCTGATGCCAAACCAAAAAAACCAATTCCCAAATCCTCTCATGACAAATGATGATTCGCTCTCGGTACCATATTCCAGTGTAGCGATGCTGATGTCAACCCAAATCAAATCAAACCAACAACCTCTACGGCGGAATCATGCTCTGTCCCAGAATTTACCCCGTGTCGAAATGATGCTTCGCCTCGGTGTATCTGCCTTCCCTGTCGGAATTATGCGTCGGCTCGGAATCAACCAACGACCTCCTCGTCGGAATTATGCTCCGTCTCGAAATCAAGTCAACCAGCAAGCTCTGCGTCGGAATTATGCTTCGTCTCAGAATGCACCCCATGTCGAAATGATGCTTCGCCTCGGTGTACCTGCCTTCCTTGTCGGAATTATACTTCGCCTCGGAATCTACCTCTGCATCGAAATCATGCTTCGGTCAGAATGTCTGCTGTTCTTCGGAATGATGTTCCGATCCCTGGAATCATGCTCCGCCCTTCGGAACGATGCTCCGAATCCTGGAATCATGCTCCGCTCTTCGGAAAGATGCTCCGATCTCTGGAATTATGCTCCGATCCCTGGAATCATGCTCCGCCCTTCGGAACGATGCTCCGAATCCTGGAATCATGCTCCGCTCTTCGGAAAGATGTTCCGAACTCTGGAATCATGCTCCGCCCTTCGGAATGATGCTCTGAATCCTGGAATTATGCTCCGCTCTTCGGAAAGATGCTCTGAACCCTGGAATTATGCTCCGATCATCGGAATGATGCTCCGATCTCTCGAATTGTGCTCCCGCCCATCGGAACGATGCTCCGATCCCCTGGAATTATGCTCCGCAAATCGGAATGATGCTCCGACCCTGGAATTATGCTCCGCTCTTCGGAAAGATGCTCCGAACCCTGGAATTATGCTCTGATCATCGGAATGATGCTCCGATCTCTGGAATTATGCTCCGCCCATCGGAACGATGCTCCGATCCCCTGGAATTATGCTCCGCAAATCGGAATGATGCTCCGACCCTGGAATTATGCTCCGCGCTTCGGAATGATGCTCTGACGTTGGAATTATGCTCCGCGAATCGGAATGATGTTCCGATCCTCGGGAATCATGCTCCCCGGGATGATGCTTCGCTTCCGGAATGATGTTCCACCTCGAAGTTCAGCTTCAAGATCCATCAATTTCATGCACACAACTCAAATGTGCGGTGTGCATTTATTGATGGGGGGCACTTTGTTGGGGTAAAAATTTACACCCCGATTGACCGATTCAAAGTCAAGGTCAACCCCCAAGCTAGGTGGGCCGAAGCCCAGGTCAAGCGGGCCCATGCCCAAGTCAAGCCCACGGCCAGCCTCCCCATGGCAATGACAAAATCATGTAATAAATAATTATTATGTAATTTTTTATACATTAATGTATGTAAAATGGGCATAAAGCCAATATTTGTAAGCCCATGGCTTATGTGCAAAAATGAAATGGCACATGAGCCATGGGATAGGCAAAATGCCATTTTGTAAAGCCCAAGGGGCTATATGCAAATATGTAAGCCTATAAAAGGCAACATGATGATGAATAAAGTAACACTTTTCATTCTCTCCACAAAATTTTTAGATCTGAGATCTTTTGTGCCTCCTGCTCCTTCTCCAAGGTTCTAAACCTTCTCATTTCTTTTGAATTAAATCAAGAGTTATACTCTTTCTTTTCAAAAACTAAGAAGTCTTCCACCACAAAACCCACAAAGGGGAACTTGGATCTACCATTAGATCTCAGAAAGGAGAGATTTTTAGATCTCACATCTCTTGATCATCAAGATCCAGCCAACAAAGGAGGAAGAGGAAGAACCCCTTTCATCAACCAAAACATTTTAGGAGTTTAACTCCATATATTTACATAGATATATATATATATATATATACATAATAAATATTTCCTTTCTGAAGCATAGCTTCTGGTTCTGGGAGTAAAAGTCCCTTTGTCTCGTCAGCGCCCAGCACAAAGCGCTCACGTGCCGACACGTGGCGCGCTTGCGCTCAGACGCAAAGCGCTCACGTGCCGACACGTGGCGCGCTTGCGCTCAGGCGCAAAGCGCCCACATGCCGACACGTGGCGTGCTGCGCTCAGGCGCACTGCGCTCGAGTGCAAAGCGCCGACGTGCCGACACGTGGCGCGCTTGCGCTCAAGCGCACTGCGCTCAAGCGCAAAACGCCCACGTGCCAACACGTGGCGCGCTTGCGCCTGAGCGCACAGCACCTAAGTGCACAGCGCTCAAGGCGCTGTCCCCACGCATCCTTTGGATGCCTTTTCCCCCTCTTTTTATGTACATACATATATATATATATATACATATGTATACATATTTACACACACACATGCTCCACGACACTGTCCCTGTTAGAAAAAAATTTCTAACAGGGCGCTGCCCCGCACCCCGTAAGGGGGCTGCTAGCCCCCTTGACCCCCAGCCCGCTATCCGGGTAGCGGGACCCCCGTAAAAACTCTGGTGGCTCCCGATATACCCAAAATCCCCCTTTCAAAACACAACACACGTACACTGCATATTGAGTTCGCATGACCAGTTTAACCCGTCAGTCGGAGGTTCTCTCGCTCCAAAGGCGAGAGGTAATTAACGGCAGCTTAGTCCGCGGCTGCCGGAGATTCGGATCCCCACAATCATTAAACCCCGGCCTACCCTAGGCAGGGGGAATCTGTAGTACGCCTGACAAGCGTGCGCGTATTCCCATCTCAATGGGGTGACGAAAAACACCCTACACCATTGTTTAGGCATCGCTTTTATTTCAGATGTATTTACTTTTCATGCATTGTACAAAAGAATGTTATTAATAAAGTTGCTGTTAATTTTAAATCTCTTGTCTCTTGTGATTACCTTTATATTGCTTAGATACGCTTAGCGTATTTACTTCACAGTAAATACGTAGCGGACCTCGTCGCGTCCCCTTCGCCGTACACCGGGAAGCGGGGCGTGACACTGGCCTTATCAAATTACCCGGAGGCTTACAAAAGAGAGAGGAAGAAAAGCCAAAAAGTTCGAGTCGCAAGCCCCGCCTAGACCTCGCCCCCCTCATTACCGTCGGCCGGAGGCATGACCACCGAAAGTGGGACTCTAGCACGGAGCTCACCGTCGGCAAACTCTGGAAACTGCTCCCTGACGGCATCAAAGAGCTTTGTTCCATGCAATGGCGGAGGCCTCGCCGAGGTCGACGTAAAACTGGTCCGACCCCTTGTAATCGGTCACCGCCTTCCTAGCCCGAATCTTGGCAACCTCCGCCGCCTGAAGCGCCGCCTCGGCATCCCGCCTGCTGGCATCCCTCGCCCTCTTCATGGCTGCAAAGCGATCGGCCAGTTCCATCAACTTCGCCTCGACGACTCGGTGGGAATCACTTAGGCGGTGATAGGACTCTCGGCACCTTGAGATGGTGAGTTCCGCGGCGGCCGATCGGACTTCCAAGACAGCCATCCTCTCCCTCTCCAGACGCAGCTCAAGTCGCAGGTCCTCGGCCTCCGAAGAAGACCCTCCCGCCGACCTCGTAGCGTGGATAGCCCTCTCGGCCTCCATGCGAGTGACAAGAGCGCAACGCTGAAGGACCTGACGGGAAAACAACAGAGAGATTTAGAGACACTTGGACTAAAGAAAGGGCGCTCAAAACGACACATGAGGGAGTACGTACCTGCACAGCCTCCCGAGCTATAGCCACCATTTGGGCCCTCAGGGTCCCCCGCGGAATCTTGCACCCGATCGACTCTTCCATACCACCAAGCAGGCTGGCAGCAACGGAAAGCCCAGACGGGACAACGAAATGGACGTCCCCTTTCTGCACAGGAATCCCCCCAGGATTCTCCGACGGTGGCGCACGAGAGACCGTCCTCTTCCTTTTAAGAGGAACCCCGTCTTCGCCCTCTCCTGCATCCCTCGTCTGGGGCTCGGGAACCCATGGACGCCTTTGGCCGCCGCCGGGACAATCATCGAGAGCTCGTGACGAGGCAGATGGCCCTGCCATCGGCGGCACATTTGGTGCTGGGCTTGGGTCAGCCTGAGGCACGGCCGCACCGTCGGCCCCCATCCGAGACTGAGCGCCGAGAGCACCAAGAGTCCTAGATCGATCCATTTGCCCTGCCAAAGTGAGAAGTAGACTCGACTCAGAAAGAGAAGAAGCAGAAGAAAGAAAAGGAAAACATCTAACATGATGAAGAGAAGTCCTCGGGAACGCGGAGATCCGACCTAAAAAGGAGAGCGCCGAGCTAACAAGACCCAGAACGAGGAAAATATGAAGAGATATGGGCCCTGAAGCGGACCCCACCTCTACTTATTGCTACCAGCGTTCTCATCCAACGGCGACAGTCATCTCCTGCCGAAACGGTTCAGTACACTCGACGGCCACGATCGCTCCACCTGTCGCATGCACATTGGCATATCCCCTCAAACGCCGGAGGTCTGCGGCCCGTCCGTCAGCCAACCAGCGCCCGACACGTGGACTGTCGTTTCAGTAAACGTACACACGATTCGGCGCACCCTCTTTAATGCAGAGATCTCTCCTCCGATCCGCCGGCGTCATCCAGAAGATACAACAGATTGCCCGGGAACACGCCCGACGATATCTTCGAAAATGAGCTCACCTCGGGTGACCCGGCAGACCACTCTCGACCCGACCCGTCAGCTGGTCGGGACGAGAGCGGGGGGCTAATGATGATGCTCGATATCGGTGATCTCCCAGATCATGACACGTGGCAGATGACTTGTCCCAGGACATGCAAGAAAGGACCTACAGTGGCCGACCAGACCACTCCTGTGCCCATCCCACAAACAAGCGCTGGCTCACCTCCGAGCCCCCAGCACAATTGGCCTCCTCGGCCTCACAGCTCGTCTCCGGGCTACCACGGAACCAAGATACCTCGGCTCTCCCGCTCGTCCGCGAGCTCTCCCTCCGAGGTCATCTTCCTCGGTCTCATCGACCGACCAACGGCTCCGCTCACAGGCGCAACCGCCATCCCGCGAATCTCGCCATGTATCCGCCGGCCACATCCCACGTTCCACGCCATCACGATCCCCCATTAACGAGCCTGTCTCGTCATTAATGGAAGATCCCGCTCATCACGCGGGCGTGACGTCGGGAGCGTAGCGGGCGGTGTGCGCCTGCCCTGCCTGCTGCCACCGCTATATAAACCGCTTCTTCAGACGGTCCAAGAAAGCCATTTTTACTCCACTAAGCCGTTACTCTGTTCGAATTTCCTCTTTAACTTGACCGTCGGAGGGTCCTCGGTGGTACAACCATCCCGGGACTTCCTTGCAGGTAGCTCGGCGCAAACAACCTCAAACTCATTGAGATCCACACGCTTCAGGAGCCAGCCTCCAGATCAAATCTCAGCCGTCCATCGCCGCCATCAGCAGACCAACGGAAGGTAACATCTTGACGCGCGAATCCGTCTCAATTATTAAATAAATAAAGTACACGGGTCCCATCTAAAAGTATAATGAATAGTGTCAAATCCTTGCAAATTTTTAGAATTCAAAAATCCTTATTTTGTGATGGGACCTGTAAAAAGCAAAGGAATGCTAGAAACCTAAATCCACAACCAAATCGTAGGATTGGACCCAAATCCATAACAATGCTGCAAACAAAGAGGCTCGCTCACTTCTAGTATTTCCGTGCAAAGAAACCGGCCTTGATAAATTAACAATCGAAGAGAGACCCAAAAGCTTCAAGTCTTCATCACCTCGTCTCCTCAAAGATTCCAGCTTCGCATAGACTGAATCGATCCCATCTGGAAAAAATACCCTTCCCCCTAAATGGACAGCGGCAGCGGCGGCGGCGGCGGCGGCGGAGATGCCTTCGGCTCATCCACCGCTCCGCTGACGTGGCACGACTTCCTCGAGCGCATGCGCCACCCCTCCGCTGCCGATTTCGTCAAATCCATCAAGAGGTCTCTCTCTCTCTCTCTCTCTCTACTTTCATTACTTGGTTTTGTTTTGGGTTTGATGAGTTATCGAATCAATGGGAAACATTTGATCCCTATTCTACAAATTGAAGTTCATATGAGCTGAATTTAAACAATTATCGACTCTTATGATGCATTGGAGTTGCATCATTTAGCATCAGGGACGTTGATGTTGTGGAAACCTAATATTAAGTTTATAATTTGGGGTATTAGTTCAATAATCGCAATATAAGCTTATAAATTGGCGAAAAGCTGGTATTATTATTATTTTTTTGTTTCTTGCCTCACCGATGAAAACATTGTGATGGTAGAAGTAATTATCAACTTATAGCCTACAGAAGGAGTATTAGTTCATTCTAATGCTTTAAATTTGATTATAGCTGTGGTTATTATTGCAGTGATGTAGCTACCAAGTATACATGTCGGCTAGTTGCATTAGGTAGCTATTCATTTGAAAATTTGAACCAAAATAATAAAATTATTTGAACGACACATGTTGTTAAAATATGAAACGATCAGTGTTTAAAGTACCTTTTAGGATTTATCTTCTAGTTCATGTGAGCCGTTGCTAAAAAAGGTGGGTGTAACTTCTAAGAGTAATCTATGCTGCAAGTATTGATGTGTTACTTCCTGGTAATGGAAGAATGCTCATCTGCTTTGCCAAGATGAATTCACTTCATGCACTTGCACCGTTGTAAGAGAGCTATTTTTTTGTTAGGACCATAATGTTTATAACATAACAGCTTTAACATGGTCTGGGTTCCTTTTATTGAGCAAAAATTGGCATATTTAAAGTAGACAAAATTATGACGCCATTAACTTAATTTTACATGATAAAAGACGTTGTATATTTTGTTCTTTTTCTTCCAATTTTTGAAAGAAGAAATCAGAGTTTTCTGGTTGGCAGAAAATGAGTACAGGTCATGTTGAGAATAGCTAACGGTATACACCTAATGCGAGGAATATAGATTAGCCCTGATACAAGTAGCGGGTGTCAGGTGATTGCAACATGTTACCTGTCTTGAAAATAATTCGTTGGACATTGAAGTTTTCGTAAGAGTTTGTGTAAGATTGTAAAGGACAGTAACCTACCTCACACCAGTATGACAGATTCTAGGGTCTAGTGAAGACACGGTTGAACCTTGTTGGTGTAGTCTTTGTATCAGTCTATTGAATATCAAATTGACATGGGCAAAAATCCAAATTGATATACTTGCTACTTTTATGTGTTGACTTGCCAATACCTTTTGATGACATAGATGCAGCCTTCCAAGCTACAAACCAGAGGAAAACTCGAAGAAACTCTTGAGGGATGAGGAAATGGACACTTTTTTAATTTCTCGAATATTGCATATTGTACCCCTTATCATTACCTTATATAGTGCTTATCATCCCTCAACTGATTCATGAGCACATGACAGAGTTAATCAATAATCATCAAAATTTTCTTGTCTAAGTCAAATCGAGGCTGATAACTTCCCATCTAGTCTTATTTAAGCAAGTTACATCCTGAGTTGGCCATCAATTAGGTCAAATTTCCTCTTGTAAGTTATGTTGTGACTGACCTTAGGGGAAATATGTGCTGATAAAAAAGGTGAAGGGTGATACGTGCTAGATGCGCTATGCATGAAAGGTGCTATATAGTGTTTGCAATTAAACCTTTTTTTCCTAACCAACGCTTGGTTAACGAATGAAGTGGGATGTCCGACCCAAACCTAAAGAGCATACTTTATTGGAGTGACAAGATTGAGAATATGAATAAGGGGTTTTTTAATCATGTTTTGAAAAGGTTTTGGCACCTGGTGATGATAGGATAGTGGTTGGGATTGTATCATAAGGTACAAACTGCACCTTCGTTATCACAAAGACCAGCTCTTCGAAAAGTTAGCCTCCAGTCTATTCTGCTAATTTGTTCCATAAAGATCACCCCCTATAGTGGCGAACTGACAATCATTCTTGCTAAGGTGTCCATAAGTATAGAACCTCAGCAGCCTTGTATCGAAAGAAAATATTTTTTAGGAGTCATGTTCACTATTATAAACTAGACAGTTTTGGGTTCTGCCTTGAATACACAATTAGAAAAACTGCACCATCCATTATTAGATAATCTTATAAACTATGGCGAATGAAAACTTTTATTCCTGGACAAATAGATCAGTGAATACAAAGATTTTTGTGTAGGTACTATTATGAAGATGAAGCAGAGGTGAAATTGGAATGATGGCCATCTATGTTAGCATAATAACCTGATAATCTTGAGAAGAAGCTATTTCTTGTATATGTTTTTATATGAATCTGTCACCACCTGATGCAACATAGCAACGTGGAGCAATTACATTGGGAGCTACAGTTTCTATAGGATCAAACAGATGAGCAACGCGACCAAGATCCCAAGTAAATTTAATCATGATGACTTGATCATAATTTTAATGGTATGAGACTGTTATTAGTGATTGTTAGTGAGAGACGGTGGAGTGCGGGATACATAATGCTCAAAATTGAGACTTTTGGGATACCGTATTTTAGCTTTGTATTCACAATTTGTTAACGCTGGCCAAAGATGGGAATATCAAGATGGCGTTTTTTATTTAAAAAATTGCATTCATGAAGGAAGAGATCAGAAGTTACTTCACCATGGAAAGGAAAAGACAATAGAAAAAATCAAAATGACGATCCACCAAGAAAGAACATTGAGTTCCTCACATTTTATTTATTTTCCCTCACCATCTTTCCAACCAAAAATAGCATAAAAGTCTAACCCATTTTTATTCCAGGCTCAGCAGGAATTACCCATCCCACTTTCATGATGAGTGAGTGAAAGGGTCTCTACAGAGATGAGACATCTCAGACAAGAATAGTGGGGGTAGCGAGGAACTAAGTGAAATCAGTGTGGATGAACACTTAGATTAATTGGACATAGTTGTAAGTATATAAATAAAATCTAAATATGATATCCATCTTTTGTTATTATTCGAGTTAGCTATTGCTGCAAATCCCCATGTTGAAATTTTACCGCCATGTTCTGGAGGTAAACATCACCATGGAGATTATAAATTTGCATGATGGTGGCATTTGAGGAGATTCAGGGCATATATACTTGAAATGTATTGAAGAGCCGTGAGCAAGCACCGGTCCCCTATGGCACTCCGATGTTTTTTTTGTACCATGCAACTTCAATTAGATACTCCCTCCATTTCAAAAAGGAAGTCCTTTTTTCCTCTTTCATTTGTTTAAAAAAGGAAGTCCTTTTTAAGTTTTCAAGGAGAACAAAGTACTCCATGCATATTGAAAATACGCAATGTATAAATAGATTTCCAAATTTAACCCTATTAAATTTCTTGTTGTTTGTTTGTTAAGGTTTCAAGTAATGAAGTGTAATTATTAGGGTTAAACTAGTAAATTAGCATTTAACATGAGTAGATTTTTAGAATAGTTAACCACTTCTTAATAAGTGTGCATAATAAAAAAAGGACTTCCTTTTTGAAACGGAGGGAGTACTTTTTTCCAGTGTGAAAATTTGGAATTTTGGATATTCTAAGTAGTAATCAACAACAACAAAGTCTTCTACCACAAATGCTTGGGAATGACCAAGATATGTTATAAGCACTGCATCTTAAGTACATAGATGTAATAATGCTCATCATTCAAACATAATTGCTTAAGTTGCACAAAACATGACTAGAATTTGATACTCGACCCTGTCGTGCTAGCAGGTTTCACTTGTGATGTTCTGTAGCATGTAAGATAGAGGACTCATATCCTTGTAAGCCAGACTTCTATCAATTGTCAATTCTTCACTATACATAGTTCTTCTTTCTGGACCGAGGCAATTCATGAATTCCATTTTCATAAAGGAAACTGGAAGATGGTCTTATATACCCTGCTTCATATGTTGGTACTGGAGGATGGCTTCATAGCTAGTTAGGACCCAATAGAGAACCATTCTTGCACAAAATGAGGAAGTCGTATAATTAAAATAAAAGCAACCCATTAATTTTATCTTGCATCTCTCTCTCTCTCTCTCTCTCTCTCTCTCTAATATTGGTTTTTAAGTGCTTAGATGGCTGCTTTGCTTCTTAATTTTTTTTCATATCAGTTATTCTGGGTTGTAGCAGTACTGGTGATGGCTCTCTCTCTCTCTCTCTCTCTAGTATATTGGTTTTTAAGTGCTTAGATGCTGCTTTGCTTCTTAATTTTTTTCCATATCGGTTATTCTGGGTTTTAGCAGTACTGGTGTTGGCCAATCACTTTAATGTATCTTGTGATCGATAAAATTATACCTCCACTTGGTTTAGCTATCGAGTAAGGTTTATTCATTGCTCTTTTTTTCTTTGATAAATTTTCTTTTGGTTCCCCTCTCTGCTTTGCTGCTTGATAAATTCTCTTCTGCCATCTCTGCTTGCCAACTTGATATCCAGTTTATGTTGCAATCCCTACACTGTGGAAGTTGAATTGTTCAGGATTTAACCAAAAAATCCTTACTATTTTATGTTTGAGAAGATCTTTAATCATTTTCCCCCTTTCAGAGTCATCTTATATCATATATGATGCATTAGGATTGGCAGTTTCGTTAAGATAACTATTAATAATTGTACAAAAATTGTTTCTTATATAATTTTGGAATACCGTGTAGCAAGTTGAAGTTTGAAATATTGAATGCGGTACTTTAATCTTGTATTCTTAACATGGCAGCTTCATCATCTCCTTCTCTAATAGAGCTCCTGATCCAGAAAAGGATAGTGCTGCGGTTCAAGAGTTTCTTGCCAACATGGAAGGTGCTTTTAGAGCTCATACACTTTGGGCTAGTAGCACAGAGGAAGAACTAGAAAGTGCTGGTGAGGTGAGGTAGACTGAACCACCTGAACTATCGTTAATACATTGCATATGATAGCTTCCATGCTCTTTCTTTTTCCCTATATCCCTTGCACTCTACATTGTAGCCTATTTTCTTTATACATGATGGTACTATTTCATGTTCGAAATATGAGTAGTTGCATAGAAATGTGCTTGAAGTTATTAGATCATTTTTGTATGTCTACACCAACATATGTGCATTGTATGATTTAAGGGTTCCAGCCTTTTCTTCTGTTTTTTTTCTAAATTATTTTAAACACGTTTTTCAGTTATTATCCAAGCTTATGGATGTGGAGGCACATTTCATTCTTGGAATTGTGACATCAGTTATCCATTAGAGATAAATGAATTCCTTACAGTGATTCATATCATATTTCCCTTTTGGTAATTTTTGTATTTGATTTGGATATGTATTCCATTTTTTGGGTTTGTCTTATTTGATGACTGTTTGCATGGACTTCCTAATAAGATAGGTTTTCTTACCAGTCAACTTGCCTAGGCTTTATCGCATGTTCCTTTTACGCATAGTTTCCTTAGTCTGCGTACATCTGGTTGACAACCAGTCCTAAAATCTTTTTTAAACACTCGGTCTGTGAAATATCAAGTTATGCTTCATAACTGATCCAATATTGATGGAAAAGACAGGCTTAGTCAATAATGATCATGATGGCAGTGGTGATGTTGATGATGCTATGTAGCCAGTAACATGGTGTCCACAAATGTCATGCAACTTGTATCCCGGATTAAAATACAATTTTTGACCCAAAAATTGGTGATGAACCATTTTTTTTGAATGCTTCCAATTTTACATTTATCATGATTTTGAATGCCAATTCATATAATTCAGATAACAAGGTGTTTTAGGACAACTTCATTTTCTCTCCTATGTATGCTGCGTCTGACTGCCCAAATTCCTTTTAAAACACTCATTAAATGCAATGCGGCGCGTTTTATCTGGCTCCTTTTTAAATCATGTCTTAAGGGTGATATTTATATGACTAACCTTTACTTTCACCCCCTCTTGGAGTCTTCTCTAGCCTAAGAAAACAGTTTGCGAGTTTCTCATATAGCGCATTGAGCTAATACCAATAACCATTGTAATAGGTTAGCATAATACAAAGTTATCAGTTTAAGTTGTCAGTTTTCTAGTGTTACAAGGTCATACCTCTTTGGCTATATGTAATTTCAATTTATGTCACTGTTGGTTGCTTAGAGTTGACTGTTCTAGGAGGATCATGTCGTCATCATCTAAGCGGTTTTCCCATCAAATAAAGTGTCTATGAAGCAAAACTCGATGAACTGAAAAAGTTTTATGACCAGCTAGCATCATGATGCCAAACTTTTTAATTATTATGTGTATGGAGTAACTTGACTACTATTCCGCTATACATCTGTAACTGGGTAGTAAAAAGTTGACTGTACAAGGAAGCTATTTCATGATTTTTGGGGGTGGGGTTTTAATGTGTACAAGTACAATTATTTTACAAAGGATGCTTATGTGTGTGTTGTGGGTACAGGGTTTGGAGAAGTATGTAATGACAAAACTATATAATCGAGTATTTGCTTCAATCCCAGAAGATGCAAAACATGATGATGAACTGTTTGAGAAGATTTCATTAGTACAAAAATTCATACGACCAGAGAAGTTGGATATCAAGGCAGCCTTTCAAAACGAAACATCTTGGCTGGTGAGTTTTGGGATGCTCTTTTTCTTAATTGAACTTATTGGCTTCTTTGTGGTGGTGTTGAATAATATGAGCATCCACTAACTTTTTTTCTGGTTGTTACTCGTATAATCTGTATGGAAATGTTATATATACTAAAGGCTTCGTAAGCACTGTTTTCTCACAGGCCATATATATTTGCATATACACTCTCTTCTCATGGTAAGAACACCTTTGTTGTGATGACTTCAAATTCATGTTTCTTCATTCAATATTTGATCATGGCCTGTTATAGAAACTGGCCGAATGTCAATAAAAATCGACGATGGCAAATGATGTTATTTTTCAGTTGCTTGTATACCTTATTTACTTGAACACTGCTAAGAGAACTGAGCTTAGCATCACCTCAGGTGTTTATTGTTAAAACTGCAAATTTCTTCTCTTCTACCTACTGAGCAGTTGAAGAGTCAAGTATGTTGTCAAGGGAACTAATTTGGAGTTCATTTCGAAAGCACCCTCTTTATTAGCATAATGCTTATGGCAAATCATCTAATGCATGGTGAAAGTTCATGAATTGTATACTGATGGCCTCTGGGAGTGCATTTTTATTTGGCTATTCTGACTTGATTTGTATACCTTAGAGGTAAATGTGATCCATGTAGCAATTTTAACCATCTTCCTTCTATCTAGATTTTATTAGTCATTGAAAACTTTCGAGGCGCTGCTTTGTTGACATTAAATTCTATAACCAACAAGGTAAAGTTTCTTACCAACCAACTATTCTGCTAGGTATCACCTCGTTTCCCTATAGTTCCCTTGCTCTTTCTAGATCACATGTTGATGGGAAAAGGAAAAGTTTTTTGGAGTGATGATAAAGAAGATAAACTACTGTCTGCTTTAATATGCTGAAGGATTTAGCAAGGTTGGAATATAATTATGTTTCTAAAACCTGACACAGTAAGTTAAAAGAGACCTTTTTTCTTTCTTTGGTGGATAAGCTCACCGCGTTTTAGCCACACGCTCAATTTTCTATTTTACTTGGCATTCTACATAAATGATGTGAATTTTTACCGACTCTATAACTATTTCACAATGTAAAGCGATATATCTTATCCATGACATCTAATTTGTTGGGTAAATGCTCTATTGAGATTGTATTATGTAGCGAAACTGATGAATTTTTGGTAAGAATGGTGCAACATGGTTAGCACTTCTACATTTTGATCCCAAAGAACTGCTTTGATGAACATGTAGAAAGGTAAGGTATAAGTTTGACGGATCAGCACCAAATATACAAGGAACTGAGAGGTACGTGTGTGTCTCCATCTTGCCCCATTTTCTAAAATAGATATTTAAGAAGTCACATATCCAGTGCTTGTGGATTCATGTCACATTGTGTTACTATAGAACACAGTGTCCTTTGGTTATAAGCTGGATAGTATCGATTATTGAACATTGTCCATGAATCGGTCATTTTAACAACCAAGATCATATGTGTGGCTGTCATATCTCATGATCTGAAGTGAAAATGTGAGCCATGACTATTCTAGTTGGTGATTGGTAACCCAGCAAATAAACCTTCCTTAGTATCACAGTCACAGGAGAAATATCATTGCATAGTTAGTGACCCACGCAGCTAGAGGCCTTTCCATGCAGTTAAAAGAGAGTTAAGTGTTAAATTTGCTTAGTGATCCACCCCATGCAGCTAGAGGCCTTTCCATGCAGCTAAAAGACCCACACAAGTGAGCAGAGTTAAGTGCTAAATTTGCTGATCCCACAATTCAATATTTTTAGCTTTTGGGAAAAAAGTTCTATTGGCATGATCGAATCCCTAAGCTCATCTAGCCAATTATCCTCTGATATGCATCAGTAAGGGATTTTTTTAATTTTTATTTTTTTGATTTTGATAGATATTTATATACAGTCTCTTATTAAACAGCGAGTGATGTGAGACTTCGTAATTGAAATTTATTACAAACCTCTATTGAGCTCTGCTATGTAAATCTATTCACTCTCTTTTTTCCGTAAGAAGAACAACCTAACTGCAAAACACCTAACATGATTAGAATCATTAGATATATGTGTATTTTGGATTCTTAGGCATGTTTCCAGTAATAATGTTCTTCAATTGGCCCTTACACTATAACATCAACATTTGTATTTAGGAGTTGTAAGACAATATATATTGTCTATTAGGTCGGCTACAGAGCACAACTCAATTTTAAAATGATTGATCATGGTTTTAAGATCAGCAGTCAGCCCAGTGTGAATGGTGACAAACTTCTACGGCAGACATAAACAAGAGATGTCCATTCAATTTAACATTTGTGCACTGTTTGTGCTTTATGGACTGCAATATGAGAAAGGAAGTCAGATGGAGATCAACAATTAGTATACCCTAATAAACTAACTAAGATTTTAAATTGGCTGTCGTTTAGAAAGGTGGATTTTCTCCATGAACGCCTACCATATAATTCAAAATTCTCGATCTTTGTGAGGTTTCCATCTAGTATTAGGAGATACCTAATGAACGCCAAAAGCTGCAATTCATTGGCTACTCTTTGTTCAGTGATAAACTTTGTTTTGTAAATCAAAGTAAAACAGTTGAAGTCTTAAGAAAATCCTACCTCACATTTTATAGACGGAAGTTTACACCATCTTCGAGTTTTGTCTAGAAAAGTCTAGTCATATCATAAATGTTGAGAAAAAGAGCTGCCAATCATACTTAAGAATGGACAAATATATTCAACCTGATAACTAATTTAGCAAAATATCTAAATATAAAGAATGATGTTGCAAGCTTCGAAGTGAACACTTGCATGACATAAATAGACTCGTTTATTTCGTTATATGGGCCGTACAATTTTACCGCGTTTTGGTACATGCAACAGAATAGCAAACCTACTTTATATTTTCATTGTAAAGGAGCTAAATTCTTGTTTTGGATTACGAGGATTTAGATGGTTGCTCCGTCCTTGGTTGCATGAGTTTAAACAGCATGGCAAAAAATAGCTGCATCTTTGTGCTACTGCCATTACAGTGTGCATGGTCCTTGCTATGTTTGTGTCGGCCATGAATTCATGAGAATTGGCCTCAGCTTGGTGACTTTTCAATATTCATCATTTTCTCTTGGAGACTACTCGACTCAAGGGTCTTGACCATTGATGATCCTATTTTCCATGGGGGAAATGTTAGATGGCAACCATTTAGTTGGAAATCAAAAGGCTATTTTTTGCCGTGAGTCAGACATTTTTGCTTTACTTCTAATTGTTGCCACTTTTGGCATTAAATTGCCCATGGATCTAACACCAAAGGATGTATGTTGGATTACCGGTATCCTGCAATTGCTAAAATTCTTGGGTGTTGGGGGTCCATGCAGCACTAATGTGTCTCCAAGATGTTCCAACGTTTCTCCTTTTTCTTCTTCCCTTATACGTATCATTTAAATGCATTTCTGATCTGTGATATCCAAAATACTCACATGAATAGTCAGCTTCATTACTTGGATTTTGAGTCGATATTCCTATTGCCTTTGGGTAATGTGCCATATATTCCTACATCAGTTTTAAAATGTGACTGCAAATATTCGTGTAGAACTTTTCTTAAAAACCTAATTTGCTTATGTCCTTTTTCAAACAAACTTATGGTTTGCTTTTTCCATTTATGTGGTTAGGAATGGTAATGAGTCATATGAGAGGGGCAACAAATAATTGCATTTATACTAATGGATGAACAAGTGTGTTTATGCCTGTTAGAGTATAAACATATTTCCTCAACTTCATCATACCATTGGAGAAGTGTAGAGGCAGAAACATTTAAGATGGTATTAGAGCAGCCCTTGTCTGAATCCAATCGGGCATGTATTTAATTGTGGTTGGTGCAAAACCCAGGTCTCACCCCATAAAAAAGGGCACCCACCTGGCGAAGCATGTTAGAATATAAAGTATATTCCATCAATTCTCATCATTACTTCAGAGTTGTGGTGCAATGGGAGGGACATTTATTAAAACCATCTCAACTAAAATTAGATGATGAGAAAAATTTCTTCTATATTTGACTATTTTGTTTCCTGGAACACATTATAGTGAAAAAATGTTTGAGGGTTTCATTGGACACATTTGTTTTCCACCATTAAGCCATGACAGTGCGACCCTTGCTCAAGCAGTGAGACACTGAGACTTGCTAAACATGATACAATTTTCATTTATTTTAGATTATACCTTTCCTACACAAGAAAATTAGTATTTATGTTCCTTAACTCATTGTTACAATTAAAGTGTTGCAGTATGTGTAATTTTCATCAAACGACAGGATATTGATAACATCCATGCACCGAAAGTTAAGTTTAAACTTAATAGGCCAAGTCATTATCATTCTTCAGTGTTCTGTTAACGACTTTATGTCTTTCTTCAGCTTGCACAGAAAGAGCTTCAGAAGATCAATATGTACAAGGCCCCTAGAGACAAGCTTGTCTGTATCCTCAATTGCTGTAAAGTTATCAACAACTTACTGTTAAATGCATCTATATCATCAAATGAAAACCCCCCAGGCGCAGATGAATTTCTACCCGTTCTCATTTATGTTACGATAAAGGCAAGTTCAGCTTTTCATATATCTTTAATTATTTTTCTATAACGGCAGTGGTAGTTATTCACTTACCTGAGGGATTGCTTCTTTAGTTTCCTAGGCACTGATTTTTAGGTAATCATCATAATTACATCTTTCAGTTATTATGGCAGTCGTTGTTGTACCAAATAGCTCAGTTACTAATGGTTGGGGGAACTGGTGAGCCATGACAATAACATCTTCGTTATTGAGCTATATCGTAGCATATACAGAAGTAGCTTCATAGGGAGGGAACATTAAGTCATTCTGTAAAATCCAATTTCTACAACTCAGTTATTGAGATTATACGCGCTCTATCGTATTTTTCTTAGGTACCCCTTTAGTCCATATATTAGTTACCACTATGGGGAATGTGGAAATATCACACAGTTTTTTAGTTTCTTTGTTTCTTTTCGCTTATCTTATACTTAAACCTATACAATAATCTGGTGAATTAACTCTATGCACTAAGTGGCCTGTTCCATGTTCTAATTACATGGATACTTATGCAAGTGAAATATATACAACATGAACAAACTAGAGAACAAAAAAGTTGTTTATAAGTATATCAGGGATGCTCCAGAGCTAAAGAATAGTGTGCAGATAAAGGAATACATAGTGTCCATAATGTCCTATAAGATAATTATATTTTGTTTTCTGAATATCAGGAAAATATATATGTAGACGAATAAGAATATAGAATGAAGGTGAACTTGGTCCATATTTTGAAAGGAAAATTTGCAATTCTGTACCATCATTTTGAAAAGGAAGATATATAGACCAGTGAGGCAAGTGATTATGATATGAAGTTAACCCAATGAGTAGAATCTGTGTAAGTCTTACATGTCGTACCAAGTCTCCATTCTAAATAATCAACATAGACCACCCTAAAAAATAAAGAAAATAAATACATAATACACAGTAAACCAATGACAAACTTAAAATAAACATACATAGAATAATTTTAACATAAATACATAATACACACTAAATAGATGACAAACTTGAAACAAACATACATAGAATAATTGTAGATGCTCTAATAAATAAACATACACCGATCCCCCTTCTCCATTACTATACCGTAATCTATCAAATACCCAACGTCATTGGTATATGTAATAAAATAATACGATTATTGTGATTTTTTTTTACTGTGGTAGATCATACTTTAAACATACAACATGAAGTCATGCTAATCATTTTACTCTAATTTATCAACTTAAAAGGTTAATTGCCAAGTCAGTTGGTGAAGGGTGTATGATGCAGGTAGCCCCGCTAGAATGAACTGTGCATAAAACTTTGAGAGGCCCTATATAAATTTTCCCTCTTATAAGTGATCACACAAAGCCATATGGCCTCGTCTCCACTGATTTATGACGAATTGTGAAACACGTTCATGTTATAATATTAGAGATATTTTACCTTCCTGATGTGTTGCTCCTTCATTGTTATCCGGTTGTTCGTGCTCCTCATATAGCCTTTCAAGGATTCCAATATCCAGAAGATCTTATTGATGGGTTCCTGCGCAAAATGATAGTAATATTAGATAATGTATATCAAAGTTATGAGATACGTATATTTGGTGTTGCTTACTACCTTGCTTCCGTCATCTTGAGTATGCAGTGCATCATCCATAATATTGTTCTCCTTCGCCAATTTGTATTTTTTCTACATTGTCTAAAAAAGTTATTGCAACAATTATTGAGAATGATTCCAGTGTTACGAAATTAATATACATGGACAAGCGATGGCATATTTACCATTGTTTTGCTTGGAGTTTCATAACGGTCTGATCTAGGTCCTGACCAAAGTGGCTCGGTGTGCTTGGGCACAATCAAATCTTCAATGATCGTCACTCCTTAAGTTACATTTAACCAAATAATGTAATACAGTAAATATTTATAAATAAAAAGGGTTAAGTAGTTAGCAAATTATCTTATATCATATGAAGAAAGGTAGGATCTTGCCTTAAGACTATTATAGCCATATTCTCTATGAAAGTGAGCACGAGCCTCGCACCTACTGTCATCCCAACATGCCATAGGTGGCAGCGTTAAGCATGTGATGTCAAATTTAGTTCCAACGAGCCAAACATGTTCGTAATACCATAACTGTAATTCATAAACACAACATTATTATGTGTAAAGCGCATCCCATTTCATGTCTTGTATTTGATCTTTTCCGAATCGAAAGTCCATATATAACTAAATCTATGGTGAACTTCGCCCGGTTAGAATTATGGATTTATGAAACATTTTGTACTACTGACAAATAACATGCCGAGATATCAAGTGTGGTGTTCGGAGCTAAAAGTACACCGATAACTAAAACCGTATAAGACCTCATAAACCTCTCATCCTCTTCGAGCCTAGAAATAAGTTCTTTTTCCAAATACGTAATGATATTTTCCTAGACATTACGTTGTATGTTTATAAACTTTTTGGATCTACTTCTTGGACCGCCCCTACTTTCAATTCTATTCATTCATTGTTTAGGCCCATCAAATAAAATGCATCTATTGGTTTCAGATGTACCAACTAACCATTAATAGATAGACTCCTACGGTTAATATCCATATTCTTACCGATCTAAGTAAATAATCGTATGTCAATATCTATATCTTGTATAGGCAAAATATCACGAAATTCTATATAAAACTACCGCCTTGAGCTTCTGATTACCAAATGTATCGATAACACGCCTTAAACCAGATGGAAATTGAGTGAGAATAAATGTCATCCATACTTCAAAAAAGAAACATATAAGAAATATTAATTTAAACCACTATGACATGATGCAACAATCAATTTAGTAAGAACTGAAAAAATCGTGATTAATTCCTACAGTAAATACCATTGAAGATGCAATCGAACTTAAAAGATTTGCATAATTAATCCCCTACAGGAAATACTATTGAATATGTAATCGAACTTAATTTTTTTTTGCATAACTAATGCCATACAATAAATGTGAAGATACAATACTCGCATTTTTTCATTAAAAAATTTAAAAAGGAAAAGGAAAAAAGGAAATTTATGAGGGAGATTTTAATGGAACCACAACCATGAACTTAGACAATGAACAACATTGTAGGTGAGGATTCATTCAACTATTAAATTTATAACCAATCCATGAATGAGTTACGGGTTGGTAGCTACATTAACAAATCTAACCGCGTTAAAGATAACGGGATCTCTCATCCCGTTCCGTTGATGCGTATTTCACGGGGCTTATATAGATTTGGCAAGGCTAGACATGGTTGACACCTCAAATGAATAATTGTAAGCACAAGTTCCCAGTTGAAAAAAATGCAAGCGCAAGTTAGGGACAGAGTTGACACCATCACAATAGAATATCTGCTAGTACCTAGCGATTATGACTTATCATGGCCATGTGATATGGGCTATGGGCTTCAGAATCTCTGGCATGATCTACTGTGTAGGCTTTGAATATCACAATTTTTTCAGTAAAATACCACGATCTTTATTTCTTGGTGGGAGTCATCTTAACTTTTGAAACCCAACGATTTTAATTTTGATTTCAGTTTTAGTAAACCGCTTCAAGAATATGGGTGCAGTATTACTTAAATATCATGATTAACTATAAACTAATTATAGTTAATGAAGGAAGTTGATGAAATGTATTCTGTAAAACTCAGTAATAATAACAACTAAAAATGTACAACCGAAAAACATGGAGTATTGTTATTTAATTTAACAAAAGGATTCGATCAACAACTGAAGCAGAACAATGACATCCATCCATTTTCGAATATTAATAGTTAATACACATCAACATATTAATTAGAACAAGACAAAATACAAAGAGCATACAAAAATTGGAGAAGCACAATAATTAGCAATACATAGTAATTAGTTTTAACTGAAACATCATTTGGAGATACAAATTGCTAGTAAGCATACCGTTACAATAATAAAAACAACTTTAACCAATACAAACATGTCATAATATAGCTTCTCAGTACTTTGGATCTTGTTCATAAATTTGTCCATTTTCTTTAGGACAATTGAAATATTATAGATTTCTTCAATTGTTGTGCTTTCAGCCGGAACACTTCTTGTTTCCGGATTTGATTGAAAGATTGTGGTTTGAGTTGGAATGCCATTTCCTAGTTCTATATTTGACTTAATGGGTTAAAGTAATTACAACCATTAGGAAACTTGTGGCAACCATATAGATGCTCTTTTTTATGCTTTCCTTGTTTACAGATTCTTAAATTTGCTGGCACTCCACATTAGCAAATCAGTTGATATAACGTGAAAGACATGTGTGAGGTCATAATTTTGCACAACAACCTTCAATTTTTTGCACTGAAATATGGAGATTATGGTGAGAAGAGAGACCGAAGAATACTGGATAAGAAGGATGGAAGATAACCTTAAATCTACAACTATAGTTATGGAAATCTTACTAACATGGTGTTGCGGTTTGAAGCGTGTACTTCTTCCTTGTTTCTTCCACCGTGATTTCCAACACCTGGTGGCAACCTCGGTAGAAGGGAGGGAGAGAGCTGTGTAAAAGATGAACGTAGGAATATAAACATGTAGATTAAATTATGGACCCCAACGTTATTGAGCTAGAACTAATTAGCTTTGGGCCCATTTCAATCTATAGATTTATTAACTATATTTAAGAACACATGCGGTGCACATAACTATATTTTGGTACGGTTTTTAAATAGTGAAAAAAATTAAAATCTTAATTTTCCCCTCAATATGTTTGAATTTTCTATATCGTCGCTTAGCTATTTAAATGCTTAGCTATTATTGTTGTGTTGTTTGAAGTTAGGCTTTGGTTTTTATGTTCCGTACTAATCATCGTGTTCGACCTATGTTAGATAGGTTAGTTTCAAAATTCAAGAGATTTGGATTGGTAACACATCCATTTGGAGCAGTAAAATATGCAATCACTTGATGGATATACTTTTAACTCCATGATTCCATTCTAAACAGAGCTTGATAGGATTTGTTTCTAAATTCTATTGAGTAGAACATAGGTGTATTAGAATCCTTTAGGTCCGAGCCTAAACTAAGAAATTCATGCACCATTTCAAAATCGATTTTTTTAACACTTTCGACGATCTGAATCGTTCATCTTGATCTAAACGATAAAATACACATGCACACCAAAATTCATACGGTTTTGAAATCGCTTGCGTGTTGATCTAAGTATACTAAAATTCGATATTCTATAAACCGTTGATTTTGAAACCGTTAGATCAACACGCAAACGATTTCGAAACCATATGAATTTCGACGTACATGTGTATTTCACCGTTCAGATCAAGCTGATGAACGGTTCGGATGGTTGAAAATGTCAAAACTTTTCGAATTTGAAGTGACCCGTGAATTTTTTAGTTTAGACCCGGGCCTAGACGATCATATATATATATATATATATATACGAAGATGATCTTATGAGGCGTTCTCATTTCTTATTTTGATGCCAAACTTTTAAACATAACTCATCATGATTTTCATCGATCCGTACCGGTCACTTTGATCTACTTGTATTAAATAGATTATATATAAAGTTTTATTAGATTTGGAGATCTAACAGATCCATCAGGCGATCATGTTTTTCATGTATCGTAAAGCCGTCAATTTTTAGTCTATTTGATGGATTAGCTAGAGATCTCCAAATATCTTAAAATTTGATACATAACCTATCTAATATGCGTTGATCACGATGATCGGTACAGATCGATAAAAAAAAGACGGATTGTGTGTTTGAAAAATGGACCTTAAAATAAGAAATGAGGCAAAACCTCATATATATATATATGATTCAGTGAGACGCTTTCTTATGTAAGACAAATGAGACACTTATAACACCTCACCCCCGTGTATTTCATATATCCAGACCGTTTACCGTGATCTGCATGTCACACATACCCTACGTATCAATTTTCATGAGATTTCTACACCTCTAACACATGTGATCAAGTGAACGAAAAATGAACTCCTCTCGGTAGTCTGAAAAATGATGTCATCGATCGTGCGTGCTAGAGATATAGGAATCTTATGAAAATTGATACGTAGGGTATGCATGACATGCAAATCACGGTGAACGGTCAGATCGATGAAATACACCGGAGTATGGTGCTATAGAGTACGTCTTATTTGTCTCACATAAGAAAGCGTCTTACTGAATTATTATCCTATATATAAGGATAATTTATATATGTCGAGAGAGAATAATGAAGAAAAGAAGCCATAAGAGGCTTTTTCGTTAGCTGTCGTCAAATATCTATATCCTCGATTTTTTCGATGATCGGCACCCTTCATCATCTAAGATGTAGATACACAAAATTTCACGAGATTCCACCACTGTTGATTCAGTGGGTGCAAAATCAACAGTTTCCCGTCAATATAACTTTTTGTATTGCTAATTTAACGGTGAGAAAGTAGTAGAATCATATGAAATTTGGTGTATCCACATCTTACATGATGAAGATGATGGGTGCCGATCGTCGAAAAAAATCGTGGAGGATATAGATATTGGACGCCACATAACGGAAAAAACCACCAAGGGTCTTTTTTCTTCATTACTCTCTATATAGAGAAAGTAATGAAGAAATGTCACACCCCGCTTTTCAAAAGAAGGTGAAGGGTGACGTGATATGGTTCGCAACCTAACGGTATTGAAGGTGGTTTATTCAATACAGTTACGTTAAGCGTATGAATATCTATAACATGCAGGATGTGTACTAAAACAAAATAATAAAAGCGAAAGGCATTTATTTCCATTAACCAAACTTTATTACATCCCAAAGGAAAGAGTAAAATAAACTAAATAGTTTAATTACATCGAAGAAAAAGCAAATCCCTAAACAGGCGGGCAACAAATAAAACTAGCCAATCTTCCGTCGCCAAGTCTGTATAATCTTCATTAGTTGGCTTCACATCTTGATTCTCATCATAATATTCATTCTCATCTGATGGACATTCCAAAGATAGAGGGAGAAAAGGAAAGTCCGTCGGCGAGTTATACTCAGGTAGAATTGCCTCATAATGAAGTAAAGTTATAGAAACGAGCAAGTATATATAAGTATGATGCGTATGTGCAGATTTGATGTATATGGGTATTAGGGTATGAGGTGTATACAAATAAGACATGTTGACGGAGGTACATGTGAATATGAATATGTTTGTATGAGGTATATGTTAATAAGGGTATGTTGTATGGGGTATATGTGAATATGAGTATGTTTGTATGAGGTATATGTTAATAAAGGTTTTTTGTATGAGGTATATATGAATATGAGTATGTTTGTATGAGGTATAAGTGAAGGTAAAAGTTTGCATTAGTTTGTTAAATAAGAGTCTAGATACTCGCGATTATTCCGTTGTGGTTACGGAACAATTGGGGAAGTGAAATGTACCGTTTCACTTCCCGGGATCATGATCGAGTAGTAGGGGATTCCGAGTTCCTCATTTCCCTGCCTAATCAAACTACCCATCCCCGTTATTCAGTGTAAAGGTTTTGACGAATTAGAGTTAGTGCGTATACATCTAGACATGGAATTTCCACATTGTATGTCATCCACATATTGGATTATTTGCTCTCAGGGAGGGTTAATACTCGCCCGAATATCGGGTTAGTATTTGTCCACATATTGGACCATGCACCCCCAAAGTATGGTTAGTATTCGCCCGAATATCGGGTTAGTAGTCGTCCACACATTGGACTGTTCATCCTGTCTGCAGGGATTCTTGTTTATAAGTATTTCATATCTAGGTCCGCGTATTCTAACCCTAACCGTATCATATGTCATGTGTGTTGTAAACTTGTATTCAAAAAAGTTGATCTCATTTAACACGGCCTTCCACAACCACTCATTTTATCTTTTTATCTTTTAAAATTTGTAAGGTGCTTCATATCATTTTATAGAATGCTTAGTTAATAAAGATAATAGTGTTTAATGATATTTATTGTTTATAAGAAAAACCATGATGTTTAGAGTATTTATTATTTAGGAAACCCATGGTATTTTAATGAGAAAATATCCTTTTTAATGAAGATTATGGTATTTATTTGAAATTATCTTTTAATAAAATTTTAGGTATTCTCTTTGAACGTCATTTATAAAAGTTATGGTTTTAATTTGGAGGTAACATTTTAGAAATACGTTCGTGTTGGCAACCGCTGCATATGGACGGCATGATTTGTGTCCTTTTCAGAAACGATTACCTATCAACCACAATGTATTTATGTAAAACATTACCCTATAATTAGGGTATTTTATTAGAGGTGATTCTACAAGAACAACTCCGCGTTGACAACCACTGCACATGGACGACAGGATTTGTGTCATTTTCAAGAACGATTGTCTAGTAACCACCGGGTGTTTCATGCGAAATATTACCTTATTAGGGTATCTTATTAAACCTTAGTAAATAAACTAAGAAAGATTTATATAAAAATATTCCCTTTAAGTGGAAGGGGGTTAAGTTGAAAACCATAGCATAATTATTTAAATTAGTATTAATCCTTTTGAAAAGGAAAAAGGGATTTTAACAAAGCTAGGTTAATTGGTGAATAAAAGTGCAAGCACAAGCACATCGTTTTAGGGCGTCTAAAGTATTTGTTCAAAACATCTCATATCATATGGCTATTTTAAATATATACAACATTTTAATAAAATGAGGGTATTTTGTGAAAATAACCTATTTCGAGATCTCATTGGTAAAGTGGGTAAGTGTGTACATAAATGGTGGATTGATACCTCATGGGTTATAACATCAAGCATATCATATTCAATGTAGGATGAGGGTTCAATATTCACGCATATAGAGGAAATTAATTAGATCATTTTAAACATGGATCAAATTTAATTATCAGGAGGTACCACAATATGCATGCAGAAATATTTTTAACATCATTTTAATATAAGGTTGGGGATTAGGATTTGGAACTAAGATCATTAAAAAAAAGGTGACAGACAAGTGGAGAGGCAGATCCTACATTTGGTTCGAGTTGGATGTCGATGGGTCGAAAACGTAGACTCGTACTAAATCCTTAATAACTCCGCGCTCGGATTTTTCCTCGATGCTTGGGTGGAACCACAGCGTCGGCGTCGTCGATACAAAGACCTTTTGATTTTTTTCAGAATTTTTGGAGTTCTGAGGTGTGAGAAATTAGAGTTTGAAGGTCTCTATTTATAGGGTCTTTTCCCTAACAAAAAAATCCAAAAAATCTTTTAGAATCCCCCAAAAATCCGCGTCCAATGATTTGCTGATGATCTGCAGCCACCGCCAGCCTCCCACAGCAGTTGGATCTTGATCCAACGGCCCAGAGGCCGCCGCAGCACGCGCCACGTGGCCGCATGAGGGACCACGCGGTTTCGCGTGGTCCCCCCACATGGGCGCCGTCAGCGTTCCTGGGCCGTTGGATCTCCCATCCCACCGTCCAGGATCAAAAGGTGAATTTTATTTAAATTTTTTTTATATATAAAAATATTCTAACTGTTATTAAAATCGAATTTGTTTAAAAAGTTGTGAAAAATATTATAAAATACGGGAAAAATATGAGAATTTCAGAAAATATATTTTATTTTTATCTTCAGTTTAAAAATGATTTTGGGCTAAAACTAAATGATATTCTCATCTCTATGATATTTGTTAGTATTCATAACCATTTAAAATCAATTTTATTCTCGAAAATATTTTAATTAGGAAAATAATTATTTTAATTTATAATAAAATATGTAAATCATTCTTAAGGCATTATAAAATATTTTAAGCCCAGAAACATATAAATAGATTTTTAGAAAATTATATTTAATTGCTTTAACAATTACTCGCATCACTTTAAAAATATATTTTTTCCATCAAACAAAACGCAATTAAATACTCGGTACTAAAAACAAGACCTTTTATTGAGTTTTAGAAAACACGGTCGTTATAAGAAAAGATGCCCTATGAGGGGTTTTCGTTAGGTGGCGTCGAATATCTATATCCTCCACGATTATATATATATATATATATATATAAAGAGAATAATGAAGAAAAGAGGCTTTCGGAGGCTTTTCGTTAGATGACATCAAATATCTATCCTCCATGATTTTTTTCGACGATCGGCACCCATCATCTTCATCATGTAAGATATGGATACACCAAATTTCATGTGATTCCACCATTTTCTCACCGTTGAATTAGCAATGCAAAAAAGTTATATTATTGGGAAACCATTAATTTTGCATCCACTAAATCAACGATGAAAAGGTAATGGAATCACATGAAATTGTGTACCCACATCTTAGATGATAAAGATGAAGATAATAATTGACGATCGTCGGAAAAAATAACGGAGGGTGTATTTTTTCGACGCCATAGAAGGAAATTTCCTCCTATGGCACATTTCCTCCATTATACACACACACAAAACAATGCTCATTTCTTATTTTGAGTCCAAACTTTTAAACATAAAACCCATCGTATTTTTTACCAATTGGTTTCGGTCACTTTGATATACATGTTTTAGAATGGACGGTACAGATTGGTGCACGACGGATTGCGTGTTAAAATGTTGGGCCTTAAAAAAGAAATGAGAACCGATATAAGAGGATCGGCTCCCATATATGTGTGTTGTGTTTGAGAGAGAGAGTTGAAGTACTCTCCTTTTATGAGAAGAGGGAAACTTCTCTCATGTTTTGCACAGGTGGATTTATGACTCAACTGTTAATGCATATAGATAGTTAAAAAATTAAATCCAACAAAAAATGGTGATGATATAATCCCTTTTTTCCATCAACTAGAGACACGCCTAGTGAGAGTCTATGCTTATCCTTGCGAACTACTCATAAGCATGTATTTTATTCTGTCTAGGCAATATCCATGACAGTTACAATTAGATATTTCATATCTTACATGCCTTCCTCAAACTCACGGTGTATAACCTGGAGTTTGGATAACATGTTGAACCAGAATGTGTAACATGAAAGACGATTGTGGAGAACATATCTCTTGCATCGAGCAAAGCGGAAATATGCCCTCGATCTCTTTCGCCGCAGCAAGGTGGATCATAAATCTAGTAGCCTCTTTCGCATATGCTAGGCGGACCCGTGCCTCAAAGTCGCTTTTGTTAAAGATGCTGGAAAATCCAGATTATGTTGTCGAAAAAACATCGTAGGAAGAAATGGTTGCACAATCTTGATCCAATAGAGCCAAACACCATGATTTGATGGAGAGAATTCTGGTTGGATATATGTAGAACTTTATTCATTTTGAGAAGCTAAACTAGTGATAATAAACGACGATAGGTTATGGATCCAGCTATTGGCTCTTGTACCGTATCATAAGAAGCAGTAAACCCAATCAATTTTATTATCAAAGCAACTATCTCAATTTATACAACTTGTTATCTAACAAACGATAACAAACAATTCCAACAATATATTTAAACAATCAGAATCACAACATAATAAATGATAACTACATCTATCTAATATAACTATAATATCCAAGACAGTTACAATAGCTCAATTGGTACGGGCACTTAATATATCTTTGGTGAATATAAAAATATGGGGCAGAACCCTCAACAAAGATCCAATCTAATATAACTATAATATCCAAGTCTTTATTCTAAACTTTTAGGGTCAGCTATATGCGCTGCATACCATCCTCTTTTATTAAATTGAGATTGACAATTAACATATCTTCTTTAACTGCCTTCATCAATCAAGACAAGTAAAATTCTCTTCCCTTTCTCATCATAGTCGATAGCTATACTACTTCTGCCTACATGTACTCTGTTCGCACTAATGGGGTTCCTGTTCATTGGTGGAGTTCTAGTTGGATAATATCTAACTATTAACATATTTGAGTACATCCTCTTTGCTCACCGTAGCTTTAATAATCGTCAACATCAACAGGAAGTGATGCAATCAATGTTGTTCACACTTGCGGTTAGGTGCACAAACTTTTGACTTAGTCGCAGATTATATGTTCTTGTTCATTGCAAAACTACGACATTTCATCAGATCTATATCATGTTCAATGTGCACATTCTATTGTGTTTGATGCAGAAAGTTCAGGTTTACTAAAAAATCAAAATATGACACTTATTACCAAAGAGACATGGCTCGAACGGCAAAGACACTTCTCTCTAGGTGGGGATATCTTGTGTTCGAATCCCCTCACTTGTAGTGGGGGGTGGGGGGTTCGACCAAATATGTGGTGCAATTTCCAACGGACCTAGGTGTTCCCGCAAAAAAAAATTCTGCGCAAAAGAGCCCAAGGTATCAAATGTCAGCGATATGTTTAAGAAAATGCGAACCAGTATTTTCCGGGCTGTATTTTGACAAACTCCCGAATGTGAAACAGCTAAATTCTTATGGTATCGAAAGCGTCTCGAAAAATCCTTCGATTTGATATATTATGGGCCTCATAATTCATCCGGGATCAAAAGTTATGAGACATCACGTGCTCACACGTGACCAGGCATCACGTGCCCACACATGACCGGGCATCACGTGCAGACACGTGACCATTTACAGGCAAAGCCTGTAGGCACTGAATAAAATAAATAATTGGAAATAATTAATCAGTGGGGTCACGTGCCAACACGTGATAGGCTCTTAAACCCTCTGAAACAATAGAATTAAATTCTAATTAAATAATTAATCAGTGGGGTCACGTGCCAACACGTGATGGGTTCCTGAGCCCTCTAAACCAATAGAATTAAATTCTGGTCAATCAGTGGGGTCACGTGCTAACACGTGATAGACTCTTAAAACTTCTGAACTAATAGAATTAAATTCTAATTAAGGGAAATCAAAAACCCTAGTTGGAAAAATATTTTCCTGGATCTTTCCAAACAAAAAGATTGTGCTCTGTAAAGTGGAGCACCGTTGGATTAAAAATCATCAATTTATAGAAAGATTCTATACAAGGAAAGATTTCCCTGAAATTTGCCAGGAATAACAGATAAAAGATCTTTTGGATTAAAAATCTAATGGTGAATAAAATTCACTGAGTGATCTAAAAGATCATGTTGGTTACAAAATCATTTAAAATCTTTCAATGAAAGATTTACTAAACAAACTGATTCTTTTCTCTCTCCTATAAATAAAAGCCAAGAGGGAAGAAAAAAGAGAGACAACAACGGAGAGAAAAAGAAAAGAGAATTTAATTCTCCAGAGAGAAGAATATTTCCTCAGAAGAGAAAGAAACCCTAGGTGAGAAAGGGAAAGAGATCATAAGCTCCACAAAACAAAAGGAGAATTTAATTCTCAAACTAAAAGTTTAATTCTTCTGAATAAGAACTTAGTTCTTCCTTTGATTGAAGATTTGCAGAAGCAGATCTCCACATAAGTTGAAGAATTTAATTCTTCCATATACATAGGAATTTAATTCCTCCATATACATAGGAATTTAATTCCTCTAAACAAAATTAGGGTTTAACCCTACCAAAGAATTTAATTCTTAAATAAGGGACTTCATGCTCTCCATGCACGTAAACCTGATCACGTGGCAACACGTGACCCTCCCCCTCAATGGTCAGAATAGAATGAATGAGATCGGGTCACGTGCTCCCACGTGACTCCTGAACAAACTTCTCAAAAATAAAGGCAGAATAGACTTTAGGCGCCCTCATGTGTCCCTACGTGACTCCTGACAAACACCTCTTTAAAAAAGAGAAGATGGAAAGAACTGAAGGATTAAAATCCAATGCATGGGCGCCCTCACGTGTCCCCACGTGGCCCCTAGCAAATCCCTTTAATATGCAGTGCATGGATGCCCATCACGTGCCCACACGTGATGGCCTGGAAGGTTGAAAGTGTTTTAACACTTATTTAAATATTTTGAAAATATAATAAAGGAAGTTTAGCCCAATCCTAGGGCACCTCACGTGTCATCACGTGAGCGCTTCATCTTTCTAGTGTTTAACACTATTTTAAGCACTGCATCCTTAGTGTTTAACACTATTTTATGTGCATCACGTGGGAACACGTGACCGCCAGATATGCGCTAGTGTTTAACACTATTTCCAAACTGGTCTTTAGCCTAAATTGACTGAGTCTTCCAGAGGCAAGACTTCCCTCCAACTGAACCTCAAAATTGATCAGTTCATATGATATGCAAAGTAAAGTCCAGAGCTATAATGAATGGTTAGTGCTCAGCCAAAGACAAAATGTTGTCAGAACCCCAAACCCCTGTTTAGCATTGCTAAATAATGAGGGGCTGAACCCAGACAATTGTTCAACAGTCCAACAAAGGGCCAACATTTCAAATCTAATTGGACTTAGCCCAAGTTAGCCATAAGTCCTCAATTCAGATTTTACTGAGCCCATGTGCTCATAATCTAATTAATTGATGTTAGTCCCAAATTGGACTACAGATTTCCCAATCAACTTTGGTTCAAGGGTACATCTCTTCACTCCTTTGATATTTGTCGTTGTAATCCTTCAACGTCTTCAGAGAGGTGACAGGTCCCGATAACCAATCATTCCATGGACTGTGGGGTCCTTAAACTCATGGACTATGATGTCCTTAACCTGGACTGTGGGGTCCTTAAGCCCGTGGACTATGATGTTCTTAATCTCGGACTGTGGGGTCCTTAAGCCCATGGACTATGATGTTCTTAATCTCGGACTGTGGGGTCCTTAAGCCCATGGACTATGATGTCCTTAACCTTGGACCACTATGTTCTTAAACTGGTAATTGACCGCAAAGTCCTTAAACTAAAACGATAGAACCCAAATGCTCTTTTGTTGGATCTAAATGATCATGTTAAGTAGATCTTAGTCCAAAATTAGACTAACGTATCCTTAACAAACTGTTAAGTTGATCTTAGTCTAAAATTAGACTAACGCATCCTTAACAAACGTTTAAGTTGACCTTAGTCTCAAATGAGACTAACGCATCCTTAAACCAAACCCCAAACCCAAATCTAAGAAGATACGGATTTGGACTAATCCACGCCCTACGGACAACAACATAAATCAGTCTCCGTATACAATCCACGGGCAACCAAAAAACAAAACAAACACACACAACACGAAGTGACCATCTGGAGAAGGAGAAAGTTGCTACCGCGATGCGGTAGCGTAATTAGGGAAGAGCGTCCCCACAATCAAAAACCCCTCAAATGAGGGGCAATCTGACGAAGTCTGCTACATCGGCCGTATCCGTTTAAACCTTCGATATACGGTGCCATAAATCAACTTGGCATCTTCGGAGAGGTGGACGGATATCACCAATTAGCATCTGCCCCCTAATTCAGGAAAGACGGACCTACGCGGTCGCGTCTCTGTGTTCGGCGGGGAACACTTGGGGTTCAAATCCCTTCCCCCCAAATGCTTATGGGATATTGCAAAAAAGAAAAAAATATGACGCTTATTTTTGTTGGTTTATCATATTACCTTGTTAAAAAAACGACTTGTTAGATTCTACAATAAATGTTGTAGTTGCCTGTTATAATACTTCGGACATTACAGTTGATATTTTTGCAGGCCAATCCTCCTCAATTATATTCAAATTTGCTATACATACAGCGATACAGGCGTCAATCACGATTGGTTGGAGAAGCAGCTTATTTCCTTACAAATATTCTTTCGGCAGAAACCTTCATTTGGAACATCAATGCAGAGTCTATTTCAATGGATGAAGCAGAGTATCAACACAATATGGAATCTGCTAGAGCACTCCTATTGGGCCTATCAAATAATCAGGAAAGCCAAGAAAATGAATTAAATGAAGAATCTGTGGAGCACAAAACAGATGCAACAAAAAGTTACAAGGAGTTAAATCTTAACAGAAAAGATCATGATGTCAAGGATCAAGCAGTTACAAATAAGCCATCTGTTTCGGATTTGGAAAAGCATGGAGCTAGAAATCTTCTCAAAGAGGATCAGCTCAGTAGATATTTCCTTGATTATCCATTTTTATATGCACAAGCTGGTGATCTCACAACCGAAGATGTAGAAAGCCTCCTAAATAACTACAAACAACTTGTTCTCAAATATGTCTCTCTTTGCAGAGGAATGGGTACCACTAGTTCATCTCTTCCTGTTTTGATCGTAGAAAGGGATGAAGGGTTAACCAATGAAAAATCAAATGAAAAGGATGAAGGGCTGATCGATGACAAGCCAAATGATAAGCATGAGGAATTGGTCGATGACAATTCAAATGAAAAGTATGAAGGGTTAATCAATGACAAATCAAATGAAAAGTATGAAGGGTTAACTAATAACCGATCAAGCGACAGTTTATTTTCAGGTTTGGATGTTACCGAGCCGAAAATTCCTGAAGATGATTCAAATTTCCATCAAGTTGTATAAAAGACAGAGGTATCTGAATAACACTTGCGCTTTCGGGTGATCTGCGAAGACCATACAGCTTCTTGTGTTTCAACTTTTGAGAAAGCTGCGGGATCTCTTCTATTAGCTTTGTCAACCTTAACTTACACAGGCTCATCCGCATGTTGTCGCCAGAATGGTGTATATTGTTCATTGATGAAAAAATGAGTATGAGTTCCTTCAGCTGTTTGCATACAAAATTAGAAATGACTTGGAAAATTACTTCTGCGTCTGTATCTGTGCAAACATGATTGCGACAAATTCTTATATGTTTGTTTCATCTGTATACTCATATTCAATGTTCCTTTGTACTGTCTTCGTACATAATTAATTCGGTTGTCTATCCCTTGATTCTACTTATCACAATATTTTCGCATTGTTAGATATCAAATAAATGCCTGTGTTGGTAATGTTGTTTCTCTATTGCTCCAGCAAAGTATGACTTGCGTTCACAAATTTTCATGCTTATGAAATAAAATAATACATTGAACAATGCTTTGCTGAATTCTTGGGTTTTTTATTTGTAAACTTTTGGGTGCTGTACACACATACAGATCTGAGCATTGAACCTGAAAATGTTAACAGACAAAAAGCGAACTTGCACTAAACTACCCTTAGCTATGAGGTGTATTCTCTAAACTCAACTATCTTAAAGTTTTCTTTTTGATTACAGCAAGCTCCCTCAAAGTGCTGCATGTAAGGGTATTTTAGATGAAAACATACTCCCTTAAATCCAAATTTCTATGGGAGTTTACTGTAATAAAAGAACTTTAAGGAGGTCTGGCGAAAAAAGCTGATAGTTAAGGGTATTTTAGTGTAATTTAGCCTACGCAAATTGCACGGGCATACACGAAGCTTTCCCCTCAGGATTGGTCTTCAAAATTCTCTTTGCGACTGAAATTCCGGTGAAGATGCTGCATCTGCTGCAGCTTAACATGTTTTATCTCCAATTCTTGAAGTCTGCAATCTCTTCCATGCCTTCTCTTCCAAAGAGTGCATAAATTGGTATTCCTAACAACACAATACTTAAACACCGGCAGAGGCGGGTCCATCGTGTCCGCGACGTCCATCCCTCGCCTGCAGCAATCTGATGCATCCTCCTTAACCCTCCCACTTGATCTCATGCTCGTCGTCATAGCGTTCTTTTCCGATGACGAAGAGAACATCCTCGACAACTGGAACAGCTTGTTCTTGTTGCTGCATCTGCTGTTGCTGCTGCAGCTTCTCTTGATCTGGCCCCCCATGCACCCGACTCTCGGCTCATGATCATGATCACCTTTCGTCGGAGGCCGCAGACACCACGTAGGGTTGAAGGAGCTTATCTGATGGTGGTGCACTTGGAGTTGCTCTTGGCTATTGCTCTTCATGCTTATTATTATTATTAATCAAGGAGTTATTATTAATCAAGGAGCAAGAACAATGAAAAGGAGGAAGGGTATTAATTGATATATGGGTCAAATATAGAAGAAATGAGAAGAAGGAAAAATTAGGAAGGGGTAGCTGTGATCATGCATGTGTGTGAATTGGTAAAGGAATTAGGAGAAAACATTGAATGATCGAAGTCTTGACATAAATGCAAACGCCCATGTGATAGATGTGGATGTCTACAAGTATATATTACAATATATTTTTGTAGAAATATATATGTTACAATATTAGAACTTGAATATTTGGCATTGAGTGGTAAGTTGTAGAGTAATGAAAGGCTGGGGGCTTTCATTTTCATTGTTGCCGGCTTCATTAGAAAGAATTGAACAATTAATCAAGCAAGCAAGCAAGCAAATAAAAATTGGGATTAATAATTGAAGTGAGAAATGTCTTTTAAGTTGTTGAAAGTAGTCACACTAGCACAAAATTTCAACGGTCTATTTGTGTTTTCTTCTCATGCATTAAAAAAAAGAATAATGAAGATATATTCTATGGATTTGCATTTGTCAGCAAGTGATCATTGGAAGGGTAGAGTGCACAAAATTTTTGCGTGATGTGTGGAAAAAATAATTACTGAATAAGTGAGAATTGAACTGAGTTTGCTAATGAAATGGTTTGGACTGGGGCCCTTTTTTTAATTTAACCACATTTACATGCACGATAACTAGGTAATTTTTTCATTAAAAAAACATAGCTATTGCGGTAAATTTTCTTTCTCTAAAATAAAAGATCATCCGTTGGATACGATATGTCATTCATAACATATTAAATTTTCAACTCTCCTGGCAAGAAATATTTTGTAATGTAACCAAACTCCTTTCATATTGCAAGAAAAATTCTCATGAATATTTTTAAGAAATAAAACTAGATAGACCTCTGTAAGTGATTCGAGCGCGATTTAACCTAAGCCTAACTGTTAAATAATCAAGCTTAAAATTCAGTTCAAATTTGAGTTGATAATCTAAATTACGAAATAAAACTAGATAGGCCTCTGTGAGCCATTCTAGCGCAATTTAACCTGAGCCTGAAATTCAGTTCAAATTTGAGTTGGTAATCTAAATAAAAAAGCATGAACAAGTTATTATCAGGTCAAGTCCAAGAATCATTTAAAAATTATAAGAGGGATTTTAATGTAGCTGAGGCCCCGGCAACTATAAATCCCTCTAGAAGGAAACACAACAACATAAATAAGAAAGAACGGTCATCCTGAACTGTTAAATGTATATCTAATCTATTATAACCAAGACTGATCATAGGCTGAGACCTTTGCTCTCGGATATCGTCTCGTATCAACAAAGTGCCTTTGTTCCGGGAAGACAAGCCGCCGACAACCATGCTATTGCAACTGAACTCGTGCACACAATGAGCCAAAAGAGAGGAAGGAAAAGGTTTTCCGCTCTCAAAGTGGACATGGCTAAATCATATATACGACCGTGTGGAATGGCCGTTCTTATTCGAAGTGCTAAAAAGATTTGGTAAAATCCTATTTATGGAAGGCGAGATGCAGCGAGGTATTCAATAAATCATGCCCTCCAGCGTTTCTCATTATCCAAAGTGTGTGCTGCAAACAACCTTCTCTGTGGCGGAAGCTCATCTCCCACATCATCTACCTTGCATACCAACACATCCCCCCATTGGACTCCTAATCTAATTGGGTCCATCACAATTAATGTGGATGCGAGCTTTCGAGGAGAAGGAACGGGGGCGGCTTGGGCCTTCGTGGGTCGAGAAGTCCTATTTATGGTAACAGGTTCCGCCACAGTAAAGGATGCCGAAACAGCTGAGACATTGGGGGTTCTTCATGTACTAAGATTTCGTCGAAACATGCAAATCCATAAAGTTGAAATTCAATGCCATCCAGAGATAGTTGTTCAGGCCTTCACCGATATTAATTGACACTGTTTCTCCATGGAATCAAGCTCACATCTATCACTTATCCTTAATTCTTCCCATACGAATAATGCGGCACATGTTTTGGTTGCTGCTTCGCTCCATTCTAATTTATGTGGTTCTTCGTTTAGACCTTTTTTCTCCCGAGGAATTTTGAAATGCCATTTGTACTTCATCTGATTTGCGCGGTATAATATAAAATGGCTATGGCCTTTCTTCAAAAAAATATATCATAGGGTTCATATGGCCCTTCCAATTCCAATTCAAAGAGAAAGCCTCCTAATAAAAAGAAAACTAGTTATTAAGATACACACATCATCTCTTAAATTCCAAATCAAAATGTATCCACTAATTTAGTTGTAATAGTTTTGAAAAATACTTGTACACTAGCTACATATAGTTACTAATTTATATTCAAAACAAAATCACAATCACATAATCTAACACTGCTTACCATATCAATGGAATCGAAGCAGCCCTTTTGCGACCAAGGTCTTTCACAGTACCATTCCTATTTTCTTGAACAAATTTGATTACTATGTGTAAAAATACTTATATAAAGTTTAGTCATAACAACCATTCTTTTTACCTTTAATAATGACCAAACATTAGATTTATTAACAGAAAATCAAAATATTTTCCATGATGAAACATTCCACATATGTAGCATGTTGGTTGAATTACCAACATTACCAAACTGTTGGGCAGCTTGATCAGATTTATATATAAGAATGTATAATTATAAATTAAGAATGATACGGACTTTCAAGTGTCATTAAGGGTAGATCGCACGCTACAAGGCAACACTTATAACAGATTTGACAAACTTACAACCAGCTTCCCGAGCTTCAACTTCACATCAACTATATCTATTAACACAAATATTCCGGTCAGACATTACTTCGGATCTGGCATTATTACGTGGAAACGCGATACAGAAAAATATATTCAACTATCAGGCACAGACAGGCCAGGAGAAAAAATACACATTCCAGTTTACTACGAGGATCACAGAGAAATCAAAAGTTTATAAACCGACTCTGCAATATAACTATGTAGTATGTACGATATTAGCTGCTGGGAAGTTCAAGAGCGGCATCCCTTCAAGATCCCAATTATTATTCTAATTTACAGACAATTACAGCATCGCCGGTCACATAATAATATACATGGAGGAGAGGGCAATGAAAAAAGAAAAAAAATTAATATACACAGATAAAAGCATTCCCTTTTAACGGCATTCAATTTTATGAGCATACTTGGTACTCTGCATCTCGAAGCGCCCTGAATGGTGACTCAGTCCTCAGAACGACAAGTCCAGTACATGAGCCCGCTGCCAATATTACCAGTTCCATAATAACATATGTTGTACATACATGGAAACCCAAGAATAATAATAAGGTTAAGTTTCACTAAGCTACCTATAACAATTAACATTTTTCAGATAACTACCTTAATGTTTTTTTGAATTACAATTAGTTTCCCTAAAGCACTACATTCAAGGGTATTTAGCACGAAAAAATCCCTTCAGGGAGTTCTTTTTATTAATATAATATTTATAGTGGTTTAGTGAAATGCTATTTAGCCTAAAAATAAAGAAACCAAGAGTTACCTTATCAACACGAAGACGCACTGGAGAACGCCAGCAGCCCCGGTCCAAGCAGATGGGCCCTTATCAGTGAGTGTGTCCTGGACAAGCATGCCCACTGCTCCTGCAAGCGAGACGATAGATACCACGTATGCAATAAAAAGCCACAGCTTTAACCTGCACCAGTTTCAGCATAGACAATGCTTTAAGATGAAATTTTAAGCTGGCAACATAATAGCTAGGGGGAAGAACTGTGGCAAGAAGATTGTATGAAATCTTGAAAAGTGAGACTTGCTCTCATGCCCTTTCATTCAGGTTGCAAACCGTATCGGTGCGTCTCATATTATGCTGACCGAGAGTGTTAGCTAATAGTTTGCAGCTTTGGTCAGGTTGTTGCTAGAACCAAGGCCTATCAATATCCCCTGAAGGAAACCAATTTAAATTTTAAGCTAATGATTTAAAAAAAGAAAATTTAAGGAAAAGGACAGAGAAAGCCATCTAGCCTAATCTTTGATTTTCTTTCTCCCTCAGATGGCTGACAGTGAGATTAAGGATCATAGTGGGTTAGGCATCAACAAGATTATAAATTTGTCATAGAATCAGCTGAGTTTGACTTCGATCAAAATTCAAAAATAGAACTAATGTTTAATATGAGTTCATATTCAAATCTTTTATTTCCACTTGAACTGATATTTCATATCAAATTTTCAACAAACCAGCAAGACAACTTGTTAAAGCGAACATATATGCAAGCATATGCTACATGCTTACTTGAGTAATAGCAATGAGTTTCCCCGGTATCATAATTAAGACTGCTTGGATGTCCAAAAGAAGAAGTCATTCTTTTGACGGAAAACAAAAAGAAATATTGAAAATTCACGTGGCTGAGACTGAAGAAGCTACTTCCCAAGTAACATAAATAAAAGCAATGGTTACAAAGTAAATTATTTAAATGTATTTTTTTTTACTTATTGTCATCGAGTATTAAAGGCAAAAGAAAAACTGACTTCTATACAGTAACACGAATTGAATTCTTTGCACAAATTACATGAAAACTAACATACTGCACATTCATACTCCATACAGTAGCCTCTATATATACTTGCTAGCATCTAGCAAGTCAATAATTCATGTAATAACAAGATTAGAAATTATCCTGCAGATCTATGGTGCACAATGTATGTGGGCCTTTACAAGAGTGTGCGCGCGCGCATGCAAATTGTGCACACCCACACAGAGAAATACTGTAAAGTTTACCTATTAAGCTGTGCATGTATGAGCTTTAAAACCTTATTGATCATCGGTGAATCTCTCTCATATAAATTTTTTCCATAATTCATTTAATTGCTTTTAAAGGCCAATGCAAACTAAGCAAATCATGAAAACTAGTGAATAATTATGTATGGTCCACTAATTAGAGTCCAAAAAGTATACAAGTACGTATAACACATAGAAATGGGCAAAAAGAATCGATCAGATCCAGTTCCTCTCACCAGTGCTGATAATATAGTCTGCTTACACAGGCATGGTGTCCATTGTACACTGTCAGTGAGTTAAGGAGGGTATTATCAAGCAAATGAATAGATGATGTAATGTTTGTTATCTAAAATTACTGCCTCCCTTTGATGAAGGTAAAAAATCATATCATTAAATAAATGCTGCAAGGAAACAAGCCTTGTGTAACGTGTACAGAGAAAATTCTGCTAAGACCAGAATGCATCGTCGCTGATTTCAATAGAAATTTTGAAGTATAGCAATAATTTGCCACTGCCTCCTTAATGTCCAAATCCCACCTACGGGGGATGGACGATAAGATATTCACAATGGGTGCAAACAACAAAAGAAGATGAAAAAGAAAAGATCTGATAGTGACAAGTCCATATATAACAATAAAATAGTGCGTTGACAAAAGACATAAACAGAGGATGGATGAAAGAATTGGCTAGACTAGGTTGATGTTCAGCCCAATGTTGAAAAAAAAACTCTTTACATGCCTCGTTATTTTGCGTTATGTAGCATAACTCAACCTATTTGCTACAAAACCCAACCAAATAACTTAAATACAAAATAACTTACATTATTTTACGTTATTTCTACATTGCGTTACGAATTGAAAAGGATAGCATAACCTAAGCTATTTGTATATAAGAATTTATATACAAATTTTTGTTATTAAACTCGATTTAAACTTCAATAGATCAAGAGAATCTAATATTTATTTAATACATCATCCAACTTTCAATTTTCCATAACCAAAACTAAAGATTAAAAAATAAACTTAATCCACTTGATTACTTTGAATACTTAAGTATGAATGCAAACTTGTCAAATTGAAAATTAGTAATTTATTGCGTTAAATCTAGTAGGTTTTGTATTATTTTCCTAACTTTTAAAAAAAATTAAACATAATTTTTAGTTTTAAAACCAATTTAATTAATTTGTGATTTAATATGAATAAATATAATTATTAAAATTAATTAATAATAATACATGTAGCTTATGTTTTGCGCAACGCTATTTGCGCTTTCGCTTTTTAGAGACGAAACATTACGCGTACGCTATCGTTATTTTCAACATTGGTACTTCTGCCTAAAAATGATGGTGGAGAACAGCGCAACCACTTTATAGTCCAAGGTTGAGATTATTGAGAATTTGAGATTTCTTAACCTCACAGCCTCATCACAGCAAAGAACCCGATAAGAGGGCTCACAAAAAAAATCCCCTCTTGTAAATTGATGACGCTTAATCCCATAGGAGATCAAATCAATCACATGATGTCATAAACCACATGTTAATTTCCGAGTTTGGTAGGTTTATTCATGTAAAAAAATGAATTTCTCCTCAAAATCAAAGCATCCACACCCAATCTGTTAAGGCTAAAACTTTTCGGAAATGGTGGAAATGGTTAGATCCTGACGCCTCTTAGGATTGGTTCCTTATGTATAGGCAACTCATGACCAATAATTTCAGAATTGGTGAATTGAAGATCTACCCTTCATGCTGAAATTAATACTCTCACAGTTCACAATTACTTGTCTTTTTAGACTTTTGCACAACAATTAAGGTATAATTTAAAGTCTATTTGAAAGAAATGTTATAATATTTTCATCCTAGTAAATTTCCTAAATTACCCTCATATTAAATGAATGTTGTCTTCTTATCTTCTTAAATTTTCTTTGAAACCTTGCACCAATACTTTTTAAATGAGGTTGGTTTAGATATTTTACAAAAACAAAATAATAAATGTGGTGAGAAATTCTATACTATTCATCTATATATCATAAAAGGACAAATAATTTAGGGTGAGAAAACTTTCTAAATGGACAAGTAATTGTGAACAGAGAGAGTATTATTATTGACGTTATTCAAAAAGTATTCAATCGCTTACCCTACTCCACCTTTCTAGAATTCAGTAATCAAGAACAGAACCCTAGGATAACAGATTAACAATAGAAACTCTTGGCCGTCCCAAACTAATAGCAATACTTCAAACATCAATGCGAAGGAATCTGACACAGGATAATGATGGAAGAGCAAGTAGTAACTTGTCTAAGGCATCTAGATCTCTTTAAAGAATAAATGTTGACTGTAAGGACAGTATATGAGTTTATAAAAAGCCTTCCATATAACATGTATATCTCTAATCCTCTAGTAATTAACATACGACCATTTAGATGCCATTTCAAATGTGTTGAATCGGAGGGAGGCAAGAATTGTATAGAGATCACCAAAGAAACCAATATTATATGGCTGGAAACTATCACAATGCAAGAAATGCAATAATTTCACTCCTATAAAGACTTTTTGTTGGGAACAACTAAGGCCTGAATGAAGGAAGTAACCTATAACCATCAAAGATGATGATTGAGTCAAAGAACAAGGAAGAAGAATAAGAAGATACTAATTCAAGTTCTATGCAAAATTGCAAACCATATAGATTTTTCTGAGTTAACCTGAAGCTCATAACATTACACATAGCAGGGAAGATAAAATTGCATCAATCAGGTTAGTCAGCCTATGATACTTTGATTAAGCAAAAACAGAATATGCAAATCATGCTAGTCAGCCTCCTTATGTTCTAGGGAAAATGACCAAGATCCGGACAAGTTAATGGACCCATAGAAATCTAAATAACATATCTGTATGTTTATTGATGGACATATGAACATAGACTAAATTGCTCTGCCTTGTATTCTCAAAACCTTATCAAGTATTAAATGTGTTACACTCATCTTGCAAGTACCCTTGTTCTTATCTCCATTCTTCATGCTCAATGATTTATAAGCTTGGAAAAAAGTGGAATGGCCAGGGTGTTTGGCGGCTTAAGCACCGTCTAGCACCTTGGTGGCCACTCAGCCCGCTCAAAAATTAACAACTTTGTTTCTTTATTATATTAGATCATTTCCAGTAAATTGTTTGTTAATCATTGATTCTAATGATTCTTTTAACTTTTGTTTTTGTTTTTTGTCAAATGTCACTTGCAAATGTCTAGATGAGCGCTTTCAAAGGCATAGACAACCAAAAATGTCGATTGACAAGGATTGGAATTTTAACTTAAGTGTTATTCTCACACCAAGAATTGTCTAAGTGGTATTATTAGAAAGTTGCGGTAATAAAATAACCGTTTCAACGGTCATATACATAAAAAGTAGACCCCTTTAGGTAACAAAAAGGAGTCTATTTAGACGAATATCTGCATTATAATATCAGACGCTTAATTGCCAAAAAGCGGCGTGCTGCTCTAGACCGCTTAGGAGCAACTTTTTAGAACATTGTTCCTGCAAAGACACACTTTCGAGGAGATAAGATTTTGGCCGATTCAGCAAGTCCCCGTAGCAAAAGCCACTCTTTCGTGATTTGTTTCTAGACTAAATCCTTTCTACTTGAACTAACACGGAACTTGACAGAATTCAGTGCAAATCCCCGTAATCCCAAGTGCGGGGTAGGTTTATTAGGTCACCAATGCCTTGACGCTATTCCGTGATTTATATATGCTCTTGAAAAGGCCAATTCGGTCACGGCGGTATGTGTCTATGGTTGTTTAGATTGTATGTTCTATCTCAAAGCCTGTTGTTTATAAAGCTTGTTTATTTGTCACTTGGTTGAAATGAATTGATTCAAGAATTCTTTGGTCTCTTAGTTGACTTTTGGCTAGAATTTTGCCTCAACTCCTTTGCTTGATCAGCATTGAACCAAACAATAAAAAGAAGAAAAATAAGGTAATTGAGATCAAAGAGAATGCAAACCTCCACTCAGAATCGCCATAGGGAGAGTAGTAATCGTAGCTGATGTCCTCTTTCTTCACGCAATTGAACATGAGCGCCGCCACAGCCGCAAAAATCCCTACAGCAAAAGATGCAAAATTGAGAAACCCTAGAAAAAAGTTGCAATTTTTACATACACACACAGAGAGAGGGGCTACCAGGCAAGTAATCGAGGAACGAGACCTTGACGGAGCTGCAGACGACGGCGTCCACCCAGAACCACCACCCGGCGCCGTCGACGCCGGGCCCATGATCTCCCACATCAGCGAACAGTTGGTGTCTATCAATTTATTCCCCCAATTTTTATTTTATATTTTATTTTGGCTGCCAAATTGATTGATTTTGAGTTGGGAATTCTTTGGCTCCTGCCTGCTCTCTAGAACACCAGTTGAGGAGTTAGCGTGATGTCCCAATTATTTTTTAGTAATTTATTCGAATTTTTTTTATACTGATTTTTCCAATTAAAATTCGACTAATAAAGATTGGAATGTTTTACTTGAACGCGATAGCTCGGTTTATCGCAGCAATTCCTATTCCAAGGAATGTGAGAGCAAGTGCTCACAATTTAACATGTTATTTGTAAGTCTCAAGTTTTTTGGTTTTGATTATTTTTTAAAAGTCGTATTTTAAAAATATCAAATGTTACTGACCATGTCAGAAAACTTAAAATGCTAAAGTAATGAAATTATTCAACTAAAAGAACAATCAACAATACAACCAGTATCTCAATCGTAACATCAAGAGACTCTAAAGATCAAAATGCAGTTCAAAGAAAATAACGAAGAAGTCGAACAACGGCTGTATTAAATACTTCTTATTTTCTTTGAGTCTATCTTAATGGTTTGAATTTGTTTAAGATTCTAATTTTCTACATTAGATACCTCTTTGCTTAATTACATATCTAAATTATTGAATTTGGGTTTCAAACGTCATCTTCCTTTTCAAAAATGTTTGAAATATCAGTATAGACGTTCTAGAAGACGTTTATGTCTGATATATCAGACTATAGACGTCTATAACAGTTGTGGCTTTTTCAAATTTTTAATTTCGATTTGAATTGCAAATCGTAACGGCCGTTAACTGCCTCAAACGGCACAAAACCGTGGGAACGGTTATTCTAACCGTCCACATCCAAAATTCTATATATAGGACCCCATGTCAAGAGTTTTCACCCATCGACAACACTTGACGTTTATTTTTTACACGTTTTCATGTTTTCATCATTCTTTAATTTTTCTATGAAACCTCTATCGTTCTCTTGTTCTTAGACTTTTAATACACTTTTTGAGAGAATAGATCTTTCAGGACCTTAGAAGTTTCTAGTCGTTAGAATCGAAAAATCTCTAGTTTTCGAAGCAGTTTTGTTTTAAGTTTTCTCTTAATCTTTTTGAAACTTTTTTGAATAGTTCTTAAACGTTTTTTATTATCTCTAAAATACAATCCATTATCTCCTTAATTTAAAACTTGATTTATCTATTGAGATCATTAGAATTGTAAAGTTTGTTTTGTAAAGATTTGTTAAAAATCTGATTTGTACAGCCTAGTGAAGAAAGCCTGTTATCTTCACAACAAAGGGTTTCAGACTGGAGCCTTGATAAAAAGTATAGGTGTTCAGCACCTGTAAGTGTAAAAGGTTTCGGACTTGAGCCATAGTGAAAAAGTTTAGGCGTTCGCCGTCTGCAAGTGTAAATGTTTTAAGATCTGAACCTAGGAAAAGATCTGGGTTTCTCCACCCGTAAGGAATCACTAGATAGTGAGTCATCCTGAGCAGGAGTTCTTAGGTGGGGATTAGACACAGAGTTGGTGAGCCATAGTTAACAAATCTCCGTATCATTTATTTTCTGTGCACTCTGTGTTTATGAAATTGTCTTTTATTTTTATACTCTGATTTACATTTCATTGCAAATTTCTTAAATCCGCACAATTGCACCGAGTTTGCCATAAGACCTTTTGCACCCCCTCTAAGGCTGTTTTTCAATCGGTATCAAAGTAAAATCACTATATTTTCAAATATTAGTATCAGATCCTATGGCAAAATATATGGAAGGACAATCCACTAATTGTCCTTCTCTGTTCAATGGCATTTGTAAGGACCCTAAAATTCTTATACTTCCAAATTAATAAAATACGATATTTAATTTTTTTTTGTTATTTTCCATATATCCTTCCATCTATTTCTCCTCCCTTAAATGTTTTTCAAAACTCATTTATTTTTAAAACCAAATATTAATCCATTTCAAATAAAAACCCAAGACCAACAGTCCAGCCCATTTAGATTTTTATATAACCCGCGGCCCAGAACCCAAGCTCACTCACCAAAACCATTTCCATTTTATTCTTTCTTGTTTAGCCCAACCTAAAGCCCAAAAGATGTTAGTCCTTTTCCTTCTCTGTGTGCAAATTGCCACACGCATCTTCCGTGCATTAACCCCCACATTTCTATCAAACTCCTTAATTCCATCCCAACATATTTAATTAAAATCTCATATCCTATAAAAACCCACTATCCTTTCAAATCCCCCACTCTCACACCAGCAACTCTTACTCTCTTCATTTCCCTTTCCATCAATCTATAACCGACCCTTCTTCTTCAACCGAACCCCTCACCCTCTCACTCTCTCTCTCTCTCTCTCTGTCTCTCTATTTATATATCTCTCTCTCAACTCTCTTCGTTCCCTCAACTCTCTCCCTCTCCCTCTCCACATATACGTATATAGATATTCATCCACCCATACACAATTACGCTCACTCTTTTCCACTAAAGCCAACCGAGACCCCTCCATGGCCCTCTCTCTTGGCCGAGCAACCCTAGCTCCCCCTCGACCATCAAGAGCACCCTATCGCCTTCGTCAACTGCAACAACAACCCCAACACCACCAACAACACCAAAACCGATAACATCCGATCAACCCTCGACTTTTGTTCGTCTCTTCGATGCGTTCCGGGCCGAGAACCAAGGCTCCAAGGTCAACGACGGTCATTTCCACGCCTCCGGATCTTCAATCCTTCAACGTTTCAAATTTGCGACCGGAGGTGTTCGACGAAATGCCCCAATGAAATTCTGATATTTCCCTGCGTCCTAATCACGCCGATGTCGATCGCCATTGTCTTCTTCCTTCCCATCGACGACTAGGTAAGTCCCCCTCAATCTCTCTTTTGCTTCTCCTCCACCATCATCTTAATACATATACACTCCTATTTTGATGCCGTTACACAAATTCAATCAATGCCTAACACTATACTTTTCTATCATTTATGTTGTGTAGTTTAATACCTTAAATTATTAATTGCTAATTCATATTTACTATATGATATTCTCACTATGTGAATATATATTAGCTATAGCGGATTATTGACTAATTGTATTTACTTTTGTTGATTATATTATACTGTGACCTTCGATATCTATACTTCGTGTCTTAATATACTACCCTTGTAACTTGTATAATACGATACTACCATATAATCATTATAATCTTAATAAATGTCATACTTTGTTGTATCTTAATGAAGCAATTAACCACTGTCTCACAATGGTATCTTTCATTTCTGATTATATTAATAATTACACTGGTGTCACATATTATCCACCTACTACACTTGTGTCATTTTTTCATAACTAAACTCTAATATCAATTATATTATTTTTACAATAATAAACCTGCTATTATTCTATTATTCTATGCATATCTCACTAAACAAAATACTGTATCTTTATATTGCGTCACCTTATTAAAAACACCATCCATCGAAGTCTTTAAAATAGAATTTAACCTTAATCTTTTATCCTTTGCAATTACGTCTCTACAATTCTCTTAGGGGAACCCTATTGCGGATGGTGCGGATTATCGCATATTTTGGGTTTAGTGGAGTAAAATGCAGATCTCTTCAGGGAACACGATCTCGAAGGGAAAAAATATGGTTTTTAAATCAAAACCAAAACAATTTCAATAATGAAATAGTTTAATATGTAGCTTAAAAGAAAAGAAATTTTGCAAATTATATTTTAAATAAAATATCCCTAAATTGAAAAGATTTAAATTTCTATTTAAATATTCTTAAGTTTTCAAAAGATAGATTTTTCATTAAAATACCGTAAATTCTTAAAAGCTAGGTTTTGTTACTAAAATACCACGACATCTAGAATATATTTTTATTAAAAACCGTCGATATTCTAATCAATATATTTTTCTTAAAGCACTCTCGAGATTTACTTTTAATATAAAGTATTTACATAAAACCTCCTTGAGCTTTTAGTGCACTAATATTAAAGTTACCAAATGAATATTCTCATATTGTAGGGTGTTTTTCGTCACCCCATTGAGATGAGAATACGCGCGCGCTTGTCAGGCACATTACAGATTCCCCCTACCTAGGGGAGGCGGGGGTTTATTGATTGTGGGGATCCGAATCTCCGGCAGCCGCGGACTAAACTGCCGTTAATTATCCCTCGGATTTTGGAGCGAGAGAACCTCCGATTGACGGGTTAAACAGGTCATACGAACTCAACGTGCAGTGTGCGTATGTTTTGAAAGGGTTTTGGATATATTGGGGGGTCCGCAGAGTTTTTACGGGGGTCCCGCTACCCGGATAGCGGGCTGGGGATCAAGGGGGCCAGCAGCCCCCTTGCGGGGTGCGGGACAGCGCCTCGTTAGAAATTTTTTTCTAACAGGGACAGTGTCATGGAGTATGTGTGTGCGCGCGTGTATATATATATATAAGGGAAAGGGCATCCAAAGGATTCGTGGGAGAAGGTGCCAGCGCCCCACGTGCCTGGCACGCGGGCGCTGTGCGCCAGAGCGCCAGCGTCCGACGTGCCTGGCACGCGGGCGCTGTGCGTCAGTAGCAAAAGGGACTTGGTCCCTTCACTGCGAGCTGTGCTCCCGATTTGACTTATGGAGTTAAACTCCTGACAGAGATTAATTTAGGGAGTTGAACTCCAATGGATCTTGAATGGAGTCAGACTCCTAAAAAAATTTAGAAATGATCAAAGGGGACTCCTAAAAATTTTTTGACCCCAACACACATAAATGCCTAGATATTATAAAACTAGTAGCTAACGAGTATATAGCTTGCAGTTGGGTTTAAATGACATGTTCTCTCTTAAGTCTCGGGGAGCCGGAAACAATGAGCATTTTCACTTGTCTACTCCCTAAATATAATTTGTAACGTCATGGAAATTAAATCGCATAAAAACTTGACTGAAATCTGAACTTGATTTTAATCTAAACTTGACTTGAATACAACTTGACTTGAATACTTGCACTTGATCTTGACATAAACTCAATTGTATCCACATGAATTACTTGATCAAACCAATTGCATGCTTGACTAGACTTGAACCGAATCATGAATACGTAATGACTTGACATGAACACTTGACATGAATACATGAACTTGACTTGAATACATGAACTTGTACTCTTCTAATGTATTCATTGATTCAGGCAAGACTTGTGACTATAATAGTAAATTAGATTACGCGGGATGTTGGGGTAGTTTAAGTGTGAATTTAACGAAATCTCAAGAGTCCCATGCTAACAATCACTAATACTAATAATCATGAGGGCCCGTGTTTTCTTGCTCCTGGATTATAGCCTATTGGTTTTGGAATACTTCGACGACAGTCGAAATCTCGTTATTAACAATCATGAGGGATCGTGGTTCCTTACCATTGGATTACAGCTTGTTAGGTTCGAGAACACTCTTGAGATTTGGTTGATACTCACATCTTGAACTGGCGATAGTTAGATGATCCTTTTAGTGATCTCTTTAGGACACATTGCTATTCATTACATATTCAACACTTTTACTTGTTACATGTTCATTATACCTACACTATACGGCCGTGCTTTACTTATTTTCCATGCTTATGTTACAGTGCTATGCTTATGTTATATTGCCATGCTTATATACATGTTGCCATACTCATGATACCTTACCATGTGCATATACTTGCTAGGTTTAATTGACACTCTTATATAACTACATTAGAATTCATATTTTACTTGCATGCTGTCCTTTACCATATTCACATTCATATCCTTTTTGGGGACTTACTGAGCTTAAGTTCGTTGACGGGCATTCCATCTATCGCTTGTTTTCTTGGAATGTTCATCAGGTGATTTAGGGACTGGGGAGGTGGAACCAACTACAAAGGATTACAACTGGTTTGTATCACAAGCAGATCTTTAGCATTCGGCTTATATTTTCAGTATGCCACATGTTTAGGCACTTTCATTTTATGTTTCTTGTTCACCATCATGTATCAGTTTGAAACTTATGAGATTTGAAATGTAAATATATAAAATTGGATTTTTATTATCATGTTCATTCTTGTCATTTTTTTATATTGCTTACATACGCTTAGCGTATTTGTTTCGGAAAATGGCCTTCTCGAAATAAATACGTCGCGGGCTTATCACGTGCATGTTTCTGTCTTTTGGGAAGTGGGGCGTGACAGCACCAACTATCAATTCTGGAAAACTAAGATTAAAGTTTTCCTTCAGTGTATAGATCTAGAAATTTTAGACATCATTAGTCAGCCTTTTGTCATTTCTACCACAAATCCATTATCTGATGCTGATAAGAGATCAATGACATTAAATGCCAAGGCAATGAATGCACTTCATTGCTCTTTGAATTCAGAAGAATTCAATAGAATTTTTATGTGTCAAACGGCCAATGAGATTTGGAATACTCTCCAGACTGTCTATGAAGGAACCGGTCAAGTTAAAGAAAGTAAGATCAACTGTCTCATGCATGAGTATTAGATGTTCTAAATGAGAGACGATGAGACTATCGACTCTATGTATTCCAGATTCAATAATGTCATCACAGAACTTTTTAACCTAGAAAAGAAATTCGATGAGAAAAAAACGTGTTATAACTTGCTAAGATCTCTTACGATCTCCTGACAACCAAAGATCACTGCCATCGAAGAAGCAAATGATATGACAACATTGACAGTCGACTCTTTTATAGGCAAATTGAAGATGTACTAAATGCAACTAGGCGATCTAAAGCAAAAACAAGAAAATGGCACTCAAAAGAAAAATATCACGCTAAAGGCATCTACAAGCAAGTCTAAACTTAAGAAAATATCGAATGATGAGGAAAGCGATGATAAAAAAATGATCAATATTACAAGACACATTAGGAAGTATCTGTAGTCTAGAAAATTCCCTTCGAAGAAAGGTACATTTAAATCAATAAATTTTTTAATTCTAATGAAACTCTTCATTTTTTTGAATGCAATAAAGAAGACCATATTAAATCGGAGTGTTTTACGTTAAACAATGATAAGTGGAAGTCAAAAAAGAAATCGGAAAAACGTTTATTTCAAGTAATTTTGGATGACACCGATTCTAATGACTCAGAAGCAGAAGAAGTTGCTGACATGTGCTTCATGGCACAAGAAGATGAGCTAATAGATTAAGCTTTGATTTAGAATCATTTAGTAAACAAAATTTAATAGATTTTTGTCATCTTCTTAAGAATAATAATGATAAGATTAGTTCTAAGTATAAAACATTAAAGTCAAATTTATCCACTGAAAATAATATAGAATTAACTACTCAAAATAAACTAAATTAAATTAAATTAGAAAATAAAAATCTAAACGAAAAATTAAAATCCTTTACCTTTACTAATGATGCACTAGTTAAAACAAATAATATGTAAAATTTTGAAATCTTTAACTTAAAAAGAAAAGTAGATTTAAAAGATAAAATACTTCTAAAATTCAAAAAAAGTAAAGACAGTTTAAATGTATGTTAGGTCAGTCAATTAGATATTGTAAGAAAGAAGGTATTGGGTTTGATAAATATTCCCAATTAGCCTCAAAATATAAACCTTTAAGGAGTAAATTCTATTATAAATATGGAAACAAGTATGATAATTCTACGTGTAACTATTGTTGCACCTTAGGACATATATTACAATATTGTATAATTAAAAATAACCCATCATATAAATATCATTTTTCTCCAAAAACTGACCCGAATGAACCAAGAATGGTATGGGTCTCTAAGGTCATACAATCTTCATCTATAGTCAAAGAAGTTAAAAATAATTGTTTACCGCCGAAAACGGGTCAGACGAACTTGTATCGAACATCTTGCCTGAATTTGGGGACAGATGCATTGGTTTGATCTATCCACCTCTCCGAATACACTAAGTTGATGTATAGCGCCGCATATCAGAGCTTTGGAAGGATGCGACCGATACAGTTGACTTTCTGTAAATCCCCGGTTCTTATATATTTTTTTCCGTATTTTTCAAGATTTTTCCCGTTTTCCTATTTTTCAATATATTATTATTATTATTATTATTATTAGTATTTGGGGACAGATGCATTGGTTTGATCTATCCACCTTTCCTATTTTTCAATATATTATTATTATTATTTTATTTAATTATTAATCTTAATCTAAACCCGATCCTAACCTACTTGACCCGACTCACCCTTACCCGGCTCGACCCGCCTCCTCCTCTTCTTCTTCCTCCCTTCATTTTCTTTTCCCGCTCGTTTCTTTCCCAACGTGCTTCCCCCTTTCCCGCGCTCATGCCGCGATGACCGCGCCCCCTGCAAACAATTCCTCCGTGATTCCCTCCACGTAATCCTCTCCCTCCAACGGCTTCTCTCGCTCTCTCCCCTCGCCGATGTCTCCGCGAGACTCCCTCCCCCCAATGGCCACAACGACCCAATCCACTCGCCCCATCCTCGTCTCAATACCGAGCCCCTCTCTCCCTTATCCTATCTTGCTCACTCCACTTTCTTACTCACCCCACCAAACTCCCCGAACTCTTCCAACTCCTCCAGCGACCGACTTGAACCCCGTTGCTGCCACCGACCTCTCCTCATCATCGACGACCACCACGAGCTCTCTGTTCCTCCACTACTTCCTCCCAACCCAACTCCAAACACCACCGGGAGTCCATCTCTTCCTCCTCCTTCTCTCAACTACGCATCGTCATCGACTGCACCCTCCAACCGTCGGCGATCTCTTCTCGTCGCTCACACCACCAGCTGCACTGCCACCTCGCCGCCTCCATCGACCCACCGGGCCCCTACATCCATTGCCGCAGCCACCACCAGCTCCACCTCGCCGACGAGCCTCGAGCTCCTCCCCCAACACCCACTGCACCCGAGCACACTACCCACTGCTCCTCATCACCCTCCCGATGCCGTCAACACCTTGCCGAGCCCACTGCCGCTTCGACGCCTGCACCGCCCCGGAGCTCCGCTGCCCTCACCGCCTTTGCCACAGCACCCATGCCCGCCTCCACACCGCCATTGTGCTACGGCTGCACCACAGCATACCCAGACGTGTCGCACCCCGTACCCACTTCCCGCGCCACACATGTCGTGCCAGCCTCCGTGCCGTATCGTGCCAGCCCCCGTGTCACTCCGTATCCCGATACAGTGCACGCACCGTGCCCACTCCTGTACCAGCATCGCGTTCGGTACCGTGTCGTGCCGTGCCACTCCCACGCCATGCACCGAGCCAGGACCATGCCCACTACCGTGTCACGCCCGTGTCCAGTACCGGATCTCCAAGCATCACGCTCATGCCACACGCCGTGTCCAGCATCGCATCGTCTCGTGTGTCGAGAAGAAGTCCGCAAGTGGTGTCGTTTCTATATCTGCGACCGAAGGCAAGTGAAAACCCGATCACTTGCTTTACATGCTAGTATTATTTTAAATGGATCGATAGGTTTTAATCGTAATGATATTATTGCATACGTATCTACATCGTTTAATAACCGTACACTAGTTAAGTGCTTACATAAAATCCTAGACCAAAACATATCTTAATATGGAGGAACTTGCAATAGTTAGATTCCTTTACCGTTACGAATATCGTGTAGAAATTTGGATGCAAAACATCGTGTTTATAATCATGTAAAGTCGTCCCCTAAAGGCGACACTAAATCTGAATTTTACCGCGCATGTTATCTTGTTAAAATCATTGCAAATTCAATACAGTTTGGAACGTAATGTTCTATGGCTCATATCGAAGCCGACTCGATAATATAAAACCATCCATAGTTCATTTTTCGATATCGATAGATTACTGTAATGATATTTGGCTGCGAATGCGGCACTGGACTGCAGTCCGGGGGCAGCATTTCTCGTGAATACCTGAATTTTAATACCTGCACGTCCCTGTTTTAAACTGAAAATGCATGGAGCCCCATAGGGTCACGTAGATAATTTAGTTATCTAACACATGAATCTGGTCCTGCGCAGTTTCACCATCGTTTGATATTTAGTTTGTATTTTTGAGTATCGATATGTTCTGCAGTTTCTACACTAACATTTATTACTCCGTCACACTAAACATGGAGTAACTCCTAGTACAGGAAGGCTATTGATAATCCGTTTGATACATTAGAAACCTAACAGATAGAACTAGATTTAATTCAACTGGGACGACACCTGAAACTGAACAAAATCCCTAGTAAACCGCGCACGAAGTTGGATTTCCAGTTCTGAAACTGGAATTCCAGCAATCAATCGCTAATTTAAAATGATGATAAGTCCCTAACCTGAGTTCTGTTTGACATGGGATTACTTTTATTGCTTAGATAATCAAGTTTACTTAGTACGCCTTTTATATTGTTTTGGTTGATTTTATACGCGTGTTTTATGGTAAATTGTGCAAGTTATGTGGCGTTGGCTGTCAAAATATAGTGAACGTCTGTTCAGTGCATTTTTACCTATTTGTGTGCTTGTTTTTTACCTGCTACATATTGATTGTTTACATTGAGACCCAGCGACTGTTTTGCATTGTCGTTATATAAGTGTTAGTGATTGGGTTGTGGCAAATACGAAAGTGATACGGATAAGTGGAAATGCGATTGAAAGTGAAAGCAATACGTATTTGTTCACAACCTATCTAGTACCTGAATTCATACTATAACTTGGGGAATGGGAAAATCAAGGTGGAATTGAACTTGTATTTAGCGAGATACGGTGATTTAGAGGATGATCATTCGCTATTAGTGACACACAAGCACTCACATACATATACATACATTAGGTCGTGGGCCTAGCGGCATGACTGTAGGGTTATGTCCCGGGCAACAGTGGACCGTAGTCTCGGGCATGCACGAGACCCTTGTTAAACACGAGCATCCTTTCCACCAATTGATTTTATTGACTTAGTGATTGATAAGTAGTGACATACACATTACCTAGTTTACTGACATGATACTTATATCACACTGTTCATATGTAATGATGTTAATTATACTCATTTTCTGCATTCTGTTGCACGTTTCATGTTTAATCGCATTGTACTCGTCATATATATATTTATTGCTATATGTGTCGTCCTGACGACCTGAGTGTGCATACTCAGAGGACGAAGTGGATCCAGCCCAGGAGCAGGACCTGCTATTCGAGATCGCGGAGGTCTAGACTGTATCATCAGCGCCAATTCTTTTGCTTTCAGCACTTTGTATTTCGTTGGTTAGTTTATATTCTGCAAAATAAATGTATTTCGAACTCTTTTATTGCATTGTAATAAAGTTGTGAACTGTGATTTTCCTTTACTCTAGTACTGCTTACTGACTACCATATAATGCTAGAAGCCGAAGTGTGACTACGGCGGGATTATTCCCTAATTGTAGGAGCATGGCTGGTCTAGTCACCCCTCGCATTCCGTATTTCGGAAAGCGGAACGTGACACTTTTAGATCCCCTCTCAGGACGAAAGATTTATTGATTATGGGGACACATCTTTCCTGCAGGTGCAAGCCCTAGAAGTTAATTACATTATTGCAAACGATAAGAGCTTTCTGCACTCCAGATTTTTAGCTTCGTGTGTGTTTTGATTTTTGTTTATTTTGGGTTGCCCTTTGATTGTATACAGAGACTAATTTATGTCGTCGCCCGTAGGGCGTGGATTAGTCTAAATCCATATATATTTTAGATTTGGGTCAAGCATTTGCTTGACGGGGTCCATGTTGGTGTTTTGATTTGCCAACGGGGTGAACTTAGGTCGCATTTCTCACACTTGTGAGGTTTATGGGTTCACATGCTTCCATAAGCATTATCTAAAGATCGTTAGTCTTATTTGAGACTAAGATCAACTTAGGTGTTTTGAGCTTATGGGCTCAATGAAGCTTAAGCTTCAGGACTTAGCCGATTTCGGGCTAAGAATGCGGTACACCCAAACATTCTTGGCGCATATAACTTGGCAAATGTCTCACGACTTGAATATTGGCTCGCGGCTCAAACGCATGCCTACATGCATATCACATGGCGCACTGTGGCATCGGCTTGGCGTGAGTCGAGCGCACGTGCATATCACATGGTGCTGGCGCGGCCCATCTTTTATAGCGTTTGGCGAATGTACATGTATATCACATGGCGCGGTCCAATCGTAGAGCTTAAGCTATGGTACAACTTTCTTGGTGCAAGCGCAAGGCTTTGGCGCATGCTCACGTGCATATCGCGTGGCACGGTTAGGCTTTTAGAGATTAATCTCTGTCTTTTTCTAAGAAGGTTAACCTTTCAGAGAAAAGAATATGACTTTATGAAGCTCAAGCCTCTGTTTAATGGTTTTTTGGCCACTAAAAATAAACAAGATCAGATTTTTATGATCTTGGGGTTTTTTTGGTCACGGTATATGTCTTTGTGACAAAACTTGGATCTTGTGAAACTTAAGTTTCGATTTGAAGAAGATCTTGATGATCATATGTTTCTTGGTGGAGGAAGACTTAAGTTTTCCTCCAAATCTCAGATCTTGAGATCGAAAACCCCTCTATGAGAATTTAAGTTCTCGACATAGAGGAGATTTGACTCAATGATCTTCGATCCAGAGAAAGAACTTAATAAGTTCTTATAGAAGCTTAAGCTTCTTTTTAATGGAGATTAATCTCCTTACATAGGGTTTTGAGGAATTGAAGAATCTGCAGAGATTTAAATCTCTTTTCTTCACCTTATGGGTAGAATTCTCTCTCTGGAGATTAATCTTTCCCTCTCCTATTTATAGAAATGTTTTAGAGGTTGAGAGAATCTATCATTGAGACATCCCAAATTGATCTTAAGATCAACCGGTGGTGCTTAATTACTGTTAGATCATTGATCTAAAGGCTCTCTGTTAACAGAGTTAATATTTTTCTTATCTTAGAGAATTTCTTGTTAACAAGAGAATATTTTTCTGTTTAAGAAAGATAGGTGAAATATTTTCCCAAACAGAGCTTAAGTTCTGATTGAAGCATGCGTTTCAACCGAACATGCTACTAACGCCACGCGCTTTGCACATGGTGCGCTTGCGCATGGGCATGGCGGCTCGTGCTTTGAACATGGTGCGCATGCGCAGCCGGCTTGACGCTTTCACCTCAATGTTTTTCTTGGTGTAGCTTAAGGTTCAAGCGTCAAATTTTGGCGGGAACAATAATGAAACGACTCTGAAATCAATGTACATAATTTTCTTGTTATTGTACCGAAAAGAGTATTACAGCTTGTGTAAGAGTTAGAAATTATTTGTGTAAGAGTTAAAAATTATTTTTGTTAAATAGAAGAAAGAAACAATTTTTTCAGAAAAATCAAACAGACGCAATGACGTGTACACATCCAAATACACACATGACACGAATCTCGAGGCAGGACACCCAATATTTTTTCACTGGTAAACCTTCTACACTGCTGTGACATAGCCTGTGCGTTCGAATCTCATCAAACCCAATATTTTTCAGAATTTTCTTTTTAATTTTTGGAGCCTAAGAGTTGCACGTGCAATACACAGAGAAATAAAAAGTTTCAGAAAATCAAACAGGCGCAATGACGTGTACACATCCAAATACACACATGGCACGAATCTCGAGGCAGGACACCCAAATCCGACCGCCCATTCTCCCATTTTGGCCGGCGCCGACGGTCAGATGTGCCCCAATTGCCTACGTGCTTTGCACACTTGTCTCTTCGACTCCCTTTAACTCCCCTGCACTGCACTGTTTGATTTTCCTGCAATCAAAAGGACAAATAATTTAGGGTGGGAAAACTTTCTAAATGGACAAGTAATTGTGAACAGAGGGAGTATTATTATTGACCTTATTCAAAAAGTATTCGATCGCTTACCCTACTCCACCTTTCTAGAATTCAGTAATCAAGAACAGAACCCTAGGATAACAGATTAACAATAGAAACTCTTGACCGTCCCAAACTAATAGCAATACTTCAAACATCAATGCGAAGGAATCTGACACAGGATAATGATGGAAGAGCAAGTAGTAACTTGTCTAAGGCATCTAGATCTCTTTAAAGAATAAATGTTGACTGTAAGGACAGTATATGAGTTTATAAAAAGCCTTCCATATAACATGTATATCTCTAATCCTCTAGAAATTAACATACGACCATTTAGATGCCATTTCAAATGTGTTGAATCGGAGGGAGGCAAGAATTGTATAGAGATCACCAAAGAAACCAATATTATATGGCTGGAAACTATCACAATGCAAGAAATGCAATAATTTCACTCCTATAAAGACTTTTTGTTGGGAACAACTAAGGCCTGAATGAAGTAAGTAACCTATAACCATCAAAGATGATGATTGAGTCAAAGAACAAGGAAGAAGAATAAGAAGATACTAATTCAAGTTCTATGCAAAATTGCAAACCATATAGATTTTTCTGAGTTAACCTGAAGCTCATAACATTACACATAGCAGGGAAGATAAAATTGCATCAATCAGGTTAGTCAGCCTATGATACTTTGATTAAGCAAAAACAGAATATGCAAATCATGCTAGTCAGCCTCCTTATGTTCTAGGGAAAATGACCAAGATCCGGACAAGTTAATGGACCCATAGAAATCTAAATAACATATCTGTATGTTTATTGATGGACATATGAACATAGGCTAAATTGCTCTGCCTTGTATTCTCAAAACCTTATCGAGTATTAAATGTGTTACACTCATCTTGCAAGTACCCTTGTTCTTATCTCCATTCTTCATGCTCAATGATTTATAAGCTTGGAAAAAAGTGGAATGGCCAGGGTGTTTGGCGGCTTAAGCACCGTCTAGCGTCTTGGTGGCCACTCAGCCCGCTCAAAAATTAACAACTTTGTTTCTTTATTATATTAGATCATTTCCAGTAAATTGTTTGTTAATCATTGATTCTAATGGTTTTTTTAACTTTTGTTTTTTGTCAATTGTCACTTGCAAATGTCTAGATGAGCGCTTTCAAAGGCATAGCCAACCAAAAATGTCGATTGACAAGGATTGGAATTTTAACTTAAGTGTTATTCTCACACCAAGAATTGTCTAAGTAGTATTATTAGAAAGTTGTGGTAATAAAATTACTATTTCAACGGTCATATACATAAAAAGTAGACCCCTTTAGGTAACAAAAAAGAGTCTATTTAGACGAATATCTGCATTATAATATCAGACGCTTAATGGCCAAAAAGCGGCGTGCTGCTCTAGACCGCTTAGGAGCAACTTTTTAGAACATTGTTCCTGCAAAGACACACTTTCGAGGAGATAAGGTTTTGGCCGATTCAGCAAGTCCCGGTGGCAAAAGCCACTCTTTCGTGATTTGTTTCTAGACTAAATCCTTTCTACTTGAACTAACACGGAACTTGACAGAATTCAGTGCAAATCCCGGTAATCCCAAGTGCGGGGTAGGTTTATTAGGTCACCAATGCCTTGACGCTATTCCGTGATTTATATATGCTCTTGAAAAGGCCAATTCGGTCACGGCGGTATGTGTCTATGGTTGTTTAGATTGTATGTTCTATCTCAAAGCCTGTTGTTTATAAAGCTTGTTTATTTGTCACTTGGTTGAAATGAATTGATTCAAGAATTCTTTGGTCTCTTAGTTGACTTTTGGCTAGAATTTTGCCTCAACTCCTTTGCTTGATCAGCATTGAACCAAACAATAAAAAGAAGAAAAATAAGGTAATTGAGATCAAAGAGAATGCAAACCTCCACTCAGAATCGCCATAGGGAGAGTAGTAATCGTAGCTGATGTCCTCTTTCTTCACGCAATTGAACATGAGCGCCGCCACAGCCGCAAAGATCCCTACAGCAAAAGATGCAAAATTGAGAAACCCTAGAAAAAAGTTGCAATTTTTACATACACACACAGAGAGAGGGGCTACCAGGCAAGTAATGGAGGAAGGAGACCTTGACGGAGCTGCAGTCCACGCCGGGCCCAAGATCTCCCACATCAGCGAACAGTTGGTGTCTATCAATTTATTCCCCAAATTTTTATTTTATATTTTATTTTGGCTGCCAAATTGATTGATTTTGAGTTGGGAATTCTTTGGCTCCTGCCTGCTCTCTAGAACACCAGTTGAGGAGTTGGCGTGATGTCCCAATTATTTTTTAGTAATTTATTCGAATTTTTTTTATACTGATTTTTCCAATTAAAATTCGACTAATAAAGATTGGAATGTTTTACTTGAACGCGATAGCTCGGTTTATCGCAGCAATTCCTATTCCAAGGAATGTGAGAGCAAGTGCTCACAATTTAACATGTTGATTTGTGAGTCTCAAGTTTTTTGGTTTTGATTATTTTATAAAAGTCGTATTTTAAAAATATCAAATGTTACTGATCATGTCAGAAAACTTAAAATGCTAAAGTAATGAAATTATTCAACTAAAAGAACAATCAACAATACAACCGGTATCTCAATCGTAACATCAAGAGACTCTAAAGATCAAAATGCAGTTCAAAGGAAATAACGAAGAAGTCGAACAACGGATGTATTAAATACTTCTTATTTTCTTTGAGTCTATCTTAATGGTTTGAATTTCTTTCGGATTCTAATTTTCTACATTAGATACCTCTTTGCTTAATTACATATCTAAATTATTGAATTTGAGTTTCAAACGTCATCCTCCTTTTCAAAAATGTTTGAAATATCAGTATAGACGTTCTAGGAGACGTTTATGTCTGATATATCAGACTATAGACGTCTATAACAGTTGTGGCTTTTTCAAATTTTTAATTTCGATTTGAATTGCAAATCCTAACGGCCGTTGACCGCCTCCAACGGCCAAAAACTGTGGGCACGGTTATTCTAACCGTCCACATCCAAAATTCTATATATAGGACCCCATGTCACGAGTTTTCACTCATCTACAACACTTAACGCTTATTTTTTTTACACGTTTTCATGTTTTCATCATTCTTTAATTTTTCTGCGAAACCTCTATCGTTCTCTTTTTCTTAGACTTTTAATACACTTTTTTAGAGAAGAGATCTTTCAGAACCCTAGAAGTTTCTAGTTGTTAGAATCGAAAAATCTATAGTTTTCGAAGCAGTTTTGTTTTAAGTTTTTTCTTAATCTTTTTGAAAACTTTTTTGAATCGTTCTTAAACGTTTTTTATTATCTCTAAAATACAATCCATTATCTCCTTAATTTAAAACTTGATTTATCTATTGAGATCATTAGAATTGTAAAGTTTGTTTTGTAAAGATTTGTTAAAAATCTGATTTGTACAACCCAAAGAAGAAAGTTTGTTATCTTCACAACAAAGGATTTCAGACTGGAGCCTTGGTAAAAAGTTCAGGTGTCCACCACCTGTAAGTGTAAAAGATTTCGGACTTGAGCCATAGGGAAAAAGTCTAAGCGTTCGCCGTCTGCAAGTGTAAATGTTTTAAGATCTGAACCTAGGAAAAGATCTGGGTTTCTCCATCCGTAAGGAATCACTGGATAGTGAGTTATCCTGAGCAGGAGTTCTCAGGTGGGGATTAGACACAATGTTGGTGAGCCCTAGTTAACAAATCTCCGTGTCATTTATTTTCTGTTCACTTTGTGTTTATGAAATTGTCTTTTATGTTTATATTCTGATTTATATTCCATTGCAAAATTTTCAAATCCGCACAATTGCACCGAATTTGCCATAAGACCTTAGCACCCTCCAAGGCTGTTTTTCAATTGGTATCAAAATAAAATTACTATATTTTCAACTATTAAACTCTTGAGTATCGGAACCTATGGCAAAATAAATGGTAGGACGAATCCACTAGTTGTGCTTCTCTGTTCAATGGCATCTGTGCCCTGAAATTCTTATACTTCCATATTAATAAATTACGATATTTAATTTTTTTGGTATTTTCCATATATCCTTCCATCTATTTCTCCTCCCTTAAATGTTTTTCAAAACTCATTTATTTTTAAAACCAAATATTAATCCATTTCAAATAAAAACCCAAGACCAACAGTCCAGCCCATTTAGATTTTTATATAACCCACGGCCCAGAACCCAAGTTCACTCACCAAAACCATTTCCATTTTATTCTTTCTTGTTTAGCCCAACCTAAAGCCCAAAAGATATTATTCCTTTTCCCTCCCTGTGTGCAAATTGTCACACCCATCTCCCGTGCATTAACCCCCACATTTCTATCAAACTCCTTAATTCCATCCCAACATATTTAATTAAAATCTCATATCCTATAAAAAACCCACTATCCTTTCAAATCCTCCACTCTCACACCAGCAACTCTTACTCTCTTCATTTCCCTTTCCATCAACCTATAACCGACTCTTCTTCTTCAACCGAACCCCTCACCCTCTCACCCTCTCTTGCTCTGTCTCTCTATTTATATCTCTCTCTCTCAACTCTCTTCGTTCCCTCAACTTTCTCCCTCTCCCTCTCCCTCTCCACATATAGGTATATAGATATTCATCCACCCATACACAATTACGCTCTCTCTTTTCCACTAAAGCCAACCGAGACCCCTCCATGGCCCTCTCTCTTGGCCGAGCAACCCTAGCTCCCCCTCGACCATCAAGAGCACCCTATCGCCTTCGTCAACTGCAACAACAACCGCAACACCACCAACAACACCAAAACCGATAACATCCGATCAACCCTCGACTTTTGTTCGTCTCTTCGATGAGTTCCGGGCCGAGAACCAAGGCTCCAAGGTCAACGACGGTCATTTCCACGCCTCCAGATCTTCAATCCTTCAACGTTTCAAATTTGCGACCGGAGGTGTTCGACGAAATGCCCCAATGAAATTCTGATATTTCCCTGCGTCCTAATCACGCCGATGTCGATCGCCATTGTCTTCTTCCTTCCTATCGACTAGGCAAGTCCCCCTCAATCTCTATTTTGCTTCTTCTCCACCATCATCTTAATGCATATACACTCCTATTTTGATGCCGTTACACAAATTCAATCAATGCCTAACACTATACTTTTCTATCATTTATGTTGTGCAGTTTAATACCTTAAATTATTAATTGCTAATTCATATTTACTATATGATATTCTCACTATGTGAATATATATTAGCTATAGCGGATTATTGACTTATTGTATTTACTTTTGTTGATTATATTATACCGTGACCTTCGATATCTATACTTCGTGTCTTAATATACTACCCTTGTAACTTGTATAATACGATACTGCCATATAATCATTATAATCTTAATAAATGTCATACTTTGTTGTATCTTAATGAAGCAATTAACCACTGTCTCACAATACTATCTTTCATTCTGATTATATTAATAATTACACTGGTGTAACATATTATCCACCTACTACACTTACTACACTTGTGTCATTTTTTCATAACTAAACTCTAATATCAATTATATTATTCTTACAATAATAAACCTGCTATTATTCTATTATTCTATGTATATCTCACTAAACAAAATACTGTATCTTTATATTGCGTCACCTTATTAAAAACACCATCCATCGAAGTCTTTAAAATAGAATTTAACCTTAATCTTTTATCCTTTGCAATTACGTCTCTACAATCCTCTTAGGGGAACCCTATTACGGATGGTGCGGATTATCGCACATTTTGGGTTTAGTGGAGTAAAATGCAGATCTCTTCACGGAACACGATCTCGAAGGGAAAAATACGGTTTTTAAATCAAAACCAAAACAATTTCAATAATGAAATAGTTTAATATGTAGCTTAAAAGAAAAGAAATTTTGCAAATTATATTTTAAATAAAATACCCCTAAATTGAAAAGATTTAAATTTCTATTTAAATATTCTTAAGTTTTCAAAAGATAGATTTTTCATTAAAATACCGTAAACTCTTAAAAGCTAGGTTTTGTTACTAAAATACCACGACATCTAGAATATATTTTTATTAAAAACCGTCGATATTCTAATCAATATATCTTTCTTAAAGCACCCTCGAGATTTACTTTTAATATAAAGTATTTACATAAAACCTCCTCGAGCTTTTAGTACTAATATTAAAGTTACCAAATGAATATTCTCACATTATAGGGTGTTTTTCGTCACCCTATTAAGATAAGAATACGCGCGCGCTTGTCAGGCGCATTACAGATTCCCCCTATCTAGGGGAGGCGGGGGTTTATTGATTGTGGGGATCCGAATCTCCGGCAGCCGCGGACTAAACTGCCGTTAATTATCCCTCGGCTTTTGGAGCGAGAGAACCTCCGATTGACGGGTTAAACAGGCCATGCGAACTCAACGTGCAGTGTGCGTATGTTTTGAAAGAGTTTTGGATATATTGGGGGGTCCGCAGAGTTTTTACGGGGGTCCCGCTACCCGGATAGCGGGCTGGGGATCAAGGGGGCCAGCAGCCCCCTTGCGGGGTGCGGGGCAGCGCCCCGTTAGAATTTTTTTTCTAACAGGGACAGTGTCATGGAGTATGTGTGTGCGCGTGCGCGTGTATACATATAAGGGAAAGGGCATCCAAAGGATCCGTGGGATAAGGTGCCAGCGTCCCACGTGCCTGGCACGCGGGCGCTGTGCGTCAGTAGCAAAAGGGACTTGGTCCCTTCACTGCGAGCTGTGCTCCCGATTTGACTTATGGAGTTAAACTCCTGACAGAGATTAATTTAGGGAGTTAAACTCCAATGGATCTTGAATGGAGTCAGACTCCTAAAAAAATTTAGAAATGATCAAAGGGGGCTGCTTTGTTTCTCCCTTTGGCTCTGGATCATCCCAAGATGAGATTTCTGGAGATGGGTCTCCTTCTTCTTCCTGTCGGTTGGCCGGATCTTGGAGAAAGGGCGTGAGATTTAAAAATCTCCCATTTTGAGATCTAATGGAAGATCTGAGCCCCCCTTTGTGGGTTTTGTGGTGAAAAACTATTTAGTTTTGGAAAAGGAAGAGTAAAACTCTTGATTTAATTCAAAAAAAAGGAGAAGGTTTAGAACCTTGAAGAAGGAGAAGGAGGCACAAAAAACCCTAGAGTTTTTAGAGAATGAAAATTGTATATTTTATTCATCATCATGTTACCTTATATAGGTTTACACATTTACACATAGCCCTTTGGGCTTTACAAAATGGCATTTTGCCCATCTCATGTCTCATGTGCTATTTCTTTTTGCACATAAGCCATGGGCTTTACAAAAATTTGGCTTTATGCCCATTTTGCTTACATTCATGCACAAAAAATTACATCAGAATTATTTGTTACATGATTTTTATTTTGGCATGGGGAGACCGGCCGCGGGGCTCGACTTGGGCATGGGCCCACTTGCTTGGTCTTGGGCCCGCTTACTTGGGGTTGACCTCGACTTTGACCAAGTCAACTGGGGTGCAAATTTTGACCCCAACACACATAAATGCCTAGATATTATAAAACTAGTAGCTAACAAGTATATAGCTTGCAGTTGGGTTTAAATGACATGTTCTCTCTTAAGTCTTGGGGAGCCGGAAACAATGAGCATTTTCACTTGTCTACTCCCTAAATATAATTTGTAACGTCATGGAAATTAAATCGCATAAAAACTTGACTGAAATCTGAACTTGATTTTAATCTAAACTTGACTTGAATACAACTTGACTTGAATACTTGCACTTGATCTTGACATAAACTCAATTGTATCCACATGAATTACTTGATCAAACCTATTACATGCTTGACTAGACTTGAACCGAATCATGAATACGTAATGACTTGACATGAACACTTGACTTGAATACATGAACTTGACTTGAACCATGAACTTGTACTCTTCTAATGTATTCATTGATTCAGGCAAGACTTGTGACTATAATAGTAAATTAGATTACGCGGGATGTTGGGGTAGTTTAAGTGTGAATTTAACGAAATCTCAAGAGTCCCATGCTAACAATCACTAATACTAATAATCATGAGGGCCCGTGTTTTCTTGCCCCTGGATTATAGCCTGTTGGTTTTGGAATACTTCGACGACAGTCGAAATCTCGTTATTAACAATCATGAGGGATCGTGGTTCCTTACCATTGGATTACAGCTTGTTAGGTTCGAGAACACTCTTGAGATTTGGTTGATACTCACATTTTGAACTAGCGATAGTTAGATGAGCTTTTTAGTGATCTCTTTAGGACACATTGCTATTCATTACATATTCAACACTTTTACTTGTTACATGCTCATTATACCTACACTATACGGTCGTGCTTTACTTAATTTCCATGCTTATGTTACAGTGCTATGCTTATGTTATATTGCCATGCTTATATACATGTCGCCATACTCATGATACCTTACCATGTACATATACTTGCTAGGTTTAATTGACACTCTTATATAACCACATTAGAATTCATATTTTACTTGCATGCTGTCTTTTACCATATTCACATTCATATCCTTTTTGGGGACTTACTGAGCTCAAGTTCATTGATGGGCATTCCACCTATCGCTTGTTTTCTTGGAATGTTCATCAGGAGATTTAGGGACTGAGGAGGTGGAACCAACTACAAAGGATTACAACTGGTTTGTATCACAAGCAGATCTTTAGCATTCAGCTTCTATTTTCAGTATGCCACATGTTTAGGCACTTCATTTTATGTTTCTTGTTCACCATCATGTATCAGTTTGAAACTTATGAAATTTGAAATGTAAATATATAAAATTGGATTTTTATTATCATGTTCATTCTTGTCATTTTTTTATATTGCTTACATACGCTTAGCGTATTTGTTTCGAAAAACGACCTTCTCGAAATAAATACGTCGCGAGCTTATCACGTGCATGTTTCCGTCTTTTGGAAAGTGGGGTGTGACAGCACCAACTATCAATTTTGGAAAACTAAGATTAAAATTTTCCTTCAGTGTATAGATCTAGAAATTTTAGACATCATTAGTCAGCCTTTTGTCATTTCTACCATAAATCCATTATCTGAGGCTGACAAGAGATCAATGACATTAAATGCCAAGGCAATGAATGCACTTCATTGCTCTTTGAATTCAGAAGAATTCAATAGAATTTTTATGTGTCAAACGGCCAATGAGATTTGGAATACTCTCCAGACTGTCTATGAAGGAACCAGTCAAGTTAAAGAAAGTAAGATCAACTGTCTCATGCATGAGTATTAGATGTTCTAAATGAGGGACGAGAGACCATCGACTCTATGTATTCCAGATTCAATAATGTCATCACATAACTTTTTAATCTAGAAAAGAAATTCGATGAGAAAAAAAGTGTTATAAGTTGCTAAGATCTCTTACGATCTCCTGACAACCAAAGATTACTGCCATCGAAGAAGTAAATGATATGACAACATTGACAGTCGACTCTTTTATAGGCAAATTGAAGATGTACTAAATGCAACTAGGCGATCTAAAGCAAAAACAAGAAAATGGCACTCAAAAGAAAAATATCACGCTAAAGGCATCTACAAGCAAGTCTAAACTTAAGAAAATATCGAATGATGAGGAAAGCGATGATAAAAAAATGATTAATATTACAAGACACATTAGGAAGTATCTGTAGTCTAGACAATTCCCTTCGAAGAAAGGTACATTTAAATCAATAAATTTTTTAATTCTAATGAAACTCTTCATTTTTTTAATGTAATAAAGAAGACCTATTAAATCGGAGTGTTTTACATTAAACAAGGATAAGTGGAAGTAAAAAAAGAAATCGGAAAAACGTTCATTTCAAGTAATTTGGGATGACACCGATTCTAATGACTCAGAAGCAGAAGAAGTCGCTGACATGTGCTTCATGTCACAAGAAGATGAGCTAATAGATTAAGATTTTGATTTAGAATCATTTAGTAAACAAAATTTAATAGATTTTTGTCATCTTCTTAAGAATAATTATGATAAGATTAGTTCTAAGTATAAAACATTAAAGTCAAATTTATCCACTAAAAATAATATAGAATTAACTATTCAAAATAAACTAAATTAAATTAAATTAGAAAATAAAAATCTAAACGAATAAAATCCTTTACCTTTACTAATGATGCACTAGTTAAAACAAATAATATGTAAAATTTTGAAATCTTTAACTTAAAAAGAAAAGTAGATTTAAAAGATAAAATACTTCTAAAATTCAAAAAAAGTAAAGACAGTTTAAATGTAATGTTAGGTCAGTTAATTAGACATTGTAAGAAAGAAGGTATTGGGTTTGATAAATATTCCCAATTAGCCTCAAAATATAAACCTTTAAGGAGTAAATACTATTATAAATATGGAAACAAGTATGATAATTCTACGTGTAACTATTGTTGCACCTTAGGACATATATTACAATATTGTATAATTAAAAATAACTCATCATAAATGTTAGTTATATGTATGCCCTAGAGGCCATTACTGTACCTTGGATGTATATTGTAGTGGATGATGGAACATATATAGGTAGGACTTTCTTGCTCGACATGATAGTACGCTATCTGGTTGCCCTTTATCTTAACATGTACACTTTCTGTCTCTCTGTTACATGTTGATAAAGCTCTTAGGATGTGTACTCGACTTCCAGGACTATGATGCAGATCATACTAGTGGGGCCTGGGTAGTCCATGAGTACATCCTTCAATGTTCCTAGTCGTGGGAACATCGAGACGGGGCATCGATATTCCAGAGTAGACTAGCGTATATCTTCTCGACCCATGTGATGGGCGATGGATGATCCCATATCCATTGGTGTTTGGCATCAGAGATGGTATGCGGGTGCTCAGTGAAGACCGGGTACACTGAACGGACTCGCCGAGAACTCCAAGATGGTATTATACCTCACATCAGATGGCAGTTCTCTGGTGACACTGGTACAGCTTAGTCTGTTGACCCGAGATCGTCATAGAGTCTTGTGTGTCTCCCACTGTGCTTTGATTTCCACCCTACCACGGCTCTACTGAGGCGTGCAAACATGTGGTTTTTGGGTACAGTCCCGATTCACATGGAGGCAATGAGCGATAGGAGGGGATTCGTCTCTCCCGGTATTGGGGGTTGATGTTGCGCTATGCACGACTGGCCATAACAGGAAATCCCTGGCCAGGGTTGCAGCGATATACTGGTAAGAGTTATCAGTAGTTTCACGATTGTTATGGACTTCACGTCGGCATGACTTATCAAACTATTGGGGTCTGACGTTTACCATCCCTAGGCGAGATATGCGACATATAAGACGAACAGACCGAACTGTACGGTAAGTGTTACTGGTTGGATTCACAGGAGTGTGAGCGGGCTTGCTCGTCGATCTTCTGATCGCTCAATACCCGGGTGGCCGTTACGTTTAGCAGACCGCTTGCGGCTTGTGGGTGTTTGATATGATCATCACCTGCTGCCGGCGTATTGACGAGTCTTTAGAGTCCTACACAGAGGTTTCCTGGCTCAAACGAAATGAAATAGGAGCGCATATGAGATATGTGCGGGACCGAGAATAATACCAGTATGTGATACCGTATTCTATTCTCGCGATGAATGTATCGATTGGTTGTATGCGATATAACCTAGTTATCGAATCAAGGATTGATTCGATAAGCCGATACATTAGATATTAGTCGGTTATATGCGATATGACCGGATCGTTAAATCAAGTATTGATTTAATGCATAATTATATATTTGATATATTACTTTGCATTAACTAGTATTTGTTCACTTTAAATGGATTTTCTCACTTGAAATACACAAGTTGTATATGTGATATACTTTTGTGCACTTGTTTGTATCATGTTTGATGATACATGCAAACTTGGGTTTGTGTAAAGAATTAAACTATGGTTATGTTAATGGTTAGGGTTTTGATTTACTTATCTTTTCATTTATTTATTTATTCATTTTTGAAAGATAAATAAATCATGGTGGCTTTCTTTGTTTGCTAGTTGAAGCTTCATGAAGCTTTGAATAAGTCTACCTTTTTTGTTTCATGCTTAACCCTAACCATTCAACCTAACCCTAGTTTATTCTCTACACTTAACCATGATTGCTATATGATAAGAATCAACTTATTTTCTATTTTAAATAAGACTTATCATATTCTTTTCTTCTTCTTCTCCTTCTTCAAGATGAAGAAAAGCTTGCTTCCATCAATGGTGAAATGAGAAAAAGTGTGAGAAATCCAATTCTAAAGTGAACCCACTTCCTATTTCTTCATCCTCTACCACTTGCCAAGTAGTATAGGGTGTTTTCTTCACAAGTTTCATGACTTGGTGAAGTTGGAGTTTGATCTTGAGTTGCCTCGACGTAGATCATCTTCGGCATCGAAGTCGACGACCTAGCCCGATCTTTTCTCCGATGAAACCACCATGAGAGTCTTGAATTCCGATGGGTACAGCGGAGAGACGTCAACACGGAGCCATGGAGGTGGAGGACCAGATCTACAAAGGTTGTATGTTCGTTCACTCTTAGTTAAAGCCGTTAACTTGCTTGCATCGCCTCATTATCTAGTTAACGATCCGTATTAGGGTTTGTAGGCACATGAAAAATTTGAATTGGGCATGTTTGATCTGTTGTGAGACTTCATTAGTATGCCTAGGAACCCTACAGTGGTATCAGAGCCTAGCTAGAGCCTTAGGCGATGCGTAGACGAAGCCAGAAACCCGATCGAACCCCGAAACCCTAGAATTCAACCCTCTCTGGACATTTTTTAAAAACTGGGTTTTTTCCAGATTAAAAATTCTTAAAAAATTCAGCAGGAAGTTCTAAGAATTATAGTGCAAAACAGAGCTCCTGAATCATCTAAATCGCCGCGGAACAGCGGCAGAAGCCTGCCTTCTGCGGCGGTTCCGCGGCCGTACGGTCGCATTGCCCATTATTTTTTGCACAGTAATTCCTATATTTTGGTGCTGGATTTTCTGGGATTTTTTAAATATCACTCAAGAGTTGAGTTTTCTGGGTTATATTGGGAATTCGTAGATTCGATCGGATTATCAAACTTTGTCTGTGTGTTTTCCGGAAATTTTAGAATATGTTAAAAAGTTCGACCGGATATAAATACCCACTTTTTCCCCTGCCGGGAAATTTCCAATTGTTGGATTTTTCCGTAGTTTAACGACGTTCTAAGAAGTGCAAGTAACGCGATGGTCCCTCTAGAAGACAACAAATCTTAACTCGATTATGTGACCGTCTTGAACTGCCCTTTGAACCTTAGGGTTTGGGGCAGTACGGCGTGCCACATGTGAGGCGTTGGCTTGACCCTTCTACGGCTGGACTGTTGGTACTGAGGCACGAAGTGAATGTTTTAAAACTTATTTCATGTGTTGAGCTGTTTCGGGAAAACTTGGGTGTTCGATTATTCGATCGGACAGTTTAACAGTTTTTCTATTTACCCGGAATGTGATACAACATTTGGAATTCACAAGTAGTTATGAGATAACTGAATGAATGTTATAAACATAGCAGTTTAGTCTCACTTGATCGGTCGCCACGGAATTTTGATGTGATCAAAAGTCCATCGCAATCACGTAGCGTACGCGGACACTCGTCGGGTAAACTTAATAGACAGCCGCACCCCATAGCCCCGACCAAGTGACTGTAGGAGAACCCCGTCGCCGAAAGCATCCGTTCGGGTGCTCGCGGCAGCGGTGTTCCGCCTTGGTGCACTTCGTCGACGATATCGGGGGTGCGGCCGTCCACTAAAGTTTGCGACGAGCATTCGATCAGGATGTCGGGAATCTTGTTGAATTGTCCGACTTGATATTGAAAAGAGTTTTCGATAATGAGACTAAAATGCGGGGTTTATAATTGTTAGGCATGTGATGTCTAAAGAATTCATTTGATTAGGCATGCGATGTCTAAAGAGTTTGCGGATTCCAACTGTTGTAGTTTTACACTTTCTTTTCTGTGACCGTAAGTGTAATATGTGATATCGCCGGTTTCGTTGCTATATGTCAACGACAATTGGGATACGCATGTTTACTTACGTTGATGACATGTGATGTTATGTGTTGCTGGATATGTTATATTGGATCGTCGTGTTTGAATAGCCGGGTTTTTTTTATGTGAGATGAGTGTTTTTCCTTTTTCATTCATGTAAAAACTTGTATGTAATATTCTTTTATTGGGGTACTTCCAGGTTGCGGATGATGTCACCATTTGTATATTATTTACTTTTCCGCATTAGGATAGACCCAAGGAGGGGAGCACAAGTAACCGGGTTCTAGGGTCCAGTGGGAGACCAACCCGAGGAGTCGAGTCCGGGTCTCCTAACCCTAGAATTGGTAGGGTCGCTTGCCGCTCTCGTAGGGGTCTAGGGGTGTGGGATTGGCTATTCATCACGACCGTGGAATCCGTGTTTTATACTGGCTCGTATTAAAAACACGGACGTCCTAGTATATCCAATATTTCATATGATATTTTATGCTGCGTTATCTGTGATGTGATCATGTGATGTGTTCAGATAGATATTACATATAGTATATATGATATATTATATAGACGTTGCTTATGTTTTACACCCGCGCTAGCCCTGCCTCGCTCTGACGTTAGTTACCTAACCTAACGGTGCAGACGGGACATCGAGGCGAATGCGGATGGCATAAGCGTACGTTATATTTATCTGTGATGTTTAGGTGGACTTAAATGATGGGATATTCATTAGTGAGATTAATGAAAGAAAACAAACCTAATTGATGTTGTGGAATCGAATTTCAAAATAAAATCAGGTAGCTACAGTTCTTGCTTTGCATCGCGGTGTTCCTTGTAGAACATCCTGCACCTTATTCGATGAGGAAAGGACCGAGATCCCTTCACCGGGAGTGACTCCTTTAGCAATAACTGGCAGATGCTACACACTCGGTTTGTCTTTTGATCGCTTCTATAGTTTCTGCTTTGCACAACAATAACTGGCAGATGCTACCCAAAGCACTTCTCGGGTAAGGAGAGCCCACTTGAGGCAGAAGAATGGGCTCAAGCGATCGAGGATGACCTGACAGCAGCTCAAGTGCCAGATATTGCTTGGTTGAGAGTTGCTAAGTTGCAATTGACTTATAACGCCAGAGTTTGGTGGAAGGCTGAGGAGAGCCGTCTTGCACAACCGATAGAATGGAGAACATTCTGAGAGCTCTTCGATACTAAGTACTTCCCTGAGACTGCCCATTTTGACATGGAGCAGCAGTTCATCCATCTACAGCAGGGCTCAATGTGGGTCAAGTCTATGGATGAATATGATATTGAGTTTACCATGCTCAGCCGGTAAGATATTGTCTAAAATTCATTTTTCTGATCTTACTCACTACACTGCTAACACAAGGTCTTAACAGGTTTGATGCACACGTTATTCCCACTTCTGAGATCCGGGCACGATAATTTCAGTAAAGGTTGGACCCTGAAATCCAAATTGCACTCGCTATAGGGGATTTTCCAACTTATGAACTTACTTTGAAGGCTGCCCGATGTTATGAGACAGTTGTGAAGAAGAAGGGCAGGCCGCAGACTGTCGGTGTGAAACACCCTATGCACCGGATCAGAGGAGGGGCTTCTTCCAGGCCAGCTTTTAACGGACCATCTTAGATGCCAGCAGGTTCGTTCGCCAACAGCAGGCCAGACTTTTGCATCTACTGCAAAAGAACAAGGCATCTTGTGAAGAACTGTCGTAGGGCGAATAACTTATGCCTAATATGTGGGTCTTCTACTCACGCCATTGAAGTATGCCCCCAGAACCGAGGACCTAACAATCCTCCAGCTAGACCGACGATCCAAGCTCCTCCCATCCGGTTAGCTTTACCAGCTCCAGCTCCCCGCACCCAGACCACTCAATGCCAATGCCGAGTGTTTAACCAGGCACAGAGGAAAGTGCCGCGACGCCAAGCATTCACCATGTCGGTCGAAGAGGCCGAAGCTGCGGGTTAGGTTATCACTGGTAAATCCCTTCCCTATTCTCTTTCAAGTCTTTTCAATTTATAGTCATCTTATATCTATTATACCTAAACCTATCTCATACGACTTAGGTACAATCTTAGTAGCCTCTCTACCTACTCTAGCGCTCTTCGACACTGGGGCATCACATTACTTTATGTCGCAACGGTTCATCTGAACTCATGCGATCCCAGTTAAACCGCTCGTATCCAGCTGGAGCGTTAGTTCAGGGAACGATGTTCTAAAAGCAAATTTGGGATACGATTTGTGTTCAGTGGTCGTCTGCAGTCGAGAATTTTATGTGGACTTCAAGGTACTGGACATACCGAACTTCGACGTAGTCTTGGGAATGGACTAGCTGGGAACTTTCTTCGCTACCATCGACTGTCGCCAAAGGAGGGTAGTGTTCGAAATACCAGATCACCCAGTGTTCTATTTCAAGAGTGGAGACCTTACCTTGGAACCTAGCGTATACAAAGCAAAACCAAAGAAGGCAGAGGTTGCAGCATTGCAAGCGAAAGAATCGAAGCCAGAGGTAGTTCGAGGGTTCGAGGATGTATTCCCGGAAGATATATTAGGTTTGTCTCCCGATCGAGCTCTTGAATTCAGCATCGATTTACAACCCGACGCACAACCAGTAATAAAAGCTCCATACCGATTAAGTCCCGAGGGATTGAAGGAGATCCGCATTCAGTTGGACGAACTCCTGAAGAAAGGTTGGATTTGTCCGGGTACTTTAAGCTGGGGATCTCTGGTGCTACTGGTGAAGAAGAAGGAACGTTCCTACAGGATATGTGTGGATTATCGAGCTCTGAACGAAGTGACAATTAAGAAAAAATATCCATTACTGCACATCGATGACCTTTTCGATCAGTTAAGTGGATCTTGTGTCTTTTCAAATCTAGATCTTTGTTTGGATTACCATCAGGCAAAGGTCAAAAAATCCGACATTTCGAAAACAACGTTTACAATCATAACCCTCTATCTCATATCTTAACCACTTTTTTTTCTACAGATAAGCCTTTTCTCATGAGAATGACTCTGTTTCTTTTCTTTTCCACTTCTCTCTTGCTCTTGTCTTGAAGAGATCAAGCTTCCTTCTTATTTCTCAACTGAAATAAATATTAGATTAGCTTAGACTTAAAAAATCCAAAAAAATCACAAGCTAGAGAAAAAAAGATCCGATCTTTCCTATTAAGGATTAGGATTTAAAAGTGAAGGCCATAATTTCCAGTTCTAAATTGTTTCGTTTAAGCTGAATCCTTCAAACAACAATTTTGAAAAAAATGGGGATCCAAGGTCTCCTCCTTGTGTTTTCTTCACTTTTTATGCATTTCTAACTTATTTCCCTTGTTTATGTAAGTAGAATGGTTCTTCTCTTTGTGTTTTCTTTTTGATCTTTTTTTTTCCCTTGAGACCGAGATCTATTCGATAAAAAGAAGACAATTCGTCTTAGGACTCTTTTCATAGATAAAAAAAATCTCCAAAAAACTAAATAATTAGCTAAATGGTGTAGTTCTTTGATTCTCTTCTTGTTTTGTTTCATTTTTTTTATGAACTTTGATTGAAAAAGCAATGAGGATAGGGTTGTATCCAAGGACCCTTTGTTATCAAGGTTTTGTAGATCAGATTCCATGAAAAACACAAAAAAGGTTTAAAAGAACGCATGTCAGTGAATACCGATATGGAGTTTTTTGCGTAGTCTATATATTTTCGGCCATATCTCCCTGTACAGACCTCCAAATCTATTGAGACTTGTTTTGTTGGAAAGTAGATTTGATAATCTTTCCAACGGTGCAAGTTTCATCAAATTTGGAGCTCTAAATTGAGAGATACGAGTATTTTAAATCAAAATTGTGCTACAGAAATTGCTCTCTGGTTCAGGTGACTTGTCACATGCCTCCCCAGGTACCGGCATCTAGATACTGCAAAACAGTCTCTGTTTCAGTTCTTGAAACCTCAGTTTGACCCTATTCTATCATTTTCACTGCTTATCTGTATAAGTTGCCCTCACTTTTTCATGTATTTTGAGGGAATTTGCATGAGTTTTTGATAAAGCAAATTAAAGCCGAGTCGTGCCCGATTGGGATATTCTTGCAGGTAGCCGATTCCATCGGGTTTCCACTAGAATATTGTTATTCCTTACCCGTGATTCTCTGGATTTTCACTCCCCCTTCGCCGTTTGTTCCTTTCCTCTCTTTTTTTCTTGCGTTTTGATGCAAGTGACGACTCCGATGAACAAACCCGCTTTTGCCTTGTTTGTAAACTCTCGGTTTCTTTGTAGGTCGGTGACTACACACTTTTTGTTAAAAACCATGTATAGTTGCCTTTGTATATATTTATTTATATATATCTCTAGCTACTATTATAATTCCAAAGAAAGTGGTTAGTTACTTCTCTTGAAATTGAGACTCCAATTTTATGAAGTATATTATTTGCTTATGTGTCAAAATATTATTAAACTACCATATTAAATTTAAAAAAAGAAAAATATCTTATAACTAAATTCTCCAGGATAGAAATCACCCTTGCCTTGCCTTTTGACGGCAACGATTTTTATCTCTAAAGCTATTCATATCATTTTAAAATTAAGAAACTTTTAGATGCTATCTCATGAGCAAATTACTAGTCTCCTTGACCCAACACCACACCGCATGATTTTCATCCAAAATTTTAATTTCAAAAAGGAAAATGCCTCCATCATTCATTCATTCATTCATTCCCATCCGATTATCCGCATCCAAACCCACACAGTCCCACCTACCAATGGACGAGGAGGAGGGTCGGCTATCCAAGAGGGGCTAGCAGCAGCTGAGGAGGGGGTGATATATATTAATAGCTTGGATATTGGAATCATTGCATTTTGCATGAGATGCAAATTTTGCATTTCCTCATGCAAAATCCATGAGACAATATTAGTGAATACACACAAAATTAGGATGGGTTTTGTCTGTGTGTTTTTCTGTCTTATAAATTAAGCATTTTTAAGGCTCATTCATATCTTGATCTCTTTCCATATGGAAGGAAGCGGAGATTTTTTGTATTGTCAATACAAGTGGTGTTTAGACGCACAGTGTACTCATAAGCAGTGGATGCAGATCAAATTAAGTTCAAGAAAGCAAAATCAACCTGACACACTTATCAACCTGAAATTAAGAAAAGTATCCTAGTACTGTGTTAGACCGACAAGCTAAAAGATAGCGAAATAGGTTGATTGTTTTCTTTTTCCATTACAAATTAGGTATTTTTATCATACAAACGTAATGTTTTGTGATGTTTTTCACATAAATGTGATGTTTTGTGAGATGGGTTTTCCTTTTAAAAATCTTTCAATGTTTTTCTAATTTCATTTTACTAATTACTTTGATTGCAAGAAAATGAAAGCATGGAATTTAAGACTTATAAATTGTTTTGGGCTTTATGACTCTACTTCTTTTTATATTTATATAAAAAAAAATAAACCCCTCAATTCTGCTATTGTATTTTTTTTTATAAATAGCAATTATCCTCACAATCATTAAATTTTATTGGAAATTGTTACATTTAACTGCTAATAAACTTTAATATATGTCGCTTCTCATAGATTTTTTCTGCTCTAATCCGTAGGCACTTAGGTGCATGCTTGAACCTGATCAAAAAGCACAACTTACACATGAACTTTATGGACATGCATGTTATGGGTTGTGTGCGCCACTAAAATGGCAATGGTGTTATACAAAAGTGTATTGAGCTCATATCAACAAAGAAAATTGGTTATATCATTTCTGTTTTTCATGATATATAATATTTCTAGAACTATATTTACTATTATAATGCTAAAAATATGAGTTCTAAAATTGAGAATCCAATTTTAATGACAATCTCAGGAGGAGTATAAAATTTTCTTCTTTTTTCTTGCAAAAAATTAAATAAAATTAAAAGTAAAAAAAAAATTGCTAACTACTCCCACCCTCTCTCTCTCTCTCTGAACTACTCCCCCACATTCTCTCTTTTGATATGGAATTCAAAGAAAAAATCTATTAAAAATTAATTTATAACCATAAAATTATAACCGTCAGGATACTCTCTCTCTCTCCCTCCTTCCCACCCTCCTTCTTGTTGTATCCAAAAAAAAACCCATTTAAAATCAATCTTTCCTATGCATCAATTCAGTGCAGATGTTTACAAAATTATTGAATTGAAGTTCAATATGAATAAAGAAGTAAGTACATTCCATGCATATTATTTTAAGATCTTATATTCAAAGTTTCTTTTAAGCATTTTATTAACATTGTTCATAAAATAAAAGAAATTATTTTATCTCTGCAAGATGATGCGGAGAGATATTCGTTAAAATGTTATTCAGCTTTTGCTTATATAGACATGATGTTTTAATGATGTTAATAGCGACAAGAACATCAAAGATTTAGATCGATATTAATATGAATTGAGACATTTCAATTTGCAATATGGAATTTTTTAAGTCAAGTGCAAAACGCTAGAATCGAGTAGGTGATTTGCCTTGCTTTTCTTCAAAAATAAAATAAAATGAAAGAAGCGCATCATCACTTGATCATATCATTTCATTTATGAGCAGTGAAAAAGATAAAAAGTGAGATTCATTAAGGAAAAATTGAAAGATCGATCAAATTGCAAATATGTTTTTACCAAAAACCGATATGATATATATGTAGTTTTTTATAAGATGAAGATATTACTTGTGACGGTTAATTTCGCAAAAATTAAGCTTTAGAGGAATAAAGAAAATATTGGTAACTGTATTCCAAAGGGATAGAATACCCATTTGCCATTTTTAGATAGAAGCTATTTATTCACCGTCCATGATGTGATACACAATCGATTAAGATTTGCCGATAGAAAAATAATTTCCTTAAGAATAGGATTGACTTTTCCTTCAATCTCTGTCATCAGGTTATCACACCATGGACGGTGGATAACGCATTTCTATATAAAAATGTCAAATGAGGATTCTACATGATCCTTACGAATGTTTTAAATATCGGATATCGGAATTGTACTGGATTGATACTTCATATCATTTATACGGCCGATATATCGAACGATATCGTTGTATCGGGCCGATATAATGGGGGTATTATATCGGTTTTATAGCATCACAAACGGTCGCAAAATAATATATAGCTGATATGACCGATATTTGATTCACTTTACTTACCCATCCTAATAGATTAGGAAAGTTTTTGTATCTCAAAAATCCGGATATCCACGTCCGAATGCACCACTTGCCCCTACCAAGAAGGCGGTGTATGGTTCAAGAAAGCAATCGCGCCCCTTTCTCTTTATAATTAGTAGATTTAATTATTAGACGCATCATTGGAGAGAGGAGAAATGTCACCGACACCCATCCAAACCTTTAGATACATCTCATATATATCATAGTAAGGTTTTATATATGGAATGTAATTTCGAGATAAGTTAGGGACTTCATGATTCAATTTTATTCCATCATTTTTCTTGGAACTATGTGTGTACTTACTTTTGACCATGGGGTATATATGCATTAATTTGAGAATTACCGAGTACATTCCTTTTGTTGATACAACCAGCATTCCCCAAATAATGGAGCTGACAAAACCAAAATGGCATGAAGGACCAGTATTTTATTACCCTTATTGCTCATTATATATATAGCTAAGATCCAATCCCTAATTAAGTAATTTTTTGGAGTTTTTGATGCGACAAACCGGCTACATTTTCCTTTGAAAAAGATAAGTTAAACGGCGTGAGCTATGCGTGGTGTGATGGACGCTTACAATATAGTTGATGATCATAAGAGATAATGAAATGTTTCTTGTGTTTTAATGAGGCTATATATACTGTAAGAGAAATTTCTTTTTAGAAAAGGAGGGAATAAATTCAGACTCAAAAATCTGCTGTACAATACAACACCATTTTTTTTTATTAAAACCAATTACTCATTGATGTTCAAATTAAATAAGCAACACACACCACATGAACTTATTTCGTTACACCTGTAATTATATTAAGCTGAAACAACATACATAAAGCTTCCATAATTCAAGATGGATGAACCTTGTTGATCTTTGTAGCCATCGCCGAAGCAAGAGCCCCGTCGATATACTTTACCGTCGCAGACTCAAGCGCATTGCCCGTATTAATCTCCTTCTTCAACGAACGCTCGATCTTTTCATAAGTTCGGGGGAAGTCGTCCATCGCGTCATCCATTAGTGAGTTGAGATAGCTCTCGGCTTCCTTCATCCACGCATCCGCTTCGTTTACTGCTTTCCCGCGCTCGGCTTCTGCGGTCTTTGAGAAATCGCAGGCCTCGCGCTCGAAGAGTTGGAGGAGTTCTTCGAGCTGCGAAGGGTCGAAGTTCTTGTCGTTCAAGGCTTGGTTGGCTAGGATAGAGAATTGGGACAATAGGGCATCCATCTTCTCCTCAAGCTTTCTCTATCTCTCCTCTTCTTAGCTTTATTATCTTGCCTTTTATTCTTTGGCTCTTCTCACCTTTTTTGAAAGTTAACTATGGCCTTTGGTTGGATTTCCTCGACATCTAGAAAGGCACCGCTGGGAGTGTACAGGGCAGGGTTAATATTTAGGACGTAAAACATGATTCGGAGTGGCTGCGGTTATGGACAAAATAGCATCCATGCTATTACATCTAACGGTCCAGATCCATCCATAATAGAAATGAACAGTCGAGATTTGTGTGAAACAGGGGCCTTTGGTATTGGTGTATCCTACGTGCTTTGCACGTAGGATGTGTAGCCAAGATCCCAACACCCATGCAATTAAAATCCACATAGCAGCCATTCTTTTTCCCGTAAAACACATGTCAATTGCTTTGCAGTTCTCCAGTGCAATGCATCTGAAGAGGAGAGTGAAAAAGTAGCTCGGAATTTTCTTGTTGGTTTCAAACCGAGCTTTGAAGTCCATAATTTCTCTCATGCTCGGTAGATACAAAAGATATTCTCTTGCAGTCATAAGTTCTGATCTAAACAACAAATAAAATTTAAATGTATCCATGGCATAACTATTTAGGCTTATAGGCAATTTAATATCCGAATAAGTTATTCATTCAAATAGTAAGCACAGGATCCATGAATTAATCATAGTAAATCTTCAAAAATAAATAAATAATAATAAATGTATTTTAGACCGATGGTTGTGAACTCAAACTTATATTATTTTACTAGCCATTTTCTTTTATTCTGTCACGTAATGTTAGATCCACACGACTGTTCTAAAAAGACCAAGTCTTGATTCATTTCTTCTAATCACGTCCGAAAGACATGAAAAAAACTGGTTTGATATTAGCTAAACCAAAAAAAAGTAATGATTTTTTTTGCTTTCCTATTGAAGAAAAATAATAAGGAATAAACATTCTAAAAACAAGGATGAAAGGGCATGTGTCCCCCTCAAATTTTGGAGAAAAAAGATGCCGATTATAAGTTATGGAATTTTTTGGTACATGGTGACTATATTTATGTTAGCTCAACCAGTAATTGTTTGCCTCTGATGAAAGATTGTGGGTTCAATTCCCGATAGTACTTAATATATTTTAAAGTTTGAACTTTATTTATATGGACACCGATTCCATTGGGATTTCTCAATAAGGATAGTTCTGTTTCATGTTAAGAACATTTATTTTAGCAAGGGTTGATCCCACATCTTAAGGCAACGAAATGGTTTTAGGATGGTTTGAATGACCGGAAGAACTGAAATTATTTTTGAAGTAACTTCCAACAAAAAGGTCATATAAGAAGTGCTGGAAGTTACTTCAAGTGTTTGTTTACCTGTATTTTGGAAGAAAGAAAGAGTTATGAAGTAACTACTTGCAAGAGGAAAACAAACAAAAAAGTTCATTCATATGAGCATTATGTTTCTTTTTTTGAGAAGTAATAAAGAAGTAGTATTAAAAAATTATTTATTGTCTTGTTCTTTGTGCCCCATACCCACTTTCTACCATGAGCATGTCTGTTTGCACGGAAGTAATATGGAAATACCGGAAGTAAACCTACTTCAAGTGATTCGGTTGTTTGTTTGCACGGAAGTAGAGCTTGGAATTTACTTCAAAATGATGATTTGGATCTTATGCGGCATGGTTACTTCCAAAATTTTCTTTCTCTCATTTTTGATGGAAAGTAACCATGGAACACAAGGAATAAAAAAAAGAAATAATTATTTAATATCTCTATTTATTACTTTCAATAGATAATAATTTATTACTATTAAAAAAGTAATTTTTTGTTTGTTTTGCTTATGAAAGAAACTGTTGGGGGTTTGTTAGCGTCCTAACCATCTACCGTAGCTGATGCGGAACAAAAAAATGGTGTTTAAAAAACTGATGCTAACAAACCCGTCCTAGAATCGAACCATAAAGCTAAACTAACAAACTACAAAGAGCTAAACTACTGTGATAGAAGCGTTATACCGAATGATTCGTGTCCTTCGGTCTTCTACCATCTTCATTAGCTCCTAGAGATCTCCTGGATCGAGTTTGATCGCCGGTCTTCCTCCGTCTAAGATGATCCACCCGAGAGTTGTAGTACATGGCTCTAGCTCCACACCAAAAGTCTAGTGAAGCAACTAGAGATTTTAGATTGCTAATCTAAAGTGTCAAGGATGTAGTGAAGTATTCTAAGTGTGTATCTATCTCACCCCCTCTCTTAAATCTCAACACATAAGATTATAGAGAGGAAGTTGAAGATGAAGGTGGAGGAGCTCAAGAAATCTAGTGAGGAGAGTGAAAACCCAATGGTGAGAATGAAACTCCATGCAAGAAATGAACCATCCCTCTAATTTCCTCTAACAACAAGTGAGAAAATAATATGTAGCATGGTTTTATAAAACTCATTTTTCCAATTTAAAAACCCAACCATGCTTGAATAGTTTGCATAAATGAATTGTTAATTTATTTGTGCAACACTATTGAAGGATGGTTCTCACCATACTCCCCTCTCTTCCTTTACACCTCATTTTCCATTAATAATAAATGGATAAATCTAAAATGAGGTGTCCACCTTCTAAAATATTTTCCGTATAAATACGGATTACACTCTACTGTATATACATACATGTATTCGTACCGAAATACGAATACCCAAAGAGATAGAATAATATAAAGAACATAATACTGGAATATATATATCGAAATACATGTATGTAAAATTTTAAATTAATACCTGATTTAATAATCCGGCTCAATCCCGAGCCGGCTAGTATTATCAACTGTCCGATTGAAAGTCCGGGTAACAAGTACAATCATTCGATCGGAACCCTGCACGTATCCAATACGGCTACAACATCATTTCGTCTGAACCAGAGAAACCCTCTGTAACAACCCAAAACTTTATGTACAATTTTTTTTTCAAAAATACAGAAAGGGGTACTTGAGCCTGAGCATAAGTTATAAGTTTGATTTGCTTTTGAACAGTAAGAAGGAGCTTGTAGTTCACTGGTAAGACCTTGCACTGCTGAACCAAAGCACCAGAGTTCAAATCCTATCAGCCACACATTATTTTAATCTTTTAGAAGCCCAAGAGTCTACACGTGCACAATACGTAAAACCAAGAGTCACACATAAAACAAACGAGTCCACTGCAGTAGACCAAGCGACGGGGACACGTGGCGAGGAGACGCGGCCCGACTCGGGCCGGGGACTCGGTCGAATCGGCCGGCGGCGGCGGTCCAACTCAGCCTAAACTCCAATTTTCTTTTTCTGTTGAGACCTTTGAACTCCCCCTATAACCCCTGTATCATTTAAATTCCCGGCACATTTACAGAGCAAATTAAAACCCCATTTAATCCATTTTTTAATACAAATTTTAATACACCCTTTCATTACCTTAAACCCTAATTTTTCCTATAAATACCACACCTCAAATCACTCCCCTCACTCTCAAATCTCTGCCCAAACTCTCAAGAAAATTTCCAAGACTTTTTGTATGCAAGTGGAGTTAGTAAAGGGCGAAACTCCGACGAACTTCCGACGACAATCCGAGCAGTATTCGGCGACAAAATGATGCACCAGTGTTTCCCCAATCTTCCACTTCCTCTTCTCTTGAACCTAAACCCGTAAGTCCCCTTTCTCTCTCTCTTTTGCTATTCTCAAATTCTTAATTCTTAAAAAGTGTCGAAAGCGGAGTTGTCCGGTTTCCGATTCTCTTTTCTTTCAAAAATACAACATTTTCTTAATAACAAACCTACAACTTTTGCTATCTTGTTTAATACTCATTAACTAAGACAATAGAACAAGTTTGACATTAAAATGATAACCATAGCCAGTTTTATTTCAATTTTACGTTAAAATACCTTTATATTTCATATCGACATGTTTATACCTTTTAACCATGCTAGCTTTAGAAAACTCACTAGGTAATGACCTACCTCCTCACAACACTCATATGTAATATAGCACGATGATATTTGGGAACATAGATTTGGGAAAAATACGATTTACACATAACTACCTTCGACTTATAAAAACCTTTTTCTATAAGATGTGTATTTTAACAAATCTTTGCAATGTACCGCTACAACCCATTTCGGGAAACTCGTTCGGGATGGTGTGGATTATCGCACATTCTCGGGCTTAGTAGTGCGAGATGCAGACCTCCGCAAGGAGCATACGGTCTCGAAAGATTTAAAATACAATTTTCTTTAGAAAATGTGATTTCTATTATAAATAAAACTTATATTTTTAATAAATAAATATACATGTAATTAATATCAAAATATCTATTTTTTTATATTTATAATATTCCACATTTCCAAAATTCAAGAAAAATATCTCATTTACAAGAAAATACCATACAAATCCAATACTACAAATAAATACCATATATTATGAAATTAGGTTTTATTCACTAGAAATGTCACATTGATAAAATACACATCCATGAAAACAATAAAGACGATAATAAAATACTTGAGGTGTATTTTGAAAATTATACAAAATTATTTTTACATAAAACCCCCTCAAATTATACTAAATTACAATAAGGACCCTAGTAAACATAGGTTTAAGCGGGACCAGTCTTTTGAGTTTCAGGGAGCCGGAGATATGGGTGCTTGCCTATTTAAGATAGACAACTTAACAAACGGTGTTATCAACACGGTAATTGTCTTTGAAAAAGACACAAATCCCGCCGTCCATGTGCAGCGGTTACCGATAACACCAAAAACCTAATTCAGGATTTCAATTTCTTTTCTAATTGTCTGACTCAGACTAAGTCTCGATATAATCAATCTGACTTGAATAAAATTCAAGTATATATATAACAATTCAACATGAATCTATATATTCAATCTGTTCAATCTATTCAATCTACATTAACCGAATCGAACCATGAATATATTCCATCTACATGATCATTCATTATATCCATTCCAGTACTAATATCATGGTTTCGGTAAGTCATCCATCTATATACAATATACAATTTAAATAATAAATCAATACAATCAAGACATCGCGGGTTAATAAGGGGTAGATTGGTACGGAATGTGTTAGAAGTGGCACGAGACTGCAACCATTAAGACACCTAATCTGAATTCAATTGCCGTTGTACCGTAGCTGAACGGTTCCTTGTATTCCGTCCACCGTAGTCTCTGGTTTATTGAGACTCCTCTCGTATACACTGGCATCTTCTGTACCAAGCTACAAACAACAACGTTAACAATATAATATAACTTTAAAAGCTACACACTCTCTCTATCTATTCTACTTCTTCCTTATCTCTGGGACTTACCGAGCGATTGTTCGCTGACGATATTCCTTCTCTTTCTTCTTTGGAATGTTGTCACGTGGATCAGACCTTCAGGAGATTGAGCCCACCAGCGAGGATTTGGACCAGCTAGCTTTCGACCCAGAGCTTTAGATTCCTTGTACACATTTACATTCTGTATTTTCCATTTCTGTTATGCCACTGTTTAGGCATTGCTTTTCATTCCATATATTTACTTTTTAGATGTATTGTAAAAAGAATGTTAATAAATAAAGTTGCTGTTCAATATATATTTATTGTCATTGTCTCTTGTGCATTTTACTTATATTGCTTACATACGCTTAGCGTATTTACTTCAGAGTAATACGTAGCGGGCTCGTCGCGTCCTCTGCCCGTACACTGGGAAGTGGGGCGTGACACCCTATGTGCGGGACTCTAAAAACTCGTCAATACGCTGACAGTGGGTTTAACCACAAGCACGTCAGCGACACTAGCTATACGTAATGGTTACCCAGGTATTGAGCGAAAGGAAGGCCGACGAGCTAACTCATCCGAACCCCTACTGAGTTTGTCTGTGACAATCTCCATACAGTCTGGTCTGTTTCTCTAAGAGTATCGCATATCGGGTCTAGGGGTGGATAAAGTCAGAACCCTAATAATGCAATATTTCGTGTCGGTGTGAAGCCCATCACCTACTGAGAAACTACTGATCCAAATCAGTAATTCTCGTCTACCTTGACCAAGAATTTCTGGTGATGGCCACATGTGCATAGTGTGACATCTGTTGGATATGTATGTCTTAGAGGCCATTATTGTATATGTATACATATGAATGCTGGGGATATGTATGTACAGGACGATCTTGCTCAGTTATATAGTATATTATTTGAGTTGACTTTATCAGGATATGTGTATTTGTTTCTATTGATATTTTATCCAGCTTACACATATTTATAAAAACTCAATAAAATCATATACTATTATGGTTTGACTTTATCTTAACATGTGCATATGTTATATATGTCGACCACATGTTGATAAAGCCCGTAGAATCTTGCTTGACTACCAGCGTTATGATGGCGATCATACTTGTGGGAGCTGGGTAGTCTATAAGCACATCCTTAAAAGTCCCAAGTCGTGGGAGTATCGAGATCGGGTATCGATATTGCAGAGTAGACTTGCGTATACGTTTCGAGACCCCGATGAGGGGAGGCGGTTGGTCCCACAACCATTGGTGTGATCGCCTAAGATTGTATACGGGTGCTCACTGGGGGTAAGTACACTGGACGGATTCGCTAAGAACCTCTAGATGGTATTATACCTATATAGCGGTTCTCATATGACATGTGTACAGGATAGTCTTTGAACCTGAGGTCGTCATTTGTCTCGTGTGAGTTCCCATCGTGCTTTGATCACCACCCCACCACGGCTCTACTGAGTCGTGCAAATAGGTTTTGGTTGGGTACAGTCCCGAGCCACATGGTGGCAGCGAGTGATTGTCAAGGATTCGTCTCTCCCGGTATTGGGAGTTGATATTGCACTGTGTTCGATCGGTCAGGACCACAAGACCTTGGCTAACGTAGTTGGGATTTACTGATAGGATGATCAGCAGTTTACCGTATTGGTCCTGAGTCGCATTAGCACGAATTATCGGGTTATTAGGGTATGGCGTTTACCACCTCCTAGATCCGGTATGCGATACTCTCAGACGAAGAGACCAAACTGTACGAATATTGTCACGGATAGGCTCAGTTGGGATCCAGATGAGTTTGCTCGTCGGCTTTCCTTTTCGACAGATACCCGGGTAGCCGTTACGTACAGCTAGTGCCGCTGACGTGCTTGTGGTTATGGATTTATCCAGTAACTCATTGCCGGCGTACTGTTGAGTATTTAGAGTCCCACACAGAAGGTTTCTCTGCTTAGGGCGAAACGATGTAGATGCCGTATGGTTTTATGGCAAGGGTTCGATCACATGCGCGTACTTGTGCACGTATGATGTTCGGACGGATAATACTAGCGGGCTTTGGTTTAAGCCGGATTCTAGTATTATATTGTTAGATTATTTTTGTCTCATTGTATTCGTATTTTCTCGGAATACAAATACGGGTATGTATATACAGTGAGGGGCATTCTTGTAATTATGCAAGGTGCTTCTAGAAGAAGACATTGTATGGTGTTTTTCGTCACCCCATTGAGATAGGAATACGCGCGCGCTTGTCAGGCGCGTTACAGATTCCTCTTTCTTAGGGTAGGCCAAGGTTTATTGATTGTGGGGATCCGAATCTTCGGCAGCTGCAGACTAAGCTGCCGTTAATTACCCCACGCCTTTAGAGCAAAGAAACCTCCGATTGACGGGTCAAACTGGTTATGCGAACTCAATGTGCAGTGTGCGTATGTGTGTCTTGAGGGATTTTGGATATATCGGGGGCCTCGAAGAGTTTACGGGGGTCCCGCTATCCGGATAGCGGGCTGGGGGTCAAGATGGCTAGCAGCCCCCTTACGGGATGCGGGACAGCGGCCCGTTAGAAATTTTTTCCTAACGGGGGAGATATTTTTAGTGTGGAGTGCATGGGAAAAGAGGGATAGCTTCCAAAGGACGCGCGAGTGCCAACGCCCTACGTGCTTGGCATGCGGGCGGTAGGCGCCTCCAAAAAATTAGGAGTTAAACTCCGAGAGATTTTGAGTGGAGTTAAATTCCAAAAGATTTAGTTTTGGAGTTAAACTCCTAAAGAAATCTGGATTAGGAGTTAAACTCCTTAAAAAATCTGGATTAGGAGTTAAACTCCTTTGAAGATTTGGGTCTTGGGGTTGAACTCCCCAAAGATCTTCACAGCTGATCAAAGAGGACCCCTTTCTTCTCTCTTGAGTTTTAGATCTTCTTTTGGGCCCCGGATCCCCTCCTACATGGGATTTTGGAGATGGGTCTTCTTCTTTTTCCTCTCTATTGGTTGGATCTTAGTGGAAAGGGGGGGGGGGTGAGATTTAAAAATCTCCCATTTTAGAGATCTGATGGGAGATCTGAGCTCCCCTTTGTAGGTTTTATGGTGAAAAACTATTTATTTTTGGAAAAAAGAGAGTTAAACTCTTGATTTAATTCAAAAAGGAGAAGAAAGTTTAGAACCTTGAGGAAGGAGAAGGAGGCACACAAACCCTAGATTTTGAGGGGATTAACATTATTATCTTTCATTTCATCATCATGTTGCCTTATATAGGCTTACAAATTTATACATAGCCCCTTGGGCTTTACAAAATGGCATTTTGCCCATCCCATGCCTCATATGCTCATTTCTTTTGCACATAAGCCACGGGCTTTACAAAAATTTGGTTTTATACCTATTTTTCTTACATTCATGCATAAAAATTACATTAAAATTATTTATTACATGATTTCATTTTGGAATGGGGCAGGCCGGCTGTGGGGCTAGACTTGGGCATGGGCCCACTTATCTGGGCTTGGGCCCGCTTACTTGGGGTTGACTTTGACTTTGACTTGGTCAACCGAGGTGTAATTTTTGACCCCAACAGACACCTCATTATTTGTATTAAACATTTAATTTAAATAGTTTAATGAGGTGGAGGGTGATGTGTTTTTATTCATTGAATGAAGCATGGCTAAGTGGTGACTCATGGGCATGACTCATTGTTTACTATTGGAGTATGTTTGATATTTTCTTTTGTTGTGAATTTTTTATGCAAGGTGACATCTAGATATTTTGGTGATATCTAGATATTTTAGTTTGCATTATTAATACACAACACTTAGCCATTCTTCACTTGAGGATATTATTCTAAGCTCTCCAGAACACTCTCATCTCCTCCAAGCTCTCTCTTCTTCTACCTCAAACCCTAATAGTCTTATGTGTTGAGAAACCTAGGGTTCTTGATACAAATCAATCCTTCATCATTCTCTACATCTTCTAGGCCACTTAGTTTAGCAAACTAAGTAACCTAGTTACCTTAGTTTTGAGGTAGGAGCTCCAAGTAGACACTCTCGAATGGATCATCTTTGACGCGAGGAGGCCATCGATTAAGCTCGATCATGGAGGCCACTACGAGCACACTAAAGGAGAGGAGTGAAGACCCGAAGGACTTGAGCCTCTTGGTATAACTCTTTTCATAGTAGATAGCTTCTCTTTAGTAGCTAGTTAGGTTTATGGTAAAGATCCGGTTTAGGGTTATTCTAGCGCCAAGTTTTGATCGTTGTTAAAAATTTTGTTCCGAAAATGGCCACGGTTGATATCCAGGGCGTTAGTATAACCTTTCATGGTATCAGAGCCAGCCCATAAATCCTATACTAGCAGATTTAAACAATGTTAAAGTAACAAAACCAAAATAACTTTGAAACACGAAACGAAAATCCAAGTTTCTGTCGAAATTTTCAGAGGCTCTAATTTTTTTAAACAATTGCAGAGTGCTACTTTCATTGTGAGATGAACACATACAAAAAACGAGACGATTTCACCTCATTGTGGCTGGCCAAAATGCCAAATTGGCCGGCCCCTGATTGTTAAGAATTCTGCGTGTTCAAGTTTTAGTTAAGTACCGCAATCAAGACGGTTTCACTTGTAGCTAGCCGGTTGAGTACGGGTCGTCCGCAGGGAGATGGGAGTCTTTTTCCATGTGTTTTAACGAGTTAAGTCCAGTTTTTCAGATTTGTTTGTGATTATCTAAATGTTAAGTTGATATTTAAAGAGAGCTTGTTAGGGTTAGGATTAGGTTAGTTTGAGTTAGGAGTTTCCCACATCTTTCGTTGCCCCTCTTAATATCGGTGTTACGGTAATCGGCAACAACGGGGATTAGCACGACTAGAAAGGAACTTGCGAGTATAAGCTAGGCTTTCCAACGCATAAGTTCTTCCTTTTGGTGCTTGTCCGTCCGTTCTTGGCTCTTAGCCATAACCTCCGGTTAATTCAACCACAACCGGTCTCACTACGGGATCACCGCTATCATGTAGGATAGGGTGCCGTAAGGAGCGGATTGTGGTTCAATTAACGGGAGTCGAATTAAGCTGTTGGGCAAGGAAAGAGTGAGAGAGATTTCCTTCTCTCAAACTTCCCTTATCCTACCCTAACAAGTATGAAACTACTCACACATCATGATACGGAAAAATAAAACAAAACAAAAGAGGAAGATAGAAAGAAAGAGATTAGAAGATAACAACTAGCTATTTGCGACCTCACCTTGGCGAGGATCAAGCGTAAGCATCATGGTTGTTAAGGATAAAGAAAAAGAGAGAAGAAAGAAACAACAAGAAATAACAACAACTAGTTAACAAATGAAAATTACAACAATTATAGAAAGAACAAGACAAGCATGATAATAAAATGAACTTCTTTATTCACCATTCTTCACTCACCAAGCTCATTACAAGTTTTAATGGAGAAGAGACGAGAAGAGGAAGAAGAACATGTATTCTAAAACCTAGAGAAAAAATACAAGATTATGGATCCTTTCCTTCACAAAGTTCTGGGCTATTTATAGGCTGAGAAATGAAAACCCAGGGCAAAATTCTGCATGTACATACAAAGACCAAAATACCCCTAAAACAACTTTTTTTGTGGCGCCAGAACGGCCGCGGAACCGCGGCCTATACCCCTCTTTGGCCGCGGTTCCGCGGCCATATAGATGACTTGGGTCTAGGGCTTTTTGGTGGTACCCTGGTTTGCTGTGTACTTCATTCTGGTATATGTGTTTTCTCATAATTTCTTCACGAATTTTCCAGAATTTCTTTTGATCAAAAGGTGGATCTTTTGTCATGATTTCCTCGAGCTCCGTGTAGATTTCTTGGATCTTGTGCTGCCATTGAGCCTTGTGCATGAAAACGACATTGATTTGACATTTCGTCTCTTAAACTGGTGTGTGGCAACAGACGGATAAAGAGCGGAGATCCGTGTTTTATCTGTGGTTGGCAGGAACCCGGATTTTGTCGTGTTTTCCATGAATTTCACCGTTTTAGAACCGAGAACCTGTATCCTGCAATTGACTAGCAAACACGGCTCAAGAGTATCTACCGATATGCAATGTGATAAAAATTGGGCGGTATGAAAATGCAAAAATCTGATATGAACAAATACCCCCAAACTTATCATTTGCTCGTCCCGAGCAAAGCCAATTTATTCACAAAAAATTTCCTAACCTCACTTTCGCAGGGAACGCGATTGCACTGAGCATGTGTAACAAGCCGTTAAACCTCTAGGTGTCCCTAGTAGGAGGAGTGTTGTCTCCTGAGGGTTTTCAGCGGATACTATCCACAAAATCCGGTCAAGTTGGTTTTGTAAAATAACTAAGATTCAAACCCTAAAGTTTTGTTTCAGAAAATAACAATTCTATAATCCTAAGTCTAGACCATCGAACCTTTATTTTTCACACCCCGCTTCTTATTTAACTACAGATTTTATATGTCTTTACGTGCAGTGCAAATAGTGTCGTTAAGTTCCAGAAGGATCGATTAAAGTCATCATGTCGCACAATAAAGCCCAGATAACAATTTTAAAAGGATCACATAAGTTTTATAAAGAGTTAAGCATTTTTCAAGTTTCGTTTTCCAGTAAGGTTTCAACTTCAGAATTTCTATCTTCCTTAACAGGAAACTAAGTCGTATTTTTCACTCCACCTTTTTCTTGTTTTCATTTCATACACACCTCTGTGAACGTGCAATAGTCTTTATCATAGAATAAAACCTTCATATCTCCGTTAATTTTTTTTATAAAAGCCTGTCTTTTATCAAGATTATTCTCACACAAAGAATCGTTAGGAATTTTAACTCGGAGAGAACACTTGCTTGACTTTGTTTTAAACTGGACTTTCTAGGCTTCTTAGCGGGCTTTGGGCTAATGCACCCAAACCAGTTGGTTTTAGGGCATTAGGTGTAGAAACACCCCAGCGGACTTAATTACTCAAGTTACCTAGGTCCAAAAACAAAAGACAGTTTGGCGTGAAAATCAGATGATTTAATACGAACAGAGATATAACCGGCAGTTCAATTATTTTTTTGGATAAAAGACGTGTTTAGTGGGTTCGGTGTGTAATCATTCCAATCAAGTTTCAGATGGGTTATTTTTCAGACTTAGTTCCAATTACGACATCAATAATATTCCTTCATATTCGCTTTACTTCATAAACTATTCTTGACATTACTTATTTCAGAACAAACCTATTTGATCCTTAGAAAATCATTTATCTGTTTAAAAGTTTATAAACATAAAAGACTTGTCATCTAATTCCCAAAAACTCACGACACGTGTAGTGTGATGTAAAGACGTATATCAGCTATAGTTAACTTCAAAGGAGAGTTATCTATCAGGTTTTCAAATTCTAAACATAAGATTTAGTTATTCCTATTTTTTCAAACAAAAACCGTCGAAATGTTGAATCAGAGTTCTTCCACAAGCTAACTTGACAGAAAAGTTTTTATATTTTTTTTAGAAAATTTTCAGATTTTTATGGATTTTAATATGCAGATGCAAAATATACACATGAATGCGAAGGTAAGAAATGCGTACCGAGCGTACCCCCAAACTTAAACTGGACAGTGTCCCCACTATCATTGCATGAAGAGATCATTTGAAGGGTCAAAATTGTCGGTTAGCGATACACAAATTTTTATTTGTTTTTGTTTTTAAAGAAAAGAAAAAGAATATACACAAATATATACAAAATGGTTTATACATACCCCCAAACTTATTTGGAACAGTGTCCACTGTTCTTGGCTGGATAACCGAAGTTTGGAGGTAGGCAGAGGAAGATCAAGCAGGGTAAACCGGCTCCTGTAGGAACAAGAGCTCCTCTGTTGGTTCGGCGCTAAGGTACGGTTTGCATCGGTGTCCGTTTACTTTGAAAAGTGAACCGTCCTTTGGATTTTCCAAATCCACAGCGCCCTGCGGATACACATTCCGCACAAAATACGGCCCTTTCCAGCGAGATCTGAGCTTTCCTGGATGGAAGTGAAGTCGGGTGTTGTAAAGCAGTACCTGCTGACCAGGTACGAAGATTTTGCGCAAAAGGTGTTTATCGTGAAACACCTTCGTTCGATTCTTAACGACAACCGCGTTATCGTAAGCCTCATCCCTAAGCTCGCTCAGTTCGTTCAACTGCAACTTCCGATGGCCGCCCGCATCTTCGAGAGACAGATTCAGCTCTTTTATCGCCCAAAATGCGCGATGCTCTATTTCGACAGGTAGGTGGCAGGCTTTTCCGTACACAAGCCGATAGGGAGACATGCCAAGGTCGGTCTTATAAGCGGTTCGAAAAGCCCAAAGGGCATCAGTGAGTTTCAGCGACCAATCCTTACGGTTCTTGGAAACCGTCTTCTCCAGTATCTGCTTGATTTGCCGATTTGAAACTTCGGCCTGCCCGCAGGTTTGGGGGTGGTAGGGCGTAGAGAGCTTATGATTAATGGAGTATTTCCGCATCAAGGTCTCGAAGGTTTTGTTGCAGAAATGACTTCCATTGTCGCTAATGATCGCTCGGGGGTGCCCAAACCGGGATAAAATGTTTTCTTTAAGGAACCTAACGACAACCTTGTTGTCGTTAGTCCGGCTGGGCACAGCCTCGACCCATTTAGAGACGTAATCAACAGCTAGAAGGATGTACAAGTTCCCGAAAGAGCTGGGAAACGGCCCCATGAAATCTATCCCCCAAACATCGAAAATCTCCACAACCAAGATCGGTTGGAGCGGCATCTCGTTCCTCTGGGATATCCGGCCCATGTGTTGGCACCGGGAGCAAGTCTTGCAGTAGTCATGAGCGTCTTTGAAGAGTTGTGGCCAGTAGAAACCACATTGCAAGATCTTCTCAGCTGTCTTTCTGGGCCCAAAATGCCCGCCACACGCTTGATCGTGGCAAAACGACAGCACACTCTTGAATTCCTCATTAGGGATACACCGATGAATAACCTGGTCGGGACAGTACTTGAACAAGTAGGGTTCGTCCCAGTAAAAGTGTTTTACTTGGGATAAGAAGCGAAGTCTGTCCTGACTTGACCATTCAGTCGGTAGTAATCCTGTGGCCAAATAGTTCACAATATCTGCGAACCAGGGTTCGCACGATACTGTCAAGAGCTGTTCATCCGGGAAAACGTCGTTGATTGGAATTGGAAGCGAAGGCGAAGAAAGAAGTCGTGAGAGATGGTCGGCAACTACGTTTTCACATCCTCGTTTGTCCTTAATGACAAGGTCAAACTCTTGAAGCAAGAGGATCCAACGTATTAACCGAGATTTTGCATCTTTCTTCGCAAAAAGATGGCGCAGAGCAGAATGGTCAGTGTAGACAATGACTGGAGAGCCGATGAGGTAGGGCCTGAACTTTTCTAAAGCAAATACAACAGCCAAGAATTCCTTCTCAGTTGTTGTATAATTGAGTTGGGCGTCGTTCAGGGTTCGGCTCGCATAATAGATTACGTGCGGCATCTTGTTGATGTGTTGTCCAAGGACAGCACCGATGGCAAAGTCGGATGCATCGCACATAATCTCAAATGGGTGCGTCCAGTCAGGCGAAGAAAGAACGGGAGCAGAAGTGAGTGAGCGTTTCAATGACTCGAATGCAGTCACACAGCTCGAGTTGAAGTCGAATGGCGTATCCTTGGCCAGCAAAAGAGTCAAGGGCCTAGCAATCTTGCTAAAGTCCTTGATGAACCGTCTATAGAAACCGGCATGGCCAAGGAAGGCTCGGATATCTCTGACGCATCGGGGAGGAGGAAGATTGGAAATGACCTCAATCTTTGCTTTGTCAACCTCTATACCATTTTGCGAGATGATATGTCCTAAGACAATACCTTCGCGCACCATGAAGTGGCATTTCTCCCAGTTCAAAGTGAGATTTTTGTCCTTACATCGGGTAAGGACAGCGTCAAGATGCAGCAAACACTCGTTGAAGGAATCGCCGAAGATGGAGAAGTCATCCATGAAAATCTCCAGAAATTTTTCCACCATGTCTGAGAAGATACCCATCATACACCGCTGGAAGGTAGCGGGCGCATTGCATAACCCAAAGGGCATGCAACAATATGCAAACGTGCCGAAAGGACAAGTGAAAGTGGTCTTGTCCTGGTCTTTTTCGGCGATGGGAATTTGATTATAGCCGGAGTAGCCATCAAGAAAGCAGTAGTACTCGTGTCCGGCCAATCGTTCAAGCATCTGGTCAATGAAGGGTAGCGGAAAGTGGTCTTTCCGCGTTGCGGCGTTGAGTTTTCTGTAATCGATGCATACTCGCCACCCAGTTTGGGTGTGAGTAGGGATTAACTCGTTCGCCTCGTTAGTGATGACCGTGATGCCCGACTTCTTGGGGACAACATGAATGGGGCTAACCCACTGGCTATCAGAGATAGGGTAAATGATACCACTATCTAGACATTTTATGATCTCCTTCTTCACAGCCTCTTTCATGACTGGATTGAGACGTCTTTGTGGATCCCGGGCTGGTTTGGAATCATCCATCAGATGAATGTGATGCTCAACGATCAGGGGACTAATCCCCTAGATGTCCGCCATGGACCAGCCAAAAGCTTGCCTGTTGCTGTGCAAGACCGCGAGAAGGGCTTTCTCTTGCTCGGGAGCTAGAGAAGCCAAAATGATGACAGGGAGGGTCTCGTTCTCACCTAAGTAAGCGTACTTAAGGTGAGATGGCAAAGGCTTGAGTTCGAGCGTTGGAGGTGAAACGATGGAAGGCAAGATTGGTGCAAAGGTCTCGAACTCAAAGGACTCCAGCAAAGGTTCAAAGCGAGTGTAGGCAACCGAGTTGGATGGTTCAGGTAACTCATCCAGAAAGTCGAAGGATTCAAACTCGGGTTGTGCGCGGCTAAGATCGTTCGAAAACGTGAAATACTCGTAGTCGTTGTCTGGCGCAGAAACAGCAGCAGGTTCGAAGAGAAACGCACTAGTGGCGTCAAGATTATCATGATCAAACAGAAACTCCTCGAATTCACACTCTTCTGGGGTGATCTCCTGGATCGAGCAGACGTCTAGTATATGAGCATTAGGTTCGGCGGGCTGATTCCCCAACCTAAAAATGTTGAGTTCAATCTTCATATTTCCAAAAGAGAGGTTCATCGAACCATTGCGACAATTGATCACAGCATTTGAGGTTGCGAGAAATGGGCGACCGAGTATCACCGGAATTTGATTCCGGGGGTTAGCTACAGGCTGTGTATCTAATACAATGAAGTCAACGGGGAATATGAAGTCCCCGACTTTTATTAACACATCCTCTAGCTCACCCCTAGGATGGGTGATCGATCGGTCGGCTATTTGGAGAGTGCAGTGCGTGGGTTTCAGCTCTCCGACGCCTAATTGCTCGTAAACTGAATACGGAAACAGGTTAACACTGGCACCAAGATCTAATAGTGCGCGGTTGATGTTCTTATCCCCAATGGTAATTGAAATCGTAGGACAGCCAGGGTCCTTCCGTTTTTGTGTTAAAGATTGAGTAAGGGCATCACTCACAGCACTAGCCAAAAAAACTTTCTTGGGTACCTGGGACTTCCTCTTTTTCGAGCACAAGTCCTTTAAGATTTTCGCGTAAGACGGGACTTGTTGGACAACATCTAAAAGAGGAATGTTAATGTTAACCTGCTTAAATAACTCCAGAATCTTCTCCATTTGAGGATTTTGTTTATTAGACCTCAACCGGTTTGGAAATGGAACATTTTGAAAATTGGTTGAGTCTAATGCTGGAGGAGGAGATTGTGGAGTCGGAACGGATCCCAGAACAGGTGTTTTCGTGGAGTGAGAAGTGGGTCCGTTCAGAGCAGAAGAAGAGGAAGGAGAGCCTTGTGAAGAACGGAGAATAGGCTCAGAAAACGAGGAAGAAGAAGAAGAAGAAGATGAAGCGGCCGGGGTGTTATCGTTGATCCGTGTGCCAATGTTGTTTTGCAGCATCCTTCCCGATCTCAGTGTGGTCACGGCACTCACATTATGGTTCTGTTGTTCAAGTGCAACATGTGCATTATGTGGGTGACCGGGATTTAGGAGTGGCTGGGACGGGAGCTTCCCCTTCTCTCGCTCGCTTAAGGCCGCATTCAGCTGTGCAATCTGGGCCTCGATGGTCTTGATGCTTTGCCCGTGTGCGGCAGTGTGTTGCACTAAGGATTGAATGGAAGACTGGATATTGGCGGTGGACTGAGTCGATTGTTTAACGAACCCCTCCAGACTTCGTTCGAGCGAGAAAACCTTATCGTTGTTTGACGGAACAAAGTTGTTTGGTGGTAAAGAATTGTTGGGTGCAAAGTTGTTCGTCTGATTTTGGAAAGGTTGGGATTGGAAGGGCTGCTGATATTGATGTTGAGTTTGTTGTTACGCTTTTTGTTGCGGTGGAGGGGCCCTTTGGAAATTGTTGCCTTGGAATTGATTCTGATTCTGATTCCAGGCGAAATTGGGGGTGGTTCCTCCAACCGGGATTGTAGGTGGAAGAGTATGGATCATTCCTCGGTCTTTGCTGGAATGCAGCATTAACCTGATCCTGTCCTTGTGAGGGTGGATTGTAAAGACACTCTTCGGTCAAGTGGGAAGGATCGGAACAACAAGTGCAAATGGTACGAAGGGGGAGAACAGGGGCAGGAGCAGGAGCAGAAAATTTGCTCTCTATCGCTTCAAACTTTCTTGTTATTGCAGCCATTTCAGCTTTCATCGCAATAGAGACATCAAGTTGGTGGATTCCTACCCTAGACTGACCGGTAGAAGTGGAGGTAGAAGAAGAAGAAGTCGGTCTGGTGCTCTCCCATTGTAGCGTTTGCTCCGCAAGGTCGTCAAAGAACTGCCACGCTTCCTCGTCAGATTTCGATAGGAAGTGGCCCTGACAGATGGTTTCCAACAACTGCTTCGTTGCTTGGTTCAGTCCCTCGTATAAGGTTTGGCAAAGTTGCCATTTCTCTATACCGTGGTGGGGACACTGAACAAGAAGGTCTTTGTATCGGTCAAAGCACTTCCAGAAGGGTTCAGAAGGAAGCTGAGAGAATTGGTTGATTTCATTTCGAATCCTTGCGGTTTTATGATTCGGATAAAATTTCTTTAGAAACGCTTTAACAAACTCGTCCCAACTGGTTATGGAATGGGAAGCGGTGCTATACAGCCATTTTTCAGCGAGATCGCATAGAGTGAACGGAATGACCCGTAGACGTATAGCATCGTCCGACAGTTGGGTGGTTTTCATCATGGCACAGACGTTTTGAAATTTGTTGATGAAGATATAGGCATCTTCAGATTCAAGCCCATGAAAACGTGGAAGCATGTTGATGAAGTGGGGCTTAATTTCAAAGTTGTCCCCATTGGCCGGAGGAAGAGAAAGGCAGGTGGGAAGTGCAGAACGGGTGGGATAGAAACGATCCTGGAGCGCGATTCGCTGCGGCGCTACAACAGGCGGTGGTGGTGGGATATTGGTCTCCGTAGGAGGTGGAGCCAATCCAGGGGTAGTCAAAGAGATGTTCGGATTAAATCCTGACATCGCGGAAGAAGAGGTTGGTGAAGGTGAAGGTGAAGATGTATGAACAGAATTCCGGTCAACGTCGGAGTTGGCCGGCAAAGGAAGGGGTGAAAGAGGAGTGGACGGAGTATCGACGTCTGAGTCGATCGCGTAGTCGGTAGCGACTAACGTAACGCGGGCTAGACGGACGCTAGTGTCCCGAATCCAAGCGGACATACACTAAACGAGTTTAGTATAGTCAAAGCGGAGAAGGTGAGGGTAAGAAAACGTCAATGGAGAAAGGCGATGGGTGGTGGGTGAAAAATGGATTTTGGCGACAAAGGGCAAGTTTTTATAAAAGTTTTTGATTTTTTTTCTTTTTTTTTTGTTTTGTTTTTAAAAAGAGATTTACAGAAATATGTACGGATATACGGCTTAAGTAATCACAAACAAGATATGCACAATCACACCTAGATCTAGGGTAACCTAGGTCTACTAGACCTGCTCCTGAAGTTGATTGTCGAAGTTAAACAGTGTCGAGAAACGGGCTTAAGATACACTGATCACGAGGCCAGGTAAGTGCAGAGATAAGGGGAGGTTGTCCAACGCTTTCGCGAAGTTCCTTAATTAAATAACCCTTTCTCTTTTGGCAGTTGCGCCGTTAACACTTTCCTAGACACCCCGTAAACAATATACCGTTAAGTGAGGTTCTAAACACGGTTTATCTTCTCCTAATGAGCGCGAAGTCCTTAGGGCTGAAGTCTAGTATTTTTTAATTTACACTGGACAATGCATATGCTTTTGTGATTTTTGGGGTCCTGGGAAGGGAGATGAAATCCCCACCCAATCTGGATTGGTTTCAAGCCCCTTAAGTCCGTATTAAAGAAATGCAAAGCAGTAACAAATCAACTGCAAACAATTTTTTATTTTTAGCGCGGCGCAAAGAATCCTGCACAAGAACAGTTTATTGGAAGGGGGAGAAGAGTTTGCGCAAAGAAATCTGCAGAAAACACAGTTTATTGGAGTCCAGAGGAGTGGGAGAGAGGAGAGAGACTTACAAAGAGATTTTGGCCCACTGACCCCACCAAGTGGCCGCGGATCCGCGGCCTAAGCCAGCATATGCCGCAGTTCCGCGGCAAGGTAGTGGAGTTGGGGCTCCGTTTTTCTGTTGTGAGCTCCTGTTGGTGTCCTCTGCTTGTTTGGATTTTCTGAATTTTTATTTGCTCACTGTACCTGCTCCAGATTTTGACAGTAGACCGTTTGCTTCGTTTTGATCCGTCGCGGTGTAGTCGCGAAATGCGGGTCTATCTTCCCACGTCTTTGGCACTGAACTTGAACTCCGTATCATCCGACGTCTTTGGCGCCGATCTTGAACTTCGTATTTTCCTGCACACTTGCACAAAAGCTAATCAAAAATAACAAGATGATTTTTTTACAAAGTATATTTTTTTTTGTTTTTCGGTTATATTCACAAGTTAACCCGAAATTACACAAGGAAATAAACTACCGTCTCCCCGGCAACGGCGCCATTTGATTGTTAAGAATTCTGCGTGTTCAAGTTTTAGTTAAGTACCGCAATCAAGACGGTTTCGCTTGTAGCTAGCCGGTTGAGTACGGGTCGTCCGCAGGGAGATGGGAGTCTTTTTCTATGTGTTTTAACGAGTTAAGTCCAGTTTTTCAGATTTGTTTGTGATTATCTAAGTGTTAAGTTGATATTTAAAGAGAGCTTGTTAGGGTTAGGATTAGGTTAGTTTGAGTTAGGAGTTTCCCACATCTTTCGTTGCACCTCTTAATATCGGTGTTACGGTAATCGGCAACAACGGGGATTAGCACGACTAGGAAGGAACTTGCGAGTATAAGCTAGGCTTTCCAACGCATAAGTTCTTCCTTTTGGTGCTTGTCCGTCCGTTCTTGGCTCTTAGCCATAACCTCCGGTTAATTCAACCACAACCGGTCTCACTACGGGATCACCGCTATCATGTAGGATAGGGTGCCGTAAGGAGCGGATTGTGGTTCAATTAACGGGAGTCGAATTAAGCTGTTGGGCAAGGAAAGAGTGAGAGAGATTTCTTTCTCTCAAACTTCCCTTATCCTACCCTAACAAGTATGAAACTACTCACACATCATGATACGGAAAAATAAAACAAAACAAAAGAGGAAGATAGAAAGAAAGAGATTAGAAGATAACAACTAGCTATTTGCGACCTCATCTTGGCGAGGATCAAGCGTAAGCATCATGGTTGTTAAGGATAAAGAAAAAGAGAGAAGAAAGAAACAACAAGAAATAACAAAAACTAGTTCACAAATGAAAATTACAACAATTATAGAAAGAACAAGACAAGCATGATAATAAAATGAACTTCTTTATTCACCATTCTTCACTCACCAAGCTCATTACAAGTTTTAATGGAGAAGAGACGAGAAGAGGAAGAAGAACATGTATTCTAAAACCTAGAGAAAAAATACAAGATTATGAATCCTTTCCTTCACAAAGTTCTGGGCTATTTATAGGCTGAGAAATGAAAACCTAGGGCAAAATTCTGCATGTACATACAAAGACCAAAATACCCCTAAAACAACTTTTTTTGTGGCGCCAGAACGGCCGCGGAACCGCGGCCTATACCCCTCTTTGGCCGCGGTTCCGCGGCCATATAGATGACTTGGGTCTAGGGCTTTTTGGTGGTACCCTGGTTTGCTGTGTACTTCATTCTGGTATATGTGTTTTCTCATAATTTCTTCACGAATTTTCCAGAATTTCTTTTGATCAAAAGGTGGATCTTTTGTCATGATTTCCTCGAGCTCCGTGTAGATTTCTTGGATCTTGTGCTGCCATTGAGCCTTGTGCATGAAAACGACATTGATTTGACATTTCGTCTCTTAAACTGGTGTGTGGCAACAGACGGATAAAGAGCGGAGATCCGTGTTTTATCTGTGGTTGGCAGGAACCCGGATTTTGTCGTGTTTTCCATGAATTTCACCGTTTTAGAACCGAGAACCTGTATCCTGCAATTGACTAGCAAACACGGCTCAAGAGTATCTACCGATATGCAATGTGATAAAAATTGGGCGGTATGAAAATGCAAAAATCTGATATGAACAGCCCCACCGGTTTTTGAAGGATGAAATTGAGTTCGGTTTTGGTCTGTGTTCTTGTCTCTTGGATTTAAGATTTTAGGTATTGTTTGTTTTTGCCCAAGTTGGATATTTTTTTGTCTTTGAGTATGGGACAATTCGGAGTTTTTCGAAGTCGTTATTTTTAACACTGTTTAATAATTTTCAGTGCATTCACTTTTATCTGCGACCGTGAATGTCATTAGAGCGGTATAACTCGTCTAACTGCTATATGATCTTTTCGACGGGTTTACGAACATGACATTCACGTTGATGTTCTATGTTTGTGCTGTGGTTGTGGTTGGATAGTCGCGGTAGATAGCTTGTGGTGCAATGTCAGTGGTACAGTTGAGATTCATTTGTATATTTGCTATTGCGGGGCGAGCGTCCGACATGTGGACTGCCCTCTTTGTCGGGTTGTATATTATTTGTTTGGGGCACGACCGGGTTGCGGTCGTTGTCACCATTGTACATATTTTTTTTCATTTTTTTGTACTAGGATTATCCCGCGGTGGAATGCATGAATAGCCGGGTTCTAGAAGGCAACAAGTCCGCATCTCATGGCGTTGAGACAGAAGGGGCTTCACTCTAGAATTGGCGGGACGACGCTCAAGTTACCGGATCCCGTGGAGTGCTGGGTGGCCCATTCACTTTGTTGATTGTGGTTGCCTCATTTCTGGGATTGGCGGGTAACTTGTCGCGCTCGTAGGGGTCCAGGTTTTCATTATACGGGCTATCCAGATGACCGGGAACGTCGGGTTTTATTTGTGGCTCAAATGAAACCCGAGGCTCTAAGATAATCCACCATTCTGTGTTACTTGCTGAGATTCTGTGATGCTGCTTATATCATGCCTGGGACGAATGCTATATATACTAGTAGATGTTGTATATGTTTTGCACCTGCGCTAGTCCAGCCCTCGCTCTTTCGTTAGTTAAGTAATCTAACGGGTGATGATGGGGCCCAGTGGCGAATGCGGATCGCATATATGTATATTATATTTTCGTTCTTTTCTGATGCGATAGGTTAAATGACGGGGCCACATTAATTTTGATTAATGTAAGAAAATAAACCTAAAATGATGTTGCTGGAACAAATTTCAAAAAAACTACAGTTATATTCTTTCGCTTTGCATAGTGGTGTTCGGTTATGAATATCCAGCACCTCATTCCACGAGGCAAGAGCCAAGATCCCTTCACGGGGAGTGATCTCTTGAGCAAAAGTCTATACTGTAGATCACTCGGTTATTTCAAAACCAGAAGTTTTCAAAAGCGGAGCATAAACCACTCCTTTTCAAAACTGCTCAGGTTCCTTCAACGATATCAAGTTCGTTACGTTAATGGGTTTTCGCCAAAAACCCAGCCGTAGCCTTCCGTCATTTCGGATTGGTAGTGCTTAGTATTCGTGCTATGCATTTCGATCTTTAGTCGAGGCGTAGTGTTCGGTAGCTATGTAATACTTTTCTGTTGCATGATAATGCGATTGGTTAGGACAATCGTATGATCATTTTGATCTTTAGTCAAGGCTCGTACGGGTGGGTCCAATGCAATTAAGATAATGACGGGTAGAACTTGACTAGGACCTTTTGATCTTTAGTCAAGGTCACTTGGGTCCTAGAGGCAAAAACCACATCAGGAGTTTCAAACATATAGAAAACTTGTAGATTTAGCATACCTTCTGGAGTGTGATGACTAGAGTGGATTCCATCTAGGTCATCACATAATGATAGTTGGATCCCGAACCCACTGATGAGTAGGATTACTCTCGGAAGATTATTTCACTTAACAATCAATACTATAAACTAAGTAGATGTCTAGAACAGTGTTAGCGGGGCCACGCCTCCAGGGAAAAGAGGTTATATAATTAAGGACCTTCGCGAAAGTATTGGAAAACCTCCATCGAAGTACCAACACTAGCGTAGCTGAAAGGTTAAGAAAGTATTATAACGTGCGATTAATCCTGACTAGTTCTTCTTTTAAGTTTTGAAGAAAAATTCGAGGAAACAGTGGGAGCCATCCTGATTAGATAAATTAATAACCAATCTAATCTTGCAAGAACGCACGCTAAGTGTTTCTTTTCTCTCTCTCTCCAGGTAGCAACCATTTCACGCCCTAATCAAGATAATAAAATGTATTGTTTGACTGATCTGAATTCTTATTCGGGGCTGGGGAACGTCGGTTTGACTCTAACTTATGACGGTGGTCATGAGTATGAGCATAGGAAAGAGGAATGCATGGATTCCTTGATGACCCCAACAAAGAAAAAGTATACTATTGCATCTCCTTTAGGTGTTTTTGTTATTGAGAACTGCTTTTCAGTCAGTCCTATCTCCTGGGTACTAGATACCGGATCCGGATCTCATATCTATAATTTATTGCAGGGACTGAGAAAGAGTAGGATGGTTGGACCTGGTGATATGTCCTTCAGAGTAGGGAATGGAGCACAAGTTGATACTGCTGCCGTCGGTGAATATCACCGAGTGTTGCCAAATGGCAACACTATAATTTTGAACAATTGCTACTATGTACCTTCCATGGTTTGCAATATAATATCAGTATCTTTATTTGATAAAGATGGATATAACTATGTTCTTGATAGAAATATCATGAACATTTATCTTGATAAGGTATTTGTTGCAGAAGGTATATTGTTTAATGGTATCTATGTTTTAAATCAGAACGCAGTTTTCAATATACAAAACACACGCAAGAGGAAGAGTTCAGATGTGAACGAATCCTACTTGTGGCATTGTAGACTTGGTCATATCGAAGAGAAAAGACTGAGTAAATTGCATAAGGATGGGTATTTGAATACGTTCGAATTTTCATCTTATGAAACTTGTCAGTCCTGTCTCAAAGGAAATATGACCAAATCTCCGTTCACTGGACACGGAGAAAAGGGGAGCTCTTGGGACTCATACACAGTGATGTATGTGGTCCAATGTCTATACATGCAAGGGGTGGGTTCTCATACTTCATCACATTTACCGACGATCTCTCTAGGTTCGGATATGTGTATCTCATGAAACATAAATATGTAGCTTTTGAGAAATTCAAAGAATACAGAAACAAAGTACAGAACCAGACTGGAAAAAGTATCAAGATCCTCCGATCTGATAGAGGTGGGGAGTACTTAAGCTCGGAATTCCTAGATTATCAAAAAGAGAATGGAATTCTCTCTTAGCTTACTCCTTCTCATACACCACAGCACAACGGTGTATCGGAGCGGAGGAACCGTGCCCTATTGGACATTGTTCGCTCCAAGATGAGTAACGCCGAGTCATCTCTTTCATTCTGAGGACTTGCGCTTGAAACAGCAGCTTACCTATTGAATCAGGTTCTGTCTAAATCAGTGCCTAAGACTCCATATGAAGTATGGAGTGGAAAGAAACCATCTCTTAACTTCATTAAGATATGGGGTTATCCGGCCTATATAAAAACACAGAAACTGGACAAACTAGAGGCACGGTCAGTTTTATGCAAGTTTGTAGGATATCCAAAACATTCGATGGGATATCTGTTCTACCACACCGAGAAACAGAAGGTGTTAGTAACTCGCCACGCCACCTTTTTAGAGTGGCAATTTCTTGTAAAAGAAATAATTGGGAGTACGGTAGAACTGGAAGAAATTCCAGAGGGACAAACTATAGATGAAGATTTAGTAGAACCAGTAGATTCAATAGTCCCAGACGAACCTCAGCCTCTCATCCGCCCGAGAGATACTACCATTTTCTCGTAGATGGGGATCGAGAGGATTTCATCTTGGAAGAAGATGATCCTACTAGTTTCAGGCAGGCCATTATCAGTAGGGACTCTGATAAGTGGTTGGATGCTATGCAATCCGAAATGGAGTCCATGTACACCAATAAAGTGTGGACCCTGGAAATTTCTCCACCTGGCGTAAAACCCGTTGGATGCAAATGGATCTACAAGAAGAAGATTGGTGTAGATGGGCAGGTGGAAACGTATAAGGCTAGACTTGTTGCAAAAGGTTTTCGTCAAAGACCAGGATTGGACTATGATGAAACTTTTTCTCCAGTGGCTATGCTAAAATCCATTCGGATCCTACATGCTATTGCTGCCTTCCATGACTATGAAATATGGCAGATGGATATAAAAGCGGCTTTTCTAAACGGAAGTTTAGAATAGTGCGTTTATATGGATCAGCCAGAAGGTTTTGTAGATAGTGGAAGCAACAGGAATGTGTGCAAGTTGCTCAAATCCATTTATGGATTGAAGCAGGCATCGTGGAGCTGGAACATCTGTTTTGATGAAACAGTGAAGGAATTTGATTTCATTAAGAACGAGAATGAGCCATGTATTTATAAGAAGATTGTTTACCTCCGAAGACTAGACTGAGACGTTGGAACGTCTAGCCTGAATTTGGGGGCAAATACTATTTGGATTTATCCGTCCACCTATCCAAAGATGCCAAGTTGATTTATGGAACTGTGAATCGGAGGTTTGGACAGATGCGGCCATTGTAGCAGACTTCATCAGATTCCCCCTCGTTTGCGAGGGGTTTTTGATTGTGGGGACGCTCTTCCCTGCAGGTGAAAGCCTCTGTAGTTAATTACGTTACCGCATCGCGGTAACCACTTACTCCTGCTCCACAAGGTCACATCGTGTTGTGTGTGTTTGTTTTACGTGGATTGTATACGGAGACTAATTTATGTTGTCGCCCGTAGGGCGTGGATTAGTCCAAATCCGTATATTCTTAGATTTGGGTTTGGGTTGATTTAAGGATCGTTAATCTCGTTTAAGATTAAGATCAACTTAAATGTTTGTTGAGGATACGTTAATCTAATTTTAGACTAAGATCTACTCAACAGGATTTTTTTAAGATCATTCAGATCCAACACAAGAGCATTTGGACTCTATTGTGTTAGTTTAAGGACGTTCCGGTCCGTAGCTAGTTTAAGGATGTTGCGGTCCGTTGTAGTTTAAGGACGTTGTGGTCCGTAGTGGGATGTACTCATCGATTTGGGAGTGCACCAAAGAGTTGTTAGTTATCGGGACCCACCACCTCTCTGAAGACGTTGAAGAATTACAACGATATGTATCAGAGGTGTGTAGAGATGTACTATTGAACCAAATTCTAGGTTGAGCGGAGGTGTGAGATGAATATCCTGTCGGCAGATCAGTAGTCGTGTTTAAGACTAAGACCAACTTGGAAAATAATGAGCACATGGGTTCGGTTGATCTGAATTAAGGATCTGGTCAACTTGGGCTCAGCCTCCTCAGTCTTTGTCATTTCATTTAAATAAAGTGTTAAACACTTGCTTGGGCTCAGTCCCCTTTCTGTGCAAACAATGTTGAGCATTTATATTGGTTCTGACACTCATACTTTACTTTACTTTCCCTTTTTTTGTTTTTATGGAGCGTTAAACACTCTTTATGGCGCCCACGTGCGGAGCACATGAGGCGCTAAGTGCTACGCGCTGGGTGCTGGCTGATGAGTTCCAAGCGCTTTATGTTGAATGGCGCCCACGTAAGGGGCACATGCGGTGCTTGGCGCTGAGCGCGAACCACTGAGTGTTGGGCACTCCTTATTGAGTAGCACCCATGTGAGGGGTACGTGAGGCGCTTGGCGCTGAGCGCCAACCACTGAGTGCTAGGAACTCCTTATTAAGTAGCGCCTACGTGAAGGGGCACGTGAGGCGCTTGGCGCTGAGCGCCAACCACTGAGTGCTAGGCACTCCTTATAGAGTAGCGCCCACGTGAAGGGCACGTGAGGCGCTTGGCGCTAGGTTTTCTTCGTATATTCTGTTCTAAAGAGTTCAATTCTCTGTTCTTTTCTGGATCTTTGATCCCCAAGAACAAGTTCACCCACAATGAGAATTAAATTCTCATTTGTGGGAGACTTGTCTCATGGATCTCAGATCCAGAGAAAGAACAAAGTTCTTTTATAAGGGTTAAACTTTTGGATATGCAGATGAGATGCTCCGATCTCTATTATTTTTATTTACCTCGAAGAGAGGTATTCTTCTTTCTTCCCTCTTAAAGCTTTCTTCTTGCTCTTTTTTTATTCACCGTTGGATCTTTGATCCAAGGACTTTTGTTTTACAGAAAATATTTTTCTTGTTTTTAACAAGATTAGGGAAATATTTTCCCATACAGAATTTATTCTGCAGATAGGTGATTTTTAATCACCATTGGATTTTTTAATCTAACGGTGCTCTGTTTTACAGAGGGTGATCTTTTTTGTTTAGAAAGATTTGAGAAATATTTCCTCAGCAGAATTTAATTTTGCATTTTGATGATTTATCATCTCCGTTGGATCTTTGATCCAACGGCTCTGTCTAATAGAGAGCTTTTAGTTCTGGTGCTGGCGTCCTCGTGCGAGGCACGTGAGGCGCTGCCTTAGAGATTTTAACTCTTGGCACTGGCGCCCTCGTACAAAGCACGTGAGGCGCTGCCTCAGAGTTTTTAACTCTTGGCGCTGGCTTTCAAATTTTGAACAGAGCTTTGCTTTTTTATTGGGGAAACAAATGCCCCCCACCGTTGCGCTCATATGGCTCACACGTGAGTGCAGCGGTGGCTGCTTTTCCACCGTTGGATCTTCTTGGAAGTTGAATCGACTTTCTGTGCCTATAAGTAAGGCCTTTGGACCTTGAGATGACTGCTGTTCACCTTCTCTTATTATCCTTTAAGAATTTAATTCTCCTTTTAGAGCTTAGATCTTTGCCCAAAAAAATCCTTTCTAGAGTTATAATTCTGCCCCAAAATTTGGTAAGGATTATAATCGAACCCATGAACAAAACTTTGCTCTTCTTAGATCGTAGATCTTAAAATGTATTCTATGGTTTCTTAACCCATTAGTCAGAGCATCGCTCATCTTCCATGAAAAACTCTTAGAGTTTCTAAGATTCTTCTTTCAGATCTTAAAGATCTTGGGGTTTTGCCCTGTTAAAAAGCTTTGCTTTTGAGGGTTCTGATAGATTATTCCATTGATTTTATAGAGCATAGCTCTTATAAATTTTTGGGGAATTTTATTCCCCTCTTAATTAAAGTTGACAGATGTGAAATCTGTTTGCAGAGCACAGCTCTCAAGGGAGTTTAACTCCTTAGCCCAATGAGGTTTCTCATTAAATGAGAATCCTTTTAGGATTCCATCCTTAATGAGTGACTGCCCCATCAATAATGAGGCGTTACCACTGTTTTTTATTTTAGATTCTATGAATCTTGATATTTAATTGCTAACATTTTACTGAATTTTCTTTCTAGATACTATGACTGCCCATCTGTATGATCTTGACGAGATTATATCCTATGAAGATATTCGCGTCCAAGGCCGCTGTCAAGGCCAGGAGTTTACGGATGCCTAATGCGCTGAGGTGATGCGTCGCTTCGATGAATACATCAGTCGACTACTCTCCTGTCGTTCTGCCCTTTTGAAAATTATCGTGGGGGCGATTTGGGAAGCACTTCCTGAATTTAATGAGGCTATGCTGCTTGAGGCACTTGATGATGCCGAAAATAAGGTGCACTCAGTATATCTGATGGGCCTGATCTCGAAGAGGTGGCGAGATGATCTTGTCGATGTTTTGCATCAGGTCTTCCAACAGACGGCGATAATCTCCGCCTACCAGAGGACGGACGAAATCAGCGGGGATCCCGACGCTTGCATTCGTGAGAAAATGCATAAGAAAATGGTCAGAGAGGCCAGAAGCATTTTACTCGGACTTGCTTCTGAATTCCTAAATCCATGTCCGGGATTCAGTGTCTTTCCATTTTAAACATTTTGATGATATTTTTATTTTGTTGTTATCACCGATGTATAAATTTTCCCAAGTATGAATGGCAAAACTTTCCTTTCTTTCATACCACTGCTCATAGGTGCCTCATGTGAAGTAGTAGTTACTCATATATATATAAAATGCCCCCCCCGCGTTATACGTGCGAGGCACTACGATTGGCGCCGGCACCCACATGTTATACGCATGAGGCGCTATCACTGGTTCTAATTCTATGAAGGATTGGTGCTAAGGCAGAAGCTTGACTTCACCGAGCGGATCACACAGGCTTGCGAAACTGCCAAGTAGGAAGTCACTGAGAAGCTTTCGTCCTCCTTGCAATAACAGGCTCAAATTGAAGCGGAGTTGGCCACAGTAGCTGACCACGAGAAAGGATTGAGAGGAGCGCGCGAGCGGCTTGTCAATTTTTTGAAGATGCCTCCTTCTTAATAACTGTCATTGTACCTCTATTCTCGTACCGACTGTAAACTTGTGATTCATTAATAACATGTATTCATTTTGATTCCTTTATGAAATGTATCTTGTATTCACTTGAATTCATGAATAAAAGACATATTTTATTTCATATTGGCATGTAACTTTGGCAAATGTGGCCCGTAAATAGTCCATCTTGACCTCCTTGCAGGGCAGCGATGGCTTAGGAAACAGGTTTGGATCTTCCGCCCAAGACTTTTCAATTTTATGAGCCGTGAGGGTCTCATAAAGACTTTTCTTCTCACGAGTCGAGAGGATCCCGTAGGTGTATTTTCTCCTTAGGAGTAGTGATGATTCCTAAGTGTGTGTTTTCTCTTGAGAGTCGTAAGAATCTCACAAGAGAACTTTCCCCCTTACAAGTCGAGAGAACTCGTAAGTGGTTTTTTCCCTCCTTGTTGATATTCAACTTTGGAGAATATGGCCCATGGATAGTATACAATAGTCTATCTTGGACCTACTTGCAGGGCCACAGTGCTTAGGCAACAGGTTGATATCCTCGTTGCCTAAGTCTTTTCACCTTCATGATGGTTTCATGAAGATGTTTTTCCCTATGATTCGAGAAGAGTCGAGAAGTTCTCACAGGAACATTGTTTTCCCTATGAGTCGAGACGAATCGAGAAGTTTTCGCAATAATGTCCTAACGTCACAGTTAACCTCTGCTCTTTACGACAGAGGTCCGTTAGGGTCTGTGGTACTGGGGTCCGTCATACCATTGCGTTGGCTGATGCATTCCCCGATACGCAATCTTGCTGTTCGAGTAGCCCCGCGACAGTCGTGTCTCTGATCCCTTCGGGGGATGGACAAGACGTATTCAAGTAATCTCCCAGGTCATATTACCGTAGGAAGAGAAAGTGCTAGGGATTTTCCATGCCGCTTTTTACTTGAGGTTAGGCTCAGTTTGGGGAGCCCCGATGAGTCATGACCACTCCGCGCTGGTGTGGGATGATCTCCGATAGTCTTTCAGGTTTCATTTGAGTTGCCGTCAAGACCCTAAAGTTAGGGATCTTCCTTTGCTTCGTTTGTTGACATTGTGTCTGCTATATTGCGACGAATGTCGAGGTTGTCTCTAGGTTGTCTGTGAACCGTCGAGGCTTGGAACTAGGGACTTTGCCATGGCTCCGTTGTTTTGACCCTGGGGTCGGTTGTTGACGTTGTGTCTGCATCCTGTTGGAGTGAGAAGGAACATCGTTGTTGATCTTTAGGCACGTAGATGTTGCCGTCGAGACTGGGAACTAGGGACTTTGCCATGGCTCCGAGGTAGTCTCTAGGTTATCTGTGAACCGTCGAGGCTTGGAACCAGGGACTTTACCTTGGCTCCGTTGTTTTGACCCTGGGGTCGGTTGTTGACATTGCGTCTGCATCCTGTTGGAGTAAGAAGGAACGTCGTTCTTGATCTCTAGGCTGTAGATGTTGCCGTCGAGACTGGGAACTAGGGACTTTGCCATGGCTCCGAGGTAGTCTCTAGGTTGTCTGTGAACCGTCGAGGCTTGGAACTAGGGACTTTGCCGTGGCTCCGTTGTTTTGACCCTGGGGTTGGTTGTTGACGTTGTGTCTGCATCCTGTTGGAGTGAGAAGGAACGCCGTTGTTGATCTCTAGGCTGTAGATGTTGCCGTTGAGACTGGGAACTAGGGACTTTGCCATGGCTCCGAGGTATTCTCTAGGTTGTTGGTGAACCGTCGAGGCTTGGAACTAGGGACTTTGCCATGGCTTCGTTGTTTTGACCCTGGGGTCGGTTGTAGACGTCGCGTCTGCACCCTGTTGGAGTGAGAAGGAACGTCGTTGTTGATCTCTAGGCTGTAGATGTTGCCGTCGAGACTGGGAACTAGGGACTTTGCCATGGCTCCGAGGTAGTCTATAGGTTGTCTGTGAACCGCCGAGTCTTGTAACTAGGGACTTTGTCGTGGCTCCATTGTTTTGACCCTGGGGTCGGTTGTTGACGTTGCGTCTGCATCCTGTTGGAGTGAGAAGGAACGTCATTGTTGACCTCTAGGCTATAGATGTTGTCATCAAGACTGGGAACTAGGGACTTTGCCATGGCTCCGAGGTAGTCTCTAGGTTGTTGGTGAACCGTCGAGGCTTGGAACTAGGGAATTTGCCATGGTTCCGTTATTTTGGCCCTGGGGGCGGTTGTTGACGTTGTATCTGCATCCTGCTGGAGTGAGAAGGAACGCCGTTGTGGATCTCTAGGCTGTAGATGCTGCCGTTGAGACATGGCTCTCCTTCTGATGGAGCCTGATGGGAAAATGTGGTTCCCTTTTCTTTTATGCCCATGGATTGTATACAGGGGTCGATGTGGACTCACCTGCAGGGCAAAAGTTTCATTTCATTTTATTTCTTTCCGCGATGCTCTATCATTTTAGCTTTTTATATCGCGAAAATCGCGATTGCCCAATCATTTTGGCTTTTAATCGCGGTGCCCAATCATTTCGGCTATTCTTCTTTTTACTCGCTGTTTTCTGTTTTTTTATTGCGAGTCGCCCCATCATTTCGGCTATTTTTATATGCATATTTCTTGCTCGCTGATTTTTATTGCGAGTTGCTCCATCATTTCGGCTATTTCATATGCATTTTTTGCTCGCTGATTTTCGTTGCGAGTTGCCCCATCATTTCAGCTATTTCATATGCATTTTTGGCTCGCTGATTTTTGTTGCGGGTATAGAACTTGATCTGATACCAATCTTAGCATCAGCATCGCTGCGACTGGAATATGGCCAGGAGCGAATCATCATTTACCTTGAGAGGACTTGGAATTTGCTACTAATTTAGGTATCAGCATAGCTGCCACTGGAATGTCGCCAGGAGCGAATCATCATTTGCCTTTGCTGGTCTGAACAAAGATAGCTTAGTAAACAGGGTTAGGATCCTGTCGACCAAGGCTTTTGACTTTATGAGCCGTAAGGGTCTCACAAAGTTATTTCTTCCTACGAGTCGTGAGGATCCCGCAGGTGTAAATTCTCCTTAGAAGTCGTGGGGAATTCTAAGTGATATCTTCTCTTATAAGTCTTAAGGATCTTCCAAGAGTGTTTTCTCCTTACAAGTCTAGAGGACTTATAAGTGTCGTTCACCATATGGGTAAACTCCCCACTAGTGGCAGAACTTGATGAGGAAACGTTTATTTGTGCCCATGGATTGTATACAAGGGTCAATATTGGACCGCTTGTAGGGCAACTTGGGGAGTGTGATGGCTTAAGAATAGGTTCAGGTCCCTGTATCTTAAGGCTTTTTAATCCTATGAGCCGTGAGGGTCTCATAGGGGGGAATTCTCCTTACGAGTCGTGAGGATCTCGTAAGTGTAATTTCTCTTTAGGAATCGTGGGGATCCCTAAGCGTGTTGCTCCCTTGTGAGTCGTAAGGATCTCACGCAGATGTTTTCTCCTCACAAGGCCGAGAGGACCTTGTAGGTGTTTTTTATTTTAACGAGATTGCGCCCTTTCGGGTTTTCACAAATTCATCGGTAGTTCTGCTGTTTTTACTCACGGCGCCCTTTCAGGTTTTCATCCGTGCCCTTCTCGCTTGTGGACGTACCGTTTTTTTATCCCTCTGTTCACCAATGGAACTTATGGAGGACTTCGTCACCGGGGAAGCTGTGCAACTAACGGGATTTGAGTTGCAGTCCTCGTTGCTGGGACTTATGGACTTGAATTCCATTATCGCCGTGCTTGATGCGACGTATTTAGTTTAGGGACATCTCAGTCCGTTGTTAGTTTAGGGACATCTCAGTCCGTTGTTAGTTTAGAGGCTAAGTTTTGCCGGATACTACTTATAGTGTCTTGACTCAGGAAGATATCGAGCGGACACGAACGTCGTCATCTATCATTAACATGAGTTGCGACTTATCAAGCGTAGTATTTCTTAAGGAACCGGCCGTTTATTGGCCGGAAGGGTCTTTCGCCATGCATATCCATGAGCAAGTAGGCCCCACCTTGGTAGACCTTGTCTATGATGTACGGACCCTCGTAGTTTGGCTAGAATTTCCCCCGCTTTGCACGGTTGAGGATCATAGGTCTTTTTACGACTAGCATGAGTTCGCCTTGGTGGAATGTTCTCGACCTGGTTAGTCTTTCGTATGAGCGTATCATCCTTGCTTTGTAAGGTTTCAGGTTTTGCTGCGCCATGAGACGAGTTTCATCGAGGGCGTCGAGCTCCTCAAGCCGAAGATGAGCATTTTCTTCATCTGCCAACTCGTATCGAACTGCTACTCATAGAGAAGGTAGCTCTATTTCCAAGGGAAGTACCGCTTCCGTGCCGAATACCAACGCGAATGGTGTTATATTCGTGGCCGTTTTGAATGTGGTTCGATACGCCCAGAAAGCTTCATGCAGTCTCTTGTGCCAGTCCTTTTTATTTCTGGACACTGTTTTCTTTATGATCTTCGTCAAGGTCTTGTTGAAAGCCTCAGCTAGAACGTTAGCTCGGGGATTGTAGACTAAAGAGTGTCTCCAATCTATATTATGCTGCTGTGCGAAGCAGCTGATCTTATGGCTTCTGTAGGCCGGCCCATTATCCGATATGATTCGTCGCGGAGTGCCAAACCGGTAGATGACGTGTGTCCTGAAGAAATGGAGGATGTTCCCCGTCTTCACTTCCTTTAGCGGTACTGCTTCTGCCCACTTAGAGAAGTAATCGGTCGTTGCTAGTATGAACCGATGTCCCTTGAACGATGCCGACTTGATGGGCCCGATTATATCAGTTCCCCACATTTCGAACAACCAACTAGCCAGTGTTGGGCGTAGCAGATTTGGATACTGGTGGATGAAGTCCCCGTGAATTTGGCACGAGTGACACTGCTTCGCATATTCGAGGCAATCCTGAATCATCGTGGGCCAATAGTAACCCTTTCTTTTGATATTCAACTTCATCTTTGGCCCGGCTTGATGAGAACCGCAAATTCCATCGTGAGTTTCTTGGACGACTCTCCTTACTTCTGTTTACCGCCGAAAGCCGGGAAAGACAAACGTCTTGCCTGCATTTGGGGGCAGATGCTATTTGGGTTTATCCATCCACCTCTCCGAAGATACCAAGTTGATTTATGGCACCGTGTATCAGAAGTTTGGACGGATGCGACCGTTGCAGAGGACTTCATCAGATTCCCCCTCGTTGTGAGGGGTTTTTGATTGTGGGGACGCTCTTCCCTGTAGGCGCAAGCCCCTGCAGTTAATTACGTTACCGCGTAGCGATAACCACTTTCTCCTGCTCCAGATGTTCACTTCGTGTCGTGTGTGTTTGTTTTATTTTTGATTGCCCGTGGATTGTATACGGAGTCTAATTTGTGTTCCGCCCATAGGGCGTGGATTAGTCCAAATCCGTATATTCATAGATTTGGGTTTTGGTTGATTTAAGGATCGTTAATCTCGTTTGAGATTAAGATCAACTTAAATGTTTGTTGAGAATACATTAGTCTAATTTTAGACTAAGATCTACTCAGCAGGATTTTTGGGATCATTCACACCCAACAAAAGAGCATTTGGGCTCTATTGTTCTAGTTTAAGGACGTTGCGGTCCATAGCTAGTTCAAAGACGCTGCGGTCCGTTGTAGTTTAAGCACGTTACGGTCAATAGCTAGTTTAAGGACGTTGCAGTCCGTTGTTAGTTTTAAGGACGTTTCGGTCCATAGATCATCATTTTTTGTGTGAGGGTTTAGTTTAAGGACGTTGCGGTCCACAGCTAGTTTAAGGACATTGCGGTCCATAGATCACCAGTTTTGGTGTGAGGGTTTAGTTTAAGGACGTTGCGGTCCACAGCTAGTTTAAGGACATTGCGGTCCATAGATCATCATTTGGCGGTGAGGTCGTAGTTTAAGGACATTGTGGTCCATAGCTAGTTTAAGTACGTTGCGGTCCATAGGGATGTGCTCATGGATTTTGGGTTGCACCAAAGAGCTGTTGGTTGTCGGGATCTCCACCTCTCTGAAGACGTTGAAGAATTACAACGACATGTATCGGAGGTATGGAGAGATGTACCCTTAAACCAAATTCCAGATTTGAGAGGAAAGATCATAGTGGCCCATCTAAGAATCATTAGTCGTTTTTTAGAGACTAAGATTAACTTAAGAGATTGAGGAATCATCATCAGTTTGGGAAGTCATGAGCATAGTGGCTCGGTCTATTAGGAAATCTAAGATGTTTTAATCCTCAGGGAGACTTAGCCAATTTGGAGTTGGAGTTAGCTTCCTATAGTGTTAAACACTAATGTATACTCAGTGCTCACGTGCTCCCATGTGAGACTCCAAGGCAGTGTTAAACACTAAAATTTGGGGGAGGCTCACGTGTGGCACGTGAGGCACTTGAAAGTTGGCGCTGTTCACTTGGATTTATTCCCTTGTTCTTTATAAGTGCTAAGCACTATTGGGGGTCACGTGGGATCACGTGAGGCGCCCCAAAATGGGAGCTATTTTTTGATTTATCCCCTTTTTCCTTTTGAAAGTGCTAAGCACTATTAGTGGGTCGCGTGGGATCACGTGAGGCGTCCCAAAAATGGGAACTGTCTTTGATTTATTCCCCTTTTCCTTTTGAAAGTGCTAAGCACTATTAGGGGGTCACGTGGGATCACATGAGGCGTCCCAAAATGGGAACTGTCTTTGATTTATTCCCCTTTTCCTTTCGAAAGTGCTAAGAACTATTAGGGGGTCACGTGGGATCACGTGACTCGATATCAGTTGTTCCTTTTTGTTCCTCAGAGGTGCTCACGTAGGAACACGTGATCTGTTATGTAGCGTTTGAATGCTAATGAATCATCAGGCTGTTCTTCTATGGTTCTGAGAAATCAAGTTCTCCTTTTGTTCTTTGCAGGGATTGAATTCTTTTTAAAGGGTTAAAACCTAGTTTCAGAGGAATTAAATTCTCATACGTTTTGTAAGAGTTAAGCTCTTTTGAAATCGGTTCTTTCCCCTAAGTTTTGAATCTGCATGACAGAATCTCCCCGATGAGAATTAAATTCTCAACTTATTGGGAGATCTGCTTCTGCAGATCTTAACCAGAGGAAGAACTAAGTTCTTTGAGAAGAGTTAAACTCTTGGTTTGAGAATTAAATTCTCATTTTTTTTTGTGGGAGCTTTTGGGAGGGGTTCCTCTTCTTTCTAGAGAATTAAATTCTCTCTCTATATTTTCTTCCCCCCTCTCTGTGTATGTATTTTTTCCTTTCTCTCCTTGCTCCTATTTATATGAGAAGAAAAATAATCAATTTGTTAAGGGAATCCCTCATTGAGAGATCATGATTGATTTCATGATTTTTTAGATTAATCGGTGAATTTTATTCACCGTTGGATTTTTAATCCAAAGGCTCTTTGTTTAACAAAGAACATTTCTTGTTTGTTTAACAAGATTATGAATATATTGTTAGTTTTAACAAGATTAGAATTTTATTCTATCATATCTTTTTAGTTTAACAAGATCAGAAATATATTTTCTTAATATAGAATTTAATTCTATCATATATATATCTCGTTAGTTTAATAAGATTAGAATTTTATTCTAACATAGAATTCTGATCATATGAATATCTTGTTAATTTAACAAGATTAGGAAAATATTTTTCTATGATAGAACTTTATTCTACCAGATGATCACCGTTGGATCTTTGATCCAAAGGTCCTCTGTTTAACAGAGAGATCTTTTTAGTTTGAGAAAGATCAGGAAAATATTTCCCAAAATAGAATTTAATTCTAGAATTTGATAGGAGCATTTTAAATTGGGGCGCTCACATGTTTTGCATGTGAGAGGCAAGAGAACTTATGTGTTTAACACGTGACCCCTGCTGTGGGTTTTAGTCTGTTTATGTTCAGCGCTCATATACTTTGCATATGAGCGCTCACGTGTTTTACACGTGAGGCTTGTTTGGCCATTGGTGATTTATGTTCAGTGCTTATATACTTTGCATATGAGCGCTCACGTGTTTTACACGTGAGGCCTGTTTGGCCCTTTAAGTTTATTTTATTCAGCGCTCATACGCTTTGCATATGAGCGCTTACATATTTTACACGTGATGCCTGTTTAGCCCTTAATTGTTTTATTTTCAGCGCCCATATGCTTTGCATATGAGCGCCCACGTGTTTGACACGTGAGGCCAAATTTTGAGGACTCTCCCCCCTTTTTTATAAGGGAACAAATAGCTCTTGGCCGAAAATTTTGGCGGGAACAAATGCCTCCACTATTTTGCCCACGTATGTATGTACATGGGTGAAGTGGTGCAAAGTAATGTGTGACCATAGAATTGAGGGCTTAGGGGACAAGTTTGGGGTCCTTGTAGCCTAAGACTTTTTCCATCTTCATGAGCCGTGAGTCGAGACGAGTCGAGAAGTTCTCGCAGGAACATTATTTTCCCTACGAGTCGAGACGAATCGAGAAGTTCTCGCAGGGACATTATTTTCCCTACGAGTCGAGACGAATCGAGAAGTTCTCGTAAGGACATTAATTTCTTTACGAGTCGAAACGAATTGAGAAGTTCTCGTAAGGACACCAATTTCCTTACGCGTCGAGACGAATCGAGAAGTTCTCGCAAGGACACTAATTTCCCCTACGAGTCGAAACGAATTGAGAAGTTCTCACAGGAACATTATTTTCCCCACGAGTCGAGACGAATCGAGAAGTTCTCGCAAGAAAACTAATTTCCTTACGAGTCGAGACGAATCGAGAATTTCCCGCAGGGACACCAATTTCCTTACGAGTCGAGACGAATCGAGAAGTTCTCGCAGGGACACCAATTTCCTTACGAGTTGAGACAAATCGAGAAGTTATCGCAGGGACACCAATTTCCTTACGAGTCGAGACGAATCGAGAAGTTCTCGCAAGGACACCAATTTCCTTACGAGTCGAGACGAATCGAGAAGTTCTCGCAAGGACACCAATTTCCTTACGAGTCGAGACGAATCGAGAAGTTCTCGTAAGGACACCAATTTCCTTCCGAGTCGAGACGAATCGAGAAGTTCTCGTAAGGACACCAATTTCCTTCTGAGTCGAAATGAATCGAGAAGTTCTCGCAAGGACATTAATTTCCTTACGAGTCGAAACGAATCGAGAAGTTCTCGTAAGGACATTATTTTCCCTGCGAGTCGAGAGGATCTCAAAGGTGTATTTTCTCCCTAGAAATCGTGAGGATTTCTAAGTGTTCGTCGCCTCCATGAGTCGTAAGGATCTCACTCGGGTATTTTTCCTTACGAATCGTGAGGATCCGTAAGTAGCTTCTTTATTTCATCAGTGAATGTGGCTTTGGCAAATGTGGCCCGTAGATAGTCCATCTTGACCTCCTTGTAGAGCAGCGATGGCTTAGAAGACAAGTTCAAATATGCCGCCTAAGACTTTTCAATACGAGTCGAGAGGATCCCGTAGGTGTATTTTCTCCTTAGGAGTTGTGAGGACTCTTAAGTGCGTTTTCTCTTGAGAGTCGTAAGGATCTCACAAGAGAATTTTCCCCCTTACAAGTCGAGAGGACTCGTAAGTGGTTTTTTCCCTCCTTGTCGATATTCGACTTTGGAGAGTGTGGCCCGTGGATAGTATACAATAGTCCATCTTGGACCGACTTGCAGGGCCCCAGTCCTTAGGAAACAAGTTCTTATCCCCGTTGCCTAAGGCTTTTCCCTACGAGTCGAGACGAATCGAGAAGTTCTCGTAAGGACACTAATTTCCTTACGAGTCGAGACGAAACGAGAAGTTCTCGTAAGGATGTACTAACGTCACAGTTAACTCCTGCTAATAGAAGTCCGTTAGGGTCTATGGTACTAGGGTTTTATACCCGTCGTACCGCCGCGTTGGCCGGTGTATTCCTCGATACTCAATCTTGTTGTTCGAGTAGCCCCGTGACTGTCATCTCTCTGATCCCTTCGGGGGCTGGACAAGACGTCTTCAAGTAATCTTCCAGGTGATATTACCATCGAAAGAGCAAGCGTTAGGAATATTCCATGTCGCTTTTTACTTGAGCTTAGGCTCAGTTTGGGAGCCCCGATGAGTCATGACCACTCCGCGCTGGTGTGGGATGATCTCCGATAGTCTTTTCAGGTCTCATTTGAGTTTCCGTCAAGACCCTGAGCAAGGGATTTTCTTTGGCTTCGTTGGTTGACATTGTGTCTGCAATATTGCGACGAATGTCGAGGTCGTCTTTGGGTTATCTGTGAACCGTCGAGATTTGGAACTAGGGGACTTTGCCATGGCTCCGTTTGTTGATGTCGCGCCTGCTTCTGGTTGGAACGAGAAGAAACGCCGTTATTGATTTCTAGGCTTTAGGTGTAACCATCGAGATCTGGCTTCCCTTTGACGAAGCCTGGTGGGACGATATGGTTCCCTTTCTGTTTGTGCCCATGGATTGTATACAGGGGTCAATGTGATCTCATCTGCAGGGAAAAAGTTTCATTTTTTTTATTTCCGCGATGCTATATCATTTCAGCTTTTTATATCGCGAAATTCGCGATCGCCTAATCATTTCGGCTATTTTTCGCGGTGCCCAATCATTTTGGCCGTTTTCTTTTTCTTTACTCACCGCTTTTTATTGCGAGTTGCCCAATCATTTCGGCTATTTTTATATGCATATATTTTACTTGCTGATTTTTGTTGCAAGTTGCCCTATCATTTCGGCTATTTCATATGCATTTTTGGCTCGTTGATTTTTTACTACGAGTATGGAATTCAAGATCTGATACCAATCCTAGCATCAGCATCGCTGCGACTGGAATATTTCCAGGAGCGAATCATCATTTTCCATGAAAGGACTTGGAATTTGATACCGATTTAGGCATCAACATCGCTACCACTGGGACATTGCCAGGAGCGAATCATCATTTGCCTTTGTCGATTCAAACAAAGATGGCTTAGCAAACAGGGTTAGGATCCTGTCGACTAAGGCTTTTGACTTCATGAGCCGTAAGGGTCTCACAAAGGTGTTCCTCCCTACGAGTCGTGAGGATCTCGTAGGTGTGTCTTCTTCTTAGGAATCGTGGGGATTCTTAAATATGTGTTCTCTTATAAGTCGTAAGGATCTTACAAGAGCGTTTTCTCCTTATAAGTCGAGAGGACTTACAAGTGTCGTTCGCCAAATGGGGAAATTTCGCACCATTGGTGGAACTTGGTAGGGGAGACATTTATTTATGCTCGTGGATTGTATACAAGGACCGATATCGGACAGCCTGTAGGGCAATCTGGGGAGTGTGATGGGTTAAGAACAGGTTCAGATCCCTGTAGCTTGTGGCTTTTGAATCCTACGAGCCATAAGGGTCTCATAGGGGTAATTCTCCTTACGAGTCGTGAGGATCTCGTAAGTGTAATTTCTCCTTAGGAATCATGGGGATCCCTAAGTGTGTTGCTCCCTTGTGAGCCGTAAGGATCTCACGTAGGTATTTTCTCCCTACAAGGTCGAGAGGACATTGCAAGTGTGCATGGATTTTTTTTACGAGTCTGCGCCCTTTCGGGTTTTCACGAACTCGCCAGCAGTCCTGCTGTTTTTACTCACGGAGCCCTTTCGGGTTTTCATCCGTGCCCATTTCGCTTGTGGACGTACCTTTTTTTTTACACGATGAAACTCTCGAGAATAGTTTCGCCGTATGTGACCCATTTGTTTGCCGACAGGATTTGAGTTGCAGTCCTCACCGCTGGGACTTATCAACTTGCATTCCACTATCGTCGTGTTAGAGGCGATGTTGTTAGTTTAGGGACATCTCGGTCCGTTGTTAGTTTAAGGACATCTCCGTCTATTGTTAGTTTAAGGACATCTCAGTCCATCGTTAGTTTAAAGACATCTCGGTCCATGTTAGTTTAGAGACATCTCGGTCCATTGTTTGTTTAGGGACATCTCGGTCCACAGCTAGTTTAAGGACATTGTGGTCCATTAGGATTTTGAGGCGAGATTTCGCCGGATACTACTTTTAGAGTTTGGACTCAGGAATACAGTGAGCGGACACTAGCGTCGTCATCCATCATTAACCTGAGCCGTGACTTGTCAAGCGTAGTATTTCTTAAGGAACCGGCCGGAAAGGTCTTTCCCATGCATATCCATGAGCAAGTAGGCCCCGCCTTGGTAGACCTTGTATATGATGTACGGGCCCTCATAGTTCGGCTCGAATTTCCCCCGTTTAGTATGATTAGGGATCATAGGTATTTTTACGACTAGCACGAGTTCGCCTTGGCGGAATGTTCTCGGCCTAGTCAATCTTTCGTATGAGCGCGTCATCCTTGCTTTGTTAGTTTCTAGGTTTTGTTGTGCCATGAGACGAGTTTCATCGAGGGCATCGAGCTCCTCAAGCCAAAGATGCGCATTTTCTTCATCCGTCAGCTCGTATCAAACTGCTACTCGTAGAGAGGGTAGCTCTATCTCCAAGGGAAGTACTGCTACTGTGCCGAATACCAACGCGAATGGCGTTGTATTCGTGGCCGTCTTGAACGTGGGCCGATAAGCCCAGAAAGCTTCATACAATCTCTCGTGCCAGTCCTTTTTATTTCTGGACACCGTTTTCTTTATGATCTTTGTTAAGGTCTTGTTGAAAGCCTCAGCTAGACCGTTAGCTTGGTGATTATAGACCGAAGAGTATCTCCAATATATTTTATGCTGCTGTGCGAAGCGGCTGATCTTATGGCTTCTGTAGGCTGGCCCGTTATCCGAGATGATCCGTCGCGGAGTGCCGAACCGGTAGATGACATGTGTCTTGAAGAAGTAGAGGATGTTCTCCGTCTTCACCTCTCTTAACAGTATTGCTTTTGCCCACTTAGAGAAGTAATCGGTTGTTGCTAGTATGAACCGATGTCGCTTGGATGATGCTGGTTCGATGGGTCCGATTATATCGGTTCCCCACATTTCGAATGGCCAGCTAGCCAATGTTGGGTGTAGCGGATTTGGATGCTGATGGATGAAGTCCCCGTGAATCTGGCACGAGTGACACTGCTTCGCATATTCAAGACAGTCCTGAATCATTGTGGGCCAATAGTAACCTATTCTTTTAATCTTCAGCTTCATCTTTGGCCCAGCTTGATGGGAACCGCAGAGTCCGCCATGAGTTTCTTGGACGAGCCTCTTTGCTTCTTCCGGTCCCAGGAATCTCAACCATAGACAGTCGAATGATCTCTTATAAAGCGTATCATTGACGAAGGCGAAAGACAGGGCTCGCTTCATGAGCTGATGTCTTGACGACGCGTCTTCGGGCGTTCGATGGGATTTGAAGTAGTCTATAAAGACTTCTCTCCGATCCTTCGCCTTTTCTTCATCCTCTAATTGGAAGGCCGCTTGTTCGGTTGCTTCCTCTTCTTTAGACGTCTTCGGAGATATCTCTGCTGGTGCGAGAATCCGGTGGCCTTGCACAATGATCCTTACGTCATCGAGGTTTTCGTCGGCCAGTTCTTTAGTGAGCTTGGCTAACGCATCCGCCTTTCTATTTTCCACACGCGGTATACTTTCCAAGGTGTAGGAGGGGATTTGCGTCAGCAATTTTTGCACTCTCTCGCCATATTTTACCGACTCGGGTTTACACGTCTGATAGTCGCCCTTTACTTGGCTGACAACCGGCTGGGAGTCTCCATATATGAGGAGGTTTTCGATCCCCATGTCGACAACAATCTCAAGACCTGCTATCAAAGCTTCATACTCAGCCTCATTGTTTGTTCTCGGCTCTGTTAATGAAAGGGCAAATCGCATTATCCCTCCTTGTGGAGTCATAAAGATAAGGCCTACTCTGGCTTTGATTATGGGGGTGCTTTACTTCTGCCTCTTCATAGATGATGCCCTATCGAAGTAGAGTTCCCATCGGGTATCACTCCCTTCTTTCTCCCCGTCAATTGCGTCAAACGCGTGTTCATCCTGCAACTCGCAGTTTGAGGGAGAGTCGGCGGTTATCGGCTGCTCTGTGAGAAAGTCGGCGATGGCATGGTCTTTCACTGCCTTAAGAGGTCGAAAGATTATCGAGAATTTCATCAAGAGCAGGGTCCATTTGGCAAGCCTTCCCATTAGTATGGCTTTTGACATCAAATATTTGAGAGGATCCACCTTTGATATGAGATGGACCTCATGTGCCAAGGCGTAATGTCGGATCTTCATTATCACGAAGATCAGTGCCAGGCAATGCTTTTCGATGAGGGAGTAGTTGTTTTCTGCCCCCCAGGAGAAATCAACTCAAATAATAGAGAACTCTCTCCTTTCCCTGATCGTTCTCCTGTGCCCATAGTGCGTCTAGAGAACCTTCAAGGGCTGTTGTATATAGGATGAGAGGCTTTCCTTTGACCGGAGCGGTCAGTACCGGCGGGTTCTGCAGATATTGCTTGATTTCTTCCAGTGCACTCTGGCATTTACGATCCCAAATGAACGGGGTCCCCTTTCTTCATTAGATGGTTGTAGGGACGACATTTGCCGGAGAGGTTGACTTGGAGTTTGACACATGTTTAAGCATCAGTATCGCTACAACTGAGATATTGCTAGGAGCGACTCATCATTTGCCTTGAGAGGACTCGGAATTTGATACCGATTTAGACATCAACATCACTACAACTGGGATAGTGCCAGGAGCGAATCATCATTTGCCCCTGTCGATTTGGACAAAGGTGGCTTAGTAAGCAGGGTTAGGATCCTGTCGACTAAGTCTTTTGACTTTATGAGCCGTAAGGGTCTCATAAAGGGTTTAATCCCTACGAGTCGTGAGTATCTCGTAGGCATATTTTCTCCTTAAGAATCATGGGGATTCCTAAGTGATGTCATCTCTTGTAAGTCGTAAGTATCTTCCAAGAGTGTTTTCTCCTTATAAGTCGAGATGACCTACAAGTGTTATTCACTATATGGGACATTTCTTGCCATTTGTAGAACTTGGCAGAGAAATATTTATTCGTTTCCCTGGATTGTATACAAGGGTCAATATGGACCGCCTGTAGGGCAATTTGGGGGATATGACGGCTTAAGAACAGGTCCAGATCCCTGTAACTTAAGGCTTTTGGATCCTATGAGCCGTGAGGGTCTCACAGGGGGATTCTCCTTACGAGTCGTGAGGATCTCGTAAGTGTATCTATTTTAATGAGGTTATGCCCTTCCGGGTTTTCAAAAGCTCGCCGACAGTCCTGCTGTTTTTACTCACGACGCCCTTTCGGGTTTTCATTCGTGCCCATTTTGCTTGTGGATATACCATTTTTTTAACGAGATTGCGCCCTTCCGGGTTTTCATAAACTCGTCGGCAATCCTGCTATTTTTACTCACGGCGCTCTTTCGGGTTTTCATCCGTGCCCATTTCTCTTATGGATATACCGTTTTTTTTTTCATTTTTTTGAGCGGGGCATTCCACTAGATTGTAGGACCTGTTTGTAGGCCCCTTAATATCCTTCCTGTCATTTGAGAAGAAAGGACCATTCCACATAGAGATTCCTCCGCCAGTGAGGAATATGCCCCCTGTGTATATCTCGGGGGGAACGAGTACCCATGCCGTCGCTATTTTGACGACAGGTTGCTTCAGAGCCGCTTATTTTTGTTGAGCGTAGGTGACAAATGCCATCTTGCCTCTGCTTTTCACTCGTCATCATCGGACGAGAAAGAGTCTTGACCCATTTGATCCAATCGAGCCATTTTATCCATGAGTTCTTGGAAGGTCGTCGGCTTGAAGAGGGCTATATACGAGGACGCCTTTGAATTTGGGTCAAGGATGGCTATGAGCATTCCCATGGCTGCAACTTCATCGATGTGTTGCTTGTATTTGACCAGAGATTTCGCTATCGGGTAACATATTGAACCCAAGTCTCATTCGGTCTAACCCTTTCGTTGACCAGCGCCGTCACGGTAGTATGTTCGTTCTTATTAGCGAATCCCTGACACAAGAGCATATCCATTTTTTTGAATCTCTTCACGAAATCATTTGGGAGTTCCACATACCATACGAAGGCGATGACCGCCAGACCGCCGACAAACTATCAGAGGAGTAGTATGTCATTTCCTCCAGTATTTTCGCACATGGATTTAAATCACGTAATGTGTTGGCGAGGATTCCCAGTTCCTTTGTACATGTGGAGTCGGAAGTATGTATTCTGGCGGGTACTGTATTTGATCGTAGCACGCCGGATACGGTCGACCATACTTGATTGGCCTATTTGATACTTCACTGGCATAGTGAGTTTTGATTTGCTGAGCGATATATTCGTTCAGCTTTGCTTTTGGAATCATTTCCTGTAACAACTCCATTTTTAATGTACAAAGAATTGATTTAAATTCAATGTATACTTGGAGTATTTATTGCAACTGATATCTCTTTAAGTATTTATTTCACTCCATAATTACAAGAAGGAGCTTCTAGCTCATTGGTAATACCTTGCACTGCTGAACCAAGCCACCGGAGTTCAAATCTCATGCCCCACATTATTTTTGTATTTATTTTATTTTAATTTCTTTTGGAAGTCAACGGTCAAAAGGCCATAACTCACAAAATATGTACTGGACACCAAAAAGTAAATATACCAAATTGTTCCCCAGGAAAACCCCCGGCCACTGACAGCCTGACTCGGCCTGACTCGGTGCCGCCGGCCGGCGAACCGCCCGACTCGGTCCGGCGCCGCCTGCCGGACTTGGCCGAACGGCCGAGTCACCAACTGAGAAAAGTTGGGCCTTGACTTGGTCAACCCTCCTGCACGCTTATTATGCTTGGATCGGTTATCATTTGGCCAATAAATCCCTTTTACTCCTATGTTTAATGAATTTTTAATGATTTTGTATATTTTTTCTATTTTTTTATTAAAAACCCTAACCCTAGCCTAACCCCCATACCTTCTACCCTCTCACCCTACATTCCTAAGTCCACTCTCTAAAAATTTCAAGAGAACTTGGTACGTTAGAAAACGAGCGAAAGGTGAAGCGCTGACAAAATCGACGGCGAAATTCCGATGATCGTGCTAGGACCTCTCAACGACGTTTCGACACACCGGCAAACCCTCTACCTCTCTCTTACTCTCTAGCGTTGTCCAAAACCGTAAGTCCACCTTTTCTACCTTTCTTTTCTTCCATAAAAATACGACTTTTTAAACCCGACGGAAATCGGAACAAACCGATTTCCGATTCGGTTTTCTATCAAAACTCACTTATCACTAATTCCATAATACTTAAACATCTTCATGTTGACTACTAATCATTTAAAAATTAATTTGAACAAGTTTTCACACATGAAATGATGGCTTTTGCAATATACCGTATTTTTGCACTTAAATACCACCATGTTTAGTTTATCATATTTAACCCTTTAACATTGCTATACCTTAACATGGATCATGAGGTAATGACTTACCTCCACACACACTCATATGAAATCATAACACGCTACCTTGAAAACTTAGAATACGATAAAACAAGATTTTACATTAAAATACCATTTTCTTTATAAACCTTTTCTAAAAGTTCTAAGTTGTATACAATTTTAATGCAATATCTTTTAATAGGAAATACGATAAGTTAGGACATCGATCGTTTATCTAAACCTGACTTTGTGGTGTCTAGGCAAGTGTGTCTAAGGCGAGTGGTTACTTAATTAGGTCCACTATTTGTAGTGGAGAGCCTCCCACTCACCTGGCACTTACCTGGCCGCAATTGGCGGTGAAGAGGCGATTTGAGGCTTCTAATGACTTGTTGTTTAGACCATTAGAAATAGACTAGTTGGCTTAGGAAACCCTAGAATCTAAAATACGGAAATTTACACCCTTTCACAAATAAATACCTTATCTTTATAAAACCGTTTTCTAAATGACTAGTATTTATTAAATCTTTGCAAAGCGCCACTACAACCCACCTTTGGGAAACTCGTTAGGGATAGTACGGTTTATCGTGCACCCTCGGGCTTAGTACTGCGAGATTCAGACCTCCGCAAGGAGCATTCGGTCTCGAAAGGTTTAAAATACGACATTTAAGAAAAATGAGATTTTTGGAAAATAAAATATTTATTAAAAATTATTCTTGTATAAACATAGGTATATTTATCATTTAAACACCTATTTTATTATAAGATAAAGTTTCCACCTTTTTCTAAAAAATTACAAGATTAAAAGTTACATTAAAATACCATGAATTTCAAATAAATCCATATCACAAATTAATACCTTTATTTATGTAATTAGGATATTTTCACTAGAAATATCACAAAATAAAATCACACTCATTATAACAATAAAGACGAATAATAAATACTTGAGGTGTATCTTGAAAACTATACAAAATTATTTTTACATAAAACCCCCTTAAGTTTTATAAATTACAATAATGTCCTTAACAAATATAGAACTTCGACTTACATTTCTTTTAGTCTGACTCGGGTTTGAGTCTGATTATTTCTGACTTGAATATGATTCAAGTCAATCTATATTCTTTAATATTCCAACTCAATATGAATACATGAATCTCAGAATCTAGTTAACAATCTATACAACTTGACTGAATCAAACCATGGATATACATCCATTATTCCGTTATTCCATTTACCTGATTATGTAGTTACAATCTGTTTACTGATATCATGGTTTTGGTCAGTCATCCAACTTACACAATACAATACTACCAAAACACTACGGGGTTTAAGGGATAGATTGGTACGGAAGGTGTTAAAGGTGGCACGAGGTGGTCAGATTAAGACACCTAACCTATATTCCGTTGCTGTTGTACCGTGGCTTAACGGTTCCTTGTACATTCCGTTTGCCCTGGTCTCTAGCATATAGAGACCCCTCTCGTATACACTGTCATCCTTCTGTATCAAGGTACAAACAACAGCGTTAACACAATATTCTACAATATTTTACAATCTCTTTAGAAAATACCTCTTATTTTGTCTTTTCTAATTCTTCTTTATCTTTGGGTCTTACCGAGCGACGTGTTCGCTGATGACATTCTATTTCTTTCTTCTTTGAATATCGTCAGGTGCTTTGGACCCAGCAGAAATCGAGCCCACCGGTGAAGACTTGGAACAGTTTCAAGAAGACCCCGAGCTCTAGATATTGTACCTTGTTCTATTCAGTATTTTTATTTCCTGTTATGCCACTGTTTAGGCATCGCTTTTCATTTCAGTTGTATTTACTTTTCATGCATTGTACAAAAGAATGTTATTAATAAAGTTGCTGTTATTTCTATATCTCTTGTCTCTTGTGATTTACTTTTATATTGCATAGATACGCTTAGCGTATGTACTTCTAAGTATATACGTAGCAGACCTCGTCGCGTCCCCTTCGCCGTACACCTGAAATCGGGGCTTGACAGGTTTTGTTGGTGGCCCATCCAGGTCAGAGCTGTATGAATCCCTATCATGCAGTTCTGGTCTGCATGAACAACCTAAGCAATATAACACAAGAACCTGCAACTAAAACATTCTTTACAATTCATGTTTTTTGAATCTTACAAATTTCTATTCATTGAATCTTATCATTTCATGTATTTGAATATGTCATAACCCAAATTTTTCTTCAAGGTTATGGATTCCCCGAACAATACCAGCACCAACGTCAACAATACACCTCCAGCACTACCTCTCGCACCAGCTGTTCCTGCACCATCCACCGAGCAAACAGTGCTACTTGAAGCGATCCGCAGCCTTCTCGATGGACAACAACAACTCCTAAACCGTCCTGAGACCGACGCACCAGGGGTAAAGCAATTCAGGGCTTTGCATCCCAAGCAGTTCTCTGGTAAAGGAAGCCCTCTTGAAGCGGAATAATGGGCACAAGGCATAGAAGACGATCTGGCAGCAGCTCAAGTGCCAGACATCGCTTGGGTCCGTGTGGCAAAACTACAACTCACGGATAATGCTCGCAACTGGTGGAAGGCGGAAGAAAGCCGCCTGGTACAGCCGATTGAATGGAAGATTTTTCGTGAGAAGTTTGACGCGAAATACTTCCCTGTGACTGCCAGGTTTGCAATAGAGCAGCAGTTCATTCATCTACAACAGGGTTCAATGTGGGACAAATCAGTAGATGAATACAACGCTGAATTCACCATGTTAAGCCGGTAAGATATGTCACAATAGTTCAATTTTTAAATATCACACACTACACAGCTAACACAATTTTTAAACAGATTCGCGGCACACTTGATACCGACGGACGAGATTAGAGCCCGTCGCTTTCAACAAGGACTGGACACGGAGATTCAGGATGCTCTAGCCACGGGAAAATTTTTGATTCATGAGGATGCTCTGGAAGCTGCCCGCAGTTATGAGGCAGTGATAAAAGCAAGAGGCAGATCTCAGTCTGTAGGAGTCAAATGCCATGCCAACCAGATGGCAGGTGGAGCCTCGTCCAGGCCACCTTTCGTGCCAAGGCGACCCGGAGTACCAACCCATCGTCCCAGCCCAGCCTTTTGCACCTACTGCAAGAGAACTGGACATATGATGAAGGACTGCCGTCGAGCCAACCGCCTTTGCTTAGTCTGCGGCTCAGCTACTCATGATATTGGGTCTTGTCCCCAAAGACAGAACCCAATTACCGCACCCAGGCCAGCAATTACTTATCCGCAGTGACCAGCTCTTCAGGCACCTACTCCCAGACCTGCACTACTTGCACCACCCAGAGAACCACAAGCTGCACCACCTCCTCGTCAGTTCCATCAAGCTCAAAGGAACGTTCCGAGGAATGCTCCTCAGGCCAGGAGGAATGTACCAAGGCGCCAGGCTTTCACGATGTCCGTGGAAGAAGCTGAGGCCACTGGCCAAGTCATCACTGGTAAACTTTTCTTTTCAAACTTTTCTTTTCTATCCTGCTACCTAGTTACATATTTTCTATACCTAAAACAAATCCCACAAACCTTAGGTATAATTTTAGTATCCTCAATCCCTGCACTTGCACTGTTTGATACTGGAGCATCACACTGCTTTATGTCGCAACGACTTGTCCGAACCCATGCGATTCCAGTCTCACCATTTGTATCCAGCTGGAATGTCAGTTTAGGAAATGGCATTCTAAAGGCAACTATGGGATACAGCTTGTGTCCAGTCGTCGTCCGCAGTCGAGAGTTTTATGCTGACTTCAAAGTACTGGACATACCGAACTTCGATGTGGTTTTAAGAAAGGATTGGCTTGGAACTTTTTATGCTACCATCGACTGTCGTCAAAGGAGGGTAGTATTCGAGATCCCAGACCATCCGGTCTTCTATTTCAAAAGTGGAGACCGTACACTGGAGCCAAATACCTACAAAGGGAAGCCAAGAGAAGCAGTAGTTGCAGCAGCTCAAGCAGAGAAAGAATCAAGACTAGATGTAGTTCGAGAGTTCGATAATGTATTTCCTGACGATATATCAGGTTTGCCTCCCGATCGAGCTCTTGAATTCAGTATTGATTTAGTACCAGGAGCACAACCCGTGATCAAAGCACCCTATCGTTTAAATCCGGAAGGTTTGAAGGAAGTCCGAACACAGTTGGACGAAGTACTGGCGAAAGGATGGATTCGTCCCAGCACTTCAAGTTGGGGATCACCTGTGCTACTTGTGAAGAAGAAGGAAGGTCCATACAGAATGTGCATCGATTACAGAGCCTTGAATGAAGTCACTATAAAGAACAAGTATCCACTCCCGCGCATCGTTGATTTATTCGATCAGCTGAGTGGATCTTGTGTTTTCTCTAAGTTAGATTTTCGTTCAGGTTATCATCAAGTGAAGGTCAAGGAAGCTGATATTTACAAAACAGCTTTCAAAACTCGCTATGGACATTATGAATTTCTGGTGATGCCATTCGGAGTGACCAACGCATCCGCAATATTCATGAACCTTATGAATCAAGTTTTCCGGGAGTATCTAGACAGGTTTGTTGTCATCTTCATCGATGACATCCTGGTATATTCTAAGAGTTGGAAAGAACATGCAGAACATCTACGAATTGTCCTGGAAACTCTTCGTCAACATCAGCTTTACGCCAAGTACAACAAGTGCGAGTTTTGGCTAACTCAAGTTGGATTTCTTGGACATATCGTATCAGGAGAAGGAATCTCTGTGGATCCAGCGAAAGTTTCGGCAGTTAGCGAATGGCCTACACCAAAGTCAGTGAAGGATATTCAAAGTTTCTTGGGTTTACCTGGATATTACAGAAGGTTTATTGAAGGCTTTTCGAAGATAACAACGCCCCTGACCAAGCTCACACGTAAAGATGAAGAATTTGTGTGGTCAGAAGCATACGAACAAGCTTTCGTAGAACTCAAGTCAATGTTGACATCAGCATCTATTCTCGTCATACCGGATCAATCTGGAGGATTCGAAGTGCATTGCGACGCATCCGGTAAGGGATTAGGATGTGTTCTACATCAGCACGGTAAGGTTGTGGCTTATGCTTCAAGACAGCTGAAGATCCATGAGCGCAATTATCCGACACATGATTTGGAGTTGGCAGCCGTCATCTTTGCTCTCAAGATTTGGCGTCATTATCTACTTGGTGAATGAGTGAACATCTACACAGATTATAAGAGCCTGAAGTACGTGTTTACTCAGAAGGAGTTGAATATGCGGCAGAGAAGATGGTTAGAACTCATGGTGGACTTTTACATCAACTTGCAATATCACCCAGGGAAGGTGAATGTAGTACCTGATGCTCTTAGTCGCCAACCATTAACAATGAATCTCACCGCTCAGTGGAAGCTTCAACACGACTTGCATCAGATGGAGATTGAAGTAGTCATGCCAGGTAATGCTTCAAGTTTGATGAATTTACAAGTTCAATCAACCATTATCAATCAGATCAAAGCAGCTCAAGCAAGTGATGCTAAGTTGCAAAAGATTAGAGAACAAGTGGAGAATGGACTCAGAACAGACTTCATCATCCATGAAGACGGATCTTTGAGATACGGCAGCAGATTGTGTGTACCAAAAGGTCCTGTTCGGGAAGAGTTAATGAAAGAAGCTCATAGCTCTCCCTATTCAGTACACCCTGGAGGTACCAAAATGTACAAAGATCTACGTCAGAATTATTGGTGGCATGGAATGAAGAGTGAAGTAGCCAGAAGCGTCGCAAAATGCTTGGTGTGTCAGCAAGTAAAGGCTGAACATCACAGGACTTCTGGATTACTTCAACCGTTACCAATCCCAGAATGGAAGTGGCAACACATCATGATGGACTTTGTGACTGCTCTTCCTCGCAGCACAAAGGGTAACGATGCCGTATGGGTCATTGTGGATCGACTCACAAAGTCGGCTCACTTCATCCCATTTCGAGTTGGCCAATCAACTTAGACACTAGCAAAGAAGTACATGGAGGTAATGATCTAATTTAGATATAAAACTCTTCATAATGTACTATCTCTGATACCCATGAACTCATACAGGAAATTGTGAGACTTCATGGAGTACCGGTCTGCATTGTCTCCGATCGTGACACCAGGTTCCGATCGCAATTTTGGCAGAGTCTGCAAGCAAGCTTGGGAAAAGTCTGAACTTCAGCACGGCTTATCATCCACAAACAGATGGTCAGTCAGAACGAACTATTCAGATCTTGGAGGATATGCTCAGAGCATGTATGTTAGACTTCAAAGGATCGTGGGAAGATCACCTACATCTTGTGGAGTTTTCGTACAACAACAGCTACCAAGCCAGCATAGGAATGGCACCTTTTGCAGCATTGTATAAAGGATGTGTCGTTCGCCATTAAGTTGGGACGACGTCGGAGATAGGGAACTTCTTGGACCAGAAATAATAGTAGCAACTGTTGATGTGGTTCGTACTATCAGGGAAAGGATGCGCATAGCCCAAGATCGACAGAAGCACTGGGCTGATACAAAGAGACGACACTTAGAGTTCAAGCCAGGAGATCACGTATTCCTGAAGATATCTCCGAACCGCGGAGTGATCCGATTTGGAAGACGGGGTAAGTTGAGTCCAAGATACATTGGACCGTTCGACATACTCGAACGAGTCGGTGAAGTGGCATACCGCTTAGCGCTTCCACCCTTATTGGAAGGAGTGCATAATGTGTTCCACATATCCCAATTCAGAAAGTATGTGAGTGACCCCAGCCATGTTCTCGATCATTTCGAGCTCACTATACAGCCCGACTTGTCTTGTGAGCAACAGCCCGTGGAGATCCTGAACAGGAAAGTGAAGACACTTCGGAATAAGGAAGTTAACTTGGTTCGAGTGATGTGGAGGAAAGACACTCCAGGAGAGTCCACTTGGGAAAGGGAAGATGAAATGCGTACTAGATATCCACACCTCTTTGTAAACTAGTCCTCAAATAAAAGTTGTAAATTTCGAGGACGAAATTTTTGTAAGGAGGGTAGACTGTAACAACTCCATTTTTAATGTACAAAGAATTGATTTATATTCAATGTATACTTGGAGTATTTATTACGACTGATATCTCTTTAAGTATTTATTTCACTCTATAATTACAAGAAGGAGCTTGTAGCTCATTGGTAATACCTTGCACTGCTGAACCAAGCCACCGGAGTTCAAATCCAATGCCCCACATTATTTTTGTATTTATTTTATTTTAATTTCTTTTGGAAGTCAACAGTCAAAAGGCCATAACTCACAAAATATGTACTGGACACCAAAAAGTAAATATACCAAATTGTTCCCCAGGAAAACCCCGGCCACTGACAGCCTGACTCGGCCTGACTCGGCGCCGCCGGCCGGCGAACCGGCCGACTCGGTCCGGCGCCGCCGGCCGGACTGGGCCGGACGGCCGAGTCACCAACTGAGAAAAGTTGGGCCTTGACTTGGTCAACCCTCCTGCACACTTATTATGCTTGGATCGGTTATCATTTGGCCAATAAATCCCTTTTACTCCTATGTATAATGAATTTTTAATGATTTTTTATATTTTTTTGATTAAAAACCCTAACCCTAGCCTAACCCTATATAAACCCCCATACCCTCTACCCTCTCACCCTACATTCCTAAGTCCACTCTCTAAAAATTTCAAGAGAACTTGGTACGTTAGAAAACGAGCGAAAGGCGAAGCGCTGACGAAATCGACGGCGAAATTCCGACGATCGTGCTAGGAGCTCTCAACGACGTTTCGATGCACCGGCAAACCCTCTACCTCTCTCTTACTCTCTAGCATTGTCCAAAACCGTAAGTCCCCCTTTTCTACCTTTCTTTTCTTCCATAAAAATACGACTTTTTAAACCCGACGGAAATCGGAACAAACCGATTTCCGATTCGGTTTTCCATCAAAACTCACTTATCACTAATTCCATAATACTTAAACATCTTCATGTTGACTACTAATCACTTAAAAATTAATTTGAACAAGTTTTCACACATGAAATGATAGCTTTTGCAATATACCGTATTTTTGCACTTAAATACCACCATGTTTAGTTTATCATATTTAACCCTTTAACATTGCTATACCTTAACGTAGATCACGAGGTAATGACTTACCTCCACACACACTCATATGAAATCATAACACGCTACCTTGAAAACTTAGAATACGATAAAATAAGATTTTACATTAAAATACCATTTTCTTTATAAACCTTTTCTAAAAGTTCTAAGTTGTATACAATTTTAATGCAATATCTTTTAATAGGAAATACGATAAGTTGGGACATCGATCGTTTATCTAAACCTGACTTTGTGGTGTCTAGGCAAGTGTGTCTAAGACGAGTGGTTACTTAATTAGGTCCACTATTTGTAGTGGAAAGCCTCCCACTCACCTGGCACTTACCTGGCCGTAATTGGCGGTGAAGAGGAGATTTGAGGCTTCTAATGACTTGTCGTTTAGACCATTAGAAATAGACTAGTTGGCTTAGGAAACCCTAGAATTTAAAATACGGAAATTTATACCCTTTCACAAATAAATGCCATATCTTTATAAAACCGTTTTCTAAATGACTAGTATTTATTAAATCTTTGCAAAGCGCCACTACAACTCACCTTTGGGGAATTCGTTAGGGATAGTACGGTTTATCGTGCACCCTCGGGCTTCGTAGTGCGAGATTCAGACCTCCGCAAGGAGCATTCGGTTTCGAAAGGTTTAAAATATGACATTTAAGAAAAATGAGATTTTTGGAAAATAAAATATTTATTAAAAATTATTCTTGTATAAACATAGGTATATTTATTATTTAAACACCTATTTTATTATAAGATAAAGTTTCCACCTTTTTCTAAAAAATTACATGATTAAAAGTTACATTAAAATACCATGAATTTCAAATAAATCCATATTATAAATTAATACATTTATTTATGTAATTAGGATATTTTCACTAGAAATATCATAAAATAAAATCACACTCATTATAACAATGAAGACGAATAATAAATACTTGAGGTGTATCTTGAAAACTATACAAAATTATTTTTTACATAAAACCCTCTCAAGTTTTATAAATTACAATAATGACCCTAACAAATATAGAACTTCGACTTACATTTCTTTTGGTCTGACTCGGGTTTGAGTCTGATTATTTCTGACTTGAATATGATTCAAGTCAATTTATATTCTTTAATATTCCAACTTAATATGAATACATGAATCCCAGAATCCAGTTAACAATCTATACAACTTGACTGAATCAAACCATGGATATACATCCATTATTCCGTTATTCTATTTACCTGATTATGCAGTTACAATCTGTTTATTGATATCATGGTTTTGGTCAGTCATCCAACTTACACAATACAATACTATCAAAACACTACGGGGTTTAAGGGGTAGATTGGTACGGAAGGTGTTAAAGGTGGCACGAGATGGTCAGATTAAGACACCTAACCTATATTCCGTTGCTGTTGTACCGTGGCTTAACGGTTCCTTGTATATTCCGTTTGCCCTGGTCTCTAGCATATAGAGACATTTCTCGTATACACTGGCATCCTTCTGTATCAAGGTACAAACAACAGCGTTAACACAATATTCTACAATATTTTACAATCTCTTTAGAAAATACCTCTTATTCTGTCGTTTCTAATTCTTCTTTATCTTTGGAACTTACCGAGCGACCTGTTCGCTGACGACATTCTATTTCTTTCTTCTTTGAATGTCGTCAGGTGCTTTGGACCCAGCAGAGATCAAGCCCACCGGTGAAGACTTGGAACAGTTTCACGAAGACCCCGAGCTCTAGATATTGTACCTTGTTCTATTCAGTATTTTCATTTCCTGTTATACCACTATTTAGGCATCGCTTTTCATTTCAGTTGTATTTACTTTTCATGCATTGTACAAAAGAATGTTATTAATAAAGTTGCTGTTATTTCTATATCTTTTGTCTCTTGTGATTTACTTTTGTATTGCTTAGGTACGCTTAGCGTATGTACTTATAAGTATATCGTAGCGGACTTCGTCGCGTCCCCTTCGCCGTACACCAGGAAGCGGGGCGTGACATTTCCTCTTCGGCCGTTGATGAGGTTTGCAGAGGATTTAAAATGTCATCCTTATCTTTAAGACCGACTACTGACGGTTCATCTGCCTTTGGTTCCAATTGAACCATCATTCCAGCCATATTCTGAATCAGAAGGGCCATCTGGTTCATTTTAGTGGACATTTCTGCCGCTTCTTCGTCTCCCTTTTTCAGAGCGTGCTTTAGGAAATCAATATCCGATTCCTTCTCTATTCTTTCTTCGGGTGCGTCTTCGAGATTTTCCATAGGCGATGGATTACCGTTTGCTGCCGCCTGAGTGGGCATCTCCTACAGCTTTTCGCGTTGCAGTTGAACCTTTGTCAGGGACCGAGTTTGAGGTCGTTGACTAGTAGAAGCTCGAACTTCATCTTTGGATTTCACCATATGGATTGTATAAACTGTCATGCCCCCAGGCTTAGGGGTGTTTGGAGTTTTGGCCTTTGGAGTTTACCTCGGACACTTGAGCTTTAATAGGCCTCTCTTTTTTGTGAGAAGCCGCTTTGGTTTTTTTTTTGGGAGGAACCGCTGTATCAGGATTCGTCTTGGGATGAATCCCCTTGTATTTGAAAGAGGATTTGTCAGAATTTTCCCGACGTCTAGGGGAAAAGCCGCGGTTGACGACAGAGACCTTCACCTGCTTCCAAACCTTATTCATAGATGAGGAAAGTTGTTTTAGGGAGCAGACTGGTTTCTGCTCTTGTGGGATCTCCATGGGCTGCGGAGATTTCTTTAATATTGCGGTAGGATAATTTTTTCTGACCCTTCGCAACAGTTTGAAGCTGTTCCCAATTGAAACAACAACATTCACCACTGGGGTTGAAGCAGGACCATACGGAGAACTTCCCCCAGCTCATTTTGTATGATGTCGATATCGACGTCGACCGTTTCTTACTGCCGGGATTTGATTAGCTTCAGGATTTTATCGAGCCTGCCCCCTGTTTCCTTTGAGAGCTTGAATATTCTGCCCCTGCGTCGACCTTGGTCCTTGGCATGTGCCAGTTGTTTGAGGACCGATTCCGTCGGCAAAGCTGCTGCTTGGGGAGCCAGCCTGTGGAAGACAGACTTCCTCTAGGCTTCCTCCATTGGCGTTGAGGCACCGAGGGTGAGAGGTGGGAGTATCAACCCAAAGAGAAGCCCGTTGATTTCTTGAAGAGCCGAATTGCAGAGATTTGAGGCTGCAAGTGACCCATACTTGACTCCGCCAGATATAACAGAGCCTGAGTTGCAGTGAGTGAAAGCAAACGCCATTCTCGGAAAAGACGCAACGCCGGCTTCAGTATCCCATCACCCAAGGCAACCAAAAACACATATACCGTGATTATTTGATCGCGGAAAAACACGACACATGAAGTGTGGAGTGGAAAGAGGAAAAGGTCCCACCGGGCGTGCCAGAATTTGTTTACCGTCGAAAGCCGGGAAAGACAAACGTCTTTCCTGCATTTGAGGGCAGATGCTTTTTGGGTTTATCCATCCACCTCTCTGAAGATGCTAAGTTAATTTATGGCATCGTGTATCATAGGTTTGGACGGATGCGACCGTTGTAGCGGAGTTCGTCAAATTCCCCCTTGTTGTGAGGGGTTTTTAACTGTAGGGACGCTCTTCCCTGCAGGCGCAAGCCCCTGCAGTTAATTACGTTACCGCGTAGCGATAACCACTTTCTCCTGCTCTAGATGTTCACTTCGTGTCGTGTGTGTTTGTTTTATTTCTGATTTCCCGTGGATTGTATACGGAGACTAATTTGTGTTGCCGTCCGTAGGGCGTGGATTAGTCCAAATCCGTATATTCTTAGATTTGGGTTTGGGTTGATTTAAGGATCGTTAATCTCGTTTGAGACTAAGATCAACTTAAATATTTGTTGAGGATACATTAGTTTAATTTTATACTAAGATCTACTCAGCAGGGTTTTGGGATCATTCACACCCAACAAAAGAGCATTTGGGCTCTATTGTTCTAGTTTAAAGACGTTGCGGTCCATAGCTAGTTTAAGAACGTTGCGGTCCGTTGTAGTTTAAGGACGTTACGGTCCATAGCTAGTTTAAGGACGTTGCGGTCCGTTGTTAGTTTTAAGGACGTTTCGGTCCATAGATCACTATTTTTGGTGTGAGGGTTTAGTTTAAGGACGTTGCGGTCCACAGCTAGTTTAAGGACGTTGCGGTCTACAGCTAGTTTAAGGACGTTGTGATCCACAGCTAGTGTAAGGACATTGCAGTCCATAGATCACCATTTGGCGGTGAGGTCGTAGTTTAAGGACGTTGCGGTCCATAGCTAGTTTAAGGATGTTGCGGTCCATAGGGATGTGCTCATGGGTTTTGGGTTCACCAAAGAGTTGTTGGTTGTCGGGACCCTACACCTCTCTGAAGACGTTGAAGAATTACAACGACATGTATCAGAGATATGGAGAGATGTACCCTTGAACCAAATTCCAGATTTGAGGGGAAAGATCATAGTGGCCCGTCCAAGAATCATTAGTCGTTTTTTAGAGACTAAGATTAACTTAGGAGAATGAGGAATCATCATCAGTTTGGGAAGTCATGAGTATAGTGGCTCGGTCTATTAGGAAATCCAAGATGTTTTAATCCTCAAGGAGACTTAGCCAATTTGGAGTTGGAGTTGGCTTCTTATAGTGTTAAACACTAATGTATACTCAATGTTCACATGCTCCCACATGAGACTCCAAGGCAGTATTAAACACTGAAATTTGGGGGAGACTCACGTGTGGCACGTGGGGCTCTTGAAAGTAAGCGCTGTTCACTTGGATTTATTCCCTTGTTCTTTTATAAGTGCTAAGCACTATTGGGGGTCACGTGGGATCACGTGAGGCGCCCTAAAATGGGAGGTGTTTTTGGATTTATCCCCTTTTTCCTTTTGAAAGTGCTAAGCACTATTAGAGGGTCACGTGGGATCACGTGAGGCGCCCCAAAAATGGGAACTGTCTTTGATTTATTCCCCTTTTCCTTTTGAAAGTGCTAAGCACTATTAGGGGGTCACGTGGGATCACGTGAGGCGCCCCAAAATGGGAACTATCTTTGATTTATTCTCCTTTTCCTTTTGAAAGTGCTAAGAACTATTAGGGGGTCACGTGGGATCACGTGACTCGATGTCAGTTGTTCCTTTTTGTTCCTCAGAGGTGCTCACGTAGGAACACGTGATCTGTTATGTAGCGTTTGAACGCTAATGAATCATCAGGCTGTTCTTCTATGGTTCTGAGGAATCAAGTTCTCCTTTTGTTCTTTGCAGGGATTGAATTCTTTTTAAAGGGTTAAAACCTAGTTTCGGAGGAATTAAATTCCCATACGTTTTGTAAGAGCTAAACACTTTTGAAATCAGTTTTTTCCTCTAGGTTTTGAAACTGCATGACAGAATTTCCCCAATGAGAATTAAATTCTCAACTTGTGGGGAGATCTGCTTCTGCAGATCTTAACCAGAAGAAGAACTAAGTTCTTTGAGAAGAGTTAAACTCTTGGTTTGAGAATTAAATTCTATTTTTGTTTTGTGGGAGCTTTTGCGAGGGGTTCCTCTTCTTTCTAGAGAATTAAATTCTCTCTATATATTTTCTTCCCCCCCTCTCTCTGTGTATTTTGTCCCTCCTCTCCTTGCTCCTATTTATATGAGAAGAAAAATAATCAATTTGTTAAGGGAATCCTTCATTGAGATCATGATTGATTTCATGATCTCTTAGATCAATCGGTGAATTTTATTCACAGTTGGATTTTTAATCCAAAGGCTCTTTGTTTAACAGAGAAAATTTCTTGTTTGTTTAACATGAATATCTTGTTAGTTTTAACAAGATTAGAATTTTATTCTATCATATCTTTTTAGTTTAACAAGATCAGAAATATATTTTCTTAATATAGAATTTAATTTTATCATATAGATATATCGTTTGTTTAATAAGATTAGAATTTTATTCTAACATAGAATTCTGATCATATGAATATCTTGTTACTTTAACAAGATTAGGAAAATATTTTCCTCTGATAGAACTTTATTCTACCAGATGATCACCGTTGGATCTTTGATTCAAAGATCCTCTGTTTAGTAGAGAAGATCTTTTTAGCTTGAGAAAGATCAGGAAAATATTTCCCAAAATAGAATTTAATTATAGAATTTGATAAGAGCATTTTAAATTGGGGCGCTCATATGTTTTGCATGTGAGAGACAAGAGAACTCATGTGTTTAACACGTTACCCCTGTTGTGGGTTTTAGTTTGTTTATGTTCAGCGCTCATATGCTTTGCATATAAGCGCTCATATGTTTTACACGTGAGGCTTGTTTGGCCATTGGTGATTTATGTTCAGCGCTTATATGTTTTGCATATGAGCGCTCACGTGTTTTACACGTGAGGACCGTTTGGCCTTTTAAGTTTATTTTATTCAGCGCTAATACGCTTTGCATATGAGCGCTCACGTTTTTTACACGTGATACCTGTTTGGCCCTTAATTGTTTTATTTTCAGCGCCCATATTCTTTACATATGAGCGCCCACATGTTTAACACGTGAGGCCAAATTTTGAGGACCCCCCTTTTTATAAGGGAACAAGTAGCTCTTGGCCGAAAATTTTGGCTTGAATAGCTTCTTCTGGTCCCAAGCATTTTAGCCACAGACTGTCGAACGATCTCTTATTTAGAGTATCATTGACGAAGGTGAAGGATAGAGCTCGTTTCATGAGCTGATGTCTTGACGACGCGTCTTCGGGTGTTTAGTGGGATTTGAAGTAGTCTATGAAGACTTCTCTCAAATCCTTAGCCTTTTCTTCGTCTTCTATTTGGCAGGCTGCTTTCTTGGTCGCTTCCTTTCCTTCAGATGGCTCCAGAGATATTTCTGCTGGCGCGAGAATCCAGCGGCTTTACACAATGATCCTTACGTCATCGAGGTTTTCGTCGGCCAATTCTTTAGCGAGCTTGGCCAACGCATCTGCCTTGCTATTTTTCACCCGCGGTATGCTTTCCAGGATGTAAGAGGGGATTTGTGTCAGCAATTACCGCACTCTTTCGCCATATTTTACCAACTCCGGTTTACACGTCTGATAGTCGCCATTTACTTGGCTAACGACCCGCTGGGAGTCTCCATATATGAGGAGATTTTCGATGCTCATGTCAACAGCAATCTCAAGACCTGCTATCAAAGCTTCATACTCAGCCTCGTTGTTTGTCCTCGGCTCTGTTAAGGAAAGGGCGAAACACATTATCCCTCCTTGCGGAGTCACAAAGATAAGGCCCACCCCAGCTTTGATTATAGGGGTGTTTTGCTTTCGCTTTTTCATGGAAGATGCTCCATCGAAGTAGAGTTCCCATCGGGCATTATTTCCTTCCTCCTCCCTATCGATTGCATCGAACTCGTGTTCATCTAGCAATTCGCAATTTAAGGGAGAGTCGGCTGGTATTGGATGTTTAGCAAGAAAGTCAGCGATGGCCTGGCCCTTCACTGCCCTGAGGGGTCGATAGATTATCGAAAACTCCATCAAGAGGAGAGCCAATTTGGCAAGCCTTCCCGTTAGTATGGCTCTTGACATCAAATATTTGAGAGGATCCACTTTTGATATGAGATGGACCTCATGCGCCAAGGTATAATGTCGAAGCTTCGTTATCGCGAAGATCAATACCAGGAAATGCTTTTCGATGGGGGGGTAGTTGTTTTCTGCCCCCAGGAGAACTCGAATCAAATAATAGAGAGCTCTCTCCTTTACATGATGATTCTCCTGTGCCCATAGCGTGCCTAAAGAACCTTCAAGGGCTGTTGTGTACAGGATGAGGGGCTTTCCCATGACCGGAGCGGTCGGTACCGGCGGGTTCTGCAGGTATTGTTTGATTTCATCCAGTGCATTTTGGCATTTACGATCCCAAACGAACGGGGTACCCTTCTTCATTAGATGGCTGTAGGGGTGGCATTTGCCAGAGAGGTTACCTATGAACCATCGGATATACGCGAGCTTTCCTTGGAGAGACCGCAGTTGTTTGAGAGTTCTTGGCGAGGGCATTTCCATAATCGCCTTGATCTTTGATGGGTCTATTTCGATAGCTCGGTGTCGTACGATGAATCATAGGAATTTTCCCGAGGAGACTCCAAATGCTCATTTCAGAGGGTTCATCTTCAGATTATATTTTCGAAGATGCTGGAACGCTATTTTCAAATGCTCCCAGTGCTCCTCGTACGATTTTCTTTTCACCACAAGGTCGTCAATGCAGCATTCAACGATTTCATGGATGAGGAGGTCATCAAAGATCTTTGTCATGTCCATTTGGTAGGTAGAGCCTGCGTTCTTCAAGCCGAAGGGCATCACTTTATAGCAGAATATGCCCAGCGGAGTCTGGAAGGCGGTGTGCTTTTGGTCCTCAGGATGCATCTTTATTTGATTATACCCCGAAGATCTATCCTTGAAGGAGAATACCTCATGAGTGGACGTGTTATCGATCATCAGCTCGATAACAGGCACTGGGAAGTCATCCTTCGGGAAAGCTTTGTTGAGATCCCGAAAGTCCACGCAGATGCGTACTGTCCCATTTTTCTTCATCACTGGGACAATGTTGGCGATCCAATCAGGATATTGAACTTCTTGGATGAAGTCGGAGTCTATTAGTTTCTTGACTTCGGTATTGATGCTCATCTCGAGTTCGAGCCGCATTCTTCTTGGCGTCTGTTTGACTTGATTAACGTCCGGTGATATAACCAGCTTATGCACCGCTATTTCTGGATCTAGTCCCAGCATCTCAGAATAGTTCCACGCGAAGCATTCTTTATTCTGCATAAGTACATCCTTTAGCATGGCCACCTGCTTTTCAGACAGTAGCTCACTGCCGAACGTTGGCCTCAGCTCATTTTCTATCCCCAAGTCGATTTTTCTCAGGTTGTCCCCTGTGGTGTGTATCCCATCTTCCAGCTCTTTTGGCGCCGGTGGAAATTCTAAAACTACCTCATCCTCATCCTCATTTGCAAAGCACCGGGAAAGGTCGTCCATATTCTCGTGCTCTCCCTCTTTTGATAGTGTTATCACGTGGCAGGTACGAGTTTGTTTCCGAGATCGATGTTGATCTAGACTTGCCCTAGCAGTGTAGGTCGCTTTTGGCTCATACTTTCGGGGTGGGATTACCCTTCAACTGTCAGATAGAGCGAACCTACCATGTTAATACTGGTCTTCGACCCAGTCTTTGAACGTGAAGCAGTCTTCAAAAGGATGTCCTACTGCTCGGTGGTAGGTGCAATAAGCCGAATGATGGATCTCGTTTATTTGCTCGGGGTGCCGAGACTCCGGAAGTGTCATCATTTGATACTTCATGATAAGGTTGAATATTTTCCTTGTCTTGTCTTGAGGGAAAGAGTATTCCCGACCTATCTTCTTCATAAAAAACGGATTCCAGCTGACTTTTTCTCGATCGCGTGGCTTTTTGGATCCGCTTCACTGTTTTTGTACGCCATTCCCATTCTTGATCTTGTTGTTGCTTCCGTGTCGGACTTTTTCCTTGCCACGAAAGCATACCGCGGGCTGAGGGTGATGGGCATCGTAATCTTCCGTAGCCTGCTGAATGAGACGTTGCGTCCTGGCTTTCTCGTAAATGGCCATTTCGCGGCTGTGGTCATCCCGAACCTTTTGACCCGCTTCTCTTATTAGCTTGTCAATTTGTTCTTCGAATGACAGGCTTGGCATCCTTACAGCGGGATCTCGCTCTGGTTCGATATCAACGCTATCTGGAAATGCGTTCGCTTCTCCACCGGAGTTATTTATGACATGGCAGCCATGGAATCGCTCCCGTTTCATGGACCGAACGTATCCAAGCCCAGTCGTCTCCATCCTCCCGTTGGGCATCTTTCGCTGAATCCCGGGAACGTCCCAAATCTTGTTGTAGAACTGGGCTTGTCGAGCGGTCTGTTTGAAGGGTATACCTTGGCATCTTAATAGTCTTTTCAATCCCTCTGCATAATATCTTGGCAGACGGATTGGTTGGAGCCTATCGAGTGCAAAATCGGCACCATGCCAAACTTCTTTTTCCACTTTAGTCTCCGTAGATTGGTAGAAGAGGATCGCCTTTTCACCACTTCACCTAGGAGGAACGTAGAAGGTCTGCAGCTCTTGCACGCCGTATGTATCGAGCGCATCAAGTTCTCTGTAAAGCTGCTGCGGAACCATAATGATTTATAAACTCTGATCAGCTCCAGTGATGGTTTGTACTGACGGGGGAACGTAGAATACGACATTGGCCTCGTCTTTAGATTCACTGCCAAAGACCAAAATAGGAGTAGATGGTCCTGGCCTATTGCCTTGGGGTTGCCCCGAGTAGACTATTTCTTCATCATCCTCGGTATCGCTCCTAAAGATCGGGATAGTAGCGACGGCTTTTTGTTTATTCTCTGGTTTACGACATCTTTCCGTGTCTTCGAAGTCTGGTAAGAAGTACTTGGCATCTTAATTTTGCGGAATTCATTTACGGAGAATGGGTTTAGCTCCCTTGTAACTCTGTACTCGAGGCTTTCTTTGAAGTACTTCATGCACTGATCTTGTGTAGAAGGGATGATGTTGAACTCATGTAACCAAGGCTGGCCGAACAGAGCGTTATAGCCAGTCTTGGCATCGATGACATGAAATTTGATGTCGGTGACGAGCATCCCAAAGCGTAATGTCAATATTACGGACCCCAGCGTCCGTGATGACTGCGAGTCAAAGCCGGAGATGATAATTTTGTCCCGGGCCAGGTGCTGAACCTTCATGCAAATCTCCTTCGGCACCTTCACGTTGAGAAGGTTGACGGAGAACCCACTGTCGACCAGAATCTTCCCTATCTTAATGTCGTGGCAGTACCCGGTGACATATAAAAAGGGGTTGTGCTCGCTGTTTCCCTCCGAAAGACGCGGCGGAGACGCGGCGGACGTCTTGCCTGAATTTCGGGGCAGATGCTAATTGGTGCTATCCGTCCACCTCTCCGAAGATGCCAAGTTGATTTATGGCACCATGTATCGAAGGTTTAAACGGATGCGGCCAATGTAGCAGACTTTATCAGATTCCCCCTCGCTTGAGGGTTTTTTGATTGTGGGGATGCTCTTCTCTGCAGGCACAAGCCCCTGCAGTTAATTACGCTACCGCATCGCGGTAACAACTTTCTTCTTCTCCAGATGGTCACTTCGTGTCGTGGGTGTTTGTTTTATTTTTGGTTGCCCGTGGATTGTATACAGAGACTAATTTATGTTGTCGCCCGTAGGACGTGGATTAGTCCAAATCCGTATTCTTAGATTTGGGTTAGGAGGTTGGGTTTAAGGATACATTAGTCTCATTTGAAACTAAGATCAACTTAAACGTTTGTTAAGGATACGTTAGTCTAATTTTTAGACTAAAATCAACTTAACGGGATCGTTTAGATCCAACAAGAGAGCATTTGGACTCAATTGTTTAGTTTAGGGACATTGCGGTCAAATACCAGTTTAAGGACATGGTGGTCCAATACCAGTTTAAGGACATAGTGGTCCAGGTTAAGGACATCATAGTCCGTGAGTTTAAAGACCTCACAGTCAAGGTTAAGAACATCATAGTCCATGGGCTTAAGGACCCCACTGTCCAGTTTAAAGACGTCATAGTCTGTGAAATGTGTGGTTGTCGGGACCCGTCACCTCTTTGAAGATGTTGAGGAATTCAACGAAAATATCAAAGGAGTGAAGAGATGTACCCTTGAACCAGAATGAGTTGGTTGAAAGAGCAGATGTGCTCAGTTCAAGATGATTTGAGGACTTATGGCCAGAATTGGGCTAAGTCCAATTAAAATGTTTAACATTTTATTTTTGTTCTGGGCTGTTGAGCCTTTTATTTGGGCTCGGCCCTTTTAATAATGCTGAGCATTAAATCCTGACAATTTTGTCTTGTATTGAATGCATAGCATTCATCAAAACAAAATGTGTTCTGACAGTGCGCCTCGTGGCGCGCCAGACGCTTTGCGCCAGTCAAAGAGTGCATTGCGCTTCTGTCGGGTAGCGCACACGAAGAGGACACGTGTCGCGCTTAGCGCTAAGCGCTAATTTGTTAGCGCATTGCGCTTTTAATTCATGAGCGCGTTGCGCTAGTTTGTTGGCGCACCAGTGAGTGGCACGTGGCGCGCTTGGCGCTGAGCGCCAGCCCATGAGCGCAATGCTCTGTTTCAGAAGCGCAAAGCGCAGATTGTGTCTCTGGTTGACACGTGGCAGGTTTTGGCGCTGAGCGCCGGTCTAAAAAGCACAAAAGCGCATTTCAAGAGTGCAAGGCACTATTCATTAGCGCAAAGCGCATTTGATCAATTTTAAGATCAAAGAAAAAATTTATGTTCTTCAAAAAAGGCTTTGCCTCAAGATTCAAGAACAAAAGTTCTTATTTATAAAAAGGCGCTGCCTTTGCAGATCAAGGATCTGTGAATGAAGTAAATACTTCTTTTATTTTTATGATTAGATCTTTTGATCTTTTGCTTTTTATTAAAGACCTTGGTCTTATGTAGATCTATGATCTTTTTAGAAGATGGTTTTTCTTTTTACGAGATGAATTCATCTAAGTTATTCAAGAACATAGTTCTTTTACCTTGAATATAAAAAAGGATCTTCTTTCTTTCAAGAGCTTGCTCTCTTTCTTTTGAGTTTTCTCAAAGTTTGCAGAGGGTTTCTCTCTCTCTTTTCTTATATATGAGACTTGAAGTCTAGGGGCCTTTATATAGGGCCAATTGATTTGTTAAATCAGTTTTAAGAGAACTTTCTCTGATTGATTTGGGAATATTTCCCACTGTTGGATCTTTGATCCTAGGGCTTCTGTTTTACAGAAGGCAATTTTCTTGTTTTTAACAAGATTGGAAAGATCTTTCTATAACAGAATTTTTATTCTGATTAATTAATGATTTATCATTATTAGATCTTTTGATCTAACGGTGGGAAATTTTTAATTCCGGCGTTGGCGCACCTTGCGCTAGTGCACCTACGTTCGACACGTGGCACGCAGCGCAGAGCGCAGTGCCACTGCGCTAGCGCACCTGTGTTTTGACACGTGGCGCGTAGCGCAGCGCCACTGCGCTACACACCGTGTCTGACACGTGGCGCGCAGCGCAGAGCGCTGGATCTGAAGCGTTGCTTTCACTTTTAAATTTTAAATTTCAAATTTTAAAAAAGAGCTTTGCTCTGATTGGGGGTGCGCTGCCTAGGGCGTAGCGCTCCTGGCGCTGGTGCATCTGCTTTTGACACGTGGCGCGCAGCGCGCAGAATCTGAAGCGTTGCTTCAATTTTTGAATTTTGAAATTCAAAACAGAGTTTTGCTCTGATTAGGGGAAACAAATGCCCCCCCACCGTTGCACTAATGTGGCGCACACGTGAGTGCAGCGGTGGCAACATCTGAGCCCTTGGATTAACTCAGAAGTTGAAGAGGCAGTTCAGTGCCTATAAATAGAACCTTTGGTCACTTAGATGATTTTCATCTTCTTCTTGAAAATTTTATTCAGAGCCTTGCTCTTCAGTTAAGAACTTTCAAGAGTCAGAACTCTTTCCAAATTTAGGTAAAATTAAAAAATTTAATAAATTAGGGTTTTTACCCATTAACAGAGCCTTGCTCTTCATAGATCTTTGCCTAAAGAAAAACCCTTTTAGTGTTTCATTAATAGAGCCTTACTCTCATGAACCCATAGATCTAAAGAGATCTGTTCTTGGGGTTTCTTATCCCATAAATCAGAGCTCTGCTCTTTTAATAATATGTAGATCTTTTGATCTTTGATGAAAAACTCTTAAGAGTTTTTTCATGGATCTTGAAGATCCCAGAATTTTAATTCTCAAGAATTAATTTTAATTAATCTTTGATGGATTTTCCATCATCATTATAGAGCCAGGCTCTTTAAGGAATTTTATTCCTTCATGATTAGAGTGTGACAAGTGTCACTCTGTTATAGAGCTTTGCTCTCAAAGGGAGATTTTCTCCTTTTTCCCGAGGGATTTATCATTCAATGAGAAAACCCTTGAGGATCTCCTCATTAATTAACAGTCTCATCCAATGATGAGGCTATTTTATTAATTGATGCATTGTCATCTGGATTTTGTGGGTCTCCCTTTGGTCCCCTTTCCACTGCATTGCGGTGTAGTACAACTTTAAGGTGCCGAGTGTCAGAAATTTAAAATTAAATTATAACACTGACGGTTGATTTCTGTCCTCCCCTTTTGCAGGCAATATGTCTTTCGATGCTTCATTTCCGTTCGTCCGTTCAGAGAAAGGATTTCCTGGAGCACCTGTAGACCGGGAGGTCCTAACTTTGATCAGAGATCATGATCCGGAACATAAGAATCTTCATCTCTGGGGGTCATGGTACAATCAGATTATCAGGGGTCGTCAAAGCTTTTTGTGCGCGGTACCCTCGGAGCCCCTAATGGCGATCCATTACGCCAGCTCACCCCCGGTGAACTACGCTGTGGAGATGGTTAATTGGACTTCAAAAGGCTTTCTTCAGCCCTCTATTACTTCTATTCCCGTTCAGCCTCCCATCGTTTTAGATACTTTGGGACGCCGTATTTATCTAGGCGAGACGCGGCCGTGGGGGCAACCATATAACATAGGTCTGATTCCTCGTCATCCGACCGGTTATCTGCAATGGGCCCGCTACATTCTGTCAGCGAAGAAGTCGCAGTTGATGAGGCTTGGGTTGTACACCGCCGTTTATGTTTCTCTTTTCCAGTATCCTACGCTTCCCACCTAGTGGGTTAAGGCCTTTTTAGAGCAGTGGAATATCCCTACTCACACCTTCCTCTCGCTGGACCGAGAAGTATCAATCTCTTTAGAGGAATTTGCAGAAGTTTCTGGCTTACCGGTCATAGGGGAGCATTATGAGGAGCTGCTTCCTACAGACGAATATGTCTTCGGTGCCAAGCCAGTGATAATGGGCCTAACCCTGATGAATGTTGTTCAACACCAGTTTCCTAGTTTGATCAAAGTGTTGAATATCTACGAGGGCCTTTTTCTCGAATCTGGGAGCCGCGGGGTTAGTTTCGAGGATTTCATCGCTCTCTTCCTTCACCGACAAGTCTTCTCGAAGGAAGCCGTTAAATTCGCCATGCTTGACGACCCTTTCGGCTTTGGTTTGGACAACCTGCCAGCGACGGAAGTAAATCAGAAGGATTTTTTCTTTCCCAACTCTCCGGTTGTTCCTTTTGTGGAGATTGCAGTTCCTGGGATGGATGAGGAAGCATTCTTTTTGGGATTTCTTGGGCTATAGTTGAGCTGGTTCGTGCTCCCGATGCACCTTCGCCGCATGAGGCCATCTGTCTTTTATCCGGCTCACCGAATTACTATTGGGGTGAAAGTAGCTGTCGGGGTCGCCGGCTTAGCCCATCTGTATTACGGCCTTAGTCAAGCGGCGGATACTACTGAACTTGGAGTACAGCATGTGAACTTCTCGATGCATTACTTCATGTCATGGCTCGAGCTACATTCACTTGGCGTTTTTGGTATCCATAGAAGGCCTTCATTCTATGACAGGTGCAGCTTCCCTCGGATTATGCGATTGGTTGGCGCCTTAATTGTAAATCCGTCACCGCGGGACGCTAGAGGTTTGCTCCTTCATCCCCGCACGGTTGGAGATGGGATGACCTTCACCGATAAGGTGTTAAGCATCAGAAAAGAGTCTACCACAACAGTGCGGTCATTGCAGGATATTTTCAAAGATGGAGCCTCAGTTCTGACAGCTCGGGAGACCCTCCATTTATACTCTATCAGACCGGGCTTCCTGGTGTTTAGGCAAAGTGATGCGGCGCTTTTCATGAGATATATTTTGCATTGTTTTGGCCAACAATTGAGCTATAATCAAGGAGTGCCGCCGGAGGCTTTCTTGCTGGAACCCACTGCCACTGAAGAGGGGATGCGGAACGCGCTGCATCACTTCATGCGTCTGAATACGGGCTCTTACTTCTTTATCAGCGAGCCAAGTTGTGTCCCATGGATCCTTAATGAATATATGGCATGGTACCAGCATTCGACAGGCGCCGTTATTAAGGAAGAAAGGCGGTTGCTGCTTGATCGCAAAAGTGCACCTTCTGCCAGTGATCGTAAAGTCCCTTTGAAGCGACGGATCGCTGTAACCCCTCCGCTAAGAAAGGTTGCTGCAATTGAGCCTCCACGTGTGCTAAGCCCCACACGTGGATTGCCCCATGCTCCAATGGAGATGGTGGACGTGCCCTCGATGCCCCGTGCTCCCATGGAGACGGTAATTGTGGCTTCACCTGAATCTGGCGTGGGCTCGGATATCGGGACTCGCCGTCCCAAAGTGCCCACGAAGCGTAAGCTGGTTTTGGCTGTGACCGGAGCTCGCTCACAGAAGAAAAAGAAGTCGATCTTTTCTATCGACGTTGTACTTGGCCAGGAGCCTCACGCTCTTTACGGCGAGGGCCTGAGCGAGTATGGGACGAACGAGGGCTTATTCATGCCGCCAGACGATACTGATCTGGCGGCTGCCATTGCAGCTTCTAAACAATTGGCCAGCCACGAAGAGGGGTTGGCTAACCTGCCGCGATCAGGCAATCATTAGTTGTATTTTTCGCCATTGCATCATACTTCTATCGTTGTTTTTTAACTAACGCTTTTCCTTCTTTAATAGGCATTTCTACCGAAGACGCTCTTGCTACTTCTCTCAAGACTTTTGAGGAAGAGGAACGACTTCAAGCATCCTTAGGCATCGGTAAATTTTGGTTCACCATGTCCCTGCTCCCATTTCTTATGAGTAATCTGACCCTTTCTTTATCTTATCGCAGGGACCACAATGCCGATCCCGCAAGCTGATGCGGAAATTCCTCCCGAGCCAGCTACTGAAGTCACGGCCTCTTCGGCACTGCCGAAAGAGGTCTTACTTAAACGACCGATGACGGAAGCCTCGACGGCTCCAGAGGTAAGCCTGGATGCGGACGATGACGTCTTGTTGAAGGAGGCTTCTAGAAGGTCTTCTTTGACGGCTCGGGAGGAAAGGAAGCACCGGAGGCGCGCAGCAAGGGAGCGTAGAGTTGCCTTAGCTGCAGGAGCTGGTTCAAGCGCCGCTACCCCTGCTGCTACTCCTTCAGAGGAGTCTCCGTTCGCCTTGTCTACTGCTTATAGACGGGTGGCACGGGCGGCTCGGGAAGTGAACGGTAAATCAACTCTACTTAATGTGCCGTGAGGTTCCGTTGTCAAAATTTTTCGAATTATCAGTTCTCATATACCTTATCTTGTAGGTCCAAGACTTCCTGAAGAAACGGCGGCGATCGCTGAGCCCGAGGGAGCGGTAGAGGAGGTGGCTGCTATTCCTGAGCCCGGGACGGCGGTAGGCGATGTGGCCGCAATTGCTGGGCCCGAGGTAGTGGCTGACGAGACAGTCACGATCGCTATGCCCGAGATAGCTGCCACTGCCGAGCCCGAAGTGGCGGCGGGTAAGACGGCAACCATGGCCGAGCCTGAGGCAGCGGTGGATGAGACGGCTGCAATCACTGAGCCCGAGGTGGTGGCGAGCGAAACGGGTACAATTGCTGGGCCCGAGATGGCCGCTCTTTCTCAAGAGTCGGGCACCGCTCCGATCATCGCTCTTCCCGCCTACGGTTCTTTGCCGTCTCCTGGAGTCGCGACCGTGACGACGGCTCTCATGGAGTCAGGGGATGAGGCGACGGGAGGTGAGACCACCCCGATGGAGGAGGGAGACGCCGCCGTTGTATCAAGTGATGCCCTCGTCACGGCTCCGGTTGGCGACTCATCAGGTAAATTTTAGGTCACCGCCCTTCTTTTATTCTGCAATCTTTCCTGACAGGGTTTATCTTGTTTCTAATGCAGGTGTGGCTAGTGCTGATGTCGTACTACCCGAGGCAGCGCCATCAGCTACGGCCTTGACGGTGGCATCTCCTCTACCCTCTCTCATACCATCTCAGATGTTGGAAGGTGTGTTCTTGACTTATCAGTCTTATTTTTTAAGCTGTATAACCTACGTACTGACGTTGCAATATTGCGTCCTTGCAGGAGTCCTTTTTGACCACCTGTATCAGGTGCTGCACCCACACTTCTCCTTCTTGTCAGAGATTTGTCCACCTGCCGATATCGGTGAGTATTTTCTCTAAACGACGTCCTTTTCTTTAACGGGCAGTCGCATTACTGCTAACTCTTCTTCATATTGCCTGTAGCCTCACGAATTGAAGAAGGGGACGAGGCCGCCGTTGCGCCACCAGTACTCCCAGCTCTGCCCTCTGTTGCAGCCGGTATAGTAGACTCTATTTTTCGTGTATTTTCTTTACTTCTTGAACCATCATCTGATTTTGATTTGTTTTGCAGCGGTCACATCGACTCCAGCCCCGTTTGAGTCTCGTGCCATAATGCCGGCCGGACCCTTTTCCAGACGTCCATCCTCGAAGGGTGCCGCGAATAGTCTGCACATGTTAAGCGACTATATTGAGGAGCTTGACATGGAGGCTCCCACATTTGCTGCGGACTTTGCTGTGGAGGTTAATCCAATACTGGCGACGCTTATGAACTTCCATGGTGAGGGCGTCGTTGAGTCTTGGGTTAATCACTGCAGGAAAATCGAGGCTTGTTTGTATGAGCTCGAGATCAGACGTCCTGCTCCCGAGGTCCTGGCTGTGAACTCTCAACGGGCTGCGTGGGTCGAGCAGAGCACTCCTTACTTCCGTCATCTTGAACAAGAAGCGGCCTTAAGGCATAAGGAATGTGAAGAGACTTCAAGCGAATTTGCTCGACTGCGTGCTCAGGTTGACGCCAATGCTGTGTAGTTGAAAGCCATCTTTGAAGGCCTTCTACAATGTATTATCGATGGGCTAACGCTGAGGCAGAAGCTTGACCTCATCGAGCAGGATGCGCAGAGTCGTGAGGTAGCTCGGCGGGTTGTTGATGAGAGACTTTCTTCTTACTTACAGCAACGGGCTCGGGTTGAAACGGAGTTGGCCGTAGCAGCGGACCATGACGAGAGGCTGAGGGGAGTACGTGAGCAATTGATCGGTTTACTTAAGACGCTTCCCTCCCAATAGTTGCATTTTGCGCCACTCGTAAATTTTGAATAAAATGTATTCATCTTTCTTTATCCTTTCAGATGATGTAGCTTGTACTCAATTGAATTCATGAATAAAAGATGCATTTCTTTCGCAATGTCTTGTGTCCTCTCTCTGCTTTCTTCTTTGTTATCAGCATGTCACCTTAGCAAAGATAGCCGGCAGATGATAGAGTGAGCATCTTATCTTGGCTCCTTCGAGGGGTAGTGATGGCTTAGGAAGCAGGTTCAGGTCTGCTACCTAAGACTTTTCAACTTCATGAGCCATGAGGGTCTCATAAAGACTTTTCTCCCTACGAGTCGTGAGGATCCCGTAGGTGTATTTTTTCCCTAGGAGTCATGAAGACTCCTAAGTGTATGTTTTCTCTTGAGAGTCGTAAGGATCTCACAAGAGAATTTTTCCCGCTTACAAGTCGAGAGGATTTGTAAGTGGTTGTTTCCCTCTTTGTCGATGTTCGACTTCGGAGAGTGTGACCCGTGAATAGTATGCAAGAGTCCATCTTGGACTGACTTGCAGGGCCCAGTGCTTAGGAAACGGGTTTTTTAATCCCCATTGCTTAAGGCTTTGCCTTATGAGTCGAGACGAATCGAGAAGTTCTCGCAAGGATTTCCTAACGTCACAGTTAACCTCTGCTCTTTACGACAGAGGTCCGTTAGGGTCTGTGGTACTAGGGTTTTGTCGTCGTACATTCGCGTTGGCTGATGTATCCCTCGATAGGCAATCTTGTTGTTCGAGTAGCCTTGCGACTGTCGTGTCTCTGATCCCTTCGGGGGTGTTCCCCTCCGAAAGACGCGCAAGACGGACTGTCTTGCCTGAGATTCGGGGCAGATGCTAATTGGTGCTATTCGTCCACCTCTCCGAAGATGCCAAGTTGATTTATGGCATCAAGTATCGAAGGTTTAAACGGATGCGGCCGATGTAGCAGATTTCGTCAGATTCCCCCTCGTTTGAGGGGTTTTTGATTGTGAGGATGCTCTTCCCTGCAGGCGCAAGCCCCTGCAGTTAATTACGCTACCGCATCGCGGTAACAACTTTCTCCTTCTCCAGATGGTCACTTCGTGTCGTGGGTGTTTGTTTTGTTTGTGGTAGCCCGTGGATTGTATACAGAGACTAATTTATGTGGTCGCTCATAGGGCGTGGATTAGTCCAAATCCGTATATTCTTAGATTTAGGTTTGGGGGTTGGTTTAAGCATACGTTAGTCTTATTTGAGACTAAGATCAACTTAAACGTTTGTTAAGGATACGTTAGTCTCATTTCAGACTAAGATCAACCTAACATGATCGTTTAGATCCAACAAGAGAGCATTTGGACTCAATTGTTTAGTTTAGGGACATTGCGGTCGATGACCAGTTTAAGGACATGGTGGTCCAATACCAGTTTAAGGACATAGTGGTCCATGGGTTTAAAGGGACCCCATAGTCCGAGATTAAGGACATCATAGTCCATGAGTTTAAGGACCCCATAGTCCAAGTTTAGAAACATCATAGTCTGTAAGATTTGCTGGTTGTCAGGACCCATCACCTCTCTGAAGACGTTGAAGCATTACAACGACATATATTAGAGGAGTGAAGAGATGTACCCTTGAACCAATATGGATTAAGTGATCTGTAGTCCAATTTGGAACTAAGATCAATTAATTATGTTCTGAGCTCATTGGCTCAGTTAAGTCTGAATTGAGGACTTATGGCCAACTTGGGCTAAGTCAAATTAGATTCAAAATGTTAGCCCTTTGTTGGTCCTTTAGACATTTGTCTGGTTTCAATCCACATTATTTAGCAATGCTAAACAAGAGTTTGAGGGCTTTGGTAACATTTTTATCTTTGGTTGAGCATTAAACATTGTAGCTTTGGATTTTAAAGTTTATTTGAAGGGGAGATTTGTCTCTGGAGAATTAGCCAATTTGGCTAAAAGTAGTGTTAAATGCTAGGGAACAGCAGTGTTAAACATTGGAAATAAAGCTCTCAAATTAGTGTTAAACACTAGAAGATGACAGTGTTAAACACTGGAAAGAAGATTCTCAAAGTAGTGTTAAACAGTGGAAAGAAGATTCTCAAATTAGTGTTAAACACTAGAAGACAATCAGTGTTAAACACTGGAAATAAAGCTCTCGAATTAATGTTAAACACTAAAGTAAAAGGGGTCACGTGGGGACACGTGAGGGCGCCCAAAGGTGGGACCAGATCTCCTCGCTTTGTTCCGCAGATAAGTGTTAAACACTTTTTTATTATTTTTATTTTGAGCATCGCGTGTTGACACGTGATGGGGATTTATGCGCTGACTGTTAAAACGTTTGCCAAGGGGTCACGTGGTAACACATGAGAGCGCCCAAAACCTTCATTTCCTTTGCTTTTTCTTTTTACGTTTTGAAGGTCACGTGGGAGCACGTGAGGCATTGCCTCTGGGCTGTTTCCTTCTCATTTTTGGGGGATCCGTTTAGGGGTCACGTGGGGCCACGTGACCTTAGTTCTTTGCATGCATGGAAATCTTTCAAGTCTTTTTATTTTTAAGAATTAAATTCTCTGTAGGGTTAAACAATAATTATGATTTTGGAGGAATTAAATTCCTATTGTGCAAGAATTAAATTCTTAAGTAGGGTTAAACTCCAATTTCTTTTTAGAGGAATTAAATTCCCATATATGTAAAAGAATTAAATTCTTGAGTAGGGTTAAACCCAAATTCTGTCCATCTTGAAGGAATTAAATTCCTGTGAGTTTGGGAGAATTAAATTCTCAGATAGGGTTCAAACCCTAATTTCTATCTTGGAGGAATTAAATTCCTGTAATTTTGGGAGAATTAAATTCTCATATAGGGTTAAACCCTAGTTTTGTTTTGGGAGAATTAAATTCTCTAAACTCAATTCCCCCTCTAAGTTTCGGATCTGCATGGCAGGATCTTAACCCGATGAGAATTAAATTCTCAACTTATGGGGAGATGTGCTCTTTGCAGATCTTCAACCAGAGGAAGAACTAAGTTCTTTTGTGCAGAAGAGTTAAACTCTTAGATTTTGAGAATTAAATTCTCTGTTTGAAGTTTTGATTCCCTTTCTTTTCTCACCTAGGGTTTTCTTTCTTGAGAATTAAATTCTCCTCTCTTTTTTCTCTCTGTTGTTGTTATCTCCCAAAAAAGTAGATCCCTCTTTTCTCTTCTTGGCTCATATTTATAGGAGAAAGAAAAGAATCAATTTGTTTTGTGGATCTTTTATTGAAAGATTTTAATTGATTTCATAATTAATATGATTCTTTAGATCACACAATGAATTTTATTCACCGTTGAATTTTAAATCCAAAGATATTCTGTTTGTTATTTTCGGTGAGATTTAGGGGAAATCTTTCCTTGTCTAAGATTTTTCCATAAATTGGTGATATTTAATCACCCTTGGATCTTTAATCCAACGGTCCCCATAATCCTTTTCCATTTGGAAAGATTTAGAAGCTTTTAGAATTTAATTCTATTAAACTGTACGGCTTTCGAAACCAGTCACGTGCTGACGTGTGACCCTTGGTCACGTGTGAGCACGTGACCCCCAATTGAGTCCTTTTCTCAGCGTTTATTTACGCTTCAGTTTTAACCATCATGTGTCAACACGTGACCATTGGTCACATGTGAGCACGTGATACCTCATTGAGGTATTTCCTTCAGTCATTTGTTTTTATTTCTGTTTTAACTATCACGTGTCAACACGTGACCATTGGTCACGTGTGAGCACGTGACCCCCAATTGGGTCCTTCTTCAATCGTTTGTTTTTATTTCTGTCTTAACTATCACGTGTCAACACGTGACCATTGATCACGTGTGAGCACGTGGCCATTGATCACGTGTGAGCACGTGATATCTCATTGAGGTAATTCCTGATTTTTAATCAGGGAACAGTGCATAGCATATTTGCTCATAACTTTTGATCCCGGATGAATTACGAAGCCTATAATATATCAAATCAAAGGGTTTTTCGAGATGCTTCCAATATCATCAGAATTTATCTGTTTCTCATTCGGGAGTTTGTCAAAAAATAGCCCGGAAAATACTGGTTTGCATTTTCTTAAGTGTATCGCTGCCATTTGATACCTTAGGCTCTTTGCACAGAAAATTTTGGCGGGAACAGGGGGCTGGACAAGACGTCTTCAAGCAATCTTCTTAGGCAGTTTGACCGTTAGAAGAGCAAGCATTAGGAATTTTGCCATGCCACTTTTTACTTGAGGTTAGGCTCATTTTGGAGAGCCCCGATAATACATAACCACTCCGCGCTGGTGTGGGATGATCTCCGATAGTCTTTCAGGTTTAATATGAGTTACCGTCAAGACCCTGAAGCTAAGAATTTGGCCTTCATTTCGTTTGCTGGCACTGCGTCTGCTGTATCAAGACGAATGTCGCGGTTGTCTCTAGGTTGCGTGTGAACCGTCGAGGTTTGGAACTAGGGATTTTGCCATGGCCCCGTTGTTTAATTGTCGCATCTGAGTCCTGTTGGAGGAAGAACGCTGGGGTGACATCTCGTCTGCTGTATCGAGACGAACGTCGAGGTGGTGACCACTCCGCGCTGGTGTAGGATGATCTCCGATAGTCTTTCAGGCTTTATATGAGTTGCCGTCAAGACCCTGAAGCTAGGAATTTGGCCTTCGCTTCGTTTGTTTTGTCGCGTCCGAATCCTGTTGGAGGAAGGGCGCTGTAGTGACATCTCGTCTGCTGTATCGAGATGAAAGCTGAGGTGGTGACCACTCCGCGCTGGTGTGGGATGATCTCCGATTGTCTTTCAGGATTTATATGAGTTGCCGTCAAGACCCTGAAGCTAGGAATTTGGCCTTCGCTTTGTTTGTTTTGTCGCGTCCGAATCCTGTTGGAGGAAGGGCGCTGTAGTGACATCTCATCTGCTGTATCGAGATGAAAGCTGAGGTGGTGACCACTCCGCGCCGGCGTGGGATGATCTCCGATTGTCTTTCAGGCTTTATATGAGTTGCCGTCAAGAACCTGAAGCGAGGAATTTGGCCTTCGCTTCGTTTGTTTTGTCGTGTCCGAATCCTGTTGGAGGAAGGGCGCTGTAGTGACATCTCATCTGCTGTATCGAGACGAGCGTCGAGATTGTGGTGGGATTTTGCCATCACTCCGCTTTGTTTTGACCGTGAGGTCTTTTGTTGACGTTGCGTCTGCATCCTATTGGACTGCGAAGGAACTCCATTGTTGACATTGCATCCAGTGTAACGAGACGAATGCTGATGTGGAGTTGGGATTTTGCCGTCACTTAGCTTTGTTTCAACCGTGAGGTATTTCATTGACGTTGTATCTGCGTCCTGCTGGACTGAGAAGGAACGTCGTTGTTGACATTTCGTCTGCTGTATCGAGACGAATGCTGGGGTGAAGCTGGGATTTTGCCGTCGCTCCGATTGATGGTGTAGCATCTGTGTCCTGCTGGAATAAGGAGGCACACCGTTGTTGGTCTTCGGGCCGTAGATGTGGCCATTGAGATTTGGAACTAGGGACTTTGCCATGGCTCCGCTTCGTTGCGACTCTGAGGTCGATTGTTGACGTCACGTCTGCATCTGGTTGAAGTGAGGAGAAACGCCGTTGGTGATCTCTAAGTTGTCGATGTTGACGTCGAGATCCTGAAGCTAGGGATCTTCCTTTGCTTCATTTGTTGACATTGTGTCTGCAATATTGCGACAAATGTCGAGGTTGTCTCTAGATCGTCTATGAACCGTCGAGATTTGGCTTCGCTTTCTAATGGAGCCTGTTGGGAAGGTATGGTTCCCTCTTTGTTTGTGCCCCTGGATTGTATACAGGGATCGATGTGATCTCACCTGTAGGGCAAAAAGTTTCATTCTTTCATCATTTTTTTATTCCTTCCGCGATGCTCTATCATTTCAGCTTTTTATATCGTGAAAATCGCGATTGCCCAATCATTTCGGCTATTTTTCGCGGTTCCCAATCATTTCGGCTATTTTTCTTTTTACTCGCTGCTTTTTATTGCGAGTTGCCCAATCATTTCGGCTGTTTTTATATGCATACATTTTTACTTGCTGATTTTGTTTGCAAGTTGCCTCATCATTTCGGCTATTTCGTATGCATGTGTGGCTTGCCGGCTTTTCGCTGCAAGCTCGGAATTAGACACCGATTTCGGCATCAGCAACGCTACTACTGGGATATTGCCAGGAGCGAATCATCATTTTCCTCTGTCGATGACGGACAAAGGTGGCTTAGTAAACAGGGTTAGGATCCTATTGACTAAGGTTTTTGACTTCATGAGCCGTAAGGGTCTCATAAAGGTATTTCTCCCTACAAGTCGTGAGGATCTCATAGGTGCGTTTTCTCCTTAGGAGTCATGAGGATTCCTAAGTGCATGGTCTCTTATAAGTCGTAAGGATCTTACAAGAGTGCTTTCTCCTTATAAGTCTAGAAGACATACAAGGGTTGTTCACCGTGTAAACATATCCCTAGTCACGGATGGGACCTTGTTAGGGAAATGTTTATTCGCGCCCATGGATTGTATACAAGGGTCAGCATTGAGCCTCTTGTAGGGCAGTATTGGAAGTTGTGGGGGCTGCTTAAGAACAGGTTCAGATCCCTGTAGCTTTAGACTTTCAAATCTTAAAAGCCGTGAGGGTCCCATAAGAGGGTTCTCCTTACGAGTCGTGAGGATCTCGCAAGTGTAATTTTTCCTTAGGAGTCGTGGGGATTCCTAAGTGTGTTGCTTCCTTTGTGAGTCGTAAGGATCTCGCGCGGGTGGTTTCTCCTCACAAGGTCGAGAGGACCTTGCAAGTGTGTAGGGTGTTTTTCGTCACCCCATTGAGATGGGAATACGCGCACGCGTCTCAGGCGTACTACCGATTCCCCCTGCCTAGGGTAGGCCGGGGTTTAATGATTGTGGGGATCCGAATCTCCGGCAGCCGCGGACTAAGCTGCCGTTAATTACCCCTCGCTTTTGGGGCGAGGGAACCTCCGATTAACGGGTTAAACTGGTCATGCGAACTCAATGTGCAGTGTACATGTGTTTTGTTTTGAAAGGGGGTTTTGGATCTATCGGGAGCCACGCAGAGTTTTTACGGGGGTCCCGCTACCCGGATAGCGGGTTGGGGGTCAAGGGGGCTAGCAGCCCCCTTGCGGGGTGCGGGGCAGCGCCGCGGCCCAAAATTTTTTTGAGGAGGACAATATTGTGGAGTGTGTGCGTATCTATACATGTGTATGCATATGTTATATATAAAAAAAAGGGAAAAAGGCATCCAAAGGATGCGTGGGGCAGCACCTTGGGCGCTGTGCGCTTAGGTGCTGTGCGCTCAGGCGCAAGCGCGCCACGTGTCTGCACGTGGGCGCTTTGCGCATGAGCGCTGCGCGCAGGAGCGCAAGCGCGCGCGCCACGTGTCGGCACGTGGGCGCTTTGCGCATGAGCGCTGCGCGCTGGAGCGCAAGCGCGCGCGCCACGTGTCGGCACGTGGGCGCTTTGCGCATGAACGCTGTGCGCTGGAGCGCAAGCGCACTGGAGCGCAAGCGCGAGCGCCACGTGTCGGCACGTGGGCGCTTTGCGCATGAACGCTGCGTGCTGGAGCGCAAGCGCGCCACGTGTCGGCACGTGGGCGCTTTGCGCTCGGGCGCAGTGCGCTGGAGAGGAAAAGAGGGCTTTTAGCCCCAAAAACTCTCGAAAGAGAAATTAGTGGAGTTAAACTCCTGAAAAAAAGAAGAATGTTTTGGTTGGGGAAATGGGTTCTTCTTCTTCCTCCTCTGTTGGCTGGCTCAAGAGATGTGAGATCTAAAAATCTCTTCTTTTTGAGATCTAATGATAGATCCAAGTTCCCCTTTGTGGGTTTTGTGGTGAAAAACTAATTTGTTTTATAAAAAGAAGAGTAAAACTCTTGATTTAATTCAAGAGAAAGAAGAAGGTTTTGGAACCTTGAAGAAGAAGGAAAGATCTCAGATCTGGAAAATTTTTAGAGAGAGAAAAAGTTGTTTAGATATTTCATTATCTTTGCCTTTATAGGCCATACACTTTACACATAGCCCCTTGATGGCATTTTGCCTATCCCTTGGCTCATGTGCCATTTCTTTTTGCACATAAGCCATGAGTTTTACAAAAGTTTGGCTTTATGCCTATTTTTCTTACATTTAACCATAAAATAAAGTAAAAGAAATGCAACAAAATTGTTTATTACAAAATTTTTATCTTGGCGTGGTGGGAGGCTGGCCGCTTCATGTTCGGGCTCGACCCGGGCGTGGGCCCACTGGGTCTGGGCTTGGGCCCACTTGGCTTGGGGTTGACTTTGATTTGACTTGGTCAACCGGGGTGTAAATTTTTACCCCAACAAATTGCCCCCCATCAATAAATGCACACCACATATGTGGGTCATGTGCATGAAATTGATGGATCTTCTTTCACGTGGAGGCGACTTGATTTGGTTCCCGCTTTTTGGGAAGCTGGCACTGCCCTTTTTACGACATGGACGGTCGTTGCTTGACATGTCTCCGAGACGGAGTGTCCGTGATAGACGTTTTCTCTGGCCCGGAGTGATTTGGTTCCCGCTTGTAGGAATCCTGCGCTGCCCTTTTTGCGACCAGGACGGTCGGTGCTGCCCTTTTTGCGACTTGGACGGTCGGTACTGCCCTTTTTGCGACTTGGACGGTCGGTGCTGCCATTTTAGCGACTTGGACGGTCGATGCTGCCATTTTACCGACTTGGACGGTCGGTTCTTCCCTTTTAGCGACATGGACGGTCGATGCTGCCATTTTAGCGACTTGGACGGTCGGTTCTGCCCTTTTAGCGACTTGGACGGTCGGTTCTGCCCTTTTAGCGACTTGGACGGTCGATGCTGCCCTTTTAGCGACGTGGACGGTCGGTGCTGCCATTTTAACGACTTGGATGGTCGATGCTGCCATTTTAGCGACTTGGACGGTCGGTTCTGCTCTTTTTGCAACATGGACGGTCGGTTCTGCCCTTTTTGCGACTTGGACGGTCGATGCTGCCCTTTTAGCGACGTGGACGGTCGATGCTTCCCTTTTTATGACTTGGACGGTCGATGCGGCCATTTTAGCGACTTGGACGGTCGGTTCTGCCCTTTTAGCGACTTGGACGGTCGATGCTGCCATTTTAGCGACTTGGACGGTCGGTTCTGCCCTTTTAGCGACTTGGACGGTCGATGCTGCCCTTTTAGCAATGTGGACGGTCGGTGCTGCCATTTTAACGACTTGGACAGTCGATGCTGCCATTTTAGCGACTTGGACGGTCGGTTCTGCCCTTTTTGCGACATGGACGGTCGGTTCTGCCCTTTTTGCGACTTGGACGGTCGATGCTGCCCTTTTAGCGACGTGGACGGTCGATGCTGCCCTTTTTACGACTTGGACGGTCGATGCTTGATTTGACTTGCTCTGCTTCTTGCAGTGTCAGGGGTAGACTTGACTTGCTCCGCTTCTTGCGGTGTCGAGATTGGATTCTGACTTGCTCCGCTTTTTGCGGTGTCGGAGTGAAAGTTGACTTGTTGATTTTGATTTAGGTTGACATCAGCATCGCTATACTATAATATGGTACCAGGAGCAAATCATCATCTGTCATTTAGAGGATTTTGGGATTTTGGTTTTTGTTTGGCATCTGCATTGCTGCACTGGAATAATGCCAGGAGCAACTCATCATTTGCTCCGGGAGGATTTGGGATTTTTTTTTGGACTTTGAATGTGGTCTCACCGGTAGGACTTGGGAGAGGTTGGGATTGTTTTACGCCCGTGGATTGTATACGGTTTTGCAGGATGTATGATCCAGACCGTAGGGCCGGAAAAATTTCAGGGCTTTGTTGGCGTCTGTATCGCTGGACTGGAATGTGGTACCTGGAGCGACTCATCATTCGCCGTTGGGGTATGGGATTTGGAATTTGGTTGGCGTCTGCATCGCTACACTGGAACAATGCCAGGAGCGACTCATCATTCGCCACTTTGGGGTTGGGGACTTGGAATTTGGATCTTGTTTGGCATCAGCATTGCTGCACTGGAATAATGCCATGAGCAACTTATCATTTGCCTTGGGAGGACTTAGGATTTGGGTTTTTGGTCGGCATCAGCACCGCTAACACTGAAGCGAAATGCCAGGAGCGACTCATCATTTGCCGTTTCCCGTTGGGGGACGATGGCTTAGGAGACAGGTTTGGGTCCCTATCACCTAAGGCTTTTCAATTTTATGGGCCGTGAGGGTCCCATAAAAGCGTTTTCTCCCTACGAGTCGTAAGGATCCCGCAGGTGTATTTTCTCCTTAAGAATCGTGAGGATTCCTAAGTGTGTTGCTCCTTTGTGAGTCGTAAGGATCTCACGCATGGGTTTTCTCCTCACAAGGTCGAGAGGACTTTGCGAGTGTATTTCATCTCTTTTCACGAGTTTGCGCCCTTTCGGGTTTTCGCAGACTCGCCGGTAGTCCTGCTGTTTTTACTCACGGAGCCTTTTCGGGTTTTCATCCGTGCCCGTTTTTCTAGTGGACATACCGTTTATTTTTTTATTTCTTTTATTTATTTATTTTTTCTTTTCTTTTTCTTTTTCTTTTTCTTTCTTTTTCCTTTTTTTTGCTGCTGGTGGGACTTTAAAAGTAGTCTCACCGGCAGGGTTTGGGAGAAATAGGGGTCATTTACGCCCGTGGATTGTATACGGTTTTGCAGGATGTCTGATCCAGACCGTAGGGTTGATGTGCTCAATTCGCCTGCGACTTGGAGCATTCACGTGTCGTATTTCTTGAGATATCGGCCATTGATGGGTGGCATGGGCCTTTCTCCCTCGGCACTTATTAGTTGGTAGGATCCTCCGTCGAACACTTTCTCGATGACGTATGGTCCTTCCCAGTTTGGCTCGAATTTTCCCTTGGCATGTCGATTGGGGATAATCGGTCTTTTGAGGATCAACACCAATTCACCTTTCTTGAAAGCGTGGAGACGGGTTATCTTGTCATAGGCCCGTGACATTTGGGCTCGGTATAGCTCCAGACTTTGCTGCACCGCGAGCCTCTTTTCTTTGAGGGCATCGAGTTCTTCAAGTCGAAGGAGCACGTTTTCCTCCTCCGTCAACTCATGCTGAACGACCATTCTTAAGCTTGGAACTTCGACTTCGAGGGGGAGGACCGCCTCCACTCCGAAGAGCAATGAGTATGGAGTGGACTGAGTTGGAGTACGGTGCGTGGTACGATATGCCCACAATGCCTCGTGAAGTTTGAGATTCCAGTCTCTCTTGTTGGCTGAAGCATTTTTCCTCAGGAGCTTGCATAGAGTCTTATTGAAGGCTTCGGCTAGCCCATTGGCTCTTGGATTATAGATGGAGGAATATCTCCAGTCTATTTTGTGCTGAGTAGCGAACCTTGAGACATTGAAGCTCTTGAAAGAAGGCACGTTGTCAGAAATGATTCTTCTTGGTATACCGAAGCGGTATAGAATATTATGCTGGAAGAATGTAAGAATATCTTTTGTCTTGACTTCTTTTAGCGGGACAGCTTCAGCCCATCTGGAGAAGTAGTCTGTCACGGCCAGTATGAACCGGTGGCCTTTAGATGTTGGAGGATCAATTGGGCCAACAATGTCGGTGCCCCAGACTTCGAAGGGCCACGACGCCACCGTAGGATGCGGCGGATTGGGATGCTTGTGAATGAAATCACCATGGATTTGGCAGATCTAACATTTCTTTGCATGTTCTCCGCAATCCCGTATGATAGTGGGCCAGTAATACCCAAGCCGTTTGATTTGAAGTCGCATCTTGGGGCCAGATTGGTGAGCACCGCAAACGCTTGAGTGAACTTCTTTCATGACTTTTTGGGCTTCGGCCGATGACAGGCACCTGAGCCAGAGTTGGTCATATGACCTGCGGTATAGCATGTCATTTACAAACACGTATCGGAGAGCTCTCTTCTTCAGCTGAATCCTCGCAGATTTTCCTTCGGGCAGCTTGTCGTATCGGAGGTACTCTATGAAGGGTTCTCTCCAATCGGGCTCGTCTTGGATGATCGAAGCTTCTTCCGCAGGACTGCTCTTCTGTTCCGCGCTTTCCTCTTCTCGTAGAGAGACTGGGGGTAGAATTTGCCGGCTCCTGACTGTGATCAGAATTTCGTCCATGTCAGGATCAGCCAACTCCTTGGCCAAGCGAGCAAGTACATCAGCCTTTCCGTTCAACGCTCTGGGGATTCTCATTAGTTCAATGTGAGTGAACCGTTTTATGAGTTCCACTGCTCGGCCTCTGTACCGAGCTAACTCGGGTTTGTATATCTTATAGTCGCCGCTTACTTGGTTGACAACAAGCTGGGAGTCACCGTAAACCCGTAGCCGAAGAATTTCCATTTCTATGGCGAGCTTCAAACCAGCTATCAGGGCTTCATACTCAGCTTCATTGTTTGTCCGAGGCTCGGTGAGAGCAAAAGAACGCCGTAGGGTTCCCATTGATGGCGTGATGAACACCAATCCTATCCCCGCTTTTACCTCCGGGACGCTTGATCTGCCGGAGCTCCTTATTGATGAGGCTCCATCGAAGTAGAGCTCCCAACATGGCCCATCTTCCTCGAGGTGCAGCACTTGTTCGTCGGGTAACTCACAATTTAGCGGCGACCCTTCTGGTATGGGATGAGCAGCGAGAAAATCTGCAAGAGCTTGCCCTTTTACTGCTTTCTGAGGAATATAAACTATGTCAAACTCAAGAAGCATGACAACCCATCTTGCCATCCTGCCGGCTAGGCTTGCTTTGGTCATCAAGTGTTTGAGCGGGTCGACCTTGGAGATCAGCATAACTCGATGAGCCAGCAGATAGTGCCTCAGCTTCTTCACAGCAAATATCAGAGCCAGGCATTGCTTTTCGATTGGGGAATAGTTGTGTTCCGCCCCGACTAGAGTTCGACTGAGGTAGTAGAGGGCGTTTTCTTTTCCCTCCTCATTATTCTGGGCAAGGAGCGCACCGAGTGACTCATCTAGCGCGGCAGTGTAGAGAATCAGCGGTTTATTTGGAATGGGAGCGGCCAGCACTGGAGGGTGCAACAAGTATTGTTTGATGCTTTCGAACGCTGCTTGACATTCGGCATCCCAGATAAAAGGAGCTCCTTTCTTCATGAGCTTTGGGCCTACATTTCCCCGATAAATTTGAGATAAACCTCCTTATATAAGGAAGCTTTCCTTGAAAAGATCTTAGCTGCGTCAGACTTTTCGGAGGGGGCATCTCCATGATGGCCTTTATCTTTAATGGGTCAACTTCGATCCCTCGATGTCGGACTATGAAGCCCAGGAATTTTCCCGACGACACGCCAAAAGCGCATTTCAGAGGATTCATCTTTAGGTCATATTCCCTCAGTCTGGTGAGAACGGTCCTAAAATCTTGGATATGATCGGCCTTGGCTTTAGTCTTGACGACCAGATCATCAACATAGCATTCGACGACTTTATGGATTAGGTCATCAAAGATATTAGTCATTGCCCTTTGATATGTAGCACCTGCGTTCTTCAGTCCGAATGTCATTACCTTGTAGCAATATATTCCGATCGGGGTTCGAAATGCTGTGTGCTTCTCATCCTCAGGCGACATCTTGATCTGATTATATCCAGACGAGCCATCCATAAAGGTGAACAGCTCGTAATTTGAGGTGTCATCGACCATCATTTCCATGACTGGTAGCGGGAAGTCGTCTTTAGGACATGCCTTGTTGAGATCCCTGAAATCGACACAAACTCGGATCTGCCCATTTTTCTTCTTCACTGGGACTATGCATGCGATCCAGTCCGCATATTTCTCTTCCCTGATGAAGCCGGCATTGATGAGCTTCTTAGTTTCCTCGATGACCTTTTCTTCTAGTTCCCTTCTCATTCTTCGAGGAGCTTGTTTGACTGGCTTAGCATCAGGAGATATAGCCAACTTATGTACGACCACTTTAGGGGAAAGGCCAGGCATTTCTTTGTATGTCCACGCGAAGCAGTCGACGAACTCATGCAGCAGGGCAATTATCTGCGCTTTCATTTCCTCTGACAAGAGCGAGCTGATGTAGGTCGGCCTTGGATTATCGGGCGTTCCTAAGTCAATCTCGGTTAGCTCGTCAAAGGTTGCTTGTCCGCCATCTTCAAGCTCTTGAGGAGCTTCTTCTGGCTCGGCTATCTCATCATCATCATTTGATCTTTCGCCAGCTTCACCAACATGGATCATGTAGCACACTCTGGAATCAGGTTGAATGTAACCTATTCCCCGTCTGTCTGGAATTCATCCATCGATGAGTGCTCGGACCTGGGGCGGATACCATAGCCCTTCGTAAAACTTTGCTTCGGACTCCGTTTGATATAACCGGCATCCGCACTTCTTAAAGTATTCCCGCATCTCGGGCGCATAGTATCTGGGATTGAGGACGGCTCTTATGCCTCTCTCATAGGGAAGGCACGCGACAGAAAGGTCGTCCGGGTGCACAACGGGGTTTGACCTGTAAAACAGGATGCCCTTCTGTCCATTTTTCCTCCCGGGCACGTAGAAAGTTTCCAGCTGGTCCACGGTAGAGACTGACAATGCGTCGAGCTCTTTGCAGATCTGCTCTGGTACCCTTGTGACGGCTAGGGACCCTTCTGCAACTTCGAAGGTCTCTCTTAGTTTCGCTTGCTACATGGGGGTCCAATCTGCACAGCTGTTGCATGGAAGGTCCTCTTCTTCTAACTCTTCAGTGTCACTGCCAAGATGAGGACGGACTTTGCTGCTAGATGGCACTTCAGTAATAGATTCGTCCGTATCGCTGCCGAAACGAGGGCGGGTTTTACGGAAGGACGGGCTTCCAGCGTCGGACTCATCAGTGTCGCTACCGAAATGTGGGCGCACTTGGGCGTTTTTACTTTTGAAAGTGACAACCGGTGCAGATTTGCTTTTGGGTCTTGGGGCCGGTCTATCTTTAGTCAGTTGTGGCTTGGCATTTTGGTGGTTCATAAAGTACCGAGAATCTTCATAGCGGACTTCATGCACACCGAACGGCTGGATGTCTCCGTCAATGCGTCTTTCTTCACCATTTTTAGTATACTTCATGCATTGATGGAGAGTTGACGGAATGATGCCGTAATCGTGGAGCCACGGCCGCCCCAAGAGAATCTTATAAGACATGTCAGCGTCGATCACGTATATCTTAGCTTCAGTTTGCAGATCCCCGAATTTGATTGGCAGAGCTATGGACCCCAGAACTTGCTGGCAATTTTGGTTGAAGCCTTGAATGACAATCCTTTCCCTTGACAGGTGTCGGACGTCCATTGATAAACTCTTCAGCATCCGCAAGTTCATGATGTTCACTGAAGACCCCGGATCAATCAATATGCGATTAATCCGATCTCCGTCGCTGTACCCGGTTACGTAAAGTGGCCGATTATGCTCAGTCGTTCCCAGTAGCAAGTATTCATCCTTAAATGTGACTGCGGCGGCATGCAAAGCGTGCTGGGCTTCTTTCATATTAATTTCCGCAAAGTGAGCATGATACCGCTCGGGGTTTTGTAGAGCGTGAATGAGAACATCTCTAAGCTCCTTAGATAGGACCAAGGCGTCGTAGATGCTCAGGAGAGACGGAAGCTTCCGGAGATGTGCCAAGACATTATAGTCCACCGAGGAAGGACCAATGTTTTCATCAGCCAGTTCTCTGCCATCTTCTTCATTAGCTACTTGTTTTTCCTTCCCTTTTGGGGCGTTGCCCTGATTTGGCGGTAGAGCCCTGCCGCTTCTGAGCTGGATTTGATTGGCCGTTGTGGCAAGCTCCTCGTCCTCTTCGGGAAAATAGAGCTCATCCTCGGAGTCGCTGCCAAGATGGATGGCATAGCAGGTCACTACTGGGATCTCTTCATTGGAGTCTTCTTCTAACTCCTCCAGAATTCCAGCCGCTTGTACAGGAAAGAACTCCTTCAATTGAATCAATGTTCTTTCCTTTTGTTCATATTCTTCGAGGGAATCGATATATTTTTGAATGGTCGATCTCCCTGCAGACTCTTTATCGCGTCGAGCTGCACTTTTCTTCTTCTTGAGCTTCTTGGATTTTGAGCCTTGTGGAGCCGCATTGGCAGCTGGACTGGTAGGCTTCTTCTGCCCTTCCCATTCCGTCCCGGGTTCTTTATGAAGCAGCTTTAGCATCTTCTTCGTCTTATTAGATATGTGCGTACTCCACGGAAGCTGCGATGAGTCAGTTTCGTTTGTCGGGGCAGCGGGTTCAGCTGTCTGCTCCCAGAAGGCTTCAACTTCTGTCTGTATAAAGTTGGCGGTCGCAACTTGATTGTTCACCAACACGCTTTTGGACAGCTCGATCTCTCCTGCCTTGTACTGCTTCTTGACCCAGTCCTTGAACATATAGCAATCCTCGATCGCATGGCTCACTACTCGGTGGTACGGGCAATACAGGGGATTGTCGGTCATTTTTGCTTCTTGGGGTCTTTTTGACTCCGGCAATTGTAGGCCGTTGTTCAAGGCATCTTTAAATATCTTGCGGACCTTGTCCCTTCTGAAAGAGTAAATCTTGTTCTTTTTCTCCTCTAGGGAAGGCCCATCTCCTCCCAGCAATGGCTTTCGAAACCGGTTGATTTTGGATTCGTCCGCCCTTCGCTTTTCTTCATTGTCGGAGGCATTGAAAACATTGGTACTGCTGGAACTCCCGCTTCTACGGTTGTCGTCCCGCTTGCTTTTCCAAGTTTTATCTCTCTGAGAGTCTGGCGGAGACTCTTGCTTCGAGCGTTCCAGCATTTGGACTTTCTTGGTTAGCTCCTGGAATGTCTTGAGGCCTGTTGTACACAAGAATGGGACCATCCAATTGCTGAGGTTCCCAATGAGAAGGCTGACGGACTGGTCCTGCTCCAGCGGCGGTTCGCACTTGACTGTGAGATTACGCCATCGAGCGATAAAGTTGGTGTTGCTTTCATTCTTCCCCGGCTTGGTCCTCACAAGGTCGGCAATGGAGATTTTATCGCTGACACTCATGAACCTTTGCCGAAACAGGGACTCCATTTGGGCAAAGGTAATGACGGACCCGTCTGGTATACTCGCATACCAGTCGAAGGCGACGCCGGTCAGGCTGTTGACAAACTGATGAAGAAGGAGCGCGTCATTGCCCCATGTATTTCCGCACGATGCTTTGAAGTGGGCGACGTGCTGATTTGCATTCCCTGTTCCATCAAATCTTCCGAACTTAGGAATGACATAGCCGCTTGGGAACTCAATCAGATCGTACTGTGCGGGATATGGCCGCCCACTACTGTCGATTTCTTTCTGAGCTTCAGCTTCGGCCACCAATGTTTTAACCTTGCTGGTGACCAAATCCATTATCCGATCCTGTGTTAGCGGGATAGTGCTATCTGGGGCCAAGGCGTCCCCAGAAGCGGAGTGTGGCCGGCTTTCATGTGGCTCGACCAGTCTCGGTCCCAAAGGAACCGGCATTGGTTGCCTCGGATTGTCATCACCCGGCTGATTAGTAGCGGCTTGTGCCTGATTGGGAGGCGCTCGAGCAATTTGAGCCGTAAGCTGCATCACCACGTTCGTTAAGTCGTCAATCTTCGAATAGAGCTTAGCCATCTCTTTATCTTTGCTCCTGAGCTGTTTTCGAAGCTCTTGAAGTAGCTCTTGCTCCGCAGTCCTGGGGCGAAATGTCGGCTCTTCCTCGCTGTCCGAGCTTGACTCTGCATGGACCGAGGGGTCTTTCTGCCTATCATCCTCATCGAGAAGGTTTTCTTCATCTAGCGGGGGCGGCTGTTCTTGGGCGGCGGCAACCACATTCAGGCTAGATTGGACTTGGGATGTGGTGGCCCCATCCTTTCTTTTGCTGCGAAGGTTGTCGCTGGGGCGCCCGCCCGCCATATAGACCGTATGGATGATATATCCGGCCGTCTTTCTATCATTGGCGGCTGATTTCACGGATCGTTGTCTTGACCCCCTTGCTTCGGTAGCTGGTAGTCGATCGAAGTCGGCTGGCCTAACCAGGTTCTTGAATGGTGCTGGCGCTTCTTTTCTGGGTTTGCCCCACTGCTTTCGTGCGGCACAGAGTGATTGATAGACTCTTGAAGAGACCGTGTCATACTTTTTCTGTTGGGGCCGGGACACGTCTCTTTGTAGAATCATTCGGACCGCTGTCTTCTTGATTCTGGCGGTCATGGCATTTTTCTGAACCTACTTCAGAGGCTTGAAGGCATTGCTGATTCTTACGTCCGACTCAGCCGTCGTCGTAGGGCAACCCTGCACTTGGAACTTCACACGATTCCATTTGGCCGAAACCTTGGCCCTCTTGTTGGCTCGATACCTGAGTCGCTTCTGCCTTAACTTTTCTGTTCTAAGCACCCGGCAGACTTCGGCTCTTTGGGAAGACGCCACAGACCGGGCGATGGAGGGCCTTGGAGATACGCTCAATTGTGCATTTGTTGGAGTCATCGCCTGAGCTCGTCCGCAACATTTGATGTTGCCCTTTGTACCGGAGTTCTTGCCCCCTGCTGGAGCACCAGAGAATCGTTCAGACACCGTCTTAAGTTTCGGTTGTGGTGCCTTGGTGATCACGACATTCGGACTCTTACCCCTTGAGACCGGTTTGGCCACCTGTTCCACCGGGATCTCCGCCAGATGAGCGCTTCCGGCAGGGTAGATGATGACGGAGCCAAACTGGCGGGGTGGTTCCTCCTACTGTCGACTGAGGCTCGCGGGGAGAACCACACGAGCGTTGATCTTGACCACGTACGGAATCGGGGTCACGTTGGAAGCTGAATTCATCTGGGGAGGCATTGTCGTCGAAGGTTGATTGCTGCATGGAAAAAATAACATCATTTCAGTATAGGCAACCGATATGTATATTGATTGAGTTCGCATGAACGTTTAACCCGAAATATGGGAGGAAAGAAAGGTCCCACCGGGCATGCCAGAATCTGTAGGGTGTTTTTCGTCACCCCATTGAGATGGGAATACGCGCACGCATCTCAGGTGTACTACCGATTCCCCCTGCTTAGGGTAGGCCGGGGTTTAATGATTGTGGGGATCCGAATCTCCGGCAGCCGCGGACTAAGCTGCCGTTAATTACCCCTCGCTTTTGGGGCGAGGGAACCTCCGATTAACAGGTTAAACTGGTCATGCGAACTCAATGTGCAGTATACATGTGTTTTGTTTTGAAAGGGGGTTTTGGATCTATCGGGAGCCACGCAGAGTTTTTACGGGGGTCCCGCTACCCGGATAGCAGGCTGGGGGTCAAGGGGCTAGCAGCCCCCTTGCGGGATGCGGGGCAGCGCCCCGGCCCAAAAAATTTTGAGGAGGACAGTATTGTGGAGTGTGTGCGTATCTATACATGTGTATGCATATGTTATATATAAAAAAAAGGGAAAAAGGAATCCAAAGGATGCGTGGGGCAACACCTTGGGCGCTGTGCGCTTAGGCGCTGTGCGCTCAGGCGCAAGCGCGCCACGTGTCGGCACGTGGGCGCTTTGCGCATGAGCGCTGCGCGCAGGAGCGCAAGCGCGCGCGCCACGTGTCGGCACGTGGGTGCTTTGCGCATGAGCGCTGCGCGCTGGAGCGCAAGCGCGCGCGCCACGTGTCGGCACGTGGGCACTTTGCGTTCAGGCGCAGTGCGCTGGAGCGCAAGCGAGCGCGCCACGTGTCGGCACGTGGGCGCTTTGCGCTCGGGCGCAGTGCGCTGGAGAGGAAAAGAGGGCTTTTAGCCCCAAAAACTCTCGAAAGAGAAATTAGTGGAGTTAAACTCCTGAAAAAAAGAAGAATGTTTTGGTTGGGGAAATGGGTTCTTCTTCTTCCTCCTCTGTTGGCTGGCTCAAGAGATGTGAGATCTAAAAATCTCTTATTTTTGAGATCTAATGATAGATCCAAGTTCCCCTTTGTGGGTTTTGTGGTGAAAAACTAATTTGTTTTATAAAAAGAAGAGTAAAACTCTTGATTTAATTCAAGAGAAAGAAGAAGGTTTTGGAACCTTGAAGAAGAAGGAAAGATCTCAGATCTGGAAAATTTTTAGAGAGAGAAAAAGTTGTTTAGATATTTCATTATCTTTGACTTTATAGGCCATACACTTTACACATAGCCCCTTGGGCTTCACAAAATGGCATTTTGCCTATCCCATGGCTCATGTGCCATTTCTTTTTGCACATAAGCCATGAGCTTTACAAAAATTTGGCTTTATGCCTATTTTTCTTATATTTAACCATAAAATAAAATAAAAGAAATGCAACAAAATTGTTTATTACAAAATTTTTATCTTGGCGTGGTGGGCGGCCGGCCGCTTCATGTTCGGGCTCGACCCGGGCGTGGGCCCACTGGGTCTGGGCTTGGGCCCACTTGGCTTGGGGTTGACTTTGATTTTAACTTGGTCAACCGGGGTGTAAATTTTTACCCCAGCAAAGTGTCCTTTAACAAGGTTGCGCCCTTTCGGGTTTGCATAAACACTCGCCGGTAGCCCTGCTGTTTTTACTCACGGAGCCCTCTCGGGTTTTCATCCGTACCCATTTTGCTTATGGACATACCGTTTTTTTATTTTTTTATTTACGAGTATGCGCCCTTTCGGGTTTTCACAAACATCGTCGGTAGTCCTGCTGTTTTTACTCACGGAGCCCTTTCGGGTTTTCATCCGTTCCCCTTTTGCTTGTGGACGTACCCCTTTTTTTTGCTTTTTTTTTACCACGTCAGCCTGGGGATGCCGCGGGTTGGTAGTAGTTTAACGACAGTTGCCAGCAGCTCTTTCGCGCTCATCTGTCGTACTTTTCTGTTCCCGATGAGCCTTGCGCTTCACTCGTTCAACGTGTCGTCGATGGGCAACATATCCCTGCCACTAGTTTTTAAAGGCTATGCACTCCTCGGTGGGGTGTGCAATCCTCTGATGGTATAGGCAGAAGTTAGGATGTATGTCCGCTTCATCAAGACGTATATTGCCAGGGGAATTTCCTTTGAGAGAGGGTAACTTCATTCCTATTGCCAGGGCCCTAGCGAATTGATTCCTTACTTTAAGCTTTCTTTTGCTGGCGATAGGGATGCTTTGCTCTAGTTGGGGTGTCTCGACCTTTTCCTCCAGTCGTCGGCGTTTGGCACTTTCAAATATAGCCAGTTCACGCTCTTGATTGGCTTTGCTTTCCTGACGGACTTCGTTTATGAATGCATCAGTCATTTCGTCTGATGGTCCTAGAAGTTCAGGCTCAGGATTTGCCCCTGGTTTTTCTACATCCAAAGCTTCTTCGTCGTTTAGTAACGAGTGAGAGATCACATGACAGCTTGCTACATAACCCTCAGATTCATCCGGCGAATCTTCTCCATCCTCAAGGACGTGGTTGAGAAACTTTTGGAGCGTGATTGGAGTTCGCGCCTTCTGGTTATATTCTTCCAGCGCGTCAATCTACTTTTGCAGGTCTGTGCGCTTATCGCCAGGCTTCACGGGCTTTTTGGTCTTCTTTTTCTTCTTCGAAAACTTTGACGGCTGGCTGTGAACGCTTTGGATATCACCACCAATCTTTGGAGTTGGGCGCGGCTTCAGCATCCCTTCGATGATCTCAGGTTCCAACGGATTCTTCCATCTGATCGCCGGGCATGTCTGGAGATCGTTCAGCATTCTTTTAGTTTTGGCCGAAAGGGCCACTTCCCATGGAGCTTCTTCAACAAAAGAGCACGTTGCCCCCGGTGTATCCGTTTTTTTAGGAGTGTGCGGTTGTGGTGGGTTTACTTTCCACTTCTCAGACAATGCAAACTTGCCTTGTTGGTACTGATCTTCGATCCATCCCTTAAAGACGAAGCAATCTTCGATTGGATGGCTCACCGTTTGGTGGTAAGAGCAATAATTGGGATTATTGACATCGCCGGGTTGCCACGGTCGTTTTGGATTCGGGAGATTGACGAGCCTGTTGCGCACCGCTAGCTCAAACAATCTCCTTGTTTTGTCCTAGGGTAACGAATAAGGGTGTCCCAGTCTCTCCTCGAGGATGGGCGTGGACGCACGCTGTTTTGGCGAACAACCGGCTTTAAGTTGCTCGGCTGTTGTTGAGTATTGGCAATGAAAGCTGCTTTTCCTTTCCCCTTTTCATTCTGAGGATCTGTCTTTGAAGGAGACGGTCTATGACCCATCTGGTCCATTTGGGCCAGCTTGTCCATCAAGGCCTGGAAAGTGGTTGGCTTGAAGAACATCATAAACTGGGAGATGGTCTCCTGCGGATCAAGAGTGCTCACGAACATACCCACCGCAGGCGCTTCTTCAATGCGCTGCTCGCACTTTGACCATAGATTCCGCCACCGTATCGCGTATTGAACCCAAGTTTCGCCTGGCTTCACCCTGGCGTTAATTAATACGGTAATCGGGATACGCTCGCCAGCGCTCGCGCATCTCTGCGTAAACAGCAGTTCCATCTCCGCAAAAGTTTTGACGGAATCGTTGGGAAGTTCAGAATACCACTCGAACACCGTCTCCGACAAGCTGCCGACAAACTGACGGAGCAGAAGTTTATCCTCACCACCGGTGTTGCCGCATAGAGCCCTGAACTGGGCGACATGCTGGTGGGGATTGCTTGTCCCTTTGTATACATGAAATTTAGGGATCGTATATCCCGGCGGATACTTTATTTGATCATACCAGCCTGGATACGGTCGCCATGTTTTGACAACTTGACCGGCCGCTTCGTTCGCCTGGTGAGCTCATATTTGCTGAGCAATATAGTCATCCAGAGCGGCCTTGGAAATGGTTTCCTCTTTGGCTGCTGAAAGAGCCGGAGGAGGGTTTGATGTCTCCCCCTATCGTCTTCAATGATAATCGGAGGGTCTTCAGCTGGAGGATCCGGTTGTATCATCATCCCGATCATGTCTTGGAAGAGAAGTGTCATTCGCTTTATATTAGCCGCTTGTTCTGCGGCTTCTCTGTCCTTCTTTTCGAGGACTCTGCGAAGGAAGTCAGCATCGGTTTCTTGTTCATGACGCTGCTCCGATGACGCCTCCTGGCTTTCTTTTGGTCCGGTGAGCGCAACCATTGCAGTCAACATCTCCTGAAGCTTCTGTTATTGTTATTCTTGGGCTTTTGTCACGGATCGCGTAAGCGGTCGATGACCTATGGAGATACGGCAATCCTCTTTCCCGGATGCCATGTAGACGGTATGCACCACCATGCCTCCAGACTTAGGGCATTTGGGCTCAATGCCTTTGCGGTCTGCCGCAGCCGCAGGGGCTTTCTCTGGCCTCCTTCTCTTTTGAGCAGTTGACATTGAGGGGGTCGTTGCAGTGGGCACCCAGGCGGTTGTCGCCTTTTGTGGCTTGGCGGGATGGTTTTCTCCTTATTGAGGTTTAAGCTTCTTTGATCGGCGAGAGTAGTCCTGGTCGATCACCGATTCCTGGACCTGTCGCCAGACTTTATAGATTCTGGAAGACAACCGCTGAGGGGGCTGCTCCGGCTTCCTTTCTGTAGCATTCTCCACAGGTGGAGGAGATCTTTTCAGTATGGCGGTGGGAGAGTTCCTGTGCACCTTGTTAAGCAGTTCAAAGTTGTTCCCGGTTGGAACAGCAGTATTGATCTCCACCGTTGGAGCTGGTGTAGTAAATCCAGATGGAGAGCTGCCCCCAGTCTTCTATACTCAGCGCCAGTGACGACGGCGAGCATGCCGCGCAGATGGTGTTGGTTCAGCTATAGGGATGGCTTTGTCATGCCCCTTGTCTTGGTGAAGGGTTACTGCCGGTGCGAGCCTCTTGAAGACTGACGTCCGTTGAGAGGGAATGGCCAGCCTGTCGAAGGCAGACTTTCGAGCGGGGGGAGTAGCCTCAGTGACTTCACTTGGATGGGGAGTTGTAACGGCCAGTCTTGTGGAGACCGACCCCTTAGCAGGAGAAGCCGCTTTGACGACTTCAGGAGCAGGAATGGCTATCCGCTTGGGGATAACACCTTCTGGTATTGTGGGCTTCTTCACGGGCCCATTGGAGTTTTGACCCAGTCTATTGAAAACCGATGCACTAGATTTGGGCGACCCGTTGAGAGGGGTCGCAGTAGTTGCAAGCCGATCAAATACCGACTTCTTCGGAGTTTCTTGCAACGACAGAGGGGCATTAAAGCTCATTGGTGGGAGCATGGTCCCAAAGAACAACCCAGTGGTGGCCTGAGTTACCTGCTCTACTGGCATCTTGAAAAGGAGGCCGCTTGAGGCCCATAGTCACTCCTTCGGCGAGGACGGAGTGGGAGTTGTTGCAATTAGTGCAGTTTGAAACCATTTATCTTCTGTTTTCTGCAAGGAGCAAGACACCAAATCTAAGTATCTCGAATCCACAGGCAACCATAACAAACCACGATTCGTTCGCGAACACGATACATGAAGTGTGGAGTGGAAAGAGGAAAAGGTCCCACCAGACGTGCCGGAATTTGTTTCCCTCCGAAAGACGCGGCAGAGACGCGGCGGACATCTTGCCTGAATTTCGGGGCAGATGCTAATTGGTGCTATCTGTCCACCTCTCCGAAGATGCCAAGTTGATTTATGGCACCATGTGTCAAAGGTTTAAACGGATGCGGCCGATGTAGCAGACTTTATCAGATTCCCCCTCGCTTGAAGGGTTTTTGATTGTGGGGACGCTCTTCCCTGCAGGCGCAAACCCCTGCAGTTAATTACGCTACCGTATTGCGGTAACAAATTTCTCCTTCTCCAGATGTTCACTTCGTGTCGTGGGTGTTTGTTTTATTTTTGGTTGCCCGTGGATTGTATACGGAGACTAATTTATGTTGTCACCCGTAGGACGTGGATTAGTCCAAATCCGTATTTTCTTAGATTTGGGTTTGGGGGTTGGGTTTAAGGATACATTAGTCTTATTTGAAACTAAGATCAACTTAAACGTTTGTTAAGGATACGTTAGTCTAATTTTTAGACTAAGATCAACTTAACCGGGCCGTTTAGATCCAACAAGAGAGCATTTGGACTCAATAGTTTAGTTTAGGGACATTGCGGTCAAATACCAGTTTAAGGACATGGTGGTCCAATACCAGTTTAAGGACATAGTGGTCCAGGTTAAGGACATCATAGTCCGTGAGTTTAAAGACCTCACAGTCAAGGTTAAGGACATCATAGTCCATGGGCTTAAGGACCCCACAGTCCAGTTTAAAGACATCATAGTCTGTGAAATGTGTGGTTGTCGGGACCCGTCACCTCTTTGAAGACGTTGAGGAATTACAACGACAAATATCAAAGGAGTGAAGAGATGTACCCTTGAACCAGAATGAGTTGGTTAAAAGAGCAGATGTGCTCAGTTCAATATGATTTGAGGACTTATGGCCAGAATTGGGCTAAGTCCAATTAAAATGTTTAACAATTTATTTTTGTTCTGGGCTGTTGAGCCTTTTATTTGGGCTCGGCCCTTTTAATAATGCTGAGCATTAAATCCTGACAATTTTGTCTTGTATTGAATGCATAGCATTCATCAAAACAAAGTGTGTTCTGACAGTGCGCCACGTGGTGTGCCAGTCAAAGAGCGCATTGCGCTTCTGTCGGGTAGCACACACGAAGAGGACACGTGTCGTGCTTAGCGCTAAGCGCTAGTTTGTTAGCGCATTGCGCTTTTAATTCATGAGCGCGTTGCGCTAGTTTGTTGGCGCATCAGTAAGTGACACGTGGCGCGCTTGGCGCTGAGTGCCAGCCCATGAGTGCAGTGCTCTGTTTCAGAAGCGCAAAGCGCAGATTGTGTCTCTAGTTGACACGTGGCAGGTTTTGGCGCTGGGCGCCGGTCCAAGGAGCACAGAAGCGCATTTCAAGAGTGCAAGACACTATTCATTAGCGCAAAGCGCATTTGATCAATTTTAAGATCAAAAAATAAATTTATGTTCTTCAAAAGAGGCTTTGCCTCAAGATTCAAGAACAAATGTTCTTATTTGTAAAAAGGCGCTGCCTTTGCAGATCAAGGATCTGTGAATGAAGTAAATACATCTTTTATTTTTATGATTAGATCTTTTGATTTTTTGCTTTTTATTAAAGATCATGGTCTTATGTAGATCTATGATCTTTTTAGAAGATGGTTCTTCTTTTTGCGAGATGAATTCATCACTGTTATTCAAGAACATAGTTTTTTTTATCTTGAATATAAAAAAAAGGATCTTCTTTCTTTCAAGAGATTGCTCTCTTTCTTTTGAGTTTTCTCAAAATTTGCAGAGGGTTTTTCTCTCTCTTTTCTTGTATATGAGACTTGAAGTCTAGGGGCCTTTATATAGGGCCAATTGATTTGTTAAATCAGTTTTAAGAGATCTTTCTCTGATTGATTTGGGAATATTTACCACCGTTGGATCTTTGATCCTAGGGCTTCTGTTTTACAGAAGGCAATCTTCTTATTTTTAACAAGATTAGAAAGATCTTTCCATAACAGAATTTTTATTCTGATTAATTAATGATTTATTATTATTAGATCTTTTGATCTAACGGTGGGAAATTTTTAATTCCAGTTCTGGCGCACATTGCGCTAGCGCACCTACGTTCGACACGTGGCGCGCAACGCAGAGTGCAGCGCAACTGCGCTAGCGCACCTGTGTTTTGACACATGGCACGCAGTGCAGAGCGCAGCGCCACTGCGCTAGCGCACCGTGTCTGACACGTGGCGCGCAGAGCGTTGCTTCCACTTTTAATTTTAAATTTCAAATTTTAAAACAGAGCTTTGCTCTTATTGGGGGTGCGCTGCCTAGGACGCAGTGCTCCTGGCGCTGGTGCGTCTGCTTTTGACACGTGTCGCGTAGCGCGTAGAATCTGAAGCATTGATTCAATTTTGAATTTTGAGATTCAATTTTTGAATTTTGAAATTCAAAACAGAGCTTTGCTCTGATTAGGGGAAACAAAAGCCCCCCCCCCCCACCGTTGCACTCACGTGGCGCACACGTGAGTGCAGCGGTGGCAACATTTGAGCCCTTGGATCAACTCAAAAGTTGAAAAGGCAGTTCAGTGCCTGTAAATAGGACCTTTGGTCGCTTAGATGATTTTCATCTTCTTCTTGAGAATTTTATTCAGAGCCTTGCTCTTCAGTTAAGAACTTTCAAGAGTCAGAACTCTTTCCAAATTTAGGTAAAATTAATTTTTTTTATAAATTAGGGTTTTTACCCATTTACAGAGCCTTGCTCTTCATAGATCTTTGATCTAAAGAAAAACCCTTTTAGGGTTTCATTAATAGTGCCTTGCTCTCATGAACCCATAGATCTAAAGAGATCTGTTCTTGGGGTTTCTTATCCCATAAATCAGAGCTCTGCTCTTTTGATAATATGTAGATCTTTTGATCTTTGATGAAGAACTCTTAAGAGTTTTTTCATGGATCTTGAAGATCCCAGAATTTTAATTCTCAAGAATTAATTTTAATTAATCTTTGATGGATTTTCCATCATCATTACAGAGCCAGGCTCTTTAAGGAATTTTATTCCTTCATGATTAGAGTGTGACAAGTGTCACTCTGTTATAGAGCTTTGCTCTCAAAGGGAGATTTTCTCCTTTTTCCCGAGGGATTTCTCATTCAATGAGAAAACCCTTAAGGATCTCCTCATTAATTGACTGTCTCATCCAATGATGAGGCTGCTTTATTAATTGATGCATTGTCATCTGGATTTTGTGGGTCTCCCTTTGGTCCCCTTTCCACTGCATTGCGGTGTAGTACAACTTTAAGGTGTCGAGTGTCAGAAATTTAAAATTAAATTATAACACTGACGGTTGATTTCTGCCCTCCCTTTTTGCATGCAACATGTCTTTCAATACTTCATTTCCGTTCGTACGTTCAGCGGGAGGATTTCCTGGAGCACCTGTAGACCGGGAGGTCCTAGCTTTGATTAGAGATCACGATCCGGAACATAAGAATCTTCATCTCTGGGGGTCATGGCACAATCAGATTATCAGGGGTTGTCAAAGGTTTTCGTGTGCGGTACCCTCGAAGCCCTTCATGGCGATCCATTACGCCAGCTCACCCTCGGTGAACTATGCCGTGGAGATGGTTAATTGGACTTCAGAAGGCTTTCTTCAACCCTCTATTGCTTCTATTCCCGTTCAGCCTCCCATGGTTTTAGATACTTTGGGACGTCGTACTTGTCTAGGCGAGGCGCGGCCATGGGGGCAACCATATAACATAGGTCTGATTCCTCGTCATCTGACCGGTTATCAGAGCGCAGCGCAATTGCGCTAGCGCATCTATATTATGACATGTGGCGTGCAGCGCAACTGCGCTAGGGCACCGTGTCTGACACGTGGCGCGCAGCGCAGAGCGCTGGATCTGAAGCGTTGCTTCCACTTTTAAATTTCAAATTTCAAATTTTAAAACAGAGCTTTGCTCTGATTGGGGGTGCGCTGCCTAGGGCGCAGCGCTCCTGGCACTGGTGCGTCTGCTTTTGACATGCAGCGCGCAGAATCTGAAGTATTGCTTCAATTTTTGAATCTTGAAATTCAAAACAGAGCTTTGCTCTGATTGGGAGAAACACTCGCACGTTCCGAGGAGGACATCTTCATCGCTGAATATGATGTCAGCTGTATGAAGCTCTGCCAGCTCGTCCTTCATCTTTTCTTCCGCAAAGAAAGCTTGGAACTGATCAGGCTCTTGCAGTGCTTTGACCAGAGAATCTCGTGCCTCTTTAGACAGGAGGAGAGCATCTAGTATGCTCAGTTGTGAGGGTATCTTCCTCAGGTGTGCCAGGACATTGTAATCCGCCTTGTTTTTCTTAGGCGAGTCTTTGGCTGCAAACTCTTTGACGATTCTATCATCGAAGGAAATTTCCTCAGGGACTTTTTCCTTTCTCTTGTCTCTTTTGTTCGGACCCTTGTTTGTAGGCACAAGGTTCTTTTCAGGCAACGTACGGTTACATAGCTGAATGTTATCGCATTTCTTTGCCTATTCTTCTTTTCCAGAGGTGGATTCTTTGAAGAAAGAGCCAAGGTTTATTTCTTCCTCAGAATCGCTCCCGAACGTGAGAACCTGAGTTTTCCCTTTTGTCGAACTGGTATCAACCATATAACAGTTGCCAGTCGTTTTTTCGTGCTCATCTGTCGCACTTTTTCGCTTTCGACGAGCTTCACGCTTCATCCTCTTGAAGTGTTATCGGTGGGCAACGTATCCCTGCCACCATTTCTTGAAGGGGATGCACTTTTCAGTGGGGTGTATAACCCTCCGATGGTATAAGCAGTAGTTCGGATGTACATCCGCTTCCTCGAGGCACGTACTCCCTGGAGTATCTCCTTTGAAAGGTGGCAGCTTCATGCCCATTGATAGGGCTTTGGTGAACTGTTTCCCCGTCTTAAACCTGCTTTTGTCTACCGCGGGTGTGCTTCGATTGGAGTACTTTATGACTCTTCCTCGCCGCAGCTTCTTCCTCCTGACACCGACGGTTGGCCTTTTCGTATATGGCCGTTTCACGCTCTCGGTCAGCTTTGCTCTTTTGAAAGGCTTCGTGTAGCAACCTGTCAATCAGGTCGTCTGACGGTTCTAAGGATCTTGGGACCGATCCTGCCCCCAGTTTCCTCGCGTTGCTCTCTGACACCGAGGGAGTTTCTTCGTCTTTTAACGATGAGTGAGAAACCATGTGGCAACTCGCTACATAATTCTCGGATTCTTCTGACGAGTTGTTCCCCTCATCGTTGTCGTTGTCTCCATTCTTAAGGATATGGTTGAGAAACTCTTCGAGAGTGACTGGGGTCTGCACTTTCTGGTTGTATTCCTCCAGCGCGTCAATATACTTTTGCAGGTCCATACACTCGTTATCAGGCTGTACGGGCTTTTTGGTCTTCTTCTTTTTCTTCGAAGACTTTGAAGGCTTGACCTGGGTGTTTTGCCCATTGTTACCAGCTTTCGGTGTTGAACGCGATTTAAGCATCCCCTCAATGATCTCGGGCTCTAGCGGGCTTTTCCATTTGATCGCCGGACATGCTTGAAGATCCTTCAGCATTCTCTTAGTTTTAGCTGAAAGGACAACTTCCCACGGAGCTTCTTCTACAAATGGGCATGATGCCCCCGGCGTATCTACCTTTTTAGGAACGTGCTGCTGTGACGGGTTTACCTTCCAGTTTTCGGACAGCGCGAACTTTCCTTGTTGGTATTAGTCCTCAACCCAGTTTTTGAAGACATAGCAATCTTTGATTGGATGACCCATTACTCTGTGGTATGGCAGTAGTTGGGACTGTTGACGTCACCAGGCTGCAGTGGGCGTCTTTGATCTGACAGAGTGATGAGCCTGTTGCGCACCGCCAGTTCGAACAATCTCCTCATTTTATCCCAGGGAAACGAGTATGGACGTCTCAACTTCTCTTCGAGGGATCGGCGTGTGTTGCTTTGGCGAGCAACCGGTTTCAGGTCACTCAGTTGTTGTTGAGCGTTGGCAAACGAAGGTCGCTTTCCTTTTGCCCTTTTCATTCCGGAGATCCGTTTTTGAAGAGGACGGCCTATGGCCCATCTGGTCTATTTGGGCCAGCTTGTCAATCAAGGCCTGGAAGGTGGTCGGCTTGAAGAACATCATAAATTGGGATATAGTTGCCTGAGGATCAAGGGTCCCCACGAGCATGCCCACGGCAGGAGCTTCTTTGATGCGTTGTTCGCATTTTGACCATAGGTTCCGCTACTGGATTGCGGATTGAACCCATGTCTCTCTTGGCTTCACCCTGGCATTGATTAATGCCATGATTGGGGTGCGTTCGCTTGCGCTTGCGAACCATTGTGTGAATAGTAATTCCATCTCCGTGAATGTTTTGAAAGAATCATTTGGGAACTCGGAGTACCATTCAAATGCCATCTCCGACAAGCTGCCAACAAACTGGTGAAGCAGCAGTTTGTTGTCGCCTCCAGTATTACCGCACAAAGCTCTGAATTGAGCAATGTGCTAGTATGGATTGCCTGTCCCCTTATACACATGGAATTTAGGGATTGTATATCCTGGAGGGTACTTGATTTGATAATACCATCCTGGATAGGGTCGTCCAGTTCTAACGACTTGGCCTGCCGCTTCACTCGCTTGATGAGCTCGTATTTGTTGAGCTATGTAGTCATTAAGGGCAGTCTTGGAAATTGTCTCTTCTTAGGCTGCTGAGACAGCCGGAGGAGGGTTTGACGTTTCCCCTCTGTCGTCTTCGATGATTATCGGAAGGTCTTCGGCTGGATCATCATCCCAACCATGTATTGGAAAAGGAGCACCATCTGCTTTATATTGGTGAACTATTCCGCAGCCTCCTTATCCTTCCTTTCCAGCACCCTTCGCAAGAACTCGGTGTTAGTCTCTTGTTCCTAGCGCTGCTCAGACGTTGATTCCGAGCTTTCTTCTGCCCAGTGAGTGCGACCATTTTCATCAGCATATCTTGGAGCTTTTGTTGTTGCTCCTGAGCTTTTGTCAACGACCGAGTTTGCGGTCGATGACTCACGGAAGCATGAATATCCTCTTTTCCGGAAGCCATGTAGACGGTATGTACAACCATGCCCCCAGACTTGGGGCGTTTAGGTCCATCACCTTTGGGATTTGCCGCCGGTGGTGGGAGATTCTCAGGCCTTCTCTTTTTGTGGGAGGCCGAAGTTGGAAGGGCTGTTGCAACAAGCACCCATGTGGACGAGGCCTTCCGTTTTATGGCGGAGGGATGGGCCTCCTCCTGCCGAGCCTTCTTTTTCTCTAGTCGGCGAGAGGAATTTTTGTCAATTACAAAGTCTTGGACTTTCCGCCAGACCCTGTGGATTTTGGAGGACGGCCGCCGAGGGGGCTGCTCCGGCTTCACCTGTGCCATGTTTTCAGCAGGCGGAGGAGATTTCTTCAATACAGCCGTTGGAGAGTTCTTTCGCACCCTCCTGAGAGGATCGAAGTTGTTCTCAGTTGGAACAGCAGCGTCAATTTCCACCATTGGAGCTGGTGGGGTAAGTCCAGAGGGGGTGTTGCCCCCAGCTTTCCTCACTCGGCGCCAATGGCGACGTCGAGCATGCCTTGCCGATGGGATTGCCTTAGTTATGGGAATGGCTTCGTCATGCCCCCTGCTCTGATGATGGGCTACTGCTGGTGTCATCCTGTTGAAGACTAACGTCCGTTGAGAGGGGACGGTCAATCTTTCGAAGGCCGACATTCTGGAAGCAATCTTGGTGACTTCGCCGGAAGCAGGAGTTGGAACGGCCAATCTTGCGAAGACCGATCCTTTAGCAGGAGAAGCCCTGTCGACGACTTCATCTGCTGGAACTGGAATGGCTATCCGCTTTGGGATAACCCCCTCAGGTATTGCAAGCCTCTCTGCGGACCTACTTGAGCTATGGCTCAGCCTGTTGAAGACTGAGGCGTTAGAATTGGACGACACGTTGAGAGGAGCCATGGAGATTGCAAGTCGATCGAAGACCGACTTCTTTGGAGCTTCCTGTGATGGCACCGGGGTGCTGAAGCTTGTCGACGGGAGCATGGTCCCGAAGAACAATCCAGTGGTGGCCTGAGTCACTTGTTCTACTGGTATTGAGAAGATGCAGACCGCATTTGGCCCGTACTTCACTCCTCCAACGGGGACGGAGCGGGAATTGCTGTTGCAGGTACACTTAGAAGCCATTGATCTTCTTTTCTCTACACAGGAGCAAGACACCAAATCTTAGTATCTCGAATCCAGGGGCAACCATAGTAAACCGCGATTTGTTCGCAAACATGGCGCACGAAGTGTGGAGTGGAAAAAGGAAAAGGTCCCACCGGGCGTGCCAGAATCTGTTTAGCGCCGAAGACTGGACTGAGACGTTGGAACGTCTAGCTTGAATTTGGGGGCAGATGCTATTTGGATTTATCCATCCACCTCTCCGAAGATACCAAGATGATTTATGGCACCGTGTATTGGAGGTTTGGACAGATGTGGCCGTTGTAGCAGACTTCGTCAGATTCCCCCTTGTTTGCTAGGGGTTTTTGATTGTGGGGACGCTCTTCCCTGCAGGCGCAAGCCCCTGCAGTTAATTACGTTACCGCATCGCGGTAACCACTTTCTCCTGCTCCAGAAGGTCACTTCGTGTCGTGTGTGTTTATTTTATTTTTGGTTGCCCGTGGATTGTATACAGAGACTTATTTATGTTGTCGCCCGTAGGGCGTGGATTAGTCCAAATCCATATATTCTTAGATTTGGGTTTGGGTTGATTTAAGAATCGTTAATCTCGTTTGAGATTAAGATCGAATTAAATGTTTGTTGAGAATACGTTAGTCTAATTTTAGACTAAGATCTACTCAACAGGATTTTTTTTAGGATCATTCAGATCCAACAAAAGAGCATTTGGACTCTATTGTGTTAGTTTAAGGATGTTCCGGTCCGTAGCTAGTTTAAGAATGTTGCGGTCCATTGTAGTTTAAGGACGTTGCGGTCCGTAGTGGGATGTACTCATCGATTTAGGAGTGCACCAAAGAGTTGTTGGTCATCGGGACCCACCACTTCTCTGAAGTTGTTGAAGAATTACAACGACATGTATCAGAGGTGTGTAGAGATGTACCCTTGAACCAAATTCCAGGTTGAGGGGAGGTGTGAGATGAATATCCTGTCAGAAGATCAGTAGTCGTGCTTAGGACTAAGACCAACTTGGAAAATAATGAGCACATGGGCTCGGTTGATCTGAATTAGGGATCTGGTCAACTTGGGTGTTAGTGTATATGCCCCAGGGGCCATTATTGTATCATACTAGTTTGTATATTACTTAATAGAAGCTTGGGATATTCACATGTATATAACAGTCTTGCTAAACATGGTAGTATGCTACTTGGTTTTTTCTATCTTAATATGTGAGTATACGTATTGATAGAGCTCTTAGGATCTTGCTTGACTACCAGCGTTGTGATGGCAGTCACACTAGTGGGGGCAGGGTAGTCTACAAGCACATCCTTATTCAGGTCCCTAGACGTAGGATTATCGAGACAGGGCATCGATACTCCGGAATAGACTAGTGTGTACGCTTCTCATCCCAGTTGGGGAGATGGTCTGTCCCACAGCCGTCAGTACGTCGTACTGGAGATAGTAAACAGGTGCTCGTTGGGTTACGGGTACACCGGACAGAACTCGTAGGGAACTGTTGGTTGGGTTTTATACCAGTCGTTAGTTAACAGTTCTCAGGTGACATGAGTACAGCATAGTCCGCAGACTTGACACTGCTACTTCGCCTCGAGTGTGTCCCACTGTTCTTAGATTGCTACCCTACCACGGCTCAAAGGAGTCGTGCAAACAGGTAGCAGTTGGGTGCAGTCCCGAGCACTTGGAGGCAGTGGCGGTTAGACAGGATTCATCTCTCCCGATATTGTGAGTTGATATCGCGTTGTGTCAGAGAGCCATTACGCAAAGTCCCTGGCCAGGGCAAGCGAGATTTACTGGTAGGTTCCAGTAGTTTCTCAAGGTGTAATGGGCTTCGCTCCGACACGACTTATACCGCTATTAGGGGACTGACGCTTGCCGCCCCCTAGGCCCGATATGCGATAGTCTTAGACGAACAGACCGGACTGTACAGAGATTGTCACATCAGGCTCGGTAGGAGTTCGGATGGGTTTACTCATCGGCCTTCTTATCGACATCTACCTGGGGACCGTTACGTACAGCTAGTGTTGCTTGTAGTCTGTGGTTAAACCCACTGCCAGCGTAGTAGTCGAGTCTCTAGAGTCCCACACAGAGAGTTTCCCTGCTCCAGGCGAAACGATATAGAGGTCGTATGGTTTTACGATAAGGGTTCGGACGCATACGTGTGTTTACGCACGTACGACTTTCGGACAGTTTTTACTAGTCGGCTTTGGTTTAAGTCAGATTCTAGTATCGGGATATTGGATTTATACAGTCTAAAGTTTTTCCGTGTTTTCACGGATAGGAGGGGCGTTCTCGTAATTTCACGAGAAGCTTCTAGAAGATGGTGACTTGGGGGTTTAGGTGGCATATGCATTTAATGAGATTAGTGACTCATTTGTGTGATTCATCCATGTCATTAATGCATCATAAATGCTTAATGACTCATGGAGATGAATCACTCATAGATATTTATAAAGCATGGTTGTTAAATCCTTTATTGATTTTTGGATAAATAATAATGCTTCATATATATCATGAGAGATCATTATCTCATTCCATTCTCTTGCTCACCTTCTCTCTCCTCAAGCTCTCTCTCTCTTCAGACCCTAATCCTCCCCTCTCATGTATTGATACCAAGGATTAGATTAGACTACTTAATCCATAATCCAACTCTATATCACCTAGGTTACTTGGATTAGCACTTTAAGAAACCTAGTTACCTCTAGTTTGAGGTGAAGCTTGAAGTATAGCTCTCGGGTGGATCGTCTACTACTTGGAGAAAGCCGAGGAGGAGGTGGAGAATGAAAAGACGAAGGACACGGTTCATTAGGTATAATCACTTTTCATAGTAGTTGTTAACTTCTATGATTCTTGTTAGTTAGAGTTTAGCAAAGATTCTCGGTTAGTCGATGTTCATGCAAAGAACAATATCGTTTTTCAATTTTCCGCCTCCCCGCAAGTCATGGGGTGTTGTACATCGACTTACAGTGGTATCAGAGCCTCGCTAAACAATAATTAACTCATTAGCAAAGTCGTATGGATTTCGAACGCAAAACGAACCGAAAAAGACATCGATATCACAAGTTTCTGTCGATTTCAAAACAGGCTCTAAAAATTTTCCAGGTTGCTGCAGAATAACAAGCATAGAATGATAAGAACACTGGAGAAAAATGGGTTAGAGAATCGGCCATACAGCCGCGGAACCGCGGCCGATCCCACCGATCCGCCGCGGATCCGCGGCCGAGTTGGGGCCGATTCGACCCAGTTTGTTCCAGTTATTCTTTTGTGATATTTTTGTGTTTTCTGGAATATTTATTTTCTGCTCAAAGTCTCAGGCGCACAGAGAAGTTTTGGGAGTAGAATCTGATATGTTTGCTCGATCGAAATTATATGACGTTTGCTAATTTGATTATATCTGTGATTGTATAATGTGTTCGTAAACCTCCCCTAACTGCTAGTATGTCGGTTGGCAGGGGGTTGCACATTTCTGTAATGGATTTAACTGTTTGTGATTATGAACTTTATTGGATTGTTGTGATGATTAGCCGGGGTTATGTGATGGGTTATTATTTTAATTCATTCAATATAATTATAATATATTGTAATATTATTTTGCGGGGCGCATCCAGGTTGCGGTTGTAGCCACCATTGTATTATTTCATTTTACTGTTTTTGCTCCTAGGACAGACCCAAGGTGGGGTGCACAAACTACCGGGTACTTTGAAGTGTTTAGTGGCCTACTCACTTTGTTGAGGGAGACCGCTTCACTTCGGGTACTTGGCGGGTAGTTTGTCGTACCCGTAGGGGTCTAGGGTGGGGTAATGGCTATTCATCACAACTATGTAATCCGTCTTTTGTTGCAGGCTCAAAGCAAACACGGATTGCTTGTATATCCAATAATGTTCATCTGAGATCTGGAATGCCTATTATTGCGTCTGACGAATGTACAATATCTATATATGATAGCTATTTAGACGTCACTTATGTTTTACACCCGCGCTAGCCCAGCCCCCGCTCTGTCGTTCGTTAAGTAACCTAACGAGTGATGAAGGGACCCAGTGGCGAATGTGGATGACATAAGAGGACGTTGTATTTTCGTTGTTTTCTGCAATGATAGGTTAATGATGGGACGCATTATTTATAATGCAAAGAAAATAAACCAAAGTTTAATCGTTGGAACAATTTAAAAGAAACCACTCGGTTATTTTAAAACGGAAGATATTTTTTTAATTGCGGAGCTTTAACCACTCCTTTTAAAAACTATCAGGTTCCTTCGGTTATATCAAGTTCACTACGTTCACGGTTTCGCCAAAACCATTCGTAGCCCTCCGTCATTTCATTTGGGTATTCAGTAGTATTCAAGCTATGCATTTTGGCCAAAGTCAAGGCATAGTGTTTGGTAGCTGCTGGGTATTCGTTTGTTGCATAAATAGATGAGTTAGTTTGGGACAGTCGTATTATCATTTGACCAAAGTCAGGGGTATGTACGAATGGGTTCAAATTGACAGGATAATGACGGGTAGAACTTGACATGTGACTTATGACATTTTGACCAAAGCCAAGGTCATAAGAGCATGGGGCAAAAATATATATCGGGAATTTCTAAAGAAACTGAAATTTGCAAAGAGATGCATACCATTTGGAGTTTGATGAATGCTGGTAGGATTCCTTCAGCATTATCATACGATGATATTTGGATCCCGATCCTACTGTGAGTATATGCTACTTATCAGGATATTCGTCACTTAACGATCAATGCTATAAACCAAGTAGGTGTCAAGAAAGATGTCAGCGGGGCTGTGCCCCAAGAGAAAAGAGGTTATTTAATTAAGGAACTTCGCGAAAGCGTTGGAAAACCTCCCTCGAAGTACCGACACTGGCCTGGTTGAACGGTTAAGCAAGTGTTGTACGGTGAGAATAGTCCTGGCTAATTCTTCTTTTATGGTTTGGGGAAGGATTCGAGAAACAGTGGGAGACATCCAGTTTAGATAAACTAAAAAACCACTCTAAACTTGCAGGAGCATCATGCTAAAGAGTTTTCTTCTCTCTCCTAATTGCAGCGACCCTGAAAATGACTGGACTTAAGTTACTTTTAGAGAAAAATATACTGATAGGGCCAAACTATAAAGATTGGCTGCGGAATGTCAAAATGGGTTTGACCTATGACAAATTGGGGTACGTCCTCACCGCTAAGGCACCTGCTGTCCCTGGTCCCAAATCCAGTAATGCGGATAAGGAAATCCACAAAACCTGGGATTTCGATTGCGCGAAGGCCAAGTGTATCGTGCTTGCCTCGATGAACAATGAACATCAGAGGAGGCACGAGGATATGGAACTAGATGCCATATTTCTCCATACAAAGAAACTTTATGGAGAGAAATCTCGTATAGCAAGATACGAGACCTCAAAGAACTTGTTTCGAGCGAGGTTGGTCGTCGGATTATCGGTAGGAGAACATGTCCTAAAGATGATAGGCTATATAAAAGAGCTCGCAGACCTTGGGACGACTTTGGATAATGAGCTATATACAGACCTTATTCTCGAGTCCCTTCCTTCCACCTACGCCCAGTTTATTCTGAATTTCAACATTCAAAGAAAAGAAGTTGAACTTCCGGAACTCCTTAACATGTTGAGGAGTGCAGAGGGCACCTTGCTGAAGGCAAGGGAAACACCCGCTATGTTTGTTAGCGGTGCTTCTTCTTCCGGGTCCAAGGCTAGGGCCAAAGGAAGGAAGAAGAAGGCCGCCACCAAACCTAGAGGAGGTGTTAGTAAGGTAGGAGGGAGTACTTCTATTGTCACAGGAAAGGGCACTGGAAGAAGGATTGCAAGGCGTGGAACGCCAAGAACCAGGGACCGAAGCAAGCTGTGGCTTTGATTTCAGGTGTGTTTGTAATTGAGAATTGTCTGTCAATCAACTGTACTTCCTGGGTATTGGATACCGGATCAGGATCTCATATATGCAATTCATTGCAGGCACTGTGAAACCGTAGAGTGCTGAAGGAAGGTGATATGACCCTAAAGGTTGCTAACGGAGCTAGCGTGGGAGCTGTGTCCGTCGGGGATTATCACCTGGGATTGACAAGTGGACACATTTTGGTTTTGCATAACTGTTTTTATGTACCTAGCTTAACGTGTAATATCATATCAGTTTCCTTGTTATCAAATAAAGGTTATGATTTCACGTTTGTAAGTGATGTTGTTAACATCCACCTTAATCATGGTTTGATTGGGTCCGGTACACTAAATAACGGTATATATGTCTTAAACCAACTCCAGATTTTCAATGTCCAGAACACACTAAAAAGAAAGTCTCCAGATTTAAATAAGGCTTTCTTATGGCATTATAGACTAGGTCACATCAATGAGACAAGATTAACTAAGTTACATAGAGAAGGATATTTGGACACGTTCGAATATTAAACTTATGCCACTTGTGAATCATGTCTCAAAGGAAAGATGACAAAGACTCTATTTACTGGACATGGAGTAAGAGCGAGCGAGCTCTTAGGACTAATACACAGCGATGTATGTGGTCCAATGTCTACACATGCAAGAGGTGGTTTTTCCTATTTCATTACTTTTACGGATGATTACTCAAGGTACGGATTCATTTATCTGATGAAACATAAATCCGAGGCTTTTGAGAAATTCCAAGAGTATAAGAATGAAGTAGAAAACCAAACCGGCAAAAGTATCAAGACACTAAGATCTGATCGAGGTGGTGAATACTTAAGTACCGAGTTCCTAGGTTACCTAAAAGAGAAAGGAATTCTCTCTCAGCTTACTCCTCCATACACTCCACAGCATAATGGTGTATCGGAGAGACGGTATCGAACCCTATTGGATATGGTACATTCCATGATGAGTAATGTTGAGTTACCGCGATCTTTCTAGGGTTATGCGCTAGAAACAGCAGCATATCTTCTGAACAGGGCTCCTACCAAGACTGTGCCTACCACTCCATATCAGATGTGGAGTGGGAAGAAACCCCATCTTCAGCATATAAAGATATGGGGATGTCCAGCTTTTGTTAAAAAGCAGCATGTGGACAATCTCGAGGCACGATCAGTACAGTGTAAGTTTGTGGGATATCCAAAGAACTCCAAGGGATATTATTTCTATTACGCAGAGGAACAAAAGGTTTTTGTTTCTCGTAATGCCAATTTTCTAGAACAGCAGGTTTTAGAAAAAGATACAAGTGGGAGCGAAATAGAACTGGAAGAAATTCCAGAACCACAAACTACTACTGAAAGTTTGGTAGAACCAGTAGTTCAAGAAGAACAGGACATTCCCGCACCCCTCCGCAGGAGTAGTAGGCCGTCTCATCCGCCTGAGAGATACTACGGTTTTCTCATAGATGGGGATAGCGAGGATTGCATCATCGATGATGATGAACCTACTAGCTTCCAGCAGGCCATCCAGAGCGGCGACTCGGTACGATGGCTAGATGCAATGCGGACCGAAATGGAGTCCATGTACACCAACAAAGTATGGACTTTGGACTTTGCTCCAGATGGGGTAAAACCCATAGGATGCAAATGGATCTTCAAGAAAAAGATTGGTATAGATGGACATGTGGAAACCTATAAGGCTAGACTTGTTGCAAAGGGTTTTCGTCAAAGACCTGGTTTGGACTATGACGAAACTTTTTCTCCAGTGGCTATGCTCAAATCCATTCGGGTCCTTCTTGCTATTGCTGCCTTCCATGATTATGAAATCTGGCAGATGGACGTAAAGACGGCTTTTCTAAATGGTAATTTAGAAGAGTGCATCTATATGGATCAGCCAGAGGGTTTCAATCAGAGTGGGAGAAGCGGTAGAGTATGCAAGTTGCTTAAATCCATTTATGGACTAAAGCAAGTATCGCGGAGTTGGAACATCTGTTTTGATGAAATAGTCAAAGAATATGACTATCAAAAATCCAGATGAACCATGTATATATAGTAAAGTTATAGCCAGAAGTGTCGTATTCCTCGTCTTGTACGTGGATGACATTCTATTGATAGGAAATGACATTCCTATGCTACAATCTGTCAAAGGATTCTTGTCACACAGGTTCTCCATGAAAGACCTGGGTGATGCCTTTTACATTCTGGGGATCCGGATCTATCGTGATAGATCCAAGAGAATGTTGGGACTTTCGCAGTCCAGGTATATCAACACTATACTGAAAAGATTTAGTATGAAAGATTCTAAGCGCGGTAATCTACCGGCTTGTCACGGAATCACCCTATCCAAAGAGATGTCTCCCAAGACTGATTTGGAAAGGGAACGCATGTCTATTATACCCTACGCTTCTGTTGTAGGCTCTATAATGTATGCGATGTTGTGCACCAGACCAGATGTAGCTTACGCACTGAGCGTGGTAAGCCGGTATCAGTCAGACCCAGGGGAGAATCACTGGATAGCAGTAAAGAATATTCTCAAGTACCTGAGTAGGACTAAGGAGATGTTTTTGGTTTACGGCGGAAAAGACCTCAAGTTAGAGGCATTTGCTGATTCCGGCTTCCAGAGTGATAAGGACAATTCCAAGTCTATGTCGGGTTATGTCTTTACCCTCAATGGAGGGGCGGTATGTTGGAAGAGCTCCAAGCAGGACACCGTTGCTGACTCGACGATGGAAGCGAAGTATATTGCTGCTTGCGATGCCGCAAAAGAAGCGGTCTGGATGAAGAAGTTCCTAACAGAACTTCAGGTGGTTCCTACCATAGTTGATCCAATACCTCTGTATTGCAGCAACAACGGAGCTATAGCTTTAGCGAAGGAACCAAGGTCCCATCAGAAGTCCAGACACATCTTAAGGCGGTATCACCTGATCAGGGAGATCATTGATCGTCGGGAGATCGAGGTTTGGAGAGTTGCTACTGAAGAAAACATTGTTGATCCATTCACGAAGGCCCTACCTCAGATTCAGTTCGAGAGGTTACTCGAGATCATCGGTCTTCGATACGCCAGTACATGGCCCTAGTGCAAGTGGGAGATTGTTAGTGTATATGCCCTAGGGGCCATTATTATATCATACTAGTTTGTATATTACTTAATGGAAGTTTGGGATATTCACATGTATATAACAGTCTTGCTAAACATGGTAGTATGCTACTTGGTTTTTTCTATCTTAATATGTGAGTATACGTATTGATAGAGCTCTTAGGATCTTGCTTGACTACCAGCGTTGTGATGGCAGTCACACTAGTAGGGGTTGGGTAGTCTACAAGCACATCCTTATTCAGGTCCCTAGTCATAAGATTATCGAGACAGGGCATCGATACTCCGGAATAGACTAGTGTGTACGCTTTTCATCCCAGTTGGGGAGATGGTCTATCCCACAGCCGTCAGTAAGTCGTACTGGAGATAGTATACAGGTGCTCGTTGGGTTACGGGTACACCGGACAGGACTCGCAGGGAACTGTTGGTTGGGTTTTATACCAGTCGTCGGTTAACAGTTCCCAGGTGACATGAGTACAGCATAGTCCGCAGACTTGACACTGCTACTTCGCCTCGAGTGTGTCCCACTGTTCTTAGATTGCTACCCTACCACGGCTCAAAGGAGTCGTGCAAACAGGTAGCAGCTGGGTGCAGTCCCGAGCACTTGGAGGCAGTGGCGGTTAGACAGGATTCGTCTCTCCCGGTATTGAGAGTTGATATCGCGCTGTGTCAGAGAGCCATTACGCAAAGTCCCTGGCCAGGGTAAGCGAGATTTACTGGTAGGTTCCAGTAGTTTCTCAGGGTGTAATGGGCTTCGCTCCGACACGACTTATACCGCTATTAGGGGACTGACGCTTGCCGCCCCCTAGGCTCGATATACGATAGTCTTAGATGAACAGATCGGACTGTACGGAGATTGTCACATCAGACTCGGTAGGAGTTCGGATGGGTTTACTCATCGGCCTTCTTATCGACATCTACCTGGGGACCGTTACGTACAGCTAGTGCCGCTTGCTGTCTGTGGTTAAACCCACTGCCAGCGTAGTAGTCGAGTCTCTAGAGTCCCACACAGAGAGTTTCCCTGCTCCAGGCGAAACGATATAGAGGTCGTATGGTTTTACGATAAGGGTTCGGACGCATACGTGTGTTTACGCACGTACGACTTTCGGACAGTTTTTACTAGTCGGCTTTGGTTTAAGCCAGATTCTAGTATCGGGATATTGGATTTATACAGTCTAAAGTTTTTCCGTGTTTTCACGGATAGGAGGGGCGTTCTCGTAATTTCACGAGAAGCTTCTAGAAGATGGTGACTTGGGGGTTTAGGTAGCATATGCATTTAATGAGATTAGTGACTCATTTGTGTGATTCATCCATGTCATTAATGCATCATAAATGCTTAATGACTCATGGAGATGAATCACTCATAGATATTTATAAAGCATGGTTGTTAAATCCTTTATTGATTTTTGGATAAATAATAATGCTTCATATATATCATGAGAGATCATTATCTCATTCCATTCTCTTGCTCACCTTCTCTCTCCTCAAGCTCTCTCTCTTCAGACCCTAATCCCCCCTCTCATGTATTGAGACCAAGGATTAGATTAGACTACTTAATCCATAATCCAACTCTATATCACCTAGGTTACTTGGATTAGCACTTTAAGAAACCTAGTTACCTCTAGTTTGAGGTGAATCTTGAAGTATAGCTCTCGGGTGGATCGTCTACTACTTGGAGAAGGCCGAGAAGGAGGTGGAGAACGAAAAGACGAAGGACACGGTTCATTAGGTATAATCACTTTTCATAGTAGTTGTTAACTTCTATGATTCTTGTTAGTTATAGCTTAGCAAAGATTCTCGGTTAGTCGATGTTCATGCAAAGAACAAGATCGTTTTTCAATTTTCCGCCTCCCCGCAAGTCGTGGGGTGTTGTACATCGACTTACTTTGGGCTCAGCCCCCTCGGTCTTTGTCATTTCATTTAAATAAAGTGCTAAACACTTGCTTGGGCTCAGTCCCCTTTCTGTGCAAACAATGCTGAGCATTTATATGGGTTCTAATACTCATACTTTACTTTACTTTCCTTTTTTGTTTTTATGGAGCGTTAAACACTCTTTATGACGCCCACGTGCGGAGCACGTGAGGCGCTAGGTGCTAAGCGCTGGGCGCTGGCTGATGAGCACCAAGCGCTTTATGTTGAATGGCGCCCACGTGAGGGGCACGTGAGGCGTTTGGCGCTGAGCGCCAACCACTGAGTGCTAGGCACTCCTTATTAAGTAGCGCCCACGTGAGGGGCACGTGAGGCGCTCGGCGTTGAGCGCCAACCGCTGAGTGCTAGACACTCCTTATTGAGTAGCGCTCATGTGAAGGGGCATATGAGGCGCTTGGCGCTGAGCGCCAACTACTGAGTGCTAGGCACTCCTTATTGAGTAGCGCCCACGTGAGGGGCACGCGAGGCGCTTGTCGCTGAGCGCCAACCACCGAGTGCTAGGCACTCCTTATTGAGTAACGCTCACGTGAAGGGCACGTGAGGCGCTTGGCGCTAGGTTTTCTTCATATATTCTGTTTTGAAGAGTTCAATTCTTTGTTCTTTTCTCGATCTTTAATCCCCAAGAACAAGTTCACCCCCAATGAGTATTAAATTCTCATTTGTGGGAGACTTGTCTCATGGATCTCAGATCCAGAGAAAGAACAAAGTTCTTTTATAAGGGTTAAACCCTTGGATATGCAGATGAGATACTCCGATCTTTATTATTTTTATTTACCTCGAAGAGAGGTATTCTTCTTTCTTCCCTCTTAAAGCTTTCTTCTTGCTTGCTCTTTTTTTTAAGTTTGAAGCTTATTGGGGGGTTCCTCTGTACAAGACTTGAAGTCTTCGGTCCTTTATATAATAGAGGCAAGTTTGTTGATTTAGTTTAAAAAATCTCTCATCGAGAGATCTTTAATTGATTTGGGGATTTTATCCACCGTTGGATCTTTGATCCAAGAACTTTTGTTTTACAGAAGATATTTTTCTTGTTTTTAACAAGATTAGGGAAATATTTTCCCATACAGAATTTATTCTACAGATAGGTGATTTTTAATCACTATTAGATTTTTTAATCCAACAGTGCTCTGTTTTACGGAGAGTAATCTTTCTTATTTAGAAAGATTTGAGGAATATTTTCTCAGCGGAATTTAATTCTGCATTTTGATGATTTATCATCTCCGTTGGATCTTTGATCCAATGGCTTTTTCTAACAGAGAGCTTTTAGTTCTGGCGCTGGCGCCCTCATGTGAGGCACGTGAGGCGCTGGCTCAGAGTTTTTAACTCTTAGCGCTGGCGCCCTCGTGCAAGGCACGTGAGGCGCTGCCTCAGAGTTTTTAACTCTTGGCACTGGCTTTCAAATTTTGAACAGAGCTTTACTCTTTTATTAGGGAAACAAAGATTGTAGGACGAAATGTCGTATTCCTAGTCTTGTACGTGGATGAAATTCTTTTGATAGGAAATGATATTCCTATTCTACAATCGGTCAAGTTGTTCTTATCACAAAGGTTCTCCATGAAGGACTTGGGTGATGACTCGTACATTCTGGGGATCAAAATCTATAGAGATAGATCCAAGAGATTACTCGGACTCTCGCGGTCCAGGACATAGAGATCGTACTAAAGACATTTAGTATGGAAGATTCCAAGCGCGGTAATATACCCGCATTGCACGGAATCACCCTTTCCAAGGAGATGTCTCCCAAGACTGACGAGGAGAGGGTTCGCATGAGCACTATACCCTACGCTTCGGCTATAGGATCTATAATGTATGAGATACTATGTACAAGACCAGATGTAGCTTACGCGCTAAGCGCAGTGAGCCAGTATCAGTCGAACCCAGGTGAGAACAACTGGACAGCAATGAAGAACATTCTCAAGTGCCTGAGAAGGACTAAGGAGATGTTCTTAATTTACGGTAATGGAGACCTGAAGGTTAAGTCCTTTACCGATTCAAGCTTAGTAGAGTTAGGATTAATCTTGTGCTTTTCTTTTGCCATTCTTAAATGATGTTGGGATAATAGAAAGTAGCGGGGATTATGAGGACATAAGAATAGGATTTGCGAGTTTAACCAAGCTTTCTAACTCTAAATCCATTCCTAGTGCCCCTTGTCCTTCCGCTACGTGCACTTATTTCCAACCCTAGGCCAAACACCCACAACCATGTATCCAATTAAGTCACAACTACATATCACGTTGTAGTGCACCCAAAGGACTTCTCGACTTAGGTCGCGGCTATATATCACGTATAGCGCGTCTAAGTGAGGGGGTTGTGTTTGTTTGGTCTAGATTCGTTTTAAGATGTTTGGTGAAGAGAAGCACAATGGATTTTTCCGCCCCTCATACCAACCTTCCTTAGCCCCTAAAAAGCGTGGAATTATTCACACATTTAAAAGGAAAAGAAAACAATAAAGAAGAAAAGAAAGAGAGGAAAATACAGTTTTATAAATGGTAGCAAGCTAACTACTTGGGCCCTCACCTAAGTAAGGAACTCCATAGAGAATCATGGTTTAAGAAAAATACGGATAAGATGAAAAGCAAAAGAAAAAAAGAAAAGAAAAACAACAACTACTTAACAACAATTAATTAAGTTACACTAAGAATTTAAAATTACAATACAAGATAATAAAGAACCATCATCTTCATTAACATCCACTCAAGAGCTCTCATTACACTTTCATGGAGGATAGATGAAGAAGAAGAAGAGATACAAACTAAACCACACTAATTTTTATTAAAGAAAAAGACTTCCATGGTTGGGCACAAAACTGGAGTATTTATAGGCAGAGAACTGAAACCCTAGACCCATATTCTAAGCCTTGATACAATTACCAAACTACACCCAAAACATGATCTGACAACGACTTGACTTGGTCGCGGAACCACCGCGAAAATGCTATAATGGCCGCGGTTCCGTAGCCGTTTGGAGGAATTGTTGATTTGTTTTTCTGGGTCTCTTCGTGTTGCATTTTCTTCTGTTTTATAGGTCCCAAATTTCAAAATGCTTCTAAAATTTCTTCAGATTTTCAATAGTCCAAAATGGCTTCACTTTTAATTCATTTGACCTTTATCTTCCTCGAGCTCCGCGCACCTCTTGATCTTTGTACTACCCCTTTTGTGCTCTGTGCTTGACCAAGACACGAATGCCTATTGTTTTTCGTCTTGTCTCTTGAACTGGTAAGCGGCACTGGACGGATGCAGATGACCGGAACCCGGATTTCATCTGTCTATGGGAGATGTTCTAGATTTTGGCATAACTGTGGAGATTTTGTATGATTTGCGTTATTTTGGACTAGAAACCTGTAACCTGTAAATATATAGCAAACACGGATTAAAAACACCTGCCTATAAACAAACGAGCAGAAGAATGGGCGGTATTAAATGCAATATTCTGGTGTGAACAGAATACGGGTATGTATATGCGGTAGAAAGTATTTTGTATTTATACAAAATACCTTCTAGAAGAGAACATCTCATTTTGTATTAACCATTTATTTTTTGATATTTGGAAATGAGGTGGAGGGTTATGTGGAAAATGAGCATGGTGTGAGGTATGGCCAAATGAATTTTTAATTCATTTGGTTTTACTATTGAAATATGGTGCCCATTTTTAATTGTGAAAAAGATTTCACAAAACTAAAATGGTCATGAGTTTTTCACACAACCTTACTTCATTTTCTTTTGCTCATTCTCTCTCCTCTTTTCTTCCTCAACCCTTATCATTCTCATGTGTTGAGAGTCAAAGGGTCTTGAGATAGAAAAATTACTACTAAATATCTCCATATCATCTAAGCAAGCTAGACTAGAAAACTAGTTAGCTTAGTTGCTTCTTTCAGAAATGGGAGCTTGGATCAAGAAGCTTCAGATGGATCATCTAGGATCGAGAAGGCCGACGACCAAGCTAGATCAAGGATCAAAAGATTCTTAAGAAGAGGATCAAGTTGACCCGAAGGATACGAATCTCATAGGTATGATATTCTATCATAGTAGAATTGTAACACCCTAGTTCGTTTATACCATGTTCTATTTGAGCATTCTCTTTATCTTGTGGCTATTTCTTGTTTTTATTTGTTTTTGGGTGGGGATAATGTTTTGGTATCTATGCTTAGCATCCGACCCAACCCGCATGCTTAAAACCCGTCTTGGTTCTTGATTACATTTTATCCCTACTAGTGCGGAGAATCCGTGCACACATATGTTCTACATACCTGCATCATATATCGGGCATTGTATAAATTTTTAGATAATACAATTATAGTCAAATAAATATATTTTGAATACCTAGCATGGCCTGCATCATATCCCATACCCTATGGTTGCATCCGTACATCGTGTTCACGTCCCGTTTAGTGAAACAGGTTCGTTTGGATCGCTACGTACATACTACGTGTATCCGTTCTTGGGGGTATGTATTTTCTTTGACCGGACATCGCATTATGGTTTTGGTTGACACGTACACTACTACAATAAGGGGTTGCCCCTACGGACTTATCCGTAGGGGCAAACCACTGCCCCTACGGATATACCCGTAGGGGCAAAAAAATACCCCATACGTGCAAAGGCCGCAGGTGCAGGTCTTCGCCCTGAACATGCCCCTACGGAGTAATAATTGCCCCTACGCCTTAATCCATAGGGACACTTATCCCTACGGCGTAATCCGTAGGGCTTGATAAATATTTTAATTTATTGGTTTATAAAATAAAATACTTGCCCCTATGGATGTATTCGTAGGGCCTGACTAGTGCCCCTACGGATATATCCGTAGGTCCAGATAAATGCCTCTACGGATAAATTCATAGGGGCACGTTTTACTGAGTCCATAGGGACAAAATATCAGGTATCCTGATATTTTGTCCCTACGGCTAACTGTGTAGGGACAAACATTGGACCTACGGATTAATCCGTATGTGCAACATATGGCCCTACGGATTAATCCGTAGGGACAAAATATCAAGGTTTTTTTTAAAAAGGGGCTTCCTGATTTTCCCCCTCCCTGTGCACAATAATATATATATATCATATAACCAAATACAAAAATATTCATAATCAACATCTCACGCATAATATATAAAAGAAATAAACAAATAGAATACGATATCAAACTAAATCATCGTGAACAAGCAACCAACCACCAATATCGTCCAAAATTTATACAATATGTATCAGATAAGTACATACATCCTCAAAAATATAAATAAAGCTACCCTAGCTCGGTCCAGCTCCTCCACCTCTGATAATCGCCGTAATCTGGCGCATCTGCTCCTCGGTGCAGCCCTGAGTCGTCAAAACTCGACCAATGAAGGAGCGGACTGTGCGGGAGTATAAGCGGGCTGTGGAGCTGCAGGAGTGGTCTGCGCAACCGCAGTCGAAGTAGTGGCTTGCGGAGTCGGAACTGAGGTAGTGGCTTGCGGAGCCGCAGCAGAAGAAGATGTATGTGGAGCCACAGCCGAAGTAGCCCGTCGCATCTGTTAAATTTTGTGTGTAATAAACGAGTAAGAACGTTGTATTAGATTTTAGTCGAGTTCGTATCATTATCAGGTTATTTCGAAACCCAAATCTAAGAATACTTATGGACTTAGGCCTCGTTTGGGTATCTAGTTTGTGTAAGTCTATGTTACCCACCCCGGTACTTACGGGGAGACGGAAAGAGTAAAAATCGAACTTTTATCACAAGGAAACATAGACTAACTATGAAGGATCTTTGCTAAACAAAAACTAACAAACATACAAGAAGTTTTATCTACTAGGTTGAGAGGTTATACCAAAAGGTTGAACTCCTTCTCTTCTTGTGATGCTTCCTTTTCTTGTGTGCTCCTTTGAGTGGTGTAGACGGCTCCTTCTCTTTGTCTTCTCTTTGCCAAAGAAAGATCCACTCGAAGGCCTCTACCTTGAGCTCCTATCTCAACAATGAGGTAACTAGAGTTCTTGGCTTGCTATACTAAGAACCCTAGAGTGAGTAGAGGAGTATTTTGGTGGTTTAGTCTCAAAGCTTGGATTTTCAACACATGAAACACTTAAGCTTTTGAGAGAGAGGAAGAGGGAGAGCAAACCATGAGAGAGAAAACTTATGAGAGAATGGGAGAACAAAGCTCCCATATTAGAGATATATGATAATAATAATAATTAAGAAAATTGTGATGGTGAGTTGATTTGACTATTATCATTTCACATTTAATGCTAAGCAAGCTTCAAAAAGCATCTTTTGCTTAACATAAAGAAAAATATCTAGGTCAATGAAAGTCAACAAGTCAAATGGTCAACCCAACCCTAACCATGATACAATTATCCTTAATTAATATTATTAATCATATTTCTCATTCTCATTAGGGTTTTGATCAAGTCAATGGTCAAAAACCCTAATGAGGTGTCTCCCTCTCCGCCTCTGTCAACTGTACGTACGTACCCGCATTCGTGTTCCGAAGAAACACGAATACAATGAGACAAGACCAATCCCAAAACAAATACTAGTATCTGGCTTAAACCAAAGCCCACTAGTAATAACTTCCCAGACACCAAACGTGCACAAGTGCGCGTATGTGAACGAACCTCGTCGTAAAACTATACGACCTCTACTCTGTTTTGCCCAAAGGTGAACAACCCTCTGTGTGGGACTCTAAAGACTCGACACTACGCTGGCAGTAGGTTTAACCACAGGCCGCAAGCGGTACTATCTGTATGTAACGGTCCCCAGGTAGATGCCGATAAGAAGACCGATGAGGTGAACCCATCCGAACTCCTACTGAGCCTGAATATGACAATCTCCGTACAGTCCGGTCTGTTCGACTAAGATCATCGCATGTCGGTCCTAGGTGGCGGTAAACGTCAGTCCCCTAATAGCGGTACAAGTCGTGTCGGAGTGTAGCCCAGAACACCCTGAGAAACTACTGGAAACACTACAAGTAAATCTCGCTTGCCCTGGCCAGGGACTTTGTGTAATGGCTCTCCTGGACACAGAGCGATACCAACTCCCAATACCGGGAGAGACGAATCCTGTCTAACCGTCACTGCCACCAAGTGCTTCGGGACTGCACCCAACTACTACCTGTTTGCACGACTCAATAGAGCCGTGGTAGGGTAGTAATCTAAGAACAATGGGTACACACTCGAGGCGAAGTAACAGTGTCAAGTCAACAGACAAAGCTGTACTCATGTCACCTAGGAACTGATAACTGACGATAGGTATAATACCAACCAACAGTTTCCAACGAGTCCTATCCAGTATACTCGTAACCTAATGAGCACCTGCATACTATCTTCAGTACGACGTACTGATGGCCGTAGGACAGACCATCTCCCCTCCTGGGATGAGAAGCGTATACACTAGTCTACTCTGGAGTATCGATGCCCTGTCTCGATAATCCTAGACCTGTATAAGGATGTGCTTATAGACTAGCCAGCCCCCACTAGTGTGACTGCCATCACAATGCTGGTAGTCAAGCAAAAGATCCTAAGGGCTCTATCAATATATATTAGCAATATGTCGAAAGAAACACATACAAAAATTAAGATAGATACAAACCAAGTAGCATACTACCGTATTGAGCAAGAATGTCAATCCGTGTATATATCCCAAGCTTCCAAAATGTAATATACAAACTAGTACTATACAATAATGGCCTCTAGGTCTTATCACACCAACAATCTCCCACTTGCACTAAGGCCATGTGCTGGCATATCGCAGACCAATCATCTCGAATAGCCTCTCGAACTACGTCTGAGGCATGGCCTTTGTGAATGGATCTACAGTGTTATCTTCTGTAGCAACCCTCCGAACCTCGATCTCCCGGTGATCCACGATCTCCCTGATCAGGTGATACCGCCTCAAGATGTGTCTGGACTTCTGATGGGACCTGGGTTCCTTTGCTAAAGCTATAGCCCCGTTGTTGTCACAATACAGAGGTATTGGATCAACAATGGATGGAACCACCTGAAGTTCTGTCAAGAACTTCCTCATCCAGACGGCTTCTTTCGCGGCATCAGATGCTGCGATATACTCCGCTTCCATCGTTGAGTAAGCAACGGTTTCCTGTTTGGAACTCTTCTAACACGCCGCCCCTCCATTGAGAGTAAAGACATAACCCAACATGGATTTGGAGTCATCCTTGTCACTCTGGAAGCTGGAGTCAGCAAAGGCCTCGATCTGGAGGTCTTTTCCGCCGTAAATCAAAAACATATCCTTAGTCCTTCTCAGGTACTTCAGAATGTTCTTTACCGCTATCCAGTGCTTCTCCCCAGGGTTTGACTGATACCGGCTTACTACACTCAGTGCATAAGCTACATCTGGTCTGGTACACGACATCGCATACATTATAGAGCCTACCGCAGAGGCGTAGGGTATAATAGACATGCGATCCCTTTCCAAATCAGTCTTGGGAGACATCTCTTTGGAGAGGGTGATCCCGTGACAAGCCGGTAAATTACCGTGCTTGGAATCTTCCATACTGAATCTTTTCAGTATGGTGTCGATGTACCTGGACTGTGAAAGTCCTAATATCCTTTTAGACCTATCACGATAGATTCGGATCCCCAGAATGTAAGAGGCATCACCCAGGTCTTTCATGGAGAACCTGTGTGATAAGAACCCTTTGACAAGAACCATTTTGAACGTAGTTCGATACACCCAGAGAGCTTCGTGCAGCCTCTCGTGCCAGTCCTTTTTATTTTTGGACATTGTCTTCCTTATGATCTTTGTCAAGGTTTTGTTGAAAACCTCAGATAGACTATTAGCTCAGGGATTATAGACCGAAGAGTATCTCAAGTCTATGTTATGCTGCTGTGCGAAGCGGTTGATTCTGTGACTTCTGTAGGCCGGCCCGTTATCGGAGATAATCCTTCGTGGAGTGCCGAACCGATAGATGACGTGCATCTTGAAGAAATGGAGGATGTTCTCCGTCTTCACTTCTCTTAGCGGTATGGATTCTGCCCACTTAGAGAAGTAATCAGTTGTCACCAATATGAACCGATGTCCTTTGGATGACGCTAGTTCGATGGGCCCAATTATGTCAGTTCCCCACATTTCAAACGGCTAGCTAGCCACTGTTGGGTATAACGGGTTTGGATGCTGGTGGATGAAGTCTCCATGAATTTGGCACGATTGGCATTGCTTCGTGTATTCGAGGCAGTCCCGAATCATCGTGGGCCAATAGTAGCCCATCCTTTTGATCTTCAGCTTCATCATTGGCCCGGCTTGATGAGAACCGCAGAGTCCGTCGTGAGTTTCTTGGACGACTCTTCTTGATTCTTCCAGTCCCAGGCATCTCAGCCACAGAGAGTCGAACGATCTCTTATACAGAGTATCATTGACGAAGGCGAAAGACAAAGCTCGTCTCATGAGCCGATGTCTTGAGGATGCATCTTCAGGTGTTCGACGGGATTTGAAGTAGTCTATAAAGACTTCTCTCTAATCCTTAGCCTTTTCCTGGTCCTCTATTTGTAGGTTGTTTGCTTGGTCGCTTCCTTTTCTTCAGACGACTCCGGAGATATTTATGTTGGTGCAAGAACCCGACGGGTTTGCACAACGATCCTTACGTCATCGAGGTTTTCGTCAGCCAGTTATTTAGCGAGTTTGGCTAATGCGTCCGCTTTGCTATTTTCTGGACGTGGTATGCTTTCCAAGACGTAGGAAGGGATTTGAGTCAGCAGTTGTTGCACTCTCTCGCCGTACTTTACCAACTCTGGTTTGCACGTTTAATAGTCATCGTTTACTTAACTAACGACCAGCTGGGAGTCTCCGTATATAAAGAGGTTTTCGATTCCCATGTCGACAGCGATCTCAAGACCTGCAATCAAAGTCTCATATTCCGCTTCATTGTTTGTCCTCGACTCTGTTAAGGAAAAGGCAAAGCGCATTATCCTCCTTGTGGAGTCACGAAGATGAGGCCTACCCTAGATTTGATTATGGGGGAGGTGTGCTTTCGCTTCTTCATGGAACATGCCCCATCGAAGTAGATTTCCCATCGGGTATCACTCCCTCCTCTTTCCCCGTCGATCATGTCAAACGTGTGCTCGTCCGGCAATTCGCAATTTAGGGGTGAATCGACAGGTATCGGATGCTCAGCGAGGAAGTCGGCGATGGCTTGGCCTTTCATTGCCCTGAGTGGTCGGTATGTTATCGAGAATTCCATTAAGAGTAGGGCCCATTTAGCGAGTCATCCCATCAGTATGGCTCTTGACATAAAATATTTGAGAAAATCCACTTTTGATATGAGATAGACCTCATGCGCCAAAGCATAATGCCAAAGCTTCGTTATAGCGAAGATTAATGCCAGGCAGTGTTTTTCAGTAGGGGAGTAGTTGTTTTCTGCCCCCAGGAAAACTCGACTCAAATAGTAGAGGGCTCTCTCTTTCCCTCAGTCGTTCTCCTGTACCCATAGTGCGCCTAAGGAACCTTCAAGGGCGGTTGTGTACGGGATGAGGGGCTTTCCCTTGACCGGAGCGGTCAATACCGGCGGATTCTGTAGGTATTGCTTGATTTCGTCGAGTGCACTTTAGCATTTACGATCCCAAACGAACGGGGTTCCATTCTTCATTAGGTGACTGTAGGGGTTGCATTTGCCGGAGAGATTAGCTATGAACCGCCGGATATACGCGAGTTTTCGTTGGAGAGACCGTAGTTGCTTGAGAGTTCTGGGCAAAGGCATTTCCATAATCACCTTGATCTTTGACGGGTCTATTTCGATGCCCTGATGTCATACGATGAATCCTAGGAATTTTCCTGAGGAAACTCCGAATGAGCATTTCAGAGGGTTCATCTTCAGGTTGTATTTTCGAAGGCGTTGAAACACTATCTTCAGATGCTCACAATGCTCCTCGTGCGATTTGCTTTTCACTACGAGGTCATCGATATAGCATTCAACGATCTCGTGTATGAGGTCATCAAAGATCTTTGCCATGGCCCCCTGATAGGTAGCGACTGCATTTTTCAGACCGAAAGGCATCACTTTATAGCAAAATATGCCCAGAAGAGTCCGGAAAGCGATATGCTTCTGGTCTTCGGGATGCATCATTATTTGATTGTACCCCGATGATCCGTCCATGAAGAAGAAGACTTCGTAAGTGGATGTGTTATTTATCATCAACTCGGTAACCGGTACGGCAAAATAATCCTTCGGGCGAGCTTTATTGAGGTCTCGGAAATCCATGCAGATGCGCATCATCCTATTTTTCTTCATCACTGGGACAATGTTGGCGATCCAGTCGAGATATTGAACTTCTTGGATGAAGCCGGAGTCGATTAGCTTCTTGACTTCGGCGTTGATACTCATTTCAAGTTCGAGCCACATTCTTCTTGGTGCTTGTTTGACTGGCTTGACGTCCGGAGATATCGCCAATTTATGCACAGCTATTTCTGGATCTAGCCCCGGCATCTCGGAATAGTTCCATGCGAAGCAATCTTTATACTGCATAAGCACGTCTTTTAGCGTAGCCACCCGTTCTTTAGACAGCAGCTCACTGACGAACGTAGTCCGCGGGTCGTTTGCCTTCCCCAAGTTGATTTTCCTTAGGTTATCCGCAGTAGTGTGTATTCCATCTTCCAATTCTTTTGGTGCCGGTGGAAATTCTGAGATCACTTCGTCTTCATCCTCATTTTAGAAGCACCAGGAGAGGTCATCAATATTCTCGCGCTCTCCTTCTTCCGGCAGCGTTATGTGACAGGTACGAGATCGTTTCCAAGGATGATGTTGATCTGGTTCTACTCTTACCATATACGTTGCTTTTGGCACATGCCTTTGCGGTGGGGCTACCCTCCAACTGTTGGATAGAGCGAATCTGCCGAGTTGATATTAGTCTTTGACCCAGTTTTTGAAAGTGAAGCAGTCTTCAAGATGATGTCCTATCGCTCGGTGATAGGAGTAATAATCCGGGTGATGAACCTCGTTTGCTTGATCGGGGTGCCGAGACTCCGGGAGCATAATCATTTGATGTTTCATGACGAGGTCGAATATCTTCCTTGTCTTGTCATGAGGGAAGGAATATTCCTGATCCATCTTCCTCATCAGCGATGGATTCCGGCTGACCTTTTCTCGATCGCGTGGCTTCTTGGACCCGCTTCGCCGCTGCCGAATGTTTTTTCGTTCTTTAACTTGTTTTTGCCCCCGCGTCGGGCTTTTTTCTTGCCTTGGGAATGCATGGTGGGCTGACGGTGAAGGGCATTGTCATCCTCCATAGCCTGCTGAAGGAGGAGTTTGTTTACCTCAATCAGAGCAAAGCTCTGTTCAAATTCCAAGGCGGGAGACGAAGCAACGCTTCTGTTTCCCCCAATCAGAGCAAAGCTCTGCTTTGAAAATTAAAGTGAAAATTAAAGTTAAAATAAATGAAGCAACGCTTCAGATCCCCTGCGCTGCGCGTAGAGCGCCACGTGTCAAAATCAGACACTCCAGCGCAGGGAGCGCAGCGCCCAAAGCAGCACGTCCGATCAGAGCAAGGAAGCAACGCTTCAGATGATCTGCGCTCTACGCTGCGCGACACGTGGCAGCGCAGTTGCGCTCGCGTAGTCGCGCTGCGCTCTGCGCTGCATGACACGTGGCAGCGCAGGTGCGTTTGCGCTAAACAGAATTAAATTCTAGCGAGATTTTTCTGTTCTTGTTAAAACAAGAAGATTGCCTTCTGTAAAACAGAAGCCCTTGGATCGAAGATCCAACGGTGGGGAAAATTCCCCAAATCACTCAGAGAAAGATCTCTCTAACAAATTTTAACAAATTTATGGGCACTATATAAAGGCCCCTAGTCCCCAAATCAAAAGGCATCAACATCATCATTGAGAACTCTGAAGAATTGGAGAGAATTTTTCAAGAACAAAAAGGTAAAAAAACCTTTAGAAAAAAAAGAAAATTCTCTTATGAACAGATTATTGATCTGAGAACAAGATCAATGATCTTCAATAAAAAGAAAAATAAATAATAATAAGTGCTTTGCACTTTTTTTTATGAACCATTGGTTCCCTGAAATAAGAAAAAACAAGAGAAACTTGTTTTCTTTGATCCAAATTAAATCAAGAAAAAAAACAGTGCCTTGCACATTTTTATGAACCATTGGTTCTGGAATCTAAAAGATTCTCAAACTGTTGCGCTCTCGGGTCGGCGCAAGCCACCAGAGAGCGCCACGTGTCAGCCCCATGATGATCTGCGCTATGCGCTTCTAAAAACAGAGCACTGCTTTCATGAATTGGCGCATCTCACCAGAGCGCGCCACGTGTCAGCAGTGCAATAGCGCAGCGTGCTGGCGCAGCACATTGCGCTTGCGCTCTCCTGAGCGTGACACGTGTCACCTCCCCATGGACTTGCGCCTTGCGCTCCTCAATTGGCGCAAAGCGCCTGACAAGCCACGTGGTACTTTGTCAGATTAATTAATGCAGCGCATTGTAAAAGGGATAGAGCCCAACTTAAAAGGCCTAATAGGCCAGAATAAAATGCAGTGCAGGGGCAGAGCCCTAATAAAGGCCTACTAGGCTAAATACAAATAAAAATGTTGAACATTTTTCAACTGGACTTAGCCCAATCATGGCCGTAAGTCCTCAAATTAAATTGACTGAGCACGGCTGCTCTCCTAAATCAATTTACATCCGGTTCGAGGGTACATCTCCGAACTCCTTTGACTCCTATTGTTGTAATCCCTCAACGACGTCAGAGAGGTGACGGGTCTCGATAACCACACATCAACACGGATCGCAACGTTCTTAAACTATCTATGGACCACCACGTCCCTAAACTGGCAATGGACCACCACGTCCTTAAACTGGCAATGGACCACCATGTCCCTAAACTGGCAATGGACCACCACGTCCCTAAACTGGAACATAGACCACTACGTCCCTAAACTGGAACAATAGAGCCCTCAAATGCTCTTTTGTCGGATCTGAACGATCCCGTTTAAGTTGATCTTAGCCTCAAATATGGCTAACGTATCCATAAACCTTCAAACAGACTTTAGTCCCAAATTGGACTATAGATCCCCCAATCAACTTTGGTTCAAGGGTACATCTCCGAACTCCCCTGACACCTGTCGTTGTAATCCTTCAACGTCGTCAGAGAGGTGACGGGTCCCGACAGCCATATATTAAATGGACCACCACGTCCCTAAACTGGAACATGGACCACCATGTCCCTAAACTGGAACATGGACCACCGCGTCCCTAAACTGGAATATGGACCGCAATATCCTTAAACTACCTATGGACCACTATGTCCCTAAACTGGAACAATAGAGTCCCCAAACGCTATTTTGTCGGATCCAAAACGATCCCGTTAAGTTGATCTTAGTCTCAAATCAGACTAACGTATCCTTAACAAGCGTTTAGTCGATCTTAGCCTAAATACATCTAACGTATCCTTAAACCAAAACACCAAACCCAAATCTAAGTAAATACGTATTTGGACTAATCCACATCCTACGGGCGACGGCATCGCTTAGTCTCCGTTTACAATCCACGAGCAACCACAAACAAAACAAACACACACAACACGAAGTGAAATTCTGGAGAAGGAGAAAGTTGTTGCCGCGATGCGGTAGCGTAATTAACTGCAGGGGCTTGCGCCTGCAGGGAAGAGCATCCCCACAATCAAAAACCCCTCAAGCGAGGGGGAATCTGACGAAATCTGCTACATCGGCCGCATCCGCCTAAACCTCCGATACACGGTGCCATAAATCAACTTGGCATCTTCGGAGAGGTGGACGGATAAGACCAAATAGCATCTGCCCTGAATCTCAGCGTCAGGACTTCGCAGTCTTGTGCGTCGTCTTTCGGAGGGGAACATATTCTGGCACGCCCGGTGGGACCTTTTCCTCTTTCCACTCCACACTTCGTGTGTCGTGTTCGCGAACGAATCGTGGTTTGCTGTAGTTGCCTGTGGATTCGAGGTACTAAGATTTGGTGTCTTGCTCCGTGCAGAAAACAGAAGATCAATGGCTTCAAACTGCACTGCACTGCCTGCAACTGTAACTCTCGCTCGGTCTCTGCTGGAGGAGTGACTTACGGGCCCCAAGCGGCCTCTCTTTTCAAGATGCAAGTGGAGCAGGTAACTCAAGCCACCACTGGACTATTCTTCGGGACCATTCTCCCACCAATGAGCTTCAATGCCCCTTTTTCGTTGCAAGAAGCTCCGAAGAAGTCAGTCTTTGATCGGCTTGCAACTACTGCAACCCCTCTCAACGGGTCGCCCAAATCCAGTGTATCGGTTTTCAATAGACTGGGTCAAAACTCCAATGGGCCCGTGAAGAAGCTCACAATACCAGAAGGTGTTATCCCCAAGCGGATAGCCATTCCTGCTCATGAAATCGTCAAGGCTCCTTCACCTGTTCGGAGGTCTGCTTTCGATAGGTTGGTTATCCCCATTCAACGAAAGTCGGTCTTCAAGAGACTGGTACCAGCAGCGCCTCACCTGAACAGGGGCATGACAAAGCCATCCCCATCGCCGAACCAACTCCATCCGCACGACACGCTCGACGTCGCCACTGGCGCCGAGTAAGGAAGGCTGGGGGAAACTCCCCAGCTCCGATGGTGGGGATCGAGGCTGCTGTTTCAACCGGGAACAGCTTTGAATTGCTGGACACGGTGCGCAGAAACTCTCCTACTGCGGTGTTGAAACAAACTCCTTCACCTGTGAAGAATACTTCAGAGAAGAAGCTAGAACAGCCCCCTCAACGGCTGTCCTCTAAAATTTACAAAGTCTGGCGACAGGTCCAGGAGTCGGTGATTGATGAAAACTACCTCCGCCGACAGAAAAAGATGAAGGTTCGGCAGGAGAACGACTACATCGTCAAGCCAGAAAAAGCAACAGCTGGCTGGGTGCCTACTGCAACGGCTCCCTCAACGTCAATCACTCAAAAGAAAATGAGGCCGCAAAAAGCCCCTGTGAATATGACGAACCGTAAAAGCGTTGAGCGCAAACGCCCCAAGTCTGGGGGCATGGTACTGCACACTGTTTATGTGGCTTCCGGAAAGGAGGAAAGCCGTGCTTCGACGGGTCACCGACCGCTCACCCGATCCTTGACAAAAGCCCAGGAGCCGCAACAAAAGCTTCAGGAAATGATGACTGTGATGGCTGCACTTACCGAACCGAAAGAAAGTTCGGAAGTATCATCAGAGCAGCGTCACGAACAAGAAACTGACGCTGACTTCCTACGTAGAGTCCTCGAAAAGAAGGACAAAGAAGCCACAGAGCAAGCGGCTAACATAAAACAGATGACGCTCCTCTTCCAAGATATGGTAGGGTTGATGTTACAGCCGGACCCTCCAGCTGATGACCCTCCAATCATTGTTGAAGATGATAGAAGGGAGACATTTAATCCTCCGCCGGCTCTTTCAGCAGCCAAAGATGAGACCATTCCCAAGGCCGCGCTGGATGACTATATAGCTCAGCAAATACGAGCTCATCAGGCGAGTGAAGCGGCTGCGCAAATTGTTAGAACCGGACGACCCTATCCAAGCTGGTATAACGAAATCAGTTACCCGCCGGGATATACGATCCCTAAGTTCCACGTATATAAAGGGACAGGGAATCCGCATTAGCATGTCGCTCAATTCAGGGCCTTATGCGGCAATACTGGAGGCGATGACAAATTGTTGCTTCGCCAGTTCGTCGGCAGCTTAGCAGAAACAGCCTTTGAATGATATTCGGAGCTACCTAACGACTCTGTCAAAACATTTGTGGAGATGGAGCTACTGTTTACACAAAGATTCGCGAGTGCTAGTGAACGCACCCCGATAACAGCACTGATAAATGCCAGGATAAGGCCCGGCAAAACATGGGTCCAATACGCAACACGATGGCGGAACCTATGGTCAAAATGCGAACAACGCATAGAAGAGGCACCTGCGGTAGGCATGTTCGTGGGCACTCTTGATCCGCAAGCGACCATCTCGCAATTCATGATGTTCTTCAGGCCGACCACCTTCCAGGCATTGATCGACAAATTAGCCCAAATGGACCAGATGGGCCACGGACCGTCTCCTCCAAAACCAGACTCTCGAAATGAGAAAGGAAAAGGGAAAGCGACTGTCGTTGCCAATGCTCAACAACAGCCGAGCAACTCAAAGCCGGTCGTTCGCCAAAATAACGCGCATCCACGCCCATCCCTCGAGGAGAGACAAGGACGTCCTTACTTGTTTCTTCAGAATAAAACGAGAAGACTGTTTGAGCTGGCAGTACGCAACAGGCTCTTCAATCTGCCGAATCCAAAACGTCTGTTGCAGCCAGGCGATCTCAATAACCCCGATTACTGCCCTTACCACCAAACGGTAAGTCACCCGATCGAGGATTGTTTCATCTTTAAGGGATGGATCAAGGATCAGTACCTACAAGGCAAGTTTGCGCTGTCTGAAAACTGGAAGGTAAACCCAGCACAGCCGCACACTCCAAAGAAGACGGACACGATGGGGGCAGCTTATTCTTTTGTCGAGGACGAAAATGATGGAGAAGACTCATCAGACGAATCCGAAGACTACGTAGCGAGTTGTCATGTGATCTCTCACTCATTGGCGGATGATGAAGAGGCTCCTTGCGCCGAGGAACCGAGGGCGGACCCTGAACCAGAAATTCCGCAGCCGTTCGACGAGTTGATCGATGCCTTCCTGAATGAGATTCGTTTAAAAGTTAAAGCCAATCAAGAGCATGAGATGGACATACTGGAAGGAGCCAAACACTGATGACTAAACCAAAGAGTCGAAGCACTCCCGTCAAATCAAAAGTCATCCGCTACGGATAAAAACAACTTCAAGACGAGGAAAAGGTTCGCCAAAGCCCTATCGGTAGGAATGAAGCTACCGCCCTCTGAAGAAAATATTCTCGGTGGAGTAGAGATGCATCCTAACTTCTGCTTATATCATCAGAAGATCATACATCCTACCGAAGACTGTGACTCCTTTAAGTGTTGGTGGCAAGGATATGTCGCTCAAAATCAACACTTCAACAGGACAAAGTATGAAGCTCGTAGACATCGGAAAAATGTGATAGATGAGCGCAAAAGAGCCGCCGATGACTGTCATATAGCCGACTCCAAGGGATCACAAATTGTCACCTTTGGAAGCGACTCTGACGAAGAAGTTTCCCTCAACCCTCTCCTCAAGGAATCCATTTCAAAAATGAAAGAATTGAGGAGTTGCGAGAGCATTCAGCCGTGCAATCGCCCGCTAATTAAAAAAAGTCTCAGCCCCGCAAACAAAGGATTGAGCAAGAAGGATAAAGGAAAAGGGAAGATGACCTTCGTCGCCAACACTCAACAACAGTCGAGTGGCCCTAGACCGGACGTTCGTCAAAACAATATGCGTCCACGCATATCCCTCGAGGAGAGGCTAAGACGTCCTTACTCATTTCATCAGGATGAAACAAGGAGGCTGTTCGAAGTGGCAGTGCATAACAGGCTTATCACTCTACCGGAACCGAAACACCAACTATAACTGGATGATGTCAACAGTTTTAATTATTGCCCTTACCACCAAGTATTGGGCCATCCGATCGAAAACTGTTACGTCTTCAAGAACTGGGTTGAAGACCAATACCAACAGGGCAAGTTCGTCATCTCCGAAAACTGGAAGGTGAGCCCGCCTCAACCGCACGCTCTGAGAAAGATGGATACGCCGGGGGCATCATGCTCAGTCATAGAGAAAGCACCATAGACCGAAAAGTCAGTAAACTAGAGATTCGCCTCAAATACGGCGACGGCGGACCGAAGCGTTCTTAAACTAATGATGGACCGCAATGTCCTAAAACATGCAAACGACCGAAACGTCTTTAAACTACTACCGCAGAATCCTCAGGCGGACAAGATAAAAAAAAGGAATAAAGAAAAAAATGAAGGAAAAAAAATGGTACGTCCATAAGCAGAATGGGCACGGATGAAAACCCGAAAGGGCTCCGTGAGTAAAAACAGCAGGGTTACCGGCGAGTTTTGTGAAAACCCGAAAGGGCGCAATCTCGTTAGAAAAAAAAAGAATAAAAAAAAACGGTACGTCCATAAGCAAATGGGCACGGTTGAAAACCCGAAAGGGCTCCGCGAGTAAAAACAGCAGGACTACCGGTGAGTGTTTGTGAAAACCCGAAAGGGCGCAACCTCGTTAAAGGACACTTGCTGGGTCCTCTCGACCTTGTAAGGAGAAAACACCCGCGTGAGATCCTTACGACTCACAAGGGAGCAATACACTTAGGGATCCTCACGATCCCAAAGGAGAAATTACACTTGCGAGATCCTCACGACTCGTAAGGAGAACTCTCTTATGGGACCCTCACGGCTCATAGGATTTGAAAGTCTTAAGTTACAGAGACCTGAACCTGTTCTTAAACAACTCCCACAACCTTCGATATGGCCCTACAAGTGGCTCAATACTGACCCTTGTATACAATCCGCGGGCACGAATAAACATTTCCCTAACCAAGTCCCACTCGTGACTGGGGACATGTCCATACGGTGAACAACCCTTGTAAGTCCTCTCGACTTGCAAGGAGAAAACCCTCTTGTAAGATCCTTACGACTTATAAGAGAACACACACTCAGGAATCCTCACGATTCCTAAGGAGAAAAAGCACCTACGAGATCCTCACGACTCGCAGGGAGAAATACCTTTGTGAGACCCTTACGGCTCATGAAGTCAAAAGCCTTAGTCGACGGGATCCTAACCCTGTTTGCTAAGCCACCTTTGTTCGACATCGATAGAGGCAAATGATGATTCGCTCCTGGCAATATCCTAGTTGTAGCGATGTTGATGCCTAAGCCGGTATCAAATTCCAAGTCCTTTCGTGGCAAATGATGATTCACTCCTGGCAATATCCCAGTTGTAGCGAGGCTGATGCCTAAATCGGTGTCTAATTCCTAGCTTGCAGCGAAAAGCCAACGAACCACACATGCATACGAAATAGCCAAAATGATGGGGCAACTTGCAACGAAATCAGCAAGTAAAAATGTATGCATACAAAAACAGCCGAAATGATTGGACGACTCGCAATAAAAAGCAGCGAGTAAAAATAAAATAAAGTGCCGAAATGATTGGGCAACTCGCAAAAAAAGAACAGCGAGTGAAAAATAAAATAAATAGCCGAAATGATTGGGCACCGCGAAAAATAGCCGAAATGATTGAGCAATCGCGACCTTCGCGATATAAAAGATGAAATGATAGAGCATCACGGAAAGAAAAAAATTGAAAAAAAATGAATGAGACTTCTGCCCTACAGGTGAGATCACATCGATCCCTGTATACGATCCAGGGGCACAAACAAAGAGAGAACATACCTTCCCAGCAGGCTCCGTCAGAAAGTGAAGCCAAATCTCGACGGTTCATAGACAACCTAGAGACAATCTCGACGTTTGTCGCAATACTGCAGACACAAGGTCAACAAACGAAGCAAAGGAAGATCCCTAGCTTCAAGGTCTCGACGTCAATATCGACAACTTAGAGATCACCAACGGCGTTTCTCCTCACTCCAACCAGTGCAGACGTGACGTCAACAAACTGACCTCAGAGTCGCAATGAAACTGAGCAATGGCAAAGTCCCTAGTTCCAAATTTCAATGGCCACATCTACGGCCCAGAAACCAACAACGGTGTGCCTCATCATTCCAGCAGGACACAGATGTTACACTATCAAATGAAGCCATAGCGAAATCCCAGGTTCACCTCAGCATTCGTCTCAATACAGCAGAAGAGATGTCAACAAAGGCGTTCCTTCACAGTCCAATAAGATGCAGAAGCAACGTCAACAAAAGACCCCATGGTCAAACAAGCGGAGTAACGGCAAAATCCCAGCTCCACCTCGGCATTCGTCTCGATACAGCAGACGCAATGTCAACAACAGTGTCCTTCCTCCAACAGGACTCAGACTTGATAAAGCAAACGAAGCAAAGGCCAAATTCCTAGCTTCAAGGTCTTAACGGCAAGTCATATTAAGCCTGAAAGACAATCGGAGATCATCTCGCACCAGTGTGGAATGGTCACCACTTCGACGTTCGTCTCGAAACAGCAGACGCAACATCATCAATCAAATGGAGCCACGACAAAATCCCTAGTTCCAAACCTCGACAGTTCACCAACAACCTAGAGACAACTGCGACACTCGTCTCGATACAGCAGATGCAATGCCGCCAAACGAAGCAAAGGCCAAATTCCTAGCTTCAGAGTCTTGATGGTAACTCATATAAAACCTGAAAGACAATCGGAGATCATTCCCAATGGAGTGGTCATCACCTCGACGTTCGTCTCGATACAATAGACGAGATGTCACTACAGCGCCCTTCCTCCAACAGGATTCAGACGCGCCAAAGCAAACGAAGCAAAGGCCAAATTCCTAGCTTCAGGGTCTTAACGGCAAGTCGTATAAAGCCTGAAAGACAACCGGAGATCGTCTCACATCAGTGCGGAATGGTCACCACTTCGACGTTCATCTCGACACAGCAGACGCAACATCATCAAACAAATGGAGCCACGGCAAAATCCCTAGTTCCAAACCTCGACGGTTCACCGGCAACCTAGAGACAACCGCGACGTTCGTCTTGATACAGCAGACGAGATGTCACCCCAGCGTTCTTCCTCCAGCAGGGTTCAAACGCGACAATCAAACAAACGGAGCCACGGCAAAATCCCTAGTTCCCACCGCGACATTCGTTTCGATACAGCAGACGCAATGCCAGCAAACGAAGCGAAGGCCAAATTCTTAGCTTCAGGGTCTTGACGGCAACTTACATAAAACCTGAAAGACTATCGGAGATCATCGCACACCAGCGCGGAGTGGTTATGAATCATCGGGGCTCACCAAAATGAGCCTAACCTCAAGTAAAAAGCGGCATGGCAAATTCCTAATGCTTGCTCTTCCGACGGTCAAACTACCAAGGAGGATTTCTTGAAGACGTCTTGTCCAGCCCCCGAAGGGATCATAGACACGCAGTCGCAGGGCTACTCGAACAGCACGATTGCCTATCGAGGAATATATCAGCTTATGCGACGGTACGACGGCCAAAACCCTAAGTACCACAGACCCCAACGGACATCTGTCGTAAAGAGCAGAGGTTAACTGTGACGTTAGGATGTTCTTGCGAGAAATGCTCGATTCGTCTCGACTTGTGAAGAAATTGATGTCTTTGCGAGAAATTCTCGATGCGGCTCGACTTGTGAGATAAAGCCTTAGGCAGTAGGCATAAAAGAAGCATGTTTCCTAAGCACTGGGACCTTGCAAGTTGGCCCAAAACGGTTTCTTGCATACTATCCACGTGTCTCACTCTCCAAAGTCGAATCTCGACGAGGAGGGAAACAACCGCTTACGGGTCCTCTCGACTCGTAAGAGGGAAAAATTCTCTTATAGGATCCTTACGACTTATAAGAGAAAACACACTTAGGAATCCTCACGATTCCTAAGGAGAAAATCCACCTACGAGATCCTCTCGACCCGTAGGGAGAAAAGTCTCTATGAGACCCTCACGGCTCATAGAGTTGAAAAGTCTTAGGCAGCAGATCTGAACCTGCGACCTAAGCCATCGCTGCCTTTTAAAGAAACCAAGATGCTTGCTCTATTATCTGTTAACCATGTTTACTAAAGCAGTATACTGATAATAAAAGAAAGAGGGAAGCGACAGAAAGGACATTCGATTTGCATTTAATCAAGCGTTCGAGACACATCCATTCATGCGTGTGCAAAAGACTCAGAATGAGAAATAAGACAAGCTGAAACAAAATTTTTCCATTCATATTTCAAAGGGTTTTTACAATCATAAAGAAATAAATGACAACATTATTGAAATGTTTATAACGGTATGACCTCGGACCCAGGACATGGATTAAGGAACTCGAAAGTAACCTAATCTAAGATTTTCCAAGCCTGGCGAACCATCCTAGTGTGCTTTCTTTCGCGAGCACAAGCGTCGGGGTCCCCGCGGATGTCCTCCTCCCTCTAATAAGCAGCGAGTATGGCAGACTGTTGGAAGGCCTGGTGCAGGAGATCGACAAGATTGTCCCGCCTTCTCTTCGAGATTAAGTTCATCAGGTACACCGAGTGCACCTTATCCTTGGCGGCATCCAACGCCCTAAGCGGCACACCGGAACAGAATAGAGGAAGCGCTTCCCAGATGGCTCACACGATAAGCTTCAGGAGAGAGGAACGTCGGGGAAGTAGTTGACCATTATATGCGTCGAAGCGGCTCATGATTTCAGCACACTCCGCGTTTGTGAACTCTCGGTTCTGAGAACGGCCAAGTCGGCGGATGTCCCCGTAAGAGATGATCTCGTCAAGATCGTACATGTGGGCATCCATTATTTCTGTGAAAGAGAATCAACAAAATTATCAGAAAGACTGATTAAGCAAAACGATATAATGCACCGAGGAATAAAATGCCATCTTTAAACTCCAAGATCAATAAAAAAACTCCTAAGAGTTCTTTTGTATGATTTGGAAGGAGCAAAGCTCCATTAATGAAATGAGAAAATACAAGGAAAATCTTTTAGAGAGCAGAGCTCTATTAATGGAACCCTAATAGGGTTCTCCTTAGTTCTCTTTAGACCCCTTTAGAGCAAAGCTCTGCTAAGTGAAACCCTAAATGGGTCTTCTTTAGATCAGGGATCTATTGAGAGCAAGGCTCTTAAAATTGATTTAATTTAATCCAAATTAATTTTTACCTAAAGTTTGAACTTTTAAAAGTGCTTAAACAAAAAGCAGGGCTCTGAACAAAATTCCTATGAAGAGATTAAAATCATCTAAGGGACCAAAGATCCTATTTATAGGCATTGAAGAGCCGTTTCAACTTCCAAGGGATGGCGCGACGGTTGGGATTCTGCCACCGCTGCGCTCACGTTTGAGGCCACGTAAGCGCAACGGTGGGGGGCATTTGTTTACCTCAATCAGAGCAAAGCTCTGTTCAAATTCCAAGGCGGGAGACGAAGCAACGCTTCTGTTTCCCCCAATCAGAGCAAAGCTCTGCTTTGAAAATTAAAGTGAAAATTAAAGTTAAAATAAATGAAGCAACGCTTCAGATCCCCTGCGCAGCGCGCAAAGCGCCACGTGTCAAAATCAGACACTCCAGCGCAGGGAGCGCAGCGCCCAAAGCAGCGCGCCCAATCAGAGCAAGGAAGCAACGCTTCAGATGATCTGCGCTCTGCGCTGCGCGACACGTGGCAGCGCAGTTGCGCTCACGCAGTCGCGCTGCGCTCTGCACTGCGCGACACGTGTCAGGCGCAGGTGCGTTTGCGCTAAACAGAATTAAATTCTAGTGAGATTTTTCTGTTCTTGTTAAAACAAGAAGATTGCCTTCTGTAAAACAGAAGCTCTTAGATCGAAGATCCAACGGTGGGGAAAATTCCCAAAATCACTCAGAGAAAGATCTCTCTAACAAATTTTAACAAATTTATGGGCACTATATAAAGGCCCCTAGACCCCAAATCAAAAGGCATCAACATCATCATTGAGAACTCTGAAGAATTGGAGAGAATTCCTCAAGAACAAAAAAGGTAAAAAACCTTTAGAAAAAAGAGAAAATTCTTTTATGAACAGATCATTGATCTGAGAACAAGATCAATGATCTTCAATAAAAAGAAAAATAAATAATAATAAGTGCTTTGCACTTTTTTTTATGAACCATTGGTTCCCTGAAATAAGAAAAAACAAGTGAAACTTGTTTTCTTTGATCCAAATTAGATCAAGAAAACAAACAGTGCCTTGCACTTTTTTATGAACCATTGGTTCTGGAATCTAAAAGATTCTCAAACTGTTGCACTCTCGGGTCGGCGCAAGCCACCAGAGAGCACCACGTGTCAGCCCCATGATGATCTGCGCTATGCGCTTCTAAAAACATAGCACTGCTCTCATGAATTGGCGCAACTCACCAGAGCGCGCCACGTGTCAGCAGCGCAATAGCGCAGCGCATTGCGCTTGCGCTCTCCTGAGCGTGACACGTGTCACCTCCCCATGGACTTGCGCCTTGCGCTCCTCAATTGGCGCAAAGCGCCTGACAAGCCACGTGGCACTTTGTCAGATTAATTAATGCAGCGCATTGTAAAAGGGACAGAGCCCAACTTGAAAGGCCTAATAGGCCAGAATAAAATGCAGTGCAGGGGCAGAGCCCTAATAAAGGCCTACTAGGCTAAATACAAATAAAAATGATGAACATTTTTCAACTGGACTTAGCCCAATCATGGCCGTAAGTCCTCAAATTAAATTGACTGAGCACGGCTGCTCTCCTAAATCAATTTACATCCGGTTCGAGGATACATCTTCGAACTCCTTTGACTCCTATCGTTGTAATCCCTCAACGACGTCAGAGAGGTGACGGGTCCCGACAACCACACATCAACACGGACCGCAACGTCCTTAAACTACCGATGGACCACCACGTCCCTAAACTGGCAATGGACCACCATGTCCCTAAACTGGCAATGGACTGGCAATGGACCACCATGTCCCTAAACTGGCAATGGACCACCACGTCCCTAAACTGGAACATGGACCACTACGTCCCTAAACTGGAACAATAGACCCTCAAATGCTCTTTTGTCGGATCTAAACGATCCCGTTTAAGTTGATCTTAGCCTCAAATATGGCTAACGTATCCTTAAACCTTCAAACAGACTTTAGTCCCAAATTGGACTATAGATCCCCCAATCAACTTTGGTTCAAGGGTACATCTCCGACTCCTCTGACACCTGTCGTTGTAATCCTTCAACGTCGTCAGAAAGGTGACGGGTCCCGACGGCCATATATTAAATGGACCACCACGTCCCTAAACTGGAACATGGACCACCACGTCCCTAAACTGGAATATGGACCGCAATGTCCTTAAACTACCTATGGACCACTATGTCCCTAAACTGGAACAATAGAGTCCCCAAACGCTCTTTTGTCGGATCCAAAACGATCCCGTTCAGTAGATCTTAGTCTCAAATCAGACTAACGTATCCTTAACAAACGTTTAAGTCGATCTTAGCCTAAATACGGTTAACGTATCCTTAAACCAAAACACCAAACCTAAATCTAAGTAAATACGGATTTGGACTAATCCACGTCCTACGGGCGACGGCATCGCTTAGTCTCCGTATACAATCCACGGGCAACCACAAACAAAATAAAACACACACGACACGAAGCGAAATTCTGGAGAAGGAGAAAGTTGTTGCCGCGATGCGGTAGCGTAATTAACTGCAGGGGCTTGCACCTGGAGGGAAGAGCGTCCCCACAATCAAAAACCCCTCAAGCGAGGGGGAATCTGACGAAGTCTGCTACATCGGCCGCATCCGTCTAAACCTCCGATACACGGTGCCATAAATCAACTTGGCATCTTCGGAGAGATGGACGGATAAGACCAAATAGCATCTGCCCCGAATCTCAGCGTCAGGACTTCACAGTCTTGTGCGCCGTCTTTCGGAGGGGAACAGCGTCGCGTCTTGGCTTTCTCGCAAATGGCCATTTCGCGATTGTAGTCGTTCCGAACCTTTTGACTCGCTTCCCTTATTAGCTTGTCCATCTGTTCTTCAAACGACGTACTTGGCATTTTTATGGCAGGATCTCGTTCTGGTTCAACGTCAGCGTCTTTTAAAATAGCATCCCCTTCTTTATCAAGGTCCTTTATGACATGGTAGCCATAGAATTGCTCCCGTTTCTTGGACTGGACATATCCAAACCCGATCATTTCCATTTTTCTGTTGGGCAATTTTCGCTGAGTTCCGGGGACGTTCCAAATCATGTTATAGAACCGAGCTTGTCGAGGAGTCTGTTTGAAAGGTACGCCTTGGCATCTTAATAACCTTTTCAATCCCTCGGTGTAGTATCTGAGCAGACGGATGGGTTGGAGCCTGTCGAGCGCAAAATCGGCACCATGCCAGACTTCTCTTTCAACTTTAGTCTCCGTTGATCGATAGAATAGGATCGCCTTTTCACCTCTTCGCCTGGAAGGGACGTAGAATGTTTGCAGCTCTTGCACACTATATGTTTCAAGCGCATCAAGCTCTCTGTAGTGTTACCGCGGAACCATGGCGATTTGCAAACTCTGATCATCTCCAGTGAAGGCCCGCATTGATGGTCGGAATGAGAACACTGCGTTGACTTCGTCTTCAAAGTCACTGGCAAAGACCAGAATAGGAGTAGATGTGTTAGTTATATGTATGCCCTAGCGGCCATTGCTGTACATACGATGTATATTGTAATGGATGCTTGGACATATATAGAGAGGACTTTCATGCTCGACATGATAGTCTGCTATCTGGTTGTATTTTATCTTAACATGTACTCTGATTGTCTCTATGTTACATGTTGATAAAGCCCTTAGGATACGTACTCGACTACTGGGACTATGATAAGATCATACTAGTGGGGCCACGGTAGTCGATGAGTACATCCTATAACTGTTCCTAGTCAAGGGTGTATCGAGACAGGGCATCGATGCACCAGAGTAGACTAGCGTATACGCATCTTGACCCATATGATGGGCGATGGATGATCCCATATCCATCGGTGTTTGACATCAAGGATGGTGTACGAGTGCTCAGTAGAGACTGGGTACACTGGACGGACTCGCCGAGAACTCCCAGATGGTATTATATCTTACGTCAGATGGCAGTTTTCCGGTAACACTGGTACAGAGTAGTCTGTTGACCCGAGATCGTCATAGAGTCTTGTGTGATTCCCACTGTGCTTTGATTTCCATCATACCACGTCCAAGAGGGCGTGCAAAAAGGTGGCTTTTGGGTACAGTCCCGAATCACATGGAGGCAATGAGCGATAGGAGGGGATTCGTCTCTCCCGGTATAGGGAGTTGATGTTGCGCTGTGTTCGATTGGCTATGACTGGATATCCCTGGCCAGGGTTGCTGAGATTTACTGGTAAGTGTTATCAGTAGTTTCTCGAACTGTTATAGACCTCATATCGACACGACTTATCGAGCTACTGGGGTCTGACGTTTACCACCCCTAGGCGAGATATGCGACATATCAGACGAAGAGACCGGACTGTACGGGAGTGTTACTGATTGGATTCGCAGGAGAATGTACAGGCTTGCTTGTTGATCTTCTGATCACTCAATACCCGGGTGACCGTTACGTTTGGCAGACCGCTTGCGGCTTGTGGGTGTTTGATATGATCATCACCTACTGCCGGCGTATTGACGAGTTTTTAGAGTCCTACACAGGGGTTTTCTGGCTCAAGCGAAACGGAGTAGGAGCACATATGTGATATGTGCGGGACCGAGATTAATAAGATATGAGATACCGTATTCTATTCTCGCGATTCGTGACATTGATCGGTTGTATGCGATATAGCCGGGTTATTGGATCAAGTGTTGATTCGATAAGTTGTTACATATGATATTAGTCGGTTTTAGCCGGGTTATTAAATCAAGAGTTGATTTAATAAATTAATGTATAATTATATATTTAATATATTACATTACATTAACTAGTATTAGCTCACTTAAGATTTATTTTCTCACTTGATTGTGCATAAGTGTATATGTGATATATATTTGTGTACAAATGATCGTGTCATGCTTGATGATACATCAAAGATGGGTGTATGAGACTTATACCAAGATTAGGGTAAAGATTAGGGTTTTGTTTATATCTTAAGAATAACAAAAGCAAAATACTTTGTCAAAGTTCTCAAGCTTTCATGAAGCTTGTGGAAACATTGACAAAGTCAACTCTTTTGTCATTCTTTTGGATATTTAGTTAACCTAACCCTTAACCATATACCTTGGTCAATTCTCTACATGAGTTAAGCATGATAGCTTAACTCACCCATGGTTACATTATTGAGGTGAGATAATTCATATGATGATATTATTCTTTCTTCTTCTTCTTCATCAAGCTCCTTGAAAAAGCTTTCAAGCTCTAATGGTGCTTTGAGAAAAAGTGTGAGAAAATCAATTCTAAAGTAAGCCCACCTCCTACTTCTTCATCCTCTACCACCTGCCATGTAGTAGAGTGTGTTCTCTTCACAAAGTTCATGACCTAGTGAAGGAATAGCTTGAGTTAGTGTCTCCCCGACGTAGATCATCTTCGGCCTCGAAGTCATCGAAGCAAGCACGTTCGTTCTTCTTGTGGAGCTTCTCTAGAGTCCGGTGTTCATGATCGCAGCGAAGGGGACATCTACACGGAGCTATTGAAGTGAAGGACCGGATCTACAAAGGTTGTAATCCCTCTCACATAGTGTTAAAATGTTTAACATACTTGTTTTCGCATAAACTCTGGTTTAAAGATCCGGCTTTGGGTTGTTCGGCACGGCTAAATTTTAAATCGGGCATGGTTGATGCCTCGTAGACCCTTGTGCGTGTGCCTAGCAACCCTACAAGATGGTCCCGGCCTGTTGCATTGGGGCGACCCCGAATAGACTATCTCTTCTTCCTCCTCGGTATCGCTCCCGAAGACCGGAATAGTGGTGATAGCTTTTTTCTTATTCTCCGGTTTATGGCATCTTTCCGTGTCTTTAAAGTCTGGTAGGAAATACTTTGCATCTTCGTACTTTCGGACTTCATTTACGGAGAATGGGTTCAGTTCCCCGTCACGGTATACTCGAGACCATCTTTGAAATACTTCATACAGTGATGTTGTGTAGAAGGGATGATGTTGTATTCGTGTAACCAAGGCCTGCCGAGCAAAGCGTTGTAGCAGGTTTTGGCATCAATGACATGAAATTTTATGTCAGTGACGAGCAGCCCAAAGCGTAACGTCAGTATTACAGACCCAAGCGTCCATGATGACTGGGAGTCGAACCCGGAGATGGTGATTTTATCCCAAGCGAGGTGCTGAACGCTTATGCAGATTTCTTTTAGCACCCTCACATTTAGGAGGTTGAAAAAGGACCCGTTGTCAATTAAGATTTTCCCGATCTTGATGTTATGGCAGTACCCGGTGACAAACAGGGGACGGTTGTGCTCGCACGTTCCGAGGAGGAGATCTTCATCGCCGAAAGTGATGTCATATGTGTGCACTTCTTCCAGCTCGTCCTTCATCTTTTCTTCGACAAGGAAAGCTTAAAACTGCTCGGGCTCTTGTAGTGCCCTGATCAGAGAATCTCGTGCCTCTTTAGACAACAGAAGAGCATCCAAAACACTTAGCTGTGAGGGTATCTTCCTCAGGTGTGCTAGGACATTGTAATCCATTTTGTTTTTCTTGGGAGATTCCTTGGCTGATATCTCTTTGATGACTCGATCATCAAAGGAGATATCCTCAGGGACCTTTTCCTTCCCCTTATCTTTTTTGTTCGATCCCTTGTTTATAGGTCCGAGATTCTTTTCGGGCAACGTACGACTACGCAGCTGAATGTTTTCACAGTTCTTTATCTCTTCCTCTTTTCCTAAGGTGGATTCCTGGAAGAGAGGGCCGAGGGCTATTTCTTCATCAGAATCGCTTCCGAAGGTGAGAACTTGCGATCCCCCGAAATCAACCATGTGACAGTTGCCGGCAGTTCTTTTATGCTCATCTGCCGTGCTTCTCTGCTCCCGACTAGTTTTATGCTTCATCCGCTTGAAATATTGTCGGTGAGCAACATATCCCTACCACCACTTATTAAAGGCCATGCATTCTTCGATAGGGTGTGCAATCCTATGATGGTATAAGCAGTAGTTAGGATGTACATCCGCTTCGTCAAGGTGCGTATCGTCGGGAGTATTTTCTTTGAAAGGTGGCAGCTTCATTACTATCGACAGGGCTTTGGAGAACCGTTTCCTTGTCTTAAGCCTGCTTTTGTCTGCCGCAAGTGTAAGTCCGCGGGGGCGCCCCGGCCCTCGATCCGACGCCGGAAACGCGGAAACAAAAACTTTGCAAACTAGCAAACCGGCACCACCGCGCACTTTCCACCCGGATCGGGCCATTAACCTAGCAACTAGCAAACTAGAAAAGAGTAGAGAAGCTATACCAAGCGATCCGTGTCCTTCGGTCTTCGTCTCCACTCCGATCTCCTGCGGAATCTCCGTTCATCTCCTCCTCGTCGGAAAGGGCACCACGTAGCCTAATACTTTTACGGGCTCCCACCTCTTGACCGAGGCAACTCGGGTGTGAAGTTGGCTAGCCGACGCGTCCAAGACTTGATGTAGGTGTAGTGTAGAACATGTTGTCTCTTTTGGGGTAGTGAAGTTGCCATGGATGGAGAAGAGAATGAAATTTTGGAGAGAGCTTGTGAACTTTTATACAAAAAAGAGAATGAGAATAATTTCCATACACCAAAAAAAACCTCTCTCTCTTTTTTCCCATATATAGTGGCCGGCCCCCCTAACCAAAAATGGTGGAGAGAATATACAAGGGAGGTGAGTGTAGGAGATAGAAAATGATGACCATATCAAAAGCAAGCCTCACATCAACTCTCCTTTCATTTCTAATCTCATCTTATCATAATAAAAGCAATAAATGATGATAGAAAAGAATGGTATCAAAAGATGCTCTCATAATCAATCCATATACAAGAAACCCCTCCACAATATGTTATTTGCAAACTTGCAAATAACACCCTCCATCGAAAAGTCCGGCCGTAAAGGAACAAAGGAAAACCGGTCGGAACGGAATGCAAACTGGCAACTCCAGAAAACTGATCCCGTAATAAATTACAGGAAAACCCCACTACTGCATACACCTTCCCGCATTTGTATTCCCACTGAACACAAATGCAAAGAGACAAAACTACATTATCCAATACTAGGATCCGGCTTAAACCAAAGCCGGCTAGTAAAAACCGTCCGATCACGATCCCTGCAATACCGCACGTATCTGATCGAACCCTACCATATCTCCATACGGCCTCTACAGCGTTTCGCCCGAAACTTGAGTAACTGAGTGTGGTGGACTCTAAAGACTCGTCAATACTATGGCTGTGGATTTAACCACTAGCACATCAGAGGTATTAGCCATACGTGACGGGCCACCAGCTATTGACCAAAAGGGACGTCGATGAGAGAACTCATCCTGACACCCTACTGAGCCTGTCAGTGACAATATCCGTACAGTCCGGTCCGTTCGTCTATGAGCATCGCATGGCGGGCCTAGGGGGTTGGTAAAAGTCAGACCCCCAATAGCGGTACAAGTCGTGTCGGAGTGTAGCCTAGAACACCCTGAGATACTACTGGAATACCTACCAGCAAATCTCCTGCCTTGGCCAAAGACTTTTCATGTTCTGGCTCTCCTAGACACAGCGCGACCTTACCCCCAATACCGGGAGAGACGAACCCCTGCAGATCCGCTCACTGCCTCCATGTGGCTCAGGACTGTACCCAAATAAAACCTGTTTGCACGACTCCTTTGAGCCGTGGTAGGGTAGTAATCAAAGCACAGTGGGAACTCACACGAGACAAATGACGATCTCAGGTCGATGAACTAATCTGTACACATGTCACCTGGGAACTGCTATCTGACGTCTGGTATAATCCCAACTAGCAGGTTCCCGGCGAGTCCTGTCCGGTGTACTCATAACTCAATGAGCACCTGTATACATCTTAGGTGAACCAACTGACACCAGTGGCTTGTGAGACCGGCCACCGCCCCTCGTCGGGGTCTCGACTGTATACACTAGTCTACTCCGGAGTATCGATGCCCTGTCTCGAAACTCCCACGACTAGGGACCTTTTAAGAATGTGCTTATAGACTCCAGCTCTCACGTATATGATCGCCCTCATACTGCTGGTAGTCAAGCAAGAATCCTAGGGGCTCTATCAATGTGTAACAGCGACTTGTAAAGTCACCTAAAGCAGTACACGATGATAAAGATAAACCAGATAGCATACTACCATCTTGAGTAAGACTGTCCTACTGGGACAGGTCCTCCCCTCAATTATTGCAATCACGTGCATGTGATCCAATAATTGACTCTGAGGGCACTATCTCCAACAATCTCCCACTTGCACTCAAGGCTAATTATTGCGATGTCGCATACTCACAGCCCGTGTAATACCGAACACCCAACTCCTCTACTAGTCAGTCTCACAAAGCCTATTTGCGAAACTATTGCGTTCGAGGGATAGCCTCAGTGAGTGGATCCACTCTGGTGTTTCTTTCTATGTCTCTCTTTATCTCAAGATCGCGGAGAAAGCCATCTCCCGAAATGAGCAATACCTAGTTTAGAATGTGTCTGGATATCTGATGGGACCTAGCTCATAAATGAACTCCAAATCCAAACTTCTTAGATTGTATCGTCAACTGAACTTAATCAGTATCCTGCGCCATACCTTCCCTCAGTATCCACCTGGACCATCTGTCCAAAATACTGCCCCCCGTCAGAGGGAAAACTATAACTCTAACAACCTCTCTGTCATCCAGGTCACCTTGGAAACCTGGAATGATAACTGTCTCCCGAAGGAGAATGCTGTTATCATATCCCTAGAACATCAACTTATGTTCTAAAACTGCTTCCGACTGTTTCTCCAGGATTGGATCGATATCAACTTATTGCACCTACTGCAAGAACAACGTCTGGTGTGGTACTTGACATCTCATGATTGACTCAATTGCCTAAGCAAGTGATCTGCCAATCATGTACATCCCTCTCCCCTTTACTCTGTAAGACACCTTTAGAGAGGGTGACTCCATCACCTGCAGGTACACTACCGTGCCAGGAGTCGTCCATTCTAAATACTCTTAGAATGCTGTCTGAGTACCCTGATTGGGAAACCACCCAACTCTAGATCTAAAACCATAGATCTAGTTACCAGAATGTCTGATATAATATCCAAGTCCTGTGTAGAGAAACCACTGTGTGACGACCAAAGTATAACTGATCGTAGTATAGAAATATCACTTCCTACTCTGTGTATGTCATCAAATACCAGGACATCACACCCTACTACCTTCTTAACAGATCCATCCCCTATTCTGATGAAGTCAAACCTATGACTGTCACATCAGAAATAGATGATCTATCTCCGCTATATCTGCTTTAGTCTATAAATAGACATAAGCTACTTGTCCACCAATGCTTTCGCTGCTCCCACTGACTACGACAACCCTCTGGCAGAGTCATATAGGCGTACACTTCTAAAGCTAGTTTAGAACGACGCTATACTCATCCTCCTGCCGGATCTCACAGTCTGTAACAACAGCAATGGCAAGTCTGGGTTAACAAGAACCTCCCTGCCACCGTCCTTGAGCATACCGAAGTACCTCTCGGGTGCCTGAGGTTACCCACCATATCTGCGGAGTGGCCAATGGAATGTCAAACCAGATTGAATCTTTAGGTTCTTATCAAATCTTCAGTAATCGTTTGCGGTTCTGGAATCACTTCCAGTTCTACCATACTCCCGCTACTGTTTTCTAAAAAAATTCCATTTTTATTAAAACTGTGGCGAGTCAAGAACAATATCACTATTGATCTTCCATATGGTAGAAAGTCAACCCTCGTCATAGCCCGGGTCAACCCACAAACAGCCATTACAGAAACGTGCCTTGAGTTATCCAGAGTCTGGTTTTAAGCATAAGCCGGACAACTCCCCATACCTTAACATCGTTAAGATATGAACTGTTCTATATCCAATATAGAAACAGAGGCACTGATTTAATTGAACCAGATCCAAATCATGCAGCTGTCTCCAGTGCATGTCAACTAAATGGAAGGAGGCCAATCAGCGTTACTCAACTTAGGAGTGCTTCCAATTATGAGTAACCTGAAAGAGAAAAAAGTTCTCTTAATCATTACTATCAACTGAATACCATTCACAAGTATCTACATCTTCGATCACCTTGAAGAATCCTGATACTTGCAACACCTGGTTCTCTACTTTATCCACATACCTATAATTTCTCAAAACTTCGACCTTGTGTTTGTACGAAACACCTGTCTAAGAACTAGAGAAGTTATAAGTAAACCGAATATAGTACGAGGACCAACCCCTCTGTCCTAATGGACACTGGACAATATACAATACTCTGTATAAATCCCCTGAGTCTAGTGACTCATTCACTGTGTGTCGTAGGTTGAAAACTGTACTATGGTTATGAAGAATTACACCGCTGTTGAATGCTCCTTACCTAACCATCCACTGGTATAGGTAAATGTCATAGACATAATTTTAAAAAGGTATATCTCACTCTATAAAGATAGACGTACAGATATATCAATTTGAAATTGGTGCATAACAACGGATATTCAAAACCAAATATTTGCCGACCGGCAAACAACCCAGGTGGCTTCCTCAAATATCACCAATTACAACGAATTCTGATATAATGAGGATGGTCACCCAATTCCCAATACCTTACTCCCACTCATCATCTGTAAAACCATACAGATGTGAGAATCATATCTGGTAAATACATACCGTGGAGCAAGTGCCTAATTGGGAAATCAGTTTTCTATTAACAGTACACAGTGAAACTGAAACATTGAAATGTTTCGATGGGGTATCCGGTATTCCTAGTAATGCCTCTTCCATTATCCAGATTCACAACTATAACCGTATAATTCTTTGCCACCTCTCCAAATCCCTTTATATGTCTTTAGTCATTACCTTCTGTACACCCCTTTAGGCCAAATGGTTTTCTTCCTTCCCTACCGTTCGGCACCAGCCTATGGTTTAGAAGAAGACTATCCAATAAGCATAATGGGTGTACTGTCCTAATCCTAGGAGCACTCGCAATGCGAGAGAAGGTGAAGATAAAAGACAACCGAATAAACCTTATTCCTATTTCTCCTGAACCAGGATCCATCCCCGAACTGGAACAAGTTCCTTTCGAGTTCGTATATAACCATACGATGGATTATCCAATAAACTTGGGATCTTCGTAGTGATACGGAGCGTCCTGGAGAAATACAAAGGTGATTTAGGATTGGCGAAGAAATACTTGGTTTGGTCGTGAAAAGCAGTCGCAATTTACTTTGCCCTCTTACTAATCCTTTGCTTTGTCTTAACTTAATACCTTCTGTACACCGTTTAGGCTAATTGGTTTTCTTCATTCCCTACCGTTCAGCACCAGCCTAAGGTTTGGAAGAAGACTATCCAATTTGCGTAATAGGTGTACTACTCCTAAACCAAGGAGTACTCGCAACCTGAGAGAAGGTAAAAAGAAAAGACAACTGAATAGTCCTATTCGTTTTCTCCAGAACCAGAAACCATCCTCGAATTCCTTCGAGTTCGTATATAACCATACGATGGTTTTGTCCAATGGAAGTGGACTTTCGTAGTAATACGGGGTGTCCTGGAGAAAAGGGTAATAGTAGGAGTGGCAATGAGGTTTGCAACTCTGACAATCCAAAAGCCAGTGTTAAGAAGGTTCGGTCAACTTGGTCACTGAGTCATAGTCTAGGGTCGGGTCAATGGTCGCTGCCAGAGAGAGAGAAAAAAGAAACACTCAGCGTGCACTCTATCCTAGATCAGAATGGTTACCAATTTATCTAATCTGGAAGCCTCCCAGTGTACCGTCAAATTCTCCTCCAAACCTAAAAGAAGAATTAGTGGGGATCACCCGAGGAGTAAACCAACTCATCAGTGGGAATCGGGATCCAACTATCATCGCATGATAACGTGACGGAATCCGCTCACGTCATCACACTCCAGAAGGTATGCGCATATCTGGCAAGTTTCAGTTTCTTTAGAAACTCCCGATGTGGATTTTTTGCCCCATGCTCTTATGACCTTGACTTTGGCCAACATATCATAAGTCACATGTCAAGTTCTACTCGTCATTCTCCAGGTTAATTTGAACCCACCCGTACATACCCTTGACTTTGGCCAAAATGGCAGTACGACTGTCCCAAACCAACGTATCTATCTATGCCGCATATGAATACCCAACAGCTACCAAGCACTGTGCCTTGACTTTGGCCAACATACACAGCTTGAATACTATTGACTATCCATATGAAACGACGGAGGGCTACGAATGGTTTCTGGCGAAAACCTTTAACGTAATGAACTTGATATCGTTGAAGGAACCAGATAGCTTTGAAAAATATAGTGACGAAAACCTTTGCTAAAGAGGTCACTCCCGGTGAAGGGATCTCGGCTCTTTCCCCGTAGAATGAGGTGCAGGATATTCCAACTGAATACCACGATGCAAAGCAAAAGTAATCGGCTATAGTGAAGTTATTGCCCTAATGCAAACTTCTGTCCAAGGGGTCACTCCCGGTGAAGGGATCTCGGCCCTTGCCTCACCGACTGAGGAGCTGGATATTCATAACCGAATACCACTGTGCAAAACAAAAGAGAACGCCCTTGCAATAACAACTTTTTGAAAAAGTGTTCCAACAACATCATAATAGGTTTGTTTATCTTGCATTGATCCGAATCAACGCAGTCCCATCAATTGATCACACCATAAAAGAATGAAAATAATGATGTACGTATATGCCATCCGCATTCGCCACTGGGTGCCGTCATCACCCGTTAGGTTACTTAACTAACGACAGAGCGGGGACTGGACTAGCGCGGATGCAAAATATATACAACATCTACTAGTATATATATATAATATATAATTTTCGCTCAAGGCGTGATAAAATGCAACATTACAGAAATGTACAGCATCACAGAATAATACAGATATCTGGGATCCCCGGGTTTCACAGAGCCGCTGCTGAAAACCGACGTTCCCCTGGTCGTGTGGATAGCCTGTGCAATGAAATCCTAGACCCCTACGGGCGCGGCAAGTCACCCGCCAAAACCTGAAGCGAGGCAGCCCCCTTCAGCAACGTGAATGGACCACCCAGCACTTCACGGAATCCGGTAACTTGGGTACCCCTCCTGGGTCAACCTGTACCCCCTACGAGTGCGGCGAATAGCCTGCCAATTCTAGAGTAAAGCCCCCTCCGTCTCAACGCCATGAGATGCGTGCCCGTTGCCCTCTAGAACCCGGCTATCCGTGCACCCCTCCGCGGGGTAATCCTAGTACAGAAAGTAAAATATACATACAACGGGTACATCGACCTCGACCCGGTCGTGCCCCAAAAGAATAATACAAACAGGCAGTGACAGCAGTCCACATGTCGGACGCTCGCCCCGCAATATCAAATGTACATATAAAACAAAACCGTACTACCACTGCAACCAGGCTATCCCCCACGACCGATCCGCAACAATATAGCACAATCACAGAACATCAACGTGAATGTCACGTTCGCAAATCCGTCTAACCGGGCTATAGCAGTTAGACAGGATTTACCGATCAAGTGACATTCACGGTCGCAGATATAATGTAAATACTGTGAACTAATGTGTTTAAACTTTTCGATCGATCAAATTTATCGAAGTGGGCCCCAAGCATTACTGTAGCACTTAAAGAGAGTCTAGGCCCAAAAAGAATATTCCAAAAACCCCATTTTCAACCCAGGAGCTCACTGAAAAAATTTGGTCCAATGAATAGTACAAATGGCCGCGGAACCGCCGCAAATACGTGGGTTTGGCCGTGGTTCCGCGGTGGAATGGTGAGATCACGCTACCAAATTTTCACAGAATGCTTAGAATTCCCTGCACATGTCACTGCAATGTACTGAAAAATTTTTGGAGCCAAAAAAATTTCGACAGAAAACTGTGCAAATGAAAATGGGTTTTCGGAAAATCCGTTCGATCGAACTTGTAAACACACTAGAACAAGCTAGGCAAGGTTAATGGCGTGGCTCTGATACCAATGTAAGTCCGCGGGGGCGCCCCGGCCGTCGATCCGACGCCGGAAACGCGGAAACAGAAACTTTGCAAACTAGCAAATCGGCACCACCGCGCACTTTCCACCCGGATCGGGCCATTAACCCAGCAACTAGCAAACTAGAAAAGAGTGGAGAAGCTATACCAAGCGATCCGTGTTCTTCGGTCTTCGTCTCCACTCCGATCTCCTGCGGAATCTCCGTTCATCTCCTCCTCGTCGGAAAGGGCACCACGTAGCCGAATACTTTTACGGGCTTCCACCTCTTGACCGAGGCAACTCGGGCGCGAAGTTGGCTAGCCGACGCGTCCAAGACTTGATGTAGGTGTAGTGTAGAACATGTTGTCTCTTTTGGGGTAGTGAAGTTGCCATGGATGGAGAAGAGAATGAAATTTTAGAGAGAGCTTGTGAACTTTTATACAAAAATGAGAATGAGAATAATTTCCATACACCAAAAAAAACCTCTCTCTCTTTTTTCCCATCTATAGTGGCCGGCCCCCCCTTAACCAAAAATGGTGGAGAGAATATACAAGGGAGGTGAGTGTAGGAGATAGAAAATGGTGACCATATCAAAAGCAAGCCTCACATCAACTCTCCTTTCATTTCTAATCTCATCTTATCATAATAAAAGCAATAAATGATGATAGAAAAGAATGGTATCAAAAGATGCTCTCATAATCAATCTATATGCAAGAAACCCCTCCACAATATGTTATTTGCAAACTTGCAAATAACACCCTCCATCGAAAAGTCCGGCCGTGAAGGAACAAAGGAAAACCGGCCGGAACGGAATGCAAACTGGAAACTCCAGAAAACTGATCCCGTAATAAATTACAGGAAAACCCCACTACTGCATACACCTGCCCACATTTGTATTCCCACTGAACACAAATGCAAAGAGACAAAACTACACTATCCAATACTAAGATCCGGCTTAAGCCAAAGCCGGCTAGTAAAAACCGTCCGATCACGATCCGTGCAATACCGCACGTATCTGATCGAACCCTGCCATATCTCCATACGGCCTCTACAGCGTTTCGCCCGAAACTTGAGTAACTGAGTGTGGTGGACTCTAAAGACTCGTCAATACTATGGCTGTGGATTTAACCACTAGCACGTCAGAGGTATTAGCCATACGTGACGGGCCACCAGCTATTGACCAAAAGGGACGTCGATGAGAGAACTCATCCTGACACCCTACTGAGCCTGTCAGTGACAATATCCGTACAGTCCGGTCCGTTCGTCTATGAGCATCGCATGGCGGGCCTAGGGGGTTGATAAAAGTCAGACCCCCAATAGCGGTACAAGTCGTGTCGGAGTGTAGCCCAGAACACCCTGAGATATTACTGGAATACCTACCAGCAAATCTCCTGCCTTGGCCAAGGACTTTTCATGTTCTGGCTCTCCTAGACACAGCGCGACCTCACCCCCAATACCGGGAGAGACGAACCCCTGCAAATCCGCTCACTGCCTCCATGTGGCTCGGGACTGTACCCAACTAAAACCTGTTTGCACGACTCCTTTGAGCCATAGTAGGGTAGTAATCAAAGCACAGTGGGAACTCACACGAGACAAATGACGATCTCAAGTCGATGAACTAACCTGTACACATGTCACCTGGGAACTGCTATCTGACGTCTGGTATAATCCCAACAAGCAGGTTCCCGGCGAGTCCTGTCCGGTGTACTCATAACTCAATGAGCACCTGTATACATCTTAGGTGAACCAACTGACACCAGTGGCTTGTGATACCGGCCACCGCCCCTCGTCGGGGTCTCGACTGTATACACTAGTCTACTCCGGAGTATCGATGCCCTGTCTCGAAACTCCCACGACTAGGGACCTTTTAAGGATGTGCTTATAGACTCCAGCTCTCACGTATATGATCGCCCTCATACTGCTGGTAGTCAAGCAAGAATCCTAGGGGCTCTATCAACGTGTAATAGCGACTCGTAAAGTCACCTAAATCAGTACACGATGATAAAGATAAACCAGATAGCATACTACCATCTTGAGTAAGACTGTCCTACTGGAACAGGTCCTCCCCTCAATTATTGCAATCACGTGCCTGTTAGTTATATGTATGCCCTAGAGGCCATTACTATACATAGGATGTATATTGTAGTGGATGCTTGGACATATATAAGGATGAATTTCTTGCTCGATATGATAGTATGCTATCTGGTTACTCTTTACCTTAACGTGTACACTGATTGTCTATCTGTTACATGTTGGTAATGCCCTTAGGATGTGTACTTGACTACCTGGACTATGATGCGGATCATACTAGTGGGGACATGGTAGTCCATAAGTACATCCTTCAAGGTCCCTAGTCGTGGGTGTATCGAGACAGAGCATCGATATACCAGAGTAGACTAGCGTATACCTTCTCGACCCATACAGATGGGCGATGGATGATCCCATATCCATTGGTGTTTGACATCAGAGATGATATACGGGTGCTCAGTGGAGACTGGGTACACTGGACGGACTCGCCGAGAACTCCCAGATGGTATTATACCTCACGTCAGATGGCAGTTCTCTGGTGACACTGGTACAGAGTAGTCTGTTGACCTGAGATCGTCATAGAGTCTTGTGTGATTCCCACTGTGCTTTGATTTCCACCTTACCACGTCCAAGAGGGCGTGCAAAACGGTGGTTTTTGGGTACAGTCCCGATTCACATGGAGGCAATGAGCGATAGGAGGGGATTCGTCTCTCCCGGTATAGGGAGTTGATGTTGCGCTGTGTTCGATTGGCTATAACCGGAAATCCCTGGCCAGGGTTGCTGAGATTTACTGGTAAGTGTTACCAGTGGTTTCTCGAACTGTTATAGACCTCATATCAACACGACTTATCGAGCTACTGGGGTCTGACGTTTACCACCCCTAGACGAGATATGCGACATATCAGACGAACAGACCGGACTGTACGGTAAGTGTTACTGGTTGGATTCACAGGAGTGTGAGAGGGCTTGCTCATCGATCTTCTGATCGCTCAATACCCGGGTGGCCGTTACGTTTGGCAGACCGCTTGCGGCTTGTGGGTGTTGTAGGGTTGCTATGCACGCGCACAAGGGTCTACGAGGCATCAACCATGCCCGATTTAAAATTTAGCTGTGTCGAACAACCCGAATACGGAACTTTAAACTAGAGATTAGGCGAAAACAAGCATGCTAAACATTTTAACACTAAGTGAGAGGGATTACAACCTTTGTAGATCCGGTCCTTCACTTCATATGCTCCGTGTTGTGGTCCCTTCGCTGCGATCATCGGGTTCCGGGCTCTCGAGAGGTTCCACGAAGAGAAAGACGCAACCTTTGCTTCCGATCTTCGATACTAAGATGATCTACCTCGAAGTTTCTTTAACACAAGCTAACACTCATGAAATGATGTGAACACCCTCATCTAAATGGCAAGGGAAGATGAGGATGATGAAGTAGGATTTTTGCTCTCTTTATTTATATTTTTCTCACATTTATCCATCACAAAATCAAAGCAAGAAACCATTTTCAAGCAAAGAAGAAGAAGGAAGAAGATGATGAATAATCAATTATCCTTTTGTGATGAATAGGAAAATAATCATATGATAGAATTATGCAACCATGGTCAAGTAAACCTTTGTAGAGAATTAACTAGGGTTAGGGTTTGGGTTGGGTTAAAGCATGACTCACTTGAAAATATCTTTCACAAAACAAAATGAAAAGTTTCTAGAAACATCTAGAAAGCTTAACCCTAATCCAAACCCTAATCATGTTTAAACTCCACTAAACAAGTTGCATTAATTATCATATCATGTTACAATATTATATATCACATATATAATATTTATCGTAACAAAATAAAATAATACAATTAACATATATCGCATATATATCAATGTATTACCCGAGTGAGAAAAAGAATCTTTTAGTGAGCTAATATTAGTTAATACAATTTAATATATCAAATATATTATTGTACATTAAATTATTGAATCAACACTTGATCCGACAATCCGGCTATATCGCATATAACCGACAAATATTTATCCGTACCGATTCATCGAATCAACACTTGATCCGATGACCCGGCTGATATCAAATATCGCGAGAATACAATACGATATCACATACCGCATTATCCTCGGTCCCGCACATATCACATATGTGCCCCTACTCCGTTTTGCCTAAGTCAAGAAACCTCTGTGTAGGACTCTAAAGAATCGTCAATACGCCGGCAGTAGGTGATGATCATATCAAACACCCACAAGCTGCAAGCGGTCAGCTAAACGTAACAGCTACCCAGGTATTGAGCGCTCAGAAGATCAACAAGCAAGCCTGTAACTTCTCATGTGAATCCAAACAGTAACACTCCCGTACAGTCCGGTCTCGTCGTCTGATATGTTGCATATCTCGCCTAGGGGTGGTAAACGTCAGACCCCAGTAGCTTGATAAGTCGTGTCGATATGAGGTCTATAACAGTTCGAGAAACTACTGATAACACTTACCAGTAAATCTCAGCAACCCTGGCCAGGGATTTCCGGTTATAGCCAATCGAACACAGCACAACATCAACTCCCTATACCGGGAGAGACGAATCCCCTCCTATCGCTCATTGCCTCCATGTGATTCGGGACTGTACCCAAAAGCCACCTTTTTGCACGCCCTCTTGGACGTGGTATGATGGAAATCAAAGCACAGTGGGAACCACACAAGACTCTATGACGATCTCGGGTCGACAGACTACTCTGTACCAGTGTCACCGGAGAACTGCCATCTGACGTATGGTATAATACCATCTGGGAGTTCTCGGCGAGTCCGTCCAGTGTACCCAGTCTCCACTGAGCACCCGTACACCATCCTTGATGTCAAACACCGATGGATATGGGATCATCCATCGCCCATCATATGGGTCAAGATGCGTATACGCTAGTCTACTCTGGTGCATCGATGCCCTGTCTCGATACACCCTCGACTAGGAACAGTTATAGGATGTACTCGTCGACTACCGTGGCCCCACTATTATGATCTCATCATAGTCCCAGTAGTCGAGTACATATCCTAAGGGCTTTATCAACATGTAATATAGAGACAATCAGAGTACATGTTAAGATAAAGTACAACCAGATAGCATACTATCATGTCGAGCAAGAAAGTCCTCCCTATATATGTCCTAGCATCCACTACAATATACATCGTATGTACAGTAATGGCCTCTAGGGCATACATATAACTAACAATCTCCCACTTGCACTAGGGCCATCTGTTATGGTATCACATACCCAACAATTAGCTGCGGTTGAAGTATCTCATACTCAACCATCCCATAAAAGTCTCTACTGGGAAAAAGGCCTTTGTGAGTGGATCCACGCTGTTGTCCTCTGTGTCAACTCTCCTAATCTCGATCTCCCTAGAGATCAACCATCTCCATGATCAGGTGATACTGCCTAAGAATTATATCTGGATTTCTGATGGGACGGTAGTTCCTTGGCTGAAGCCACAACTCCATTGACACACAATGGTAGGAACGAAGTTCATCTTATGAACTTATAAATATCCAGACTTCCTCTTTGGTAGTATCCTTGTAACGATGTATCGTGCCTTTAATCGTCTAGTATGTCACGGTATCTAGCTTGGAACTCTTCCAACATACCGTCCCTCCACTGAGGGCATAGACAAGCCTGCGACTGACATTCAGTCGTCCTTATCACCCTAGAACCCTTCCAGTGATTCTCCCCAGGATCGATTGATACCATCTCACTACAACTAGTGAGTATCCTAACATCCAATTAGATCTATCTCATAGATCCAAAACCCAGGATTTAGGAGGTATCACTTTGATCCTATATGGAGAACCCTTGTGATAAGCGGAGATTGACCGAGCGCAGCATAGGAAACTCCTTCCCTATCAAGAGTATGTCATCCACGTACTCTACGAGGATCACCACCATACTCTCTACTACCTTTTCATATATACAAGGTTCATCTACCATTTTGATGAAGTCAAACTCTTTGACTACCACATCAAAACAGATGTTCCAACTCCGCGATGCCTGTTTTATCATATAAAACATTTTGCTCACGTTTCCGCTGCTCCCACTGACTACGAAGCCCTCTGGCTGTGTACTTATAGACGCTATCTTCTAAATCATCATTTAGAAAAGCAGTCATGACACCCAACCACCAGATATCGTAGTCATGGTATGTAGCCGTGGCAAGTAGGATCTGAATGGACTTAAGCATAGATCCTTAGAAAAGGTTTCAACATAATCCATATCTGGTCTATGATGTAAACCTTTAACAAGTCTAGCTTTGAAAGTCTCAACTTTTCCAAGTACACCAAGTAATCTTCTCAAGATATACTAGCTCCTGATGGGGATTTAACCCTTCAGATAAAGCAACCAAAGTCCATACTTTGTTGGTGTATAAGGATTCCATCTCAGATCGCTAAGCATCCAGCCATTCTTACAGAGTCATACTCCTGATGGCCAGCTCGAAACTAGTTGGGTCATCATCTCATGATGCAATCCTCGCTCCCACTGTCAAAGAGAAACCGAAGTACCTCTCAGGTGGGTGAGGAACCCTACTAGATCGGCGGAGAGGCTGAGGTTCGTTGGTTACTATTGAATCCTTTGGTTCTACCAAATCATCAGCTGCAGTTTGTATAGCTGGAACCATTCCAGTTCTACATAACAGACCTTGCCTCGAGCTTGTCCGGATTTTGCTTTTAGACATAGGCTGGACAACCCCAAATCTTAACAAACTTAAGATATGGGCTCTTCCCTTTCCATATCATATATGAAGTGGTAGGCAACTGATTTGATTTGAACCCCATTCAATAGGTATGCAGCTTCTCAAGCGCATAACTCCCAAAAGGAAATAGGAAACTCAGTAGTACTCATCATAGAGCACACCATATCATATAGGGTGCTATTGCTCCGCCCCGATATACCATCTTGCTATGGTGTATACGGAGGAGTAATGCTGAGAGAGAATCTCATTCTCCTTTAGAATAGTCCAGGAATTCCGTGCTCAAGTATTCTCCTCCTTGATTTCATCAAAGGACATAATACTTATACCCTTATTTTGGTTCTCTACTTCTAACTTATATTCTGTGAATATCTCAAAAGGTTCGGACTTGTGTTTCAACAGGAACATATGTCTGAATCTTGAGAGATCATCAGAGAATGTAATGAAGTACAAAGAACCGGTCTTGGCATGTGTAGACAGGGGACCTTCATACATCAGCATGTATCAATCCCAAAAGTTCACTAACTCTTTCTCTGTTTCCAATAAACAGAGCTATGGTCATCTTATCTTTGTGACATGACTGGCAAGTTTCACAAGATGTAAATTCAAACTAATTTAAATATGCATCTATATGTAACTTAGCTAGTCGGGTCGCATTGATATGACCTAGTCTACAATACCTCAAGAAGGATTCGTTCATTTCTGAACTCTTCCTCTTGTGTGTGTTCCGTATACTTAGAACTGTAGTTTGATTTAGAACGTCAATGCTTTTAGATAACGTGCCTGAACCGATCAACTCTTGATATAGGAAATGTTCAAAACATTATCCAACAATACAAAATTATATCCTTTCTTTACTAATAAAGAGACTGATATGATTTTGTATATCAGGTTCGGTATCTAATAACATTTGTTCAGAATCAATGTATTCTGGTAATACAGGGTGATAGTGACCAAGAGACTTGGCTGCAATACTTGCACCGTTTTCTGTCTCATGAAACTTATCACCCGTTCTCAGTTCTCTACCTATCTGTAGCCCATGTAACAGATTACATATACGGGATCCTGATCCGGTATCACATACCCAGGACGTAAAGGATACTGAGAAACAGTTCTGTGTAATGAACACACCCGAAGATGATGCATCAACATGCACTTTCTTCGTTTGGGCGGCACGGGAATTCTGGTAATCCCCAATTTCCTGCTCTGTCTTATAACAATTATAAGTTGGAGCGGGACCAACGTTCCCCAGCTTAGTATAACAAGCGGGTTCGGTCAATAAATTCGTTTTATTATCTTGATTAAGGCGTGATATGGTCGGTATCTGGAGAGAGAGAGAAGAAAACACTCAGCGTATGCTCTTGCAAGATTAGATTGGTTATATAATATATCTAATCAGGATGTCTCCCACTGTTTTAATCAAATCTTCCTTCAAACCCTAAAAGGAAAGACTAGCCGGGATTAATTACACGCTACAAGTTCGCCAATCTTTCAGCCAGGCCAGTGTCGGTACTTTGAGGGAGGTCCCCCGTGCTTTCGCACGAACCTAATTAAAGTAAACCTCGTTTTCCCAGAGGCGTAACCCCGTTAACACCTTTCTAGACACCTACTTGATCGGCTAATTGTAATGTGTAAAACTCTCCCAGGAGTAACTCTTACTCGCAGCGGGTATCGGGATCCAACTATCTCATAGAAGGTATGCAATCCCATTGCAAATTTCAACACTTGAAATTCCCAATAATATTTCGCCCCAAGCGTCCTATGACCTTGACAAAGGCCAACAAACCATAGGCTGCTAGTCAAGTTCAACCCGTCATTTCTTGATTGTATTAAACCCACCCGCACGGCCCTTGACAAAGGCCAACAAGGTCGCACGACTACCCTAATCCAATCTGCATCATATGCATAAGCAGATAAGTACTATTCAGCTACCGCACACTACGCCTTGACAAAGGCCAACAAACGCAGCACGAATACTAAACAGTCCTTATCTGAAATGACGGAGGGCTACGACGGGTTTTTCAGAAAACCCTTTGCGTAATGAACTTGATATCGTTGTAGAATCGAGTGATTTTAAATGGAATGCTTTTGAGGCTTTTCTAGTTTTGCTAAAGGGGTCACTCCCAGTGAAGGGATCGTCGGCCCTTTCCTCATCGAATAAGGTGCAGGATATATCATATATACCGTTGTGCAAAGCAGAAACTATAGAAGCAATCAAAAGACAAACCGAGGGTTGTAGCAGCTGCCAATTATTGCTAAAGGAGTCACTCCCGGTGAAGGGATCTCGGTCCTTTCCTTATCGAATAAGGTGCTGGATGTTCTACAAGGAACACCGCTATGCAAAGCAACAATTAGAGCTACCAGTTTTTAATTTAAACAAGTTTCTACAACATCTTAGGTTTCTTTTAATTCATTAATCTCATTAATAAAGTCCCATTTTAATTATGCTTCATAAGCATCTCTTTTGAAACGAAATCTGCAATATAACATATATCTCATATATATAATATAAACATTCGTCTCAGGCAGTAATATGATCTCATCACAAAACATTGCAGCAGAAGAACATATATGAAATATTGGATATACTAGGACGTCCGTGTTTTCAATACGAGCCTGTATAAAACACGGATTCCACGGTCGCGATGAATAGCCAAACCCACATCCCTAGACCCCTACGAGAGCGGCAAGTAACACTGCCAATTCTAGGGTTAGGAGACCCGGTCTCGACTCCTCGAGATGGTCTCCCACTGGACCCTAGAACCCGGTTACTTGTGCTCCCCTCCTTGGGTCTACCTAATGCGGAAAAGTAAATAATATACAACAACGGTGACATCTTCCGCTACCTGGAAGTGCCCCAATAAAAGAATATTACATACATATGAATTTTACATGAATGAAAAAGAAAAACTCTCATCTCACATAAAACCCCCGGGCTATTCAAAACGCGACGATCCAATATAACATATCACAGCAACACATAATATCTCATATCATCAATGTAAGCAAGTATGCGTATCCCGATTGTCGTTGATGTATAGCAACGAAGCCGGCGATACACCACATACTACGCTTACGGTCACAGAAAAGAATGTGTAAAACTACAACAGTTGGAATCCGCAACCTCCTTAGACATCGCATGCCTAACCAAATGAATTCCTTAGACATCGCATGCCTACAATTATAAACCCCGCATTTTAGTCACTTTATCGAAAACTCTTTTCAATATCAAGTCGGGCAATTCAACAAGATTCCCGACGTCCTGATCGAATGCTCGTCGCAAACTTTAGTAGACGGCCGCACCCCCAGATGCCGTCGACGAAGTGCACTAAGGCGGAACACCGCTGCCGCGAGCACCCGAACGGATGCTTTCGACGACGGGGTTCTCCTACAGTTACTTGGTCGGGGCTTTGGGGCGTGGCTGTCTATTAAGTTTACCCGGCGAGTATCCGTGTACGCTACGTGATTGCGACGGACTTTTGATCACATCAAAATTCCATGGCAACCGATCATTTGAGACTAAACTGCTATGTTTATAATATTCAAATCAGTTATCTCATAACTACCTGTGGATTCCAAATATTGTATCACATTCCAGATAAATAGACAAAGTTAAACTTTCCGATCGAATCATCAAACACCCAAGATTTCCCCAATGTATCTCAACACTTGAAATCAGTTTAAAAACATCCATCACATGCCACAATACCAATGGTCCAGCCGTAGAAGGGTCAAGCCAACGCCTCACATATGGCACGCCGTACTGCCCCAAACCCTAAGGTTCAAAAGGCAGTTCAAGACGGTCACATAATCGAGTTAAGGTTTGTTGTCTTCTAGAGGGTCCACCGCGTTACTTGCACGACTTAGAACATTCTTAAACTCGAGGAAAAATCCAACTTTTGAAAATTTTTCCGACTGGGGAAAAAGTGAGTTATTGATATCCGTTCGAACTTTTTAACAGTTTCTAAAAATTATCCGGAACAACTAAACAAAGTTAAAACATCCGATCGAATCAACGATTCTCCAATACAACCCTTGAAAACTCAACACTTGAGTGGAATTAAAATATTCCCAGAAAAACTTAACAAGAAAGGACCTAAAAATAATTAGATGAAATTTCAGGGACTAAGTCCAAATTTTGGCCGCGGAAGCGCCGCAAAACCCATGGTTTGGCCGCGGATCCGCGCTCCAATTTTGGAATTAGAAGTCCGTACTTCACAGTAATTCTTAGTTTTTCCTGCTTGTTTTTCTGAGCATTTTTAATTCAGAAAATATCAACTTTTTGAAAAATGTACAGAGAGGGTTCCGTGTCGGGGTTTCGACGTTCGATCGGACTTTAAAATTCGTCTAGACTTCGCCTAAAGCTCTAGCTTGGCTCTGATACCACTGTAGGGTTGCTATGCACGCGCACAAGGGTCTACGAGGCATCAACCATGCCCGATTTAAAATTTAGCCGTGCCGAACAACCCGAATACGGAACTTTAAACTAGAGATTAGGCGAAAACAAGCATGCTAAACATTTTAACACTAAGTGAGAGGGATTAAAACCTTTGTAGATCCGGTCCTTCACTTCATATGCTCCGTGTTGTGGTCCCTTCGCTGCGATCATCGGGTTCCGGGCTCTCGAGAGGTTCCACGAAGAGAAAGACGCAACCTTTGCTTCCGATCTTCGATACTAAGATGATCTACCTCGAAGTTTCTTTAACACAAGCTAACACTCATGAAATGATGTGAACACCCTCATCTAAATGGCAAGGGAAGATGAGGATGATGAATTAGGATTTTTGCTCTCTTTATTTATATTTTTCTCACATTTATCCATCACAAAATCAAAGCAAGAAACCATTTTCAAGCAAAGAAGAAGAAGGAAGAAGATGATGAATAATCAATTATCCTTTTGTGATGAATAGGAAAATAATCATATGATAGAATTATGCAACCATGGTCAAGTAAACCTTTGTAGAGAATTAACTAGGGTTAGGGTTTGGGTTGGGTTAAAGCATGACTCACTTGAAAATATCTTTCACAAAACAAAATGAAAAGTTTCTAGAAACATCTAGAAAGCTTAACCCTAATCCAAACCCTAATCATGTTTAAACTCCACTAAACAAGTTGCATTAATTATCATATCATGTTACAATATTATATATCACATATATAATATTTATCGTAACAAAATAAAATAATACAATTAACATATATCGCATATATATCAATGTATTACCCGAGTGAGAAAAAGAATCTTTTAGTGAGCTAATATTAGTTAATACAATTTAATATATCAAATATATTATTGTACATTAAATTATTGAATCAACACTTGATCCGACAATCCGGCTATATCGCATATAACCGACTAATATTTATCCGTACCGATTCATCGAATCAACACTTGATCCGATGACCCGGCTGATATCAAATATCGCGAGAATACAATACGATATCACATACCGCATTATCCTCGGTCCCGCACATATCACATATGTGCCCCTACTCTGTTTTGCCTGAGTCAAGAAACCTCTGTGTAGGACTCTAAAGAATCGTCAATATGCCGGCAGTAGGTGATGATCATATCAAACACCCACAAGCTGCAAGCGGTCAGCTAAACGTAACAGCTACCCAGGTATTGAGCGCTCAGAAGATCAACAAGCAAGCCTGTAACTTCTCCTGTGAATCCAAACAGTAACACTCCCGTACAGTCCGGTCTCGTCGTCTGATATGTTGCATATCTCGCCTAGGGGTGGTAAACGTCAGACCCCAGTAACTTGATAAGTCGTGTCGATATGAGGTCTATAACAGTTCGAGAAACTACTGATAGCACTAACCAGTAAATCTCAGCAACCCTGGCCAGGGATTTCCAGTTATAGCCAATCGAACACAGCACAACATCAACTCCCTATACCGGGAGAGACGAATCCCCTCCTATCGCTCATTGCCTCCATGTGATTCGGGACTGTACCCAAAAGCCACCTTTTTGCACGCCCTCTTGGACGTGGTATGATGGAAATCAAAGCACAGTGGGAACCACACAAGACTCTATGACGATCTCGGGTCGACAGACTACTCTGTACCAGTGTCACCGGAGAACTGCCATCTGACGTATGGTATAATACCATCTGGGAGTTCTCGGCGAGTCCGTCCAGTGTACCCAGTCTCCACTGAGCACCCGTACACCATCCTTGATGTCAAATACCGATGGATATGGGATCATCCATCGCCCATCATATGGGTCAAGATGCGTATACGCTAGTCTACTCTGGTGCATCGATGCCCTGTCTCGATACACCCTCGACTAGGAACAGTTATAGGATGTACTCGTCGACTACCGTGGCCCCACTAGTACGATCTCATCATAGTCCCAGTAGTCGAGTACATATCCTAAGGGCTTTATCAACATGTAATATAGAGACAATCAGAGTACATGTTAAGATAAAGTACAACCAGATAGCATACTATCATGTTGAGCAAGAAAGTCCTCCCTATATATGTCCTAGCATCCACTACAATATACATCGTATGTACAGTAATGGCCTCTAGGGCATACATATAACTAACAGGTGTTTGATATGATCATCACCTGCTGCCGGCGTATTGACGAGTCTTTAGAGTCCTACACAGCGGTTTCCTAGCTCAAGCGAAAAGAAATAGGAGCGCATATGAGATATGTGCGGGACCGGGAATAATGCGAGTATGTGATACCGTATTCGATTCTCGCGATGAATGTATCGATTGGTTGTATGCGATATAGCCTAGTTATCGAATCAAAGATTGATTCGATAAGCCGATACATTAGATATTAGTCTGTTATATGCAATATGACCGGATCGTTAAATCAAGTATTGATTTAATGATTTAATGCATAATTATATATTTGATATATTACTTTGCATTGACTAATATTAGTTCACTTTAAATGGATTTTCTCACTTGAAATGCACATTGTATATGTGATATTTTTTTGTGCACTTGTTTGTATCATGTTTGATGATACATGCTCACTTGGGTTTGTGTAAAGATTAAACCATGGTTGTGTAATGGTTAGGGTTTTCATTTTATTATCTATTTATTTATTTATTATTCTTTTTGAAATGATAAAGAGAAAATGGTGGCTTTCTTTGTTTGTTGTTGAAGCTTCATGAAGCTTTGACTAAGTGACCATTTTGTCTTCATGCTTAACCCTAACCATTCAAACTAACCATAGTTTATTCTCTACACCTAACTATGGTTGGTATATGATAAGTATTCATATTATTTTCCTTTTAGAATAATACTTATCATATTCTTTTTCTTCTTCTTCTTCATCTTCAACAAGAAGAAAACCTTGCCTTCATCAATGGCAACTTGAGAAAAAGAGTGAGAAATCCAATTCTAAAGTGAACCCACTTCCTATTTCTTCATCCTCTACCACTTTCCAAGTAGTATAGGGTGTTTTCTTCACAAGTTTCATGACTTGGTGAAGTTGGAGCTTGATCTTGAGTTGCCTCGACGTAGATCATCTTCGGCATCGAAGTCGACGACCTAGCCCGCCCTTTTCTCCGATAAAGCCGATGCTAGAGTCCGGGATTCGATATGGACAGCGGAGGGACGTCATCATGGAGCCAAGGAGGTGAAGGACCGGATCTACAAAGGTTGTAGCTTCTTTCCTTTTAAGTTAAAGTTGTTTACTTGCATGTTTCGCCTTTGCCTCTAGTTATCGATCTATCATTAGGGTTGTTAGGCACCTAGAAAAATTTGATTTTGGCATGGTTGATGCCTTGTGGAACCTCATTAGTGTGCCTAGGAACCCTACAGTGGTATCAGAGCCTAGCTAGAGCCTTAGGCGATGCGTAGACGGAGTTAGAAGTCCGATCGAACCGAAACCCTAACACAAATATGCTCTCTGGACTTTTTTCAAAGACTGGGTTTTTTCCAGATTAAAAATATGCAGAAAAATCAGCAGGAGATTGTAAGAGTTACTGTGAAATTCGATAGCCTAATTCCATCAAACCGCCGCGGTTCCGCGGCACGAGCATGCCTCGTGCGGCGGTTCCGCGGCCGTTTAGTCTCTTTTTGCATTGAATTTTGCACAGTAATTCCTATTTTGCAGTTCTGGTTTTCCTGGGAATTTTTAATCTGAACTCAAGAGTTGAGTTTTCTGGGTTGTATTGGGGACTCGGTGTTTCGATCGGATTGTCTAATTTTGTCTATGTGTTTTTCCGGGTAATTTTAGAATATGTTAAAAAGTTCGGCCGGACATAAATACCCATTTTTTCCCCTGCCGGAAAATTTCCAATTGTTGGATATTTCCGTAGTTTAATGACATTCTAAGTAGTGCAAGTAACGCGATGGTCCCTCTAGAAGACAACAAACCTTAACTCGATTATGTGACCGTCTTGAACTGCCCTTTGAACCTTTGAGTTTGGGGCGTTGGCTTGACCCTTCTACGGCTGGACCGTTGGTACTGAGGCATGAACTGAATGTTGTTAGACTTATTTCATGTGTTGAGCTGTTTCGGAAAAACTTGGGTGTTCGAATGTTCGATCGGAAAGTTTAACATTTTCTGTTTATCCGGAATGTGATACAACAATTGGAATTCACAAGTAGTTATGAGATAACTGAATGAATGTTATAAATCTAGCGGTTTAGTCTCACTTGATCGGTTGCCACGGAATTTTGATGCGATCAAAAGTCCGTCGCAATCACGTAGTGTACGCGGGTGCTCGCCGGGTAAACTTAATAGACAGCCTCACCCTATAGCCCCGACCAAGTGACTGTAGGAGAACCCCGTCGCCAAAAGCATCCGTTTGGGTGCTCGCGGCAGCGGTGTTCCGCCTTGGTGCACTTCGTTGACGGTATCAGGGGTGCGGCCGCCTACTAAAGTTTGCGACGAGCATTCGATCAGGATATCGGGAATCTTGTTGAATTGCCCGACTTAATATTGAAAGGTGTTTTCGATAATGAGACTAAAATGCGGGGTTTATAATTATTAGGCATGCGATGTCTAAGTAATTCATTTGATTAGGCATGCGATGTCTATGCAGGTTGCGGATTCCAACTGTTGTAGTTTTACACTTTCCTTTCTGTGACCGTAAGTGTAATATGTGATATCGCCGGTTTTGTTGCTATATGCCAACGACAATTGGGATACGCATGTTTACTTACGTTGATGACATGTGATGTTATTTGTTGCTGGATATGTTATATTGGATCGTCGTGTTCGAATAGCCGGGGTTTTTTTATGTGAGATGAGTGTTTTTCCATTTTCATTCATGTAAAAACTTGTATGTAATATTCTTTTATTGGGGCACTTCCAGGTTGCGGAAGATGTCACCTTTTGTATATTATTTACTTTTCCGCATTAGGATAGACCCAAGGAGGGGAGCACAAGTAACCGGGTTCTAGGGTCCAGTGGGAGACCATCTCGAGGAGTCGAGTCCGGGTCTCCTAACCCTAGAATTGGTAGGGTTGCTTGCCGCTCTCGTAGGGGTCTAGGGGTGTGGGATTGGCTATTCATCACGATCGTGGAATCCGTGTTTTATACTGGCTCGTATTGAAAACACGGACGTCCTAGTATATCCAATATTTCATATGATATTTTCTGCTGCGTTATCTGTGATGTGATCATGTGATTTGTTCAGATAGACAATGTATATAGTATATATGATATAATATATATAGACGTTGCTTATGTTTTACACCCGCACTAGCCCTGCCTCGCTCTGGCGTTAGTTACCTAAACTAACGGTGCAGACGGGACATCGAGGCGAATGCGGATGGCATAAGCGTACGCTATATTTATCTGTGATGTTTAGGTAACTTAAATGATGGGACTTCATTAATATGATTAATGAAAGAAAAATAAACCTAAAGATGTTGTGGAATCGAATTTTCAAAAACAGGTAGCTACAGTTCTTGCTTTGCATCGCGGTGTTCCTTGTAGAACATCCTGCACCTTATTCGATAAGGAAAGGGCCGAGATCCCTTCACCGGGAGTGACCCCTTTAGCAATAACTGGCAGATGCTACAACCCTCGGTTTGTCTTTTGATTGCTTCTATAGTTTTTGCTTTGCACAGCGGTATATATGATATACCCTGCACCTTATTCGATGAGGAAAGGGCCGACGATCCCTTCACCGGGAGTGACCCCTTTAGCAAAACTAGAAAAGCCTCAAAAACACTCCATTTCAAAATTCATTCGAATCTACAACGATATCAAGTTCATTACACAATAGGTTTTCTGAAAAACCTGTCGTAGCCCTCCGTCATTTCAGATAAGTCCTACTTAGTATTCGTGCTACGTTTGTTGACCTCCGTCAAGGCGTAGTGTGCGGTAGCTAACTAGTATTTATCTGCTTATGCATATGATGCAGATTGGTGTAAGTCTACGCTAGCGCCCCGGCAGTCTACAGACGCCAAATGCGGAACAAAAACTTTTTAACTGGCGCTATCGTATACTTTAACCCGGATCTGCCATTATTGCTAAACTAACAAACTGTAAAGAGTGTAGAAAGGTTATACCGAACGATCCGAGTCCTTCGTTCTTCAACCATCATCCCACGCTCCGTTGCGGCTGCTTCGATCTCGTCGATCTCCGATCTCCTCGTCGAGGTGGCACCACATGATCGATTCTTTAAACGGGCTCCCGCCTCTGACTCGAGGCAACTCGATCGTCAAGTTTGCTAAAAGAGACGACCAAGAATGATGTAGAGAATGAGTAGATGACTTTGTCTCACTTCGTCCAAGTCCGTGGACGATCGGTTAATGAAGTTGCCAATTTTATCGGGTGATGGAAATGAAAGAAGCAATGAAATTTCCATGCACACAAAACCATAGTCTTTTCTCTCCCAAAATGAAAATCAATCTCTCTCTCTCTCAAATAGATGGCCGGCCACTTATTATAGAAGAGGGAGGTGATGGTAGGAGGAGGGAGGTGACCACAACAAGAAGCTTATCATGAACAAATATCTTAACCAATCCAAAACACATTAATGCAAAATGGTGATTCAAATAAACACCTCATCTAGCCATTAATGAAACCATTAATGCACTAATGAGTCATGAAGCCTAGTCATCATCTAGAAGCTTCTAGAAGCATGACTCACTCTCATCCAAGAAAAGATAAATCCGTCTTTAACCGAATGTTAAAAGACGGCTGATAGAAAACTGAAAACTGGCAACTTCCAAAAGTGATCCTGAAACGACTTTCAGGATAACCCCGAAACTGTATAAATATACCCGCATTTGTATTACGACCGAATACAAATGCAACTGAGACAAAGATATTATACCTACTCAATATAATACTCGGATCCGGCTTAAACAAAAGCCGACCAGTATCATCTGCCCGAAAACTGACACGTGCGTAAACGCACGTGCATTTTCCGAACCCTGCCATAAAACCATACGGCCTCTACAACGTTTCGCCCGAACTTAGGAAACTGTCTGTGGGGGACTCTAATGACTCGTCAGCACCATGGCAGTGGGTTTAACCACAAACCGTCAGCGGCACTAGCAATGCGTAACGGCTGCCCATGGACTGACCTCAAGGGAAGCTGATGAGCAAACTCAAGGGAGGCCGATGAGCGAACTCATCCAGAAAACCTACTGAGCCTAACAGTGACAATGTATATACAGTCCGGTCCGTTCGTCTATGAGTATCGCATATCCGCCTAGGGGGATAGTAACGTCAGACCCCCAATAGCAGTATAAGTCGTGTCGGAGTGAAGCCCAATAACACCCTGAGATACTACTGGAGTACCTACCAGTAAATCTCCTGCCATGGCCATAGACTTTGTGTAATGGCTCTCCTAGACACAGCACGATCTCGCCCCCAATACCGGGAGAGACGAATCCCCTGCCGATCAGCTCACGTGCCTCCATGTGGCTCGGGACTGTACCCAAAAGGTACCTGTTTGCACGACTCCTTTGAGCCGTGGTAGGGTAGAAATCAAAGCACAGTGGGAACTCACACGAGACAAATGACGACCTCAGGTCGATGAACTAACCTGTACACATGTCACCAAGGAACTGCTATCTGACGGTAGATATAATACTAACTAGCAGATTCCCGGCGAGTCCTGTCCGGTGTACTCATAACCAAATGAGCACCTGTATACATCTTAGGTGATCCAACTGACACCAGTGGCTTGTGAGACCGGCCACCGCCCCTCGTCGGGGTCTCGACTGTATACACTAGTCTACTCCGGAGTATCGATGCCCTGTCTCGAAACTCCCATGACTAGGGACCATAATTAAAGATATGCATATAAACTACCCAACTCTCACGTATATGATCGCCATCATACTGTTGGTAGTAAAGCAAGATCCTAAGGGCTCTATCAAAGTGTAACATGCAATCAGTCACCTGAACATGTACACGACTGATAAAGGCAAACCAGATAGCATACTATCATCTCGAGTAAGACTGTCCTACCGGGATAGGTCCTCCGCAATCATTGCAATCACGTACCTGCGATCCAATAATTGACTATGAGGGCACTATCTCCAACAATCTCCCACTTGCACTCAAGGCTAATATTGCGATGTCGACTACTCACAGCCCGTGTGAAACCGAACATCCAACTCCTCTACTAATCAGTTTCACAAAGCCCGTTTGTAAAACTATTGTGTTCGAGAAATAGCCTCAGTGAGTGGATCCGCCTAGAAGTATCTTTCTATATCTCTCTTAATCTCAAGTTCGCGGAGAAAACCATCTCCCGAATTGAGTAATACCTGTCTTAGAACATGTCTGGATATCTGATGGGACCTTAGTTCATAAATGAACTCCATATCCAAACTTCTTAGACTGAATCGATCACTGAACCTAATCAGTATCGGGCACCTTACTTCCCACAGTATCCTCTTGGACCACCTGTCCATAATACTGTCCCTCTTCGTCAAAGGGAAAAACTAAAACTCTGACAGTCACTCTGTCATCCACGTCACCTTTGAAGCCTGGAATGATAATCGTCTCCCGAAGGAGGCTGCCGTCATCAAATCCGTAGAACATGTACTTATGTTCTAAGACTGCTTCCTTATGTTTCTCCAGGATTGGATTAATACAAACTTATTGCATCTAGTGCAAAAACATCTGGTGTGGTACTTGAAATCTCATGATTGACTCAATTGCCTAAGCAAGTGATCTGCCAATCATGCACATCCCTCTCCCCTTTAGTCTGAAAGACACCTTTAGAGAGGGTGACTCCATCACCTGCAGGTACACCACCATGCTAGGAGTCAACTATTCCAAAAACCATTAGAATATCTGTCAAAGTACCCACATTGGGAAACTACCCAAATCCAGATCTAAAACCATAGATCTAGAAACCAAAATGTCAAATATTATATCCATATCCTGTCTGGAGAAACAACTGTGTGACGACCACAGTTCAACCGATCGTAGTATAGGAATTTTACTTCCTACTCTGTGTATGTCATCCAGATACCATGACATCACACACTATTACCTCCTTAACTGATCCATCCCCTATTCTGATTGAAGTCAAACCCATGACTGTCACATCAAAATTAGATGATCTATCTCCGCTATAACTGCTCAAGTCTATAAATAGATATAAGCATCTTGCCCACTATGCTTCTGCTGCTCCCACTGACTACGACAACCCTCCTACCGGGTCTCATATCCTGGAACAACAGTAGTGTCAAGTCTGGGTAGATAAGAACCTCCCTGTCACTGTCCTTGAGGCTACCGAAGTACCTCTCGGGTGTCTGAGGTTACCTACCAAATCTGCGGAGTGGCTATTGGAATGTCAAACCTGATTGAATATATAGGTCCTATTAAATTTTCCGTAATCGTTCGCGGTTCTGGAATCACTTCCAGTTCTACCATACTCCCACTACTGTTTTCTGAAAAAGATCCATTTTACTAAAACTGTGGCGAGTCAAGAACAATATCACTATTGATCTTTCAAATGGTAGAATATCAGCCCTCGTCATAACCAGGGTCAACCCACAAACAGCCATTACAAAAACGTGCCCTGAGTTATCCAGAGTCTGGTTTTAAGCAAAAGCTGGACAACTCCCCGTACCTTAATTTCTTTTAAGGTACGAACTATTCTATATCCAATATAGAAACTTTGGCACTTATTTAATTGGAACCATATTCAATCCATGCAGCTGTCTCCAGTGCATATCAACTTAATGGAAGGAGGCTAATCAGCATTACTCAACTTAGGAATCCATCCACTTATGAGTAATCTGAAAGAGAAACACGTTTCTCAAAACTATGACTATCATCTGAATACCAATCACAAGAATCTACATCTTCGATCTCTTTGAAGAATCCCGATACTTGTAACACCTGGTTCTCTACTTTATTCTTATACCCACAACTTCTCAAAACTTAGACCTTGTATTTCTACGGAACACTTGTCTAAATACTAGAGAAGTTATAAGTAAACAGAACATAGTACGAGGACCTACCCCTTTGTCCTAATGGATACTGGACAACATACAATACTCTGTATAAGTCCGTTGAGTTTGAACAACTCAAAACCTGTGCGTTGTAGGTGGAAAACTGTACCCTGGCGATTTCCTCAAATATCACCAATTACAACGAATTCCGATATAATGAGGATGATCACCTAATTCCCAATATCTTACTCCCAATCATCATCTGTAAAACCATACAGATATGAGAATGAAACCTGGTAAATACATACCCTTGGAGTAAGTGTCTAATCGGGAAAACAGTTTTTCCTTTAACAATGCACTGAAACATGAAAATGTTTCGTAGGGGTATCCTGGTATTCATAGCAATGCCTCTTCCATAATCCAATTCATGACTTCAACCGTATATTTTATTGCCATCTCTCCAAATCCCTTTATTTGTCTTTAGTCGTTACCTTCTGTACACCATCGTTAGGCTAAATGGTTTTCTTCCTTCCCTACCGTTCGGCACCAGCCTATGGTTTGGAAGAAGACTATCCAGTAAGCATAATAGGTGTACCCTCCTAAACCAAGGAGTACTCGCAACTGAGAGAAGGTGATGATAAAAGACAACTGAATAATACCTTATTCTTTTAAAGGTGAAATAGGAGTGGCGATGAAGTACGCGGTTTTGGTCGTGAATGATATCAGTCGCAATTTACTTTGCCCTCTTTCTAATCCCTTTATTTTGTCTTTACATATTACCTTCTGCACACCCTACTTAGGCTAATTGGTTTTCTTCATTCCCTACCTTTCGGCACCAGCCTATGGTTTGGAATAAGACTATCCAATAAGCGTAATAGGTGTACTCTCCTAAACCAAGGAGCTCTCGCAACCTGAGAGAAGGTGATAATAAAAGACAACTGAATAAACCAATTCTATTTCTCCTGAACCTGGATCCATCCTCGAAGAAGTCCCTTCGAGTTCGTATATAACCATACGATGGATCTATCCAATGGAAGTGGATATCCGTAGTAATACGGGTGTTCTGAGAAATTCAAAGGGTAAAAGAAGGAGTGGCAATGACTTATGCAACTCAGACAATCCAAAAGCCAGTATTTTAAGAAGGTTCGGTCAACCTGGTCACTGAGTCATAGTCTAGGGTCGGTCAAAGGTCGCTGCCAAAGAGATAGAGAAAAGAAACACTCTGCGTGCACTCTATCCTAGATCAGAATGGTCATCACTTTATCTAATCCGGAAACCTCCCACTGTCCTGTCAAATTCTCCTCCAAACCTAAAGAAGAATCAATCGGGATCACCCGAAGAGTAAACCAACTCATCAGTGGGAATCGGGATCCAACTCTCATCGCATGATAACGTGATGGAATGCATCCACGTTACTCATACTCCAGAAGGTATGCGCATACTTGGCAAGTTTCAGTTTCTTTAGAAACTCCCGATATAGTTTTTTCCCCATGCTCTTATGATCGTGACTAAGGGCCAGCCCACCATAAGTCACATGTCAAGTTCTTCCCATCATTATCTTGTTAATTTGAACCCACCCGTACTCGCCCTTGACTATGGGCCAACAAGGTTGTACGACTGTCCCAACTCATCTATCTATGCAACATGTGAACACCCCAGCAGCTACCAATCACTATGTCCTAGCTAAGGGCTAGACCAACATAGCTTGAATACTACTGACCATTCATATGAAATGACGGAGGGCTACGGCTGGTTTTTGGTGAAAAACCTTTAGCGTAGTGAACTTGATATCGCTGAAGGAACCTGATAGCTTTTTAAAATATAGTGGCGAAAACCTTTTGCTAAAGAGGTCACTCCCGGTAAAGGGATCTCGGCTCTTTCCTCGTGGAATGAGGTGCAGGATATTCCACTGAATACCGCTATGCAAAGCAACTTGTAATCGACTATAGTGAAGTTATTACCCTGACGCAAACTTTTGCCCAAGGGGTCGGTCCCGGTGAAGGGATATCGGCCCTTGCCCCGTCGAATGAGGTGCTGGATATTCCACTGAATACCTCTATGCATAACAAAAGGAAACGTCTTTGCAATAACACTTTTTAAATTGTTCCAACAACTGTATACAGGTTTGTTTTACTTTGCGTTGATCAGAATCAACACAGTCCCATCAATCGATCACACCAGAAAAGAACGAAAATAAAATGTACGTATATGCCATCTGCATTCGTCACTGGGTCCCGTCGTCACCCGTTAGGTTACTTAACTAACGACAGAGCGGGGACTGGACTAGCGCGGGTGTAAAACATATACAACATCTAATAGTATATAAACCAATATACAATAATCGCTCCAGGCGTGATAGTATGCAACATTACAGAAAAGTAATAAGCATCACAGAACAATACAGATAATCTGGGATCCCCGAGTTTCACAGAGCCGCTGCTGAAACTCGACGTTCCCCTGTCGTGTGGATTGCCTGTGCAATGAAACCTAGACCCCTACGGGTGCGGCAAGTTACCCGCCAAAACCTGAAGCGAGGTAGTCCCCACAGCATAGTGAATGGAACACCCGGCACTTCACGGAATCCGGTAAATTGAGCACCCCTCCTTGGGTCAACCTGTACCCCCTACGAGTGCGGTGAATAGTCTGCCAATTCTAGAGTGGGACCCCTCTGCCTCTCAAAGCCATGAGATGCGGACCCGTTGCCCTCCCGAACCCGGCTATCCGTGCACTCCGTCTCGGGGCAAAACCCAGTACAGTAATGAAAAATAGTACAATAGGTACATCGACCGCAACCTGGTCGTGCCCCAAAAGAATATTATACAACAGGCAGTGACGGCAGTCCACAAGTTGGACGCTCGCCCCGCAATATCAAATGTACAAATAAACTCAAACTGTACTACCATTGCACACTGCTATCCACCACGACAAATCCGCAACATCACAGCACAACACAGAACATCAACGCGAATGTCACGTTCGCAAACCCGTCTAAAAGAACTATAGCAATCAGACGCGGTTTACCGATCAAATGACATTCCCGGTCGGAGATATAATGTAAGCACTGTAAACTAACGTGTTTAAATTTCGATCGACCAAAGACCAAATATCAAAAAGTGGGCCCCACTGCTTACTGGTGAACAGTAACAAAACCTGGGCCAAAACGATATTTACCAAAAACCCCAAAATCCATCACAGAACCCACTGACCAAATTTGGGAGCACGTGCTCACCACATGGCCGCGGATGCGCGGCCAAACCATGGGTTTGGCCGCGTTTCCGCGGCAGCTTAGAGGAATCACGACCCCAAATTTTTTCGTGGCTCTTAAAAACGCCTGCACAGATTTTTAAGATATACAGAAATCATTTTTTAGACCGTTTAAAAACAACAGAAACTGTCAAGCAAGGATTTTGCCGTTTTTTATTTTCGGTTCGATCGATGTTTTGAACGCGTTAGCATAAGTTAGTATAGCAAAATGGTTAGGCTCTGATACCACTGTAAGTCTACGCTAGCGCCCCGGCAGTTTACAGACGCCAAATGCGGAACAAAAACTTTTTAACTGGCGCTATCGTATACTTTAACCCGGATCTGCCATTATTGCTAAACTAACAAACTGTAAAGAGTGTAGAAAGGTTATACCGAACGATCCGAGTCCTTCGTTCTTCAACCATCATCCCACGCTCCGTTGCGGCTGCTTCGATATCGTCGATCTCCGATCTCCTCGTCGAGGTGGCACCACATGATCGGTTCTTTAAACGGGCTCCCGCCTCTGACTCGAGGCAACTCGATCGTCAAGTTTGCTAAAAGAGACGACCAAGAATGATGTAGAGAATGAGTAGATGACTTTGTCTCACTTCGTCCAAGTCCGTGGACGATCGGTTAATGAAGTTGCCAATTTTATCGGGTGATGGAAATGAAAGAAGCAATGAAATTTCCATGCACACAAAACCATAGTCTTTTCTCTCCCAAAATGAAAATCAATCTCTCTCTCTCTCAAATAGATGGCCGGCCACTTATTATAGAAGAGGGAGGTGATGGTAGGAGGAGGGAGGTGACCACAACAAGAAGCTTATCATGAACAAATATCTTAACCAATCCAAAACACATTAATGCAAAATGGTGATTCAAATAAACACCTCATCTAGCCATTAATGAAACCATTAATGCACTAATGAGTCATGAAGCCTAGTCATCATCTAGAAGCTTCTAGAAGCATGACTCACTCTCATCCAAGAAAAGATAAATCCGTCTTTAACCGAATGTTAAAAGACGGCTGATAGAAAACTGAAAACTGGCAACTTCCAAAAGTGATCCTGAAACGACTTTCAGGATAACCCCGAAACTGTATAAATATACCCGCATTTGTATTACGACCGAATACAAATGCAACTGAGACAAAGATATTATACCTACTCAATATAATACTCGGATCCGGCTTAAACCAAAGCCGACCAGTATCATCTGCCCGAAAACTGACACGTGCGTAAACGCACGTGCATTTTCCGAACCCTGCCATAAAACCATACGGCCTCTACAACGTTTCGCCCGAACTTAGGAAACTGTCTGTGGGGGACTCTAATGACTCGTCAGCACCATGGCAGTGGGTTTAACCACAAACCGTCAGCGGCACTAGCAATGCGTAACGGCTGCCCATGGACTGACCTCAAGGGAAGCTGATGAGCAAACTCAAGGGAGGCCGATGAGCGAACTCATCCAGAAAACCTACTGAGCCTAACAGTGACAATGTATATACAGTCCGGTCCGTTCGTCTATGAGTATCGCATATCCGCCTAGGGGGATAGTAACGTCAGACCCCCAATAGCAGTATAAGTCGTGTCGGAGTGAAGCCCAATAACACCCTGAGATACTACTGGAGTACCTACCAGTAAATCTCCTGCCATGGCCATAGACTTTGTGTAATGGCTCTCCTAGACACAGCACGATCTCGCCCCCAATACCGGGAGAGACGAATCCCCTGCCGATCAGCTCACGTGCCTCCATGTGGCTCGGGACTGTACCCAAAAGGTACCTGTTTGCACGACTCCTTTGAGCCGTGGTAGGGTAGAAATCAAAGCACAGTGGGAACTCACACGAGACAAATGACGACCTCAGGTCGATGAACTAACCTGTACACATGTCACCAAGGAACTGCTATCTGACGGTAGATATAATACTAACTAGCAGATTCCCGGCGAGTCCTGTCCGGTGTACTCATAACCAAATGAGCACCTGTATACATCTTAGGTGATCCAACTGACACCAGTGGCTTGTGAGACCGGCCACCGCCCCTCGTCGGGGTCTCGACTGTATACACTAGTCTACTCCGGAGTATCGATGCCCTGTCTCGAAACTCCCATGACTAGGGACCATAATTAAAGATATGCATATAAACTACCCAACTCTCACGTATATGATCGCCATCATACTGTTGGTAGTAAAGCAAGATCCTAAGGGCTCTATCAAAGTGTAACATGCAATCAGTCACCTGAACATGTACACGACTGATAAAGGCAAACCAGATAGCATACTATCATCTCGAGTAAGACTGTCCTACCGGGATAGGTCCTCCGCAATCATTGCAATCACGTACCTGCGATCCAATAATTGACTATGAGGGCACTATCTCCAACAATCTCCCACTTGCACTCAAGGCTAATATTGCGATGTCGACTACTCACAGCCCGTGTGAAACCGAACATCCAACTCCTCTACTAATCAGTTTCACAAAGCCCGTTTGTAAAACTATTGTGTTCGAGAAATAGCCTCAGTGAGTGGATCCGCCTAGAAGTATCTTTCTATATCTCTCTTAATCTCAAGTTCGCGGAGAAAACCATCTCCCGAATTGAGTAATACCTGTCTTAGAACATGTCTGGATATCTGATGGGACCTTAGTTCATAAATGAACTCCATATCCAAACTTCTTAGACTGAATCGATCACTGAACCTAATCAGTATCGGGCACCTTGCTTCCCACAGTATCCTCTTGGACCACCTGTCCATAATACTGTCCCTCTTCGTCAAAGGGAAAAACTAAAACTCTGACAGTCACTCTGTCATCCAAGTCACCTTTGAAGCCTGGAATGATAATCGTCTCCCGAAAGAGGCTGCCGTCATCAAATCCGTAGAACATGTACTTATGTTCTAAGACTGCTTCCTTATGTTTCTCCAGGATTGGATTAATACAAACTTATTGCATCTAGTGCAAAAACATCTGGTGTGGTACTTGAAATCTCATGATTGACTCAATTGCCTAAGCAAGTGATCTGCCAATCATGCACATCCCTCTCCCCTTTAGTCTGAAAGACACCTTTAGAGAGGGTGACTCCATCACCTGCAGGTACACCACCATGCTAGGAGTCAACTATTCCAAAAACCATTAGAATATCTGTCAAAGTACCCACATTGGGAAACTACCCAAATCCAGATCTAAAACCATAGATCTAGAAACCAAAATGTCAAATATTATATCCATATCCTGTCTGGAGAAACAACTGTGTGACGACCACAGTTCAACCGATCGTAGTATAGGAATTTTACTTCCTACTCTGTGTATGTCATCCAGATACCATGACATCACACACTATTACCTCCTTAACTGATCCATCCCCTATTCTGATTGAAGTCAAACCCATGACTGTCACATCAAAATTAGATGATCTATCTCCGCTATAACTGCTCAAGTCTATAAATAGATATAAGCATCTTGCCCACTATGCTTCTGCTGCTCCCACTGACTACGACAACCCTCCTACCGGGTCTCATATCCTGGAACAACAGTAGTGTCAAGTCTGGGTAGATAAGAACCTCCCTGTCACCGTCCTTGAGGCTACCGAAGTACCTCTCGGGTGTCTGAGGTTACCTACCAAATCTGCGGAGTGGCTATTGGAATGTCAAACCTGATTGAATATATAGGTCCTATTAAATTTTCCGTAATCGTTCGCGGTTCTGGAATCACTTCCAGTTCTACCATACTCCCACTACTGTTTTCTGAAAAAGATCCATTTTACTAAAACTGTGGCGAGTCAAGAACAATATCACTATTGATCTTTCAAATGGTAGAATATCAACCCTCGTCATAACCAGGGTCAACCCACAAACAGCCATTACAAAAACGTGCCCTGAGTTATCCAGAGTCTGGTTTTAAGCAAAAGCTGGACAACTCCCCGTACCTTAATTTCTTTTAAGGTACGAACTATTCTATATCCAATATAGAAACTTTGGCACTTATTTAATTGGAACCATATTCAATCCATGCAGCTGTCTCCAGTGCATATCAACTTAATGGAAGGAGGCTAATCAGCATTACTCAACTTAGGAATCCATCCACTTATGAGTAATCTGAAAGAGAAACACGTTTCTCAAAACTATGACTATCATCTGAATACCAATCACAAGAATCTACATCTTCGATCTCTTTGAAGAATCCCGATACTTGTAACACCTGGTTCTCTACTTTATTCTTATACCCACAACTTCTCAAAACTTAGACCTTGTATTTCTACGGAACACTTGTCTAAATACTAGAGAAGTTATAAGTAAACAGAACATAGTACGAGGACCTACCCCTTTGTCCTAATGGATACTGGACAACATACAATACTCTGTATAAGTCCGTTGAGTTTGAACAACTCAAAACCTGTGCGTTGTAGGTGGAAAACTGTACCCTGGCGATTTCCTCAAATATCACCAATTACGACGAATTCCGATATAATGAGGATGATCACCTAATTCCCAATATCTTACTCCCAATCATCATCTGTAAAACCATACAGATATGAGAATGAAACCTGGTAAATACATACCCTTGGAGTAAGTGTCTAATCGGGAAAACAGTTTTTCCTTTAACAATGCACTGAAACATGAAAATGTTTCGTAGGGGTATCCTGGTATTCATAGCAATGCCTCTTCCATAATCCAATTCATGACTTCAACCGTATATTTTATTGCCATCTCTCCAAATCCCTTTATTTGTCTTTAGTCGTTACCTTCTGTACACCATCGTTAGGCTAAATGGTTTTCTTCCTTCCCTACCGTTCGGCACCAGCCTATGGTTTGGAAGAAGACTATCCAGTAAGCATAATAGGTGTACCCTCCTAAACCAAGGAGTACTCGCAACTGAGAGAAGGTGATGATAAAAGACAACTGAATAATACCTTATTCTTTTAAAGGTGAAATAGGAGTGGCGATGAAGTACGCGGTTTTGGTCGTGAATGATATCAGTCGCAATTTACTTTGCCCTCTTTCTAATCCCTTTATTTTGTCTTTACATATTACCTTCTGCACACCCTACTTAGGCTAATTGGTTTTCTTCATTCCCTACCTTTCGGCACCAGCCTATGGTTTGGAATAAGACTATCCAATAAGCGTAATAGGTGTACTCTCCTAAACCAAGGAGCTCTCGCAACCTGAGAGAAGGTGATAATAAAAGACAACTGAATAAACCAATTCTATTTCTCCTGAACCTGGATCCATCCTCGAAGAAGTCCCTTCGAGTTCGTATATAACCATACGATGGATCTATCCAATGGAAGTGGATATCCGTAGTAATACGGGTGTTCTGAGAAATTCAAAGGGTAAAAGAAGGAGTGGCAATGACTTATGCAACTCAGACAATCCAAAAGCCAGTATTTTAAGAAGGTTCGGTCAACCTGGTCACTGAGTCATAGTCTAGGGTCGGTCAAAGGTCGCTGCCAAAGAGATAGAGAAAAGAAACACTCTGCGTGCACTCTATCCTAGATCAGAATGGTCATCACTTTATCTAATCCGGAAACCTCCCACTGTCCTGTCAAATTCTCCTCCAAACCTAAAGAAGAATCAATCGGGATCACCCGAAGAGTAAACCAACTCATCAGTGGGAATCGGGATCCAACTCTCATCGCATGATAACGTGATGGAATGCATCCACGTTACTCATACTCCAGAAGGTATGCGCATACTTGGCAAGTTTCAGTTTCTTTAGAAACTCCCGATATAGTTTTTGCCCCATGCTCTTATGATCGTGACTAAGGGCCAGCCCACCATAAGTCACATGTCAAGTTCTTCCCATCATTATCTTGTTAATTTGAACCCACCCGTACTCGCCCTTGACTAAGGGCCAACAAGGTTGTACGACTGTCCCAAACCAACTCATCTATCTATGCAACATGTGAACACCCCAGCAGCTACCAATCACTATGTCCTAGCTAAGGGCTAGACCAACATAGCTTGAATACTACTGACCATTCATATGAAATGACGGAGGGCTACGGCTGGTTTTTGGCGAAAAACCTTTAGCGTAGTGAACTTGATATCGCTGAAGGAACCTGATAGCTTTTTAAAATATAGTGGCGAAAACCTTTTGCTAAAGAGGTCACTCCCGGTAAAGGGATCTCGGCTCTTTCCTCGTGGAATGAGGTGCAGGATATTCCACTGAATACCGCTATGCAAAGCAACTTGTAATCGACTATAGTGAAGTTATTACCCTGACGCAAACTTTTGCCCAAGGGGTCGGTCCCGGTGAAGGGATATCGGCCCTTGCCCCGTCGAATGAGGTGCTGGATATTCCACTGAATACCTCTATGCATAACAAAAGGAAACGTCTTTGCAATAACACTTTTTAAATTGTTCCAACAACTGTATACAGGATTGTTTTACTTTGCGTTGATCAGAATCAACACAGTCCCATCAATCGATCACGACAGAAAAGAACGAAAATAAAATGTACGTATATGCCATCTGCATTCGTCACTGGGTCCCGTCGTCACCCGTTAGGTTACTTAACTAACGACAGAGCGGGGACTGGACTAGCGCGGGTGTAAAACATATACAACATCTAATAGTATATAAACCAATATACAATAATCGCTCCAGGCGTGATAGTATGCAACATTACAGAAAAGTAATAAGCATCACAGAACAATACAGATAATCTGGGATCCCCGAGTTTCACAGAGCCGCTGCTGAAACTCGACGTTCCCCTGTCGTGTGGATAGCCTGTGCAATGAAACCTAGACCCCTACGGGTGCGGCAAGTTACCCGCCAAAACCTGAAGCGAGGTAGTCCCCACAGCATAGTGAATGGAACACCCGGCACTTCACGGAATCCGGTAAATTGAGCACCCCTCCTTGGGTCAACCTGTACCCCCTACGAGTGCGGCGAATAGTCTGCCAATTCTAGAGTGGGACCCCTCTGCCTCTCAAAGCCATGAGATGCGGACCCGTTGCCCTCCCGAACCCGGCTATCCGTGCACTCCGTCTCGGGGCAAAACCTAGTACAGTAATGAAAAATAGTACAATAGGTACATCGACCGCAACCTGGTCGTGCCCCAAAAGAATATTATACAACAGGCAGTGACGGCGGTCCACAAGTTGGACGCTCGCCCCGCAATATCAAATGTACAAATAAACTCAAACTGTACTACCATTGCACACTGCTATCCACCACGACAAATCCGCAACATCACAGCACAACACAGAACATCAACGCGAATGTCACGTTCGCAAACCCGTCTAAAAGAACTATAGCAATCAGACGCGGTTTACCGATCAAATGACATTCCCGGTCGGAGATATAATGTAAGCACTGTAAACTAACGTGTTTAAATTTCGATCGACCAAAGACCAAATATCAAAAAGTGGGCCCCACTGCTTACTGGTGAACAGTAACAAAACTTGGGCCAAAACGATATTTACCAAAAACCCCAAAATCCATCACAGAACCCACTGACCAAATTTGGGAGCACGTGCTCACCACATGGCCGCGGATGCGCGGCCAAACCATGGGTTTGGCCGCGTTTCCGCGGCAGCTTAGAGGAATCACGACCCCAAATTTTGTCGTGGCTCTTAAAAACGCCTGCACAGATTTTTAAGATATACAGAAATAATTTTTGAGACCGTTTAAAAACAACAGAAACTGTCAAGCAAGGATTTTGCCGTTTTTTATTTTCGGTTCGATCGATGTTTTGAACGCGTTAGCATAAGTTAGTATAGCAAAATGGTTAGGCTCTGATACCACTGTAAGTCTACGCTAGCGCCCCGGCAGTTTACAGACGCCAAATGCGGAACAAAAACTTTTTAACTGGCGCTATCGTATACTTTAACCCGGATCTGCCATTATTGCTAAACTAACAAACTGTAAAGAGTGTAGAAAGGTTATACCGAACGATCCGAGTCCTTCGTTCTTCAACCATCATCCCACGCTCCGTTGCGGCTGCTTCGATATCGTCGATCTCCGATCTCCTCGTCGAGGTGGCACCACATGATCGGTTCTTTAAACGGGCTCCCGCCTCTGACTCGAGGCAACTCGATCGTCAAGTTTGCTAAAAGAGACGACCAAGAATGATGTAGAGAATGAGTAGATGACTTTGTCTCACTTCGTCCAAGTCCGTGAACGATCGGTTAATGAAGTTGCCAATTTTATCGGGTGATGGAAATGAAAGAAGCAATGAAATTTCCATGCACACAAAACCATAGTCTTTTCTCTCCCAAAATGAAAATCAATCTCTCTCTCTCTCAAATAGATGGCCGGCCACTTATTATAGAAGAGGGAGGTGATGGTAGGAGGAGGGAGGTGACTACAACAAGAAGCTTATCATGAACAAATATCTTAACCAATCCAAAACACATTAATGCAAAATGGTGATTCAAATAAACACCTCATCTAGCCATTAATGAAACCATTAATGCACTAATGAGTCATGAAGCCTAGTCATCATCTAGAAGCTTCTAGAAGCATGACTCACTCTCATCCAAGAAAAGATAAATCCGTCTTTAACCGAATGTTAAAAGACGGCTGATAGAAAACTGAAAACTGGCAACTTCCAAAAGTGATCCTGAAACGACTTTCAGGATAACCCCGAAACTGTATAAATATACCCGCATTTGTATTACGACCGAATACAAATGCAACTGAGACAAAGATATTATACCTACTCAATATAATACTCGGATCCGGCTTAAACCAAAGCCGACCAGTATCATCTGCCCGAAAACTGACACGTGCGTAAACGCACGTGCATTTTCCGAACCCTGCCATAAAACCATACGGCCTCTACAACGTTTCGCCCGAACTTAGGAAACTGTCTGTGGGGGACTCTAATGACTCGTCAGCACCATGGCAGTGGGTTTAACCACAAACCGTCAGCGGCACTAGCAATGCGTAACGGCTGCCCATGGACTGATCTCAAGGGAAGCTGATGAGCAAACTCAAAGAAGGCCGATGAGCGAACTCATCCAGAAACCCTACTGAGCCTAACAGTGACAATGTATATACAGTCCGGTCCGTTCGTCTATGAGTATCGCATATCTGCCTAGGGGGATAGTAACGTCAGACCCCCAATAGCAGTATAAGTCGTGTCGGAGTGAAGCCCAATAACACCCTGAGATACTACTGGAGTACCTACCAGTAAATCTCCTGCCATGGCCATGGACTTTGTGTAATGGCTCTCCTAGACACAGCACGATCTCGCCCCCAATACCGGGAGAGACGAATCCCCTGCCGATCCGCTCACGTGCCTCCATGTGGCTCGAGACTGTACCCAAAAGCTACCTGTTTGCACGACTCCTTTGAGCCGTGGTAGGGTAGAAATCAAAGCACAGTGGGAACTCACACGAGACAAATGACGACCTCAGGTCGATGAACTAACCTGTACACATGTCACCAGGGAACTGCTATCTGACGGTAGATATAATACTAACTAGCAGATTCCCGGCGAGTCCTGTCCGGTGTACTCATAACCCAATGAGCACCTGTATACATCTTAGGTGATCCAACTGACACCAGTGGCTTGTGAGACTGGCCACCGCCCCTCGTCGGGGTCTCGACTGTATACACTAGTCTACTCCGGAGTATCGATGCCCTGTCTCGAAACTCCCACGACTAGGGACCATAATTAAGGATATGCATATAAACTACCCAACTCTCACGTATATGATCGCCATCATACTGTTGGTAGTAAAGCAAGATCCTAAGGGCTCTATCAAAGTGTAACATGCAATCAGTCACCTGAACATGTACACGACTGATAAAGGCAAACCAGATAGCATACTATCATCTCGAGTAAGACTGTCCTACCGGGATAGGTCCTCCGCAATCATTGCAATCACGTACCTGCGATCCAATAATTGACTATGAGGGCACTATCTCCAACAATTGGGTTAGGGTAGTCGTACGGCCTTGTTGACCTCCGTCAAGGGTCGTGCGGGGGGGTTTGATTCAATCAAGAAATGACGGGTTGAACTTGACTAGTAGCCTATGGTTTGTTGACCTCCGTCAAGGTCATAGGGTGCTAGGGGCAAAATTATCGGGAATTTCAAGTGTTGAAATTTGCAATGAGATTGCATACCTTCTATGAGATAGTTGGATCCCGTTACCCGCTGCGAGTAATTGTTACTCCTGGGAGAGTTTTACACATTACAATTAGCCGATCAAGTAGGTGTCTAGAAAGGTGTCAACGGGGTTACGCCTCTGGGAAAACGAGGTTTACATTAATTAGGTTCATGCGAAAGCACGGGGGACCTCCCTCAAAGTACCAACACTGGCCTGGCTGAAAAATTGGCGAACTTGTAGCGTGTAATTAATCCCGGCTAGTCTTTCCTTTTAGGGTTTGAAGGAAGATTTGATAAAAACAGTAGGAGCCATCCTGATTAGATAAATTAATAACCAATCTGATCTTGCAAGAGCATACGCTGAGTGTTTTCTTCTCTCTCTCTCCAGGTAGCGACCATATCACGCCTTAATCAAGATAATAAAACGGATATATTGACCGAACCCGCTTGTTATACTGAGCTGGGGAACGTTGGTCCCGCTCCAACTTATAATTGTTATAAGACAGAGCAGGAAATTGGGGAATACCAGATTTCCCGTGCCGCCCAAACGAAGAAAGTGCATGTTGATGCATCATCTTCGGGTGTGCTCGTTACACAGAACTGTTTCTCAGTATCCTCTGCGTCCTGGGTATCTGATGCCGGATCAGGATCCCACATATGTAATATATTACATGGGCTACAGTAAGGTATAGAACTGAGAACGGGTGATAAGTTTCATGAGGCAGAAAACGGTGCAAGTGTTGCAGCCAAGTCTGTTGGTCACTGTCACCCTGTATTACCTCAATACATTGATTCTGAACGAATGTTATTAGATACCGAACCTGATATACAAAATCATATCAGTCTCTTTATTAGTAAAGAAATGATAAAATTTTGTATTGTTGGATAATGTTTTGAACATTTCCTATATCAAAAGTTGATCGATTCAGGCACGTTATCTAAAAACATTGACGTTCTAAATCAAACTACAGTTCTTAGTATACAGAATACACACAAGAGGAAGAGTTCAGAAATGAACGAATCCTTCTTGAGGCATTGTAGACTAGGTCATATCAATGCGACCCGACTGGCTGAAGTTACATTTAGATGCATATTTAAATTAGTTTGAATTTACATCGTGTGAAACTTGCCAGTCATGTCACAGAGATAAGATGACCATAGCTCCATTTACTGGAAGCAGAGAAAGAGTTACTGAACTCTTGGGATTGATACATGTTGATGTATGTAAGGTCCCCTGTCTACACATGCCAAGACTGGTTCTTTGTACTTCATTACATTCTCTGATGTTCTCTCAAGATTCAGACATATGTTACTGTTGAAACACAAGACCGAAGCTTTTGAGATATTCACAGAATATAAGTTAGAAGTAGAGAACCAAAAATACGGGTATAAGTATTATGTCCTATGATGAGATCAGGGAGGAGAATACTTGTGCATGGAATTCCTGGACTATTCTAAAGGAGAATGAGATTCTCTCTCAGCATTACTCCTCCGTATACACCATAGTACGATGGTATATCGGGGCGGGGCAGTCACACCCTATGTGATATGGTGTGCTCTATGATGAGTACTACTGAGTTACCTATTTCCTTTTGGGAATTATGCGCTTGAGAAGCTGCATACCTATTGAATAGGGTTCAAATCAAAACAGTTGCCTGCCGCTTCATATGTGATATGGAAAGGGAAGAGCCCATATCTTAAGTTGGTTAAGATTTGGGGTTGTCCGGGCTATGTCTAAAAGCATAATCCGGACAAGCTCGAGGAAAGGTCTGTTATCTACAACTGGAAAGGTTCCAGCTATACAAACTACAGCAGATGATTTGGTAGAACCAATGGATTCAGTAGATTCCAACGAACCTCAGCCTCTCCGCCGATCTAGTAGGGTTCCTCACCCACCTGAGAGATACTTCGGTTTCTCTATGACAGTGGGAGAGAGGATTGCATCATAAGATGATGACCCAACTAGTTTCGAGCTGGCCATCAGGAGTGGGACTCTGTAAGAATGGCTGGATGTTTATCGATCTGAGATGGAATCCTTATACACCAACAAAGTATGGACTTTGGTTGCTATATCTGAAGGGTTAAATTCCCATCAGGAGCAAGTATATCTTGAGGAGATTACTTGGTGTACATGGAAAAGTTGAGACTTTCAAAGCTAGACTCGTTAAAGGTTTGCATCATAGACTAGTTGAGGCTAATGATGAAACCTTTTCTGGGGCCTATGCTTAAGTCCATCCAGATCCTACTTGCTACGGCTACATACCATGACTACGATAACTGGCGGTTGGGTGTCTTGACTGCTTTTCTAAATAAAGATTTAGAAGAGGTAGTCTATAAGTACACAGCCAGAGGGCTTCGTAGAAAGTGGGAGCAGCGGAAACGTGTGCAAGATGTTTTATGTCATAAAGCAGGCATCGCGGAGTTGGAACATCTGTTTTGATGAGTTAGTCAAAGAGTTTGACATCATCAAAATAGTAGATGAACCTTGTATATACAAAAAGGTAGTAGGGAGTATGGTGGTGATCCTCGCAGAGTACGTGGATGACATACTCTTGATAGGGAAGGAGTTTCCTATGCTACGCTCGGTCAATCTCCGCTTATCACAAGGATTCTCCATATAGGATCATAATGATACCTCTTGAATCCTGGATTTTGGATCTATGAGATATATCTAATTGGATATTAGGATACTCACTAGTTGTAGTGAGATGGTATCAATTGATCCTGGGGAGAATCACTGGAAAGGTTCCAGGGTGATAAAGACGACTGAATGTCAGTCGCAGGCATTGTATTTACCCTCAGCGCAGGGACGGTATGTTGGAAGAGTTCCAAGCTAGATACCGTGACATACTAGACGATATAAAGGCAAGATACATCGTTGCCAAAGATGCTACCAAAGAGGAAGTCTGGGTGTATATTAGTTCATGAGATGAACTTTGTTCCTCCCATTGTGTGACAATGGAGTTGTGGCTTATGCCAAGGAACGCCCGTCCCATCAGTGATCCAGACATATTCTAAGGCAGTGTCACCTGATCATGGAGATGGTTGATCTCCAGGGGATCGAGGTAAGAAGAGTAGACTCAGAGGAAAACACGGCGGATCCACTCACGAAAGGCCTTTTCCCAGAGAGAGACTTTTATGGGATGGTTGAGTATGAGATACTGCAACCACTGTTGTCAGATGGCCTTAGTGCAAGTGGGAGATTGTTAGTTATATGTATGCCCTAGAGGCCATTACTATACATAGGATGTATATTGTAGTGGATGCTTGGACATATATAGGGATGAATTTCTTGCTCGATATGATAGTATGCTATCTGGTTACTCTTTACCTTAACGTGTACACTGATTGTCTCTCTGTTACATGTTGGTAAAGCCCTTAGGATGTGTACTTGACTACCTGGACTATGATGCGGATCATACTAGTGGAGACATGGTAGTCCATAAGTACATCCTTCAAGGTCCCTAGTCGTGGGTGTATCGAGACAGAGCATCGATATACCAGAGTAGACTAGCGTATCCTTCTCGACCCATACAGATGGGCGATGGATGATCCCATATCCGTTGGTTTTTGACATCAGAGATGATATACGGGTGCTCAGTGGAGACTGGGTACACTGGACGGACTCGCCGAGAACTCCCAGATGGTATTATACCTCACGTCACATGGCAGTTCTCTGGTGACACTGGTACAGAGTAGTCTGTTGACCCGAGATCGTCATAGAGTCTTGTGTGATTCCCACTGTGCTTTGATTTCCACCTTACCACGTCCAAGAGGGCATGCAAAACGGTGGTTTTTGGGTACAGTCCCGATTCACATGGAGGCAATGAGCGATAGGAGGGGATTCGTCTCTCCCGGTATAGGGAGTTGATGTTGCGCTGTGTTCGATTGGCTATAACCGGAAATCCCTGGCCAGGGTTGCTGAGATTTACTGGTAAGTGTTACCAGTAGTTTCTCGAACTGTTATAGACCTCATATCGACACGACTTATCGAGCTACTGGGATCTGACGTTTACCACCCCTAGGCGAGATATGCGACATATCAGACGAATAGACCGGACTGTACGGTAAGTGTTACTGGTTGGATTCACAGGAGTGTGAGCGGGCTTGCTCATCGATCTTCTGATCGCTCAATACCCGGGTAGCCGTTACGTTTGGCAGACCGCTTGCGGCTTGTGGGTGTTTGATATGATCATCACCTGCTGCCGGCGTATTGACGAGTCTTTAGAGTCCTACACAGCGGTTTCCTGGCTCAAGCGAAAAGAAATAGGAGCGCATATGAGATATGTGCGGGACCGGGAATAATGCGAGTATGTGATACCGTATTCGATTCTCGCGATGAATGTATCGATTGGTTGTATGCGATATAGCCTAGTTATCGAATCAAGGATTGATTCGATAAGCCGATACATTGGATATTAGTCTGTTATATGCGATATGACCGGATCGTTAAATCAAGTATTGATTTAATGCATAATTATATATTTGATATATTACTTTGCATTGACTAATATTAGTTCACTTTAAATGGATTTTCTCACTTGAAATGCACATTGTATATGTGATATATTTTTGTGCACTTGTTTGTATCATGTTTGATGATACATGCTCACTTGGGTTTGTGTAAAGATTAAACCATGGTTGTGTAATGGTTAGGGTTTTCATTTTATTATCTATTTATTTATTTATTATTCTTTTTGAAATGATAAAGAGAAAATGGTGGCTTTCTTTGTTTGTTGTTGAAGCTTCATGAAGCTTTGACTAAGTGACCATTTTGTCTTCATGCTTAACCCTAACCATTCAAACTAACCATAGTTTATTCTCTACACCTAACTATGGTTGGTATATGATAAGTATTCATATTATTTTCCTTTTAGAATAATACTTATCATATTCTTTTTCTTCTTCTTCTTCATCTTCAACAAGAAGAAAACCTTGCCTTCATCAATGGCAACTTGAGAAAAAGGGTGAGAAATCCAATTCTAAAGTGAACCCACTTCCTATTTCTTCATCCTCTACCACTTGCCAAGTAGTATAGGGTGTTTTCTTCACAAGTTTCATGACTTGGTGAAGTTGGAGCTTGATCTTGAGTTGCCTCGACGTAGATCATCTTCGGCATCGAAGTCGACGACCTAGCCCGCCCTTTTCTCCGATAAAGCCGATGCTAGAGTCCGGGATTCGATATGGACAGCGGAGGGACATCATCATGGAGCCAAGGAGGTGGAGGAACGGATCTACAAAGGTTGTAGCTTCTTTCCTTTTAAGTTAAAGTTGTTTACTTGCATGTTTCGCCTTTGCCTCTAGTTATCGATCTATCATTAGGGTTGTTAGGCACCTAGAAAAATTTGATTTTGGCATGGTTGATGCCTTGTGGAACCTCATTAGTGTGCCTAGGAAACCTACAGTGCCTGTGATCCAATAATTGACTCTGAGGGCACTATCTCCAACAGCAAGCGTGCTTCGATCTGGTTGGAGTGCTTCTTGACTTATCCATACCATGACTTCTTTAACTTGACGCCGACGCCTGGCCCTTTCGAATATGGCCATTTCACGCTCTTGATCAGCTTTGCTCTTCTAATGGGCTTCGTTCAGAAGCATGTCAATTATCTCGTCTGATGGTTCCAAGGATTTTGGCACCGATCCGGCCCCAGCTCCTCTATATTATCTTCTAATGCCGAGTGAGCTTCTTCGTCATTTATTGATGAATGAGAAACCATGTGACAACTTGCCACATAATCCTCGGGTTCTTCTGACGAGTCTTCTCCCTCATTACTGTCATTATCTCCGCTCTCAAGAATATGGTTGAGAAACTCTTGGAGTGTGACCGGGGTTCGCGCCTTCTGGTTATATTCCTCCAGTGCGTCAATATGCCTTTGCAGATCTGTGTGCTTATCATCAGGCTGTGCGGGCTTCTTGGTCTTCTTCTTTTTCTTTGAAGACTTTGACGGCTGGGCCTGGGTATTTTGCCCATCGCTACCAACTCCCGATGTTGGGCGCGGTTTCAGCATCCCCTCAATGATTTCTGGCTCCAGCGGGCTTCTCCACCTAATCGCCGGACATGCTTGAAGATCTTTCAGCATTCTTTTAGTTTTTGCCGAAAGAAAAACTTCCCATGGAGCTTCCTCTATAAATGAGCATGATGCCCCCGGCGTGTCCATCTTTTTAGGAGCGTGTAGTTGTGGCGGGTTTACCCTCCAGTTTTCAGAAAGCGTGAATTTGCCTTGTTGGTACTGGTCCTCAATCTAGTTTTTGAAGACAAAGCAATCTTTGATTGGGTGGCCCACTATTTGGTGGTAGGGGTAGTAATTGGGATTGTCGATGTTGCCCGGCTGTAGTGGGCGTCTCGGATCTGGTAGAGCGATAAGCCTGTTGCGTACCGCTAGTTCGAACAGTCTTCTCGTTTTATCCCGAGGGAATGAGTAATGACGTCTCAAATTTTCTCCGAGTGATCGCAGTTTATCGTTTTGGCGAGCAGCTAGTTTTGGATCACTCAGCTGTTGCTGAGCGTTAGCGACGAAGGTAGCTTTCCGTTTACCCTTTTCGTTTCGAAGCTCCATTTCCGAGGAGGATGGTCTATGGCCCATCTGGTCCATTTGAGCCAGCTTGTCGATCAAGGTTTGGAAAGTGGTCGGCTTGAAGAACATCATGAATTGGGATATAGTTTCCTGCGGATCCAGGGTCCCCACGAACATGCCCACGGCAGGAGATTCTTCTATACATTGTTCGCATCTCGACCATAGGTTCCGCCACCGAATTGCATATTGAACCCAAGTCTCTCCTGGCTTCACTCTGGCATTGATCAATGCCGTGATCGGGGTGCGTTCGCTAGCGCTTGCAAAACACTGGGTGAATAGCAACTCAATTTCTTTGAATGTTTTGATGGAGTCATTCGGAAGCTCCGAGTACCATTCAAATGCCGTCTCCGCTAAGCTGCCGACGAATTGGCGAAGCAGCAGTTTGTCGTCTCCTCCAGTATTGCCGCATAGAGCCTTGAACTGAGCGACGTGCTGATGGGGATTGCCCATCCCCTTATACACATGAAATTTAGGGATCGTGTATCCTGGTGGGTACTTAATTTGATCGTACCAGCTTGGATAGGGTCGCCCAGTTCTGACGACTTGGCCATTTGCTTCACTTGCTTAATAGGCCCGTATTTGTTGAGCTATATAGTCATCAAGCGCAGCTTTAGAGATCGTCTCCTCCCTGGATGCTGATAAAGCCGGAAGAGGGTTTGATGTCTCCCCTCTGTCGTATTCAATGATTATTGAGGGATCTTCGGCTGGAGGGTCCGGCTGGATCATCATCCCCACCATATCTTGGAACAGGAGCGCCATTTGTTTTATGTTAGCTTCTTGTTCCGCGGCTTCTTTATCTTTCTTTTCGAGCATTCTTCGGAGGAACTCGGCGTCGGTTTCCTGCTCCTGGCGTTGATCCGACGATACTTCCGGACTTTCTTTCTGCCCAGTAAGTGCGGCCATCTTGATCAGCATCTCTTGGAATTTCTGTTGGTGCTCTTGAGCCTTTGTTACGGACCGCGTAAATGGTCGATGACCCCCAGAAGCACGGCTTTCCTCTTTTTCGGAAGCCATGTAGACGGTGTGCACTACCATGCCCCCAGACTTGGGGCGTTTGGATTCAGTGCCTTTGAGATTTGTCGTAGACACGTGGATCTTCTCCGGCCTTCTCCTTTTATGGGCGGTCGAAGTTGAGGGGGCTGTTGCAGACGATACTTTCCGTGGTACGACGGCGGGATGAGCCTCCTCTTGCCGGACCTTCATTTTCTTCGATCTGCAGGAGTAGTCTTTGTCGATTATAGAGTCTTGGACTCTTCGCCAGACCCTGTGGATTTTAGAGGACAGCCGCTGAAAGGGCCGTTCCGGATTTGCCTTTGTAGCATTCTCCACAGGTGGAGGAGACTTTTTCAACACGGTAGTTGGAGAGTTCTTGCGCACCCTCCTGAGCGGCTCAAAGCAATTCCCAGTTGGAACAGCAGCATCAACTTCCACCATTGGAGCTGGTGGGGTAAGTCCAGAAGGGGAACTGCCCCCAGCTTTCATCACTCGGCGCCAGCGACGACGTCGAGCATGTCGTGTAGCTGGGATCACTTCTATCGTCGGAGTATCTTCTTCATGTAAGTCCACGTTACCTCTCCCGGTTCTTTCGGGCTTGCGGAAATGATGAAAAACGATTTTTCGGGTCATGGTAACATGGACTATCAAACACGGATCTTTGCTAAACTACACACTAGCAACTAACTAGAGTTTTTCCTACTCGGTTAGGGGTTATACCTCAACTTGAACTCCTTCTCTTGGGCTCTTTGTGGTGATCGGATGGTTCGTTCCTCGTCGCCTTCTCTTGCCGAAGATGGATCCACCTGAGGGTCTCTACCTTGAGCTTCTTTCTCGAACTTGAGAAAACTAAAGTGTCCGGTTTGCTAAACCTTCAACATTAGGATGAGTAGAGAGTGGCTTTGGTGTTTTATCTCCAAGGAAATGTTTTTCAACACATGAGATGAATTTTCCTTGAGCTAGAGGAAGAGGAAGAAGAAAGGATGAGAGAGAATCAATATGATAGAATGAGAATGGTTTTTACAACCATAACAATATATGTGAATTATCTAATTAATAATATTAATCCAAAATGAAAAAGGTGATGGTCGGTTTGATAAGACCATTATCATTTCACATTAAATGTTTTTGCAAAGATCAAAGAGCATCTTTGGAAAGAAATGATGATGGTCAATGTTTCAACCTTGGTCAACAAGTCAACAAACCCTAACCATAACCCAATTTCATTTAAATAACATTATCAATTGATATTCACATATTCATTAGGGTTTGGTAAACGACAACCGTCAACTGTGCATACACACCCGTACCAAAACCCTAATGAGAATCCACTTCCTCTGCCTCAGTCAACTGTGCATACACACCCGCATTCGTGTTCCGAGGAGCACGAATACTATGAGATAAAACTAACCCCAAAGCATATACTAGGATCTGGCTCAAACCAGAGCCCGCTAGTAATAACTGTCCGGACACCAAACGTGCACAAGTGCGTGGATGTGAACGAACCCTGTCGCAAAACCATGCGACCTCTACTCTGTTTTGCCCAAAGACGAATAACCCTCTGTGTGGGACTCTAAAGATGTGGGACTCTAAAGACCCGACACTACGCTGGCAGTGGGTTTAACCACAGACCGCAAGCGGCACTAGCTGTACGTAACGGTCCCCAGGTAGATGCCGATAAGAAGACGGACGAGGTGAAACCCATCTGAACTCCTACTGAGCCTGAATGTGACAATCTCCGTACAGTCCGGTCTGTTCGTCTAAGAATATCGCATGGCGGGCCTAGGGGGCGGTAAACGTCAGTCCCCTACTAGCGGTACAAGTCGTGTCGGAGTGTAGCCCAGAACACCCTGAGATAACACTGGAAACCTACCAGTATATCTCGCTTGCCCTGGCCAGGGACTTTGTGTAATGGTTGTAGGGTTCCTAGGCACGCTCATGAGGTCTCACAAGGCATCAACCATGCCAATTTCAAATTTTACGGTGCCGAGAAACCCTAGACTAGATCGTTAACTAGAATTTTAGGCGAAAAATGAAACTAGTTAACAACTTTAACTAAAAGAAATAGGCTACAACCTTTGTAGATCCGGTTTTCCACTTCCTTAGCTCCACGTAGACTTCCTCTCGCTGTCCATGTCGGATCCCGGACTCTTGCATCGGCTCCATCGGAGAAATGGGCGGGCTAGGTCGTCGGCTTCGTTGCCGAAGATGATCTACGTCGAGGCAACACAAGATCAAGCTCCTACTTCACCAAGCAATGAAACTTGTGAAGTAAACAACCTATACTACTTGGCAAGAGGTAGAGGATGAAGAAATAGGAGGTGTGTTCACTTTAGAATTGGATTTCTCACTCATTTGCTCAAGTTGCCATTGATGAAGGCAAGCTTTTTCTTGAAGAGGAAGAAGAAGATCAAGATAGAATATGATAAGTTTCTTAAGAAAAAAACTAATATGAATACTTATCATATCCTAACCATAGTTAGGTGTAGAGAATAAACTAAGGTTAGTTGGAATGGTTAGGGTTAAGCATGAGATAAGAATGATGGACTTGTTCAAAGCTTCAAGAAGCTTCAACAAACAAACAAAATAAGCCACCATTCCTTTTTATTTTCCAAAATGAATAAATAAATAAATAACTAAGTAAATAAACAAAACCCTAACCATTCATATAACCATGGTTTAATCTTTACACAAACCCAAGTGAGCAAGTATCATCAAACATGATACAAACAAGTGTATAAAAATATATCACATATACAATGTGCATCAAGTGAGAAAATCCTTTTAAAATGAACCAACACTAGTTAATGCAAAGTAATATATCAAATATATAATTATACATTAAATCATTAAATCAACACTTGATTCAATGATCCGGTCATGTCGCACATAACCGACTAGTATCCAATGTATCGACTCATCGAATCAATCTTCGATTCGATAACTAGGTTATATCGCATATAACCATTCGAAACATTCATTGCGAGAATGGAATACGGTATCACATACACGCATTATTCTCGCTCCCGCACATATCTCTTATGCGCTCCTATTTCGTTTCGCTTGAGCCAGGAAACCTCTGCGTAGGACTCTAAAGACTCGTCAATACGCCGGCAGCAGGTGATGATCATATCAAACACCCACAAGCCGCAAGCGGTCTTCTAAACGTAATGGCCACCCGGGTATTGAGCGATCAGAAGATCGACGAGCAAGCCCGCTCACACTCCTGTGAATCCAACCAGTAACACTTACCGTACAGTCCGGTCTGTTCGTCTGATATGTCGCATATCAAGTCTAGGGGTGGTAAACGTCAGACCCCAATAACTGATAAGTCGTGCCGATTGAGGCTCATAACGGGTCGAGAAACTACTGGTAACACTTACCAGCAAATCTCTGATCAGCCCTGGCCAGGGACTTCCCTGTTACGGCCAATCGAGCACAGCGCAACATCAACCCCCAATACCGGGAGAGACGAAACCCCTCCTATCGCTCATTGCCTCCATATGACTCGGGACTGTACCCAAAAACCACCGTTTTGCACGCCCTCATGGACATGGTAAGGTGGAGATCAAAGCACAGTGGGAATCACACAAGACTCTATGACGATCTCGGGTCTACAGACTAACCTGCACAAGTGTCACCTGAGAACTGCCATCTGACATGAGGTATAATACCATCTGGGAGTTCTCGGCGAGTCCGTCCAGTGTACCCAGTCTCCACTGAGCACCCGTATATCATCGCTGATGTCAAACACCAATGGATATGGGATCATCCATCGCCCATCTCATGGGTCGAGAAGCGTATACGCTAGTCTACACTGGTATATCGATGCCCCGTCTCGATACACCCACGACTAGGGACCTTGAAGGATGTACTTATAGACTACCATGTCCCCACTAGTATGATCTGCATCATAGTCCAGGTAGTCAAGTACACATCCTAAGGGCTTTACCAACATGTAACTATAAGACAGTTTAAAGAGACAAGTATACATGTTAAGATAAAGAGAAACCAGATAGCATACTATCATATCGAGCAAGAAAGTCATTTCTATATATGTCCAAGCATCCAATATAATATACATCATCTGTACAATACTGGTCTCTAGGGCATACATACAACTAACAATGGCTCTCCTAGACACAGCGCGATATCAACCCCTAATACCAGGAGAGACGAATCATGTCTAACCGTCACTGCCTCCAAGTGCTTCGGGACTGCACCCAAAAACTACCTGTTTACACGACTCCTTTGAGACGTGGTAGGGTAGTAATCAAAGTACAGTGGGAACACACTCGAGGCGAAGTGACAGTGTCAAGTCAACGGACTAAACTGTACTCATGTCACCTGGGAACTGATAACTGACGATAGGTATATTACCAACCAACAGTTCCCGACGAGTCCTATACAGTGTACTCGTAACCTAACGAGCACCTGCATACTATCCCAAGTACGACGTACTGACGGCTGTGGGACAGGCCGTCTCCCAAGCTGGGATGAGAAGCGCATACGCTAGTCTACTCCGGAGTATCGATGCCCTGTCTTGATAGTCCTACGACTAGGGACCTGCATAAGGATGTGCTTGTAGATTACCCAGCCCCCATGAGTGTGACTGCCATCACAACGCTGGTAATCAAGCAAAGATCCTAAGGGCTCCACTAATGTGTAAAGGCGATATGTTATAATAAACACATGCACACATTAAAGTAGAAACAAACCAAGTAGCATACTACTATATTGAGCAAGATTGTCAATACAAGGTGAATATCCCAAGCTTCCATCAAGTAATATACATACTAGTATGATACAGTAATGGCCTCTAGGGCATATACACTAACAATCTCCCACTTGCACTAAGGTCATGTACTGGCGTATCGAAGACCTATCATCTCGATCAGCCGCTCGAACTGAGTCTAGGGTAAGGCCTTTGTGAGTGGATCAGCAGTGTTATCTTTTGCAGCAACTCTCCGAACCTCGATCTCCTGGCAACCCACGGTCTCCCTGATCAGGTGATACCGCCTCAAGATGTGCCTGGACTTCTGATGGGACCTGGGTTCCTTCGCTAAAGCTATAGCCCCGTTGTTGTCGCAATACAGAAGTATTGGATCAACAATGGACGGAACCACCTGATGTTCTATCAAGAACTTCCTCATCCAGAAGGCTTCTTTTGCGGCATCAGATGCAGCGATATATTCCGCTTCCATCGTCGAGTCAGCAACGGTTTCTTGTTTGGAACTCTTCCAACACACTGCCCCTCCATTGAGGGTAAAGATATAACCCAACATGGACTTGGAATCATCCTTGTCACTCTGGAAGCTGGAGTCAGCAAAGGCCTCGATCTGGAGGTCTTTTCCGCCATACACCAAGAACATCTCCTTAGTCCTTCTCAGGTACTTGAGAATATTCTTTACCGCTATCCAGTGCTTCTCCCCAGGGTTTGACTGATACCGGCTTACCACACTCAGTGCATTAGCTACATCTGGTCTGGTACACTACATCGCATACATTATAGAGCCCATCGTAGAAGCGTAGGGTATAATAGACATGCGATCCCTTTCCAAATCAGTCTTAGGAGACATCTCTTTGGAGAGGGTGATCCCGTGACAAGCCGGTAGGTTACCGCGCTTGGAATCTTCCATACTGAATCTTCTTAGTATGGTGTCTATGTACCTGGACTGTGAAAGTCCTAAGATCCTCTTGGATCTATCACGATAGATCCGGATCCCCAGAATGTAAGAGGCATCACCTAGGTCTTTCATGGAGAACCTGTATGACAAGAACCCTTTGACAGATTATAGCATAGGAATGTCATTTCCTATCAAGAGAATGTCATCCACGTATAAAACGAGGAATACGACAGTTCGTGCTACAAATCTACTATAGATGCATGGTTCATCTGGATTTTTGATAAAGCCAAAATCTTTGACCGTCTCATCAAAACAGATGTTCCAACTCTGCGATGCCTGCTTGTCCATAGATGGACTTAAGCAACTTACACACCTTTCCGCTGCTCCCACTCTGAATGAAACCCTCTGGCTGGTCCATATAGACACACTCCTCTAAATTTCCATTCAAAAAAGCGGTCTTTACGTCCATTTGCCAAATCTCATAATCGTGGAAGGCAGCAATGGCAAGAAGGATCCGAATGGATTTCAGCATAGCCACTGGAGAAAAGGTTTCGTCATAGTCCAAACCAGGTCTTTGACGAAAACCCTTTGCAACAAGTCTAGCTTTATAGGTCTCAACCTGTCCATCTACACCAATCTTCCTTTTGAAGATCCACTTGCATCCTACGGGTTTTTCCCCATCTGGAGCAACGTCCAACGTCCATACTTTGTTGGTGTACATGGACTCCATTTCGGTCCGCATTGCATCCAGCCATTTTACCGAGTCAACGCTCTGAATGGCCTGCTGGAAGCTAGTTGGCTCATCACTATCAATGATGCTATCCTCTCTATCCCCGTCTATGAGAAAACCGTAGTATCTCTCGGGCGGATGAGACTGCCTACTACTCCTGCGGAGCGGTGCAAGAATGTCCTGATCTTTTGAACCCTCTGGTTCTACCAAGCTTTCAGTAATAGCTCGTGGTTCTGGAATTTCTTCTAGTTCTATTGCGCTCCCACTTATCTGGTTTTCCAAAAACTCGGTTTCCAAGAAGTAGGCATGACGAGAAACAAAAACCTTTTGTTCCTCTTCGCAATAGAAGAAATATCCCTTGGAGTTCTTTGGATATCCCACAAACTTGCACTGTACTGAGCGTGCCTCGAGTTTGTCCGCATGCTGCTTTTTGACAAAAGCTGGACATCCCCATGTCTTAATGTGCTTAAGATAGGGTTTCTTCCTACTCCACATCTGATATGGTGTGGTAGGCACAGTCTTAGTTGGAACTCGGTTCAAAAGGTATGCAGCTGATTCTAGTGCATATCCCCATAATGATCGCGGTAACTCAGCGTTACTCATAATGGAACGTACCATATCCAATAGGGTCTGATTCCGTCTCTCCGATACACCGTTATGTTACGGAGTGTATGGAGGAGTAAGCTGAGAGAGAATTCCATTCTCTTTTAAGTAATCCAGGAACTCGGTACTTAAGTATTCACCACCTCGATCAGATCTCAGTGTCTTGATACTTTTTCCTGTTTGTTTTTCTACTTCATTCTTATATTCCTGGAATTTTCCAAAGGCTTCGGATTTATGTTTCATTAAGAAGACATATCCGTACCTTGAAAAGTCATCCGTAAAAGTAATGAAGTAAGAATAACCGCTTCGCGTATGTGTAGACATTGGACCGCACACGTCGCTGTGTACGAGTCCCAAGAGCTTGCTCGCTCTTACTCCGTGTCCAGTGAACGGAGTCTTTGTCATCTTTCCTTTGAGACGGGATTAACAAGTTGCATATGATTGATATTCGAACGGATCCAAATATCCTTCTGTATGTAACTTCGTCAACCTTCTCTCATTGATGTGACCCAGTCTACAATGCCATAAGAAAGCCTGATTTGTTTCCGGAGACTTTCTTTTGTGTGTATTCTGGACATTGAAAATCTGTGGTTGGTCTAATACGTATATTCCATTGTTTAATGTACCTGGCCCAATCAGAACTTGATTAAGGTGAATGTTTACAACATTGCTTACAAATGCAAATTCATAACCTTCTTTAGATATTAAAGAAACAGAAATGATATTACAAGTTGCATTGGGTACAAAATAAAAATTACGCAAAACCAAAATGTGTCCATCTGACAACCCCAGGTGATAGTCCCCCACGGACTCAGCATCCATGCCAGCTCCGTTTGCAACTCTGAGGGTCATATCACCTGGCTTCAAAATCCTACGGTTTCTCAACGCCTGTAAAGAATTACAGATATGAGATCTTGATCCGGTATCCAATACCCAGGAAGTAGAGTTTATTGATAGACAGTTTTCAATAACATACACACCTGAAGCTGAAGCCGCAACTTGCTTCAGATCCTGTGTTCTGGCCTTCCAAGCCCTGCAATCTTTCTTCCAGTGTCCACTCTTGTGACAGTAAAAGCATTCTTCCTTTCCCACAAGCTTTCCCGTTACCATTGTTGCCTTTGCATTTTCCTTCGTATCCACTTTACTGACACCGCCCCTTGGTTTGGTGGGGGTTTTCTTCTTCTTTCCCTTGGCTTTCGTCTTGGACCTAGAAGAGGAAGATCCTCCTACAAACAAAGTGGATGTTTCCCTACCTTTCTGTAGGGTGCCTTCTACACTCCTCAGCATGTTGAGGAGTTCTGAAAGTTCAACTTCTTTTTCTTGCAAGTTGAAGTTCAGGATAAACTGGGCGTAAGTGGAAGGAAGGGACTGGAGAATCAAGTCCGTGTAGAGCTCGTTCTCTAACGTGGTCCTAAGGTCCGCGATCTCCTCAATGAAGCCAATCATCTTAAGCACGTGTTCCGCTACCGATGATCCGACGGCCAATCTCGCCGAAAACAACTTTTTCGAGACTTCGTATCTGGCGATACAGGATTGCTCTCCATACAGTTCTTTTGTATGAAGAAATATGGATTCCAGGTCCATATTCTCGTGCCTCCTCTGATGTTCATTGTCCATAGAGGCAAGCACGAGGCACTTGGCCTTCACACAATCGATTTCCCAGGTCTTACGGATTTCCTTATCCGCGACGCTGGTTTTGGGACCTGGGACAGGGGGAGCTTTGGTGGTGAGGAGATACCCTAACTTGTCATAAGTGATTGCCATTTTGACATTCCTGAGTCAATCTTTGTAGTTTGGCCCTGTCAGTATGTTTTTATCTAGTAGTAACTTAAGTCCAGTCATGATATTTGGTCGCTGCAATTAGGAGAGAGAGAAGAAACACTTTAGCATGATGCTCTTGCAAGTTTAGAGTGGTTTTTAATTTGTCTAAATAGGATGGCTCCCACTGTCTCTCGAATCCCTCCTCAAACCAAAAAAAGGAAGAATTAGTCAGGATCAATCTCACCGTACAATACTTGCTTAACCATTCAGTTAGGCTAGCGTCGGTACTTCGAGGGAGGTTTTCCAACGCTTTCGCGAAGTTCCTTAATTAAATAACCTCTTTTTCCTGGGGGCGTAGCCCCGCTAACACCTTTATAGACACCTACTAGGTTTATAGCATTGATCATTAAGTGAGAAATTTCCCGAGGAGTAGCATATACTCACAGTAGGATCGGGATCCAAATATCATTGCGTGACAAAACTGAAGGAATCCTACCAGAATCATCACACTCCAAATGGTATGCAGCGCTAGCAAGTTTCAGTTCTTTTGAAACTCTCGATGTGGATTTTTGCCCCATGCTCTTATGACCTTGACTTTGGCCAACAAATCATAAGTCACATGTCAAGTTCTACCCGTCATTCTCCAGGTTAATTTGAACCCACCCGTACCTATCCTTGACTTTGGCCAACAAGGCAGTACGACTGTCCCAAACCAACACATCTATCTATGCTGCACATGAATACCCAATAGCTACCAATCACTATGCCTTGACTTTGGCCAACAGACATAGCTTGAATACTATTAACCATCCATGTGAAACGACGGAGGGCTACGAATGGTTTTGGCGAAACCGTGAACGTAGTGAACTTGATATAATCGATGGAACGAGATAGCTTTTAAAAGGAGTGGTTTAAGCTCCGCGTTTAAAAGTTATTTTGAAAAGAAACCGAGTGGTTTTGAAAGTGTTCCAACGACTTTTACTTTGGTTTATTTTTCTTGTATTAATTTTAATGCATCCCATCAATTAAACCTACCATTACAGAAAACAACGAAAATATGACGTACGCTTATGCCATCCGCATTCGCCACGGGGTCCCGTCATCACCTGTTATGTTACTTAACTAATGACAGAGCGGGGGCTGGACAAGCACGGCTGCAAAACATAAGCAACGCCTAAATAGATATCTACATATAGATATATACATTCGTCAGATGCAATGATAGCCATTCCAGATCACAGATAAATACATTGGATATACTAGAAATCCGCATTCCGTTGCGAGCCTGTAACGAAAAGCGGATTACACAGTCGCGATGAATAGCCAAAACCACACCCTAGACCCCTACGGGTGCGGCAAACTACCCGCCAAGTACCCGAAGCGAAGCAACCTCCCTCAACTAAGTGAGTAGGCCAATCGGCACTTCGAGATACCCGGTAGTTTGTGCACCCCACCTTGGGTCTATCCTAGGAGCAAAAACAGTAAAAAGAAATTATACAATGACGGCTACAACCCCATCCCGGTTGTGCGGCCATATAAATAATATTACATCAATTTACATATTACATGAATTGAAAGATAAAGAAAACTCTCATCTCACAACCCCCCGGCTATTCATCCGCGACAATCCAACGAATTCATATACACAATCCATCAACAATTCAGATCACAGATATGTATAACCCCCACTAATCGACGTATAGCGATTAGCAGACGTTCAATACAAATAAAACATTACAGATACAACCCATTAGCCAAAATCTACAGAAAATCGACCAAAATACGGATTTGTAACCACCCCAAAAACAAACTTGTTCTCTGGAAAATCTGGGCAGAAACAAACCATCTCAAAAATCACAAAACACCAACAGGAGAAAACTGCAGGAGAAAACTGCAGGAGAAACGATCCACGGCCGAGTCAACTCGGCCGCTGATCCGCGGCGGGAGCAAGCTCCTGCCGTGGATCCACGGTGAGTTGATCGACTCACTGGATCGTTTTTCTTGCCTGTTCTTTAAAAACCCTGAGCCGATTTTTAATACATGATTTATTATTTTTTGAGCAGAAATAAAAATAGGCAGAAACTTGATATTTTTAACGTGTTTTGCGGTTTTTCGTCCGATCGAAATTCTAGATACTTTGCTAACATGCTAGGGTGTGTTTAGCTAGGCTCTGATACCACTGTAAGTCCACGTTACCTCTTCCGGTTCTTTCGGGCTTGCGGAAATGATGAAAAACGATTTTTCGGGTCATGGTAACATGGACTATCAAACACGGATCTTTGCTAAACTACACACTAGCAACTAACTAGAGTTTTTCCTACTCGGTTAGGGGTTATACCTCAACTTGAACTCCTTCTCTTGGGCTCTTTGTGGTGGTCGGATGGTTCGTTCCTCGTCGCCTTCTCTTGCCGAAGATGGATCCACCTGAGGGTCTCTACCTTGAGCTTCTTTCTCGAACTTGAGAAAACTAAAGTGTCCGGCTTGCTAGACCTTCAACCTTAGGATGAGTAGAGAGTGGCTTTGGTGTTTTATCTCCAAGAAAATGTTTCTCAACACATGAGATGAATTTTCCTTGAGCTAGAGGAAGAGGAAGAAGAAAGGATGAGAGAGAATCAATATGATAGAATGAGAATGGTTTTTACAACCATAACAATATATGTGAATTATCTAATTAATAATATTAATCCAAAATGAAAAAGGTGATGGTCGGTTTGATAAGACCATTATCATTTCACATTAAATGTTTTTGCAAAGATCAAACAGCATCTTTGGAAAGAAATGATGATGGTCAATGTTTCAACCTTGGTTAACAAGTCAACCTCGGTCAACAAGTCAACAAACCCTAACCATAACCCAATTTCATTTAAATAACATTATCAATTGATATTTCACATATTCATTAGGTTTTGGTAAACGACAACCGTCAACTGTGCATACACACCCGTACCAAAACCCTAATGAGAATTCTCTTCCTCTGCCTCAGTCAACTGTGTATACACACCCGCATTCGTGTTCCGAGTGTTAGTTATATGTATGCCCTAGAGGCCATTACTATACATATGATGTATATTGTAGTGGATGCTTGGACATATATAAGGATGACTTTCTTGCTCGATATGATAGTATGCTATCTGGTTACTCTTTACCTTAACGTGTACACTGATTGTCTCTCTGTTACATATTGGTAAAGCCCTTAGGATGTGTACTTGACTACCTGGACTATGATGCGGATCATACTAGTGGGGACATGGTAGTTCATAAGTACATCCTTTAATGTCCCTAGTCGTGGGTGTATCGAGACGGGCATCGATATACCAGAGTAGACTAGCGTGTAGCTTCTCGACCCATACAGATGGGCGATGGATGATCCCATATCCATTGGTGTTTGACATCAGAGATGATATACGGGTGCTCAGTGGAGACTGGGTACACTGGACGGACTCGCCGAGAACTCCCAGATGGTATTATACCTTACGTCAGATAGCAGTTCTCTGGTGACACTGGTACAGGTTAGTCTGTAGACCCAAGATCGTCATAGAGTCTTGTGTGATTCCCACTGTGCTTTGATTTCCATCATACCATGTCCAAGAGGGCGTGCAAAAAGGTGGCTTTTGGGTACATTCCTGAATCACATGGAGGCAATGAGCGATAGGAGGGGTTTCGTCTCTCCCGGTATAGAGAGTTGATGTTGCGCAGTGCTCGATTGGCTATAAAAGGAAGTCCTTGGCCAAGGCTGCTTTAGAGATTTACTGGTAAGTGTTACCAGTAGTTTCTCGACTCGTTATGAGCCTCATATCGACACGACTTATCGAGTTATTGGGGTCTGACGTTTACCACCCCTAGACGAGATATGCGACATATCAGACGAACAAACCGGACTGTACGGTAGTGTTACTCGTTGGATTCACTGGAGTGTGAGCAGGCTTGCTCGTTGATCTTCTGATCGCTCAATACCCGGGTGGCCGTTACGTTTAGCATACCGCTTGCGGCTTGTGGGTGTTTGTTATGATCATCACCTACTGCCGGTGTATTGACAAGTCTTTAGAGTCCTACACAGGGGTTTCCTGGCTCAAGCGAAACGAAATAGGAGCGCATATGAGATATGTGCGGGACCGAGAATAATACCAGTATGTGATACTGTATTCTATTCTCATGATTTGTATCATCGGTCGGTTATATGTGATATAGTCGGGTTACCGAATCAAGTGTTGATTCGATACATTGATACACTTGATATTAGTCGGTTATATGCGATATGACCGGATCGTTAAATCAAGTGTTGATTTAATGATTTAATGTATAATTATATATTTGATATATTACTTTACATTAACTAGTATTGGTTCACTTAAGATTGATTTTCTCACTTGAATGTGCATATTGTTTATATGTGATATATGCAAGTGTACATGTTTGTATCATGCTTGATGATACAAACAAGTTGTGTGTATGAGACTTGAACCATATCAAGGTTAGATTAGGGTTTACTATTTTCCTAAACAAATAACAAAAGAGTGTGACTTTGGTCAAAGTTATCAAGCTTCATGAAGCTTGATGAACATTGACAAAGTCAACTCTTTTGTCATTTGTTCAAGATATTAGCTAACCCAACCCTTAACCTTATGCTATGATTAATTCTCTACATGAGTTAAGCATGAGGGCTTAAGTCAACCATGGTGTCATGATTAAAAGGATAAGTGTTCATATTATTCTTTTAATGGATCATGATTCTTTCTTCTTCATCATCATCATCAAGCTCACAAAAGCTTGAGATCTCCAATGGTGTCATAAGAAAAAGAGTGAGAAATCCAATTCTAAAGTGAACCCACTTCCTATTTCTTCATCCTCTACCACTTGCCATGTAGTATAGGGTATTCTCTTCACAAAGTTTTTGACCAAGTGATGGAATAGCTTGAGTTTGAGTCTCCCCGACGTAGATCATCTTCGGCCTCGAAGTCAATGACCTAGCCCGATCATTTCTCCGACGAAACCATCGCTAGAGTCCGGGATCCGATGATCGCAGCGGAGTGACGTCAACACGGAGCTAAAGAAATGGCGAAGCGGATCTACAAAGGTTGTAATCCCTTTCACTTTAGAGTAAAGTTGTTTGCTTGCATTTCGATTCGCCTATCCTCTAGTTAACAATCTAGTTTAGGGTTTCTCGCCACCGGAAAATTTTTGTTTGGCATGGTTGATGCCTTGTGGAACCTCTTGAGTGTGCCTAGTAACCCTACAGTGGTATCAGAGCCTAACTAGAGCTTTAGGCGATGTGTTAACGAAATTAAAACTCCGAACGAACCCGATACGTCCAAGTTTACCCCCTCTCTGTACATTTTTTCAAAACTGTGTATTTTCTGAATAAAAAATACCAGAAAAATCAAGCAGGGAAATATAAGAATTATGGTGAAATACGAGCTCCTAATACTTCCAAACCGCCGCGGAACCGCGGCCGTACCATGCTTGGGCCGCGGATCCGCGGCCGTACGGAGGGATTGGGTCATTTTGTTTGCACAGTAATTCTTATATTTTAAAGTGCTATTTTATGGGTATTTTTAAACTGACTCAAGTGTTGAGTTTTTTGGGGGTTTATTTTGTAATCGTCGATTCGATCGGAGAATTTAATTTTGTTATGTTTCCGGGATATTTTTAGAACATGTTAAAAAGTTCAACCGGATATAAATACCCAATTTTTCCCCTGCCGGAAAATTTCCAAGTGTTGGATTTTTCCGTAGTTTGAAAACGTTCTAAGTAGTGCAAGTAACGCGATGGATTCTCTAGAAGACAACAAACCTTAACTCAATTATGTGACCGTCTTGAACTGCCCTTTGAACCTTAGGGTTTGGGGCAGTACGGCGTGCCACATGTGAGGCGTTGGCTTGACCCTTCTACGGCTGGACCGTTGATACTGTGGCATGAAGTGGATGTTTTTAAACTTATTTCATATGTTGAGCTGTATCGGAAAAACTTGGGTGTTTGGCAGTTCGATCGGAAAGTTTAACATTTTCTATTTATCTGGAATGTGATACAATATTTGGAATCCACAAGTAGTTATGAGATAACTGATTTGGATGTTATAAACATAGCAGTTTAGTCTCGCATGATCGGTTGCCACGGAATTTTGATGCGATCAAAAGTCCGTCGCAATCACGTAGCGTACGCGGATATTCGCTGGTAAACTTAATATACAGCCACGCCCCATAGCCCCGACCAAGTGACTGTAGGAGAACCTCGTCGCCAAAAGCATTCGTTCGGGTGCTCGCGGCAGCGGTGTTCCGCCTTGGTGCACTTCGTCGGAGGTATCGGGGGTGCGGCCGCCTACTAAAGTTTGCGACGAACATTCGATCAGTTTTTCGGGAATCTTGTTGAATTGCCCGACTCAATATTGAAAAGAGTTTTCGATAATGAGACTAAAATGCGGGGTTTATAATTGTTAGGCATGCGATGTCTAAGGAATTCATTTGATTCGGCATGCGATGTCTAAAGAGTTTGCGGATTCCAACTGTTGTAGTTTTACACTTTCTTTTCTGCGACCGTAAGTGTAATATGTGATATCGCCGGTTTTGTTGCTATATGTCAACGACAATTGGGATGCGCACATTTACTTACGTTGATGACATGTGATGTTATGTGTTGCTGGATATGTTATATTGGATCGTCGTGTTTGAATAGCCGGGGGTTTTATGTGAGATGAGAGTTTTTATTTTCATTCATGTAAAATTAATTGTATGTAATATTCTTTTATTAGGGCACTTCCAGGTTGCGGAAGTTGTCAACTTTGTATATTATTTACTTTTCCGCACTAGGATAGACCCAAGGAGGAGGGCACAAGTAACCGGGTTCTGGAGTCCAGTGGGAGACCAACTCGAGGAGTCGAGTCCGGGTCTCCTAACTCTAGAATTGGTAGGGTTGCTTGCCGCTCTCGTAGGGGTCTAGGGGTGTGGTTTTGGCTATTCATCGCGACCGTGGAATCTGTGTTTTATACAGGATCGTATTGAAAACACGGACGTCCTAGTATATCCAATATTTTATATGATTCTTCTGCTGCGATATCTGTGATGTGATCATTTGATGTTCTGTGATAAATACTGTATATAGTATATATGATATATTATATAGGCGTTACTTATGTTTTACACGTGCGCTAACCCTGCCCCGCTCTGCCGTTAGTTACCTAACCTAACGGTGCACGATGGGACATCGAGGCGAATGCGGATGGCATAAGTGTACGTCGTATTTATCTGTGATGTTTAGGTAACTTAAATGATGGGACTTCATTAATATGATTAATGAAAGAAAAGAAAGCTAAGATGTTGTGGAATCGAATTTTCAAAAACAGGTAGCTACAGTTCTTGCTTTGCATCGCGGTGTTTCTTGTAGAACATCATGCACCTTATTCGATAAGGAAAGGACCGAGATCCCTTCACCGGGAGTGACTCCTTTAGCGATAACTGGCAGATGCTATACCCCTCGGTTTGTCTTTTGATTGCTCCTATAGTTCTTTCTTTGCACAGTGATATGATATAGCCTGCACCTCATTCGACGAGGAAAGGGCCGACGATCCCTTCACCGGGAGTGACCCCTTTAGCAAAACTAGAAAAGCCTCAAAAACACTCCATTTTAAAATCATTTGATTCTACAACGATATCAAGTTCATTACGCAATAGGTTTTCAGAAAAACCTGTCGTAGCCCTCCGTCATTTTAGATAAGTACTAGTTAGTATTCGTGCTACGTTTGTTGACTATGTTAAGGCGTAGTGTGGTAGCTAATTAGTGCTTATCTGTATAAGCATATGATGCGATTGGATTAGGGTAGTCGTGCGACTTTGTTGACTATGTTAAGGGTCGTGCGGGTGGGTTTAATTCAATCGGGAAATGACGGGTTGAACTTGACTAGCACTTATGATTTGTTGACTATGTTAAGGTCATATAGCTGCTAGGGGCAAAATATTATCGGGAATTTCAAGTGTTGAAATTTGCAATGAGATTGCATACCTTCTATGAAATAGTTGGATCCCGATACCCGCTGCGAGTAAGAGTTACTCCTGGGAGAGTTTTACACATTACAATTAGCCGATCAAGTAGGTGTCTAGAAAGGTGTTAACGGGGTTATGCTTCTGGGAAAACGAGGTTTACATTAATTAGGTTCGTGCGAAAGCACGGGGGACCTCCCTCAAAGTACCGACACTGGCCTGGCTGAAAGATTGGCGAACTTGTAGCGTGTAATTAATCCCGGCTAGTCTTTCCTTTTAGGGTTTGAAGGAAGATTTGATAAAAACAGTGGGAGCCATCCTGATTAGATAAAATAATAACCAATCTGATCTTGCTAGAGCGCACGCAGAGTGTTTTCTTCTCTCTCTCTCCAGGTAGCGACCATGTCACGCCTTAATCAAGATAATAAAACAGATATATTGACCGAACCCGCTTGTTATACTGAGCTGGGGAACGTTGGTCCCGCTCCAACTTATAATTGTTATAAGACAGAGCAGGAAGTTGGGGAATACCAGATTTCCCGTGCCGCCCAAACGAAGAAAGTGCATGATGATGCATCTTCTTCGGGTGTGTTCATTACAGAGAACTGTTTCTCAAATATCCTTTACGTCCTGGGTATATGATACCGGATCAGGATCCCGCATATGTAATCTATTACATGGGCTACAGAAAGGTAAAGAACTGAGAACGGGTGATAAGTTTCATGAGGCAGAAAACGGTGCAAGTGTTGCAGCCAGGTCTGTTGGTCACTGTCATCCTGTATTACCTGAATACATTGATTCTGAACAAATGTCATTAGATACCGGACCTGATATACAAAATCATATCAGTCACTTTATTAGTAAAGAAGGATATAATTTTGTATTGATTGGATAATGTTTTGAACATTTCCTATATCAAGGGTTGATCGGTTCAGGCACGTTATCTAAAAGCATTGACGTTCTAAATCAAACCACAGTTCTTAGTATACAGAACACACACAAGAGGAAGAGTTCAGAAATGAACGAATCCTTCTTGAGGTATTGTAGACTAGGTCATATCAATGCGACCCGACTAGCTTAAGTTACATATAAATGCATATTTAAATTAGTTTGAATTTACATCTTGTGAAACTTGCCAGTCATGTCACAGAGATAAGATGACCATAGCTCTGTCTATTGGAAACAGAGAAAGAGTAGTGAACTCTTGGGATGATACATATGATCCATGTCTACAAATGCCAAGACCGGTTCTTTGTACTTCATTACATTCTCTGATAATCTCTCAAGATTCAGGCATATGTTCCTGTTGAAACACAAGTCCGAACCTTTTGAGATATTCATAGAATATAAGTTAGAAGTAGAGAACCAAAATATGGGTATAAGTATTATGTCCTTTGATGTGATCAAGGAGGAGAATACTTGAGCACGGAATTCCTAGATTATTCTAAAGGAGAATGAGATTCTCTCTCAGCATTACTCCTCCGTATATACCATAGCACGATGGTATATCGGGGCAGAGCAATAACACCCTATGTGATATGGTGTGCTCTATGATGAGTACTACTGAGTTTCCTATTTCCTTTTAGGGAGTTATACACTTATGAAGTTGCATACCTATTGAATAGGGTTCCGATCAAATCAGTTGCCTACCACTTCATATATGATATGGAAAGGGAAGAGCACATCTCTTAAGTCGGTTAAGATTTGGGGTTGTCCGGCCTATGTCTAAAGAGCAAAATCCGGACAAGCTCGAGACAAAGTCAGATCTGTGGAAGTTTGTTGGATATCCCAAGCATACGCAAGGGAATATCTTCTACCTAACCAAGGAACAAAAATGTTTTGTTTCTCAGCATGCCAGCTTTGTGAAAGGGAATTTCTTGTGAAGAAATTATTGGTTATGAGGTAGAACTGGAAACAGTTCCAGCTATACAAACTACATCAGATAATTTGGTAGAACCAAAGGATTCAATAGTAACCAACGAACCTCGGCCTCTCCGCCGATCTAGTAGGGTTCCTCACCCACCTGAGAGATACTTCGGTTTTCTCTATGACAGTGGGAGCGAGGATTGCATCATGAGATGATGACCCAACTAGTTTCGGGCTGGCCATCAGGAGTGGGACTCTGTAAGAATGGCTGGATGCTTATCGATCTGAGATGGAATCCTTATACACCAACAAAGTATGGACTTTGGTTGCTTTATCTGAAGGGTTAGATCCCCATCAGGAGCAAGTATATCTTGAGAAGATTACTTGGTGTACATGGAAAAGTTGAGACTTTCAAAGCTAGACTTGTTAAAGGTTTGCATCATTGACCAGGTATGGATTATAATGAAACCTTTTCTAAGTAGCTATGCTTAAGTCCATCCAGATCCTACTTTCCACGGCTACATACCATGACTACGATATCTAGCGGTTGGGTGTCATGACTGCTTTTCTAAATGATGTTTTAGAAGAGAGAGTCTGTAAGTACACAGTCAGAGGGCTTCGTAGATAATGGGAGCAGCGGAAACGTGTGCGAGATGTTTTATATGATAAAGCAGGCATCGCGGAGTTGGAACATCTGTTTTGATGTGGTAGTCAAAGAGTTTGACATCATCAAAATGGTAGATGAACCTTGTATATACAAAAAGGTAGTAGGGAGTATGGTGGTGATCCTCGTAGAGTACGTGGATGACATACTCTTGATAGGGAAGTAGTTTCCTATGCTACGCTCGGTCAATCTCCACTTATCACAAGGATTCTCCATATAGGATCAAAGTGATACCAACTAAATCCAGGGTTTTGGATCTATGAGATAGATCTAATTGGATGTTAGGATACTCACTAGTTGTAGTGAGATGGTATCAATTGATCCTGGGGAGAATTACTGGAAAGGTTCCAGGGTGATAAGGACGACTGAATGTCAGTCACAGGCATTGTCTTTACCCTCAGTAAAGGGACGGTATGTTGGAAGAGTTCCAAGCTAGATACCGTGGCATACTGGACGATTAAAGGCAAGATAAATCGCTACCAAAGAGACAGTCTGGGTGTATATTTTTTCATGAGATGAACTTCGTTCCTCCCATTGTGTGACAATGGAATTGTGGCTTATGCCAAAGAACGCCCGTCCCATCAGTGATCCAGACATATTCTTAGGCTGTATCACCTGATCGTGGAGATGGTTGATCTCCAGAGGATCGAGGTTAGGAGAGTAGACTCAGAGGACAACACGGCGGATCCACTCACGAAAGGCATTTCCCAGAGAGAGACTTTTATGGGATGGTTGAGTATGAGATACTACAACCACTGCTATCAGATGACCCTAGTGCAAGTGGGAGATTGTTAGTTATATGTATGCCCTAGAGGCCATTACTATACATATGATGTATATTGTAGTGGATGCTTGGACATATATGGGGATGACTTTCTTGCTCGATATGATAGTATGCTATCTGGTTACTCTTTACCTTAACGTGTACACTGATTGTCTCTCTGTTACATGTTGGTAAAGCCCTTAGGATGTGTACTTGACTACCTGGACTATGATGCGGATCATACTAGTGGGGACATGGTAGTCCATAAGTACATCCTTCAATGTCCCTAGTCGTGGGTGTATCGAGACAGAGCATCGATATACCAGAGTAGACTAGCGTATACCTTCTCGACCCATACAGATGGGCGATGGATGATCCCATATCCGTTGGTTTTTGACATCAGAGATGATATACGGGTGCTCAGTGGAGACTGGGTACACTGGACGGACTCGCCGAGAACTCCCAGATGGTATTATACCTTACGTCAGATGGCAGTTCTCTGGTGACACTGGTACAGGTTAGTCTGTAGACCCGAGATCGTCATAGAGTCTTGTGTGATTCCCACTGTGCTTTGATTTCCATCATACCACGTCCAAGAGGGCGTGCAAAAAGGTGGCTTTTGGGTACAGTCCCGAATCACATGGAGGTAATGAGCGATAGGAGGGGTTTCGTCTTTCCCGGTATAGGGAGTTGATGTTGCGCAGTGCTTGATTGGCTATAACAGGAAGTCCTTGGCCAAGGCTGCTTTAGAGATTTACTGGTAAGTGTTACCAGTAGTTTCTCGACCCGTTATGAGCCTCATATCGACACGACTTATCGAGTTATTGGGGTCTGACGTTTACCACTCCTAGACGAGATATGCGACATATCAGACGAACAAACCGGACTGTACAGTAGTGTTACTCGTTGGATTCACTGGAGTGTAAGCGGGCTTGCTCGTTGATCTTCTGATCGCTCAATACCCGGGTGGCCGTTACGTTTAGCAGACCGCTTGTGACTTGTGGGTGTTTGATATGATCATCACCTACTGCCGGCGTATTGACGAGTCTTTAGAGTCCTACACAGGGGTTTCCTGGCTCAAGCGAAACGAAATAGGAGCGCATATGAGATATGTGCAGGACCGAGAATAATACCAGTATGTGATACTGTATTCTATTCTCGCGATTTGTATCATCGGTCGGTTATATGTGATATAGCCGGGTTACCGAATCAAGTATTGATTCAATACATTGATACACTTGATATTAGTCGGTTATATGCGATATGACCGGATCGTTAAATCAAGTGTTGATTTAATGATTTAATGTATAATTATATATTTGATATATTACTTTACATTAACTAGTATTGGTTCACTTAAGATTGATTTTCTCACTTGAATGTGCACATTGTTTATATGTGATATATGCAAGTGTACATGTTTGTATCATGCTTGATGATACAAACAAGTTGTGTGTATGAGACTTGAACCATATCAAGGTTAGCTCAGGGTTTACTATTTTCCTAAACAAATAAAAAAAGAGTGTGACTTTGGTCAAAGTTATCAAGCTTCATGAAGCTTGATGAACATTGACAAAGTCAACTCTTTTGTCATTTGTTCAAGATATTAGCTAACCCAACCCTTAACCTTATGCTATGGTTAATTCTCTACATGAGTTAAGCATGAGGGATTAACTCAACCATGGTGCCATGATTAAAAGGATAAGTGTTCATATTATTCTTTTAATGGATCATGATTCTTTCTTCTTCTTCTTCATCTTCATCAAGCTCACAAAAGCTTGAGAGCTCCAATGGTGCCATGAGAAAAAGAGTGAGAAATCCAATTCTAAAGTGAACCCACTTCCTATTTCTTCATCCTCTACCACTTGCCATGTAGTATAGGGAGTTCTCTTCACAAAGTTTTTAACCAAGTGAAGGAATAGCTTGAGTTTGAGTCTCCCCGACGTAGATCATCTTCGGCCTCGAAGTCAATGACCTAGCCCGATCATTTCTCCGACGAAACCATCGCTAGAGTCCGGGATCCGATGATCGCAGCGGAGGGACGTTAACACGGAGCTAAAGAAATGGTGGAGCGGATCTACAAAGGTTGTAATCCCTTTCACTTTAGAGTAAAGTTGTTTGCTTGCATTTCGATTCGCCTATCCTCTAGTTAACGATCTAGTTTAGGGTTTCTCGGCACCGGAAAATTTTTGTTTGCCATGGTTGATGCCTTGTGGAACCTCTTGAGTGTGCCTAGTAACCCTACACTGAGGAGCACGAATACTATGAGATAAAACTAACCCCAAAGCATATACTAGGATCTGGCTCAAACCAGAGCCCGCTAGTAATAACTGTCCGGACACCAAACGTGCACAAGTGCGCGGATATGAATGAACCCTGTCGCAAAACCATGAGACCTCTACTCTTTTTTGCCCAAAGACGAATAACCCTCTGTGTAGGACTCTAAAGACTCGACACTACGCTGGCAGTGGGTTTAACCACAGACCGCAAGCGGCACTAGCTGTACGTAACGGTCCCCAGGTAGATGCCGATAAGAAGACGGACGAGATGAAACCCATCTGAACTCCTACTGAGCCTGAATGTGACAATCTCCGTACAGTTCGGTCTGTTCGTCTGAGAATATCGCATGGCGGGCCTAAAGGGGCGGTAAACGTCAGTCCCCTACTAGCGGTACAAGTCGTGTCGGAGTGTAGCCCAGAACACCCTGAGATAACACTGGAAACCTACCAGTATATCTCGCTTGCCCTGGCCAGGGACTTTGTATAATGGCTCTCCTAGACACAACGCGATATCAACCCCCAATATCGGGAGAGACGAATCCTGTCTAACCGTCACTGCCTCCAAGTGCTTCGGGACTGCACCCAAAAACTACCTGTTTGCACGACTCCTTTGAGCCGTGGTAGGATAGTAATCAAAGTACAGTGGGAACACACTCGAGGCGAAGTGACAGTGTCAAGTCAATGGACTAAGCTGTACTCATGTCACCTGGGAACTGATAACTGACGATAGGTATAGTACCAACCAACAGTTCCCGACGAGTCATGTCCAGCGTACTCGTAACCTAACGAGCACCCGCATACTATCCCAAGTACGACGTACAAATGGCTGTGGGACAGGCCATCTCCCAAGCTGGGATGAGAAGCGCATACGCTAGTCTACTCCGGAGTATCGATGCCCTGTCTCGATAGTCCTACGACTAGGGACCTGCATAAGGATGTGCTTGTAGATTACCCAGCCCCCACGAGTGTGACTGCCATCACAACGCTGGTAATCAAGCAAAGATCCTAAGGGCTCCACTAATGTGTAAAGGAGATATGCTATAATAAACACATGCACACATTAAAGTAGAAACAAACCAAGTAGCATACTACTTTATTGAGCAAGATTGTCAATACAAGGTGAATATCCCAAGCTTCCATCAAGTAATATACATACTAGTATGATACAGTAATGGCCTCTAGGGTATATACACTAACACGTCATGCCCCCTGCTTTGAGGAGAGGCTGTTATTGGCGCCAGTCTGTCAAAGACTGACATCCGCTGGGAAAGAATGGTCAACCTGTCGAAGGCCGACTTTCGAGTAGGGGAAGTGGTTTGGACGACTTCACCTGCAGCATGAGTTGGGATAGCCTTCTATGGTATTGCAAGCCTCTTCACAGGCCTATTTGAGCTTAGGCTCAGCCTGTCAAAAACTGAGGTAGTAGACTTGGACGACCCATTGAAAGGGGCCGCGATAGTTGCAAGCCGATCGAAGATCGACTTCTTCGGAGCTTCCTTTGATGGCATCGGGATGTTGAAGCTTGTTGGCGGGATCATGGTCCCGAAGAACAACCCAGACCCTTCCGTAACGGGATCACATCCTGAACTATTTCCGTTTAGGTGGAATCTCCTGTGTCACCTGTTCCACCGGCATTACGAAGATGGAGGCCGCTTGGGGCCCTTAAGTTACTCCTCCAGATGAGACGGAGCAAGAGTTGTTGTTGCAGGTATATTTGGAAGCCATTGATTTTCTTTACTCTGCATGGGAGCAAAACACCAAATCTCAATACCACGACTCCAGGGGCAACCATATTAAACCGTGATTTGTTCGCGAAACACGACACACGAAGTGTGGAGTAGAAAGAGGAAAAGGTCCCACCGGGCGTGCCAGAATCTGTTCACCGCCGAAAGACGTGACCGGGACGTTAGGACATCTAGCCTGAATTTTAGGGGAAGATGTTATTTAGATTTATCCGTCCACCTTTTCGAAGATGCCAAGTTGATTTATGGCACCGTGTATCAGAGGTTTGGACAGATGCGACCGTTGTAGCAGACTTCGTCAAATTCCCTCTCATTTGCGAGGGATTTTTTGATTGTGGAGACACTCTTCCCTGTAGGCACAAGCTCCTGCAGTTAATTATGCTACCGCATCACGGTAACCACTTTCTCCTTCTCCAGATGTTCACTTCATGACGTGTGTGTTTGTTTTATTTTTGGTTGCCCGTGGATTGTATATGGAGACTAATTTATTTTGTCGCCCGTAGGGCGAGGATTAGTCCAAATCTGTATTTTCTTAGATTTGGGTTTGTTTTGATTTAAGGATCGTTAATCTCATTTGAGATTAAGATCAACTTAAATATTTTTTAAGGATACGTTAATCCGATATTGGACTAAGATCTACTTAACGGGGGTTCAGGATCATTTTTGATCCAACAAAAGAGCATTTGGACTCTATCGTTTTAGTTTAAGGACGTCACGGTCCATTAGGTTTAAGGACATCATAGTCCATGTAGGTTTAAGGACATCATAGTCCATGTTTAAGGACATCATAGTCTATAGAGTTTAGTTTAGGGGACGTTGCGGTCCATTGGTTTAAGGATATTGGTTTGGGGGTGTACCAAGAGTTATTGGTTTATTGGGACCCTCCACCTCTATAAAGACGTTGAAGGATTACAACGACATGTAGCAGAGGTGTGGAGAGATTTACCCTTGAACCAAATCCCAAATCAAGGAGTTATCAGTTCTAACCATAGAGGCTTGGTTTGCTTGGAGATTTAATCTCAGGAGGAACTTAACCGATTTGTGGTTGAAGTTGGCTCCTTATAGTGTTAAACACTAATGTAAGCTCAGCGCTCACGTGTCCCTACGTGTGACCTTAAAACAGTGTTAAACTCTGAAATTTAGGGCGCTCACGTGTGGCACGTGAGGCGCTTGAAAGTTGGCGCTGCTTGTTTGGCATTATTCCCATGTTTCTTTCATGAATGCTAAGCCCTATTAGGGGTCACGTAGGATCAAGTGAAGCGCCCCCAAAATGGGAGCTATCTTGGGCTTATTCCCTTATTCTTTTGGAAGTGTTAAGCACTTTTAGGGGGTAACGTGGGATCACGTGAGGCGCCAAAAAAGTGGTAACTGTCTTTGGGTTTATACCCTTTTTCTTTTGGAAGTGCTAAGCACTTTTTAGGGGGTCACGTGGGATCACGTGAGGCGCCAAAAAAGTGGTAACTGTCTTTGGGTTTATACCCTTTTTCTTTTGGAAGTGCTAAGCACTTTGAGGGGGTCACGTGAGGCACCAAAAAAAGTGATAACTGTCTTTGGGTTTATACCCTTTTTCTTTTGAAAGTGCTAAGCACTTTTTAGGGGGTCATGTGGGATCACATGAGACGCCAAAAAAGTGGTAACTGTCTTTGGGTTTATACCATTTTTCTTTTGGAAGTGCTAAGCACTTTTTAGGGGGTCACGTGGGATCACGTGACCTGCTCTTAGTTGTTCTCTTTTGTACATCAAGGGTGCTCACGTGGGAGCACGTGATATGCCATTATCATGTTGGGTGCTAAACTTTCTACGTGCATGGAGATCTTGAATTTTGAGACTTTCAAGCCCATTGTTTTATAAGAATTAAATTCTTATATAGGTTTAAACCCTAGTTTTACTAGAGGAATTAGATTCCTATATGTTCTTGTAAGAATTAAATTGTTTGAATTTAGTTCTTTCCCATACGTTTGAATCTACATAACAGAATCTCCCCGATGAGAATTAAATTCTCAACTTGTGGGGAGATCTGCTTCTGCAGATCTCAACCAGAGGAAGAATTAAGTTTTTCTTAGAAGAGTTAAACTCTTATGGAGGCGAAGAAGAGATGAGATGTTCTCTGTGTTTCCTTTTTCTCTTACCTAAGGTTTCTCTTTCTTTTTGAGGAAATATTCTTTTCTCTAGAGAATTAAATTCTCTTTTCTTTTTAGCTTACCAAGGGGTTTTCCTCTCTGTTTTTTGTATTTTTGAACTTGAAATTTATGGGGGGGTTCTTCTTTTTTCTGTCCATCCCTCTCTTTAGTCTCGAGTCCTTTATATAGCAGAGGCAAGTTTGTTGATTTTTGTTAAGAAAATCTCTCATTGAGAGATTTTTAATTGATTCGGGGGATTTTATCCACCGTTGGATTTTTGATCCAGGAACTCCTGTTTTACAGAAGACATTTTCTTGTTTTTTTTAACAAGATTGGGAAAATATTTTCCCATACAAAGCTTATTCTGTATCTTGGTGATTTTTAATCACCATTGGATCTTTGATGCAACGGTGCTCTGATTTACAGAGCACAATCTTTCTTGTTCAGAAAGATTTGAGGAGTATTTTCTCAATCAGAATTTAATTCTGTATCTTAGTGATTTTTAATCACCATTGGATCTTTGATCCAACGGTGCTCTGATTTACAGAGCACAATCTTTCTTGTTTAGAATGATTGGGGAAAATATTTCCAAAATAGGATTTTGATCCCTTTTATATAGAATTTAATTCTAACGGGTCAAAAGATATTAGGAATCCTCACGTGTAGCACGTGACCCAGTGGCACTAGGCCGGTTTACCTATATGCAGCAGTCCCAAAGAAGAGCATCACGTTTTGGCACGTGATGCACCTTCTGGCCTGCTGTCTGTTTTATGAAGGCGCATATATACTTTGTATATAGGCGCTCACGTGTGGCACGTGAGGCCCAACTTCAGTCCCATTTGTTGAGTGTAATGCTTGTAATTTTGACTCCAAGGTGCATCACGTGTGGGCACGTGATACTCCCTTTAGGGAATTTTTCCATTACTTTTTTATTTATTATTATTATTTTTTTTAAAGGGAACAGGGAGGATATCTCCCCAACTTCAAAACCCCCCAAAACAGGACAACGCAAGAGAAGCAGCGCATGACAAGCCCTCCCAACAACCAGGAAGCCGGCGGCCTAAAGAATCAACTTTCCTAACCACCGGTCAAGATGGGACCATCACAGGTGCAATGCAACTTGTGTGAGAAGCCGAGTGGACCCAAGTGGTACCGATGCTACGGGATCAGACATAGATCTAACGTGTGTCCCACTTGACAAAGGATGGGCCTAATTGAAGGTGGAAGCTTAGATGAAGATAACGGAAAACAGGAAGAAGTCGAAAGATATGACAACTTCAAACCTCAAGACAATGATGAACACCTCTCCTTCGTCCTCCATCATATCATGATTGTGCCCCAGGAAGAAACACAAATTCAGTAGCACAACATCTTCTGTACCAATTGACCATGCAAGGAAAGACTTGCATCATCGTTATCGACAACGGGTGCACCGAAAATGTCGTCTCGAAAAGTATGATGGAAAAACTCCAAATACCTACTCAAGATAAGGCGAACCCGTACAAGATTGGGTGGATAAAGCACGGCAATATCCAAGTCATCTCTAAGACGTGCAAGCTCCTTCGGCAACCTATAATCCGATGAAGTCATCTTCGACGTAGTCAATATGGATACGTGCCACCTCATTTTGGGGAGTGTTCTCTCATAAAAAAATCAAGCGGTGCCTCACGTGTTTCCCACGTGAGCTTCGGTGTCACGCCCCGCTTCCCGGTGTACGGGCAGAGGACGCGACGAGGCCACTACGTATTTACTCAGAAGTAAATACGCTAAGCGTAACTAAGCAATATAAAAGAAATATACACAAGAGACAAAGACAGTAGGTATAACTGAACAACAACTTTATTTATTAACATTCTTTTTGTACAATGCATGGAAAAGTAAATACATGGGATAAAGCGATGCCTAAACAGTGGCATAACAGAAATGAAAAGTACTGAAATGAAATGTGTACAAGTGTAACTACAGCTCGGGATCTTCAATAAACTGGTCCAAGTCTTCAGTGCTAGGCTCGATCTCTGGAAGGTCCAATCACCTGACGACATTCAAAGAAGAAGAAAGAGAATGTCGTTAGCAACCAAATTGCTCGGTAAGTCCTAAAGATAAGGGAGAAATAGAATAGACAGAGAGAGGGGGGGTGTAGTTTTTAAAGTTGTATTATTATTGTTAACGATGTTGTTTGTAGCTTGGTACAGAAGGATACTAGTGTATACGAGAGGAGTCTCTATATACCAGAGACTAAAGGAAAATGGAAGTACAAGGCTCCGTTAGAAAGCCAGAACAACGGCGTTGTATTCAGGCTAGGTGTCTTAAATCTTACAATCTCATGCCACTTCTAACACCTTCCGTACCAATCTACCCCTTAAACCCCGCGATATCTTGTTTGTATTGTTTGTATTTCAACTTGTATTGTCTTGTAATATAGATTGTATAATTGGATGACTTGAAGAAACCATGATATCAGTAAAATGGATGTAACTGGAGAATCATGTAAATGGAAGTATATCGATGGTTCGGTTCGGTCAATAAAGATTGAATATATTGAATATATAGATTTATGGATTCATATTGAATTGTTATATTGTATATTGTACTTGAATCATATTCAAGTCAGATTATTTATAATGAGACTCAGTCTTAGTCAGAACAATTAGAAAAGAAATTGAAGTCCTGAATTAGGTTTTGATGTTATCGGCAACCGCTGCACATGGGCGGCAGGATTTGTGTCTTTTTCAAAGACGATTACCGTGTTGATAACACCGCTTGTTAAGTTGTCTACCTTAAAATAGGCAAGCACCCACTTCTCCGTCTCCCTGAGGCTCAAGAGATTGGTCCCGCTTAAACCTATATTTACTAGGGTCCTTAGGATAATTTATAGAACTTGAGGGGGTTTTATGTAAAAATAATTTTGTATACTTTTCAAAATACACCCCAAGTATTTAATTATTGTCTTTAGAGTTTTCTTAGATGTAGATTTTATATATGTGACATTTCTAGTGAAAATAGCCTAATTTCATAATATAGGGTATTTAATTGTAATACTGAACTTGTATGGAAATTCATGGTATTTTCATGTAAAGTGATTCTTTTGACTTGGAAAAGTTGGAATATTGATATTATAACAAAAATAGATATTTTGATAATACATATATATATATACACATATATATTTATAAAAATAATTTTTAATATATTATATTTCTAGAAATCTCATTTTCTTAAAATATTTGTATTTTAAATCTCTCAAGACCGAATGCTCCTTATGGAGGTCTGAATCTCGCACTACTAAGACCGAGGATGTGCGATAATCCGCACCATCTCGATCAGGTTCCCCAAAATGGGTTGTAGCGGCGCTTTGCAAAGATTTGTGTAAAATACATAATCTTATAGAAAACAGTTTTAATAATAAAAGGTAGTTTTGTGTAAAACGGTATTTTCCGAATCTATATTTCCCAAAAGGTGTCGTGCTATGTTGCATATTAGTGTTGTGAAGAGGTAGGTCATTACCTCGTGATCTATCTAAAGGTATAGCAAGATTATTGATGTTTTAAAATAGAAACTAAACTACATGGTATTTTACTGAAAAAGTGCGATAAAACTTGAAATATACATTCTTTTGAAATGGAATTTGTTCCATATATTTTGTTAATGATTAATAGTCAATATGTAAGAGTTTTGTATGGTTGTGTTAAGTAAAATTGAACTTTACAAAGAAAACCGAATCGGAAGTCGGATTTAACTCCGCTTCCGTCGGGTTTTAGTTTTACAAAATTTTAGAAAAGAATAGAGAAGAGGGAGGTAGGACTTATGGGTTTAGAGGTTAGGGATGAGGAAGATGTGGAAGTAGGAGTTGCTGGTGCATCGTTTCGTCACCGGGAGCTCCTAGAGTCGTCGTCGGAAGTTCACCGGAGTTTCGTCATTTGCTAACTCTAATTGTACACAAAAGTTCTAGAGGAATTTCTTGAGAGTTTGGACAAAATTGTGAGTGAGGGGTGTGTGTTTATGGGTGGTATTTATAAGGTAAAACTAGGGTTAGGGTAGGTGAAAGGTTGTATTGAAAAATGGTATGAAAATTGTATTAAAAATTGATTTAATTGGATTTTAAATCTCACTGTTAATGTACAGAGGAAATAAAGTGTACAGTGGTTTCAGGAATTCCAAAAGACACATACTTCATGAAGGGCTCACTCGGATTCGGCCGAGTTCGGCCGGCGGCGGCGGCCGAGTCGGCTGATCCGCCGGCCGAGCCGGCCCGAGTTGGACCGGGGAAAAGGGGCATGTGTCCTTTGTCGGTTAGGTATTCTCCTGGGACAGTTTGTTTTATATGTGTAGTGGGGTTTTTACGAATTATGCACGTGTAGACCCTTGGAATTCTAAAAATCTAAAATAAAACAATATTAAAAATAATGTGGGTGATGGGATTTGAACTCTGTTGCTTTGGTTCAGCAGTGTAAGGTCTTACCAATGAGCTACAAGCTCCTTCTTGGTATTAAAAAGCAAAACAAACTTATATCTTGTGCTCAGGCAAAAGTACCCATTTCTGTATTTTTGAATTTTTTTTACAGAAAGTTTAGGGTTGTTACAGCCGGCGCTAGCATATATTAGGATTAAAAAATCCTATACTTGCGCCTCACGTGAAACACACATGAGCGCTGGCGTGCAGGACACATGAGCGCCTGTTATATAAAAATTAAATTCTAAGGCGGCGCACGTGAACACCAGCACCCAAATTAAAAAGAGTAGAATTAAATTCTACATGGAGGATGTTTCCCTAAAAACTGGGGATATTCTCTGTTAAACAGAGCCGTTGGATAAAAAATCCAATGGTGACTAAAAAAATCATCTAGTGATAGAATTAAAATTCTATTAAACAGAGAGTTGTTGGTTCAAAGATCCAATAATAAAATTAAATTCTAATATGGGAAAATATTTCCTTAATCTTTCTAAATGAGAAAGATAAATTCTGAACTCTTGGATTAAAAAATTCAATGGCGATTAAAAATCACCGTTTGATAAAATTAAATTCTATCTATAGAAAAATATTTCCCCAATCTTGTTAAAAACAAGAATATATAATCTGTAAAACAGAAATTCATCGGATCAAAAATCCAACGGTGGATAAAATCCCCCAAATAATCTTTGAGGCAATTAAATAATTTGGTATCTCTCAAATGAGAGATTTTCTCAAACTAATTAACAAATTGCATCTCCTATATAAAGCATCCGAGACTTCAAGTTTCAAGGAGAGAGAATGGACCCCCTAAGTTTCTCTACAAAAGAAAATTGAGAATTCAATTCCCCCTCACAAAAAAGAAGAAGGTTCTCGCTCTCTCAAACTCTAGGTAAAGAAAAGCAGAGATAAACATATCTCCTATGCCTAGTATAAAAAAAACAAGAGTTTAACCCTTCACAAAAAGAACTTAGTTCTTCCTCTGATCTTAGATCTGCAAAGCAGATCTCCTCACAATTTGAGAATTTAATTCTCATCGGGGAGATCCTGTTCTTCAAACTTAGAATTTAGGGGAAAGAACTAGATTAAAAGAGAGAGAGAGAAAGAACATGGCTTCTAGGAATTTAATTCATCTGAAACTAAAGTTTAACCCTACACCAAAAAAACTTAGTTCTTAAAACATAAGAACTTAGTTCTCAAAAAAACTTGATCCCAGATCTTCGAAACAGAGATCTTGATGATCATCAATGGCCAAAACGCCATTAACAGAAATTTAACTTCTTTTCAAAAAATAAAACAGAGAGTAAATCTCTAAAGGACTCGGCGCCTCACGTGTTTCTTACGTGAGCACTGAACAAAAGGTGCTCGGCGCCTTACGTGAAACACACATGAGCGCCCAAAAAAATATATAAACTTAGCGCCTCACGTGAAACTCACGTGAGCGCCCAAAAAAAATATAAACTCGGCGCTTCACGTGAAACTTATGTGAGCGACCAAAAAAATAAATAAACTCAGTGCCTCGCGTGAAATACACATGACCACCCAAAAAACAGATCGCTCGGCGCCTCACGTTCTTCCCACGTGAGTGCCCAACAAAACAGAACGCTCAGTTCCTCGTGAAACACACGTGAGCGCCATATAAAAGTGTTGAGCACTATAAATTTAGTCAAAATGACTAAGTGCCTAAAACTGATTGGGCGGTGCTAATGTCTGAGTGTCTTACGTGATTCCCACATGAGCGCCAGAGCTACAAATAAGTGCTTGGTACTTCTGAGTAAAACAAAAAGGAAGGCCCAAGACCGAGTAGACCAAGCACAAATTGGCTAAGTCTTTGAAATTTCTTGCAGCTGAGCCCAAACACTCTGTTGTTGGATCTCAACAAAAATTTGATGATCTCTAAAATGTTGCTAAGTTGATCTTAGTCTCAAATATGACTAAACGTATTCTTAGTTAAAATAAACTGAGCCCAAATGCTCATATATTTAAGACCTTAATCTCAAACTAGATTAACGGTCCTTAAATAAAATGAAATATTCTTTGAACTGGTGGAATACATACGACCTAAGTTCAATCCCTAAATCTAAAATATACGTATTTGGACTATTCTGCGCCCTACAGGCGACGACATAAACTAGTCTCCGTATACAATCCATGAGCAACCAAAATAAACAAAATAACACACGACATGAAGTGAACTACTAGAGCAGGAGAAAGTTATTATCACAATGCGATAATGTAATTAACTGCAAGGGCTTGCGCTTGTAGGGAAGAGTTTACCCACAATCAAAAAACCCTCACAAACGAGGGGGAATCTGATAAAGTCTGCTAAATCGGTCCCATCTATCCAAACCTTCGATATACGGTGCCATAAATCAACTTGGTATTTTTGGAGAGGTGGGTGGATATGTCCAAATAGCATATGCCCCTAAATTCAGACAGGATGTTCAATCCCAGTTCGTCTCTGTTTTTTGCGGTAAACAGATTCTAGCGCGCTCGGTGGGACCTTTTTCTCTTTCCACTTCACACTTCGTGTGTCGTGTTTCAGGAACAAAATCGCGGTTTACTATGGTTGCCCCTGGATTTAAGGTATTAAAGCTGAGTGTCTTGCTCATGTGCAGAAATCAATGGCTTCCCAATGCACCTCATGCAACAGCAACTCCCGCTTCACCCCAACTGGAAGAGTGACGTATGGGCCTAACGCGGCCTCCATTTTCTCAATGCCGGTGGGGAAAGTCATACAAACCATTAATCTTTGGGACCATGCTCCCGCCTCTGAACTTTAGCGCTTCAACGCCACAAGAAGAAGCTCCTAGAAAGTCGGTCTTCGATCGGCTAGCAACCACGACGTCTCCTATCAGTAAGCCGTCAAACCCTAAAGCCCCAGTCTTCAACAGGCTGATCAAGAGCTCAAGCAGGCTCGTAAAGAAGCCCATGATACCAGAGGGAGATACCCCAAAACGGCTAGCTCTCCCTACTCTTGATATGGGTGAGGCCGATAAAAATGTTTCCCCTCCAAGACGGTCAGTCTTCGAAAGATTAGCCAACCCCGCTCCAACTGCAACAAGGACGTCGGTCTTCAACATGCTGACACCAACCGAAACTCCTGAGCAACGCAGGGGGCATGATGAAGACGCCTCTAAAACTGAGGCAATTCCCACTCCAAGGCATGCTCGACTTCACCACTGGCGTCGAGTGAGAGAAACTGAGGGCAACTCTCCCTTTGGGCTCACCCCACCAGCTCATATAATGGATATCAACACTGTTGTTCCAACTAAGAACAACTTTGACCTGCTCAGGAGAGTGCGCAAGAACTCTCTGACGGTGGTACTAAAGAAATCACCTCCGCTAACAGAGGTCCCCGTGCAGCGACAGCCGGAGCAGCCTCACCAACGTCTCTCTTCACAGAGGGTCTGGCGAAAAATCCAAGATTCTGGGATTAACAAAAATTACTCTCGTCGACCTAAAAGATTTAATGGTTGACAAGAAAAAGACCGCTCCTCCACCATGCAACGGAGGGCCGTTCCTAAACAGGTGCATGTCACAATGACTCCTTCAACTCCGACTTCTCATAAAAGAATGAGGCCGGAGAAAATCCTACCGCCCGCGGTAAATTCCATAAGCGATGGATCTAAACGCCCCAAGTCAGGGGGTATAACCGTACATATAGTCCATATGGTTAGAGGTAAAGAAGAAAGCAGCATTTCGGTAAGTTACTGACCTCAAACTCGGTCGCTGACAAAGGCTCAAGAGCAACAGCAAAAACTCTAAGAAATGCTGACCAAAATGGCAGCGCGTACCGGACAAAAAAATACGGACAACGAGGCTGAATAGCGCGAAAAGCAAGAGACCGATACAGAGTTCTTGCGAAGGATGCTGGAAAGAAAAGACAAAGAAGCTGCAGAGCAAGCTAGTAACATTAAGCAGATAGCTCTCTTATTCTAAGACATGGTTGGAATGATGATCCAACCGGAACCTCCGGCCGAACATTCACCTATAATTATCGAGGATGATAGAGAGGAAACATCAAACCCTCCTTCGGCCTTGTCAGTGGCCAAGGAAGAAACCATTTCTAAGGTGGCCCTAGATGACTACATCGCTCAGCAAATAAGAGCTCACCAGGCCAGTGAAGTTTCCAGCCAACTTGTCAGAACCGGGTGACTATATCCAGCCTGGTATGACCAAATCAAGTACCCTCCGGGATATACAATCCCCAAGTTCCACGTCTACAAAGGAATGGGAAATCCTCACCAGCATATCACACAATTCAGGGCATTGTGCGGCAATATTGGAGGCAACGAAAAACTGTTGCTTCGCCAATTTGTCGGAAGGTTGTCAGAGATAGATTTTGAATGGTACTCGGAGCTCCCGGATGATTCCGTGAAAACCCTCACGAAAATAGAACTACTCTTCACGCAACGGTTCACCAGCATGAGCGAACGTACTCCGATCACAATATTAATCAATGCCAGTATAAAACCGGGAGAAACTTAGATCCAATACGCGATCCGGTGGCGGAACCTGTGGTCTAAGTGCTAACAACGCATTGAATAGTCTCTTGCCATAGGTATGTTGATCGGGACTCTCGAACCTCAATCAACTGTGTCCCAGTTCATGACTTTCTTCAAGCCCATAACCTTTCAGGCTCTGATAAACAAGCTGGCACAAATGGATTAGATGGGTCATGGGCCTTCCTCCTCAAATAAGGACCCTCAAAATAGCAAGGGTAAAGGGAAAGATACCTTTGTTGCCAATACGCAGCAACAACCGAGTGGCCCAAAACCGGCTGCTCGCTAAAACAATGTGTGCCCGCGCCCGTCCTTGGAAGAAAGGCTATGACGTGCTTACTCGTTCCCCCGCGACAAGACAAGAAGAATGTTTGAACCGGCGATGCGTAATAACCTCATCATATTGCCAGACCCATAGCATCCAGCACAACCCGGTGACGTCAACAATCCCAATTACTGCTCCTATCACAGAATAGTGAGCCACCCAATTGAGAATTGTTACATCTTCAAAAATTGGGTTGAAGACCAGTACCGGCTGGGAAAGCTCGCGTTGTCTGATAACTGGAGGGTAAACCCGCCCCAGAAGCATGCTCCCAAAAAGGATTTTCAAGAAGAAGATTGGTGTAGATGGACGGGTGGAAACCTATAAGGCTAGACTTGTTACAAAGGTTTTCATCAAAGACCCGGTATAGACTATGACGAAACCTTTTCTCTAGTGGCTATTCTCAAATCCATTCAGATCCTACTTATCATTGCTGCCTTTCATGACTATCATATCTGGCAGATGGACGTAGAAACAGCTTTTCTAAATGGAAGTTTAGAAGAGTGCGTTTATATGGATCAGCCGGAGGGATTCATAGACAGTGGGAGCAGCGGGAAGATGTGCAAGTTGATTAAATCCATTTATGAATTAAAGCAGATATCACGGAATTGGAACATCTGTTTTAATGAACCAACCAAGGAATTGACTTCATCAAGAATGAGAATGAGCCATGTATCTACAAGAAAATTGTAGGGAGAGCTGTCATATTTCTCATCTTGTACGTCGATGACATTCTCCTAATAGAAAATGATATTTCTATGCTGCAATCGGTCAAGTTGTTCTTGTCACAATAGTTCTCCATGAAAGACCTGGATGATATCTCTTACATTCTCGGGATTAAGATCTACAGAGACAGACCTAAAAGAATGTTGGGACTTTCACTGTCTAAGTATATAGACGCCATACTAAAGAGGTTTAGTATGGAAGATTCTAAGCGTGGTAATATACCCGCTTTGTACGGAATCACCCTCTCCAAAGAGATATCTTCAAAGACTGATGAGGAGAGGGGTCGTATGAGTATTATACCCTACGCTTCGGCAGTAGAATCTATAATATATGCGATATTATGTATCAGACCATATATAGCTTACGCACTTAGTGTGGTAAGGCAGTATCTGTCAAACCCAAGAGAGAAGTACTGGATAGCTGTGAAGAACATTCTCAAGTACCTGAAAAGGACTATGGAGATGTTCTTAGTTTACAGTAATGAAGACCTCCAGGTGGAGTCCTTTACCGATTCAAGCTTCCAAAGTAACAAGGATGACAGCAAGTCTGTCTCGGGTTATGTGTTTACCCTCAATGGAGGGGTGGTCTATTAGAAGATCTTCAAACAGGACACCGCCGCAGACTCGACGATAGAGGCTGAATATATTGCTGCCAACGATACCTAAAAAGAAGCGGTCTGGATGAAGAAGTTCATTACTGAACATGAGGTGGTTCCTTTCATTGTTGATCCAATACCTTTGTATTGCGATAACAATAGGGCTATGGATTTAGCGAAGGAACTATAGCTCCATCAAAGATCCAGACACATCTTGAGGTGATATCACCTGATCAGGGAGATTGTAGATTGCCGGGAGATCGAGGTGCGGAGAGTAAATACAAAAGAAAGCATGGTGGATCCATTCACGAAGGCCCTCCCTCAAGCACAGTTCGAGAGACTATTTGAGATGTTGGATATGTGATACACTAACAACTGGCCCTAGTGCAGACGTTAGGTACTCAATACGCAAAAACTGGCCTTAGTGAAAGTAAGATATTGTTGGATATGTATACCCTAGAGACCATTATTGTATGTATGTGTGTGTGTGTGTGTATAGTTGATGCATGGAACTATGTATGGGACAATCTTGCTCGATATAATAGTAAGTTATTTGGTTTGTCTTTATCTTAACATGTGAATATGTTTTACTTGCTATTAAGTATCGCTAATACATGTTGATAAAGACCGTATGATTATTTCTTGACTACCAGCTGTAGAGTGTTTTTCGTCGCCCCATTGAGATCGGAATACGCGTCGCTTATCAGACGTATACAGATTCCCCCTGCTACGGATATGCTGGGGTTTATTGATTGTGGGGATCCGAATCTCCAGCAGCCACAGACTAAACTACTATTAATTACCTCTCGCTTTTGGAGCGAGGGAACCTCCGATTGACGGATGAAACTGGGCATGCGAACTCAATGTGCAGTGTGCACGTGTTGTGTTTTGAAAGGGGTTTGGACGTATCGGGAGCCTCGCAGAGTTTAAGGGGGGTTCGTTTCCTGGATAGCAGGTTAGGGATCAAGAGGGCTAGCAGCCCCCTTGTGAGATGCGGGGCAGCGTCCTGTTAAAAAAAATTTCTAACGAGGTACATATTTTTAATGGGGAACGTTTAAAAAAAGAGGGATGAGAAGCGTCCTAAGAACACGTGAGACAACACGTGGCCGCTGGACGCCAACGGGTCACGTGCATGGCACGTGGACACTGGGAGCCAGCGGTTCACATGCCAGGCGCGTGGACGCTGGGCGCCAGCGGTTCACATGCCAGGCGCGTGAGCGTTGAGCGCCGAAGAGTCACGTGCCAGACGCATTGGCGCTAGAATGGTCACGCGCACGGCACATGACAGCTGGGCGCCAGCGGGTCACGCGCGTGGCTTATGGGCGCTAGGCTCCAGTAGGTCACACACGCGCTAGTGAAAGAAGGGGCTTAGCCTTTGGGCTGCGGGTTGAACTCCCGAAGGATCTTAGAGTTAAACCCCTAAGGAAGAAATTGGATGTGGATTTGGAGTTAAATTCCCATAAGCCTTGGATTTAGAGTTAAACTCCTAAAAGGTCTAAATTTGGAGTTAAGCTCCTTTGAGGATTTGAATCTTAGAGTTGAACTCCTCAAAGATTTAGATTTTGGATGATAAAAAGAGCTCCCTTTTCATCCTCTTCGAGCCTTGGACTTCCCTAAAATGGGTTCGTCTGAGATGGGTTCCTTCTTCCTCCTCTCTTTTTGTTGGATCTTGGAGAAAAGGGGCGTTAAAATTAAAAGTCTCTCTTTTAGAGATTTGATGGGAGATCTGAGCACTCCTTTGATAGTTTTATGGTGAAAAACTATTCCTTTTTTGGGAAAAAAGAGTTAAACTCTTAATTTAATTCAAAAAAAAGAAGAAAGTTTAGAACCTTGAGAAAGGAGATTGGGGCACAGAACCCTAATTTTTAAGGGAAATGGATATTCTCTTTCATTTCATTATCATGTTGCCTTATATAGGCTTACAAGTTTACACATAGCCATTTACGCTTTACAAAATGGCATTTTGCACATTCCATGCCTCATGTGCTTATTTCTTTTTGCACATAAGCCATGGGCATTACAAAAATTTGGCTTTTTGCCCATTTATTTTACATTCATGCATGAAAATTGTTTCAAAATTATTTATTACATAATTTTCTTCTTGGCATGGGGGGTCGACCGCTTCATGTTCGGGCTCGACTTGGGCATGGGCCCACTTGGTTTGGCTTGACTTTGACTTTGATCTGGTTAGCTGGGGTGTAATTTTTTACCACAACAAAGTGCCCCTCCATCAATGAATGCACACTGCATATATGAATCGTGTGCATTAAATTGATGGATCTTCTTTCATGGAGAGTTTGACATCGAGGTGGAACATCATTCTGGGGTGAAGCATAATTCCGGGGATTGGAGCATAATTCCGAGGTGCGGAGCATAATCCCGAGAGAATAATCTCAGTGTTCAGAGCATAATTTCGAGGCGCGTAGCATAATTTCGGGGGTCAGAGCATTATTCCGCGGCAGAGGTTGATTCCGAGTCAAAGCATAATTCCGACGGGAAATGCAGATATTTTGAGGCGAAGTATGATTCCAACAGAGGGTATGTTCACCGCCGAAAATAGAGATGAACCGGGATGGATCGTCTTGCCTGAATTTGGGGGCATATGTTATTTGGGTTTATCTGCCCACCTCTCCGAAGATGCCAAGTTGATTTATGGCACCGTATATCGGAGGTTTGGACAGATGCGGCCGTTGTAGCAGACTTCGTCAGGTTCCTCCTCATTTCTGAGGGGGGTTTTGATTGTGGGGATGCTCTTTCCTGCAGGCGCAAGCCCCTGCAGTTAATCACGTTACCGCATAGTGATAACCACTTTCTTCGGCTCCTGAAGTTCACTTCGTGTCGTGTGTGTTTTTTTTATTTTTTGTTTGCCCGTGGATTGTATACAGAGACTAATTTATGTCGTCGCCCGTAGGGCGCGATTAGTCCAAATCCATATATTTTGGATTTTTATTTAAGGATCGTTAATCTAGTTTGAGATTAAGATCAACTTAAATGTTTGTTAAGGATACGTTAGTCAAATTTGAGACTAAAATATACTTAACGGGGTTTTAGGATCATTCAGATCCAACAAAAGAGCGTTTGGGCTCTATTGTTTTAGTTTAAGAACGTTTCGGTCCATCGTTAGTTTAAGGACATTACGATCCGTAGATCACCATTTTGGAGGCGAGGGTTTAGTTTAAGGACGTCTCGGTCCGTTGTTAGTTTAAGGACGTTTCGGTCCATTGTTGGGATGTGCCCATCGGTTTGGGAGTGCGCCAAAGAGTTGTTGGTTGTGAGGACCCGCCATCTCTCTGAAGACGTTGAAGAATTACAACGACATGTATCAGAGGTGTGGGGAGATGTACCCTTGAACCAATTTCCAGATTGAGGAGAGATGTGGGATGAATATCCGTCGGAAGATCATTAGTGAGAGATCATCAGGCTAAGATTGGGTTTCTGTAATACCCAGGAGTGCTAAGCACTTAGCTGCATAGAGCGCTCATGTGTATATCACATGAGGCGCTGCAATAGTGCTAAGCACTAACTTTTGTGGCGCTCACGTGTGTTTCACGTGAGGTACTCCAATAGTGCTAAGCACTAACTTTTTCCGACGCTCACGTGTGTTTCACGTGAGGCGCTATATAATTTGGCCTTGAGTGCTCACGTGCTTATCACGTGAAGCGCCGAGTTCTTTTGAAAATTTAATCTCTGCTGATATTTCTCTGTTAATGGTATTTTGATCACCAAGATCATTATTTTGAGGACCTTGAATCGGGTTCTATGAAGAACTGAGTTCTTGATTTAACGAAACTATGTTCTTGATTTGAACTCTATCTTCTCCGAGAGGTTAAACCTCTTCCAATGGTGTTTTGACCATTAAGGATCACCAAGATCAGTATTTTGATAATCTTGAATCGGGTTCTTTGAAGAACTGAGTTCTTGATTTGAAGAAACTATGTTCTTGATTTGAACTCCATTTTCTCCGAGAGGTTAAACCTCTTTTGTAATAACCCTAATTTTCTTATACACATTTTCCTATACAAATTTTTAAATTAATTTTTCAAAAATCCATAAAGGGGTATTTATTGCCTGAGCACAAGACTTAAGTAATTAATTAGCAATTTAATTACAAGAAGGAGCTTGTAGCTCATTGGTAATACCTTGCACTGCTGAACCAAGCCACCAGAGTTCAAATCCCATATCCCACATTATTTTTAATATTGATTTTTTTTAAAACCTTTAGAATAACAAGAGTTTACACGTGCATATCTCACAAAAACCACACTACACCCAAAGATGTAACACTTCCAGGAGTTAGATGAACCGTCGGGAGGGATCCTGGCCGCCGGACTCGGCCGGGAATCGGCCAACTCGGCCTTGAATCGACCGACTCAATGCTCTAACCGAGTCACAGCCGAGTCACCCCCGAGTCGGCCGATTCCGGCGACGGCCCCAACATAAAAGTTGTGTCTTTTCATATTCCATATGCACCTGCAAAATTTTAGCCTCAGACCACTTCCAGAGATCTTTAAAAACCCCAATTACTCCACTTTTAATACATTTTTATTATATTTTATCACATTTTTATTTTAAACTTTTCATCTACCCTAACCCTAGCCTAACCCTATAAATACCAACCCTACACACCACCCTCTCATCCCCAAAATCCTAAGCTCACTCTCTCAAAATTTTCCAAGAGTTGTGTACTTTGAAAACAAGTTCGCGGCGAAGCTCCGACGAAATTCCGGCGGAAATTCCGGCGACGTTTTTAGAAACAACCGGCGACGAAGCAACGCCTCGGCAACCTCTCTAGTTCCCCCTACACTCCTTTGCCTAATCAAAACCCGTAAGTCCCATTCTATCCCTCTTTCTATTTCTCTAAAATACGAAATTACGAAACCCGACGGAATCGGAACAAATCCGATTTCCGATTCGGTTTTCTCTAAAAGTTCACTTCTCACCAATACATTCATGTTTAAACATCTTTATGTTGACTGTTAAACTTTTAAAAATCAATTTGAATAAGTTTCATCACATGAAATGATAACCTTTCCAATTTATCGTATTTTTCACTTTAATACCATTATGTTTCGATTTCACATTTAACCCCTTAATTTTGCTATACATTTAAAGTAGAGCACGAGGTAATGACCTACCTCCACACACACGCAAATACAACCCTAAGCGAAATCATCAAAGAACATAGAATACGATAAAACAAAACTTTCATTTAAATACCATATTCTTAATAAAATCATTCTTAAAAGTTTTAGATTTGATACGCTTTTAAACAAATACCTCTCATTAGGAAATACGATAAGTTGTGGACATCGATCGTTTATCTAAACCTGACTTTGTGGTGTCTAGGCTCGGCAAGTGAGCAAAGGTAACTTTAAAAGGCCCGTCTCACGATTCGTGAGCGGATCCCTCCTTCCTCACTTGTACTTACTTGTCCACAATTGGCGGTGAAGAAGCGATTTGAGGCTTCTAACGACTTGTCGTTTAGACCATTTAGAAATAGGCTAGTTGGCTTAGGAAACCCTAGAATCTAAAATACGGAAAAATCTACACCTTTGCAAATAAATACCTTTTACTTTATAAAACCGTTTTCTAAAGGATTAGTATTTTACAATCTTTGCAAAGCGCCGCTACAACCCACCTTTGGGGAACCCGTTAGGGATAGTACGGTTTATCATGCACCTTCGGGTTTAGTAGTGCGAGATTCATACCTCCGCAAGGAGCATTCGGTCTCGAAATGTTTAAAATACGACATCTTAAGAAAATGAGATTTTTGGAATATAAAATTATTTTTGTATAAACATATGTATATTTATCATTTAAATACCTGTTTTACTATAATATAAACTTTCCACATTTTTCTAAAAATCACAATAATATAATTTACACTAAAATACCATGAACTTCCAATAAATTAAATATTACAGATAAATACCTTTATCTATAAAACTAGGACATTTTCACTAGAAATGTCACAACAAAAAATCCACCCTCATTACAACCCTAAAGATGAACAATAAATACTTGAGGTGTATTTTGAAAAGTATATAAAAGTATTTTTACATAAAACCCCCTCAAGTTTTATAAATTACCCTAAGGACCCTAGCAATTATAAGACCTCGATTCACAATTCTGATTGTCTGACTCGGGTTGAGTCTGATTAATCTGACTTGAATATGATTCAAGTCAATCTATAAACTACAAGATTCCAATTCAAAATGAACACATGAATCCATGAATACAATTATCAATTTATACAACTTGACTGAAACGAACCATGGATATATTCCTTTTACATGATTCTCAGTTATTCCATTTACATGACCCTACGGGTACAACTGTTTTCTGATATCATGGTTTCGGTCGGTCGGTCAATCCATCTTAAAATCAATACAATTTATAAGATAAACAAGACATCGCGGGGTTTAAGGGGTAGATTAGTACGGAATGTGTTAAAAGTGGAACGAGACGGTAAGATTAAGACAACTAACATGAATTCAGTTGCTGTTGTACCGTGGCATAAACGGTTCCTTGAGTTCCTGATACCTTAGTCTCCGGGACAAGTGAGACTCCTCTCGTATACACTGGCATCTTTCTGTACCAAGCTACAAACAACAGCGTTAACATAACATTACAACAATAGTATACACCTTAAAAGATATCTTCTTATTCTGTCCTTTCTACTTTCCTCTTACCTTTGGGACTTACCGAGCGACCTGTTCACTGACGACATTCTGTTTCTTTCTTCTTTGAATGTCGTCAGGTGATTTGGACCCGGCGGAGATCAAGTCATCTCAAGAAGACTTGGAGCAGTTTACCGAAGACCCTGCACTTTAGTTTCATTGTACACTTTTCCTTTCTGTACTTTTCATTTCATGTTATGCCACTGTTTAGGCATCTTTTTATTTCAGTTGTATTTCCTTTCATGTATTATACAAAGAATGTTAATAAATAAAAGTTGATGTTCTTTTATATCCTGTCTCTTATGTATTTACTTTATATTCCTTAGATACGCTTAGCGTATGTACTTCTGAGTATATACGTAGTGGACCTCGTCGCGTCCCCTTTGCCGTATACTGGGAAGCGGGGCGTGACAGGTTTTGTTGGTGGCCCATGCAGGTCAGAGCTGTATGAAACACTATCATGCAATTCTGTTCTGCGTGAACAACCTAAGCAATATAACACAAGAACTAGAAACTAAAACATTCTTTACAATTCATGTTCCTTGAATCTTGCAATTTCATATTCCTTGAATCTTATCATTTCATGTACTTGAATCTGTCCTAACCCAAATTTTTCTTCAGGGTTATGGATTCTCCGAACAACACCAGCACCAACGTCAACAACACACCTCCAGCACTACCTCTCACACCAGCTATTCCTGCGCCACCCACCAAGCAAACCGTGCTACTTGAGGCGATCCACAGCCTTCTCGAGGGACAGCGACAACTCCTGAACCGCCCCGAGACTGACGCACCGGGGGTAAAGCAATTCAGGGCTTTACATCCGAAGCAGTTCTCTGGAAAAGGAAGCCCTCTTGAAGCTGAAGAATGGGCACAAAGCATAGAAGACGATCTGGCAGCAGCTCAAGTACCAGACATAGCTTGGGTCCGTGTGGCGAAACTACAGCTCACGGACAATGCACGCAACTGGTGGAAGGCGGAAGAAAGCCGCCTTGCACAGCCTATTGAATGGAAGACTTTTCGCGAGAAGTTCGACACGAAATACTTCCCTGTGACTGCCAGGTTTGCCATGGAGCAGCAGTTCATTCATCTACAACAAGGATCGATGTGGGACAAATCAGTAGATGAATACGACGCTGAATTCACCATGTTAAGCTGATTTGTGGCACACCTGATACCGACGGATGAGATCAGAGCCCGTCGATTTCAACAAGGTTTGGACACAGAAATTCAGGTTGCACTAGCCACAGGGAAATTTCTGACACATGAAGATGCTTTGGAAGCTGCCCGCAGTTATGAGGCGGTGATAAAGGCGAGGGGCAGACCTCAATCTGCCGGTTTGAAACGCTCTGCCACTCAAATGGCAGGAGGAGCCTCTTCCAGGCCAACGTTTGAACCCAGGAGAACTGAAGAACCCAATCACCAGCCAAGACCACATTTCTGTTTCCATTGCAAGAGAGATGGACATTTGATAAAGGACTGTAGACGCGCAAAAGGCCTGTGCCTAGTTTGTGGCGCGTCCAATCACAGAATTGAGACCTGTCCATATAGATACAACTCAGCTCACACACACACCAACTACCCGCAGCGACCAGCTATCCAGGCTCCTGCAACTCGTCCTGCACTACCTGCTCCACCACCAGCACAGCCTACTCGCCAATTCCAACAAGCAATGAGGGACATGCTTCAAGGGCAGAGAAACAGGCATCAAGGACAGAATGTGCCTCTAGCTAGAAGGAATGTACCACGGCGACAGACATTCACATTAGAAGCCATAGAAACCGAAACTGTAGGTCAAGGTAACACATGTAAGCCTTTTTCACCATTGGATCACTTCTATACACTATCTATACTGCAGTCACCAAACTTCCTTGAACTGTTACACTTTCCTTTTACAAATTTCGAGGACAAAATTTTTAAAAGGAGGGTAGAATGTAACAACCCTAATTTTCTTATACACATTTTCCTATATAAATTTTTTAATTAATTTTTCAAAAATCCAAAAAGGGGTATTTATTGCCTGAGCACAAGACTTAAGTAATTAATTAGCAATTTAATTACAAGAAGGAGCTTGTAGCTCATTGGTAATACCTTGCACTGCTGAACCAAGCCACCAGAGTTCAAATCCCATACCCCACATTATTTTTAATATTGATTTTTTTTAAACCTTTAGAATACCAAGAGTTTATACGTGCATATCTCACAAAAACCCGACTACACCCAAAGATGTAACACTTCCAGGAGTTAGATGAACCGTCGGGGGGGATCCTGGCCGCCGGACTCAGCCGGGAATCGGCCAACTCGGCCTTGAGTCGGCCGACTCAGTGCTCCGACCGAGTCACGGCCGAGTCACCCCCGAGTCGGCAGATTCCGGCGACGACCCTAACAAGAAAGTTGTGTCTTTTCATATTCCCTATGCACCTGCAAAATTTCAGTCTCAGACCACTTCCAGAGCTCTTTAAAAACCCCAATTACTCCACTTTTAATACATTTTTATTACATTTTATCACATTTTTATTTTAAACTTTTCATCAACCCTAACCCTAGCCTAACCCTATAAATACCAACCCTACACACCACCCTCTCACCCCCAAAATCCTAAGCTCATTGTCTCAAAATTTTCTAAGAGTTGTGTACTTTGAAAACAAGTTCGCGGCGAAGCTCCGACGAAATTCCGACAGAAATTTCGGCGACGTTTTTAGAAACAACCGGCGACGAAGCAACGCCTCGGCAACCTCTCTAGTTCCCCCTACACTCCTTTACCTAATCGAAACCCGTAATTCCCATTCTATCCCTCTTTCTATTTCTCTAAAATACGAAATTACGAAACCCGACGGAATCAGAACAAATCCGATTTCCGATTCGGTTTTCTCTAAAAGTTCACTTCTGACCAATACATTCATGTTTAAACATCTTTATGTTGACTATTAAACTTTTAAAAATCAATTTGAATAAGTTTCATCACTTGAAATGATAACCTTTCCAATTTATCGTATTTTTCACTTTAATACCATCATGTTTCGATTTCACATTTAACCCCTTAACTTTGCTATACATTTAAAGTAGAGCACGAGGTAATGAACTACCTCCACACACACGAAAATACAACCCTAAGCGAAATCATCAAAGAACTTAGAATACGATAAAACAAAACTTTCATTTAAATACCATATTCTTAATAAAACCATTCTTAAAAGTTTTAGATTTGATACGCTTTTAAACAAATACCTCTCATTAGGAAATACGATAAGTTGTGGACATCGATCGTTTATCTAAACCTGACTTTGTGGTGTCTAGGCTCGGCAAGTGAGCAAAGGTAACTTTAAAAGGCCCGTCTCACGATTCGTGAGCGGATCCCTCCTTCCTCACTTGTACTTATCTGGCCACAATTGGCGGTGAAGAGGCGATTTGAGACTTCTAATGACTTGTCGTTTAGACCATTTAGAAATAGGCTGGTTGGCTTAGGAAACCCTAAAATCTAAAATACGGAAAAATCTACATCTTTGCAAATAAATACCTTTTACTTTATAAAACCGTTTTCTAAAAGATTAGTATTTTACAATCTTCGCAAAGCGCCGCTACAACCCACCTTTGGGGAATCCGTTAGTGATAGTACGGTTTATCGTGCACCCTCGGGCTTAGTAGTGCGAGATTCAGACCCCCGCAAGGAGCATTCGGTCTCGAAATGTTTAAAATACGACATCTTAAGAAAATGAGATTTTTGGAATATAAAATTATTTTTGTATAAACATATGTATATTTATCATTTAAATACCTGTTTTACTATAATATAAACTTTCCACCTTTTTCTAAAAATCACAAGAATATATTTTACACTAAAATACCATGAACTTCCAATAAATCAAATATTACAGATAAATACCTTTATCTATAAAACTAGGATATTTTCACTAAAAATGTCACAACAAAAAATACACCCTCATTACAACCCTAAAGACGAACAATAAATACTTGAGGTGTATTTTGAAAAGTATATAAAAATATTTTTACATAAAACCCCTTCAAGTTTTATAAATTACCCTAAGGACCCTACCAATTATAAGACCTCGATTCAAAATTCTGATTGTCTGACTCGGATTTGAGTCTGATTAATCTGACTTGAATATGATTCAAGTCAATTTATAAACTACAAGATTCCAATTCAAAATGAACACATGAATCCATGAATCCAATTATCAATTTATACAACTTGACTGAACCGAACCATGGATATATTCCTTTTACATGTGTCACGCCCCGCTTTCCAGTGTACGATGAAGGGGACGCGACGAGGTCCGCTACGTATGTACTCAGAAGTACATACGCTAAGCGTATCTAAGCAATATAGAAATAAATACACAAGAGACAAGAAATAAAAAGAACAACAACTTTTATTTATTAATATTCTTTGTACAGTACATGAAAAGGAAATACAATTGAAATAAAAGATGCCTAAACAGTGGCATAACAGGAAATGAAAAGTACTGAAAAGAAAAGTGTACGATGAAACTAAAGTGCTGGATCTTCGGCAAACTGCTCCAAGTCTTCTGCAGATGGCTCGATCTCTGCCGGGTCCAAATCACCTAACGACGTTCAAAGAAGAAAGAAATAGAATGTCGTCAGCGAACAGGTCACTCGGTAAGTCCCAAAGATAAGGGAGAAATAGACAAAGAGTAAGAGAGAGAGATAGAGAGTAGTTTTTAATGTTGTATTATAATATTGTAATGTTGTATTAACGCTGTTGTTTGTAGCCTGGTACAGAAGATACCAGTGTATACGAGGGGAGTCCCACTTACACCGGGGACCTTGGTAACCTGTAGTACAAGGCTCCGTCGATAATACCACGGAACAATGGCATGGATGTAATTACGTCTTAAGTGACCACCTCGTGCCACCTTTAACATATTCTGTACCAGTCTACCCCTTAAACCCCGCGATGTCTTGTTTGTATTGTTATCTTGTAAATTGTATTGATTGTAAGATTGATTGACTGACCGAAACCATGATATCAGTAAGCGGTTGTAACCATAGAGTCATGTAAATGGAATACTGAGAATCATGTAAAAGGAATATATATCCATGGTTCGGTTCAGTCTGGTTGTATAAATTGATAATTATATTCATGGATTCATGTGTTCATGTTGAATTGTAATATTGAAGATTGTAGATTGTACTTGAATCATATTCAAGTCAAATATAATCAGACTCAAACCCGAGTCAGACAATTAGAAATGTAAATCGAAGTCTTGATTAATTCTTACGTATAATTTGCTAGGGTCCTTTTTGTAATTTATATAATTTGAGGGGGTTTTATGTAAAAATAATTTTGTATAGATTTCAAAATACACCTAAAGTATTAATTATCGTCTTTATATACATACAAAAATTTAAAGATCAAGATAAATATGTATACATGTTCGAAGAGCATGAAATGGGTCAAATATATTATTCGGGTAACTACCATAAACAATGCTGTAAAGAAATATTATGTACGACTAATTAATCAAGTCGAACGAATGCGGAATATAAACAGAAATATGGATCTAAGTGTTTTTCATGCGTGAGTTTCAGTTTCACCTAAATACGACTACCGGTTTGGGAGATATATCTGTTTTCGTATCGTCGCGCAAAACAGATCAGAATCTATTCGGCACCCTCTCATATTTTCAAAACGCAGTTTGAGTTAAATTTTATCGGGTTTCAGGTTACGAAGATTATTATAAAATTGTAGATTCATGTGATTTGGATTCCTTAAACTCTAGTTATGATCATTTTAACATCAGCGTTTAAAACAGAAATTCAGATTTCTGGACAGCAACTATATATTATATTGCAAAGCCTATATTGGGTTGTTTCATGTATTTCTAAGTAATCTAATATATAGAAAATTATAGCTTTATCATTTATGCATCTTTACATCTAAAGTTTGTCACAAACGGATATCGGGTGTTCGAGTTATGTCCAATTTAAAAACAGTGTGTGAATCGGAACAGATTCTGTCCAGATCCGTCACTTAATATTATAACGCAGTTTTCTTTATCTTACGTTAGTTTTCAGTAATAACTTAAAACTAATAAAATGTAGATTATTCGATGTATATATCTAAAACACCTGAGTTTGCTCAATTTGGATATCGGTATACTAAGTTATGTGTCCTAGAACTTGACCAATAACTGCAGTTTTCTATTTTACGAACAGTGAATAAAAACGATATAATTCATAAACCGTTAAGTGATTCGATCTAAAAATTTTACAGCATGTAAAAAATAATATACTATATCATATGTAAATTTTCTGAAATTTTCAGAAGTAAAAATTAATTTCTAAAAATTATTTTAAAACTAAAGGTATTGATGTGTATACTAAAATTGGCAAAAAGATTAACTAGTATTTTATGCAGGCTTCTAATTTTTCTTTTAATAAACAAACCGATTTCATGAGACATTATAAATATATTGTGGCATGAAATTTGTGTTCTCACAACTTGTAATAAACATTCATAGTTATGAACAAAAAATTAAAAACGCTTTAATTTGAACAAGATGCAATAAGGTATTATTAAACCATATAAAACAATATATATCTAGACTTATATATATGTATATGTTTATATTTATCTTCTCCTACGGATTACGATATAAAAAGAATAGGGGGTTCACGAGGTATGACAAGAGGAAAATAAGAGATGGGGGGAAGGAGAGAGAAGGGACTTACATGCACAAGCAGGTATTGTCACCGGGCTTGTCTATCCGCCGATAGCCTCACGTTACTAGCGAGACCTTCTTAAAAACTTCTTCATGTTCTTCTTCTTGGACTCTAGGTGAAGAGGGAGAAGTGAGAGATAGAAAAATGTGAGGAAGGAAAAGATAGAAGAGGACAATAATAATGGTGTAATGGTGAATTATGTATAATAATATATGCATTCAACATGAGAAATAAAAGAGAAATGAAAGGTCACCATTCAAAAAATAATTGCAAGAATGGGGATTTGAACATATGACTTATGGAATAACAATGCAAAGACTTAACGGATGAGCTACAAGGTTGTTCATGCACATATTTAATTAGAATTAAATATATATTGTTGATTAAAAACAAAGTGGGCTTTTCAGATGGGCTGTAGAGAATAAGAATAATGGATTTGGATTAAATATTTATGAAAGGAAAAATAAGAATGAGAAGTTAAAAACTTAAATATAAGAAAAGAAATTGTACCCTGAAAAACATACATAATAGATTGAGAAATAAAATAATAATAAATTTATGAGAAAATGGAAAATACCAAGTACAAATAAATACGGTATATTATTGAAGAGGGATAATACAAATGTATAAAGATTTTAGGGTCGTTACAACATGATTCTCAGTTATTCCATTTACATGACCCTACGGATACAACTGTTTCCTGATATCATGGTTTCGGTCGGTCAGTCAATCCATCTTACAATCAATACAATTTACAAGATAAACAAGACATCGCGGGGTTTAAGGGGTAGATTGGTACGGAAGGTGTTAAAAGTGGCACGAGACGGTAAGATTAAGACAACTAACATGAATCCAGTTGCTGTTGTACCGTAGAATAAACGGTTCCTTGAGTTCCTGATACCTTAGTCTCCGGGGCAAGTGAGACTCCTCTTGTATACACTGGCATTTTTCTGTACCAAGCTACAAACAACAGCGTTAACATAACATTACAACAATAGCATACACCTTAAAAGATATCTTCTTATTCTGTCATTTCTACTTTCCTCTTACCTTTGGGACTTACCGAGCGACCTGTTCGCTGACGACATTCTGTTTCTTTCTTTTTTGAATGTCGTCAGGTGATTTGGACCCGGCGGAGATCGAGCCATCTCAAGAAGACTTGGAGCAGTTTGCCGAAGACCCTGCACTTTAGTTCATTGTACACTTTTCCTTTCTGTACTTTTCATTTCATGTTATGCCACTGTTTAGGCATCTTTTTATTTCAGTTGTATTTCCTTTCATGTATTGTACAAAGAATGTTAATAAATAAAAGTTGTTGTTCTTTTATATCCTATCTCTTGTGTATTTACTTTATATTGCTTAGATACGCTTAGCGTATGTACTTCTGAGTATATACGTAGCGGATCTCGTCGCGTCCCTTTCGCCGTACACTGGGAAGCGGGGCGTGACATCTTTCAATGGTGTTTTGACCATTAAGGATCACCAAGATCATTATTTTGAGGACCTTGAATCGAGTTCTTTAAAGAACTGAGTTCTTGATTTGAAGAAATTATCTTCTTGATTTGAACTCCATCTTCTCCGAGAGATTAAATCTCTGTTAATGGTATTTTGACCATTAACGATCACCAAGATCATTATTTTGGGGATTTTGAATCGGGTCCTTTAAAGAATAAAGTTCTTGATTTGAAGAAACTAAGTTCTTGATTTGAACTCCATCTTCTTCCTTTTCAAATTCGTTCTTCCATGAATTTTTGATTCTCAAGAACAAGATCTTCCCGATGAGAATTAAATTCTCAACTTGTGAGAGATTTATCTAGCGGATCTCAGATCCATAGAAAGAACTAAGTTCTTTGAGAATAGTTAAACTCTTGGTTTGAGAATTGAATTCTCTTTTATTTTGTGGGAGCTTTTGAAAGGCTTCTGTATATTTTTTTTAGAAGCTTATGAGGTGGTCTCCTCCTTTTGGATTTAATCTCCTTACTCCTATTTATAAAAGAAGGGAAAAAATCAATTTGTTGAGAAAATCTCTCATTGAGATATCATGATTGATTCCATGATCTTTTAGATCAATCGGTGAATTTTATTCACCGTTAATTTTTTAATCCAAAGGCTCTCTGTTTAACAGAAAAGATTTCTTGTTTGTTTAACAAGATTATGAATATCTTGTTAGTTTTAACAAGATTAGAATTTTATTCTATCATATCTTTTTAGTTTAACAAGATCAGAAATATATTTTCTTAATATGGTTATCTTGTTAGTTTAACAAGATTAGAATTTTATTCTAACATAGAATTTTATTCTTGTCATGTGAATATCTTGTTAGTTTAACAAGATTAGGAATATTGAATTTAATTCTGTTAAATGAATATCTTGTTAGTTTAACAAGATTAGAAAGATATTTTCCTATGATAGAAATTTATTCTATCATATGATCACCGCTGGATCTTTGATCTAAGGGTCCTCTGTTTAACAGAGAAGATCTTTCTAGTTTGAGAAAGATCAGGAAAATATTTCTCAAATAGAATTTAATTCTAGAATTTGATAGGAGCATTTTAAATTGGAGCGCTCACATGCTTTGTATGTGAGCAGCAAGAGAACTCACATGTTTAACACGTGATCCCTAGTGTAGGTTTTAGCCTGTTTATTTTCAGCGCTCATATGAGCATATGAGCGCTCACGTGTTTAACACGTGAGGCCTTTTTGGCTATTGGTGATTTATGTTCAGCGCACGTGAGGCCTGTTTGGCCCTTAGTTATATGTTTTCAATGCCTATATGCTTTGCATATGAGCGCTCACGTGTTTAACATGTGAGGCCTGTTTGTCCTTTTGTTATTTTCTTTCAGCGCTTATATGCTTTGCATATAAGCGCTCACGTGTTTAACACGTGATGTCCAACCGTGAATTCTTTTCCTCTTTCTTCTCTCCCTTTTTTATAAGGGTTATAAGGGAACAAATAGCTCTTAGCCGAAAATTTGGGTGGGAACAGGATACATATTCTGAGACGAAGTATGATTCCAATGTAGAGGTTGATTACGAGTCGAAGCATAATTCCGACAGGGAAGGCGTTCTAAACGAAATATAGTTCCGATACAGAGGTTGATTCCCGGGCAAAGAATAATTCCGCGTGGGAAGGTAGATACTCCGAGGCGAAGCATGATTTCGACACGGGGTACATTCTGAAATGAATCATGATTTCGACATAGAGATTGTTGGTTGACTTGATTTGGTTCCCGTTTTGACGACTTGGACGGTTGGTGATGCCCTTTTTGTGACTTGGACGGTCGGTACTGCCCTTTTAGCAAATTGGACGGTCGGTGCTTCTCTTTTAGCGACTTGGATGACGCGGACGTCGGGGTTTAATTTGACTTTCTCCGCTTCTTGCAGTGTCAGGGATTGGATTTGACTTGTTTCCGAGGTGGAGCTTGATTCCGCCCTGGAGGTCATTGGTTGTCTTGCTGATTTGATTTAATTTAGGAGTTTCTCATCTGTCCAACAGGCTTTTAAGCCTGGGACTTGGAATTTGGATTTTTGTTTGGTATCAGCATCGCTATGCCGGAATATGGTACCAGGAGAGAATCGTCATTTGCCGTGGAGAACATGGGATTCGGGTTGGCATCACCATCGCTACACCGGAATATAGTACCAGGAGTGAATCATCATTTGCCATGAGAAGATTTAGGGATTTTGGTTTTGGTTTGGCATCAGCATCGCTACACTGGAATATGGTACCAGGAGCGAATCATCATTTGCTGTGGGAGGGTTTAAGAATTTTTGTTTTGGCATCGGTATCGCTATACTAGAATATGGTACGAGGAGCGAATCATCATTTGCCATGAGGGGATTTCCCTCATTCATAGTTTAATGACTTAGGGGTCATCTATTCACAGTTTAACGACTTAGGGGTCATTTGTTCCCAGTTTAACAACTTAGAGGTCTATTGGATAGAAAGTTTGGAATTTTGGGGTTGGGGTCAGCATCAGCATTGATAACACTAGAGCATAAGTACCAGGACAAATTCGTCATTTGCCTTTTCTGTAAGTCGATGTGCAACACCCCACAAGTTGCGGGGAGGCGGAAATATGAAAAACGATCTTGTTCTTGAAGCATACATCGACTAACCGAAGATATTTGCTAAACGATAATTAACACTTACCATAGAAGTTCTAAACTACTATGTAAGGAGATTATACCTAGTGATACGTGTCCTTCGTCTTTACGATCTCTTCGTCCTCCTCGGCCTCCTCCAAGTGATAGATGATCCACCCGAGAACCCTAATCCAAGCTTCAGCTCAAAACTTGAGGTAACTAAGTTTCTCTAGTTGCTAATCAAAGGAACTTAGGTCATATAGAGTTAGGTTATGGGATGTTTAGTCTTTTCTAATCCTTGTACTCAACTCATGAGTGGTAGGATTAGAGCTTGAAGAAAGAGTGAGCTTGAGGAGAGAGAAGGTGAACTAGAATTATGAAATGAAATTGCTTCTCACTTAATATATCAAGCATAATGAATAAATCAATAAAATGAATAATAAGAGATTATTCATCATGCTTCATAAATGTATATGAGTGATTCACTATGTGAGTCATTAAGCATTTAATAATGCATTAATGACATAGTGAATCACACATAATGAGTCACAATAACATTAATGACAATGCCACTTTAACCCCTCAAGTCACCATGCTTCTAGAAACTTCCCAGAAATTACGAGAACGCCCTTCCCATCCGTGAAAACACGGAAAAACTTTAGACTGTATAAATCCAATAACCTGATACTAGAATCTGGCTTAAACCAAAGTCGTCTAGAAAAAACTGTCCGAATGTCATACGTGCGTTTAAACACGTATTCGTCCGAACCCTTGTCGTAAAACCGTACGACCTCTATATGGTTTCGCCTGGAGTTGGGAAAACTCTGTGTGGGACTCTAAAGACTCGACTACTACGCTGGCAGTGGGTTTAACCACAGACCGCAAGCGGCACCAGCTGTACGTAACGGTCCCCAGGTAGATGTCGATAAGAAGGCCGATGAGGATACCCATCCGAACTCCTACTGAGCCTGTCCGTGACAATATCTGTGCAGTCCGGTCTGTTCGTCTAAGAGTATCGCATGTATGGTTTAGGAAGGTGGTAAACGTCAGACCCCTAATAACCGTACAAGTCGTGTCAGTATGTCTCTATCACCATCCGAGAATCTACTGATCAATCTATCAGTAATTCTCAATCAGCCCTGGCCAGGGACTTATGGTAATGACCAACCGATCACTGTGCGATATCAACTCCCTATACCGGGAGAGACAAATCCCTAACAGTCACTCACTGCCTCCACGTGGCTCGGGACTGTGCCCAACTAAAACATGTTTGCACGACTCCTTTGAACCGTGGTAGGGTAGTAATCAAAGCACAGTGGGAACTCACACGAGACAAATGAGGACCTTAAGTCAACGGACTAGCTGCACACATGTCACCTGAGAACTGTTATCTGACGTTAGGTATAATACCATCCAGTCAGTTCTCGGAGAGTCCTATCCGGTGTACTCACACCCAGTGAGCATCTGTATACAATCTTAGGTGCACTCCACCAATGGCTGCGGGACCAATCCATCGCCCCTCCTCAGGGTCTAGATATGTATACACCAGTCTACTCCGGAATATCGATGCCCAGTCTCGATACTCCTGCGACCAGGGACATCTAAGGATGTGCCTATTGACTATCCAGCTCCCACTAGTATGACTGCCATCACAACGCCGGTAGTCAGGCAAAACACCCTATAAGCTTTATCAACATGTATATATATATATATATGAATACTACGCAAAATATATCATATGTTAAGATAAAGACAAACCAAATAGCGTACTATCATATTAAGCAAGACTGTCATGTACATACATATCCCTAGCATCCTATACAATGAAGGCCTCTAGGGCATATATATCCAACAATCTCCCACTTGCACTAAGGCCTATAATTGGCGTAATGAGTAACCACTGTCTTCACTAGATCCAGTTGCTGGAGCACTGATTGTTAAAGATTCTGCGTGTTCAAGTTTAGTTAATTACCGCAATCAAAACGGTTTCGCTTGTAGCTAGCCGGTTGAGTACGGGTCGTCCGCAGGGAGATGGGAATCTTTTTCTATATGTTTTAACGAGTTAAGTCCGAAAGTCCAGATTTGTTTGTGATTAACTAAGTGTTAAAATGATATGTAAAGAGAGCTTGTTAGGGTTAGGATTAGGTTAGTTTGAGTTAGAAGTCGCTCACTTCTTTCGTTGCCACTCTTAATATCGGTGTTACGGTAATCGGCAACAACGGGGATTAGCACGACTAGGAAGGAACTTGCGAGTATAAGCTAGGCTTTCCAACACTTAAGTTCTTCCTTTTGGTGCTTGTCCGTCCGTTCTTGGCTCTTAGCCATAACCTCCGGTTAATTCAACCACAACCGGTCTCACTACGGGATCACCGCTATCATGTAGGATAGGGTGCTGTAGGGAGCGAATTGTGGTTCAATTAACGGGAGTCGATTTAAGATGTTGGGCAAGGAAAGAGTGAGAGAGATTTCCTTCTCTCAAACTTCCCTTATCCTACCCTAACAAGTATGAAACTACTCACCCATAATACGGAAAAGAAAATAAAACAAAAGAGGAAGATAGAAAGAAGGAGATTAGAAGATAACAACTAGCTATTTGCGACCTCACCTCGGCAAGGATCAAGCATAAGCATCATGGTTGTTTAAGGATAAAGGAAAAGAGAAAAGAAACAAACAAACACAAATAACAACAACTAAGTTAACAAATGAAAATTACAAGCAATAATAATTTAACTAAAGAACAAGACAAGTATAATAACAAAAGGAACTTCTTTATTCATCATTCTTCACTCACAAAAGCTCACTACAAGTTTTTCAATGGAGAAGAGATAAGAAGAGAAAGAAGAACAAGTATTCTAAAACCTAGAAAAATACAAGATTAAGCACCTTTGGCTTTGGCAAGTTCTGGACTATTTATAGGCAGGCAACTGAAAACCTAGGGCAAAAGTCTGTCCCTATATGAAAAGACAAAACTACCCCTGAAACATCAGCACATGAGGAGGCCATACGGCCGCGGTTCCGCGGCCTAAGCATGCTTATACCGCGGAACCGCGGCACTTTAGTGGATTTGGCTTCTCGGGCTTTGTGGGGTTCCCTGGTCTTTTATGTACTTCAGTCTGGTATATGATCTTTCTGATAATCTTTCCACATTTCTTCCAGAATTTTAGTAGACCAAAAGGTGATTGGATGTGGATCTTTTTGCCATGATTTTCTTGAGCTCCGCGTAGATTTCTTGGATCTTGTGTTGCCATTGAGCCTTGTGCATGAAAATGACATTGATTTGCCATTTTGTCTCTTAAACTGGTGTGTGGCAACAGACCGATAAAGAGCGGAGACCCGTGTTTTATCTGTGGTTGGCAGGAACCCGGATTTTGTCATGTTTTTCCATGAATTTCACCGTTTTAGAGCCGAGAACCTGTATCCTGCAATTGACTAGCAAACACGGCTCAAGAGTACCTACCGATGTGCAATATGATAAAAATTGGGCGGTATGAAAATGCAAAAATCTGATATGAACAAGTACCGCATGCCCAACATCTCAAACAGCCTCTCGAACTGAACTTGAGGGATGGCCTTGGTGAAGTGATCTGTCGTGTTGTCTTTTGTGTCCACTCTCCGTACCTCGATCTCCCGACGATCAACGATCTCCCTGATCAGGTGAAACCGTCTTAAGATATGCCTGGATTTCTGATGGGACCTCGGTTCCTTCGCTAATGCTACAGCCCCATTGTTATCACAATACAAAAGTATTGGATTAGCAATGGACGGAACCACCTGAAGTTCAGAGATGAACTTCCTCATCCAGACAGCCTCTTTTGCGGCTTCACTAGCAGCTATATACTCAGCCTCCATAGTTGAGTCTGCGACGGTATCCTGTTTGGAACTCGTCCAACATACCGCCCCTCCATTGAGGGTAAACACAAAACCCGAAATGGATTTAGAATCATCTTTGTCACTTTGGAAGCCGGAGTCAGTAAAAGCCTCTACCTGGAGGTCCCCATTACCGTAAATCAAGAACATCTCCTTAGTCTTTCTCAGGTACTTGAGAATGTTCTTTATCGCTATCCAATGTTTCTCACCTGGGTCAGACTGATACCTGCTTACCACACCAAGTGCGTAAGCTACATCCGGTCTTGTACATAACATCGCATACATTATAGATCCTACTGCCGAAGCGTAGGGTATAATGCCAATGCGATCCCTCTCTTCATCAGTCTTTGGAGACATCTCTTTAGAGAGGGTGATCCCGTGACAAGCGGGCATATTACCGCGCTTAGAATCTTCCATACTAAATCTCTTTAGTATAGTGTCAATATACCTGGACTGTGAAAGTCCCAACATTCTATTAGATCTATCACGATAGATCTTAATGCCCAAAATGTAGGTTGCATCACCCAAGTCTTTCATGGAGAATTTCTGTGACAAGAAGAGCTTTACTGATTGTAGCATAGGGACATCATTCCCTATCAGTAGTATGTCGTCGACGTACAAAACGAGGAAGACTATTGTTCCTTCTACAATTTTCCTATAAATACATGGTTCATCTACATTTTTGATAAAGTCAAATTCTTTGACTGTCTCATCAAAGCATGTGTTCTAACTTCGCGATGCTTGCTTTAATCCATAGATGGATTTAAGCAACCTGCACACTCTTCCGCTGCTCCCACTGTCTAAGAAACCTTCTGGTTGATCCATGTAAACACTCTCTTCTAAATGTCCATTTAGAAAAGCTGTTTTACATCCATTTGTCAGATTTCATAGTCATGGAAGGCAGCAATGGAAAGCAGGATCCGAATGGATTTAAGCATAGCTACAGGTGAAAAGGTTTCATCATAGTCCAATCCTGGTCTTTGGCGAAAACCTTTTGCAACGAGTCTAGCTTGGTAGGTTTCCACTTGTCCAAGTGCACCAATCTTCTTTCTGAAGATCCATTTGCATCCAACTGGTTTCACCCTAGGAGGAGCAACTTCTAAAGTCCATACTTTATTGGTGTACATGGATTCCATTTCGGATCTCATAGCATCCAGCCACTTCATCGAGTCAATACTCGTGATAGCCTGCTGAAAACTAGTAGGTTCATCATCATCGATGATGCAATCCTCTCGATCCCCATCTAGAAGAAAACCATAGTATCTCTCAGGAGGATGAGAAAGCCTACTAGATCTGCAGAGTGGTGTTGGTTCGTCATGTTCTATTGAAATCTGAGGTTCTTCTAATTCCTCGGTAGCAGTTTGAGGTTCTGGAATTTCTTCCAGCTCTACCGCGCTCCCACTAATTTCTTTTGAAAGAAATTCGCTTTCTAAGAAGACAATGTGGCGAGCGACAAACACCTTATGTTCTTCAGTGTGGTAGACCATGTACCCCCTTGAATGTTTGGGGTATCCTACAAACTTGCACAAAACCGATCGTGCCTCGAGCTTATCCGGTCTATGCTTTTTAACATATGTCGGAAACCCCCATATCTTGATATACTTGAGATATGATCTCTTCCCGCTCCATATTTCATATGGAGTGGTAGGTACAGACTTAGTTGGAACTCTATTCAATAAGTATGCTGCTGATTCTAGAGCAAATCCCCAGAAGGAAAGTGGCAACTCAGCACTACTCATCATTGAACGCACCATATCTAATAACGTGCAATTCCTCCTTTCTGATACACCATTATGCTGAGGTATATAAGGCGGAGTAAGCTGAGAGAGAATTCCATTCTCTTTTAAGCATTCAAGGAAACTGGTACTTAACTATTCTCCACCTCGATCAGATCGAAGTGTCTTGATGCTTTTACCAGTTTGTTTCTCTACTTCATTTTTATACTCCTTAAACTTCTCAAAGGCCTCGGATTTATGTTTCATTAAGAACACATGTCCATACCTAGAGAAGTCATCAGTAAAAGTGATGAAGTAGGAGTGACCGCTTCACGCATGTGTAGACATTAGACCACATACATCACTGTGTACAAGTCCCAAGAGTTCAGTAGCTCTTGCTCCGTGTCCGGTGAACGGAGATTTGGTCATTTTTCCTTTGATACATGATTGACAAGTTGCATATGATGAATATTCAAACGGATCTAGATATCCATCTTTATGTAACTTAGTCAACCTTGTTTCATTTATATGACCAAGTCTACAATGCCATAGGAAGGCTTGATTTGAATCTGGAGTCTTTCTTTTAAGTGTATTTTGAATATTGAAAATCCAAGGTTGATTAAGTATGTATATGTCGTTTTCCAGTGTGCCATACCCAATCAGTTCTTGATTTAGGAGAATGTTTATGACATTTCTTTCAAGCGCAAAATTATATCCTTCATTAGATAACAAAGATACTGATATAATATTACACAACATACTGGGAATACAAAAACAGTTGTACAACACCAAAATGTGCCCACTAGTCAACCCTAGGTGATATTCCCCTATTGCAATAGCATCTACATGCATTCCATTGCCCATCCGGAGAGTCATATCACCTGCCCCCAGTACTCTACTATTTCTCAGATCCTGCAATGAATTACAGATGTGAGAACCAGAACCGGTATCAAGTACCCATGATGTAGAGTTTACTGAAAGACAATTTTCGATTACGAACACACCTGAAGCAGAAGCAACAGCTTGCTTCGTGTCCTTTGCCTTGAAGGCCATACAGTCCTTCTTCCAGTGCCCTTGCTTGTGACAATAATAGCATTCGTTTATATCTGCTTTCACCCTTCCTGCCTTGTTCTTTCCCTGCACCTTCTTGACCCCACCCTTCGGTTTGGTGGCTTTCATCTTCTCTTCCCTTTAGCTTTCGCTTTAGATTTAGAAGAGGATGATTGGCCAACATACAGAACGGGGGTCTTCTCCTTTTTCATGGAGGTCTCTACTACCCTCAACATGTTGAGGAGCTTTAGAAGATCAGCTTCCATTTCGTGCATGTTGAAGCTAAGCACGAACTGAGAGAAGGTGTGGGGAAGGGACTGCAAAATCAAGTCGATATACAAATCATTCTCTAGCACGCATCCCAGGTTTGCGAGTTCCTCAATGAGGCTGATCATTTTGAGGACGTGCTCTCCTACAGGCGATCCTGGAGCTAACCTCATCTGGAAGAGTTTCCTTGAGGTCTCGTACCTTGCGATACGGGAGTGCTCTCCATATAATTCCTTAACATGGAGAAAGATGGATACAATATCCATACTCTCGTGTGGTTTCTGGAGTTCATTGTTCATGGACGCCAGCACGATACACTTAGCTCGCTCACAGTCTAGATCCCAGGTTTTGCGAACTTCCTTGTCCACAACTGAGGAATCTGGTCCAGGGATAAGGGGAGGAACAGCGGTGGTAACATATGCTACTTTGTCATAAGTCAGTGCGATGTTGACATTCCTTAGCCAATCTTTATAGTTCTGCCCGGTCAGTATATTTTTTTCAAGTAAAAGTTTTAGTCCTGTCATGGTAGCTGCTAGAGAGAGAGAAAAGAAAACACTCAGCATATGCGTCTTGCAAGTTTAGATTGGTTATTAGTTTATCTAAACAGAATGGCTCCCACTGTTCCTTCAAATCCTTCTTCAAATCCTAAAAGAAGAACTAGTCAGGATTTAATCACACGTCACAATACTTGCTTAACCTTTCAGCCAGGCTGGTGTTGGTACTTCGAGGGAGGTTTTCCAACGCTTTCGCGAAGTTCCTTAATTAAATAACCTTTTTTCCCTGGAGGCGTAGCCCCTCTAACACCTTTATGGACACCTACTTGGTTTATAGCATTGATTGTTAAGTGAGAATGTTTCCTGAGAGTAATCCTACTCATCAGTGGGATCGGAATCCAACTGCCATTGTATGATGTACTAGATGGAAGCCACTCTAGTCACCACACTCCAGAAGGTATGCTAAATCTGCAAGTTTCCTCTATGTTTGAAACTCCCGATATGATTTTTACCCCAAGCTCTTATTGACCTTGACGTAGGCCAACAAGTCATAAGACACAGGTCAAGTTCTACCCGTCGTTGTCCTGATTAATTTAGGTACATCGTACATGCCCTTGACGTAGGCCAACAAGGTTGTATGTCTGTCCTATACTAATGCATCTATCTATGCAACAAATAAGCAGACCACACTGCTACCATCCACTATGCCTTGACGTAGGCCAACAAGCATAGCATGAATACGATGTGCTGTCTATTTGAAACGACGGAGGGTTACGGCTGGTTTTTGGCAAAAAATCGTTAACGTAGTGAACTTGATTTGATCGAAGGAACCAAGATAGCCTTTATTAAAAGGAGTGGTTTAAGCTCCGCATTTAAAATTTGCTTTTTGAAGAAAACCGAGTGGTTTTAGAAATTGTTCCAACGATTCAGTTTAGGTTTTATTTTTCTTTGCATTAAAAATAATGCGTCCCATCTTTAACCTATCATTACAGATAACAATGAAAATACAACGTCCTCTTATGCCATCCGTATTCGCCACGGGGTCCCGTCATCACCCGTTAGGTTACTTAACTAACGGCAGAGCGGCGGCTGGGCTAGTGCGGGTGTAAAACATAAGTGACGTCTAAATAGCTATCATATATAGATATTGTACATTCGTCAGACGCAATAATAGGCATTCCAGATCACAGATAAACTTTATTGGATATGCAAGCAATCCGCGTTTCTTTTGAGCCTGCAAGAAAAGACGGATTACACAGTTGTGATGAATAGCCATTACCCCACCACAGACCCCTACGGGTACGACAAACTACCCGCCAAGTACCCGAAGTGAAGCGGTCTCCCTCAACAATGTGAGTAGGCCACTAACCACTTCGAAATACCCGGTAGTTGGTGCACCCCACCTTGGGTCTATCCTAGGAGCAAAAACAGTAAAAAGAAATAATACAACGGTGGAAACAACCGCAACCTGGATGTGCCCCGCAAAATAATATTACAACTTATTACAATTACATCGAATGAATTAATACAATAACCCATCACAAAACCCCGGCAAATCATCACAACGGTCCAATAGAGTTCATAATCACAAACGGTTAAAACATTACAGATATGTACAACCCCCTGCCAACCGACTTACTAGCAGTTAGGGGAGGTTTACGAACACATAATACAGTTCACAGATATAATCAAACAAGCAAACATCGTATAATTTCGATCGATCAAACCCATTAGATTCTGCTCCAAAACTTCTCTGTAAATCTGAGACCTGAGCAAAAAATAAACCATACCAGAAAAGACAAAATATCACAGAAGATGCACAGAGAAAAACTGGGCTGAATTGGCCCCAACTCGGCCGTGGATCCGCGGCGGATCGGTGGGATCGGCCGCGGTTCTGTGGCTCAGTGTCCGATTCAGGAGCCCATTTTTTTGTGTGTTCTTATAATTTCATGTAGGGTGTTCTGGAGGAACCTGAAAAAAATTTGACCTCATTTTAAAAACGACAGAAACTATGTGATATCGGGGTATTTTCCGGTTCGTTTTGCGTTCAAAATTTATACGTGTAATACCCAGCCCTTTTTTATACCAAAATCTATATTTTGTTACTCTAGAATTATATTTATTCTTATTTATAATTTTATTTATTTTATTTGTAAATTTATTTCTTCTAAACCCCATTTTTCTTTTATCAATTAAACCCAAACCTTTCAATTTATTCATTCAAATCCCAGCCCACAATCTTTTTCCCACCATTTTTTCCTTTTCATTTCACCGAGCCCAGAAGCTCGGCCCTCTTCCAATATTTATAATCCTTTTTCTTGTGATGAATTCAAACCCTATTCTTTTATATCCTATATTTTCTTTACCCCCAAGCCCATCCCTTTATTTAATTAATTCATTCAAATTCCCTCAGCCCATCTCCTTTATTAATTATTCTTTGATTTTCGCTGACCCAAGCCCGCCAGTCCAACTCTTTCTCGGCCCGGCCCTCACTCTATTCCCCTTCACAATTCCATTATTATTTCTCTGGCCCGGCCCACTCATTTTTCCCAGCAGCCCGCTCCCATGCCCGCTTCCCCGACCCGACCCGCTTCGCCCCTCCTTCTTCTCCAACGGCTATATCTTTCCCGCTCGCGACCCATTCCTTCGCCGTAACCCACGCCGCCTCCTCCGCCCACGCCCACGCTCTTGTCGGCCACGCCCGTGCGCCGTTACCCTCGCAATCATCTCCTCATCCCTCCAACTCTCATCACTTCTCTTCTTCTACTCCCTCACCCAACCCACAGCACCCCTCGAGCTCCCCACTGCCTTCGTCACTCCGCCGTCGACGACGACGACTTCGACCACCATTCACCTCCTCTTCCTTCGCCTCTAACCATCACCACAACCCTCACCACCATCAACCACAAACCCCTACACCGTCATCTTCATACTCGAACCCATCTCCTTCCTCCTCATCAAAACCCGACCACCGCCGGCGCCGCCTCGACCTCCTTCCATCACCTTCGCTGCCTTCATCACCCTCCTCCTCCATAATCGAGATCCCTTCTACACTTTTCTCTCTCTCTCCTTCCCCTCTCTCTGTGACCTCTCCCCCTCTCTCTTCCTCTGTTCTCGATTTCTGTCCCTCTCATTATGATCTCTCTGCTCTCTCTCTCCCCTCTCTGCTTGCCTCTCTCTCACTCTGCTCTCTCTCTTCTCTCTAAACTTCTCTCTCCCTCTAACTCTTTCTCACTCTCTCAGTCCCCTGCTCTCTCTCTCACTCTCTCTGCAATCTCTTTCTCTCTCTAACTCTCTCTTTCTCTGTTTAACTCTCTCTCTCTCTCTCTCTCAATATCTCTCTCTCTCTCCCTCTGCAATCCCTTCTCCATCGGCCTCGACAGCACCAGCAACCCCCAGGCCAGACACCCCCTCACTGCATCCCTAGCCGTCGCGGTCGAGCCCCGGCAATACGTCGAGCACCTACAGAAATCGATGTTGCCGCGTGTGTCGTGCCTGTGCATACCATTCCATCAATTCATCATCTCCAGGCAAGTTCTCTACTTGCTACATGCTACCTTTTGTTAATTACAAATTAAAATCGTATATATCCCATGTTTTACTTTATGTTAAATATTACGACGTAACTGTTCGATATATGTTCTCGTAGAAAATCATCATTTAATTTGACGGAACTTGATTGTATAAGCTGGCCCGTATGGCTGTGAACCTAGTGTGTGAATTCCGTTGGCAAATTTGACCGTTAACGACTAAAAGACTACCCCCAAGTTTACTCGTAAAACTGGAATTTTCTCGTACCTAAAAACCGTTAAAATCACCATAAATTATATACATACTGGAATGATGCGTTCGAGGGCTCAAATCGAAGCCAACTCGACGAACTTTAACCCTATTCTAGTTTTCAAATATTCCTGTACTTAAACTATGACAATAATTGGATCGGAGCGCGACTCTGGACTGCAGTCCAGAGCGACTTCAGTTGTTAGTTGCTGTCCCGTAATGAACACCACCCTGTTTTCTTAACTCATAGGTTGCGGAACTGCGCTGTTTATCATAGGTGAATCTGTTATCTAGACAACACAAGTGGTTTCATCCTATTTCGATATCGTTTGATATTTAATCGGTAATTTAATAGATGTGGACGTATAACAGTCCAGAACAGAATCAGAACTGACATATTGGTATTGAATAGTGTATAACTCCTAACATACAGATGCGATTGAAGATCCGTCCATTGCGTTGAAAACCTTACTGAAAACCCTAGATTTCATTCAACAGTAGCATCGCTAAAATCTGATCCCAATTGGGATTAAAATGCGTTGCGAAACGGACTTCCGATTCTGAAACCGGATTTCCAGTCGTGAACGCTTAAAATGAAATGGCTATAATTAATGATCCTGAAACCCGATTGACATGAAACTAAATTCGCTGGATAGATAATTGAACATCCTATTTATTCCCCCCGTTCATTGTTTCGCTAAACTGTAAACATATGATTTATGATAAATTGTGCAAGTGGTAGATTATCGATTCATGACACCCTAATCATACTTTATATACTGTTTACGCATCATATCATACCCATATCATTGCATTGATAACCTAGTGATAACGTGCATTACCCAGTGTTAGGTATTAGTGATGATTGTAGCAAGTACGTTAGTGTTCGTGTATCAGTGAATAAGTGAAAGTGATACGTACTTGTACACAATCAGTGAACCTTATGATTCTATTGCATTGTCGACGTCTGTGGGACGCGTGTACGTGTGACTATAAGTGGTATGGGACACTTATGGAAGCTCTTGCACGGGTGTCACAGATAAGGCACCAGACACTGCCATTTATCTTAGGTATTAGTCGGGACGTTCTTGTTGGAGGTCCTGCCTCCAGTTCTCGCGCAGACTTGTCACAGACCGATTGGTATTTAGGGTTATGGTTAGCGTTTGATGTAGACCAGGGGTGTGGGGTAGTTTAAGTGTGAGTTCAAAAGAATCTCGGGAGTCCCATACGGACTTATATATTTAGGGAGATATATGGAGATTTACAGGATACATGATTATTACCGTGAAATACATGTTGGGCCCGTGGTCCCTTGCCCTTGGGTTCTACCCTTGGGTGGAGGACACTCGCGAGTGGTTGATTCTCACACTTGGACTGACGATAGGTTTAGTGACCTGTACAGTGAGACTTAGAGACTGATAGGGATGATGGCATCGATATACATACATACTGTGTTGACATACGTGGCAAATCATTCTACTGCTTTTACTGTTCCGCTGCATTGATTACTGCATGTTCATACCCATACTGCCATTGATCTACTGTTATATATATCTATTATCACTGTTAGAATTGTCACATGATTTTATATATATTATATTGCTATTGTGTCGCTCTGACGACCTGAGTATGCATGCTCAGTGTGAGGAGAAAATTTAGCCTGGACCAGAACTAGACGCACATCACGGACATCTTGATTTACCATCCAGGGTTATACCCTTTTGTTTCCCATCAGGTCAGTTCTTTACATTGTTTTGTTTCAGTTACTGCATTTCTCATTACCTGCATGTTATTTACTGATTACCAGTTAAAACTAGAAGCCGAAGTGTGACTACGGCAGGACATTTCCTTGACCGTAGGAGCATGGCTGGCCTTGTCAACCCCTCGTATTCCGTATTTTGGGAAGCGGGGCGTGACATGGTTTAGTTGGTATCAGAGCCAGGTTTTGCTTCGTTTGGGATTGCAGTTTTCCGTGTATAGCTTGGCAATCTAAGACATTCCTTGGTCTAGGTTGTAAACTTGTCATTCTTGATCCATATTCACATCGTATGTTCAGCTATCCATTCGCTAGGGTTTCGGGTGACTTGGCAAGGTTACGTGGTTGCAATTGCACTACCGTACTCTGTTTAAGTGACTTAAAGTCATACAGTTGATTCTCCACTTGTAATAAATTCATCACCTCCGATATTCTTGAACCTTTGTCCTATCCATATTATATTTTGATTCGTATAGCGTGTGACTTATATCATCCTCAAAATTATTGTTTCAGGATCATGTCTTCCAACGACCCTTCCTCTATCTCCACTTCCCAGAATCAGACCGTTGAGATTCTGAGTGTACTGCAAGGTCTAAAGGAAGCCCAGGAGCGAACAAACGACTTGTTGGCTGAAGGACTGAGAAGACAGGTGAATCAGGCACCAACGGTTGTCTCCAATCATAAAGGGATCCCCGTTAGACGAGGAAAAGAGAAGAAGATGAAACGCCAATTTGTTTCCCCGCGACAGAAGCAGCAGAAGACCCCATGTTGTGGGTACTGTAAGAAGCCAGGACACCTTCAGAGGGATTGTCGCCGCGCTCAAGGGAAATGTCTGATTTGCAGATCCAACGAACGTCTCATCAATGGTTGCCCAAAAAGGAAGGAGCTACAAGGAGGAGACTCGTCCACATTCCCCACTTCTGCCAAGTGATGACTATTGCGTAGTTCGAACTTTGAGAATAAGGCGGACCCAGCCCAGGATCCAACTCGCGTGACGAGAATGCAGCGGTCTAGCAATCAAAGAAGAATTTTTATGTTTTCTAATTTCAGTAATAATGTTGTCATCCTCTTAAAAATATTTCCTTCTGTTTGAAATCTTGTATCTGTCGAACTTTTAGTTGAATGCAATAAAACTTGAATCGTAATATATTCTCTACTTCTTCCCCTTATTCATACTATTCATTATCACCACATTTTAATCTTGATTTCAGTTCCTGCCACCGCATATCTTTCTATACTTTGTACACTTAGCTATTTTCTTGATGTATTCCACTGTCTAATCATGACTCTTTCTTTTCAGGCCATGGCCGATCCTGGAGCAGCACCACATCTAGATGAGGATGCACAGTCATATGTTTCCTTAGACCACACGCTGATGAGTTCTGACGATGAGATCAACGGTCCCCAGGTCAATTTCGGAAACAGCGATTCAGAGGATGAAGGAGCAGCCGCCCCGGAGTTTGACATGGTAGGCGATTCCGACGAAGAGGAAGGAGACCCTGAAGAGAACCCGATAGAGGAAGATCCCGAGGAAGACCCGATCAAAGAAAATCCAGTGGAGGAAAATCCCGTGGAAGAAAATCCAGAAGAAGAGAATCACATAGAATCAGACCTCGATGAAGAAGCTCCAGCCGAGGAAGAAGGACCAGAAGGACAAGACCCTGCTGTGGAAGAACTCCCATTGGCGATCCCCGCGAGGCGCTATGGAAATGGACGTCCCTACCTGAGTGCGCGAGCCTACCGCAACCTGCTGAATCTCCACAACCGCGACTGACGAGACTAGTTTTTTTTAGATGTTGTCTTTTCGGGCCAAATAAAACTGTGTATAGTTTAGGGCCACCTTTCATCTTTGAGAATGCTTTGTTTAAAATCTTCTGGAATGAAATAAATTGCTGAGTTCACTAATCTTTTGATCTTCTTAGTTCACTTGATACCCGATTATTTCTTCTATACAATTATTTTCCTACTGAGATCTGTTCACCCCTACTTCTTACATTGTTCTAATCCTCACTAAGATTAACTAGTACCATACCCGATTTTTAGAGGTCCGCCCCTCATCCTCCGTCTGTGCCTCGTTTGAGATCCTTCTGGGAGGAGAAAATTTTAGTAAAATTTCCGAGTTCGCTAACCCTTCAAATTTTTGATTCAAATGATGTACCGACCATCACCATTCCCATACTTTTTCCCTTGTAGTCCATTGTTGCTCACCCTTACTTCCCGTGCCGACCCGATCCCAATCTCCTTGATCCTCAGCCTAAAGCCGCCATACTCTGACCTTATGAATGAGCCACCTTCCCTTGTAATCGTTACCCTAGCTAGCCCTATACCTCTTTGTGTTTTTTCCCTGTTACCCTAACTATATTTAGGGACACTGTTATTCGAAAATTTAGTTTTCATTGCTTTGTATTTATCAAAGAGTGCGTGTTATTGATTACTCCGCTTTATGTATTTTAAGTACGCTATTATTATCCTCGTTTTCTGTAGCGCAACCGTACACCGCGCATATTTTGTTCTATGTTTCTTATTTTCACTATATGAGTTTTCTAAGTTATTTTAAACTAGCCGATAGATACATTATCCTAAAATGTTTTAACCTACCGACAAATCTTTCACTACTTTATTGTCGTTACTTTATCTTTCGGGCATTGTGCCTACATTTACTATTATAAATGATTGTGCCTTATACTTATTTTTCTGCCGCGCTACCTTTGATATGCTTATACGTGCACATAATTGAGTTTCGATTTTATCGAGTACGCCTCGAATGATATTGTTCATTATTGTTGTTATTTATATTCCCGTATATACGTAGTTTGCTCTTATAGTTATTCCTGCCTTATACCTACTTAAACTTATCTTTTGTATGTTGTTTTTACATGTTTATACCTTCAAATTTCTTCGTCCACGTATTTCTAGTAAATCTTTATGTATTAGTTTGCAATATAATAGTTTTCTCCTATATTTGTATAACTTATCTTTTATTTTAAATTTCGAGGACGAAATTTTTGTAAGGGTGGTATGATGTAATACCCAGCCCTTTTTTATACCAAAATCTATATTTTGTTACTCTAGAATTATATTTATTCTTATTTATAATTTTATTTATTTTATTTGTAAATTTATTTCTTCTAAACCTCAATTTTCTTTTATCAATTAAACCCAAACCTTTCAATTTATTCATTCAAATCCCAGCCCACACTCTTTTTCCCACCAATTTTTCCTTTTCATTTCACCGAGCCCAGAAGCCCGGCCCTCTTCCAATATTTATAATCCTTTTTCTTGTGATGAACTCAAACCCTATTCTTTTATATCCTATATTTTCTTTACCCCCAAGCCCATCCCTTTATTTAATTAATTAATTCAAATTCCCTCAGCCCATCTCCTTTATTAATTATTCTTTGATTTTCGCTGGCCCAAGCCCGCCAGTCCAACTCTTTCTCGGCCCGGCCCTCACTCTATTCCCCTTCACAATTCCCTTATTATTTCTTTGGCCCGGCCCACTCATTTTCCCCAGCAGCCCGCTCCCACACCCGCTTCCCCGACCCGGCCCGCTTCGTCCCTCCTTCTTCTCCAACGGCTATATCTTTCCCGCTCGCGACCCATTCCTTCGCCGTAACCCACGCCGCTTCCTCCGCCTACGCCCACCTCTTGTCGGCCACGCCCGTGCGCCATTACCCTCGCAATCATCTTCTCATCCCTCCAACTCTCATCACTTCTCTTCCTCTACTCCCTCACCCAACCCACGGCACCCCTCGAGCTCCCTACTACCTTCGTCACTCCGCCGTCGACGACAACGACTTCGACCACCATTCACCTCCTCTTCCTCCGCCTCTAACCATCACCACAACCCTCACCACCATCAACCACAAACCCCTACACCGTCATCTTCATACTCGAACCCATCTCCTTCCTCCTCATCAAAACCCGACCACCGCCGGCGCCGCCTCGACCTCCTTCCATCACCTTCGCTGCCTTCATCACCCTCCTCCTCCATAATCGAGATCCCCTCTACACCTCTCTCTCTCTCTCCTTCCCCTCTCTCTGTGACCTCTCCCCCTCTCTCTTCCTCTGTTCTCGATTTCTGTCCCTCTCATTCTGATCTCTCTGCTCTCTCTCTCCCCTCTCTGCTTGCCTCTCTCTCACTCTGCTCTCTCTCTTCTCTCTAAACTTCTCTTTCCCTCTAACTCTTTCTCACTCTCTCAGTCCCCTGCTATCTCTCTCACTCTCTCTGCAATCTCTTTCTCACTCTAACTCTCTCTTTCTCTGTTTAACTCTCTCTCACTCTCTCTCTCTCAATATCCCTCTCTTTCTCCCTCTGCAATCCCTTCTCCATCGGCCTCGACAGCACCAGCAACCCCCAGCCCAGACACCCCCTCACTGCATCCCTAGCCGTCGCGGTCGAGCCCCGGCAATACGTCGAGCACCTACATAAATCGCCGTTGCCGCGTGTGTCGTGCCCGTGCATACCGTTCCATCAATTCATCGTCTCCAGGTAAGTTCTCTACTTACTACATGCTACCTTTTGTTAATTACAAATTAAAATCGTATATATCCCATGTTTTACTTTATGTTAAATATTACGACGTAACTGTTCGATATATGTTCTCATAGGAAATTATCATTTAATTTGACGGAACTCGATTGTATAAGCTGGCCCGTATGGCTGTGAACCTAGTGTGTGAATTCCGTTGGCAAATTTGACCGTTAACGACTAAAACGATTACCCCCAAGTTTACTCGTAAAACTGGAATTTTCTCGTACCTGAAAACCGTTAAAATCACCATAAATTACATACTGGAATGATGCGTTCGAGGGCTCAAATCGAAGCCAACTCGACGAACTTTAACCCTATACTAGTTTCCAGATATTCTTGTACTTAAACTGTGACAATAATTGGATCGGAGCGCGACTCTGGACTGCAGTCCAGAGCGACACCAGTTGTTAGTTGCTGTCCCGTAATGAACACCACCCTGTTTCCTTAACTCGTAGATTGTGGAACTCCGCTGTTTATCATAGGTGAATCTGTTAGATAGACAACACAAGTGGTTTCATCCTGTTTCGATATCGTTTGATATTTAATCGGTAATTTAATAGATGTGGACGTATAACAGTCCAGAACAGAATCAGAACTGACATATTGGTATTGAATAGTGTATAACTCCTAACGTACAGATGCGATTGAAGATCCGTCCATTGAGTTGAAAACCTTACTGAAAACCCTAGATTTCATTCAACAGTAGCATCGCTAAAATCTGATCCCAATTTGGATTAAAATGCGTTACGAAACGGACTTCCGATTCTGAAACCGGATTTCCAGTCGTGAACGCTTAAAATGAAATGGCTATAATTAATGATCCTGAAACCCGATTGACATGAAACTAAATTTTCTGGATAGATAATTGAACATCCTATTTATTCCCCGTTCATTATTTCGCTAAACTGTAAACATAAGATTTATGATAAATTGTGCAAGTGGTAGATTATCGATTCATGACACCCTAATCATACTTTATATACTGTTTACGCATCATATCATACACATATCATTGCATTGATAACCTAGTGATAACGTGCATTACCCAGTGTTAGGTATTAGTGATGATTGTGGCAAGTACGTTAGTGTTCGTGTATCAGTGAATAAGTGAAAGTGATACGTACTTGTACACAATCAGTGAACCTTATGATTCTATTGCATTGTCGACGTCTGTGGGACGCGTGTACGTATGACTATAAGTGGTATGGGACACTTATGGAAGCTCTTGCACGGGTGTCACAGATAAGGCACCAGACACTGCCATTTATCTTAGGTATTAGTCGGGACGTGCTTGATGGAGGTCCTGCCTCCAGTTCTCGCGCAGACTTGTCACAGACCGATTGGTATTTAGGGTTATGGTTAGTGTTTGATGTAGACCACGGGGTGTGGGATAGTTTAAGTGTGAGTTCAAAAGAATCTCGGGAGTCCCATGCCGGCTTATATATTTAGGGAGATATATGGAGATTTACAGGGTACATGATTATTACCGTGATATACATGTTGGGCCCGTGGTCCCTTGCCCTTGGGTTCTACCCGTGGGTGGAGGACACTCGCGAGTGGTTGATTCTCACACTTGGAATGACGATAGGTTTAGTGACCTGTACAGTGAGACTTAGAGACTGATAGGGATGATGGCATCGATATACATACATACTGTGTTGACATACGTGGCAAATCATTCTACTGCTTTTACTGTTCCGCTGCATTGATTACTGCATGTTCATACCCATACTGCCATTGATCTACTGTTATATATATCTATTATCACTGTTAGAATTGTCACATGATTTTATATATATTATATTGCTATTGTGTCGCTCTGACGACCTGAGTATGCATGCTCAGTGTGAGGAGAAGATTTAGCCTGGACCAGGACTAGACACACATCACGGACATCTTGATTTACCATCCAGGGTTATACCCTTTTGTTTCCCATCAGGTCAGTTCTTTACATTGTTTTGTTTCAGTTACTGTATTTCTCATTACCTGCGTGTTATTTACTGATTACCAGTTAAAACTAGAAGCCGAAGTGTGACTACGGCAGGACATTTCCTAGACCGTAGGAGCATGGCTGGCCTTGTCAACCCCTCGTATTCCGTATTTTAGGAAGCGGGGCGTGACAATACGACTTTGCAAGTGAGTTAATTATTTTTTAGTGAGGCTCTGATACCACTGTAAGTCGATGTGCAACACCCCACGAGTTGCGGTGAGGCGGAAATATGAAAAACGATCTTGTTCTTGAAGCATACATCGACTAACCGAAGATCTTTGCTAAACGATAATTAACACTTACCATAGAAGTTCTAAACTACTATGTAAAGAGATTATACCTAGTGATTCGTGTCCTTCGTCTTTACGATCTCTTCGTCCTCCTCGGCCTCCTCCAAGTGATAGATGATCCACCCGAGAACCCTAATCCAAGCTTCACCTCAAAACTTGAGGTAACTAAGTTTCTCTAGTTGCTAATCAAAGGAACTTAGGTCATATAGAATTAGGTTATGGGATATTTAGTCTTTTCTAATCCTTGTACTCAACTCATGAATGATAGGATTTGAGCTTGAAGAAAGAATGAGCTTGAGGAGAGAGAAAGTGAACTAGAATTATGAAATGAAATTGCTTCTCACTTAATATATCAAGCATAATGAATAAATCAATAAAATGAATAATAAGAAATTATTCATCATGCTTCATAAATGTATATGAGTGATTCACTATGTGAGTCATTAAGCATTTAATAATGCATTAATGACATAGTGAATCATACATAATGAGTCACAATAACATTAATGACAATGCCACCTTAACCCCTCAAGTCACCATGCTTCTAGAAACTTCCCAGAAATTACGAGAACGCCCCTCCCATCCGTGAAAACACGGAAAAACTTTAGACTGTATAAATCCAATAACCTGATACTAGAATCTGGCTTAAACCAAAGCCGTCTAGAAAAAATTGTCCGAATGTCGTACGTGCGTTTAAACACGTATTCGTCCGAACCCTTGTCGTAAAACCGTACGACCTCTATATGGTTTCGCCTGGAGTTGGGAAAACTCTGTGTGGGACTCTAAAGACTCGACTACTACGCTGGCAGTGGGTTTAACCACAGACCGCAAGCGGCACTAGCTGTACGTAACGGTCCCCAGGTAGATGTCGATAAGAAGGACGATGAGGATACCCATCCGAACTCCTACTGAGCCTGTCCGTGACAATATCCATGCAGTCCGGTCTGTTCGCTTAAGAGTATCGCATGTATAGTCTAGGGAGGTGGTAAACGTCAGACCCCTAATAACCGTACAAGTCGTGTCGGTATGGCTCTATCACCATCTGAGAATCTACTGATCAATCTATCAGTAATTCTCAATCAGCCCTGGCCAGGGACTTATGGTAATGACCAACCGATCACTGTGCGATATCAACTCCCTATACTGGGAGAGACGAATCCCTAACAGTCACTCGCTGCCTCCACGTGGCTCGGGACTGTGCCCAACTAAAACCTGTTTGCACGACTCCTTTGAACTGTGGTAGGGTAGTAATCAAAGCACAGTGGGAACTCACACGAGACAAATGACGACCTTAACTCAACGGACTATCTGCACACATGTCACCTGAAAACTGCTATCTTACGTTAGGTATAAATACCATCCAGTCAGTTCTCGGCGAGTCATTTCCGGTGTACTCACACCCAGTGAGCATCTGTATACAATCTTAGGTGCACTCCACCAATGGCTGCGGGACCAATCCATCGCCCCTCCTTAGGGTCTAGATATGTATACACCAGTCTACTCCGGAGTATCGATGCCCAGTCTCGATACTCCTGCGACCAGGGACATCTAAGGATGTGCCTATTGACTATCCAGCTCCCACTAGTATGACTGTCATCACAATGCCGGTAGTCAGGCAAAACACCCTATGGGCTTTATCAACATGTATATATATATGAATACTAAGCAAAATATATCATATGTTAAGATAAAGACAAACCAAATAGCGTACTATCATATTAAGCAAGACTGTCATGTACATACATATCCCTAGCATTCTATACAATGAAGGCTTCTAGGGCATATATATCCAACATTTTCATGTTGGGGAGCAATGGCATAGAAGACAGGTTTAGGTCCCTATCTTCTAAGGCATTTCAATTTTATGAGTTGTAAGGGTCCGATAAAAGTATTTTCTCCCTACGAGTCGAAAGGATCTCATAAGTGTATTTTCTTCTTAGGTGTCATGGGGACCCCCAAGTGTGTTTTTCCTTTGTGAGTCGTAAGGATCCCACGAAGATGTTTTCTTACGAGTTGAGAGGATCTCGTATGTTTTGTTCTCCTCATGTATCGTGAATACACATGAGCGGGTCTTCCCAAATGAAGCATAATTCCAAGAGCGGAGACCGGCCGCGGGACTGGTGATTGCGGTGGGGCATGAGTGTGATTTAACTTGTTTTATGCCCATAGATTGTATGCGGTAGTCAATTTGGAGACTGGCTGTAGGGCTTGGAGAATTTGGGGGATTTGGAATTTTGTTGGCGTATGCATCGCTGACACTGGAATGGTACCATAAGCGACTCATCATTCGCCGTTAGGATATTCATGGATTTGAAATTTTGTCGACGTCTGCATCGCTAACACTGAAGTATGGTTTTAGGAGCGACTGATCATTCGCCTTTGGAGGGGGTTGAAGTACTTATTTATATACAATTTTTTACCGCAATTGATCCATCGTTTCAACTTTTCTTATCGCGAAGGTCGCGATTGCCCTATTATTTTGGCTATTTATTCGTGGTTGCCCCATCATTTCGGCTTTATTTTCATTTTTATACTCGTTGATTTTTATAGTGAGCTACCCCATCATTTTGGCTTTATTTTTATTTTTTTTACTCGCTGATTTTTATTGCGAGTTTCCCCATCATTTCGACCTTTTATTTATTTATTTACACAGAAAAATTTACACTCTCTGTTTAACGACGTGGTGGTCGACTGTTCCCAGTTTAACGAAGTGGTGGTCAAATGTTCCCAGTTTAACAACGTGGTGGTCATATGTGTTTGCTTATCCCAGCTCCTCGAACTTTGATCTTGGCGGAGCTGAGTTGGTGACCGTAACTTTATGGCTTGCCGGTACATCCGAGGACTATGAGGTCTTTCCAACCTTGTATTGGTTCTCCATCCAATCTTTGAAAACATAGCAGTTTTCAATAGTATGACTCACCATTCTATGATATGGGCAGTATATGGGATTGCCGGTCATGTTCATTTCATATGGCCTCTTTGAAATAGGCAGTTGCAGACCGTTGTTCAAGGCTTCTTGAATATTTTGCGGACTCTGTCCCTCCTAAAGGAGTATACTTTCTTTTTTCTCTCCATTAGAGTAGGTGCCTTTCCTGATGCTGGTCCTCGAGGCCGATCGGTCTTTGGTTTGCCTGTTGTTCTCTTACTCCATTCAATGTACGTATCGAAGGGACTGGAAGATGATCACGGCCGTTTTTCGCAAAGGTGTTCCATTTTTGGGCTGGAGAGGGTATCGGTTGGCTGTTTTGGGATATCAATCCCTGGCCCATGAACCAAGTTTTGATTCTGCTGCAATTGCAATCGGACGACTTGGGTCGTGAGATATGCCACAACGTTTTCCAGCTCGTCGAATTTGGAGCGGACCTTGGCCAACTTCTTGTCCCTGTCCTGAAGCTTCTTTTGAAGCCATTAGAATAATACTTGTTTTATAGTTCCAGGTATGACAACGGGGTCATCCTTACCGCCTGAGCTTAATTCTACAAGAACCGCAGGCTCCTTTGACTTAATGGCCTGAGCAGCCTCTTCATCATTTAGACCGAGCCGATATTGGGTAGCAACAGCCATGTCATTGTCATGGGTATGAGGCGTAGGAGGACTTGTTCTTCTGGGCTCCACCATGTAGATCGTATGAATTGTATACCCGTCTACTGCCTCTTTATTGGTAATGTTGCTCGTTGGGCTTTTGGCTTGTTGCTTTGGCCCGCTCCTTTCCAAGAAGGGTAAACAATTAAGAGCAGCAGATTCCTGAAGGGATCCGGTCTCCGTTTGTATCAAATTGGCGGTCGCAGCTTGATTGTTTGCTAACACGCTTTTAGACAGTTCTATCTCTCCTGCCTTGTATTGCTTTTCAACCCAATTTTTGAAGACGAAACAGTCCTCAATAACATAACCTATCACTCTGTGATAGGGGCAATATTTGGGGTCGCCGGTCATATCCGCTTCTTGCGGTCTCTTTGATTCTGGCAATTGTAGACCGTTTCTTAGGGCGTCTTAGAATATTTTACGGACTTTGTCCCTTTTAAAAGAATAGACCTAATCCAATTTCTCTTTCAGTGGAGATTCTCCTCCCTCTCCCAACACTGGCTTCTAAAGCTGGTTGGCATTAGGTATGCTCATCACTTGCTTATTTCGGTTAGGCGAAGTGTTAAAAGATTCAGTATCGTCGAAATTTCCGCCTTTGCGATTATCGTCCTTTCGGTTTCTCCAGTATTTATTGTATTTTGCCAATCCGATAAAAATTCCTGCTTTGAGCGCTCCAACATTTGAACTTTCTTGGTCAGTTATTGGAACTTCTTGAGACCCGCGGTGCATAGAAAAGGATTCATCCAGGTGCCGGGATTTCCGATGAGAAGATTGACAGATTGGTCTTGTTCCAACGGTGGTTTATATTTGACAGAGAGATTGCGCTATCGGGTTATAAAATCCGTGCTGGTTTCGTTGTTTTTTGACTTGGTCCTCACGAGGTCGTCAATGGTAATCGTATCGCCGACACTCATGAACCTTTGCCGAAACAGAGATTCCATTTGGACGAAAGTAGTAATGGAGCCATCCGGTATGCTTGCGTACCGGTCGAAAACGACATCAGTTAAGCTATTAACGAACTGACGAAGGAGAAGCGCATCATTGCCCCCAGTATTCTCGCATGAGACTTTAAAGTGGGTGATGTGCTGGTTCGCATTTCCCGTCCCATAATATAGCCACTAGGAAACTCTACCAGATCATACCGAACAGGATATGGTCTCCCGCTAATGCTGACATCTTTTTGCGCTTCGGTTTCGGCTACCAATGTTTTGACTTTATTGGTGACAAAATCCATTATCCGCTATTGCGTTAACGGAACGGTGCCATTTGGGGCCAAGGCGTCCCTAGAAGCGGAATGCGGCTTGTTGAAGTCAAAATTTGCACCCCGGTTGACCAAGTCAAAGTCAAGGTCAACCCCAAGCTAGGTGGGCCCAAGCCCAGGTCAAGCGGGCCCATGCCCAAGTCGAGCCCGCGGCCAGCCTCCCCATGCCAACAACAAAATCATGTAATAAATAATTTTTATGTAATTTTTTATACATGAATGTATGCAAAAATGGGCATAAAGCCAATATTTTGTAAACCCATGGCTTATGTGCAAAAATGAAATGCCACATGAGCCATGGGATAGGCAAAATGCCATTTTGTGAAGCCCAAGGGGCTATATGTAAATATGCAAGCCTATATAAGGCAAAATGATGATGAATAAAGCATAATACTTTTCATTCTCTCAAAAAAAACTAGGGTTCTTTTGTGCCTCCTGCTCTCTCTCCAAGGTTCTAAACCTTCTCATTTCTTTTGAATTAAATCAAGAGTTTTACTCTTTCTTTTCAAAAACTACGTAGTTTTCCACCACAAAACCCACAAAGGGGAACTCAGATCTGCCATCAGATCTCAGAAAGGAAAGATTTTTAGATCTCACATCTCTTGATCTTCAAGATCCTAACAATAGAGGAGGAAGGAGGAGACCCGTCTCCAAAAAAAATCTCATCTGGGGGAGATCCAGAGCCAAAGGGAGAAACAAAGCAGCCCCGTTTTGATCACTTCTAAAACCTTTTAGGAGTTTAACTCCATAAATCGGGAGCACAGCTCCCAGTGCAGGGAGCAAGTCCCTTTTTGCTGCTCGAGCGCCCACGTGCTGACACGTGGTGCGCGCCCACGTGCTGACACATGGCGCGCTAGCGCCCGAGTGCCCACGTGCTGACACGTGGCGCGCTAGCGCTCAGTGCACTAGCGCTCTTGCGCTCAGAGCGCTAGTGCCCACGTGGTGACACGTGGCGCGCTAACGCTCAGTGCGCTAGCGCTCTTGCGCTCAGAGCGCTAGCGCCCAGAGCGCTTGCGTCCACGTGCTGACACGTTGCGCACTAGCCCCCTTGACCCCCAGCCCGCTATCCGGGTAGCGGGACCCCCGTAAAAACTCTGCTTGGCTCCCGACATATCCAATAAACCCCTTTAAAAACACATCACACGCACACTGCACATTGAGTTAGCATGACCAGTTTAACCCGTAAATCGGAGGTTCCCTCGCTCCAAAGGGGAGGGGTAATTAACGGCAGTTTAGTCCGCGGCTGCCGGAGATTCGGATCCCCATAATCATTAAACCCCGGCCTACCCTAGGCAGGGGGGAATCCGTAGTACGCCTGACAAGCGCGCGCGTATTCCCATCTCAATGGGGTGACGAAAAACACCCTACATGGCTGGCTTTCATGTGGCTTGCCTACACTTGGACCTAAAGGGGAAGGCGTTGGCTATTTCGGGCCATTGTCACACGGCTCATGAGTAGAGACTTACGCTTGATTGGAGGGCATCCGGGCAATCTGAGCCATGAGCTGCATCACGACATTCGTCAAGTCATCAATTTTGGAGTAAAGTTTGGCCATCTCCTTGTCTTTACTTCTGAGTTGTTTTCGGAGCTTTCGAAGGAGCTCCTTTTCTACGGTCCTGGGACGAAAATTCGGCTCTTCTTCGCTGTCCAAGCTTGATTCCACATGGACATAGGGGTCCTTCTGCTTATCAGCCTCATCGAGGGGGTTTTGTCATCCTGCGGAGGAGGCTGATCTTGGGAAGTGTTTGCCACATTCAAGACAAATTGGGCTTGAGATATGGTGGCCTCGTCCTTGCTCTTGCTACGTATGCCCGTCATGTAGACAGTGTGGATCACATATCCTACCATCTCTTTATTTTTGGCGGCTGATTTTTCGGACCGTCGTCGTGGCCCTTCTTCTTCTGGAAAGGACATGCGGCTTAAAACGGTTGGCCTGACTGGTTCCTTGGGTGGCGCTTGCTGGATCGCAGTTTTCTTGATTCTTACGGTCATGGTATTCTTCTGAACCAATTTTAGCGGTTCAAAAGAGTTAGTTAGCTTTAAATCCGATTCAGCTGTTGTTGCGGGGTAACCTTGTTCTTGAAGCTTCATGAAGTCCAGCATAGCATGAGCCTTAGCCCTTTTGTTGGCTTTGTATCTAAGCCTTTTCTGTCTTAGATTCTCGATTTTGAAGGTTTGGCGGGCATCTGTTATCCAGGAAGCCATTGTGAGTCGTTTGACAGGAAGTTTAGAAAAGATACTCGATCGAGCAGTTGTCAGAGGCACCGCTGGAGCTTGCCCGAGACGCCTTATTACTTTTTTGGTATTGATGTCCTTGCCCCCAGCTGGAGTAACGGAGAGTCGTTTGGAAACGGATTTGTGCTTAGGTTGAGATGCCTTTGTGACCATGACATTTGGCATTTTCCCTTTTGACGTCGGTTTATCTGTCATCGGGGCTTGAGGAGCACGGGTGGCGTTAGCTGGCACGAACAGAATAGAGCCAAATGGTAGCAGCAACTCCTTCCACTGTCGCCTGAGACTGACCGGGAGAATTGTCCTGGCGTCCACTTTCATCATGTAGGGAGTTGTGTTGAGAGCTGAGCTTATCCTAAAAGACATTTTTGTTGCGTCCGAAGATTGCAATTGGAAATAGTTAACCTGCACAAAGAATCATGATTTCAGTACAGGCAATCGATGTATATGTTGATTGAGTTCGCATGAATGTTTAACCCGAAATATGGGATGAGAGAAAAGGTCCTACCGGGTGTGCCAGAATCTGCAGGATGTTTTTCGTCACCATATTGAGATGGGAATACGCGTCGCTTGTAAGACGTATACAGATTCCCCCTGCCTAGGGTAGGCTAGGATTTATTGATTGTAGGGATTCGAATCTCCGGCAGCGGCGGACTAAGCTGCCGCTAATTATCCCTCGCTTTTGGAGTGAGAGAACTTCCGATTGACGGGTAAAACTAGTCATGAGAAATCAATATGCAGTGTGCGCGTGTTGTGTTTTGAAAGTGATTTGGATGTATCGGGGGCCTCGTAGAGTTTAAAGGGGTCCCGCTACACAGATAGCGGGCTGAAGGTCAAGAGGGCTAGCAGCCCCCTTGCGGGGTGTGGGGCAGCGCCCCGTTAGAAATTTTTTCTAACGGGGGATGTATTTTTAGTGGAGAACGTTTAAAAAAAGATATGTGAGGAGCGTCCTAAGGACGCGTGAGACAACACGTGACCGCTGGGCGCCAGCGGGTCACGTGGGTGGCATGTAGGCGCTAGGCGCCAGCGATTCACGTACCAGGCGCGTGGGCGTTGGGCGCCAGAAGAGTCACGTGCCAGGCTCATAGGCGCTGGGCGCCAAAAGGGTCACGCATGTAGCACGCGACTGCTAGGCGCCAGCTGTTCATGCATGTGGTGCATGGGCATTGGGCGCCAGTAGGTCACGTACCCTACACGTGGCCGCTGGGCGCCAAAGGGTCACGTGTGCGGCACGCGACCGCTGGAAACACCAGCGGAAGAAGGGCTTAGCCCCTGGGCTGGGATTTGAACTCCTGAGAGATCTTAGAGTTAAACTCCTAAATTAGAAATTGGATGTGGATTTGGAGTTAAAATCCCAAAAATCTTGGATTTGGAGTTAAACTCCTAAGTGGTTTGGATTTGAAGTTAAACTCTTAAAAGGTTTGGATTTGGAGTTAAACTCCTTTGAGAATTTAGATCTTGGAGTTGAACTTCTCAAAAATTTAGATCTTGGATGGTGAAAGGAGCTCCCCTTTCGTCCTCTTCGAGCCTTGGACTTCTCTAAAATAGGTTTTTCTGAGATGGGTTCCTTCTTCCTCCTCTTTTTTTGTTGGATCTTGGAGAAAAGGGTCGGTAAAATTAAAAGTCTCTCTTATAGAGGTTTGATAAGAGATCTGAGCTCCCCTTCGAGGGTTTTATGGTGAAAAATTATTCCTTTTTGGGGAATAAAGAGCTATACTTTTGATTTAATTCAAAAATAGGAAAAATATTTAGAACCTTGAGGAAGGAGGAAGTACAGAACCCTAATTTTTTAGGGGAATGAATATTCTCTTTCATTTCATTATCATGTTGCCTTATATAGGCTTACAAGTTTACACATAGCCCTTTAGGCTTTACAAAATGTTATTTTGCCGATCCCATGCCTCATGTGCTTATTTCTTTTTGCACATAAGCCATGGGTATTACAAAAATTTTGGATTTTTGCCCATTTATTTTACATTTATGCATGAAAATTATATCAAACTTATTTATTACATAATTTTCTTCTTGACATAGGGGGTCAGCCGCTTCATGTTCGGGCTCGACTTAGGCATGGGCCCACTTGGTCTGGGCTTGGTCCCACTTGGTTTGGGGTTGACTTTGACTTTGACCTGGAGCTGGTCAACCGAGATGTAATTTTTTACCCTAATACCAGCGCTATGACGGAGATTATACATGTGGGGCCTGAGTAGTCTATAGGCACATCCTTAAATGTCTCTGGTCGTGGGAGTATCGAGACTGGGCATCGATATTCTGGAGTAGACTGGTGTATACGTTTCTAGATCCCGACGAGGGACGATGATTGGTCCCACAGCCATTGGTGTGTAGCACTTAAGATCGTATACAGGTGCTCACTGGGGATGAGTACACTGGACGGACTCACCGAGAACTTCTAGATGGTATTATACCTATCGTCAGATAGCAGTTCTCAGGTGACATGAGTACATATTAGTCTTTAGACCTGAAATCGTCATTTGTCTCATGTGAGTTTCCACAGTACTTAGATTACTACCGTACCACGGCTCTACTTAGTCATGCAAACAGGTTTTAGTTAGGTACAGTCCCAAGCCACATGGAGGCAGTGAGCGATTGTTAGGGATTCATCTCTTCCGGTATAGGGAGTCGATATCGCACTGTATTCGGTTGGCTAGCACCATAATACATTGGCCAAGACAGTTGAGATTTACTGATAGTTAGATCAGTAATTTCTCGGATGGGTCCTGAGCCACTTCGGCATGAATTATCGAGTTATTAGGGTCTGACGTTTACCACCCCCTAGACCCGGTATGTGATACTCTTAGATGAAAAGACCGGACTGTACGGAGATTGTCACAGATAGGCTTAGTAGGGGTTCGGATGAGTTTGCTCGCCGGCTTTCCTTTTCGACAGATACCTGGATAGCCGTTACGTACAGTTAGTGCCGCTGACGTGCTTGTCGTTATGGATTTATCCAGTAACTCACTGCCAGCGCACTATCGAGTTTTTATAATCCCACATAAAGGGTTTTTCTGCTTCAGGAGAAATGATGTAATGGTCGTATTTTGATACGTGCAAGGTTTTGATTAAATACGTGTACTGGCTATACGGACTTTAATCGGACGGATGGTAATACTAGCTGGCTTAGGATTAAGAAGGATTATTAAATCAAGTATTGATTTAATAACTTACATGTATATATTTCAATATGTATATTCTAGTATCATGTTTATTGTATTATTCTATCTTTTTGGATATTCATATTTTGATACGAATACGGGTATGTATATACGGGGATTGTATTTTGTATTTATACAAAATACATTCTAGAAGAAGGACACCTCATTTTAGGATTTTCCATTTATTGGAAAACAGAAATGAGGTGGAGGGGTAAGGTGTAAAGAGAGAATAGTGAGAGGAATGGCTTTGTATTTGTTTATTGCATCTGTATGCACTATTCTAGTATGGTTGCTATTTTCTATTTTAAAAATTAGCTAAACAAAACCATGCTAACCATTTTCATTTTCACTACTTAATTCATTTCACCATTTCCTTTCTCTCTCCTCACTTAGCTCCTCCTCCTTCTTTTTTTTCCTTAACCTCTCATGTGTTGGGAATCAAAGGAAAAGAAAGATAGAAAAAAAATAGAACCCATCACTACATCCCTAAGCATCTTAGATTAGCAATCTAGAATCTTTAGTTGTTTCACTTGCTTGTTTGTGTGAAACTAGAGTCTTGAACCATATTCCTCGGATGAATTATCTAGGACCAAGGACGACCGACCTACTAGCTTGATCCAGTAGCCTCGAGGAGCTAGGCCGAAGGACACGAATCCTTAGGTATAACCTTCTAACCGAGTGGTATAAAACTCTTTATAGTTTACTAGTTTTAGTGTTTAGTTTAGATTCTAGGGTTTTTGTTTCTAGCGCCTCTCGAAATTTTTCGTGTTTCATTCCGTAAAGGCTGAAGTTGTAGCGGAAAGGGTGCTAGGAACATTATCATGCATCACGTGAGCCGTTAAGTCTTGGGTACTCACGTGCCTATCACATAAAACTTTGAGTCTTGAGCGCTCACATGGATATCACGTGATGCGCACCCTCTTTGCTTCTGAGCGCTTACGTAGATATCACGTAATGCGCATGTCTTTGGCTTCAAGCACTCACGTGCATATTACGTGAGGCGCTCCTATTTGCATCTTTTGGGCGCTCACATGCGTATCACGTAATGTGCACCCTGTTTGATTTTTCTTTTAAAGCTTATATGGATATCACGTAAGGCGCTTCTTCCTTAGAGATTAATATCTGTTTTTTAGAAAACTTAAGTTTTCATGAAGTTTAAACTTCTATTAATGGTATTTTGACCATTAACAATCATCAAGATCGATATTTGACGATCTGAGATCAAGGGAAGGCAAGTTCTTTAAGAACATGAAGATCGTGTTCATGTAAGATCTAAGTTCTTGACATATTTTTAAAGGAAATAAGTTTCTGGAGATAAAACTCTGTCCTTCTTTCTTCTCTTTTATGATGGTGGGTAGAACACCAATGTTCTTCTCTGGATCTTGAGTTTAAGATCTGGATCTTTCTGTAAGAATTAAATTCTCTTTTTGTAGGAAACTTGTCTTACAGATCTTAAATCCAGAGAAAGGACTAAGTTTTTATGAAGGGTTAAACCCTATTTTTATATCTATGATAGGTAAAAGGAGATGTATTTCTCCATTATTTTTATCTAGGGTTTTTAAGAGGATGACGGTTTTCAAGGATAATTAAATTCTCGGCTTTTGTGGAAGCTTATAGGGAAGTCTCTCATATATGAGATTTCATCTCCTTGCTCCTATTTGTAGGAGACTAAAAAGATTAATTTGTTGAGAGAATCTCTAATTTGAGAAATAATGATCGATTTTATAATCAATCAAATTGATCTTGAAGATCAACCATTGAATTTTTTTCACCGTTGAATTTTTAATTCGAAAGTTTTCTATTTAACAGAACATATATCTCTTGTTTGTTTAACAAGATTGAGAAGATATCTTCCATACATAGATTTGATTCTATATTATGATTAAGCGGTGGTTTTTAATCACCGTTGGATCACGCTCTCTGTTTAACAAAGTGGATCTTTCTTGTTTAGAAAGATTGGGGAAATATTTCTCATATAGAATTTAATTTTATCTGAAACAAGCACTTCACAACCCTTGATGGTGGCGCTTACGTGCGTATCACACGAGGCGCTGCCCAAGGGGTTGGCATGTGCGCCACGTGCCATGCACGTGAGGCGCTGCCAAGAGATGACACTAATGCTTACGTGGATATCACGTGAGGTGGCGCCCAAGTTGTAACAACCGAGCCCAATGCTACTAGTTTCTGTTACCGTATGAATGGTCTATGGTATTTTATTTCATTGATCCTAATTGACTGTTGCTAGTATAAATTTTACCCGACATTTCACTTCTGCAAGTAACAATTTAAGGCATCTAAAATAAAATTAAAAATATCTGTCATGGCATGCTTGACACCCCTAACCCTGTTGTAGCGTCCGTGCATCGTGTTCTCGTCCCGTTCAGTGAAACGGACGTGTTTGGGCGGCTACGCGCACGTACGTGTGTTCGTCTTGGGGGTATGCTTTTTTATTGTAAAATACTTCATTTTAAATTTTGGATCCCGCCTAAAATTTTCTTATTTCAATTTCAAATTTTTGGACCCGATCCGGACGCAAATTGGAAATATTTTGCAATTGCGCCAAATCCTAATTTCTAGTATTTTTTTAAACCGTCGAATATAAAATTTTAACCCTGAATAATTTTCCTTAAAATCTTTTAAAATTTCTCCCTACTGTTCCAAGTAAAGAAATCTTTTCCTAACCAAAATTTTTCTCCAGCCAATCAGGTTCATTTTAACCCGCGGGCCCCACCATTTTGTTTTCTCTCTCCCCCTTTCTCCTTCTCTCTCTCTCTTCTTTAACGCTACACTCCAAGATTCTCTCTCCTCTCCCCGTTTCTCTCTCCTCTCGATCTCTCTCCTTTCTCTATCTCTCTCCTCTCTCTCTCCTCTCGCAATCCCTCTCTCTCTCACCGTCTCTCTCTCTCTCTCCCTATATCTCTCTCTCTCCTCTATATATAAATCTTCTCCCCCCTCAATTTCTTTTTCCTTCATCGAACCCACCTCGCGAGAAACCCTAGCCGCCTCACCCTTCGCCGCAGTAGCCCAACGCCGACGCCATCACCACCGGACTCGTCGTCTCCTCGCCCTCGTCACATCCACATCCACCTCTTCTCCCTCTTTCATCAACTCCCCGTGCATCCTGCACCGGCAACCGCGGCCACCTGTACACCGCCTGCACCTCGTGGGATCGCCGCCGGCGATCTCGATCCGTCCCCCCGGCCTCGTGCATCCCTCGGTGAGTGTCTTCTTCTCCTCTCCCTCTTTCTCCTTCTTTCCTTCCTTCTTCGTTTCTCTTATTCTCTTTTCCCGTTCTGTGGGTTGGCCGTTGTCCCCTGCAGGTGGTCCGCCGGAGCTCCGTCGACGCCGTCGACCATCACGACCTCTTCACAATCCACAGTGAGTATCATTCCCTCCTCTCCATCCTCCTTCCCCTCTTCCCTTCTTCTTCCTTTCATGTAATTCTTTAGTTGCTTACTGTTTTTGTGTCTCGCCAGAATCCGGCCGTGCCGGTGACGTGTCCCGACGTTCCAGCGTGGTACCCCGACCCGTGTGGCTTCATTGTCCGTCGTTTGGGTTCATTCCGTGAACCATGCGCGCGTCGCGAGTTTTCCCCGCCGACGTTTTACGTTCCGTTTTCCCGCTTTGCGACCCGTCGAGGCAAGTACCTATTGCTACATGCTAAACAATATTTACATATACAGTGATGACACCCTAAACCTGCAATTTAACTTTAGCACTATAATTTTCCCACTTTCGTGTTCAATGTTGTTATATATCATTTTATCTTCCAAACTTAGAACCTACCGTTTGCAATTACTGTATTGAATATAATAATCACATTGCATGTTTTAATCACACTTTCACTATTGGCGTGGCCTATGGCACTTTCTCTACAGTTTTACTTCATTCGGACACTCGTGTACATTTAACCCGTATTAACTGTGATTTCATCCATTGAATCTATATATATATATATATATATATATATATATATATATATATATCAATGCATCCATAAAATTCTTAAACTGGTTAACAGGATTTAACGGCCTAACTGTCATATTGTATTCTTATAATGTTGATAACACCTCTGAAACACAATTGATAACTGTGCTGCTAATTAATCGAAGCTTCTTTATTGTTTAATTCGTTGCTTAAAGTTATGTTGTTGATGACCATGCTTGATTATGTAACTGAGTATGAGCACACCCATGATATCGTTTACATCTTGACCTGACTTGCTACATACATATTGATTGACCCGACATGGTACCGTGTACTGCTGGACTTGACCTGATGTACCATGACTTGACTCGTTACCTGATCTTGTATCTAATGCCAACAAACCTGACATGTAGTCCTCATGGACCGTTTCTGTTGTCCATCCAGACAATCCTGTTTACCTGATCATGTGTTGGCATTAGTTCTTGATTACGGGATACCTGACTTGACATACACATATAACTTGGGGGTATGGGGAAATCAAAGGTGAAACCTGACTTGTAACTCAACAGTTCGCTACTTGTTCTGATCAGTTTTAGAGGCTAGGCCAGCCTTGGAATGATGCCGCTGACATCATTCATCTGTACACATTCCTGTTTAGTGCCTAGCGGCATGTCTCGGTTTCAGCCTGAGAATCTGGGCCGTGGTCCCGGGTATGTACGAGATACTATTGAGTTACATCGATGATTCATCAATTTGGTTTCAAAGACTTTAGAACAGAAAACCTGATAGAACAGTTTAGTTTACCCACTGCACACTACCCTGCACTGTTCTGACTTATATTATTGTTACCCTTGCTTTATTCATGTTTATATTCGCATTGCCTGTTACCCTGTTTATATGTTATTACTTGATGACTTGACACGCTGACGTCTGGGTTTTGCATGGCCCAGATTCTGTACCGCTGTTGCAGTCCGAGCAGGAGTACTTCAGCCAACAGGCTGAGCTGTGAGTGTCAGCAGTAGTTAGTTTTTCTTTCCTGCATTTATTTCCTGATGTGAGCCCGCATTATGGGACATACATTCCAGTTATTTTGTATTGGATCTTTCGCTTCTGCATTTTATTATTCTTGACTCATGTTATCTTGGATTATAGACATGTTTTAGATAGTTTTATTTTGTTCTTGATATCTCTACAGCCGTAATGTGACTGTGGATGGATACTTCCTACCCACAGGTAGCATGGTTGGCTATGTCACGTGCCCATTTTAGCGTACTCTGGGAAGCGGGGCGTGACATGGTTCTTTTGGTATCAGAGCGTAGGTTAGTCGGGTTGATTCTTTTTGTAGTTAGGTATTGTACCCAATACACGAATCAAAATACCCGTGTTTAGGAAACATGTCCTGCCACCTTGCCGTTTACCGTTCTTGAATCAAGTTCTTCCTAGTTATATCTTCTACGATGTGCAAACTTTCTTTGCATATCGACTCGAAACCTGATTCCTTGTTATCTCTAGAACTTAGGCGACTTGGGTGGAGTTATGTAATTGTGGCTATGATACTGCGGCATAGTTACAATGCGGCACTCTATTTAAGTAACTGGGAGTTCTAGCCTTGATCTATATTTTGAATCTATCATCATGCTAATGTTGGGTGTTTTGATTTCAGGAATATGGCAGATAAGAATTTGAAGACGTACCAAAGGCGTGTGGACGAAGCCGCCATGCTTGGAGTGATAAGGGGAATGCTGGAGAATCAAAAGAGACAGACCGAGCTGATCCAGCAGCAAGCAGAATCGTTTCAGGAAGGTTTGCAGATCGTTCAGCAGTCTGTGAACAATGTTGGAGCTAAACCAGTTGACCGAGTAAGGACTGTGGCAGATTTCAGGCGTTTGGGTTCGTCTGCATTTACTGGTTTGGAGGAGCTGTTGCCAGCGGAGCAGTGGCTAGTTGACACAGAGAACTTGCTTAATGCGGCACAGATTCCAGATGAGAAAAGAGTTGATGTGGTACGCATTCAGTTAGTGGACTACGCCCGAGAATGGTGGCTTGTGGAGGAGAACCGATTGCCCAAGCCGATCAAGTGGGCGGATTTTTCAAAGAGTTTCCTAAAGAAGTTCTTCCCTCGGACCGCACGGGAAGAAATGGAAGAGAAGTTCATCGGGCTAAAGCAGAATGGAGCACCCGTAGATGTGCATGCAGCAGAATGGACAAGACTCGGTAGATTCGCTGGACCTTTAGTTGCCAACGATGCAGACAGGGCACGGAGGTTCATGCGTAGCTTGGACGTGGACATCCAGAGGCAGATTGTCTCCCTGGGTTTGACCACTTTCTCACAAGCACTTGCGGCAGCCCGAGAGCAGCAGAGTTTATCTGGGATGAAGGGGAGTTTGCAGCAGACAGCAGTTGCGGTAAGGAAGCCAGCATTTGTACCAAACCGAGCTCATGGTCGCAGAGGTATTCCAGTGGACCGTCGAGGTGTAGCACCCATGAAGAAGCCTGTTGTCATCGATCGAAGAAAGAGCATGACTTGTAACTACTGCAATTTACCTGGCCACGTGCAAAAGGATTGTCGAAGGAGGCTGGGACTCTGTTTGGTTTGTGGAGCGTCAGATCACGCCGTTAGTGCTTGTCCGTCGAAGCTTCGTACGAGGGATGATTTTCAGAAGCATCCGCAGAGACCGTTCCAGGGACAGAAACAGCTGACTCAAGGACCTAATCAGGCTCGAGCTTTTACCTTGACAGCTGAAGAAGCTAAGGCGTCAGGAGAAGTTGTTTCAGGTACTCTACTCGTTCATGGTTTTCCCGCATTGGCGTTATTTGATTCTGGTGCATCCCATTGTTTTATGTCATCCAAGTTTATAACTACACACTCGATTGACTGCACGACCCTATCTAGTTTCTGAGACATACATACTGGGAATGGGAAAATCATAGCTAGTAGGGAATGTAAAGATTGTACAGTTGTTGTGTGCGGACGGGAGCTTTTTGCAGATTTCTTGGTGATTGATACGGGCAGCTACGAGGTCGCCTTGGGAATGGATTTTCTTGGCACTTTCCACGCTCACATTGATTGTAGGGCAAGGAAGGTAATTTTCCAGATTCCCGGACATCCCGAGTTTAGCTTCACTGGAGGAATCAGTTCTGTTGGGCCAGTCGAGTTTAGGGCTAGGCCGACAAACAATATTCTTGCAGCAATGGAAGTTGATAAAAGTGAAGAGTCGGCTGTTGTTCGCGATTTTATGGACGTGTTTGAAGATATATCGGGTTTACCGCCGAAGCGAGACGTGGAGTTTGCAATTGATCTTATTCCTGATGCAGCGCCAGTATCCAAAGCGTATTATCCAATGGCACCAGTAGAGTTGGAAGAAGTCAAGAAACAGGTTGATGAATTGCTTGAGAAGGGTTGGATTCAAAGCAGTAACTCTCCTTGGGGAGCTCCAGTTCTTCTAGTGAAGAAGAAGGATGGCACAAGAAGGATGTGCATCGACTATCGAGAATTAAACCGGGTGACTATTAAGAACAAGTACCCGATCCCTCGCATTGGCGAACTTTTCGAGCAGCTTAGTGGCATGAGGGTATTCTCGAAACTGGATTTGCGATCCGGATATCATCAGGTCCGAGTGAAAGCAGAAGATATTTGCAAGACGGCATTCCGAACTCGGTATGGACATTACGAATACTTAGTGATGCCCTTCGGAGTAACGAATGCGCCGGCAGTATTCATGGATTTGATGAACCGAATCTTTTCACCATTCTTGGACCAGTTTATCGTGGTTTTTATTGACGATATTCTGGTTTACTCGAAGAGTTTTGAAGAGCATGCAGATTATTTGAAGATCGCACTGCAGACGTTGAGACAGGAGAAGTTATATGCGAAGATGAGTAAGTGCGAGTTTTGGCTGGAGGAAGTAAAGTTTTTGGGGCATGTTGTGTCTGGCGATGGAATTGCCGTCGATCCAGAAAAGATTGCAGCAGTTCGAGATTGGCCGATTCTAAAGAATGTTGCGGAGATAAGAAGTTTTCTTGGACTCACCGGGTATTACAGGAGATTTGTGGAGAACTTTGCTCGTCTGGCGGAGCCGTTAACCAAGCTTACGCGCAAGGAGGTACCTTTTGTATGGACGGATAAGTGTGCGTTGGCTTTTGAGACGTTGAAGCAGAAGTTGATAACCGCCCCTATTCTGACCGTGCCAGACAATTCCGGAGGATTGGTGATTCACAGCGACGCATCTGGGAAAGGATTGGGATGTGTTTTGATGCAGCATGGGAAGGTTGTAGCGTACGCATCAAGACAGTTGAAGACCCAAGAGAAGAATTACCCAACTCATGACTTGGAGCTTACGGCTGTGATTTTCGCTTTGAAGATTTTGAGACACTACCTTTTAGGCGAAAGGGTCGAAGTTTTCACGGATCATAAGAGCTTGAAGTATGTGTTCACGTAGAAGGAGCTTAATATGAGGCAACGTAGATGGTTGGAGCTGATGGCTGACTATGATCTTGATCTTAAGTACCATCCGGGGAAGGTTAATGTCGTGCCGGATGCGCTTAGTCAGTTACCAGCAATTCAGGTGTTAACTACGCAGAAGGAGCTCGTTGAAGATTTTCGAAGATTTGACTTGGAGGTTGTGCTACCGCATTCTTCGGGACAGTTGATGCAGCTGCAAGTACATTCATTGTTGATCAAGAATATTAAAGCAGCGCAATCGCAGGATCCTAGACTGCAAAAGTTTCGAGAACAAGTTGAAGCCGGACTACGAACAGATTTATTAATCCACGAAGATGGTTCGTTGAGGTATGGTAGCCGTTTGCGTGTGCCAAAGGGAGATATTCGTGAAGAGCTTATGAAAGAAGCACACAGTTCAGCTTATTCTGTACATCCAGGAGGCACAAAGATGTACCGAGATATTCGACAGCATTTCTGGTAGGAAGGCATGAAACGGGAGATTGCTCGCTTTGTGGCAAAGTGCTTGGTGTGTCAGCAAGTTAAGGCGGAACATCAAAGGGTTGCTGGTTTATTGCAACCACTTCCGATTCCTCAGTGGAAGTGGGAACATATAACCATGGATTTCGTGACGGCTTTACCGCGGAGTCCAAAAGGCAACAATGCTGTATGGGTGATTGTTGATCGATTGACCAAGACAGCTCACTTTATCCCTTTTCGGGTTGGTCAATCAACTGAGACTTTGGCGGAGCGGTACATGCAGGAGATTGTAAGATTGCACGGAGTACCGGTAAGCATCGTGTCCGATTGTGACACTCGGTTTTTATCACACTTCTGGAGGAGTTTACAGGAAAGTTTGGGGACTCGATTGAAGTTTAGCACAACTTATCATCCTCAAACTGATGGTCAGTCGGAGAGAACAATCCAAACTCTTGAAGATATGTTGAGGGCATGCATGTTGGACTTCAAGGGTTCTTGAGAGGATCATCTACATTTGGTGGAGTTTTCTTACAACAACAGTTTTCAGGCAACTATCCAGATGGCTCCATTTGAAGTTTTGTATGGTCGTAAATGTCGTTCACCTGTTTTTTGGGACGATGTCGGTGAACGAAGATTATTGGGACCAGATTTGGTTGTGCAGACAGTTGAGAAGGTTAACACTATCAGAAATCATATGAAGGCAGCTCAAGACCGACAGAAGAGTTGGGCAGACACGTCAAGAAGACCTCTAGAGTTCACCGTGGGTGATTTGGTATTCTTGAAGATATCACCGACTAGAGGGGTGATTCGTTTTGGAAGTTGAAGAAAACTTAGTCCTCGATTTGTTGGACCCTTTGAGATCTTGGAGCGTGTTGGTGAGGTAGCGTATCGTTTGGCGTTACCGCAGTCATTGGCGAATGTGCACGATGTGTTTCACGTATCTCAACTCCGTAAGTATGTTCGTGATGAAACGCATGTATTGGATCATTCGGAGCTGACGGTACGAGAAGACTTGACTTTCGAGGAGCGACCGGTTGAAATTGTGGATCGAATGGAAAAGGTTCTTAAGAACAAGGTGATCCCTCTTGTGCTTGTTTCTTGGGGTAATCGCTCGCATGGAGAGTTCACTTGGGAATGGGAAGATGAAATCCGGCAGAAGTTTCCTCATCTTTTCTTGTAGTTATTTGTCGTCTATCTTTGTGTTCTTGGAATTTCGAGGACGAAATTCTTTCGTAGTTGGGTATAATGTAACAACCGAGCCCAATGCTACTAGTTTCTGTTACCGTAAGAATGGTGTATGGTATTTTATTTCATTGATCCTAATTGACTGTTGCTAGTATAAATTTTACCCAACATTTCACTTCTGCATGTAACAATTTAAGGCATCTAAAAAAAATTAAAAATATCTGTCATGGCATGCTTGACACCCCTAACCCTGTTGTAGCGTTCGTGCATCGTGTTCTCGTCCCGTTCAGTGAAACGGACGTGTTTGGGCGGCTACGCGCACGTACGTGTGTTCGTCTTGGGGGTATGCTTTTTTATTGTAAAATACTTCATTTTAAATTTTGGATCCCGCCTAAAATTTTCTTATTTCAATTTCAAATTTTTGGACCCGATCCGGGCGCAAATTGGAAATATTTTGCAATTGCGCCAAATCCTAATTTCTAGTATTTTTCTTAAACCGTCGAATATAAAATTTTAACCCTGAATATTTTTCTTTAAAATCTTTTAAAATTTCTCCCTACTGTTCCAAGTAAAGAAATCTTTTCCTAACCAAAATTTTTCTCCAGCCAATCAGGTTCGTTTTAACCCACGGGCCCCACCATTTTGTTTTCTCTCTCTCCTTTTCTCCTTCTCTCTCTCTCTCTCTTCTTTAACGCTACACTCCAAGATTCTCTCTCCTCTCCCCGTTTCTCTCTCCTCTCTCGATCTCTCTCCTCTCTCTCTCCTCTCGCAATCCCTCTCTCTCTCCCCGTCTCTCTCTCTCTCTCTCTCCCCCTATATCTCTCTCTCTCTCTCCTCTATATATAAATCTTCTCCCCCCACAATTTCTTTTTCTTTCCTTCATCGAACCCACCTCGCGAGAAACCCTAGCCGCCTCATCCTTCGCCGCAGTAGCCCAACGCCGACGCCATCACCACCGGACTCGTTGTCTTCTCGCCCTCGTCACATCCGCATCCACCTCTTCTCCCTCCTTCATCAACTCCCCGTGCACCCTGCACCAGCAACCGCGGCCACCTGTACACCGTCTGCACCTCGTGGGATCGCCGTCGGCGAGCTCGATCCGTCCCCCCGGCCTCGTGCATCCCTCGGTGAGTGTCTTCTTCTCCTCTCCTTCTTTCTCCTTCTTTCTTTCCTTCTTCATTTCTCTTATTCTCTTTCCCCGTTCTGTGGGTTGGCCGTTGTCCCCTGCAGGTGGTCCGCCGGAGCTCCGTCGACGCCGTCGACCATCACGACCTCTTCACAATCCACAGTGAGTATCCTTCCCTCCTCTCCATCCTCCTTCCCCTCTTCCCTTCTTCTTCCTTTCATGTAATTCTTTAGTTGCTTACTGTTTTTGTGTATCGCCGGAATCTGGCCGTGCCGGCGACGTGTCCCGACGTTCCAGCGTGGTACCCCGACCCGTGTGGCTTCATTGTCCGTCGTTTGGGTTCATTCCGTGAACCGTGCGCGCGTCACGAGTTTTCCCCGCCGACGTTTTACGTTCTGTTTTCCCGCTTTGCGACCCATCGAGGCAAGTACCCCTTACTACATGCTAAACAATATTTACATATACAGTGATGACACCCTAAACCTGCAATTTAACTTTAGCACTATAATTTTCCCACTTTCATGTTCAATGTTGTTATATATCATTTTATCTTCCAAACTTGGAACCTACCGTTTGCAATTACTGTATTGAATATAATAATCACATTGCATGTTTTAATCACACTTTCACTATTGGCGTGGCCTATGGCACTTTCTCTACAGTTTTACTTCATTCGGACACTCGTGTACATTTAACCCGTATTAACTGTGATTTCATCCATTGAATCTATATATATATATATATATATATATATATATATATATATATATATATATATATATATCAATGCATTCATAAAATTATTAAACTGGTTAACATGATTTAACGGCCTAACTGTCATATTGTATTCTTATAATGTTGATGACACCTCTGAAACACAATTGATAACCGTGCTGCTAATTAATCGAAGCTTCTTTATTGTTTAATTCGTTGCTTAAAGTTATGTTGTTGATGACCATGCTTGATTATGTAACTGAGTATGAGCACACCCATGATATCGTTTACATCTTGACCTGACTTGCTACATTCATATTGATTGACCCGACATGGTACCGTGTACTGCTGGACTTGACCTGATGTACCATGACTTGACTCGTTACCTGATCTTGTATCTAATGCCAACAAACCTGACATGTAGTCCTCATGGACCGTTCCTGTTGTCTATCCAGACAATCCTGTTTACCCGATCCTGTGTTGGCATTAGTTCTTGATTACGGGATACCTGACTTGACATACACATATAACTTGGGGGTATGGGGAAATCAAAGGTGAAATCTGACTTGTAACTCAACAGTTCGCTACTTGTTCTGATCAGTTTTAGAGGCTAGGCCAGCCTTGGAATGATGCCGCTGACATCATTCATCTGTACACATTCATGTTTAGTGCCTAGCGGCATGTCTCGGTTTCAGCCCGAGAATCTGGGCCGTGGTCCCGGGTATGTACGGGATACTATTGAGTTACATCGATGATTCATCAATTTGGTTTCAAAAACTTTAGAACAGAAAACCTGATAGAACAGTTTAGTTTACCCACTGCACACTACCCTGCACTGCTCTGACTTATATTATTGTTACCATTGCTTTATTCATGTTTATATTCGCATTGCCTGTTACCCTGTTTATATGTTATTACTTGATGACTTGACGCGCTGACGTCTGGGTTTTGCATGGCCCAGATTCTGTAACGCTGTTGTTGTCCGAGCAGGAGTATTTCAGCCAACAGGCTGAGCTGTGAGTGTCAGCAGTAGTTAGTTTTTCTTTCCTGCAATTATTTCCTGATGTGAGCCCGCATTATGGGACATACATTCCAGTTATTTTGTATTGGATTTTTCGCTTCCGCATTTTATTATTCTTGACTCATGTTATCTTGGATTATGGACATGTTTTAGATAGTTTTATTTTGTTCTTGATATCTCTACAGCCGTAATGTGACTGTGGATGGATACTTCCTACCCACAGATAGCATGGTTGGTTATGTCACGTGCCCATTTTAGCGTACTCTGGGAAGCGGGGCGTGACACAAGTCATTTATCGCGTGGGCTGTGAATCTGAGTTTTTTTTATTTTATTTATTTATTTTAAACATCTATTTTGTGATTTTCAAACCTTAAGCTTAGAACTCCATTTTATTATTTTTTTAAATACCCGTTTTGGTGTTTTCATAGCTTAAGCCAAAAAATTTGGCGAGCACATTTGGATTTGATGGGATCTTGATTCTCTCCTTTTCTTTTTAATGAGTTTGGGATCTAAAATATATTTACTGTAAAAAAAGGAAAGGTTTTCTCTAAGGAAGAAGAAGAACCTGGGGAGGAAGAGAGGAAGGGGAGAGCGGCTCGAAACCCTAGAATGATTGCGGGAGAGTAAAAATTGTTCTGATTTCTTCATTTGTGTAGGGTTTAAATACCCCTTACAATTTTCACATGAGCTCTTGGACTTTACAAATTGGCCTTTTGCCTATTTCTCGCACCCATATGCACACTTTTGCACTTTTAGCCTCATGGCCTATAATTTTGGCTTTTTTTCCATATTCTTTTATATTTATTTTCTATTTATTGCATATTGCATCTATCTATTACATTTCTTATTTCTTTTCTTTTTTTCTTCGATGGCCGGCTTCGCTTGGGTTTGGGTTCGGGCTTGAGCCCGGCTTGAGTTTGGGCGTGGGCCCGGCTTGAATTTGACTCGTTGATTGTTTAGGCATAGGACCAGTTGCTTGGGTGTTGAATTTGATTTTGACTTGTTGACATTTTGATCTCGACCGTGGGGTGTAATTTTTGACCCCCAATATTAAAAAATGACATCTGCTTGGGATTCATAATCCATTTTCAGCTAATAAATTTTTTAGTACACTAGCATATTTGATCATCTTATAATAATGGATTTAAAATTGAATACCCAACATTTAGTGTACATGAAAACTTCTCATTATAATTTAATTTAATGAGTTATATATATATATATATATTTTTTGTGTGTGTGTGTGGTGGGGGGGTGGGGGGGTGGGGATTTCTTTGCTTGGTCCTTTTGAGTTCATTTGCTTCTCTAAGCTAACAACTAAGGAATCTACAATATAGTATCTAGTTAATTAATTTCTATCATGTCATTCTTTATAACCGATAACTTTCTCGTGGTTGTAAGTCAATCGGGCTCAATAGATTTATCATCTTAATCAATATTAGCCGATTTTCAACAGTATCATGATAATACACAATCCTTATTTTCAATCCATATAGTTTGGTACATACACATCATATGATATGGTAAGATAAGTAAATATATTCATACTAATATAAACATAATCAATATCAAAATATCCCAATTCTTATTTTATAGTTGCCCAATATTACTAAGGGTCTAATTTAAGTGATGGTGCCACTACTAATGCTTCTTTCATGCATCTATTAGTGTATAGGAAATCCAAATTTATTCATACTCTTTTCAGGTTGTCAATATAGAATATAAATAAAAGAGGTAGAATACAACCTATCCAATCATTCGATAATAACTTTCCTTTTATAATTTGACCTTTGATATATAGCATTGCTTCACTATTATAGTAAAGTTACTATTACATTAATCAAGTGTATACTCACCGATTCGACTCTTTATGCAAATGAGGTTGCACCTTCTATCATAGTCAGGTGGTCCCATTTAACATAATGACATAATAGATCTAGTATCTTTATGCGAGATATAAATAAGGCAACTATCTTAATAAATCCTATCCCTTCTGGTTTCAGATAAATTAAAATATTTGTCTCAAATATATCCCTACAGTGGAAGACCTTTAAATCTAAATTTCAAAATTTTCGATCTATCTACACTTGTATACCAACTATTGTTTAGTAAACGGTGTTTAGTAAACGGAGAGAACAAATTCAATTATTATTTATGTTAATGAAAACTAATTTTGCATCAAATATCTTTATTTTCGAACTATTTCTAAAATCAAAAATAATTTTCATAATTAAACTACTGAAAATTGACAGATTATATCATATAATCTATCCATAATATATTATAGTGTATACGGAACGTTTCCATAAAACATAACTTTTCGAACAATAAATTTTATGTCATGTTTGCAATATCATATAATGCAAGATATTAAACTAATTCTATAATTAGTTGAAGTTTTTCTGCAAAAGATTTATATATAAACTTATTTTATATCATGCATAATGACCGATCAGTAATTTCTGGAAATTGCAGGGCCTTGCAGATAAATTGTAAGTATTAGTCACATGCGAGGTCTTCAAACTAATTAATTATGAAACGGCGCATTTCCATAATGTTCCAAAACCAAATACCCACACTTGTTTCAAGATCTGCTCTCGGGTTGGATGGGTTACTAATGGGCCCAAAAACGATTTATTTTCGATGTGGGGACCTGGAAATAATTTTCCTGTCCCCTATCGCTGTGGCAGCAGTTTTACTATTGAATTTGGGTTGGGTCCAATCATAGACCCGACCCGACTTGACTCATGAGGGGAGGCCTCGCTGTTGTCCTTAGGGTTGGCGGGGCGGGGTCCACCGCCGGCGATCAGCGCGGCGAAGGTTTTCCGGCGGCTACCTTGGCCGTCGTGAACAGTAAAACCCTTTTATTTTTATAATTTATATTATATTTGTATAAATTACTATTAATCAATGATTTCAAAAAACATAATTATAAACAGATTCACAAATCTATTACTTTATGTATGAAGAAATAATCAACTTAAAGAATCCCTGATGGCAGCCCATAAACCCAAAGAGCCCAAACATACAAACTAACAAGTCTTCATCACTTCATCCCTGTTAATGGAGTTGTGCTCGACCGTATGAAGTTCGCTGCAGTTGCCGCAACACCCAAAGGGGGTAAAACTAGAGGGTGGATCTCTAGGATTTAGTTGGGGCGGGTCCCGCCTCAAGACTGGGTTACATGACCGCATCAAGTTCATTGAAGTCGACTGTAGCACCATTTTTCTCGTCACATAAACCCACTTGTTTAGAGATGGGCATGACTATTGTTTGCCTCATAAAAATGAAACGGGGATGATGTATGATAAATTTTTGTCACATGTATAGTCTCCAAAGTCAAAGGGGCTCATTTGTGCTTTTTACCAGTGATCGTATCGTCCCATTCTGGGCCTTTTGGCATGTGCACTACGAGTATAAGTTGTATCTAAAATGCTTGAATTTTTGCTAATAGATAGATGTTACTGCAGTGATGTCACTGTCAAGTTCACGGTAGCTAGTTGAATAAAACTCGCTGTACAAGCCTTTGTTTTTTGAAAAGAATGTGCCAACTTTGTTGGCCGGTACAAAAAGCACTTGGGTCTGTTTGTTTTTATGGAACACAAAATTAAAAGATTTGAACTTTTGTATGAAAAAGGGCGAAGAATTGAAATTCTTGTGTTTGGTAAGTTGGAGAGTCTCTCATGCTTGAAGACAGGAGTTTGAGGTTTGTATTTGGTAGATCAATAAAAAAGATTAGGAGTATAAATGAAATTGGAGCGAAGTAAGATAGTTAGGAGATAAGAGTAATTAAAAAGAATAAATAGTGTTGATGTAATGATAAACTCCAGCATAACTTTATCCAAAAAGCTCCGATTTCACCCGCTCCACGTAGGAAAATAGGACTTTTTCTGATATAACAAAGAAAACTTTGAACTCTGACAAAAAATCCTGAATTTAGAAAGAAACACGGGGAACTCCTTGGAAACAAACCAACCCTTGGCCTCCCATAGGAGGAAGAATGCTCATTTCCTTTCTCATGTTGTATAAATTGCTTTATGCCAATTAGGGCCGGTAATCAAACGAGCCAGCTCGTGTTCGGCTCGCTAAAATCTCATTCAAGCTCGGCTCGTTTATTAATGAACCGAACATGTGGCAAAACCTTAGCTCGTTTATTTAACGAGCCGGACATGAGCCAGCCCTGGCTCGTTCGGTACCCAGCACGAGTTCGGTAACAGCTCGAGTATATCTGCATATGCCCAAATACAATTACATCCATGATCCATTAATCCAAAATCCATAATATAAATATAGTGAGTAGTGATTGGTCAGTAACTTAATAGTCAGTAGCTACTCATTAGACCCAATACCCAACAACAACAACTGAGCCTTTTATCCCAAGCATATGGAGTAGGCTATATGAACCAATATGAGAATCACGCCGGGTCCAGCACATGAATCCTCTGTCTCCACTCACTTCTATCGAACAATATACTTCCATTGAGTCCTTTGGCAGCCATATCGTTTCATATCACCTCCATCCATGTTTTCTTCGGTCTCCCTTTTGCCCTTTTACCATTGCCCATATCGAGAGTATCTATTCGTCGAACCGGTGCTTTCATAGGTCTGCGTCGCACATGACCAAACCATCTTAGCCGGTTTTCCCGCATCTTCTCCTCCACAGGTGCTACACCAACTTTTGCACGAATATCCTCATTTCGCACCTTATCTTTTCTAGTGTTACCGCACATCCAACGAAGCATGCGCATCTCCGCTACGTGCATCTTCTGTGTATGATGCTTCTTAGGAGCCCAGCATTCTGTACCATATAATAAGGCAGGCCGAATAGCGCTCCGATAAAACTTCCCTTTCAATTTTAATGGAAAGTTACGATCACACAAAATCCATGTTGCACTCCTCCATTTCAACCAACCAGCTTGGATCCTTTGATTAACATCACTATCGATCTCCTCATTCTTTTGGATGATGGAACCTAGATATCTAAACCGGTCGCTCGGTGATATCTCTTGCCCTTCCAATGTTATACCAATATGGTTTTGACTTCTCTGGCTACTAAATTTGCAGTGCATATATGCTGTCTTGGACCTGCTCAATCTGAATCCCCGAGATTCCAATGTTTGCCTCCATGATTCCAATTTGACATTAACCCCTGCTTTCGTCTCATTTACTAGAACAATATCATCAGCGAATAGCATACACCAAGGTATCTCATCTTGGATAGTTCTAGTAAGCTCATCCATCACGATGGTAAACAAGAATGGACTTAATGCAGATCCTTGATGTAAACCAATAGTAATCGGAAAATCACTCGTTAAGCCGCCGCAAGTTCTGACATTTGCCACTACTCCGTCGTACATATCCTTGATTATGTCAATATACTTGACGGGAACCCCCTTCTTCATCATTGTCCCCCATAATATCTCTCTAGGTATCTTGTCGTACGCTTTTTCTAAATCAATAAATATCATATGCAAATCTCTTCTCCTCTCTCGAAAGCGCTCGACAAGTTGACGAAGCAAATGAATCGCCTCTGTCGTTGATCGTCCAGGCATGAACCCAAATTGGTTTTCTGTTATCTTAATATCTTTCCTTAGCCTGTGTTCAATCACTCTCTCCCAAAGTTTCATGGTGTGACACATCAGTTTTATTCCACGGTAGTTTGAGCAACTTTAAATGTCACCCTTGTTCTTGTAGATAGGTACAAGGATACTTTTCCTCCATTCATTTGGCATCTTTTTTGTCTGCCAAATCTTATTAAACAGATCTGTCATCCATTTAACGCCCATTTCTCCTAAGCATCTCCAAATCTCGATAGGAATCCCGTCAGGACCAACCGCTTTTCTTAAACCCATTCTGTTCAATACTTCTTTAACCTCAGGAAGTCTTATTTTACGCATGAAATCACGGTTTATATCTTGAGATTGAATGACAAGTCCATCCAAATTCTTAGTAAAGCTCTCATTGAACAATTTGTCAAAATAATCTCTCCATCTTTCCTTGATATCCTCATCTCGAACTAAAACCTTTTGATTTTCATTTTTGACACACTTCACCGCACATAAGTCTCTAGTCTTCCTTTCCCGCATTCGAGCAATCCGGTATATATCATTTGCAGCCTCTTTAGTGTCTAATTTCTCGTACACCTCCTTGTAGACCTTAGATTTAGCTTCCCGAACAGCTTTCTTAACTTCCTTTTTAGCCATTTTGTACTTCTCAAATCTCTCCACATCTCTACTTTTCTTCAGATCTTTATAAGAATCCCTTTTAATTTTAATAGCAGTTTTTATATCTTCATTCCACCATGATATGTCCTTAGATGGTGGAGCACCACCTCTCGACTCACCAAGTAGATCTCTAGCTACTTTCTTAATACAACTAGTCATTTTGTTCCATGTTTTGTCTGGATCATCTTCCGACTGCCAATCCGCTTCTTGTACTACACGATCTATAAAAACCTTTTGGTTACCTTCTTTCAATCGCCACCATTTAATTTTAGGCTCTACCTTACGTCTAATCTTCCTAGGTTCTCTTCTAAATCGAAAATCTAGAACTAAAAGTTTATGTTGAGTGGTTACACTCTCATCTGGCACTACCTTACAGTCGATACAACAACCTCTATAATTAAACCCAATACCCATTACCCATTAACTTATAATATAATTTTATATAAAAAAAGAAAGTGAAAAAACCCTTTAGAGTTCAAATCCACTAGAGAGACTTCTTTTCTACCTCAAATATCTCACATCTCTCTCTGTCCCCCCCCCCCCCCCCCTTTTTTTTTCTCCAATCTCTAAATTTCTTTAAAGTTCCGATCTCACTTTTGAAGCTCGGGATTCGATTGAGCAAGATATTTTGAAGAACCCCTCTCGATTTCTTTGTTTTAGGTGGTGTTTTTTACGATTTCTGCATCGTTTGATGATAATGATGAGAATCTGTAATATGTAGAGACGATTTCTTATTGTATTTGAAGATTTAATTGCTAGGTCTTGGTTAAATATTTCGCGAACTGAGTTAAGTAAAAGCTTTTGAATTGTTTGATTTCTGTTTTGTCTTATCATTTGTATAAGGAAAAGCTTTGATTGTAGAAAAGAAGTTTTTTAAAAATAAATTTGATTAATTGAGCCGGACCTGAGCCGGACCTGAGCTGGGCATGTTTAACCAAGCCGGACCTGAGCCGAACATCTCCAGCTCGATTCGGACCCGAGCTGGACTTGGGCCGACAAAAAAACCCCGAGCTGAACTCGACCTAAGCTTCGTTCGCTCAAGCTAGGCTTGTTTACACCATAATTCCGATATAACGCATCCACATCCAATTTATATTTGTCTTTTGCAGATTTCATAGGATATAAGACCAGTTCAGGGTAATCACTCCATTGCTAGCACTTGCTGAGAGCTGCAGAATTAAGCTCACGGAGTATTTTTATCTTTTTCCTTCTTTCTTTCTCTTTTTTCAAGGAATGGAACAGTAAAAAAAATCCATAGCAAAGTTCCATAAACATATTCATAAAAATTATATATTGACAATCCAAATAAAATTATATATTGATGATTCAAATCAATTGTACAGGATGGGAACAAGAACAGGATGCATCCTCGTAATCCCACCATTAGCCCAAAAACAACTTCTTGCGAGCTAAGGATTCAATTGCCATTAAATCATTGATACATTAAGAGCCATATGTCTAATCACAATTGGAAAAGGGGGGGTGGGAAATCCACTGAAAACCCTAATTATTTTCATATTAGCTACCTCTGGCCGAGTAAATTAGCACTTCTAAAATGTTCCGTACAAGTATAACGGTAAACTTTTACATCATTTCAGTCTAAAGACCTCGAGTAAATCCACGACAGCAACCCAAGTCTTCTTCCACACCTGGTTCATCAACACAATCCTTAAAATCGGCAGCCAATGCCAACTCTTCAAAAGCATTTACAACATTCTGAAGCCTCGCCACAAACTCGATTAGAAGTGAAGCAAACGTTGCAAGGGACAAAGCGCTCGCACTTTCATAAGTTTTGCACTCTTCTTCATTGAGCGGTACCACCTCATCAAAATTGAATGATTTCCAAGCTGGCCACGACGTCTGATGTTGAAAGGGGGAATTGACTCCAACGTTAGGGTTAGGGTTAGGGTTTGGGTTTGCATTACGAGAGTCCCAGCTATTTGGGAAGAGTCTAAGGTTGAGCACTTCTTCACTCTGGGACTTGAATGCGAGGCGTTTGTCGCCTTCGTTTCTTGTGATGTTAAGACCATTGGAGTTGTCATTCACGGATTCTTCAGGGTTTGGGCGTTTTCCTCCGATTTCCCAGCAATCTGAGTTCACGAGAAGATAGGATCGCCCATCAATTTTGTTCTGAAGCTCTTCGGCAGCATCGTGGACTTCGTAGAGGATGTCCTTTGTGCTCAGCTTTGTCATGGTTTTGATCCGGTCTCCGATCTCACGAAGTACCTTTGCGCCTTCGACACCGACTCTCTGCAGCTCGCTGCTAAACACTTGTCTCCTTTCTGGTGGTGCCTACAGGGAAAAGAATTTGATTAATAAACATGTTGAGATGTCTCCATGATTGAGCAGTCGGGAAAAATAAACAGCTGCGACACTTTAAGATATATTGATAGTATCTTGTTAGCTCTCTTGAAAATCAGATTTAGAATAATAGAATGTATGAAAGTAATCATTTGGCATCTACAAGCATTCTTCGAGCGCTTACACATAAAAAAAAAAAAAGAATCCCTGCATAATAAACTACTCTTGCAATATAAGAAACGAAGACGCAAAAACTTGATTAAGAATAACTGAAAATGTAATCAAGAGGTGAGAGCACACATTTTGTCTATAAAAAAGAGTACTTTTACTTTGTTAGTTAAATTTAATTACATCTTGGTATCTCAATTGTATCTTTCTAGCTGTAAATCCTTGGCGATGCGCATGAGCAGTGGGATGATTTGTAAATAAACAGATTACTGGCTAAGGAATTGTTATGTCTATTATGCATCAACAAGTTTAGGTTAGGTGACTGGTATGCATTCAGGTAGACTGGTACCTAATAAGTGGAGAGATAGGTTGAAGAAATACATGATACTAAGAAAAAGTTGTCAAATCTGCAATACATACCGTTTTATCTTTTTCTATGTTTACCAAATCATGCATCAAAAGCTAAATCGTTATATGCTCAAATATCAACTAATTAAGTATATAACGATATATCATGCAACCACAGGAAAATATAAAACATAAAGCAATTGATGACCCATGGAAGATGCTAATTGACGATAGACGGAACAACCAGAATTTGTTGAAATATAAACATGAAATATACAAATTACACAGACATGGGCGTAAAATGATCAGTCAAAAAATCTATTAATATTATGAAATGCACCAAAAGGACCAACGCTAGTTAAACCAACCTAATGACCATAAGGTCATTAATCAAAATGATGCCATAAGAGTGCCAAACAATATACATAAAAACAGTAAACCAAAAAATATAAAGGAATCAATGAACCACTCTTATGTTCGACCTATATTCACTGCTTTTGAAAACAAATAAACTGCACAAAGAAAAGGGGGAACATATGGTTATAGGTGGGAAGCATACTTAAGGTGACATGCTTAAAAATGTCTGACCTGTAAAGTGCAGAACCAGTTCTCAAATGACGAACAATCTACTTGCACCTGCTGTTCGACAGAGCTTCATAAAAGACTCATCTATTTTTATGTACAATGGAAAAACCAAGAAATGTTTATTAGGAAGGGATATGTTACCATCGCAGAAATAGAAAGGGCATATACACCATCCTAAACCATTCGAGTCCTTTCCAGAAAATTGGATGTTGGGGTTTTTTTTGGGAGTCAGGAGCACCAGGTTAAGAATTTAGTTCAAAGAACTATAGGTTGAATTGTCAAGATACTTTGATAGGTTCAAGCGCAAGTTGGCACATTTTAAAAAAAATACTATATTACTCAAGTTATTTCAATTAAGTTTTGGAGTGCATCAATAATCACTTCCTCATAATTGAAAGGAAAACGAAATTCTGACTAAATGCACAATGGCATGATTTTTTTTTAATTTCTCCGTTTATTGATATGTGAAAATAATCAAAAGGAAATATTTTATTGGCTTAAGAGAAAAGTGGTCCATACAATTATATATAGAGAGTTATACATCACCTCTCCTAACAAACATATAACAACTAATCAAACTGATAACTAAATATAATAACTAAAATACATTTCCATAACAATATTCACAACGCTTCTTATTTGTCACTTTGCAAATCATGCCAAGCTTGGACAGAAGATGAACGAAAATTGGTCGAGAAAGAGCTTTGGGAAGAATATCTGCTAATTGAGTTATAAAGGAAATATCCTGAAGTGCAATCGTCTTATTTGTCATTTTGTCACGAATGAAATGACAATCTATTTCGATATATTTGGTCCACTCATGAAATACTGGATTCTTAACAATGTGAATTGCGGTTTTATCATTACAAATGAGTGTAGTCGGAAGAGAAGAAGAAACTCTAAGATCTATCAAAAGGGAGGTAAGTCATACCAACTAAGTTGCTGTATGAGCCATAGATCTATATTCCGCCTCTACCGAAGAATGAGCCACTACATTTTACTTCAACTATTCCACATAACCAAGTTTCCTCCCAAGAAGACACAATAGCCATTTATAGAACGACGATCATCAGCGGATCCCGCAAAGTCAACATCCGCAAAGGCTGTGAGCGACAGCATAGATGGTTTGTAAAGAAGATCCTGTCCTAGAGAACTTTTGATGTATTTGAGAATATGCTCAACTGGCTTAAGTTGAAGGGTCAAAGGATTCTTCATATGACTCACTGTGCTAGCGGCAAAGGCAATATCTGGCCGAGTGACGGTGAGGTAAACAAGATTCCCAACTAGACGTCAATATCATCCTGGATCAGGTAGTGGAGGATCCGAGGGAGAGCTTAATCCAGATAACTTGACTGAGGAATCCATAAGGGTATTTGCTGGTTTGCATCCCAAAAATCCTATCTCGGATAGAAGATCAAGTGTATACTTGCGCTGAGAGAGCTGCAATCTACCAGAATTCCATGATACTTCAATTCCAAAGAAATATCTAAGTGGCCTAAGGTCCTTAGTATGAAAGTGTGAAACCAAATGTTCTTTCACTTTGGAGATGCCAACAGAATCATCTCCAGTGATGATAATATCATCAACATACACCAACACAGTTATCCTGCCCTAAGGACGATAATGTGTAAAAAGAGACGTGTCGGCGCAATTACGTTTAAAGCTAATCTGTCATAAAATCATGCTAAAATTTTCAAACCAGGAATATTGTGACTGCTTCAATCCATATAACGATTTGTGTAGAAAACAAACCATAAACTCTCCCGGTCGCTCAAAACCAGGAGGCTGCTACATGTAAAGTCTCTGATAAGTCGCCATTAAGAAAGGTATTCTTCATATCAAGCCGATGAAGAGGCCGTGCCTTAGAAACAGCCAAGGATATTAGAACACGAACCGATGATAATTTGGCAACCGATGAAAAGTCTCAATATAATCCAAACCATACTGCTGAATAAATCCTTTGGTTATCAATCAAGCTTTGAAATGGTCAGTCGTCCTATCTGGATTTTGCTTAACAGTAAAGACCCATCGACAGCCAACAGACTTCTTATCCGAAGGCGGAGGTACCAATTTCCAATTCTGATTAGAGCATGGTACGACAATCTCCTCTAATATAGCTACATGCCAACCTGGATGTTAAAGTGCTTCCTAAACAAAAAAAAGAAGAGTGATGGCAGACAACAAAGAAATAAATTGACGAGCAGACATGGTCGGTCTATGATAGGAAACAAAATTAGAAATCAGATGAACAGTAGTACAAAAACGCTTACCCTTGCGTAAGGCAACAAGAAGAGAGAGATCTTCTTCTGAAGGCGGCGACGGCGGAGAATCATGAACATTGGACTGTATTTGAGTACCTGCAAAAGAATCGTTGGTGGGAGATGGCGGGACAACTTTCTTATAACGGTGGTACACATATGGATAAGGGACTACAGGCTGATTACTATGGAGTACGGGTTGAATAGATGAATCAAACTTAGAGAAAGGTAAGTATGGAACAGAAATAGTAGAAGTGGGGCCCCTTAACAGGTGGTGGAAAATATGTTTGATCTTCTAAGGTCACATCACATGAAATACAATCTTTGGATGTGAAAGGGTCAGCATACATACATTTTTTGGGATCAAGAATAACCTACAACCACCATACACAGCTCTAGAATCCAGTTTGTCAATATGAGGACCGAGAACGTAATGATAGTATATGCAACCAAACACTTTTGGAAAAACGGGAAAAGGGTTATGATTGATCTGTTTGAAAGTGTGTAGTAGTTAATCGCAATCAATAACGATGTCGCGTATAGCTAGCCGAGATGAGTACGGTCGTCCACAGGGATGCGTGGAACTTTTAATCTTACTTTAGACGAGTTGATTAGAAAAAAAAATAGGAAGAATAGTTTCTAGATCTATGATAAACACGAATATAGAATATATAAGAAGAGAACTTGTAGGGTTCATTAGGATTTTTAGTAGTCATGAATGACTAATAAAGATGACTCATTTTATGTTTTGATAGATTTAAAACTAAATTGATAGTGATGAACGAGGATTAGGGTTCTTGAAAGAAACTATGGTTTTCCCACTATTGACCCTTGTCCCTTCATTGATCTCTATTCATGTCTAGCCCTTAACAAAACAATTGTTAATCTGATTTCAAATCGCGATCGAGACTATCAATAAATTGGTAGCGTGCCCGATTAGGATGTTAACGATTCTTTTGCTAAAGTTTATAAACTTCATAAGACTTAAAAGAAATTAAAATATTTTCTCATCCATTATTCTATCCTAATCCTACGAACCATATCAAGCGGAGAATTACTCGCGCATGATGGAGATAGAAGAACGGATAGAGATCATAATGTAAATATAGAAAATAAATGCGATAAGAATAAAACAACTACCTTTATTAGTCAACTTGATCAATTACACTTTTTGTTCTTTTAGAAAGTGGAATACAAAACCCTAGTTTGCTTCTCGATCTATCTTGAAAGAGGTAGATGAACAGCTGATTGATCAACCTGGATGCGTGAGTCGACTTGGACTTTATGATCTCTTAAGTTTGATGCTATTCCAAGTGAGGCTCTCGGTCCTTTATATAGTCCCAAAACCAGAAACCCTAGATTCCATAGGTTAAAATATGCTGTTAAGATCATGATCCTGAAATCTCACATCGTACGGCCACCAAAGCGCCGCGGATCGGCCGCGTTTACCCCAATTTGGCCGCCCTTCCGCCGCCGTTTGGTGGAGTTAGGGTTTAGGATTTTTTTCTGGTACTTTGTGTTGATATTTGGAGATCCCCTAGATGTCTAGATTCTAAAAATAATGCTTTGGGTCTCTACAGCTGCTAGATTTCATGATTTGCTTCAATATTTTGGCAGATTCGATTCCGACATCTTGATTTAACCTGGATCTCCTTGATTCCAGACCTGAGCTAATATCTGCACAATATCTCAAATCAAAGTGTTAGTAGTATTTGGTGTTTTTCGAGATTATCCTAACCATTTTATATGATATTATATTTTAAGAATATTGATCAGGGACATATAATATGATATGCATATTTAAATTACTAAAATATTATATAAATATTATATGCATATATTTTCCTTCATAATGTTAATTATAATATATAAACATTTGACAATAGATATTTTACAGATAAACCCTCATATGTTTCATATTTATAATAAAAACCTTTAAATATTTAAGAAAAGTAAGGAAAATGTTATATCAAATGTACGATATTTTCGACTGAACAAATACCCCCAAACTTAACTTTGATCGTCCCGAGCAAACTAGTTATTCAAGAGAGGGAGAAAGAGAAAAAGAAAAACCTAAGTAGCACACTTTCATAGGCAACACGATTGCACTGAGTACGTGCAACAAGCCGTTAAACCTCTAGATGTCCCTGGTAGGAGTAGTGGTCTCCCGAGAGTTTTCAGCGGATTACACCCACAAAATCCTATATAATAAAAGAAAGAAATTGAAAGTTACGTACAAAAATAAGAACTATAAAAAAAGGAACTTGAAAATAAGAGTTTCCAACTACACTAGTTTTTCGGTTGCCATCTTAATGGTCATGAAAAGTTGTTAGAAACCACATCATTCCTCAATAAAATTTCGCCTTTAGTCTTCCTCCCTACCTTTTTTCCAAATATCGATCATATACCCCTACGTGTGTGTAAAAGACATCCCTACACTTAGAGAATTCAATTCAAGCTATCATACTCTATCCATCTTTCTTAGTATTTTTTAGTCGGTGAATATTTTAGATGGAACTGCTCACACATTTTTCATGCGACCGTTAATACTTTTTGAGGTACTAACCGACCGATTACCAAATGTGCCTGTTTATTTAGGCGTAATTCCTCGTTTTGCAATACCTAAGACTTAGCAGTGGCTCCCAAACTAGTTAGTCTAAGACACTAGGTGATAAAGCACACTCGCTATATTTTTTTTATGCTGCCTTAAGCAATTACAAAACCAGTGTTCATTTTTCTTCACCATTTTTTTCTTTATATTTTTATTTTTTCCATACTAAGGCTTTTAGACAAGAGCATTTCAAGGTATTCTCTACTATCCCAAGTTTCGAGATGTGTGTAAGTGCGTATAGTAGGGTATCAACGTTCAAATGTTTGGACTCAAGAATAGAGACTATTTTTCAGACTTATTTTTATCCTCAGAATAGCAATTTCCTTCATCTTACTAACCCTTGGGACAACGGCTCATAACTACTTATTACTAGTTTCGTTTAAGAAAATATCTAACTTTTTTGCTTTTCTTAAACTTTTCCAATCTTATATATGTAAATTTTCACTTTCAAACTTTCATTATCAAAAAAATTGTGCTTATATTTATGATAATGCAAAATAATACGTGACTAAGACAAACCTCCCCCAAATCTGTTTGCAGCAGTGTCCTCACTGATGTCATATGTTAAGCTTAAAAAACCTGTAGACTTGGAAGGAAATGTTAGTAAAGGGGACATGAATAAATGATAGTGCAATCCTCCCCCAAACTTATCTTTTGCTCATAATTTTGTAAAAATTTATTCTTTCAAGAGCCAAAATATATTCCCCCCTAAACTTGAGTAAAATAGTATTAAACGTTTAAAATTATAAAGATGGGGGTAAAGTTATTGGTCAATATAAAACTTTACAAAGACCAAAAGTCAACACTAACCATTCAAAAAATTTATCAATGTAGCGCACTGGTTGGTAGAAAATCATGTCACCTATCGACGTAAAGAAGGGAGGGGATAAGAGGTGGAATAGAACGGGTTTACGTCTCGATTTATAGAGATGAAACAATGATGGTGGATTACCCGCATTCTCGTTATTGATAAGAAGAAGGGATGATGGTTCGACTTCTTTATGTTGGGGTTGATTCATCACAACTCCCATGTTTTCTAAGAATGCGAGTTCTTGAGCGAAAATTTCTTCAAAGCTTTCATCGATATCCTGAATAATAATCTCATCAGAAAGAACGGGATGATACTCGGACTCCATAAAATGTTCATATTTAGCGTCAGATGTTGACCCGGACAACTCGATGGAAGGGTCTGTATGTGTAAACAAACAGCAGGGTCAAACAACGTACTAGCGGAGTCAAGATCAGAATCGTGAAGCAAGTCAAATTCGCTGCTGTCGGAATCCATCTTTTCGAGAGAAAATACTTGAGCATAGGGTTCGGAGGGTTCACTTCCCAACTTCTAAATGTTAAGCTCAATTGACATCTTCCCGAAGGATAGGGTCATAGAGCCGTTTCGACAATTGATTATTGCGTTGGAAGTCGTAAGAAAATGTCGACCTAGAATCACCGGGATTTGGTTTCGGGGGTTTGCTACAGGCTGTGTATCTATATTGGTAAAGTCCATAGGGAATATAAATTCTCCGACTTTGATTAACACATCCTCTAGCCCACCCCTAGGTGATAGATCGGTCTGCCATCTGTAGAGTGCAGTGCGCCGGTTTTAACTCTCCGATCTCTAATTGCTCATACACAGAATACGGAAGTAAGTTAACACTAGCACCTAAATCGAGTAGAGCACGATTGATAATTTTACCCCCAATAGAAATAGATATGGTAGGACTTCCGGGGTCCGTTCGTTTCTTGGGTAATTGTTGGGTAAACGCAGTGCTCACATTACTCACTAAGAAAACTTTTTTGGGTATTTGAATTTTTTTCTTGCTAGTGCACAAGTCCTTTAGAATTTTCGCATAAGACGGAACTTGTTGAATAGTATCTAGGAGAGGAATATTTATGTTAACTTGCTTAAAAATTTCCACAATCTTCTCCATTTGTGGACTTGGTCTGTTGCCTCTTAACCTATGTGGATAAGGAGCTTTATCAATAAGGGTTGGGTCCAACATTAGAGAAGATTGTGGGGATGGAATGGATCCTAAAATTGGAGTTGGGATCGTATTAGGTTGACTCGAGAAAGTGGACGGAGGGTTCGAGCCTAGGGGAATACGGAGAATAGGCTCGGAAGAAGATGGACTAGACGAAATAGGATTAGATGTAGAAGCCAGGGTATCAATTGATTCCTCATCATCAACCTGTTCACCGACTTGCCTGTTCAGCACTCTTCCCGATCTCAACGTGGTAACGGCACTCATATTATAACTTTGTGAGTGGCCAGAATTCGGTAGGGGTTGAGATGGAAGTTTCTCTTTCTCTCTCGTGCTCATTGCAGCATTTAACTGTGCAAGTTGTGCTTCTATCAATTTTATAGGGAAGCGGTGTTATACGTTAACGTTTAGATAGAAGACTTTAAATCATCCGTCGTTTGCATGGAATGTTTAATAAACATATCCACGCTTCGTTCGAGTGCGGAGAGTTTTTCGGTACCAGCCGTTTGGAAAGAACCATTAATCGGTGCAGAATTGTTGGCTGGATTTTGAAAAGTTTGCGATTGAAAGGGGTGCTGACTCTATGGTGGTTGTTGTAGCTGTGGAGGAAGTCTTTGATAATTGCTTGGGATCTGGTTTTGATTTTGAGTTTGGTTTTGGTTCCAAGCAAGATTAAGGTGATTCCTCCATCCCAGATTATATATGGAGGAATAAGGGTCGTTTCTAGGTCGTTGCTGAAAAATAGCACTAATTTGTTCTTGACCTTGAAACGGTGTACTCAAAGGACATTCTTCAGTTAGATGTGATGGATCAGAACAGTAACCACATGGTTTTTGGGAAGCGTAATCTGGTTTAGGGAGGCTGAAGAGACTTTGTTTTCTATTGCCTCGAGTTTCCTTTGTATCGCGGCCATTTCGGCTTTCACTGCGATGGAAATATCGAGCTGATGGATACCCCCCAGATGATGTTGGTCTAACGCTTTCCTATTGTAAAGTTTGTTCAGCGAGATCTTCCAGGAATTGTCAAGCTTCCCCATCGTTTTTATACATGAAATGGCATTGACAAATGGTCTCAAGCATCTGTTTTGTCGCTAGATTAATACCCTCATATATAATTCGACAAAGGCCCCATCTATTAATTCCATGATGAGGGCATTGGACTAGTAGATCTTTAAACCGTTCAAAGCATTTCCAAAATGGTCCATTGGGAAGCTGGGTAAACTGGTTAATCTCGCTTCGAACACGAGCGGTCTTATGATTGGGATAAAATTTCTTAAGGAATGCTAGAACGAGTTCATCCCAATTGGCAATAGAGTGTGGCAGTGTTATAAAGCCATTTTTCTGCTAGATCGCATAAGGTAAAAGGGAGAAGACGTGGTCTCATAACATCCACTGAAAGTTGTGAAGAACCATCATTGCGCATACATTTTCGAATTTGGTGATAAAAACGCATGCGTCTTCAGACTTGAGCACGTGAAATTTGGGCAAAAAGGTTGATGAAGTGGGGTTTAATTTCAAAATTATCCCTATTGGCTGGTGGAATAGATAAACAAGTAGGAAGGGGACCGCGTATAGGATAACATCTCTCTTAGAGAGAGATGCGCGGTGGATTCTACGCACCAACGGATGGTGGCAATATGGTGTTATAATCTGATGAAGAACCGTCCATCTCGGTCGATGTAGTGGGTGAAGGGAAAAAAGAAAATAAAGAAGTACCGACTTCGGAGTCGATAGCAGAAACGCGGACAAGACGGGCACTAGAATCCCGTGTCCAGCCGAGCATGCATTAAGCGGGTTTAGCGCACGTAGCAGCGTGTGAACGATTTAAAAATGGTTTGTTTTGAAAAATGTCAGACGTGAGACAAATCACAAAAAATGCACAAACCGCCCTAGAACTAAGCTCACCTAGGTCAAGTCACTGGACCGCTCCTAGACTTCCAAAAGACAAGTTGCAGGATCAATCTCCTACCAACCTCTTTATAACTCTTGTGGCCAGGTAAGTGGAAGGTATCCGCTATACGAATCACCGAAAATAGCGGGCATAATTAAGTAACCACTTTCCTAGACGCACTTCCCTAAACACCATAAAAGAAATGCGGATAAACAATAAATTACCCATGACCTTCCTCTATCCTAATTGAGTGCGACGGTCTTTAGAGTCTTGCTCTAGATATTTTTTAATTAATATAGGGTTATGCAGATGCTCGTTTTGTGATTTGTGGGGCTTAGGAAGGATGATGAAATCCCCACCTAATCTGAATTTTGGTCTTGCCCCTTAAAGTCCATATTTTTTTTAAAATATGGACACACAAACCAATTACAAAACACGCAAAAAGATTTTTGGACGGCAATATTTTACAAAGAATCCTGCAAAAAATATATTATTGAATTTCAAAGGACAGAAAAATCAGAGAAGATTACTCGAAGAATTTAGCACTCCAACTCACCAACCCCGCCATGGTTCCGCCGCCAATAGCATGCTATGGCCGCGGTTCCGCCGTGGTAATTAGGGTTCTTTTATAAAAAAATTATTCACTTGCCCCTTTGCTCCACCGGTCCTCTCTGAAGGTATCTGAATCTCTATTTTCTCGTTCAAGTGACTTCAGATTCTCTTGTAAAAATTGCACACTAATCGTTAAATACACAATTTGCTGTTTTATTTTATTTTTATGATATAGATCGAATAAGAATTCAACACGAATAGCAAGAAGAAAAAATTATGCACGTATCCCCGGCAACAGCGCCATTTGATTGATCTGTTTGAAAGTGTGTAGTAGTTAACCGCAATCAATAACGGTGTCGCGTGTAGCTAGCCGAGATGAGTACGGGTCGTCCGTAGGTATGCGTGAAACTTTTAATCTTGTTTCAGACGAGTTGATTAGAAGAAAAGAATGGGGAGAATAGTTTCTAGATCTATATTAAACACGCATATAGAATATATAAGAGGACTTGTAGGGTTCGTTAGGATTTAGTAGTTATGGAAGACTATTAAAGATGACTCCTTTTATCTTTTGATAAATTTAAAACTAGATTGATAGTGATGAATGAGGATTAGGGTTCTTGGAAGAAACTAGGATTTCCCTACTATTGACCCTTGTCCCTTTATTGTTCTCTATTCATGTCTGGCCCTTAACAAAACAATTGTTAATCTGATCTCAAATCGCGGTCGAGACTATCAATAAATTGGTAGCGCGCCCGATTAGGATATTAACGATTCTTTTGCTAAAGTTTATAAACTTCATAAGACTTAAAAGAAATTAAAATATTTTCTCATCCATTGTTCTATCTTAATCCTACGAACCCTATCAAGCGGAGAATTACTCGCGCATGATGGAGATAGAAGAAGAACGGATAGAGATCATAATGTAAATATAGAAAATAAATGCGATAAGAATAAAACAACTACCTTTATTAATCAACTTGATCAATTACACTTTTTGTTCCTTTAGAAAGTGGAATACAAAACTCTAATTTGCTTCTCGATCTATTTTGAAGGAGGTAGATGAACAGCTGATTGATCAATCTGGATGCGTGAGTCGACTTAGACTTCATGATCTCTCAAGTTTGATGCTTTTCCAAGTGAGGCTCTCGGTCCTTTATATAGTCCCAAAACCAGAAACCCTAGATTCCATAGGTTAAGATATGATGTTAAGATCATTATCCTGAAATCTCACATCGTACGGCCACCAAAGCGCCGCGGATCCACCGCGTTTACCCCTATTTGGCCGCCCTTCCGCCGCCGTTTGGTGGAGTTAGGATTTGGGATTTTTTCTGGTATTTTATCTTGATATTTGGAGATCCCTAGATGTCTAGATTCTGAAAATAATGCTCTGGGTCTCTGCCGTTGCTAGATCTCATGATTTGCTTCGATATTTTGGCAGATTCGATTCCGACATCTTGATTTAATCCGGATCTCCTTGATTCTAGACCTGAGCTAATATTTGCACAATATCTCGAATCAAAGTGTTAGTAATATTTGGTGTTTTTTTGAGATATTATCCTAACCATTTTATATGATATTATATTTTAAGAATATTGATATGAGACATTTGATATGATATGCATATTTAAATTACTAAAATATTATATAAATATTATATGCATATATTTTCCTTCATAATGTTAATTATAATATATAAACATATGACAATAGATATTTTACAGATAAACTCTCATATGTTTCATATTTATAATAAACACCTTTAAATATTTAAGAAAAGTAAGGAAAATGTTATATCAAATGTGCGATATTTTCGACTGAACATGTTACCCTGTGAAAACAAAATAAAGAAAGAGAATTGATTTCCTAGGACCGGAGAAGGCATGAGATTGATATAAAAACGTGCTGCTAAGACTGCAAAATTGCACAATCGTTTAAGGATATGCATATGCAAAGCATAAGAACGAGCTATCTCAAACAAATGTCGGTTCTTTCGTTCAGCAATCTCATTTTGCTGAGAAGTATAAGAACATGAAGTTTGATGCAATATACCCTTAGTATGACAAAATGCAATAAAATCATTGCTAATATAATCCTTAGCGTTGTCTGAACGAAGAACCTTTAACGGAATACTAAATTGATTAGTAATCAAGGCTACAAAGATTTTAAAAGTAGACAAAAATTCGGACGTATTACGCAAAAAATACAACCAAATCATACGTGAATGGTCATCAATAAAAGTTACAAAATATCTATAACCAAACACACTAGGAATTTTAAAGGGACCCTAAATATCAGAGTGAACTAACGCAAAGGGTAAATCCTGTCTTTTATTAACTAGAGGAAAAGAGGAGCGATGGTGTTTACCAAGAATACAGGATTCACAACGAAACTCTGATAAATCAAAAGAAGACAACATATTACGTAAAAACAAAAGAGGATGGTGACCAAGTCTCTGATACCACTGGATAGTAGAAACAGCTACAAACGTACTGGGAAAGTGATTAACGTAATTCAGTCCATTTTGTTCATGGCCCCACCAATCCGCTGCTTCGTCAGTAGATCTTGTATCACAAAGTGAGATGGATAAAATGTTACGGAGCAGTTAGAGTCATTTGTAAGCTGAGAAATAGAAAGCAGGTTTTGTTTTAAAGATGGCACAATTAAACCATATTTTAGGTGTAAAGATGAAGTATGTGATAAATCAGCAAAGTCAGAATCGGGTGTGATATTACCATCAGCCATGGAAATTAACTTGTGAAGACTAGAAACAAGATCAGACGGTCTATCACGAGGCATGTTATGTGAGGCGCCGGAATCAGCAACCCATGAATTAGAATGAGTAAGGAACGATATACCTGATGGAGTAGAAATGTTTGCAGGAGCTACAGAGAAGAAAAGACGACGCAACTGGCCCCACTCAGCACTGGATAAAGGTAAATTGCCGGCAGAAAATGAAGATCGAGCAGTAGCAACTGATGTGGATGTCTGACGGGTTGTAAATGTATCATCAGGATAGCCATGGTTTTCCCAACACCAGTTTACATGATTAATTTCGCTGCAATAAGAACAATAAAGGGTAGCATAACCACAACCATGAGTACGAGATCCACGAGCACAAGCAATAATTGAGACAGAATCAGAATCCATGATGAATGCCGCAGAGAATAAGGTACACAATCAACAAAAGCAACAAAATCCAGACAGAGATAGCGGTTCACAAGCCACTCACAAATATTGTTGATCCAGAGCTAAAGACCATCTAGAAAAAAAATCTCCAAGAATATTCAAGATCCGAGCCTTATCAGCAACAAATCACCAAATTAGCGATAAAACCCACAATAAATCCGCAAATCAACAAGGAACCAAGTCCAAATAGAAGGTAGTGAGTCGTACGCAACGAGTCTAAATAACCAAATCCAAATCCAAATTAGCAACAAAGCCCAATCTACATCAGCAACAAAGAACTTGTGATCCGATTATGTTTTTTTATGGTGGCAGGAGGGCTGCTGAGAGGCTTGGAGACCTAGAGGGTCGCTGAATGGGTGCGAGGGCTGTCGAGGAGAGAGATCGAGGGTGAAAAAAATTGCTGGAGAGGGTGCGAGGGCTATAGAGGGGATCTAGGCTGATCGAAGGTCGAAGTCGAGGTTCGAGAGCTTCAGGGGTTGTTTGAAGATGAGGAAGAGGGCTCCAAGGGGTTTCGAAGGTGGAGAAGGCGCTTGTGATGGCTGAAAGGTCAGCGAGGACTGGTGGGAAGGAGATCGACGGTGAAGGGAGGGGCTGGAGATCAAAGGTGAAGGAGGTGGCGGTGGCTGCGAGAGAAAATCAGGTTTTTTTAAGAGTTTCCTCTTGATTATTTTATGTACTCTGATACCATGAAAATAATCAGAAGGAAATATTTTATTGGCTTAAGAGAAAAGTAGTGGTCCATACAATTATATATAAAGAGTTATAGATCATCTCTCAAAACAAACATATAATAACTGATCAAACTGATAACTAAATATAATTACTAAAATTTATTTCCATAACAATATTCACAATAATATGTCATGCAATATTTCGAATGGAATGGTTACATATTCATATGGATGGTAACATAGAGTTAATATGCATTTAAGTGATGCTTGAGCTTTGATTCGTTTGACCAATACAAAAGGGTTAAAGCAAGATTACCAGAAACACTTAGTTACATGGAATGGATCGTGCACCAAAAATGTTTATGTTCCACGAATGTGGCAAGATGGAGGTAGGATTATCTGGACCAAGAAAACGACTAACCCAAGCCTTATTTAAAGAAGGATTACTTTTACTAAACTATAAAAAATTATACTCGTCCATTAAATTACCAAAACTTTCATAAATCCAAGGTTCCTATGAAAACTTTCATATTGAAAATACTTGTTTTTCATTGCACTTCCAATACAGCATTTTATTAATTTTGTTAATGCCATTATGTTAGCTTAGAAATGTATTTAACAAAGGGTATTTTTAATATGAAATATCTGGGCAGTCAGGATTTTCTAATGTTTTGGAGGGTTACTATAAAACATGTATGCATTATGGTAGTTTAGTCAAAATCAAGCTTTTAAGGAAATGCAAAGCACATTAGCAAGTGCATAACCTCACAAATAAACCGGTAAAGTTTACTACTAAATGGCATTCCGTTGCATTTGACTAAAATCACAATGACAGTTAGCGGTCCCGACAAGATGGGGCGATCTGGCTTGGCACCATGGAGTATATGCTGAGGGTCTCTCTCACTTGACTATCGAAAGGATGTCGTAGACAGACGGGCATTTACATATGCCTTTGGACAAGATGAAATAAGATCTTACATAGTCCAGACTTAACATTAGTCATTCATGTTTCTCAAGTAAATACCACCAAGAAGTTGGGCGAATGCAATAGTCTGTGTGCAACAAATAGAGATGGTTGACTACTAACCTAGAACGTACGGAAACTTCTATTTGCTTTCCATGTCTGTCCTACATGTATCGTGCACTTGAACACTCCGCCCCACACCATGTTGTCTGACACCGTGTCCAACCAATGTTCTAATATATCGGATATCGGTATCATATCGGCACGAAAATTTTCATACCGGATATTGGAAATCATGATATTTCGGGAGAAATTTTCTAAATATCGAACTATAAATCTTTGTATTATAAATATTAGAAATGTAGCTCAATATTAATAGTCGGTTTTCTTAAATAAGTTTTTCATTCATAACTTAACTCATCGAACTTTGAACACGGAGCAGGAAGGTTTAGATCTACGGATTCTCGAATAAAACTTGGATATGTTAAGATTTTTCTTTGCTTAAAGTAATTCTAGGCTGGGTCGGAATTTGCTCGAATATATCCTAAAAACCCAATAAACCCAAAATAAAATTTATAAGAAAAAATCACAGGTCACAACTCACGACATATCACTCAATATCAAATAATAGATATATCGTCCGATATGTAAATATATTGGCCGATATTTTCCCAAGCTACAAAACAATATTATATTGATAAATAATATCATTTCTTCCTTTCCGATATATCGGCCGATATACGAAATATATCACCAATATATAGAACATTGTGCCCAACAGGCTTGGGATGTGTCCGCCCAAATTGGACATGTCAAGCACTTCTACATAGCATAAGGGTTTGATAAATAAGAATGTTGAATGTCTGTATGGACAACTTTGATAACTTCAAGATACAAAAATATTAAAAATTTTGAATTTTCCTCATGATGGATTAGAGATAGGAGCAAAGGACCAAATTTATGCAAATGATGAAGGTATATTGTTGTTGTATTTGGTCGAGTTTATGAAAGACGGCACAAATTAAAAAGGATTGACATTTTGTTTTTTTAACTTTTATGGATTGTATTCTTGTATGCTTTACTTATAATTTTATATGTGTATTTTTTCTTTAGCTCAAAAATATATATTTATGGATAAAAGTAACAACCTTGATTTTATTTTTATTGTGCTTTTAAAATTATACTAGTAGTCTAGTAAACGTTTCTTCTCATAATTTATTATATTTTGATTAATATACATAATTACATATATTGATAAATAGCCTTGTCCATGTTTCCTTTTTAACAAGTTTTCTGTGTATCGTGTTTGTACCTATACTCATATTTATACCTATACGCATGTTGTCCCTGCTTCATAACTTCTGACCTTAAACCAGTGTTCTAAAAGGCGGTCGCCTAGACGCCTATGCGGCCGCTTAGACACGTAAAAAGGCTGCACCGCACTGCATTAGACCGCTTAATCAGAAATTGTACTTACGCTTGTATTCTTGTGGATGTACTCTCTTCATCTGTTAATTCGAGTGTAATATATAATAAATTGAACTTGTTTTAGCAATATTAAACGCCGAAGGCCACCATGAGGGTCTTCCACCTCCGATTTTGAGGGCCATGAGGGCTAACAACCGTCATCGGCTTCGAAATTCTCCAATTCGATCTTCAACCAGGATCTCCATTTCAAAATTTGATCTTGTCTTCACCTTTAATCTTCAACTTCAAACCCACCTTCGACTTTAAGTTTCAACTATGTCAACACCGCCTTCAAGTTTTGACTGCTTCTTCGAACCTTTGACAACGGGTTTTTTTGCCATTTATATTTTTGCTTTTTTTGGACTTTAAATTAGAAAGACTTAGTTTGAACAATTAATTAATTATTTAATCAATTTTTTTTAATCTTTGAAAAATTGATGGAATTCACTTCATTGCCAGCTTGCATTTAATTTTTAACACCTTTAAGAATGTTAATTTAAGCCGCTTCTACAAGTGAAAAAGAAACTAAAGTAGTTAACAGTCAAATTAGAATCAATATTTACCAAATAAACTTAGGAAATAACAAAATTAACTCAAAATACACATAAATTGATGTCAATGCGGCCTAAACGGCCGCCTAGATGTCTAGGCAGTGCCTATTGTTGGATATAATGCTCTCAAGTTAATTATTATAATCGCAGGCACGCGATTGTGATGATTGAGGGAGGACCTACACGGGTAAAACAGTTTTACTCAAAATGAAAGTATGCTATCTGATTTGTCTTTATCATCATTTACATACATTATGTGGTATTACAGATCACTATTACATGTTGATAGAGCCCGTAGGATTCTTGCTTGACTACCAGTATTATGATGGCGATCATATACGTGGGAGCTGGGTGGTCTATAAGCACATCCTTAAATGTCTCTAGTCGAGGGAGTATCGAAACTGGGCATCAATACTCCGGAGAAGACTAGTGTATACTTTTTGAGATCCCGACGAGAGGCGATGACCGGTCTCACAAACCATTGGTGTCAGTTAGTCACCAAAGATAGTATACAGGTGCTCATTGGGTTATGAGTTACACTGGACGGACTCGCCGGGAACTTTCTAGATGGTATTATATTTATTGTCAGATAGCAGTTCTCAGGTTACATGAGTACAGATTAGTCTGTCGACCTAAGATCGTCATTTGTCTCATATGAGTTCTCATTATGCTTTGATTACTACCCTACCACGGCTCAAAAAAGTCGTGCAAAGAGCTTTTAGTTTGGCACAGTTCCGAACCACATGGAGGCAGTGAGCGGATCGTCGGGGATTCGTCTCTTCCCGGTATTGTGGGTTGTGTCGCGATGTGCACGGGTGACCATCACCAGAAATCCTTGGCCAAGATAGACGACAATTACTGATTTGGATCAGTAGTTTCTCAGTGGGTGATGGGCTTCACACCGACACGAAATATCGCGTTATTAGGGATCTGACTTTATCCACCCCTAGACCCGATATACGATACTCTTAAACGAACAGACCGGACTGTATGGAGATTGTCAGAGACAGGCTCGGTAAGGGTTCGGATGAGTTTCCTCGTCGGTCTTCCTTACGCTCAATACCTAGATAGCCGTTACGTACAGCTAGTGCCACTGACGTGCTTGCACACTGCCAGTGTATTGACGAGTCTTTAGAGTCCCACACATAGGGTTTCCCTGGTTCAGGCGAAATGATGTAATAGCCGTATTTTGATACGTGCAGGATTCCGATCGAATGATTGTACTAGTTATCCGGACTTTCGATCGGACGGTTGATAATACTAGCCGGCTCGGGTTTGAGCCGGATTATTAAATCAGTTATTGATTTAATAATGTATGTATATATATTTTGATATGTATATTCTAGTATTATGTTCTTTGTGTTATTCTATCTCTTTGGGTGTTTGTATTTTGGTACGAATACAGGTATGTATATACAGTTAAGTGTAATCCGTATTTATACGGAAAACATTCTAAAAGGTGGACACCTCATTTTGGTTTTTCCATTTATTAAATTAAATGGAAATGAGGTGTAAAGGTAAAGAAGAGAGAATGGTGAGAACCATGCTTGAATAGTGTTGACAAATGAATTGTTAATTCATTTGTGCTAACTATTCAAGTATGGTTGATATATAATATTTGGAAAATTGTGTTTTACAAAACCATGCTTGAGGGTTTTCTCTCACTAGTTTTTTCACTCGAGTTTTTGCATGGTTGGATTTGAAACACTCTGACCATTTGCTTCTTCTCTCTTCGCTACCTTTCTTGAGCCCCTCCTCCTTCTTGATCCTCTACCCTACCATCTCATATGTTGAGAATCAAGGGTAGAATAAAGATGGATACACACTTAGAGCTACTCACTACATCTCTAGGCACTCTAGATTAGCAACCTAGAATCCTTAGTTGCTTTACTAGATTCTTAGTGTGGAGCTAGAGCCATGAACTACATCTCTCGGATGGATCATTTTCGACGGAGGAAGACCGGCAGCCAAGCTCAATCGAGAACACCTCAAGAAGCCAAAGAAGAGGGTAGAAAATCGAAGGACACGACATAACACTTCTATCTTATATAGCTAGTTTTAGGTTATAGTTCGATTATAGGACGGGTTTTTTTAGCGCCAAAATTTTTTAAATACCATTTTTGTTCTGCATCGGTCACGGTAAATGGCCAGGATGCTATCAAACCCCAACACCTATGCACCCAGACCTTTTGGCCGCGCCGCTTTTTTTTTTGCCGCTTTTTAATCATTGTCTTAAACCTCTCATTGACCCATTGTTCATCATTATCAATGAAAAGACATCTTAAATTGTAAAAAAGTAGAAAACTTTTTCAGAATGGAAAACCAATTGAGAAACCAACCAACAGTTCAATCAGTTAACTGCCAATCAATCAATCAGTTAACTGCCAATCACAAAAGACACAATGATCAACCCGGTTACATCAAGTCATTAACAACCACATCACTCATAATCATGGTCATGTGGGAATGACAATGGAGACAGGAGGAAGAAAATGACTCACTTGGATTGTATATGACTGAAGGGACTGGAGTAATTCATACACTTTACCTTGGGCAGAGGAGTTATGCAAAATCAGTTAGCTCTCTTGTTGCACATTGGTGCGGGCCCAGGTCACACAAATACCTTTAGTCCAAGACAAACATGAAGATAAAAGACAATTAGTCTTATCCTCGAGAAAGGTAGAACTAATCTGAGAGTTATCCAAGGGCATGCTCACCACTCCTTTGTCAACTTGTCTCTATAGGATTTCCTAAAGCCACACCAAAATTTGTTCAATCCCTACTTGGTTGGTAATACAGAAGGAAAAGAGATTTCTTATACCAAGTCAACATGTAACATGATGAGAATATAGGCAAGATCTATTTCCTTCATCAATGTTCTACAGTTCAGAGTTTGGCCGGTCCAAGGAATTATGTGGTAATTTTGTTGTACTGCATTATCTGCAGTTCATGCACATCCAGAGCAGGCCAGAACGGAGAGATTCTTTTTCGGTAGCAGAGAAAGAAGATGTAAAATCTATGTATCACGACACAAGCAATGTCTTATCCTTTAATTGAATGTATTATAGTAGGCAAACAGCATAATAAGAAGGATCTCCATTTAGATTCAAAAGAGTAAATAGTTTCAGATCGACCAGGATAAAATGCTTTTTGCAAGTGGATGGTGTATCATGAACATCAAGGATATTCCGAAGTAATAAACCACCGTTGATTTCATGAGCAGCGATCAAGGAGAGGAGGATGGCAAAGTGATAGTGTAGAAGCAGAGCAGAAAATGTAACTTGAAAGATCGACAAAAGCAACCTAGCATTGATTTCATTTAATGTGCGAAACAGTAATTCTTTAAAATCTAAATTGCTTGCTATCAATCGCAAAGTGGATGAAATCCAGCATTTGCCATGATTTTATTTAAAGCTAAACCATGCATGTCACATGAGGGTGACGACCATAGACCATCCCTTGATCTTCCCTCTCATCCAAAGGAAAGGAAGAAATCCTGTATTTGTCATGATTTTCAAAAAAATATCAAAAAACAGTAATTTACAAAATGAACAGTCAAATGATAATAAAGTATCAACAGCAGAAGAATCATATAATGACTCAAGAAATTATAATCCTCCTATTATGATTTTGCTGCATCCCAATGGAAAGAATTCCAAGACAACTTTAAAGGACTGTAGAATAAGGTGATTGAGCCTTCATGTCTATATTTTACACCAAACACAAATTTCGAGACACCAGAAGTATAACTTAATCTCTGACGATTCAGGAAGTATGAAAAAGCAGAAAGAAACTTGGGTACTATAATGATTCCTATGAGGCCAATAGGATATTTTCGAGTTTTTCTTCTTTTCTGTTCCTTTTCCCCCCTTTTGAGGGGGGTGGGAGTGGAAGATTTGGCCCCAGGAGAGTAGCAACCATGATTAAAAAAAATAACCATATAGTTATTTCATAAACAATGAACTGAAATGGGGAAATTTCACTCTTCGAGTTTGGAAGAAAAAAAAGGTGCCCTTTGAAAGAAATATGTAATTGAAATAAGGATATCAGAAAGATTGCTACCTGAATTTCTGAAAGAATACAGCCGTGCAATGCCATAACTGAGAATGAACAATGCCTTAGTGCACCACTAACTTTAACATAGTTCTTCCAGGGATATCTAAACATCTTATAAGGGCCATGAGGTGGCTCCCAAATAGCAAAACCCAACTGTCGAAATAAATGAATGTGGCATTAGCATCACTATTAAAAAAATACCATTAGATGTGAATTATGGCATTGTTCAGTGAAAATTACTTACAAGAGTTTCTTCTTGACTTGTCGATTCAACAGCAGACCTATAGCCACTGTACACAGGATCATCAGAAGCTTGGTATGTAAGTATTTTTGAGGGTATCCTCTCATATTCAATACATTGAAGGTACCCATTGACAACGCCTAACATAACAACAAGTAAATCAGAAATAATAAGGAAAAAAGAACTGAAGTAAAAGATAAAGATTAAATCTTATTCCGACCGTTACTCTATTTAAACAAACAGTGGGCCCCTTTGAGACATGACTTGCTGATCAGATTATAAATCGGGCTTTAACATGGTGACTGTACCAATAAAAGGTGTTATGAAATAGATGTGGCATTATGCTTGCGAGCCTAAATCAATTGCTTAAATTTTATAGCAGGAAAATAAATGTAGGGGCAAGTTCCCCTATAGCATCATGGTAAAACTTCTCTCCATTGAGCAAGAGTTCTAGGTTTCAAACTTAGTTCGCAACACCTAAAAAAGATGTATATAACATAAGGCGATTTGCTGCTCATGCTATCAAAAATCCCGCATTTGAAAGGCAGGCAATATGACAGTTCAAGTGATGGCATATGATAGTGGGCATAAAATGATTTGAAATGGTTCGGTAGTTTAGTTTAAACTGCGATAATGATGGTAATATAACTAACAACTTTCAAGGATTCCACCGCACTTTCCACATCACTAAGTTATGCAAGAATTAGCACGCCGTGCTTCATGCTCATTTAAATCTTTTTACCTCTAAAGTTTAATAACAATTAAATGTTGAGTGCAACAGCATATGCTATTCAAAATTTGCAGTCACTAAATTGAAGAGCATTGCACGTCAAATCATACAAATGACTGCATAAGATAATGGACATAGAGCAAGCTGACATATTCTAGTAGTAGTTTACAAATAATGATGACAAAGGGCGTAATACCTTCTAAGGACTTGGCCACACCCATGAAATTCTTCACCACCAAGTTATGCAAGTCCTCCCCGGCCCAAATTGGATAGATGCAGATATTCACCCCGAAACCAACAGCAGCTCCGATGCAAATAAGTAAAAATCGACTCAATGCTGTCTCAAAAAATTGTCTTGTCCTATTCCCCGAGACCATTACAATACAAAATGTAAGCAAGAAAACTCGAAATCCATATTCATAGGCTTCATGGTTGGATAGAGTTTTATAAAGGTAGTCAAAAAACCTGGCATTCACAACCATGGATCCGAGTGAGAAAATATGTAAGAAGACGAAAGGAAAATAAAATAAAAGCTTAAATTGGTTATACATTCTAAATGTTACCGGCAACAAAGATGCTGATAATAATTAATAGCTCCTCCAGTTCCCCTGCCTTTGTACATAAATATGCAACCCCAAGAGCTAGCCCACCAGCAGATAATGTCCCTACAGCCCGATTGAACCCTTTGCTTAAAGTTGAGCCTGCAAAATAATATATAGGAGACTTTTATGCTAGCTAAACTTCTCATTCAGCATCAAATGGTTTGGCTAAAAACACAAATAAGATCATATTATTAAGAGTAAAGATTGAAATAGCATGGAGAGCGAGTTTGTCAGTTAACCCTGTCCAATCCATGCAACAAGCAACATTTTTTTTGGTGAGAAACAAGTAACAGTAAATCTTCACTAGCAATGCCCTCCTTACAGATCCCAACGGTCATGATTCATAAGAAAATCATCCATTCATTCATAACCTCGCGAGCGAGCAAGTTAGCTTAGATTGCATTAAATTCCATGCTAGAATAATAATCTTACAGGCTCTATCGACAAATATATATGCTGGTGGTCATCTAAAGTTCTCTGGTCCTAGTACACAATCGTACTTATTAATATTACTACCGTGTCTTTATGGTCAGGCAACAATCGGGTCAGCTCTGTGTTTGCTCCTTTTTCTGCCAAACATCAACCTTCAGGTTATGCCCCATACCAAATCTCATTTTGATTGGAAAGGGCTTAGATGAATATGATTACAGTAAAGTTTCGAACTTTAGCAAAATGGGATTTCACAAAATTGAACAAAATTCAGATCAACATCAGCAACAAGAGGTAAAAATCAGCTAAAACTTACCAATGCTGAACTCGAAAACCACCACCACAGTAAGAATGGCCCAAACAGAGTAGCGACTGACATCAGGAAACGGCTCCTTGAAGAAAATCAACAGCGACATCAAAGAGAGGGCGAACGACAACTTCGCAGCGAAGATCACTTTCCTGGGATCAGATCGCCCAAACTCCCACGCTCTGACCACCAAAGCTCCAGCCTTTGCCCAAACCGACGCCACCCACTCGTCGGCACGGCGGAGGCCGCGGAGGAGGGGGAAGCAGCGGCGTCCGTCGTCGTAGAAGTCGTCGTCGTCGCGGGCGTCGAAGACGCTGGCCCACCCGGCGTCCTTGAGGGGGGAGAGAGGGAGGAGGCGCTCCTTGCTCTTTTGGGTCAAGGCGTAGTGGAATGAACCCAATCGAGGCGGTGCCCCCATCAAATTTCTAGGGGTTTTGAAGATTGAAATTTTTGAAGGAAAACTTGAAAGAGATTCTTGTTACGGATCAAAGATGGGAGCTTTTCTCTTGTGGGTTTTTTTTTTTTTTTTGAGGGGGGGTGTGGGGGCGGGGGGCCGCATGCAGTTTTAGTATGTTAGTACTTTATTAAAAGCTTGTACAATTAATTATGGGATTATTAAGCTGGATTTTTCTTTAGCAAGGGTGGAGATGATGATGTAAGCCCGTGTTTGAATCACAAACATTATTTGCTAACATATGCCTGGAAACTTCTTCATTTTTCTATGATAATTTTCCGTGTGTCGGACTATAAATGTTTGATAATGATAGAGAAAGATACACGACGGTAGGTCTCGTTAAGCTGTCGGAAGGATGTCCGAACAGTTCCACCTCTTTTTGTCATATTTGGATGCATTTACCTCAAGTATGCCGAATATAAGTTAATAATGCATAAACCAAATCATATGATCATTGCAGCTCATCCATCCGATCTTCTGAGTCACTGGTGTCAAGAATTTCCTTCACAGTTTTAATCCTAATGGAATTTCCACTTAATTGATAGTTGAGGAAAATTTAGTAGCATCCATGAAACTATTTCTCAAATTTAACTTTAATTATTTGTTCTTAATTTATATTTAAGGGGATTCTTTTCTAAGTGGTTGTATTAAATCTTTCTGATTTTGCTCAAATCGATCAAGCTCTAAATTGAAATCGAAGAAGAAAAAGAAGAAGAAATGTGAGAGGTGTCCTGATCATATGATCGAAGAAGAAATTTAGTAGCATCTATGAGTGTTCAATTATCATGAACAAGATGGATGCAATCTAAAAAGAAAAAATGTGTCCTGATCATATGAATGGTCATGCGGGAATTCTTGCAATATCATTAAACCAATGCCGCACTGAACTTCCACGGTGGTTTTCACTAGCAAAGGAAACCATAGAGTGGTTTTTGCTTACGGAAAAAGCTCAAGATGACTTGTTTCTTTCGGGATTAGTCAACTTCATTTTTTGTAAAATACCCCTAGACACTTTAAGATAGATAAGATAGTGATATTTAAAAATCAGTATTCAAATAAATTTGATAGGAGCTAAAATATGAATCTGAGGTTGATAAAAAACTAAATGGGGTCTAGCAAATTAAAATGGGATGGAAATGGAAAGGCTAAAGCTATAGGTCCTCCATCGGTTGGAAGCTGGATCTACGAACATCAACCTGAGCTGGAAATGAAACTAGAACGATTTAAATAACGAAACAGCCATGGACTATCGCTATTTTTAGAACAAGTAAAACTCTAATACATGTATAATTGTGCCTTTTTAATTAGGAAAAATCTTCTGTTTACACGGTATATATACCTTATCTAGAGAGAAAGAAATGTATATAGGTCTTACAAAGTTGCCCTTCATGTTTTCAATTTTTTAGATATATCGAATAATTTCTCGACACCGGGAGATGCACCAATTGGAAAATTAATTTCTCTCTCTATGAGCAAAGTGAACTTTCCCCTCGTCTCTTTAATCCCTTGGCATGTTGCTTCTTCTTACTAGCTAGTCTGCTTTTCTTAAATTGGTTAATCAGCATGTTGCCCTACAAGGCTTCACAACTCGAACTCTCCATGCACTTCATGAAATTGACAACATTCTTGAATTCTTATCTTGAGCCAGATCTTCGAACCATCAATGTATCGGATGATCAATATCATCTGGAAGCAGTATGTAACTGCTTGCGGCTTTCGGTCTTTCAACCTCGAAGAGTAATGTAACACCACAACAACTACATTATCACATGGAAAGGCTTCCCCTTAACGGCTACCAAAGCATCGACATATAATCTCAATGCATTGCAATCTAAGTATCATATTCTCGCCCATCGGCTTCTGCTTAATCAGGGGAAACTGATTGTGACGACTAGATTAACCTTTCTCATGTTTCATCCTTATTTTTTCCGCTGCCAATAAGATTGTTGGCTATTTCGATTCGACCGATTGGCCTCTCATCAAGGTGATTCTAAGGTTGATGTTGCCCATAGGTGGGAACTCCCCGGATCGTGACACGCGGGAGATGCCGTGTCCCGATGCACATGGAGAGAGGGCAAGGACCGCACATTGGAGGCGTCTTCCGGGCTATCGTCCCGCTGCCTGGACCCGACCTTCGAGGATTCCCTGAAGAGTCATGTGGTCGATGGGGAAACGACCATTGGCTCACCTCTGAGCCCTCCTATACGCTGAGCTTCCTCAGCCCTCTCAGCTCGCCTCCGAGCTATCACAGAACCGAGCTTCCTCGGCCTCTCGTTCGCCTCCGAGCCTCCCGCCGAGCTAAGCCTTCTCGGTTCTATTGAGCGACCCATAACGCGGATCACAGGCGTCTCTGCCACGGCTCTGCGAATCTCGCCAGACGCGAGATATCCGCCGCCCCACAATCCCGCGTTCCACGCCGTCGCATCACCCTATTAACGAGCGTATCTCGTCATTAATGGGGGATCCCGCCATTCTCGCAGGCGCAACGCTAGGGACGTAACGGCCGGCGAGAATCTCACGCCCGCTAGCACACGGCTGCCGCTATATAAACCCCTCTCTCAGATGACTCAGGTAAGAAAATTCTAATCCAATAGGCCTCTACTATGTCCAAATATCTCGACTAACTTGATCGTCGGAGGGTCCACGGTGGTACAACCATCCCGGGACTTCTTTGCAGGTAGCTCGGCTTCGCACCAGGCAAAACCCATTGAGATCCACATGCTTCAGGAGACCATCCTCAAATCCAATCTCAGTCGTTCGCCTATGCCGTTGGCAGATCGTCGGAAGACAACATCTGAAGGAGATCCAAAGCTCCATCAGTTGGCGCCGTCTGCGGGAAGAGAAAATTCCACTCATCGAAAGTTGATCTTCCGATCTCGAGCTGATGGCGAGTGATCATCGCGACGATCCCAGCACTGGCCGCCGTCCTCCCTACAACGGTGGCGCGGACGGATCCCCTCCTCCTCCTAACACCGTTCATACCCTGTCTGCACGGATCGACATGCTCGCGTCCGTCGTGGATGCCCTTGTCCGTGTCCAAACAGCTGGACAAGCCCCCCAGGTCACCGTTCCCCACGTCGGAACCGTGACCTCCGCAGAGGGAGAGATGACGCTGCCCATGCTGGCACGACTGAACAGCGTCTCGCTATTTCCGGCGGCCACAGATCTCCCGTGGCGACCAATTCAATGACCCGCTGGGCACCTCGTAGCTCCGCGCCGAGGTCTTATGAAAGAGCGCCCTGTCCTGAGGCCCATCACGCTCTTGTCCCTCCCGAGGAGGTGTCGATCAGCTCGCCTGCTCCCAGGCATGGCCGGCACCCTCTCACTCGACAGGGTCGCGCGGACGACACTCATCATGGTGGCTCGAGGACGACCTCGCCAGGGGACCTGAGGAACCTTATAGAACGGAACCGGAACCGCGGCCAGATGCAGGCCGCCAGTGGAAGAGGCCATAACTCCGAGTACGCCGAATCCTCGGGTACCACGACCGTCTTGATGCCCTCGAAAAGAAAATCGAGGGTATACATCGGGAGAGTCGTCCTTCAAGCAAGGGGTCAGGTATGCCGCCGACTCGCTTACGAAGCCCTTCACTGAAGAACTGCTCGATGTCCACGTCTCCTCCAGAAACAAGCCTCCAAAGGTGGCCCTCTTCGACGGAAAATCCGACCCGAAAGACCACCTAGACGCGTTCACGGCGGGGATGAACTTCCAGGACAAATCCGACGCCGCCCAATGCTGAGCGTTCCCTGCCACTCTCATCCGCGCCGGACGAGATTGGCTCTGAGGACTCACGCCACGCTCCATCTCTACCTTCGATGAGCTGGCCGCCCAGTTCCTCGGGCATTTCGGCGGGAACAGACGGCAGAAGCGGACCGTCGATTACCTCTTCACTATAAAGAGCGGGGACAAGGAATCCTTCAAAGGATAGGTCACCCGTTTCTACAACGCTCTTTTTGAGGTCCCAGAGCACTGGGATGAGACTGTCATCACGGCCCTTAGGTCGGGTTTTAGGCATAAGGAGTGGCTCCGCTCCTTTGCATTAGCGCAACCTAAGACCATGGCCGAGGTAAAAGCCTGGACCGAGCGAGAAATCCAGCTCGAGTCCGAGGTAAATGCGAACCTACCCCGGAGAGACCGGGCCGATCAAAGGAAGAGGGGTAGAGAAGAGAAGAAGAAGATTGACCGGCCAAAACCATACTCCCCGAAGTTCCAGGAGTACACCCCGCTCAACATCTCCCAAACAAAACTGTTGGAGAAGGCAAAGGGCGAGTGGTTTCTCAAACTCCCTCCGGTCACCAATAGAGCGGCCAAACGGACACGAGGCCCTCACCGCGCCTTCCACAGATCGCAGGGACACCCCACCGAGAATTGCAAACAGCTCCGCGACTACATCGAGGAGTTAATTCGCTCGGGGCACCTGGCAAAGTACTTGCGGGAAAAGCGACAAGCAGACCGAGAGCAAGCGAACCATTCCTCTCCCGGAGAATTGACGATCGGCCAAATCATGGTCGTATCAACGGGGAGTGCGCCTGGAGCCGGCGAGATTTGACGCCTCCTGCCGGTCGAGGAGACTAACAGCCAGCCCCGTAAGAAGAAAAAAGCAGCCGAGCCCATCACCTACACCGATGAGGACCTCCACGGGATATCCTTGCCTCACAACGACCCCATGGTGATTACAGCACGGGTCCACCGCTACAAGGATAAAAGAATACTGGTCGACTCAGGGAGCTCGGCAGACATCCTTTTCTACGACTGCTTTTTACGTATGGGGCTTGGCCTGTCGGACCTGCGGCCGACCGCCCACATTCTGTCGGGGTTTACTAACCACTCCATCTCCGCCGAAGGAGCGGTCACCCTCCTACTTAACATTATGGAGGTAAGCCGTACGCGAACCGTATCAGTGGAGTTCATCATCGCTAGAATTCCATCGACCCACAATATCCTCCTGGGACGCCCGACGCTAAACTCCCTTCGGTCCCAGATCTCGACCTACCACCTCGCGATCAAGTTTCCACTCGACCAAGGCAGAATAGGACAGGCCTACGGGAACCAGCAAACCGCAAAGATTTTCTTCACAGCGACATCTATGCCCGAGGAACGAAGCGACGACCATGAAAGCACGGGTGATTTCCAGGGGTCCTTGGATACTCGGGACGAACAAAAAGAAATCCGAGGGGCTCCAGTGGAGCCGCTAACAGAGGTCCCCCTCGTCGAAGGGGACAATGAATGAACCGTCCAAATCGGGTCACTCCTAACAGGGGCCCGACGCGACGACCTGGTCCACTTCCTCAGAGGGAACTCGGACGTGTTCGCTTGGGTGCCCACCAACATGCCCGGGATCGACCCTAAAGTAATATCACATAAGCTCGGGGTCAACCCGACGGTCCGACCCGTCAGGTAGAAGAAATGAAGCTTCACTCCGATCAAACAAAAGGTGATCGAGGACGAAGTTGACCGGTTGCTTGCAACCAACTTCATTTTAAAATGTGGCCTACTCAGAATGGCTGGCGAATGTGGTCATGGTTAAAAAGGCAAGCGGGAAGTGGCACATGCGCGTCGACTTCACAGATCTCAACAAGGCCTGCCCGAAAAAAAAACTATCCCCTCCCTCAGATAGATCATCTCGTTGACAGTTCGGCAGGCCACGAGTTACTCAGCTTCATGGATACTTTCTACGGCTACAACCAGATCCGTATGAACCCGGCAGACGAAGAGCTCACCGCATTCACAACGGACCAGGGGCTATACTGCTATAAAGTGATGCCCTTCGGCCTCAAAAACGCAGAGGCTACATACCAACGCTTGGTCAACAGGATGTTTAAAACACAGATCAAGAGGAACATGGAGGTTTACGTCGACGACATGCTCGTTAAATCGACCCCGTCAGATGAGCACGCCAAAGATCTTAGCAAGACTTTCGACATCCTCCGCAAATACAATATGAAGCTGAATCTCGCCAAGTGCGCGTTCGGGGTCACTAGTGTAAAGTTCCTCAGATTCATAGTTACCTACCGAGGAATCGAGGCTAACCCGAAAAAAATCAGCGTCATCCTCAACATGACCGCGCCAAAGACTAACGTCGAAATCATGCGACTCACTGGGAGGGTAGCCGCTCTGAGTCGCTTTATGTCAAGGTCCGGAGAAAAATGCCTCCCATTCTTCAAAGCCCAAAGAAAGATCCCAAGGTTCGAATGGTCAGAGGAGTGTCAGGTCATTTTCGAGCAATTGAAAATGCACCTGGCGACTCCCCCACTACTCGCACGGCAAATTGAGGGAGACGAGCTATTAATGTATCTAGCGATGTCATTCTAAGCCAGGCACTTGTCTAACTCATTCTAAGAGAAGTGGTCACCGGTCCAACTCAAAGGAATGGGCAAATCTATGCCTTTCTACTCGAAGGAGCCAGCCGACGTGCCTTAAGTGAGGGATTGCCACCTCGACTTCGAGGACATAATGACACCGGCCTTACAACGGTCTTTGTACACTTGACAAATAATTGGATTTCACTCGATGCGCGAACGCCAACTAAAGGACCGGTCACCGACCTGCGATCTGACTCATCAGGCAAGGAAAACGCTAACAGGCTGTAACGTTTTGAAAATCGTTTAGGTGAAATTTCAGAAAATCGGTAAAATAACGGATGTTTTCCATAAAAATCCAGATATAAATATCTTTTAATATAAAATTAAATATACATATTCTAGCTATGTAATTGCTAGTATTTGGTGTTTATTGAGCCACTCGTAAAATTTCTAATTTTCTGAAAAATTTTCCGAAATTAATTATTTTAATATTATTTTAAGCCGTCACTAATACATTTAATTAGAGATAGATACAAATTGGAATGGGTTGATTCAAATTTTGTGCATCATGACACCCTAAAATAACCTGTAAAATATTTTTTCTGAAATGAAATAAAGTTGTTAAACGGTTTTAGAAAATATCGAAGAAAAAATGACTCAAATAGTGAAATTAGTGTTAATGAAAATTAGGGTAATACATTTATCTTTTTCCCTCACCCACACTCACCACACCCTCTCTCCTCTCCCCAAATCAGCAGCCCTAAGTTGCCCCCTCATTTTCCCCACTTGAATTGCCAAAAGAAAAGAAAAGAAAACAAAGGAAATGATAGAATAAGAAAAGAAGTCAAAGAAGTATGGACTTATGTTGACTTTGAAACCCGCATCCATCACTCTCTCACCTCTCCCCCCTCATTTGGTCGAGCCCCCTACTAAATTCTGCAGCCCCTCCTCTCTCTTTCCCTCATCTCATTTCTCTCCAAAAATCCTCAAAAAAAAATTGGTCAAAAATCAAAGTAAAACCTCAAAAAAATCAAAATCCAATCTCTATCCATTTCTTCTTGGTCTATTCTAGTATGGATTTAGGAGCAAGAGACATCTTTGGAGGCTAAATTTTTCATGTTTGATCTCTTGATCATGAGGTATAATTTTAACCTTATGCTTGTATTGTAGTTTAATTACTTCAATGTTAACTATTTAGATGTTTAATTTGGTTTTAATTGCTAGTTTGGAAAATTGAAAAGTTAGGGTTTGAATTCAAATATGGTTGTTGTCACTTGTTTAAGTTTGCAAGGTGTAGTTTGGCATATGAAGACATGTAAAATCTAATTTGGTTACTAATTGCTAATTTGTTAGTTTAAAATTGTGACAATTATGCTAAATTGCTAACTAGGTTTTAGAAATTTAATTAAAATGTGGGATTAAAATCTAGTTAGGGTTTTTAGCACATCATTAAGGTTTCCGTGAGTGGTTTAACCATTTAAAATATGCAAATCCTAGCTTAATTGTTAAATTATGAATTTTGCTTTAAAAAGTGTTAAAATTAGATATTTTTGCAAAACTAGAATTTTGGAATTTATACAAATTGATGAGAATAAATTATTGAATTGGTTTCTATGACCTAGTTATGATATTTAATGAGCATTTTGGCCATTAGAATCGCTAAAATATGTAAATTGGATAATACATCAAGTTTTCTACCGAAATGGGAATTTGTGCTAACTAGGTTTTTGGGAAATAAAACGATTTGTTTAATTTTATGGTTTCGATGAATTAAACCCTATTTCTTATATAATCAGTGAGTTTTGAAATCACGATTGGTGTGTTTGGATTTTTCTCAATGGGTTGATGTTGTACATCGACATCGAGGGTTGGTTTGGCTATTCTTGCATGCGTAGGCGATAGGTTTTGACCTATACGTGATACGCATGCCGATTTGGTTTTCGTATGCCGTTTCGATTTCGAATTGGGTTTTTATGAAATACGATACGTTGTGACATGTAGGTACCCCCATGTGGACTTCGAGACGACAAACAAGCGCGTGGCGACATCGATTTCGGCAAACGAGGACCAGGTGAGTAGATTTATATCTACGGGGGAAGTCGGGTGGATGGCGTATAGCACCCCCGCAAAGTTATGAGGAATGAGGTGATGTGGTAACGATATACTTTTATATGTTATTATGTGATATGAACACCTAGTAAGAGAAGCCTTAGGAGTTTATGGGTTTAGGGTTAGCAAGAATTGAAGAAAGGACTTTAGCGGATTTTTAGTTACGAAACCCTAGAGTAAGGATTTGCTTACACGCACCCCCACACACTTGCATGCATTTTAGTACTTGTGCGTAAATGGGATATGTATATATTTATATACACATAGGTATGGGACTATACATACATATATATATATATATATATATATATATATACTTATACATGGATAATGAGGATAGTGGATGATAGTTGGGGATGAGTCGATGAGTTTGGGCTTGATGCCATAAGATCGGTGATATGATTTGGATCGTATTATGAGATTCGAAATGTGATGATAGCGGATCGGTAGGCGATGTGTTTCATACACACGCATTTACATATATGTTGATGGTATCAGATTGTACTAGACTGCAGGTCAATACCCCTAATTCATGATGCGATGATAAGGATACCAGATGAATAATAAGATAAATATGATATTGACCCGTACCCAGTTTGGGATGCCGTACGATGGATTTACCGTACGAGCTATATATTGATGATAGATCCGTATTCTTGATTTGAGGATATCATAGCAGATGGTGTATCATATGGGATACTATTGAGGCGGGATCAGCGACTATTATATAGACAGATATATATCGACTCAGATGTAGGTGGTTTCCATAACTCTTTCGATTGGTTGTTAGTTAGACCTTTAGTTTACCTAGTAGATGTCAGATTGGACCCGAGTCATACATATTTCCAAAACTGACGAATCGTGATTAAAGACATACCAAGGGATACTACGGATATTTTAAAAGATGTATCTTTTCTTAAAAACCCCATAGTCCTTATTTTCAAACACCACGATTCGTACTATTTCAAACGGCAAAACAGTATAATACATGTATAGTAAGGTAGATTCCTTGTTGTTACGTTATTATTCATGTTCCGCATATTATTGTTGTATTTACTATTCATTTTCCTTATTATGTTGTTATCGCCTCATTGCATGTTATTGTGTACGTAGTAATTATGAAACCGTGCTGTTAGGACACCAGCACCATTACCGATGACGCGTATGCTCCACATACACTCACTTGCCGGCTCACACACATCTTCATCGATAATTGCCATATCACGTACACTTTAGAAAATACTATTTCAGTGACATAGCTTGCTAGCTGATAGTTGTAATATGTTATAGTTTACATATGCTAGTTTAATTATTGCATTCATTGCATGATATCAGATGCATCTATATATTCATTGGTTATGCAGTATTATGGAGATTTATGTCGGTATTCACTGTTTATTGGCATCATGATTTTGATGATTTTGGATTTACATGAGATTTCTGGATTTAGGGGAAAACCGCAAGAATTTAATAAAAGCTTAGTATCATCATTTTAAAATGCAAATTGCGGTTTTCTCGTGATGTATGATTCGTCTACCATGAGTTTTCATGATTGCTGTTGGATTTGGAAACCCGATTCGAGGAGTTGGATGAACCGTCTCGGGTATATGGTGGGCCCGGTATGGTACCCTGGGGCAAGAAGCCCGAGTTGTATTCGATGAGCCTGACAGGGGAGCACTACCTACCGGTGATATTATTTGGACTCGTCGGTTATATGGAGGATACCGGCCGGAGTCATGAGATGGTTATAGGCTGATCCGTTCTGCCGGAGCCCGCGGGCCGATCCCGCAGATAACACGGATGTCTGAGATATTGATATTTGAGATATTGAGATTTAATATTGAGATACTGAGACTTATGTTTTGTGTCGATACTTGACACCGATTTCTCTGTTGCATTCCTTGATGATACTTGATTGATATACATATAGAAATCTCATTGATTAAAGAAAATAGTTGTTTCATTCATGATATATTCTGTTTCCATTCGTAATACATTCATACATCATATATCTGATATGTTGCTATCTGAGGCACTGACATGAGCATGTAGTATTACACTATACATAGCTGGACCAGGATTTTATTGAGGATATTACCTGATATGACCTAGGATAGCGTTATGCATGAGATTTCTACTAGTAGATGTTTTCTACTCATGAGTTGGCAACTCACCCCCGTTGTGCCACAGTTCCTTGCAGGTTTTTCCTTACAGGTTGCGTTGCGGCTTGCTGGTACACTGTTCCTTACGGATGATTGCTTTGGTAGGTGGGTTCTTTGCATCAGGACCATCTTTGGTTATTCATTATTTCAGTTGTATCTAGAAAATCCATCAACCAGATTGTATATTTGAGAGAGATAGAAAACCAGACCTGTTATTCTTCAGACTTTAGAGTCGCGCGTTGTATTATTATGGTTTTCATATTGTTTTGAGTTTTTTTTGAGTTTTGATCCCCGCCCTTCGGTGTTGTATATTATATTGCTTGCGTGGTTGTGGCCGTCGATTGACGAAGAGCTAGCTCCCACTTGGGGATGCCTTTTTGTTTCATTTCGTATACTATTCATGTTGTATCCCATTTGGGGCCAGTATTTACAAAGGAGACTCTGCCGAAATTTTCAGAAAATACTTGAGATTTTAAAAATACATATTTCGGCCTATGTTGATTAAAACTACTTGCTTTAAATTGGTTTTTCCTTCACTCTACTCTTCTTTGGTTTTGATTTTCTGGGTTTTGGCTTACTTAGATTACGTACGCCTTGAGACGTTTCGTAATTTAAGTGCCGGTCATGTTCCGTACTTTTCGGGTCGTGACAAAGTTGGTATCGGAGCGTTAGGTTTTACCTTCGGAGTGTAGGATGACCCTTGGTTGATGGAGTAGGTGACTCAAGCAGAGTGACGTACCGTGTGTATGTTCCGTGGCATACTTACGATACGATACTCCGCTTAAGAAGCCTTAGGATGTACATTTCTTTGCACAGTATTATATTCATTCCTATGATCTAGCCTCATCAGTACCAGTCATGGTTTTGTTACCACGGTTACACGGGCAGAGAGCCACGACTAAAGTTGTGTCAACATGAGTTCGTCATGGACGAGGACTGACCAGGACGTGATTCCAGGGACATACGATTGCATAGAGGCGTCGTTTCATTGTGTTTTCGTGCCACGAGCATTTGATGGATCACTTTTACGAGATTTCTCGGATGTGCAGATCAGCACCAGAGGATAGGGCCACTGCAAGAGGCCAGCCAGGATATGATGACCGTTAATGCACCATATTTTGATGTTTGAGGCACTGTTCAGTGTGCGGACAGAAGATTCAGATGTTGCTGCGACTGACGAGATATCGCCTCAGAAGTTTGGGGCTATGCCGCACGAGTTATACTTCGAGATATGATAGAAGATCGCTAGTCACCAAAGATGAAGGACTAGGACATATGATTTATTACCTACCCTGATGCGAGGTCATCAGATGGATTGATTCCAGCTAGAGGAGACTTCACGTTGATACGTTGAGAGTCGATAGAGACGATCGAATGTCAGGAACCCATTTTCCAAGTTTAAAGTATTTGGAAAACAATGCAAGCAATTCTACGGACCCTCTAGAAGAATGAAACCCTAACTCGATTTAATGACCATGGAACGCCGGTGAACCTTAGGGTTTGCGGCAGTTTAGCGGTGCCATTAGTGAGGCTTGGGTCTGCCCTTCTACGGTTGGTCTATAAGTGCTGTGGCATATATTCGATACTATTAAACTGTACCCAAGATGTTGAGCTCTTGGGGGATTATGAGGTTTTGACAAATCGATCGGATGATTCGACTTCATTCGGATATCAGGTGATGAGATGCATTGCTTGGGAGATTCCGGATACGATTATAGCCGTTAGAGCGCAGTCCATGCAGCTACGAGGAGGCGAGTCCGAATCGGTCGACATTAGAAAAAAATGAAGTAATACGAGATCTTGATGAGATGACGTTCCACTCCGCCAACATCAGAGATGTGATACGCAAGCAGAAGCATTGACTATGGATATATCTTCCAGGAGGAGTCATTATGAGTATGCAGCCGTTCCGGAATAAGAAATAGATTTGGTAAGGATGATAACTTCCGGGCAGTTCGACAGAAACGAGACTTGGGAGAAACTTCGACGGGATCTTTCTGGAAATACTAAATGAGAAGACCTGGACCCAGGAGCGGTCATATGGCGCACACCCAGTAGGTCAAAGATCGGCATCGTCGACGGGACATGTTATAAGTAACCATGATAGTTGACCAGAGATCTTTAGAGGATGTGTCAGAGCGGACTGCTTCCGTTATCGTTTCTATATTGGACCGTTGAGCCGAGGAGAAATGTACTTAGCAATCTGCAGTGGGAGACGAGAGCCTAAGGGCACTAGAAGACATGCCATGATCAGAAGGTAAGTAGATATCTTGCTCTGCCAACATTGGATGCACCGACACCTTCTCGACTTTGAAGGAGGGACATATCGATGACAATATTTATGATTTGTGATTTTGTGATTTACTATCACGTATCCGTCACTTTGGATTTCAGTATTTTGAGTGATTTATTTCATGATTGAGTTTTGATGACCGAGTTTCATGATATGTGATTTCATGCCTATGGCATGTATATGATCTGACTTATGCTTTCGGCATAGTTTTCATGCACTTCCAGTATTCGATTTGCTTTTGTGCACGCCGATGCACAGGATGGTGAGATTTTATATCACGGTATACCTGATTGGGATTTTGATTGAAGTGTGTTGTATACCGTCGATTTCGATTGTGATATTCGATATTCGTTTTCATGCACATTGTGCACTTGATTTGGATTTTGCGCACACTTAAGCCACTTGATGCGATTTAGGTGCACACCAGATGCACTAAATCGAGATTTTTCGTGCATATCAGATGCAGCTGGTTTTGCTGTCAGGCACCACGTTGCCCTTGATAGGTGTTTTCGTGCACACCCGTTGCACTTACATTTGGTTTTTGTGCACATGTATGGCACATTCATGGATTTCGATTTCCGTGCGCACCAGACGCACGTGGTATTCATATATATATTTGGGATTGATTTCTTTTGGAGCAGTATATTTATGATACTTGCTATTTGGTTTAGTACTGAGCAGGACTAGTCAGAGGACAGTACCTGAGTATATTTTTGGCATGCATTGCTTCGAGATGTTTTAATGATGTTACCTGTATAGTTCTGACGTTTACAGGTATAGCTTTGATGTATATCATATTGATCCCGTTTTGGATCTTGACATTGGTTTCTTCCCCATGATCTGATGATTGCGGGATGCTTGACGGATTTTTGATTTTGAGTGATATGCTCATTTTTCATGCGCATGCATTGCGCTGCGATATGTTTTATGTATTTATGATTTCGGAGCCCCGACGACTTGATAGTTTTGCTGGAATGTTTTAGTATTTGGGGGGAGTTTTAATTTAAATTCGGGGACCGAATTTCTTTAAGGGGGGAAGATTGTAACGTTTTGAAAATCGTTTAGGTGAAATTTCGGAAAATCGGTAAAATAACGGGTGTTTTCCGTAAAAATCCAGATATAAATATCTTTTAATATAAAATTAAATATACATATTCTAGCTATGTAATTGCTAGTATTTGGTGTTTATTGAGCCACTCGTAAAATTTCTAATTTTCTGAAAAAATTTCCGAAATTAATTATTTTAATATTATTTTAAGCCGTCACTAATACATTTAATTAGAGATAATTACAAATTGGAATGGGTTGATTCAAATTTTGTGCATCATGACACCCTAAACTAACCAGTAAAATATTTTTTCTGAAATGAAATGAAGTTGTTAAACGGTTTTAGAAAATATTAAAGAAAAATGGCTCAAATAGTGAAATTAGTGTTAATGGAAATTGGGGTAATACATTTATCCTTTTTCCTCACCCACACTCACCCACACCCTCTCTCCTCTCCCCAAATCAGCAGCCCCAAGTTGCCCCCTCATTTTCTCCACTTGAATTGCCAAAAGAAAAGAAAGAAAACAAAGAAAATGATAGAATAAGAAAACAAGTCAAAGAAGTATGGACTTATGTTGACTTTGAAACCCACATCCATCACTCTCTCACCTCTCCCCCCTCATTTGGCCAAGCCCCCTACTGAAATTCTGCAGCCCCTCCTCTCTCTTTCCCTCATCTCATTTCTCTCCAAAAATCCTCAAAAAAAATTGGTCAAAAATCAAAGTAAAACCTCACAAAAATCAAAATCCAATCTCTACCCATTTCTTCTTGGTCTATTCTAGTATGGATTTGGGAGCAAGAGACATCTTTGGAGGCTAAAATTTTCATGTTTGATCTCTTGATCATGAGGTATAATCTTAACCTTATGCTTACATTGTTGTTTAATTACTTCAATGTTAACTATTTAGAAGTTTAATTTGGTTTTAATTGCTAGTTTGGAAAATTTAAAAGTTAGGGTTTGAATTCAAATATGGTTGTTGTCACTTGTTTAAGTTTGCAAGGTGTAGTTTGGCATGTGAAGACATGTAAAATCTAATTTGGTTACTAGTTGCTAATTTGTTAGTTTAAAATTGTGATAATTATGCTAAATTGCTAACTAGGTTTTAGAAATTTAATTAAAATGTGGGATTAAAATCTAGTTAGGGTTTTTAGCACATCATTAGGGTTTCCGTGAGTGGTTTAACCATTTAAAATATGCAAATCCAAGCTTAATTGTTAAATTGTGAATTTTGCTTTAAAAAGTGTTAAAATTGGATATTTTTGCAAAACTAGAATTTTGGAATTTATACAAATTGATGAGAATAAATTATTGAATTGGTTTCTATGACCTAGTTATGATATTTAATGAGCATTTTGGCCATTAGAATCGTTAAAATATGTAGATTGGTTAAAACATCAAGTTTTCTACCGAAATGAGAATTTGTGCTAACTAGATTTTTGGGAAATAAAACGTTTTGTTTAATTTTATAGTTACGACGAATTAAACCCTATTTCTTATATAATTAGTGAGTTTTGAAATCACGATTGGTGTGTTTGGATTTTTCTCGATGGGTTGATGTTGTACATCGACATCGAGGGTTGGTTTGGCTATTCTTGCATGCGTAGGCGATAGGTTTTGACCTATACGTGATACACATACCGATTTGGTTTTCGTATGCCGTTTCAATTTCGAATTGGGTTTTTATGCGACACGATACGTTGTGACATGTAGGTATCCCCATGTGGACTTCGAGACGACAAACAAGCGCGTAGCGACATCGATTTCGGCAAACGAGGACCAGGTGAGTAGATTTATATGTACGGGGGAAGTCGGGTGGATGGCGTATAGCACCCCCGCAAAGTTATGAGGAATGGGGTGATGTGGTAACGATATACTTTTATATGTTATTATGTGATATGAACACCTAGTAAGAGAAGCCTTAGGAGCTTATGGGTTTAGGGTTAGCGAGAATTGAAGAAAGGACTTTAGCGGATTTCTTAGTCATGAAACCCTAGAGTAAGGATTTGCTTACACGCACCCCCACACACTTGCATGTATTTTAGTACTTGTGTGTAAATGGGATATGTATATATTTATATACACATAGGTATGAGACTATATATATATAATGAGGATAGTGGATGATAGTTGGGGATGAGTCGATGAGTTTGAGCTTGATGCCACGAGATCAGTGATATGATTTGGATCGTATTATGAGATGCGAAATGTGATGATAGCGGATCGGTAGGCGATGTGTTTCATACACACGCATTTACATATATGTTGATGGTATCAGATTGTACTAGACTATAGGTCAGTGCCCCTAATTCATGATGTGCTAATAAGGATACCAGATGAATAATAAGATAAATGTGATATTGACCCGTACCCAGTTTGGGAAGCCGTACGATGAATTTACCGTACGAGCTATATATTGATGATAGATCCGCACTCTTGATTTGAGGATGCCATAGCAGATGGTGTATCATATGGGATACTATTGAGGCGGGATCACCGACTATTATTTCGACAGATATATATCGACTCAGATGTAGGTGGTTTCCGTAACCCTTTCGATTGGTTGTTAGTTAGACCTGTAGTTTACCTAGTAGATGTCAGACTGGACCCGAGTCATACCTATTTTCAAAACTGACGAATCGTGAGAATTTTAAAGATATACCAAGGGATACTACAGATATTTTTAAAGATATATCTTTTCTTAAAAACCCCGTAGTCCTTATTTTCAAACACCACAATTCGTACTATTTCAAACGGCAAAACAGTATAACACATGTATAGTAAGGTAGATTCCTTGTTGTTGCGTTATTATTCATGTTCCGCATATTATTCTTGTATTTACTATTCATTTTCCTTATTATGTTGTTATCGCCTCATTGTATGTTATTGTGTACGTAGTAATTATGAAACCGTGCTGTTAGGACACCAGGACCATTACCGATGACGCGTATGCTCCACGTACACTCGCTTGCCGGCTCACACACATCTTCATCGGTAATTGCCATGTCACGTACATTTTAGAAAATACTATTTCAGTCACATAGCTTGTTAACTGATAGTTGTAATATGTTATAGTTTACATATGCTAGTTTAATTATTGCATTCATTGCATGTTATCAGATGCATCCATATATTCATTGGTTATGCAGTATTATGGAGATTTATGTCGGTATTCACTATTTATTGGTATCATGATTTTGATGATTTCGGATTTACATGAGATTTCTGGATTTGGGGGAAAACCGCAAGAATTTAATAAAAGCTTAGTATCATCATTTTAAAATGCAAATTACGGTTTTCTCGTGATGTATGAGTCGTCTACCATGAGTTTTCATGATCGCTGTTGGATTTGGAAACCCGATTCGAGAAGTTGGATGAACCGTCTTGGGTACATGGTGGGCCCGGTATGGTACCCCGGGGTAAGAAGCTCGAGTTGTATTCGATGAGCCTGGTAGGGGAGCACTACCTACCGGTAATATTATTTGGACTCGTCGGTTATCTGGAGGATACCGAGCGGAGTCATGAGATGGTTATAGGCTAATCCGTTCTACCGGAGCCCGCGGGCCGATCCCGTAGATGACACGGATGCCTGAGATATTGATATTTGATATTGAGACACTGAGACTTATATTTTGTGTCGATACTTGACACTGATTTCTCTGTTGCATTCATTGATGATACTTGATTGATATACATATAGAAATCTCATTGATTAAAGAAAACAGTTGTTTCATTCATGATATATTCTGTTTCCATTCGTAATGCATTCATACATCATATATCTGATATGTTGCTATCTGAGGCACTGACACGAGCATGTAGTATTACACTATACATAGCTGGACCAGGATTTTATTGAGGATATTACCTGATATGAGCTAGGATAGCGTTATGCATGCGATTTCTACTCGTAGATATTTTCTACTCACGAGTTGGCAACTCACCCCCGTTGTGCCACAGTTCCTTGCAGGTTTTGCCGTACAGGTTGTGTTGCGGCTTGCTGGCACATTGTTCCTTCCGGGTGATTGCTTTGGTAGGTGGGTTCTTTGTATCAGGACCACCTTTGGTTATTCATTATTTCAGTTGTATCTAGAAAATCCATCAACCAGATTGTATATTTGAGAGAGATAGAAAACCAGACCTGTTATTCTTTTGACCTTAGAGTCGCGCGTTGTATTATTATGGTTTTCATGTTGTTTTGAGTTTTTTTTTAGTTTTGATCTGCGCCCTTCGGCGTTGTATATTATATTGCTTGCGTGGTTGTGGCCGTCGATTGACGAAGAGCTAGCTTCCGCTTGGGGATGCCTTTTTGTTTCATTTCGTATACTATTCATGTTGTATCCCGTTTGGGACCAGTATGTACAAAGGAGACTCTGCCGAAATTTTCAGAAAATACTTGAGCTTTTAAAAATACATATTTCGGCCTATGTTGATTAAAACTACCTGCTTTAAATTGGTTTTTCCTTCACTCTACTCTTCTTTGGTTTTGATTTTCTGGGTTTTGGCTTACTTAGATTACGTACGCCTCGAGACGTTTCGTAATTTAAGTGCCGGTCATGTTCCGTACTTTTCGGGTCGTGACACAGGCTCACAAGAAAACGCTGCCACGCAAAATCACACAAGAAAACGTTGCCACGCAAAAATTTGCAAAACGGCTTTATTCAAAACTTGGGAGTCTTTACGAAGGTATTATAGGCTCCTCAGGCTTACAAAATTGCCCGAAGGCTTACAAGATTCCAAAACAAAAAGAAGAAGGCAGAAAGGCTCAGGCCTCGGGACCGAGGAGGACCTCGATATGCTTCGTGCCAGTATCGGTAGCCGGAGTGGTGGCTTTAGGGTCGGTGCCCCCACCAAGAGCTTCGGCACTGGGAGCTGGGGTGATCGCCTTATCCCCAACGCTCCTACCGGGAGCCTCTCCCCCGGCGGCACTTCCGGCGGCATCCCCATGCGTCTCATCCTCGAAGGGGTACTCGAGCCGGAGCCCGCCGTCGGCAAACTCCGGCATCAACGCCTTGACGGTATCGAGAGCCTGATGCCAGACGAGGGCCGAGGCGTCAGCAAGGTCGGTGTAGAATTGATCCGACGTCTTGTAACTCTCCACCGCCTTTGTGGCCCAGAGGTCGGCGCGCTTCATCTCTTCCTTCACCGTCTCGTTTTCCCTCTTAAGGGTGTCCCGCTTCTTCTTCAGAGTGGCGTTGAGCACCCTGGCCTTCTCCAACTTAGCCTCGACGACCTTGTTGGACTCCTTCAAAATTCGGATGGACTCCCTGCAGTTGGAGTTCACCCCCTCCTCGGCGGCCATCCGATCTTCGAGGGCGGCGATCCTCTCCCTCGCCTGACGCAGCTCCCGGCTCAGGCCCTCCTCCCGCGAGGAGGACTCGCCGCTATCTACATCGCCGGGGAAATTTTCTCGTGCTCCATGTTGGCGATGAGGACACAGTGCTGGAGGACCTGAGGAAAACAAAAGGAGGGGTTAACAAGTATCTGATTCAACAAACAAAAGATGCTTAATGAAAACCGAAACGGGGGGGCAGATACTGACCTGCACAGCCTCCTGAGCTATGGCGACGACTTGGGCCTTGAGGGTCCCCTGGGGGATTTTACTCCCGGACAATCGTTCCATCTCCGAAAGCAAGCTATCGGCGACAGAAAACCCCGAGGGCACCTCGAAGCAGACGTCCCCCTCCTACACGAAGATCGGGGAAGAAGGAGGTCGGGATACCGTCCTTTTGTGTTGCTTGAGGGGGACTGGGGGGTCAGCCTTATCCGCCGCCTCCGAAACCCGGGGCTCCAGCTCCCGAGCATGTTTACGACTCTCCCGGCGGCTGGTCTCTAGAGCCCGGGGCGTGGTGGAACGCCTGGTCGGTGCGGACGCCGATGGGGCCGAGCTCGGAGCGGGGCGCGACGAGCCGGTGTCTTCGGCCTTCCTCCCTTTCTTCTCGGCCATGGCAGTCAGGAATTTAGATCGGTCCATCGATTCTGCAAAAAAAGGAAAATACACAAAGGGAGTTAGTGACGCCAGAAAGAACAGAAGAAAAATATTCAAGTCTAGACAGGTCGCCTAGGCTCCTAACTTACCTATGAATTGAGCGGGGCTGAGCCCGGCCCAACTAAGGGCCTGCTCGAAAATCAAAACATCGGCCCATTGGATAGGCTCCCACACCGACACCGCCCTCACTTCGGGAGAGGACGGCCGCTTCACCAGCGGGCAGTCGGCCCTGTGCAACTGTACAGGCACAGGCCAATCCTCACCCTCGAGTGACCTGACAAATAGAAACTCCTCCTTCCATTCATAGATGGAAGAAGGAACTGCTACGACCCCCGACCCGGCCGTCCCTCCCCTATGTTTTCTAAAGGAAATATACACCCAGCTCGGCTCGTCCTTACGGGTGCTGGGATGATTTTTATAGCAAAGGGAGGAAAGGAGAAGGGTCAAGTTGAAGGGGATTTCTTCGAGTCTCAACCGGACCAGGAACCCGAGGAGAATTATCCACGAGTTCAGCACTAGCTGGCCCGGAGCTAGTTGAAAACAACGTGGCGCCCCGCTCACCTCGAGGGAAAAGGGCAAATGCATTCCAGCCCAAAAGGCATCCAGGTATAAGGCGATCTCCTTGCCATGCACCTGGTTTGCCCTCTCTCCCTCCCTAGCCAAGCAAAGCGAATAGCTAAGGGGAATGTGGAAGCGAGTCCGGATTGTGGTGAGCTCGTCGACATTCCTCAGATGGGAGGGCGCGTCACGAGCATTCCTGATACGCGCTTTGGGGACCGTCCCCGTCGCACGACCACGAGAAGCACGGGTAACCCTAACTCCACGGGGGGAATCCGACTCGGATGGGGCAGAGGAAGAAGCAGCAGAAGACTCCCCAGACTCTACCCTAATTACCTCAACAGACTCCCCAGAGGAAGACATCTAACCCGACTCAAAGAAGAAGTTCTTCGAGAAAAGAGCGCGAGAGATCCGACCTAAAGAAAAAAGCGCCGAGCTAACTCTCGCAGCGATGGAGAAATGATAGCGAAGTGTGGACCCTGGGGGGATCCCACCTCTATTTATAGCGTATCGACAAACACATTCGACGGCTCTGATCATTTCCCGCCAAAACAACGCTTCGCGATCGACGGCCATCGGCGTTTCACGTGTCGCACGACCATTGAACACGCCCCTTCAAGCGCAGAGGACAGCTGCGACCCGTCACGTCAGCCAACCGCCGTCGGACACGTGGCCTCGCGGCTCAATGAACGTACGATCGAATCGGCGCTCCCTCTTTAATGCACGATCTCCTCTATGATTCGCTGACGTCATCCAAGGATACGCCTAATCACCTCGGGAATCCGTGCCGACGAGGTCTTCAACTAAGAACTGAGCCCGGGTGACCGATCGGACCACTCTTGTCCCGATCCATGAATAGGTCGGCACGAGAGTGGGGGCTAATGATGATGCTCGTAGGTGGGAACTCCCCGGATCGTGACACGCGGCAGATGTCGTGTCTCGATGCACATGGAGAGAGGGCAAGGACCGCACATTGGAGACGTTCTCTGGGCTATCATCCCGCTGTTTGGACCCGACCTTCGAGGATTCCCTGAAAAGTCATGTGGTCGGTGGGTAAACGACCATTGGCTCACCTCTGAGCCCTCCTACATGCTGAGCTTCCTCAGCCCTCCCAGCTCGCCTCCAAGCTATCACAGAGCCAAGCTTCCTCAGCCTCCCGCTCGCCTCCAAGCCTCCCGTCGAACTAAGCCTCCTCGGTTCTATTGAGCGACCCAGAATGCAGATCACAGGCGTCTCCGCGAATCTCGCCAGACGCATATCCGCCGCCCCACGATCCCACGTTCCACGCCGTCACATCCCCTATTAACAAGCGTATCTCGTCATTAATGGGGGATCCCTCCATTCTCGCAAGCGCAACGCCAGGGACGTAACGGCCGGCGAAAATCTCGCGCCCGCTAGCCCACGGCTGCCGCTATATAAACCCCTCTCTCAGACAACTCAGATAAGGCAATTCATATCCAATAGGCCGCTACTCTGTCCAAATACCTCGACTAACTTGATCGTTGGAGGGTTCACGGTGGTACAACCATCCCGGGACTTCTTTGCAGGTAGCTCGGCTTCGCATCAGGCAAAACCCATTGAGATCCACACGCCTCAGGCGACCATCCTCAAATCCAATCTCAGCCGTTCGCCTACGGCGTCGGCAGATTGTCGAAAGACAACATCTCAAAGAGATCCATAGCTCCATCAAAGTTCATTGACATCTTCAATATAAATGTACCTACTTATTATTCAGCTAATGAATCATCTACCTCTGCATTTTATACATCTTTTAAGAAATGCACCAATTGGCTTAATGGATGCAGTAAGAATTTCATGTCCAAAGTGGGGAATAGAGAAAAAGACCATTTAGGAAATGCATTCAATGATCTAATTCAATTACAAGTAGCAGCGTGAAAAGGTGAATATATACACGATGTTGGGAACGAGAATTACCGATGCTAAACTCGAAAACCGTGATGACGGTGAGAATAGCCCAAAGAGCATGGCTACTAATGTCATAGGGCGCCTTAAATAAAATGAGCAGAGACAACACAGACATTGCCAACCCCAACTTGCCTGCAAATATTTTGATGAATATTATCGATGAAATGGCGTAAAAGAAGCTGGTAGACCGGTATGTTAATATTGAAATAGTTTAACGTGGGTTAAAAATACCGATATTTTAACAATGGGCGTTTTAGAAATAAAAAATAGCAGAGAATGAAAAAGTTAATGTGGTTAAAACAAAGGGTCAAATTGCATGTTTTTTTTAAAATTTTTTTTATTACCAATAAGCGGTTGCTCAGTTGCTATGGACACTTCCCTTTTGGGAAGAGTACGGGTTCGAACCCCAGGAACCCAGAGGGGAAGTGGCTACAAATTAACATTTTCGGGGCAAATTCGTGGGTCCCTTGATGCGCGCGTGTGTGTTGTGTGCTTGCATGTGGTGTGTGTGAATGTGTTGTGTGCTTAGGCTAGGACTTACATACCAGCGGCAAAAAAAAGAAAAAAGTGCATGTTTTTTAATCTAAAAGCGGTGTATTGCTAATCAAACAGATCGTGAGGGCGGTTTCCTGCAACGTTGAAAAAACAAACATGCCTGCAAAAATGACTTTTCTAGGATCCATCCGCCCCAGCTCCCACCCTTTCACCACCAACTCTTTAGCCTTTCCTAACATAGAGCCGAGCCATGCGACCCATCGACCGACCCGTTGGCGGAGACGGAAACAGCGACGGCCGTCGTCGTCGAAATTGTCGTAGGTGAAGTCGTCGCCCCATTCGACGTCTTTGAGAGAGTTAAAGAGGAGGAGCCGCTCTTTGCTTTTCTGCTCAAAGGCGTAGCGGGATGAACCCAAGCGAGGTGCTGGTGTTTTCATTGTTGTTTCCAAGGATGAGATTGGAATTTTGGAAAATGTTGAAGTACAGTACAGATTTTACTAACAGGATTTTTGGATTAATGAGCTGATGTGGTGATATTTAATTTGAGATTAGTTGTTGATCACTTGGTTATGGTTAGGACCATATATGGTGTGATTGTGAGAGGAACGTGAAGACCAATCATTTTTAGATTTGGCAACAAAAGTGTTGTGGACTGCTTTGTTCTTGAGCAATTACTGGGGGCTGATCCACCCATTTTGGTCGGAGGAGAAGCGTGATATCTGAAAAATCTCTACTATTAGAATAATGTATAAAAGAGCGCCACGTGGGAATTTCCTTAGGTGTCGGCCAAAAAAGTCCTTATCCATCATCATCATTTTTATCATTTAAGATTTGGATACTACACACGTGATTCTACCATTTTTTCACCGTTGAATTGGCAGGGTAAAAAGTTCTATCGTCGGTAAACCGTTAATTTTGCACTCACTAAATCAACGGTGAAAATATGTTGGAATCATATGAAATTTGATATATATACGTCTAGTCGATAAGGATAAGAATGATGTGTGCCGATCGGCGAAAAAAATATAAAAGGATAGACTTATTTCGCCGGCATAAAAGGAAATTCTCTTCTAGGGCCTTTGTCTTCCATTATTCTCAAAGAGAAAGAGAAAAGGGGTTTGTGTCATTCTCATATTTTTTTCGAATTTAATATTCAGTCGAATTACCAATGAGCAGTAGCTCAGTTGGTACACGCACTTCCTCTCTGAGGGAGAATGCGTGGTTCGAATCCCAGGAACCTCAAAGGGAAAGTGAACACAAATTAACCTCTTCGAGGCAAATTCATGGATCCGCTGGTTGCGTGTGTATGAAGTGTGCATGGATATGTTGTGTGTGTTGTGTGCTAAGATTAGGGCTTACGAACCAGTGCCTGAAAAAATATTCGGCCGAGTTTAATATTCAGAAAAATGAGAAAAATTCTTTATTCAAGGATAGTTCAGGTAACTATTTGCACATATAATACATCAATACCCATCGTTATATGTTAGCATCATAACGAAGATTTATATGATTAATGAAGATTTTTAGTTAACATAATAATTTGTAGGGCTTTAGTTAAGATTAAGATATCAAGGTCAAATCTTTTTAATATACACAATGCACACATGCAAAACCACCGGTACAATATGATTGAAAATTTAGAATTAATATAGTCACACACCTAAATGGATAATTTCACAATCAATTTTTTATGTTTCCAGAGTCATTTGTTTTTACTTCTTCACTATTATAACTAAAATTTATGGGTAGAACAAAAAAGTTTCTCACCTTATCATTTAAAAGATACAAAAAAGAAAAAAAATTCATAAGAGGATTTTAGAGTAAAAAAATGTAGTGTCATTCTTTCATACATGTTTAATTACTTTTGTGCTCTTCAACGACATCCAATACAAAATATTTCTTTTTGAGAAATGTACAAACATAATAAAAAAAATCCTTGAACTAATAGACATCAAGAGAGCATAGTATCATAAATTTTTCTCACCACATAAGCACGCATAGCATGATCACGCAGCAAGTTTTAGAAAATAGAAATGTATTTAGTCAACATTATTGATGAAAGCTTAGTGAATTTAAGGGCATGTTTTGTTTGACATGAAGAACCATGGAAGTGATGGAAGTAAGATCTTTGGAGGTTACTTCCGGTACTTCAAGTGTTTGATTTGATGGAAGAAATGTTTGGAAGTTACTTCCAAATGATGACACGGATCCTATGTGGCATGGCTATTTCCTAAAATTTCTTCCTCTCATTTTAGGATGTGTTTGGTCGTCCGGAAGTAACAGAAGTGTCGGAAATAATCTTGAAGTAAGTTCCAAAAAACATGTCATGGAAATAAACTTAAATCTCATTTCTAGTGTTTATTTGTATATTTTTTGAAGATGAAAATAAAAAATGAAATAACTTGCTATGTTTCTGTTGGCTATAGTGTCCTCAAGACAATTATTGTAATCGCAGGCACGTGATTGTGATGATTGAGGGACCTATACGGGTAGAACAGTCTTACTCGAGATGATAGCATGCTATCTGGTTTGTCTCTATTATCATGTACATGCATTATGTGGTATTACAGATCACTATTACATGTTGGTAGAGACCATACGAATCTTGCTTGACTACCAGCATTATGATGGCGATCATATACGTGGGAGCTGGGCGGTCTATAAGCACATGCTTAAATGTCCCTAGTCGATGGAGTATCGAGACTAGACATCGATACTCCGGAGTAGACTAGTGTATACATTTTGAGACTCTGACGAAGGGTGGTGGCCGGTCTCACAAGTCATTGGTGTCAATTAGTCACCTAAGATAATATACAGGTGCTCATTGGGTTATGAGTTACATTGGACAGACTCGCCAGGAACATAATAGATGATATTATACCTATTGTTAGATAGCAGTTCTCAGGTGGCATGAGTATATGTTACTTTGTCGGCCTGATATCGTCATTTGTCTCGTGTGAGTTCCCACTGTGCTTTGATTACTACCCTACCACGACTCAAAGGAGTCATATAAACATGTTTTAGTTGGGTATAGTCCCGAGCCATATGGAGGTAATAAGCGGATCGTCGGGGATTCGTCTCTCCTGATATTGGGGGTTGATGTCGCATTGTGCACGAGTGGCCATCACCAGAAATCATTGGCCAAGATAGACGAGAATTTGTGATTTGGATCAGTAATTTCTCAGTGGGTGATAGGCTTCACATCGACACAAAATATCACATTATTAGGGGTCTGACTTTATGCACCCCATAGACCCGATATACGATATTCTTAGACGAACAGACCAGACTGTATGGAGATTGTCACAGACATGCTCAGTAGGGATTTAGATGAGTTTGCTCGTCGGCCTTCCTTTCGCTCAATACCTGGATAACCGTTACGTACAGCTAGTGCCGCTGACGTGCTTGTGGTTAAACCCACTGTCAGCGTATTGACGAGTCTTTAGAGTCCCACACATAGGGTTTCCCTGGTTCAGACAAAATGATGTAGTAGCCGTATTGGATACGTGCAGGGTTCCGATCGAATGATTGTACTTGTTACCCGGACTTTCGATCGGACAATTGATAATACTGGTCGGCTCGGGATTGAGCCGGATTATTAAATCATGTATAATTTACATATATGTATTTCGATATGTATATTCTAGTATTATGTTCTTTGTGTTATTCTGTCTCTTTGGGTATTCGTATTTCGGTACGAATACAGGTATGTATATACAGTAGAGTGTAATCCGTATTTATACGGAAAACATTCTAGAAGATGGATACCTTATTTTAGATTTATCCATTTATTATTAATGAAAAATGAGGTGTAAAGAAATAGAGGGGAGTATTGTGAGAACCATGCTTCAATAGTGTTGCACAAATAAATTAATAATTCATTTGTGCAAAATGAATTTTATAAAACCATGCTTCATATTATTTTCTCACTTGATATTGGAGGAAATTAGAGAGATGGTTCATTTCTTACATGGAGTTTCTTTCTCACCATTGGGTTTTCACTCTCCTCACTAGATTTCTTGAGCTCCTCTACCTTCATCTTGAACCTCCTCTCTACAATCTCATGTGTTGAGAATCAAAAGAGGAGGTGGGATAGATACACACTTAGAACACTTCACTACATCCTTGACACTTTAGATTAGCAATATAAAATCTTTAGTTGCCCCACTAGACTCTTAGTGTGGAGTTAGAGCAATGGACTACATCCCTCAGGTGAATCATCTTCGACGGAGGAAGACCGGCGATCAAACTCGATCCAGGAGGCCTCTAGGAGCTAATGAAGATGGTAGAAGACCGAAGGACACGAATCATTCGGTATAACGCTTCTATCACAGTAGTTTAGCTCTTTGTAGTTTATTAGTTTAGGTTTATGGTTCGATTCTAAGACGGGTTCGTTAGTGCCCGTTTTTTAAACACCATTTTTTTTGTTCCGCATCGGACACGGTAGATGGCTAGGGCGCTAGCAAACCCCAACATGGTATCAGAGCCACCCCATAAACCTTTATTAGCTAGTTTGCACAAGTTTAAGATATCGATTGACCAAATTTTCCAAATCGTTTTTCCATTTCGACATGCCCGTTGCCGTTTTTAAAAGTTGTTCAAAAAATTATTCGGATTGTCTTAAAAATACGTGCAGGCATTTGTAGAGCGCCTCAAGAAATTTGAGCACTTGAGCCAACAATATGGCCACGGAACCGCCGCATAACTTGCCTATTGGCAGCAGTTCCCCGGTCAATATGTGGCCAAAGTGTGCCAAATTTCTTCTGGCACTCCAATACTTAGAAATATGATTTTTGGAATATTTGGATTTGGCCCAGATTTGTTTGAGTGCTGGTTTGCATTTGGGGCCAATTTGAAAAAGTTTTAGTCGATCAAAATTTTAAATACGTGTTTATCAGTGCATGTGTTAATATCTGCGACCGTGAATATCATTGAGCGGTATAACCTAACTAGTTGCTATATGTTCAATTAAACGGGTTTGCGAAAATGATATTCACGTTGATGTTATGTGTTGCGCTGATATTGTGGTTGGATTGTCGTGTTGGATAGCCTATGGTGCAATGGTAGTAGTACAGTTCAGATTCATTTGTATATTCATTATTGCGGGACGAGCGTCCGACATGTGGACAGCTGTCTCTGCCTGATTATATATTCTTTTATTAGGGCACGACCGGGTTGAGGTCGATGTCGCCATTGTATATATACTTTTCTTTTCTGTACTAGGATTACCCCGCGGTGGAGTGCTCGAATAGCCGGATTCTAGAGGGCAACGGGCCCGCATCTCATGGCGTTGAGATGGAGGGGGCCTCAATCTAAAATTGGTGGGTTATTCGCCGCACTTATAGGGGGTATAGAATGACCCACGGAGAGATGCTCAAGTTATCGGATTCCGTGAAGTGCTGGGTGGCCCATTCACTTTGTTGATTGGGGTTGTCTCACTTTTGGGATTGGAGGGTAACTTGCCGCACTTGTCGGAGTCTTGGTTATACATTGCACAGGCTATCCATACTACTGGGAAATGTCGGGTCTCATTTGCGGCTCAAATGAAACCCGGTGCTCCTAGATTATCCGATATTCTGTGTTGCTTATCGCATTTTTGTGATATTGATTATATCATTCCTGCGACGAATGTTATATATATATATTTATATATACTAGTAGATGTATATGTTTTGCATCCGTGCTAGTCCTGCCCCCGCTCTGCCGTTAGTAAAATAACCTAACGGTGCATGACGGAGCCCCGTGGCGAATGCGAATGGCATATACATATATTGTATTTTCGTTCTTTTCTGGTGTGATATGGATTAATTGATGGGACTGCATTAATTCTGATTAATGCAAGAAAAAATAAACCTAAATGATGTTGTTGGAACCAATTTTTGAAAACTGATATTACAAACACTTCCTTTTGCTTTGCACAGCGGTATTCGGTTATGAATATCCAGCATCTCATTCGACGAGATAAGAGCCGAGATCCTTTTATAGGGAGTGGCCTCTTGGGAAAAAGTTTGTGTCATTGTAATAATTTCACTATAGTCGATTCTTTTGCTTTGCATCGTGGTATTCAGTTAGGAATATCCAGCACCTCATTCGATGAGGAAAGAGCCGAGATCTTTTCACAGGGAGTGATCTCTTTAGCAAAAGTTTATGCTACTATATATTTGTAAAACCACTCGAGTTCCTTCAATGATATCAAGTTCATTATGATAAAGGTTTTTCGCCTAAAACCAGCCGTAGCCCTCCGTCGTTTCAAATAAGTAGCACATAGTATTCATGCGGTGTTTATTGGTCAAAATCAAGGCATCGTGAATGGTAGCTGTGTGTTGCTTATGCGTAGCATAGATAAATGCATTTGTTTAGGGCAGTCGTACCATTTTATTGGCCAAATTCAAGGGTGTGTGCGGGTGGGTCTAAATTAATCTGGATAATGACGGGTAGAACTTGACCTACATGTTATGATTTGTTAGCCAAAGTCAAGGTCATAAGCGCTTGGGGGCAAAAACCACATCGGGGGTTTCAAACATAAAGGAAACTTCTGGCATGCGCATATCTTCTGGAGTGTGGTGGCCTGAGTGGCTTCCATCAAGTTATCATGCGATGATAGTTGGATCCCAATTCCCACTGATGAGTAGGTGTTACTTCTCGAGTGATTTTCAGATGATCCCGACTAATTCTCCTTTTAGGGTTTGAAGGAGAATTCGAGAAAACAGTGGGAACCATCCTGATTAGATAAAGTGATTAACCAAATCTAGGTTAGAGTGCACGCTGAGTGTTTCTTTTCTCTCTCTCTTTGGCAGCGATTATGACCTGACCTTAAACTAAAACTCATGAACCAAGTTAACCGAACCTTCTTAAAACACTTTGGCTTTTGGATTGTCATTAAGTCGCATATATCATTACCACTCTTACATGCCCTTTGCATTTCTCCAGAACACTCTGTATCACTACGGAGATCCATATTGATTGGGTATGCCATCGTATAGTTACATACGAATTCGAAGAGACTTGTTTCTGTTCGAGGATGGATTCCGGTTCTGGAGAAATTGAATAGGATTATTCAGTTGTCTTTTCTCTTTACCTTCTCTCAAGTTGTGAGGGCTCCAGGTAGTAGGGAGTGATGTCCTGGTATTTGGATGCCATATTCTTGATAGGAAGTGATCTTCCTATACTACGATCGGTTATACTGTGGTTGTCACAAGTTGTTTCTCCATATAGGATCTGGATAAAATATCAGGGATTCTGGTGACTAGATCTATGGTTTTAGATCTGGATTTAGGAAGTGTCCCAATTTGGGTACTTTGACACTATTCTAAAGTGTTTTAGAATGGACGACTCCTGGCGTGGTGGTGTACCCGCAGGTGATGTAGTCACCCTATCTAAAGAGATGTCTTCGAGACTGATGAGAAGAGGGATTTGCATGATTGGCATATCTCTTGCTTAGGCAATTGAGTCAATCATGAGATGTCAAGTACTGCATCAGATATTGCTTTTGCACTAGTTGCAATAAGCATATATTAATCCAATCCTGGAGAAACATTGGGAAGCAGTTATGAACATAAGAAGATGTTCTTGGTATATGGTGACGGCTGCCTCCTTCAGGAGGAGGTTATCCTTTCAGGCTTCCAAGGTGACCTGGATAACATAGTGACTGTTAGAATTATAGTTTTCCCTCTTCTCTGAGGGGCAGTATGTTGGACAGATGGTCCAAGCAGATACTAAGGTTGGCATGGCGCAGGATACTGATTAAATTCGGTTGATGATACGGTCTAAAAAGTTTGTTGGACTTGGAGTTCCTTTATGAACTTGGTCCCATGAGATATCCAGACAAATTCTAAGATATGTATTGCTCATTTTTGAAAGATAGTCTTTCTCCGCGAAATTGAGATATAGAGAGATAAAGATAGAAATATTATAGCAGATCCACTCACTTAGGCTATTTCTCGAACACAATAGTTTCACAAACGGGCTTTGCGAAACTGATTAGTAGAGAAGTTGGGTGTTCGGTATCACACGGGCTGTAAGTATGCGACACTGCAATAATTAGCCTTAAGTGCAAGTAGGAGATTGTTGGTTATAATGCCCTCAAGGCAATTATTGTAATCACAGGCACGCGGTTGTGATGATTGAGCGAGTACCTATACGGGTAGAACAGTCTTACTCGAGATACTAGTATGCAATCTAGTTTGTCTCTATCATTATGTACATGCATTATGTGGTATTACAGATCACTATTACATGTTGGTAGAGCCCATAGGATTCTTGCTTGGCTACCAGCATTATGATGGCGATCATATATGTGGGAGCTGGGTGGTCTATAAGCACATCCTTAAATATCCCTAGTCGAGAGAGTATCGAGACTGGGCATCGATACTCCGGAGTAGACTAGTGTATACTTTTCGAGACCCCGACGAGGGGCGGTGGCCGGTCTCACAAGCCATTGGTGTCAGTTAGTCACCTAAGATAGTATACAGGTGCCCATTGGGTTATGAGTTACACTAGACGGACTCGCCGGGAATATGCTAGACAGTATTATACCTATTGTCAGATAGCAGTTCTCAGGTGACATGAGTACATATTAGTCTGTCGACCTGAGATCGTCATTTATCTCGTATGAGTTCCCACTGTGCTTTGATTACTACCCTACTACGGCTCAAAGGAGGCGTGCAAACAAGTTTTAGTTGGGTACAGTCCCGAGCCACATGAAAGGTTACGCTAATGCCCTGGCCATCAACCGTGGCCATTTGCGGAATAAATTTTTTAACAACGATCAAAACTTGGCACTAGAATAACCTTAAACCGGATCTTTACAATAAACCTAACTAGTTACTAAAGAGAAGCTATCTACTATGAAAAGAGTTATACCAAGAGGCTCAAGTCCTTCGGGTCTTCACTCCTCTCCTTCAGTGTGCTCCTAGTGGCTTCCATGATCGAGCTTAATCGATGGCCTCCTCGCGTCAAAGATGATCCACCCGAGAGTGTCTACTTGGAGCTCCTACCTCAAAACCGAGGTAACTAGGTTACTTAGTTTGCTAAACTAAGTGGCCTAGACGATGGAGAAAGTGATGATGGATTGATTTGTCTCAATAACTCTAGCTTTCTCAACACATGAGACTATTAGGGTTTGAGGTAGAAGAAGAGAGATCTTGGAGGAGATGAGAGTGTTCTAGAGAGCTTAGAATAATATCCTCAAGTGAAGAATGGCTAAGTGTTGTGTATTAATAATGCAAACTAAAATATCTAGATATCACCAAAATATCTAGATGCCACCTTGCATAAAAAATTCACAACAAAAGAAAATAACAAGCATACTCCAATAGTAAACAATGAGTCATGCCCATGAGTCACCACTTAGCCATGCTTCATTCAATGAATAAAAACACCTCATCCGCCACCTCATTAAACCATTTAAACTAAATGGTTAATACAAATAATGAGATGTCTTCTTATAAAAACACCTTGCACAATTACAAGAATGCCCCTCATCGTATATATATACCTGTATTCGTATTCCGAGAAAATACGAATACAATAAGACGAAAATAATCCAACAATATAATATTAGAATCCGGTTTAAACCAAAGCCCATTAGTATTATCCGTTTGAACATCATACGTGCACAAGTACACGCATTTGATCGAATCCTTGCCATAAAACCATATGGCCTCTACATCGTTTCGCCCTAAGCAGAGAAACCCTCTGTGTGAGACTCAAAAGATTCAACAGTACGCTGGCAGTAAGTTACTAGATAAATCCATAACCACAAGCACGTCAGCAGCACTAGCTGTACGTAACGGCTACCCGGGTATCTGTCGAAAAGGAAAGCCGACAAGAAAATTCATCCGGATCCCAACTGAGCCTATCCGTGACAATATCCGTATAGTCCGGTCTTTTCGTCTGAGAGTATCGCATACTGGATCTAGGGGGTGGTAAATGTCAGGCCCTAATAACCCGATAATTCGTGCTAATGCGGCTCAGGACCAATCCGGGAAACTACCGATCATTCTATCAGTAAATCCTAACTGCCTTGGCCAAGGTCTTGTGGTCCTGACCGATCGAACACAGTGCGATATCAACTCCCAATACTGGAAGAAACAAATTCCTGACAATCACTCACTGCCTCCATGTGGCTCGGGACTGTACCCAACCAAAACCCGTTTGCATGACTCAGTAGAGCCGTGGTAAGGTAGTGATCAAAGCATAGTGGGAACTCACACGAGATAAATGACGACCTCAGGTCCAAAGACTTCCCTGTACACATGTCACATGAGAACCGCTATCTGACGATAGGTATAATACCATCTAGTGGTTCTCAGCGAGTCCGTCCAGTGTACTTACCCCCAGTGAGCACCCGTATACAATCTTAGGTGATCACACCAATGGTTGTGGGACCAACCACCGCCCCTCGTCGGGATCTCGAAACGTATATGCAAGTCTACTCTGGAATATCGATGCCCGATCTCGATACTCCCGCGACTTGGGACTTTTAAAGATGTGCTTATAGACTACCCAGCTCCCACAAATATGATCGCAATCATAATGCTGGTAGTCAAGCAAGATCCTATGGGCTTTATCAATATGTGGTCGGCATATATAACATATGAACATGTTAAGATAAAGTCAAACCATAATAGTATATTACTGTATCGATTCTTTATCAATATGTGCAAGCTGGATAAAACATCAATAGAAATAAATACACATATCCTGACAAAGACAACTCAAATAATATACTATATAACTGAGCAAGATCGTCTTGTACGTACATATCCCCAGCATCCATATGTATACATATACAATAATGGCCTCTAGGGCATACATATCCAACAATCTCCCGCTTGCACTAAAGGCCAGTAAATGGCGTACCGAAACCCAACGTCTGCACTAAGGCCAGCTGCTGGCGTACCGCATACCCAACATCTCATAAAGGCGCTCGAACCACGCTTGAGGGAGGGCCTTCGTAAATGGATCCGCCGTGTTTTCTTTAGTATCCACTCACCGGACCTCGATCTCCTGGTGATCTATGATCTTTCTGATCAGGTGATACCGCCTTAAGATATGTCTGGATTTCTGATAGGACCGTGGTTCCTTCGCTAAAGCTATAGCCCCATTGTTATCACAATACAGAGGTATTGGATCAACAATGGACGGAACTTCCTGGAGTTCAGTAATGAACTTCTTCATCCAAACCGCCTCTTTTGCAGCAGCATTCGCAACAATGTATTCAGCCTCCATCGTCGAGTCTGCGATGGTATCTTGCTTGGAGCTCCTCCAAAACACCGCCCCTCCGTTGAGGGTAAACATAAAACCAGAGATAAACTTGCTGTCATCCTTTTCACTCTAGAAACTTAAATCGGTAAAAGACTTAACCTTCAGGTCTCCATTACCGTAAACTAAGAACATCTCCTTAGTCCTTCTCAGGCACTTGAGAATGTTCTTCACTGCTGTCCAGTGGTTCTCACCTGGGTTCGACTGATACTGGCTTACTGCGCTTAGCGCGTAAGCTACATCTGGTCTTGTACATAGCATCGCATACATTATAGATCCTATCGCCGAAGCGTAGGGTATAGTGCTCATGCGAACCCTCTCCTCGTCAGTCTTGGGAGATATCTCCTTGGAAAGGGTGATTCCGTGCAATGCGGGAATATTACCGCGCTTGGAATCTTCCATATTAAATATTTTTAGTACGATCTCTCCTGGACTGCGAGAGTCCAAGTAATCTCTTGGATCTATCTCTATAGATTTTGATCCCCAGAATGTATGAGGAATCACCCAGGTCCTTCGTGGAGAACCTTTGTGATAAGAACAACTTCACCGACTGTAGCATAGGAATATCATTTCCTATCAAAAGAATGTCATCCACGTACAAGACTAGGAATACGACATTTCGTCCTACAATCTTTGTTTCCCCAATAAAAGAGCAAAGCTCTGTTCAAAATTTGAAAGCCAGCGCCAAGAGTTAAAAACTCTGAGGCAGCGCCTCCCGAGCCTTGCACGAGGACGCCAGCGCCAAAAGTTAAAACTCTGAGGCAGCGCCTCACATGTCTCGCATGAGGGCGCCAGCGCCAGAACTAAAAGCTCTTTATTAGACAAAGCCGTTGCATCAAAGATCCAACGGAGATGATAAATCATCAAAATGCAGAATTAAATTCTGCTGAGGAAATATTCCTCAAATCTTTCTAAACAAGAAAGTTACTCTCTGTAAAACAGAACACTGTTGGATTAAAAAATCCAATGGTGATTAAAAATCACCTATCTGTAGAATAAATTCTGTACGGGAAAATATTTCCCTAATCTTGTTAAAAACAAGAAAAATATCTTCTGTAAAACAAAAGTTCTTGGATCAAAGATCCAACGGTGGATAGAATCCCCAAATCAATTAAAGATCTCTCAATGAGAGATTTGTTAAACTAAATCAACAAACTTGGCTCTACTATATAAAGGACCGAAGACTTCAAGTCTTGTACAGAGGAACCCCCCAATAAGCTTCAAACTTAAACAAAGAGCGAGCAAGAAGAAAGCTTTAAGAGGGAAGAAAGAAGAATACCTCTCTTCGAGGTAAATAAAAATAATAAAGATCGGACTATCTCATCTGCATATTCAAGGGTTTAACCCTAATAAAAGAACTTTGTTCTTTCTCTGGATCTGAGATCCATGAGACAAGTCTCCCATAAATGAGAATTTAATTCTCATTAGGGGTGAACTTGTTCTTGGGGATCAAAGATCCAGAAAAGAACAGAGAATTGAACTCTTCAAAACAGAATATACGAAGAAAACCTAGTGCCAAGCGCCTCACGTGCCCCTCACGTGGGCGTTACTCAATAAGGAGTGTCTAACACTCGGTGGTTGGCGCTCAGCGCCAAGCGCCTCGCGTGCCCCTCACGTGGGCGCTACTCAATAAGGAGTGCCTAGCACTCAGTGGTTGGCGCTCAGCACCAAGCGCCTCACGTGCCCCTTCACGTGAGCGCTACTCAATAAGGAGTGCCTAGCACTCAGTGGTAGGCGCTCAGCGCCGAGCGCCTCACGTGCCCCTCATGTGGGCGCTATTTAATAAGGAGTGCCTAGCACTCAGTGGTTGGCGCTCAGTGCCAAACGCCTCAAGTGCCCCTCACGTGGGCGCCATTCAACATAAAGCGCTTGGTACTCATCAGCCAGCGCCCAGCGCTTAGCACCTAGCGCCTTACGTGCTCCGCACGTGGGCGTCATAAAGAGTGTTTAACGCTCCATAAAAACAAAAAAGCGAAAGTAAAGTAAAGTATGAGTATCAGAACCCATATAAATGCTCAGCATTGTTTGCACAGAAAGGGGACTGAGCCCAAGCAAGTGTTTAGCACTTTATTTAAATGAAATGACAAAGACCGAGGGGGCTGAGCCCAAGTTGACCAGATCCCTAATTCAGATCAACCGAGCCCATGTGCTCATTATTTTCCAAGTTGGTCTTAGTCCTAAACATGACTACTGATCTTCCGACAGGATATTCATCTCACACCTCCCTTTAACCAGGAATTTGGTTCAAGGGTACATCTCTACACACCTCTGATACATGTCGTTGTAATTCTTCAACGTCTTCAGAGAGGTGGTGGGTCCCGATGACCAACAACTCTTTGGTGCACTCCTAAATCGATGAGTACATCCCACTATGGACCGCAACGTTTTTAAACTACAATGGACCGCAACATCCTTAAACTACCTACGGACCGGAACATCCTTAAACTAACACAATAGAGTCCAAATGCTCTTTTGTTGGATCTGAATGATCCTAAAAAAAAAATCCTGTTGAGTAGATCTTAGTCTAAAATTAGACTAACGTATTCTCAACAAACATTTAAGTCGATCTTAATCTCAAACGAGATTAACGATCCTTAAATCAACCCAAACCCAAATCTAAGAATATATGGATTTGGACTAATCCATGCCCTACGGGCGACAACATAAATTAGTCTCCGTATACAATCCACGGGCAACCAAAAATAAAACAAACACACACGACACGAAGTGACCTTCTGGAGTAGGAGAAAGTGGTTACCGCGATGCGGTAACGTAATTAACTGCAGGGGCTTGCGCCGCAGGGAAGAGCGTCCTCACAATCAAAAACCCCTCGCATACGAGGGGGAATCTGATGAAGTCTGGTACAACGGCCGCATCTGTCCAAACCTCCAATACACGGTGCCATAAATCATCTTGGTATCTTCGGAGAGGTGGATGGATAAATCTAAATAGCATCTGCCCCCAAATTCAGGCTAGATGTTCCAACGTCTCAGTCCAGTCTTCGGCGGTAAACAGATTCTGGCACGCCCGGTGGGACCTGTTCCTCTTTCCACTCCACACTTCGTGCGCCGTGTTTGTGAACAAATCGCGGTTTACTATGGTTGCCCCTGGATTCGAGGTACTAAGATTCGGTGTCTTTCTCCTGTGTAGAGAAAAGAAGATCAATGGCTTCTAAGTATACCTGCAACAGCAACTCCCGCTCCGTTCCCATTGGAGGAGTGAAGTACGGGCCAAATGCGGTCTGCATTTTCTCAATGCCAGTAGAACAAGTGACTCAGGCCACCACTGGATTGTTCTTCGGGACCATGCTCCTGCCGACAAGCTTCAGCGCCCCGGTGCCATCACAGAAAGCTCTAAAGAAGTCGGTCTTCGATCGACTTGCAATCTACACGGCCCCTCTCAACGTGTCGTCCAATTCTAACGCCTCAATCTTCAACAGGCTGAGCCACAGCTCAAGTGGGCCTGCAGAGAGGCTCGCAATACCTGAGGGGGTTATCCCGAAGCGGATAGCCATTCCAGTTCCAGCAGATGAAGTCGTCGACAGGGCTTCTCCTGCTAAAGGATCGGTCTTCGCAAGATTGGCCATTCCAACTCCCGCTTCCGGCGAAGTCACCAAGATTGCTTCCAAAATGTCGGCCTTCGAAAGATTGACCATCCCCTCTCAACGGACGTCATTCTTCAACAGGATGACACCAGCAGTAGCCCATCATAAAGCAGGGGGTATGACAAAGCCATTCCCATAACTGAGGCAATCCCATCGGCAAGGCATGCTCGAGATCGCCATTGGCGCCGAGTGAGGAAAGCTGGGGGCAACTCCCCCTCTGGACTTACCCCACCAGCTCCAATGGTGGAAATTGACGCTGCTGTTCCAACTGGGAACAACTTCGATCCGCTCAGGAGGGTGCGCTCTCCAACTGCTGTATCGAAGAAATCTCCTCCGCCTGCTGAAAACATGACACAGGTGAAGCCGGAGCAGCCCCCTCAGCGGCTGTCCTCCAAAATCCAGAGGGTCTGGCGGAAAGTCCAAGACTTTGTAATTGACAAAAATTACTCTCGCCGACTAGAGAAAAAGAAGGCTCGGCAGGAGGAGGCCCATCCCTTCACCATACAACGGAAGGCCTTGTCCATATGGGTACTTGTTGCAATAGCCCCTCCAACTTCGGCCTCCCACAAAAAGAGAAGGCCTGAGAATCTCCCACCACTGGCGGCAAATCCCAAAGGAGATGGACCTAAACGCCCCAAGTTTGGGGGCATGGTTGTACATATCGTCTACACGGCTTCCGGAAAAGAGGATAGTCATGCTTCCGTGAGTCATCGACCACAAACTCGGTCGTTGATAAAAGCTCAGGAGCAACAACAAAAGCTCCAAGAGATGCTGACGAAAATGGCCGCACTCACTGGGTAGAAAGAAAGCTCGGAATCAATGTCTGAGCAGCGCTAGGAACAAGAGACTAACACCGAGTTCTTGTGAAGGGTGCTGGAAAGGAAGGATAAGGAGGCCGCGGAACAGTCCGCCAATATAAAGCAGATGGTACTCCTTTTCCAATACATGGTTGGGATGATGATCCAGCCGGAACCTCCAACTGAAGACCTTCTGATAATCATCGAAGAAGACAGAGGGGAAATGTCAAACCCTCCTCCGGCTGTCTCAGCAGCCCAAGAAGAGATAATTTCCAAGGCTGCTCTTGATGACTACACAGCTCAACAAATACGAGCTCATCAAGCGAGTAAAGCGGCAGGCCAAGTCGTCAGAACTGGACGACCCTATCCAGGATGGTACGATCAAATCAAGTACCCGCCAGGATATACGATCCCTAAATTTCATGTGTATAAGGGGACGGGCAATCCACACCGTCACATTGCTCAATTCAGAGATTTGTGCGGTAATACTGGAAGCGACGACAAACTGCTGCTTCGTCAGTTTGTTGGCAGCTTGTCAAAGACGGCATTTGAATGGTACTCCGAGCTCCCAAATGATTCTGTCAAAACATTCACGGAGATGGAATTACTATTCACACAACGGTTCGCAAGCGCAAGCGAACGCACCCCATTCACGGCATTAATCAATGCCAGGGTGAAGCCAAGAGAGACATGGGTTCAATTCGCAATTCAGTGGCGGAACCTATGGTCAAAATGCGAACAACGTATCGAAGAAGCTCCTGCCGTGGGCATGTTCGTGGGGACCCTTGATCCTTAGGCAACTATATCCCAATTTATGATGTTCTTCAAGCCGACCACCTTCCAGGCCTTGATTGACAAGCTGGCCTAAATGGACCAGATGGGCCATAGGCCGTCCTCTTCAAAAACGGATCTCCGGAATGAAAAGGGCAAAGGGAAAGTGACCTTCGTTGCCAACGCTCAACAACAACCGAGTGACCCGAAACCGGTTGCTCGCCAAAGAAACACACGCCGATCCCTTGAAGAGAAGTTGAGACGTCCATACTCGTTTCCCCGGGATAAAACGAGGAGACTGTTCGAACTGGCGGTGCGCAACAGGCTCATCACTCTGCCGGATCCAAGATGCCCACTGTAGCCTGGTGACGTCAACAGTCCCAACAACTGCCCATACCACAGAGTAATAGGCCACCCAATCGAAGATTGCTACGTCTTCAAAAACTGGGTTGAGGACCAATACCAACAAGGAAAGTTCGCGCTGTCCGAAAACTGGAAGGTAAACCCGTCACAGCAGCACGTTCCTAAAAAGGTGGATACGCCGGGAGCATCATGCTCATTTGTAAAAGAAGCTCCGTGGAAAGTTGTCCTTTCAGCTAAAACTAAGAGAATGCTGAAGGATTTTCAAGCATGTCCGGCGATCAAATGGAAAAGCCCGCTAAAGCCCGAGATCATTAAAGGGATGCTTAAACCGCGTTCAACACCAAAAACTGGTAACAATGGGCAAAACACCCAGGTCAAGCCTTCAAAGTCTTCGAAGAAAAAGAAGAAGACCAAGAAGCCCGTATAGCCTGATAACGAGCGTACGGACCTGCAAAAGTACATTGACGCGCTGGAGGAGTACAACCAGAAAGTGCAGACCCCAGTCACTCTCGAAGAGTTTCTCAACCATATCCTTGAGAATGGAGACAGCGACAACGATGAGGGGAACAACTCGTCAGAAGAATCCGAGAATTATGTAGCGAGTTGCCATATGGTTTCTCACTCGTCGTTAAAAGACGAAGAAACTCCCTCGGCGTTAGAGAGAAACGCGAGGAAACTGGGGGCAGGATCGGTCCCAAGATCTCTAGAACCGTCAGACGACCTGATTGACAGGTTGCTACACGAAGCCCTTCAAAAGAGCAAAGTTGACCGAGAGCGTGAAACGGCCATATACGAAAAGGCCAAGCGTCGGTGTCAGGAGGAAGAAGCTGCGGCGAGGAAGAGTCACAAAGTACTCCAATCAGATCGAAGCACACCCGTGGTAGACAAAAGCAGGTTTAAGATGGGGAAACGGTTCGCTAAAGCCCTGTCAATAGGCATGAAGCTGCCACCTTTCAAAGGAGATACTCCAGGGAGTACGTGCCTCGATGAAGCGGATGTAGATCCGAACTACTTCTTATACCATTGGAGGGTTATACACCCCATTAAAAAGTGCAGTGCCTTCAAGAAGTGGTGGTAGGGATACGTTGCCCACCGACAACACTTCAAGAGGATGAAGCGTGAAGCTCGTCGAAAGCGAAAAAGTGCGACAGATGAGCGCGGAAAAATGACTGGAAACTGTTATATGGTTGATACCAGTTCGACAAAAGGGAAAACTCAGGTTCTCACGTTCGGGAGCGATTCTGAGGAAAAAATAACCCTTAGACCTTTCTTCAAAGAATCCACCTCTGGAAAAGAAGAAGAGGCGAAGAAATGCGAGAACATTCAGCTACGTAACCGTACGTTGCCTGAAAAGAACCTTGGGCCTACAAACAAGGGTCCGAACAAAAAGACAAGAGAAAGGAAAAAGTCCCTGAGGAAATTGGCCTCGATGATAGAATCGTCAAAGAGCTTGCAGCAAAAGACCCGCCTAAGAAAAACAAGGCGGATTACAATGTCCTGGCACACCTGAGGAAGATACCCTCACAACTGAGCATACTAGATGCTCTCCTCCTGTCCAAAGAGGCACGAGATTCTCTGGTCAAGGCACTGCAAGAGCCTGATCAGTTCTAAGCTTTCTTTGCGGAAGAAAAGATGAAGGACAAGCTGGCAGAAGTTTATACAGCTGACATCACATTCGGCGATGAAGATGTCCTCCTCGGAACGTGCGAGCACAACCGCCCTTTATATGTCACCGGGTACTGCCACGACATCAAGATAGGAAAGATTCTGGTCGACAGTGGGTTCTCTGTCAACCTTCTCAATGTGAAGGTGCCGAAGGAGATTTGCATGAAAGTTCAGCACCTAGCCCGGGACAAAATTATCATCTCCGGCTTCGACTCGCAGTCATCACGGACGCTGGGGTCCGTAATATTGACATTACGCTTTGGGATGCTCATCACCGACATCAAATTTCATGTCATCGACGGCAAGACTGGCTATAACGCTCTGCTCGGCCGGCCTTGGTTACACGAGTTCAACATCATCCCTTCTACACAAGATCAATGTATGAAGTACTTCAAAGACGGCCTCGGGTACACAGTTACAAGGGAGTTAAACCCATTCTCCGTAAATGAATTCCGCAAATATGAAGACGCCAAGTACTTCTTACCAGACTTCGAAGACACGGAAAGATGTCGTAAACCGGAGAATAAACAAAAATCCGCCGCCATTATCCCGATCCTTGGGAGCGATACCGAGGAAGATGAAGAAATAGTCTACTCGGGGCAACCCCAAGGCAACAAGCCAGGACCATATACTCCTATTTTGGTCTTTGGCAGTGAATCTAAAGACGATGCCAACGCCGTATTCTCCGTTCCCCCGTCAGTACAAACCATCACTGGAGCTGATCAGAGTTTACAAATCACTATGGTTCCGCAGTAGCATTTCAGAGAACTTGATGAGCTCGATACATACGGCATGCAAGAGCTGCAAACCTTCTACGTTCCTCCTAGGTGAAGTGGTGAAAAGACGATCCTCTTCTACCAATCTACGGAGACTAAAGTGAAAAAAGAAGTTTGGCATGGTGCCGATTTTGCGCTCGATAGGCTCCAACCAATCCGTCTGCCAAGATATTACGCAGAGGGATTGAAAAGACTATTAAGATGCCAAGGCATACCCTTCAAACAGACCGCTCGACAAGCCCAGTTCTACAACAAGATTTGGGACGTTCCTGGGATTCAGCGAAAGATGCCCAACGGGAGGATGGAGACGATTGGGCTTGGATACGTTCGGTCCATAAAACGGGAGCGATTCCATGGCTGCCATGTGATAAATAACTCTGGTGGAGAAGCGAACGCATTTCCAGATAGCGTTGATATCGAACCAAAGCGAGATCCCGCCGTAAGGATGCCAAGCCCGTCATTCGAAGAATAAATTGACAAGCCAATAAGAGAAGCGGGTCAAAAGGTTCGGGATGACCACAGCCGCGAAATGGCCATTTACGAGAAAGCCAGGACGCAACGTCTCATTCAGCAGGCTACGGAAGATTACGATGCCCTTCACCCTCAGCCCGCTGTATGCTCTCGTGGCAAGGAAAAAGTCCGACGCGGAAGCAACAACAAGATCAAGAATGGGAATGGCGTTCAAAAATAGCGAAGCGGATCCAAAAAGCCACGCGATCGAGAAAAAGTCAGCTAGAATCCGTCTTTTATGAAGAAGATGGGTCGGGAATACTCTTTCCCTCAAGACAAGACAAGGAAAATATTCAACCTTATCATGAAGCATCAAATGATGACACTCCTGGAGTCTCGGCCCCCGAGAAAATAAACGAGGTCCATCATCTGGCTTATTGCACCTACCACCGAGTAGTAGGACATCCTCTTGAAGACTGCTTCACCTTCAAACACTGGGTCGAAGATCAGTATCAACAAGGTAGGTTCGCTCTCTCCGACAGTTGGAGGGTGATCCCATCCCGAAAGCATGAGCCAAAAGCGACCTACACTGCTAGGGCAAGTCTAGATCAACATCGAGCTCGGAAACAAACTCGTACCTGCCACGTGATAACACTATCAAAAGAGGAAGAGCACGAGAATATGAACGACCTTTTCCGGTGCTTATCAAATGAGGATGAAGATGAGGAAGTTTTAGAATTTCCACCGGCACCAAAAGAGCTGGAAGATGGGATACACACCACAGCGGACAACCTGAGAAAAATCGACTTGGGGATAGAAAATGAGCCGAGGCCAACGTTAGTCAGTGAGCTGCTGTCTGAAAAGCAGGTGGCCATGCTAAAGGACATACTTATGCAGTATAAAGACTGCTTCGCGTGGAACTATTCCGAGATGCCGGGACTAGATCCAGAAATAGCGGTGCATAAGCTGGTTATATCACTGGACGTTAATCCAGTCAAACAGACGCCAAGAAGAATGCGGCTCGAGCTCGAGATGAGCATCAATACCGAAGTCAAGAAACTAATTGACTCCGGCTTCATTCAAGAAGTTCAATATCCTGACTGGATCGCCAACATTGTCCCAGTGATGAAGAAAAATGGGACAGTACGCATCTGCGTGGACTTTCTGGATCTCAACAAAGCTTTCTCGAAGGATGACTTCCCAGTGCCTGTTACCGAGCTGATGATCGATAACACGTCCACTCATGAGGTCTTCTCCTTCATGGATGGATCTTCGGGGTATAATCAAATAAAGATGCATCCTGAGGACCAAAGGCACACCGCCTTCCAGACTCCGCTGGGCATATTCTGCTATAAAGTGATGCCCTTCGGCTTGAAGAATGCAGGCGCTACCTACCAGAGGGCCATGACAAAGATCTTTGATCACCTCATCCATGAGATCGTTGAATGCTGCATTGATGACCTTGTGGTGAAAAGCAAATCGTACGAGGAGCACTGGGAGCATTTGAAAATAGCGTTCCAGCATTTTCGAAAATATAATCTGAAGATGAACCCTCTGAAATGAGCGTTTGGAGTCTCGTCGGGAAAATTCCTAGGATTCATAGTATGACACCGAGGTATCGAAATAGACCCATCAAAGATCAAGGCGGTTATGGAAATGCCCTCGCCAAGAATTCTCAAACAATTGCAGTCTCTCCAAGGAAAGCTCGCGTATATCCGATGGTTCATAGCTAACCTCTCTGGCAAATGCCGCCCCTACAGCCATCTAATGAAGAAGGGGACCACGTTCGTTTGGGATCGTAAATGCCAAAATGCACTGGACGAAATCAAACAATACCTGCAGAACCCACCGGTACTGACCGTTCTGGTCAAGGGAAAGCCTCTCATCCTGTACACAACAGCCCTTGAAGGTTCTTTACGCATGCTATGGGCACAGGAGAACGATCAGGGAAAGGAGAGAGCTCTCTATTATTTGATTCGAGTTCTCCTGGGGGCAGAAAACAACTACTCCCCCATCGAAAAGCATTGCCTAATATTGATCTTCGCGATAACGAAGCTTCGACATTATGCCTTGGCGCATGAGGTTCATCTCATATCAAAAGTGGATCCTCTCAAATATTTGATGTCAAGAGCCATACTAACGGGAAGGCTTTGCAAATAAGCCCTCCTCTTGATGGAGTTCTCGATAATCTATCGACCCCTCAGGGCAGTGAAGGGCCAGGCCATCACTGACTTTCTTGCTGAACATCCAATACCATCCGACTCTCCCTTAAATTGCGAATTGCTAGATGAACACGAGTTCGATGCAATCAATAGGGAGGAGGAAGGAAATAATGCCCGATGGGAACTCTACTTCGATGGAGCATCTTCCATGAAAAAGTGAAAGAAAAATATCCCTATAATCAAAGCTGGGGTGGGCCTTATCTTTGTGACTCCTCAAGGAGGGATAATACGTTTCGCCCTTTCCTTAACAGAGCCAAGGATAAACAACGAGACTGAGTATGAAGCTTTGATAGCAGGTCTTGAGATTTCTGTTGACATGAGCATCGAAAACCTCCTCATATATGGAGACTCCCAGCGGATCGTTAGCCAAGTAAATGGCGACTATCAGACGTGTAAACCGGAGTTGGTAAAATATGGCGAAAGAGTGCGTCAATTGCTGACACAAATACCTTCTTACATCCTGGAAAGCATACCGCGGGCGAAAAATAGCAAAGCGGAAGCGTTGGCCAAGCTCGCTAAAGAATTGGCCGACGAAAACCTCGATGACGTAAGGATCATTGTGCAAAGCCGCTGGATTCTCGCGCTAGCAGAAATATCTCTGGAGCCATCTGAAGGAAAGGAAGCGACCAAGAAAGCAGCCTGCCAAATAGAAGACAAAGAAAAGGCTAAGGATTTAAGAGAAGTCTTCATAGACTACTTCAAATCCTACTAAACACCCGAAGACGCGTCGTCAAGACATCAGCTCATGAAACGAGCTCTATCCTTCGCCTCCGTCAATGATACTTTATATAAGAGATCGTTCGACAGTCTGTGGGTAAAATGCTTGGGACCAGAAGAAGTTGTTCCCGCCAAAATTTTCGGCCAAGAGCTACTTGTTCCCTTATAAAAAAGGGGGGGTCCTCAAAATTTTGCCTCACGTGTTAAACACGTGGGCGCTCATATGCAAAGCATATGGGCACTGAAAATAAAACAATTAAGGGCCAAACAGGCATCACATGTAAAAAACGTGAGCGCTCATATGCAAAGCATATTAGCACTGAATAAAATAAACTTAAAGGGCCAAACGGTCCTCGCGTGTAAAACACGTGAGCGCTCATATGCAAAGAATATAAGCACTGAACATAAATCACCAATGGCCAAACACGCCTCACGTGTAAAACACGTGAGTGCTCATATGCAAAGCATATGAGCGCTGAACATAAACAGACTAAAACCCACAGCAGGGGTCACGTGTTAAACACATGGGTTCTCTTGTCTCTCACATGTTAAACGTATGAGCGCCCCAATTTAAAATGCTCCTATCAAATTCTAGAATTAAATTCTATTTTGGGAAATATTTTCCTGATCTTTCTCAAACTAAAAAGATCTTCTCAGTTAAATAGAGGACCTTTGGATCAAAGATCCAACGGTGATCATCTGGTAGAATAAAGTTCTATCATAGGAAAATATTTTCCTAATCTTGTTAAATTAACAAGATATTCATATGATCAGAATTCTATGTTAGAATAAAATTCTAATCTTATTAAACAAACGAGATATCTATATGATAGAATTAAATTCTATATTAAGAAAATATATTTCTGATCTTGTTAAACTAAAAAGATATGATAGAATAAAATTCTAATCTTGTTAAAACTAACAAGATATTCATAATCTTGTTAAACAAATAAGAAATTTTTTCTGTCAAACAAAGAGCCTTTGGATTAAAAATCCAACTGTGAATAAAATTCACCGATTGATCTAAAAGATCATGAAATCAATCATGAACTCTCAATGAAGGATCCCCTTAACAAATTGATTATTTTTCTTCTCATATAAAAAGGAGCAAGGAGAGGAGGGAAAAAATACACAGAGAGAGGGGGGAAGAAAATATAGAAAGAGAATTTAATTCTCTAGAAAGAAGAGGAACCCCTCCCAAAAGCTCCCACAAAACAAAAATAGAATTTAATTCTCAAACCAAGAGTTTAACTCTTCTTAAAGAACTTAGTTCTTCTTCTGGTTAAGATCTGCAGAAGTAGATCTCCCTACAAGTTGAGAATTTAATTCTCATCGGAGAGATTCTGTCATGCAGATTCAAAACCTAGGGGAAAAAATTGATTTCAAAAGAGTTTAACTCTTACAAAACGTATGGGAATTTAATTCCTCCGAAACTAGGGTTTAACCCTTTTAAAAGAATTTAATCCCTACAAAGAACAAAATGAGAACTTGATTCCTCAGAACCATAGAAGAACAGCCTGATGATTCATTAGCGTTCAAACGCTACATAACAGATCATGTGTTCCTACGTGAGCACCTCTGAGGAACAAAAAGGAACAACTGATATCGAGTCGCGTGATCCCACGTGACCCCCTAATAGTTCTTAGCACTTTCAAAAGGAAAAGGGGAATAAATCAAAGACAGTTCCCATTTTGGGGCACCTCATGTAATCCCACATGACCCCCTAATAGTGCTTAGCACTTTCAAAAGGAAAAGGGGAATAAATCAAAGACAGTTCCCATTTTTGGGGCGCCTCACGTGATCCCACGTGACCCCCTAATAGTGCTTAGCACTTTCAAAAGGAAAAAGGGGATAAATCCAAAAACAGCTCCCATTTTAGGGCACCTCACGTGATCCCACGTGACCCCCAATAGTGCTTAGCACTTATAAAAGAACAAGAGAATAAATCCAAGTGAAAAGCGCCAACTTCCAAGAGCCTCACGTGCCACACGTGAGTCTCCCCCAAATTTCAGTGTTTAACACTGCCTTGGAGTCTCACGTGGGAGCATGTGAGCACTGAGTATACATTAGTGTTTAACACTATAGGAAGCCAACTCTAACTCCAAATTGGCTAAGTCTCCCTGAAGATTAAAACATCTTGGATTTCCCAATAGACCAAGCCACTATGCTCATGACTTCCCAAACTGATGATGATTCCTCAATCTCCTAAGTTAATCTTAGTCTCTAAAAAATGACTAATGATTCTTGGACGGGCCACTATGATCTTTCCCCTCAAATCTGGAATTTGGTTCAAGGTTACATCTCTCCATACCTCTGATACATGTCGTTGTAATTCTTCAACGTCTTCAGAGAGGTGGAGGGTCCCGAAAACCAACAGCTCTTTGGTGCAACCCAAAACCCATGAGCACATCCCTATGGACCGCAACGTCCTTAAACTAGCCATGGACCTCAATGCCCTTAAACTACGACCTCACCGCCAAATGGTGATCTATGGACAACAATGTCCTTAAACTAGCTGTGGACCGCAACGTCCTTAAACTAAACCCTCATACCAAAAATGGTGATTTATGAATCGCAATGTCCTTAAACTAGCTGTGGACTGCAACCTCCTTAAACTAAACCCTCACACCAAAAAATGGTGATCTATGGACTGAAACGTCCTTAAAACTAACAACGGACCGCAACATCCTTAAACCAGCTATGGACCATAACGTCCTTAAACTACAATGGACCGCAACGTTCTTAAACTAGCTATGGACCGCAACGTCTTTAAACCAGAACAATAGAGCCCAAATGCTCTTTTGTTGGGTGTGAATGATCCCAAAACCATGCTGAGTAGATCTTAGTCTAAAATTAGACTAATGTATCATCAACAAACATTTAAGTTGATCTTAATCTCAAACAAGATTAACGATCTTTAAATCAACCCAAACCCAAATCTAAGAATATACGGATTTGGACTAATCCACGCCCTATGGGCGGCAACACAAATTAGTCTCTGTATACAATCCACGGGCAATCAAAAATAAAACAAACACACACGACACGAAGTGAACATCTGGAGTAGGAGAAAGTGGTTATCGCTACGCGGTAATGTAATTAATTGCAGGGGCTTGCGCCTGCAGGGAAGAGCGTCCCTATAATTAAAAACCCCTCACAATAAGGGGGAATTTGACGAAGTCCGCTACAACGGTCGCATCCGTCCAAAGCTCTGATACACGATACCTTAAATCAACTTGGTATCTTCGGAGAGGTGGACGGATAAACCCAAATAGCATCTGCCCTCAAATGCAGGCAAGACGTTTGTCTTTCCCGGCTTTCGGCGGTAAATAGATTCTGGTACGCCCGGTTGGACCTTTTCCTCTTTCCACTCCACACTTCGTGTGTCGTGTTTTTCTACGATCAAATAATCGCGGTATATGTGTTTGTGGTTACCCTTGGGTGATGGGATACTAAAGCCGGCGTTGCGTCTTTTCTGAGAATGGCGTTTGCTTTCACTCACTGCAACTCAGGCTTTGTCATATCTGGCGGAATCAAGTATGGGTCACTTGCAGCCTCAAATCTCTGCAATCTGGCTCTTCAAGAAATCAACGGGCTTCTCTTTGGGTTAATACTCCCACCTCTCACCCTCGGTGCCTCAACGCCAATGGAGGAAGCCCAGAGGAAGTCTGTCTTCCACAGGCTGGCTCCCTAAGCAGCAGCTTTGCCGACAGAATCAGTCCTCAAACAACTGGCACATGCTAAGGACCAAGGTCGACGCAGGGGGCAGAATATTCAAGCTCTCAAAGGAAGCAGGGGGCAGGCTCGGCAAAATCCTGAAGCTAATCAAATCCCGGTCGTAAGAAACGGCCGACGTCGATATCGGCATCATACAAAATGAGATGGGGGCAGTTCTCTGTATGGTCCTGTTTCAACCCCAGTGGTGAATGTTGTTGTTCCAACTGGGAACAGTTTCAAACTGTTGCGAAGGGTCAAACAAAATTATCCTACCGCAATATTGAAGAAATCTCCGCAGCCCATGGAGATCCCACAAGAGCAGAAACCAGTCCGCTCCCTAAAACAACTTTCCTCATCTATATATAAGGTGTGGAAGCAGGTGAAGGTTTCTGTCGTCAACCGCGGCTCTTCTCCTAGACGTCAGACAAATTCTGACAAATTCTCTTTCATATACAAGGGGACTCATCCCAAGACGAATCCTGATACAGCGGTTCCTCCAAAAAAAAAAAATAAACCAAAGCAGCTTCTCACAAAAAAGAGAGGCCTATTAAAGCTCAAGTGTCCGAGGTAAACTCCAAAGACCAAAACTCCAAACACCCCCAAGCCTGGAGGCATGACAGTTTATACAATCCATATGGTGAAATCCAAAGATGAAGTTCGAGCTTCTACTAGTCAACGACCTCAAACTCGGTCCCTGACAAAGGTTCAACTGCAACGCGAAAAGCTATAGGAGATGCTCACTCAGACGGCAGCAAACGGTAATCCATCGCCTTAGGAAAATCCCGAGGACGCACCAGAAGAAAGAATAGAGAAGGAGTCGGATATTGATTTCCTAAAGCGCGCTCTGAAAAAGGGAGATGAAGAAGCGGCAGAAATGTCCACTAAAATGAACCAGATGGCCCTTCTGATTCAGAATATGGCTGGAATGATGGTTCAATTGGAACCACTGGCAGATGAACCGTCGGTAGTCAGTCTTAAGATAAGGATGACATTTCAAATACTCTGCAAACCTCATCAACGGCCGAAGAGGAAATGATTCCAAAAGCAAAGCTGAACGAATATATCGCTCAGCAAATCAAAACTCACTATGCCAGTGAAACATCAAATAGGCCAATCAAGATTGGTCGACCGTATCCGGCGTGCTACGATCAAATACAGTACCCGCCAGAATACATACTTCCGACTCCGTATGTACAAAGGAAATGGGAATCCTCGCCAGCACATTGCGCGATTTAAATCCATGTGCGAAAATACTGGAGGAAATGACATACTACTCCTCTGACAGTTCGTCAGCGGTCTGGCGGGCATCGCCTTCGTATGGTATGTGGAACTCCCAAATGATTTCATGAAGAGCTTCAACAAAATGGATATGCTCTTGTGTCAGGGATTCGCTAATGAGAACGAACATACTACCGTGACAGTGCTGGTCAACGAAAGGGTTAGACCGAATGAGACTTGGGTTCAATATGTTACCCGATAGCGAAATCTCTGGTCAAATACAAGCAACGCATCGATGAAGTTGCAGCCATGGGAATGCTCATAGCCAACCTTGACCCAAATTCAAAGGCGTCCTCGTATATGGCCCTCTTCAAGCCGACGACCTTCTAAGAACTCATAGATAAAATGGCTCGATTGGATCAAATGGGTCAAGACTCTTTCTCATTCGATGATGACGAGTGAAAAGCGGAGGCAAGATGACATTTGTCGCCTGCGCTCAACAAAAATAAGCGGCTCTGAAGCAACCTGTCGCCAAAATAGCGACGGCGTGGGTACTCGTTCCCCCCGAGATATACACAGGGGGCATATTCCTCACTGGCGGAGGAATCTCTATGTGGAATGGTCCTTTCTTCTCAAATGACAGGAAGGATATTAAGGGGCCTACAAACAGGTCCTACAATCTAGTGGAATGCCCCGCTCAAAAAAAATGAAAAAAGGGTATATCCATAAGTGAAATGGGTACGGATGAAAACTCGAAAGGGCGCCGTGAGTAAAAACAGCAGGATTGCCGACGAGTTTGTGAAAACCCGGAAGGGCGCAATCACGTTAAAAAAACAGTATGTCCACAAGCAAAATGGGCACGGATGAAAATCCGAAAGGGTGCCGTGAGTAAAAACAGCAGGACTGCTGGCGAGCTTGTGAAAAACCGGAAGGGCATAACCTCATTAAAATAGATACACTTACGAGATCCTCACGACTCGTAAGGAGAATCCCCCTATGAGACCCTCCCGGCTCATAGGATCCAAAAGCCTTAAGTTACAAGGATCTGGACCTGTTCTTAAGCCGTCATATCCCCTAAATTTCCCTACAGGCGGTCCATATTGACCCTTGTATACAATCCAGGGGTACGAATAAATATTTCTCTGCCAAGTTCTACAAATGGCAAGAAATGTCCCATATGGTGAATAACACTTGTAGGTCATCTCGACTTATAAGGAGAAAACACTCTTGGAAGATACTTACCACTTACAAGAGATGACATCATTTAGGAATCCCTATGATTCTTAAGGAGAAAATATTCCTACGAGATACTCACGACTCGTAGGGAGAAAACCCTTTATGAGACCCTTACGGCTCATAAAGTCAAAAGTCTTAGTCGACAGGATCCTAACCCTGCTTACTAAGCCACCTTTGTCCAAATCGATAGGGGCAAATGATGATTCGCTCCTGGCACTATCCCAGTTGTAGTGATACTGATGCTTAAATCAGTATCAAATTTCGAGTCCTCTCAAGGCAAATGATGAGTCGCTCCTGGCAATATCTCAGTTGTAGCGATACTGATGCTTAAACAGGTGTCAAATTCCAAGTCAACCTCTCCGGCAAATGTCGTCCCTACAACCATCTAATGAAGAAAGGGGACACCGTTCATTTGGGATCGTAAATGCCAGAGTGCACTGGACGAAATCAAGCAATATCTGTAGAACCCACCAGTATTGACCGTTCCGGTCAAGGGAAATCCTCTCATCCTATATACAACAGCCCTTGAAGGTTCTCTAGGCGCACTATGGGTACAGGAGAACGATCAGAGAAAAGAGAGAGCTCTCTATTATTTGAGTTGAGTTCTTCTGGGGGCAGAAAACAACTACTCCCTCATCGAAAAGCATTGCCTGGCACTGATCTTCGCGATAATGAAGCTCCGACATTACGCCTTGGCACATGAGGTCCATCTCATATCAAAGGTGGATCCTCTCAAATATTTGATGTCAAGCGCCATACTAACGGGAAGGCTTGTCAAATGGACCCTGCTCTTGATGGAATTCTCGATAATCTATCGACCTCTTAAGGTAGCGAAAGGCCAGGCCATCGCCGACTTTCTCACAGAGCATCCGATACCCGCCGACTCTCCCTCAAACTGTGAGTTGCAGGACGAACACGCGTTTAACGCAATCGACGGGGAGAAAGAAGGGAGTGATACCCGATGGGAACTCTACTTTGATGGGGCATCATCTATGAAGAGGCGGAAGCAAAGCACCCCCATAATCAAAGCCAGAGTAGGCCTTATCTTTGTGACTCCACAAGGAGGGATACTGCGATTTGCCCTTTCATTAACAGAGCCGAGAACAAACAATGAGGCTGAGTATGAAGCTTTGATTGCAGGTCTTGAGATTGCTGTCGACATGGGGATCGAAAACCTCCTCATATATGGAGACTCCCAGCCGGTCGTCAGCCAAGTAAAGGGTGACTATCAGACGTGTAAACCTGAGTCGGTAAAATATGGCGAGAGAGTGCAGCAATTGCTGACGCAAATCCCCTCCTACACCCCGGAAAGCATACCGCATGCAGAAAATAGTAAGGCGTATGCATTAGCCAAGCTCGCTAAAGAACTGGCTGACGAAAACCTCGATGACGTAAGGATCATTGTGCAAAACCGCCGGATTCTCGCACCAGCAGAGATATCTTCGAAGACGTCTAAAGAAGAGGAAGCAACCGAACAAGCGGCCTTCCAATTAGAGGATGAAGAAAAGGTGAAGGATTGGAGAGAAGTCTTTATAGAGTACTTCAAATCCCATCGAACACCCGAAGACGCGTCGTCAAGACATCAGCTCATGAAGCGAGCCCTGTCTTTCACCTTCGTCAATGATACTCTTTATAAGAGATCATTCGACTGTCTATGGTTGAGATTCCTGGGACCGGAAGAAGCAAAGAGGCTCGTCCAAGAAACTCATGGCGGATTCTGCGGTTCCCATCAAGCTGGGCCAAAGATGAAGCTGAAGATTAAAAGAATAGGTTACTATTGGCCCACAATGATTCAGGACTGTCTTGAATATGCGAAGCAGTATCACTCATGCAAAATTCAAGGGGACTTCATCCATCAGCATCCGAATCCGCTACACCCAACATTGGCTAGCTGGCCATTCGAAATGTGGGGAACCGATATAATCGGGCCCATCGAACCAGCATCATCCAAAGGACATCGGTTCATACTAGCGACAACCGATTACTTCTCTAAGTGGGCAGAAGCAATACCGTTAATAGAGGTGAAGACGGAGAACATCCTCCACTTCTTCAAGACACATGTCATCTACCGGTTCAGCACTCTGCGATGGATCATCTCGGATAACGGGCCAGCCTACAGAAGCCATAAGATCGGCCGCTTCGCACAACAGCATAAAATATATTGGAGATACTCTTCGGTCTATAATCTCCAAGCTAACGGTCTAGCTGAGGCTTTCAACAAGACCTTAACAAAGATCATAAAGAAAACAGTGTCTAGAAATAAAAAGGACTGGCACGAGAGATTGCATGAAGCTCTCTGGGCTTATCGGCCCACGTTCAAGACGGCCACGAATACAATGCCATTCGCGTTGGTATTCGGCACAGAAGCAGTACTTCCCTTAAAGATAGAGCTACCCTCTATACGAGTAGCGGTTCGATACGAGCTGACAGATGAAGAAAATACCCATCTTCGGCTTGAGGAGCTCGATACCCTCGATGAAACTCGTCTCATGGCGCAGCAAAACCTAGAAACTTACAAAGCAAGGATGACGCGCTCATACGAAAGATTGACTAGGCCGAGAACATTCCGCCAAAGCGAACTCGTGCTAGTCGTAAAAAGACTTATGATCCCCAATCATGGTAAACGGGGGAAATTCGAGCCGAACTATGAGGGCCCGTACATCATATACAAGGTCTACCAAGGCGGGGCCTACTTTCTCATGGATATGCATGGTGAAAGACCTTTCGGCCAATAACCGGCCGGTTCCTTAAGAAATACTACGCTTGACAAGTCACGGTTCAGGTTAATGATGGATGACGACGCTCGTGTCTGCTCACTGTATTCCTAAGTCCAAACTCTATAAGTAGTATCCGGTGAAATCTCACCTCAAAATCCCAATGGACCGCAACATCCTTAAACTAGCTGTGGACCGAGATGTCCCTAAACTAACAATGGACCGAGATGTCTCTAAACTAACAATGGACCGAGATGTCTTTAAACTAACGATGGACCGAGATGTCGTTAAACTAACATTGGACCGAGATGTTTTTAAACTAACAACGGACCGAGTTGTCCCTAAACTAACAACGTCGCCTCTAACGCGGCGATAATGGAATGCAAGTCTACAAGTCCCAGCAGCGAGGACTGCAACTCAAATCTTACCGGCAAATAAATGGGTCACATGCGGCGAAACTATTCTCGAGAGTTTCATCGTGCAAAAAAAAACGGTACGTCCACAAGCGAAATGGGCATGGATGAAAACCCGAAAGGGCTCCGTGAGTAAAAATAGCAGGACTGCCAGCAAGTTCGTGAAAACCCGAAAGGACGCAGACTCGTAAAAAAAATCCATGCACACTTGCAAGGTCCTCTCGACCTTGTAGGGAGAAAATACCTACGTGAGATCCTTACGACTCACAAGGGAGCAACACACTTAGGGATCCCCACGATTCCTAAGGAAAAATTACACTTACGAGATCCTCACGACTCGTAAGGAGAATTACCCCTATGAGACCCTTATGGCTCGTAGGATTCAAAAGCTTCAAGCTACAGGCATCTGAACCTGTTCTTAAGCCATCACACTCCCCAGATTGCCCTACAGGCGGTCCGATATCGGCCCTTGTATACAATCCATGGGAAAAAATAAACGTCTCCCCCACCAAGTTCCACCAATGGCGCGAAATTCCCCCATTTGGCGAACAACACTTGTAAGTCCTCTCGACTTATAAGGAGAAAACGCTCTTGTAAGATCCTTGCGACTTATAAGAGAACACACACTTAAGAATCCTCACGATTCCTAAGGAGAAGACACACCTACGAGATCCTCACGACTCGTAGGGAGGAACATCTTTGTGAGACTCTCACGGCTCATGAAGTCAAAAGCCTTAGTCGACAGGATCCTAACCCTGTTTGCTAAGCCACCTTTGTTTGAATCGACAAAGATAAATGATGATTCGCTCCTGGAAATGTCCCAGTGATAGCGATGCCGATGCCTAAATTGGTATCAAATTTCAAGTCCTTTCACGGCAAATGATGATTCGTTCCTGGAAATATTCCAGTCGCAGCGATGCTGATGCTAAGATTGGTATCAAATCTTGAGTTCCATACTCGTAGCAAAAAATCAACGAGCCAAAATTGCATATGAAATAGCCAAAATGATAAGGCAACTTGCAACAAAAATCAGCAAGTAAAATATATGCATATAAAAATAGCCGAAATGATTGGGCAACTCGCAATAAAAAGCGGCGAGTAAAGAAAAAGAAAACGGCTGAAATGATTGGGCACCGCGAAAAATAGCCGAAATTATTAGGCGATCGCGACTTTCGCGATATAAAAAGCTGAAATGATAGAGCATCGCGGAATAAAAAAAATAAAACTTTTGCCCTGCAGGTGAGATCACATTGATCCCTGTATACAATCCATGGGCACAAACAGAAAGGGAACCATATCGTCCCACCAGGCTTCGTTAAAGGGAAGCCAGATCTCGATGGATACACCTAAAGCCTAGAAATAAATAATGGTGTTCCTTCTCGTTCCAACCAGAAGCAGGCGCGACATCAACAAACGGAGCCATGGCAAAGTCCCCTAGTTCCAAATATCGACGGTTCACAGACAACCCAAAGACGACCTCGACATTCGTCGCAATATTGCAGACACAATGTCAACCAACGAAGCCAAGGAAAATCCCTTGCTCAGGGTCTTGACGGCAACTCAAATGAGACCTGAAAAGACTATCGGAGATCATCCCACACCAGCGCGGAGTGGTCATGACTCATCGGGGCTCCCAAACAGTGCCTAATCTCAAGTAAAAAGCGACATGGAATATCCCTAACGCTTACTCTTTCGACGGTAATAACATCTGGAAGATTACTTGAAGACGTCTTGTCCAGCCCCCGAAGGGATCAGAGACACGACAATCGCGGGGCTACTCAAACAGCAAGATTGTGTATCGAGGAATACACCGGCCAACGCGGCGGTACGAAGGGTATAAAACCCTAGTACCACAGACCCTAACGGACTTCTATTAGCAGGAGTTAACTGTGACGTTAGGACATCCTTGTGAGAACTTCTCGTTTCGTCTCGACTCGTAAAGGAATTAGTGTCCTTGCAAGAATTTCTCGATTCGTCTCGACTCGTAGGGAAAAGCCTTAGGCAATGGGGATAAGGACCTGTTTCTTAAGGACTGGGGCCCTGCAAGTCGGTCCAAGATGGACTACTGTATACTATCCACGGGCCACACTCTCCAAAGTCGAATATCGACAAGGAGGGAAAAAACCACTTACGAGTCCTCTCGACTTGTAAGAGGGAAAATTCTCTTGTGAGATCCTTACGACTCTAAAGAGAAAACGCACTTAAGAGTCCTCACAACTCCTAAGAAAAAAATACACCTACGGGATCCTCTCGACTCGTAGGGAGAAAAGTCTTTATGAGACCCTCACGGCTCATAAAGTTGAAAAGTCTTAGGCGACATATCTGAACCTGTCTTCTAAGCCATCGCTGCTCTACAAGGAGGTCAAGATGGACTATCTACGGGCCACATTTGCCAAAGCCACATTCACGGATGAAATAAAGAAGCTACTTACGGATTCTCACGATTCGTAAGGAAAAATACCCGAGTGAGATCCTTACGACTCACGGAGGCGACAAATACTTAGAAATCCTCACGATTTCTAGGGAGAAAATACACCTTTGAGATCCTCTCGACTCACAGGGAAAATAATGTCCTTACGAGAACTTCTCGATTCGTTTCGACTCGTAAGGAAATTAGTGTCCTTGCGAGAACTTCTCGATTCGTTTCGACTCGGAAGGAAATTGGTGTCCTTGCGAGAACTCCTCGATTCGTTTTGACTCGGAAGGAAATTAGTGTCTTTACGAGAAATTCTCGATTCGCCTCGACTCGTAAGGAAATTAGTGTCCCTGCGAGAACTTCTCGATTCGTTTCGACTCGTAAAGAAATTGGTGTCCCTGCGATAACTTCTCGATTCGTCTCGACTCGTAAGGAAATTGGTGTCCCTGCGAGAACTTCTCGATTCGTCTCGACTCATAAGGAAATTGGTGTCCCTGCGAGAAATTCTTGATTCGTCTCGACTCTTAAGGAAATTAGTGTCCTTACGAGAACTTCTCGATTCGTCTCGACTCGTGGGGAAAATAATGTTCCTGCGAGAACTTCTCGATTCGTTTCGACTCGTAGGGGAAATTAGTGTCCTTGCGAGAACTTCCCGATTCGTCTCGACTCGTAGGGAAATTAGTGTCCTTCCGAGAACTTCTCAATTCTTTTCGACTCGTAAGGAAATTAATGTCCTTACGAGAACTTCTCGATTCGTCTCGACTCATGGGAAAATAATGTCCCTGTGAGAACTTCTTGATTCGTCTCGACTCGTAGGGAAAATAATATTCCTGGGAGAACTTCTCGACTCGTCTCGACTCACGGCTCATGAAGATGGAAAAATTCTTAGGCTACAAGGACTCCAAACTTGTCCCCTAAGCCCTCAATTCTATGGTCACACATTACTTTGCACTACTTCACCCACGTACATACATACGTGGGCAAAATAGTGGGAGGCGTTTGTTCCCGCCAAAATTTTCGGCCAAGAGCTACTTGCTCCCTTATAAAAAAGGGGGGAGAATCCTCAAAATTTGGCCTCACGTGTTAAACACGTGGGCGCGCATATGCAAAGCATATGGGCGCTGAAAATAAAACAATTAAGGGCCAAACAGGCATCACGTGTAAAAAACGTAAGCGCTGAATAAAATAAACTTAAAAGGCCAAACAGGACTCACGTGTAAAACACGTGAGCGCTCATATGCAAAGCATATAAGCGCTGAACATAAATCGCCAATGGACAAATAGGCTTCACGTGTAAAACACGTGAGCGCTCATATGCAAAGCATATGAGCGCTGAACATAAACAGGCTAAAACCCACAACAGGGGTCACGTGTTAAATACATGAGTTCTCTTGCCTCTCACATGCAAAGCATGTGAGCGCCCCAATTTAAAATGCTCCTATCAAATTCTAGAATTAAATTCTATTATGGGAAATATTTTCCTTATCTTTCTCAAACTAAAAAGATCTCACTGTTAAACAGAGGACCATTGGATCAAAGATCCAACGATGATCATCTTGTAGAATAAAGTTCTATCATAGAAAAATATTTTCCTAATCTTGTTAAATTAACAAGATATTCATATGATCAGAATTCTATGTTATAATAAAATTCTAATCTTATTAAACTAACGAGATATCTAAATGATAGAATTAAATTCTATATTAAGAAAATATATTTCTGATCTTATTAAACTAAAACGATATGATAGAATAAAATTCTAATCTTGTTAAAACCAACAATATATTCATAATCTTGTTAAACAAACAAGAAATGTTCTCTGTTAAATAAAGAGCCTTTGGATTAAAAATCCAACGGTGAATAAAATTCACCGATTAATCTAAAAGATCATGAAATCAATCATGATCTCTCAATGAGGGATTCCCTTACCAAATTGATTATTTTTATTCTCATATAAATAGGAGCAAGGAGAGGAGGGAAAAAATACACAGAGAGAGAGGGGGGAAGAAAATATAGATAGAGAATTTAATTCTCTAGAAAGAAGAGGAACCCCTCCCAAAAGCTCCCACAAAACAAAAAGAGAATTTAATTCTCAAACCAAGAGTTTAACTCTTCTCAAAGAACTTAGTTCTTCCTCTTGTTAAGATCTGCAGAAGCAGATCTTCCCACAAGTTGAGAATTTAATTCTCATCGGGGAGATTCTGTCACGCAGATTCAAAACCTAGGGGAAAGAACTGATTTCAAAAGAGCTTAACTCTTACAAAACGTATGGAAATTTAATTCCTCTGAAACTAGGTTTTAACCCTTTAAAAAGAATTTAATCCCTGCAAAGAACAAAAAGAGAACTTGATTACTCAGAACCATAGAAGAACAGCCTGATGATTCATTAGCGTTCAAATGCTACATAACAGATGACGTGTTCCTACATGAGCACCTCTGAGGAACAAAAAGGAACAACTGACATCGAGTCACGTGATCCTATGTGACCCCCTAATAGTTCTTAGCACTTTCAAAAGGAAAAGGAGAATAAATCAAAGACAGTTCCCATTTTGGGACGCCTGTAACACCCGAGCCCAATGCTACTAATTTATGTTACCGTTTGAACGTAGTGTGGCACTTATTTCATTTATCTTGCTTGATTGTTACTTACTGTAAAATTTTACACGGCAAATTCATTTCTGCATATAACAATTTTTGGCATCTAAAATAAAATTAAAAATATTCATCCTGACCGGCTTGACACCCCTAACCCTGTTGTAGCGTCCGTGCATCGTGTTCTCGTCCCGTTCAGTGAAACGGGCGAGTTTGGATGGGTACGTGCACGTACGTGTGTCCGTTTTGGGGGTATGCGTTTTGATCATAAAACACTTCATTTTAAATTTTGGATCCCGCTTAAAATTCTATTATTTCAATTTCAAATTTTTGGACCCGACGCTGGCGCGATTTGGAAATATTTTACTTTGCGCCAAAATCCCAAATTTTAATATATTAAACCATTCGTATATTCAATTCTTTAATATCTTGTATATTTTTTAAAACTGTTTAAGATTTCTAAGATTTTAAATCTTTCTCAATTATTTTCTCTCCACCAATCAGCCTCCTCCATCTTTCCCACGGGCCCCACACCTCTTCTCTCTCTCTCTCTCTCTCCCCTCTCCCCCGTATCTCTCTCTCTCTCTCTCTCTTCTATATTTTAATTCTCCTTCCCTCCTCCATCGTTTCCTCACGTAACCCAAACCCCACAAACCCTAGTCACCGTGCTCCTCACCGCCGCAGCCCAACGCCGACGACGCCGTCACCAACACCCTCGCCTCCTCATTCTCACCTCACCAAGCCCCCTCTTCCTTCTTTCCCCACATTCCCGTGCACCCTACACCATCACCGCAGCCGCGCACCCCTGCACACGCATTGCACCGCCGGATCTGTCGCCGCCGACGGCCTCGCCTCCGTAGCCCCGGCCTCGCAAGCACACCCCTCGGTGAGATAACTTCCCCTCCTCTCTTCCTTCCTTCTCTCCTTCTCTGCTAATGTGTTTCTCGATCTGCAGTCTTCGCGGTCACTGTTGGCCGGCCGCCGGAGCTCCGTCGACGAGGTCGACTGTCACCACCCGTCCCACAGATCCTCGTGAGCATCCTCGTCTCTATCCTCCTTCTCTTCCCTCTTCTTGATTCTCTTTTTGGTTGTTCTTGAATTCTTGAAATTGTAGTTTCGCTGTTTGTCACGCCCCGCTTCCCAGAGTACGCTAAGATGTGCACGTGACATAGCCAACCATGCTACCTGTGGATAGGAAAAATCCTTCCACAGTCACATTACGGCTATAGAGATATCAAGAACAGGAAAGTAAACTAACTATCTAGCACATGTCCATAAGCCAGAGTAAAAGAGTCAAGAAATAACAATATGCGGAAGCCAAAAGATACAATAAATGAACCACCTGGAAGTGAAACTGCATACCGACAGGAACTTCACCGCTCGTCTAACAGCGGCAATACTCCTGATCAGTCTGCAACGAGGTTGAAGAATCTGGGCCATGCAAAATCCAGACGTCAGCGCGTCATATCATCAAGCAATAAAATATAAACATGGTAATAGGCAATGCAGATATAATCATGAATGAAAAGCAGATGTAACGGTAATGTAAATCAGGGCAGTGAAGGGTAGTGTGCAGTGAGTAAACTAAACTGTTCTATTGGGTTATCCACTCTCAAGTCTTTGAAATCAATTTGAGTAATCCTCCATGTAACTCAAAGGATATGTCCCGTTACCCCCCCGGGACCACGGATCAGGATTATGTGAACCAAGAGTGGTTCTGTCCCGTTACCCCCTGGGACCACGGATCAGGAATATGTAAGAGTCACGAATGGCTCTGTCCCGTTACCCCCCGGGACCACGGATCAGGAATATGTAAGAGTCACGAATGGCTCTGTCCCGTTACCCCCCGGGACCACGGATCAAGTAATACCCTTTTAAGTTACACTTTAGTTTACACTTTTGATTTCTCCATACCCCCAAGTTGTGTATGTCAAGTCAGGTATTCAGTAATCAAGAACTAATGCCAACACAGGATCAGGTAAGAGCAGGTTTGTCTGGATAGACAACAAGAACGGTCCGTGAGGACTACATGTCAGGTTTGTTGGCATTAGACACGAGATCAACTAACGGATCAAGCCATGGTACCTCAGGTCGAGTCAAGTAGTGTACGGTACCATGTCGGGTCAGGTAATGTACAAAGGTGTAACAAGTCATGTCAAGGTGTACAAGATATCATGTGGGTGCTCATAATCAAACTGGCATAATCATGGGTACACAGAACAAGCATGAGTACTAATAAAACAACAAACCGAAACATGTAATATGATATGCAAATAGGTACAGACTAAACTATATGGATGTACAGTCATCAATTCGAGTCAGGGTTATAGTTCCAATATTAATTAGGATGCAATTTATTAAACATGGAGTGTTAATATCACAGTATTATGTAGTAATGTGATCTATGGATGCAATTATATGCATCTTAAATGCGATGGATGCAAACGGGTATCCGAAAAGTTATAAAACTATAAAATGGTAATGTGGGATGTACAACTAAGCAATATGTGATATAAATATTGATATAATAATATTAATATGGATATCATATTCAAAGCGATTAATAACTATAAAAGTGGTATTGATTAACCATGCACAAGAAGGTTCCGTTTAGAAATTCAGCGTCACCATAATTTGTAAAATAGCTTAAAAATAACAAACGTTCTCCAAAAGGGACGTGTCTTATACCAAAACAAAGATAATTCAATAAGGTTTTCAGTTTTATAAGTATAAGCATCTCAGGTTGTCCCTAAAAAAAGTTATGAATATTCGAAGTTGAAAGTTTGCTGCTGGAATTTCCCTGGACAGCAGTTTGGAGACATTTTCATTTGCATTTTACATTATTTAAACAATTTATTTTGAAAGTAAATATTTCATAGAGTTATAGTATTCTGAGTCAGCTTCGTAACGAACTAAAGAACATATACTAATGATTTTTCTATGATTTATAATGAATTTTATACGGTAAGGGGTACAGTAAATTTCAGATTTGTCGTATCCGCTTTTTCAACGACGTTTCATGTGTAAACTATAATATTTTAAATATATAATATCGTAAAATGCAGATTATAAACTAATTAAAGATAATAATAAGAAATATTATGACGATGTATATTTTAATTGATATGGATGCAGTATAATGTAATCTAGTATGTCACAAGATAAGTTTTCATGATCTAGATTTAATATGATATAAACGGATGCAAACGGAACATCGAAACGTTATAAAATTAAACATGGGGCACTAGATTTAAACTATAGGTATGGTATTTATTTAAATAGGTATAAAATGAATTATATAGCATGTAGCAAGATTAACTTGCCTCGATGGGTCGCGAATCGGGAAAACGGAACGTTAACCGTTGGCGGGGAAAACTCGCGACGGTCGCACGGTTCACGGAATGAACCCAAACGACGAACAAAGGAACCACACGGGTCAGGGTACCTCACTGGAACGTCGAGAAGCGTCACCGGCACGACGGAATTCCGGCAACAAAAGAACAGTTAAAAAAATGAGAAACGAGACATGAAGCAAGAAGAGAAAGAATGATAAAGAGAAGTACGAGAGAATATATGGGGGAGAGAGAGAAAAGTGGAGAGAGAGAGAGATAGAGAAAGAGAGAGCTGCAGGTGGGGCCCACGGAATTAAAAGGAACGCGATTGGCTAAAGGGGAATCGTTAGTTAGGGATAAATATTAATTAAAGATTCAAAACATTTTAAGGAACAGTAGGATATATATATAGGTTAATTTAAAGATTTAAAAGATAGGTAATGAGCAGTAAGATATCAGGTTAGTTAGAAAAATATATGTGATGGTTTTAATAATATTAAAATTTGGGATTTTGGCGCCAAATAAAACATTTCCAAATCGCGCCCGGGTCGAGTCCAAAAATTTGAAATTGAAATAATAGGATTTTAAGCGGGATCCAAATTTTAAAATTAAGTGTTTTATGATAAAAGGCATACCCCCAAAACGGACACATGTACGCGCGCGTAGCCGTCCAAACTTGCCCGTTTCACTGAACGGGACGAGAACACAATGCACGGATGCTACCACGAGGCTAGGGGTGTCAAGTAGGCCAAGATGAATGTTTTCAATTTTATTTTAGATACCAAAATTTGTTATATGTAGAAATGACTTTGCCGGGTAAATTTTACAGTAAGCAACAAACAAGTAAGTTAAATGAAATGAGTACCACATTATGCTCAAACAGTAACTAAAAATAGTAGCATTGGGCTCGGGTGTTACACTGTTCGCCGGAATCCGGCCGTACCGGTGACGTGTCCCGACGTTCCAGCGAGGTACCCCGACCCGTGTGGTTCCAATGTTCGTCGTTTGGGTTCATTCCGTGAACCGTGCGCCCGTCGCGAGTCTCCCCGCCGACGTTCTACGTTCCGTTTTTCCCGGTTCGCGACCCATCGAGGCAAGTAACCCTTGCTACATGCTAAACAATATTTACTTATTATTACTGACACCCTAAAACCCGCAATTTAACTTTGGTATTATAATTTCCCACTTTTTCATGTACAATATTGTTATATATCATTTTATCTTTAAACTTGGAACCTACAGTTTGCAATTGAACCTAATAACCATATTTACCTGTCTAATCACATTTTTTTTAATATCGACATAGCTTATGGCATTTATCTCTATAGTTTTGTTCCATTCGGATACTCGCATGCATTTTTAACCTGTAATAGCTGTATTGAACCTGTATACAAATCTTTGCACCTCTATAGTGCTTACACTTGTTAACATGATTAAAATGCCATAATTATCATACTGCATTCGCATAACATTGAAATCATCTCTGTAACACAACTGACAACTATACTGCTAATTCAGTAAGTCTGCCTATTGCTTACTTCATTGCTTATCTCATGTTGTTGATACCCATGCTTGATTATATAGCCGATTGTGAGTACACCTATGATATCGCTTGCTTCTTGAACTGTCTTGCTACCTACACATTGATTGACCCAACATGGTACCGTATACTGCTTGACTTTAATGATGTACCATGACCTGATCCGTTACCTGATCTTGTGTCTAATGCCAACAAACCTGACATGTAGTCCTCATGGACCGTTCCTGTTGTCTATCCAGACAAACCTGTTTACCTGTTCCTGTGTTGGCATTAGTTTCTTGATTTCGGGATATCTGACTGGACCTACACATATGACTTGGGGGTATGGGGAAATCAAAGGTGAAACCTGACTTGTAACTCGACAGTTCACTACCTGTCCTGAGTGTATACATTCCTGTTTTGTGCCTAGCGGCATGTCACGGTGTCAGCCGAGAATATTGTGGTCGTGGTCCCGGGTATGTACGGGATACTATCGAGTGTACACATTCCTGTTTTGTGCCTAGCGGCATGTCTCGGTTGCAGCCGAGAATATTGTGGCCGTGGTCCCGGGTATGTACGGGATACTATTGAGTTACATCGATGATTCATCAATTTGGTTTCAAAGACTTTAGAATAGAGAACCTGATAGAATAGTCCAGTTTACCCACTGCACACTATCCTGCACTGCTCTGATTCTTATTATTGTTACCCTTGCTTTATTCATGTTTATATTCGCATTGCCTGTTTATTATGTTATTACTTGATGATTTGACGCGCCGACGTCTGGGTTTTGCATGGCCCAGATTCTGTACCACTGTCGCAGTCCGAGCAGGAGTACTTCAGCCGACAGGCTGAGCTGTGAGTGTTAGCAGTAGTTAGCTTTTCTTTCCTGCATTTTATTCCTGATGTGAGCCCGCATTATGGGACATACATTCCAGTTATTTTGTATTGGATCTTTCGCTTCCGCATTTTATTATTCTTGACTCATGATTTATCTTGGTTTATGGACATGTTTAGATAGTTTTATTTTGTTCTTGATATCTCTACAGCCGTAATGTGACTGTGGATCGATACTTCCTACCCACAGGTAGCATGGTTGGCTATATCACGTGCCCATTTTAGCGTACTCTGGGAAGCGGGGCGTGACAGCGCCTCACGTGATCCCACGCGACCCCCTAATAGTGCATAGCACTTTCAAAAGGAAAAAGGGGAATAAATTAAAGACAGTTCCCATTTTTAGGACGCCTCACGTGATCCCACACGACCCACCAATAGTGCTTAGCACTTTCAAAAGGAAAAGGGGATAAATCCAAAAACAGCTCCTATTTTGGGGCGCCTCACGTGATCCCACATGACCCCCAATAGTGCTTAGCACTTATAAAAGAACAAGGGAATAAATCCAAGTGAACAACGCCAACTTTCAAGTGCCTCACATGCTATACGTGAGCCTCCCCCAAATTTCAGTGTTTAACACCGCCTTGGAGTCTCACGTAGGAGCACGTGAGCACTGAGTATGCATTAGTGTTTAATACTATAGGAAGCCAACTCCAACTCCAAATTGGCTAAGTCTCCCTGAGGATTAAAACATCTTGGATTTCCTAATAGACCGAGCCACTATGCTCATGACTTCCCAAACTGATGATGATTCCTCAATCTCCTAAGTTAATCTTAGTCTCTAAAAAATGACTAATGATTTTTGGACGGGCCACTATGATTTTTCCCCTAAAATCTGGAATTTGGTTCAAGGGTACATCTCTCCATACCTCTGATACATGTCGTTGTAATTCTTCAACGTCTTCAGAGAGGTGGATGGTCCCGACAACTAACAGCTCTTTGGTGCAACCCAAAACCCATGAGCACATCCCTATGGACCGCAACGTCCTTAAACTAGCTATGGACCGCAATGTCCTTAAACTACGACTTCACCGCCAAATGGTGATCTATGGACCGCAATGTCCTTAAACTAGCTGTGGACCGCAACGTCCTTAAACTAAACCCTCACACCAAAAATGGTGATCTATGGACCGAAACGTCTTTAAAACTAACAATGACCGCAACGTCCTTAAACTAGCTATAGACCGTAACGTCCTTAAACTACAACGGACCGCAACGTCTTTAAACTAGCTATGGACCGCAACGTCCTTAAACTAGAACAATAGAGCCCAAATACTCTTTTGTTGGGTGTGAATGATCCCAAAAATCCTGCTGAGTAGATCTTAGTCTATAATTAGACTAGTGTATCCTCAACAAAAATTTAAATTGATCTTAATCTCAAACGAGATTAACGATCCTTAAATCAACCCAAACCCAAATTTATGAATATACGGATTTGGAATAATCCACGCCCTACGGGCGGCAACACAAATTAGACTCCGCATACAATCCACGGGCAATCAAAAATAAAAAAACACACACGACACGAAGTGAACATCTGGAGTAGGAGAAAGTGGTTATCGCTACGCGGTAACGTAATTAACCGCAGGGGCTTGCGCTTACAGGGAAGAGCGTCCCCATAATCAAAAACCCCTCACAACGAGGGGGAATCTGACGAAGTCCTCTACAACGGTCGCATCCGTCCAAACCTCTGATACACGGTGCCATAAATCAACTTGGCATCTTCGGAGAGGTGGACGGATAAACCCAAATAGCATCTACCCCCAAATGCACGCAAGACGTTTGTCTTTCCCGGCCTTCGGCGGTAAACAGAAGTAAGGAGAGTCGTCCAAGAAACTCACGATGGATTTTACGGTTCTCATCAAGCCGGGCCAAAGATAAAGTTGAATATCAAAAGAAAGGGTTACTATTGGCCCACGATTATTCAGGATTGTCTCGAATATGCAAAGCAGTGTCACTCGTGCCAAATTCACATGGATTTCATCCACCAGTATCCAAATCTGCTATGCCCAACACTGGCTAGTTGGCTGTTCGAAATATGGGGAACCGATATAATCGGGCCCATCAAGCCGGCATCGTTCAAGAGACATCGGTTCATACTGGCAACGACCGATTACTTCTCTAAGTGGGCAGAAGCAGTACTGCTAAAGGAAGTGAAGACGGAGAAAATCCTCCATTTCTTCAGGACACACGTCATCTACCGATTTGGCACTCCACGACGAATCATCTCGAATAATGGGCCGGCCTACAGAACCCATAAGATCAGCTGCTTCGCACAGCAGCATCATATAGATTGGAGATACTCTTCAGTCTACAATCTCCGAGCTAACGTTCTAGCTGAGGCTTTCAACAAGACCTTGACGAAGATCATAAAGAAAACAGTGTCCAGAAATAAAAAGGACTAGCACGAGAGACTGCATGAAGCTCTCTGGGCGTATCGAACCACATTCAAAACGGCCACGAATACAACACCATTCACATTGGTATTCGGCACGGAAGCGGTACTTCCCTTGGAAATAGAGCTATCTTCTCTACGAGTAGCAGTTCGATACGAGCTGACAGATGAAGAAAATGCTCATCTTCAGCTTGAGGAGCTCGACGCCCTCGATGAAACCCGTCTTATGGCACAGCAAAACCTGAAACCTTACAAAGCAAGGATGACACGCTCATACGAAAGACTAACCAGACTGAAAACATTCTACCAAGGCGAACTCGTGCTAGTCGTAAAAAGACCTATGATCCCCAACCGTGCAAAGCGGGGGAAATTCCAGCCAAACTACGAGGTTCCGTAGATCATAGACAAGGTCTACCAAGGTGAGGCCTACTTGCTTATGGATATGCATGGCGAAAGACCCTTCCAGCCAATAAACGGCCGGTTCCTTAAGAATTACTACGCTTGACAAGTCGCAACTCATGTTAATGATAGATGACGACGTTCGTGTCCGCTCGCTGTCTTCCGGAGTCAAGACACTATAAGTAGTATCCGGCAAAACTTAGCCTCAAAGCTGGCCTTGGACCGAGATGTCCCTAAACTAACAACGGACCGAGATGTCCCTAAACTAAATATGCCACATCAAGCACGGCGATAATGGAATTCAAGTACATAACTCCCAGCAACGAGGACTGCAACTCAAATCCCGTTGGTTGCACAGCTTCCCCGGTGACGAATGTTAGTTGTATGTATGCCCTAGAGGCCAGTATTGTACAGATGATGTATATTATATTGGATGCTTGGACATATATAGAGATGACTTTCTTGCTCGATATGATAGTGTGGTAACTGGTTGCTCTTTATCTTAACATGTATATTAGTCTTTTTAAACTGTCTTATAGTTACATGTTGGTAAAGCCCTTAGGAAGTGTACTTGACTACCTGGACTGTGATGCAGATCACACTAGTGGGGACATGGTAATCCATAAGTACATCCTTCAAGGTCCCTAGTCATGGGTGTATCGAGACGGGGCATCGATATACCAGTGTAGACTAGCGTATACGCTCCTCGACCCATGAGATGGGTGATGGATGATCCCATATCCATTGGTGTTTGACATCAGAGATGGTATACGGGTGCTCAGTGGAGACTGGGTACACTGGACAGACTCGCCGAGAACTCCCAGATGGTATTATACCTCACGTCAGATGGCAGTTCTCAGGTGACACTTGTGCAGGTTAGTCTGTAGACCCGAGATCGTCATAGAGTCTTGTGTGATTCCCACTGTGCTTTGATCTCCACCTTATCACGTCCATGAGGGCATGCAAAACGGTGGTTTTTGGGTACAGTCCCGAGTCATATGGAGGCAATGAGCGATAGGAGGGGTTTCGTCTCTCCCGGTATTGGGGGTTGATGTTGCGCTGTGCTCGATTGGCCGTAACAGGGAAGTCCCTGGCCAGGGCTGATCAGAGATTTGCTAGTAAGTGTTACCAGTAGTTTCTCAACCCGTTATGAGCCTCACATCGGCACGACTTATCGGTTATTGGGGTCTGACGTTTACCACCCCTAGGCTTGATATGCGACATATCAGACGAACGGACCGGACTGTACGGTAAGTGTTACTAGTTGGATTCACAGAAGTGTGAGCGGGCTTGCTCGTCGATCTTCTGATCGCTCAATACCCGGGTGGCCATTACGTTTAGCAGACCGCTTGCGGCTTGTGGGTGTTTGATATGATCATCACTTGCTGCCGGAGTATTGACGAGTCTTTAGAGTCCTACGCAGAGGTTTCCTGGCTCAAGCGAAACGAAATAGGAGCGCATATGAGATATGTGCAGGACCGAGAATAATGCGTGTATGTGATACCGTATTTCATTCTCGTGATGAATGTTTCGATTGGTTGTATGCGATATAACCTAGTTATTGAATCAAAGATTGATTCGATAAGTCGATACATTGAATACTAGTCGGTTATGTGCGACATGACCGGATCATTGAATCAAGTGTTGATTTAATGATTTAATGTATAATTATATATTTGATATATTACTTTGCATTAACTAGTATTGGTTTACTTTAAAAGGATTTTCTCACTTGATGTGCACATTGTATATGTGATATATTTTTTGTGTACACTTGATTGTATCATGTTTGATGATACATATTAACTTGTGCATGTGTAAAGATTAAACCATGGTTATATGAATGGTTAGGGTTTTGTTTACTTATTCATTTATTTATTTTGATTATTTATTTTGGAAAAGAAAATGGAAATGGTGGCTTTTTTTGTTTCTTTCATGAAGCTTCATGAAGGGTTGAAACCTTGACCATTTTTGTTTTCTTCTCTTAACCTAACCATTCACCTAACCCTAGTTTACTCTCTACACTTGACCATGGTTAGTATATGACAAGTATTCATATTAGTTTCTTTTATAAATAAGAGACTTATCATATTCTATCTTGATCTTCATCTACTTCTTCTTCTTCTTCAAGAAGGAAACTTGATTCCATTAATGGCATCTTGAGTAAAAGAGTGAGAAATCCAATTCTAAAGTGAACCCACCTCCTATTTCTTCATCCTCTACCTCTTGCCAAGTAGTATAGGGTGTTTTCTTCACAAGTTTCATTGCTTAGTGAAGTTGGAGCTTGATCTTGTGTTGCCTCGACGTAGATCATCTTCGGCATCGAAGCCGACGACGTAGCCCGCCCATTTCTCTGATGAAGCCGATGGTAGAGTCCGGGATTCGATATTGACAGCGAGAGGACGTCTACGTAGAGCTAAGGAAGTGGAGAACCGGATCTACAAATGTTGTTGCTTCTTTCTTTTAGTTAAGATGTTAACTAGTTTCACTTTTCGCCTAAACTCTAGTCAACGAATCCGTATTAGGGTTTCTCGGCACTTGTAAAATTTGAAATTGGCATGGTTGATGCCTTGTGAGACCTCATTATCGTGCCTAGGAACCTTACAGTGGTATCAGAGCCTAGCTAGAGCCTTAGGCGAAGTGTAAACGACGTTTGAAACCCGATCGAACCGAAAACCTCAATTCCAAAATGCTCTTTGGGAGTTTTCTGAAAATTGGGATTTTTGTGAATTAAAAATATGCAGAAAACTAAGCAGGAATTTCTAAGAATTACAGTGAAGTACGATCACATGATTCCACCAAAGTGCGGCGGAACCGCGGCATTAGCATGGCTAATGCGGCGGTTCCGCGGCCACTTTGTCTCTTCTCCTATTTCTTTCTGCACAGTAATTCTTATATTTGACTGTTATATGTTCTGGGTATTTTTATTATGACTCAATAGTTGAGTATTCTGGAGTTGTATAGGGAATCGAAGATTCGATCGGATTATCAAATTTTGTCTATGTGTTTTTCCGGATAATTTATGAATATGTTAAAAAGTTCGACCGGATGTAAATACCCAATCTTTCTCCTGCCGGGAAATTTCCAATTGTTGGACTTTTCTGTAGTTTATTGACGTTCTAAGTAGTGCAAGTAACGTGATGGTCCCTCTAGAAGACAACAAACCTTAACTCGATTATATGACCGTCTTGAACTGCCCTTTGAACCTTAGGGTTTGGGGCAGTACGGCGTGCCACATATGAGGCGTTGGATTGATCCTTCTACGGCTGGACCGTTGGTACTAAGGCATGAAGTGAATGTCTTTGAACTTATTTCATGTGTTGAACGGTTTCGGGAAAACTTGGGTGTTCGAATGTTCGATCGGAAAGTTTAATATTTTCTATTTATCCGGAATGGGATACAATAATTAGAATTCACAAACAGTTATAAGATAACTGAATAAATGCTATAAATCTAGCGATTTAGTCTCACTTGATATTGAAAAGAGTTTTCGATAATGAGACTAAAATGCGGGGTTTATAAATGTTAGGCATGTGATATCTAAGTATTTCATTTGATTAGGCATGCGATGTCTAAAAAGGTTGCGGATTCCAACTGTTGTAGTTTTATACTTTCTTTTCTGTGACCGTAAGTGTAATATGTTGATATCGCCGGTTTCGTTGCTATACGTCAACGGCAATTGGGGTATGCATACTTACTTACGTTGATGACATGCGATGTTATGTGTTGCTGGATATGTTATATTGGATCGTCGTGTTAGAATATCCAGGGGTTTTTATGTGAGATGAGTGTTTTTCATTTTCATTCATGTAAAAAAACTTGTATGTAATATTCTTTTATTGGGACACTTCCAGGTAGCGGAAGATGTCACCGTTGATGTATATTATTTACTTTTCCGCATTAGGATAGACCTAAGGAGGGGAGCACAAGTAACCGGGTTCTAGGGTCCAGTGGGAGACCATCTCGAGGAGTCGAGTCCGGGTCTCCTAACCCTAGAATTGGTAGGGTTGCTTGCCACTCTCATAGGGGTCTAGGGGTGTGGGTTTGGCTATTCATCACGACCGTGGAATCCGTGTTTTATACTGGCTCGTATTGAAAACACGGACGTCCTAGTATATCCAATATTTCATATGATATTTTCTGCTGCGATATCTGTGATGTGATCATTTGATATGTTCTGATGGATACAGTATATAGTATATATGATATATTATATAGACGTTACTTATGTTTTGCACCCACACTAGCCCTGCCCTGCTCTGTCGTTAGTTACCTAACCTAACGGTGCATAAGGGGACATCGAGGCGAATGCGGATGGCATAAGTGTACGTCGTATTTATCTGTGATGTTTAGGTATATAATTGATGGGACTTCATTAATGTGATTAATGAATGAAAAGAAACCTAAGATGTTGTAGAATCAAATTTTAAATAAAACAGGTAGCTACAGTTCTTGCTTTGCACAGCGGTATATGTGATATATCCTGCACCTTATTCGATGAGGAAAGGACCGAGATCCCTTCACCGGGTGTGACTCCTTTAGCAATAACCGGCAGATGCTACACACTCGGTTTGTCTTTTGATTGCTTCTATAGTTTCTGCTTTGCACAGTGATATATATGATATATCCCGCACCTCATTCGACGAGGAAAGGGCCGACGATCCCTTCACCGGGAGTGACCCCTTTAGCAAAACTAGAAAAGCCTCAAAATCACTCCATTTCAAAACTTCATTTGATTCTACAACGATATCAAGTTCATTACGCAATAGGTTTTCAGAAAAACCTGTCGTAGCCCTCCGTCATTTCAGATAAGTACTAGTTAGTATTCGTGCTACGTTTGTTGACTATGTTAAGGCGTAGTGTGCGGTAGCTGATTGGTGCTTATCTGTATAAGCATATGATGCGATTGGATTAGGGTAGTCGTGCGACTTTGTTGACTATGTTAAGGGTCGTGCGGGTGGGTTTAATTCAATCAGGAAATGACGTGTTGAACTTGACTAGCACTTATGATTTGTTGACTATGTTAAGGTCATATAGCTGCTAGGTGCAAAATAATATCGGGAATTTCAAGTGTTGAAATTTGCAATGAGATTTCATACCTTCTATGAGATAGTTGGATCCCGATACCCACTGCGAGTAAGAGTTACTCCTGGGAGAGTTTTACACATTACAATTAGCCGATCAAGTAGGTGTCTAGAAAGGTGTCAACGGGGTTACGCCTCTAGGAAAACGAGGTTTACTTTAATTAGGTCCGTGCGAAAGAACGGAGAACCTCCCTCAAAGTACCGACACTGGCCTGGCTGAAAGATCGATGAAGTTGTAGGGTGTAATTAATCCCGGCTAGTCTTTCCTTTTAGGGTTTGAAGGAAGATTTGATAAAAACCAGTGGGAGCCATCCTGATTAGATAAGATAATAACCAATCTGATATTGCACGAGCATACACTAAAGTGTTTTCTTCTCTCTCTCTCCAGGTAGCGACCATGTCATGCCCTAATAAAGATAATAATATGGATGTATTGACCGAACCCGCATGTTATACTGTGCTGGAGAACGTTGGTTCCGTTCTTTCTTATAAGAGTTATAGGACTGAACAGGATATAGGGGAATACCAGGATTCCCATGCCACCCGAATGAAGAAAGTACATGATGATGCATTTTCTTCGGGTGTGTTCGTTACAGAGAACTGTTTCTCCATTTGCTCCACGTCCTGGGTATTAGATATTGGGTCAGGATTCCATATATGTAATCAGTTACATGGGCTCAGGAAAGGTAGAGAACTTGGAGAAGGTGATAAAGACATTAGAGTTGGAAATGGTGCAATTGTTGCAGCTAAGACTGTCGGGGAATATCACCTTGTATTACCGACTGGTAATACATTGGTTCTGAACGAATGCTATTACATGCCGAACCTGATATGCAAAATTATATCGGTTTCTTTATTAAGTAAAGAGGGATATAATTTTATATTACAGGACAATGTGATGAACATTTTTCGCAACCAAAAGTTGGTTGGATCAGGCACGTTGTGCAATGGCATTTATGTTCTAAATCAATCAACAGCTCTGAGCATAACAAACACACACAAGAGGAAGAGTTCAGAACTGAATGAATCCTTCTTGTGGCATTGTAGACTGGGTCACATCAATGCGACACGACTGGCTAAGTTGCATAAGGATGGATATTTGAAACCATTCGAATTTTCATCTTATGACACTTTCCAGTCATGTCTTAAAGGCAAGATGACCAAAACTCCGTTTACAGGACACGGAGAAAGAGTTACCGAACTCTTGGGACTGATACATAGTGATGTATGCGGTCCCATGTCTACACATGCCAAGGATGGTTCTTCGTACTTCATTACATTCACTGACGATCTCTCTAGATTCGGATATGTGTTCCTGATGAAACATAAATCAGAAGTTTTTGAGAAATTTAGAGAATATAAACAAGAAGTCGAAAACCAAACCGGAAAAAGTATTAAAATCCTTCGATCTGATCGAGGAGGTGAATACTTGAGCAATGAATTCCTGGACTTCCTAAAAGAGAATGGGATTCTCTCTCAGCTGACTCCTCCATATACACCACAGCACAACGGTGCATCAGAACGGAGGAACCGCACCCTATTAGATATGGTGCGCTCTATGATGAGCACAGCTGAGTTACCTATTTCCTTCTGGGGATATGCGCTGGAGACAGCAACATACCTATTGAATCAAGTTCCATCTAAATCTGTACCTACCACACCATATGAGATATGGAGTGGGAAGAGATCATATTTTAAACGAGTTAAGATATGAGGTTGTCCGGCCTATGTCAAAAGGCAAAATCCAGACAAACTCGAGGCACGGTCAGTTCTTTGCAAGTTTGTGGGATATCCTAAGAATTCCCAAGGATATTTTTTCTACCACGCTGAAGAACAAAAGGTGTTTGTTTCTCAATATGCCACCTTTTTAGAAAAGGAATTCCTTGAAAAAGAAATTAGTGGCAAAATGGTAGAGCTGGAAGAAGTTCCAGATACACAAACCGTAACTGAAGATTTAGTGGAACCAGAAGATTCAGTAGCTCCCAATGAACCTCAGCCTCTCCGCCGATCTAGTAGGGTTCCTCGCCAACCTGAGAGATACTACGGTTTTCTCATGGATGGTGGGAGCGAGGATTGCATCATGGAGGATGATGACCCAACTAGTTTCGAGCAAGCCATCACGAGTAGGGACTCAGTGAAATGGCTGGATGCTATGCGGTCCGAGATGGAATCCATGTACACCAACAAAGTATGGACTTTGGAAGTTGCTCCTGAAGGGGTAAAACCCATTGGGAGCAAGTGGATCTTCAAGAAAAAACTTGGTGTAGATGGGAAAGTGGAGACTTTCAAAGCTAGACTTGTTGCAAAGGGTTTTCGTCAAAGACCAGGTGTGGACTATGACGAAACCTTTTCTCCAGTGGCTATGCTTAAATCCATCCGGATCATGCTTGCCATCGCTGCATATCATGATTACGAAATCTGGCAAATGGATGTTAAGACCGCCTTTCTAAACGGTGATTTAGAAGAGTGCGTGTACATGACTCAGCCAGAGGGCTTCGTAGACAGTGGGAGCAGCGGGAAGGTGTGCAAGCTGCTTAAATCCATTTATGGATTAAAACAAGCATCGCGGAGTTGGAACATCTGCTTTGACGTCGTTATCAAAGAGTTTGATTTCGTCAAAAACCCAGATGAACCTTGTATTTACAAGAAGGTGGCAGAGAGTAAGGTTGTCTTCCTCGTATTGTACGTGGATGACATACTCTTGATAGGAAATGATATTCCTATGCTGCAATCGGTCAAGCTCTTCTTATCACAAAGATTCTCAATGAAAGATCTTGGTGATGCCTCCTGCATATTGGGAATTAGGATCTATAGAGATAGATCCAAACGGATATTGGGATTGTCCCAATCCAGGTACATTGACACCATACTAAAGAGGTTTAGTATGGAAGAATCCAAGCGTGGGAACTTGCCCACGATCTCTGGAGTCACTCTTTCCAAAGAGATGTCTCCCAAGACTGATTTGGAGAGAGCTCGCATGCAAGGGATACCCTATGCTTCGGCTGTAGGCTCTATCATGTATGCGATACTATGTACCAGACCCGATGTTGCATACTCACTAAGTGTAGTGAGCATGTATCAAGCTGATCCTGGAGAGAGTCACTGGACAGCTGTGAAAAGCATTCTCAAGTACTTGCGAAGGACTAAAGAGATGCTCTTGGTGTATGGTAACGGAGAACTCCAAGTGGAGTCCTTTACCGATTCGAGCTTCCAGAGTGATAAGGACGACTCTAAGTCGCAGTCGGGATTTGTCTTTACCCTTTACGGAGGGACGGTTAGCTGGAAGAGTTCCAAGCAGGAAACCGTGGCAGACTCGACGATGGAGGCTGAATACATCGCTGCCAACGATGCTGCCAAAGAGGCTGTCTGGATTAAGAAGTTCATTACTGAACTTGGAGTGGTTCCATCCATTGAGCATCCAATACCTTTATATTGCGATAACAATGGAGCGGTAGCTTTGGCCAAGGAACCCAGGTCCCATCAGCGATCCAGGCATATTCTGAGGCGGTATCACCTGATCCGGGAGATAGTTGATCGCCGGGAGATCGAGGTCAGGAGGGTTGACACGAAGAACAACACGGAGGATCCACTCACGAAGGCCATTCCCCAGATACAGTTTGAGAGACTCTTCGGGATGCTCGGTATGCGATACTACAACAGCTGGCCCTAGTGCAAGTGGGAGATTGTTAGTTGTATGTATGCCCTAGAGGCCAGTATTGTACAGGTGATGTATATTATATTGGATGCTTGGACATATATAGAGATGACTTTCTTGCTCGATATGATAGTGTGCTATGTGGTTGCTCTTTATCTTAACATGTATACTATTCTCTTTAAACTGTCTTATAGTTACATGTTGGTAAAGCCCTTAGGATGTGTACTTGACTACCTGGACTGTGATGCAGATCACACTAGTGGGGACATGGTCATAAGTACATCCTTCAAGGTCCCTAGTCGTGGGTGTATCGAGACGGGGCATCGATATACCAGCGTAGACTAGCGTATACGCTCCTCGACCCATGAGATGGGCAATGGATGATCCCATATCCATTGGTGTTTGACATCAAAGATGGTATACGGGTGCTCAGTGGAGACTGGGTACACTGGACGGACTCTCCGAGAACTCCCAGATGGTATTATACCTCACGTCAGATGGCAGTTCTCAGGTGACACTTGTGCAGGTTAGTCTGTAGACCCGAGATCGTCATAGAGTCTTGTGTGATTCCCACTGTGCTTTGATCTCCACCTTACCACGTCCATGAGGGCGTGCAAAACGGTGGTTTTTAGGTACAGTCCCGAGTCACATGGAGGCAATGAGCGATAGGAGGGGTTTCGTCTCTCCGGTATTGGGGGTTGATGTTGCGCTGTGCTCGATTGGCCGTAACAGGGAAGTCCCTGGCCAGGGCTGATCAGAGATTTGCTGGTAAGTGTTACCAGTAGTTTCTCGACCCGTTATGAGCCTCACATCGGCACGACTTATCGGTTATTGGGGTCTGACGTTTACCACCTCTAGACTTGATATGCGACATATCAGACGAACAGACCGGACTGTACGGTAAGTGTTACTGGTTGGATTCACAGGAGTGCGAGCGGGCTTGCTCGTCGATCTTCTGATCGCTCAATACCCGGGTGGCCGTTACGTTTAGCAGACCGCTTGTGGCTTGTGGGTGTTTGATATGATCATCACCTGCTGCCGGAGTATTGACGAGTCTTTAGAGTCCTACGCAGAGGTTTCCTGGCTCAAGCGAAACGAAATAGGAGCGCATATGAGATATGTGCAGGACCGAGAATAATGCGTATGTGATACCGTATTTCATTCTCGCGATGAATGTTTCGATTGGTTGTATGCTATATAACCTAGTTATCGAATCAAAGATTGATTCGATAAGTTGATACATTGGATACTAGTCGGTTATGTGCGACATGACCGGATCATTGAATCAAGTGTTGATTTAATGATTTAATGTATAATTATATATTTGATATATTACTTTGCATTAACTAGTATTGGTTTACTTTAAAAGGATTTTCTCACTTGATGTGCACATTGTATATGTGATATATTTTTTGTGTACACTTGATTGTATCATGTTTGATGATACATGTTAACTTGTGCATGTGTAAAGATTAAACCATGGTTATATGAATGGTTAGGATTTTGTTTACTTATTCATTTATTTATTTTGATTATTTATTTTGGAAAAGAAAATGGAAATGGTGGCTTTTCTTGTTTCTTTCATGAAGCTTCATGAAGGGTTGAAACCTTGACCATTTTTGTTTTCTTCTCTTAACCTAACCATTCACCTAACCCTAGTTTACTCTCTACACTTGACCATGGTTAGTATATGATAAGTATTCATATTAGTTTCTTTTTTAAATAAGAGACTTATCATATTCTATCTTGATCTCCATCTACTTCTTCTTCTTCTTCAAGAAGGAAACTTGATTCCATTAATGGCATCTTGAGTAAAAGAGTGAGAAATCCAATTCTAAAGTGAACCCACCTCCTATTTCTTCATCCTCTACCTCTTGCCAAGTAGTATAGGGTGTTTTCTTCACAAGTTTCATTGCTTAGTGAAGTTGGAGCTTGATCTTGTGTTGCCTCGACGTAGATCATCTTCGGCATCGAAGCCGACGACCTAGCCCGCCCATTTCTCCGATGAAGCCGATGCTAGAGTCCAGGATTCGATATGGACAGCGAGAGGACGTCTACGTGGAGCTAAGGAAGTGGAGAACCGGATCTACAAAGGTTATAGCTTCTTTCTTTTAGTTAAGATGTTAACTAGTTTCACTTTTCGCCTAAACTCTAGTCAACGAATCCGTATTAGGGTTTCTCGGCACTTGTAAAATTTGAAATTGGTATGGTTGATGCCTTGTGAGACCTCATTATCGTGCTTAGGAACCTTACAACGAAGTCCTCCATAAATTCTATTGGCGAACAGAGAGATAAAAAAAAACAGTACGTCCACAAGCGAGAAGGGCACGGATGAAAACCTGAAAGGACGCCGTGAGTAAAAACAGCAGGACTACCGGCGAGTTTGTGAAAACCCGAAAGGGTGCAATCTCGTTAAAATAAAAAACACCTGCAAGGTCCTCTCGACCTTGTGAGGAGAAAACACCTGCGTAAGATCCTTACGACTCACAAGGGAGCAACACACTTAGGGATCCCCACGATTCCTAAGGAGAAATTACACTTACGAGATCCTCACGACTCGTAAGGAGAATTCCTCCCTATGAGACCCTCACGGCTCATAGGATTAAAAAGCCTTAAGATATAGGGACCTGAAACTGTTCTTAAGCAATCACACTCCCCAAGTTGCCCTACAAGCGGTCCAATATTGACCCTTGTATACAATCCACGGGCACAAATAAACATTTCCTCATCAAGTTCTGCCACTAGTGGCAAGTTTACCCATATGGTGAACGACACTTATAAGTCCTCTAGACTTGTAAGGAGAAAACACTCTTGGAAGATCCTTACAACTTACAAGAGAAGATATCACTTAGAAGTCCGCACAACTTCTAAGGAGAATTTACACCTGCGAGATCCTCACGACTCGTAGGGAGAAATAACTTTGTGAGACCCTTACGGCTCATAAAGTCAAAAGCCTTGGTCGACAGGATCCTAACCCTGTTTACTAAGCCATCTTTGTTCAGACCAGCAAAGGCACATGATGATTCGCTCCTGGAAACATTCCAGTGGCAGCGATACTGATGCCTAAATTAGTAGCAAATTCCAAGTCCTCTCAAGGCAAATGATGATTCGCTCCTGGCCATATTCCAGTCGCAGCGATGCTGATGCTAAGATTGGTATCAGATCAAGTTCTATACTCGCAACAAAAATCAGCGAGCCAAAAATGCATATGAAATAGCTGAAATGATGGGGAAACTCACAATGAAAATCAGCGAGCAAAAAAACATATGAAATAGCCGAAATGATGGGGCAACTCGCAATAAAAAATAGAAAACAGCGAGTAAAAAGAAGAATAGCTGAAATGATTGGGCACCGCGATAAAAAGCCCAAATGATTGGGCAATCGCGACTTTCGCGATATAAAAAGTTGAAATGATAGAGTATCGCGGAAAGAAATAAAATGAAATGAAACTTTTGCCCTGCAGGTAAGTCCACATCGACCCCTGTATACAATCCATGGACATAAAAGAAAAGGGAACCACATTTTCCCACCAGGCTCCATCAGAAGGAGAGCCATGTCTCAACGGCAGTATCTACAGCCTAGAGATCCACAACGGCGTTCTTTCTCACTCCAGCAGGATGCAGATGCAACGTCAACAACCGCCCCCAGGGTCAAAACAACGGAGCCATGGCAAAGTCCCTAGTTCCAAGTCTTGACGGTTCACCAACAACCTAGAGACTACCTCGGAGCCATGGCAAAGTCCTTAGTTCCCAGTCTCGACGATAACATCTACATCCTAGAGATCAACAACGACATTCCTTCTCACTCCAACAGGATGCAAACGCAACGTCAACAACCGACCCCAGGGTCAAAACAATAGAGCCATGGCAAAGTCCCTAGTTCCAAGACTCGACGGTTTATAGACAACCTATAGACTACCTCGGAGCCATGGCAAAGTCCCTAATTCCCAGTTTCGATGGCAACATCTAAGCCTAGAGATCAACAACGACGTTCCTTCTCACTCCAACAGGGTGCAGATGCGACGTCAACAACCGACCCCAGGGTCAAAACAATGGAGCCATGGAAAAGTCCCTAGTTCCAAGCCTCGACGGTTCACCAACAACCTAGAGAATACCTCGGAGCCATGGTAAAGTCCCTAGTTCCCAGTCTCGACGGCAACATCTACAGCCTAGAGATCAACAACGGCGTTCCTTCTCACTCCAACAGGATGCAGACGCAACGTCAACAACCGACCCCAGGGTCAAAACAACGGAGCCACGACAAAGTCCCTAGTTCCAAGCTTCGACGGTTCACAGACAACCTAGAGACTACCTTGGATCCATGGCAAAGTCCCTAGTTCCCAGTCTCGACGGCAACATCAACAGCCTAGAGATCAACAACGACGTTCCTTCTCACTCCAACAGGATGCAGACGCAACGTCAACAACCGACCCTAGGGTCAAAACAACGGAACCAAGGCAAAGTCCCTGGTTCCAAGCCTCGACGGTTCACAGATAACCTAGAGACTACCTCGAAGCCATGGCAAAGTCCCTAGTTCCCAGTCTCGACGGCAACATCTACGTGCCTAGAGATCAACAACGGCGTTCCTTCTCACTCCAACAGGATGAAGACGAACGTCAACAACCGACCCTAGGGTTAAAACAACGGAGCCACGGTAAAGTCTCTAGTTCCAAATCTCGATGGTTCACAGACAACCTAGAGACAATCTCGACATTCATCGCAATATAGCAGACACAATGTCAACAAACGAAGCAAAGGAAGATCCCTAGCTTCCGGGTCTTGACGACAACTCAAATGAAACCTGAAAGACTATCGGAGATCATCCCACACCAGCGCGGAGTGGTCATGACTCATCGGGGCTCCCCAAACTGAGCCTAACCTCAAGTAAAAAGCGGCATGGAAAATCTCTAATGCTTGCTCTTCCTACGGTAATATGACCTGGGAGATTACTTGAATACGTCTTGTTCAGCCCCCGAAGGGATCAGAGACACGACTTTCGCGGGGCTACTCGAACAACAAGATTGTGCATCGGGGAATGCATCAGCCAAGGCGATGGTACGATGGACAAAAACCCTAGTACCATAGACCCTAATGGACCTCTGTCGTAAAGAGCAGAGGTTAACTGTGACGTTAGGACATTATTGCAAGAACTTCTCGATTCGTCTCGACTTGTAAGGAAAACAATGTTCCTGTGAGAACTTCTCGACTCTTCTCGAATCATAGGGAAAAACATCTTCATGAAACCATCATGAAGGTGAAAAGACTTAGGCAACGGGGATATCAACCTGTTACCTAAGCACTGTGGCCCTGCAAGTAGGTCCAAGATGGACTATTGTATACTATCCACAGGCCATATTCTCCAAAGTTGAATATCAATAAGGAGGGAAAAACCACTTACGAGTCCTCTCGACTCGTAAGAGGGGAAAATCTCTTGTGAGATTCTTACGACTCTCAAGAGAAAACACACACTTAGGAATCATCACGACTCCTAAGGAGAAAATACACCTACGGGATCCTCTCGACTCGTGGGAAGAAAAGTCTTTATGAGACCCTCACGGCTCATTAAATTGAAAAGTCTTGGGGGGCAGATCCAAACTTGTTTTCTAAGCCATCGCTGCCCTACAAGGAGGTCAAGATGGGCTATTTACGGGCCACATTGCCAAAGCTACATGCCAATATGAAATAAAATATGTATTTTATTCATGAATTCAAGTGAATACAAGATACATTTCATAAAGGAATCAAAATGAATACATGTTATTCATGAATCACAAGTTTACAGTCGGTACGAGAAAAGAGGTACAATGACAGTTATTAAGAAGGAGACATCTTCAACAAATTGACAAGCCGCTCGCGCGCTCCTCTCAATCCTTTCTCGTGGTCAGCTACTGTGGCCAACTCCGCTTCAATTTGAGCCCGTTATTGCAAGGAGGACGAAAGCTTCTCAGTGACTTCCTGCTTGGCAGTTTCGCAAGCCTGTGTGACCCGCTCGGTGAAGTCAAGCTTCTACCTTAGCGCCAATCTTTCATAGAATTAGAACCGGTGATAGCGCCTCATGTGTATAACATGTGGGCGCTGGCGCCAATCGTAGTGCCTCGCACGTATAACGCGGGGGTCCCGGCATTTTATATATATATGAGTAACTAATACTTCACATGAGGCACCTATGAGCAGTGGTATGAAAGAAAGGGAAGTTTTGACATTCATACTTGGGAAAATTTATACATCGGTGATAACAACAAAATAAAAATATCATCAAAATGTTTACAATGGAAAGACACTGAATTCCGGACATGGATTTAGGAATTCAGAAGCAAGTCCGAGTAAAATGCTTCTGGCCTCTCTGACCATTTTCTTATGCATTTTCTCACGAATGCAAGCGTCGGGATCCCCGCTGATTCGTCCGTCCTCTGGTAGGCGGAGATTATCGCCGTCTGTTGGAAGACCTGATGCAAAATATCGACAAGATCATCTCGACACCTCTTCGAGATTAGGCCCATCAGATATACTGAGTGCACCTTGTTTTCGGCATTATCAAGTGCCTCAAGCGGCATAGCCTCATCAAATTCAGGAAGTGCTTCCCAAATCGCCCCCACGATAATTTTCAAAAGAGCAGAACGACAGGAAAGTAGTCGACCGTTGTATTCATCGAAGCGACGCATCACCTCAGCGCATTGGGCATCCGTAAACTCCTGGCCTTGACAACGGCCTTGGACGCGAATGTCTTCATAAGATATAATCTCGTCAAGATCATACAGACGGGCAGCCATAGTATCTAGAAAGAAAATTCAGTAAAATGTTAGCAATTCAATATCAAGATTCTTAGAATCTAAAATAAAAACATTGGTAACGCCTCATTATTGATGGGGCAGTCAGTCATTAAGGATGGAATCCTAAAAGGATTCTCATTTAATGAGAAACCTCATTAGGCTAAGGAGTTAAACTCCCTTGAGAGCTGTACTCTGCAAACAGATTTCACATCTGTCAACTTTAATTAAGAGGGGAATAAAATTCCCCAAAAATTTCTAAGAGCTATGCTCTATAAAACCAATGGGATAATCTACCAGAACCCTCAAAAGCAAAGCTTTTTAACAGGGCAAAACCCCAAGATCTTTAAGATCTGAAAGAAGAATCTTAGAAACTCTAAGAGTTTTTCATGGAAGATGAGTGATGCTCTGACTAATGGGTTAAGCAACCATAGAATACATTTTAAGATCTACGATCTAAGAAGAGCTAAACTCTGTTCATGGGTTCGATTATAATCCTTACCAAATTTTAGGGCAGGGTTATAACTCTAGAAAGGATTTCTTTGGGCAGAGATCTAAGCTCTGAAAAGAGAATTGAATTCTTAAAGGATAATAAGAGAAGATGAACAACAGTCATCTCAAGGGCCAAAGGCCCTACTTATATGCACAGGAAGTCGATTCAACTTCCAAGAAGATCCAACGGTGGAAAAGCAGCCACCGCTGCACTCACGTGTGAGCCACATGAGCGCAACGGTGGGGGGCATTTGTTTCACCAATAAAAGAGCAAAGCTCTGTTCAAAATTTGAAAGCCAGCGCCAAGAGTTAAAAACTCTGAGGCAACGCCTCACGTGCCTTGTACGAGGGCGCCGGCGCTAAGAGTTAAAAACTCTGAGGCAGCGCCTCACGTGCCTCGCACGAGGGCGCCAGCACCAGAACTAAAAGCTCTCTGTTAGACAGAGCCGTTGGATCAAAGATCCAACGGAGATGATAAATCATCAAAATGCAGAATTAAATTCTACTAAGGAAATATTTCTCAAATATTTCTAAACAAGAAAGATTACTCTCTGTAAAACAGAGCACCATTGGATTAAAAAATCCAATGGTGATTAAAAATCACCTATTTGCAGAATAAATTCTGTATGGGAAAATATTTTCCTAATCTTGTTAAAAACAAGAAAAATATCTTCTGTAAAACAGAAGTCCTTGGATCAAAGATCCAACGGTGAATAAAATCCCCAAATCAATTAAAGATTTCACAATGAAAGATTTCTTTAACTAAATCAACAAATTTGCCTCTACTATATAAAGGACCCAAGACTTCAAGTCTTGTACAGAGGAACCCCCCCATAAGCTTCAAACTTAAAAAAAAAGAGCAAGCAAGAAGAAAGCTTTAAGAGGGAAGAAAGAAGAATACCTCACTTCGAGGTAAATAAAAATAATAGAGATCGGAGCATCTCATCTGCATATCCAAAGGTTTAACCCTTATAAAAGAACTTTGTTCTTTCTCTGGATCTGAGATCTATGAGAAAAGTCTCCTACAAATGAGAATTTAATTCTCATTGGGGGTGAACTTGTTCTTGGGGATCAAAGATCCAGAAAAGAACAGAGAATTGAACTCTTTAGAACAGAATATACGAAGAAAACTTAGCGCCAAGCGCCTCACGTGCCCTTCACGTGGGCGCTACTCAATAAGGAGTGCCTAGCACTCAGTGGTTGGCGCTCAGCACCAAGCGCCTCACGTGCCCCTTCACGTGGGCGCTACTCAATAAGGAGTGCCTAGCACTCAGTGGTTGGCGCTCAGTACCAAGCGCCTCACGTGCCCCTCACGTGGGTGCTACTCAACAAGGAGTGCCTAACACTCAGTGGTTGGCGCTCAGCGCCAAGCACCTCATGTGCCCCTTACGTGGGCGCCATTCAACATAAAGCGCTTGGTACCCATCAGCCAGCGCCCAGCGCTTAGCACTTAGCACCTCATGTGCTCCGCACGTGGGCGCCATAAAGAGTGTTTAACGCTCCATAAAAACAAAAAAAGGGAAAGTAAATTAAAGTTTGAGTGTCAGAACCAATATAAATGCTCAACATTGTTTGCACAGAAAGGGGACTGGGCCCAAGCAAGTGTTTAGCACTTTATTTAAATGAAATAACAAAGACTGAGGGGGCTGAGCCCAAGTTGACCAAATCCTTAATTCAGATCAACCGAGCCCATGTGCACATTATTTTCCAAGTTGATCTTAGTCCTAAACACGACTACTGATCTTCCGATAGGATATCATCTCACACCTCCCCTCAACCTGGAATTTGGTTCAAGGGTACATCTCTACACACTTCTGATACATATCGTTGTAATTCTTCAACGTCTTCAGAGAGATGGTGGGTCCCGATAACCAACAACTCTTTGGTGCACTCTCAAATCGATGAGTACATCCCACTACGGACCGCAACGTCCTTAAACTACAACGGACCGTAACATCCTTAAACTAGCTACGGACTGGAACGTCCTTAAACTAACACAATAAAGTCCAAATGCTCTTTTGTTGGATCTGAATGATCTTAAAAAAAATCCTTTTGAGTAGATCTTAATCTAAAATTAGACTAACGTATCCTCAACAAACATTTAAGTTGATCTTAATCTCAAACGAGATTAACGATCCTTAAATCAACCCAAACCCAAATCTAAGAATATACGGATTTGGACTAATCCATGCCCTACGGACGACAACATAAATTAGTCTCCGTATACAATCCACGTAAAACAAACACACACAACACGAAGTGACCATGTGGAGCAGGAATTAGTGGTTACCGCGATGCGGTAACGTAATTAACTACAGAGGCTTGCACCTGTAGGGAAGAGCAACCCCACAATCAAAAACCCCTCGCAAACGAGGGGGAATCTGATGAAGTCTGCTGCAACGGTCGTATCTGTCCAAACCTCCGATACACGGTGCCACAAATCAACTTGGCATCTTCGGATAGGTGGACGGATAAATCCAAATAGCATCTGCCCCCAAATTCAGGCTAGACGTTCCAACGTCTCAGTCTAGTCTTCGGCGGTAAACAATTTTCTTATAAATACATGGCTCATCCTCGTTCTTGATGAAGTCAAATTCCTTCACTGTTTCATCAAAACAGATGTTCCAGCTCTGCGATGCCTGCTTCAATCCATAAATAGATTTGAGCAACTTGCACACATTCCCGCTGCTTCCACTGTTTACACAACCTTCTGGCCGATCCATATAAACGCACTCTTCCAAACTTCCGTTTAGAAAAGCCGTTTTTATGTCCATATGCCATATTTCATAGTCATGGAAGGCAGCAATGGCATGTAGGATCCGAATGGATTTTACATAGCCACTGGAGAAAAAGTTTCATCATAGTCCAATGCCGGTCTTTGACGAAAACCTTTTGCAACAAGTCTAGCCTTATAGGTTTCCACCTGCCCATCTACACCAATCTTCTTCTTGTAAATCCATTTGCATCCAACGGGTTTTACTCCAGGTGGAGCAATTTGCAGGGTCCACACTTTATTGGTGTACATGGACTCCATTTCGGATTGCATAGCATCCAACCACTTATCAGAGTCCCTACTGATAATGGCCTGCCTGAAACTAGTAGGATCATCTTCTTCCAAGATGCAATCCTCTCGATCCCCATCTACGAGAAAACGGTAGTATCTCTCAGGCGGATGAGAGGCTGAGGTTCGTCTGGGACTATTGAATCTACTGGTTCTACTAAATCTTCAGCTATAGTTTGTCCCTCTGGAATTTCTTCCAGTTCTACCGTGCTCCCAATTATTTCTTTTGCAAGAAATTGCCACTCTAAAAAGGTGGCGTGGCGAGTTACTAACACCTTCTGTGTCGGGACCCGGTTCTTGCTCACGGAGCAAAGTGCCGGCTTCGGCCAGAGCGGATAATACTCTCTGTATTGAAGGTGGGGCGTGACATTCTGTTCCTCGGTGTGGTAGAACAAATATCCCATCGAATGTTTTGGATATCTTACAAACTTGCATAAAACTAACCGTGCCTCTAGTTTGTCCAGTTTCTGTGTTTTTACATAGGCCGGACAACCCCATATCTTAATGAAGTTAAGACATGGTTTCTTTTCACTCCATACTTCATATGGAGTCTTAGGCACTGATTTAGACAGAACCTGATTCAATAGGTAAGCTGTTGTTTCAAGCGCAAGTCTCCAGAATGAAAGAGATAACTCGGCGTTACTCATCATGGAGCGAACCATGTCCAATAGGGTACGGTTCCTCCGCTCCGATAGACCGTTGTGCTATGGTGTATGAGAAGGAGTAAGCTAAGAGAGAATTCCATTCTCTTTTAGATAATCTAGGAATTCCGAGCTTAAGTACTCCCCTCCTCTATCAGATTGGAGGATCTTGATACTTTTGCCAGTCTTGTTCTGTACTTCGTTTCTGTATTCTTTAAATTTCTCAAAAGCTTCAGATTTATGTTTCATGAGATACACATATCCGAACCTAGCGAGATCGTCGTAAATGTGATGAAGTACGAGAACCCACCCCTTGCATGTATAGACATTGGATCACATACATCACTGTATATGAGTCCCAAGAGCTTTCCTGCTTTTTCTCTGTGTCCAGTGAACGGAGATTTGGTCATATTTCCTTTGAGACAGAACTGACAAGTTTCATAAGATGAAAATTCGAACGTATTCAAATATCCATCCTTATGCAATTTACTCAGTTTTTTCTCTTCGACATGACCAAGTCTACAATGCCACAAGTAGGATTCGTTCACATCTGAACTCTTCCTCTTGCGTGTGTTTTGTATATTGAAAACTGCGTTTTGATTTAGAACATAGATACCATTAAACAGTATACCTTCTGCAACAAATACCTTATCAAGATAAATGTTCATGATATTTCTATCAAGAACATAGTTATATCCATCTTTATCAAGTAAAGATATTGATATTATGTTTCGAACCATGGAAGGTACATAGCAGCATTTGTTCAAAATTATAGTATTGCCATTTGGCAACACTCGGTGATATTCACCGACGGCAGCAGTATCAACTTGTGCTCCATTCCCTACTCTGAGGGACATATCACCAGGTCCAACCATCCTACTTTTTCTCAGTCCCTGCAATAAATTATAGATATGAGATCCGGATCCGGTATCTAGTACCCAGGAGATAGGACTGACCGAAAAGCAGTTCTCAATAACAAGACCACCTGAAGGAGATGCAATAGTATACTTTTTCTTCATTGGGGTCATCAAGGAATCCATGCATTCCTCTTTCCTCATCTCATACTCAAGACCACCGTCATAAGTTAGAGCCAAACCGACGTTCCCCAGCCCCGAATAAGAATTCAGACCAGTCAAACAATACATTTTATTATCTTGATTAGGGCGTGAAATGGTTGCTACCTGGAGAGAGAGAGAGAAAAGAAACACTTAGCGTGCGTTCTTACAAGATTAGATTGGTTATTAATTTATCTAATCAGGATGGCTTCCACTGTTTTCTCAAATTCTTCTTCAAACCTTAAAAGAAGCACTAGTCAGGATTAATCGCACGTCATAATACTTTCTTAACCTTTCAGCTACGCTAGTGTTGGTACTTCGAGGGAGGTTTTCCAATAATTTCGCGAAGTTCCTTAATTATATAACCTCTTTGTTCTCCTCCGAAACACAGAGACGCGACCGCGTAGGTCCGTCTTGCCTGAATTCGGGGCAGATGCTAATTGGTGCTATCCGTCCACCTCTCCGAAGATGCCAAGTTGATTTATGACACCATGTATCGAAGGTTTAAACGGATGCGGCCGATGTAGCAGACTTCGTCAGATTCCCCCTCGTTTGAGGGGTTTTTGATTGTGGGGATGCTCTTCCCTGTAGGCGCAAGCCCCTGCAGTTAATTACGCTACCGCATCGCGGTAACCACTTTCTTCTTCTCCAGATGATCACTTCGTGTCGTGGGTGTTTGTTTTGTTTTCGGTTGCCCGTGGATTGTATATGGAGACTAATTTATGTTGTCGCCTGTAGGGCGTGGATTAGTCCAAATCCGTATTTTCTTAGATTTGGGTTTGGGGTTGGGTTTAAGGATACATTAGTCTCATTTGAGACTAAGATCAACTTAAATGTTTGTTAAGGATATGTTAGTCTAATTTAAGACTAAGATTAACTTAATGGGATCATTTAGATCCAACAAAAGAGCATTCGGGCTCTATTGTTTAGTTTAGGGACATTGCGGTCGATTACCAGTTTAAGGACATGATGGTCCATTGTTAGTTTAAGGACATTACGGTCCATTGTTAGTTTAAGGACATTACGGTCCATGAGTTTAGGGACCCCACAGTCCAGTTTAAAGACGTCATAGTCTGTGAAATGTGTGGTTGTCGGGACCCATCACATATCTGAAGACGTTGAAGGATTACAACGACAAATATCAAAGGAGTGAAGAGATGTACCCTTGAACCAAAGTTGATTAGGAGATCTATAGTCCAATTTAGAACTAAGATCCATTAATTAGATTATGAGCACATTGGCTCAGTTAAATCTGAATTGAGGACTTATGGTCAGTTTGGGCTAAGTCCAATTAAGTTTGAAATGTTGGCCCTTTATTGGGCTGTTGAACATTTGTCTGAGTTCAGCCCCTCATTATTTAGCAATGCTAAATAAGAGTTTGAGGGCTCTGATAACATTTTTGTCTTTGGCTGAGCATCAAATATTGTAGCTCTAGATTTTAAAGTTCATTTGGAGGGAAGATTTGCCTTTGGAAAACTTAGCCAATTTGGGCTAAGCTGGCCTTGAAATAGTGTTAAACACTAGAGGACATCTGGTGGTCACGTGTCCTTACGTGATGTATTTAAAACAGTGTTAAATACTGGAAACAAAATACTCAAAATAGTGTTAAACACTAGAAAGGAAGGGGTCACGTAGGGTCACGTGAGGCGCCTGAAGATGGGGCCCGACCTCCTTTATTTTACTCTCACAATATTCAAATAAGTGTTAAACACTTTTAGTCTTCAGGCCATCACGTGTTGGCATGTGATGGGTATCTATGTGTTGATCATTAAAGTGTTTATTGAGGGATCACGTGGGGACACGTGAGGGCGCCCAAAAATTGATTCTGCCTTTGGCTTTATTCCCCTTATTTTGAAAGTCACGTGGGAGCACGTGAGGCATTGCCTCCAAGTTTTTCTTTCTCATTTTGAGGGATCTGTTATAGGGGTCACGTGGGAGCACGTGACCCAGTCTTGTTCTTTCTTTTCTGATCATTAAGGATGGAGGTCACGTGTTACCACGTGACCACGTTCTTTATGTGCATGGAGAGCTTTAAGTCTCTTGTTTTAAGAATTAAATTCTCTGTAGGGTTAAACCCTAATTCTGTTTTAGAGGAATTAAATTCCTATGAATTAAGGAGAATTAAATTCTCATATAGGGTTAAACCCTAGTTCTGTTTGGAGGAATTAAATTCCTATGAATTTGGGGGAATTAAATTCCTTACGCTCAAATTCCCCCTCAAGATCTTGGATCTGCATGACAGAATCTTCCCGATGAGAATTAAATTCTCAACTTGTGGGAAGATCTGCTTCTGCAGATCTTCAACCAAAGGAAGAACTAAGTTTTTATTCAGAAGAGTTAAACTCTTAAACTTGCGAATTAAATTCTCTTTTATTTTATGGAGCTTAGATCTCTTTCCCCTTTCTCACCTAAGGTATCTTTTCTCTGAAAAGAACTTCTTTTCTCTCTTGAGAATTAAATTCTCCTCTCTTTTTTCTCTCTGTTGTTGTTTTTCTCCAGAAAATCAAAATTCCAAGATCCCTTCTCTTTTCTTCTTGGCTCCTATTTATAGGAGAAAGAAAAGAATCAATTTGTTTAGTGAATCTTTCATAGAAAGATTTTGGTTGTTTTTGTAACTAACATGATCTTTTAGATCACTCAGTGAATTTTATTCACCATTGGATTTTTAATTCAAAAGATATTCTGTTTATTATTCTTGGTGAATTTCAGGGAAATCTTTCCTTATATAGAATTTTTCTATAAGTTGGTGATTTTTAATTACCATTGGATTTTAATCCAACGGTGCTCCATTTTACAGAGCACAACCCTTTTTTGTTTGGAAAGATTTAAGGAGGCAATTTTCAGTTAGGGTCCTTGATTCCCTTAATTAGAATTTAATTCTATTAGTTTAGAAGGCTTTTAAAAGTCTATCACGTGTTGGCACGTGATCTCTTTATTCTATATTTAATTAGAATTTAATTCTATCAGTTAAAGAGTTTAGGAACCTGTCACGTGTTGGCACGTGACCCTCTTGATTAAATATTTTATTCAGAATTTAATTCTGCCTTTTAACAGAGCTAAGGAATCATCACGTGTCAACACGTGGCCTTTGGTCACGTGTGAGCACGTGACGCCTCATTGAGGTTTTTTCTTGCTGCCTTGTTATATTCTTGTTTGACTAGAATTTGATTCTATAGAGCAGGAATCACAAGAACTTATCACGTGTCAGCACGTGACCCTCGGTCACGTGTAAGCACGTGATACCCCATTAGGGTTTTTCCCTGCTGTTTTATCATGCCTTTTAGTTCCTTTTTAGTGGGTTGAAAGGCCTATCACGTGTGGACACGTGATTCCACTGATTGACTGTTTGACTAGAGTTTAACTCTATAAATTAAAGATCACAGGAACCTATCACGTGTCAGCACGTGACCCTTGGTCACGTGTGAGCACGTGATACCCATTGGGGTGTTTCCCGATATTTTATAAGGGAACAAATACCCCCGCAGCGTTGTTCTCACGTGTTTTTCGCGTGAGTGCAACACTGTCATCTTTTGCAGCCGTTGGATCTGCCTAGGAAAAGGGGAAGATGAACCGTTCTCCATCACATCCTATAAATGCAAGAGTCCCTTCAGAAGCGCCCCCACTTTTTCCATCTTCTTCCTTACTTGTTTTTCCTCTGAGAATTTAATTCTCTTTCCCAGAGCTTAGTTCTCTGATCCAAAATATTTCCAGAGTTTAACTCTGTTAACAAAGATATTCTTTTTTTAGGTGAGAATCTTGGACGGCTGAGGAACTCCTTGTAGAAATTTGGATTTTAAATCCACACCAAGGGTTTTTCCCTTTAACAAGAACCCATTTTTTAAAGTTCTTTTAAAAAGAAAACTGCTCAATCTTTAAATAATAAATCTCTTAGGGCTTCTCTGATCTTCAAGGATCGATGGTGATGCTTGTCTTCTCTCTGAAATTTAATTCCATTCCAAAGAGCTTTGGCTCTGAAAAATATTTTCTGGGAATTTAATTCCTCTAAAAGGAATTTAATTCCTCTAAAGAACTCAGTTCTTCCTAGAGAACTTCTTGGGGTTTTCTTTCCTTGAGTTGTTCTTTGCAAAAAAATATTTCAATAAAGTTTTCTGGGAATTTAATTCCCCTGCTCTGCTTGATTTTTGCAGAGTCCAATATGGGTTTCTCTTTGGAGGAATGTGTAGAGTCATTTGAAATCCATTGTTCATTTATTGAGAATCTTCCTTTTGTCCTCATAATGATTACTTGGCCTCATTATTAGTGAGCCGCGATCTTGATTTTGTGGGGCCCATGTGTTTTGTAACCAATGGTCCCATAAAATAAGTCTTTTGTCGCTTTCTTCCACTGTCTTTTTATATGTATACATTTATAAACATATATACACATACACACACACACACACACATGTGCGGGCTTCATTTACAGCTTTCTCTTCTTTTATTCCAGGCACAATGACTTCTCTTCCGTACTTTCCTTTTACTCGCTCGGAGGCGGCTTTTCCTCAATCACCATCGGATGAAGATGTGATGGCGTGATAAGGGCTCATGACCCGAATTGCACAAATCTACTCTTATGGGAGACCTGGTACGGTCATATTATCCGTGGTCGTCGCAGCTTCCTTTGCGAGGTACCAACGGAGCCCACCTACCCATTTCTGCTAATGGATTGTCCACGGGCTGCTTTTGCTGTTGAGATGCCGAATTGGACCCCTACATGACGGCTTGAACCATCTACAACTAGGATTCCCAACCACCCAGTGCCAGCTATAGACATACTAGGGCGTTGCATCTGCCAAGGCGAAGCTCAGCCATTGGGACATGTTTACAAAATAGGGCTTACTCCTTGACTACCCACGGGCTACCTTCTCTGGGCTTGTTATATCCTGTCCGCCCATCCTGCGCGACTGCAGAGGGTCGGGCTCTATCAGGCAGTATACGCGTCTCTCTTCCACAATCAGTCCCCCCATGTCTGGTGGGTTAAGGCTTTCCTTAATCAATGGAATCTTCCCACCAACACCTTTTTGCTAGGGGACCGCGAAGTTTCAATTTCTTTGGAAGAGTTTTGCGAGATTTCGGGGTTGCCGATCAGGGGGACGCTCTATGAAGAACTGCTGCCTTCTGATGAATACATTTTTGAAGTTGAACCTGCTATGCTTGATGATTTGTCGACTGAGAACGCCGTCCGCCATAAGCCCCCAAGTCTAATCAAGGCTCTGGGCATTTTTGAAAAGCCGCAGGGCGTCTCCTTCAAAAGCTTTATTGCCTGCTTCCTTCGCGAAGACGTTCTATCAAAGACGGCTCCGAAGTTTGCGAATATCAACGACCCTTTCGGGTTCGGTCTGAATAAGAGACCGGCTAAAGAAGAGGACTTGCCGCGGTTCTACATTCCCATCATGTCGGCCATGTCTTTCGAGTCGATCGCAGCTCCCGGTATGAATGAGGAGACTTTCTTCGTGGGCTTCATCAGTGTTTGGCTCAGTTGGTTCGCCATTCCCACGCACCGTCGTTTCATGAGAGCCTCGGTTATTTACCCCGCTCATCGCATTGCCGAGGGGACGCGAATCGCACAGTTAAACGCCGCAATGAGTGTGAGAGAGAAAGGGAAACTCCTATCTCAACCCCTATCGAATCCTGGCCATTCACAAAGTCATAATGTGAATGCCATTACTACGTTGAGATCGGGGAGAGTGCTGAATAACCAAGTGGGTGAGCAGTGTGATGATAGTGACATCAATGATACCCCAGCTTCTTCTTCTTCCCCTAATTCGTCTAGTCTCCCACCGTCACCCGCGCCTATTCTCCGTTTTCCCCAAGGCTCGAACCCTTCGCCCATTTCGCCAAATCTATCTAAGTCGAATCCCACTCCAATTTTGGGATCGAATCCATCCCCACAGTCTTCTCCACAAACGTTGGACCCAAAACTTATTGATCAAGCACCTTATCCAAACAGGTTAAGGGGCAACAGACCAAGTCCACAAATGGAGAAAATTGTGGAAATTTTTAAGCAAGTTAACATAAACATTCCTCTCCTAGATGCTATTCAACAAGTTCCGTCATATGCGAAAATCCTAAAGGACTTGTGCACTAGGAAGAGAAAAGTTCAAGTACCTAAAAAAGTTTTCCTTGCGAGTAATGTGAGCACAGCTTTTACACAACAACTACCCAAGAAACGAAAGGACCCCGAAAGTCCTACAATTTCTATTTCCATTGGGGGTAAAAATATCAATCGTGCTCTACTCGATCTTGGTGCTAGTGTTAACTTGCTTCCGTATTCTGTGTTTGAGCAATTAGGGATCGGAGAGTTAAAACCTGCGCATTGCACTCTTCAGATGGCCGATCGATCTATCACCCAACCAAGGGGTGAGCTAGAGGATGTGTTAATCAAAGTCGGGGAATTCATATTCCCTGTGGACTTTATCGTTATAGATACACAACCTGTAGCGAACCCACGCAATCAAATCCCGGTGATACTCGGTCGACCCTTTTTGGCCACTTCCAACACAGTAATTAATTGTAGAAACGGCTCTATGACCCTCTACTTTGGAAAGAAGTCAATTGAGCTTAACATTTACAAGTTGGGAAGTGAACCCTCCGAACCCTATGCTCATGTGTGTTCTGTCGAATTAATGGATGTTGACAGCAGCGAATTTGATCAACTTCATGATACAGACTTATGTTGTTGTTTGACCCAACCATTTACTCTTCCACCGAGTTATCCGGGTCAACATCTAATGAGGAACTTTATATTGAGTCTGACGATCACCCCATTTTTTCTGATGACATTATTTTTCGGGGTATCGATGAAAGCTTTGAGGAAATTTTCGCTGAAGAACTCGCATTTTTACAAGACACGGGTGTTGAGATGAATCAACTCCAAGATGAAGAAATTGGACCTCCACCCCCTCTTTTGGACAATCATGACAATGCGAGTAATCCATCATTACTATCACTGTGTCGTCTCTCCAAATTGAGACGCAATCTTTTTCCAATACACCTCTTGTCACCTCCCCACTTCTTCACATCAATAGGTGACATGTTCTTCCACCAACCTTGGTGCTTCATCGATAAAATTTTTGAATGGTTGGTGTTGACCTTCGGTCTTTGCAAAGCTTGGCATTGACCAATAACCTTGACCCCCTCATGTGATTTTAAAAGATTAAAAATGTTTAACTCAAGTTTAGGGGAGGGGTGGTATATTTTGGCTCTTGAAAGAAAATGATTTTTACAAAATTGTGAGCCTAAAATAAGTTTGGGGGAGGATTTTCACTTTCATATATTGTTTCCCCCATTAATAATTTCCTCCCAAGTCTACAGGTTATTTTTGCTTAATGGATGACATCAGTGAGGACACTGCTGTAAACAGGCTTGGAGGAGGTTTGTGCTTATTTACACATCAATTTGCATCATATTTTGCATAAGCACAACATTTCAAAAATTTTAAAAAAAATTTCTTTTATAACAAGAGAGTAGAAAGTGAAAAATTACATCCAAAAGATAGGAATAATTTAAGAAAACCAAGAAAATTAGAAGTTTTCTTATACGAACTAGTAATAAGTAGTTATGAGCTGTTGTCCCAAGGGTTAGTAAGATGAAGGAAGTCACTAATCTGAGGATAAAAATAAGTCTGAAAAATAGTTTCTATTCTGGAAGCCAAACATTTTGAACGTTGATACCCTACTATATGCACTTACACACGTCTTGAAACTCGGGATAGTAGAGGATACCTTGAAATGCTCTTGTCTAAAAACCAAAGTATGAAGGAAGTAAAAAAAAATGAAGAAAATATAAAAATGGTGAAAAGAAAAAAAATGAACACTGGTTTTGTATCGCCAAGGCAGCAATAAAAAAATATAGCGAGGGTGCCTCTTCACCTAGTGCCCTAAGGCCAACTGGTCTGGGAGTCACTGCTAAGCCTTAGGTGGTGCAAGACGAGGAAAATATTATCACCTAATCAGCAAGCACAGGAGTAATCGGTTGGTTAGTACCTCAAGAAGTATTAACGGTCGCATGAAAATGTGTGAGCGAATCTTAGTATTCATAAAATTAAAAAGTACCGAGGTAGATGGACAAGAGTATGATAGCTTGAATTGAATTCTCCGAGTGTAGGGATGTTCTTTACACACACGTGGGGTTATATGATCAATGTTTGGATGAAAGGTAGGAATGAAGAATAAAGACGATGTTTTATTGAGGGATGATGTGATTTCTAACATTTTTTCATGACTATTAAGATAGGGCTCATGACAACTGAAAAGCTGGTATAGTTGGAAACTCTTCTTTTCAAAGTATTTCTTTTATGGTTCTTGTCTTTATATGTAAATTTCACCATCTTTCTTTTGTTATTGGATTTTGTGGGTGTAATCCACTGAAAACCCTCAGGAGACAACACTCCTCCTACTAGGGACACCTAGAGGTTTAACGGCTTGTTGCACGTGCTCAGTGCAATCGTGTCTGCCTACGAAAGTGTGCTTAGTTTTCTCCTTTCTTTTTCTCCTCTTAAATAAACTAGTTTGCTCGGGACGATCAAAGATAAGTTTGGGGGTATTTGTTCAGTTGATAAAACTGCACACTTGTATTACATTTTTCCTACCATTTTCATATTAAAAAAGGACTATATTATAATATATTATACATATGAGGGTTTATGTGTAAAAACATTATTTTCCATGTGTTAATATATGTTAATTATCATTTGGTAGGAAAATGTATGCAAATAATATTATTGATCTAATCCTAGTAGAACAAAGTCTACTAAAATCTTATTTGAGTTGTTGTGCAGAATATTTCCAAGTTGTTATGAAGGATTTAACAAACAAATCAATTTGTTGAAGAAAACTTGCCAAATTAAGAAGCAAAACTTGGAGACCAAGTCTGGAAGCAACCGAGAGAAGATTTCTGAATTCTAAAGATGCCTAGGATTGCCAAATGTCAAAATCAGAGAGCCAAAGAAAATTGATCAAAAGATCTCATCCATTGAGCGCGGATCCGCGGCCAAACCCACCCTTGGGCCGCGGATCCGCCGCACTTTTGTGGAATTGGAAGGCAAGATTTTCTGGTGTGAATCCAAGCTATATTTTACCAAGTTTTCAACAATAAGATTCTGGCTTTGCACTATAAAAAGGCACCGAGAGCCTCTTGGAAAAATTATCAAGCCGAAGAGATCACGAAGTCCAAGAAGGCTCACGCATCCAGGCTGATCATCAACTGTTCGTCTACCTCCTTGGAAGAGATCGAGAAGCAAACTAGTCTTTGTAATCATTTTCTAAGGAATCAAAGTGTAGATTGTTCAAGTTGATTAATAAAGGTAGTTGTTTTATTTAATTCTTTTTGCATTTTACATTATGTTTTCCCCCTCTTTCTTTTCATCTTCTTCTCCCAACATGCGCGAGTAATTCTCCGCTTGTGAGGGTTCGTAGGATTATGGTAGGCTAATGGACGATGAAAATAACTAAACCCTTTTTAAGTCCTATAAAGTTTAGGAACTTTATCAAAAGAATTATTAACATCCTAATCGGGCGCGCTAGCAATTCTTTGCTAGTTCCGATCGCGATTAGAGATTAGATTAATGATTGTTTTGGTAAAGGCTGTATATGAACGGAGTTCCGTGTTGAGATAAGGGTTAAGAGTGGGATTTCTTTTCCTTCCAGAAACCCTAATCTACACGCATCACTGTCGTTCTAGTTCTAAATCTATTAATGGATAAAAATGGTAACTTTTAATTAATCGTCCATAACTACTAAATCCTAATGAACCCTACAAGTCTTCTTATTATATTATCTAAGTCTCTAAAATAATCTAGATCTATATTTTACATTCTTGTATAACGTAGATCTAGAAACCATTCTATAAAATTCTTTATCCCTCCTCTCTTTCTCAACACATCTAAAGTAAAAGTAAAAGGTTCCACGTTTCCCAGAGGACGACCCGTACTCATCTCGGTCTAGCTACGCGCGACACCGTTCTGATTGCGGTTATTCTACAAACACAAATTTTCGTATCAATCATATATTCATTTTGATTCATGAATAAAAGACATATTTTGCTTCATGATGGTGTGTCTCTTCTTGTAAGTGCATTCTGTGGATAATTTATTTTAATTTCCTTGTAGGACAGCGATGGCTTAGGAGTCAGGTTAAGATCTGCCTCCTAAGGCTTTTCAGTTTTATGAGCCGTGAGGGTCTCATAAAGAATTTTCTCTCTACAGGTCGAGAGGATCCCGTAGGTGTAATTTCTCCTTAGGAATCGTGAGGATTCCTAAGTGTGTTTTCTCTTGAGAGTCGTAAGGATCTCCCAAGAGAGTTTGCTCCTTTACGAGTCGTGAGGATTCGTAAGGGATGGGTGAGGTTACCATTATCCGCATTTCACGGAGTCAGGAGTTGCTCTGGATGCTTCCTACGAGGTCGGTTTGACATGGCCGTGTTCTGCGAGGACCAGGCTCCGCTCTGGATGCTTCCCACGGGGTCAGAATTGACATAGTAGTGTTCTGCGAGGACCAGGATCCGTTCTGGACGTTTCCCATGAGGTCAAGATTGACATAGGCCGTGTTTTACGTGACCAGGAATTTGCTCCGAATGCTTACCACGGGGTCATAACCGTGTTCTGCGAGGACCAGGATCTGCTCTGGACGTTTCCCATGGGTTCAGGATTGACATAAGCCGCGTTCCACGAAACCAGGAATTTGCTCAGGATGCTTCCCACGGGGTCATAGCCGTGTTTTGCGAGGACCAGGATCCGCTCCGGACGTTTCCCACGGGGTCAGGATTGACATAAGCCGCGTTCCACGAAACCAGGAATTTGCTCTGGATGCTTCCCACGGGGTCATAGCCGTGTTCTGCGAGGACCAGGATCCGCTCTGGACGTTTCCCACGGGGTCAGGATTGACATAGGCCGCATTCCACGAAACCAGGAATTTGCTCTGGATGCTTCCCACGGGGTCATAGCCGTGTTCTGTGAGGACCAGGCTCCGCTCTGGACGTTTCCCATGGGGTCAGGATTGACATAAGCCGCGTTCCACGAAACCAGGAATTTGCTCTGGATGCTTCCCACGGGGTCATAGCCATGTTCTGCGAGGACCAGGCTCCGCTCTGGACATTTCCTACAGGGTCAGGATTGACATAAATCGCGTTCCACGAAACCAGGAATTTGCTCTGGATGCTTCCGACGGGTCATAGCCGTGTTCTGCGAGGACCAGGCTCCGCTCTGGACGTTTCCCACGGGGTCAGGATTGACATAAGCCGCGTTCCACGAAACCAGGAATTTTCTATGGATGCTTCCCACGGGGTCATAGCCGTGTTCTGCGAGGAACAGGATCCACTCTGAACGTTTCCCATGGGGTCAGGATTGACATAAACCGCATTCCACATAACCAGGAAGGGTTGACTTTATCCGCATTTCACGGATTCGGGATTTGACTCTCAGTCATCTGTGCACCGCCGAGTCATGGAACTGGGAATTGCCATGGTTCCGCTTTGCTTGATGTTGCGTCTGTTGTAATGAGACGAATGTTGAGATGATCTCTAGGCTGTCTGTGAACCGTTGAGATTTGGCTCTCCTTCTGAAAGAGCCTGGTGGGAAAGTATGGTTCCCTCTTTGTTTGCACCCGTGGATTGTATTCAGGGATCGATGCGATCTCACCTGTAAGGCAAAAGTTTCATTTTATATATTTTTCTTTCGTGATGCTCTATCATTTCAGCTTTTATATCGCGAAGGTCGCGATTGCCCAATCATTTCGGCTATTTGTTTTATTTTTTACTCGCTGCTTTTTATTGCGAGTTGCCCAATCATTTCGGCTATTTTGCATGCATACATTTTTACTTGCTGAATTTTTTTGCAAGTTGCCCCATCATTTCGGCTATTTCGTGTGCATGTGTGGCTCGCAGGCTTTTCGCTACAAGCTTGGAATTAGACACCGATTTCGGCATCAGCACCGCTACAACTAGGATATTGCAAGGAGCGAATCATCATTTGCCTCTATCGATGTCGAACAAAGGTGGCTTAGCAAACAGGGTTAAGATCCTATTGACTAACGCTTTTGACTTCATGAGCCATAAGGGTCTCATAAAGGTATTTCTCCCCACAAGTCGTGAGGATCTCGTAGGTGCGTTTTCTCCTTGGGAATCGTGAGGATTCTTAAGTGTGTGGTCTCTTGCAAGTCGTAAGGATCTTATAAGAGTGCTTTCTCCTTATAAGTCGAGAGGACTTACAAGGGCTGTTTATCGTGTAGACATATCCCTAGTCACGGATAGGAATTTGTTAGGGAAATGTTTATTCGCGCCCGTGGATTGTATACAAGGGTCAGCATTGAGCCGCTTGTAGGGCAGTATTGGAGATTGTGATGGCTTAAGAACAGGTTTAGATCCCTGTAGCTTAAGGCTTTTGAATCCTATGAACCGTGAGGGTCTCAAAGGAGGGTTCTCCTTACGAGTCGTGAGGATCTCGTAAGTGTAATTTCTCCCTAGAAATCGTGGGGATTCCTAAGTGTATTGCTCCCTTGTGAGTTGTAAGGATCTCACGCAGGTGGTTTCTCCTTACAGGGTTGAGAGGACCTTGCAAGTGTCTTTTAACGAGATTGCGCCCTTTCGGGTTTTCACAAAACTCGCCGGTAGTCCCGCTGTTTTTACTCAAGGAGCCCTTTCGGGTTTTCATCCGTGCCCATTTCGCTTATGGACGTACCCTTTTTTTTACCATGTCAGCCTGGGAATGCCTCAGGTTTGTAGTAGTTTAAAGACGTTTCGGTCACCAGCCAGTTTTTGGGACACAGTGGTCCATTGTTTAGTTTAACGACATTTCGGTCTGAAAGCCGGCTACTACTTATAGAGTTTAGGCTTAGGAAGATAGCGAGTGGACATAGCCGTTGTCATCTAACGTTAACCTAGGCCGTGACTCGTCAGGCGTAGTATTTTTTCAGGAAGCGACCATTTATTGGCCTGAAAAGTCTTTCACCATGCATGTCCATGAGTAGATAAGCTCCACCCTGGTAAACTTTGTCTATGATGTATGGGCCTTCATAATTCGGCTCGAATTCCCCCGCTTGGCACGATTGGGGATCATGGGTCTCTTGATCACTAGCACGAGTTCGCCTTGGCGGAATGTTCTCGGCCTAGTCAATCTCTCATATGAGTACATTATCTTTACTTTATAAGCTTCCAAGTTTTGCTGCACCATGAGCCGAGTTTCGTCAAGGGCATCAAGCTCCTCAAGCCGAAGGTGAGCATTCTCTTCGTCCGTTAGCTCATAATGAACTGCCACTCGTAGAGAGGGTAACTCTATCTCGAGGGGGAGTACCGCTTCTGTACCAAATACCAACACATACGGCGTCGTGCTCGTGGCCATTTTGAACGTAGTTGGATACGCCCAGAGAGCTTCATGCAGTCTCTCGTGCCAGTCCTTCTTATTTTTTGACACCGTCTTTTTCACGATCTTCGTCAAGGTCTTGTTGAAAGCCTCAGCTAGACCGTTAGCTCGGGGATTATAGACCGAAGTGTATCTCCAGTCTATATTATGCTGTTATGCGAAGCGGCTGATCTTGTGGCTTCTATAGGCTGGCCCGTTATCGGAGATAATCCGTCGCGGAGTGCCGAACCGATAAATGACGTGTGTCTTGAAGAAATGGAGGATATTCTCCATCTTCACTTCTCTTAGCGGTACTGCTTCTGCCCATTTGGAGAAGTAATCAGTTGTCGCCAAAATGAATCGATGTTCTCTAGACGATGCTGGTTCGATAAGGCCGATTATGTCAGTTCCCCATATTTCAAATGGCCAGCTAGCCACCGTCGGATGTAGCGGATTTGGATGCTGATGGATAAAGTCCCCGTGAATTTGGCAGGAATGGCACTGCTTTGCGTATTCGAGGCAGTCCTGAATCATCGTGGGCCAGTAGTAGCCCATTCTTTTGATCTTTAATTTCATCTTCGGGCTGGCTTGGTGAGAACCGCAGAGTCCATCGTGAGTTTCTTGGACGACTCTCCTTGACTCGTCAGGTCCTACGCATCTTAGCCACAGAGAATCAAATGATCTCTTATACAGAGTATCATTGACGAAGGCGAAAGATAGAACTCGTTTCATTAGCTGATGTCTTGACGACGCATCCTCAGGTGTTCGACGGGATTTGAAGTAATCTATAAAGACTTCTCTCCAATCCATAGCCTTTTCCTGGTCTTTTATTTGTAAGATCGCTTGCTCGGTCGCTCCCTTTTCTTTGGAAGATTCCGGAGATATTTCTGCCGGTGCGAGAACCCGACGTCTTTGCACAACGATCCTCACGTCATCGAAGTTCTAGTCGGCCAGCTCTTTAGCAGGCTTGGCTAATGCATCCGCCTTGCTGTTTTCCGCACGCGGTATGTTTCCTAAGGTGTAGGAAGGAATTTGAGTCAGTAGTTGCTGCACTCTCTCGCCGTACTTTACCAACTCTGGCTTGCACATTTGATAGTCGTCGTTTACTTGACTAACGACCAGTTGGGAGTCTCCATATATGAGAAGGTTTTCAATTCCCATGTCGATAGCGATCTCGAGGCCTGTTATCAAAGCTTCATATTTGGCTTCATTGTTCGTCCTAGACTCTGTTAAGGAGAAGGCAAAGCGCATTATCCCTCCTTGTAAAGTCACGAAGATGAGGCTTACCCCTGATTTGATTATAGGGGTGCTTCGTTTGTGCTTCTTCATGGAAGATGCTCCATCAAAATAGAGTTCCCACCGGGTGTCATTCTCTCTTCTCTCTCCGTCGATTGTGTCAAACGCGTGTTCGTCCGGCAATTTGCAGTTCATAGGAGAGTCGGCAGGTATTGGATGCTCAGCGAAGAAGTCGGCGATGGCCTGGCCTTTCACCGCCTTAAGAGGCCGATAGGTTATCGAGAAATCCATCAAGAGAAGGGCCCATTTAGCGAGCCGCCTTGTTAATATGGCCTTCGACATCAAGTATTTGAGAGGATCCACCTTTGATATGAGATAGACCTCATGCGCCAACGCATAGTGCCGGAGCTTTGTTATCGCAAAGATCAAAGCCAAGCAGTGTTTTCCGATGGGGGAGTAATTGCTTTCTCCCCCTGCAGAACTCGACTCAAGTAGTAGAGAGCTCTCTCTTTCCCTTGGTCGTTTTCTTGTGCCCACGGCGTGCCTAAAGAACCTTCGAGGGCTGTTGTGTACAGGACGAGAGGCTTTCCTTTAAAGGGAGCGGCCAGCACTGGCGGATTCTGTAGGTATTGCTTGATTTCGTCCAGTGCACTTTGGTATCTGCGATCCCAGACGAAAGGAGTCCCCTTCTTCATTAGGTGACTGTAAGGACGGCACTTGCCAGAGAGATTGGCTATGAATCGCCGGATATATGCGAGCTTTCCTTGGAGAGATCGCAGTTGCTTGAGAGTCCTTGGCGGAGGCATTTCCATAATCGCCTTGATCTTTGACAGCTCTATCTCGATGCCTCGGTGTCGGACGACGAATCCGAGAAACTTGCCCGAGGAAACTCCGAATGCGCATTTAAGAGGGTTCATCTTCAAGTTGTATTTCCGAAGGCGCTGAAACACGATCTTCAGATGTTTTAAATGTTCCTTGTATGATTTTCTTTTAACCACGAGGTCGTCAATATAGCATTCGACGATTTCATGTATGAGGTCATCGAAAATCTTCGTCATGGCTCTCTGATAGGTGACGCCAGCGTTCTTTAGACCGAAAGGCATCACCTTGTAGCAGAATATACCCAAAGGGGTCCGGAAAGCGGTATGCTTCTGGTCCTCGGGATGCATCTTTATCTGATTATACCATGATGATCCATCCATGAAGGAGAAGACTTCGTGAGTGGACGTGTTATCTATCATCAGCTCGGTGACCAGTACTGGAAAGTCGTCCTTCGGGCAGGCCTTATTGAGATCCCGAAAGTCCACATGCGCACCGTTCCATTTTTCTTCATCACTGAGATGATGTTGGCGATCCAATCAGGGTACTGAACCTCTTGGATAAAGCCGGAGTCGATTAGCTTCTTGACCTCGGCGTTGATGCTCATCTCAAGCGCGAGCCGCATTCTTCTCGGTGCTTGTTTGATCGGCTTGACGTCCGGGGAAATCGTCAATCTGTGTACAGCAATCTCTGAATCTAGTCCTGGCATCTCAGAATAGTTCCATGCGAAACAATCTTCATGCTGCAGAAGCACGTCTTTAAGTGTAGCCACCCTTTCTTCAGACAACAGCTCACTGACGAATGTCGGCCGTGAGTCACTTGCCGTCCCCAAATCAATTTTCTTGAGCTTATTTGCAGTAGTCTATTCCATCTTCTAGCTCTTTTGGTGCCGGTGGAAACTCTGAGATTACCTCGTCGTCATCATTTTCGAAGCACCAGAGGAGTTCATCCATATCCTCGAGTTCTTCTTCCGACAGCGTTATCACGTGACAGGTACGAGATCGCTTCCAAGATCGATGTTGATCTGGTTCTACTCTCACTGCAGGCGCGGCTTTTGGTTCATGCTTCTGTGGTGGAGGTACCCTCCAGCTGCTGGATAGAGCGAACCTGCCTTGTTGATATTGGTCTTCAACTCAGTTCTTTAAGGTGAAGCAGTCTTCGAGAGGATGCCCTATTGCTTGGTGGTAAGAGCAATAGTCTGGGTGAGAGACCTTGTTCGCTTGTTCGGGATGCTTGGGCTCCGGGAGTGTCATCATCTGATGCTTTACGACGAGATTGAATATCTTCTTTATCTTATCTTGGGGAAAAGAATATTCCTGACCCATCTTCTTTATAAGGGACGGATCCCGGCTGCTCGACTCTTGCTCGCGTGGTTTCTTAGACCCGCTTGGCCGATGTCAAACGTTTTTTTCCGTTCTTTGGTTAATTTTTGCCTCTGCGCTGGGTCTTTTGTATGACAGCCCGGCGACGAGGAGCATTGTCATTCTCCACGGCCTGCTGAAGGAGGTGGTGCGTCCTGGCTTTCTCGTAAATGGACATTTCACGGTTATGGTCATCCCGGACCTTTTTCCCCGCTTCCCTTATTAGCTTGTCCATCCTTTCTTCAAACAATGGACTCGGCATTTTGATGGCAGGATCTAGTTTTGGTTCAGGATCAGCGTCTTTTAACAGGGCGTCTTCTTCTTTATCGAAGTCATGTATGACGTAGCTACCATGGACTCATTCCCGTTTCTTGGATTGGACATATCCAAGCCCGACCGTTTCCATTTTCCCGTTGGGCAACTTTCGCTGAGTTCCAGGGACGTCCCAAATCATGTTGTAGAATCGAGCTTGTTGAGTAGTCTGTCTAAAGGGTACCCCTTGGCGCTTCAATAGCCTTTTCAAGCCTTCCGTGTAATATCTAGGCAGACGGATGGGCTGGAGCCTGTCAAGTGTAGGATCCGCACCATGCCAAATTTCTTTCTCCACTTTGGTTTCCGTGTATCGGTAGAATAGGTTCGTCTTTTCATCTCTTCACCTGGGAGGGACGTAGAATGTTTGTAGTTCCTGCACGCTATAAGTATCAAGTGCGTCGAGCTCTTTGTAATACTTTTGCGGAACCATTGCAACTTGCAAACTTTGATCTTCATCAGCGAAAGCTTGTATCGATGGCCGAGCAGAGAATACGACATTGGCTTCATTTTCCGAATCGCTGCCGAAGACCAGGATGGGGGTGGACGGTCCCGGCTTGTTGTATTGGGGCGGCCCTGAATAAACTATTTCTTCTTCCTCCTCGGTATCACTCCTGAAGACCGGAATTGTGGTGATAGCTTTGTTCTTGTTCTCCGGTTTGCGACATCTTTCTGTTTCTTCGAAATCTGGCAGGAAGTACTTGGCATCCTCATATTTGCGGACTTCGTTCCCGGAGAATGGGTTTAATTCTCCCGTCATAGTATACTCAAGACCATCCTTGAAATACTTCATACACTGATGTTGTGTAAAAGGGATGATGTTATACTCATGTAACCAAGACCTACCGAGCAAAGCATTGTAGCATGTTTTGGCGTCAATGACGTGAAATTTAATGTCCGTGACAAGTAGCCCAAAGCGTAGTGTCAGTATTACAGACCCGAGCGTCCGTGATGAATGGGAGTCAAACCCGGAGATAGTGATCTTATCCCGAGCGAGGTGTTGAACGCTCATGCAGATTTCCTTCAACACTTTTACATTGAGGAGGTTAACGGAGGACCCATTGTCAACCAGGATTTTGCCTATCTTGATATCATGACAGTATCCGGAGACGTAAAGAGGACGGTTATGTTCACATGTCCCGAGGAGAAGATCTTCATCGCCGAAAGTGATGTCAGCAGTGTGCACTTCTTCCAGTTCGTCCTTCATCTTTTCTTCGGCGAGGAAAGTTTGGAACTGTTCGGGCTCTTGTAACGCTTTGATCAGAGAATCTCTCGCTTCTTTTGATAGTAGAAGGGCGTCGAGAATGCTGAGCTGCGAGGGTATCTTTCTCAGGTGTGCCAGAACATTGTAATCCACCTTATTTTTCTTGAACGGGACCTTGGCTGTCAGCTCCTTGACGACTTGATCATCTAAGGTGATGTCCTCAGGGACATTTTCTTTTCCCTTATCTTTTCTATTCGACCCACCGTTCGCTGGCCCAAGATTCTTCTCGAGCAGCGTTCGATTGCGTAGCTGAATATTTTCATAGGTCTTCAGTTCTTCCTCTTTTCCCGAGGCGGATTCTTTAAAGAGAGGGCCAAGAGTCATTTCTTTGTCAGAGTCGCTTCCGAAGGTAAGAACTTGCGATTCCCCAGCGTCGACCATATGACAGTTGCCGGCAGTCCTTTTTCTCTCCTCGGTCGTATTTCTTTTCTCCCGATGAGTTTTGCGTTTCATTCGCTTGAAGTGTTGTCGGTGAGCAACATATCCTTACCACCAGCTTTTAAAGGCATTGCACTCTTCAGTCGGGTGCGCAATCCTTTGATGATATAAGCAGTAGCTAAGATGTATATCCGCTTCATCAGGGGCATTTCCTTCGGAGAGAGACAGCATCATTCCCATTGATATGGCTTTGGCGAACCTTTTCTTCGTCTTGAACCTGCTTTTGCTGGCCATGGGCATGTCTTGATCTGGTCGGAGTGCTTTAACCCTTTCGTCCAGTCATCGGCGTTTGGCCTTCTCGAATATGGCCATCTCGCGCTCTCGATCAGGTTTGCTTTTCAAAAGAGTTTCGCTTAAGAATGCATCAATCATTTCGTCTAATGGCCCCAGAAGTTCCGGCTCAGGATTTGCCCCCAGTTTCTTTGTGTAAGGAGGTTTTTCATCGTCTATCGACGAGTGAGAGATCACATGGCAACTAGCCACATAACCTTCATATTCATCCGATGAGTCTTCTCCATTGTCATTATCTCCGTCCTTAAGGACGTGGCTGAGAAATTCTTGGAGTGTGACTGGAGTCCGCGCCTTCTGGTTATACTCTTCCAGCGCGTTAATCTGTTTTTGCAGGTCCTTACGCTTGTCACCAAGCTTCACGGGCTTTTTGGTCTTCTTCTTCTTCTTCGAAGACTTTGACGGCTGGGTGTGAGTACTTTGGCTTTTACCACCAATCTTTGGAGTTGGGCGCGGTTTTAACATTCCCTCGATGATCTCGAGTTCCAATGGATTTTTCCACCTAATTGCCGGGCATGTTTGGAGATCCTTCAGCATTCTTTTCGTCTTGGCTGAAAGAGCGACCTCCCATGGAGCTTCTTCTATGAAGGAGCATGATTCCCCCGGTGTGTCTATCTTCTTAGGAGCGTGTGGCTGTGGTGGGCTCACCTTCCAATTCTCGGACAGGGCAAATTTGCCCTGTTGATACTGGTCTTCAATCCAGCCCTTGAAGACGAAGCAATCTTCAATTGGATGGCTTACCGTTTGATGGTAGGGGCAATAATTGGGACTATTAGCCTCGCCGGGTTGCAACGGTCGTTTTGGATTCGGCAGATTGATGAGCTTGTTGCGCACCGCTAGCTCGAACAGTCTTTTTGTCTTGTCCGGGGGAAATGAATAAGGGCGCTTCATCTTCTCATTATAGAATTGCCGCCTCTCGTCTAGGCGATTAGTTAGTTTTGGGCCTCTGGGCTGCTGTTGAGTATTCGCGACAAAGGTCGCTTTCCCTTTACCCTTTTCGCTCCGCGGCTCCGGCTTTGAAGGAGACGGTCTATGACCCATTTGGTCCATTTGGGCCAGTTTGTCGATCAAGGCCTGGAACGTGGTCGGCTTGAAGAACATCATGAATTGGGAAATAGTTGCTTGAGGGTCAAGAGTGCCCACAAACATGCCCACTACCGGCGCTTCCTTGATGCGCTGCTCACATTTTGACCATAAATTTCGCCATCGTATTGCGTATTGCACCCATAACATTTGCGGAGATGGAACTGCTGTTTACGCAGAGATTCACGAGTGCTAGTGAACGCACCCCAATTGAGCATTTGGAAGTTCAGAATACCACTCGAATGCCGTCTCCGACAAGCCACCAACAAACTGGCGGAGCAGAAGTTTATCATCACCCCCGGTGTTGCCGCATAAGGCTCTTAATTGAGCGACATGCTGATGTGGATTCCCCCTCCTTTTATATACATGAAATTTAGGAATCGTATACCCCGACAGGTACATTATTTGGTCATACCAGCCTGGATAAGGTCGTCCAGTCTTAACGATCTGTCCAGCCGCTTCGTTTGCCTGGTGAGCTCGTATCTGCTGGGCGATATAGTCATCCAAGGCGGCCTTAGAGATTGTCTCTCCTGTGGCTGCTGAAAGAGCCGGAGGAAGGTTCGATGTTTCCCCTCTGTCGTCTTCAATGATAATCGGGGATTCTTCAGCTGGAGGTTCCGGCTGTAACATCATCCCAGCCATGTCTTGGAACAAAAGATCCATTCGTTTTATATTGGCTGCCTGCTCCGCAACCTCTTTTTCTTTCCTCTCGAGCATTCTTCGGAGGAACTCAGTATCAGTCTCTTGTTCTCGACGCTACTCCGAGGTTTCTGGATTTTCTTTTGGCCCAGTGAGTGCGGCCATTGCAGTCAGCATCTCCTGAAGTTTATGCTGTTGTTGTTCCTGAGCCTTCGTTATCGATCGGGTAAGCGGTCGATGACCCGTAGAAACACGGCTTTCCTCTTTTCCGGAAGGCATATAAACGGTATGCACTACCATGCCTCCGGACTTGGGGCATTTAGATTCAACGTCCTTGCGATTTGCCGTGGTCACGAGGGCTTTCTCTAGCCTCCTTCTTTTTTGAGCGGTTGATGTTGAGGGAGCCGTTGCGGCGGGCACCCAGACGGATGATGTCTTTTTTGGTACCACGAGATGGCTCTTTTCTTGCTGAGCTTTGAGCTTCTTTGGTCGGCGTGAGTAGTCCTGGTCAATCATCGATTCCTGGACCTGCCGCCAGTCTTTATAAATTTTGGAAGACAGCCGTTGAGGGGGCTGCTCCGGCTTCTTCTCTGTAGTAATCTCCATAGGTGGAGAAGATCTCTTCAGCACGGCAGTCGGAGGTTCTTGCGAACCCTCCTAAGCGGTTCAAAGTTGTTCCCAGTTGGAACAGCAGCATTGATTTCCACCATTAGAGCCGGTGGAGTAAATCCAGATGGAGAGTTGCCCCCAGCCTTCCTTACTCGGAGCCAGTGACGACTGCGAACATGTCGCGCAGATGGTGTTGGTTCGACTATGGGGATGGCTTTGTTATGCCCCTTGTTTTGGTTAGGCGCTGCTGGTACCAGCCTTTTGAAGACCGACGTCCGTTGAGCAGCAGTATCCAATCTGTCAAAGACAGACTTTTGAGCAGGAACGGGAGCCGTAGTGGCCAGCCTCGTAAAGACTGATCCTTTGACGGGAGAAGCTTCTTTAGTGACTTCGAGAGCAGGAATGGATATCCGTTTTGGGATGGCCGCTTCAGGTATCGTGGGCTTCTTGACGGGCCCATTGGAGTTCAAGCTCAGCCTATCGAAGACTGATACTGTCGGCTTAGCATTGGATGACCCATTAAGATGGGCCGTAGTGGTAGTGAGCCGATCAAAGACCGACTTCTTCCGCGCTTCTTGCGGCAGCGGGATGTTAACGCTCACTGGTGGGAGCATGGTCCCAAAGAATAACCCGATGGTAGCCTGCGTTACCTGCTCTACCGGCATTGTGAAAAGGGAGGCCGCTTGGGGGCCGTAGGTTACACCCCCGGATGGGGAGGAACGGGAGTTGCAATTGCAGCTGGAGCATTTTATGCAGGTAGACGCCATTGATCTTCTGTTTTCTGCACGGAGCAAGACACCAAATCTTAGTACCTCGATCCCAAGAGCAACCATATCAAACCACGATTCGTTCGCGAATACGACACACGAATTGTGGAGTGGAAAGAGGAAAAGGTCCCACCGGGCGTGCCAGAATCTGTTCCCCTCCGAAACACAGAGACGCGACTGCGTAGGTCCGTCTTGCCTGAATTCAGGGCAGATGCTAATTGGTGCTATCCATCCACATCTCCAAAGATGCCAAGTTGATTTATGACACCATGTATCGAAGGTTTAAACGGATGCGGCCGATGTAGCAGACTTCGTCAGATTCCCCCTTGTTTGAGGGGGTTTTGATTGTGGGGACGCTCTTCCCTGCAGGCGCAAGCCCCTGCAGTTAATTACTCTACCGCATCGCGGTAACCATTTCTCCTTCTCCAGATGATCACTTCGTGTCGTGGGTGTTTGTTTTGTTTTCGGTTGCTCGTAGATTGTATACGGAGACTAATTTATGTTGTCGCCCATAGGGCGTGGATTAGTCCAAATCCGTATTTTCTTAGATTTGGGTTTGGGGTTGGGTTTAAGGATACGTTAGTCTCATTTGAGACTAATATCAACTTAAACGTTTGTTAAGGATACGTTAGTCTAATTTCAGACTAAGATCAACTTAATGGGATCATTTAGATCCAACAAAAGAGCATTCGGGCTCTATTGTTTAGTTTAGGGACATTGCGGTCGATTACCACTTTAAGGACATAGTGGTCCATTGTTAGTTTAAGGACATTACGGTCCATTGTTAGTTTAAGGACATTACGGTCCATGAGTTTAGGGACTCCACAGTCCAGTTTAAAGACGTCATAGCCTGTGAAATGTGTGGTTGTCGGAACCCGTCACCTCTCTGAAGACGTTGAAGGATTACAACGACAAATATCAAAGGAGTGAAGAGATGTACCCTTGAACCAAAGTTGATTGGGAGATCTATAGTCCAATTTAGAACTAAGATCCATTAATTAGATTATGAGCACATTGGCTCAGTTAAATCTGAATTGAGGACTTATGATCAATTTGGGCTAAATCCAATTAAGTTTGAAATGTTGGCCCTTTATTGGACTGTTGAACATTTGTCTGAGTTCAGCCCTTCATTATTTATCAATGCTAAACAAGAGTTTGAGGGCTCTGATAACATTTTTGTCTTTGGCTGAGCATCAAAGATTGTAGCTCTGGATTTTAAAGTTTATTTGGAGGGGAGATTTGCCTCTGGAAAACTTAGCCAATTTGGGCTAAGATGGCTTTGAAATAGTGTTAAACACTAGAGGACATCTAGTGGCCACGTGTCCTCACGTGATGTATTTAAAACAGTGTTAAACACTGGAGACAAAATGCTCGAAATAGTGTTAAACACTAGAAAGGAATGGGTCACGTAGGGTCACGTGAGGCGCCTGAAGATGGGGTCCGACCTCCTTTATTTTACTCTCACAATATTCAAATAAGTGTTAAACACTTTTAGTCTTCAGGCCATCATGTGTTGGCACGTGATGGGTATCTATGTATTGATCATTAAAGTGTTTATTGAGGGGACACGTGAGGGTGCCCAAAAATTGATTCTGCCTTTGGCTTTATTCCTCTTATTTTGAAGGTCACGTGGGAGCACGTGAGGCATTGCCTCCAAGTTTTTCTTTCTCATTTTGAGGGATCTGTTTTAGGGGTCACGTGGGAGCATGTGACCCAGTCTTGTTCTTTCTTTTCTGATCATTAAGGATGGGGGTCACGTGTTACCACGTGACCACGTTCTTTATGTGCATGGAGAGCTTTAAGTCTCTTGTTTTAAGAATTAAATTCTCTGTAGGGTTAAACCCTAATTCTGTTTTAGAGGAATTAAATTCCTATGAATTAAGGAGAATTAAATTCTCATATAGGGTTAAACCCTAGTTCTGTTTGAAGGAATTAAATTCCTATGAATTTGGGGGAATTAAATTCCTTAAACTCAAATTCCCCTCAAGGTCTTGGATCTGCATGGCAGAATCTCCCCGATGAGAATTAAATTCTCAACTTGTGGGAAGATCTGCTTCTGCAGATCTTCAACCAAAGGAAGAACTAAGTTCTTATTCAGAAGAGTTAAACTCTTAAACTTGCGAATTAAATTCTCTTTTATTTTATGGAGCTTAGATCTCTTTCCCCTTTCTCACCTAAGGTATCTTTTCTCTGAAAAGAACTTCTTTTCTCTCTTGAGAATTAAATTCACCTCTCTTTTTTCTCTCTGTTGTTGTTTTTCTCCAGAAAATCAAAATTCCAAGATCCCTTCTCTTTTCTTCTTGGCTCCTATTTATAGGAGAAAGAAAAGAATCAATTTGTATAGTGAATCTTTCATAGAAAGATTTTGGTTGTTTTTGTAACTAACATGATCTTTTAGATCACTCAGTGAATTTTATTCACCATTGGATTTCTACCCGTCATTATCTTGATTTCATTGGACCCACCCGTACGAGCCTTGACTAAAGATCAAAATGATCGTACGATTGTCCTAACCAATCGCATTATCATGCAACAGAAAAGTATTACATAGCTACCAAACACTATGCCTCGACTAAAGATCGAAATACGTAGCACGAATACTAAGCACTACCAATCCGAAATGACGAAAGGCTATGGCTGGGTTTTTGGCGAAAAACCCGTTAACGTAACGAACTTGATATTGTTGAAGGAACCTGAGCAGTTTTGAAAAGGAGTGGTTTATGCTCCGCTTTTGAAAACTTCTGGTTTTAAAATAACCGAGTGATCTACAGTATAGACTTTTGCCCAATAGATCACTCCTCGTGAAGAGATCTCGGCTCTTGCCTCGTGGAATGAGGTGCTGGATATTCATAACCGAACATCACTATACAAAGCGAAAGAATATAACTGTAGTTTTTTGAAATTTGTTCCAACAACATCATTTTAGATTTATTTCTTACATTAATCAAAATTAATGCAGTCCCGTCATTTAACCTATCACACCAGAAAAGAATGAAAATATAATGTACGTATATGCGATCCGCATTCGCCACTGGGCCCCGTCATCACCCGTTAGATTACTTAACTAACGACAGAGTGAGGGCTGGACTAGCACGGGTGCAAAACATATACAACATCTACTAGTATATATTTAAATATATATAACAGTCGTCCCAGGCATGATATAAGCAGCATCACAGAATCTCAGCAAGTAACATAGAATGGTGGATTATCTTGGAGCCTCGTGTTTCATTTGAGCCACAAATAAAACCCGACGTTCCCGGTCGTGTGGATAGCCCGTACAATGAAAACCTGGACCCCTACGAGCGCGACAAGTTACCCGCCAATCCCAGAAGTGAGGCAACCACAATCAACAATGTGAATGGGCCACCCAGCACTCCACGGGATCCGGTAACTTGAGCGCCGTCCCGCCAATTCTAGAGTGAAGCCCCTTCTGTCTCAACGCCATGAGATGCGGGCTTGTTGCCTTCTAGAACCCGGCTATTCGTGCATTCCACCGCGGGGTAATCCTAGTACAAAAAAATGAAAAAAATATGTACAATGGTGACATCGACCTTAACCCGGTCGTGCCCCAAACAAATAATATATAACCCAGCAAAGACGGCAGTCCACATGTCGAACGCTCACCCCGCAATAGCAAATGTACAAATGAATCTCAATTGTACCACTAACATTGCACCACAATCTATCCACCACGACTATCCAACCACAACCACAGCACAAACATAGAACATCAACGTGAATGTCATGTTTGTAAACCCGTCGAAAAGATCATATAGCAGTTAGACGAGTTATACCGCTCTAATGACATTCACGGTCGCAGATAAAAGTGAATGCACTGAAAACTATTAAACAGTGTTAAAAGTAACGACTTCGAAACACTCCGAATTGTTCCAAACTCAAAGACAACAAAATATCCAACTTGTGCAAAAACAAACAATACCTAAAATCCTAAATCCAAGAGACAAGAACATAGACCAAAACCCAACTCGATTTCATCCTTCAAAAACCGGTGGGGGCGGCCAATTTGGCATTTTGGCCAGGCACAATGAGGTGAAATCGTCTCGTTTTTGGTATGTGTTCATCTCACAATGAAATGAGCACTCTGCAATTGTTTAAAAAAATTAGAGCCTCTGAAAATTTCGACAGAAACTTGGATTTTCGTTTCGTGTTTCGAAGTTATTTTGGTTTCGTTACTTTAACATTGTTTAAATCTGCTAGTATAGGATTTATGGGCTGGCTCTGATACCATGAAAGGTTATGCTAACGCCCTGGATATCAACCGTGGCCATTTACGGAACAAAATTTTTAACAAAGATCAAAACTTGGCGCTAGAATAAGCCTAAACCGGATCTTTACCATAAACCTAACTAGCTACTAAAGAGAAGCTATCTACTATGAAAAGAGGTATACCAAGAGGCTCAAGTCCTTCGGGTCTTCACTCCTCTCCTTTAGTATGCTCCTAGTGGCCTCCATGATCGAGCTTAATCGATGGCCTCCTCGCGTCAAAGATGATCCATCCGAGAGTGTCTACTTGGAGCTCCTACCTCAAAACCGAGGTAACTAGGTTACTTAGTTTGCTAAACTAAGTGGCCTAGACGATGTAGAGAGTGATAATGAATTGATTTGTCTCAAGAACCCTAGGTTTCTCAACACATGAGACAATTAGGGTTTGAGATAGAAGAAGAGAGAGCTTGGAGGAGATGAGAGTGTTCTGGAGAGCTTAGAATAATATCCTCAAGTGAAGAATGGCTAAGTGTTGTGTATTAATAACGCAAACTAAAATATCTAGATATCACCAAAATATCTAGATGTCACCTTGCATAAAAAATTCACAACAAAAGAAAATATCAAACATACTCCAATAGTAAACAATGAGTCATGCCCATGAGTCACCACTTAGCCATGCTTCATTCAATGAATAAAAACACCTCGCCCTCCACCTCATTAAACTATTTAAACTAAATGGTTAATACAAATAATGAGGTGTCTGTTGGGGTCAAAAATTACACCACGGTTGACCAAGTCAAAGTCAAATTCAACCCCAAATAAGCGGGCCCAGATCAAGTGGGCCCATGCCCAAGTCTAGCCCCACGGTTGGCCTGCCCCATTCCAAAATGAAATCATGTAATAAATAATTTTGATGTAATTTTTATGCATGAATGTAAGAAAAATAGGTATAAAACCAAATTTTTGTAAAGCCCGTGGCTCATGTGCTAAAGAAATGAGCACATGAGGCATAGGATGGGCAAAATGCCATTTTGTAAAGCCCAAGGGGCTATGTATAAATTTGTAAGCCTATATAAGGCAACATGATGATGAAATGAAAGATAATAATGTTAATCCCCTCAAAATCTAGGGTTTGTGTGCCTCCTTCTTCCTCAAGGTTATAAACCTTCTTTTCCTTTTTGAATTAAATCAAGAGTTTAACTCTCTTTTTTCCAAAAATAAATAGTTTTTCACCATAAAACCCACAAAGGGGAACTCGGATTTCCCATCAGATCTCTAAAATGGGAGATTTTTAAATCTCACCCCCCCTTTCCACCAAGATCCAGCCAATAGAGAGGAAAAAGAAGAAGACCCATCTCCAAAATCCCATGTAGGTGGGGATCCGGGGCCCAAAAGAAGATCCAAGACTCAAGAGAGAAGAAAGGGGTCCTCTTTGATCAGCTGTGAAGATCTTTGGGGAGTTCAACTCCAAGACCTAAATCTTCAAAGGAGTTTAACTCCTAATCCAGATTTTTTAAGGAGTTTAACTCCTAATCCAGATTTTTTTAGGAGTTTAACTCCAAATCTAAATCTTTTGGAGTTTAACTCCACTCAAAATCTCTCGGAGTTTAACTCCTAATCTCGGGGCCAAGTCCCCCTCCTAATTTTTTGCAGGTGCCTAGCGCCCGCATGCCAAGCACGTGGGGCGCTCGCACTCACGCGTCCTTTGGACGTTATCCCTCTTTTCCCATGCACTCCACATTAAAAATATCTCCCCCGTTAGGAAAAAATTTCTAACGGGCTGCTGTCCCGCACCCCGTAAGGGGGCTGCTAGCCCCCTTGACCCCCAGCCGGCTATCCAGGTAGCGGGACCCCCGTAAACTCTTTGAGACCCCCGATATATCCAAAATCCCTCAAAACACACAAACGCACACTGCACGTTGAGTTCGCATAACCAGTTTGACCCGTCAATCGGAGGTTCCTTCGCTCCAAAGGCGAGGGGTAATTAACGGCATCTTAGTCTGCGGCTGCCGAAGATTCGGATCCCCACAATCAATAAACCCCGGCCTACCCTAAGCAGGAGGAATCTGTAACACGCCTGACAAGCGCGCGCGTATTCCCATCTCAATGGGGTGACGAAAAACACCATACAATGTCTTCTTCTAGAAGCACCTTGCACAATTACAAGAATGCCCCTCACCGTATATACATACCCGTATTTGTATTCCGAGAAAATACGAATACAATGAGACAAAAATAATCCAACAATATAATACTAGAATTCGGCTTAAACCAAAACCCGCTAGTATTATCCGTCCAAACAGCATACGTGCATAAGTACACGCATGTGATCGAACCCTTGCCATAAAACCATACGGCATCTACATCGTTTCGTCCTAAGCAGAGAAACCCTCTGTGTGGGACTCTAAATACTCAACAGTACGCCGGCAGTGAGTTACTGGATAAATCCATAACCACAAGCACGTCAACGGCACTAGCTGTACGTAACGGCTACCTAGGTATCTGTTGAAAAGGAAAGCCGATGAGCAAACTCATCCGGATCCCAACTGAGCCTATCCGTGACAATATTCGTACAGTCTGGTCTCTTCGTCTGAGAGTATCGCATATCGGATCTAGGAGGTGGTAAATGCCATACCCTAATAACCCGATAATTCGTGCTGATGCGGCTCAGGACCAATCCGGTAAACTACTGATCATCCTATCAGTAAATCCCAACTACTTTGGCCAAGGTCTTGTGGTCCTGACCGATCGAACACAGTGCAATATCAACTCCCAATACCGGGAGAGATGAATCCTTGACAATCACTCACTGCCTCCATGTGGCTCGAGACTGTACCCAACCAAAACCTATTTGCACGACTCAGTAAAGCCGTGGTGAGGTAGTGATCAAAGCAAGGTGGGAACTCACACGAGACAAATCACGACCTCAGGTCCAAAGACTATCCTGTACACATGTCACATGAGAACCGCTATCTGACGATAGGTATAATACCATCTAGAGGTTCTTAGCGAATCCGTCCAGTGTACTTGCCCCCAGTGAGCACCCGTATACAATCTTAGGTGATCACACCAATGGTTGTGGGACCAACCACCTCCCCTCGTCGGGGTCTCGAAATGTATACGCAAGTCTACTCTACAATATCGATACCCGATCTCGATACTCCCACGACTTGGGACTTTTAAGGATGTGCTTATAGACTACCCAGCTCCCACAAGTATGATCGCCATCATAACGCCGGTAGTCAAGCAAGATTCTACGGGCTTTATCAACGTGTGGTTGATATATATAACATATGCACATGTTAAGATAAAGTCAAACCATAATAGTATATTATTGTATCGAGTTTTTATAAATATGTGCAAGCTGGATAAAATATCAATAGAAACAAATACACATATCCTGATAAAGACAACTCAAATAATATACTATATAACTGAGCAAGAACGTCCTGTACATACATATCCCCAGTATCCATATGTATACATATACAATAATAGCCTCTAGGGCATACATATCCAACAGATGTCGCACTGTGCACATGTGGCCATCACCAGAAATCCTTGTTCAAGGTAGACGAGAATTACTGATTTGGATCAGTAGTTTCTCAGTAGGTGATGGGCTTCACACCGACATGAAATATTGCGTTATTAGGGTTCTGACTTTATCCACCCCCTAGACCCGATATGCGATACTCTTAGAGGAACAGACCGGACTGTATGGAGATTGTCACAGACAAACTCAGTAGGGGTTCGAATGAGTTAGCTCGTCGGCCTTTCTTTCGCTCAATACCTGGGTAACCGTTACGTATAGCTAGTGCCACTGACGTGCTTGTGGTTAAACCCACTGTCAGCATATTGACAAGTATTTAAACCCACGGACAGAGGACGCGACGAGGCCGCTACGTATTACTCTGAAGTAAATACGCTAAGCGTATCTAAGCAATATAAGTAAAATGCACAAGAGACAATGACAATAGATATATATTGAACAACAACTTTATTTATTAACATTCTTTTTACAATACATCTGAAAAGTAAATACATGGAATGAAAAGCAATGCCTAAACAGTGGCATAACAAAATTGGAAAATACAGAATGTAAATGTGTACAAGGAATCTAAAGCTCTGGGTCAGAAGCTAGCTGGTCCAAATCCTCGCTGGTGGGCTCGATCTCCTGAAGGTCCGATCCACGTGACAACATTCCAAAGAAGAAAGAGAAGGAATGTCGTCAGCGAACAATCGCTCGGTAAGTCCCAAAGATAAGAAAGAAGTAGAATAGATAGAAAGAGAATGTAGCTTTTAAAGTTGTATTATATTGTTAACACTGTTGTTTGTAGCTTGGTACAGAAGAGGCCAGTGTATACGAGAGGAGTCTCAATAAACCAGAGACTACGGTGGACGGAATACAAGGAACCGTTCAGCCACGGTACAACGGCAATTGAATTCAGGTTAGGCGTCTTAATGGTTGCAGTCTCGTGCCACTTCTAACACCTTCCGTACCAATCTACCCCTTATTAACCCGCGATGTCTTGATTGTATTGATATATTGTTTAAATTGTATATTGTATATAGATGGATGACTTACCGAAACCATGATATCAGTACTGGAACGGATATAATGGATGATCATGTAGATGGAATATATCCATGGTTCGGTTCGGTCAATGTAGATTGAATAGATTGAATATATAGATTCATGGATTCATGTTGAATTGTTATATATATATATATATATACACTTGAATCTCATTCAAGTCAGATTGATTATACCGAGACTTAGTCTGAGTCAGACAATTAGAAAAGAAATTGAAATCCTGAATTAGGTTTTTGGTGTTATCGGTAACCGCTGCACATGGACGGCGGGATTTGTGTCTTTTTCAAAGACGATTACCGTGTTGATAACACCGTTTGTTAAGTTGTCTACCTTAAATAGGCAAGCACCTATATCTCCGGCTTCCTGAAGCTCAAGAGACTGGTCCTGCTAAAACCTATGTTTACTAGGGTCCTTATTGTAATTTAGTATAATCTGAGCGGGTTTTATGTAAAAATAATTTTGTATAATTTTCAAAATACACCCTAAGTATTTTATTATCGTCTTTAGAGTTTTCATGGATGTATATTTTATCAATGTGACATTTCTGGTGAATAAAACCTAATTTCATAATATATGGTATTTATTTGTAGTATTGGATTTGTATGGTATTTTCTTGTAAATGAGATATTTTTCTTGAATTTTGGAAATGTGGAATATTAAAAATATAAAAAATATATATTTTGATATTAATTACATATATATTTATTTATTAAAAATATAAATTTTATTTATAATAGAAATCACATTTTCTAAACAAAATTGTATTTTAAATCTTTCGAGACCGTATGCTTCTTTGCGGAGGTCTGCAGCTCGCACTACTAATCCCGAGAATGTGCGATAATCCGCACCATCCCGAACGAGTTCCCCGAAATGGGTTGTAGCGGCACATTACAAAGATTTGTTAAAATACAAATCTTGTAGAAAAATGTTTTTATAAGTCGGAGGTAGTTATGTGTAAATCGTATTTTTCCCAAATCTATATTCCCAAATATCATCGTGCTATACTACATATGAGTGTTGTGAGGAGGTAGGTCATTACCTGATGAGTTTTCTAAAGCTAGCATGGTTAAAAGGTATAAACATGTCGATATGAAATATAAAGGTATTTTAACGTAAAATTGAAATAAAACTGGATATGGCTATCATTTTAATGTCAAACTTGTTCTATTGTCTTAGTTAATGAGTATTAAACAAGATATCAAAAGTTGTAGGTTTGTTATTAAGAAAATGTTGTATTTTTGAAAGAAAAGAGAATCGGAAGACGGATAACTCCGCTTCCGACACGTTTTAAGGATTAAGAAGTTAAGAATAGCAAAAGAGAGAGAGAAAGGGGGACTTACGGGTTTCGGGTCAAGAGAAGAGGAAGAGGAAGATTGGGGAAACACCGGTACATCGTTTCGTCGCCGGAAACTCCTCGGATTGTCGTCGGAAGTTCGTCGGAGCTTCGCTCTTTGCTAACTCCACTTGCACACAAAAAGTCTTGGGAATTTTCTTGAGAGTTTGGGCAGAGATTTGAGAGTGAGGGGGGTGATTTGAGGTGTGGTATTTATAGGAAAAATTATGGTTTAGGGTAATGAAATGGTGTATTAAAATTTGTATTAAAAAATGGATTAAATGGGGTTTTAATTTGCTCTGTAAATGTGCAGGGAATTTAAATGATACAGGGGTTATAGGGGGAGTTCAAAGGCCTGAACAGAAAAAGAAAATTGGAGTTTAGGCTGAGTCGGACCGGCGTCCCGGCCGATTCGACCGAGTCGCCGGCCCGAGTTTCCTCGCCGCGTGTCCCCGTCGCTTGGTCTACTGCAGTGGACTCATTTGTTTTATGTGTGACTCTTGGTTTTACGTGCTGTGCACATGTAGACTCTTGGGCTTCTAAAAGATTAAAATAATGTGTGGCTGATAGGATTTGAACTCTGGTGTTTTAGTTCAGCAGTGCAAGGTCTTAGCAGTGAACTACAAGCTCCTTCTTACTGTTCAAAAGCAAATCAAACTTATAACTTGTGCTCAGGCTCAAGTACCCCATTCTGTATTTTTGAAAAAAAAATTGTACATAAAGTTTTGGGTTGTTACAGAGGGTTTCTCTGGTTCAGACGAAATGATGTTGTAGCCGTATTGGATACGTGCAGGATTCCGATCGAATGATTGTACTTGTTACCCGGACTTTCGATCGAACAGTTGATAATATTAGCCGGCTTGGGATTGAGCCGGATTATTAAATCAGGTATTAATTTAATAATTTACGTATATGTATTTCGACATGTATATTCTAGCATTATGTTCTTTATGTTATTCTATCTCTTTGGGTATTCGTATTTCGGTACGAATACAGGTATGTATATACAGTAGAGTGTAATCCGTATTTATACAGAAAATATTCTAGAAGGTGGACACCTCATTTTAGATTTATCCATTTATTATTAATGGAAATGAGGTGTAAAGGAAGAGAGAGAAGTATGGTGAGAACCATCCTTCAATAGTGTTGCACAAATAAATTAATAATTCATTTGTGCAAACTATTCAAGCATGGTTGGGTTTTTAAATTAGAAAAATGAGTTTTATAAAACCATGCTTCATATTATTTTCTCACTTGGTGTTAGAGGAAATTAGAGGGATGGTTCATTTCTTGCATGGAGTTTCATTCTCACCATTGGATTTTCACTCTCCTCACTAGATTTCTTGAGCTCCTCCACATTCATCTTCAACCTCCTCTCTACAATCTTATGTGTTGAGATTCAAGGGAGGAGGTGAGATAGATACACACTTAGAACACTTCACTACATTCTTGACATTTTATATTAGCAATCTAAAGTCTCTAATTGCTTCACTAGACTCTTAGTGTGGAGCTACAAACATGGACTACAACTCTCGGGTGGATCATCTTAGACGGAGGAAGATCGGCGATCAAACTCGATTCAGGAGACCTCTAAGAGCTAATGAAGATGGTAGAAGGCCGAAGGACACGAATCATTCGGTATAACGCTTCTATCACAGTAGTTTAGCTCTTTGTAGTTTGTTAGTTTAGCTTTATGGTTCAATTCTAGGACGGGTTTGTTAGCGTCGGTTTTTTAACACCATTTTTTTTGTTCCGCATCAGCTACGGTAGATGGTTAGGACGCTAGCAAACCCTAACAGTTTCTTTCATAAGCAAAACAAACAAAAAATTACTTTTTTAGTAGTAATACATTATTATCTATTGAAAGTAATAAATAGAGATATTAAATAATTATTTCTTTTTTTTATTCCTTGTGCTCCATGGTTACTTTCCATCAAAAATGAGAGAAAGAAAATTTTGGAAGTAACCATGCCGCATAAGATCCAAATCATCATTTTGAAGTAAATTCCAAGCTCTACTTCCGTACAAACAAACAACCGAATCATTTGAAGTAGGTTTACTTCCGGTATTTCCATATTACTTCCGTGCAAACCGACATGCTCATGGTAGGAAATGGGTATGGGGCACAAAGAACAAGACAATAAATAATTTTTTAATGCTACTTCTTTATTACTTCTCAAAAGAAAAAACATAATGCTCATATGAATGAACTTTTTTGTTTGTTTTCCTCTTGCAAGTAGTTACTTCATAACTTCTTCTTTCTTCCAAAAAACAGGTAAAAAAACACTAGAAGTAACTTCTAGCACTTTTTATATGACCTTTTTGTTGGAAGTTACTTCAAAGATAATTTCAGTTCTTCCGGTCATTCAAACGGTCCTAAAACCAATTCGTTGCCTTAAGATGTGGGATCAACCCTTGCTAAAATAAATGTTCTTAACATGAAACAGAACTATCCTTATTGAGAAATCCCAATGGAATCGGTGTCCATATAAATAAAGTTCAAACTTTAAAATATATTAAGTACTATCGGGAATTCAACCCACAATCTTTCATCAGAGGCAAACAATTACTGGTTGAGCTAACATAAATATAGTCACCATGTACCAAAAAATTCCATAGCTTATAATCGGCATCTTTTTTCTCCAAAATTTGAGGGGAACACATGCCCTTTCATCCTTGTTTTTAGAATGTTTATTCCTAATTATTTTTCTTCAATAGGAAAGCAAAAAAATTCATTACTTTTTTTGGGTTTAGCTAATATCAAACCAGTTTTTTTCATGTCTTTCGGACGTGATTAGAAGAAATGAATCAAGACTTGGTCTTTTTAGAACAGTCGTGTGGATCTAACATTACGTGACAGAATAAAAGAAAATGGCTAGTAAAATAATATAAGTTTGAGTTCACAACCATCGGTCTAAAATACATTTATTATTATTATTTTTTTTTTGAAGATTTACTATGATTAATTCATGTATCCTGTGCTTACTATTTGATTGAATAACTTATTCGGATATTAAATTGCCTATAAGCCTAAATAGTTATGCCATGGATACATTTAAATTTTATTTGTTGTTTAGATCAGAACTTATGACTGCAAGAGAATATCTTTTGTATCGACCGAGCATGAGAGAAATTATGGACTTCAAAGCTCGGTTTGAAACCAACAAGAAAATTCCGAGCTACTTTTTCACTCTCCTCTTCAGATGCATTGCACTAGAGAGCTGCAAAGCAATTGACATGTGTTTTACGGGAAAAAGAATGGCTGCTATGTGGATTTTAATTGCATGGGTGTTGGGATCTTGGCTACACATCCTACGTGCAAAGCACGTAGGATACACCAATACCAAAGGCCCCTGTTTCACACAAATCTTGACTGTTCATTTCTATTGTGGATGGATCTGGACCGTTAGATGTAATAGCATGGATGCTATTTTGTCCATAACCGCAGCCACTCCGAATCATGTTTTACGTCCTAAATATTAACCCTGCCCTGTACACTCCCAGCGGTGCCTTTCTAGATGACGAGGAAATCCAACCAAAGGCCATAGTTAACTTTCAAAAAAGGTGAGAAGAGCCAAAGAATAAAAGGCAAGATAATAAAGCTAAGAAGAGGAGAGATAGAGAAAGCTTGAGGAGAAGATGGATGCCCTATTGTCCCAATTCTCTATCCTAGCCAACCAAGCCTTGAACGACAAGAACTTCGACCCTTCGCAGCTCGAAGAACTCCTCCAACTCTTCGAGCGCGAGGCCTGCGATTTCTCAAAGACCGCAGAAGCCGAGCGCTGGAAAGCAGTAAACGAAGCGGATGCGTGGATGAAGGAAGCCGAGAGCTATCTCAACTCACTAATGGATGACTCGATGGACGACTTCCCCCGAACTTATGAAAAGATCGAGCGTTCGTTGAAGAAGGAGATTAATACGGGCAATGCGCTTGAGTCTGCGGCGGTAAAGTATATCGACGGGGCTCTTGCTTCGGCGATGGCTACAAAGATCAACAAGGTTCATCCATCTTGAATTATGGAAGCTTTATGTATGTTGTTTCAGCTTAATATAATTACAGGTGTAACGAAATAAGTTCATGTGGTGTGTGTTGCTTATTTAATTTGAACATCAATGAGTAATTGGTTTTAATAAAAAAAAATGGTGTTGTATTGTACAGCAGATTTTTGAGTCTGAATTTATTCCCTCCTTTTCTAAAAAGAAATTTCTCTTACAGTATATATAGCCTCATTAAAACACAAGAAACATTTCATTATCTCTTATGATCATCAACTATATTGTAAGCGTCCATCACACCACGCATAGCTCACGCCGTTTAACTTATCTTTTTCAAAGGAAAATGTAGCCGGTTTGTCGCATCAAAAACTCCAAAAAATTACTTAATTAGGGATTGGATCTTAGCTATATATATAATGAGCAATAAGGGTAATAAAATACTGGTCCTTCATGCCATTTTGGTTTTGTCAGCTCCATTATTTGGGGAATGCTGGTTGTATCAACAAAAGGAATGTACTCGGTAATTCTCAAATTAATGCATATATACCCCATGGTCAAAAGTAAGTGCACACATAGTTCCAAGAAAAATGATGGACTAAAATTGAATCATGAAGTCCCTAACTTATCTCTAAATTACATTCCATATATAAAACCTTACCATGATATATATGAGATGTATCTAAAGGTTTGGATGGGTGTCGGTGACATTTCTCCTCTCTCCAATGATGCGTCTAATAATTAAATCTACTAATTATAAAGAGAAAGGGGCACGATTGCTTTCTTGAACCATACACCGCCTTCTTGGTAGGGGCAAGTGGTGCATTCGGACGTGGATATCCGGATTTTTGAGATACAAAAACTTTCCTAATCTATTAGGATGGGTAAGTAAAGTGAATCAAATATCGGTCATATCAGCTATATATCATTTTACGACCGTTTGTGATGCTATAAAACCGATAGAATACCCCCATTATATCGGCCCGATACAACGATATCGTCCGATATATCGGCCGTATAAATGATATGAAGTATCAATCCAATACAATTCCGATATCCGATATTAAAAACCTTCGTAAAGATCATGTAAAATCCTCATTTGACATTTTTATATAGAAATGCGTTATCCACCGTCCATGGTGTGATAACCTGATGACAGAGATTGAAGGAAAAGTCAATCCTATTCTTAAGGAAATTATTTTTCTATCGGCAAATCTTAATCGATTGTGTATCACATCATGGTCCGTGAATAAATAGCTTCTATCTAAAAATGGCAAATGGGTATTCTATCCCTTTGGAATACAGGTACCGATATTTTCTTTATTCCTCTAAAGCTTAATTTTTGCTCAATTAACCGTCACAAGTAATATCTTCATCTTATAAAAAACTACATATATATCATATCGGTTTTTGGTAAAAAAATATTTGCAATTTGATCGATCTTTCAATTTTTCCTTGATGAATCTCACTTTTTATCTTTTTCACTGCTCATAAATGAAATGATATGATTAAGTGATGATGCGCTTCTTTCATTTTATTTTATTTTTGAAGAAAAGCAAGGCAAATCACCTACTCGATTCTAGCGTTTTGCACTTGACTTAAAAAATTCCATATTGCAAATTGAAATGTCTCAATTCATATTAATATCGATCTAAATCTTTGGTGTTCTTGTCGCTATTAACATCATTAAAACATCATGTCTATATAAGCAAAAGCTGAATAACATTTTAACGAATATCTCTCCGCATCATCTTGCAGAGATAAAATAATTTCTTTTATTTTATGAACAATGTTAATAAAATGCTTAAAAGAAACTTTGAATATAAGATCTTAAAATAATATGCATGGAGTGTACTTACGTCTTTATTCATATTGAACTTCAATTCAATAATTTTGTAAACATCTACACTGAATTGATGCATAGGAAAGATTAATTTTAAATGGATTTTTTTTTGGATACAACAAGAAGGAGGGAGGGAAGGAGGGAGAGAGAGAGAAAGTATCCTAACGGTTATTATTTGGTGGTCAAAAATTAATTTTTAATAGATTTTTTCTTTGAATTCCATATCTAAAGAGAGAAGGGGGGGGGGGGGGGAGTAGCTGAGAGAGAGAGGGGGGAGTAGTTAGCAATTTTTTTTTTACTTTTAATTTTATTTTATTTTATTTTTTGCTTGAAAAATGAAGAAAATTTTATATTCCTCATGAGATTGTCATTAAAATTGGATTCTCAATTTTAGAACTCATATTTTTAGCATTATAATAGTAAATATAGTTCTAGAAATATTATATATCATGAAAACAGAAATGATATAACCAATTTTCTTTGTTGATATGAGCTCAATACACTTTTGTATAACACGACTGCCATTTTAGTGGCGCACACAACCCATAACATGCATGTCCATCAAGTTCATGTGTAAGTTGTGCTTTTTGATCAGGTTAAAGCATCCACCTAAGTGCCTACGGATTAGAGCAGAAAAAATATATGAGAAGCGACATATATTAAAGTTTATTAGCAGTTAAATGTAACAATTTCCAATAAAATTTAATGATTGTGAGGATAATTGCTATTTATAAAAAAAATTACAATAGCAGAATTGAGGGGTTTATTTTTTTCTTTTATAAATATAAAAAGAAGTAGAGTCATAAAGCCCAAAACAATTTATAAGTCTTAAATTCCATGCTTTCATTTTCTTGAATAAACAATCAAAGTAATTAGTAAAATGAAATTAGAAAAACATTGAAAGGTTTTTAAAAGGAAAAACCATCTCACAAAACATCACATTTATGTGAAAAACATCACAAAACATCACGTTTGTGTGATAAAAATACCTAATTTGTAATGGAAAAAGAAAACAATCAACCTATTTCGCTATCGCTATCGTTTAGCTTGTCGGTCTAACACAGTACTAGGATACTTTTCTTAATTTCAGGTTGATAAGTGTGTCAGGTTGATTTTGCTTTCTTGAACTTAATTTGATCTGCATCCACTGCTTATGAGTACACTGTGCGTCTAAACACCACTTGTATTGACAATACAAAAAATCTCCGCTTCCTTCCATATGGAAAGAGATCAAGATATGAATGAGCCTTAAAAATGCTTAATTTATAAGACAGAAAAACACGCAGACAAAACCCATCCTAATTTTGTGTGTATTCACTAATATTGTCTCATGGATTTTGCATGAGTGCGTCTCATGCAAAATGCAGATTCCAATATCCAAGCTATTAATATATATCACCCCCTCCTCAGCTGCTGGTAGCCCCTCTTGGATAACCGACCCTCCTCCTCGTCCTGGAACATGGAGATACACGGGGTTAAAAGTCAGTGATATCTATGAGCACGATGAAGAAGCTGCAGGTTATATGTTAAGGGTATAATATGTTACTTATGGAGACCTTATGGACCAAGTATATAATATAATACTCGGTGCCAAAGTCAACTAATATGTACATATAAAATTAATATTCTTTTAGTTTAATGATTTCTCCCTTCTATGCTGTTCTCTGCTAATTAACTCAAGTATAATATCACGTACGGCAGGTGAGGAATACGGAGAAGGGTACGAGGATAGCAAGTCACAGAGCGATTATATATGCTGACACCCCGAGCACGTGCGCAAGGAGGAGCGCTGAAAGGAGAAAGATGACCGGAAGAAGAAGAAGCTCGAAGAAGTACCTGACTACTACGGCTACGAGATAGATGATGAGGAGGGCGGAGATGATGAACACGAGGTAAGTGATGAAGGCGACGGCGGAGATGACAACGATAGGGGAGCCGTCGGGGATCGAGAGACATATATAGGGGAGCCAGAGCTAGGCCTGATACTGAGTGGGGACGCCAAGGATGGGGGGCCGAAGCCGGGGACTGAGTGGGTACCCCAAGGATGGAGAGCCGGAGCCAGGCCTGGGACTGTGTGGGTTTGGATGCGGATAATCGGATGGGAATGAATGAATGTTGGAGGCATTTTCCTTTTTGAAATTAAAATTTTGGATGAAAATCATGTGGGGGTGGCCTTGGTTCAAGGAGACTAGTAATTTGCGCATGCAATACATCTAAAAGTTTCTAAATTTTAAAATGATATGAATAGTTTTAGAGATAAAAATCGTTGCCCTCAAAAGGCAAAACAAGGATGATTTCGATTTCTATCCTGGAGAATTTAATTATAAGATATTTTTCTTTTTTCAAAATTTAATATGGTAGTTTAATAATATTTTGACACACAAGCAAATAATATACTTCTTAAAATTGAAGTCTCAATTTCAAGAAAAGTAACTAACCACTTTCTTTGGAATTATAATAGTAGCTAGAGATATATATAAATAAATATATACAAAGGCAACTATACATGGTTTTTAACAAAAAGTGTGTAGTCATCGACCTACAAAGAAACCGAGAATTTACAAACAAGGCAAAAGCGGGTTTGTTCATCGGAGTCGTCACTTGCATCAAAACGCAAGAAAAAAATATGGGAAAGGAACAAACGGCGAAGGGGGAGTGAAAATCCAGAGAATCGCGGGTAAGGAATAACAATATTCTAATGGAAACCCGATGGAATCGGCTACCTACAAGAATATCCCAATCGGGCACAACTCGGCTTTAATTTGCTTTGTCAAAAACTCATGCAAATTCCTTCAAAATACGCGGAAAAGTGAGGGCAACTTATAGAAAATGATAGATTAGGGTCAACTGAGGTTTCAAAAACTGAAACAGAGACTATTTTGCAGTATCTGGATGCCAGGTACCTGGGGAGGCATGTGACAAGTCACCTGAACCAGAGAGCAATTTCTGTAGCACAATTTTGATTTAAAATACTCGTATCTCTCAATCTAGAGCTCCAAATTTGATGAAACTTGCACCGTTGGAAAGATTATCAAATCTACTTTCCAACAAAACAAATTTCAATAGATTTGGAGGCCTGTAGAGGGAGATATGGCCGAAATTATATAGACTACGCAGAAAACTCCATATCGGTATTCACCGACATGCGTTCTTTTAAACCTTTTTGTGTTTTTCATGGAATCTAATCTACAAAACCTTGATAACAAAGGGTCCTTGGATACAATCCTATCCTCATTGCTTTTTCAATCAAAGTTCATAAAAAAATGAAACAAAACAAGAAGAGAATCAAAGAACTACATCATTTAGCTAATTATTTAGTTTTTTGGAGATTTTTTTTATCTATGAAAAGAGTCCTAAGACGAATTGTCTTCTTTTTATCGAATAGATCTCAGTCTCAAGAAAAAAAAAAGAAGATAAAAAAGAAAACATAAAGAGAAGAACCATTCTACTAACATAAATAAGGAAAATAAGCTAGAAATGCATAAAAAGTGAAAAAAAGACACAAGGAGGAGACCTTGGATCCCCATTTTTTTCAAAATTGTTGTCTGAAGGATTCAGCTTAAACTAAACAATTTAGAACTAGAAATTATGGCCTTCACTTTTAAATCATAATCCTTAATAGGAAAGATCAGATCTTTTTTCTCTAGCCTATGATTTTTTGGATTTTTTAAGATTTTCTAAACTAATCTAATATTTATTTAAGTTGAGAAATGAGAAGGAACCTTGATCTCTTCAAGACAAGAGCAAGAGAAAAGTGGAAAAGAAAAGAAACGGAGTCATTCTCATGAGAAAAGGCTTATCTGTAGAAAAAAAAGTGGTTAAGATATGAGATAGAGGGTTATGATTGTAAACGCTGTTTTCGGAATGTCGGACTTTTTGACCTTCACCTGATGGTAATCCGAACGAAAATCTATCTTTGAAAAGACACAAGACCCACTTAACTGATCGAAAAGGTCATCGATGCGCGGTAGTGGATATTTATTCTTAATTGTCACTTCGTTCAGAGCTCGATAATGCACACACATCCTGTAGGAACGTTCATTCTTCTTCACCAGTAGCACCGGAGATCCCCAGCTTGAAGTACCGGGACAAATCCAACCTTTCTTCAAGAGTTCGTCCAACTGAATGCGGATCTCCTTTAATCCCTCCGGACTTAATCGGTATGGAGCTTTTATTACTGGTTGTGCGCCGGGTTGTAAATAGATGCTGAATTCAAGTGCTCGATCGGGAGACAAACCTGATATATCTTTCAGGAATACATTCTCGAACTCTCGAACTAACTCTGGCTTCGATTCTTTCGCTTGCAATGCTGCAACATCTGCCTTCTTTGGTTTTGCTTTGTAGACGCTAGGTTCCAAGGTACGGTCTCCACTCTTGAAATAGAACACTGGGTGATCTGGTATTTCGAACATTACCCTCCTTTGGCGATAGTCGATGGTAGCGAAGAAAGTTCCCAGCCAGTCCATTCCCAAGACTACGTCGATGTTCGGTATGTCCAGTACCTTGAAGTCCACATATAATTCTCGACTACAGACGACCACTGAACACAGATCGTATCCCAAAGTTGCTTTTAGAACACCGTTCCCTGAACTAACATTCCAGCTGGATACGAGCGGTTTAACTGGGATCGCATGAGTTCGGATGAACCGTTGCGACATAAAGCAATGTGATGCCCCAGTATCGAAGAGCGCTAGAGCAGGTAAAAAGGCTACTAAGATTGTACCTAAGTCGTGTGAGATAGGTTTAGGTATAATAGATATAAGAAGACTATAAATTGAAAAGACATGAAAGAGAATAGGGAAGGGATTTACCAGTGATAACCTGACCCGTAGCTTCGGCCTCTCCGACCGGCATAGTGAGACACTTTCCTATGTGCCTGGTTAAACACTCGGCATTAGCGTTGAGTGGTCTAGGTGCGGGGAGCTGGAGCTGGTAAAGCTAACCGGGTAGGAGGAGCTTGGATCGCCGGTCTAGTTGGAGGATTATTAGGTCCTCGGTTCTAGGGTCATACTCCAATGGCATGAGTAGAAGACCCATATATCAGGCATAAGTTATTCGCCCTGTGACAGTTCTTCACAAGATACCTTGTTCTTTTGCAGTAGATGCAAAAGTCTGGCCTGCTGTTGGCAAACGAACATGCTTGCCTCTGAGATGGTCCGTTAAAAGCTGGCCTGGAAGAGGCCTCTCCTGTGATCTGGTGCACAGGGTGTTTCACACCGACAGTCTGCGGCATGCCCTTCTTCTTCACAACTATCTCATAGCGTCGGGCAACTTTCAAAGTAAGTTCATAGGTTTGAAAATCCCCCGTAGCGAGTGCAACTGGGATTTTAGGATCCAACCCTTACTGAAATCATCATGCCTGGATCTCAGCAGTGGGAATAAGGTGTGCAGCGAACCTGTTAAGACCTTGTGTTAGCAGTGTAGTGAGTAAGATCAGAAAATTGAATTTTAGACAATATATTACTGGCTGAGCATGGTAAACTCAGTATTATATTCATCCACAGACTTGACCCACATTGAGCCCTACTGTAAATGGATGAACTGCTGCTCCATGTCAAAATGGGCAGTCTCAGGGAAGTACTTAGTATCGAAGAGGTCTCAGAATGTTCTCCATTCTATCAGTTGTGCGAGACGGCTCTCCTCAGCCTTCCACCAAACTCTGGCGTTATAAGTCAATTGCAACTTAGCAACTCTCAACCAAGCAATATCTGGCACTTGAGCTGCTGCCAGGTCATCCTCGATCATTTGAGCCCATTTTTCTGCCTCAAGTAGGCTCTCCTTACCCGAGAAGTTCTTTGGGTGCAGTGCTTGAAACTACTTAACTCCGGATGTTTCGGCTTCAGGGCGGTGTAGGAGGATAGTAGTCTGCTGCTGCTGACCCTCCAATAGGCACTTGATAGCCTCAAATAGTACCGTTTGCTCATTGATAGGAGCTGCAACAGTAGTTGGTGGTGGTGGTGTAGGCGGTGGAGTATTGCCGTTGATGTTTATGCTGGTATTGTTCGGAGAGTCCATCACCTTGATATAAAAGATAGGATAGATTCAAGAAATTTGAAATGTAAGAAATGTAAATGTTTGTTGAACTTATTAATTCTTATGGTATATTATTTATGACTTTATGCAGAACTGACCCGCATGGGCCACCAATAAAACCTGTCACGCCCCGATTTCCAATAGACAAAAACGGTGACGTGGCAAGCCCACGGTATATTTATCCAAAGAAGATCATTTCCTAAATAAATATACTAAGCATATTGAAATAATAATACACAATGCAAGAATAAATTGAGACTGTAAAATTTTTCAACAAATATCTTTATTTACATTCAACTTCTAATATGTACAAGTACATGAGTTTATGCTGGAAAGTAAATACAATAAGGAAAATTTCTAAACAAGTGGTATACATAAACTGAAGAAAAAATGAAGCTAAGCTAGCCCTGAGTAGCTATTTGGTCGTAGTCCTCCTCTGTGGCTTCAACTTCCTCCGTCTCGATAGTATCTGACGAACATTCTAAGAGAAGAAAAATGGATGGAATGTCCGTCGGCGAACTAGCACTCGGTAAGTCCCAAAGATGGGTAAGAGTAAAGAAAATGAAAAGTGTAGAATATATATGACGAGTAAGAGTATATGTTCATGGGAAAATATATACTATAGGTCTCTAGATGGTAATTATGTTAACGTTAAGTTCCAAGTGTGAATGTCAACGCAGCCGTAAAAGTATTCACGAGCTCAAGAGTGGGGCCCCAGGAGTAAGGAAACACGGGGCCATTTCATGTGTTAGCATCGGGGCTCTAGGCTGTGGATGAGTCAACCCGACTGATATTCGAGTAAAATAAAAAAGAGGTTAATACGGGACTTCTGAAGCTCCGTTGGATTCACATAAGAAACTATCCCAAACACCCCGTGTATAATATATATAACCGGTTAATATACTTAATTGATTTAATTGATTTGATTGATTGATTGACATGTCTTGATCGAAACCCTAAATTGCAAAAGGTGTAGATTGTATTCGAGTGAGTCGAGTAATGTGCGAGTCATGACAATTGCAATCTGGGTTTGAGCCAAGTTGGTTCGAGTAGATTGGATTCGAGCTCATATTCGAGTTTAGATTCGAGTTAGGTTAGAGTTCGAGTTTGTGTTCGTATTCGAGTTTGAGTTCAAGTTTAGATTTGAGTTTGGATTTGAGTTCGTGTCTTTTCATGTGAATTGATGTAAATTGTTAAAATCTTATGTTCGGGAGAAATCGGCAACTGCCGCACATGGACGGCAGGATTTGTGTTTTTTTCTAAGACAATTGTCATTGATAACTCCGTTAAATTATCTAACCTGAATATGCAAGCACTCACTTTCTCCGGCTCCCTGGGGATCAAGAGAATTGATCCCGCTTAAATTTATATTAATCTAGAGTCCTTAGTATTGTTTGCATATCTCGAGGGGTTTTATGAAAAATACTTTAATATAGTTTAAAAATAAATCTCGAGAGTGATTTGTAACATTTAGGGTTTTCATGAACATGTATTTTAATTGTTGTGGTGTTTCAGTGATAAAATCTAGCTTTTTGAAAGTTTGTGGTATTTTTATGAAAAAACTACTACTTTTGGAAACTTGGTGGTATTTTATTTACATTTTTATCTTTCTTTTAAAAATATAGTTTTTTAATATGCTTTTATTGAAAATACGGATTTCATAATTGTTGGGGTCAAAAATTACACCCCGGTTGACTAAGTCAAAGTCAAAGTTAACCCCAAACCAAGTGGGCCCAAGCCCAAATCAAGTGGGCTCATGCCCGAGTCGAGCCCGAACATGAAGCGGCCGGCCACCCCCATGCCAAAATAAAATTTTTGTAATAAATAATTTTGATATAATTTTTTATGCATAAATGTGAGAAAAATAAGCATAAAACCAAATTTTTGTAAAGCTCGTGGCTTATGTGCAAAAGAAATGAGCATATGAGGCATGCGATGGGCAAAATACCATTTTGTAAAGCCCAATGGGCTAAGTGTAAATTTGTAAGCCTATAAAAGGCAACATGATAATAAAATTAAAAAAAATAATAATTGATTCCCCTAAAATTCTAGGATTTCTGTGTCTCCTTTTTCTTCCTCAAGATTCTAAATTTTCTTCTCCTTTTTAAATTAAATCAAGAGTTTAACTCTTCCTTTTTTAAAAAGAAATAGTTTTTCACCATAAAATCCACAAAGGAGAGCTCGGATATCCCATCAGATCTTTAAAGGGGAGATTTTGAATCTCACCCCCTTTTTCTTTCAAGATCCAGCCAACGAAGAGGAGGAGGAAGAAGACACGTCTCCAAAAATCCCATTCCGGGAGGATCCAAGGCTTAAAAGAAGATCCAAAGATCTGTTGGAGTTTAACTCCATAAATCACCCTTGGGAGTTTAACTCCTAATCCAGGGGCTAAGCACCTTTTCCGCTGGTGTTTCCAGCGGTCGCGTGCCGCGCACGTGACCCACGGGCGTCCAGCGGTCGCTTGCGGGCGCTAAGCGCCCACGTGCGCCTCACGTGACCCGCGGTCGCGTGCAACGCACATGACCCGCTGAAGTACAGTGGGCGCATGATGCGCACGTGACCCGTTGGCGCCCAGCCCCCACACGCCAGGCACGTGACCCGTAGGCACCCGACGTCATGCACGCATCTTTAAGACGCTCCTCACCCCTCATTTTCCATGCACTCCACACCAGAAACACGTCCCCCGTAAAACTCTGTGGGGCCCCCGATATATCCAAAACCTTTTCAAAACATACGTACACTGCACATCAAGTTCGCATGACCAGTTTGACCCGTCAATCGGAAGTTCCCTCACTCCAAAGGCGAGGGGTAATTAACGGCAGCTTAGTCCGCGGCTGCCGGAGATTCATATCCCCATAATAAATAAACCCCCGTCTACCCTAGGTAGGGGGAATCTGTAGTACGCCTGACAAGCGCGTGTATTCCCATCTTAATGGGGTGACGAAAAATATTCTGCATATTCTGGCACGCCCGGTGAGACCAATCTCTCCTCCCATATTTCGGGTTAAACGTTCATGCGAACTCAATCAACATATACATTGATTGCCTGCACTGAAATCATGCTTCTTTGTGCAGGTTAACAATTTCCAATTGCAATCTTCGGACGTAGCAAAAATGTCTTCAAAGACAAGCTCAGCTCTCGACACAGCTCCCATCTCCTACACGATGAAGATGGACGTCAGGACGGTCCTTCCGGCTAGTGTCGGGCAACAATGAGAGGAGCCGCCGCTACCATTTGGCTCTATTATGTTCATGTCAGCTAACGCCATCCCAGCTTCTTAAGCTCCAGTAACAGATAAACCGGTCTCGAAAGGCTGGAGGCCAAATGTGGTGATCTCGAGGGCATCACTGTCCAAATGCAAGTCGGTGTTTGAACGACTTTCCTTGGCCTCAGCTCGGGGCAAGGCCATCAACACCAATAAAGCAACAAAGCGTCTCAGCCAAGCTCCAGCGGTGCCCCTGATAACTGCTCTATCGGGTATCTCCTCTAAGCTCCCCGTCAATTGACTCGTGATGGATTCCTGGATGACGGATGCCCGTCAAGCCCTCAAAATCGAGAAGCTAAGACAGAAAAGGCTTAGATATAGAGCCAACAAAAAGGCTAGGACTTCTATTGATTTGAACATCGTAGGGTTCCAAGAACGAGGTTACCCAGCAACGACAGCTGAAACGGCTGTAAATCTCGCTAACTCTTTTGAACTGCTGAAATTGGTTCAGAAGAATGCCATGACCGCGAGGGTCAAGAAAGCTGCGATTCGGACAGCGCCGCCCAAAGACCCAGCCGGGCCAACTGTCTTCAGTCGCCTGTCCTTTCCTGAAGACGAAGGGTCGCGACGATGGTCCAAAAAATCAGCCGCCAAAGATAAAGAGATAGCTGGATATGTGGTCTACACTGTCATGGTCGGACATGAAGAAACGAACCCTCTTATGCTTCACAGCCATGGTGATGATATGGTTGACGCTACCCAGTATCGGCTCGGTCTAAATGATGAAGAGCCCGCTCAGGACGAGAAGCCAAAGGAGCCCATGGCTGTTGGGGTCAAAATTTGCACCCCGGTTGACCAAGTCAAGGTCAACCCCAGGCCAGGTGGGCCCAAGCACAGGTCAAGCGGGCCCATGCCCAAGTTGAGCCCACGGCCAGCCTCCTCATGCCAACATAAAAATTATGTAATAAATAATTTTAATGTATTTTTTTTATGCATGAATGGGCATAAAGCCAAATTTTTGTAAAGCCATGGCTTATGTGCAAAAAGAAATGGCACATGGGCTATGGGATGGGCAAGATGCCATTTTGTAAAGCCCAAGGGGCTATATGTAAATATGTAAGTCTATATAAGGCAACATGATGATGAATAAAATATAGACTTTTCATTCTCCCAAAAAAAACTAGGGTTCATGTGCCTCCTTCTCCTTCCTCCAGGTTCTAAACCTTCTTCTTTCTTTTGAATTAAATCAAGAGTTTTATTCTTTCTTTTCCAAAACTAAATACTTTTTCACCATAAAACCGACAAAGGGGAACTCAGATCTCGCATCAGATCTCAAAAATAAGAAATTTTTAAAATTTCATACTTCTTGTTCTTCAAGATCCAGCCGACAGAAGAGGAGGAAGGAGACCCATCTCCAGAAATCCCATCTTGGGAAGATCCAGAGCCAAAGGGAGAAACAAAGCAGCCCCTTTTGATCATTTCTAGATACTTTTTTAGGAGTCTAACTCCATCCAAGATCCATTGGAGTTTAACTCCCTAAATTAATAACTGTTAAGAGTTCAATTCCATCAGTCAGAGCACAGCTCCCAGTAAAAGGACCAAGTCCCTTTTTCTGCTGGCGCTCAGCGCCCGCGTGCCAGGCACGTGGTGCGCTGGCGCCCTCTCCCACGCATCCTTTGGATGCCCTTTCCCTTTATATATATATGCACACACACACATACTCCACCACACTGTTCCCGTTAGAAAAAAATTCTAATAGGGCGCTGCCCCGCACCCCGCAAGGGGGCTGCTAGCCCCCTTGACCCCCAGCCCGCTATCCGGGTAGCGGGACCCCCGTAAAAACTCTGCGGCGCCCCCGATATATCCAAAACCCTTTCAAAGCACAACACTGCACATTAAGTTCGCATGACCAGTTTAACCCGTCAATCGGAGGTTCCTTCGCTCCAAATGCGAGGGGTAATTAATGGCAGCTTAGTCCGCGGCTGCCGGAAATTCGGATCCCCACAATCAATAAGCCCCAGCCTACCCTAGGCAGGGGGAATCTGTAATGCGTCTGACAAGCGCGCGCGTATTCCCATCTCAATGGGGTGACGGAAAACACCCTACAGGTTCTGGCACGTCCGGTGGGACCAACCTCTCCTCCCATATTTCGGGTTAAATATCAATGCGAACTCAATCAACATATACATTGATTGCCTGTACTGAAATCATGCTTCTTTGTGCAAGGTTAAAAATTTTCAATTGCCATCTTCAAACGCAAGTCGGTATTTGAAAGACTTTCCTCGGCTCTGGCTCGGGGCAAGGCCATCAACACCGACAAAGTAATAAGTTATCTCGGGCAAGCTCCAGCGGTGCCCCTGACAACTGCTCAATCGGGAATCTTCTCTAAGCTCCCCGTCAGCTGACCACCACGTCGTTAAACTGGGAACAACTGACCACCATGTCATTAAACTGGGAATAATCGACCTCTAAGTCGTTAAACTGGGAATGTAAAAAAAATAATAAAAAATGTGTGTATATAAAAAAAATGTGTAAATAAAAAAATGCAGAAATGATGGGGCAACTCGCAATAAAAATCAGCGAGTAAAATAAAGATGAAAATAAAGCCGAAATGATGGGGCAACCGTGAATAAATAGCCAAAATGATGGGGCAACCGTGAATAAATAGCCGAAATTATAGGGCAATCGCGACCTTCGCGATAAGAAAAGCGGAAATGATAGAGCAATCGAGGTAAAAAAAATGGCGAATGATGAGTCGCTCCTGGTACCATATTCCAGTGCAGCGATGCAAAGGCCAACCAAACTCTGAATGTCCCAACGGCGAATGATGAGTTGCTCCTGGTACCATGTTCCAGTCCAGCGATGCAGACGCCGTCCGAAACTCAAATCCCAACAGCGAATGATGAGTCGCTCCTAAAACCATATTCCAGTGCAGCGATGCAGACGCCAACCAAAATACAATTTCCCAAAATTCTTCCAGCCCTACGGTTGGTCCCCAAGTTGACTACCGTATACAATCAAAGGGCTCAAATAATTCTCATCATACCCATACCCCACCGTAATCACCAGTCCAGCGGCCGGTCTCCGCCCTTGGAATTATGGTCCATTGGGAATATTGGATCGTCGATGATGAATAGCCGGGGGATGTGAGAAAAGAGAGTTTTCTTTCTTTCATTCGATGTAAATTGTAATATTATTTTGCGGGGAACATTCGGATTGAGGTTGTAGCCACCGTTTTATTATTTCATTTACTGTTTTTGCTCTTAGTATAGACCCAAGGTGGGGTGCAAAAACTACCGGGTTCTTGAAGTGCTGAGTATCCTACTCATTTTACTGAGAGAGGTTGCTTCATTTCGGGAATTTGGCGGGTAGTTTGCCGCACCCGTAGGGGTCTATGGTGGGGTTTTGGTTATTCATCACGACCGCGGAATCCGTCTTTCGTTACAGGTTTAAACGAAATGTGGAATTCCTAATATATCCAATATATTTATCTGTGATATGGAATGCCTATTATTGCGTGAGACTAATGGATATTATATATATGCAGACGTTGTTTATGTTTTGCACCCGCGCTTGCCTTGCCCCCGCTTTGTCGTTAGTTAAGTAACCTAACGGTGTATGACGGGACCCCATAGAGAATGCGAATGTCATAGTTTCTTTCTGCAATGGTAAATGATGGGACCACATTAATTGATTAATGCAAAGAAAACAAACCAAAACCGAATCGTTGGAACAGTTTCAAAAACCACTCGGTTTTTTCAAAAAGCAAACTTTTAAGTGCGGAGCTTAAACCACTCCTTTAAAAGCTATCATGGTTCCTTCGATTATATCAAATTCATTACGTTTACGGTTTCGCCAAAATCATTCGTAGCCCTCCGTCATTTCAGTTGGGTATTCAGTAGTATTCAAACTATGTATTTTGATTTTCGCCAAGGCATAGTGATTGGTAGCTGCTGAATATTCATCTGTAGCATAGATAAATTGCGTTGGTTTGGGACAGTCGTACTACTATTTTGACCTTCATCAAAGGTATGTACGGATGGGTTCAAATTAACTTAGACAATAACGGGTAGAACTTGACTTGCGACTTATGATATGTTGGCCTTCGTCAAGGTCATAAGAGTTTGGGGCAAAAATCCACATCGGGAGTTTCTAAAGAAACCGAAACTTACTAGGGTTGCATACCATTTGGAGTGTGATAATTTTGGTTAGATTCCTTCAAGATTATCACATAATGATATTTGGATCTCGATCCTAATGTGAGTATCCGCTACTTCTCGAGAGATTTTTCACTTAACGATCAATGCAATAAACCAAGTAGGTGTCTAGAACAGTGTTAGCGGGGCTACGCCACCAGGGAAAGGAGGTTATTTAATTAAAGAACTTCGCGAAAGCATTGTAAAAGCTCCCTCGAAGTACCGACACTGGACTGGCCGAAAGGTTAAGTAAGAATTGTACGGTGAGATTAATCTTGACTAATTCTTCTTTTATGGTTTGAGGAAGGATTCGAGAAATAGTGGGAGCCATCCTGTTTAGATAAATTAAAAACCAATCTAAACTTGCAAGAGTATCATGCTAAAGTGTTTCTTCTCTCTCTCCTAATTGCAGCGACCAAGATGACCGGTCTTAAGTTACTTTTAGATAAAAACATATTGACGAGGCAAAACTATAAAAATTGGCTCAGGAATGTCCACATGGTCATAACATATGACAAACTGGGCTATCTTCTTACTACTAAAGCCCCCGCCGTCCCAGGTCCAGATTCCAGCATCGCGGATAAGGAAATACGTAAGACCTGGGAAATTGACAGTACGAAAGACAAGTGTCTCGTACTGGCCTCTATGGATAATGAACACTAGAGGCGGCATGAGAAGATAGACCTTGATTCCATCTTCTTCCATACCAAGGACTTATATGGAGAGCAATTTCGTATCGCAAGATACGAGACTTCGAAGAAATTATTTCAAGCGAGTTTGGCTATCGGTTCATTTGTAAGGGACCACGTCCTTAAGATGATCAGCTACATTAAAGAGCTCGTGGACCTGGGGACCACGTTAGAGAACGAGTTGTATACAGACTTGATTCTACAGTCCCTCCCTTCTACTTACGCCCAGTTTATCTTGAATTTTAACATTTAAGGGAAGGAGTTACACTTTCAGAGCTCCTCAACATGTTGAAGAGCGCTGAGGGCACCCTGCAGAAGTCCAGGGAAACACCCGCTCTGCTTTTTGGAGGATCTTTCTCTTCTAGATCCAAGGAGAAAACCAAGAGAAAGAAGAAGAAGGCCCCTACCAAGCCGAAAGGCGGTGTTGGTAAGGTAGAGGGAAGGGGCAAGGCAAAAGTTGGGGGCTGACAGTAGGGAAGGAAGAATGCTTCTACTGTCATAAGAAGGGCCATTGGAAGAAAGATTGCAGGGCCTGGAAAGCCAAGAACCAGAATTCGAAGCAAGTTGTGGTTTCGGCTTCAGGTATATTTATGATTGAAAACTGTCTGTCAATCAACTCTACTTCTTAGGTATTGGATACCGGATCTGGATCTCATATCTGTAATTCTTTGCAGGCACTGAGAAGCCGTAGAGTTTTGAAGGTGGATGATGTGACCCTCAGAGTTGCTAACGGAGTGAGTGTGGATGCTGTGTCCGTAGGGGAATATCGCTTAGGATTGAAAAGTGGACATATTTTGGTTTTGCGCAACTGTTTTTGTGTACTTAGTTTGACTTGTAATATCATTTCTGTATCTTTGTTATCTAAAGAAAGTTATGATTTTACATTTGTAAGCGATGCCGTAAATATCCACCTAAATCATGGTTTGATTGGGTCGGATACACTAAATGACGGTATATACGTATTAAACCAACATCAAGTTTTCAACGTCTAGAACACAAACAAAAGAAAATCTCCAGAATTAAATCAAGCTTTCTTATGGCATTATAGACTGGGTCACATCAATGAAACACGGTTGACCAAGTTACATAAAGAGGGAGGGATATTTGGATCCGTTCGAATATCAGTCTTATGCAACTTATCAATCATGTCTCAGAGGAAAGATGACAAAGACTCCATTCACTGGACACGGAGTAAGAGCGAGCGTGCTTTTGGGACTCATACACAGCGACATATGTGGTCCAATGTCTATACATGCTAGAAGTGGTTATTCCTATTTCATTACTTTTACGGATGATTTATCTAGTTATGGACATGTATTCTTGATGAAATATAAATCCGAGGCCTTTGAGAAATTCCGGGAATATAAGAATGAAGTGGAAAAACAAACTGGCTAAAGTATCAAGACACTAAGATCTGATTGAGGTGGTGAATACTTAAGTGCCGAGTTCCTGGATTACTTAAAAGAGAATGGAATTCTCTCTCAGTTTACTCCTCCATACACACCTCAACACAACGGTGTATCGGAAATACGAAACAAAACCCTATTGGATATTGTACGTTCTATGATGAGTAACGCTGAGTTACCACGGTTCTTCTGGGGGTATGCACTAGAATCAGCTGTATATTTTTTGAAGAAGGTTCCTACCAAGACTGTGCCTACCACACCATATCATATGTGGAGTGGGAAGAAATCCTATCTTCAGTATCTGAATATATGGGGATGTCCAGCTTTTTTCAAAAAGCAACATGCGGACAAGCTCGAGGCACGCTCAGTACTGTGTAGGTTTGTGGGATACCCAAAGAACTCCAGAGGGTATATTTTCTATTATGCAGAGGAACAAAAAGTCTTTGTTTCTCGGCATGCCCACTTTTTAGAAAATCAATTTTTAGAAAAAGAGATAAGTGGGAGCGCACTAGAACTGGAAGAAATTCCAGAACCACAAGCTATTGCTGAAAGCATGGTGGAACCAGAAGTTTCAAAAGAACAGGACATCCCCGTGCTACTTCGCAGGACTAGTAGGCTATCTCATCCGCCCGAGAGATGCTATGGTTTTCTCATAGACGGGGATAAAGAGGATTGCATCATTGACAATGATGAGCCAACTAGCTTCCAGCAAGCCATTCAAAGCGGAGACTCGGTAAAATGGCTGGATGCAATGCGGACCGGAATGGAGTCCATGTACACCAACAAAGTTTTGAATTTGGACATTACTCCAGAAGGGGTAAAACCCGTAGGCTGCAAATGGATCTTCAGAAAGAAGATTGGTGTAGATGGACAGGTTGAAACCTATAAGGCTTGACTTGTTGCAAAAGGATTTCGTCAAAGACCTGGTTTGGACTATGATGAAACCTTTTCTCCAGTGGCTATGCTCAAATCCATTCGGATCCTTCTTGCCATTGCTACCTTCCACGATTATGAGATTTGATAGATGGACGTAAAGACCGCTTTTCTAAATGGAAATTTGGAAGAGTGTGTCTATATGGATCAGCTAGAGGGTTTCATTCAGAGTGGGAGCAGCGGGAAAGTGTGCAAGTTGCTTAAGTCCATTTATGGACTAAAGTAGGCATCGCGGAGTTGGAACATCTGTTTTGATGAGACAGTCAAAGAATTTGACTTTATCAAAAATCCAGATGAACCATACATCTATAGTAAGATAGTAGCGAGAACTGTGGTATTCCTCGTCTTATACGTGGATGTCATTCTCTTGATAGGAAATGACATTCCTATGCTACAATCAGTCAAAGGATTCTTGTCATAATGGTTCTCCATGAAAGACCTGGGAGATGCCTCCTACATTCTGGGGATCTAGATCTATCGTGATAGATCTAAATGGATGTTGGGACTTTCACAGTTCAGGTACATCGAAACCATACTAAAAAGATTCAGTATGGAAGATTCAAAGTGCGGTAATCTACCGGCTTGTCATGGAATCACCCTCTCCAAAGAGATGTTTTCCAAGACTGATTTGGAATGGGATCGTATGTCAACTATACCCTACGCTTCTTCAGTAGGCTCTATAATGTATGCAATATTGTGTACCAGACCAGATGTTGCTTACGCACTGAGCGTAGTAAGCCGGTATCAGTCAAACCCTGGAGAGAAACACTGGATAACAGTAAAGAACATTCTCAAGTACCCGAGAAGGACTAAGGAGATGTTCTTGGTGTACGGCGGAAAAGGCCTCCAGATCGAGGCCTTTGCTAACTCCAGCTTCCAGAGTGATAAGGATGACTCTAAGTCCATCTCGGGTTATGTTTTTACCCTCAATGGAGGGGCGGTTTGTTGGAAGAGCTCCAAGCAGGACACCGTTGCTGACTTGATAATGGAAGCGAAGTATATTGCTGCTCGTGTCGCCGAAAAAGAAGTAGTCTGGATGAGGAAGTTCTTAACAAAACTTCTGGTGGTTCCATCCATTGTTGATCCAATACCTTTGTATTGTGACAACAACGGGGCTATAGCTTTAGCGAAGGAACCCAGGTCCCATCAAAAGTCCAGACATATCTTAAGGCGGTACCACCTGATTAGGAAGATCGTTGATCGTCGGGAGATCGAGATGCAGAGAGTTGATATGGAGAAAAACACTGCAGATCCACCCACAAAGGCCATCCCTCAGACGCTGTTCGAGAGGCTATTCGAGATGACAGGTCTGTGATACGCCAATACATGGCCTTAGTGCAAGTGGGAGATTGTTAGTGATACATCTTGATCCGTGGTCCCGGAGGGTAACGAAGCATATTCTTTTGGGTTACATGGGGAGTACATCAATTGGTTTCAAATAACTTTAGAATAGATAACCCAGTAGTACAGTTACTCATCGCACTTCACATATACATATACACCTCACTGTTTCATATATGTGTTTACTTGTTATATTCATGCTATCGTTTATATTCATGCCTGCATATCTCGTTGCATCCTGGTTATTTATTTATTGTTGATATTATGATGCACTGACGTCTGGGTTCTGCATGGCCCAGTTCCTTTGTCTCTGTCGCAGACTGACCAGAAGTACTTTAGCCGTCAAGCCGAACAGTGAAAAGCATGTCAGGGATAGCTTAGTTTAGTTTTCTTTCCGCAGCTTTATTTCTTGACGTGAGCCCGTATTGGGACGTATTTCCAGATGTTATTGTTTATTGGATTTTATCGTTTCCGCATATATATTTCTTGACTTTTTTATTCTGGCAGATGGACATGCACTACTTAGTTTTATGTTTTACCGTTCTTGATATCTTATAGACAGCCGTAATGTGACTATGGAGGGATGTTTTCTAGTCACCGGTAGTATGGTTGGCTCTGTCACGTGCCGATCTTAGCGCACTCTGGGAAGCGGGGCGTGACAGGGTTTGTTAAAAACCATTATTGTATAGTACTAGTTTGTATATTACATTTTGGAAGTTTGGGATATACACGGATATTGTAACAGTCTTGCTCAATATGGTAGTATGCTACTTGGTTTGATTTTATCTTAATATGTATATATGTTTCTTTTAACATATCACTAATATATATTGATAGAGCTCTTAGTATCTTTGCTTGACTACCAGCGTTGTGATGGCAGTCACACTAGTGGGGGCTGGGTAGTCTATAAGCACATCCTTATACAGGTCCTTAGTCATAGGATTATCGAGACAGGGCATCGATACTCCATAATAGACTAGTATATATTCTTCTCATCCCAGCAGGGAAGATGGTCTGTCCCACAGCCATTAGTACGTCGTACTGGAGATAGTATACATGTGCTCATTGGGTTATGAGTTACACTAGACGGACTCATGGGGAACTGCTAGTTGGTACTATACCCATCGTCAGGTAGCAGTTTCCAGGTGACATGAGTATAGCAAAGTCCGTTGACTTGACACTGCTACTTCGCTTCGAGTGTGTTCCCACTGTTCTTTGATTACTACCCTACCACGGCTCGATGGAGTCATGCAAACAGGTAGTAGTTGGGTGCAGTCTCGAAGCACTTGGAGGCAGTGGCGATTAGATAGGATTTGTTTCTCCTGGTATTGGGGATTGATATCGCACTGTGTTCGGAAAGCCATTACGCAAAGTCCCTGGCCAAGGCATGCGAGATTTACCGGTAGGTACTCCAGTAGTTTCTCTGGGTGTTCTGGGCTCTACACCGATACGACTTATTGCACTATTAGGGGTCTGACGGCTACCGTCCCCTAGGCCCGATATGCGATATTCTCAGAGGAACAGACCAGACTGTACGGAGATTGTCACAGGTAGGCTCAGTAGGAGCTCGGATGAGTTTGTTCATCGGCCTTCTTATCGACAGATATCTGGATAACCGTTACGTGCAGCTAGTACCGCTGACGTGCTTGTAGTTAAACCCACTGCCAGCGTAGTGTCGAGTCTTTAGAGTCCTACAGAGAGGGTTTTCCTGCTTTGGGCAAAATGATGTAAATGTCGTATGGTTTTACGACAGGGTTCGATCACATACGTGTACTTGTGCAGGTATCGTTTTCGGACGAATATACTAGTGGGCTTTGGTTTAACCACGATCCTTGTATTAGATTATTGGATTAGTTTCGTCTCATTGTATTCATAATTTTCGGAATACGGATACGGGTATGTATATACGGATGAGGGGAATTCTTGTAATTTACTTAAGATTGTTTCTAGAAGAAGACACCTCATATTTGTATCAACCATTTAGATTAAATGGTTATGAGGTGGAGGAAATGAGGTGGAGGTTTGCATTAAGTGAAGCATGGCTATTTGGTGACTCATGGCATGACTCACTAGGTGACTCATGAAGCAGGCTAGATATTTTGGTGAGATATTTTCCTATTTGAATTATTGGATGCTTCATTAGTCACAACTCTTAGCCATCTTCATTCACTTGGTCATCTTCACTCTTTTTTCCTTGTTCTCCGCCGAAAATCGGGAAGACAAACATCTTGCCTGAATTTGGGGGCAGATACTCTTTGGATTTATCCGTCCACCTCTCCAAAGATGCCAAGTTGATTTATGGCACTGCGTATCGGAGGTTTAGACGGATGCGGTCGTTGTAGCAGACTTCGTTAGATTACCCCTTCGTTTGAGGGGTTTTTGATTATGGGGACGCTCTTCCCTGCAGGCGCAAGCCCCTGCAGTTAATTACGCTACCGCATCGCGGTAACCACTTTCTCCTTCTCCAGATGGTCACTTCGTGTTGTGTGTGTTTGTTTTATTTTTGGTTTCCCGTAGATTGTATACGGAGACTAATTTATGTTGTCGCTTGTAGGGCGTGGATTAGTCCAAATCCGTATTTTCTTAGATTTGGGTTTTGGTTTGGGTTTAAGGATCGTTAATCTCATTTGAGACTAAGATCAACTTAAACGTTTGTTAAGGATATGTTAGTCTAATTTTAGATTAAGATCAACTTAACAGGATCATTTAGATCCAACAAAAGAGCATTTGGGCTCTATTGTTTTAGTTTAGGGACATTGCGGTCCATCGTTAGTTTAGGGACGTTTCGGTCCGTCGCACATTTTCGAGACGAGATTTCGTTGGATACTACTTATAGAGTTCAGGCTTGGGAAGATAGAGAGCGAACACAGGTGTCGTCATCTATCATTGAGCTAGGTCGTGACTCGTCAGGCGTAGTATTTTTTCAAAAATCGGCCGTTTATTAGCCTGAAGGGTCTTTCGCCATGCATATCCATGAGCAAGTAAGCCCCACCTTGGTAGAATTTGTCTATGATGTACGGGCCTTCATAGTTCGGCTCGAATTTCTCCCGTTTGGCACGATTGGGGATCATAGGTCTCTTGACCACTAGCACGAGTTCGCCTTGGCGGAATGTTCTCGGCCTAGTCAATCTCTCGTATGAGCGCGTCATCTTTGCTTTGTAAGCCTCCAAGTTTTGCTGCGCCATAAGCCGGGTTTCGTCAAGGGCGTCGAGCTCTTCAAGCCGAAGATGAGCATTGTCTTCGTCCGTTAGCTCATAATGACCCGCCACTCATAAGGAGGGTAGCTCTATCTCCAAGGGAAGCACTGCTTCAGTGCCGAATACCAATGCATATGGCGTTGTGTTTGTGACCGTTTTGAACGTGGTTCGATACGCTCAGAGAGTTTCATGCAGTCTCTCGTGCCAGTCCTTTTTATTTTTGGACACCGTCTTTTTCACGATCTTCGTCAAGCTCTTATTGAAAACCTCAACCAGACCATTAGCTCGGGGATTGTGGACCGAAGGGTATCTCCAGTCTATATTATGTTGTTGTGCGAAGCGGCTGATTTTGTGGCTTCTGTAGGCCGGCCCGTTATCGGAGATAATCCGTCGCGGAGTGCCGAACCGATAGATGACGTGTGTCTTGAAGAAATGGAGGATGTTCTCCGTCTTCATTTCTCTCAGCGGTATCGCTTCTGCCCACTTAGAGAAGTAATCGGTTGTCGCCAATATGAACCGATGTCCTTTGGATGATACTGGTTCGATGGGCCCGATTATGTCAGTTCCCCACATTTCGAACGGCTATCTAGCCACTGTCGGGTGTAGCGGATTTGGATGATGATGGATGAACTCTCCGTGAATTTGGCACGAGTGGCACTGCTTCACATATTCGAGGCAGTCTTGGATCATTGTGGGCCAATAGTAGCCCATTCTTTTGATCTTCAGCTTCATCTTTGGCCCGGCTTGATGAGAACCGCAGAGTCCGTCGTGAGTTTCTTGGATGACTCTTCTTGCCTCTTCAGGTCCCAGGCATCTCAGCCATAGAGAGTCGAACAATCTCTTATACAGTATATCATTGACGAAGACGAAGGATAGAGATCGTTTCATGAGCTGATGTTTTGAGGACGCATCTTCAGGTGTTCGACGTGATTTGAAGTAGTCTATAACGACTTCTTTCCAATCTTTAGCCCTTTCCTGGTCCTTTATTTGTAGGGTCATCGACTTGGTCGCTCCCTTTTCTTCGGAAGACTCGGGGAGATATTTTTGCCGGTGCAAGAACCCGACGGCTTTGCACAACGATCCTCACGTCATCGAGGTTCTCGTCGGCCAGTTCTTTAGCGAGTTTGGCTAATGCATCCACCTTGCTATTCTCCGCTCGCGGTATGCTTTCTAGGGCGTAGGAAGGGATCTAAGTTAGCAATTGCTGCACCCTCTCACCGTACTTTACCAACTCTGGTTTGCACGTTTGATAGTCATCGTTTACTTGACTAACGACCAGTTGGGAGTCTCCGTATATGAGGAGATTTTCAATTCCCATGTCTACAACGATCTCAAGACCTGCCATCAAAGCTTCATATTCGGTTTCATTGTTTGTCCTTGGCTCTGCTAAGGAGAAAGCAAAGCGCATTGTCCCTCCTTGTGGAGTCACGAAGATGAGGCCTACCCCTAATTTGATTATAGGGGAGGTGTGCTTTCGCTTCTTCATGGAAGATGCTCCGTCGAAATATAGTTCTCACCGGGTGTTACTCTCTCCTTTATCCCCGTCGATTGTGTCAAAGGCATGCTCGTCTGATAATTTGCAATTTAGGGGTGAATCGGCAGGTATAGGATGCTCAGCGAGGAAGTCGGCGATGGCCTGAGCTTTCACTGCCTTGAGAGGACGATATGTTATCGAGAACTCCATCAAGAGGAGGGCCCATTTAGCGAGTCGTCCTGTTAATATGGCTCTTGACATCAAATATTTGAGAGGATCCACTTTTGATATGAGATGGACCTCATGCGCCAAAGCATAGTGCCTGAGCTTCGTTATCGTGAAGATTAACGCCAGGCAGTGTTTTTCAATGGGAGAGTAATTGTTTTCTACCCCCAAAAGAACTCGGCTCAAATAGTAAAGGGCTCTCTCCTTCCCTTGGTCGTTTTCTTGTGTCCATAATGCGCCTAGAGAACCCTCAAGGGCGGTTGTATACAGAATGAGAGGCTTTCCCTTGACCGGAGCGGTTAGTACCGGAGGATTCTGTAGGTATTGCTTGATTTCGTCTAGTGCGCTTTGGCATTTGCAATACCAAACGAACGGGGTTCCCTTCTTCATCAAGTGACTGTTGGGACGACATTTGACGGAAAGATTGGCTATGAACCGCCGAATATATGCGAGCCTCCCTTGGAGAGTCCGCAGTTGCTTGAGAGATCTTGGCGGAGGCATTTCTATGATCGCCTTGATCTTCGACAGGTCTATTTCGATGCCTCGATATCGTACGATGAATCCTAAGAATTTTCCCGAGGAAACTCCGAACGCGTATTTCAGAGGGTTCATCTTGAGGTTGTATTTCCGAAGACGTTGGAACACTATCTTCAGATGCTCCCAATGTTCCTCGTGCGATTTGCTTTTCACCACTAGGTCGTCGATATAGCATTCAACGATTTCATGTATGAGGTCATCGAAAATCTTCGTCATGGCCCTCTGATAGGTAGCGCCGGCATTCTTCAGACCGAAAGGCATCACTTTGTAGCAAAATATGCCCAAAGGGGTCCGGAAAGCGGTATGCTTCTGGTCTTCGTGATGCATCTTTATTTGATTGTACCCTGATGAGCCGTCCATGAAGGAGAAGACTTCGTGAGTGGATGTGTTGTCTATCATCATCTCGATAACCGGTACAGGAAAATCATCTTTCGGACATGCTTTGTTGAGGTCCCGAAAGTCTACGCAGATGCGCACCGTCCCATTTTTCTTCATCACTGGGACGATGTTGGCAATCCAGTCAGGGTACAGAACCTCTTAGATGAAGCCGGAGTCGATTAGCTTCTTGACCTCGGCGTTGATGCTCATTTCAAGTTCGAGCCACATTCTTCTTGGTGCTTGTTTGACTGGCTAGATGTCCGGAGATATTGCCAATCTGTGCACTGCTATCTCTAGATCTAGTCCCAGCATCTCGGAGTAGTTTCATACGAAACAGTCTTTATACTACATGAGCACGTCTTTTAGCATAGCCACCCATTCTTTAGACAACAACTCACTGACGAACGTCGGCCGTGGGTCATTTTCCGTCCCCAAGTCGATTTTTCTGAGGCTATCTGCAGAAGTATGTATTCCATCTTCCAGCTCTTTTGGCGCCGGTGGAAACTTTGAGATCACTTCGCCATCATTGTTTTCGCAGCACTAGGGGAGGTCAGACATACCCTCGTGCACTCTTTCTTCGGACATCCTTATCATGTGACAAGTACGAGATCGCTTCCAAGACCGATGTTGATCCGGATCTACTCTCGCTGCATGTGCGGCTTTCGGTTTATGCTTCTGTGGTGGGGTTACTCTCCAGCTGCTGGATTGAGCGAACCTGCCGAGTTGATATTGGTCCTCGACCCAGTTTTTGAAGGTGAAGCAGTCTTCAAGAGGATGCCTTATCGCTTGATGATAGGAGCAATAATCTGGGTGACAGACCTCATCTGCTTATTCGGGGTGTTTGGACTCCGGGAGTGTAATCATTTGATATTTCATGACAAGATCGAATATCTTCCTTGTCTTGTCCTGGGGAAAAGAATATGCTCGACCCATCTTCTTTATAAGAGACGGATCTCGGCCGCTCGATTCTCGATCGCGTGGTTTCTTGGACCCACTTTGCCTCTGTCGAACGTTTTTTCCGTTCTTTAGCTTGTTTTTGCTTTTGCGTTGAGTCTTCTTCGTGACGGGCTGGCGACGAAGAGCTTCATCATTTTTCGTAGCCTGCTGAAGGAGGTGCTGCTTCCTAGCTTTCTCGTAGATGGCCATTTCGCGGCTGTGATCATCCCAGACCTTTTGACCCACTTCTCTTATTAGCTTGTCCATCTGTTCTTCAAACGACGGACTTGGAATTTTTACGGCGGGACCTCGTTTTGGTTAAGGGTTAGCGTCGTCTAACAAAGCATTTTCCTCTTCATCAAAGTCATGTATAACGTAGCAGCCATGGAATCGCTCTCGTTTCTTGGATTGAATATATCCGAGCCCGATCGTTTCCATTCTCCCGTTGAGCAATTTTCGCTGAGTTCTGGGGACGTTCCAGATCCTGTTGTAGAACTGAGCTTGTCGAGCAGTCTGTTTGAAGGACACGCCTTGGCACCTTAATAGCCTTTTTAATCCTTCTGTGTAGTATCTGGGCAGACGGATGGGCTGGAGTCTGTCAAGCATAGAATCAGCACCATGCCAGATCTTTTTCTCCACTTTGGTTTCCGTGGATCGATAAAAGAGGATCGTCTTTTCATCTCTTCGCCTGGGAGGGATGTAGAACGTCTGCAGTTCTTGTACACTGTAAGGATCAAGTGTGTTGAGCTCTTTATAGTGCTGCCGCGGAACCATGGCGATTTTCAAACTCCGTTTATTTCCAGTGATGGCTTGTATTGATGGCCGGACAGAAAATACTGCATTGACCTCATCTTCAGAGTCGCTGCCAAAGACCGGAATAGGTGTGGACGGTCCCGGCTTGTTGCATTGGAGCGGTCATGAATAGACTATATCTTCCTCCTCTTCGGTATCGCTCCCAAAGACCAGAATAGTGGTGATAGCTTTCTGCTTATTCTCAGGCTTATGGCACTTTTCCGTGTCTTCGAAGTCTGGTAAGAAGTATTTTGCGTCCTCGTATTTGCGGACTTCATTCACGGAAAATGGGTTTAGCTCCCCCGTCACGGTATATTCGAGACCATCTTTGAAGTACTTCATACACTGATGTTGTGTAGAAGGGATAATATTGTACTCGTGTAACCAAGACCGGCCGAGCAAAGCTTTGTAGCAAGTCTTGGCGTCAATTTGTGGAACTTGATATCCGTGATGAGCATCCCAAAGCGTAACGTCAGTATCACAGACCCAAGCGTCCGTGATGACTGAGAGTCGAACTCGGAGATAGTGATTTATCCCGAGCGAGGTGTTGACCGCTCATGCAAATCTCTTTCAACACCCTTACATTGAGAAGGTTGACGGAGGATCCATTATCCACCAGGATCTTCCCTATCTTAATGTCATGGCAATACCCAGAGACATATAGGGGACAGTTGTGGTTACACGTTCTGAGGAGTAGGTCTTCATCGCCGAAAGTGATGTCAGCTGTGTGCACTTCTTCCAGCTCGTCCTTCATCTTTTCTTCGGTAAGGAAAGCTTGGAATTGGTCAGGCTCTTGCAGTGCTTTGATCGGAGAATCTCTCGCCTCTTTGGATAGCAGGAGGGCGTCGAGAATACTTAGCTGCGAAGGTATCTTCCTCAGGTGTGCCAGAACGTTGTAATCCACCTTGTTTTTCTTGGGCGGGTCCTTGGCTGTCAGCTCTTCAACGACTCGGTCATCGAGGGTGATATCCTCAGGTACCTTTTCTTTCCCATTATCTTTTTTGTTCGATCCCTTGTTTGTGGGTCCGAGATTTTTTTCAGGTAGCGTGCGATTGCGCAGCTGAATGTTCTCACAGGTCTTCATCTCTTTTGTTTCAGAGATGGATTCCTTGAAGAGAGGGCCGAGGGCTATTTCTTCATCAGAATCACTCCCGAAGGTAAGAACTTTCGATCCCCCAGAATCAACCATGTGACAGTTGTCGGCAGTTCTTTTGCACTCATCTGTCGTACTCTTCTGCTCTCGACACGTTTTGCGCTTCATCCGTTTGAAATGCTGTCGGTGGGCAACGTATCCCTGCCACCAGTTTTTAAAGGCATTGCACTCTTTAGTAGGGTGTGTGATCCTCCGATGATATAAGCAGTAATTCAGATGTGCATCCTCTTCGTCGGGATGTATCACACCAAGAGTGTTTCCTTCGGAAGGTGGCAGCTTCATCCCCATCGACATGGCTTTGGCGAATCGTTTCCTTGTATTGAACCTGCTTTTGATGGCGGCGGATGTGGTTTGATCTGGTGGGAGTGTTTTTACCCTTTCGTCCAGTCGCCGGCGTTTGGCTTTTTCGAATATAGCCAGTTCACGCTCTCGATCAGCTTTGCTTTTTTGACGGGTCTCATTCAGGAATATGTCAATTATCTCGTTCGACGGTCCTAGGGGTTCCGATTCGGGATCTGCCCCCAATTTCTTTGCATCTGGTGCTTCTTCACCGTTTATTAATGAGTGAGAGATCATGTGGCAGCTTGCCACATAATCCTCAGGTTCATCTGATGAGTCTTCTCCCTCATCTTTGTCGCCATCTCCAACTTCAAGGATGTGGTTGAGAAACTCTTGAAGCGTGACCGGGGTTCGCTCCTTCTGGTTATATTCTTCCAACGCGTCAATATGTTTTTACAGGTCCGTACACTTGACACCATGCTTCACGATCTTTTTGGTCTTCTTCTTCTTCTTCGAAGACTTTGACGGCTGGGCATGGGCATTTTGGTTATCGCTACCAATCCTTGGCGTCGGGCATGGCTTCAGCATTCCTTCGATGACTTCAGGTTCCAGCGGATTTTTCCACCTGATCGCCGGGCATATTTGGAGATCCTTCAGCATTCGTTTTGTTTTGGCTGAAAGAGCGACCTCCCATGGAGCTTTTTCTATAAAAGAGCATGATTCCCCCGGTGTGTCCCCCCTTTTAAGAGCGTGCGGCTGAGGCGGGCTTACTTTCCAATTCTTGGACAGTGTGATTTTGCCCTGTTGGTATTGGTCCTCAATCCAGCCTTTGAAGACGAAGCAATTTTCGATTGGATGGCCTACCACTTGGTGATAGGGGCAATAATTGGGATTATTGGCCTCACCGGGGTGCAATGGGCGTTTTGGATCAGGCAAGATGATGGGCTTGTTGCGCACCGCCAGCTCGAACAGTCTCCTCATTTTATCCCCGGGAAACGAATAAGGGCGCTTCAGTTTCTCATTGAAGAATCGCCGTCTTTCATCTTGGCGATCAGTTGGCTTTGGACCACTGGGCTGCTGCTGAGTATTGGCGACGGAGATCGCTTTCCCTTTCCCTTTCTCATTCCGAGATTCCAACTTTGAAGGAGTGGGTCTATGACCCATCTGATCCATTTGGGCCAGTTTGTAAATCAAGGCCTGGAAAGTAACATCATGAATTGTGAAATGGTTGCCTGAGGGTCGAGGGTCCCTACGAACATGCCTACCGCAGGTGCTTCTTCGATGCTCTGCTCGCACTTCGACCATAGATTTCGCCACCGTATTGCATATTGCACCTATGTTTCGCCTGGCTTCACCCTAGAGTTAATTAACGCGGTGATCGGGGTGCGCTCACTAGTTCTGGCGAAACGTTGGGTGAACAGCAATTCCATCTCCGTAAAAGTTTTGACAGAGTTGTTGGGAAACTCTGAGTACCATTCGAACGCTGTCTCCGCCAAGCTGCCGACGAATTGGCAAAGCAGTAGCTTGTCATCCCCTCCAGTGTTGCCGCAGAGAGCCCTGAACTGAGCGACATGTTTATGGGGATTACCTGTCCCCTTGTACACATGGAATTTAGGAATTGTGTATCCTAGCGGGTATTTTATCTAATCGTACCATCCTGGATATGGTCGCCCAGTTCTGACGACTTGGCCGGTTGCTTCATTCGCTTGATGAGCTCGCATTTGTTGAGCTATATAATCATCGAGTATGGCTTTAAAGATGGTCTCCTCCTTGGCTGCTGACAAAGCCGGCGGATGATTTGAGGTCTTTCCTCTATCATCTTCAATTATTACTGGAGGATCTTCGGCTGGAGGGTCCGGCTGGATCATCAAGCCTACCATTTCTTGGAATAAAAGGGCCATTTGTTTTATGTTGGCCGCTTGTTCCGCAGCCTCTTTGTCCTTCTTCTCAAGCATTCTCCGAAGGAATTCGGCATCCGTTTTCTGCTCACGACGCTTCTCCGAAGATGTCTCCGGGCCTGCTTTTTGTCCCGTGAGTGCAGCCATGGCTGTTAGCATCTCTTGGAGCTTTTGTTGTTGTTGCTCCTGAGCCTTAATCACTGATCGCGTAAGCGGTCGATGACCTGTGGAGATACGGTTATCCTCTTTTCCGGATGCCATATAGACGGTATGCACCACCATGCCCCTAGACTTAGGGCGTTTAGGTTCAGTGCCATTGACATTTGTCGCAGACACGAGGATCTTCGCCGGCCTTCTCTTTTTGTGGACTGGTGACGTTGATGGGGCCGTTGCAGCGGGCACCCAGGTAGATGACACCTTCTGTGGTATGATATAGTGTTCCTTCTCTTGCCGAACCTTTATCTTCTTCGGTCGGCGGGAGTAATCTTGATCAATCATCGAGTCTTGGACTTGACGCTAGATCTTGTAAATTTTAGAGGACAGCCGCTGAGGGGGCTGCTCCAGCTTCACCTTTTTAGCGTTCTCCATAGGTGGAGGAGATCTTTTCAGCACAGCAGTCGGAGAATTCTTAAAGACCCTCCAGAGTGGTTCAAAGCTGTTCCCAGTTGGAACAGTAGCATCAAATTCCACAGTTGGAGCTGGCGGAGTCAATCCAGAGGGTGAACTGCCCCCAACTTTCCTCACTCGGCGCCAGTAGCGACGTTGAGCATGTCGTGCGGCCGGGATCACCTCCGCTGTTGGATGAGGTTCTTCATGCCCCCTGCTTTGAGGAGAGGCTGTTATTGGTGCTAGCTTGTCGAAGACTGACGTCCGTTGAGAGAGGATAGTCAGTCTTGCGAAGGCCGACTTTCGAACATGGGAAGCAGCCTTCGTGACTTCGCGTGGAGTAGGAGCTGAAATGGCCAGTCTTGTGAAGACCGACCCTTTAGCAGGAGAAGCCGCCTTGACGATTTCAGGAGCAGGAATGGATATCCGCTTCGGGATGGCCGCTTCAGGTAATCGCGGGCTTCTTCATGGACCCACTTGAGCTTTGGCCCAGTCTGCAGAAAACTGAGGCACTGGACTTGGGCGGCCCGTTGAGAGGGACCGCGGTAGTTGTAAGCCGATCAAACACCGACTTCTTCGGAGCTTCTTGCAACGGCAGTGGGACGTTGGAGCTTATTTGTGGTTGCATGGTCCCGAAGAACAGTCCAGTGGAGGCCTGAGTCACCTGTTCCACCGGCATTGTAAAAAGGGAGGCCGCTTGAGGCCCGTAGGTCACTCCTCCGGTGAGGACGGAGTGGGAGTTGTTGCAATTAGTGCAGTTTGAAGCCATTGATCTTCTGTTTTTCTGCACGGAGCAAGATACCAAATCTTAGTACTTCACATCCAAAGGCAACCATGTCAAACCGCGACTTGTTCGCGAAACACGACACATGAAATGTGGAGTGGAAAGTGGAAAATGTCCCACCGGGCGTGCAAGAATTTGTTTACCACTGAAAACTAGGAAGACAAACGTCTTGCCTGAATTTGGGGGCAAATGCTATTTGGTTTTATCCTTTCACCTCTCCAAAGATGCCAAGTTGATTTATGGCACCGTATATCGGAGGTTTAGACGGATGCGGCCGTTGTAGCAGACTTCGTCAGATTCCCCCTCATTTGAGGGGTTTTTGATTGTGGGGATGCTCTTCCCTGTAGGCACAAGCCCCTGTAGTTAATTACGCTACCCCATCACGGTAATCAATTTCTCCTTCTCCAGATGGTCACTTCGTGTCATGTATGTTTGTTTTATTTTTGGTTGCCCGTGGATTGTATACGAACACTAATTTATGTAGTCGCCCGTAGGGCGTGGATTAGTCCAAATCCGTATTTTCTTAGATTTGGGTTTTGGGTTGGGTTTAAGGATACGTTAGTCTCATTTGAGACTAAGATCAACTTAAACGTTTGTTAAGGATACGTTAGTCTAATTTTCAGACTAAGATCAATTTAACAGGATCATTTAGATCCAACAAAAGAGCATTTGGACTCTATTATTTTAGTTTATGGATTTTGCGGTCCAGTTTAAAGACATAATAGTCTGTAAAGTTTAAGGACATCATAGTCCATAAGTTTAAGGACCTCACGGTCCGTAACAGTTTAGAGACATCATAGTCTGTAAAGTTTAAGGACATCATAGTCCATGAGTTTAAGGACCCCACAGTCCATGGTTTATCTGGTTGTCGGGACCCGTCACCTCTCTGAAAACGTTGAAAGATTACAACGACAAATATCAGAGGAGTGAAGAGATGTACCCTTGAACCAATATTGGTTGGAAGATTTGTAGTCCAATTTGGGACTAAGATCAAAGATTTATGAGCACATGGGCTCAATTGATCTGAATTAGAGATTTGTGGCCACTTTGGGCTCGGCCCATTTATTAAGATGTTGAATATTTAACAATGCTGAGCATTGGTTTGAGTTCTGACAATCTTTTTGTCTTTTATTGAGTGTTGGGCACTCATTATAGCTCTGGGGCCTTATTTAAAGAACAGTTTATATTCCCTCAGCGCATACGTGAGGAGCACGTGGCGCGTTTGGCGCTGAGCGCCAGATCATGAGCGCAGAACACTTCTATTAAGTAGCGCACACGTGAGGAGCACGTGACGCGCTTGGCGCTGTGCGCCAAACTTGGGAGCGCTGGGGCGCTTCTGTTAAGTACTGCACATGTGAGGAGCACGTGGCGCGCTTGGCGCTGTGCGCCAGACTTTGGAGCGCTGGGACACTTCTGTTAAGTAGCGCACACGTGAGGAGCACGTGGAGCACTTGACGCTGAGCGCCAAACTTGAGCGCTGAGGGCTTCTGTAAATTTGGACCGCTAAGGCTCTGCAGCGTTGTGCGCTAGATTTGGAGCGCTGAGGCGCTAGATTTGGAGTGATGTGCGCTTCTTTTAATTAGAGCGCTAAGGCTCTTTATAGGCGGCTTTGCGCTCTGAGAATTAAGTTCTCTCTTATAAGAGACTTTGTCTCATGGATTTAAGAATAAAGTTCTTATTTTATAGGAGATGTTTTCAATCTCTTATGTTTTGGAGAAAGGCTTTGCCTTTATGGATCTGTGATCCTAAGGGAATTGAATTATTCTCCCCCCTTTATAATGAGATGTTATGATCTCTTTTGTGAGAGACAGTCTGTTTTAAAGATCTATGATCTAGCATAAGAACTAAGATCTTTTTCTGATGAGATTTTTTTTATCTCTCTGTTTTTACCTTGAAGAAAGTTCTTCTTCTGCCGAGAGCTTTCTTTTTGAAGTGTTTCAAAGTTTATGAGGAGGTTCCTCTCTATGAGACTTGAAGCCTTGGGGACTTTATATAGGGCAAGCTGATTTGTTGAATCAGTTAAAGAGATCTTTTCTCTAATTGATTTGGGGATTTTCCCACTGTTGGATCTTTGATCCTAGGGCTTCTGATTTACAGAAGGCAATCTTCTTGTTTTTAACAAGATTAGGAAATCTTTTCCCACATAGAATTTATTCTGTATTTTAGTGATTTTTAATCACCATTGGATCATTGAATCGACGGTGCTCTAATTTACAGAGCAAAATCTTTTTGTGTTGGAAAGATTCTGAAGAATGTTTTCTTAATAGAATTTTATTCTGGTAACTTGATGATTTATCATTTTTGTTGGATCTTTGATCCAACGGTGAGGAACATTTAGTTCCAGCACTAGCGCACTCGTGCTTTGCTTCAAAGTGCTGGTGCTCTTAGCGCTAGCGCACCCGTGCTTTGCACGTGAGCGCCGCTTTAGAGCGCTGGCGCTCTTAGCGCGAGTGCACCCGTGCTCTGCACGTGCTTTTATGAAGCGCTGTTTCATTTCAAATTTTGAAAATTTGAACAGAGTTTTGCTCTGATTGGGGGAAACATTCATCAAGCCCCCTTCTTCTCCCTCAAATCCTAATTGTCTCATGTGTTGAGAAACTTAGGGTTAGTGAGACTAAACCATTCATAACCACTCTCTACATTCTCTAGATTGCTTAGATTAGCATATTAGTCACCCTAGTTACCTCATCTTAGAGGTTAGAGCTCAAGGTAAACACTCTCGGGTGGATTTTCTCTGACGAAAGGAGGTCGAAGAGGAGGCGCGATCTGTAGACTTTTCAAAAAGCTCTAGACCAGGAGGAGGACAGCAAGAAGATCCGAAGGACTTGATTCTTGAGGTATAACACTTCTACATAGTAGTTAAACCTTATAGATATTTAGATAGTTAGGGTTTAGTATCAATCCTAGAGTTCAAGTCGGTGTTGCGAAACATAGAAAATCGTTTTTTGCAAACTCCGCCTCTCCGCGAACCCGCGGGGTACGCGATATTGACTTACAACAAGATGATTTGAGATATTATGCAGGTATTATAAAATATTAGCTTAGGTCTGAAATACAAGTAGGAGATCCAAAGCAAATCGGTTCACCAAACCAAATCTGTCGAATATTAGGAGCAAATTGAAGAATCTCACAACGGCAGAGACTAAAAGATATATTTTCAGAATCTTTTTATCAAGAGGATCTTCAAATATAGAGAGAAGAAGCTACGGAAAATCTGAAAGCTCCAACCCATAAGGGGAAGCGGATCCGCGGTCAAACAAGGGTATAGGCGGCGGTTGCGCGATTCTCTGGTGGCCGTAGGATCTGAAACTTCAAGGGCATGATCGTATTTATACCTACTTCAACTTGACATCTAGGGTTTCTAATTCCAGAGACTATATAAAGGACCGAGTGCTGTCTATCAAGAGAATTCAAAATTTCAATTCAAGAGAGAGAGATCTAGCGAGTAAACTAGGGTTTTTGTAATTTATTTTTTCAGCGAGAATTTTTTTAATGCAATAGTTAATCAATAAAAGGTAGTTCTTTCTTTTAATTTTGTCGCATTTACTTTCCGCATTTTACTTTCCGCATTTTACTTTCCGCATTTACTTTCTGCACTTTACTTTCCACATTACTTTCTGCAATTACATTCTGCAATTACTTTCTGCGTTTTAAATTTTAATTATGGGTTCCGTATTCTTCCACCTTTCTTTTACTACACTAATATCCATGAGCGAGTAAATTCTTATTTGTTAGGGTTTGTAGGATAGGGTAGAATAATAGATGAAAACTATAACTTAAATTCTTTTTAATATTTTAATTTTTATAAATTTTAGCAAAATGAATATTAACCCTCTTATCAGGTGTGCTATCAATTCATGATAGTCACGACCATGATTCGAGATTCGTTAATAATCGTTTTGTTAAGAGCTTGAGATAAATATAGATCAATGGAAGGATAAGGGTCAGTAGAAAGAAACCCTAATTCCCTACAAGAACCCTAATCCATATTCATCGCTATCTCTCTAGTATTAAATAATTAAAAGATAAAAAGAATTATATTTTTTTAACTTCATCCATTAACTACTAAATCTTATAAACCCTACAAGCTTTCTATTATAAAATTTTCAAATCTTCTTAGTATAAAATGGCAACAATCCTACCTTTCTTCTATCAACGCATCTAAAATAAGAAAAGCAGTTCACCGTTTCCCCGTGGACGACCCATACTCATCGCGGATAGCTATTTGCGACACCGTCTTGATTGCGATTATTTACAACATACATATACACAATTTTTCACGATCAATCATTGGCGTGGATCGACAGGCTCACGGCGATAGTGGACATCCTTACTCGTGTTCAAATAGCTGGCCATGCCTGCCAAACCACTGTCCCTACTCCCAGGAATGACGGCATGCATGGAGCTACGGAGGGGCGCATCCAGGACTTCGACCTCGCTCACGCTTATCTCGATATCAACGAACATCGACGTGCTGATTCCGGCAGTCATGACCCCCATATGAGGAATAATTCCATGACTTGTTGGGCACCAGATAGTTCGACACCGAGATCTCAGGAGAGACCATGCTATCGCTTCGACGCCTGCTGCACTCTCTTTCCCCCTGAAGAGACATCGGTTAGGTCGCTTGATTCCAGGCAAGATCGACGTCACCACACTCATCGAGACCACGCACATGGCGAACGTCGGGGCTAGCCATGAAGGGTCCACCCCAAGGATCTGAGGAACGTGATAGAAAGAAGCTGAAACCGCTCCATCGTGCAAGCCCGGAGCAGAGATAGCAGGCACTCCGACTGTGGAGAATTTTCGGGGTACCAACAACGAATCAATGTCCTTGAGAAGAAAATTGAGGACATACGGCTCACCGCCCGTGCGGCCGGAGGAGTGGAAAAGTACTCCGCATATTCACTCACGATGCCCTTTAAGGAGTAGTTACTAGGTGAGCGGATCTCGTCTCAGAACAAACCTCCCAAGGTGGTCCTCTTTGACAGGAAGTTTGACCTGAAGGACCACTTAGATACATTTACGGCAGACATGAGCTTCTAAGACAACTCAGACTCGGCTCAGTATCGAGCCTTCCTTACCACCCTCATTCGGGCCGGCCGAGATTAGTTCCGCGACCTTACGCCATTCTCAATCTCAACTTTTGATGAGCTGGCGACTCAGTTTCTCGGTCATTTCGTCGGTAACTGACGACAGAAAAGGACGGTCGACTACTTATTTACCATCAAGAGCGAAGACAGGGAATCTTGTAAGGGTTACATCACCCGCTTCCATAATGCTCTTCTGGAAGTCCCCGAGCACCGCTACGAAACGGTTATCACCTCCTTGAGGGTGGGTCTTAGGCACAAAGAGTGGCTCCGTTCTTTCGCATTAGCGCAACCTAAGACCATGGCCGAAGTAAAAGTCTGGACCGAGCGGAAAATCCAACTCGAATCGGAAGTAAACGCCAACTTACCCTGCGGCGACCGGACGGACCGAAAGAAACGGGACAGGGAAGAGAAGAAAAAAGTCGACCGTCTGAAACTTTATTCCTCAAGGTTTCTTGAGTACACTCCTTTGAACATCTCTCAGGTTGAGCTGTTGGAGCAGGCTAAGGGCGAGAGATTTTTCAAACTCCTGCCAGTGACTTAGAGGCCGGGAAAGCGACTCCACGGCCCGTACCGCGCCTTCCATCGATCACAGAGGCATCCGACCAAGAACAGCAAACAACTTCACGACTACATCGAGGAGCTGATCCACTTCGGTCACCTGGAAAAATATCTACGAGAAAAACAGCAGGCAGATCGGGAGCAAGCGAACCAACCTCCTCCTGGAGAATTGACGGTCGGGCAGATCATGGTCATTTTTGTTGGCTCGACTCCGAGCAATGAGGACACCCACCGTTTCCGGCCGGCCATGACCTTAAGTGACACCCTACAAGAAGTGCAAGAAGGACGATCCAATCACCTTCATCGACGAGGAACTTCAAGGAATATCACTCCCGCACAATGATCCCTTTGTGATAACAACCCGGGTAAATTGATACGAAGTCCGGAGAATCCTAGTCGACTCAGGGAGCTCGGCGGATATCCTATTTTACGACTGTTTCCAGCGTATGAGATTAAACCCGTCCGACCTCCAATCGGCCTCCCACGTCCTCTCTAGGTTTACAAACTATTTCGTCTAGGCCAAAGGATCGATCACCTTCCCTCTTAACGTTGGGGAAGTAGGAAGAACGCGAACCATATTGGTTAATTTCCTCGTTGCCAGGATTCCTTCGTCCTATAACATCCTCTTGGTTCGCCCTACCCTAAACGTCCTGCAGGCTCAGATCTCGACCTATCACCTCACGCTTAAGTTCCCTCTGGACAATGGAGGATAGGCCGGGCCTACGGAGACCAGCAAACCGCCAGGGTCTGTCTCGTCTTGACATTCCCCAAGGATAAAGAAGTTGACATTTTTGAAGATGTGTGCGATCCTCAGGAATCTCTAGATACGCGCGACGACAAAAACGAGATTCGCGGTTCCCCGGTGGACGCTTTGTTAGTGGTTCCTGTCAAGGAGGGAGACGACATCCGAACTATCCAGATTGTCTCACTCTTGACAGGGGATGCTCGGGATAGCCTGATCCAGTTCTTTCGGAGCAGCTCTAATGTGTTCGCTTGGACTCCCGCGGACATGCCCGGGATCGACCCCAAGGTGATCTCCTATAAGTTCGGGGTTGACTCGAAAGCCCGGCCAGTCCGACAAAAGAAAAAAAGTTTTGCGCCAGTAAAACAAAAGCAATATAGGAATAGGTGGATCGACTGCTTGCGGCCGACTTCATCAGAAATCTGGACTACTTGGCTTAGCTAGAAAACATAGTCATGGTCAAGAAGGCAAACGGGAAATGGCGCATGTGCGTCGATTTCACCGATTTAAACAAGGCCTGCCCCAAAGACAACTACTCTCTTTCGGATATATCAGTTAGTTGACAGCTCGGCCGACCATGAGCTGTTGAGCTTCATGGATGCCTTCTCCAGTTATAATAAAATTCGGATGAATCCGGCTGATGTAGAGCTAACTGAATTCACCACCGATCAAGGAGTCTACTGCTACAAGGTAATGCCCCTCAGCCTCAAAAACGCGGGGGCAACATACCAGCGGCTGGTCAACAAGCTGTTCAAGACGCACATTGGAAGAAATATGGAGATTACGTTGATGACATGCTCTTGAAATCCTCCCTGTTAGCCGAACATACCACAGACCCCGCCGAGACATTCGATGTCCTATGAAAGTACAACATTAAATCGAATCCAGCCAAGTGTGCATTCAGCGTCATAAGCGTGAAATTCCTTGGATTCATGGTCACCCACCGGGGAATCGAAGCAAACTCGGAGAAGATTAGAGCAATCATTGACATAGAAACGCCTAAGAGCAATGTTGATATCATGTGGCTCACGGGCAGGGTGGCCGCTTTGAGTCGCTTCATTTCCAGATCCGGAGAGAAGTGTCTGCCTTTCTTCAAAGCCTTAAGGAAGATCCCCGAGTTTGAGTGGTCCGAGGAGTGTCAATTCGCTTTCGAGCAGCTTAAGACGTATGAGACGACCCCTCTTCTTCTCACTAGACCAGCTGAGGGGGACGAGCTGTTGCTGTATCCAGCCATCTCCGACCAAGCTGCCGGCTCCATACTCATCAGAGAATCTGAAGGAAAACAAAGAACAGTCTAGTACACCGGCCACGTTTTCAAGGATGCAGAAACTAGATACCCGGCCATAGAAAAGATAGTCCTGACGCTCTTCGTCACCTCCAGGAAGCTCCGGCATTATTTCTAGGCTCACACGATCATTGTTCTCACCGAGCGACCTTTTGGGAATATCCTCAGTTCCCCCGAATTGTCGGGCCGCTTAGAGAAATGGAGTTGGGAGTTGTCCCAATTCGACATCCAGTATCGACTAAGGCAAGCTATCAAAGCACAGGCTCTAGCCAATACAATACATGCCTGTGAGGTGTTGAATGCACCATTCCCAATAAAGAAGGAGTGCCAATCACTGCCCTTGACCCACGACCCTCAATCAAGGAGACGCTCAACCCAATTCCGAATTGGGTACTCTACGTGGACGGCTCCTCCATAGAGGACGTGAGTGGAGCTGAATTGGTCATTCGTGGTCCAAATGAAGTAGAAATGGAGTACTCTTTGAGACTTGGCTTCAAGGCGTCGAACAACTCCGAAAAATACGAAGGCTTATTGGCTGGGCAACGAATCGCCTCCGGGATGGGGCTAAAGACAATCAGATCCGCAACGACTCCGCGCTAGTTGTTGGACAGGTGACCGGACGTTTCGAAGCCCGGAAGCCCTTGATGATGAAATACCTAGTGGAGGTAAAAAGACTTCGGATAAATTTCGTTGAGGTCCAAGTAGAATAGATCCCCAGGAGCATGAATGCTAAGGCCGATGTGCTAAGCCAATCAGCCTCTTCTGTGCTAAGCCAATCGGCCTCTTCTTATTAGGCTAATTACAAGATAAACATCCTCTTCGAAATTCTGCCACGACCCAGTATCGAAAACGAAAAGGTGATACACCGGATCTACACTGCTCCGGGGGATATCCCGGATTGGAGAAATCTCATAGTGGAGTTCCTCAAGGATAGAGTACTCCCTAAGGATCGAATTAAGGCACGTCAGCTCCGCATAAAAGCTCTTCACTTCATGTGGAGCAAGGGAAACCTGTACAAAAAGTTGTACACTCAACCTCTACTCCGGTGTGTCGATCCCGACGAAGCAGATTATGTTCTCCGAGAGATGCATGAAGGAGTCGGGGGAGCACATCAGGGGGCCTACAGTATAGTTCAAAATACACTGTTGCAAGGTTATTACTGGCCAACTATACACCAAGACGCAGAAAAGCTGGTCAGAAGGTGCAAGACTTGCCAACTCTTTGGTAGTATTTCTCGACTACCCGCTACCGAATTGACGCTACCAAGTTCCCCTTGGCCATTCACGCAGTGGGGAATGGACATGGTCGGCCAACACCTCACAGGCATGGGTGGACACAAATACATCCTTGTCGCCGTGGACTACTTTACGAAGTGGGTCGAAGCTACGCAGATCAGGAAACCGGATGCCACCTCTACGGTGAATTTTCTGCAGAATAATATAATTGCCCGATTCAGAATCCTGAGTTGCATCGTCGCCGACCACGGAACCAACTTTGAAAATGACAAAATCAAGGAATTCTGTAGCGACTATCACATATTGATGAAGTTCTCCATGGTCGCGTATCCCCAATGCAACGGGCAAGCTGAGGTAGCGAACCGAGGTGTCATCCGGAGCCTTAGAGCCCGCCTGGAAGGAAGACATGGCGGTTAGGTCGAGGAACTGCCATGGGTGTAATGGGCGTTGTGAACATCGAGAAAAACACCAACGGGGGAAACCCCGTTTAGCTTCTATTACGACACCGATGCAATGGTCCCCGTAGAAATTGGCCTTCCTAGCTATCGAGTCGAACACTTCGACGAAGATGCCAATATCTTAGCACTTCGAAGCAATCTAGACATCCTATTGGAAAAGAGAGATCGGACGCAAATAAGGATGGCCGGATATCAGCAGCAGACCGTCCGGTATTACAACACCCGGGTCCAATATCGAGCTTTCAAGGCAGGAGACTTAGTCCTATGTCGAAAAGTGTTCAAAGACCAAGGGAATCTGCATAAATTCTTCCCGAAGTGGGACAGTCCTTTCCTCATAACCGAGACATTGCCCAGCGGAGCCTACCGCCTCCAGGATTCCTGGGGGCATGACTTGCCACGGCCATATAATGCCGAAAAACATAAATTGTACCGATGAACTTGTACTCTTTCGAATAATAAAATTACGCTTTTTATATCAATTAAAGTTATTTTAGTTTCTAAGCTAAGCCTTCACCACGAGACGGCCGAATAGCTTGCTGCTCGGCCCATCCACAGCAGGCAGCTTGCTAGTGGTATTTTTTGGTGATTCAAGCGTGAGTTCTTCGACTTGATCTCGTTTTTGGAGTTTTTGATTGACTTGACTTCGATTTGAAGCAGTTTTTTGGTATTTCTTGATGATTTGAGATATTTTTCTTGCTGATTTTGAAGATTCCTCTTGGATTTGAAACTTTCTTGCTTGATCGATCAGTTCTTGGTCGTCTTCCCTACAGTCGGTGGCTGTTTGGTGCTACTGGTGGTTGTTTCGTGGCTGTTTGGACCAACAATTGATCCGAACCGGTCGGTTCGGTTTATTTCAGTTTGGATCCGGTCGGATCAAGTCTGTTGGCTGGTTTTGGTCGGGTCGGCTTGGATCGGTTTGGTTGTTTTAAAAAAAAAAGCGGACTAGAAGAGAACGGTGCTCAGCCATAATATAGGGCCATGCATCCCTTTACCTCTCTTGCCTAGGGCAGCTCCTTTTCCCCAAAGTAAATATCCAAAGAAGTATCCCCTTCCCCTCCAAATCCCGTGTTTTAGCATTAGAAAAGTATAATTAGGGTTCTTATTACTGTGATTATTGACAAATCAAAACTTGATATGAAACTATTGTTTTAAATATTAAAACTGAATAGGAAGCTAATATGAAGTTTAGATCAAGAATTCTATTTTGAGGAAAATGGGGCCAACTCCCAAAACTCCAAAAACAATATGTTTTAAGTTCCTAGCCAAAAAGATCTTGTGAAAAACTGCTTATATTAAAAAAGCAATATGTTTAAGTCCTTATATGTACTTCAGCCATTTTATATTTTTTAATATCATTGTACCGCCCTCAGCTAAAAAGATACTACATATACCCTATAAATGTTACATATATCTAAATAAGTACTACATATTCCCCGAAAGTGTTATAGATATCTGAATAAATATTACATATACCTTTTAAGTACTACATATACCTGAATAAACCTAAATAAGTATTACATTTAAAATAATTATGGATTATATAATTAATTTTGGAAAATTACTAACACACCAAAATATTTTCTGTACTATAGTAATTCTTCTCTCCTGTTATTGTGTTGGTTTTTTCTCATATTAAATTATATAAATCGTAAGTATTTTAAAATGCAGTAGTTATGCAGTTATATGGAGTAACTTAAGTACATCATTTACTTAAACATGTTGGTTTTTTTGGATAGAAAGTTTTCCCCAAGTATTATTTGTGTAGGGACTTAAACATGTTGCTTTTTTAGCATAGGGTTAGCATAGAGACTTGCATCCATTTTTCCCTTCTATTTATAAACACATAAACAATACACAGTAAAGTAGTAATAATTGAACAATTTTGTTACAAGACTGGTAATTAACCACACCCAATTAATTTCTCCAACATCCATCTGTGGTTGTTTTATTCATTTCAAATTAAAGTAATTAATCAAACTAAAGAATATTTCTATTGATTACAATATATAGCTCTATGATTAATTAATCAAACGAAAGAATATTTCTATTGATTATAATCATCCCATATAATTAACAAGTAGATATATAATAAAGAATTGAAAGTTGAAGCTTGCATATGCAAATATAGCTCTAGCATGGTGGCATATCCGGAGGCGGCGCCATCAGCTGAGTATCGGCGGTAGGGCCATTCTTGACGATGAAGACGGTATCCATCCCCCAACTAAGATGACGATCCAGATGACAATGCATGAACCAAACACCTACATATATATCATTCCAATTGTTCATTAGTTAGCAATAGCTAATTAATTAGAGTGTAATCAATCAACATATCAAACTCATTATTTACCAGGATTACTAGCTTTGAATCTGATAGACGCCCATCCGTTCTTAGGAACCCCGACAGTGTTCTCGTACGGAGGATCCACAAGGTTATACCCTTCCGGATCCTTTTTCTCATCATAATTCCCGAATCCCCTTCCGACGACGTAGAAGCTAAATCCATGCAAGTGCATCGGATGGTTCTCCCCGGAGAGCAAGTTCGTACCCTGAAACACCACCTCAACGCTCGCGTTGTACTCCAAAACCCTGACTTCGGTCGCCCTTCTTGGAAACAACAAGCTTTTTGGCAAGTCATCGCCGGTAAAGTTGAAGTTTAAGGGTGGGCGGTCTGGGAAGCCCGTACCGAACACCCCACCAATCTTATTGTAGTATGCCTGGAGCACATCGATGTTGGGGCTGACGAAGCTTATGTTGTTGAGGCTTGCAGACAGGCGGTTGTTGTCTGGTCCCTGGCACATGTCGTTCGGGGCGCATTGAAGCTCGTTGACAGAGACAGTGATGATGATCCGTTGGTCGATAGATTGAGGGACTTTGACCGGGTGTTGTTTGGTAGCCAAAGAACGGAGACTGGACACGAAGGTAGTGGCGGCGGCGGTGTCGTTGAAAGAGGGAAGTGAGGGGAAAAGAGGATCGGTTGTCGTGGACATCGTGTTCTTGTATTGTAAGATGGCGGTTGTAGTGGTTTGATCGAACCGAACACCATTGGCACTAGAATAAGGAGAAGCAGCCATATAATAACGGCTGTTGCTGTTGTTGGTGGCGGCGTCGGCGTGGAGAAGGAGATCCATGGTCTGGCCAGGGGTGATCATGATGTAGTCGGACGTAAAGGGTTTTGTGTAGCTGGCATCTTTCCCCACCACAGTGAGGCGATGCCCGGCTATAGAGAAGAAGAGTTCGTTGTTGATGGCTGCGTTCACAACTCTAAGGAGGTAGGTTCTGCCGTGTTCAACCAAAGCGGTGAAGGTCTCTGCATATACATGCATTAACATTTGAGACATGGTTAGGTAGCAAAGTTTGGATTCATAAAAAATAATTTATATATATATATATATAGAGAGAGAGAGAGAGAGAGAGAGAGAGGTGTGTACACATACTCATATACACGTGCCCATGAATATATACCTTGGCTGGAGCAGGGATAGAGATCTCCAGGTTGTCCGTTGATAATGTAAGCATCAGAAATGTTAGGGTCGCCGCCCGTTCGCAGTGCATCGGCAAGAACTTGGCTTACATTGCTTTTCCACCACTCGCCTGATCGATATTATTACACATATATACATGATAAGCATAAATTAAATAACAACAATTAAAATTCCATAAGCGTATATGAATTAATTTGATAAGTAGATCACCTAGAATGATAGGGATTTGTTTGTAGGGGGTGGGAAAGGGAAATGTAGTTCCAGTCTTAGGGTGGACGGCGATGGCGCCATGGACCGTGGCTCTAGCCCAGTCACTGTGTGCGTGCCACCAGATGGTCCCTTCCTCTTCCGTGAACTGGATCTTGTACGTGAAATTCGCACCTGGCTGGATCGGGCACTGCGTTATGTATTCTGGTCCATCGGACCAAGGGTTTCTTGGTTGATCCACTCCATGCCTAAATAATAGCAGTCTTATTTAGATCGAGCATTAACTTTTATATATGTATTACCAAGTAATTAATCAATCAGAATATTAAAGCACTATATATATCTAATTATATTATTGTGACTTATATAATATACCAATGGAGAGTGATGTTGTAGTCTCCTTGATTGTAAGCCCTTACGATGACGGTGTCACCCTTCCGGGCATTGATTGTTGGCCCAGGAAATTTTCCGTTCACCGTTAGAACGTTCTTCGTATGACAAAGCCTAGTGAACGAAGCTTCTTTTATCTGCGTGCATGCATGCCACAATACTTTAGCTAGCAGGCAAATTAAATAATAACAATGCATGCATGCAAGCTAGTTATGGGCTACGTTAATTAACTTGCTAATTATATAACATGCATGCATGTATTGTATTTATCAAATTAAGAGGTAGCTAGTACTTACAACAAAGTCATGGTAATGAGTCTTGGCCAAGGCTGGGCTTAATCCAAGGAACCCTAGCATTACTAGCACTACAAAACCTTGGAAGAAATGCATGATGTTATCTTGATGAATGCAAATAATGCTATATTTTGTGGACACTCGAAAGAGATCTATAGCATGTAAATTGTAATTATTTGATGTTTGAGACATTTCCCTTAAGAGATATATATAGCGAGTTAGAGGCCAATGCATTAGACAGAGACGTTTACCAAAGCTTATTTTGAGACATAACATCCTTGTGTTTTAATATTTCCTAACTTTGAATATTGCATTTTTCAATTCCTTGGTATTAATCGTTCAATATCAGTGGTCCGCGCCGCTAGATTAAGCTTCCAAATATTTACCATTTCTTTTTTCGTTTCTTAAAAATTTTAAAACAATGAATATTTTAATTTCTTGGAATATTGAGAGGCCAGTGTCTTTTTTCTTATCTTAATTTTTTTCTTTAAGAGAAAATAATTAATGAAGATGATTGTGTAGGCGTTGACTGGTTCGTAAATTGAGAAACTCAATTTTCAACACGTTTTTGTTTATTTTTGGCTGTGGGATAACTACAAACCCTATAAGACTACCATCTCTAGAAAACCGATTTTCATTCTCCGTCCATATTTGGTGCAGCCCTGGACTGGGGTGTTGCACTTTTTGGCTGAATTTAGAGTATGTTGAAGGAATAGCAGATAACAATGCCTATTTGGTCCCCGAAATTAGGGTTTTATTTCCTCATAAACTAAATCTTATAATTGACATTGAGCCTTTTAGTAGACCCCATGATCAAAATCACAACTAATTGCTTATGAAAATAGAAACTGCTAAAAATAGAAAGTAGCTGATGAAGCTCAATATCGGCGGTCTCCAAGATTAGGACACGTGGCGGATGACGTGTCTCAGAACTCAGAAGAAAGGGCCACAGGAGCCAACCAGGCCACCCCTGTACCCGACCTGCAAGCACAAGCTGGCTCACCTCAGAGCCTCCTGAAATTTGGCCTCCTCGGTCTCTCAGCTCGCCCCGAGCTGCCACAAGACCGAAAACTCCTTGGCCCTCACGGTCGTTCCCGAGCTCATTTGCCAAGGCCATATTCCTCGGTTCCTCCGACCGACCAACTCTACCACCAGCAGGCGTAACCGCCGCTCCACAAATCTCGCCACGCGCAGATTCTCCGCCAGCAACATCCCACGTTCCATGCCATCACGATCCCTAATGGGCGATCCGCTCTTTACGCGGGCGTGACGTCGGGAGCGTAACTGCCGACGAGATTTTCGCACCTGCTGCTGCGTACTGCCGCCACTATATAAACCCCAATCATAGAAGGGTCAAGGGAGCCATTTTTATTCCACTTAACCGCTACTCTGCTCGGATCTCGTACTGACTTGATCGTCGGAGGGTACTCGGTGATACCAAACCACCTCGGGACTTCTTTGTAGGTACTCGGCGTTAAACTCCTCAAATTACCAATCTTCTCAAAACCCATTGAGACCCGCACGCAACATGAGATCACCTTCCAAATCCACCGGGAGATCGACGGAGTACAACATCTGAGGGAGAACCGAAAAGGACCTCCATCAGTTGCTAAAATTCGAAAATAATTATTTGATTACGTCCGTAATTGATTCCCGATACTGCTTGTAAAATCTTAACTGATCCGGAAGTTGATTGCATCCCTAATTCGAAAGTCAAAGTTTCGATGCAAATGTTTGATCAGGACATCGAGTTCCTAAATGATGGAGTCTCACGATTCTGAGAGACGTCAATGGTGCTTACAGCATTGACCCGGAAGATTTTGCAAGATCTTTGATTTGGGAGAACGGGCAAATCGGATAAGATTTGGCAATTCAGATTTCTCGATTGAACTAGACGCAAGTGTTTTGGGATGGTCAAGCCACTCCATATATGCTAGTGCTGTATCAATATTCTACGGCAAAGATCCTAGAATTTCCGTTGAAAATATTTAGGCTGGTTTTCTATCCACATGATGTGATACACTGACGGATATAATATATCCCGTACTAAACTAATCTTCATTTTCGGTGTGTAGCATATAATGAAGGACCGGAAACCCGCTTCTACTTTGAAATGTCAAAATTAGAATTTTACAGATCCTTTCCCAAATTAAACCGGTCGACTTTTATAATTGTAAGAAGATTTTCAACGCTAATACCTCGAGGTTAATTATAATATTTTATCAAGAAACTGAGATGACCAACTCAAATGTCAACCTTTGCAATTTCTTCTGCTGTATTCATATTGGATAAGCAATGTTGGAACTACTAAATTTAGCAGACAATTAAGAACCATACACGCAAAATTGTATGACAGAGCCAATATTCTTTTTGCCGGGAAAATATATAGACTTCTCTTGAATTCTTTTGTGTGAAGTTTTCCCACCTTAAAACTGCATGCGTGTATAGAGGTGTCAAATAGATGAGCCTGCAGGTCATCCATAGACGGATCATTACTGGTAGAGTGTAAAACAGGCACGGATAAAATGCATGGATATAAACTGGTGTTAAATTTCGTGTCCACCACACGACCTGTTATGGATGGATGGGTGTAGTGTAGCAAACCCGTGTACAAATAAAGGTAGTTCATGAGTGGGTTAACAGCTAACTTAAATCTGGTTTCAAATTATGATTTTCTTTTTGTTTTAAAAATAAATCAAGTTAATAAACTGGACCCCAAAACGATTTTCCATTGTCAATATCAGTTTCAAGGAAAGTGGCCTCATAAAATACGTAATAGACTTGTTCTTCTTTTATACTTCGATCTCTTGTTGCGGAAATAATAATTTCTACCATTGCTCTGGGCTGTTTAATTTGCAATTAAAGGATTAATTGTTCAAACTTCAGAGACTTAGAGAAAATATAGTTTCGAGAATAGGTGGTAAATTTGTCATCCATGACATACCTGCAACGTCAATTAATAGACCTATGCTCCCTAAACTATATAATTAATATTATGTACCTCTTAGGAACAGGTCTCGCGCGGCAGTTGAATGGGGAAGGAAAACATGACTGACACTAGCGTTTTTCTTCAAATATAAACGCTACGTAGCGTTTTCAAACCAGTATATCCAACAAACAATAGAAGTCTTGGGTTGGGATTGGGTGATTTATGCCAAATGAAAACGCTACTGACAGTAGCATTTTCATTTGATTTAAAATGCTACAGACAGTAGCGTTCTCAATACAAGAAAAACGTTATTGTCAATAGCGTTTTCCTTGGAACTATCCAACTCCAGAAACCAAAAATCCCTTAGCAACTGATATCCATGGATTATAGACTCAGATTTATAGTTAATACAACTTTTTGATGCCAAATGGCAACAACGGCTTCTGCGAATACTTAAGTAACCATGTTTTAAAAATAAAACGGGCAGCCCCAAAGGGGGAATAGAACACCAACTTCCTTCGGTCGCCTCCCTTGACTCTAATGCCCCTTATGGGAAAGGTACCTTCTCTCCACTCATCTTAAAACAAAGCACCTAAAGGCAAACATAAGGAAGCTTTAGTCGAGGCCCATGAAGAAAGGAAGGGCTAGGGGGCATGAGCGGTAGTCAGTGCTTTTGCTTTTACAGATGTTTAGTTAGCCCCTCGTGCTGTCCTCGTAAGGCTAGTCGCATAGTTCTTACCCCCTTTGACTCTTCATTCTCAGAGAGGGAAATCTATGAGACCGCCTCTGGGTGTGGTCTGGCAACCAACACACAGGCTCCTTCATTGCCTCATCTGCGTCAACTTTTTGGAAAAAAGCGGTTACCGGAATTAAGTACGTCAGCCCAGCGAGCAATGTTCCCCCGAAGGCTAGACGGCGGGTATAGACCCTTTCCGTAGGCACCATGTCTTGTTCTCCCATTACACTATGGGAGCTGGCCATGCCCGAAATCGTTACCTTAACCGCAAGGAGGGGGATGCCGAAGGCGGGGCTAGTGACTGGAGTGAAGTCGGTAGCTGCAGACTCATGAAAATTCTATTGTTGACACTTTGTCCCGCTGGGGTGGAGTACTTAAAAAAAGTCGAAGAACAAAAAACTTATTTAAATAAAAAAATCATAATATTATAAAATACATCACATATCCTGGATTAAGTGCATATATTAAGATCTATTCACAAATACATAATAATCTGTGCCATATAGCACTACACACCACACTCGGCGGTAAACAAAGCTCACCTCGAAGGCTGGAATCACAAAACTATTACCAAAAATGAGATTGCATCTCGAAGGGTGGATACCATCACAACATCAATGCTAATATCACCACATGAACGATACAAGGCCTCGATACAATATAATACTACAAAATACATAATCAAATGAAAACGGGATAAAATCTCTTCTTCCTCTTCAGACGTGGTCGCGGTATCTGTGAAGGTCCTGTGATATCAATCTGAGTCAAATGCGACATATGTGGCTGCGAAGGTCGAGGCTAACCGGTCTCCTCCGGTGCTTGCGAAGGTAAAGACTGACCGGTCTCCTCTTGTGCATGCGAATGTCTAGCCTGACCGGTCTCCTCTTGTGCATGCGAAGGTCCAGCCTGACCGGTCTCCTCCTGTATACGTGAAGGTCTAGCCTGGTCTGACTGTCATGGTAAGCTGCTGTGTTTACGCATAGGAAGAAGGGGAGCTTCAACCATCGCCTCTAATATGATGGCCTCTCCCGCCTCAGTCACAATGCAGCGGCACTCTCTCAGGGTAATCTGTGTGAACTCCCTCACTCCAGCCACGACTCGCTAGAGTTTAGATGGTGAGACGTATAAGTGTTCATACATGTGATACCTGGAAAAAAGGAAACATTTTAGTACAATGATAATATGAATCGTACCGTATGAAAATTACAGAATACGACTACAAAGTAAAATAACATACCATCCTGACTGTAAAAGGAGCTCGAGACTGGTACATAGGTCGAGTGGTCGAGGAAGCAGCATTGTCGACTCTAGAAAGTCGTCTATGGTCAAGAAAGACAACGTACAAACGAGTGATCGAGCGATACCAAGTCATATACTCCTCACGGCGGGATGCATCGTACGGTGGGGTGTCTCGAATAACGCAAGCAGCCTGCTCTACGTCTCACCGGTGTACGTGATCACGATGCACCACTCTCCAGTCCTTAGTGGCTCTACCTCGCCCATTGATCCTGTGCAGAGCACGATCATATACTCGCTTGTGAGGGATGGCCTGGTGCAGGCCGAACCGCCACATCATCCTGTTCGGATAATAATCCTCGACGATAGCGAAGCGAATGAGTGGAGCCGTGGTCAACCACATCTCATAATGAACTAAGCACAGTGGTGGTAGGGATGCAATCATGTTTCCTCTGTAAGGACGCCATGATACGACATCCGGGACGTATCATCCCTGTAGTGTGCTCATCTCATCCCGGAGTGTGTTTAGGTCATCCCGGAGTGTGTTCAGCCCATCCATGTTGTAATCGAGACACTGGAATAGGCTCTCTGTCCATATGTGTGCACCTTCCTAATATACCCCGAGTGGGGACCTCCGCTCCGTAGGACCAGTCTGGACCCATCTATCTGTGACCTGTGTAATACCAGGTCATCCGAGATGCAATCTCTCCTAAGCCCAAAGCTGTAAGAATACAGAACATCAAGTCATCTGTGTTCCACCCAGCGACGCTCGATACAACCTGCGATATAAGTAAGCAAGAACCGCGCCGCCCTAGCTGTATAGTGTCGCATATAGATTCAGTGGTAAGCAAGTGGCTCAGTCCATCCGAAATGTGGATCTTTCATCATGTTTAAAATCCCTGCTTGAAGATCAAATATGACACAAAGCCCTATACGGTTTGTTACGAATACCCATATACAGCTCATAGACCAACTCCAACTATCTGTGTTCTCTGATTCAATTATGATAAATGCGGGCGGAAATAACTGATCATTTGCATCTGGAACGACTGCAATTAACAACGTGCCTTTATATTTCCCATATAAAAATATCCCATCGATACTAATGACCGGCCGACAAAATTTGAAACCCTCGATGCTAGGACCGAATGCTTAAAACACCCTTTTAAACTATTCCTTTCCCTGCTCAACAGTTATAGTTACCCACTGAACAATAGCATTAGGGTTAGCGGCCTGCAATGCTACCATGAACTTAAGCAGTTCAGAATAAGACGTAGTGAAGTCCCCGAACAGTATTTCCATGGCTTTACATCTAGCCCACCAAGCTTTTTTATAACTTATAACATAACCGAACTTGACTTTCATGATTTCAACGATGGCTTAGGGCGTTATGTTCAAAATCACCTTCACAATATCAATAACTTCTTTTGCAACAAAATTTGAATCAATCTGCAAGTGATCTTTATTTAGAATAGGATTGACACATGTGTGAGGCTCTTTAATTGTCTTGATCATGAATGGCTCGTCAATGTTCTGCCTAGAAGTTTGGAGCACCCACGAACAACCTCCACCGATCTTGCATACGACTCTCCAGGCTGATGGGTTTGACTTTATAATCATATATTGCTGATATTTTCTAATTGAATACATCGCGACTGCATGTTTCAAATCCGCCTTATATTAAAACTGTTGACCATTGTACAATTTCAGACCACTGCCTCCAGTAACATCGCGTGCTTCGCTATTGTTCACTCTAGTATCTCCAATCCAATTTGTGGAAGTAAATGCGGCTGCTGGTGCACTTTGATAAGTCATATTCACCGTGTTCTGCGCAACTAGATCATCCCCATCATCTTCTTCACCTTCTTCATGAATGCCCTCATCATTATCATTGTATATCAATTCATTGTTCACGCAGGCAATTGCAAATAATTCAGAAGGATTCTCATTCAACGAACTTATAAATGTTACCATACCACCACCTTCACCGCCAACATGCGCTGGTGATATGTCATGCTCACTTGCTGGAAATTCATCAAAAACATTCTCTCTTGGCGGATTTACTTCATGCTCATTTGTCGGGAATTCATAAAAAGCATTCTCACTTAGTGGATTTCCCCCCGTGAGTAAAACTTCATTCTGTGACGGGAATTCAGGCTGTTGCGTGAACTGTGCTTCAGAATGCTGGCGTTTTTCAACATACAACTCCAACGCACCCCACGACAAATTTGGCGATGATACATGCTCGATCATAAACCGTAGAGATTCATCATTTACGATATTCACAAATTCGAAGTGTGATCTTCCCCCTTATAAACATCATATCGTGCCAGAATTATCAAACAGCATGTTCTCAGATCGAGTGCTAATTTTTCAAAAATCAACCCAAACAATTCTTCCAACGTTCTATACTGAAGGAGACAAATTGATTCTTGAATAATAAAGTCCTCATATTCAACACCATGAGTTTTACTATTCACAACCCGTCCACCGAAATACAACCAAGACGGAATAAGGATGTCCTCCATAATTACGATATCGCTACCCTACAGTAATAACAGATTTTCATCAATACACATTTTGAATGCAAATGAATATATTACTAAACGATAATTAATTGCATAAAACCCCTACAACGTTGCAAAAATCTCTCTCCACTTCATCATCTAACCAAAAAGTTAGGTATCTTTGAATATGGATTACCAACTACTTCACCATCTAACCACAACAAACTCCTCTGCTTCACCATCTACCCTCCACTGATTTAAATTTGGATTACTTCATTTCTAAATATAATGGAACTTGAGCAATTAAAAAAATTTACTATAATTTTTTGAAATAAAACGTTTTCACAATATCATAATTTGTAAAAATTCGTTACCCAAAAAATTTAATTTTATACGTAGCTTGAATCGACGGCAGAATCAAATACGTGAGCGACGAGAGGGGGCTGTAGAGAGAGGAGTGGGGGAGGGAGGCATAGGGTGACTACGGAGAAGGAGCCCCGGTGAGGGAATCTGCGGGCAAGACTAGATCGCCGGAGAGAGGAAAGTGAGAGGTTAGAGAAAGGGGAGCCAGGCGTAGAAGGGGCACGAAGGCGGTCGCCAGAGGGGGTATTCGTTACCCATTATCATGATTTGTCCTTTTTAGTTAGCTTGAATAAAATGGCTACTTAAAATATAAGGCGAGGGTTATTACGTTATATCATTCATAAGAATATTCCATATGAATAGGGCAAAAAAGGGTAATATATCAATACCCTAACAATCATGCAAGACACCTCCTACATTGAATTTAGGTCTTCTTCCATAAATTGTTTTTCTGGTGGGGCCATGTTGGGTTTGGGTCTTGTGATTCTTATTAATTTAACAACATTAAAGCAAAACATATTCAAGCAAATAAATTTGGCTTCGTTGTTTATGATGCTTTTATAATTTGAAAATGGACATTTAAAACTTTTTATATTTGGTCTAGATGATGATCGTAAGTGGGAATTCCCCAAATTACGACACGTAGCAGGTGACGTATTGTCCACGTAAGCCCACTAGATCCCTGAGAGCTACGGAGTTGGAATAAGTAAGATGCATTGGGGACATTCCCCGGCACCTCGTCTCCGAGGTTGCATCCGACCTTTTAGAGACCTCCCCTGAGTAAATTTCCTATTCATCTAGCAACCAGCGGACAACTCATCTCCGAGCTATTACAGAGCTAAGCTTCCCGAGCTTCCTCGCTCGTCTTCGAGCTATCATAAAGCTGAGCTTCCTCAGCTTCCCTATACGGTCGGGAACATAGAGCCCAAGCGCCTTGTAACGGCTCCATGTATCTCGCCACGACGAGATCTCCGCCGCTCCACCTCCCACATCTCGCGCTAGCATATCTCGCCATTAATGACCGTATCTCGCCATTAATGGGCATATCCCTCCATCAACGCGAACGTGGCGCGGGGGCGTAACAGACGGCGAGAATCTCGCATCGGTTCGCTCCATACGATCGCTATATAAACCCCTCTTCCATACGACTCAGGTAAGTCCAACTCATTCCAATACGCCGCTACCCTGCCATTATTCCTCAGTACATACTTGATTGTCAGAGGGTCCTAATGTGGTTTCCCACCCCGTGACTTTCCATGCAGGTAGCTCGGCATCAACAACAACCAACAACCCATTGAGATCCACACGCTCAACCATCATCTCAAATCTCAACCGTTCAGCCTCGCTGTAAATAAAATCGACGGAGGACAACATTTGAGGGAGAAATCGACCTGTATCAGTTGGCACCGTCTGTGGGAGCCCCTTCCTTTTCCACTCAAGAAAGTTGATCTTCCACTCTCAATATAATGGCCAGTGATCTTCGCCATGGAGATCCCGGCATGAGCCACCCCATCCTCCACAACGGAGGCGGGAGCGGTCCCACTCAACCTCCCTACGTTGTCGATGCCTTATCTGCATGGATCGACAGGTTCAGGGCGATAGTGGACGCGTTTTCTCATGTTCAAACGGCCGGCCATGCCCGTCAAACCGCTATTCCCGCTTCCCGGAATGACGGCGTGCGTAGGACGATGGAGGGGCGCATTTAGGCCCTCGAACTTGCTCACGCCTATCTCGATGTCACCGAACACCGGTGTTCTACTTCCGGCAGTCACGACCCCCATACGAGAAATGATTCTATGACTAGTTGGGCGCCAGTAGTTTGACACCGAGATCTCTGGGGAGACCGGGCCGTCGCTTCAACGCCCGCCGCGTTCTCTCGTCTCCTGAGAAGATAGTAGGGTGTTTTTCATCATCCTATGGAGATGGGAATACGCGTCACTTATCAAGTGCATTACAAATTCCCCCTGCCTAGGGTAGGATGGGGTTTATTGATTGTGGGGATCCGAATCTCCGGCAGCCGCGGACTAAACTGCCGTTAATTACCCCTCGCCTTTGAAGCAAGGGAACCTCCGATTGACGGGTCAACTAGACATGTGAACTCAATGTGCAATATGCGCGTGTTGTGTTTTGAGGGGTCTTGGGTATATCGGGGCCTCGCAGAGTTTACGGGGGTCCTGCCATCCTGATAGCGGGCTGAGGGTCAAGGGGGCTAGCAGTCCCCTTGCGAGGTGCGGAATAGCGCCCCGTTAGAAATTTTTCTAACGGGAAATGTATTTTTAAGGTGGAGTGCAAAGAAAAAGAGAGGTGAATAGCGTCCAAAGGACGCGTAGGCGCCAGCGCCCCACGTGCTTGGCACGCGGGCACCGGACGCCTGGGGAAGATTAGGAGGGGGGCCTTGGCCCCGGGATTAGGAGTTAAACTCCGAGGGATTTTGAGTGGAGTTAAATTCCAAAAGATTTAGATTTGAAGTTAAACTCCTAAAAAAATCTGGATTAGTAGTTAAACTCCTTAAAGATCTGGATTTGGAGTTAAACATCTTTGATGATTTGGGTCTTGGAGTTGAACACCCCAAAGATCTTCACAAGTGATCAAAGGGGACCCCTTTTTTCTCCCTTGAGCTTTGGATCTTCTTTTGAGTCTCGGATCCCTTCCGTAATGGGATTTTTGAAGATGGGTCTCCTTCTTCTTCTTCTTTGTTGGCTGGATCTTGGGGGAAAAGGGGATGGGACTTAAAAATCTTCCCTTTTAGGGATTTGATGGCAGATCTGAGCTCCCCTTCAAGGATTTTATGGTGCACAACTATTTATTTTTGGAAAAGAAAGAGTTAAATTCTTGATTTAATTTAAAAAGGCGAAGAAGGTTTAGAACCTTGATGAAGGAGAAGGAGGCACAGAAACCCTAATTTTTGAGGGGGAATCAATTCTTTTTTTTCATTTCATTATCATGTTGCCTTTTATAGGCTTACAAATTTACACATAGACCCTTGGGCTTTACAAAATTGCATTTTGCCCATCCTATGCCTCATATGTTCATTTCTTTTGCACATGAGGCATGAGCTTTACAAAAATTTGTCTTTATACCCATTTTTCTTAATTTACCTATAAAAATTACAACAAAATTATTTGTTACATGATTTTCATTTTGGCATGGGAGAGGCCGGCTGCGGGACTCAACTTGAGCATGGGCCCGCTTACTTGGAGTTGACTTTGACTTTGACTTGGTCAACCGGGGTGTAATTTTTGACCTCAACAAAGTGCCCCCATCAATAAATGTATGCCGCACATATGAGTTGTGTACATGAAATTGAAATATCTTAGAGTTGGAGGTGGAATATCATTCCGGGGGCTTCCGGGAGCATAATTCTGGAGATCGGAGCATCATTCCAAAGAGCGGGGCATGATTCCAGGGATCGGAGCATAATTCCGAAGAGAGGAGTATGATTCCAGGGATCGGAGAATAATTCCGAAGAGCGGAGCATGATTCCAGAGAGATAGTATATTCTGAGACGAAGCATAGTTTTGGTGCAGAGTTCTCGGACGAAGCATAATTTCGACACGGGACAGGTGTATCCTGAGACGTAGCTTAGTTCCGGCACATGGCAGACATTCTGAATGAAGCATAGTTCCGATGCAGAGGTTGATTCCTAAGCGAAGCAAAATTCCGACAGGGAAGGCAGATAACCTGAGGCGAAGCATAATTTTAACACGGGGTACATTCTGAGACGAAGCATGATTCCGACACAGAGGTTGGTTCCCAGGCGAAGCATAATTCCGACAGGGAAGGCAGATACTCCGAGGCGAAACATAATTTTGACACGGGGTACATTCTGAGACGAAGCATGATTCCGATGCAGAGGTTAGTATTCTGAAAGAAACATAGTTCCGATATAGAGGTTGATTCCCAGGCGAAGCATAATTCCGGCAGGGAAGGCAAATACTCCGAGATGAAGCATAATTTCGACATGAGGTACATTCTGAGACGAAGCATCAAGATTGTTGGTTGACTTGATTCCAAGACGGAGCGTAATTCCGACGGGATGGTCGTTGGTTGACTTGATTCCAAGTCGAAGCATGATGCCGACGGGGAGGTCATTGGTTGATTTGATTCTGAGTTAAAGCATGAAGCCGACGGAGAGGTCATTGGTTGACTTGATTTCGAGTCGAATCATAATTCCTACAGGAAGGTCGTTGATTGACTTGATTTCGAGGCGAAGCATAATTCCGATGGGGAGGTCATTGCTGCCCTTTTTGCGACTTGGACGGTCAGTGCTTGATTTGACTTGCTCCGCTTCTTACGATGTCAAGGATTAGATTTGACTTGCTCCACTTTCTGCGGTGTTGGGGATTGGATTTGACTTTCTCCGCTTTCTGCAGTGTCGCGATTGGAATTGATTTTCTCCGCTTTCTGCGGTGTCAGGGTTGAAGTTGACTTGCTCCGCTTTCTGCGGTATCAGGGTTGAAATTGACTTGCTCCGCTTTCTGCGGTGTCGAGATTTGAGTTGACTTGCTCCGCTTTCTGCGGTGTCGAGATTGGATTTGACTTGCTCCACTTTCTGCGGTGTCAGGGATTCAACTTGTTTCCGAAGTGGAGCTTGATTCCGCCAAGGAGGTTGTCTTGTTGATTTGATGTGATTTGGGTTAACATCAGCATCGCTATACTGGAATATGGTACAAGGAGTGAATCATCATTTTCCATGAGAGGATTAGGCATTTTGCTTTTGGTTTTGCATCAGCACCGCTACACTGGAATATGGTACTAGGAGCGAATCATTATTTGCCGTGAGAGGATTTGGGGATTTTGGTTTTGGTTTGACATCAGCACCACTACACTGGAATATGGTACCAGGAGCGAATCATCATTTGCCGTGAGGGGATTTCCCTCGTCCCTAGTTTAACAACTTAGGAGTCATATGTTCCTAGTTTAACAACTTAAAGGTTATATGTTCCCAGATTAAAAACTTAGGGGTCTACTGTTTCCAGTTTAACGACTTAGAGATCATCTGTTCCCAGTTTAAAGACTTAGGGGTCTATTGGATCGATTTGGAATTTTGGGGTTGGGTCGGCATCAGCGTTGCTAACACTGAAGTACATGTGCCAGGAGCAATTCATCATTTGCCTTTGCCTGTTGGGGGTGTGATGGCTTAGGAGACATGTTTAGGTCCCTATCACCTAAGGCTTTTCAATTTTATGAGCCATAAAGGTCCCATAAAAGCATTTTCTCCCTACGAGTCGAAAGGATCTTATAGGTGTACTTTCTCCTTAGGAGTCGTGGGGACTCCCAAGTGTGGTTTTCCTTTGTGAATCGTAAGGATCCCACGAAATCATTTTCTTACGAGTCGTGAGGATCACGTAAGTTTTGTTCTTCTCATGTATCGTGAGGACACATGAGTGGGTCTTCCCAAATGGAGCATAATTCCGATGGCGGAGACCGGCCGCGTGACTGGTGATTGCAGTAGGATATGGGTGTGATGAGAATTATTTGAGCCCGTAGATTGTATACGGTAGTCAGTTTGGGGACCAACCATAGGGCTGGGAGAATTTTAGGACCTTGTTGGCGTCTGCATCGCTGGGCTGGAATATGGTACTAGGAGCAACTCATCATTCGCCATTGGAACATCCAGATATTTTAAATTTTGGTTGGCGTCCGCATCGTTGCACTGGAATATGGTACCAGGAGCGACTCGTCATTCACCATTTGGGAACTTGGATTTTGGTTGGCGTCTGCATCGCTGTACTGGAATATGGTACCAGGAGCGACTCATCATTCGCCATTTGGGAATTTGGATTTTGGTTGGCGTCTGCATCGCTGCACTGGAATATGGTACCAGGAGCGACTCATCATTCGCCATTTGGAGGTTTTTTTTACCACGATTGGTTTATCATTTCAGCTTTTCTTATCACGAAGGTCACGATTGCCCTATCATTTCGGCTATTTATTCGCGGTTGCCCCATCATTTTGGCTTTATTTTTCATCTTTATTTTACTCGCTGATTTTTATTGCGAGTTGCCCCATCATTTCGGCATTTTTTTTTTATTTTTTATTTACACATATTTTATTTACACATTTTTTACATTCCCAGTTTAATGACTTAGGGGTCGTGTGTTCCCAGTTTAATGCGTGGTGGTCAACTGTTCTCAGTTTAACGACGTGGTGGTCGACTGTTCCCTGTTTAACAACGTGATGGTCGACTGTTCCCAGTTTAACGACTTGGAGGTCAACTGTTCCTAGTTTAACGACATGGTGGTTGGTTGTCCCCAGTTTAACGACGTGGTGGTCCGTTGCCCCTAGTTTAACGACGTGGTGGTCAATTGTTGGAGCCTGGGCTCGATTCTGCAGGAACCACGGGCTCCTTTGGCTTAATTGTATAAGCGGGCTTTCCGTCATCTAGACTGAGCCAGTGTTGGATGGTAACAACCACATCATTGTCATGGCTATAAGGCATAGGAGGACTTGTTCCTTTGAGCTCCATCATATAGACCCTATGGGTTGTGTACCCATCTACTGCTTCTTCATTTATAATGTTGCTCGTTGGGTTTTTGGCTTGTTGCCTTGGCCTGATCATTTCCAATAAGGGCGGATGATTGAGAGCAATAGATTCCCGAAGGTCTTCGGTCTCCATTTGTATGAAATTGGCGGCCGCAGTTTGATTGTTCGCTAACACGCCTTTAGACAGTTCTATTTCTCCTGCCATGTATTGTTTTTCGACCCAATCTTTGAAGACGAAGCAGTTCTCAATGGAATGACCTATCACTTTATGATAGGGAAATATTTGGGGTCGCCAGTCATATTCGCTTTTTGCGGTCTTTTTGATTCTGGCAATTGTAGACCGTTTTTTAGGGCGTCTTTGAATATTTTATGGACTTTGTCCCTTATGAAGGAATAAACCTTATCCACCTTCTGTTTCAGTGGAGATTCTTGTTGGGATACCTACAACGGCAGCAAGGTTTCGGGAGGTATCATCCATGCCAAATTAAAAATTTTCCATTGAAGATAAGCCTAAACCTAGGAACTTAAACTAGAGAATCAAACAAAGCTAGCATGTTAACACTTTAACATCTAAGAGTTAGGGATTACAACCTTTGTAGTCTGTTACTTCGCTTCATAAGCTCCGAGTTGAGGTCCCTTCGCTGCGATCATCAAGTACCTGGACTCTAGAGAGGCTCCATGAAGAGAAAGATGCAACCTTACTTCTAATCTTCAAAAACTAAGATGATCTACCTTGAAGAAACACTAACCCAAGCTCTTACTTCACTAATCATGTATTAGTAAAGCAAACACCCTAATCTAAGTGGATAGAATAGATGAGGATGATGAAATAGGAATTTTACTCTCTTTTGTTTTCAATTTCTCACAAAAATCCATCACATATTAAAAAGCTAGTGAAGCTTTTCAAGAGGAGGAGGAAGAAGAATTTCTTTTGTGATGAATAATGAATTGTTGTTGAGGTTAGAAATGCAACCTAGGGTTAAGCACGATATGCTTAACCCTTGTAGAGACTTTACTATGGGTTAAGGTTTGGGTTGGGTTAACAAATATCTCTTCAAAATATCAAAGAAAATGGACAAAGTCAAACCTTCATGAAGCTTCCTCAAAGCTCATCCAAAACCCTAATCCAAAAGAGTAACCCTAATCCAAACCCTAACATGGTTAAATCTCAAAACCTTTGTTGCATTTGTAACCCTAACATGTTTCAATATTATATATCACATATATAATATATATAGTAACAAAATAAAATAATACAATTAACATATATCGCATATACATCAACGTATTATCCAAGTGAGAAAAAGAATCTTTAAGTGAGCTTATATTAGTTAATGTAATGTAATATATCAAATATATAATTATACATTAAATTATCGAATCAACACTTGATCCGATAATCCGGCTATTTCACAAATAACCGACTAATATAACAAATATCAGTTCATCGAATCAACACTTGATCCGATGAGCCGGCTATATCACATATACCCGGCCGATATCACATATTGCGAGAATCTAATACGGTATCACATACACATATTGTTCTCGGTCCCGCACATATCACATATGTGCTCCTACTCCGTTTTTCCTGAGCCAGGAAATCTCTGTGTAGGACTTTAAAGAATTGTCAATACGCCGGCAGTAGGTGATGATCATATCAAACACCCACAAGCTCCAAGCGGTCAGCTAAACGTAACAGCCGCCCAGGTATTGAGCGATCAGAAGATCAACAAGCAAGCCTGTACATTCTCCTGTGAATCCAATCAGTAACACTACCGTACAGTCTGGTCTAGGGGTGGTAAACGTCAGACCCCAGTAATCGATAAGTCGTGTCGATACGAGGTCCATAACAGTTCGAGAAACTACTGATAACACTTACCAGTAAATCTCAGCAACCCTGTCCAGGGATTTCCAGTTATAGCCAATCGAACACAGCGCAACATCAAATCCCAATACCGGGAGAGACGAAACCCCTCTTATCGCTCATTGCCTCCATGTGACTCGGGACTGTACCCAAAAGCCACCGTTTTGCACGTTCTCTTGAACGTGGTAAGGTGGAAATTAAAGCACAGTAGGAATCACACAAGACTCTATGACGATCTCGGGTCTACAGACCAACCTGTACCAGTGTCACTAGAGAACTTCCATCTGACGTGAGGTATAATACCATCTGGGAGTTCTCGGCGAGTCCGTTCAGTGTACCCAGTCTCCACTGAGCACCTGTATACTATCTCTGATGTCAAACACCAATGGATATGGGACCATCCATCGCCCATCTACATGGGTCGAGAAGCTATACGCTAGTCTACTCTAGTATATCGATGCCCTATCTCGATACACCTACGACTAGGAACATTTGAAGGATGTACTTAGCGACTACACTGTCCCCACTAGTATGATCTACATCATTGTCCTGGTAGTCAAGTACTCATCTTAAGGGCTTTATCAACAAGTAACATAGAGACAATCAGAGTACATGTTAAGATAAAGAGCAACAAGATAGCATACTATCATGTCGAGAAAGAAAGTCCTCCATATATATGTCCAAGCATCCATGTTCCGCTCCGGAAGACGGCCAAGACATGGACGGTCTTGCGTGAGATCCGGGGCAGATGCTAATTGGTTCTATCCGTCCACCTCTACGAAGATGCCAAGTTGATTTATGGCACCGTGTATCGAAAGTTTAAACGGATGCGTCCGATGTAGCAGACTTCGTCAGATTCCCCCTCGCTTGAGGGGTTTTTGATTGTGGGGACGCTTTTCCCTGCAGGCGCAAGCCCCTGCAGTTAATTAGGCTACCGCATTGCGGTAACAACTTTCTCCTTCTCCAGATGATCACTTCGTGTCGTGTGTGTTTGTTTCGTGTTCGGTTGCCCGTGGATTGTATACGGAGACTGAGTTACGCTGTCGCCCGTAGGGCGTGGACTAGTCCAAATCCGTATTATCTTAGATTTGGGTTTGGGGGTTGTGCTTAAGGATACGTTAGCCTCGTTTGAGACTAAGATCGACTTAAACGTTTGTTAAGAATATATTAGTCTAGTTTTAGACTAAGATCAACTTAACGGGATCGTTTAGATCCGACAAGAGAGCGATTAGGGGAGCCCTGTTGTTTAGTTTAGTGACATTGCGGTCAATAGGTAGTTTAAGGACAATGCGGTCCAATGCTAGTTTTAAGACGTTGCCGTCAAGGTTAAGGACATCATAGTCCGTGGGTTTAAGGACTCCACAGTCCGATGTTAGTTTTAAGACATCATGGTCAAGGTTAAGGACGTCATAGTCCCTTGTTAGTTTTAAGACATTCCGGTCAAGGTTAAGGACCTCATAGTCCATGGGTTTAACGACCCCACAGTCCGACGTTTAGTTTTAAGATATTACAGTGAAGGTTAAGGACCTCATAGTCCATGAGTTTAAGGACCCCACAGTCCGTATCAATGTGTGGTCATCGGGACCCGTCATCTCTTTGAAGACGTTGAGGAATTACAACGCCAAATATCAAAGGAGTGAAGAGATGTACCCTTAAACCAAGGTAGATTAAGTGATCTGTAGTTCAATTTGGAAACTAAGATCAATTATTGTATTATAAGCCCATTGGCCCAGTTAAGTTTGAATTGAGGACTTATGGCCAGCTTAGGCTAAGTCCAATTATGTCTGGGATATTGGCCCTCTGTTGGTTCATTAAAGGAGAGGCTTTGCCTCTGGAAACTTAGCCAATTGGGCTAAAGCTAGTGTTAAACACTAGAGACCAACAGTGTTGAACACTGGGAATAAGATTAACAAGTAGTTTTAAACACTAAAAGATAATCAGTGTTGAACACTGGGAACAGAGTTTTCAAATTAGTGTTAAACACTAAGCAAATCAGTGTTAAACACTGGGGACAAAATCTCCAGACTAGTGTTAAACACTAAGGAGAGAGGGGTCACGTGTGGACACATGAGAGCGTCCCGATTCCCCTTATTTTATTCAGTCAAAAGTATTGAATACTTTGAAGTATCACGTGCTATCACGTGATGATAATTTGGGCGTTTATCTATTAGAGCTTCAGCCAAGGAGTCACGTGGTAGCACGTGAGAGCGCCCTGCTTCCCTTTATTTTGTTCTACAGATAAGTGTTTAACACTTTTAATTCTGAAAGTCATCACGTGTGGGCACGTGATGGGGGCTCACGCTTGGACCTGTTATAATGTTCATTAGGGGTCACGTGTCGACACGTGAGGGCGCCCTAGAGCTCTTTTCTGTTTCTTTTGCCTTTTTCTCTGTGTGCTTTAGAGATCACGTGGGGCACGTGAGGCATTGTCTCAAAGTTCTTTCTTTTTTTTATGGATCTTTGCAGGAGTCACGTGGTAACACGTGAGGTGTTTGCTTCAAAATTCTTTTCTGTGGATCTTTGCAGGGCTCACGTGGTAGCACGTGACTCTGGTTCTTTGCATGTTTTGAAGATCTGTTCATCTTTTAAGAATTAAATTCTTCATAGGGTTAAACCCTAACAACAAACTTTAGAGGAATTAAATTCCTGTTTTCTTCTGAAGAATTATATTCTTAAATAGGGTTAAACCCTAATTTCTTTTTTTAGGGGAATTAAATTCCTGTAAGTTTGAGAGAATTATGTTCTCAATTAGGGTTAAACCCTAGTTCTGTTCATTTTGAAGGAATTAAATTCCCATAACATAGGATTAAACCCTGATTTTATCTTAAGGGAATTGAATTCCTATCATTTTATGAGAATTAAATTCTCAAAACTCAGTTCCTCCTCAGTATTTTAGATCTGCATGGCAGGATCTCAACCCAATGAGAATTAAATTCTCAATTCATGGGGAGATGTGCACTTTGCAGATCCTCCACCAGAGAAAGAACTAAGTTCTTTTCTTTATATAAGAGTTAAACTCTTTTGAGAATTAAATTCTCTTTTGAAGCCTCCCTTTCCTTTTCTTACCTAAGGTTTTCCTTTTGCAGAGAATCAAAGGCTCTATATCTCTCTCTGTGTATCGAAAGAAAAGGTCCAAAGGTCTCTCCTTTTTTCTCTTCTTTTCTTGGCTCCTATTTATAGGAGAAGAAAAAGAATCAATCTGTTTAGTAAATCTCTCATTGAGAGATTTGATTTATATTTATCATTAATCTGGGCCTTTAGATTGTTGGGTGAATTTTATTCACCATCGGATTTTAAATCCAAAGATATCTCTTTGTTATTTCGGTTAGATTTAGGGGGAAATCTTTCCAAGTCCAAGATTTTTCTATAAATTGGTGATATTTAATCACCTTTAGATTTTTAATCCAACGGTTTTAGATAATCCTTCCTCATTTTGGAAAGATTTGAAAGATTTATCCTCCGAATTTAATTCTGTCAAAGAATAAGGCTCTTAAAGCCGGTCACGTGTGGCCACGTGACCCCTGGTCACGTGTAGGCACGTGACCCCTGGAATGGGCTTCTCTTCTTCTGCGCTCTGTTCTCTGGCCGCTGCGTAACCATCACATGCCAACACGTGACCATTGGTCACGTGTGAGCACGTGATGCCTCTTCTGAATCTTTTCCTGATTTTTAATCAGGAAACAAATGCCCCCACAGCGTTGTTCTCACGTGTCTGCACGTGAGTGCAACGCTGTCACTTTTGTGACCGTCGGATCTGCTTTGGGAGTAGGGTAGATGAAACGTTTTCCATCCCATCCTATAAATGCCCATGTCTTTTCAGAAGAGCCTCCACTTTGCTCATCTTCCTCCTTTGAGAACTTTCTTCTTTTGAGAATTTAATTCTCTTTTTCCAGAGCTTAGTTCTCTGCCTTGAAAAATTTTCAGAGTTTAACTCTGTTCAAGAAGGACTTTTCCTTTCAGGTAATGATGTTGAACGATCGAAGAACCTTCATAAAAAAAACTCTCTGGATTTTAAATCCACATCAAGGGTTTCACCCTTTTTAACATGAATCCATTTTTTCTTCGAGTTCATCAACAAGAACAGAGACCCATCTAATTTTCAAACTGTAGATCTCTTAGGGCTTTTCTAATCTTTAAGGAAGACGATAATGTCGGTTGTTTTCCATGGAATTTAATTCCATCCCAGGGAGCTCTGGCTCTGAAACAAAATTTCTGGGAATTTAATTCCCTTTTTCAAAAAGGAATTTAATTTCTATGAAGAATTAAGTTCTTCCTAGAGAACTTCATGGGTTTTCTTGCCTTAAGTCATCCTCATCACAATCCAAAAACAGTTTGCACTGTTGGTCTTTGGGAATTTAATTCTCTTGATTCTGTTTGATTCATCACAGAGCCCGAGATGGATTTGTCTTTTCGGGGAGTGTGTAGGGTTACTTGAAGTCCCTTGTTTATTTACTGAGAATATTCCCTTTGTCTCATCATAATTGCTTGGCCTCATTATTAACGAGCCATCAACCTGATTCTGTGGGGCCCATGTGTTTTGCAGCCAATGGCCCCATAAAAAGAGTCTGATGTCGCTTTCTTCAACTGTCTTCATATATATAGTTATGCTCATATATATATATATATGTATATATGTATATATATTGCTCGCTTTGCTTTTGACAGTTTCCTTTATTTGATTTCAGGTGCGATGGCTTCTGTTCCGTGCTTTCCCTTCACTCGTTCGGAGGCCGCTTTTCTTCAATCACCATCTGACGAGGAAGCGATGGCGATGATTCGGGCTCATGACCCGAACTGCACCGGCTTACTTCTATGGGGAACTTGGTACAGTCATATCATCCAAGGTCGTCGGAGTTTCCTCTGTGAAGTGCCGACGGAGCCTACTTTCCCGTTCTTGCCGATGGACCCTTCGAGGACGGTTTTCGCTGTGGAGATGCCAAATTGGACTCCAACGGGACGGCTCGAGCCTTCAACAACCGGTATCCCGAACCATCCGGTCCCCGCTATAGATATCCTACGACGACGCATTTGTCAGGGTGAGGCCCACCCATGGGGACAAATTTATAAGATAGGGCTCACTCCTTGACACCCCACGGGCTACCTCCTCTGGGCTCGCTATATCCTTGCTACCCATCGTGCGCGGCCGCAGAAGGTTGGGCTTTACCAGGCAATATATGCGTCGCTTTTCCATTATCAATTCCCGCATGTCTGGTGGGTTAAAGCATTTTTAAATCAATGGAATCTCCCCACCAACACTTTTCTTTTGGGGGACAGAGAGGTTTCGATCTCTTTGGGGGAGTTTTATGAGATCTCAGGGATACCAATTCGAGGGAAACTTTATGAGGAGTTGCTGCCCTCTGATGAATAGGTTTTTGAATCCGAGCCTGCACCGCTCGACGGCTTGTCTGCCGAGAACGCCGTCCGCCACAAGCGTCCCAGCTTGATCAATGTGCTAGGTATCTTTGATCGATTGTTCACCGAATCTGAGGAGCAGGGCGTTACTTTTAAGAGCTTCATCGCCTGTTTCCTTCGCGAGGGCGTCTTGTCGAAGGCAGCTCAGAAGTTCGCAGATATTAAAGACCCCTTTGGGTTTGGTCCGAAGAAGTTGCCGACCAATGAATCGGATCTACCACTGTACTACATCCCCATAATGTCGCCGATGTCTTTCGAATCCATCGCAGCTCCCGGCATGGATGAGGAGACGTTCTTCGTTGGGTTTATCAGTGTCTAGCTCAGCTGGTTTTTCATCCCTATGCATCGCCGCTTTATGAGAGCTTCGGTCATCTATTCGGCTCACCGCATAGCTGAGGGAACGCGGCTAGCCATTGGCATCCCGGCATTGGCGCATCTCTATCACGGGTTGGGCGCTGCAGCTAATACTTCCAGCCCTGGCGTAGATGTGGTAAATTTCTCGCTTCACTACTTTACGTCTTGGATCGAAATGCACATTTTGGGTTCTTTTGCTATGCATCAAAGGCCCACATTCTACGATGCTTATACCTTCCCGAGGCTTATGCGATTGGTGGATGCTTCTTCCGCTGACCCGACTCAATTCGGGGCTATTCAGGCGTTGATTTCTCCTTACGCTACTGCTGGCAGGTTGGTTTTTAATGATCGGGTCTTATCTTCCTTCGCGGGTTCAGCCCAGCCGCTTTGGGACCGGTCGATAGACAACGCGCCCTCTTTGAAGCCCCGGGAGGCCGCGCGCTTATACGCAATCAGACCGGGTTACCTGGTATTCCGTCAGGATAGCGCGGCCTTTTTCATGCGGTACAATCCGCACCGCTTTGCCCGGCAGTTTGGTTATGATCAGGGTGTCCCGTTTGAGGCTTTCATAGTCGCGCCGGTTCCTTCGCTCGAGGCCGTTCGAGATGCCGCCTATCATTTTGTAAGGCTGAACACGGGTTCTCAGTTCATGATCCCCGATGGTGAGTACATGCCCCGATGCGTGGGATCGTTCACGGGTTGGTATCTCCATCGAGTCAACCTAATTATTCTTGAGGAAAGAAGGGTGCTTCTCGGTCATGGTGCCTCTACTCAGGTTCCGGCCACGGGAGCTACGCTGCGACCGCGCGCCCCGGTCCGCTTTCCTCTGAGGGATACCGGCACCGCGCTTATTCCGGAGGAGTCGGGGTGGATCTTACTCCAACAGCTGGTATGCCCCTGGGTACTCAGTCGTAGGGTAGAAGGGCTCCGGTAATAGCGCCAACACCCGAGGCAGCCCCGCCCCCCTTGGCATCAACAATGGCGGTGTCATCCTCGGTTATGGTACCAAGCGAGGGTAATAGGGATGAGGGTGTTGAAGGTGACGTAGGCCGCCGCCGCACCAAGGCTTCGGGGGGGAAGAAACGGTCGTCTTCGGCGGCCGGTTCTGGATCTAAGAGGCGGAGGAGGGTGGCCACCAACCTACTTGATTCTTTAATGGAGTCTGAGCCCATTCTTGGGGATGAACCGTTGGCCTTGCAGGAATCAGATGCTGGCCTTCTTTTCACGAGTTCGGCTGCTGAGGAAGCCGCACAGTTGGCTGAGGCTATAAGACGTTCCAAAGATAAGTCTCAGAATGTCAGGGTTCCAAAGTAGCCCTATCCTTCTGTAATCTTTTATGAAGACCCCTCCTGGATCCGGCGGCGGTTTATCGGCCCTTTGGAGGAATGGGGAGAGAGAGCCATGAAGCAGGCTGCTTTGGAGGATGCGGCGGACGCACTTTCCTTGTGGACCGACGGCCACGAGTCCACCCTCGAACCCCGGCGAACACGCCTCCTTGAGAAGGAGCATAGGCTCGAAGAAGCCATATTGAAGGCTTCCCTGCGCATCGGTATTTTTCTTTTACTTCTTTGTAGTTTTTCAGATTGTTTACACCTGTATATATGTATTCTTATTCTTGTGTGAATCGTGCAGAGTCTTCGGCGATGGGGGAGGTTCCTATGGGCTTGTTGAAGCTCAAGCCTATTGACATTCCTGATGAAACATTGCTCGATGTGGAGGAGGTTAACGAGGCTGCTCCTCCTACAATAGAGCCTCCGGTGGAGATTCTTGATCACGGGGCACTCGCTCCTTTGGTGGAGGCTCCTCTGGTGGTCGCCGTTCCAACGACTCTTCATCAGGGCGGCCCAGAGGCTGGGATGGAGGTAGTCGGGGCTACCCTCCCTTTGTTGGAGCCTGAGGTCACGGCGGAGGCTGTTGAAGCCGCCATCCTCCCGACTCAGAATGGGAGGAGTGTTGAAGGTAACCTTCTACATTTTAAATTAGCAATCTTTCTGTTGTCTGAACTCTTTTGTTTTCTCAGAATTGCGTGGGCTGGCGGCCTCTATTGCTGATCTGTCTCCCCGGCAGTCGTTTCAGCGTCTGCTGGAGATGGCAGCTCCGCAGGCGATATCCCCTCAACGCATCGTCCTCTCATCTGGACAAGGTTGGTGTCGTTCGCCATTTCTTATAGCATCGTTATTATCTTGCGTATTGACATTGATGTTCTCTACAGTTTTGGAGGCCGATGACGAGGTTGAGGTCCTCGAAGGGCTAGGGGAACCTTCAGCTCCTATTTGCATGACCGTAGGTAAGTGACATTTCAATATGGTCCCATTTGTTCTTTTGCTTACGAGTTTTACTGACATATTTCAAATCCGAACAGCCCTGCCAGCCTCCATAGCGTTGGAATCGCATATCGCTATGCCGCCCGGCCCCTATGCTTTGCGAGCCTCAGAGCGCTTGGCCCAGTTAAGCCTTGTCTCCTTATCGTCTTTGATCGAGGAGCTTCGTGCTGGCAGCGCAACCACAGCTGAAGCATTTGTCGCTGAAGCTAACGGTTCTCTTTCTTTTCTTGCCACATACCATAGCGAAGAGGTGGTGCGAGTCTGGGTGGAGTTCTGTCGGCAGGTGAAGGCTTGCTTGCACGCCCTTGAGTGTTCCCGCCTTTCCTCGGAGTTCGTGGCTGCAAAGGCGGAGTTCCGGGGACTGATAGCACGGTGCGCAGCAAACATGGCATCATGCGAGAAGAGGCTCGGCCGCAAATTCTCAGAGAGGGAGCTGAACTCTAAAGCATTGAGCGAGCTTCAAACCAGCCTTACCGCCAAGGCCAACAAAGCGTATGAACTCTGGCGAGTGCTTCAAGAGGCCATCAAGGAGGTGGTGGCCATCGACAAGGCCGCCGAATTTACTCGCGAAAGAGTTGAGGCCCACAAAGCTACCGAGAAGGAGCTCGAAGGCCGGCTTGCTTCATATCAGGCCCAGCAGGCTCAGGCGGAGGCCCGTCTTCTGGCGATCCTGAATCATGAAGCCATAGCCCAGCAAAAGCAGGATGAGCTAGCAAAATTGCTAAATCGCCCGCCGGCTTGAAAAACTTGTATCTTTTCCTTTCTTTTTGTACATACTCCTGAACGAGAGTATTTTCTTTTTGTTCTTTCATGAATTGTACTTTGTATCCATTTAGTTTTATGAATAAAGACATATTTTTCTTTTCAACGGTGTGTCTCGTTTTATTGAATGTGTTCTGTGAACGATTTATCTTGGTCTCCTTGCAGGGTAGCGATGGCTTAGGATTCAGGGTTAAGATCCGCCTCCTAAGACTTTTGAGCTTTATGAGCCGTAAGGGTCTCATAAAGAGTTTTTCTCCCTACAGGTCGAGAGGATCCCGTAGGTGTAAGTTCTTCTTAAGAGTCGTGAGGATTCTTAAGCGGGTTTTCCCTTGGGAGTCATAAGGATCTCACAAGAGAGTTTTCTTCCTTGCAGGTCGTGAGGACTCGCAAGTGCTGGGTGCGGTCACCCTTATCTGTATTTCACGGGGTCAGGGGTTGGTTTGGGATGGTTTCCAGGGTATCGTAGTTTAAAGACATCGCGGTCAAGGTTAAGGACCTCATAGTCCGTGGATTTAAGGACTCCACAGTCCGATGTTAGTTTTAAGACATCACGGTCAGGGTTAATGACGTCATAGTCCGTGGGTTTAAGGACTCCACAGTCCAACGTTAGTTTTAAGACATCCCGGTCAAGGTTAAGGACATCATAGTCCGTGGGTTTAAGGACTCCACAGTCCAAAGTTAGTTTTAAGACATCGTGGTCAAGGTTAAGGACCTCATAGTCCGTGGATTTAAGGACTCCACAGTCCAATATTAGTTTTAAGACGTCACGGTCAAGGTTAAGGACCTCATAGTCCATGGATTTAAGGACTCCACAGTCCGATGTTAGTTTTAAGACATCACGGTCAAGGTTAAGGACATCATAGTCCGTGGATTTAAGGAATCCACAGTCCGATGTTAGTTTTAAGACATCACGGTCAAGGTTAAGGACCTCATAGTCCGTGGATTTAAGGACTCCACAATCTATGAAATGCATGGTTACTGGGACCCGTCACCTCTTTGAAGACGTTGAGGAATTACAATGCCAAATATCAAAGGAGTGAAGAGATGTACCCTTTTACCAAGGTAAAATCAGTCTAGAATCATCATGGTTGATTGTTAGTTTTAAGACATTACGGTTGAGGTTAAGGACATCATAGTCCGTGGATTTTAAAGACTCCACAGTCCGGCGTTTGCTCTGGATGCTTCATACGGGTTCACTGCCATGCTTGGCAAGGACCAGGCTCCGCTATAGGCATTTTCCGCGGGGTCAAAGAGTGACGTTATCCGCGTTCCACGTGACCAGGAATTTTACTCTAGATGCTTCACACGGGTTCACTGCCGTGCTTGGCGAGGACTAGGCTCCGCTCTAGATGCTTCACACGAGTTAACTGCTATGCTCTGCGAGGACCAGGATCCACTCTAGACGTTTTCCATGGGGTCAAAGAGTGACGTTATCCGCGTTCCACGTGACCAGGAATTTGCTCTAGATGCTTCACATGGGTTCACTGCCGTGCTTGGCGAGGACTAGGCTCCGCTCTGGATGCTTCACATGGGTTCACTGCGAGGACCAGGATCCGCTCTGGACGTTTTCCACGGGGTCAAAGAGTGACGTTATCCACATTCCACGAGACCAGGAATTTTGCTCTAGATACTTCATACGGGTTCACTGCCGTGCTTGGCGAGGACTAGGCTCCACTCTGGATGCTTCACACGGGTTCACTGCCGTGCTCTGCGAGGACCAGGATCCGCTCTGGACATTTTTACGGGGTCAAAGAGTGACATTATCCGCGTTCCACGAGACCAGGAATCTTGCTCTAGATGCTTCACACGGGTTCACTGCCATGCTTGGTGAGGACTAGGCTCCGCTCTGGATGCTTCACACGGGTTCACTGCCATGCTTTGCGAGGACCAGGATCCGCTCTGGACGTTTTCCACGGGGTCAAAGAGTGACGTTATCCGCGTTCCACGTGACCAGAAATTTTGCTCTAGATGCTTCACACGGGTTCACTGCCGTGCTTGGCGAGGACTAGGCTCCGCTCTAGATGCTTCACACGGGTTCACTGCCGTGCTCTGCGAGGACCACGATCTGCTCTGGACGTTTTCCACGGGGTCAAAGAGTGAAGTTATCCGCGTTCCACGAGACCAGGAATTTTGCTCTAGATGCTTCACACGGGTTCATTGCCGTGCTTGGCAAGGACTAGGCTCCGCTCTGGATGCTTCACATGGGTTCACTGCCGTGCTCTGCGAGGACCAGGATCCGCTCTGGACGTTTTCCACGGGGTCAAAGAGTGACGGTATCCGCGTTCCACGAGACCAGGAATTTTGCTCTAGATGCTTCACACGGATTCACTGCCGTGCTTGGTGAGGACTAGGCTCCACTCTGGATGCTTCACACGGGTTCACTGCCGTGCTCTGCGAGGACCAGGATCCGCTCTGGACGTTTTCCACGGGGTCAAAGAGTGACGTTATCCGCGTTCCACGTGACCAGGAATTTTGCTGATTATATCCGCACTTCACGGAGCTGGGATTTGACTCTCAGTGGGAGTACATCGCCGAGTCATGGAACTGGGAGTTGCCGCTGTTCCGTTTTGCTTGATGTTGTGTCCGCTGCAACGAGACGAACGTCGAGATGATCTCTAGGCTATCCGCGACTCATCGAGATTTGGCCTCTTCTTCTGATGAAACCTGGGCGAGGATGAGTATGATCTCTTCTTTGTTTGCGCCCCTGGATTGTATACAGGGATAGATGTAGTAACATCACCTGTAGGGTGTAAATTTCATTTTTATTTTATTTCTTTTTCCGTGATGCCCTATCATTTCAGCTTTATATCGCGAAGGTCGCGATTGCCCAATCATTTCGGCTATTTTTCGCGGTGCCTAATCATTTCGGCTATTTATTTTATTTTTACTCGCTGCTTTTTATTGCGAGTTGCCCAATCATTTCGGCTATTTTTCATGCATACATTTTTACTTGCTACTTTTTATTACAAGTTGCCCCATCATTTCGGCTATTTCGTATGCATGCGTGGCTCGCTAGCCTTTTCGCTGCAAGCTTGGATTTTAGACACCGATTTCGGCATCAACACCGCTACAACTGGGATGTTGCCAGGAGCGAATCATCATTTGCCTCTGTCGATGTTGAACAAAGGTGGCTTAATAAACAGGGTTAAGGGTCCTGTCGACCAAGGCTTTTGACTTCATGAGCCGTAAGGGTCTCACAAAGGTATTTCTCCCTACAAGTCGTGAGGATCTTGCAGGTGTGTTTTCTCCTTGGGAATCGTGAAGATTCCTAAGTGCATGTCCTCTTGCAAGTCGTAAGGATCTTACAAAAGGGTTTTCTCCTTATAAGTCGAGAGGAGTTACAAGGGTTGTTCGCCATACGAACATATCCCTAGTCACGGATGGGACCTGGTTAGGGAAACGTTTATTCGCGCCCGTGGATTGTATACAAGGGTCAGTATTGAGCCACTTGTAGGGCATAAATTGAAGGTTGTGGGGGTTGCTTAAGCACAGGTTTAGGTCTCTGTGACTTAAGACTTTCAAATCCTATGAGCTGTGAGGGTCCCATAAGAGAGTTCTCCTTGCGGGTCATGAGGATCTCGCAAGTGTAATTTCTCCTTAGGAATCGTGAGGACTCCTAAGTGTGTTGCTCCCTTGCGAGTCGTAAGGATCTCACGCGGGTGGTTTCTCCTTACAAGGTCGTGAGGACCCTGCAAGTGTCCTTTAACGAGGTTGCGCCCTTTCGGGTTTTCACAAACACTCGCCGGTAGCCCTACTGTTTTTACTCACGGAGCCCTTTCGGGTTTTCATCCGTGCCCATTTTGCTTATGGACATACCGTTTTTATTATTTTATTATTATTATTATTTTTTTATATCAGCTTTGAGATACTGCAATCCACCATAGTTTATCGATATCTCGGTCAACAGCCAGTTTTAGGACATAGTGGTCCATTGTTAGTTTAAGGACGTTTCGGTCCGTTGTTAGTTTAAGGACATTTTGGTCCGTTGTTAGTTTAAGGACGTTTCGGTCCGTTGTAAAGGATGCTGGTTACTACTTAGAGTTCGGGCTTAGGAAGATAGCGAGCGGACATAGTCGTCGTCATCTATCATTGACCTAGGCCTTGACCCGTTAAGCGTAGTATTTCTTCAGGAAGAAACCGTTCACTGGCCTGAAAGGTCTTTCACCGTTCATATCCATGAGTTGATACGCTCCACCCTGGTAGACTTTGTCTATGATGTACGGGCCTTCATAGTTTGGCTCGAATTTTCCCTGTTTGGCGCGATTGGGGATCATAGGTCTTTTGACTATTAGCACGAGTTCGCCTTGGCGGAACATCCTCGGTCTGGTCAATCTTTCGTATGAGCGCGTCATCTTTGCTTTGTAAGCCTCCAGATTTTGTTGTGCTATGAGCCGAGTCTCATCAAGGGCATCAAGCTCCTCAAGCCGAAGGTGAGCATTTTCTTCGTCCGTCAGCTCGTAGTGGACCGCCACTCGTAGAGAGGTAGCTCTATCTCGAGGGGGAGTACTGCTTCTGTACCGAATACCAACGCGTATGGCGTTATGTTCGTGGCCGTTTTGAACGTAGTTCGATATGCCCAGAGAGCTTCTTGCAGTCTTTCGTGCCAGTCCTTTTTGTTTCGGGACACCGTCGTCTTCACGATCTTTGTCAAGGTTTTGTTGATAGCCTCAGCTAGACCGTTAGCCCGTGGATTATAAACTGAGGAATATCTCCAGTCTATGTTGTGTTGCTGCGCGAAGCGACTAATCTTATGGCTTCTGTAGGCTGGCCCGTTATCGGAAATGATCCATCGCGGAGTTCCAAACCGATAAATGACGTGCGTCTTGAAGAAATGGCGAATATTTTCCGTCTTCACTTCCCTCAGCGGTACTGCTTCTGCCCATTTGGAGAAGTAATCCGTTGTCGCCAAAATGAATCGATGTCCCCTGGACGATGTTGGTTCGATGGGGCCAATTATGTCAGTTCCCCACATTTTGAACGGCCAGCTAGCCACTGTCGGGTGTAGTGGATTTGGATGTTGATGGATAAAGTCCCCATGGATTTGGCACGAGTGACATTGCTTTGCATATTCGAGGCATTCCTCGATCATCATGGGCCAGTAGTAACCCATCCGTTTAATCTTCAATTTCATCTTCGGGCCAACTTGGTGAGAACCGCAGAGTTCGTCGTGAACTTCTTGGACGACTCTTTTTGCCTCTTCAGGTCCCAGGCATCTCAACCACAAAGAATCAAATGATCTTTTATACAGAGTGTCATTGACGAAGGCTAAAGATAGGGCTCGCTTCATAAACTGATGTCTTGAGGACGCATCTTCAGGCGTTCGATGGGATTTGAAGTAGTCTATAAAGACTTCTCTCCAATCCACCACCGTTTCTTGGTCTTTTATTTGCAGGGCCGTCTGCTCGGTCGCTTCTTTTTCCTCGGATGATTCCGGAGATATTTCTGCCAGTGCGAGGACCCGACGGCTTTGTACTACGATTTAGATATTTCTTCCAGTGTGAGGACCCGATGGGTTTGTACCACGATTCTTACGTCATCGAGGTTCTCATCAGCCAGTTCTTTAGCGAGCTTGGCTAATGCGTACGCCTTGCTATTTTCCGCGCGCGGTATGCTTTCGAGGGTGTAGGAAGGAATTTGGGTCAGCAGCTGCTGTACCCTCTCGCCATACTTCACCAGCTCTGGTTTACACGTTTGGTAGTCGCCATTTACTTGACTGACGACCAGTTGGGAATCTCCGTATATGAGGAGGTTTTCAATCCCTATGTCGATGGCGATCTCGAGACCTGCTATCAAAGCTTCATATTGGGCTTCATTGTTCGTCCTCGGCTCTGTCAAGGAGAAGGCGAAGCGCATTATCCCTCCTTGTGGAGTCACGAAGATGGGTCCTACCCCTGATTTGATTATAGGCATGTTCTGTCTGCGTTTCTTCACGGAAGACGCTCCATCAAAATAGAGTTCCCACCGGCTACCACTTCCGTCGATCGCATCAAACGCATGTTCATCTGGCAGTTCGCAATTCAAAGGGGTATCGGATGCTCAGCGAGGAAATCTGCGATGGCCTGGCCTTTCAGTGCCTTAAGAGGTTGATAAGTTATCGAGAACTCCATCAAGAGCAGTGCCCATTTAGTGAGTCGCCCCGTCAATATGGCTTTTGACATCAAATATTTAAGAGGGTCCACCTTCGATATGAGACGGACTTCATGCGCCAACGCATAGTTCCTGAGCTTAGTTATCGCGAAGATTAACGCCAGGCAGTGTTTTTCGATGGGAGAGTAATTTCTTTCTGCCCCCAAGAGAACTCGACTCAAGTAATAGAGAGCTCTCTCCTTCCCTTGGTCGTTCTCTTGTGCCCATAATGCTCCCAAGGAACCTTCGAGGGCTGTTGTATAAAGAATGAGAGGCTTTCCCTTGACCGGAGCAGCCAGCACTGGAGGGTTCTGTAGATACTGCTTGATTTCGTCCAGTGCGCCTTGGCACTTGTGATCCCAGACGAACGGGGTTCCCTTCTTCATCAGGTGGCTGTAAGGACGACACTTGCCAAAGAGGTTGGCTATAAATCGCCGGATGTACGCGAGTTTTACTTGGAGAGACCGCAATTGTTTGAGAGTTCTTGGCGGGGCATTTCCATGATCGCCTTGATCTTTGACGAATCTATCTCGATACCTCGGTGTCGGACGATGAATCCTTGGAATTTACCTGAGGACACCCCGAACGCACAATTGAGAGGGTTCATCTTCAGGTTGTATTTCCGAAGGCGTTGAAACACGATTTTCAGATGCTCGAGATGTTCCTCATATGATTTGATTTTTACCACGAGGTCGTTGATATAGCATTCGACGATTTCATGTACGAGGTCATCGAAGATCTTCGTCATGGCCCTCTGATAGGCGGCGCCAGCGTTCTTTAGACCGAAGGGCATCACTTTATAGCAGAATATACCCAAAGGGGTCCAGAAAGCGGTATGTTTCTGGTCCTCGGGATGCATCTTTATCTGATTATATCCTGATGAGCCATCCATGAATGAGAAGACTTCGTGAGTGGACGTATTATCTATCATCAGCTCAGTGACCGGTACTGGGAAATTGTCTTTCGGGCAGGCTTTATTAAGATCCCGGAAGTCCACGCATATGCGCACTATCCTATTTTTCTTCATTACCGGGATGATTTTGGCAATCCAATCAGGATATTGAACCTCTTGAATGAAGCCAGAGTCGATGAGCTTCTTGACCTCGGCGTTGATGCTCATCTCAAGCTCGAGCCGGATTCTTCTCGGTGCTTGTTTGATTGGCTTGATATCCGGGGATATCGTTAGTTTGTGGACCGCAATCTCTGGATCTAACCCTGGCATTTCGGAATAGTTCCATGCGAAGCAATCTCTATGCCGCATAAGCACGTCTTTTAACGCAGCCACCCTGTCTTCAGATAGCAGCTCACTGACGAATGTAGGTCGCGGGTCGCTTGCCGTTCCCAAATCAATCTTCTTGAGGTTATCTGCAGTAGTGTGTATTCCATCTTCCAGCTCTTTTGGCGCCGGGGGAAACTTTGATATCACCTCGTTATCATTGTTTTCGAAGCACCAGGGAAGGTCGTCCATATTCTCGGGCTCTTCGTTTGATATCTTTATCATATGACAAGTACGAGCTCGCTTCGAAGACCGATGTGGATCTGGTTCTACTCTCGTAGCTTTGGGTTCATGCTTCTGCGGCGGAGTTATCCTCCAACTGTCGGATAGAGCGAACTTGCCGAGCTGATACTGATCTTCGACCCAGTTCTTGAAGGTGAAGTAGTCTTCGAGAGGGTGCCCTATTCCTCGGTGATAAGAGCAATAGTTTGGGTGAGAGACTTCACCTGCTTGCTCAGGGTGTTTAGACTCCGGCAGCGTAATCATTTGATATCTTATAGCGAGGTCAAGTATCTTCTTTGTCTTGTCTTGAGGAAAAGAGTATGCTCGACTCATCTTCTTCATAAGGGACAAATCTGGACCACTTGATTTCCGCTCGCGCGACTTCTTGGTCCTGCTTTGTCGTTGCTGAATGCCTTTTCTTCTTTTTGACTTGTTTCTGCCTCGGCGTCGGGCCTTTTTTACAACAGGTTGACAGGAGCGGCATTTTCGTCTTTCGCAGCCTGTTGGAGGAGGCGTTGCGTCCTGGATTTCTCGTAGATGGCCATTTCGCGATTGTGGTTGTCTCGGACTTTTTGACCAGCTTCCCTTATAAGCTTGTCCATTTGTTCTTCGAACGATGGACTGGGCATTTTTACATCGGGGACTTTTTCTGGTTCAGGATTAGCACTCTCCCATTGAGCATCTCCTTCTTCATCAAAGACATGTACGACATAGCAGTCGCGGAGTATGATCTGTTTCTTGGATCGAACGTATCCAAGCCCGATTGCTTCCATTCTCCCATTGGGCAACTTGCGCTGAGTTCCGGGAACGTTCCAGACCCTGTCGTAGAATTTAGCTTTCCGAGCGGTCTGTTTGAAGGGTATCCCTTGGTGCTTCAACAGCCTTTTCAAGCCTTCTGTATAATATCTAGGCAGACGGATGGGCTGAAGCCTGTTAAGTGCAGGATCTGCACCGTGCCAGATTTCTTTCTCCACTTTGGTTTCCCCGGAGCGGTAGAATAGGATCGCCTTCTCGCCTTCTCGCCTGGGAGGGACATAGAACGTCTGCAGCTTTTCTACATTGTAGGTATCAAGCGCGTCTAGTTCTTTACGATGTTTGGGCAGAACCATGGCAACTTGCAAACTTTGCTCTTCATCAGCGAATGTTTGTATTGAAGGCCGAGCAGAGAATATAGCATGGATCTCATCTTCCGAGTCGCTGCCAAAGATCAACATAGGAGCGGACGGTCCTGGCTTGTTGTACTGGGGTGGACCTGAGTGAACTATCTCTTCCACTTCTTCAGTATCACTCCTGAAGACCGGAATGGTGGTGATAGCTTTGTTCTCCGGTTTGTGACATCTCTCCATGTCCTCGAAATCTGGCAAGAAGTATTTTGCATCTTTGTACTTGCGGACTTCGTTCACGGAGAATGGGTTTAACAATCCTGTCACAGTATACTCGAGACCATCCTTGAAGTATTTCATACACTAATGTTGTGTAGAGGGGATGATGTTGTACTCGTGTAACCAGGGCCGGCCGAGCAAAGCGTTATAGCATGTCTTAGCGTCAATGACATGGAATTTAATATCCATGACAAGTAGCCCGAATCGTAATGTCAATATCCCAGACCCGAGAGTCCGCGATGACCGGGAGTCAAAACCGGAGATGGTAATCTTATCACGAGCAAGATGCTGGGCGCTCATGCAGATTTCTTTTAACACCCGCATATTAAGGAGATTAACAGAAGACCCATTGTCGACCAGGATTTTGCCTATTTTTATATCGTGGCAGTATCCCGAGACATAGAGGGGACGGTTGTGCTCGCACGTCCCAAGGAGGAGGTCTTTGTCGCCGAAGGTAATATCGGCCGTGTGTACTTCCTCCAGCTCGTCCTTCATCCTTTCTTCGGCGAAAAAAGCTTGGAATTGCTCCGGCTCTTGTAGCGCTTTGATCAATGAATCTCTCGCTTCTTTGGATAGTAAAAGGGCGTCGAGAATACTGAGCTGGGAGGGTAACTTCCTCAAGTGCGCCAGAACGTTATAGTCCACCTTACTTTTCTTTGACGGGTCCTTGGCGGTCAGTTCTTTCATGACTTGATCGTCCAGGGTGATATCCTCGGAGACCTTTTCTTTTCCCTTATCTTTTTTACTCGTAGATCCGAGATTCTTTTCTGGAAGCGTGCGATTGCGCAGCTGGATGTTTTCACAGGCCTTCGGTTCTTCCTCTTTCCCCAAGGTGGGTTCTTTAAAGAGGGGGCTAAGAGCATTTCCTCGTCAGAGTCACTTCCGAAGGTGAGAATTTGCGATCCCCCGGTGTTGACCATGCGACAGTTACCGGTGTCTCTTTTATACTCCTCAGTCGCACTTCTTTGCTCTCGCCGAATTTTGCGTTTTATCCGCTTAAAATGTTGCCGGTGAGCAACATATCCCTGCAACCATCTTTTAAAAGCATTGCACTCCTCAGTGGGGTGCGAAATCTTTCGATGATATAAGCAGTAGCTAGGATGCATCTCTGCTTCACCGGGAGTGTTTCCTTCAGAGGGCGGTAGCTTCATTCCCATTGATATGGCTTTAGCAAACCTTTTCCTCGTCTTGAATTTATTTTTATCCGCAATGGATGTCTTTTGATTTGACGGGAGTATTTCAACTCTTTCGCCTAGTCGCCGGCACTTGGCTCTTTCAAATATGGCCGTTTCGCGCTCCCGATCAGCTTTACTTTTCGAGAGAGCTTCGTTGAGGAATGTGTCGATCGTTTCATCTGACGGCCCCAGAAGTTCCGGCTTAGGATCTGCCCCCAGCTTCTCAGTGCAAGGAGTTTTTTCATCGTCTGTAAACGAGTGAGAGATCACATGACAACTTTCTACGTATCCCTCGGATTCATCCGACGAGCTTTCTCTTCATCTTCCTCTTGAAAGACGTGGCTGAGGAACTCTTGGAGCGTAATGGGAGTCCATGCCTTTTGATTGTACCCTTCCAGGGCGTCGATCTGTTTTTGCAGGTCCGTGCGCTTGTCACCAGGCTTCACGGGCTTTTTGGATCTCTTCTTCTTCTTCTTTGAAGATTTTGACCGCTGGGCATAAGTGCTTTGGCCATCACCACCAATCTTTGGAGTTGGGCGCGGCTTCAACATCCCTTCGATGATCTGGGGTTCTAGCGGGTTCTTCCACCTGATCGCCGGGCATGTCTGAAGATCATTCAGCATCCTTTTGGTTTTGGCTGAAAGCACGACCTCCCATGGAGCTTCTTCAACAACAGAACACGTTGCCCCCGGTGTGTCCGTCTTCTTAGGAGTGTGCGGTTGTGGTGGGTTTACTTTCCACTTCTTGGACAGCGCAAACTTGCATTGTAGGTACTGATCTTCGATCCATCCTTTAAAGACGAAGCAATCCTCGATCGGATGGCTTACCGTTTGGTGGTAAGGGCAATAATTGGGATTATTCACTTCGCTGGGTTGCGGTGGTCGCCTTGGATTTGGCAAGTTGATAAGCCTATTGCGCATAGCCAGCTCGAATAGCCTCTTCGTTTTGTCCCATGGGAATGAGTAAGGACGCTTCATTTTCTTATTGTAATAGCGTCGTCTCTCCTCCAGTTGATCCGCTAGCTTTGGGGCACTGGGCTGCTGTTGGTTGTTTCCAACGAAGGTCGCCTTACCTTTACCCTTGTCGTTCCGCAGTTCCGGCTTCGGGGGAGACGGTCTGTGACCCATTTGATCCATCTGGGCTAGCTTATCGATTAAAGCCCGGAACGTGGTCGGTTTAAAGAACATCATAAACTATGAAATAGTTGCATGAGGGTCTAGGGTGCCCACGAACATGCCCACAGCTGGTGCTTCTTCGATGCACTGTTCGCACTTCGACCACAGATTTCGCCGCCAGATTGCATATTGAACCCAAGTTTCACCCAGCTTCACCCTTGCATTGATCAACGCCGTTATTGGGGTGCGTTCGCTGGCGCTTGCGAAACACTGGGTAAAGAACAACTCCATTTCAGCGAAAGTTTTGACGGAGTCATTTGGAAGCTCAGAGTACCATTCAAACGCCGTCTCCGATAAGCTGCCGACGAATTGGTGAAGTAAGAGCTTATCATCGCCGCCGGTGTTGCCACAAAGAGCCCTGAACTGGGCAACATGTTGATGAGAATTGCCTGTCCCCTTGTAGACATGGAATTTTGGGATCGTGTAGCCCAGCGGGTATTTTATCTGATCATACCTGCTCGGATATGGTCGCCCTGTTTTGACAATTTGGCCGGCTGCCTCATTTTCCTAGTGAACTCTTATTTGCTGAGTGATGTAGTCATCCAGTGCAGCTTTGGAAATTGTCTCCTCCTTGGCTGTTGAAAGAGCCGGCGGTGGATTTGACGTTTCTCCTCTGTCATCTTCAAGGTAATCGGAGGATCTTCGGCTGGGGGATCCGGCTTGATTATCATCCCGACCATGTCTTAAAACAGAAGAGCCATCTGCTTTATATTGGCTGCTTGTTCCGCAGCCTCCTTGTCCTTCTTTTCAAGCATTCTATGAAGGAATTCAGTATCGGTCTCGTGTTCGCGACGCTGCTCCGATGACGACTCCGGGCTTTCTTTTGGTCCGGTGAGCGCGGCCATCGCAGTCAGCATCTCCTGGAGCTTCTGCTGCTGTTGTTCCTGGGCTCTTGTGATGGATCGGGTGAGCGGCCTGTGGCCTGTCGAAGCACGGATATCTTCCTTTCCAGATGCCATGTAAATGGTATGGACGACCATGCCCCCAGACTTAGGGCGTTTGGGTTCAATGTTTTTGGCTTTTGTCGCCGGTACAGGGACCTTCTCCGGCCTTCTTTTCTCAGGAGCGGTCGAAGTTGAGGGGGCCGTTGCAGTAGGCACCCAAATAGTTTTTCGTGGCTTGGCAGGATGGCTTACTTCCTATTGGACCTTCAGCTTCTTGTGCTGGCGGGTGAAATTTGGATCGATCACCGAATCTCGAACCTGCCGCCAAACTTTGTAAATCTTGGAGGGCATCTGCTGCGGGGACCGTTCTGGCTTTGCTTCCGCAACCTTCTCCAGTGGAGGAGGAGACCTCTTCAGTACAGCGGTAGGAGAATTCCTACGCACTTTATTTAGCAGTTCAAAGCTATTCCCAGTTGGAACAGCAGCATTAATTTCCGCCGTCGGGGCTGGTGGAGTTAGCCCAGAAGGGGAGTTGCCTTCTGACTTCCTCACTCGGCGCCAGTGGCGACGTCGAGCGTGCCACGCTGATGGAATTGGCTCGGTGACGGGGATGGCCTTGTCTTGCCTCCTGTTCAGGTGAGGGGCTGCTGCCAGTGTCAGCCTATTAAAGACTGATGCCTTTTGAGTAGCCGGAGCGGGAGTAGTAGTTGGGACGGTCAGTCTTATGAAGACCGACCTCTTGGTAGGAGAAGCCGCCTTGACGACTTCAGGGGCAGATTTGGTTACTCTCTTTGGAATAACCTTCTCTGGGACTGCAAGCTTCATCGTGGGCCCGCAGGAGTTTTGGCCCAGTCTGGAGAAGACCGAGGCATTGGTGTTGGGCGACCCGTTGAGAGGGGCCGCAGCAGCTGTAAGTCGATCGAAGACCGACTTCTTAGGAGCTTCTGGTACGGTCACTAGGGCAGTGAAGCTCATTGGCGGGAGCATGGTCCCGAAAAATAGTCCAGTAGTAGCCTAGGTGATTTGTTCCACCGGCATCGTGAACAGTGATGCCGCCTGAGGTCCATAGGCTACACCTCCAGGTGAGCCGGAGCGTCGGTTGCAGTTGCAGTTGGAGCAGTTCGAGCAGTTGAACACCATTGTTGTTTGCTTTCTGCGCCAAGCAAGAGACCAAATCTTAGTAACTTGAAACCCAAGGACAACCATTAACAAACCGCGATTCGTTCGCGAATACGCCACATGAAGTGTGGAGTGGAAAGAGGAAAAGGTCCCACCGGGCGTGCCAGAATCTGTTCCCCTTCGAAAGACTGCGTGACAGGGACGTCTTGCGTGAGATTCGGGGTAGATGCTAATAGGTGCTATCCGTCCACCTCTCCGAAGATGCCAAGTTGATTTATGGCACCGTGTATCGAAGGTTTGAACGGATGCGTCCGATGTAGCAGACTTCCAGATTCCTCCTCGTTCGAGGGGTTTTTGATTGTGGGGAAGCTCTTCCCTGCAGGCGCAAGCCCCTGCAGTTAATTACGCTAACGCATCGCGGTAACAACTTTCTTCTTCTCCAGATGGTCACTTCGTGTCGTGGGTGTTTATTTTGTGTTCGGTTGCCTGTGGATTGTATACGGAGACTAATTTGTGTTGTCGCCCGTAGGACGTGGATTAGTCCAAATCCGTATCTCTCTTAGATCTGGGTTTGGGGAGGTGTGTTTAAGGATACGTTAGCCTTATGTGGGGCTAAGATCAACTTAAACGTTCGTTAAGGACACGTTAGTCTAATTTTAGACTAAGATCGACTTAACGGGATCGTTTAGATCTGACAAGAGAGTAATTGGGGGCTCTATTGTTTAGTTTAGTGATATTGCGGTCGATAGGTAGTTTAAGGACATTGCGGTCCAATGTTAGTTTTAAGACGTTGCGGTCAAGGTTAAGGACGTCATAGTCCATGAGCTTAAGGACCTCACAGTCCGATGTTAGTTTTAAGACATCACGGTCAAGGTTAAGGACATCATAGTCCGGTATTAGTTTTAAGACATCACGGTCGAGGTTAAGGACATCATACTCCATGAGTTTAAGGACCCCACAGTCCGTAGCAGTGTGTGGTTGTCGGGACCCATCACCTCTCTGACGATGTTGAGGGATTACAACAACGGATGCCAGAGGAGTAAAGAGATGTACCCTCGAACCGGGTGTAAATTGATTGGGAGAGCAGTTGTGCTCAGTTCAATTTAAATTGAGGACTTATGGCCAGAATTGGGCTAAGTCCATTTGAAAATGTTCAACATTTATTTATATTTGGCCTGTTAGGCCTTTGTTTGGGCTCTGCCCTTTTTTAATAATGCACAGCATTTGTTTTTGGCCTGTTAGGCCTTTTAATTGGGCTCTGCCCTTTTTTAATAATACACAGCATTTGTTTTTCTGGCAGTGCACCACGTGGCCTGTCAGGCGCTCTGCGCCAATTAAAGAGCGCAAGGCGCCAGCGCATGTGGAGGTGACACGTGTCACGCTCTGCTGAGCACAAGTCTGTTAGTGCAGTGCGCTGCACCAGCGTGCTGCTGACATGTGGCGCGCTCTGGTGTAGTGCGTCAATCCAAGAGCGCAGCGCTCTGTTCTTAGGAGCGCAAGGCGCAGATTGTCACGTGGCGCTCTCTGGTGACTTGCGCCAGTCCAAGGAGCGCAACAGCGCAAATTACGAGTGCAGGGCACTGTCCAATAGCGCAGAGCGCATCTTGATCAAATTTAGATCAAAGAAAAAAATCTTTCTAGTTCTAAAGAGGTTCTACCTCAAGATTCAAGAACCAATGGTTCATCAAAAGGCTGTGCCTTTATATAGATCAAAAGATCTAGGGATGAAGTAAATTACTTCTTTTATCTTTTATGATTGGATATTTTTTTTGATTTTTTTCTTTTTATTGAAGATCTTGATCTTGTTCTTAGATCTTTGATCTTTTTAGAAGAAACTCTTCTTTTTGTGAGATATTTTCATCTCTGTTCTTCCAAGAATTTAATTCTTTATCTTGAAGAAGATGATCTTCTTTCTTCAAAGGCTTGCCTTTCAAAATTTTTTTAGAGTTCTCTCTCTTTTTTTATCTCTGTATATCTGAGACTTGGAGTCTAGGGGCCTTTATATAGGGCCAATTGGTTTGTTGAGTTAGTTACAGAGATCTTTCTCTGATTGATCTGGGGATATTTCCCCACCGTTGGATCTTTGATCCTAAGGCCTCTGTTTTACTGAAAATAATCTTCTTATTTTTATAAGATTGGAAAGATCTTTCTAAAATTTTAATTCTGATTAAATAATTTGTTATTTAAATTTTAGTGCTGGCGCTGTTGGCGCAAGTGCACCTGCGCTTGACACGTGTCGTGCAGCGCAGAGCACAGCGCAACTGCGCTAGCGCACCTACGCTGACACGTGTCGCGCAGCGCAGAGCGCAGCGCCACTGCGCTAGCGCATCACTGTTTGACACGTGTCGCGCAGCGCAACTGCGCTGACACGTGTCGCACAGCGCATAGCGCAGCACAACTGCGCTAGCGCACCACTGTTTGACACGTAGCGCGCAGCGCAGAGCGCAAGTTGTTTGAAGCGTTGCTTCCTTTATTTAAAATTTGAATTTTAAAACATAGCCTTGCTCTGATTTGGGGTGCGCTGCCTTGGGCGCAGTGCCCCTTGCGCTGGCGTGTCTGCTTTTGACACGTGGCGCTCTGCGCGCAGCGCAAGGGATCTGAAGCGTTGCTTCACCTTTTGAATTTGAAATTCAAACAGAGCTTTGCTCTAATTGGGGGAAACAGGTGCATAGAAACATGGTCATCCAATTGTTGAGATTTCCGACGAGGAGACTGACAGATTGGTCCTGCTCTATCGACAGTTCACATTTGACGGAGAGATTACGCCATCGGGTTATAAAATTCATTCTGCTTTCATTGTTCTTTGGCTTGGTCCTTATGAGGTCGGCAATGGTGATCTTATCGCTGACACACATGAACCTTTGTCGGAACAGAGATTCTATTTGGACGAAAGTAGTAACGGAGCCATCCGGTATGCTCGCGTACTAGTCGAAAGCGACATCGGTTAAGCTATTAACAAACTGGCGGAGGAGAAGCGCATCATTGCTCGCAGTATTCCCGCATGAGGCTTTAAAGTAAGCGATATGTTGATTCGCATTTCCCGTCCCATCGAATCTCCCGAATTTGGGGATGACATAGCCACTAGGAAACTCTACCAGGTCATACCGAGCGGGATATGGTCTCCCACTACTGCTGATTTCTTTTTGCGTTTCGGCTTCGGCTACCAATGTTTTGACTTTGTTGGCGACCAAATCCATGATTTGATCTTGCGTTAGCAGGTTGCTGTCATCAATAGTCAAGACATTTCCCGAGATAGGATGCGGCCGACTTTCATGCGGCTCGCCCACCTTTGGATTTGAGGGAATATGTGTCGGCTGTCTCGGGACACTGTTTCCCGGTTCATGAGTAGAACCCTTCGCTTGATTGGACGGCTGAGAGGCAACTTGGGCTATGAGTTGCATTAAGACATTCGTCAAGTCGTCAATTTTGGAGTAAAGTTTGGCCATCTCCTTGTTTTTACTTCTGAGCTGTTTTAGGAGCTCTTAGAGAAGTTGCTGCTCTGCATTCTTTGGACGGAAAATTGACTCCTCTTCGCTTTCCAAGCTTGACTCCTCATGAATCGAGAGATCTCTCTTCTTATCAGCCTCACTGGAAGGGTTTTCATTACCTTCCAGAGGAGACTAGTCTTAGAAAGTGGCAGCCACATTCACGCCAGATTGGATTTGCGATGTGGTCGCTCCATCCTTCCTCTTGCTGCGCGTGCCTACCATGTAGACAGTGTGAACCACATGTCTAGCCAGCTCTTTATCTTTGGCGAAGTAACCCTATTCTTGGAACCTCATGAAGTTCAGCCTAGCATGAGCTCTAGCCTTTTTGTTGGCTCTATATCTGAGCCTTTTCTGTCTTAGCTTCTCGATTTTAAGGGCTTTACGGGCATCCTTTATCCAGGAAGCCATTGCGAGTTGATTGAAGGGGAGCTTAGAGAAAACACCCGATCGATCAGTTGTCAGGGGCACTACTGGAGCTTGCCCGGTGTGCTTTATTGCTTTGTTGGTGTTGATGATCTTACCCCCAGCTGGAGCAACGGAGAGTCGTGCGGAAACAGATTTGTGCTTGGGCTGAGGTGCCTTTGCGACCATGACATTTGGCCTTTTCCCTTTTGAGGCCGGTTTGTCAGTCACCGTGGCTTGAGGAGAAAGGATGGCGTTAGCTGGCACGAACAGAATAGAGCCGAATTGTAGCAGCGGCTCCTCCCACTTTCTACCAAGACTGGCCGGGATGATCGTCCTGGCGTCCATCTACATCGTATAGGAGATGGGAGCTGTGTCAAGAGCTGAGCTTGTCCTTGGAGATATTGTTGAGGTTTGATCACTTGAAATCCTGCATGAAAGAGTATTATTTTAGTATAAATATCGATATATATTTGTTGATTGAGTTTTCATGAACGTTTAACCCGAAATATGGGAGGAGAGAAAAGGTCCCACCGGGCTTGCCAGAATCTAGAGGGTGTTTTTCGTCACCCCATTGAGATAGGAATACACATCGCTTGTCAGGCGCATTACAGATTTCTCCCGTCTAGGGTAAGCTAGGGTTTATTGATTGTGGGGATCCGAATCTCCGGCAGCCACGGACTAAGCTGCCGTTAATTACTCCTCGCTTTTGAAGCAAGGGAACCTCCGATTGACGGGTCAACTATGTTTACCGCCGAAAACAGGAGACGGAACCGCGTAGGTCATCTTGCCTGAATTTGGGGCAGATGCTATTTGGATTTATCCGTCCACCTCTCTGAAGATGCCAAGTTGATTTATGGCACCGTGTATCAGAGATCTGGACAAACGCGGCTGTTGTAGCAGAATTCGTCAGATTCCCCCTCGTTTGTGAGGGTTTTTTGATTATGGGGACGCTCTTCCTTACAGGCGCAAGCCCTTGCAGTTAATTACGTTACCGCATCGCGGTAACCATTTTCTCCTGCTCCAGAAGTTCACTTCATTTTGTGTGTGTTTGTTTTATTTTTGGTTGCCCGTGGATTGTATATGAAGACTAATTTGTGTTGTCGCCCGTAGGGCGTGGATTATTCCAAATCCGTATATTCTTAGATTTGGGTTTGGTTTGATTTAAGGATCGCTAATCTTGTGTGGGATTAAGATCAACTTAAATGTTTGTTGAGGATACGTTAATCTAATTTTACACTAAGATCTACTCAACAGGGTTTTGGGATCATTCAGACCCAACAAAAGAACATTTAGGCTCTATTGCTTTAGTTTAAGGACGTTTTGGTCTGTTGCTAGTTTAGGGACATTACGGTCCGTAGCTAGTTTAAGGACATTGCGGTCCGTAGTGGGATGTGCCTGTCAATTTGGGAGTGCACCAAAGAGTTGTTGGTTATCGAAACCCACCACCTCTCTGAAGACGCTGAAGAATTACAATGACATGTATCAGAGGTGTGAGGAGATGTACCCTTAAACCAATGTGAGTTGGGAGATCTGTAGTTGTGTTTGGGACTAAGACCAATTTGGAACATGATGAGCACATGGTTTTTTATCTGAATTGGGGATTTGGTCAACTTGGACTCAGCCCACTTAGTGTTTGAATAAAGTGTTAAACACTTGCTTGGGCTCAGTCCCTTTTCTGTGCAAATAATGCTTTGCTTTATTTTCCCTTCTTTTTCTTTGTTCTTTTATTTTTTTATGGAGTGTTAAACACTCTTTATGGCGATGAGCTCTATTTGATGAGTGCAGAGTACTTTATGTTAAACAACGCCTACGTGAGGGGCACGTGAGGCACTTGGCGCCGAGCGCCAACCATTGAGTGCTAAGCACTCTTTATTTGAGCAGCATCCACGTGAGGGGAAAGTGAGGCGCTTGGCACTGAGCGCCAACCATTGAGTGCTAAGCACTCTTTATTTGAGCAGTGCCCACGTGAGGGGCACGTGAGGCGCTTGGCGCTGAGCGCCAACCATTGAGTGCTAAGCACTCTTTATTTGAGCAGCGCCTACGTGAGGGGCACGTGAGGCGCTTGGTGCTGAGTGTCAACCATTGAGTGGTAAGCACTCTTTATTTGAGAGCGCCCACGTGAGGGGCACGTGAGGCGCTTGGCGCTGCTTCTTTCTTTGTGCATTTTTCTGAAGAGTTCAATTCTCTGTTCTCCCCTGGATCTTCCATCACCAAGAACAAATTCATCCCCACGAGAATTAAATTCTTATTTGTGGGGGACTTGTCTCATGGATCTCAGATCCAGGGGAAAGAACTATGTTCTTTTATGAGGGTTAAACTTTTAGATATGCAGATGAGATACTCTGATTTCTATTGGTTTTATTTACCTCGAAGATCTTCTTCTTTCTTCTCTCTTAAAACTTTCTTTTTTTTGCCTGTTCTTCTTTTTGAACTTGAAGTTTATGGGGGGTTCCTCTGTACAAGACTTGAAGTCTTGGGTCATTTATATAGTAGAGGCAGATTTGGTGATTTAGTTAAGGAAATCTCTCATTGAGAGATCCTTAATTGATCTGGGGATTTTATCCACCGTTGGATCTTTGATCCAAGGACTTCTATTTTACAGAAGATATTTTTTTTTAACAAGATTGGGGTAATATTTTCCCATACAGAGCTTATTCTGTAACTTGGTGATTTTTAATCACCATTGGATTTTTAATCCAACGGTACTCTGTTTTACAGAGAGTAATCTTTCTCATTTAAAAAGATCCGAGAAATATTTGCTCAACAGAATTCAATTCTGTATTTTGATAATTTATCATCTCCGTTGGATCTTTGATCCAATAGCAGAGAACTTTTAGTTCTGGCACCGCCGCCCTCGTGCAAGGCACGTGAGGCGCTGCCTCAGAGTTTTTAACTCTTGGCGCTGGCGCCCTTGTGCAAGGCACGTGAGGCGCTGCCTCTTTCAAATTTTGAACAGAGCTTTGCTCTTTTATTGGGGGGAAACAAATGCCCCCCCACCATTGCGCTCACGTAGTTTACACGTGAGTGCGGTGGCGGCAGATTTTCCACCGTTGGATCTTCTTAGAAGTTGAATCGTCTTCCCATGTCTATAAGTAGGGCCTTTGGCCCTTGAGATGGCAGTTGTTCATCTTCTTTTGTTCTTCCTTCTTTTGAGAATTTAATTATCCTTTCAGAGCTTAGATCTCTGTCCAAAGAAATCTTTTTTAGAGTTAGAACTCTGCCTAAAATTTTGGTAAGGATCATAATCGAACCCATTATTCAGAGCTTTGCTCTTCTTAGATCACAGATCTTTAAGATGTATTTTTAGGGTTATTTAACCCATTAATTAGAACGCTGTTCAACTTTCATGAATAACTCTTAGAGTTTGTTTTGCAGATCTTAAAGATCTTGGGATTTTACTCTGTAAAATGCTTTGCTTTTAAGGGTTTTGGTAGATTATACCATTGTTTTTACCGAGCATAGCTCTTTAGAAAAAAAAATTGGGGAATTTTATTCTCTTCTTAATTAAAGTTGACAGATGCGACATCTGTTTGCAGAGCACAGCTCTCGAGGGAGTTTAACTCCTTGGCCCAATGAGATTTCTCATTAAATGAGAATTCTCTTAGGATTTCACTCTTAATGAGTGAATGCCCCATCAATGATGGGACGCCGTCTTGATTTTATGGGTCCCCCTTTGTCCCTTTCTTCTGCATTACTGTGCGGTATAATTTTTTAAGTACCAAGTGTCAGAATTCAGAATATAGCGTTAATAACTAATCCCCCGTCTCTTTTCATGCAGGTACTATGGCTCTCGACTCTTCCTTCCCTTTTGTACGTTCTGAGAGCGCCTTTGCTGACGCGCCCGTGGATCAGGAAGTCTTCGCGCTTATTAAAGATCACGATCCGAAGCAGAAATCTCTTCATCTATAGGGGTCGTGGTACAATCAGATTATCCAGGGTCGGCGCAGTTTTTCTTGTGCAGTACCCTCAGATCCCATTTCAGCAATTCACTACGCTGATTCGCCTCAAGTGAATTACACTGTAGAGGTGGTCAACTGGACCTCGGAGGGTCGCCTTCAGCCTTCTATGGCTTCAATACCCGTACAGCCACTGATGGCTTTGGATATCTTGGTGCGATACATATGTTAAGGCGAGTCGCGCCATTGGGGACAAGTATATATGATTGGTTTGACTTCTCGCCATTCAGCCGGATACCTGCAGTGGGCTCGATACACCCTGTCGACCAAGAAATCGCTATTGCTGAAGCTCGGGTTGTACCCCGCAATTTATGCGTCTCTTTTCCAGTATCCCGCGCCTCATGTATGGTGGGTAAAGGCTTTCTTGGAGCAATGGAACATCTCGACTCACACCTTTCTTCTATCGGACCGAGAAGTTTTGATTTTCTTGGAGGAGTTCGCGGAAATTTCGGGCCTACCCGTCAGAGGGGAACATTACGAGGAGATACTTCCCCCTGACGAGTACATCTTCGCCACCAAATCAGTGGTGATGGGCCTTATCCCGGAGAATGCCGTTCAACATCGATTCCCGAGCCTAATCAAGGCGTTGAACATTTACGGGAGTCTATTTCTATAGTCCGGGGGGCATGGAGTTAGCTTCACAGATTTCATCGCTCGCTTTCTTCGCCTAGAAGTCTTGTCAAAATAAGCCACGAAATTCACTAAGCTTAACGACCCATTTGGTTTCGGTTTGAATAACCAGCTGATGGCGGAAGCAGATTTAAGAAGATTCTTCGTTCCAGACACCCCGGTCGTCCCTTTGCAGAGCTCGCTGATTCAGACGTCGATGAAGAGACGTTCTTCTTTGGGTTTATTGGCTTATGGTTGAACTGGTTCGTGCTTCCGATGCACCCGCGCTACATGAGGTCGTCAGTCTTTTACCTAGCCCACCTCATAGTTGCAGGGAGGCGTGTGGCCAGTGGGATAGCGGGGCTGGCTCATCTATACTATAACCTGAGCTTAGCGGCAGACGCTACTCAGCCGGCGATAAAGCCCGTACACCTTCCGTTGCACTATTTCACGTCGTGGGTCGAGATGCATGTGCTAGGTGCTTTCGGTGTTCATAAACGACCCCGTTTCTACGAAAGTTAGAATTTCCCTAGGGTCATGTATCTAGTTGACCCTTTTGCGCTAGACCGGTCGCAACGAGAGGCTCGATGACTGGTCCTCCGCCCGTGCATGGTCGGGGACAGTATGACCTTTTGTCGATAGAGTTTTAACCATGGGCAAGGAATCCACCAAGGCGGTGCAACCGCTGCATGATACTTTCAAAGACGGGGCTTCCACTTTGAAGGTTCAAGAGATCATGCATTTATATTCTATTAGGCCAGGTTTTTTAGTGTTCAGGCAAAACACCTCGGCATTGTTCATAAGGTATAACCCGCACCGTTTTGCTCAACGGTTAGGTTATAATCAGGGTGTTCCCCTTGAGGCATTCTTAACCAAGCTAGCTGCTACTGAAGAGGGTATCCGCAGCGCACTGCACCACTTTATGTGGCTAAACATGGGGTCTAACTTTCTTATCAGCGAACCGAGCTATGTGCCAAAAGCTTCGAACGCCTATGTGGCGTGTGTTTACCGCCGAAAACGGGAGATGGAACCACGTAGGTCGTCACGCCTAAATTTAGGGGCAGATGCTATTTGGATTTATCCGTCCACCTCTTCGAAGATTCCAAGTTGATTTATGGCACCATGTATCGGAGGTCTGGACGGACGCGGCTGCTGTAGCAGACTTCGTCAGATTCCACCTCATTTGCGAGGGGCTTTTGATTGTGGAGACGCTCTTCCCTGCAGGCGCAAGCCCCTGCAGTTAATTACGTTACCGCATCGCGGTAACCATTTTCTCCTACTCCGGAAGTTCACTTCGTGTCGTGTGTGTTTGTTTTATTTTTTGGTTGCCCGTGGATTGTATACAGAGACTAATTTATGTTGTCTCCCGTTGGGCGTGGATTAGTCCGAATCCGTATATTCTTAGATTTGGGTTTTGTTTGATTTAAGGATCGTTAATCTTGTGTGGGATTAAGATCAACTTAAATGTTTGTTAGTTATGCGTTAATCTAATTTTAGACTAAACTCTACTCAACAGGGTTTTGGGATCATTCAGACCCAACAAAAGAGCATTTAGGCTCTAATGTTTTAGTTTAAGGACGTTTCGGTCCTTTGTTGGTTTAGGGACATTACGGTCCGTTGTTAGTTTAAGAACGTTTCGGTCCATAGCGGGATGTGTCGTCAATTTGGGAGTGCACTAAAGAGTTGTTGGTTATCGAGACCCACCACTTCTTTGAAGACGCTGAAGAATTACAACGACATGCATCAGAGGTGTGAGGAGATGTACCCTTAAACCAATGTCAGTTGGGAGATCTGTAGTTGTGTTTGGAACTACGACCAATTTGGAACATGATGAGCACATGGGCTCGGTTGATCTGAATTGGGGATTTCGTCAACTTGGACTCAGCCCACTTAATCTTTGAATAAAGTGAACACTTGCTTGAGCTCAGTCCCTTTTCTGTGCAAATAATGCTTTGCTTTATGTTCCCTTCGTTTTCATTGTTCTTTTATTTTTTATGGAGTGTTAAACACTCTTTATGGCACCCACGTGTGGAGCACGTGAGGCGCTGGGCGCTTGGTGCTGGACGCTGTTTGATGAGTGTCGAGCACTTTATGTTAAGCAGCGCCCACATGAAGGGCACGTAAGGCGCTTGGCGCCGAGCGCCAACCATTGAGTGCTAAGCACTCTTTATTTGAGCAGCGCCCCCGTGAGGGACACGTGAGGCGCTTGGCACTGAGCGCCAACCATTTAGTGCTAAGCACTCTTTATTTGAGCAGCGCCCATGTGAGGGGCACGTGAGGCGCTTGACGTTGTTTCTTTCTTTATGCTTTTTCTGAAGAGTTCAATTCTTTGTTCTTCCCTGGATTTTTGATTCCTAAGAACAAATTCATCCCCACGAGAATTAAATTCTCATTTGTGGGAGACTTGTCTCATGGATCTCAGATCCAGGGGAAAGAACTATGTTCTTTTATGAGGGTTAAACCCTTAAATATGCAGATGAGATGTTATGATCTCTATTATTTTATTTACCTCAAAGAAGGTTTCTTCTTCTTTCTTCTTTCTTAAAACTTTCTTTTTGCTTGCTCTTTTTTTTTTGAACTTGTAGTTTAGGGTGGGGGGGGGGGTTTCTCCCTCTGTGCAAGACTTGAAGTCTTGGGTCCTTTATATTGTAGAGGCAAGTCTGTTGATTTAGTTAAAGAAATCCCTCATTAAGAGATCCTTAATTGATCTGGGGATTTTATCCACCGTCGGATCTTTGATCCAAGGATTCCTACTTTACAGAAGATATTTCTCTTTAACAAGATTGGGAAATATTTTCCCATACAGAGCTTATTCTGTTGCTTGGTGATTTTTTAATCACCATTGGATTTTTTAATCCAACGGTGCTCTGTTTTACAGAGGGTAATCTTTCTCGTTTAGAAAGATTTTGAGGAAATATTTCCTCAACAGAATTCAATTCTGTATTTCGATGATTTTTCATCCCCGTTGGATCTTTGATCCAATGGCAGAGAACTTTTAGTTCTGGCATCGGCGCTCTCGTGCAAGGCACGTGAGACGCTGCCTCAAAGTTTTTAACTCCTGGCGCTGGCGCTCTCGTGCAAGGCACGTGAGGTGCTGTCTTAGAGTGTTAACTCTTGGGCGCTGGTGCCCTCGTGCAAGGCACGTGAGGTGCTACCTCAGAGTTTTTAACTCTCGACGCTGGCGCCCTCGTGCAAAGCACGTGAGGCGCTGCCTCAGAGTTTTTTTTAACTCTTGGCGCTGGCGCCCTCGTGCAAGGCACGCGAAGCACTGTCTCTTTTCAAATTTTGAACAGAGCCTTGCTCTTTTATTATTGGGCGGAATTAAATGCCCCCCATCGTTGCGCTCACGCTGCTTACACGTGAGTGCAGCGGTGGCAGCTTTTCCACCGTTGGATCTTCTTGGAAGTTTAATCGTCTTCCCCTGCCTATAAGTAGAGCCTTTGGCCCTTGAGATGACTGTTGTTCATCTTCTTCCCTTCTTTCTTCTTCTGAGAATTTAATTCTCCTTCTCAGAGCTTAGATCTCTGCTCTAAGAAATCCCCTCTAGAGTTATAACTCTGCCCAAAATTTTGGTAAGGATCATAATCTAACCCATTAAACAGAGCTTTACTCTTCTTAGATCACAGATCTTAAAAATGTTTTTTAGGGTTTCTTAACCTGTTAATGAAAACAGGGCTTTGCTCTTTTTAGATCATAAATCTTAAAAATGTTTTTTTAGGGTTTCTTAACCCGTTAATGAAGAATTCTTAGAGTTTCTAGGATTTTTCCTTCAGATCTTTAAAGATCTTGGGGTTCAACCTTATACCATTGCTTTTACAGAGCATAGCTCTTTAGAAATTTTAAAGAAATTTTATTCCCTTCTTAATTACATTTGACAGATATGATTTCTATCTGCAGAGCACTGCTTTTGAGGGAGTTCAACTCCTTTGCCCAATGAGTTTCTCATTAAATGAGAATCCTTTTAGGATTCCATCCTTAGTGAGTGTCTGTCTCATCAATGATGAGCCGTCACTTTGATTTTGTGGGTCCCCTTGGTCCCTTTCTCCTGCATTGCAGTGTGGTACAATTTTAAAGTACCAAGTGTCAAAATTATGATTATAGCATTGGCAACTAACCCTAGCCTCTTTTCGTGCAGGTACTATGGCTTTCGATTCTTCCTTCTCTTTTGTTCGTTCAGAGAGCGCCTTCGCCGAAGCCCCCGTGGATCAGGAAGTCATTGCGCTCATTAAAGATCACGATCCAGAGCAGAAATCTCTTCATCTATGAGGGTCGTGGTACAATCTGATTATCCAGGGTTGGCGCAGTTTTTCTTATCAGAGCCCATTTCAGCAATTCACTACGCTGACTTGACTCAAGTGAATTACGCTGTAGAGGAGATCAACTGGACATCGGAGGGTCGCCTTCAGCCTTCTATGGCTTCAATACCCGTACAGCCGCCGATGGCTTTGGATATCTTAGGACGACGCATATGTCAAGGCGGGTTGTGCCCTTGGGGCCAAGTATATATGATTGGTTTAACTCCTCGCCATTCAGCCGAATACCTGCAGTGGGCTCGATACATCCTGTCGGCCAAGAAGTCGCTACTGCTGAAGCTCGGGTTGTACGCCGCAATTTATGCGTCTCTTTTTCAGTATCCCGCGCCTCATGTATGGTGGGTTAAGGCTTTCCTGGAGCAATGGAACATCCCGACTCACACCTTTCTTCTATTGGACCGGGAAGTTTCGATTTCCTTAGAGGAGTTCACGGAAATTTCTGGCCTACCCGTCAGAGGGGAACATTACGAGGAGATACTTCCCCCTGACGAGTACATCTTCGCCACCAAATCAGTGGTGATGGGCCTTACCCCGGAGAATGCCGTTCAACATCAATTCCCGAGCCTAATTAAGGTGTCGAACATTTACGAGAGTCTATTTCTAGAGTCTGGGGGGCATGGAGTCAGCTTCACAGACTTCATCGCTCGCTTTCTTTGCCCAGAAGTCTTGTCAAAACATGCCGTGAAATTCGCTAAGCTTGATGACCCGTTTAGTTTTGGTTTGGATAACCAGCCGATGGCAGAAGCAAATTTAAGAAGCTTCTTCATTCCAGACACCCCGGTTGTTCCTTTCGCAGAGCTTGCTGGTTCAGATGTCGATAAAGAAACATTCTTCTTGGGGTTCATCGGCCTATGGTTGAGCTGGTTTTTGCTTCCGATACACCCTCGCTATATGAGGCCGTCTGTCTTTTATCCCACCTATCGCATGGTTGCAGGGACGTGCGTCGCCGTTGGGATTGCAGGGCTAGCTCATCTATATCATGACCTGAGGTTAGCAGCGGATAGTACTCAGCCAAGGGTAAAACCTGTACATCTTCCGTTGCACTACTTCACGTCCTGGGTCGAGATGCACGTGCTTGGTGCTTTCGGAGTCCACAAACGGCCCCGCTTCTATGACAGCTATAACTTTCCCCGGGTCATATTTCTAGTTGACGGTTCTGCATTAGATCCGTCGCAGTGAGAGGCTCGACGTCTGGTCCTTCGCCTGCGTATGGTCGGGGATAGTATGACTTTTTTCGATAGAGTGTTAACTATTGGCAAGGAATATACCAAGGCAGTGCAACCGCTGCGTAATACTTTCAAGGACGGGGCTCCTACGTTGAAGGCTCGGGAGATCCTGCACTTATATTCAATTAGGCCAGGCTTTCTAGTGTTCAGGCAAAACACCACGGCACTGTTCATGAGGTATAACTCACACGGTTTTGCTCAATAGTCAGGTTATAATCAAGGTGTCTCCCTTGAGGATTTCTTAGCCGAGCCAGCCGATACTGAAGAGGGTATCTGCAGCGCACTGCACCACTTTATGCGGCTAAACACTGGGTCCAACTTTCTTATCAGCGAACCGAGCTACGTGCCAAAAGCTTCGAACGCCTATGTGGCGTGGTACCAGCATGCGACGGGTGCTGTTATCAGGGAAGAGAGACAGCTATTACTTGATCATAAGGACGCTGTCCTAGCTAGTAACCCAGCAGTCCCTTCGAAGCGATGGACTGCCGTTCGTCCTTCCTTAAAAGAAGTCGTTATGGTTGTGGTCCCGCGTGCCTTCCCTGAGAAGCCTCCGCCCCGTGTTCCCGTAGAGGTGGTAGTTGTGGCGTCTCCAGAATCTGGCGCTGGTACGGAAATCGGGACCCGCCGCATGCTCCCTATAGCGAGGGTTTATACGAGTATGGGACCAATGAGGGTTTATTCATCACGCCCGCAGATGATACTGATCTTCAGGCTGCCCTTGCGGCTTCCGAGCGACTGGCTCGTGAGGAAGCGGTGCTGATTACTATCGTGAAGTCAGGTATACTTCAGTTATGTTCTTTTGCGGATATCTTTTTTCTCTTTATTATGTTTCTATTGACGCTTTCTTCTTCAATAGGTATTTCTGCCGAAGAGGCTCTTGCGGCTTCTCTCAGGACGTTTGAGGAGGAAGAGAGGCTCCGCGCTTCTTTGGGTCTTGGTATGATTCGCTTCATTACACCCTTATTTGTTTTATTCATGCTCTGACCCTCTCTTTTACTTTATTACAGAGACTACCTCGACTCCGGTTATTCCAAGTGCAGTGCCGATCCTGAGTATCGATGCGGAAAAACTTCTAGAGCCAGCTACTGTGGCCTCAGCTCTCTCAAAGTCACCGCAGGAGGTTTTGCTGAAGCAGCCGATGATGGACGCTGTAATGGCTCCGAAGGTAGAGCTCGATTCGGATGATGACGTCCCCTTGTCAGAGGTCTTGAGGAGGTCATCTCTCACTGCCCATACTGAAAAGAAAGCAGGAAGCGCGCGACAAGGGAACATGATGCCGTTTTTTCCGTAGGTGCAGGCTTAAGCAACATTCCACTTGCCAAGACTCTTTCAGTGGATGTTCCCTCTGCTCTGTCTAACGCCCGTAGACAGGTGGCACGTGCAGCTTAGGAAGAAACCGAAAAGCTGCTTCAAGGTAACGTAACGTCCAGCCTTTTATTAAAACCCGATCCTCTAATTCTGACATACACACTCTCTGCAGGGCCGAGTTCTGGCGATGGGATGGCAGTTGAGACACTGGCGATTACCGAGCCCGAAGTGGATACCCTTTCTCAGGAATCTGGGACTGTCCAGACTGCTGCCCTTTCTCCTTGTGGCTCTTTGGTATCGGCGGGCGTCGCAAGCGTTACGATGGACCTTGTTGAGTCAGGAAACGAGGCTATGGGCGCAGAATTTATTCCTCCGAGAGAGAGTGAATAAGCCGTTACACCTTGTGACGCCTCCATCGCGGTTTTGGTCCATGACCTATCAGATAGTCTTTGGGTCACTATTTTTTGAGTTTCTCAATCCTGTTCAGCCCTTCTGATATTATTTTGTCTGTCTTGAGTATAGTCGCGGTGAATTCTGAGGCTGTGCCGTCTGAAGAAGCATTGTCGGTCGCTGCTCTGACGGTCGCTGTCCCTTCGCCTTCTTCCGTGCCCCCTCAAATATTGGATGGTATAGGTTTTTTGACTTATTCGTTTCACTATGGGTATCATTCTCCTTGTATTGATAGTACATTGTCACAACTCTGCAGGAGTCCTTTTCGACCACTTATACCAGGTGTTGAACCAGCATTTCTCCTTTCAGTCGGAAATCGTTCCACCTTCTGGTGTTGGTTAGTATATTCTTCAGCAAACGTCTCCCTCCTTCTTTTACGAATAGATGTATTGTTGCTAATTCTTCTTCATATTGATCATAGCATCATGGGTCGGAGGAGGAGATGAGCGAATAGCCGTGCCTCCGGTACTCCCCATCCTGCCGCCTATCACAGCTGGTATAATAGACTCCTTCACTCATGTGTTTCTTTATTTCCCGAGTCGACATTTGACCGTAATTCATTTTACAGTAATTACGCCAGCTCCAGCTCCTTTTGAGTCTGGCATTCCAATTCCCACAGGGCTCTTCACTAAACACATATCTTTCAGGGGTGCCGCAAATACCCGGCAAATGTTGAGCGAATTTATCGAAGATCTGAATGCCGAGGCCCTCACTTCTGCAACAGATTTTGCTGTTGAAGTTAATCCAATGCTAGTGACGCTCGCGAACTTCCATGATGAAGATCTCGTTAGCTCCTGGGTTGAATACTACATAAAGATCGAGGCTTACCTGTACGAGATCGAGCTCAAGCGTCTCGCTCCTGAAGTATTAGCTTCGAACTCTCAATGGGCTGTGTGGGTCGAGCATAGTGTTCCTTTCATTCGCCATTTTGAACAAGAAACGACCCTAAGACGAAAGGAACATGAGGTGGCTTCCAGCGAATCTGTCCGACTGTGCGCCCAGAATGAAGCGAATGCCGCACAGCTAAAAGTTGTTTTTGACAATCTCCAGAGATGTATTTCGGATAAGTTGACGCTGAGGCAGACGCTTGACTCTACCGAGTGGGTCGTGCAGGACTGCAAAGCTGCCATGCTAGGAACTGATGAAAAGCTTTCATTTTGTTTGCGACAACGGGTTCAAGTTGAAGCGGAGTTGGCCACGGCGGCTGATCACGAGAAAGAATTGAGAGGAGCGCGCGAGTGGCTTGCTGATTTTTTGAAGACGCCTCCTCCTCAATAACCGTCTTTGTACCCCTTTTTTTATTGACTGTAAACTTGCGATTTATGAATAACATGTATTCATTTTGATTCCTTTGTGAAATGTATCTTGTATTCACTTGCATTCATCAATAAAAGACATATTTTATTTTATATTGATGTGTCCCTTGGCAAATGTGGCCTATAGATAGTCTATCTTGATCTCCTTGCAGGGCAGCGATGGCTTAGGAAACAGGTTCAGATCTGCCGTCTAAGACTTTTCAACTTTATGAGCTATGAGGATCTCATAAAGACTTTCCTCCCTACGAGTCATGAGGATCTCGCAAGTGTGTTTTTTCCTTGGGAGTCGTGAGGACTCCTAAGTGCGTTTTCTCTTGAGAGTCGTAAGGATCTCATAAGAGAGTTTTCCCCCTTACAAGTCGAGAGGACTCGTAAGTGGTTGTTTCCCTCCTTGTCGATATTCGACTTCGGAGAGTGAGACCCGTGAATAGTATGCAATAGTCCATTTTGGACTTACTTGCAAGGCCCCAGTACTTAGGAAACATGTCCTTATCCTCGTTGCCTAAGGTTTTTCTCTAAGAGTCAAGACGAGTTGAGAAGTTCTCACAGGAACATTATTTTCCACATGAGTCGAGACGAATCGAGAAGTTCTTGCAAGGATGTCTTAACGTCACAGTTAACTCCTGCTAATAGAAGTCCGCTAGGGTCTGTTGTACTAGGGTTTTTTACCGGTCATACCGTCGCGTTGGCCGATGTATTCCTCGATACACAATCTTGCTGTTCGAGTAGCCCCGCGACTGTCGTGTCTCTGATCCCTTCGGGGGCTGGATAGGACTTCTTCAAGTAATCTTCCAGGTGATATTACCGTCGAAAGAGCAAGCGTTAGGGATATTCCATGCCCCTTTTTACTTAAAGTTAGGCTCAGTTTGGGAGCCCCGATTTGTCATGACCGCTCCGCGCTGGTGTGGTATGATCTCCGATAGTCTTTCAGGTCTCATTTGAGTTGCCGTCAAGACCCTGAAGCTAGGGATTTTCCTTGGCTTCGTTTGTTGACACTGTGTCTGCAATATTGCTACGAATGCTGAGATTGTGTCTGGGTTGTCTGTGAACCGTCGAGATTTGGAACTAGGGGACTTTGCCGTAGCTCCGAGGTAGTCTCTTGGCTGTCTGTGAACCGTCGAGATTTGGAACTAGGGGACTTTGCCGTGGCTCCGAGGTAGTCTCTAGGCTGTCTGTGAATCATTAAGATTTGGAACTAGGGGAATTTGCCGTGGCTCCGTTTTGCTGGCGTCGTATCTGCTTCTGCTTGAAATGAGAAGGAACATCGTTGTTGATTTCTAGGCTGCAGATATAGTCATCGAGATCTGGCTTCCCTTTGACGAAGCCCGGTGGGGAAATATGGTTCTCTTTCCGTTTGTGCCCATGGATTGTATACAGGGGTTAATGTGATCTTACCTGTAGGGCAAAAGTTTCATTTCATCATTTTTTTTATTTCTTTCCGTGATGCTCTATCATTTCAGCTTTTTATATCATGAAAGTCTCGATTTCCCAATTATTTCGGCTTTTTATCGTGGTGCTCAATCATTTCGGCTATTTTTTCTTTTTTTACTCGCTGCTTTTTATTGCGAGTTGCCTAAACGTTTCGGCTGTTTTTATATGCATATATTTTGCTCGCTGATTTTTATTGCGAGTTGCCCCATCATTTCGGCTATTTTTATATGCATATATTTTACTCGCTGATTTTTATTGCGAGTTACCCCATCATTTCAGCTATTTCATATGCATTTTTGGCTTGCTGATTTTTATTGCGAGTTTGGAACTTGAGATCTGATACCAATATTAGCATCGGCATCGCTGCGACTGGAATATGACCAGGAGCGAATCATCATTTGCCTTTGTCGATTTGAACAAAAGTGTCTTAGCTAACAAGGTTAGGATCCTGTTTCCTAAGGCTTTTGACGTTATGAGCCGTAAGGGTCTCATAAAAATATCTCTCCTTACGAGTCATGAGGATCTCGTAGGTGTATTTTATCCTTAGGAGTCATGGGGATCCCCAAGTGCGTGTTCTTTTATAAGTCATAAGGATCTCATAAGAGTATTTTCTCCTTGCAAGTCGAAAGGACCTACAAGTATTGTTCACCAAGTGGGAAAATTTCGCGCCATTGGTGGAACTAGGTGAGGGACCATTTATTTGTGCCTATGGATTGTATACGAGGGTCAATATTGGACCGCTTGTAGGGTAACTTGGGGATTGTGATGGCTTAAGAACAGGTCCAGGTCCCTGTATCTTAAGGCTTTTGAATCCTATGAGCCGTGAGGGTCTCGTAAGGGGGAATTCTCCTTAGAAGTCATGAGGATCTCGTAAGTGTAATTTATCCTTAAGAATCGTGGATATCCCTGAGTGTGTTGCTTCCTTTTATGTGTCGTAAGGATCTCACGTGGGTGTTTTCTCCTCACAAGGTCGAGAGGACCTTGCAAGTGCGCATGATTTTTTTTACGAGTTTACGCCCTTTCGGGTTTTCACGAACTCGCCGGCAGTCCTGCTGTTTTTACTCATGAAGCCCTTTTGGGTTTTCATCCGTGACCATTTCGCTTGTGGACGTACCCTTTTTTCTACCCCTCCGTTTGCTAATGGCACTTAGGGGGGACTTCACCACCGGGGCAGCTGTGCAGCCAGCGGGACTTGAGTTGCAATCCTCGCCGCTGGGACTTGTGGACCTGAATTCCACTGTCACCGTATTTGAGGCGACGTATTTAGTTTAAAGACATCTCGGTCCATTGTTAGTTTAGGGACATCTCAGTCCACAGCTAGTTTAGGGACATTCCGGTCCATTGTTAGTTTAGGGACATTTCGGTCTACAGCTAGTTTAAGGACGTTGCGATCCGTTGTTAGTTTAGGGACATTTCGGTCCACAGCTAGTTTATGGATGTTGCGGTCCGTTGTTTCGAGGCGAAGCTTTGCCAGATACTACTTACAGAGTCTAGATTCAGGATAATAGCGAGCGGACACGGGCGTCGTCATCTATCGTTAACCTGAGTTGTGACTTTATCAGTGGTAGTATTTCTTAAGGAAGTAGCCGTTTATTGGCCGGAAGGGTCTTTCTCCATGCATATTCATGAGCAAGTAGGCACCACCTTGATAAACCTTGTCTATGATGTATGGGCCCTCATAGTTCGGCTCGAATTTCCCCCATTTGGCACGGTTGGGGATCATAGGTCTTTTGATAACTAGCACGAGTTTGCCTTGGCGGAATGCTCTTGGTATAGTTAGTCTTTCATATGAGCGTGTCATCATTGCTTTGTAAGCTTCTAGGTTTTGCTGCGCCATGAGACGAGTTTCATTGAGAGTATCGAGCTCCTCAAGCCGAAGGTGGGCGTTTTCTTCATCCGTCAGCTCATGTCGGACGCCACTCGTAAAGAGAGTAGTTCTATCTCCAATGGGAGAACCGCTTCCGTTCCGAATACCAACACAAATGGCTTTGTATTCATGGCCGTCTTGAACGTGATCTGATAAGCCCAGAGAGCTTCATGCAATCTCTCGTGCCAATCCTTTCTATTTCTGGACACCGTCTTCTTTATGATCTTCGTCAAGGTCTTGTTGAAAGTCTCAGCTAGACCGTTAGCTCAGGGGTTATAGATTGAGGAGTATCTCCATTCTATATTATGCTGTTACGCGAAGCAGTTGATCTTATGGCTTCTGTAGGCCGACCCATTATCCGAGATAATTCATCGCGGAGTGCCAAATTGGTAGATGACATGTGTCTTGAAGAAATGGAGGATATTATCTATTTTCACATCCCTGCCCACTTAGAGAAGTAATCGGTTGTCGCCAATATGAACCGATGTCCTTTGGATGATACTGGTTCGATGACCCCAATTATATCAGTTCCTCACATTTCGAATGGCCAGCTAGCCAATGTTGGGTGTAGCTAATTCGGATGCTGGTGGATGAAGTCCCTGTGAATTTGGCATGAGTGACACTGCTTCGCATATTCGAGACAGTCCTGAATCATTATGGGCCAATAGTAACCTATTCTTTTGATCTTCAGCTTCATCTTTGGCCCAGCTTGATGAGAACCGGAGAGTCCGTCATGAGTTTCTTGGACGACTCTCTTTGCTTCTTCTGATCCCAGACATCTTAGCGATAAAAAATCGAATGATCTCTTATATAGAGTATCATTGATGAAGGCAAAAGACAGAGCTTTCTTCACGAGCTGATGTCTTGATGATACGTTTTCGGGTGTTCGATGGGATTTGAAGTAGTCTATAAAAACTTCTCTCCAATCCTCAGCCTTTTCTTCCTCTATTTGGAAGACCGCTTGTTCAGTCGCTCCCTTTCTTTCAGATGACTTCAGAGATATTTCTGCTGGCGCGAGAATCCGACGGCTTTGCATAATGATCCTTACGTCATCGAGGTTTTTGTCAGCCAGTTCTTTAGTGAGTTTGGCTAATGCATCTGCCTTGCTATTTTCCACTCGTGGTGTGCTTTCCAGGATGTAAGAGAGGATTTGAGATAGCAGTTGCTGCACTCTTTTTCCATATTTCACTAATTCTGGCTTACACGTCTGATATTCATTCTTTACTTGGCTAACGACCAGCTGGGAGTCTCCATATATGGGAGGTTCTCGATTCCCAGGTCAATGACGATCTCGAGACCTGCTATCAAAACTTCGTATTCCGCTTCGTTGTTTGTTCTTAGCTCCGTTAAGGAAAGGGCAAAACGCATTATCCCTTCTTATAGAGTCACAAAGATAAGGCCTACTCCGGCTTTGATTATCAGGTGCTTTGCTTCCGCCTCTTCATATACGATGCCCCATCGAAGTAGAGTTCCCATCGGTATCACTCCTTTCTTTCTCACCGTCGATTGCGTCAAACGCGTGTTTGTCCGGCAACTCGCAGTTCAAGATAGAGTCGGCGGGTATCGAATGCTCTGCGAGAAAGTCGGCGATGGCCTGGCCTTTTACTTCCTTGAGAGGTCGATAGATTACAGAGAACTCCATCAAGTAGGGGGTCCATTTGGCAAGCCTTCCCGTTAATATGGCTCTTGACATCAATATTTGAGCGTCATTCCCGTTCTTCACCTTACTGTTGTTTCTACGTCGGGCTTTTTTCTTTCCACGAGAGCGCACAGCGGGCTGGCGGTGAAAGGCATCGTCATCCTCCGTAGCCTGCTGAATGAGACGTTGTATCCTGGCTTTCTTGTAAATGGTCATTTCACAGCGGTGGTCATCCCGAAACTTTTGACCCGCTTTCCTTATTAGCTTGTTAATCTGCTCTTCGAATAACGGACTCGATATTCGTACGGCGGGATTTCTCTCTGTTTCAATATCAGCGCTATCTGGAAAGGCATTTTCTTTTCCACCGGAATCATTTATAACATGGCAGCCATGGAATCGCTCCCGTTTCTTGGACCGAACATATCCAAGGCCAGTCGTCTCTTCTCCATTTATCCGTTGGGCATCTTTCGCTGAGTCCCTGGAATGTCCCAAATCTTGTTATAGAACTGGGCTTGTTGAGCAATCTGTTTGAAGGGTACGCCCTGGCATCTCAATAGCCTTTTCAGTCCCTCTGCGTAGTATCTGGGCAGACGGATTGGTTGAAGCCTGTCGAGCGCAGGTTCGGCACCGTGCCAGATTTCTTTCTCCACTTTAGTCTTTGTGGATTGATAGAAAAGGATCGCATTTTCACCTCTTTGCTTAGGAGGGACGTAGAAGGTCTGCAACTCTTGCACGTTGTACGTATAAAGTGCATCAAGTTCTTTATAATGCCGCTGTGGAACCATGGTAATTTGTAAACTTTGGTCAGCTCCAGCAAAGGTCTGCATTAACGGGCGGACGGAGAACACTGCGTTGGCCTCATCCTTAGAGTCACTGCCAAATACCTGAATAAGTGTAGATGGTCCTGGCCTATTGCCTTGGGGTTGTCCCGAGTAGACAATCTTTTCATCCTCCTCGATATCGCTCCTAAAGATCGGGATAGTGGCGATGGCTTTTTTTTATTCTCCGGTTTGCGACATCTTTCCATGTCTTCGATGTCTGGTAAGAAGTACTTAGCGTCTTCATATTTGCGGACTTCATTTACGGAGATTGGGTTCAGCTCCCCTGTAATTGTGTACTCGAGGCCGTCCTTGAAGTTCTTCATACACTGATGATGTGTAGAAGGGATGTGTTGGGGTCGAAATTAACACCCCGGTTGACCAAGTCAAAATCAAAGTCAATGATAAGCCAAGTGGGCCCAAGCCCAGGTCAAGTGGGCCAATGCCCGGGTCGAGCCCGAACACGAAGCGTCCGGCCTTCCACCATGCCAAAATAAAAATTTTGTAATAAATAATTTTGGTGTATTCCCTTTTTTATTTTTTGAATAAAATGTAAGAAAAATGGGCATAAAGCCAATTTTTTGTAAAGCCCATGGCTTATTTGCAAAAAGAAATAGCACATGACGCATGGGATGGGCAAAATGCTATTTTTGTAAAGTCCAATGAGCTATATGTAATGTGTATAGCCTATAAAGGAAAAAATAATGAAAATATCTCAACAACTTTTTCTCTCTCCCAAAAAGAATCCAGATTTGTGATCTTTCTCTTTCCTTAAGGTACTAAAACCTTCTTCTTTCTTTTGAATTAAATCAAGAGTTTTACTCTTCCTTTTCCAAAACTAAATAGTTTTTCACCACAAAACCCACAAAGGGGAGCTTGGATCTTCCATCAAATCTTAAAAAGGAGAGATTTTTGAAATCTCACCACTCTTGTTATCCAAGAGCCGGCTAACAAAGGAGGAAGAAGGAGACCCATCTCCAAAGACCCCACTTTGGGGAAGATCCAGAGCTCAAGGGGAGAAGCCCCTTCATCAGCTTCAAAATATCCTAGGAGTTTAACTCCTTATACACACACACACACACACAAATAATAAGTATTTCTTTCTGGGAGTACAACTCCCATTGCAAGGACCAAGTCCCTTTTGAGCGCCCAAAGCGCGAGCGCCCACGTGCTTGGCACGTGAGGCGCTAACGCCCAAAGCGCTAGCACCCGAGCGCCCAAAGCACTAACGCTTTAGCGCCCACGTGCCAGCACGTGAGGCGTTAGCGCCCAAAGCGCTAGCGTACGAGCGCCCACGTGCTTGACACGTGAGGCGCTAGCGCTCGAGTGCCCAAGACGCTGGCGCCCGAGCGCCCACATGCCTAGCACGTGAGGCGCTGGCGCCCGAGCGCCCACATGCCTAGCACGAGAGGCGCTAGCGCCCTGGCGCCCAAAGCGATAGCGCCAGCGCCCAAGCGCCCGTGTGCCGCGCACGTGAGGCCCTGGCGCTTTTTTCCCCACGCATCCTTTGGATGCCCTTTCCCTCTTTGATATATATATATATATATATATATATATATATATATATATATATATGTATGTATGTATGTATGTATGCATTCATGCATGCATGCATGGATGTATGTATGTATGTATATGTATATATACACACACGCACACACACACATACTCTACAACACTGTCCCCCGTTAGAAAAAATTTCTAACAGGGCGTTGTCCCTCACCCCACAAGGGGGTTGCTAGCCCCCTTGACCCCCAGCCCGCTATCCGGGTAGCGGGACCCCCGTAAAAACTCTGTGGGGCCCCCGATATATCCAAAACCCCTTCAAAACACAACACTGCACATTGAGTTCGCATGATCTGTTTGACCCATCAATCAGAGGTTCCCTTACTCCAAAGGCGAGGGGTAATTAATGGCAGCTTAGTCCATGGCTGCCGGAGATTCGGATTCCCACAATCAATAAACCCCAGCCTACCCTAGGCAGGGGGAATCTGTAATGCGCCTAACAAGCGCGTGCATATTCCCATCTCAATGGGGTAACGAAAAACACCCTACAGATTCTGGCACGCCCGATGGGACTTTTCTCCCCTCCCATATCTCGGGTCAAGTGTTCATGCGAACTCATTTAACATATATGCCGATGTTTGTACTGAAATAATGTTTTTCCGTGCAGCAATCAATTTTCAACGATAATGTCTCTTAAGATGGATCCAGCTTCTGATGCGACCTCGATTCCGTACATGGTCATGATCAATACTCGTGTGGTTCTCCCCGCAAGACTCAATCGAAAGTGGGAGGAACTGTCCCGCCAGTTTGGTTCGTCATCATCTACCCTGCCGGAAGCGATCATCTGGCAGAAATCCCGGCAAAACAGATGGCTAGGCCGGTCTCAAGGGGTAAGAGACCGAATGTTGTGATCTCTAAGGCACCACAATCGAAACTTAAGACGGTGTCTGAACGACTCTCAGGTGCTCTAGCTGGGGGAGAGAATTCCGGTACAAAGGGCAACATCAAACGTTGCGGACGAGCTCAGGCGATGACTCCAACAAATGCAAAATCAGGAGTATCTCCAAAGCCCTCCATCGCCCGGTCTACGGTGGCTTCCCGAAGAGCCGTAACCAGCCAAGGTGCTCAAAACAGAAAGGCTGAAACAGAAGCGACTCAGGTATTGAGCCAACAAGATGGCCAGGACTCTGGCCAAGTGGAATCTTGTGAGATTCCAAGAGCAGAGTCATCCTGCGACGACGGCTGAGTCGGCCGTAAAAATCAGCAATTCCTTCAAACCTTTGAAGTGGGTTAAGAAAAATGCCATGACCGCCAGAATCAAGAAAACAGCGGTCCGAATGTTGCTACAAAGAGATGTGTCCCGTCCCCAACAGAAAAAGTATGACACTGTCTCTTCAAGAGTATACCAGGCGCTCTGTGCCGCGCGAAAACAGTGGGCCAAAACGAAAAAGGAAGCGTCAGCACCATTCAAGAATCCAGCCGGCCAACTGCCTTCATTCGACTGCCCATTACCGAAATATGAGGGTCAAGACAGCGATCCATGAAATCACCCGCCGATAATAAAAAGACCGCTGGATATGTTATCCATACAGTCTATATGGCGGGCGGGCGCCCCAGCAACAACCTTCGCATTAAAAGCTAGGATGGGGCCACCACATCCCAAGCCTAATCTGGCTTGAATGTGGTTGCCGCTTCCCAAGAATAGCTGCTTCCGCTGGATGATGAAAACCCTCTCGACGAGGATGATAGGCAGAAAGACCCCTCAGTCTACGTAGAGTCAAGCTCGGACATTGAGGAAGAGCTGACTTTCAGCCCCAGGATCGTAGAGCAAGAGCTGCTTCAAGAGCTTCGAAAACAGCTCAGGAGCAAGGATAAAGAGATGACCAAGCTCTATTCGAAAATTGATGACCTGACGAACGTTGTGATGCAGCTTACGGCTCAAATTGCTCGAGCGCCTCGCAATCAAGCACAAGTCGCTACTTATGAGCCGGATGATGACAATCCGAAGCGGCCGATGCCTGTCCCTTTGGGTCCAAGCTTGGTCGAGCCGAATGAAAGCCGGCCACATTCCACTTCTGGGGATGCTTTGGCCCCAGATAGCACTATCCCACTAACACAAGATCAGATAATGGATTTGGTCACAAGGAAGGTCAAAACATTGGTGGCCGAAGCTGAAGCTCAGAAAGAAATTGGTAGTAATAGGCGGCCATATCCCGCACAGTACGATCTGATCGAGTTCCCGAGCGGCTACGTCATTCCTAAGTTCGGAAGATTTGACGGGATGGGAAATGCAAATCAGCACGTCGCCCATTTTAAAGCATCGTGCGGAAATACAGGGAGCAATGATGCGCTCCTTCTTCGTCAGTTTGTCAACAGCCTGACCGGTGTCGCTTTCGACTGGTACGTGAGTATACCAGACGGGTTAGTTATTACCTTTGCCCAAATGGAGTCTCTGTTTCGGCAAAGGTTCATAAGTGTCAGTGATAAAATCTCCATTGCTGACCTTATGAGGACCAAGCCGAGGAAGTATGAAAGAAACACCGAATTTATCGCCCGATGGCGTAATCTCACGGTCAAGTGCGAACCGCCGCTGGAGCAGGACCAGTCCGTCAGCCTTCTCATTGGGAACCTCAGCAATTGGATGGTCCCATTCTTATGTACAGCAGACCTCAAGACGTTTCAAGAGCTAACTAAGAAAGTCCCAATGCTGGAACGCTCGAAGCAAGAGTCTACCCCGGACTCTCAGAGAGACAAGACTTGGAAAAGCAAGCGGGACGACAACCGTAGAAGCGGGAGTTCCAGCAGTACCAACGTCTTCAATGCGTCCCACAATGAATACAAGCAAAGGGCAGGGGATTCCAAAACCAACTGGTCTCGAAATCCATTGCTGGGAGGAGATGGGCCTTCCCTAGAGGAGAAAAAGAACAAGGTTTCCTCTTTCAGAAGGGACAAGGTCTGCAAGATATTTAAAGATGCCTTGAACAAAGGTCTACAATTGCCGGAGTCAAAAAAACCTCAAGAAGCAAAATGACCGACAATCCCCTGTATTGCCCGTACCACCAAGTAGTGATCCATGCGGTCGAGAATTGCTATATCTTCAAGGACTGGGTCGAGAAGCATTACAAGGCTGGAGAGATCGAGCTGTCCAAAAGTGTGTTGGTGAACAATCAAGTTGCAACCACCAACTTTATACAGACAGAAGATGAATCCTTCTGGGAGCAGACAGCCGAACCCGCTGCCCTGAGAAATGAAACCGACTCACTGCAGCCTTCTTGGAGTAAGCACATATTTAATCAGACGAAGAAAATGCTAAAGCTACTTTAGAAAGAGCACAGGACGGAATAGGAAGGACAGAAGAAGCCCACTATTCCAGCTGCCAATTCGGCCCAATCAGGCTCAAAATCCAAAAAGCTCAAGAAGAAGAAAAGTGCAGCTTGACGCGAAAAGGAGTCTGCAGGGAGATCGACCATTCAAAAATATATCGATTCCCTCGAAGACTATGAGCAGCAGGAAAGAACTCTGATTCAATTGAAGGAGTTCCTCCCTGTAGAAGCGACTGAATTTCTGGAGGAGTTAGAAGAAGACTCCAATGAATAGATCCCTATAGTGACCTGCTACGCCATCCATCTTGGCAGCGACTCTGAGGAGGAGCTCTGTTTTCCCAAAGAGGACAAGGAGCTCGCCACAAAGGCCAACCAAATCCAGCTTAGAAGCAGCAGGGCTCTACTGCCAAATCAGGGAAACACCCCAAAAGGAAAGGAAAAACAGGTGGCTAATGAGGAAGATGGCAGAGAGCCAGCTAATGAAAACTCAAGTCCTTCCTCAGTGGACTACAATGTCTTGGCTCATCTCCGAAAGCTCCCGTCTCTCCTGAGCATCTACGATGCCTTAGTCCTATCTAAAGAGCTTAGAGATGTTCTCATTCACGCTCTACAAAACCCCGAACGGTATCAGGCTTGCTTTGCAGAAATTAATATGAAAGAAGCCCAGTACGCTCTACATGTCACCGCAATCACGTTTAAGGATGAAGATTTACTACTGGGAATGGCTGAGCATAATCGGCCGCTTTACGTGACCGAGTATAGCGATGGAGATCGGATTAATCTCATATTGATTGATCCGGGATCCTCAGTGAACATCATGAACTTGCGGACTCTGAAGAGTTTGTCAATGGACGCCCGACGCCTGTTAAGGGAAAGGATTGTCATTCAAGGTTTCAATCAAAACTGTCAGCAAGTTTTGGGGTTTATACCTTTGCCAATCAAATTTGGGGATCTGCAAACTGAAACTAAGATATACGTGATCGACGCTGACACATCTTATAAAATTCTCTTGGAACGACCGTGGCTCCACGATTATGGAATCATTCCATCAACTCTCCATCAATGCATGAAATATACTAAAAATGGCGAAGAAAGACGCATTGACAGAGACATCCAGCCGTTCGGTGTGCATGAAGTCCGATATGAAGATTCTCGGTACTTCATGAACCACCAAAACGCTAAGACACAACTGACTGAGGATAGAGCGGCCCCAAGACTCAAAAGAAAATCTGAGCCGGCTGTCACTTTCAAAAGCAAAAACGCCTAATTGCGCCCGCGTTTCGGTAGCGACACTGATGAGTCCGACGTTGGAAGTCCGTCCTTCCGTAAAACTCGCCCTCATTTCGGTAGCGATACGGACGAATCCGATACCGAAAGCCCATCTAGCAGCAAAGTCCACCCTCATCTTGGTAGCGACACTGAAGAGTCGGAAGAAGAGGACCTGCCGTGCAACAGCTGTGCAGATTGGACCCCCATGCAGCAAGCAAAACTACGAGAGACCTTTGAAATTGCAAAAGGGTCCCTGGCCATCACAAGGGTGTCGAAACGGATGTGCAAAGAGCTTGATGCATTGTCAGTCTCTACCGTGGACCAGCTGAAAACTTTCTATGTTCCCGGGAGGAAAAGTGGACAGAAGGGCATCCTGTTTTATGGGTCAAACCCCGTTGTGTACCAGGACGATTTGTCTATCGCGTGCCTTCCCTATGAGAGAGGCATAAGAGCCATCCTCAATTCCAGATACTATGCACCCGAAATGCAGGAATATTTCAAAAGGTGTGGATGCCGGCTATATCAAACGAAGTCCGAAGCAAAGTTTTATGAAGGGCTATGGCATCCGCCTCAGGTTCGAGCACTCATCGATGGAAGAATTCCAGATAGACGGGGCATAGGCTTCATTCAACCTGATTCCAAAGCATGCTACATGATCCATGTTGGTGAAGCCAGCGAAAGATCAAATGATGATGACGAGATAGCCGAACTAGAAGAAGCTCCTCATGAGCTCGAAGATGGTGGACAAGCAACCTTTGATGAGCTAACCGAGATTGACTTAGGAACGCCCAATAATCCAAGGCCGGCCTACATCAGCTCACTCTTGTCAAAGGAAATGAAAGAGCAGATAATTTCCCTGCTGCATGAGTTCGTCGACTGCTTCGCATGGACATACAAAGAAATGCCTAGACTTTCCCCTGAAGTGGCCGTGCATAAACTGGCTATATCTCCTTATGCTAAGCCAGTCAAATAAGCTCCTCGAAGAATGAGAAGGGAATTAGAAGAAAAGGTCATCGATGAAACCAAGAAGCTCATCGATGCCGGTTTCATCAGGGAAGAGAAATATGCGGAATGGATCGCATGCATAGTCTCAGTGAAGAAGAAAAATGGGCAGATTCGAGTTTGTGTCGATTTCAGGGACCTCAACAAAGCATGTCCTAAAGACGACTTCCCGCTACCAGTCATGGAAATGATCGTCGATGACACCTCAAGTTACGAGCTGTCCACCTTTATGGATGGCTTGTCTGGATATAATCAGATCAAGATGTCACCTGAGGATGAGAAACACACAGCATTTCGAACCCCGATTGGAATATACTGCTACAAAGTGATGCCGTTCGGACTGAAGAATGCAAGTGCTACATATCAAAGGGCAATGACCAATATCTTGATGACATAATCCATAAAGTCGTCGAATGCTATGTTGATGATCTGGTCGTCAGGACTAAAGCCAAGGCCGATCACATCCAGGATCTTAGGACTGTTCTCACCAGACCGAGGGAGTACGATATGAAAATGAATCCACTGATGTGCGCTTTTGGTGTGTCATCGGGAAAATTCCTGGGCTTCATAGTCCGACATCGAGGGATCGAAATTGACCCATCAAAGATAAAGGCCATCATGGAGATGCTCCCTCCGAAGAGTCTAACGCAGCTAAGATATTTTCAAGGCAAGCTTGCTTATATACGAAGGTTTATCTCATATTTATCGGGGAGATGTAGGCCCTTCTCAAACCTTATGAAGAAAGGAGCTCCTTTTGTCTGGGGTGCCGAATGTCAAGAAGCGTTCGAAAGCATTAAACAGTACTTGTTGCACCCTCCAGTACTGGCCGCTCCCATTCCAAATAAACCGCTGATTCTCTACACTGCCGCGCTAGATGAATCACTCGGTGCGCTTCTTGCCCAGAACAACGAGCAGGGAAAAGAAAATGCCCTCTACTACCTCAGTTGAACTCTAGTCGAGGCGGAACACAACTATTCTCCGATCGAAAAGCAATGCCTGGCTCTGATATTTGCTATGAAGAAGCTGAGGCACTATCTGCTCGCTTATCGGGTTATGATGATCTCCAAGGTCGAACCGCTCAAACACTTGATGATCAAAGCAAGCCTAGCCGGCAGAATGGCAAGATGGTCTGTCATGCTACTTGAGTTTGACATAGTTTATACTCCTCAGAAAGCAGTAAAAAGGAAAGCTCTTGCGGACTTTCTCGCTGCTCATCCCATACCAGAAGGGTCACCACTCAATTGCGAGTTACCCGACAAACAAGTGCTGCACCTCGAGAATGACGAGCCATGTTGGGAGCTCTACTTCGATAGGGCCTCATCGATAAGGACCTCCAGTAAATCAAGCATCCCAGAGATAAAAGCAGGGATAGGATTAGTGTTCATCACACCATCGATGGGAACCCTACGGCATTCTTTTTATCTTACCGAGCCTCGCACAAACAACGAGGCTGAGTATGAAGCTTTGATAGCTGGTCTGGAGCTCGCCATAGAAATGGAAATCCTTCGGCTACGGGTTTACGGTGACTCCCAGCTTATTGTCAACCAAGTAAGCGACGACTATAATATATACAAACCTGAGTTAGCTCGGTACAGAAGCCGGGTGGTGGAGCTTATGAAACAGTTCACCTATATTGATCTGATGAGAGTTCTTAGGGCGTTGAATGGAAAGGCTGACGTACTCGCTCGCTTAGCCAAGGAGCTGGCTGATCCTGACATGGACGAAATTCTGATCACAGTCAGGAGCTGGCAAATTCTATCCCCAGTTTCTCTACGAGAAGAGGAAAGCGCGGAACAGAAGAGCAGTCCTGCCGAAGAAGCTTCGATCATTCAAGACGAGCCTGATTGGAGAGAACCCTTCAGAGAGTACCTCCGATACGACAAACTGCCCGCAGGAAAATCTGTAAGGATTCAGCTGAAGAAGAGAGCTCTGCGATACGTGTTTGTAAATGACACGCTATACCGCAGGTCATATGACCAATTCTGGCTCAGGTGTCTGTCATTGGCCGAAGCCCAAAAGGTCATGAAAGAAGTTCACTTGGGCAATTGCGGTGCTCACCAATCTGGCCCCAAGATGCGACTTCAAATTAAACGGCTTGGGTATTACTGGCCCACCATGATACGGGATTGCAGAGAGCATGCAAAGAAATGTTATATCTGCCAAATTCACGGTGATTTCATTCACAAGCATCCCAATCCGTTGCATCCTATGGTAGCGTCGTAGCCCTTCGAAGTCTGGGGAACCGACATAGTTGGCCCAATCGATCCTCCGTCATCCAGAGGCCACCGGTTCATACTGGCCGCAACAGACTACTTCTCCAGATAGGCTGAAACTATCCCGCTAAAAGAAGTCAAGACAGAAGATATTCTGACATTCTTCCAGTATAATATTCTATACCAGTTCGGTACACCAAGAAGAATCATTTCTGACAACGGGCCTTCTTTCAAGAGCTTCAAAGTCTCAAGGCTCGCTACTCAGCACAAGATAGACTGGAGATATTCCTCCATCTATAATCTAAGAGCCAATGGGCTAGTCGAAGCCTTCAATAAGACTCTATGCAAGCTCCTGAGGAAAAATGCTTCAGCCAACAAGAGAGACTGGAATCTCAAACTTCACTAGGCGTTGTGGGCATATCGTACCACGCACCGTACTCCAACTCAGTCCACTCCATACTCATTGCTCTTCGGAGTGGAGGTGGTCCTCCCCTTCGAACTCGAAGTTCCAAGCTTAAGAATGGCCGTTCAACACGAGTTGACGGAGGAGGAAAACGTGCTCCTTCGGCTTGAAGATCTCGACACCCTCGAAGAAAAGAGGCTCATGGTGTAGCAAAATCTGGAGCTATACCGAGCCCAAATGTCGCGGGCCTATGACAAGATAACCCGTCTCCGCGCTTTTAAGAAAGGCGAATTGGTGTTGGTCCTCAAAAGACCGATCATCCCCAATCGACATGCCAAAGAAAAATTCGAGCCAAACTGGGAAGGACCATACGTCATCGAGAAAGTGTTCGACGGAGGATCCTACTAACTAATAAGTGCCGAGGGTGAAAGGCCGATGCCACCCATCAATGGCCGATATCTCAAGAAATACTATGCGTGAATGCTCCAAGTCGTAGGCGAATTGAGCACACCAGCCCTACGGTCTAGATCATACATCCTGTAAAACCGTATACAATCTACGGTCGTAAATGACCCCTATCTCTCCCAAATCCTGCCGGTAAGACTACTTTTAAAGTCCCACCAGCGGCAAAAAAATGGTATGTCCACAAGCAAAACGGGAATAGATGAAAACCCGAAAGGGCTCCGTGAGTAAAAGCAGCAGGATTGCCAGCGAGTTTGTGAAAACCCGAAAGGGTGCAAACTCATGAAAAGAGATAAAATACACTCGCAAAGTCCTCTCGACCTTGTGAGGAGAAAATCCCTGCGTGAGATCCTTACGACTCACAAAGGAGCAACACACTTAGGGATCCATACGATCTAAGGAGAACATACACCTACGAGATCCTTTCGACTCATAGGGAGAAAATGCTTTTATGGGACCCTTACGGCTCATAAAATTGAAAAGTCTTAGGTGATAGGGACCTAAACCTGTCTCCTAAGCCATCGCTCCCCAACAGGAAAAGGCAAATGATGAATTGCTCCTGGCACCTATGCTTCAGTGTTAGCAACGCTGATGCCTACCCTAATACCAAAATTCCAAACTCCAATCCAATAGACCCCTAAGTCTTTAACTGGGAAAAGATGACCATTACGTCGTTAAACTAGGAACAGATGACCTCTAAAGTCGTTAAACCGGGAACGAGGGAAATCTCCTCATGGAAAATGATGATTCACTCCTGGTACCATATTCCAGTGAAGTGATGCTGATGCTAAACCAAAACCAAAATCCCCAAACCCTGTCATGGCAGATGATGATTCGCTCCTAGTACCATATTTCAGTATAGCGATGCTGATGTCAACCCAAACCATATCAAGTCAGCAGGACAACCAACAACCTCCCTGGCAGAATCATGCTCCACCTCTTAAACAAGTCAAATCTTGACACCACAGAAAGCGGAGCAAGTCAAATCAGAACATTCGACCGTCCAAGTCGCTAAAAGAGCAGCATCGACCATCCAAGTCACTAAAAAGGCAGCTTCGACCGTCCACGTCGCAAAAAAGGCAGCACCGACCGTCCACGTCGATAAAATGGCAGCACCGACCGTCCAAGTCGGAAAAAGGATAGAACCGACCATCCAAATCGCTAAAAGGGCAGCACCGACTGTCCACGTCGCAAAAAGGGCAGCATCGACCGTCCACGTCGCAAAAAGGGCAGAACCGACCATCCAAGTCGATAAAATGGCAGCACCGACCGTCCAAGTTTCAAAAAGGGTAGGACCGACCATCCAAGTCACTAAAAGGGCAACATCGACCATCCACGTCGCTAAAAGAGCAGCACCGACCGTCCACGTCGTAAAAAGGGCAGCATCGACCGTCCACGTCACTAAAAGGGCAGCAACGGCCTCTTCTTCGGAATTATGCTCCACCTTGGAATCAAGTCAACCAGACACTCCATCTCGGAGACACGTCAAGCATCGACCGTTCATGTTGTAAAAAGGGCAGTGCCAGCTTCCCAAAAAAGCGGGAACCAAATCAAGTCGCCTCCACGTGAAAGAAGATCCATCAATTTCTTGCACAAGACCCACATATGCTGTGTTCATTGATTGATGGGGGGCACTTTATTGGGGTTGAAATTTACACCCCGGTTGACCAAGTCAAAATCAAAGTCAACCCCAAGCTAAGTGGGCCCAAGCCTAGGTCAAGTGGGCCAATGCCTGGGTCGAGCCCGAACACGAAGCGTCCGGCCTTCCGCCATGCCAAAATAAAAATTTTGTAATAAATAATTTTGGTGTATTCCCTTTTTTATTTTTTGAATAAAATGTAAGAAAAATGGGCATAAAGCCAAATTTTTGTAAAGCCCATGGCTTATTTGCAAAAAGAAATAGCACATGAGGTATGGGTTGGGCAAAATGCCATTTTTGTAAAGCCCAAGGGGCTATATGTAAAGTGTATAGCCTATAAAGGAAAAGATAATGAAAATATCTCAACAACTTTTTCTCTCTCCCAAAAAAAATCCAGATCTGTGATCTTTCTCATTCCTCAAGGTTCTAAAACCTTCTTCTTTCTTTTGAATTAAATCAAGAGTTTTACTCTTCCTTTTCCAAAACTAAATAGTTTTTCACCATAAAACCCACAAAGGGGAGCTTGGATCTTCCATCAGATCTTAAAAAGGAGAGATTTTTGAAATCTCAACCCTCTTGTTATCCAAGAGCCGGCCAATAAAGGTGGAAGAAGGAGACCCATCTCCAAAGACCCCACTTTGGGGAAGATCCAGGGCTCAAGAAGAAAAGCCCCTTCATCAGCTTCAAAATATCTTAGGAGTTTAACTCTTCATACACACACACACACATAAATAATAAGTATTTCTTTCTGGGAGTACAACTCCCATTGCAGGGACCAAGTCCCTTTTGAATGCCCAAAGCGCGAGCGCCCGAGCGCCCGAGCGCTTGGCACATGAGGCGCTAGCGCCCAAAGCGCTAGCGCCTGAGCACCCATGTGCCTAGCACATGAGGCGGTAGCGCCCAAAGCGCTAGCGCCCGACCGCCCGAGCGCCCAAAGCGCTAGCGCTCGAGTGCCCAAGGCGCTGGCGCCCGAGCGCCCACGTGCCTAGCACATGATGCGCTAGTGTCCAAAGCGCTAGCGCCCGAGCGCCCACATGCCTGGCACGTGAGGCGCTCGCGCCCAAAGCGCTCGCACCCAAAGCGCTAGCGCCCTGGCGCCCTGGCGCCCAAGGCGATAGCGCCAGCGCCCAAGTGCCCGCGTGCCGTGCACGTGAGGCGCTGGCGCTTTTTTCCCTACGCATCCTTTGGATGCCCTTTCCCTCTTTTGTGTGTGTGTGTGTGTGTGTATGTATGTATGTATGTATGTATATATATATATATGTATGTATGTATGTATGTATGTATACACACACATACTCTACAACACTGTCTCCCGTTAGAAAAAATTTCTAACGGGACGCTGTTCTACATGCTGCAAGGGGGCTGCTAGCCCCCTTGACCCCCAGCCTGCTATCCGGGTAGCGGGACCCCCGTAAAAACTCTGCGGGGCCCCCGATATATCCAAAACCCCTTCAAAACACAACACTGCATATTGAGTTCGCATGACCTGTTTGACCTATCAATCGGAGGTTCCCTCGATCCAAAGGCGAAGGGTAATTAACGGCAGCTTAGTCCGCGGCTGTCGGAGATTCGGATCCCCACAATCAATAAACCCCAGCTTACCCTAGGCAGACAGAATCTGTAATCCGCCTGACCAGCGTGCGCATATTCCCATCTCAATGGGGTGACGAAAAACACCATACAAGATGATGCTGTACTCATGTAAACAAGGTCTGCCGAGCAAAGCGTTGTAGCAATTATTGGCGTCAATAACATGGAACTTGATGTCAGTGACGAGAAGCCTCGAGCGTAATGTCAGTATTACAGACCCGAGCGTTTGTGATGATTGGGTGTCAAAACCGGAGATGGTAATTTCATCCCGAGCTAAGTGCTACATATTCATGCAAATCTCCTTTAACACTCTCACATTGAGAAGGTTGACGAAAGACCCGTTGTCGACCAGGATCTTCTCTATCTTGATATCGTGACAATACCCGGTTACATATAGCGGAAGGTTGTGCTCGCACGTTTCGAGAAGGAGGTCTTCATCGCTGAAGGTGATGTCAGCTGTGTGGACTTCTTTCAGCTCGTCCTTTATCTTTTCTTCTGCAGAGAAGGATTGAAACCGGTCGGGCTCTTATAACGCCTTGATCAGGGAATCTCGTGCCTCTTTAGATAGGAGAAGTGCATCCAAAATACTCAATTGTGAGGGCATCTTCCTCAGATGTGCCAGGGCATTGTAATTCACCTTGTTCTTCTTGGGCGGGTCTTTGGCTGTAAGCTCTTCGGTGACTCTATCATCGAGGGAAATTTCCCCAGAAACATTTTCCTTCCCCTTGTCTTTCTTGCACGAACTTTTGTTTGAGGGTCCAAGATTCTTTTCAGGCAACGTATGGTTACGCAGCTGAATGTTCTCATAGTTCTTCGTCTCTTCTTCTTTTCCGGAGGTGGATTCCTTGAAGAGAGGGCCGAGGGCTATTTCTTCGTCAGAATCGCTCTCGAAGGTTAGAACTTGAGATTTTCCTTTTGTCAAAATGGCATCAACCATATGACAGTTACCGGCTGTTTCTTTATGCTCATTTGTCGTGCTTCTCTGTTCTCGACGGGCTTTTCTCTTCATCCGCTTGAAGTGTTGTTGATGGGTAACGTATCTCTGCCACCATTTCTTGAAGGCATTGCACTCTTCGGTAGGATGTGTGACCCTTCGATGGTACAAGCAGTAGTTCGGATGTACATCTGCTTTGTCGGGGCACATATTCCCAAAAGCATTTTCTTTGAAAGGTGGCAGCTTCATTTCCATTGACAGAGCTTTGGCGAACTGTTTCCCCGTCTTAAACCTGCTTTTATCCGCCGTGGGTGTGCTTCGATCTAGTTGGAGTACTTTGTGACTCTTCTTCGCTGCAGCTTCTTCATCCTGACGCCGATGCTTAGCCTTTTCGTATATGGTTGTTTCACGTCCTTGGTTAGTTTTTCTTTTTTGGATGGCTTCGTTCACCAGCTTGTCGATCAGGTCATCTAACGGTTCTAGGGAATTTGGTTCTGGATCTGCCTCCAGTTTCTCTACGTCATGATCTTCTTTGCCATTAATCAATCGACGAGTGAGAGATCATGTGGCAACTTGCCAGATAATCCTAGGGTTCTTCCAAAGAATCGTCTCCATCATCAATGTCACTGTTTTCGTTCTCAAGAACATGCTTGAAGAATTCTTCCAGTATGACTGGGGTCCGTGCCTTTTGGTTGTATTCCTCCAGTGCGTCGATATATTTTTGCAGACCCATACGATTACCGTTGAGCTGCACGGGCTTCTTGGCCTTCTTATTTTTCTTTGAAGACTTCAGAGGCTTGACCTGGAGGTTTTGCCCATCGTTACCAACTTTCGGCGTTAGGCGCGGTTTCAGCATTCCGTCAATAATCTCAGGCTCCAGCGGGCTTTTCCACCTAAGCGCCAGACATGCTTGAAGATCTTTCAGCATTCTTTTAGTTTTAGCTGAAAAGACAACTTCCCACGAAGCTTCCTCTACAAATGAGCATGATGCCCCCCAATATCCATGTTTTTAGGAGCGTGCTGCTGTGGCGGGTTTACCTTCCAGTTTTCGGACAGTGCGAACTTGCCCTGTTAGTACTGGTCTTCAACCAAGTTTTTGAAGACATAGAAATCTTCGATTGGGTGGCCCGCTATTCGGTGGTAGGGGCAGTAATTTGGATTGTTGACGTCGCCAGGTTGCAGTGGGCGTCTCGGATCCGGCAGAGTGATGAGTTTGTTGCGCGCCGCTAGTTCGAATAGTCTCTTCGTTTTATCCCGGAGAAACGAATAAGGACATCTCAACTTTTCTTCAAGGGATCTTGGCTTGTTGTTTTGGCAAGCTACCGGTTTCGAGTCACTCTGTTGTTGTTGAGCATTGGCGACGAAGGTCGCTTTCCCTTTGCCCTTTTCATTCCGAAAATCTATTTTTGAAGAGTATCATAAACTAGGATATAGTTGCATGGGGATCAAAGGTTCCCACGAACATGCCCACGGCAAGCGCTTCTTCTATGCGTTGTTCGCATTTTGACCATAGGTTATGCCATCGAATTGGGTATTGAACTCAGGTCTTTCCTGGCTTTACTCTGGCATTGATTAATGCCGTGATCGGGGTACGCTCGCTTGCGTTCGCGAACCGCTGTGTGAATAATAATTCCATCTCCGTGAATGTTTTGATAGAATCATTCGGGAGCTCGGAATACCTTTCAAATGCTGTCTCCGACAAGCTGCCAACAAATTGTTGGAGCAACAGTTTGTCATCGTCCCCGGTATTACCGCACAAAGCCCTGAATTTTGCAATGTGCTGGTGCGGATTGCATGTCCCTTTATATACGTGGAACTTAGGGATCGTATATCATGGCGGGTACTTATTTTGATTGTACCAGCCTGGATAATGTCACCCAGTTCTGACAAATTGACCAGCCGCTTCACTTGCCTGATGAGCTCATATTTGTTGAGCTATGTAGTCATCAAGGGCAGCTTTGGAGATTGTCTCCTCCCTGGCTGCTGATAAAACCGGAGGAGGGTTCGATATCTCTCCTCTATCGTCTTCAATGATTATCGGCAGATCTTCAGCTAGAGGTTCCGGTTGAATTATCATCTCGACCATGTCTTGGAACAGGAGCGTCATCTGCCTCATATTAGTGGCTTGTTCCTCGGCCTCTTTATCCTTTCATTCTAGTACCCTCCACAGGAATTCCGTATCGGTCTCCTGATCTTGGCGCTATTCGGACGATACTTCCGGGCTTTCTTTCTGCCCTGTGAGTGTGGCCATCTTTGTCAGCGTCTCCTGAAGCTTTTGTTACTGCTCCTGAGCCTTTGTCACAGATCATGTAAGTGGTCGATGACCCGCGGAAGTACGGCTTTCCACTTTGTTGGAAGCCATGTACACCGTGTGCACTACCATGCCCCTAGATTTGGGGCGTTTGGATCCATCACGCTTAGAATTTGTCACCGGTGGTGGTTGATTCTCTGGCCTTCTCTTTTTGTGGGAGGCCGAAGTTGAGGGAGCCGTTGCAGCGAGCACCCGTGCAGACGATACTTTCCTTGGCATGACGGTAGGATGGTCCTCCCCTTACCGAGCCTTTGTTTTCTTCAGTCGGCGAGAGTATTCTTTGTCGATTACAGAGTCTTGAACTTTCCGCCAGACTCTGTGGATCTTGGAGGACAACCGCTTAGGAGGCTGTTCTGGCTTCACCTGTGTCATGCTTTCAACAGGCGGAGGAGACTTCTTCAATATGGCGGTTGGAGAGTTTTTGCGCACCCTTCTGAGCAGTTCAGAGCTGTTCTCAGTTGGAACTGCGGCATCAACTTTCACCGTTAGAGCTGGTGGAGTAAGTCCAAAGGGAGAGTTGCCCCCAGCTTTCCTCACTCGGCGCCAATGGAGACGTCGAGCATGCCTTGCAGATAGGACTGGTTCAGTTATAGGAGTGGCTTCGTCATGCCCCCTGCTCTGACGAGAGGCTGCTGTTGGTCCCAGCCTGTCGAAGACTGACGTCCGTTGAGAGGGAACGTCTAACCTGTCGAAGAATGACTTTCGGGTAGGGGAAGCAATCTTGATAACTTCACCGGAAGTAAGAGTTGGAACGGTCAATCTAGCGAAAACCGAGCCTTTAGTAGGAGACACCCTTTTGCCGACTTCTTCCGCTGGAGCTAGAACGACTAACCATTTCGGAATAACCCCTTCAGGTATCGCGAGCCTCTTGGCGGGCCCACTTGAGCTGTGGCTCAGCCTGTTGAAGACTAAGGCATTAGAATTGGACGACCCGTTGAGAGGGGCCATGGTAGTTGCAATTCGATCGAAGACCGACTTCTTCGGAGCTTCCTGTAATGGCACTGAAGCTCACTGGCGGGAGCATGGTCCCGAAGAATAATCCAGTGGTGGCCTGAGTCACTTTTTCGACTGGCATTGCGAAGATGGAGGCCGCTTGGGGCCCATAAGTCACTCCTCCAGTCGGGGCGGAGTGAGAGTTGTTGTTGCAGTTAGTGCAGTTGGAGGCCATTGATTTCTTTTCTCTGCACAGGAGCAAGACACTAAATCTTAGTACCTCGAATCCAGGGACAACCATATTAAACCGCGATTCGTTCGTGAACACGACACACGAAGTGTGGAGTGGAAAGAGGAAAAGGTCCCACCGGACGTGCCGGAATCTGTTTACTGCCGAAAACGGGAGACGGAACCGTGTAGGTCGTCTCGCCTGAATTTGGGGGCAGATGCTATTTGGATTTATCCATCCACCTCTCCGAAAATGCCAAGTTAATTTATGGCACCGTATATCGGAGGTCTGGACGGACGCGGCCAATGTAGCAGACTTCGTCAGATTCCCCTTCGTTTGCGAGGGGTTTTTAATTGTGGGGACGCTCTTCCCTATAGACACAATCCCCTGTAGTTAATTACGTTACCGCATCGCGGTAACCACTTTCTCCTGCTCCGAAAGTTCACTTCGTGTTGTGTGTGTTTGTTTTATTTTTTGGTTGCCTGTGGATTGTATACGGAGACTAATTTATGTTGTTGCCCGTAGGGCATGGATTAGTCCAAATCCGTATATTCTTAGATTTGGGTTTGGTTTGATTTAAGAATCGTTAATCTTGTGTGGGGTTAAGATCAACTTAAATGTTTGTTGGGGATACGTTAATCTAATTTTAGACTAAACTCTACTCAACCGGGTTTTGGGATCATTCAGACCCAACAAAAGAGCATTTGGGATCTATTGCTTTAGTTTAAGGACGTTTCGGTCCGTTGTTAGTTTAGGGACATTACGGTCCATTGTTAGTTTAGGGACATTATGGTCCGTTGTGAGTTTGGGAGTGCATCAAAGAGTTGTTGGTTATCGAGACCCACCACCTCTCTGAAGACGCTGAAGAATTACAACGACATGTATCAGAGGTATGAAGAGACGTACCCTTAAACCATTGTCAGTTGGGAGATCTGTAGTTGTGTTTGGGACTAAGCCCAATTTGGAACATGATGAGCACATAGGCTCGGTTGATCTGAATTGGGGATTTGGTCAACTTGGACTCAGCCCACTTAATCTTTGAATAAATTGTTAAACACTTACTTGGGCTCAGTCCCTTTTCTGTGCAAATAATGCTTTGCTTTATTTTCCCTTATTTTTCTTTGTTCTTTTATTTTTTATGGAGTGTTAGACACTCTTTATAGCGCCCACGTATAGAGCACGTGTGGCGCTTGGCGCTATTTGATGAGTGCATAGCACTTTATATTAAGCAGCACCCACATGAGGGGCATGTGAGGCGCTTGGCGCCGAGCGCCAACCATTGAGTGCTAAGCACTCTTTATTTGAGCAGTGCCCATGTGAGGGGCACGTGAGGCGCTTGGCGCTAAGCGCCAACTATTGAGTGCTAAGAACTCTTTATTTGAGCAGCGCCCACATGAGGGGCACATGAGACACTTGGCGCTGTTTCTTTCTTTGTGCATTTTTCTGAAGAGTTCAATTCTCTGTTCTCCCCTGGATCTTCGATTCCCAAGAACAAATTCATCCCCCACGAGAATTAAATTCTCATTTGTGGGAGACTTTTCTCATGGATCTCAGATCCAGAATAAAGAACTATGTTCTTTTATGAGGGTTAAACCCTTAGATATGCAGATGAGATGCTATGATCTCTATTATTTTATTTACCTCGAAGAAGGTTTCTTCTTCTTTCTTTTTTCTTAAAGTTTTCTTTTTGCTTGCTCTTTTTTTTTGAATTTGAAGTTTGGGGGGAGGGGGGGTTCTCCCTCTGTGCAAGACTTGAAGTCTTGGGTCCTTTATATAGTAGAGGCAAGTCTGTTGATTTAGTTGAAGAAATCCCTCATTGAGAGATCCTTAATTGATCTGGGGATTTTATCCACCGTCAGATCTTTGATCCAAGGACTCCTGTTTTGCAGAAAATATTTCTCTTGTTTTTAACAAGATTGGGAAATATTTTCCAATACAGAGCTTATTCTGTAGCTTGGTGATTTTTTAATCACCATTGCATTTTTAATTCAACGGTGCTCTGTTTTACAGAAGGTGATCTTTCTCGTTTAGAAAGATTTTGAGGAAATATTTCCTCAACAGAATTCAATTCTGTATTTCGATGATTTCTCATCCCCGTTGGATCTTTGATCCAATGGCAGAGAAATTTTAGTTCTGGCACCGGCGTCCTTGTGTAAGGCATGTGAGGCGCTGCCTTAGAGTTTGTAACTCCTAGCGCTGGCGCCCTCGTGTAAGGCACGTGAGGCGCTGCCTCAGAGTGTTAACTCTTGGGAAATGGCGCCCTCATGCAAGCCACGTGAGGCGCTGCCTCAGAGTTTTTTTTTTACTTTTAGCGCTGGCGCCCCCGTGTAAGGCACGTGAGGCGCTGCCTCTTTTCAAATTTTGAACAGAGCCTTGCTCTTTTATTATTGAGGGAAACAACATGGTACCAGCAAGAGACAGGTGCTTTTATCAAGGAAGAGAGACGGCTATTACTTGACCATAAGGACGCTGTCCCGGCTGGTACCCCAGCAGTCCCTTTGAAGCGATGGACTGCCATTCGTCATTCCTTAAGAGAAGTCGCTACAGTCGTGGTCCCGTGTGCTTTTCCTGAGAAGCTTCCACCCCGTGTTCCTGTAGAGGTGGTAGCCGTGGCGTCTCCAAAATCTGATGCTAGTGCGGAAATCGAGACCCGCCGCCCAAAAATTACTGTCAAGCGCAAGCTCCTGTCATCGGCCGCTGATGTCCGCTCGCAGAAAAAGAAGAAGTCACTATTTTCTGCTGATGTTATATTTGGCCAAGAGCCATACGCCCCCTACAGCGAAGGTTTGTGCGAATACGGGACCAATGAGGGTTTATTCGACACCCCTGCGGATGATACTGATCTACAGGCTACTCTCGCGGCTTCCGAGCAACTAGCTCGCGAGGAAGCAGCGATGATTACTATCACGAAGTCAGGTATACTTCAGTTATGTTCTTCCGCGGCTATCTCTTTTCTCTTTATTATGTTTCTATTGACGCTTTCTTCTTCAACAGGTATTTCTTCCGAAGAGGCTCTCGTGGCTTCCCTCAGGACGTTCGAGGAGGAAGAGAGGCTCCGTGCTTCTTTGGGTCTTGGTATGATTCGCTTCATTACACCCTTATTCTTTTTATTCATGCTCTGACCTGTCCTTTACTTTATTACAGGGACTACCTCAACTCAGGTTATTCCAAGTGTAGTGCCGATCCTGAGTAGCGATGCTGCAAAACTTCTAGAGTCAGCTACTATGGTCCCGGCTCTTCCAAATTCACCGTAGGAGGCTTTGCTGAAGCGGCCGATGATGGACGCCGTAATGGCTCCGAAGGCAGAGCTCGGTTCGGACGACGACATCCCCTTGTCAGAGGTCTTGAGGTGGTCATCTCTCATTGCCCATACCGAAAGGAAACGCATGAAGCGCGTGGCGAAGGAACACGATGCCGTTTTGGCCGTATGTGCAGGCTCTGAGACTCTTTCGGTGGATGTTCCCTCTGCTCTGTCTATCGCCCATAGACAGGTTGCACATGCAGCTCAGGAAGAAACTGAAAAGCTGCTTCAAAGTAACGTAATGCTCAGCCTTTTATTAAAATTCGATCCTCGAATTATGACATACGCACTTTCTGCAGGGCCGAGTTCTGACGATGGGATGGCAGTTGAAATGTTGGTGATTACCGAGCCCGAAGTGGCTACCCTTTCTCGGGAATCTGGGACTGTCCAAACTGCTTCCCTTTCTTCTTGTGGCTCTTTGGTATCGGCAGGCGTCACAAGCGTTACGACGACCCTTATCGAGTCAGGGGAGGAGGCTATAAGCACAGAATCTATTCCTCCGAGAGAGAGTGATGAAGCCGTTACATCCGGTGATGCCTACATCACGGTTTTGGTCCATGACCTATCGGGTAGTCTTTGGTTCACTGTTTTTTGAGTTTCTCAATCCTGTTCAGCCCTTTTGATGATGTTTTGTATGTCTTGAGTATAGGTGCGGTGAACCCTGAACAGTGCCGTCTGAAGAAGTGTCTCTGGTCGCTGCTCTGACGGTCGCTGTCCCCTCGCCTTCTTCTGTGCCCTCTCAAATATTGGAAGGTATGGGTTTGTGACTTATTTGTTTTACTATGGGTGCCATCCTCCTTGTATTGACAGTATATTGTCGCAACTCTGCAGGAGTCCTTTTCGACCATCTATACCAGGTGTTGAACCTGCATTTCTCCTTTCAGTCGGAAGTCGTTCCGCCTTCTGGTATTGGTTAGTATATTCTTCAACTAACGTCCCTTCCCTTCTTTTACGAATAGACGTATTGTTGCTATGTTTTCTTCATGTTGATCATAGCGTCACGGGTCAGAGGAGGAGACGAGAGAATAGTCGTGCCTCCGGTACTCCCCCATCCTGTCGCCTGTCACAGCCGGTATAATAAAATTCATTGCTGATGTATTTTCTTTATTCCCCGAGTCGACATTTGGCCCTAATTCATTTTGAAGCAATTTTGCCAGCTCCATCTCCTTTCGAGTCTCGCATTTCAATGCTTGCAGGGCTCTTTGCTAAACGCATATCTTCCAGGGGCGCCGCAATAGCCGGCGAACGTTGAGCGAATTCATCGAGGATCTCAATGCCGAGACCCTCACTTCTTCTACGGATTTTTCCATGGAAGTCAATCCAATGATGGCGACACTCGAGAATTTCCATAATGAAGCTCTCGTTGGCTCTTGGCTTGGTTACTGCAGAAAGATCGAGGCTTTCCTGCACGAGATTGAGTTCCAGCATCCCGCTCCTGAAGTATTGGCTTCAAACTCCCAGCGGGTTATATGGGTTGAGCATAGTGTTCCTTTCATTCGCCATTTTGAACAAGAGGCGACCCTGAGACGAAAGGAACATGAGGTGGCTTCCTGCGAATCTGTCCGATTGCGCGCCCAAATTGAAGTGAATGCTGCATAGCTAAATGCTGTTTTTGAAAACCTCCAGAGATGTAGTTCGGATGGGTTGACGCTGAGGCGGACGCTTTACTTCACCGAGCGGGTCATGCAGGACTGCGAAGCTGCCATGCTAGAAGCCGACGGGAAGCTTTCATCCTGTTTACAGTAACGGGCTCAAGTTGAAGCCGAGTTGGCCGCGGTGGCTGATTACGAGAAAGGATTAAGAGGAGCGCGCGAGCGGCTTGCTGATTTGTTGAAGACGCCTCCTCCTCAATAACCGCCTTTGTACCTCCTTTTTTTTTACTGACTGTAAACTTGTGATTTATGAATAACATGTATTCATTTTGATTCGTTTATGAAATGCATCTTGTATTCACTTTAATTCATGAATAAAAGACATATTTTATTTCATATTGGCAAGTAACTCTGGCAAATGTGTCTTGTAAATAGTCTATCTTGATCTCCTTGCAGGGTATCGATGGCTTAGGAGACAGTTTCAGATCTGCCACTTAAGACTTTTCAACTTTACATGTAGGTCTCATAAAGACTTTTCTCCCTACGAGTCGAGAGGATCCCATAGGTGTATTTTCTCCTTAGGAGTCGTGAGAATTCTTAAGTGTGTTTTCCCTTGAGAGTCGTAAGGATCTCACAAGAGAGTTTTCCCCCTTATAAGTCGAGAGGACTCGTAAGTGGTTGTTTCCCTCCTTGTCAATACTCGACTTTAGAGAGTGTGGCCCGTAAATAGTATGCAATAGTCCATCTTGGACCGACTTGCAGGGCCCCAGTGCTTAGGAAACATGTTGATATCCCCGTGGCCTAAGGCTTTTCCCTACGAGTCGAGACGAGTCGAGAATTTCTCACAGGAACTTTATTTTCCCTACGAGTCGAGACGAATCGAGAAGTTCTCGTAAGAATGTCCTAACGTCACAGTTAACTCCTGCTAATAGAAGTCCGTTAGGGTCTGTGGTACTAGGGTTTTTTTTACCCATTATACTGTCGCGTTGGCCGATGTATTCCTCGATACGCAATCTTGTTGTTCGAGTAGCCCCGCGACTGTCGTGTCTCTGATCCCTTCGGGGGCTGGACAAGATGTCTTCAAGTAATTTTCCAGGTGATATTACCGTCGGAAGAGCAAGCGTTAGGATATTCCATACCGCTTTTTACTTAAGGTTAGGCTCGGTTTGGGAGCCTCGATGAGTCATGACCACTCCGCGGTGGTGTGGGATGATCTCCGATAATCTTTTCAAGTCTCATTTGAGTTGTCGTCAAGATCCTGAAGTGAGGTATTTTCCTTGGCTTCATTTGTTGATATTATGTATGCAATATTGCGACGAATGTCATGGTTGTCTTTAGGTCGTCTGTGAACCGTCGAGTCTTGGAACTAGGGACTTTGCCATGGCTCCGTTTGTTTTGATGTCATGTCTGCATCCTGCTGGAGGGAGGAAGAACGTCGTTGTTGATCTCTAGGCTGTAGATGTTGCCGTCGAGACTTGTAACTAGGGACTTTTCCATGGCTCCGCGGTAGTCTCTAGGTTGTCTGTGAACCGTCGAGATTTGGAACTAGGGGACTTTGCCGTGGCTCCGAGATAGTTTCCAGGTTGTCTGTGAACCTCGAGATTTGGAACTAGGGGACTTTGCCATGGCTCCGCTTTGTTGACGTCGTGTCTACATCCAGTTGAAATGAGAAGAAACGCCGTCGTTGATCTCGGGGCTGTAGATGTAGCCATCGAGATCTGGTTTCCCTTTGACGAAGCCTGGTGGGACAATATGGTTCCCTTTTCATTTGTTTCCCTGGATTTTATACAGGGGTCGATGTGATCTCACCTGCAGCGCAAAAATTTCATTTCATTTTTTTCTTTATTTCTTTCCGCGATACTCTATCATTTCAGCTTTTCATATCACGAAAGTCACGATTGCCCAATCATTTCGGCTATTTTTATATGCATATATTTTACTCGCTGATTTTTATTGCGAGTTACCCCATCATTTCGGCTATTTCATATGCATTTATGGCTCGCTAATTTTCATTGCGAGTTTGCAACTTGAGATCTGATACCAATCTTAGCACCGACATCGCTGCGACTAGAATATTGCCAGGAGCGAATCATCATTTGCCGTGAAAGGACTTGGAATTTGATACCGATTTAGGTATCGGTATCGCTACAACTAGGATATTGTCAGGAGTGAATCATCATTTGCCTTTGTCGATTTGAATAAAGGTGGCTTAGCAAACAGGGTTAAGCTCCTGTTGACTAAGGCTTTTTGACTTTACGAGCCGTAAGGGTCTCATAAAGATATCTCACCTTATGAGTCATGAGGAGCTGGTAGGTGTATTTTCTCCTTAGGAATCATGAGGATCCCCAAGTGCGTGTTCTCTTATAAGTCATAAGGATCTCATAAGAGTATTTTCTCCTTTCAAGTCGAGATGACCTACAAGTGTTGCTCACCAAGTGGGGAAATTTCGAGCCATTGGTGGAACTAGGTGAGGGAACGTTTATTTGTGCCCGTGGATTGTATACAAGGGTCAATATTGGACCGCTTGTAGGTCAACTTGAGAAGTGTGATGGCGTAAGAAGAGGTTCAGGTCCCTGTATCTTCAGGCTTTTGAATCCTATAAGCCGTGAGGGTTTCATAAGGGGGAATTCTCCTTACGAGTCATGAGGATCTCATAAGTATAATATCTCCTTAGGAATCGTGGGGATCCCTAAGTGTGTTGCTCCCTTTTGTGAGTCGTAAGGATCTCACGCAGGTGTTTTCTCCTCACAAGGTCAAAAGGACCTTGTAAGTGTGCATGAATTTTTTTACGAGTCTGCGCCTTTTTGGGTTTTCACGAACTCGTCGACAGTCCTGTTATTTTTACTCACGGGGCCCTTTTGGGTTTTCATCCGTGCCCATTTCTCTTGTGGATGTACTTTTTTTGACAACGAGATTGCACCCTTTCAGGTTTTCACAAGCTCGCTAGTAGCCCTGCTGTTTTTACTCACGGCGCCCTTTCGGGTTTTCATCCGTGCCCCTATCGCTTATGGACGTATCGTTTTTTAACAATGAGATTGCGCCCTTTCAGGTTTACACAAGCTCGCTGGTAGCCCTGCTATTTTTACTCACGCCACCCTTTTGGGTTTTCATCCATGCCTCTTTCGCTTGTGGACGTATCGTTTTTTTTACCCCTCCGTTTGCTAATGGTACTTAGAGAGGACTTCGCCACCGGGGTGTTAGTTGTATGTATGACCTAGAGGCCATTATTGTACATATGATGTATATTATAGTGGATGCTTGGACAAATATAGAGAGGACTTTCTTTCTCGACATGATAGTATGCTATCTGGTTGCTCTTTATTTTAACATGTATACTCGTCTCTTACTGTATTATGGTTACATGTTGGTAAAGCCCTTAGGATGTGTACTTGACTACCAAGATTATAATGCTGATCATACTAGTGGAGCCATGGTAGTCCATAAGTTCATCCTTTAATGTTCCTAGTCGTGGGTGTATCGAGACGGGGCATCGATATACCAGAGTAGACTAGCGTATACGCTTCTCGACTCATGTGGTGGGCGATGGATGATTCCATATCCATTGGTGTCTGACATCAGAAATGGTATACGGGTGCTCAGTGGAGACTGGGTACACTGGACGGACTTGCCGAGAACTCTTAGATGGTATTATACCTGACGTCAGATAGCAGTTCTCTAGTGACACTGGTACATGTTAGTCTGTAGACCCGAGATCGTCATAGAGTCTTGTGTGATTCCCACTGTGCTTTGATTTCCACCTTACCACATTCAAGAGGTCGTGCAAAATGGTAGTTTTTGGGTACAGTCCCGAGTCACATGGAGTCAATGAGCGATAGGAGGGGTTTCGTCTCTCCCGGTATTGCGGGTTGATGTTGTGTTGTGCTCGATTGACCATAACAGGGAAGGCCCTGGCCAGGGCTGATTTAAAGATTTACTGATAAGTGTTATCAGTAGTTTCTCGACCCGTTATGAGCCTCGTATCGGCATGACTTATCGAGTTATTGGGGTCTGACGTTTACCACCCCTAGACTTGATATGCGACATCTTAGACAAAGAGACCGGACTGTACGATAGTGTTACTGACAGGGTTTAGCCGGATTATTAAATCAAGTGTTTACTTGATAATTTAGTGTATAATTGTATATTTGATATACTAGTTTACATTAACTAATATTAGCTCACTTAAGCATTTATTTTCTCACATGTGCACACGTAATATATATGTGATATATATTAATTGTGTTTTCTATTGTGTCATGGTTGTTGATACACACTATATGGGTGTATGAGACTTACACCATACTTATTATAATATGGGGTTTAATATTTAAAGTAAATACAAATTAGTGGATAATTGCTCACATGCATGAAGCTTGCAGAAGCTTGTGGATGCATTGACTTAGTCCACTCATTTTGTTTTACTTAAGATGTTTATTAACCTAACCATTATGATTTAGCTATGGTTATCTCTCTATATGAGTTAGTATATGATACAAACTCACCCATGGTTGACTCACTCACCTCAATTAGTTGATTCTCATCTCTTTGCTTCATCTTCTTCATCCTCGAGGAAAAAGCTTGCTTGCTTTTTTCCAAAATGAGAAAATATTGTAAGAAAAATAAAACTAAAGTGAGCCCACTTTCTACTTCATCATCCTCTACTAGATTAGCACTTTAGTATAGGGTATTAGCTTCACTAATCCTTCATTAGTGAAGTAGTATCTTGAGTTAGTTTCTCCTCGACGTAGATTATTTTCGGCCTCGAAAACTTTAAGCAAGATCGTTCATTTCACCTTGAGAAGCCATGCAAGAGTCCGGGAGTTCCATGATCGCAGCGAAGGGACCACTATAAGGAGCTATTGAAGTGAAGGACCGGTCTACAAAGGTTTTATTCCGTTATCACTTAGATGTAAAGTTGTTTACTTTCTAGTTTAGCTCCTAAAACTGTAGTTAGATCCTTGATTAGGGTTGTTTGACACACTAAATTTTTTAAATACGATATGTTTGATACCTTGCGAAACCTTATGGTTATGCCTAATAACCCTACAGTGGTATCAGAGCCTTGCTAGAGCATTAGTAGTTGTCTAGGCGAAATTAGACGTTCGAACGAACTCCGAAAACCCGATATCGCCCGCTTTCTGGAAATTTTTCAAAATGTTGGAATTTTTCGTATTAAAAATAGTCAGAAAATCATGCAGGTAATTTTATGGACCCTCTTGAAGAACGAGTCCCTAACTCGCTTTAGTGACCGCGGAAACGCGGCCAAAACATGGTTTTGGCGGCGGTTCCGCGGCTCCACTAAGGAGGCAAGGGATGGCACTTCAACGGTTAGTCCATTGGTACTGGGGCATGCTTCTGGGTATTTTTAATACTGCTCAAGTGTTGAGATTTCTGGAAAATTTTGGGAGTTCGTTAATTTGATTGATAGGTTTAACGTCGTCTAGCTTTCTGTAATGAGATACAATATGTAGAATTCATATAGTTAGGCATGTAATCCAAAGTATGTGATATTTTAGGTTTATGATGTCTAAGGTTATTATGGATTTCAAATGTTGTAGTTTGACATTTTCTTTCCTACGACCGTAAGTGTCATATGTGGTGTATTGCCGTTTTCGTTGCTATATGTCAACGACAATTGAGATACGCATATTTACTTACGTTGATGACATGTGATGTTATGTGTTGCTGTGATATGTTATTTTGGATCATCGCGTTTTGAATAGCCGGGGGTTTATGTGAGATGAGAGCTTTTATTTTCATTCATGTAAAATTCAATGTATATAATATTCTTTTATTGGAGCACTTCCGGGTTGAGGAAGATATCACCGTTGTTATATATTATTTACTTTTCCGCATTAGGATAGACCCAAGGAGGGGAGCATAAGTAACCGGGTTCTAGAGTTCAGTGGGAGACCAACTCGAGGAGTCGAGTCCGGGTCTCCTAACTCTAGAATTGGTAGGGTTGCTTGCCGCTCTCGTAGGGGTCTAGGGATGTGGGTTTGGCTATTCATCGTGACCGTGGAATCCGTGTTTTATACAGGCTCAAAATAAAACACGGACCTCCTAGTATATCCAATATTTCATATGTTTCTTCTACTGCTCTGTGATGTGATCACTATGGATTTTGAGACGAATGGATATTTATTATATATGAGATATATAGTAGACGTTGCTTATGTTTTGTACCCGTGCTAGTCCTGTCCCGGTATGCCGTTAGTTAAGTAACCTAATGGTGCATAACGGGACAATGTGGCGAATGCGGATGGCATAAGCGTACGTTGTATTTTCGTTTCTTCTGTGATGCTTAGGAAGCTTAAATGATAGGACTTCATTAATGAGATTAATGAAAAGAAAGAAACCTAAAACATGTTGTGGAATCAAATTTTCAAAAACGGCAGCTACAGTATTTGCTTTGCATAGTGATATTTGTGATATATCCTGCACCTTATTCGAAAAGAAAAGAGCCGAGATCTCTTCACCGGGAGTGACCTCTATAGCAATAACTGGCAGATGCTACAACACACGGTTTGTCTTTTGATTGCTTTTGGAGTATTTGCTTTGCATAGTGATATATGCGATATATCCTGCAACTTATTCGATAAGGAAAGAGCCGAGATCCCTTCACCGGGAGTGACTTCTTTAGTGAAACTAGGAAAGGCCTCAAAAAACACTCCTTTTTCAAAATCACTCGATACCGCAACGATTTCAAGTTCATTACTCAAAAGGCTTTCAGAAAAACCTGTCGTGGCCCTTCGTCATTTCAGATAAGTCCTACTTAGTATTCGTGCTACGTTTGTTGACCTCCGTCAAGACGTAGTGTGTGGTAGCTGACTAGTATTTATCTGCTTATGCTTATGATGCAGATTAGATTAGGGTAGTCGTATGACCTTGCTGACCTCCGTCAAGGGTCATGCGGGTGGGTTTAATTCAATCGAGAAATGACGGGTTGAACTTGACTAGCAGCCTATGGTTTTTGACCTCCGTCAAGGTCATAGGACGCTGGGGGCAAAATATTATCGGGAATTTCAAGTGTTGAAATTTGCAATGAAATTGCATACCTTTTATGAGATAATTGGATCCCGATATCCACTGCGAGTAAGAGTTACTCCTGGGAGAGTTTTACACAAGACAATTAATCGATCAAGTAGGTGTCTAGAAAGGTGTTTACGGGGTTATGCCTATGGGAAAACGAGATTTATTTTAATTAGGTCCATGCGAAAGCACGGGGAACCTCCCTCAAAATACCAACACTGGCCTGAATGAAAGATTGGCGAAATTGTAGGGTGTGATTAATCCCGGCTAGTCTTTCATTTTAAGGTTTGAAGGAAGATTTGATAAAAATAGTGGGAGCCATCCTGATTAGATAAAATAATAACCAATCTGATCTTGCAAGAGCATACGCTAAAGTGTTTTCTTCTCTCTCTCTCTCCAGGTAGCGACCATATCACGTCTTAATCAAGATAATAATATGGATGTATTGACCGAACCCGCATGTTATACTGTGCAGGGGAACGTTGGTTCCATTCTTTCTTATAATTGTTATAAGACTGAACAGGATATAGGGGAATGCCAGGATTCCCATGCCACCCGATTGAAGAAAGTACATGTTGATGTATTTTCTTCGGGTGTGTTCGTTACAGAGAACTGTTTCTCCATTTTCTCCACGTCCTGGGTATTGGATACCGGGTTAGGATCCCATATATGTAATATGTTACATGGGCTAAGGAAAGGTAGAGAACTGGGAGAAGGTGATAAAGACATAAGGGTTGAAAATGGTGCAATTGTTGCAGTAAAATCCATCGGGGAATATCACCTTGTATTACCAAGTGGTAATACATTGATTCTGAACGAATGCTATTACATGCCGAACCTGATATGCAACATTATATCAGTTTCTTTATTAAATAAAGAGGGATATAATTTTGTATTACAGAATAATGTTATGAACATTTTCCTGAACCAAAAGTTGGTTGGATCAGGCACGTTGTGCAATGGCATTTATGTTCTAAATCAATCAACGGTTCTGAGCATAACACACATAAGAGGAAGAGTTCAGAGATGAACGAATCCTTCTTGTGGCATTGTAGAATAGGTCATATCAATGCGACACGACTAGCTAAGTTTCATAAGGATGTATATTTAAATCCGTTCGAATTTTCATCTTATGACACTTACCAGTCATGTCTCAAAGGCAAGATGACCAAAACTCATGTTTCCTGATTTAAAATCAGGAAAGCCTACGGAAGAGACTTCAGAAAAGGGTCACGTGCTCACACGTGACCAGCAATCACGTGTCGGCACGTGACATTTAAAAGCAGCGGCAAAGGCACAACAGTTCTCTGGTTAAATCAAGAAAAAGGCTCCAGACGAGGGTCACGTGCTCATACGTGACCAGGGGTCACGTGGTGGCACGTGACGGCTAAGCAGCGACCAGAAAGCAGAGCGCAGAAAGAAAGAAGAGGGCTCGTTCCAAGGGGGTCACGTGCCCACACGTGACCAGGGGTCACGTGGCCACACGTGACCGGCTTTCAAAGCCTATCTGTTAATAGAATTAAATTCTGAGAAAAGACCTCTTAAATCTTTCCAAAGCAACCGATTGAATTAAAAATTTAAAGGGTGATTAAATATCATCTATCTATGGAAAAAGCCTGAACTTGGAAAGATTTCCCCTTAAGATCTAACCGAAATAACAAAAGAGAATCTCTGGATTTAAAATCCAATGGTGAATAAAATTCACCTAATAATCCAAAGGTCCAAAATGAATGGCGAATACAAATCAAATCTCTCAATGAAAGATTCACCAAAACTAATTGATTCGGCTGCTTCTCCTATAAATAGGAGCTAAGAGACACAAAAAAAGGGAGAAAGGGATAGAGAGAAAAAAAATAAAATATAGAGGCAGAAAGGAATCGAAAAAAAAAAGAAAAGCCTTGATACTTTGGAGAAATTTGGATCTTCTGCAAAAGAAAACCCTAGGTAAGAGAGGGAAGGCTTTTTGAAAGAAAAAGAGAATTTAATTCTCAACAGAGTTTAACTCTGATATAAAAACAGAAGAACTTAGTTTTCTCTTTGGTGGAGGATCTGTAAAGTGCACATCTCCCCTTGAGTTGAGAATTCAATTCTCAATGGGTTAAGATCCTGCCATGCAGATCCAAAGCATAGAGAGGGAATGGAAGCATGAGAATTTAATTCTCACAGAACTATAGGAATTTAATTCCTTTAAAATAAAATTAGGGTTTAACCCTATATTATGGGAATTTAATTCCTTCAGAATGAGCAGAATCAGGGTTTAACCTTAGTTAAGAACTTAGTTCTATTAAGACAACAGGAATTTAATTCCCTTAAGAAAGGAGAGATTAGGGTTTCATCCTATGACAGAATCTCAATCCTCATAATAGTTGTTTAACAGAGAATGGGAATTTAATTCCTTAAAGCTTTTATTAGGGTTTAATCCTATGACAGAATTCGGTTCCTCATGTATATGCGGAATTTAATTCCTACAGAAAATTCAGAGTTCAATTCTATCCCAGAATATAAATCTTCAAAAGGAAATAGGAATTTAATTCCTCTAAAATTATTGTCAGGGTTCAACCCTACGAGGAATTTAATTCCTGAAAGGGATTAACAGATCTTCTAAAACAGACATAAAGGCAGGGTCACGTGACCCCCAAAAAGATCTACAGAAAAGCCCCTTTGAGGCAGTGCCTCACGTGACCCACGTGACCCTTGGTAGAAGTTTTAACATATAAGCATTTAAACACCTGTCACGTGATGGCACGTGATGTTCCAAAAGATGCGATATTCTCAGCAGAACAAATGAAGGGAGGGCGCCCTCACGTGCTACCACGTGACCCCTCTTGCCTTAGTGTTTAACGCTAAAATTGGAACCCCTGAATCCAGTGTTAAAACACTGTTTGACCTTAGTGTTCAACACCAATCAAAGAACTTTATTTGCAGTGTTTAACACTAAATTTCTTAGTGTTTAACACTAATTTGAAGTCTCTGCTGCTAGTGTTTGACACTGATTTGCTCTAGTATTTAACACTAATTTGAACCCCTTGTTGCTGGTGTTTAACACCGACTGTCTTTTGGTGTTAAAATACTAACTTGATTCCAGTGTTCAACTCTGTTGAATTAACGTTAGCCTAATTGGCTAAATGGCCAGAGGCAAAGCCTCTCCTTCAATGGACCAACAGGAAGCCAATATTCCAGACATGATTGGACTAAGCCCAAGATGGCCATAAGTCCTCAATTCAGACTTAACTGGGCTAATGGGCTCATAACATAATTAATTGGTCTTGATCCCAAACTGGGCCGAAGACTATTTAATCCACCCCGGTTCAAGGGTACATCTCTTCACTCCTTTGATACGTGGCGTTGTAATTCCTCAACGTCTTCAAAGAGGTGACGGGTCCCGATGACCACATATTAGCACGGACTGTGGGGTCCTTAAACTCATGGACTATAAGGTCCTTAACCTTGACCGAGATGTCTTAAAACTAACAACGGACTGTGGGGTCCTTAAACTCATGGACTATGAGGACCTTAACCTTGACCGAGATGTCTTAAAACTAACAACGGACTGTGGGGTCCTTAAACCCATGGACTATGAGGTCCTTAACCTTGACCGCAATGTCTTAAAACTAACATTGGACCGCAATGTCCTTAAACTACTCATGGACTGCAATGTCCTTAAACTACCTACCGACCGCAACGTCACTAAACTAAACAACAGAGCCCCCCTTTTTTATTGCTCTCTTCCCGGATCTAAACGATCATGTTAAGTTGATCTTAGTCTCAAATTGGACTAACGTATCCTTAACAAACGTTTAAGTTGATCGTAGCCTCAAATATGGCTAACGTGTCCTTAAACCCAAACCTTCAAACAGACTTTAGTCCCAAATTGGACTATAAATCCTATAAAACAACTTTGGTTCAAGGGTACATCTCTGAACTCCTCTGACACCTATCGTTGTAATCCTTCAACGTCGTCAGAGAGGTGATGGGTCCCGACGGCCATACATGCAACGGACCACTATGCCCCTACACTAGAACAATAGAGCCCAAACGCTCTTTTGTCGGATTTAAACGATCCAGTTAAGTTGATCTTAGTCTCAAATTGGACTAATGTATCTTTAACAAACGTTTGAGTTGATCTTAGCCTCAAATATGACTAACGTATCCTCAAACCAAAAAACCCAAATCTAAGAAAACACGGATTTGGACTAATCCGCGTCCTACGGGCGACGACATAAATTGGTCTCCGTATACAATCCACGGGCAACCACAAACAAAACAAACACCCACGACACGAAGTGAACATCTGGAGAAGGAGAAAGTTGTTACCGCGACGCGGTAACGTAATTAACTGCAGGGGCTTGCGCCTGCAGGGAAGAGTGTCCCCACAATCAAAAACCCCTCTAGCGAAGGGGAATCTGACGAAGTCTGCTACATCGGCTGCATCCGTCTAAACCTTCGATACACAGTGCCATAAATCAACTTGGCATCTTCGGAGAGGTGGACGGATAGCACCAATTAGCATCTGCCCCGAATTTCAGGCAAGACGAAGTCTTGGCCGTCTTTCGGAGGGGAACAACTCCGTTTACAGGACACGGAGAAAGAGCTAGTGGGATCTTGGGACTGATACATAGTGATGTGTGTGGTCCTATGTCTACTCATGCCAGGAATGGTTCCTCGTACTTTATTACATTCACTGACAATCTCTCTAGATTCAGACATGTGTTCCTAATGAAACACAAGTCTCAAGCTTTTGAGAAATTTAAAGAATATAAATCCGAAGTCGAGAACCAAACAGGTAAAAGTATCAAAATCTTACGATCTGATCGAGGAGGTGAATACTTGAGCACGGAATTTCTGGACTTTCTAAAAGAGAATGGGATTCTCTCTCAGCTTACTCCTCCGTATACACCACAGCACAACGGTGTATTGGAACAGAGGAATCGCACCCTACTAGATATGGTGCGCTTTATGATGAGCACCGCTGAGTTACCTATTTCCTTTTGGGGGTATACGCTTGAGACAGCCATATACCTATTGAATAGAGTTCCAACCAAATCCGTGCCTACCACTCCATATGAGATATGGGAGGGGAAGAGACCGTATCATAATTTTATTAAGATATGGGGTTGCCCGGCCTATGTTAAAAATCAAAATATGGACATGCTCAAGGCAAGGTCTGTTCTGTGCAAGTTTGTAGGATATCCCAAGCATTCGCGTGGACATATCTTCTACCACTCTGAGGAACAAAAGGTGTTTGTTGCCCAACATGCCACCTTTTTAGAAAAGGAATTTTTTGCAAAAGAAATTAGTGGCCAGGAAGTAGAACTGGAAGAAGTTCCAGCAATACAAACTACGAAAGATGATTTGGTAGAACCAGAGGATTCGATAGCTCCCAATGAATCTCAGCCTCTCCGCCGATCTAGTGAGGTTCTTGATCCAACTGAGAGATACTGCGGTTTTCTCATTGATGGTGGAAGTGAGCATTGCATCATGGAGGATGATGACCCAACTAGCTTCAAGCAGGCCATCACGAGTGGAGACTCTGTGAAATGGCTGGATGCAATGTGGTCCGAGATGGAATCCATGTACACTAACAAAGTATGGACTTTAGAAGATGCTCCTGAAGGGGTAAAACCCATTAGGAGCAAGTGGATCTTTAAGAAGAATCTTGGTGTAGATGGAAAAGTTGAGACTTTCAAAGCTAGACTTGTTGCAAAGGGTTTTCGTCAACGAACATGTATGGATTATGACGAAACCTTTTCTCCAGTGGCTATACTTAAGTCCATCCGGATCCTACTTGCCATTGCTGCATATCATGACTACGAAATCTGGCAAATGGATGTTAAGACTGCCTTTCTAAATGGTGATTTGGAAGAGTGCGTGTACATGACTCAGCCAGAGGGCTTCGTAGACAGTGGGAGCAGCAGAAAGGTGTGCAAGCTGTTTAAATCCATCTACGGGTTAAAGCAAGTATCACGGAGTTGTCACATCTGTTTTGATGTCATTGTCAAAGAGTTTGACTTTGTCAAAAACATAGATGAACCTTGTATATACAAGAAGGTAGCAGAGAGTAAGGTGGTCTTCCTCGTATTGTACGTAGATGACATACTCTTGATAGGAAATGATATTCCTATGCTGCAATCGGTCAAGCTCTTCTTATCATAAAGATTCTCATTGAAAGATCTAGGTGATGCCTCCTACATCTTAGGGATTAAGATCTATAGAGATAGATCTAACCGGATACTGGGATTGTCTCAATCCAGGTACATTGACACCATACTAAAGCGGTTTAGTATGGAAGAATCCAAGCGTGGGTTTTTACCCACGATCTCTGGACTCACTCTCTCCAAAAAGATGTCTCCCAAGACTAATTTGGAAAGAGCTCGCATGCAAGGGATACCCTATGCTTCGGCAGTAGGCTCTATCATGTACGCGATACTGTGTACCAGACCCGATGTAGCATACTCACTGAGTGTAGTGAGTAGGTATCAAGCAGATCCTGGAGAAGTCACTGGACAGCTGTGAAGAGCATTCTCAAGTACTTGAGAAGGACTAAAGAGATGCTCTTGGTGTATGGTAACGGATAACTCCAAGTGGAGTCCTTTACCGATTCGAGCTTACAGAGTGATAAGGACGACTCTAAGTCGCACTCGGGATTTGTCTTTACACTCAATGGAGGGGCGGTATGCTGGAAGAGTTCCAAGTAGGGAACCGTGGCAGACTCGACGATGGAGGCTGAATACATCACTGCCAACGATGCTGCCTAAGAAGCTATCTGGATCAAGAAGTTCATAACTGAACTTGGAGTGGTTCCATCCATTGTGTATCCAATACCTTTTTATTGTGATAACAATGGAGCGGTGGCTTTGGCTAAGGAACCCAGGCCCCATCAGCGATCCAGGCATATTCTGAGGCGGTATCACCTGATCTGGGAGATAGTTGATCACCGGGAGATCGAGGTCAGGAGAGCTGACACGAATAACAACACAGCGGATCCACTCACAAAGGCCATTCCCCTGATACAGTTCGAGAGACTCTTCGGGATGTTGGGTATGCGATACTACAACAGCTGGCCCTGGTGCAAGTGGGAGATTGTTAGTTGTATGTATGCCCTAGAGGCCATTATTGTACATATGATATATAATATAGTGGATGCTTGGACATATATAGAGAGAGGACTTTCTTGCTCGACATGATAGTATGCTATCTGGTTGCTCTTTATCTTAACATGTATACTCGTCTCTTACTGTATTATGGTTACATGTTGGTAAAGCCCTTAGGATGTATACTTGACTACCAGGATTATGATGCTGATCATACTAGTGGGGCCATGGTAGTCCATAAGTTCATCCTTTAATATTCTTAGCCATGGGTGTATCGAGACAGGGCATCGATATACCAGAGTAGACTAGCGTATACGCTTCTCGACCCATGTGATGGACGATGGATGATCCCATATCCATTGGTGTTTGATATCAGAGATGGTATACGGGTGCTCAGTGGAGACTGGGTACACTGGACGAACTCGCCGAGAACTCCTAAATGGTATTATACCTGACGTCAGATAGCGGTTTTCTGGTGATACTGGTACATGTTAGTCTGTAGACCCGAGATCTTCATAGAATCTTGTGTGATTCCCACTGTGCTTTGATTTCCACCTTACCACGTTCAAGAGGACATGCAAAACGGTGGTTTTTGGGTATAGTCCCGAGTCACATGGAGTCAATGAGCGATAGTAGAGGTTTCGTTTCTCTCAGTATTGGGGTTGATGTTGTGCTGTGCTCGATTGGCCATAACAGGGAAGTCCCTGGCCAGGGCTGATTTAGAGATTTACTGATAATTGTTATCAGTAGTTTCTTGACCCGTTATGAGCCTCGTATCGGAATGACTTATCGAGTTATTGGGGTCTGACGTTTACCACCCCTAGACTTGATATGCAACATCTTAGACGAAAAGACCGGACTGTACGGAAGTGTTACTGACAGGCTTTATAGGAGCTAGAGTGGACTTGCTTGTTGATCTTTTGATTGCTCAATACCCGGGTAGTCATTACGTCCAGCTAGTACCGCTGACAGGTTGTGGGTGTTTGATATGATCATCACCTACTGCCGGCGTATTGACGAGTCTTTAGAGTTCTACATAGAGGTTTTACTGACTCAGGAGAAACGAACATATGTGATATGTGCGGGACCGAGAATAATACCAGTATGTGATACCGTATTCTATTCTCGCGATATTTGTATCGGTCGGTTATATGTGATATAGGCGGGTTATCGAATCAAGTGTTGATTCGATAAGTTTGTACATATAATATTAGTCGATTATATGTGATATAACCGGATTATTAAATCAAGTGTTGATTTGATAATTTATTATATAATTGTATATTTGATATACTAGTTTACATTAACTAATATTAGCTCACTTAAACATTTATTTTCTCACATGTGCACACTTAATATATATGTGATATATATTAACTGTGTTTTCTATTGTGTCATAGTTGTTGATACACACTACATGGGTGTATGAGACTTACACCATACTTATTATAATGTGGGGTTTAATATTTAAAGTAAATCCAAATTAGTGGATAATTGCTCACATGCAAGAAGCTTGCAGAAGCTTGTGGATGCATTGACTTAGTCCACTCATTTTGTTTTACTTAAGATATTTATTAACCTAACCATTATGATTTAGCTATGGTTATCTCTCTACATGAGTTATTATATGATACAAACTCACCCACGGTTGATTCTTTCACCTCAATTAGTTGATTCTCATCTCTTTGCTTCATCTTCTTCATCCTTGAGGAAAAAACTTGCTAGCTTTTTCCAAAGTGAGAAAATATCGTGAGAAAAATAAAACTAAAGCGAGCTCACTTCCTACTTCATCATCCTCTACTAGATTAGCACTTTAGTATAGGGTGTTAGCTTCACTAATCCTTCATTAGTGAAGTGGTAGCTTGAGTTAGTGTCTCCTTGACGTAGATTATCTTCGGCCTCGAAGACTTCAAGCAAAATCGTTCCTTTCACCTTGAGAAGCCATGCAAGAGTCCGAGAGTTCCATGATCGCAGCGAAGGGACCACTACAAGGAGCTATTGAAGTGAAGGACCGGTCTACAAAGGTTGTATTCCGTTATCACTTAGATGTACTTTCTAGTTTAGCTCCTAAAACTCTAGTAAGATCCTTGGTTAGGGTTGTTTGGCACACTAAATTTTTTAAATGCGGCATTTTTGATGCCTTGCGAAACCTTGTGGTTGTACCTAAGAACCCTACACGGGGCAGCTGTGTAGCCAGCGGGACTTGAGTTGCAATCCTCGCTGCTTGGACTTGCGGACCTGAATTCCACTATCACCATGTTTGAGAAGACATGTTTAGTTTAAAGAAATCTCGGTCCATTGTTAGTTTAGGGACATCTCGGTCCACAGCTAGTTTAAGAACGTTACGGTCCATTGTTAGTTTAGGGACATATCGGTCCACAGCTAGTTTAAGGACGTTGCGGTCTGTTGTTTTGAGGCGAAGTTTTTCCAGATACTACTTACAGAGTCTTGACTCAGGAAATTAGCGAGCGGACACGAGCGTCGTCATCTATCGTTAACCTGAGTTGTGACTTTATCAGGGGTAGTATTTCTTAAGGAAGTGGTCGTTTATTGGCCGGAAGGGTCTTTCGCCATGCATATTCATGAGCAAGTAGGCACTACCTTGATAAACCTTGTCAATGACGTATGGGCCCTCATAGTTCGGCTCGAATTTCCCCCGTTTAGCACGGTTGGGAATCATAGGTGTTTTGACAACTAGCACGAGTTCACCTTGGCGAAATGCACTTGGCCTAGTTAGTCTTTCGTATGCGAGTGTCATCCTCGCTTTGTACGCTTCTACGTTTTGCTGCGCCATAAGACGAGTTTCATCGAGGGAATCGAGCTCCTCAAGCCGAAGGAGGGCATTTTCTTCATCTGTCAGCTCATGTCGGACCGCCACGGGTAGTTCTATCTCCAAGGGGAGAACCACTTCCGTTCCGAATACCAACGCGAATGGCATTGTATTCGTGGCTGTCTTGAACGTGGTCCGATAAGCCCAGAGAGCTTCATGCAATCTCTCGTGCTAGTCCTTTCTATTTCTGGACACCGTCTTCTTTATGATCTTCGAAAAGGACTTATTGAAAGCCTCAGCTAGACCGTTAGCTCGGGGGTTATAGACTGAAGAGTATCTCCAGTCTATATTATGTTGTTGCGTGAAGCGGCTGATCTTATAGCTTCTGTAGGCCGGCCCATTATCCGAGATGATCCGTCGCGGAGTGCCGAACTGGTAGATGACATGTGTCTTGAAGAAATGGAAGATGTTCTCTGTTTTCACATCCCTTAGCGGTACTGCTTCTGCCCACTTAGAGAAGTAATCGGTTGTCACCAATATGAACTGATGTCCCTTGGATGATGCTGGTTCGATGGGCCCGATTATATCGGTTCCCCACATTTCGAATGGCCAGCTAGCCAATGTTAGGTGTAACGGATTCGGATGCTGGTGGATGAAGTCCCCGTGAATTTGGCACGAGTGACACTGCTTCGCATATTCGAGGCAGTCCTAAATCATCGTGGGCTAATAGTAACCCATTCTTTTGATCTTCAGATTCATCTTTGGTCCGGCTTGATGAGAACCGCAGAGTCCGTCATGAGTTTCTTGGATGACTCTCCTTACTTCTTCTGGTCCCAGACATCTTAGCCATAAACAATTGAATGATCTCTTATATATTGTATCATTGACGAAAGCGAAAGACAGAGATCGCTTCATGAGCCGATGTCTTGATGATGCATTTTCGGGCATTTGATGGGATTTAAAGTTGTCTATAAAGACTTCTCTCCAATCCTCAGCCTTTTCTTCCTCTATTTGGAAGACCGCATGTTCAGTTGCTCCCTTTCTTTCAGATGCCTTCGGAGATATTTCTGCTGGCGTGAGAATCCGGCGGCTTTGCACAATGATCCTTACGTCATCGAGGTTTTCATCAGCCAGTTCTTTAGCGAGTTTGGCTAACGCATCTTCCTTGCTATTTTCCACTCATGGTATGCTTTCCAGGATGTAGGAGGGGATTTGAGATAGCAGTTGCTGCACTCTTTCGCCATATTTCACCAATTCTGGCTTACACGTCTGATAGTCGCCCTTTACTTGGCTAACGACCAGCTGGGAGTCTCCATATATGAGGAGGTTCTTGATTCCCATGTCAATGGAGATCTTGAGACCTGCTATCAAAGCTTCATATTCCACTTCGTTGTTTGTTCTTGGCTCCGTTAAGGAAAGGACAAAACTCATTATCCCTCCTTGTGGATTCACAAAGATAAGGCTTACTCCGGCTTTGATTATGGGTGTGCTTTGCTTCCACCTTTTCATAGATGACGCCCCATCGAAGTAGAGGTCCCGTCGGGTATCACTCCTTTCTTTCTCCCCGTCGATTGCGTCAAACGCGTGTTCGTCCGGAAACTCGCAGTTTAAGGGAGAGTCGGCGGGTATCGGATGCTCTGCGAGAAAGTCGGCGATGGCCTGGCCTTTTACTGACTTGAGAGGTCGGTAGATTATTGAGAATTCCATTAAGAAGAGGGTCCATTTGGCAAGCCTTCCCGTTAGTATGGCTCTTGACATCAAATATTTGAGAGGATCCACCTTTGATATGAGATGGACCTCATGTGCCAAAACGTAATGTCGGAGCTTCGTTGCCGCGAAGATTAATGCCAGGCAATGCTTTTCGATTGGGGAGTTGTAACAACTCCAATTCTTGTGTACATAAAATTGATTTAAAGTTAAAATATACTTGGGGTATTTATATTTCCTTTGAGTACTATAAGTATTTAATTTACTTTTGAACAGCATGAAGAAGCTTGTAGCTCACTGGTAAGACCTTGCACTGCTGAACCAAAGCACCAGAGTTCAAATCCCATTAGCCACATTAATTTTTTAATTAGTTTTATTTTAAATTTTTAGAATTCCAAGAGTCTACTCGTGCATAACTCTTAAAAACCAAAAGTCACATATAAACAAACAAGCCCAGGAGGTAGACCAATCGACGGGGGACACATGGCGATGAGTCCCGGCTTGACTCGGGCCGACGACTGGGCCGAATCGGCCGGCGGCGCTGGTTCGGGTGAGTCCGATCCCCGATTTTCTTTAATCTTCTGAGACCTTTGGTCTACCCCACTCCCCCTGCACCATTTAAAATATCTGAAATTAAACAGAGAATTAAAACACTCTCTTTTAATTTTTTTAATGCAAAATTTAATACAACTTTCTCACACACTTTCATCTATCCTAAACCTTAAATTTTTCTATAAATACCACACCTAAACTCACCCATCCTCACTCACAAACTCTGCCCAAACTCTCAAGAAAAATCCTAAGAACTTTTGTGTACAAGTGGAGTTAGCGAAGGGCGAAGCTCCGACGACGACCTTAGGAGATCCCGGCGACGAGACGACGCACCGGCATCTCCTACCACTCCCTATTCCTCATCTCTAATATAAAATCCAGTAATTCCCTCCTCCCTCTTCTCTTTTCTATTCTGAAAACTCGTAATTCTAAAACCCGACGGAAGCGGAGTTAATCCGACTTCCGATTCGATTTTTTCTTTAAAAGATCCATTTTTCTCAAAAACAACAATACCAAACTCTCACAACATGACTATTAATCATTAACAAAATATATTGAATAAGTTCCATTTCAAAAGAATGTATATTGTAATTTTTATCGCATTTTTCAGAAAAATACCATATAGTTTAACTTCGGCATAAAAACATCATTACCCTTGCTATACCTTTAGATAGTTCACGAGGTAATGACCTAACTCTTCACAACACTCATATGTAATATAATACGATGATATTGGGAAATATAGATATGAAAAAATACGGTTTTACCCAAAACCAACTCAAACTTATAAAAAAAAATTTCTACAAGATATGTATTTTTAACAAATCTTTGCAATGCGCCGCTACAACCCATTTTGGGAAACCCGTTCAGGATGGTGCAGATTATCGCACATTCTCGGGCTTAGTAGTGCGAGATGCAGACCTCCGCAAGGACCATACGATCTCGAAAGATTTAAAAAAATACAAATATCTTAAGAAAAGGAGAATTTTAGAAAAATAATAAATTAAATTATTTTTATAAATATATATATGTATCATCAAAATATCTATTTTTGATATAGTTTAAATATTCCAACTTTTCTAAATCAAAAAGAATCACTTTACATAAAAATATCATGCAATTCCATACAAGTTCAATACTTTACAATTAAATACTATATATTATGAAATTAGGTTTTACTCCGTAGAAATATCACATATATAAAATCTACATCTATAAAAACTCTAAAGACGATAATTAAATACTTGAGGTGTATTTTGAAAATTATACAATATTATTTTTACATAAAACCACCTCAAGTTTTATAAATTACAATAAGGACCCTAGTAAATATAGGTTTAAGCAGGACCAGTCTCTTGAGCCTCAGGGAGACGGAGATATGGGTGCTTGCCTATTTAAGGTAGACAACTTAACAAACGGTGTTATCAACACGGTAATCGTCTTTGAAAAAGACACAAATCCTTTCGTCCATGTGCAGCGGTTACCGATAACACCAAAACCTAATTCAGGATTCAATTTCTTTTCTAATTGTCTGACTCAGACTGAGTCTCGATATAATCAATCTGACTTGAATGAGATTCAAGTATATATAACAAATCAATATGAATCCATGTATTCAATCTGTTCAATCTATCAATTTATACAACTTGACTGAACTGAACCATGGATATACACCCATCTACATGATTATCCAGTTACATCCATTTACTGATATCATGGTTTCAGCAAGTCATCCATCTATACAATTCAATTACAAGACAATACAATACAAACAATACAATTAAGACATCGCGGGGTTTATAAGGGGTAGATTGGTACGGAAGGTGTTAGAAGTGGCACGAGACTACAACCATTAAAACACATAACCTGTATTCCATTGTCGTTGTACCATGGCTGAACGGTTCCTTATACTTTCCGTCCACCTTAGTCTCTGGTCTACTGAGACTCCTCTCATATACACCGGCCTTTTCTGTACCAAGCTACAAACAACAGCGTTAACACTAAATATAACATTATAACAATATAATACCACTTTAAAAGCTACACACATACACACTCTCTCTCTGTCTATTTTATTTCTCCCTTATCTTTGGGACTTACCGAGTGATTGTTCTCTGATGACATTCCTTCTCTTTCTTCTTTGGAATGTTTTCAGGTGGATCAGACTTTCAGGAGATCGAGCTCACCAGCGAGGACTTAGATCAGCTAGCCTTCAACCCGGAGCTCTAGTTATTTATACACATTTTCATTTCAGTACTTTCAATTTCTGTTATGCCACTGTTTAGGCATTGCTTTTCATTCCATGTATTTACTTTTCCATGTTATAACAACCCTAATTTTCCTATACACTTTTTCCATACAAATTTTTAAATTGTTTTTTTTTAAAAATCCATAAAGGGGTATTTATTGCCTGAGCACATGACTTAAGTAATTAATTAGCAATTTAATTATAAGAAGGAGCTTGTAGCTCATTGGTAATCGCTTACACTGCTGAACCAAGCCACCAGAGTTCAAATCCCATGCCCCGCATTATTTTTAATATTTATTTTGTTTTAAATTTTATGGAAGCCCAACAGTCCACACAAGTTAACTCCAGATTTTCCCACTACACTTTAAAAACTAAATATACCAGAGGCTACACTAGACGACCCCCACCTTCCCATGCCCTGACTCGGCCCGACTCGGGCCGGCGCCGCCGGCCGGACTTGTCCGAACGGCCGAGTTCCCTTCTTCAATATTATGTCTCTTCATCTTCTAAACCCCCTATACACTTCAAATTCCTAGATCGGTTTCAGAGACCTTTGAAATCCCCATTTACTCCATTTTAATGATTTTTTAATACATTTTTACATTATAACCTTTCATATACCCTATTTACTCCAATTTTTAATGATTTTATAATTTTTATATTTTTTTTATTTAAAAACCCTTCACCTACCCTACCCTATAAATACACCCCCTCCCCTCTACCCTCTCATCCCAAAATCCTAAGCTCACTCTCTCAAAATTTTCCAAGAGTTGTGTACTTTGAAAACAAGCTCGCGGCGAAGCTCCGACGAAATTCCGGCGGAAATTCCGGTTACGTTTTTAGGAACTATCGGCGATGACGCAACGCATCGGCAATCCCTTTAGTTTCCCCTCACTCTAGTGTAATCGAAAACCCGTAAGTCCCTTTCTATTCCTCTCTTCCCTATTCAAGAAAATACGAAATTACAAACCCGACGGAATCGGAACAAATCCGATTTCCGATTCGGTTTTCTATAAATTTCACTTCTTACTAATACAATCATAATTAAACATCCTTATGTTGACTACTAAACACTAATCAAAGAATTTGAACAAGTTTCACCACATGAAATGATAGCTTTCTCAATTTATCGTAATTTTCGCTTAAATACCACAATGTTTCACTCTTTCATTTAACACCATCAACTTGCTATACATTTATAGTAGATCATGAGATAACGACCTACCTCCTCACACTTAACACGATACCATTGAAACCTTAGAATACGAGAAAACAAGAATTTACATTTAAATACCATATACTTAATAAAACCATCATAAAAGATTTAGAGTTGATACACTTTTAAATAAATACCTCTTATTAGGAAAATACGATAAGTTGTAGACATCGATCGTTTATCTAAACCTGAGTTTGTGGTGCCTAGGCTAGGCAAGTGAGAAAGGTAACTTTAAAAGGCTCGACTCACGGTGATTCGTGAGCGGATCTTCCTTTCCTCACTTGTACTTACCTGGCCACAATTGGCGGTGAAGAGGCGATTTGAGGCATCTAACAACTTGTCGTTTAGATCATTTAGAAATAGGCTAGCTGACTTAGGAAACCTTAGAATCTAAAATACGGAAAATTGACATTTTTACAAATAAATACCTTTTACTTTATAAAACCGTTTTCTTAAGGATTTAGTATTTTACAATCTTTGCAAAGAGCCGCTACAACCCATTTTTGGAGAACCCGTTCGGGATGGTGTGGATTATCACACATCCTCGGGCTTAGTAGTGCGAGATTCAGACCTCCGTAAGGAGCATTCGGTCTCGAAAGATTTAAAATACGATATCTTAAGAAAATGAGATTTTTAGAATATAAAATATTTATTAAAATTATTTTTGTATAAATATATGTATATTTATCATTAAAACATTTATTTTGTTATGATATAAATATTCCACCTTTTTCTAAAAATCACAAGAATAAATTTTACACTAAAATACCATGAACTTCAAATAAATCAATATTACAGATAAATACCTTTATTTATGAAACTAGGATATTTTCACTAGAAATATCACAATATAAAATCCACACTCATTACAACTCTAAAAACGAATAATGAATACTTGAGGTGTATTTTGAAAAGTATATAAAAGTATTTTTACATAAAACCCACTCAAGTTTTATAAATTACCCCAAGAACCCTAGCAATTATAGGACTTCGATTTACATTTCTAACTGTCTGACTCGGGTTTGAGTCTGATCATTCCGACTTGAATATGATTCAAGTCAATCTATAATCTACAATATTCCAATTCAATATGAACACATGAATCCATGAATTCAATTATCAATTTATACAACTTGACTAAACCGAACCATGGATTTATATATATTCCTTTTACATGATTCTCAGTTATTCCATTTACATGACTCTACAGTTATATCCGTTTACTGATATCATAGTTTCAGTCAGTCAATCAATCTTACAATCAATACAATTTACAAGACAAATAATACAATCAAAACACTGCGGGGTTTAAAGGGTAGACTGGTACGGAATATATTAAAGGTGGCACGAGGCGGTCACTTAAGACGTAATTACATCCATACCGTTGTTCCGTGGTATTATCGACGGAGCCTTGTACTACAGGTTACCAAGGTCCCCGGTGTAAGTGGGACTCCCCTTGATACACTGGCATCTTCTGTACCAGGCTACAAACAACAGCGTTAATACAACATTACAATATTATAATACAACATTAAAAGCTACTCTCTCTCTCTTACTTTCTGTCTATTTCTCCCTTATCTTTGGGACTTACCGAGCGACCTGTTCGCTGACGACATTCTATTTCTTTCTTCTTTGAATGTCGTCAGGTGGTTTGGACCCGGCGGAGATCGAGCCATCTGCAGAAGATTTGGACCAGTTTGCTGAAGAACCAGAGCTCTAGTTTCATTGTACACTTTTCCATTCAGTTCCTGTCATGCCATTTTTTAGGCATCATTTTTATTTCAGTTGTATTTCCTTTTCATGCATTGTACAAAAGAATGTTAATAAATAAAAATTGCTGTTTTTATTATACCTTGCCTCTTGTGTATTTTCTTTTATATTGCTTAGTTACGCTTAGCGTATTTGCTTCTGAGTAAATACGTAGCGGGCCAGTCGCGTCTCCTTCTCCGTACACCGGGAAGCGGGGCGTGACACATGTACTGTAAAAGAATGTTAATAAATAAAATTGCTATTCATTACATTTGTCTCTTGTGTATATTTCTTTTATATTGCTTAGTTATTCTTAGCGTATTTATTTCTGAGTAAATACATAGCGGCCTCATCGCGTCCTCTGCCCGTACACTGGGAAGTGGGGCGTGACAGGTTTTGTTGGTGGCCCATGCAGGTCAGAGCTGTATGGAACCCTACCATGAAGTTCAGTTCTGCATGGACAACCTAAGCAATATAACACAAGAATCAGCAACTAAAATATTCTTTACAATTCATATTCCTTGAATCTTATCATTTCATATACTTTGAATCTGTCATAATCTAAAATTTTCTTTCAAGATTATGGATTCCCCAAACAACACCAGCACCAATGTCAACAACACACCTCCACCACTACCACTCACACCTGCCGTCCCAACTCCGATCAACGAGCAGACGGTTCTGCTTGTGGCAATCCATGGCCTCCTGGAAGGACAGCAGCAGCAGACTGCTATCCTGATGAACCGACCAGAGGCAAAAGCACATGGGGTGAAACAATTCATATCTTTGCATCCAAAAAATTCTCAGGAAAAGAGAGCCCTTCAAAAGCTGAGGAATGAGCTCAGAGCATCGAAGACGATCTGGCAGCGGCACAAGTGCCAGAGATAGCTTGGGTCCGTATTGTGAAACTGCTGCTTACGGACAATGCACGGGTTTGGTAGAAGGCGGAAGAAAGCCGTCTTGATCAACCCATCGAATGGAAGACTTTCCGAGACATGTTCGACGCAAAGTACTTCCCTGAAACTGTCAGGTTCGACATGGAACAACAGTTCATCCATCTACAACAAGGTTCAATGTGGACCAAGTCAGTAGATGAATATGACACTGAGTTCACCATGCTCAGTCGGTAAGATATATCTCACTAATTCGATTTTCAATAAATCACATATTACATAGCTAACACAATACTTTAATAGATTTGCACCATACGTGATACCGACGGATGAGATCAAAGCCCGTCGATTTCAACAAGGTTTAGATTCGGAGATCCAGGCTGCACTGGCCACAGGAGATTTTCCGACTCATGAATCGGCTCTGAAAGCTGCTCGCCGTTATGAGGCAGTGGTAAAGATGAGGGGTAGATCTCAATCTGCTGGAGTTAAGCGCCCTGCCAACCAGATGGCAGGAGGAGCCTCATCAAGACCATATTTTATGCCAAGGAGATCGGAAGTACCGAATAACAGGCCCAGCCCAGCCTTTTGTACCTACTACAAGAGAGCTAGATATATGATGAAAGACTGCCGGCGAGCCAACCGTCTTTACTTAGTCTGCAGCTCAGCTACTTATGATATTGGGTTTTGTCCCATAAGACACAACCTAATTGCTGCACCCAGGCCGCAATCACTTATCAGCAGAGACCAGCTCTTCAGGCATCTGCTCCAAGACTCGCTCTCCCTGCTCCACCACCTAGAGGACCACCGAATGCACCTCCTCTTCGTCGGTTCCATCAAGCTCAAAGGAACGTTCCGAGGAATGCTCCTCCGGCCAAGAGGAATGTATCACGGCGAAAGGCTTTCACGATGACCGTGGAAGAAGCTGAGGCCACTGGCCAAGTTATCACTGGTAACCTTTCTTCTCATGTTTTTCTTTCAGTCTTAACACCTACCTACATATTTTCCCTATACCTAAAACATATCCCGCATACCTTAGGTACAATCTTAGTAGCCTCACTTGCTGCACTAGCACTCTTCGATACTGGAGCATCTCACCGTTTTATATCGCAACGGTTCGTACGAACTCATGTGATTCCAGTCACACCGCTTGTATCCAGTTGGAATATCAGTTCAGGAAATGGCGTTCTAAGGGAAACAATGGGATACAGCTTATGTCCAGTAGTCGTCTGCAGCAGAGAATTCTATGCTGATTTCAAGGTGCTTGACATACCGAACTTCGATGTGGTCCTAAGTATGGATTGGCTCGGAACCTTCTATGCTACCATTGACTGCCGTCAAAGGAGGGTAGTATTCGAGATTCCAGACCATCCGGTCTTTTATTTTAAAAGTGGAGACCATACCCTGAAGCCAAGTACTTACAAGGCGAAACCAAAGAAGGCAGTAATTGCAGCAACTCAAGCAGAGGAAGGATCAAAGCCAGAAGTTGTTCGAGAGTTCGACGATGTGTTTCCTGACGATATATCAGGTTTGCCTCCCGATCGAGCTCTTGAATTCAGCATTGATTTAGTACCAGGAGCACAACCGGTGATCAAAGCACATTATCGATTAAGTCCAGAAGGTTTGAAGGAAGTCCGAACTCAGTTGGACGAATTATTAGCGAAATGATGGATTCATCCTAGAAATTCAAGTTGGAGATCTCCTGTACTGCTTGCGAAGAAGAAGGAAGGTTCATACAGAATGTGCATCAATTATAGAACCTTGAACGAAGTAACTATAAAGAACAAGTATCCACTCCCGCGCATCGACGGTTTGTTCGATCAGCTAAATGGATCTTGTGTTTTCTCCAAGTTAGATCTTCGTTCAGTTTATCATCGGGTGAAGGTCAAGGAATCTGATATCCACAAAACAGCTTTCAGAACTCTCTATGGACATTACAATTTTCTTGTGATGCCATTTGGAGTGACCAACGCACCAGCAATATTCATGAACCTGATGAATCAAGTTTTCCGGGAGTACTTAGATAGGTTTGTTGTAACAACTCCAATTTTGGTGTACAAAATTTGTTTAAAAATTAATGTATACTTGGGGTATTTGCGTTTACTGTGATTGCTATAAGTAATTTATTTGCTTTTTAATAGCAAGAAGGGGCTTGTAGCTCATTGGTAATACCTTGCACTGCTGAACCAAGCCACTAGAGTTCAAATCCCATACCCCATATTATTTTTAATATTATTTTCTTTTGAATTTTTAGAAGTCCAAGGGTTTGCACGTGCATAACTCGTAAAAACCAAAAGTCACACTAAAAACAAACTGGACCAGGGTGAAGACTAACCGACGATGGCCAACCTGGACCCCCGACCAGTCCTGACTCGGCTGGACTCGGCCGGCGGCGGCGGAGACTCGGCCGGCGGCGGCGGCCGAATCAGCCCCGATGAGGAATCGACCAACATGAAAGTTGTCTTTTCACCTCCCCATCACTCCTGCACATTTTAATTCTCTGGATTGGCTCCAGAAACCTTTTAAAACCCTAATTACTCCATTTCTAATACATTTAAATACATTTTAATGCAATTTTCATTTCACCCTTTCATCTACCCTAAACCCTAGCCTTACCCTATAAATACAACCCCTAAACATACACCCCTCACTCCAAAATTCTGATCAAAACTCTAAAGAAATCCATAGAAGATTAGTGTACTTTTGGAGTTAGCAAATGGGAGAAACTCCGACAATCTTCCGACGACGTTTCAAGAAGCAACCGGCAACGAAACGACGCACCGGTGATTCCTCTCTCACCCTATATCTCCTCTCCTTATTTTTAGTGAGTAAGTCCCAATTCCTTCTTCACTTTACTATTCTCAAAACCCGTATTTTTAAAACCCGACGGAAATCGGAGTTATCCGATCTCCGATTCGGTTTTTCCTAAAAACTAACTTTTTCTTAAACAACAACGATACCAAACTCTATCATGTTGACTAGTAATCATTAACAAACAATTTGAACAAGTTTCATAACAAATTATTTCATTTTGTACTTTTTATAGCTCTTTTTCAGTAAAATACCATGTAGTTTCATTTTGATATTAAAACATCACAATCTTGCTATACCTTTAAGTAGATCATGAGATAATGACCTACCTCCTCACACACTCATATGTAACATAACACAATAACTTTTGGGAAAATAGAATACGGGAAAACGAAACCTTTCAAAAAAATATCATTTACTAATAAAACCATTTTCTACAATATTAAGTGTTTTACAAATCTTTGAAAAGTACCACTACAACCCATTTTGGGGAAGCCGACTGGGATGGTGCGGATTATCGCACATCTCTGGGCTTAATAGTACGAGATGCAGACCTGCGCAAGGAGCATTCGGTCTCGAGAGATTTAAAATACGAAAATCTTAAGAAAATTAGATTTCTAGAAATATAATATATATTAAAATTATTTTTTTATAAATATATATATGTATGTATCATTAAAATATTTATTTTGTGATAATATAAATATTCCAAACTTTTTTCCTAAATATCACAAGAATCACTTTACATTAAAATACCATGAAATCCATACAAGTTCAATGTTACAATTAAATATCATTTATTATGAAAAATAGATTATTTTCACTAGAAATATCACAAATATAAAATCTACATCTATGACAACTCTAATGACGATAATTAAATACTTGGGGTGTATTTTGAAAATTATACAAAAGTATTTTTACATAAAACCCCCTCAAGTTCTATAAATTACCCTAAGGACCCTAGTAAATATAGGTTTAAGCGGGACCAATCTTTTAAGCCTCAGGGAGTCGGAGAAGTGGATGCTTGCTTATTTAAGGTAGACAACTTAACAACGGTGTTATCAACACGGTAATCATCTTTGAAAAAGACACAAATCCTGCCGCCCATGTACAGCGGTTACCGATAACATCAAAACCTAATTCAGAACTTCAATTAATTGTTCTGACTCATACCGATTCTCTTCTTAATAATCTGACTTGAATATAATTCAAGTACAATTTACAATCTACAATGTAACAACTCCAATTTTTGTATACCTAAATTTGATTTAAATTTGAAGTATACATGGAGTATTTAATGTTGCTGATAACACTTTAAGTATCTATTTCCCTACAGTAATTACAAGAAGGAGCATGTAGCTCATTGGTAATACCTTGCACTGCTGAACCAAGCCACCAGAGTTCGAATCACATGCCCCACATTATTTTTAGTTTATTTTTCTTTAAAATTCTTGGAAGCCCAACAATCCACAGGCCATAACTCCAAAATGTTGAACTGAACCACAAAAATGGAGTATGCCAAAGTCTTAGTCGGAGAACCCGCACCCAACCGTCGCCGAACCCGGCCGGGATCGGCCAACTCGGCCGGCCGGCCGGCCGAATCGGCCGGCGCCGCCGGCTGGAGTTGGACGGTCGGTCGGGGTCCCAAAATGAAAAGTGTGCCTTTTCGTATTCTAAACCCCCCTGTTAACTCCAAATTATTATATCATTTCCAAAATTTTTATTACACCCTAATTACTACAAAATTTTAATGATTTTCTTTAAATTTTTACAATTATTTTAATAAACAAAACCCTTCACCTACCCTACCCTAGCTATCCTATAAATAGACCCCTACCCCCTACCTTCTCATTCCAAAACCTTATATTTACTCTCTTGAAATTTTCACAAGAAAGTGGGCTTTGAAAACCGAGTTCACGGCGAAGCGCTGACAGATTCCGGCGACGTTCTTGGAAGCAACCGGCGACGAAACAACACCTCGACCATTTACCTAATTCCTTTATACTCTTTAGAAGAGTTTAAAACCCGTAAGTCCCATACTTCTCTCTTTTCTATTTCTCAAAATACGACTTTATGAAACCCGACGGAAATCGGAACAAACCGATTTCCGATTCGGTTTTTCTACAAAATTTCACTTGTCACCTAATTCATAACACCTAAACATATTCATAATGACTATTAATCACATAAAAATCAAATTGGACAAAGTTTCTCGCATGAAATGATAGCTTTCTTGTAATATCGTATTCTTTTCACAATAATACCATAAAGTTTATTTTTCTTCTTCTAATCAATTCCCTTATTCCTAAACATGTTCATCTTGACCACTAAACTTGTAAAAATCAATTTGAATGAGTTTTCACACATGAAATGATAACTTTTACAAATACCGTATTCTTACACTTAAATACCCTCATGTTTAATTTAACATGTTTAACCCCTAAACTTTACAATACCTTAAAATAAGTCACGAGGTAATGACCTACCTCTACACACACACACAAATATAACTCTAATTGATAACTTTAAAACTTAGAATACGAAAATACAAGACTTTTCACTAAAATACCATTTTCTTTATAAACCATTCTTGAAATTCTAAGTTGAATACAATTTTAAAACAAATCTTTTAAAAAGAAAATACGATATGTCATGGACATCGATCGTTTATCTAAACCTGACTTTGTGGTGTCTAGGCTAGGCAAGTGAGCTTGGGTAACTTTAAAAGGCCCATCTCACGATTCGTGAGCGGATCCCTCCCTCCTCACTTGTACTTACCCGGCCACAATTGGCGGTGAAGAGGCGATTTGATACTTCTAATGACTTGTCGTTTAGACCTTTAGAATTAGGCTAGTTGGTTTAGGGAACCCTAGAAACTAAAATACAGAACTTTATAACCTTTTACAAATAAATACCTTATTTTTATAAAACAGTTTTCTAAATGAATAGTATTTATTAAACCTTTGCAAAGCGCCACTACAACCCACCTTTGGGAAACCCGTTAGGGATAGTACGGTTCATCGTGCACCCGCGGGCTAGTAGTGCGAGATTCAGACCTGCGCAAGGAGCATTCGGTCTCGAAAGGTTTGAAATACGACATTTAAGAAAATGAGATTTTTGGAAAATAAAATATTTATATAAAATTATTCTTGTATTAACATATGTATATTTATCATTTAAACACTTATTTTATTATAAGATAAAGTTTCCATTTTTCTAAAAAATTACAAGATTAAAAGTTACATTAAAATACCATGAATTTCAAATAAATCAATTAATACTTTTATTAGGAAATAGTCACTAGAATAACACAAATAAAATTCACACACATTATAACCATAAATACGAATAATAAATACTTGAGATGTATCTTGAAAACTATACAATAGTACTTTTTACATAAAACCCCGTTAAGTTTTATAAATTACAATAAGGACCCTAACAATTATCGAACTTCAAATTACCTTTATTTTAGTCTGACTCGGGTTAGAGTCTGACTAATTCCGATTTGAATATGATTCAAGTCAACCCATATTCTTTAATATTCCAACTCAATATGAATACATGAATCCCTGAATCCAGTTAACAATCTATTCAATTTGACTGAATCAAACCATGGATATACATCCATTTTCCTGTTATTCCATTTACCTGATTATGCAGTTACAACATGTTTACTGATATCATGGTTTTGGTCAGTCATCCAACTTACATAATACAATACAATAATACTGTTAAAACACTACGGAGTTTAGGGGGTAGATTGGTACGGAAGGTGTTAAAGGTAGCACGAGCTGGTCAGATTAAGACACCTAACCTGAATCCCATTGCTGTTGTACCGTGGCATAACGGTTCCTTGTACTTTCCATTTGCCCTGGTCTCTAGCATATAGAGATCCTCCTCGTATACACTGGCATCCTTCTGTACCAAGCTACAAACAACAGCGTTAACATAACATTACAACAATAGTTTACACTTTAAAATGTATCTTCTTATTCTGTCTTCTCTACTTCCCTCTTACCTTTGGGACTTACCGAGCGATCTGTTCGTTGACGACATTCTGTTTCTCTCTTCTTTGAATGTCGTCAGGTAACCTGAACCCGGCAGAAGTTGAGCCAACACAAGAAGATTTGGAGCAATTTACCGAAGACCCTGCAGTATAATTTCATTGTACACTTTTCTTTTCAATACTTTCCATTTCCTGTTATGCCACTGTGTAGGCATCTTTATTTTAGTTGTATTTTCCTTTCCATGTATTGTACAAAGAATGTGAATAAATAAAAATTGATGTTCTTTTTATACTCTTGTCTCTTGTGTATTTATTTTATATTGCTTAGCTACGCTCAGCGTATGTACTTCTGGGTACATACGTAGCGGACCTCGTCGCGTCCCCTTCGCCGTACACTGGGAAGCGGGGCGTGACAGGTTTTGTTGGTGGCCCATGCAGGTCAGAGCTGTATGAATCCCTGTCATGCAGTTCTGGTCTGCGTAAACAACCTAAGCAATATAACACAAGAACCAGCAACTAAAACATTCTTTACAATTCATGTTCCTTGAATCTTGCAAATTTCTATTCCTTGAATCCTATCATTTCATGTATTTTAATCTGTCCTAACCCAAATTTTTCCTTCAAGGTTATGGATTCCCCGAACAACACCAGCACCAACGTCAACAACACTCCTTCAGCACTACCTCTCACACCAGCTGTTCCTGCACCACCCACTGAGCAAACGATGCTATTTGAGGCGATCCGCAGTCTTCTCGAGGGACAGCAACAACTTCTGAACCGTCCTGAGACCGATGCACCGGGAGTAAAACAATTTAGGGCTTTACATCCTAAGCAGTTCTCTGGTAAAGGAACCCCTCTTGAAGCGGAAGAATGGGCACAAAGCATCGAAGACGATCTGGCAGCAGCTCAAGTGCCAGACAACGCTTGGGTCCATGTAGCAAAGCTACAGCTCACGGATAATGCTCGCAATTGGTGGAAGGCGGAAGAAAGCCGTCTGGTACAGCCGATTGAATGGAAGTCATTTCGCGAGAAGTTCGACGCGAAATATTTCCCTGTGACTGCCAGGTTCTCCATGGAGCAGCAGTTTATTCATCTACAGCCAGGATCAATGTGGGACAAATCGGTAGATGAATACGACGCTGAATTCACCATGTTGAGCCGGTAAGATATGTCGCAATAGTTCAATTTTTAATTATCACATACTACACAGCTAACACAATCTTTAAACAGATTCGCGGCATACTTGATACCGACGGACGAGATCAGAGCCCGTCGCTTTCAATAAGATTTGGACATAGAGATTAAGGCTGCTCTATCCACAGGAAAGTTTTTGACTCATGAGGAAGCTCTAGAAGCTGCTCGCAGTTATGAGGCAGTAATAAAAGAGAGGGCCAGACCTTAATCTGCAGGAGTCAAACGCCCTGCCAACCAGATGGCAGGTGGAGCCTCGTCCAGACCATCTTTCGTGCCAAGGAGACCCGGAGTACCAACCCATCGTCCTAGCCCAGCCTTTTGCACCTACTGCAAGAGAACTGGACATATGATGAAGGACTGCCGTCGAGCCAACCGCCTTTGCTTAGTCTGCGGATCAGCTACTCACGGTATTGGGTCTTGTCCCCAAAGACAGAACTCAGTTGCTGCACCCAGGCCAGCAAATACTTATCAGCAATGACCAGCTCTTCAGGCACCTGCCCCAGACTTGCACTGCATGCACCACCCAAGGGACCACAAGCTACACCACCTCCTCGACAATTCCATCAAGCTCAAAGGAACGTTCCGAGGAATGCTCCTCAGGTCAGGAGGAATGTGCCAAAGCGCCAGGCTTTCATGATGTCTGTGGAAGAAGCTGAGGCCACTGGCCAAGTCATTACTGGTAAACTTTCCTTTTCAAACTTAAATTTTAGTCTTGTTTACCTACACACTTTCCCTATACCTAAAACCTATCCCATATACCTTAGGTACAATCCTAGTAGCTTCACTACCTGCACTTGCACTGTTTGATACTGGAGCATCCCACTGCTTTATGTCGTAACGGTTTGTCCGAACCCATGCGATTCCAGTCTCACCGCTTGTATCCAGCCGGAACGTCAGTTCCGGAAATGGTGTTTTAAAGGCAACTATGGGATACAGCATGTGTCCAGTCGTCGTCTGCAGTCAAGAGTTTTATGCTGACTTCAAGGTACTGGACATACCAAACTTCGATGTGGTTCTATAAATGGACTGGCTTGGAACCTTTTATGCTACCATCGACTGCCGTCAAAGGAGGGTAGTATTCGAGATTCCAGACCATCCGGTCTTCTATTTCAAGAGTGGAGACCGTACATTGGAACCAAGTACCTACAAAGCGAAGCCAAGAGAAGCAGTAGTTGCAGCAGCTCAAGCAGAGGAAGAATCAAGACCAGAGGTAGTTCGAGAGTTCGACGATGTATTCCCTGACGATATATCAGGTTTGCCTCCCGATCGAGCTCTTGAATTCAGTATTGACTTAGTACCAGGAGCACAACCGGTGATCAAAGCACCTTATAGATTAAGTCCAGAAGGATTGAAGGAAGTCCGTGTTAGTGTTTATGCCCTAGAAGGCCATTACTGTATCATACTAGCTTGTATATTACTTAATGGAAGCTTGGGATATTCACATGTATATAACAGTCTTGCTAAACATGGTAGTATGCTACTTGGTTTTTCTATCTTAATATGTGAGTGTACGTATTGATAGAGCTCTTAGGATCTTGCTTGTCTACCAGCGTTGTGATGGCAGTCACACTAGTGGGGGCTGGGTAGTCTACAAGCACATCCTTATTCTGGTCCCTGGTTGTTGGATTATCGAGACAGAGCATCGATACTCCGGAGTAGACTGGTGTGTACGCTTCTCATCCCAGTTAGGGAGATGGTCTGTCCCACAGCCGTCAGTACGTCGTACTGGAGATAGTATACAGGTGCTCGTTAGGTTACGGGTACATCGGACAGGACTCACAGGGAACTGTTGGTTGGTTTGATACCAGTCGTCAGTGAACAGTTCCCAGGTGACATGAGTACAGCGTAGTCCGCAGACTTGACACTGCTACTTCGCCTCGAGTGTGTCCCACTGTTCTTAGATTGCTACCCTACCACGGCTCAAAGGAGTCGTACAAACAGGTAGCAGTTGGGTGCAGTCCCGAGCACTTGGAGGCAGTGGCGGTTAGACAGGATTCGTCCCTCCTGGTATTGGGAGTAGATATCGTGCTGTGTCAGAGAGCCATTACGCAAAGTCGCTGGCCAGGGCAAGCAAGATTTGCTGGTAGGTTCCAGTAGTTTCTCAGGGTGTAATGGGCTTCACTCCGACACGACTTATACCGCTATTAGGGGACTGACGCTTGCCGCCCCCCTAGGCCCGATATGCGATAGTCTTGGACGAACGGACCGGACTGTTTGGAGATTGTCACATCAGACTCAGTAGGAGTTCGGATGGGTTTACTCATCGGCCTTCTTATCGACAACTACCTGGGGACCGTTACGTACAGCTAGTGCCGCTTGCGGTCTGTGGTTAAACCCACTGCCAGCGTAGTAGTCGAGTCTCTAGAGTCCCACACAGAGAGTTTCCTACTCCAGGCGAAACGATATAGAGGTTGCATGGTTTTGCGACAAAGGGTTCGGACGCATACGTGCGTTTACGCGCGTACGACTTTCGGACAGTTTTTACCAGTCGGCTTTGGTTTAAGCCAGTTACTGGTATCCGGTTATTGGATTTTTACAGTCTAAAGTTTTTCCGTATTTTTGCGGATTGGAGGGGCGTTCTCGTAATTGTACGAGAAGCTTCTAGAAGATGTGACTAAGGAGGTTTCTTTTGGATAAGAAAGTGAGTCATGGTGGTGATTCATTCATTTCATTAATGCACATTTATTGCTTAATGACTCATGCTAATGAATCACCACTAGATATTTTATGAAGCATGCTTATTCATTTCTTTTATTCATTATTGATAAATAAGAATGCTTCATAATATTATGATACACTCTCTCTCTTCTCTCATTATCTTATCTCACATTCTCTCTCCTCAAGCTCTCATCTTCAAACCCTAATCCTTAATCCTCATGTGTTGAGACCAAAGGATTAGATAGACTAAACAATCCATAACCTTTACTCTACATCATCCTTTCATCTTTGATTAGCAATCAAAGTTGATTAGTTACCTCAAGTTAGAGGTTTAGCTTGGAGTTTCGCTCTCGGGTGGATCGTCTACTACCTAGAGAAGGTCGAGGAGAACAAAGGAGGACACAAAGACGAAGGACTAGTTTCGATCGGTATAATCCCTTAACACTATAGTTTAGTATAGCTATGTGTTTGGTTATTATTTGTTTAGCTTCGATTTAAGCGGTTAGTCGATGTTCGTTCCTTAAACTTGATCGTTTTTGTAAAATCCGCCTCCCCACAAGTACTGGGGTGTACTACATCGACTTACAGTGGTATCAGAGCCTCGCTAAACAATAAATAACTTAATTGCAAATTTGTACGAATTTCGAACGGAAAAACAAAGCCGCAAAACCCTAATTCTGTCAAGTTTCTGTCGAAGTTAAAATGAAGTCAGAAAATTTTTCAGGTATGTTCAGAGAGCTTGACATGACCACAGTAGAACACCCAAAAAATTTGGGCTTCTGATTCGTCTAAAGCGCCGCGGAAGGGCGGCGGATCCCACCGATCCGCCGCGCAACCGCGGCCGAGTTGACGAGTCAGGAACTCGTTTTTTTTTGGGTGGGTCCCCTGTGGTGTTTTGGGTTTTCTGGAATGTTTAATTATTGCTCAGGTTACTGTTTAACAGAGCAGATTTTGGAGCAATATTGATGTTGTTTATTCGATCGAATTGTACAGTATTTGCGTATTGGATTATATCTGTGATTGTTTAATGTGTTCGTAAACCTCCCCCAACTGCTAGTATGTCGGTTGGCAGGGGGTTGCACATTTCTGAAATGGTTATATCTGTTTGTGCATATAAACTGTATTGGACTGTTGTGGTGTATAGCCGGGGTTAGCAATGGGTTATTGTTTAATTCATTTGTTGTAAATGTAATTTGTTGTAATATTATTTTCGCGGGGCACTTCCAGGTTGCGGTTGTAGCCACCGTTGTATTATTTCATTTTACTGTTTTTGCTCCTAGGACTGACCCAAGGTGGGGTACACAGACTGCCGGGTGGGTAGTTTGCTGTACCCGTAGGGGTCGAGGGTGGGGTAACGGCTATTCATCACAACTGTGTAATCTGTCTTTTCTTGCAGGCTCAAAAGAAATACAGATTTCTTGCAAATCCAATATTGTTTATCTGTGTTCTGGAATGAATATCATTGCGTCAGACGAATGTAAAATATCTATATTTATGATAGCTATTTAGACGCCACTTATGTTTTACACCCGCGCTAGCCCAGCCCCCGCTCTGTCGTTAGTTAAGTAACCTAACGGGTGATGACGGGACCCCGTGGCGAATGCGGATGGCATAAGAGGACGTTGTATTTTCGTTGTTTTCTGCAATGATAGGTTAATGATGGGACGCATTATCTATAATGCAAAGTAAAATAAACCAAAGTTTAAATCGTTGGAACAATTTAAAAGAAACCACTCGGTTATTTTTAAAACAGATATTTTTAAATGCGGAGATTTAACCACTCCTTTTAAAAGCTATCAGGTTCCTTCGGTTATATCAAGTTCACTACGTTCACGGTTTCGCCAAAACCAGTCGTAGCCCTCCGTCATTTCTTATGAATGGTCAGTAGTATTCAAGCTATGTTTGTTTGGCCCTTAGTCAAGACATAGTGTTTGGTAGCTGCTGGGGTATTCATTTGTTGCATAGATAGATGAGTTGGTTTGGGACAGTCGTATTACTTTGTTTGGCCCTTAGTCAAGAGTATACGGATGGGTTCAAATTAACAGGATAATGATGGGCAGAACTTGACATGTGACTTATGATTTGTTGGCCCTTAGTCAAGATCATAAGAGCATGGGGCAAAAATCTATATCGGGAATTTCTAAAGAAACTGAAATTTGCAAAGAGATGCATACCATTTGGAGTTTGATGAATGTTGGTAGGATTCCTTCAACATTATCATACGATGATATTTGGATCCCGATCCTACTGTGAGTATATGCTACTTATCAGGATATTCGTCGCTTAACGATCAATGCTATAAACCTAGTAGGTGTCCAGAAAAGTGTCAGCGGGGTTACGCCCTCAGAGAAAAGAGGTTATTTAATTAAGGAACTTCGCGAAAGCGTTGGAAAACCTCCCTCGAAGTATCGACACCGGCCTGGCTGAACGGTTAAGCAAGTATTGTACGGTGAGAATAGTCTTGGCTAATTCTTCTTTTATGGTTTGAGGAAGGATTCGAGAAACAGTGGGAGCCATCCAGTTTAGATAAACTAAAAACCACTCTAAACTTGCAAGAGCATCATGCTAAAGAGTTTTCTTCTCTCTCTCCTAATTGCAGCGACCCTGAAAATGACTGGACTTAAGTTACTTTTAGAGAAAAACATACTGACGGGGCCAAACTATAAAGATTGGCTGCGGAATGTCAAGATGGCTTTGACCTATGACAAACTGGGGTACGTCCTCACCGCTACAGCACCTGCTGTCCTTGGTCCCAAATCCAGCAATGCGGATAAGGAAATCCGCAAAACCTGGGATTTAGATTGCGCGAGAGCCAAGTGCATCGTGCTTGCCTCGATGAACAATGAACATCAGAGGAGGCACGAGGATATGTCCCTAGATGGCATATTTCTCCATACAAAGGAACTTTATGGAGAGCAATCTCGTATAGCAAGATACGCGACCTCAAAGAAATTGTTTCGAGCGAGGTTGGCTGTCGGGTCATCGGTAGGTGAACATGTCCTACAGATGATTGGCTACATAGAAGAGCTCGCAGACCTTGGGACGACTTTGGATAATGAGCTCTATACAGACCTTGTTCTCCAGTCCCTTCCTCCCACCTACGCCCAGTTTATCCTCAACTTCAATCTTCAAGGAAAAGAAGTTGAACTTGTGGAACTCCTGAACATGTTAAGGAGTGCAGAGGGCACCTTGCAGAAGGCAAGGGAAACACCCGCTATGTTTGTTGGCGGTGCATCTTCTTCCGGGTCCAAGGCTAGGGCCAAAGGAAGGAAGAAGAAGGCCGCACCCAGACCTAGAGGAGGTGTTAGTAAGGTAGGAAAGAAGGGAAAGAAAAAGTTTACAGCACCGGTAGTTGGCCTGGATGAGTGCTTCCATTGTCACAGGAAAGGGCACTGGAAGAAGGATTGCAAGGCGTGGAACGCCAAGAACCAGGAACCGAAGCAAGCTGTGGCTTCGACTTCAGGTGTGTTTGTAATTGAGAATTGTCTGTCAATCAACTCTGCTTCCTGGGTATTGGATACCGGATCAGGATCTCATATTTGCAATTCATTGCAGGCACTGAGAAACCGTAGAGTGCTGAAGGAAGGTGATATGATCCTCAGGGTTGCTAACGGAACTAGCGTGGGAGCTGCGTCCGTCGGGGATTATCACCTAGGATTGACGAGTGGACACATTTTGGTTTTACATAACTGTTATTTTGTACCCAGCTTAACGTGTAATATCATATCAGTTTCCTTGTTATCAAATAAAGGTTATGATTTCACGTTTGTAAGAGATGTTGTCAACATCCACCTTAATCATGGTTTGATTGGGTCCGGTACTCTAAATAACGGCATATATGTGTTAAACCAACTCCAAATTTTCAATGTCCAGAACACACTAAAAAGAAAGTCTCCAGATTTAAATAAAGCTTTCTTATGGCATTGTAGACTGGGTCACATCAATGAGAGAAGGTTGACTAAGTTGCATAGAGAAGGATATTTGGACACGTTCGAATATCAAACTTATGACACTTGTCAATCTTGTCTCAAAGGAAAGATGACAAAGACTCCATTCACTGGACAAGGAGTAAGAGCGAGCGAGCTCTTAGGACTCATACACAGCGATGTATGCGGTCCAATGTCTACACATGCGAGAGGTGGTTATTCCTACTTCATTACTTTTACAGATGATTTCTCTAGGTATGGATATGTTTTCTTAATGAAGCATAAATCAGAGGCCTTTGAGAAATTCCTGGAATTCAAGAGTGAAGCGGAAAACCAAACAGGCAAAAGTATTAAGACACTAAGATCTGATCGAGGTGGAGAATACTTAAGTGCCGAGTTCCTAGGTTACCTAAAAGAGAAAGGAATTCTCTCTCAGCTTACTCCTCCATACACTCCACAGCACAACGGTGTATCGGAGAGACGGAATCGAACCCTATTGGATATGGTACGATCCATGATGAGTAATACTGAGTTACCGCGATCTTTCTGGGGTTATGCGCTAGAATCAGCGGCATATCTTTTGAACCAGGTTCCAACCAAGACTGTGCCTACCACACCATATCAGATGTGGAGTGGGAAGAAACCCTGTCTAAAACATTTTAGGACATGGGGGTGTCCAGCTTTTGTAAAAAAGCAGCAAGTGGACAAGCTCGAGGCACGCTCAGTACTGTGTAAGCTTGTGGGATATCCAAAGAACTCCAAGGGATATTATTTCTATTACGCAGAGGAACAAAAGGTTTTTGTTTCTCGTCATGCCCATTTCTTAGAAACTGAATTTTTAGAAAATCAGAAGAGTGGGAGCGAAATAGAACTGGAAGAAATTCCAGAACCACAAACTGCTACTGAAAGTTTGGTAGAACCAGAGGTTCAAGAAGAACAGAACATTCCCGCACCCCTCCGCAGGAGTAGTAGGCCGTCTCGTCCGCCTGAGAGATACTACGGTTTTCTCATTGATAGGGATAGAGAGGATTGCATCATAGATAATGATGAACCTACTGACTTCCAGCAGGCCATCCAGAGCGGCGACTCGGTACGATGGCTAGATGCAATGCGGACCGAGATGGAGTCCATGTACACCAACAAAGTATGGACTTTGGACTTTGCTCCAGATGGGGTAAAACCCATAGGATGCAAATGGATCTTCAAGAAAAAGATTGGTGTAGATGGACAGGTGGAAACCTATAAGGCTAGACTTGTTGCAAAGGGTTTTCGTCAAAGACCTGGTTTGGACTATGACGAAACCTTTTCTCCAGTGGCTATGCTCAAATCCATTCGGGTCCTTCTTGCTATTGCTGCCTTCCATGATTATGAAATCTGGCAGATGGACGTAAAGACGGCTTTTCTGAATGGAAATTTAGAAGAGAGCGTCTATATGGATCAGCCAGAGGGTTTCAATCAGAGTGGGAGCAGCGGGAAAGTATGCAAGCTACTTAAGTCCATTTACGGACTAAAGCAGGCATCGCGGAGTTGGAACATCTGTTTTGATGAGACAGTCAAAGAATATGACTTTATCAAAAATCCAGATGAACCGTGCATATATAGTAAAGTCGTGGCCAGAAGTGTCGTATTCCTCGTCTTGTACGTGGATGACATTCTATTGATAGGAAATGACATTCCTATGCTACAATCTGTCAAAGGATTCTTGTCACACAGGTTCTCCATGAAAGACCTGGGTGATGCCTCTTACATTCTGGGGATCCGGATCTATCGTGATAGATCCAAGAGGATGTTGGGACTTTCGCAGTCCAGGTATATCGACACTGTACTGAAAAGATTCAGTATGGAAGATTCTAAGCGCGGTAATCTACCGGCTTGTCACGGAATCACCCTCTCCAAAGAGATGTCTCCCAAGACTGATTTGGAAAGGGAACGCATGTCTATTATACCCTACGCTTCTGCGGTAGGCTCTATAATGTATGCGATGTTGTGTACCAGACCAGATGTAGCTTACGCACTAAGCGTGGTAAGCCGGTATCAGTCAGACCCAGGGGAGAAACACTGGATAGCAGTAAAGAACATTCTCAAGTACCTGAGGAGGACTAAGGAGATGTTCTTGGTTTACGGCGGAAAAGACCTCAAGTTGGAGGCCTTTGCTGATTCCGGCTTCCAGAGTGATAAGGACGATTCCAAGTCCATGTCGGGTTATGTCTTTACCCTCAATGGAGGGGCGGTGTGCTGGAAGAGCTCCAAGCAGGACACCGTTGCTGACTCGACGATGGAAGCGGAGTATATAGCTGCTTGCGATGCCGCAAAAGAAGCAGTCTGGATGAAGAAGTTCCTAATAGAACTTCAGGTGGTTCCTACCATAGTTGATCCAATACCTCTGTATTGCGACAACAATGGAGCTATAGCTTTAGCGAAGGAACCAAGGTCCCATCAGAAGTCCAGACACATCTTGAGGCGGTATCACCTGATCAGGGAGATCATTGATCGTCAGGAGATCGAGGTTCGGAGAGTTGCTTCAGAAGAGAACATTGCTGATCCATTCACGAAGGCCCTACCTCAGATTCAGTTCGAGAGGCTGCTCGAGATCATTGGTCTACGATATGCCAGTACATGGCCCTAGTGCAAGTGGGAGATTGTTAGTGTTTATGCCCTAGAAGGCCATTACTGTATCATACTAGCTTGTATATTACTTAATGGAAGCTTGGGATATTCACATGTATATAACAGTCTTGCTAAACATGGTAGTATGCTACTTGGTTTTTCTATCTTAATATGTGAGTGTACGTATTGATAGAGCTCTTAGGATCTTGCTTGTCTACCAGCGTTGTGATGGCAGTCACACTAGTGGGGGCTGGGTAGTCTACAAGCGCATCCTTATTCTGGTCCCTGGTCGTTGGATTATCGAGACAGAGCATCGATACTCCGGAGTAGACTGGTGTGTACGCTTCTCATCCCAGTTAGGGAGATGGTCTGTCCCACAGCCGTCAGTACGTCGTACTGGAGATAGTATACAGGTGCTCGTTAGGTTACGGGTACACCGGACAGGACTCACAGGGAACTGTTGATTGGTTTGATACCAGTCGTCAGTGAACAGTTCCCAGGTGACATGAGTACAGCGTAGTCCGCAGACTTGATACTGCTACTTCGCCTCGAGTGTGTCCCACTGTTCTTAGATTGCTACCCTACCACGGCTCAAAGGAGTCGTGCAAACAGGTAGCAGTTGGGTGCAGTCCCGAGCACTTGGAGGCAGTGGCGGTTAGACAGGATTCGTCCCTCCCGGTATTGGGAGTAGATATCGTGCTGTGTCAGAGAGCCATTACGCAAAGTCCCTGGCCAGGGCAAGCGAGATTTGCTGGTAGGTTCCAGTAGTTTCTCAGGGTGTAATGGGCTTCACTCCGACACGACTTATACCGCTATTAGGGGACTGACGCTTGCCGCCCCCCTAGGCCCGATATGCGATAGTCTTGGACGAACGGACCGGACTGTTTGGAGATTGTCACATCAGACTCAGTAGGAGTTCGGATGGGTTTACTCATCGGCCTTCTTATCGACAACTACCTGGGGACCGTTACGTACAGCTAGTGCCGCTTGCGGTCTGTGGTTAAACCCACTGCCAGCGTAGTAGTCGAGTCTCTAGAGTCCCACACAGAGAGTTTCCTACTCCAGGCGAAACGATATAGAGGTTGCATGGTTTTGCGACAAAGGGTTCGGACGCATACGTGCGTTTACGCGCGTACGACTTTCGGACAGTTTTTACCAGTCGGCTTTGGTTTAAGCCAGTTACTGGTATCCGGTTATTGGATTTTTACAGTCTAAAGTTTTTCCGTATTTTTGCGGATTGGAGGGGCGTTCTCGTAATTGTACGAGAAGCTTCTAGAAGATGTGACTAAGGAGGTTTCTTTTGGATAAGAAAGTGAGCCATGGTGGTGATTCATTCATTTCATTAATGCACATTTATTGCTTAATGACTCATGCTAATGAATCACCACTAGATATTTTATGAAGCATGCTTATTCATTTCTTTTATTCATTATTGATAAATAAGAATGCTTCATAATATTATGATACACTCTCTCTCTTCTCTCATTATCTTATCTCACATTCTCTCTCCTCAAGCTCTCATCTTCAAACCCTAATCCTTAATCCTCATGTGTTGAGACCAAAGGATTAGATAGACTAAACAATCCATAACCTTTACTCTACATCATCCTTTCATCTTTGATTAGCAATCAAAGTTGATTAGTTACCTCAAGTTAGAGGTTTAGCTTGGAGTTTCGCTCTCGGGTGGATCGTCTACTACCTAGAGAAGGTCGAGGAGAACAAAGGAGGACACAAAGACGAAGGACTAGTTTCGATCGGTATAATCCCTTAACACTATAGTTTAGTATAGCTATGTGTTTGGTTATTATTTGTTTAGCTTCGATTTAAGCGGTTAGTCGATGTTCGTTCCTTAAACTTGATCGTTTTTGTAAAATCCGCCTCCCCACAAGTACTGGGGTGTACTACATCGACTTACAGTGGTATCAGAGCCTCGCTAAACAATAAATAACTTAATTGCAAATTTGTACGAATTTCGAACGGAAAAACAAAGCCGCAAAACCCTAATTCTGTCAAGTTTCTGTCGAAGTTAAAATGAAGTCAGAAAATTTTTCAGGTATGTTCAGAGAGCTTGACATGACCACAGTAGAACACCCAAAAAATTTGGGCTTCTGATTCGTCTAAAGCGCCGCGGAAGGGCGGCGGATCCCACCGATCCGCCGCGCAACCGCGGCCGAGTTGACGAGTCAGGAACTCGTTTTTTTTTGGGTGGGTCCCCTGTGGTGTTTTGGGTTTTCTGGAATGTTTAATTATTGCTCAGGTTACTGTTTAACAGAGCAGATTTTGGAGCAATATTGATGTTGTTTATTCGATCGAATTGTACAGTATTTGCGTATTGGATTATATCTGTGATTGTTTAATGTGTTCGTAAACCTCCCCCAACTGCTAGTATGTCGGTTGGCAGGGGGTTGCACATTTCTGAAATGGTTATATCTGTTTGTGCATATAAACTGTATTGGACTGTTGTGGTGTATAGCCGGGGTTAGCAATGGGTTATTGTTTAATTCATTTGTTGTAAATGTAATTTGTTGTAATATTATTTTCGCGGGGCACTTCCAGGTTGCGGTTGTAGCCACCGTTGTATTATTTCATTTTACTGTTTTTGCTCCTAGGACTGACCCAAGGTGGGGTACACAGACTGCCGGGTGGGTAGTTTGCTGTACCCGTAGGGGTCGAGGGTGGGGTAACGGCTATTCATCACAACTGTGTAATCTGTCTTTTCTTGCAGGCTCAAAAGAAATACAGATTGCTTGCAAATCCAATATTGTTTATCTGTGTTCTGGAATGAATATCATTGCGTCAGACGAATGTAAAATATCTATATTTATGATAGCTATTTAGACGCCACTTATGTTTTACACCCGCGCTAGCCCAGCCCCCGCTCTGTCGTTAGTTAAGTAACCTAACGGGTGATGACGGGACCCCGTGGCGAATGCGGATGGCATAAGAGGACGTTGTATTTTCGTTGTTTTCTGCAATGATAGGTTAATGATGGGACGCATTATCTATAATGCAAAGTAAAATAAACCAAAGTTTAAATCGTTGGAACAATTTAAAAGAAACCACTCGGTTATTTTTAAAACAGATATTTTTAAATGCGGAGATTTAACCACTCCTTTTAAAAGCTATCAGGTTCCTTCGGTTATATCAAGTTCACTACGTTCACGGTTTCGCCAAAACCAGTCGTAGCCCTCCGTCATTTCTTATGAATGGTCAGTAGTATTCAAGCTATGTCTGTTTGGCCCTTAGTCAAGACATAGTGTTTGGTAGCTGCTGGGGTATTCATTTGTTGCATAGATAGATGAGTTGGTTTGGGACAGTCGTATTACTTTGTTTGGCCCTTAGTCAAGAGTATACGGATGGGTTCAAATCAACAGGATAATGATGGGCAGAACTTGACATGTGACTTATGATTTGTTGGCCCTTAGTCAAGATCATAAGAGCATGGGGCAAAAATCTATATCGGGAATTTCTAAAGAAACTGAAATTTGCAAAGAGATGCATACCATTTGGAGTTTGATGAATGTTGGTAGGATTCCTTCAACATTATCATACGATGATATTTGGATCCCGATCCTACTGTGAGTATATGCTACTTATCAGGATATTCGTCGCTTAACGATCAATGCTATAAACCTAGTAGGTGTCCAGAAAAGTGTCAGCGGGGTTACGCCCTCAGAGAAAAGAGGTTATTTAATTAAGGAACTTCGCGAAAGCGTTGGAAAACCTCCCTCGAAGTATCGACACCGGCCTGGCTGAACGGTTAAGCAAGTATTGTACGGTGAGAATAGTCTTGGCTAATTCTTCTTTTATGGTTTGAGGAAGGATTCGAGAAACAGTGGGAGCCATCCAGTTTAGATAAACTAAAAACCACTCTAAACTTGCAAGAGCATCATGCTAAAGAGTTTTCTTCTCTCTCTCCTAATTGCAGCGACCCTGAAAATGACTGGACTTAAGTTACTTTTAGAGAAAAACATACTGACGGGGCCAAACTATAAAGATTGGCTGCGGAATGTCAAGATGGCTTTGACCTATGACAAACTGGGGTACGTCCTCACCGCTACAGCACCTGCTGTCCTTGGTCCCAAATCCAGCAATGCGGATAAGGAAATCCGCAAAACCTGGGATTTAGATTGCGCGAGAGCCAAGTGCATCGTGCTTGCCTCGATGAACAATGAACATCAGAGGAGGCACGAGGATATGTCCCTAGATGGCATATTTCTCCATACAAAGGAACTTTATGGAGAGCAATCTCGTATAGCAAGATACGCGACCTCAAAGAAATTGTTTCGAGCGAGGTTGGCTGTCGGGTCATCGGTAGGTGAACATGTCCTACAGATGATTGGCTACATAGAAGAGCTCGCAGACCTTGGGACGACTTTGGATAATGAGCTCTATACAGACCTTGTTCTCCAGTCCCTTCCTCCCACCTACGCCCAGTTTATCCTCAACTTCAATCTTCAAGGAAAAGAAGTTGAACTTGCGGAACTCCTGAACATGTTAAGGAGTGCAGAGGGCACCTTGCAGAAGGCAAGGGAAACACCCGCTATGTTTGTTGGCGGTGCATCTTCTTTCGGGTCCAAGGCTAGGGCCAAAGGAAGGAAGAAGAAGGCCGCACCCAGACCTAAAGGAGGTGTTAGTAAGGTAGGAAAGAAGGGAAAGAAAAAGTTTACAGCACCGGTAGTTGGCCTGGATGAGTGCTTCCATTGTCACAGGAAAGGGCACTGGAAGAAGGATTGCAAGGCGTGGAACGCCAAGAACCAGGAACCGAAGCAAGCTGTGGCTTCGACTTCAGGTGTGTTTGTAATTGAGAATTGTCTGTCAATCAACTCTGCTTCCTGGGTATTGGATACCGGATCAGGATCTCATATTTGCAATTCATTGCAGGCACTGAGAAACCGTAGAGTGCTGAAGGAAGGTGATATGATCCTCAGGGTTGCTAACGGAGCTAGCGTGGGAGCTGCGTCCGTCGGGGATTATCACCTAGGATTGACGAGTGGACACATTTTGGTTTTACATAACTGTTATTTTGTACCCAGCTTAACGTGTAATATCATATCAGTTTCCTTGTTATCAAATAAAGGTTATGATTTCACGTTTGTAAGAGATGTTGTCAACATCCACCTTAATCATGGTTTGATTGGGTCCGGTACTCTAAATAACGGCATATATGTGTTAAACCAACTCCAAATTTTCAATGTCCAGAACACACTAAAAAGAAAGTCTCCAGATTTAAATAAAGCTTTCTTATGGCATTGTAGACTGGGTCACATCAATGAGAGAAGGTTGACTAAGTTGCATAGAGAAGGATATTTGGACACGTTCGAATATCAAACTTATGACACTTGTCAATCTTGTCTCAAAGGAAAGATGACAAAGACTCCATTCACTGGACAAGGAGTAAGAGCGAGCGAGCTCTTAGGACTCATACACAGCGATGTATGCGGTCCAATGTCTACACATGCGAGAGGTGGTTATTCCTACTTCATTACTTTTACAGATGATTTCTCTAGGTATGGATATGTTTTCTTAATGAAGCATAAATCAGAGGCCTTTGAGAAATTCCTGGAATTCAAGAGTGAAGCGGAAAACCAAACAGGCAAAAGTATTAAGACACTAAGATCTGATCGAGGTGGAGAATACTTAAGTGCCGAGTTCCTAGGTTACCTAAAAGAGAAAGGAATTCTCTCTCAGCTTACTCCTCCATACACTCCACAGCACAACGGTGTATCGGAGAGACGGAATCGAACCCTATTGGATATGGTACGATCCATGATGAGTAATACTGAGTTACCGCGATCTTTCTGGGGTTATGCGCTAGAATCAGCGGCATATCTTTTGAACCAGGTTCCAACCAAGACTGTGCCTACCACACCATATCAGATGTGGAGTGGGAAGAAACCCTGTCTAAAACATTTTAGGACATGGGGGTGTCCAGCTTTTGTAAAAAAGCAGCAAGTGGACAAGCTCGAGGCACGCTCAGTACTGTGTAAGCTTGTGGGATATCCAAAGAACTCCAAGGGATATTATTTCTATTACGCAGAGGAACAAAAGGTTTTTGTTTCTCGTCATGCCCATTTCTTAGAAACTGAATTTTTAGAAAATCAGAAGAGTGGGAGCGAAATAGAACTGGAAGAAATTCCAGAACCACAAACTGCTACTGAAAGTTTGGTAGAACCAGAGGTTCAAGAAGAACAGAACATTCCCGCACCCCTCCGCAGGAGTAGTAGGCCGTCTCGTCCGCCTGAGAGATACTACGGTTTTCTCATTGATAGGGATAGAGAAGATTGCATCATAGATAATGATGAACCTACTGACTTCCAGCAGGCCATCCAGAGCGGCGACTCGGTACGATGGCTAGATGCAATGCGGACCGAGATGGAGTCCATGTACACCAACAAAGTATGGACTTTGGACTTTGCTCCAGATGGGGTAAAACCCATAGGATGCAAATGGATCTTCAAGAAAAAGATTGGTGTAGATGGACAGGTGGAAACCTATAAGGCTAGACTTGTTGCAAAGGGTTTTCGTCAAAGACCTGGTTTGGACTATGACGAAACCTTTTCTCCAGTGGCTATGCTCAAATCCATTCGGGTCCTTCTTGCTATTGCTGCCTTCCATGATTATGAAATCTGGCAGATGGACGTAAAGACGGCTTTTCTGAATGGAAATTTAGAAGAGAGCGTCTATATGGATCAGCCAGAGGGTTTCAATCAGAGTGGGAGCAGCGGGAAAGTATGCAAGCTACTTAAGTCCATTTACGGACTAAAGCAGGCATCGCGGAGTTGGAACATCTGTTTTGATGAGACAGTCAAAGAATATGACTTTATCAAAAATCCAGATGAACCGTGCATATATAGTAAAGTCGTGGCCAGAAGTGTCGTATTCCTCGTCTTGTACGTGGATGACATTCTATTGATAGGAAATGACATTCCTATGCTACAATCTGTCAAAGGATTCTTGTCACACAGGTTCTCCATGAAAGACCTGGGTGATGCCTCTTACATTCTGGGGATCCGGATCTATCGTGATAGATCCAAGAGGATGTTGGGACTTTCGCAGTCCAGGTATATCGACACTGTACTGAAAAGATTCAGTATGGAAGATTCTAAGCGCGGTAATCTACCGGCTTGTCACGGAATCACCCTCTCCAAAGAGATGTCTCCCAAGACTGATTTGGAAAGGGAACGCATGTCTATTATACCCTACGCTTCTGCGGTAGGCTCTATAATGTATGCGATGTTGTGTACCAGACCAGATGTAGCTTACGCACTAAGCGTGGTAAGCCGGTATCAGTCAGACCCAGGGGAGAAACACTGGATAGCAGTAAAGAACATTCTCAAGTACCTGAGGAGGACTAAGGAGATGTTCTTGGTTTACGGCGGAAAAGACCTCAAGTTGGAGGCCTTTGCTGATTCCGGCTTCCAGAGTGATAAGGACGATTCCAAGTCCATGTCGGGTTATGTCTTTACCCTCAATGGAGGGGCGGTGTGCTGGAAGAGCTCCAAGCAGGACACCGTTGCTGACTCGACGATGGAAGCGGAGTATATAGCTGCTTGCGATGCCGCAAAAGAAGCAGTCTGGATGAAGAAGTTCCTAATAGAACTTCAGGTGGTTCCTACCATAGTTGATCCAATACCTCTGTATTGCGACAACAATGGAGCTATAGCTTTAGCGAAGGAACCAAGGTCCCATCAGAAGTCCAGACACATCTTGAGGCGGTATCACCTGATCAGGGAGATCATTGATCGTCAGGAGATCGAGGTTCGGAGAGTTGCTTCAGAAGAGAACATTGCTGATCCATTCACGAAGGCCCTACCTCAGATTCAGTTCGAGAGGCTGCTCGAGATCATTGGTCTACGATATGCCAGTACATGGCCCTAGTGCAAGTGGGAGATTGTTAGTGTTTATGCCCTAGAAGGCCATTACTGTATCATACTAGCTTGTATATTACTTAATGGAAGCTTGGGATATTCACATGTATATAACAGTCTTGCTAAACATGGTAGTATGCTACTTGGTTTTTCTATCTTAATATGTGAGTGTACGTATTGATAGAGCTCTTAGGATCTTGCTTGTCTACCAGCGTTGTGATGGCAGTCACACTAGTGGGGGCTGGGTAGTCTACAAGCGCATCCTTATTCTGGTCCCTGGTCGTTGGATTATCGAGACAGAGCATCGATACTCCGGAGTAGACTGGTGTGTACGCTTCTCATCCCAGTTAGGGAGATGGTCTGTCCCACAGCCGTCAGTACGTCGTACTGGAGATAGTATACAGGTGCTCGTTAGGTTACGGGTACACCGGACAGGACTCACAGGGAACTGTTGATTGGTTTGATACCAGTCGTCAGTGAACAGTTCCCAGGTGACATGAGTACAGCGTAGTCCGCAGACTTGATACTGCTACTTCGCCTCGAGTGTGTCCCACTGTTCTTAGATTGCTACCCTACCACGGCTCAAAGGAGTCGTGCAAACAGGTAGCAGTTGGGTGCAGTCCCGAGCACTTGGAGGCAGTGGCGGTTAGACAGGATTCGTCCCTCCCGGTATTGGGAGTAGATATCGTGCTGTGTCAGAGAGCCATTACGCAAAGTCCCTGGCCAGGGCAAGCGAGATTTGCTGGTAGGTTCCAGTAGTTTCTCAGGGTGTAATGGGCTTCACTCCGACACGACTTATACCGCTATTAGGGGACTGACGCTTGCCGCCCCCCTAGGCCCGATATGCGATAGTCTTGGACGAACGGACCGGACTGTTTGGAGATTGTCACATCAGACTCAGTAGGAGTTCGGATGGGTTTACTCATCGGCCTTCTTATCGACAACTACCTGGGGACCGTTACGTACAGCTAGTGCCGCTTGCGGTCTGTGGTTAAACCCACTGCCAGCGTAGTAGTCGAGTCTCTAGAGTCCCACACAGAGAGTTTCCTACTCCAGGCGAAACGATATAGAGGTTGCATGGTTTTGCGACAAAGGGTTCGGACGCATACGTGCGTTTACGCGCGTACGACTTTCGGACAGTTTTTACCAGTCGGCTTTGGTTTAAGCCAGTTACTGGTATCCGGTTATTGGATTTTTACAGTCTAAAGTTTTTCCGTATTTTTGCGGATTGGAGGGGCGTTCTCGTAATTGTACGAGAAGCTTCTAGAAGATGTGACTAAGGAGGTTTCTTTTGGATAAGAAAGTGAGCCATGGTGGTGATTCATTCATTTCATTAATGCACATTTATTGCTTAATGACTCATGCTAATGAATCACCACTAGATATTTTATGAAGCATGCTTATTCATTTCTTTTATTCATTATTGATAAATAAGAATGCTTCATAATATTATGATACACTCTCTCTCTTCTCTCATTATCTTATCTCACATTCTCTCTCCTCAAGCTCTCATCTTCAAACCCTAATCCTTAATCCTCATGTGTTGAGACCAAAGGATTAGATAGACTAAACAATCCATAACCTTTACTCTACATCATCCTTTCATCTTTGATTAGCAATCAAAGTTGATTAGTTACCTCAAGTTAGAGGTTTAGCTTGGAATTTCGCTCTCGGGTGGATCGTCTACTACCTAGAGAAGGTCGAGGAGAACAAAGGAGGACACAAAGACGAAGGACTAGTTTCGATCGGTATAATCCCTTAACACTATAGTTTAGTATAGCTATGTGTTTGGTTATTATTTGTTTAGCTTCGATTTAAGCGGTTAGTCGATGTTCGTTCCTTAAACTTGATCGTTTTTGTAAAATCCGCCTCCCCACAAGTACTGGGGTGTACTACATCGACTTACAGTCCGAACACGGTTGGACGAATTACTAGCGAAAGGATGGATTCGTCCCAGCACTTCAAGTTGGGGAGCACCTGTATTATTGGTGAAAAAGAAGGAAGGTTCATACAGAATGTGCATCGACTATAGTGCCTTGAACGAAGTCACTATAAAGAACAAGTATCCACTCCCGCGTATCGACGATTTATTCGATCAGCTAAGTGGATCTTGTGTCTTCTCTAAACTAGATCTTCGTTCAGGTTATCATTAAGTGAAGGTCAAGGAAGCTGATATTCATAAAACAGCTTTCAGAACTCGCTATGGACATTACGAATTTCTAGTAATGTCATTTGGAGTGACCAATGCACCAGCGATCTTCATGAACCTAATGAACCAAGTTTTCCGGGAGTATTTAGACAGGTTTGTTGTCATCTTCTTCGACGATATCCTGGTATATTCTAAGAATCGGAAAGAGCATGCAGAGCATCTACGAATTGTCCTGGAAACTCTTCGACAACATAAGCTTTATGCCAAGTACAGCAAGTGTGAGTTTTGGCTAAATCAAGTTGGTTTTCTTGGACATATCGTATCAGGAGAAGGAATTTCTGTAGATCCACCAAAAGTTTCGGCAGTTAGCGAATGGCCTACACCAAAGTCAGTGAAGGATATTCGGAGTTTCTTGGGTTTAGATGGATATTACAGAAGGTTCATTGAAGGATTCTCAAAGATAGCAACACCCCTGACCAAGCTCACACGAAAAGATGAAGAATTTGTATAGTCAGAAGCATGCGAGCAAGCTTTCGTAGAACTCAAGTCAAGACTGACATCTGCACCTATTCTAGTAATACCGGATCAATCTGGAGGATTCGAAGTGCATTGCGATGCATCCGGTAAGGGACTAGGATGTGTTCTACATCAGCACGGTAAGGTTGTAGCTTATGCTTCAAGACAACTGAAGACTCATGAGCGCAATTATCCGACGCATGATCTGGAGTTGGCAGCCGTCATTTTTGCCCTCAAGATTTGGCGCCACTACTTACTTGGTGAACGAGTGAACATCTACACAGATCATAAAAGTCTGAAGTATGTGTTTACTCAAAAGGAGTTGAATATGCGGCAGAGAAGATGGTTAGAACTCATGGCGGACTTTGACATCAACTTGCAATATCACCCAGGGAAGGTGAACGTAGTACCTGATGCTCTTAGTCGCCAACCATTATCAATGAATCTCACCGCTCAGTGGAAGCTTCAGCAAGACTTACATCAGATGGAGATTGAAGTAGTCATGCCAGGTGATGCTTCAAGTTTGATGAATCTACAAGTTCAATCAACCATTGTCAATCAAATCAAAGCAGCTCAAATAGGTGATGCTAAGTTGCAAAAGATCAGAGAACAAGTGGAGAATGGACTCAGAGCAGATTTTATCATCCATGAAGACGGATCTTTGAGATACGGCAGTAGATTGTGTGTACCAAAAGGTCCTGTTCGGGAAGAGTTAATGAAAGAAGCTCACAGCTCTCCCTATTCAGTACATCCTGGAGGTACCAAAATGTACAAAGATTTACGTCAGAATTATTGGTGGCATGGAATGAAGCGTGAAGTAGCCAGAAGTGTCGCAAAATGCTTGGTGTGTCAGCAAGTAAAGGCTGAACATCACAGGACAGCTGGACTACTTCAACCGTTACCAATTCCAGAATGGAAGTGGCAGCACATCACGATGGACTTTGTAACTGCTCTTCCTCGCAGCACAAAGGGTAACGATGCGATATGGGTCATTGTGGATCGACTTACAAAGTCGGCTCACTTCATCCCATTTCGAGTTGGTCAATCAACTGAGACACTAGCAAAGAAGTACATAGAGGTAATAATCTAATTAAGATTAAAACACTTCATAATGTGCTATCTCTGATACCTATGAACTCATACAGGAAATTGTGAGACTTCATGGAGTACCGGTCTGCATTGTCTCCGATCGTGACACCAGGTTCCGATCGCAATTTTGGCAGAGTCTGCAAGCTAGCTTGGGAATAAGTCTGAACTTCAGCACGACTTATCATCCACAAACAGATGGTCAGTCGGAACGAACTATTCAGATCTTGGAGGATATGCTCAGAGCATGTATGTTCGACTTCAAAGGATCGTGGGAAGATCACCTGCATCTTGTGGAGTTTGCGTACAACAACAGCTACCAAGCAAGTATAGGAATGGCACCTTTTGCAGCATTATATGGAAGGAAGTGTCGATCACCATTAAGTTGGGAAAACATCGGAGATAGGGAACTTCTTGGACCAGAGATGATAGTAGCGACCGTTGATGTGGTTCGTACTATCAGGGAAAGAATGCGTATAGCCCAAGATAGATAGAAACACTGGGCTGATGCGAAGAGACGACACTTGGAGTTCCAGCCAGGAGACCATGTATTCTTGAAGATATCTCCGAACCACGGAGTGATCCGATTTGGAAGACGGGGTAAACTAAGTCCGAGATACATTGGACCGTTCGACATACTCGAATGAGTCGGTGAAGTGGCATACCGATTAGCGCTTCCACCCTCATTGGAAGGAGTGCATAACGTGTTCCATATATCCTAACTCAGAAGGTATGTGAGTGACCCCAGCCATGTACTTGATCATTCCGAGCTCACTATACAGCCCGACCTGTCTTGTGAGCAACAACCAGTGGAAATCCTGGACAGGAAAGTGAAGACACTTCGGAACAAGGAAGTTAACCTGGTCCGAGTAATGTGGAGAAAAGACACTCCAGGAGAATCCACGTTGAAAAGGGAAGATGAAATGTGTGCAAGATATCCGCACCTTTTTGTAAACTAGTCCTCAAATAAAAGTTGAAAATTTCGAGGACGAAATTTTTGTAAGGAGGGTAGATTGTAACAACTCCAATTTTTGTATACCTAAATTTGATTTAAATTTGAAGTATACATGGAGTATTTAATGTTGCTGATAACACTTTAACTATCTATTTCCCTACAATAATTACAAGAAGGAGCTTGTAGCTCATTGGTAATACCTTGCACTGCTGAACCAAGCCACCAGAGTTCGAATCCCATGCCCCACATTATTTTTAGTTTATTTTTCTTTAAAATTCTTGGAAGCCCAACAATCCACAGGCCATAACTCCCAAATGTTGAACCGAACCACAAAAACGGTGTATGCCAAAGTCTTAGTCGGAGAACCCCGCACCCAACCGTCGCCGAACCCGGCCGGGATCGGCCAACTCGGCCGGCCGGCCGGCCGAATCGGCCGGCGCCGCCGGCCGGAGTTGGACGGTCGGTCGGGGTCCCAAAATGAAAAGTGTGCCTTTTCGTATTCTAAACCCCCATGTTAACTCCAAATTATTATATCAGTTCCAGAATTTTTATTACACCCTAATTACTACAAAATTTTAATGATTTTCTTTAAATTTTTACAATTTTTTTTAATAAACAAAACCTTTCACCTACCCTACCCTAGCTACCCTATAAATAGACCCCTACCCCCTACCTTCTCATTCCAAAACCTTAGATTTACTCTCTTGAAATTTCCACAAGAAAGTGTGCTTTGAAAACCGAGTTCACGGCGAAGCGCTGACAGATTCCGGCGACGTTCTTGGAAGCAACTGGCGACGAAACAACACCTCGGCCATTTCCCTAATTCCTTCATACTCTTTAGAAGAGTTTAAAACCCGTAAGTCCCATACTTCTCTCTTTACTATTTCTTAAAATACGACTTTATGAAACCCGACGGAAATCGGAACAAACCGATTTCCGATTCGGTTTTTCTACAAAATTTCACTTGTCACCTAATTCATAATACCTAAACATATTCATGATAACTATTAATCACATAAAAATAAAATTGGACAAAGTTTCTCACATGAAATGATAGCTTTCTTGTAATATCGTATTCTTTTCACAATAATATCATAAAGTTTATTTTTCTTCTTCTAATCAATTCCCTCATTCCTAAACATGTTCATCTTGACCACTAAACTTGTAAAAATCAATTTGAATGAGTTTTCACATATGAAATGATAACTTTTACAAATACCGTATTTTTACACTTAAATACCCTCATGTTTAATTTAATATGTTTAACCCCTAAACTTCACAATACCTTAAAATAAGTCACGAGGTAATGACCTACCTCTACACACACACAAATATAACTCTAATTGATAACCTTAAAACTTAGAATACGAAAATACAAGACTTTTCACTAAAATACCATTTTCTTTATAAACCTTTCTTGAAATTCTAAGTTGAATACAATTTTAAAACAAATCTTTTAAAAAGAAAATACGATATGTCATGGATATTGATCGTTTATCTAAACCTGACTTTATGGTGTCTAGGTTAGGCAAGTGAGCTTGGGTAATTTTAAAAGGCCTGCCTCACGATTCGTGAGCGGATCCCTCCCTCCTCACTTATACTTACCTAGCCACAATTGGCGGTGAAGAGGCGATTTAAGGCTTCTAATAACTTGTCATTTAGACCTTTAGAATTATGCTAGTTGGTTTAGGGAACCCTAGAAACTAAAATACAGAACTTTATAACCTTTTACAAATAAATACCTTATTTTTATAAAACCGTTTTCTAAATGAATAGTATTTATTAAACCTTTGCAAAGTGCCACTACAACCCACCTTTGGAGAACCCGTTAGGGATAGTATGGTTCATCGTGCACCCGCGGTCTAGTAGTGCGAGATTCAGACCTCCGCAAGGAGCATTCGGTCTCGAAAGGTTTGAAATACGACATTTAAGAAAATGAGATTTTTGGAAAATAAAATATTTATATAAAATTATTCTTGTATTAACATATGTATATTTATCATTTAAACACTTATTTTATTATAAGATAAAGTTTACATTTTTCTAAAAAAATTACAAGATTAAAAGTTACATTAAAATACCGTAAATTTCAAATAAATCAATTAATACTTTTATTAGGAAATAGTCACTAGAATAACAAAAATAAAATTCACACTCATTATAACCATAAAGACGAATAATAAATACTTGAGGTGTATCTTGAAAACTATACAATAGTACTTTTTACATAAAACCCCGTTAAGTTTTATAAATTACAATAAGGACCCTAACAATTATCGAACTTCAAATTACCTTTCTTTTAGTCTGACTCGGGTTAGAGTCTGACTAATTCTGACTTGAATATGATTCAAGTCAACCCATATTCTTTAATATTCCAACTCAATATGAATACATGAATCCCTGAATCCAGTTAACAATCTATTCAATTTGACTGAATCAAACCATGGATATACATCCATTTTCCTGTTATTCTATTTACCTGATTATGCAGTTACAACATGTTTACTGATATCATGGTTTTGGTCAGTCACCCAACTTACATAATACAATACAACAATACTGTTAAAACACTACGGGGTTTAAAGGGTAGATTGGTATGGAAGGTGTTAAAGGTGGCACGAGCTGGTCAGATTAAGACACCTAACCTGAATCCCATTGCTGTTGTACCGTGGCATAACGGTTCCTTGTACTTTCCATTTGCCCTGGTCTCTAGCATATAGAGATCCCCCTCGTATACACTGGCATCCTTCTGTACCAAGCTACAAACAACAGCGTTAACATAACATTACAACAATAGTTTACACTTTAAAATGTATGTTCTTATTCTGTCTTCTCTACTTCCCTCTTACCTTTGGGACTTACCGAGCGATCTGTTCGCTGACGACATTCTGTTTCTCTCTTCTTTGAATGTCGTCAGGTGACCTGGACCAGGCAGAAGTTGAGCCAACACAAGAAGACTTGGAGCAATTTGCCGAAGACCCTGCAGTATAATTTCATTGTACACTTTTCTTTTCAGTACTTTCCATTTCCTGTTATGCCACTGTTTAAGCATCTTTATTTCAGTTGTATTTTCCTTTCCATGTATTGTACAAAGAATGTTAATAAATAAAAGTTGCTGTTCTTTTTATACTCTTGTCTCTTGTGTATTTATTTTATATTGCTTAGCTACGCTTAGCGTATGTACTTCTGGGTACATACGTAGCGGGCCTCGTCGCGTCCCCTTCACCGTACACTGGGAAGCCGGGCGTGACATACAATCTAACATGAATCCTTGAATACTTATATTTAATCTATTTAATCTGTATTGACTGAACCGAACCATGGATATACTTCCATTTACATGATTCTCAGTAACATCCATTTACTGATATCATGGTTTCGGCAAGTCATACATCTGTACAATCTATAATACAAAACAAAACAATACAATACAATACAAATAATACAAATAAGACGTCGTGGGGTTTAAGGGGTAGATTGGTACGGAAGGTGTTAGAAGTGGCACGAGACTGTAAGATTTAATACACCTAACATATATTTCGTTGTTGTTGTACCGTGGCATAAACGGTTCCTTGTACTACACGTGTCTCTAGTCTCTGGCATATAGAGACTCCTTTCGTATACACTGGCATCCTTCTGTACCAAGCTATAAACAACAGCGTTAACACCAAATACTCATATAATACAACTTTAAAAGCTATCTTCTCTTTCTGTCTATTCTATTTCTCCTTTATCTTTAGGACTTACCGAGCGATTGTTCGCTGACGATATTCCTTCTCTTTCTTCTTTGGAATGTTTTCAGGTGATCTGGACACTCAGGAGATCGAGCCTACTAGTGAGGACTTGGACCAGCTTTCCTACGACCCAGAGCTCTAGCTTCATTGTACACATTTTTATTTCGGTACTTTTCATTTCTATTATGCCACTGTTTAGGCATTGCTTTCATTCAGTTGTATTTACTTTTCCTTGTATTATAAAAAGAATGTGAATAAATAAAGTTGATGTTTTATTATATCTTGTCTCTTGTGCATTTATATTTATATTGGTTAGATACACTTAGCATATTTACTTTACAGTAAATACGTAGCAGCCTCGTCGCGTCCCCTTCACCGTACACTGGGAAGCGGGGCGTGACATTTGTTGTCATCTTTATTGACGACATCCTGGTGTATTCTAAGAGTCAGAAAGAACACGCCGAATACCTACGAATTGTCTTGGAAACTCTACGACAACATCAACTCTACCCCAAGTACAGCAAATGCGAATTTTGTCTAGATCAAGTTGGTTTTCTTGGACATATCGTATCAGGTGAAGTAATCTCTGTGGATCGAACGAAAGTTTCAGCAGTAAGCGAATGACCGACACCAAAATCAGTGAAGGACATTCGAAGTTTATTGGGTCTAGCTGGATATTACTGAAGGTTCATTGAAGGCTTTTCGAAGATAGCAACACCCCTTACCAAGCTCACACGTAAAGATGAAGAATTTTTGTGGTCAGAAGCATACGAACAAGCTTTCGTAGAACTCAAGTCAAGGTTGACATCAGCGCCTATTCTCATGATACCAGATCAAACTAGAGGTTTCGAAGTATACTGCGATGCATCCGGGAAGGGATTAGGTTGTGTTCTACATCAGCACGGAAGAGTTGTGGCTTATGCTTCAAGACAACTGAAGATTCATGAGCGCAATTATTCGACGCATGATTTGGAATTGGCAGCCATTATCTTTGCTCTTAAAATTTAGCGCCATTATCTTCTCGGCGAATGAGTGAATATATACACATATCACAAGAGTCTGAAATATGTGTTTACTCAGAAGGAGCTTAATATGCGGCAGAGACGATGGTTAGAACTCATGGCGGACTTTGACATCAACCTGCAATATCACCCAGGGAAGGTGAATGTGGTATCTGATGCCCTTAGTCGCCAACCATTAGCAATGAATCTCACTGCTCAGTGGAAGCTTCAACAAGACTTGCATCAGATGGAGATTGAAGTAGTCATGCCAGGTAACGCTTCAAGTTTGATGAATTTACAAGTTCAGTCTACCATTGTCAATCAGATCAAAGCAGCTTAGGCAAGTGATGCTCGGTTGCAAAATATCATAGAACAAGTAGAGAATGACTCAGAACAGACTTCATCATCCATGAAAACAGATCTTTGAGATACGACAGCAGATTATGTGTACCAAAAGGTTCTGTTCGAGAAGAGTTAATGAAAGAAAATCACAGCTCTCCCTACTCAGTACACCATGGAGGTACAAAGATGTACAAAGATCTACGTCAGAATTACTGGTGGCATGAAATGAAACGTGAAGTAGCCAGAAGCGTCGCAAAATGCTTGGTGTGTCAGCAAGTTAAGGCTAAACATCATAAGACAGCTGGATTACTTCAACCGTTACCTATCCCAGAATGGAAGTGGCAACACATCACAATGGATTTTGTAACTGCACTTCCTCGCAGCACGAAAGGTAACGATGCGGTATGGGTTATTGTGGATCGACTCACAAAGTCGGCTCACTTCATTCCATTTCGAGTTGGACAATCAACTGAGAAATTAGCAAAGAAGTACATGGAGGTAAGAATCTAAGTAAGATTTAAACTCTTCAAATATGTACTATCTCTGATACCCATTGTTAGTTATGTATATGCCCTAGAGGCCATTGTTGTACATATGATGTATATTATAATGGATGCTTGGTTATATATAGAGAAGACTTTCTTGCTCGTCATGATAGTATGCTATTTGGTTTCACTTTATCTTAACATGTTGACTTGTACTGGTTTACTGTTTTACTCTCACATGTTGATAAAGCCCTTAGGACTTGTACTCGACTACTGGGACTATGATGAGATCATACTAGTGGGGCCGCGGTAGTCGATGAGTACATCCTATAACTGTTCCTAGTCGAGGGTATATCGAGACAGGGCATCGATACACCAGAAGTAGACTAGCGTATACGCATCTTGACCCATATGATGGGCGATGGATGATCCCATATCCATCGATGTTAGACATCAGAGATGGTGTACGGGTGCTCAGTAGAGACTGGGTACACTGGACGGACTCGCCGAGAACTCCCAGATGGTGATATACCACACGTCAGATGGCAGTTCTCCGGTGACACAGGTACAGGGTAGTCTGAAGACCCGAGATCGTCATAGAGTCTTGTGTGATTCCCACTGTGCTTTGATTTCCACCTTACCACGTCCAAGAGGGCGTGCAAAACGGTGGCTTTTGGGTACAGTCCCGAATCACATGGAGGCAATGAGCGATAGGAAGGGGATTCGTCTCTCCCGGTATAGGGAGTTGATGTTGTGCTGTGTTCGATTGGCTATAACTGGAAGTCCCTGGCCAGGGCTGATATAGAGACTTACTGGTAAGTGTTACTAGTAGTTTCTCGACCTGTTATGAGCCATACATCGACACGACTTATCGGTTACTGGGGTCTGACGTATACCACCCCTAGACTTGATATGCAACATATCAGACGAACAGACCGGACTGTACGGGAGTGTTACTGATCGGATTCACAGGAGAACGCACAGGCTAGCTTGTTGATCTTTTGATCGCTCAATACCTGGGTGGCTGTTACGTTTAGCTGACCGCTTGCAGCTTGTGGGTGTTTGATATGATCATCACCTGCTACCGGCGTATTGACGATTCTTTAGAGTCCTACACAGAGGTTTCTTGGCTCAGGCGAAACAGAGTAGTGGCACATATGTGATATGCGCAGGAGCGAGAATAATGCGATATGGGATACCGTATTAGATTCTCGCGATATATGGATATGAACCGGGTCATCGGATCAAGTGTTGATTCGATGAATCGGTACATGATATATTAGTCGGTTATATTCGATATAGCCGGATCGTCGGATCAAGTGTTGATTCGATGATTTAATATATAATAATATATATGATATATTATTATATTAACTAATATTGGCTTACTTTATTATTTCATTTTCTCAGTGGATGATACATTGATATATATGCGATATATGTTAATTGTATTATTTTCTTTTGTTGCAAATATATAATATATATGTGATATATATTATTGTGACATGATATGATTAATTGTTAAACATGTTTAAGGATAATTAATTGAGGTTAGGGTTTGATTGGGTTTAGTTGCTTCAAGTTCTTTCTAGAAGCAATTTTCTTTTGTCATTTGTAAAGATATTTTGGATGACACATTTTTAACTTAACCAAACCCTAACCCTAGTTGTTTCTCTACACATTCTCATCCATTCATCCTTGACCATGGTTAATAATTAAATCATATATTTATATTTCTATTCATCACAAAAGAAAAGGATTATCATTATTTCTTTTTCCATTATCATCTTCTTCTTCCTCTCTCTTGAAGAAGCTCTCTTGAAAATTCTTATGTGATGAAAGATTATGAGAAAATGATATAAAAAGAAAGCTAAATTACTACTCTCTCATCCTCATCTCATCTAGCCCATGGGATTAGTGTGTTCACTTCTTTAGAGTGAGATAGCTTGAGTTCTTCGAAACCTCGACGTAGATCATCGGAGATTTGGAATACGACAAGCTAGAATGGATCGTTCGAGTCGTGGAGCCTCTCATGAGTCCGGGAGATCGTGGATCGCGGCAAAGGGACTTCTACTCGGAGCTTGTGAAGTGAAGGAGCGGACTACAAAGGTTGTAATCCCTCACACTTAGATAAAAGTTATCTAATTACATGTTAAACCCTAATAATCTAGCAAAGATCCCGGCTTTGGGTTGTTCGGCACATCTAAAATTTAATCCGGGCATGTTTGATGCCTTAAGAACCTTCACAAGAGTGCCTAGGAACCCTACTGTGGTATCAGAGCCTAGCTAGAGCATTAGGCGATGTGTTTACGAAGTTAAAACTCCGATCGAACCCGAAACGACGGAAAAAAACCCCTCTCTGGAAATTTTTTAAAAATTGGGATTTTTCTGAATTAAAAATATGTAAAAAAATCAGCAGGCAATTATAAGAATTACCATAAAACCCGAGCCCCTAATTCGACCAAACGGCGGCGGAAGAGCGGCGCAAGCATGGCTTGCGCGGCGCTTCCGCGGCAGAACAGTGAGATCTTGACACGTGGCTTTGATGGTAATTCCCGTAGGTACTTGCTGACCATTCTGGATATTTTTATTCTATTCCAGGTGTTTAAAATTCTGGGGTTTGTTTTGTAATAGTAGACTCGATCGGAATATTTAAGTTCGTATTTCTTTCCGGATATTTAGAAATTGTTAAACTAGTTGAACGGATATCATTAACTTACTGTTTCCCGGTACGGCAAACTTTCAAGTGTTGAAATTTATTCGGGTTTAAATCTTTCGGAAAATTGTACAAGTTAAGCGGTGGACCCTCTAGAAGACAACAAACCTTAACTCGATTATGTGACCGTCTTGAACTGCCTTTTGAACCTTCGGGTTTGGGGCAGTACGGCGTGCCACATGTGAGGCGTTGGCTTGGCCCTTCTACGGCTGGATCACTGGTACTGTGACATATTCTGGGATTATTTGAACCCCGCTCAAGAGTTGAGCACTTCGGGAAATTTTGGGTGTTTGATTATCTGTTCAAATAGTTTAATACCGTATATTTATCTGGAATGTGATACAATATGTGGAATTCATAGAGTTAGGCATGAAATACGAAGTATGTGATATTTCGGATTTACGATGTCTAAAGTGATTGTGGATTCCAAATATTGTAGTTTTACACTTTCTTTTCTGTGACCGTAAGTGTAATATGTGATATCGCCGGTTTCGTTGCTATATGTCAACGACAATTGGGATGCGCATATTTACTTACGTTGATGATATGAGATATTATGTGTTGCTGTGATATGTTATATTGGATCGTCGCGTTCAGAATAGCCGGGGGTTTTATGTGAGATGAGGGTTTTTATTTTCATTCATGTAAAATTCATTTGTAATGTAATATTCTTTTATTTGGGGCACTTCCAGGATGCGGTTGCTGTCACCAGTGTATATTATTTACTTTTCCGCATTAGGTAGACCCAAGGAGGGGAGCACAAGTAACCGGGTTCTAGGGTCCAGTGGGAGGCCATCTCGAGGAGTCGAGACCGGGTCTCCTAACCCTAGAATTGACAGTGTTACTTGCCGCTCTCGTAGGGGTCTTGGGATGTGGGTTTGGCTATTCGTCGCGACCGTGGAATCCGTGTTTTATACAGGCTCGTATTAAAAACACGGACGTCCTAGTATATCCAATATTTCATATATGTTCTTCTGCTGCAATGTTCTGTGATGAGATCATATTACTGCCTGAGACGAATGCTTATACTATATATATATGCTGATATATAAATATTACTGCTTTCGTTTCTTCTGTGATGCTTAGGAAGCATAAGCTGATGGGATTTTTATTAATGAGATTAATAAAAGAAAAGAAACCTAAAGATGTTGTAGAATCAAAACTTAATAAAAAGGGTAGCTACAGTTTTGCTTTGCACAGTGATATATACGATATATCCTGCACTTTATTCGATGAGGAAAGGACCGAGATCCCTTCACCGGGAGTGACTCCTTTAGCAAAACTGGCAGATGCTACAAAACGCGGTTTGTCTTTTGATTGCTTTTAGTGTTTTGCTTTGCACAGTGATATATACGATATATCCTGCACTTTATTCGATGAGGAAAGGGCCGACGATCCCTTCACCGGGAGTGACCCCTTTAGCGAAACTAAGAAAGGCCTCAAAACACTCCTTTTCAAAAACACTCGATTCTACGACGATATCAAGTTCATTACGCTCAGGGTTTTCAGAAAAACCTGCGTAGCCCTCCGTCATTTCAGATAAGTAATATTTAGTATTCGTGCTGCGGTAGTTTGGCATGCGTCAAGGCGTAGTGTACGGTAGCTGATTATTACTTATCTGTAGCATGAGATGCGATTGGATTAGGGTATTCGTGCGGCGTTGTTTGGCATGCGTCAAGGGTCGTACGGGTGGGTTTAATTCAATCACGAAATGTACGGGTTGAACTTGACTAGTGGACTATGGGTTGTTTGGCATGCGTCAAGGTCATAGCACACTAGGGGTAAAAGCTTTATCGGGAATTTCAAGCGTTGAAATTTGCAATGAGATTGCATACCTCCTATGAGATAGTTGGATCCTGATACCCACTGCGAGTAAGAGTTACTCCTGGGAGAGTTTTACACAGGACAATTAGTCATTCAAGTAGGTGTCTAGAATAGTGTTAACGAGGTTACGCCTCTGGGAAAACGAGGTTTACTAATTAGGTCCGTGCGAAAGCACGGGGAACCTCCCTCAAAGTACCGACACTGATCTGGCTGAAAGATTGACGAAATTGTAGGGTGTAATTAATCCCGGCTAATCTTACCTTTTTGGGTTTTAAGGTAGATTTGATAAAAACAGTGGGAGACATCCTGATTAGATAAGATAATAACCAATCTAATCTTGCAAGAGCATACGCTAAAGTGTTTTCTTCTCTCTCTCTCCAGGTAGCGACCATTTCAGGCCATAATCAAGATAATAATATGGATGTATTGACTAAACCTGATTATTGTACAGAGCAAGGGAACGTTGGACCCGTTCTTTCTTATAAGAGTTATAAGACTGAACAGGAAACAGGAGAATATCTAGATTCTCACGCCGCCCAAAAGAACATGCATGTTGATGCATCTTCTTCAGGTGTGTTAGTTATTGAGAACTGTTTCTCGGTTCACCCTACGTCCTGGGTATTAGATACCGGATCAGGATCCCACATATGTAAACAGTTACATGGGCTACGTAAAGGTAGAGAACTGGGAAAAGGTGATCATTCCGTTCAAGTAGGGAACGGTGCAAGTATTGTAGCCAAAACAGTTGGCGAATATCACCTTGTATTACCAAGTCGTAATACACTGATTCTAAATGAGTGCTATTATATACCGAACATGATGTGCAACATTATATCAGTTTCTTTATTGAGTAAAAAGGGATATAATTTTGTAGTACAGGAAAATGTTATGAACATATTCCTAGATCAAAAGTTGATTGCATCAGGCTCGTTACATAATGGCATATTCATTCTAAATCAGAATACAGTCCTAAATGTACAAAACACACACAAGAGGAAAAGTTCAGATATGAACGAATCCTACTTGTGGCATTGTAGACTTGGTCATATCAATGCGACACGACTGGCTAAGTTACATAGGGATGGTTATTTGAATCCGTTCGAATTATCATCTTATGATACTTGCCATTCATGTCTCAAAGGAAAAATGACCAAAGCTCCGTTTAGTGGACACGGAGAAAGAGTTACCGAACTCTTAGGACTGATACATAGTGATGTATGCGGTCCCATGTCTACGCATGCCAGGAACGGTTCTTCCTACTTCATTACATTCACTGACGATCTCTCTAGATTTGGACATGTATTCCTGATGAAACACAAGTCTGAAGCTCTTGAGAAATTCAGAGAATATAAACACGAAGTAGAGAACCAAACGGGCAAAAGTATTAAGATTCTTCGATCTGATCGAGGAGGTGAATACTTAAGCGGTGAGTTCCTAGATTATCTAAAAGAGAATGGGATTCTCTCTCAGCGTACTCCTCCTTATACACCACAGCACAACGGTGTATCGGAGCGGAGGAATCGCACCCTATTAGATATGGTGCGCTCCATGATGAGTACAGCTGAGTTACCTATTTCCTTCTGGGGGTATGCGCTTGAGACAGCCATAGACCTATTGAATAGAGTTCCTACCAAATCAGTGCCTACCACTCCATATGAGATATGGAAAGGGAAGAGACCACATCTTAATTATATTAAGATATGGGGTTGTCCGGCCTATGTCAAAAGACAAAATCCGGACAAACTCGAGGCAAGATCAGTCTTATGTAAGTTTGTAGGATATCCCAGAAATTCACAAGGGTATATCTTCTACCATCCCGAGGAACAAAAGGTGTTTGTTTCTCGACATGCTACTTTCTTAGAAAAAGGTTTTCTTATGAAACAGAATAGTAGTATTGAGGTAGAACTGGAAGAGGTTCCAGCAACACAAACTATAACAGAAGACTTGGTTGAACCAGAGGATTCAGTAGTACCCGACGAACCCCAGCCTCTCCGCAGATCTAGTAGGGTTTCTCATCCACCTGAGAGATACTACGGTTTTCTCATTGATGGTGGAAGCGAGGATTGCATCATGGATGATGATGAACCGACTAGTTTCGAGCAGGCCATCACGAGTGTTGACTCTGTGAAATGGCTGGATGCAATGCGATCTGAGATGGAATCCATGTACACCAATAAAGTATGGATTTTAGAAAATGCTCCTGAAGAGGTAAAACCCATTGGGAGCAAGTGGATTTTTAAAAAGAAATTTGGTGTAGATGGAAAAGTTGAGACTTTCAAAGCTAGACTTGTAGCAAAGGGTTTTCGTCAACGTCCAGGTGTGGATTATGACGAAACCTTTTCTCCAGTGGCTATGCTTAAGTCCATCCGGATCTTACTTGCCATTGCTGCATACCATGACTACGAAATCTGGCAAATGGATGTTAAGACCGCCTTTCTAAATGGTGATTTAGAAGAGTGCGTGTACATGACTCAGCCAGAGGGCTTCGTAGATAGTGGGAGCAGCGGAAAGGTGTGCAAGCTGCTTAAATCCATTTATGGATTAAAGCAAGCATCGCGGAGTTGGAACATCTGTTTTGATGTTGTAGTCAAAGAGTTTGACTTCATCAAAAATATAGATGAACCTTGTATCTATAAGAAGGTGGCAGAGGGTAAGGTAGTCTTCCTCGTATTGTACGTGGATGACATACTCTTGATAGGAAATGATATTCCTATGCTGCAATCAGTCAAGCTCTTCTTATCACAGAGATTCTCAATGAAAGATCTAGGTGATGCCTCCTACATATTGGGAATCATGATCTATAGAGATAGATCTAAACGGATACTGGGATTGTCCCAATCCAGGTACATTGACACCATACTAAAGAGGTTTAGTATGGAAGAATCCAAGCGTGGGAATCAGCCCACGATCTCTGGACTCACTCTCTCCAAAGAGATGTCTCCCAAGACTGATTTGGAGAGAGCTCGCATGCAAGGGATACCCTATGCTTCGGCAGTAGGCTCTATCATGTATGCGATGCTATGTACCAGACCCGATGTAGCACACTCACTAAGTGTAGTGAGTCGGTATCAAGCAGATCCTGGAGAGAGTCATTGGACAGCAGTGAAGAACATTCTCAAGTACTTACGAAGGACTAAGGAGATGTTCTTGGTGTATGGTAACGGAGAACTCCAGGTGGAGTCCTTTACCGATTCCAGCTTCCAAAGTGATAAGGACGACTCTAAGTCGCATTCGGGTTTTGTCTTTACCCTCAATGGAGGGGCGGTATGTTGGAAGAGTTCCAAACAGGATACCGTTGCAGACTCGACGATGGAGGCTGAATACATCGCTGCCAACGATGCTGCCAAAGAGGCTGTCTGGATCAAGAAGTTCATTAGTGAACTTGGTGTGGTTCCATCCATTGAGCATCCAATACCTCTGTATTGCGATAACAATGGAGCTGTGGCTTTGGCCAAGGAACCCAGGTCCCATCAGAAGTCCAGACATATTCTGAGGCGGTATCACCTGATCAGGGAGATAGTTGATCGCCGGGAGATCGAGGTCAAGAGAGTAGATACGAAGGACAACACTGCGGATCCATTCACGAAGGCTATTCCCCAGATACAGTTTGAGAGATTATTCGGGATGCTAGGTATGAGATACTACAGCAGCTGGCCTTAGTGCAAGTGGGAGATTGTTAGTTATGTATATGCCCTAGAGGCCATTGTTGTACATATGATGTATATTATAATGGATGCTTGGTTATATATAGAGAAGACTTTCTTGCTCGTCATGATAGTATGCTATTTGGTTTCACTTTATCTTAACATGTTGACTTGTACTGGTTTACTGTTTTACTCTCACATGTTGATAAAGCCCTTAGGACTTGTACTCGACTACTGGGACTATGATGAGATCATACTAGTGGGGCCGCGGTAGTCGATGAGTACATCCTATAACTGTTCCTAGTCGAGGGTATATCGAGACAGGGCATCGATACACCAGAAGTAGACTAGCGTATACGCATCTTGACCCATATGATGGGCGATGGATGATCCCATATCCATCGATGTTAGACATCAGAGATGGTGTACGGGTGCTCAGTAGAGACTGGGTACACTGGACGGACTCGCCGAGAACTCCCAGATGGTGATATACCACACGTCAGATGGCAGTTCTCCGGTGACACAGGTACAGGGTAGTCTGAAGACCCGAGATCGTCATAGAGTCTTGTGTGATTCCCACTGTGCTTTGATTTCCACCTTACCACGTCCAAGAGGGCGTGCAAAACGGTGGCTTTTGGGTACAGTCCCGAATCACATGGAGGCAATGAGCGATAGGAAGGGGATTCGTCTCTCTCGGTATAGGGAGTTGATGTTGTGCTGTGTTCGATTGGCTATAACTGGAAGTCCCTGGCCAGGGCTGATATAGAGACTTACTGGTAAGTGTTACTAGTAGTTTCTCGACCTATTATGAGCCATACATCGACACGACTTATCGGTTACTGGGGTCTGACGTATACCACCCCTAGACTTGATATGCAACATATCAGACGAACAGACCGGACTGTACGGGAGTGTTACTGATCGGATTCACAGGAGAACGCACAGGCTAGCTTGTTGATCTTTTGATCGCTCAATACCTGGGTGGCTGTTACGTTTAGCTGACCGCTTGCAGCTTGTGGGTGTTTGATATGATCATCACCTGCTACCGGCGTATTGACGATTCTTTAGAGTCCTACACAGAGGTTTCTTGGCTCAGGCGAAACAGAGTAGTGGCACATATGTGATATGCGCAGGAGCGAGAATAATGCGATATGGGATACCGTATTAGATTCTCGCGATATATGGATATGAACCGGGTCATCGGATCAAGTGTTGATTCGATGAATCGGTACATGATATATTAGTCGGTTATATTCGATATAGCCGGATCGTCGGATCAAGTGTTGATTCGATGATTTAATATATAATAATATATATGATATATTATTATATTAACTAATATTGGCTTACTTTATTATTTCATTTTCTCAGTGGATGATACATTGATATATATGCGATATATGTTAATTGTATTATTTTCTTTTGTTGCAAATATATAATATATATGTGATATATATTATTGTGACATGATATGATTAATTGTTAAACATGTTTAAGGATGATTAATTGAGGTTAGGGTTTGATTGGGTTTAGTTGCTTCAAGTTCTTTCTAGAAGCAATTTTCTTTTGTCATTTGTAAAGATATTTTGGATGACACATTTTTAACTTAACCAAACCCTAACCCTAGTTGTTTCTCTACACATTCTCATCCATTCATCCTTGACCATGGTTAATAATTAAATCATATGTTTATATTTCTATTCATCACAAAAGAAAAGTATTATCATTATTTCTTTTTCCATTATCATCTTCTTCTTCCTCTCTCTTGAAGAAGCTCTCTTGAAAATTCTTATGTGATGAAAGATTATGAGAAAATGATATAAAAAGAAAGCTAAATTACTACTCTCTCATCCTCATCTCATCTAGCCCATGGGATTAGTGTGTTCACTTCTTTAGAGTGAGATAGCTTGAGTTCTTCGAAACCTCGACGTAGATCATCGGAGATTTGGAATACGACAAGCTAGAATGGATCGTTCGAGTCGTGGAGCCTCTCATGAGTCCGGGAGATCGTGGATCGCGGCAAAGGGACTTCTACTCGGAGCTTGTGAAGTGAAGGAGCGGACTACAAAGGTTGTAATCCCTCACACTTAGATAAAAGTTATCTAATTACATGTTAAACCCTAATAATCAAGCAAAGATCCCGGCTTTGGGTTGTTCGGCACATCTAAAATTTAATCCGGGCATGTTTGATGCCTTAAGAACCTTCACAAGAGTGCCTAGGAACCCTACACCCATGAACCCATACAGGAAATTATGCGACTTCATGGAGTACTAGTCTGCATTGTCTCCGATCGTGACACCAGGTTCCGATCGCAATTTTGACAGAGTCTGCAAGCAAGCTTGGGAACAAGTCTGAACATCAGGATGGCTTATCATCTACAAACATATGGTCAGTCTGAGCGAACTATTCAGATCTTGGAGGATATGCTCAGAGCGTGTATGTTAGACTTCGGAGGATCGTGGGAAGATCACCTACATCTGGTGGAGTTCTCGTACAACAACAGCTACCAAGAAAGTATAGGAATGGCACCTTTTGCAGCGCTTTATGGAAGGAAGTGTCGATCGCCATTAAGTTGGAACAATATCGGAGATAGAGAACTCATTGGACCTGAGTTGATAGTAGCAACTGTTGATGTGGTTCGTACTATCAGGGAAAGAATACGCATAGCCCAAGATCGACAAAAACACTGGGCTGATGCAAAGCGCCGTCATTTGGAGTTCCAGCCGTGAGATTATGTATTCCTGAAGATATCTCCAAACCGCGGAGTGATTCGATTTCGACGATGGGCTAAACTAAGTCCGAGATACATTGGACCGTTCGACATACTCGAACGAGTCGGTGAAGTGGCATACCGCTTATCACTTCCACCTTCATTTGAAGGAGTGCACAATGTATTTCACATATCCCAACTCAGAAGGTATGTGAGTGACCCCAGCCATATTCTCGATCATTCCGAACTCACTGTACATCCCACTTATCTTGTGAGCAACAACCTGTGGGGATTCTGGACAGGAAAGTGAAGTTACTTCGGAACAAGGAAGTCAACTTGATTCGAGTGATGTGGAGAAAAGACACTCCAGGAGAATCGACATGGGAAAGGGAAGATGAGATGCGTGCAAGATATCCCCACTTATTTGTAAATTAGTCCTTAAAATAAATTGTAAATTTCGAGGACGAAATTTTTGTAAGGAGGGTAGACTGTAACAACTCCAATTCTTGTGTACATAAAATTGATTTAAAGTTAAAGTATATTTGGGGCATTTATATTTCCTGTGAGTACTATAAGTATTTAATTTACTTTTGAACAGCAAGGAGTTTGTAGCTTACTGGTAAGACCATGCACTGCTGAACCAAAACACCAGAGTTCAAATCCTATCAGCCACATTAATTTTTTAATTAGTTTTCTTTTAAATTTTTAGAATCCCAAGAGTCTACCCGTGCATAACTCTTAAAAACCAAAAATCACATATAAAACAAACGAGCCCAGAAGGTAGACCAATCGACGGGGGGAACGTGGCGACGAGTCCCGGCCCGACTCGGGCTGGCGACTGGGCCGAATCGGCCGGCGGCGCCGGTTCGGGTGAGTCCGATCCCCGATTTTCTTGAATCTTCTGAGACCTTTGGTCTACCCCACTCCCCCTGCACCATTTAAAATCTCTGAAATTAAACAGAGAATTAAAACACTCTCTTTTAATTTTTTTAATGCAAAATTTAATACAATTTTCTCACACCCTTTCATCTACCCTAGACCCTAAATTTTCCTATAAATACCACATCTAAACTCACCCCTCCTCACTCACAAACTCTACCCAAACTCTCAAGAAAAATTCCAAGAACTTTTGTGTACAAGTGGAGTTAGCGAAGACCGAAGCTTCGACGAAATTCCGACGACGACCTTAAGAGCTCTCGGCGATGAAACGACGCACCGGCACCTCCTACCATTCCCTCTTCCTCTTCTCTAATCTAAAATCTAGTTAGTCCCTCCTCCTTCTTCTCTTTTCTATTCTGAAAACTCGTAATTCTAAAATCCGACGGAAGCGGAGTTAATCCGACTTCCGATTCGGTTTTTCTTTAAAAGTTCCATTTTTCTTTAAAAAAAAACAATACCAAACTCTCACAACATGACTATTAATCATTAACAAAATATAGTAGACAAGTTCCATTTCAAAAGAATGTATATTGTAATTTTTATCGCATTTTTCAGAAAAATACCATATAGTTTAATTTCGACATAAAAATATCATTACCCTTGCTATACCTTTAGATAGTTCATGAGATAATGATCTAACTGTTCACAACACTCATATGTAACATAGTATGATGATATTAGAAAACATAGATTTGGGAAAATCCGGTTTTACACAAAACTAACTCAAATTTATAAAAACCTTTTTCTACAAGATATGTATTTTTAACAAATCTTTGCAATGTGCCGCTACAACCCATTTTGGGGAACCCGTTCGGGATGGTGCGGATTATCGCACATCCTCGGGTTTAGTAGTACGAGATGCAGACCTCCGCAAGGATCATACGGTCTCGAAAGATTTAAAAAAATACAAATATCTTTTAAAAAAGGAGAATTTTAGAAAAATAATAAATTAAATTATTTTTATAAATATATATATGTATCATCAAAATATCTATTTTTGATATAGTTTAAATATTCCAAATTTTCTAAATAAAAAAGAATCACTTTACATAAAAATATCATGCAATTCCATACAAGTTCAATACTTTACAATTAAATACCATATATTATGAAATTAGGTTTTACTCTCTAGAAATGTCACATATATAAATCTATATCTATGAAAACTCTAAAGACGATAATTAAATACTTGAGGTGTATTTTGAAAATTATACAATTATTTTTACATAAAACCCTCTCAAGTTTTATAAATTATAATAATGAACCTAGTAAATATAGGTTTAAGCGAGACCAGTCTCTTGAGCCTCATGGAGCCGGAGATATGGGTGCTTACTTATTTAAGGTAGATAACTTATCAAACGGTGTTATCAACTCGGTAATCGTCTATGTGCAGCGGTTACCGATAACACCAAAATCTAATTCAGGATTCAATTTCTTTTCTAATTGTCTGACTCAGACTGAGTCTCGATATAATCAATCTGACTTGAATGAGATTCAAGTATATATAACAAATTAATATGAATCCATGTATTCAATCTGTTCAATCTATCAAATCTATACAACTTGACTGAACCGAATCATGGATATACATCCATCTACATGATTCTCCAGTTACATCCATTTACTGATATCATGGTTTCGGCAAGTCATCCATCTATACAATTCAATTACAAGATAATACAATACAAACGATACAATTAATACATCGCGGGGTTTATAAGAGCTAGATTGGTACGGAAGGTGTTAGAAGTGACACGAGACTGCAACCATTAAGACACCTAACCTGTATTCCATTGCCGTTGTACCGTGGCTGAACGGTTCTTTGCACTTTCCGTCTACCTTAGTCTCTGGTCTACTGAGGCTCCTCTCTTATACACTGGCCTCTTCTGTACCAAGCTACAAACAACAACGTTAATACTAAATACAACATTATAACAATATAATACCACTTTAAAAGTTACACTCTCTCTATATCCATCTGTCTATTATACTTCTCCCTTATCTTTAGGACTTACCAAGTTATTGTTCGCTGACGACATTCCTTCTCTTTCTTCTTTAGAATGTTGTCAGGTGGATCGGACTTTCAGGAGATCGAGCCCACCAGCGAGGACTTGGATCAGCTAGCCTTCAACCCGGAGCTCTAGTTATTTGTACACATTTTTATTTCAGTACTTTCCATTTCTGTTATACCACTGTTTAGGTATTGCTTTTCATTCCATGTATTTACTCTTCCATGTACTGTAAAAGAATGTTCATAAATAAAGTTGTTGTTCATTACATTTGTCTCTTGTGTATATTTCTTTTATATTGCTTAGTTACGCTTAGCGTATTTATTTCTAAGTAAATACATAGCGGCCTCGTCACGTCCTCTGCCCGTACACTGGGAAGCGGAGCGTGATAGTAGTAGTTGTTTTCTGCTCCCAGGAGAACTCGACTCAAATAGCAGAAATATCTTTCCTTTCTCTGATCGTTCTCCTGTGCCCATAGCGCGCCTAAAGAACCTTCAAGAGCTGTTGTGTACAGGATGAGGGGTTTTTCCTTGATTGGATCGGTCGGTACCAGCGGGTTCTGCAGATATTGCTTTATTTAGTCCAGTGCACTTTGGCATTTACGATCCCAAACGAACGGGGTCTCTTTCTTCATTAGATGACTGTAGGGGCGGCATTTGCCGGAGAGGTTAGCTATGAACTGCCGGATATATGCAAGATTTCTTTGAAGAGACCGCAGTTGTTTGAGAGTTCTTGGAGTGGGCATTTCCATAATCTCCTTAATCTTTGATGGGTCTATTTCGATGCCTCGGTGTCGTACGATGAATCCTAGGAATTTACCTGAGGAAACTCCAAACGTGCATTTCAGAGGGTTCATCTTCAGATTATACTTCCGAAGGCGCTGGAACACTTTCTTCATATGCTCTCAGTGCTCCTCATACGATTTGTTTTTCACCACGAGGTCATTGATATAACATTCGACAATCGCGTGTATGAGTTCATTGAAGATCTTTATCATGACCTTCTGGTAGGTGGCGCCAGCATTTTTGAGACCGAAGGGTGTCACTTTGTAGCAGAATATGCCCAGCGGAGTCCGGAAAGCAGTGTACTTTTGGTCCTTAGGATGCATCTTGATTTGGTTGTATCCTGAGGATCCGTCAATAAAGGAGAAGACTTCATGAGTGGACGTGTTATCTATCATCAGTTCGGTAACCGGTACTGGGAAGTCATCCTTTGGGCAAGCTTTATTGAGGTCCCGAAAGTCTACGCAGACGCACACCTTCCTATTTTTCTTCATGACAGGGAAAATATTGGCAATCCAGTCGGGGTATTGAACTTCTTGGATGAAGCCAGAGTCAATTAGCTTCTTGACTTCGGCGTTGATGTTCATTTTAAGTTCGAGTCGCATTCTTCTTGGCGCCTGTTTGATTGGCTTGACGTCCGGCGATATTGCCAGTTCATGCACAGCTATCTCTGGATCTAATCCCGGTATCTCGAAATAGTTCCATGCGAAACAGTCTTTATACTGCATAAGTACGTCTTTTAATGTAGCCAGCTGCTCTTTAGACAGCAGCTCACTGATGAATGTTGGCCTTGGATCGTTTGTCGTCCCCAAGTCGATTTTCCTCAGATTGTCTGCTATGGTATGTATCCCTTCTTCCAACTCCTTTGGTGCTGGTGGAAATTCTGAGATCACCTCGTCTTCATCATCATTTGCGAAGCATTGAGAGAGGTCATCCATATTCTCATTCTCTCTCTCTCTCTTTTGAGAACGTTATCACGTGGTAGGTACGAGTCCGTTTCCAAGGCCGATGTTGCTCTGGTTCTATTCTCGCCCTATAGATTGCTTGTGGCTCATGCTTTTGTGGTGGGGTTAGCCTCCAACTGTCAGATAGAGCAAACTTATCTTGCTGATACTGGTCTTCAACTCAGTTTTTGAAGGTGAAGCAGTCTTCAAGAGGATATCCTATTGCTCGGTGATAGGAGCAATAAGCCAGGTGATGAACCTCGTCTATTTGTTCGGGGCGCTGAGACTCCGGGAGTATCATCATTTGATGCTTCATGACAAGGTTGAATATCTTCCCTGTCTTGTCTTGAGGGAAAGAATATTCCCGACCCATCTTCATCATAAAAGACGGCTTCCAGCCGACTTTTTCTCGATCGCGTAGCTTCTTGGCTCCGCCTTGCTGTTTTTGAACGTCATTCCTGCTCTTCACTTAGTTATTGTTGCTACGTCGGGCTTTTTCCTTGCTATAAGAACGCACAGCGGGCTGAGGGCGAAGGTCATCATCATCCTCCGCAGACTGCTGAGTGAGACTCTGCGTCTTGGTTTCTCGTAAATGGTCATTTCGCGGCTGTGGTCATCCTGAACCTTTTGATCCACTTCCCTTATTAGCTTGTTAGTCCACTCTTCGAATGACGGACTCGATATTTGTACAGCGGGATTTCGCTCTGTTTCAATATCAGCGCTATCTGGAAGGGCATTCTCATTTCCACCTGAATCATTTATAACACGGCAGCTATGGAATCACTCCTGATTCTTGGACCGAACGTATCCAAGGCCAGTTTTCTCCATTCTCCTGTTGGGTATCATTCGCTGAGTCCAGGGAACGTCCCAAATTTTGTTATAGAACTGAGCTCGTCGAGCAGTCTGTTTAAAGGGTATGCCTTGACATCTCAATAACCTTTTCAGTCCCTCTACGTAGTATCTGGATAGACGGATTGGTTGAAACCTGTCGAGCGCAGGTTCGGCACCGTGCCAGACTTCTTTCTCCACTTTAGTCTCCATGAATTGGTGATAAAGGATCGCTTTTTCACCTCTTTGCTTAGGAGGGACGTAGAAGGTCTATAGCTCTTGTACACTGTACGTATCAAGTGCATTAAGTTCTTTGTAATGCTGCTGCGGAATCATGGTAATTTGTAAACTCTGGTCAGCTCCAGCAAAGGTCTGCATTGACGGGCGGACGGAGAACACTGCGTTGGCCTTATCCTCAGAGTCACTGCCAAAGACCAGAATAGGAGTAGATGGTCCTGGCATGTTGCCTTGGGGTTATCCCGAGTAGACCATCTTTTTATCCTCCTCGGTATCGCTCCTAAAGATTGGGATAGTGGCGATGGCTTTTTATTTATTCTCCGGATTGCGACAGCTTTCCATGTCTTCAAAGTCTGGTAAGAAGTACTTGGCATCTTCATATTTGCGGACTTCATTTATGGAGAATGGGTTCAGCTCCCCTGTAACTGTGTACTCGAGGCCATCCTTGAAGTAATTCATAATGCAGATAGGATGATGTTGTACTCATGTAACCAAGGCCTGCCAAGCAAAGCGTTGTAGCAAGTCTTGGCGTCAATAATATGGAACTTGATGTCAGTGACGAGCATCCCGAAGCATAATGTCAATATTACAAACCCGAGCGTTTGTGATGATTGGGAGTCAAAACCGGAGATGGTAATTTTATCCCGAGCAAAGTGTTGCACGTTCATGCCAATCTCCTTTAGCACTCTCACATTGAGAAGGTTGACGGATGACCCGTTGTCGACCAGGATCTTCCCTATCTTGATGTCGTGACAATACCCAGTTACATACAATGGACGGTTGTGCTCGCACATTCCGAGAAGGAGGTCTTCATCGCTGAAGGTGATGTTAGCCTGTGGACTTCTTCCAGCTCGTCCTTCATCTTTTCTTCTGCAAGGAAGGCTTGAAACTGATCGGTTTCTTATAACGCCTTGATCAGGGAATCTCATGCCTCTTTAGACAGGAGAAGGGCATCCAAAATACTCAATTGTGAGGGTACCTTCCTCAGATGTGCCAAGACATTGTAATCTACTTTGTTCTTCTTGGGCGGGTCTTTGGCTGTGAGCTCTTCGGCGACTCTATCATCGAGGGCAATCTCAACAAAGACTTTTTCCTTCCTCTTGTCTTTCTTGCATGAACCAATGTTTGAAGGTCCGATATTCTTTTCAGGCAACGTACGGTTACGGGGCTGAATGTTCTCACAGTTCTTCGTCTCTTCTTCTTTTTCGGAGGTGCATTCTTTGAAGAGAGGGCCGAGGGATATTTCTTCGTCAGAATCGCTCCCGAAGGTTAGAACTTAAGATTTTCCTTTTGTCAAAATGGCATCAACTATATAACAGTTAGTGGATGTTTCTTTACGCTCATCTGTCGTGCTTCTATTTTCCCGACGGGCTTTGTGCTTCATCCGCTTGAAGTGTTGTTGATGGGCAACGTATCTCTGCCACCATTTCTTGAAGGCATCGCACTCTTCGGTAGGGTGTGTGACCCTTTGATGGTAAAAGCAGCAGTTCAGATGTACATCCGCTTCGTTGGGGCACATACTCCAGAAAGTATTTTCTTTGAAAGGTGGCAGCTTCATTCCCATTGACAGAGCTTTGGTGAACTGCTTCCCTACCTTGATTCTGCTCTTGCTGGAGGCAGGTGCGCTTCGATCCGGTTGGGGTGCTTTATAACTTATCATTACCGGAGCTTCTTCACCTTGACGCCGACGCTTGGCCTTTTCGTATACGCCTGTTTCACATCCTCGGTCAGCTTTGCTCTTTTGGAGGGCTTCGTTCAGCAGCTTGTAGATCAGGTCATCTGACGGTTCTAAGGATTTTGGTTCTGGATCTGTCCCCAGTTTCTCTACATCATGAGCTTCTTTGCTATCAATCGACGAGTGAGAGATTATGTGACAACTTTCCACATAATCCTCTGGTTCTTCCGACGAATTGTCTTCTTCATCAATGTCGCTATTCCTGTTCTCAAGAACATGCTTGAAGAATTCTACCAGAGTGACTGGGGTCCGTGCCTTTTGGTTGTATTCCTCCAGTGCGTCGATGTATTTTTGCAAACTCGTACGATTGCCGTCGAGCTGCACAAGATTCTTAGCCTTCTTCTTTTTCTTCAAAGACTTCGGAGGCTTGGCCTGGAGATTTTGCCCATTGTTACCAACTTTCGGCGTTGGGCGCGGTTTCAGCATCCCGTCAATAATCTCAGGCTCCAGCGGGTTTTTCCACCTAATCACTGGACATGCTTAAAGATCCTTCAGCATTCTTTTAGTTTTAGCTGAAAGGACAACTTCCTGCGGAGATTCCTCTACAAATAAGCATGATGCCCCGGTATATCCACCTTTTTAAGAGTGTGCTGTTGTGGCGGGTTTACCTTCGAGTTTTCGGACAGCGCGAACTTGCCATGTTGGTACTGGTTTTCAACCCAGTTTTTTAAGACATAGCAATCTTCGATTAGGTGGCCCACTATTCGGTGGTAGGGGCAGTAATTGGGATTGTTGACGTCGCCAGGTTGCAGTGGGCGTCTCGGATCCGGCAGAGTGATGAGCCTATTGCGCACTGCCAGTTCGAATAATCTTCTCGTTTTATCCCGGAGGAACGAGTAAGGACGTCTCAACTTTTCTTCAAGGGAGCTTGGTTTGTTGTTTTAGCGAGCCACCGGTTTCGGGTCACTCGGTTGTTGTTGAGTGTTGGCGACGAAGGTCGCTTTCCCTTTGTCCTTTTCATTCTGAAGATCTGTCTTTGAAGAGAACGGCCTATGGCCCATCTGGTCCATTTAGGCCAGTTTGTCAATCAAGGCCTGAAAGATGGTCGGCTTGGAGAACATCATAAACTGGGATATAGTTGCTTAGGGATCAAGGGTTCCCTTGAACATGCCCACGGCAGGATCTTCTTCTATGTGTTGTTCACATTTTGACCATAGGTTACGCCATCGAATTGCCCAGATCTCTCCTGGCTTCACTCTGGCATTGATTAATGCCGTGATTGGGGCACGCTCGCTTGCTCTCATGAACCGATTTGTGAATAATAATTCCATCTCCGTGAATGTTTTGATAGAATCATTAGGGAGCTCAGAATACAATTCAAATGCCGTCTCCGACAAGCTTCCAACAAATTGGTGAAGCAACAGTTTGTCATCGCCCCCGGTATTACCGCACAAAGCCCTAAATTGAGCAACGTGTTGGTGCGGATTGACCGTCCCTTTATACGCATAGAACTTAGGGATCGTATATCCTGGCGGGTACTTGATTTGATCGTACCAGCCTGGATAGGGTCACCCAGTTCTGACGACTTGGCTGGCCGCTTCGCTTGCCAGATAAGCTCGTATTTGTTGAGCTATGTAATCGTCAAGGGCAGCCTTGGAGATCGTTTCTTCTTTGGCTGCTGAAAATGCCAGTGGAGGATTTGACGTTTCCCCTCTGTCGTCTTCGATAATTATCGGAGGGTCTTCGGCTGGAGGATCCGGCTGGATCATCATCCCGACCATGTCTTGGAACAGGAGCGCCATCTGCTTCATGTTAGCGGCTTGTTCCGCAACCTCCTTATCCTTTCTCTCCAACACCCTTCGCAGGAACTCCGTATCGGTCTCCTGCTCTTGGCGCTGTTCAGACGATGCACCCGGGCTTTCTTTCTACCCCGTGAGTGCGGCCATCTTTGTCAGCATCTCCTGGAGCTTTTGTTGTTGCTCCTGAGCTTTTGTTACAGATCGCGTAAGCGGCCAATGACCCATGGAAGTGCAGCTTTCCTCTTTTCCGGAAGCCATATATACCGTGTGTACTACCATGCCCCCAGACTTGGGGTGTTTGAGTCCACTTCCTTTGAGATTTACCGTAACACCCGAATCATTTATACCAATTCCAGTTTCCATATTTACCTATCCTTGGTCTTTCTTGATTTAGCGTGTTTGGGTGCGAATGGTATTTTTACATATTTCTTTGCATTTGACCCGACCCGCTCGTTTGAACCGGTTAACTCTTATTTATAGATTACCTTAACTTGTTGCATGGGCTAGTGCATCTCATAATTTAGTATATACTGGCATTTTATCTCGTATCGCATCTGTTGCATATAACAATTTAAATCATGTAAAATAAATTAAAATTGCATTTCATGACCTGCTTGATACCCCTAGCCCTATGGTAGTGTCCTTGCATCGTGTTCTCGTCCCGTTCAGTGAAACAAACGTGTTTGGACGGCTACGCGCACGTACGTGCGTCCGTTCTTGGTGGTATGCTTTTCTGTTACAAAATCCTTCATTTTAATTTTTGGAACTTGCCAATAATTTTCGTGTTTCAAATTCAAAATTTTGGACCCAACCTGGGCGCATTTATGAAATATTTTTATTCCGCTAAAATTCAACTATTTGAATGTTTAAATTTAAATTTTAATTATTCTTTTAACCTCTTTAATCCTTTCAAAATATTTGACAGCCGGCACAATATTTTTAACTGTTGGAAATAATCTTTTATATTCTTTCCTAATCTATTTCTCTTTTCCCCAACCAATCAGAATATATCTTCTAGTTTTCCAAAACCAATTCCAAATTTTCCTTCAGCCAATCAAAAGTATCCCTTTGGATTACTGGGCCCTACGTCTCTTTTTCTCTCCCTAAAATCTTCTTCTTTCTCTTTCTCTCTTTACGACGAGCCTTCTCTCTCTCTCTCTCTCTTCCCTTTCTCTCTCTCACTCGTACGCTCTCTCTTTCTCTCTCCCCGCAACAAGCCAAATTTCTTTCTCCTCCTGCGTTTCTCTCTCTTCTCGCATCTCCTGTTCACGAGATCCGCTCACCTCCCTCCTCCTTATCATAACCTCCCTCCTTCATTCTCTCCTTCTTCTGATAACCCACGAGTACGAGGAAAAGAAAACCCCAGACCGTAACCCTCATCGCCTCACCTCATCACCTTCTCAGCGTCGCTCCACCTCCCATACAGAGCCTTCCTCTCCTCCTCTCCATCTTCTTCTTCTCCTTCTTCTTCCCCGAGTCTTTCTCCCCTGCACAGCCCAGCACACACCCAACTCGACACTAAAACCCACCTTCCCATCGCCGTCGACCATTTCTCGTCGACGTCACCACCTCTTTCCACATCTTCTCTCCCTCTCCTCCGTTCTCTGCTCCCTCACCAAACCCTGTGCACCAGCAATGAAACTAATATCAAACCCTAGCCGCCAAGAAACACAGCCACCACCCTTCGCCGGCAGACCCCCACACCGGCAACCCCTAGTCGTCATCACCCCTTGCCGACTCCCTTGGAATCCCAGAGCACCTATCCACTGTAAGACTTTCCCTTCTCCTTCCTTTTATAAGGTTTTTTTTTAATAAGATGTTCACTGTTCGTTGATTCGCCAGAATCTGGTCGTGCCGTCGTCGATCCCAACGACCCGGCGAGGACCTCTGACCCGTGTGATCCCACTGTTCGTTGTTTGGACTCATTCCGTATACCGTGCGCGCGTCGCTACTTTTCCGCCGACCCGTGACGTTCCGTTTACCGTTTCTTGAATCCGTCGAGGCAAGTGAAATTTGCTACATGCTATTCATACTATTCCTATATTTATTTATCTAATTTCATAGTAAATCTATAGATAGAATCTAAAATCGAGAATTCCAAGTTAACAATGCGATGTTTCGTTTACATTTAGATTCAAAACTTGAAACCTACCCGTTTCATTTACTTTACTAAACCTAATAACCACATTTATATGTCTAATCACATTTTTAACTATTGACATAGCCTATGGTACTCTTTCTATAGTTCTACTCTATCGGACACCCGTGTGCATTTTAAACTGTTTTAGTTATGATTGCATCCATTGAACATATATATCATTGCATCCCTAAATTACTTAATACTTATTAACATGATTTTAACATCCATAATTGTCATACTGTATGCATGTAATGTTGAAACTATCTCTTAAAACTCAAACTGATAACCGTACATCTAATAATTTAACCTGTACCTATTTGCATGTCATATTACATGTGCCAGTTTATTGTTCTGATAGTACCCATACTTGTTTATTTATAACCATGATTATTCTAGTTGATTATGAGCACTCACATGATACCTTGTATACCCTGACATGACTTGCTACACGTATTACCTGACCCGACATGGTACCGTACGACTCTCGATATGGCATGACACTTATATACATTACCCAGCTTGACCTGACGTACCATGGCTTTACCTGTTACTTGATCTTGCATCTAATGCCAACAAACCTGTCCCGTAGTCCTCACGGACCGTTCCTGTTGTCTATACAGACAAACCTGTACCTGCCTGATCATGGGTTGGCATTAGTGCTAGATTATTTTATACTTGACTTGAATATATATAACTTGGGGGTATGGGAAAATCAGTATTGTAACCGAACGTAACTCAAAGGACCATCCTATTGTTTGCCGTTTTTCCGGGCGTTACGGAATACCCATTGTTTGCTATTTTTCCGGGCGTTACGGAATACCTATTGTTTGCCGTCTTCCGGGAGTTACGAAATAACCACCGACGAGTTACGATGAGGATTACATTACTTGGTTTCGAAGACTTAGAATAGATAACCCCATAGCACAGTCTAGATATCTCTGCACGTCACTTGTACCGACACATTCACCGTTATATATTCTCATTATATTCTTGTTCATACTCATACCTGCATGTCTTACTACCCCTGTTAATATTATTGTTTGATATTATGACGCGTTGACGTCTGGGTTTTGCATGGCCCAGATTCCTTACCTTTGCCGCAGTCCGAGCAGGAGTACTTCAGTCAGCAGGCTGAGCAGTGAGGACTCGTTAGTAGTTAGTTCTTTTATTTTCAGTATTTCATTCCTGATGTGAGCCCGCATTATGGGACATACATTCTAGTTATTCTTGTATTGGATCTTTTGCTTCCGCATTATTTATTCTTGACTCATTTTATTTTGGCTTATGGACATGTGCTAGATAGTTTTATTTTGTTCTTGTTATCTCTACAGTCGTAATATGACTATGGAAGGATAATCCTATCTACAGGTAGCATGGTTGGCTATACCACGTGCCAACCTTAGCGTACTCTGGGAAGTGGGGCGTGACATGATTCTTTTGGTATCAGAGACATAGGTTAATCGAGTTGATTCCTTTGTAGTTGGGTATTGTACCCAATACATGAATCAGAATACTCGTGATTTGGAAATATGTCCTACCACCTTACCGTTTTACCGTTCTTGATTCTTAAGCTCCTCCTGATCATACTTTTACGATATGCAAACCTCTTTTGCATGTCGACTTGAAACCTGATTCCTTATTATCTCTAGAACTTAGGCGACTTGAGTGGAGTTATGTAATTGTAGCCATGATACCGTGGCATAGTTACAATGCGGTACTCTATTTAAGTAACTCGGAGTTCTAGCCTTGGTCTACATTTTGAATCTGTTATCATACTAATCCTTAGGTGTTTTGATTTCAGGAATATGGCAGACAAGAATCTGAAGACGTACCAAAGGCGTGTTGACGAAGCCGCTATGCTTGGAGTAATCCGTGGGATGTTGGAAAACCAAAAGCGACAGACCGAGCTGATCCAACAGCAAGCTGAATCTTTTCAGGAAGGTTTGCGGACCATTCAGCAGTCCGTGAGCAATGTTGTGGCCAGACTAGTAGATCGTGTGGGTACTGTGGCAGATTTCAGGAGACTGGGTCCGTCTGTCTTTACTGGCCTGGAGGAGCCGTTGCCAGCGGAGCAGTGGCTGGTTGATACGAAGAATCTACTCATTGTAGCACAGATCCCACAGGATAAGAGGGTGGATGTAGTACGCATCCAGTTGGTAGCTACGCCCGTGAATGGTGGCTTGTGGAATAGACCCGCTTGCCTAAGCCGATCAGTTGGGCAGATTTCTCGAAGAGTTTCTTAGAGAAGTTCTTCCCGCGGACTGCACGGGAGGAAATGGACGAAAAATTCATCAGTTTGAAGCAGAACGGCGCACCTGTAGATGTGCATGCATCTGAGTGGACGCGGCTCAGTAGATTCGCTGGACCTTTGGTTGCCAACAATGCTGATAGGGCAAGAAGGTTCATGCGCAGTTTGGATGTGGACATCCAAAGGCAGATTGTCTCCCTGGGTTTGATCACTTTCTCACAAATACTTACAGCAGCTCGATAGCAGCAGAGTCTATCTATGAAGACCGGGAGTACACCGCAGCCAGTAGTTACAGCACGGAAGCCGACATTTGCACCGAACCGAGCACATAGACGCAAAGGTATTCCGGTGGACAGGCGTGGCATTGTACCAATGAAGAAGCCAGTTTTGCCCGAGCAAAAAGGAAGGGTGTTGTGCGATTACTGCCAACGACCGGGTCATTATCAAAGAGATTGTCGTAAGAGGCTTGGACTGTGTCTTATTTGCGGATCAGCTCATCACACCATTGATACTTGTCCGTCGAAGCTACGGTTGAAGGATGACACTCAGAAGTCACCGCAGAGACAGTTTCATGAGCAGAAGCTGATAACTCAGGGACCCAATCAAACTCGAGCCTTTACCCTGACGGCTGAAGAGGCTAAAGCTCCAGAGGAAGTCATTTCAGGTACCCTACTTGTTCATGGTTTTCTCGCATTAGCGTTTTTCAATTCTAATGCATCCCATTGATTTATGTTGTCCAAGTTTATTACTATACACTAGAAGACTTGCACGACCCTGTTTATTTTTTGGGACATACACACTAGGAATGGGAAAATCTTAACGAATAGGGGGTATAAGGATTGTTCTGTTGTTGTTGGCAGACGAGAACTAGTGTAGATTTCTTGGTAATTGTTACCAGCAGTATGAAGTCACCTTGGGAATGGATGTTCGGCACTTTCCACGATCACATTGAGTGTAGACCAAAGAAGGCGAATTTCCAGATTCCCGGGCATCCAGAGGATGTTTGGGTATTAGCAGTTCTGTTGGGCCAGACGAGTTTAAGGCTAGGTCGACAAACAATGTTCTTTTGTCGATGGAGGTTGCTAAAATGAAGCGCCAGATGTTGTTCGAGATTTCATGGACGTGTTCGAGAACATCTCGGGTTTACCTCCAAAACGAGACGTGGAGTTCGCAATTGATCTTGTTCCTGGTGCATCGCTAGTCTCTAAAGTGTACTATCTAATGACACCAATGGAGTTGGAAGAAGTTAAGAAGCAGGTTACAGAATTACTTGAGAATGGCTGGGTTCGAAGCAGTAACTCGCCTTGGAGAGCTCCAGTTCTTCTAGTAAAGAAGAAGGATGGCACAAGGAGGATGCGCATCGACTATCGAGAATTAAACCGGGTGACTATTAAGAACAAGTACCCGATCCCTCGCATTGGCGAATTATTTGAATAGCTTAGTGGCGCGAGGGTATTCTCGAAGCTGGATTTGCGATCCGGATATCATCAGGTCCGAGTTAAACCAGAGAATATTTGCAGGACTGTGTTCCGAACTCGATATGGACATTACGAGTATTAGTGATGCCCTTCGGAGTAACGAATACACCGGCGATATTTATGGACTTGATGAGCCGAATCTTTCACCATTCTTGGACCAATTTATAGTGGTACTTATTGATAATATTCTGGTTTACTCCAAGAGCAGTAAAGAGCATGCAGAATTTTTGGTGATCGCACTGCGGACAGTGAGGTAAGAAAGATTGCATGCAAAGATGAGAAAGTGCGTGTTTTGGCTTGAAGAAGTGAAGTTTGTGGCATATCGTAGCTGGAGATGGAATCGCCGTTTATCCAAGGAAGATTGCAGCAGTTCAAGACTGGCCGATTCCGAAGAACGTTGCAGAGATCAAATGCTTTCTTAGACTTGCCGGGTATTACAGATATTCGTGAAGAACTTATGAAGGAGACGCACAGTTCAGCATATTCCGTACATCCAGGAGGCACGAAGAGGTACCGAGTTTTACGACATCATTTCTGGTAGGAAAGCATGAAACGGTAGATTGCCCGCTTTGTGGCAAAATACTTGGTGTGTCAGCAAGTTGAGGCTGAACATCAAAGGGTTGCTGGTTTATTGCAACCACTTCCGATTCCTCAGTGGAAGTGGGAGCATATAACCATAGTTTTCGTGACGACTTTACCGCAGGGTCCAAAGGGCAACAATGAAAGTTGGGTGATTGTTGATCGATTGACCAAGGCGGCCTATTTCATACCTTTTCGAGTTGGTTAATCAACAGGAACTTTGGCAGAACGGTACGTGCAGGGGATTGTAAGATTGCATGGAGTACCGGCGAGTATCGTGTCCGACAGTGACACCCATTTCTTAGCACACTTCTGGAGGAGCTTACAGGAAGTTTGGGGACTCGATTGAAGTTTAGCACAGCTTATCATCCTCAAACAGATGGCCAGTCGGAGAGAACGATCCAAACTCTTGAAGACATGTTGAGAGCTTGCATGTTAGACTTCAAGGGTTCCTGGGAGGATCATCTACACTTGGTGGAGATTTCGTACAACAACAGCTTTCAGGCGACTATTCAGATGGCTCCATTTGAATCATTATATGGTCGTAAGTGTCGTTCACCTGTTTGTTAGGACGATGTTGGAGAACGAAAATTGTTGGGACCGGATTTGATCGTGCAAACAGTGGAGAAAGTTAACACTATCCGGAATCATATGAAAGCCGCACAAGACAGACAGAAGAGTTAGGCAGATACGTCGAGAAGACCTCTAGATTTCGCCGTGGGTGATCCGGTATTCTTGAAGATATCACCGACTAGAGGGGTGATTCGTTTCGGAAGTCGAGGAAAACTCAGCCCTCGAGTCGTCGGACCCTTTGAGCTTTTGGAGCGTGTTGGTGAGGTAGCGTATCGATTGGCGTTACCGCAATCCTTGGCGAATGTTCATGATTTATTTCACGTATCTCAACTCCGTAAGTATGTTCGAGATGAAACACATGTGTTGGATCACTCGGAGCTGACTGTACGAGAAGACTTGACTTTTGAGGAGCGACCGATTGTGATTGTGGATCGAAGGGAAAAGGTTCATAAAAACAAGGTTATCCCTCTTTGTACTAGTTTCTTGGGGTATCGCTCACATGGAGAGTCAACTTGGGAACGAAAAGATGAAATCCGGCAGAAATTTCTCCATCTTTCTTTTAGTTTTATTGATTGATTGTTTATTTTTTCTTGTTCTTGGAATTTCGAGGATGAAATTCTTTTGTAGTTGGGTATAATGTAACACCCGAGTTCATTTATACCAATTCCAGTTTCCATATTTACCTATTCATGGTCTTTCTTGATTTAGCGTGTTTGGGTGCGAATGGTATTTTTACATATTCCTTTGCATTCGACCCGACCCGCTCGCTTAAACCTGATTAACTCTTATTTATAGATTACCTTAACTTGTTGCATGGGCTAGTGCATCTCATAATTTAGTATATACTGGCATTTTATCTGGTATCGCATCTGTTGCATATAACAATTTAAATCATGTAAAATAAATTAAAATTTCATTTCATGGCCTGCTTGATACCCCTAACCCTGTGGTAGCGTCCTTGCATCGTGTTCTCGTCCCGTTCAGTAAAAAAGACGTGTTTGGACGGCTACGCGCACGTACGTGCGTCCGTTCTGGGGGGCATGCTTTTCTGTTATAAAATCCTTCATTTTAATTTTTGGAACTTGCCAATAATTTTCGTATTTCAAATTCAAAATTTTGGACCCAACCTGGGCGCATTTATAAAATATTTTTATTCCGCTAAAATTCAACAATTTGAATGTTTAAATTTAAATTTTAATTATTCTTTTAACCTCTTTAATCCTTTCAAAATATTTGACAGCCAGCACAATATTTTTAATTATTGGAAATAATCATTTATATTCTTTCCTAATCTATTTCTCTTTTCCCCAACCAATCAGAATATATTATCTAGTTTTCCAAAACCAATTCCAAATTTTCCTTCAACCAATTAGAAGTATCCCTTTGGATTACTGGGCCCCACGTCTCTTTTTCTCTCCCCAAAATCTTCTTCTTTCTCTTTCTCTCTCTGAGACGAGCCTTCTCTCTCTCTCTCTCTCTCTCTGAGACGAGCCTTCTCTCTCTCTCTCTCTCTTCCCTTTCCCTTTCCCACTCGTGCGCTCTCTCTTTCTCTCTCCCCGTAACAAGCCAAATTTCTTTCTCCTCCCGCGTTTCTCTCTCTTCTCGCATCTTCTGTTCACGAGATCCGCTCACCTCCCTCCTCCTTATCATAACCTCCCTCCTTCATTCTCTCCTTCTTCTGATAACCCATGAGCACGAGGACAAGAAAACCCCAGACCCTAACCCTCGTCGCCTCACCTCATCACCTTCTCAGCGTCGCTCCACCTCCTACACAGAGCCTTCCTCTTCTCCTCCTCTCCATCTTCTTCTTCTCCTTCTTCTTCCCCGAGTCTCTCTCTCCTGCACAGCCCTGCACAGCCCTGCACACACCCAACTCGACCCTAGAACCCACCTTCCCATCACCGTCGACCATCTCTCGTCAACGTCACCACCTCTCGTCGACGTCACCACCTCTTCCACATCTTCTCTCCCTCTCCTCCATTCTCTGCTCCCTCAATAAACCATGTGCACCAGCAACGAAACCAACATCAAACCCTAGCCGCCAAGAAACACAGCCACCACCCTTCGCCGGCAGACCCCTACGCCGGCAACCCCTCGTCGTCATGACCCATTGCCGACTCCCTTAGAATCCCAGAGCACCTATCCACTATAAGACTTTCCCTTCTCCTTCCTTTTATAAGGTTTTTTTTAATAAGATGTTCACTGTTCGTTGATTCTCCGGAATCCGGCCGTGTCGTCGTCAATCCCGACGACCCAGCGGGGACCTCTGACCCGTGTGATCCTACTGTTCGTTGTTTGGACTCATTCCGTGTACCGTGCGCGCGTCGCGACTTTTCCGCCGACCCGTGACGTTCCGTTTACCGTTTCTTGAATCCGTCGAGGCAAGTGAAACTTGCTACATGCTATTCATACTATTCCTATATTTATTTATCTAATTTCATAGTAAATCTATAGATAGAATCTAAAGTCGAGAATTCCAAGTTAACAATGCGATGTTTCTTTTACATTTAGATTCAAAACTTGAAACCTACCCGTTGCATTTACTTTACTAAACCTAATAACCATATTTATATGTTTAATCACATTTTTAACTATTGACATAGCCTATGGTACTCTTTCTGTAGTTCTACTCTATCGGACGCCCGTGTGCATTTTAACCTGTTTTAGTTATGATTGCATCCATTGAACATATTATATATATCATTGCATCCCTAAATTACTTAATACTTATTAACATGATTTTAACATCCATAATTGTCATACTGTATGCATGTAATGTTGAAACTATCTCTTAAAACTCAAACTGATAACCATACATCTAATAATTTAACATGTACCTATTTGCATATCATGTTACATGTGCCAGTTTATTGTTCTTATAGTACCCATGCTTGTTTATTTATAACCATGATTATTCTAGTTGATTATGAGCACTCACATGATACCTTGTATACCCTGACATGACTTGCTACATATATTACCTGACCCGACATGGTACCGTACGACTCTCAATATGGCATGACACTTATATACACTATCCGGCTTGACCTGACGTACCATGGATTTACCTGTTACCTGATCTTGCGTCTAATGCCAACAAACCTGTCCTGTATAGTTCTCACGGACCGTTCCTGTTGTCTATACAGACAAACCTGTACCTGCCTGATCATGGGTTGGCATTAGTGCTAGATTATTTTATACTTGAGTTGAATATATATAACTTGGGGGTATGGGGAAATCAGTATTGTAACCGAACGTAACTCAAAGGGCCATCCTATTGTTTGCCATTTTTCCGGGTGTTACGGAATACCCATTGTTTGCCGTTTTTCCGGGCGTTACGGAATACCCATTGTTTGCCGTTTTTCCGGGCGTTACGGAATACCTATTGTTTGCCGTCTTTCCGGGCGTTACGGAATAACCACCGATGAGTTACGATGAGGATTTCACTACTTGGTTTCGAAGACTTAGAATAGATAACCCCGTAGCACAGTCTAGATATCTCTGCACGTCACTTGTACCGACATATTCACTGTTATATATTCTCATTATATTCTTGTTCATACTCATACCTGCATGTCTTACTACCCCTGTTAATATTATTGTTTGATATTATGACGCACTGACGTCTGGGTTTTGCATGGTCCAGATTCCTTACCTTTGCTGTAGTCCGAGCAGGAGTACTTCAGTCAGCAGGCTGAGCAGTGAGGACTCGTTAGTAGTTAGTTCTTTTATTTTCAGTATTTCATTCCTGATGTGAGCCCGCATTATGGTACATACATTCCAGTTATTCTTGTATTGGATCTTTTGCTTCCGCATTATTTATTTTTGACTCATTTTATTTTGGCTTATGGACATGCGCTAGATAGTTTTATTTTGTTCTTGATATCTCTACAGCCGTAATGTGACTGTGCAAGGATAATTCCTATCCACAGGTAGCATGGTTGGCTATGTCACGTGCCTACCTTAGCGTACTCTGGGAAGCGGGGCATGACATTTACCATAGGCATGGGGATCTTCTCCGGCCTTCTTCTTTTCAGGGAGGTCAAAGTTGAGGTAGCCGTTGCAGCAGGTATCAATGCAGACAATACCTTTGGTGATACGATGGGGGGATCTCCTTCCTCTTGCCGAGCCTTCATATTCTTCAGTCGGTGAGAATAGTCTTTGTCAATTACAGAGTATTGGACTCTCCGCTAGACCCTGTAGATCTTGGAGGACAGCCGTTTAGGAGGTTGTTCCGGTTTTGCCTGCGTTGTGTTTTCAACAGGCAGAGGAGATTTATTTAGTACAGTGGTTAGAGAGTTCTTTCGCACCCTCCTGAGCGGTTCAAAGCTTTTACTAGTTGGAACAGCAGCATCAACTTCCACCGGTGGAGCTGGTGGAGTAAGTCCAGAGGGAGAGTTGCCCCCAGCTTTCCTCACTCGGTGCCAATGGCGACGTCGAGCATGCCTTGCAGATGGGACTGGTTCAGTTACGGGAGTGGCTTCGTCATGCCTCGTGCTATGATGAGAGGCTGTTGTTGGTGCCAGCCTGTTGAAGACTGACGTCCGTTGAGAGGGAACGTCTAACCTATCGAAGACTGACTTTCAGGTAGGGGAAGCAATCTTGATAACTTCACCGAAAGTAGGAGTTGGAACGGTCAATCTAGTGAAGACCGAGCCTTTAGTAGGAGACACCCGTTTGCTGACTTCTCTTACTGGAGCTGGAACGGCTATCCGTTTCGGGATAACCCCCTCAGGTATCACGAGCCTCTTGGCGGGCCCACTCGAGTTGTGGCTCAGCCTGTTGAAGACTAAGGCATTAGAATTGGATGACCCGTTGAGAGGGGCCGTGGTAGTTGCAAGTCGATCGAAGACCGACTTCTTCGGAGCTTCCTGTAACGGCACTGAAGCACTGAAGCTCATTGGCGGGAGCATGGTCGCTAAGAATAATTCAGTGGTGGCCTGAGTCACCTGTTCCACTGGCATTGCGAAGATAGGGGCCGCTTGGGGCCCATAAGTCACTCCTCCAGTTGGAGCGAAGTGAGAGTTGCTCTTGCAGTTAGTGCAATTGGAGGCCATCGATTTCTCTTCTCTGCATAGGAGCAAGACACCAAATCTTAATATCTCGAATCCAGGGGCAATCATATTAAACCGCGATTCGTTCATGAACACGACATACGAAGTGTGGAGTGGAAAGAGTAAAAGGTCCCTCCGGGCGTGCCGGAATCTGTTTTCCGCCGAAAACGGGAGACGAAACCGCGTAGGTCGTCTTGCCTGAATTTGGGGCAGATACTATTTGGATTTATCCGTCCACCTCTCCGAAGATGCCAAGTTGATTTATGGTACCGTGTATCGGAGGTATGGATGTACGCGGCCGTTGTAGCAGACTTCGTCAGATTCCCTCTCGTTTATGAGGGGGTTTTGATTGTAGGGACGCTCTTCCGTGCAGGTGCAAGCCCCTGCAGTTAATTACGTTACCGCATCGCGGTAACCACTTTCTCCTGCTTCAGAAGTTCACTTCGTGTCGTGTGTGTTTGTTTTATTTTTGGTTTCCCGTGGATTGTATAAGGAGACTAATTTGTGTTGTCGACTGTAGGGCGTGGATTAGTCCAAATCCGTATATTCTTAGATTTGGGTTTGGCTTGATTTAAGGATCGTTAATCTTGTATGGGATTAAGATCAACTTAAATGTTTTTTGAGGATACGGTAATCTAATTTTAGACTAAGATCTACTCATTTGGGTTTTGGGATCATTCAGACCCAACAAAAGAACATTTGGGCTCTATTACTCTAGTTTAAGGACGTTTCGGTCCGTTGTTAGTTTAGGGACATTACGGTCCATAGCTAGTTTAAGGACATTGCGGTCCGTAGTGGGATGTGCCCGTCAATTTGGGAGTGCACCAAAGAGTTGTTGGTTATCGATACCCACCACCTCTCTGAAGACGCTGAAGAATTACAACGACATGTACCAGAGGTGTGAGGAGATGTAACCTTAAACCAATGTCAGTTGGGAGATCTGTAGTTGTGTTTGGGACTAAGACCAATTTGGAACATGATGAGCACATGGGCACGGTTGATCTGAATTGGGGATTTGGTCAACTTTGACTCAGCCCACTCAGTCTTTGAATAAAGTGTTAAACAATTGCTTGGGCTCAGTCCCTTTTCTATGCAAATAATGCTTTGCTTTATTTTCCCTTCTTTTTCATTGTTCTTTTATTTTTTTATGGAGTGTTAAACACTCTTTATGGCGCTAGGCTCTATTTGATGAGTGCAGAGCACTTTATTTTGAACAGCACCCATGTGAGGGGCACGTGAAGCGTTTAATGCCGAGCGCCAACCATTGAGTGTTAAACACTCTTTATTTGAGCAGCGCCCATGTGAGGGGCACATGAGGCGCTTGGCGCTAAGCGCCAACCATTGAGTGCTAAGCATTCTTCATTTGAGCAGCGCCCATATGAGGGGCACGTAAGGCGCTTGGCGCTGAGCGCCAACCATTGAGTGCTAAGCACTTTTTATTTGAGCAGCGTCCATGTGAGGCGCTTGGCGCTGAGCACCAACCATTGAGTGCTAAACACTCTTTATTTGAGCAGCGCCCACGTGAGGGGCACGTAAGGCGCTTGACGCTGAGCGCCAACCATTGAATGCTAAGCACTCTTTATTTGAGCAGCGCCCACGTGAGGTGCTTGGCGCTGTTTCTTTCTTTGTGCATTTTTCTGAAGAGTTCAATTCTCTGTTCTCCCCTGGATCTTCAATCTCCAAGAACAAATTCATCCACACGAAAATTAAATTCTCATTTATGGGGGACTTGTCTCATAGATCTCAGATCCAGGGGAAAGAACTATGTTCTTTTATGAGGGTTAAACCTTTAGATATGCAGATGAGATACTCTGATCTCTATTGCTTTTATTTACCTCGAAGAAAGTTCTTCTTCTTTCTTCTCTCTTAAAACTTTCTCTTTTTTTTTGCCTGTTCTTCTTTTTGAACTTGAAGTTTATAGGGGGGTTCCTCTGTACAAGACTTGAAGTCTTGGGTTCTTTATATAGTAGAGGCAGATTTGTTGATTTAGTTAAACAAATCTCTCATTGAGAGATCCTTAATTGATTTGGGGATTTTATCGACCATTGGATCTTTGATCCAAGGACTTCTTTTTTACAGAAGATATTTTTCTTCTTTTTACAAGATTGGGGAAATATTTTCCCATACAGAGAATATTCTGTAGCTTGGTGATTTTTAATCACCTTTGGATTTTTAATCCAACAGTGGTCTGTTTTACAGAGAGTAATCTTTCTCGTTTAGAAAGATTCGAGAAATATTTCCTCAACGGAATTCAATTCTGTATTTTGATAATTTATCATCTCCGTTGGATCTTTGATCCAATGGCAGAGAACTTTTATTTCTGGCGCCGGCGCCCTCGTGCAAGGCACATGAGGCGCTGCCTCAGAATTTTTAACTCTTGGCGCTGGCGCCCTCGTGCAAGGCATGTGAGGCACTGGCGCAATTGTGCAAGACATGTGAGGCACTGCCTCAGAGTTTTTAACTCTTGCCGCTGGCGCTTTTGTGCAAGGCACATGAGGCGCCGCCACTTTCAAATTTTAAACAGAGTTTTGCTCTTTTATTGGGGGAAACAAACTAGTCATGCGAACTCAATGTGCAGTGTGTGTGTGTTGTGTTTTGAGAGGTCTTAGGTATATCGAGGCCTCGCAAAGTTTACGGGGATCCCGCTACCCGGATAGCGGCTGGGAGTCAAGGGGGCTAGCAGCCCCCTTACGGGGTGTGGGACAGCGCCCTGTTAGAAATTTTCTAACGGGGAATGTATTTTTAATGTGGAGTGCAAAGAAAATGAGGGATGAATAGCGTCCAAAGGACGCGTGGACGTCAGCGCCTCATGTTCTTGGCACGCAGGCGCTGGGCGTCGCGCCCCACGTTCTTGGCTCGCAGACGCTGGGCACCTGCGGAAGATTAGGAGGGGGACTTGGCCCCGGGATTAGGAGTTAAATTCCGAGGGATTTTGAGTGGAGTTAAATTCCAAAAAATTTAGATTTGGAGTTAAACTCTTAAAAATTCTAGATTAGGAGTTAAACTCCTTAAAGATCTGGATTAGGAGTTAAACTCCCATGAGAGTTTGGGTCTTGGAGTTGAACTCCCTAAAGATCTTCACAGGTGATCAAAGGGGACCCATTTCTTCTCTCTTGAGCCTTGAATCTTCTTTTGAGCCTCAATCCCCTCCGGAATGGGATTTTTGGTGACGGGTCTCCTTTTTCTTCTTCTCTGTTGGATGGATCTTGGGGAAAAAGTGTGGTGAGACTTAAAAATCTCCCCCTTTACGGATTTGATAGCAGATCCGAACTCCCCTTCAAGGGTTTTATGGTGAAAAACTATTTATTTTTTAAAAAGGAAGAGTTAAACTCTTGATTTAATTTAAAAAAAAGGGAAGAAGGTTTAGAACCTTGAGAAAGAAGAAAGAGGCACAAAAACCCTAATTTTTTAGGGGGAATCAATTCTTTTTTTCATTTCATTATCATGTTGCGTTTTATAGGATTACAAATTTATATATTGCCCCCTAGGCTTTACAAAATAGCATTTTGCCTATCCCATACCTCATGTGCTCATTTCTTTTGCACATGAGCCATAGGCTTTACAAACATTTGGCTTTATGCCCATTTTTCTTACATTTACTCAGAAAAATTACACCAAAATTATTTATTACATGATTTTCATTTTGGCATGGGAGAGACCGGCTACGGGGCTCGACTTGGGCATAGGCCCACTTGACCTGGGCTTGGGCTCGGTTACTTGGAGTTAAGTTTAATTTTGACTTGGTCAACCGGGGTATAATTTTTGACCCCAACAGAGATGTCGGTTAGGTCACCTGATTCCAAAGGAGACCGACGTCCCCGTATCCATCGAGACCGCGCATGTAGCTCACCTCAGGACCGACCACAAAGGGTTCGCCCCGAGGACCTGAGGAACGTGATAGAGCGAAACCAAAACCGCACCATCGTGCAAACCCAAAGCAGAGACAGCAGGCGCTCTAAGTGTGGGGAATCCTCAGGTTACCATCAGCGAATTGAGGCCCTCGAGAAGAAAAGACATACGGTACGCTACCCGTTCGGCCGGAGGATTGGAAAAATACTCCGTTGATTTGCTCACGAGGCTTTTCACAGAGCAGTTACTAGGTGAGCGGGTCTCGTCCCGGAACAAACCGTCCAAGGTGGCCCTCTTCAATAGGAAATCTAACCCGAAGGACCACTTGGATGCATTTACGACAGGCATGAGCTTTCATGACAATTCGGACACAGCTCAGTGCCAAGCCTTCCCCACCACCCTCATCTGGGTCAGCCAGGATAGGTTCCACGGACTCGCGCCATGCTCGATCTCGACATTTGACGAACTGGAAACTCCGTTCTTGGTCATTTTGTCGGTAACCGACGACAGAAAAGGACGGTCGACTACCTGTTTACCATCAAGAGTGAAGACAGGGAATCTTTCAAGGGTTACGTCAACCGCTTCTATAATGCCTTTCTGGAAGTCCCTGAGCACCATTAAGAAATGGTTATTACCACCTTGAGGTCAGGTCTTAGGTACAAAGAGTGGCTGCACTCTTTTGCATTGGCACAACCTAAGACCATGGACGAAGTAAAAGTCTGGACCGAGCGAAAAATCCAATTTGAGTCAGAGGTAAACAACAACTTATCCCACGGCGACCAAACGGGCCGAAAGAAATGGGATAGAGAAGAGAAGAAAAAGGCCGACCATCCAAAACCTTATTCTCTAGAGTACACTCCCCTGAACTTCTCCCAGGCCGAGCTACTGGAAGAGACTAAAGGGGAGTGGATTTTCAAACTCACGCCAGCTACTCAGAGGCCGGGCAAGAGACTCCATGGCCCGTACTATACCTTCCATCGATCATAGAGGCACTCGACAGAGGATTGCAAACAACTCCGTGACTATATCGAGGAGCTAATCCGCTCCGGTCATCTGGGGAAGTACTTACGAGACAAACAGCAGGCAGATCGGGAGAAAGTGAACCAACCCCCTCCCGGAGAATTTATAGTCGGGCAGATCATGGTCGTCTCTATAAGCTCGACCCCGAGGAACGAGGACACCCGCCGCTTCCGGCCGGTCATGACCTTAAGTGATCTGTCCCATAAGAAGTGCAAGAAAGATGCTCCAATCACCTTCACCGATGAGGATATTCACGGCATATCACTCCCGCACAATGATCCCCTTGTGATAGCAGCCCAGGTAAACCGATATGAGGTCCGGAGAATGTTGGTCGATTCGGGGAGCTCGGCGGATATCCTATTTTACGACTGTTTCCAGCTTATGGGATTAAATTCGTCCGACCTCCAACCGGCCTTCCATGTCATTTTCGGGTTTACAAACCATTCCATCCTGGCCGAAAGGTCGATCACCTTCCTTCTCAATATTAGGAAAGCATGAAGAACGCGAACCATACCGGTGAATTTTCACGTTACCAAGATCCCATCGTCCGATAAAGTCCTCTTGGGTTGCCCAAAACTACACGCCCTCCTGACTCAGATCTCGATCTATCACCTCGTGCTCAAGTTCGCTATGGACAATTAGGGGATAGGCCGGGCATACGGAGACCAGCAAACCGCCATGGTCTGTCTCGCCATGATGTCTCCCGAGGAGAAAAAGGTTGACAATTTTGAATATGTGTACGATCCTCGGGAATCTCTGGATACATGCAATGACCAAAAAGAGATTCACGGCTTCCCGGTGGAGGCTTTGTTAGAGCTTCCTCTCAGGGAGGGAGACGACGACCGAACTGTCCAGATCGGCTCACTCTTAATAGGGGGCGCTCGGGATAGCCTGATCCAGTTCCTCTGGAACAACTCCGATGTGTTCTCTTGGACTCCAGCGGACATGCACGGGATTGACCCCAAGGTGATCTCCCATAAGCTCGGGGTCACCTCGAAAGCCCGGCCACTCAAACAAAAGGAAAGAAACTTCACGCCAATGAAGTAGAAAGAGACAGAGGAGGAAGTGGACCGACCGCTCACGGCCGACATCATCTAGAACCTGGACTACTCGGCTTGGCTATCTAAGTGGTCATGTTCAAGAAGGCAAACGGGAAATGGCTCATGTGTGTCAATTTCACCGATCTAAATAAGGTCTGCCCTAAAAACAACTATCCACTCTCTCGGATAGATCAGTTAGTAGACAGCTCGGCCGGTCACGAGCTACTGAGTTTCATGGATGCTTTCTCCGGTTATAATCAAATCCGGATGAATCCAGCCAACGAAGAGCTAACCGCCTTCACCACCGATCGAGGAGTCTACTACTACAGGGTAATGCCTTTAGGCCTCAAAACGCCGGGGCAACATACCAGCGGCTGGTCAACAAGTTGTTCAAACCACAAATTGGAAGAAATATAGAAATCTACGTCGACGACATGCTCGTGAATTCCACCCTATCAGCCGAACACGCCACAGACCACGGCGAGACATTCGATATCCTGCGAAAGTACAAAATGAAGCTAAATTCAGCCAAATGTGTGTTCGGCATCATGAGCGGAAAATTCCTTGGATTCATGGTCACCCATCGAGGAATCGAAGCCAATCCAGAGAAGATTAGGGCCATCATCGACATGGCGACACCCAGGAGCAATGCTGATATCATACGGCTCACATGCAGGGTGGCTGCTTCGAGTCGCTTCATGTCTAGATCTAGAGAAAAGTGCATGCCTTTCTTCAAAACCTTAAGGAAGATCCCCAGGTTCGAATAGTCCGAGGTGTCACGCCCCGCTTCCCGGTATACGGGCAGAGGACGCGACGAGGCCGCTGCGTATTTATTTTGAAGTAAATACGCTAAGCGTATCTAAGCAATATAAAATGCACAAGAGACAAAGACAGTAGATATAACTGAACAGCAACTTTATTTATTCACATTCTTTCTGTACAATCATGGAAAAGTAAATACAACTGAATGAAAGCAATGCATAAACAATGTCATAACAGAAAAGGAAAAGTATTGAAATAAAAGTGTACAATGAACTAAAGCTCTGGGTCTTCAATGAAGTGGTCCAAGTCTTCACTAGTAGGATCGATCTCTGGAGTGTCCAGATCACCTGACGACATTTAAAGAAGAAAGAAAGAGAATGTCGTCAGCGAACAAATCGCTCGGTAAGTCCCAAAGATAAGGGAGAAGTAGAATAGACAGAGAGTAAGAGAGAGGGAGAGTAGCTTTTAATCTTGTATTATATTGTTATAATGTTGTATTTAGTGTTAACGCTGTTCTTTATAGTTTGATATAGAAAGATGCCAGTGTATACGAGAGGAGTCTCTATAAGAGGCAAATGGAAGTACAAGGTTCCGTCGATAATACCACGGAACAACGGCATGGATGTAATTACGTCTTATGGTTACTGTCTTGTGCCACTTCTAGCACCTTCCGTACCAATCTACCCCTTAAACCCCGTGATGTCTCGATTGTATTGTTGTATTGTAAATTGTATTGTCTTGTAATGTAGATTGTATAATTGGACGACTTTTCGAAACCATGATATCAGTAAATGGATGTAACTGGAGAATCATGTAAATGGATGTAACTGAAGAATCATGTAAATGGAAATATATCCATTGTTCAGTTCAGTCAATACAGATTGAATAGTTAGAACAGATTGAATATATATATTCATGTTGAATTATAGTTTTGTAATTTCATATTTGAATCATATTCAAGTCAGGTTATTTATAATGAGATTCGGTCTGAGTCAGACAATTAGAAAAAAAATTGAAGTCCTAATTGTTTTGATGTTATCGGTAACCACTGCATATGGGCGGCAGGATTTGTGTCTTTTTCAAAAACGATTACTGTGTTGATAACACCGTTGTTAACTTTGTTGGATATATATGCCCTAGAGGCCTACATTGTATAGGATGCTTGGGATATGTATGTACATGACAGTCTTGCTTGATATGATAGTACGCTATTTGGTTTGACTTTGTCTTAACGTATAATATATTTTACTTGGTATTTATATATATATGTTGATAAAGCCCATAGGGTGTTTGTCTGACTACTGGCTTTGTGATGGCAGTCATACTAGTGGGAGCTGGATAGTCAATAGGCACACCCTTAGAAGTCCCTGGTCGCAGGAGTATCGAGATTGGGCATCGATACTCCGGAGTAGACTAGTGTATACATATCTAGACCCTGACGAGGGGCGATGGATTGGTCCCGCAACCATTGGTGGTGTTCACCTAAGATTGTATACAGATGCTCACTGGGTGTGAGTACACCGGACAGGACTCGCCGAGAACTGACTGGATGGTATTATACCTAACGTCAGATAGCAGTTCTCAGGTGACATGTGTGCAGATAGTCCGTTGACTTAAGTCATCATTTGTCTCGTGTGAGTTCCCACTGTGCTTTGATTGTTACCCTACCACGGCTCAAAGGAGTCGTGCAAACAGGTTTCAGTTGGGCACAGTCCCGAGCCACGTGGAGGCAGTGAGTGACTGTTAGGGATTCGTCTCTCCCGGTATAGGGAGTTGATATCGCACGGTGATCGGTTGGTCATTACCATAAGTCCCTGGCCAGGGCTGATTGAGAATTACTGATAGGTTGATCAGTAGATTCTCGGAAGGTGATAGAGCCATACCGACACGACTTGTACGGTTATTAGGGGTCTGACGTCCACCACCTCCCTAGACCGTACATGTGATACTCTTAGACGAACAGACCGGACTGCGCGGATATTGTCACAGACAGGCTCAGTAGGATTTCAGATGGGTTACCTCATCAGCTTTCTTATCGACAACTACCTGGGGACCGTTACGTACAGCTAGTATTGCTTGCGGTCTGTAGTTAAACCCACTTCCAGCGTAGTAGTCGAGTCTTTAGAGTCCCACATAGAGATTTCCCAAACCCAGGCGAAAAGATATAGAGGTCGTATGGTTTTACGACAAAGGTTCGGACGCATACGTGTTTGATCGCACGTACGACATTCGGACAGTTTTTACTAGCCGGCTTTGGTTTAAGCCAGATTCTAGTATCAGGTTATTGGATTTATACAGTCTAAAGTTTTTCCGTGTTTTTACGGATGAGAGGGGCGTTCTCGTAATTTTCCGAGAAGCTTCTAGAAGGATGTGACATAAAGAGAGAGGTGGCTTTTTCATTTAATGTTTAAGTGACTCATTGTGAGTGATTCATCATATCATTAATGCATCATTAATTGCTTAATGACTCACATGATGAATCACCCACTTGATTAAATGAAACATGATGAATATTCACTTATTATTCATTCTTCTTTTTATTCATTATGTTTCATATATATCAAGTGAGAAGCTTTATTCATTATAATATATCATTATCATCTTCTCACTCTCTCTCTTCAAGTTCTCTCTCCTTCACCAAACCCTAATCTTACCCTCATGAGTTGATAACAAGGATTAGGAAAGACTAATTACTCCATAACCAATCTCTACATCATCTTAGCTACTCTATTTAGCAACTCGAGAAACTAACTAACCTCAAGTTTAGAGGTTATAGCTTGGATTAGGGTTCTCGGGTGGATCGTCTATCACGGGAGAAAGCCGAAGAGGACGTGGAGATCCAAAGAGGCCGTAGAGAACATCAAGACGAAGGACTAGAACCGTTTGGTATAATCTCTTCACATAGTAGACTAAAACTCTATAGCTTGTGTTAAAACTTGTTTAGCAAACGATTCATACGGTTAATCGATGTTTGATCATAGAACTTGATTGTTATTCATATTTCCGCCTCCCCACAAGTATTGGGGTGTTGAACATCGACTTACAGTGGTATCAGAGCCTAGCTAAACAAGATTTAACTTAATTGCAAATTTGTACGAATTTCGAACGAAAAAACGAAGCCGGAAAACCCTAAAAATTTCAAGTTTCTGTCGAAATTTAAATGAAGTCCAAAAATTTTTTCAGGGATGTTCAGAAAGCTTGTTATGACACCAGAACAACACCCAAGAAATTTGGGGCCATGACTCGACCAAACGACCGCGGTTCCGCGGCGGATCCCACCGATCCGCCGCGCTTCCGCGGCCGAGTTGCCGAGTCATGATCCCAGTTTTCTTGGGTGGGTTCTCTGTTGAATTTGGAATTTTCTGGAATATTTAATTTTTGCTCAGGTTTCAGTTTTACAGAGCAGATTTTGGAGCAATATTAAAAGTGTTTAATCGATCGAAATTGTACAGTATTTGCATATTGGATTATATCTGTGATTGTATAATGTGTTCGTAAACCTCCCCTAACTGCTAGTATGTCGGTTGGCAGGGGGTTGCACATTTCTGTAATGGTTTTATCTGTTTGTGCATATAAACTGTATTGGACTGTTGTGGTGATTAGCCGGGTTTTGTGATGGGTTTTTGTATTAATTCATTTGATGTAATTGTAACAAGTTGTAATATTATTTTGCGGGGCACATCCAGGTTGCGGTTGTAGCCACCGTTGTATTATTTCTTTTTACTGTTTTTGCTCCTAGAATAGATCCAAGGTGGGGTACACAAACTGCCGGGCGGGTAGTTTGCCGTACCCGTAGGGATCTTGGGTGGGGTAACGGCTATTCATCACAACTGTGTAATCTGTCTTTTCTTGCAGGCTCAAAAGAAATACAGATTGCTTGCAAATCCAATATTGTTTATCTGTGTTCTGGAATGTATATCATTGCGTCTGACGAATGTACAATATCTATATATGATAGCTATTTAGACGTCGCTTATGTTTTACACCCGCGCTAGCCCAGCCCCCGCTCTGTCGTTAGTTAAGTAACCTAACGGGTGATGACGGGACCCCGTGGCAAATGCGGATGGCATAAGAGGACGTTGTATTTTCGTTGTTATCTGTAATGATAGGTTAAAGATGGGACGCATTATTATTAATGCAAAGAAAATAAAACCTAAACTGAATCGTTGGAACAATTTCTAAAAACCACTCGGTTTTCTTGAAAAAGCAAATTTTAAATGCGAAGCTTAAACCACTCCTTTTAATAAAAGCTATCTTAGTTCCTTCGATCAAATCAAGTTCATTACATTAACGGTTTTTTGCCAAAAACCAGCCGTAACCCTCCGTCGTTTCAGATAGACAGCACATCGTATTCATGCTATGCTTGTTGGCCTACGTCAAGGCATAGTGTATGGTAGCAGTGTGTGTGCCTATTTGTTGCATAGATAGATGCATTAGTTTAATACAGACGTACACCTTGTTGGCCTACGTCAAGGGCTTGTACGATGTATTCAAATTGATCAGGACAACGACGGGTAAAACTTGACTTGCGTCTTATGACTTGTTGGCCTACGTCAAGGTCTATAAGAGCTTGGGGTAAAAATCACATCGGGAGTTTCAAACATAAAGGAAACTTGCAGATTTAGCTTACCTTCTGGAGTGTGGTGACTAGAGTGGCTTCCATCTAGGGCATCATGCAATGATAGTTGGATCCCGATCCCACTGATGAGTAGGATTACTCTCGGGAATTTCTCTCACTTAACAATCAATGCTATAAACCAAGTAGGTGCCTAGAAAGGTGTTAGAGGGGCTACGCCTCCAGGGAAAAGAGGTTCTTTAATTAAGGAACTTCGCGAAAGCATTGGAAAACCTCCCTCGAAGTACCAACACCAGCCTGGCTGAAAGGTTAAGCAAGTATTGTGACGTGTGATTAAATCCTGACTAGTTCTTCTTTTAGGTTTTGAAGAAGTATTTGAGGAAACAGTGGGAGCCATCCTGTTTAGATAAATTAACAAACCAATCTAAACTTGCAAGAGCATATGCTGAGTGTTTTCTTTTCTCTCTCTCTGGCAGCTACCATGACTGGACTAAAACTATTACTTGAAAAGAATATACTGACCGGGCAGAACTATAAAGATTGGCTAAGAAACGTCAATATTGCGCTGACTTATAACAAAGTTGCATATGTTACCACCGCTGTTCCTCCCCTCATCCCAGGACCAGATTCCTCAGTTGCGGACAACGAAGTTCGTAAAACCTGGGATCTAGACTGTGAGCGAGCTAAGTGTATCGTGCTGGCGTCCATGAATAATGAACTCCAGAAACAGCACGAGAGTATGGATATTGCATCCATATTCCTCCATTGCAAGGAATTGTATGGTGAACACTCCCGTATCGCGAGGTACGAAACCTCAAGGAAACTCTTCCAGATGAGGTTAGCTCCAGGATCGCCTGTTGGAGAGCACGTCCTCAAAATGATCACCCTCATTGAGGAACTCGCAAACCTGGGATGCGTGCTAGAGAATGATTTGTACATCGACTTAATTTTGCAGTCCCTTCCCCACACCTTCTCTCAGTTCGTGCTGAACTTTAACATGCACGAAATGGAAGCGGATCTTCCAAAGCTCCTCAATATGTTGAGGGTAGAAGAGACCTCCTTGAAAAAGGAGAAGACCCCCGTTCTGTATGTTGGCCAATCATCTTCTTCTAAAACTAAAGCGAAAGCTAAAGGGAAGAAGAAGATGAAGGCCACCAAACCGAAGGGAGGGGTCAAGAAGGTGCAGGGAATGAACAAGGCAGGAAGGGTGAAGGCAGAAAAGAACGAGTGCTTCTATTGTCACAAGCAGGGGCACTGGAAGAAGGATTGTCAGGCCTTCAAAGCCAAGGACATGAAGCAAGCAGTTGCTTCTACTTCAGGTGTGTTCGTAATCGAAAATTGTCTTTCAGTAAACTCTACATCATGGGTACTTGATACCGGTTCTGGTTCTCACATCTGTAATTCTTTGCAGGATCTGAGAAATAGTAGAGTACTGGGGGCAGGTGATATGACTCTCCGGATGGGCAATGGAATGCATGTAGATGCAGTTGCAATAGGGGAATATCACCTAGGGTTGAATAGTGGAAACATTTTGGTATTGTATAACTGTTTTTGTATTCCCAGTATGATGTGTAATATTATATCAGTATCTTTATTGTCTAATAAAGGATATAATTTTGTGCTTGAAAGAAATATCATGAACATTCTCCTAAATCAAGAACTGATTGGGTTTGGCACACTGGAAAACGGCATATACATACTTAATCAACCACAAATTTTCAATATTCAAAACACGCGTAAAAGAAAGGCTCCAGATTCGAATCAAGCCTTCCTATGGCATTGTAGACTTGGTCATATAAATGAAACAAGGTTGACTAAGTTACATAAAGATGGATATCTAGATCCGTTTGAATATTCATCATATGCAACTTGTCAATCATGTATCAAAGGAAAAATGACCAAATCTCCGTTCACCGGACATGGAGAAAGAGCCACCGAACTCTTGGGACTAGTACACAGTGATGTATGTGGTCCGATGTCTATACATGCACGAAGTGGTCACTCCTACTTCGTCACTTTTACTGATGACTTCTCTAGGTATGGACATGTGTTCTTAATAAAGCATAAATCCGAGGCTTTTGAGAAGTTTAAGGAGTATAAAAATGAAGTAGAGAAACAAACTGGTAAAAGCATCAAGACACTTCGATCTGATCGAGGTGGAGAATACTTAAGTACCAGTTTCCTTGAATACTTGAAAGCAAATGGAATACTCTCTCAGCTTACTCCACCTTATACACCTCAGCATAATGGTGTATCAGAAAGAAGGAATCGCACGCTATTAGATATGGTGCGTTCGATGATGAGTAGTGCTGAGTTACCACTTTCCTTCTCGGGATTTGCTCTAGAATCAGCCGCATATCTATTAAATAGAGTTCCAACTAAGTCTGTACCTACCACTCCATATGAAATGTGGTGTGGGAAGAGACCATATCTCAAGTATATCAAGATATGGGGGTGTCCGGTATATGTTAAAAAGCATAATCCGGACAAGCTCGAAGCACAATCGGTTTTGTGCAAGTTTGTAGGATACCCCAAGCATTCAAGGGGGTACATGGTCTACCACACTGAAGAACAAAAGGTGTTTGTCGCTCGTCACATTGTCTTCTTAGAAAGCGAATTTCTTGCAAAAGAAATTAGTGGGAGCGCGGTAGAACTGGAAGAAATTCCAGAACCTCAAGCTGTAACCGAGGACTTAGAAGAATCTCAGATTTCAATAGAACATGACGAACCAACGCCACTCCGCAGATCTAGTAGGCTTTCTCATCCTCCTGAAAGATACTATGGTTTTCTTCTTGATGGGGATCGAGAGGATTGCATCATCGATGATGATGAGCCTACTAGTTTTCAGCAGGCTATCACAAGTAGCGACTCAGTAAAGTGGCTGGATGCAATGAGATCCGAAATGGAATCCATGTACACCAATAAAGTATGGACTTTAGAAGTTGCTCCTCCTGGGGTAAAACCAGTTGGGTGCAAATGGATCTTCAAAAAGAAGATTGGTGCATTTGGACAAGTGGAAACCTACAAAGCTAGACTAGTAGCAAAAGGTTTTCGTCAAAGACCAGGACTGGACTATGATGAAACCTTTTCACCAGTAGCTATGCTTAAATCCATTCGGATCATGCTTGCCATTGCTGCCTTCCATGACTATGAAATCTGGCAAATGGATGTAAAAACAGCTTTTCTAAATGGACATCTAGAAGAGAGTGTTTACATGGATCAACCAGAAGGTTTCTTAGACAGTGGGAGCAGCGGAAGAGTGTGCAAATTGCTTAAATCCATTTATGGGTTAAAGCAAGCGTCGCGGAGTTGGAACATCTGCTTTGATGAAACAGTCAAGGAATTTGACTTTATCAAAAATGTAGATGAACCATGTGTTTATAGGAAGATTGTAGAAGGAGCAGTAGTCTTCCTCATTTTGTACGTCGACGACATACTACTAATCGGGAATGATATCCCTATACTACAATCAGTAAAGCTCTTCTTGTCACAGAAATTCTCTATGAAAGACTTGGGAGATGCATCATACATTCTGGGCATTAAGATCCATCGAGATAGATCTAATAGAATATTGGGACTTTCACAGTCCAGGTATATAGACACTATACTAAAGAGATTTAGTATGGAAGATTCCAAGCGCGGCAATATGCCCGCTTGTCACGGAATCATCCTCTCCAAAGACATGTCTCCAAAGACTGATGAAGAGAGGGCTCGCATGGGCATTATACCCTACGCTTCGGCGGTAGGATCAATAATGTATGCGATGTTATGTACCAGACCAGATGTAGCTTACGCACTTAGTGTGGTAAGCAGGTATCAATCGGACCCAGATGAGAAACATTGGATAGCGGTGAAGAACATTCTCAAGTACCTGAGAAGGACTAAGGAGATGTTCTTGATTTTCGGCAATAAGGACCTCCAGGTAGAGGCTTTTACCGACTCCGGCTTCCAAAGTGACAAGGATGATTCTAAATCTATTTCGGGTTTTGTGTTTACCCTCAATGGAGGGGCGGTAAGTTGGAAGAGTTCCAAACAAGATACCGTCGCAGACTCAACTATGGAGGCTGAGTATATAGCTGCTAGTGAAGCCGCAAAAGAGGCTGTCTGGATAAGGAAGTTCATTTCTGAACTTCAGGTGGTTCCGTCTATTGCCAATCCAATACCTTTGTATTGCGATAACAATGGCGCTGTAGCTTTAGCGAAGGAACCAAGGTCCCATCAGAAATCCAGGCATATCTTAAGGCGTTTTCACCTGATCAGGGAGATCGTGGATCGTCGGGAGATCGAGATACGGAGAGTGGACAAAAAAGACAACACGGCAGATCCATTCACCAAGGCCATTCCTCAAGTACAGTTCGAGAGACTTTTTGAGATGTTGGGCATGCGGTACGCAAGCAACTGGATCTGGTAGAGACAGTGGGTACTCATTGCGCCAATTATAGGCCTTAGTGCAAGTGGGAGATTGTTGGATATATATGCCCTAGAGGCCTACATTGTATAGGATGCTTGGGATATGTATGTACATGACAGTCTTGCTTGATATGATATTACGCTATTTGGTTTGACTTTGTCTTAACGTATAATATATTTTACTTGGTATTTATATATATATGTTGATAAAGCCCATAGGGTGTTTGTCTGACTACTGGCGTTGTGATGGCAGTCATACTAGTGGGAGCTGGATAGTCAATAGGCACACCCTTAGAAGTCCCTGGTCGCAGGAGTATCGAGATTGGGCATCGATACTCCGGAGTAGACTAGTGTATACATATCTAGACCCTGACGAGGGGCGATGGATTGGTCCCGCAACCATTGGTGGTGTTCACCTAAGATTGTATAGAGATGCTCACTGGGTGTGAGTACACCGGACAGGACTCGCCGAGAACTGACTGGATGGTATTATACCTAACGTCAGATAGCAGTTCTCAGGTGACATGTGTGCAGATAGTCCGTTGACTTAAGGTCATCATTTGTCTCGTGTGAGTTCCCACTGTGCTTTGATTGTTACCCTACCACGGCTCAAAGGAGTCGTGCAAACAGGTTTCAGTTGGGCACAGTCCCGAGCCACGTGGAGGCAGTGAGTGACTGTTAGGGATTCGTCTCTCCCGGTATAGGGAGTTGATATCGCACGGTGATCGGTTGGTCATTACCATAAGTCCCTGGCCAGGGATGATTGAGAATTACTGATAGGTTGATCGGTAGATTCTCGGAAGGTGATAGAGCCATACCGACACGACTTGTACGGTTATTAGGGGTCTGACGTCCACCACCTCCCTAGACCGTACATGTGATACTCTTAGACGAACAGACCGGACTGCACGGATATTGTCACAGACAGGCTCAGTAGGATTTCAGATGGGTTACCTCATCAGCTTTCTTATCGACAACTACCTGGGGACCGTTACGTACAGCTAGTGCCGCTTGCGGTCTGTGGTTAAACCCACTGCCAACGTAGTAGTCGAGTCTTTAGAGTCCCACATAGAGATTTCCCAAACCCAGGCGAAAAGATATAGAGGTCGTATGGTTTTACGACAAAGGTTCGGACGCATACGTGTTTGATCGCACGTACGACATTCGGACAGTTTTTACTAGCCGGCTTTGGTTTAAGCCAGATTCTAGTATCAGGTTATTGGATTTATACAGTCTAAAGTTTTTCCGTGTTTTTACGGATGAGAGGGGCGTTCTCGTAATTTTCCGAGAAGCTTCTAGAAGGATGTGATATAAAGAGAGAGGTGGCTTTTTCATTTAATGTTTAAGTGACTCATTGTGAGTGATTCATCATATCATTAATGCATCATTAATTGCTTAATGACTCACATGATGAATCACCCACTTGATTAAATGAAACATGATGAATATTCACTTATTATTCATTCTTCTTTTTATTCATTATGTTTCATATATATCAAGTGAGAAGCTTTATTCATTATAATATATCATTATCATCTTCTCACTCTCTCTCTTCAAGTTCTCTCTCCTTCACCAAACCCTAATCCTACCCTCATGAGTTGAGAACAAGGATTAGGAAAGACTAATTACTCCATAACCAATCTCTACATCATCTTAGCTACTCTATTTAGCAACTAGAGAAACTAAGTAACCTCAAGTTTAGAGGTTATAGCTTGGATTAGGGTTCTCGGGTGGATCGTCTATCACGGGAGAAAGCCGAAGAGGACGTGGAGATCCAAAGAGGCCGTAGAGAACATCAAGATGAAGGACTAGAACCGTTTGGTATAATCTCTTCGCATAGTAGACTAAAACTCTATAGCTTGTGTTAAAACTTGTTTAGCAAACGATTCATACGGTTAATCGATGTTTGATCATAGAACTTGATTGTTATTCATATTTCCGCCTCCCCACAAGTATTGGGGTGTTGAACATCGACTTACAAACTTGTCTACCTTAAATAGGCAAGCACCCACTTCTCCGGCTCCCCGAGGCTCAAGAGATTGGTCCCGCTTAAACCTATATTTACTAGGGTCCTTATTGTAATTTATAAAACTTGAGGGGGTTTTATGTAAAAATAATTTTGTATAATTTTCAAAATACACCCCAAGTATTTAATTATCGTATTTAGAGTTGTAATAAATGTAGATTTTATATTTGTGATATTTCTAGTGAAAATATCCTAAATTCATAATAAAGGGTATTTATTTGTAATATTGACTTGTATGGAATTCATGGTATATTAATGTAAAGTGATTCTTGTGATTTTTGAAAAGAGTTGGAATATTTATATTATTTCAAAATAAATATTTTAATGATATATATATACATAATTATATAAAAATAATTTTAATATATATTTTATATTTCTAAAAATCTTATTTTCTTAAGATGTCGTATTTTAAATCTCTCGAGACCGAATGCTCCTTGCGGAGGTCTGCATCTCGCACTACTAAGCCCAGGGACATGCGATAATCTGCACCATCCCAATCGGGTTCCCCAAATTGGGTTGTAGCAGTGTTTTGCAAAAATTTGTGTAAAATACTAAATCTTGTAAAAATGGTTTTATTAGTAAATGGTATTGATTTGAAATGTTTCGTTTTCCGTATTCTAGGTTCCCGAAAGTATTGTGCTATGTTGCATATGAATGTTGTGAGGAGGTAGGTCATTATCTTGTGATCTAACTTAAAGGTATTGGAAGATTGTGATGATTTAATGTCAAAATAAAACTACATGGTATTTTACTGAAAAAGAGCAATAAAAGTTAAAAAATGATACAGATTGTCATGAAACTTGTTCAACATATTTGTTAATGATTAATAGTCAACATGTAATGGTTTAATATGGTTGTGTTTAAGAAAAGTGGGATTTTTAGAAAGAAACCGAATCGGAAATCGGTTTGACTCCGATTCCGTCGGGTTTTATTAAAAAATGTTTTTAGAGTAGCAAAGGAGAGAGGGAGGTGGTACTTATGGGTTTAGCTTAAAGAGGAGAGGGAGTGGGAGTGGACGTAGTTTCCGGTGCCCCGTTTTGTCGCCGGGAACTCCTAGGGTTGTCGTCGGAGCTTCACTTCTTTGCTCACTTCAAATGCACACTAGGGTTCTAGGAAATTTCTTGAGAGTTAGCTCAGAATTTTGGGGCGAGGAGGTAATGTTTAAAGGTTGTATTTATAGGGTTAGGCTAAGGTTAGGGTAGATGAAAGGTTTAATTGAAAAAATGTAATAAAATATATTAAAATGTATTAAAAGTGGAGTAATTAGGGTTTTATGCATTCTCTGTTACTGGTCTAAGTAATTTGAGCGTGCAGGTGTACATGGGATCCCAAAAGGCACACTTCACCTGTTGGTGACTTGCCGGAATCGGCTACTCCGGCCGGCGCCGGCGGCCCGAGTCGGCCGGTCCGCCGGCCGAGTTGGCCGATCCGGGCCGAGTTCGGTGGTCGGAGGGTGCCCCGTCGGTTGGTGATCTTTCTGGCACAGTTAAGTTTTCTACGGTAGTGGGGTTTTTATGAGATATGCACGTGTAAACCCTTGGTATTCTAAAAATTCAAAATAAAACAATATTTAAAAATAATGTTGGGTATGGGATTTGAACTCTGGGGGCTTGGTTCAACAGTGCAAGGTATTACCAATGATCTACAAGCTCCTTCTTGTAATTAATAAGCAAAACAAATATTTAACTTGTGCTCAGGCAAAAGTACCCTTTTCTTTAAATTTTGAAAAAATTCTACAGAAAGTTGTACAGGAAATTTAGGGTTGTTACATTCAGAAAAGGAAAAGTACTGAAATAAAAGTGTACAATGAACTAAAGCTATGGGTCTTCAATGAAGTGGTCCAAGTCTTCACTAGTGGGCACGATCTCCGGAGTGTCCAGATCACCTGACGACATTCAAACAAGAAAGAAAGAGAATGTCGTCAGCGAACAAATCGCTCGGTAAGTCCCAAAAATAAGGGAGAAGTAGAATAGGCAGAAAGTAAGAGAGAGGGAGAGTAGCTTTTAATGTTGTATTATATTGTTATAATGCTGTATTTAGTGTTAACGCTGTTGTTTGTACCTTGGTACAGAAGGATGCCAGTGTATACGAGAGGAGTCCCTATATGCCAGAGACTAGAGGCAAATGGAAGTACAAGGCTCCATCGATAATACCACGGAACAATGGCATGGATGTACTTACGTCTTACGGTTACTGTTTCGTGCCACTTCTAACACCTTCCGTACCAATCTACCCCTTAAACTCCGTAATGTCTTGATTATATTGTTGTATTGTAAATTGTATTATCTTGTAATGTAGATTGTATAATTAGATGATTTGCCGAAACCATGATATCAGTAAATAGATATAACTGGAGAATCATGTAAATGGAAGTATATCCATAGTTCGGTTCAGTCAATACATATTGAATAGTTTGAACAGATTGAATATATGTATTCATGTTGAATTGTAGTTTTGTAATTTCATACTTGAATCATATTCAAGTCAGGTTATTTATAATGAGACTCAGACTGAGTCAGACAATTAGAAAAAAAATTGAAGTCCTAATTGTTTTGATGTTATCGGTAACCACTGCACATGGGCGGCAGGATTTGTGTCTTTTTCGAAAACGATTACGGTGTTGATAACACCATTGTTAAGTTGTCTACCTTAAATAGGCAAGCACCCACTTCCGGCTCCCCGAGGCTCAAGAGATTGGTCCCGCTTAAACCTATATTTATTAGGGTCCTTATTGTAATTTATAAAACTTGAGTGGGTTTTATGTAAAAATAATTTTGTATAATTTTAAAAATACACCCCAAGTATTTAATTATCGTATTTAGAGTTGTAATAAATGTAGATTTTATATTTATGATATTTCTAGTGAAAATATCCTAAATGCATAATAAAGGGTATTTATTTTGTAATATTAACTGTATAGAATTCATGGTATATTAATATAAAGTGATTCTTGTGATTTTTGAAAAGAGTTGAAATATTTATATTATTTCAAAATAGATATTTTATTGTTACATATATACATAATTATATAAAATAATTTTAATATATATTTTATATTACTAAAAATCACATTTTCTTAAGATGTCGTATTTTAAATCTCTTGAGACCGAATGCTCCTTGTGGAGGTCTGCATCTCGCACTACTAAGCCCAGGGACGTGCGATAATCCGTACCATCCCAGTCGGATTCCCCAAATTGGGTTGTAGCGGCGTTTTGCAAAGATTTGTGTAAAATACTAAATCTTGTAAAAATGGTTTTATTAGTAAATGGTATTTATTTGAAATGTTTTGTTTTCCATATTCTAGGTTCTCATAAGTATTGTGCTATGTTGTATATGAGTGTTGTGAGGAGGTAGGTCATTACCTCGTGATCTAACTTAAAGGTATAACAAGATTGTGATGATTTAATGTCAAAATGAAACTACATAGTATTTTACTGAAAAAGAACAATAAAAGTTACAAAATGATATAGATTGTCATGAAACTTTTTCAACATATTTGTTAATGATTAATAGTCAACATATAATGGTTTAATAGGGTTGTGTTTAAGAAAAGTGGGATTTTTAGAAAGAAACCGAATCGGAAATCGGTTTGACTCCGATTCCGTCGGGTTTTATTAAAAGATGTTTTTAGAGTAGCAAAGGAGAGAGGGAGGTGGGACTTATGGGTTTAGCTTAAAGAGGAAAGGGAGAGGGAGTGGACGTAGTTTCCGGTGCGCTGTTTCGTCGCCGGGAACTCGCAGGGTTGTCGCCGGAAAATTCGCCGGAGTTTCGCCTCTTTGCTCACTTCAAATGCACACTAGGGTTCTAGGAAATTACTTGAGAGTTTGCTCAGAATTTTGGAGTGAGGGGGTAGTGTTTAGGGGTTGTATTTATAGGGTTAGGTTAGGGTTAGGGTAGATGAAAGGTTTAATTGAAAAAATATAATAAAATATATTAAAATGTATTAAAAGTGGAGTAATTGGGGTTTTATGAATGCTCTGTTACTGGTCTAAGTAATTAGAGTGTGCAGGTGTACAGGGGATCCCAAAAGGCACACTTCACCTGTTGATGACTCGCCGGAATCGGCTAATCCGGCCGGCGGCGGCGGCCTGAGTCGGCCGGTCCGCCGGCCGAGTTGGCCGATCCGGGCCGAGTCCGGTGGTCGGAGGGTGCCCCATTGGTTGGTGATCCTTCTGGCACAGTTAAGTTTTCTAGGGTAGTGGGTTTTTGTGAGATATGCACGTGTAAACCCTTGGTATTCTAAAAATTCAAAATAAAACAATATTAAAAAATAACATGGGGTATGGGATTTGAACTCTGGTGGCTTGGTTCAGCAGTGCAAGGTATTACCAATGAGCTACAAGCTCTTTCTTGTAATTAATAAGAAAAACAAATATTTAACTTGTGCTCAGGCAAAATTACCCCTTTCTTTAAATTTTGAAAAAATTCTACAGAAAGTTGTACAGGAAATTTAGGGTTGTTACACGAGGAGTACCAAATCGCTTTCGAGCAGCTCAAGGCATATCTGGCGACCCCCTCCCCCCCTCCCCGCCCGCTTCTCACCCGACCAGCTGAGGGGGATGAGCTGTTACTGTATCTGGCTGTCTCTGACCAGGCTGCCGGCTCCGTACTCATCATAGAATTCGAAGGAATACAAAAACCGGTCTACTACATCAGCCATATTTTTAAGGACGCAGAGACCATATACCCGGCCATCGAAAAAATAGTCCTGGCGCTTGTCGTCACCTCCAGAAAGCTCCGAAACTATTTCCAGGCTCACACTATTGTCATTCTCACCGAACAACCCTTAGGGAGTATCCACGGTTCCCCCAAATCATTGGGCCCTCAGAGAAATGGAGATGGGAGTTGTCCTAATTCGACATCAAGTACCGACCAAGAAAAGATATCAAAGCACAGGTCCTAAGCGATTTCGTGGTCGAATGAACCATTCCCAATAAGGAATGAGCGTCGGCACGATGCCCTAACCCACGACCCTTAGTCGAGGAGATGGTCAGCCTGATTCCGGACTGGGTACTCTATGTGGACGGCTCCTCCACAGAGGAAGGGAGTGGGCCGGGTTAATCATCCATGGTTCGAATGAAGCAAAGATGGAGTACTCTAAGACTTGGCTTCAAGGTGTCGAACAATGCCGCAGAATACGATGCCTTATTAGCTGGGCTACGAATCGCCTCCGAGATAGGGCTAAAGGCGATCAGGATTCGCTGCGACTCCACGCTAGTCGTCAGACAGGTGACCGGACATTTCGAAGCCCGGGAACCCCTGATGATGAAATATCTAGCGGAGGTAAAAAGACTTCGGAAAAATTTCGACGAGGTCCAAGTGGAAAAGATTCCCTGGAGCATGAACGCCGAGGCCGACGCGCTAAGCAAACTCTCCTCTTCTTATTTGGCCAATCATAAAAGAAACATCCTCTTCGAAGTCCTGCCATGGCCCAGCGTGGAAGATAGAGAAGTAATACACCGGATAAACACTACACGAGAGGATATCCCAAATTGGAGAAAACATATTGTGGTGTTTCTTAAGGACGGGGTACTCCCTGAGGACCGGGTTGAGGCACGCCGACTCCGTATGAAAGCTTGTCACTTCGTGTGAAGCAAGAGAAACCTGTACAAAAAGTCATACACCTCTACTCCGATGTGTCGATCCTGACGAAGCAGATTACGTCCTCCGAGAGATACATGAAGGAGTCGGAGGAATACATCAAGGGGCCCGCAGTCTAGTTCAAAAGATATTATTGCAGGGGTGTTACTGGCCGACTATACACCAAGACACAGAAAAGCTTGTCAGAAGGTGCAAGACCTGCCAACTCTTTGGCAGCATCTCTCGGTTACCTGCTACCGAGTTAACGCCACTAACTTGCCCTTGGCCATTTGCATAGTGGGGATGGATATGGTTGGCCAACTCCCCACCAGCATAGGTAAACAAAAATACATTCTTGCCGCCGTGGACTACTTTACAAAGTGGATAGATATCATGCTGATCAGGAAATCGATGCCATCTCTACGGTGAAATTCCTGCAGAATAATATAATCTCCCAATTTGGAATCCCGAGGTGCATCATCACCGACCACGGAACCAACTTCGAAAATAACAAAGTTAAAGAATTCTGCAGCGGCCATCACATATTGATGAAGTTCTCCGTGGTCGCGTAACCCCAATGCGACGGGCAAGCCGATGTTGCAAACCAAGGCGTCATCCGGGGGTTCAGACCCCACCTGGAAGGAAGATAGGGCAGCTAGGTCAAGGAACCGTCTCGGGTACTGTTGGCGTTATGAACATCGAGAAAAACACCTATGGGGGAAACCCGTTTAGACTCTGTTACAGCACCGAGGCAATGGTCCCCACAAACCTGCCCAGTTATCGAGTCGAGCATTTCGACGACGAGGCCAACGTCTTAGTACTTCGTAGCAACCTGGACATCTTATTGGAAAAAGAGATTGAGCACAAATAAGGATGTCCGCATATCAGCAGTAGACAGCCTAATATTACAACGCGCGGGTTAAATATCGAGCTTTCAAGACATGAGATTTAGTCCTACGTCGAAACGAATTCGAAGACCAGGAGAAGCTGCATAAGTTCTTCCCAAAATGGGATGGTCCATTCCTCGTGATAGAGACATTGCTCGGCGGAGCTTACCGTCTCCAAGATTCCTGGGGGCGTGATTTTCCTCGGTCATATAACGCCGAAAAGTTTAAGCTGTACAGATAAACTTGTACCCTTTCGACCAATAAAATTCCTTTTTATGTCGACTCGAGTTTCTAAACTAAGCCCTCACGTGCGAGTAGATCTATGCTCGGCTCTGAGGCCGGCGGATAGTTCCTTATTCATTGTGCTCACTCAAAACGGGTACCTTCCTACCCGACAAAATATGGGCCTTATATCATCCAGACACGAGCGTTCTCCATCTTGGCTCAAAATCAAGGAAGATGTCCCAGAATAAGTGCTTTAGCGCGCTCAAAGAGTAGCCGACTTAAGTCATTTCGGCTCCGAGATGAAGAATTAGGGGAGAAGCGCTGATCCGCTTACACTTAGACAAGGTCCAACCGCGGTTTAAAAAACAGATAAGGAGGATCGACGTTCCGCAATCACGAGTAAAGAAATGATCTTAAGCAATAGAAAATTTATTAAGGGGTATTCTCGACTCCTTAGCCTTACAAAATAGTAGGAGGACTCGGCAATAAAGGAAAAAGCATATACTCCCTAATTAGTATAGTAAAGGGGGAACGGGATTGAGAAAGTATTGACGATGATACTCGAAAGAGGGTTTTGGTCGGCTCGGATCGGTTTGGTTTTTTCAAAAAAAAACGAACTAGAAGAGAACTGTGCTCGGTCCTAATATAGGCCCACTCATACCTTTACCTCTCTCTTGCCTATGGCTGTATGTGCCTCTCCTTTTCCCCAAAGTAAATATCAAAAGAAACATCACCCCAATCCTTCGTTTTAGCATTAGAAAAGCATAATTAGGTTTCTTATAACTGTGATTATTGACAAATCAAATGGAAAAATTGATATGAAACTATTGTTTCAAATATTAAAACGGAATAGGAAGTTAATATGAAGTTTAGATCAAGAATTCTATTTTGAGGAAAATGGGGCCAACTCCCAAAACTCCAAAAACAATATGTTTTAAGTCCTTAGCCAAAAAGATCTTGTGAAAAACTGCTTATATTAAAAAAGCAATATGTTTAAGTCCTTATATGTACTTCAGCCATTTTATATTTTTTAATATCATTGTACCGCCCTCAGCTAAAAAGATACTACATATACCCTATAAATGTTACATATATCTAAATAAGTACTACATATTCCCCGAAAGTGTTATAGATATCTGAATAAATATTACATATACCTTTTAAGTACTACATATACCTGAATAAACCTGAATAAGTATTACATTAAAAATAATTATGGATTATATAATTAATTTTGGAAAATTACTAACACACCAAAATATTTTCTGTACTATAGTAATTCTTCTCTCCTGTTATTGTGTTGGTTTATTCTCATATTAAATTATATAAATCGTAAGTATTTTAAAATGCAGTAGTTATGCAGTTATATGGAGTAACTTAAGTACATCATTTACTTAAACATGTTGGTTTTTTTGGATAGAAAGTTTTCCCCAAGTATTATTTGTGTAGGGACTTAAACATGTTGCTTTTTTAGCATAGGGTTAGCATAGAGACTTGCATCCATTTTTCCCTTCTATTTATAAACACATAAACAATACACAGTAAAGTAGTAATAATTGAACAATTTTGTTACAAGACTGGTAATTAACCACACCCAATTAATTTCTCCAACATCCATCTGTGGTTGTTTTATTCATTTCAAATTAAAGTAATTAATCAAACTAAAGAATATTTCTATTGATTACAATATATAGCTCTATGATTAATTAATCAAACGAAAGAATATTTCTATTGATTATAATCATCCCATATAATTAACAAGTAGATATATAATAAAGAATTGAAAGTTGAAGCTTGCATATGCAAATATAGCTCTAGCATGGTGGCATATCCGGAGGCGGCGCCATCAGCTGAGTATCGGCGGTAGGGCCATTCTTGACGATGAAGACGGTATCCATCCCCCAACTAAGATGACGATCCAGATGACAATGCATGAACCAAACACCTACATATATATCATTCCAATTGTTCATTAGTTAGCAATAGCTAATTAATTAGAGTGTAATCAATCAACATATCAAACTCATTATTTACCAGGATTACTAGCTTTGAATCTGATAGACGCCCATCCGTTCTTAGGAACCCCGACAGTGTTCTCGTACGGAGGATCCACAAGGTTATACCCTTCCGGATCCTTTTTCTCATCATAATTCCCGAATCCCCTTCCGACGACGTAGAAGCTAAATCCATGCAAGTGCATCGGATGGTTCTCCCCGGAGAGCAAGTTCGTACCCTGAAACACCACCTCAACGCTCGCGTTGTACTCCAAAACCCTGACTTCGGTCGCCCTTCTTGGAAACAACAAGCTTTTTGGCAAGTCATCGCCGGTAAAGTTGAAGTTTAAGGGTGGGCGGTCTGGGAAGCCCGTACCGAACACCCCACCAATCTTATTGTAGTATGCCTGGAGCACATCGATGTTGGGGCTGACGAAGCTTATGTTGTTGAGGCTTGCAGACAGGCGGTTGTTGTCTGGTCCCTGGCACATGTCGTTCGGGGCGCATTGAAGCTCGTTGACAGAGACAGTGATGATGATCCGTTGGTCGATAGATTGAGGGACTTTGACCGGGTGTTGTTTGGTAGCCAAAGAACGGAGACTGGACACGAAGGTAGTGGCGGCGGCGGTGTCGTTGAAAGAGGGAAGTGAGGGGAAAAGAGGATCGGTTGTCGTGGACATCGTGTTCTTGTATTGTAAGATGGCGGTTGTAGTGGTTTGATCGAACCGAACACCATTGGCACTAGAATAAGGAGAAGCAGCCATATAATAACGGCTGTTGCTGTTGTTGGTGGCGGCGTCGGCGTGGAGAAGGAGATCCATGGTCTGGCCAGGGGTGATCATGATGTAGTCGGACGTAAAGGGTTTTGTGTAGCTGGCATCTTTCCCCACCACAGTGAGGCGATGCCCGGCTATAGAGAAGAAGAGTTCGTTGTTGATGGCTGCGTTCACAACTCTAAGGAGGTAGGTTCTGCCGTGTTCAACCAAAGCGGTGAAGGTCTCTGCATATACATGCATTAACATTTGAGACATGGTTAGGTAGCAAAGTTTGGATTCATAAAAAATAATTTATAGATATATATATATATATATATATATATAGAGAGAGAGAGAGAGAGAGAGAGAGAGAGAGAGAGAGAGAGGTGTGTACACATACTCATATACACGTGCCTATGAATATATACCTTGGCTGGAGCAGGGATAGAGATCTCCAGGTTGTCCGTTGATAATGTAAGCATCAGAAATGTTAGGGTCGCCGCCCGTTCGCAGTGCATCGGCAAGAACTTGGCTTACATTGCTTTTCCACCACTCGCCTGATCGATATTATTACACATATATACATGATAAGCATAAATTAAATAACAACAATTAAAATTCCATATGCGTATATGAATTAATTTGATAAGTAGATCACCTAGAATGATAGGGATTTGTTTGTAGGGGGTGGGAAAGGGAAATGTAGTTCCAGTCTTAGGGTGGACGGCGATGGCGCCATGGACCGTGGCTCTAGCCCAGTCACTGTGTGCGTGCCACCAGATGGTCCCTTCCTCTTCCGTGAACTGGATCTTGTACGTGAAATTCGCACCTGGCTGGATCGGGCACTGCGTTATGTATTCTGGTCCATCGGACCAAGGGTTTCTTGGTTGATCCACTCCATGCCTAAATAATAGCAGTCTTATTTAGATCAAGCATTAACTTTTATATATGTATTACCAAGTAATTAATCAATCAGAATATTAAAGCACTATATATATCTAATTATATTATTGTGACTTATATAATATACCAATGGAGAGTGATGTTGTAGTCTCCTTGATTGTAAGCCCTTACGATGACGGTGTCACCCTTCCGGGCATTGATTGTTGGCCCAGGAAATTTTCCGTTCACCGTTAGAACGTTCTTCGTATGACAAAGCCTAGTGAACGAAGCTTCTTTTATCTGCGTGCATGCATGCCACAATACTTTAGCTAGCAGGCAAATTAAATAATAACAATGCATGCATGCAAGCTAGTTATGGGCTACGTTAATTAACTTGCTAATTATATAACATGCATGCGTGTATTGTATTTATCAAATTAAGAGGTAGCTAGTACTTACAACAAAGTCATGGTAATGAGTCTTGGCCAAGGCTGGGCTTAATCCAAGGAACCCTAGCATTACTAGCACTACAAAACCTTGGAAGAAATGCATGATGTTATCTTGATGAATGCAAATAATGCTATATTTTGTGGACACTCGAAAGAGATCTATAGCTTGTAAATTGTAATTATTTGATGTTTGAGACATTTCCCTTAAGAGATATATATAGCGAGTTAGAGGCCAATGCATTAGACAGAGACGTTTACCAAAGCTTATTTTGAGACATAATATTCTTGTATTTTAATATTTCCTAACTTAGAATATTGCATTTTTCAATTCCTTAGTATTAATCTTTCAATATTAAGCTTTTGAGACATAATATTCTTGTATTTTAATATTTCCTAACTTAGAATATTGCATTTTTCAATTCCTTAGTATTAATCGTTCAATATCAGTGGTCCGCTTCTAGATTAAGCTCGCAAATATTTACCATTTCTTTTTTCGTTTCTTAAAAAATTTTAAACAATGAATATTTTAATTTCTTGGAATATTGAGAGACCAGTGTCTTTTTTCTCCTTTTTCTTATTTTAATTTGTTTCTTTAACAGAAAATAATTAATGAAAATGATTGTGTAGACGTTGACCGCTTCGTAAATTGAGAAACTCAATTTTCAACACGTTCTGATTTATTTTTGGTTGTGGGATAACTTCAAACCCTATATCACACTACCATCTCTAGAAAACTACTCTTCATTGTCCGTCCATATTTGGTGCGGCCCTCATTTGGGTGCCGAATTTAGAGAAGATCGAGAGAATTGCAAATAACAATGGCAATTTCGCCGAAATTGATGTTTTATTTCGTCAAAAACTAAATCTTACAATTGTCATTGAGCCTTTTAACAGACCCCCATAATCAAAATCACAACTAATCACAACTAATCTTACAATTGTCAAAGTTTCGAAGCAAATCTATGACCAGGACTTCGGGGCCCTAAATGATGGAGTCTTGCGATTCTGAGAGAGCGTCAATGGTGCCTGCAGCATTGACCCGGACGATTTTGCAAGATCTTTGATTTGGTTGGAAGAACGGACAAATCGAATAAGATTTGGCAATGCAGGTTTCTCGATTGAACTAGACGCGACGTGTTTTGAGATGGTCAAGCCGCTCCATATATGCTAGGGCTGCATCAATATCCAACGGCAAAGATCCTAGAATTTCCGTTTGAAAATATTTAGGCTAGTTTTCTACCCAACATGATGTAATACACTGACGGATATAATATATCTCGTACTAAACTAATCTTCATTTTCGGTGTGTAGCATATAATGAAGGTCGGATAACCCGATTCTACTTTGAAATGTCAAAATTAGAATTTTGCAGATCCTTTCCCAAATTAAACCGATCGACTTTTATATGTTGGTTTGTAAGAAGATTTTCAACCTAATACCTCAAGGTTAATTATATTATTTTATCAAGAAACTGAGATGCCCAACTCAAATGTCAACCTTTGCAATTTCTTCTGCTGTATGCATGTTGGATAAGCAAAGTTTGAAATCTACTAAATTTAGCAGACAATTAGGAACCATACACGCAAAATTGTATGACAAAGCCAATATTCTTTTTGCCGGGAAAATATATAGACTTCTCTTTAATTCTTTTGTGTGAAGTTTCCCCGCCTTAAACTGCATGCGTGCATAGAGGTGTCAAATAGGTGAGCCTGCAGACCATCCATAGACGGGTCATTACTGGTAGAGGGTAAACATGTATGGATAAAATGCACGGATATAAACTAGTGTTAAACTTCATGTCCACCACACGACCCGTTATGGATGGACGGGTGTAGCGCAGGAAACCCGTGTACAAATAAGTGGACCCCAAAACTTAAACCGGGATTCAAAATTATGATTTTCTTTTTGTTTTAAAAATAAATCAAGTTAATAAACTGGACCCCAAAACGATTTTCCATTGTCAATATCAGTTTCAAGGAAAGTGGCCTCATAAAATACGTAATAGACTTGTTCTTCTTTTTTACTTCGATCTCTTGTTGTGGAAATAATAATTTCTACCATTGCTCTGGGCTGTTTAATTTGCAATTAAAGGACTAATTGTTCAAACTTCAGAGACTTAGAGAAAATATAGTTTCGAGAATAGGTGGTAAATTTGTCATCCATGACATACCTGCAACGTCAATTAATAGATCTATGCTCTCTAAACTATATAATTAATATTATGTACCGCTTTGTCTCTTTGAAGGAAGGACTGTATGCACATACATCCGATTTTTTTTATCAAAATAATACTATATAATAAAATATTTCCTAAACAAATACCAGACTCAAACTAATTTCCAAAATAGACCTCCGTACTGCCACGTAGGTATAGACCTCGCGCGGCAGTTGGATGGGGAAGGAAAACGTTACTGACACTGGCGTTTTCCTTCAAATGAAAACGCTACTGTCAGTAGCGTTTTCAAACCAGTATATTCAACAAACAATAGAAGTCTCGGGTTGGTATCGGGGGATTTATGCCAAATGAAAACGCTACTGACTGAAAAACTACAGCCAGTAGTGTTTTCAATACAAAAAAAAACGTTACTGTCAATAGCGTTTTCCTTGGAACTACCCAACTCCAGAAACCAAAAATCCCTTAGCAACTGATATCCATGGATTGTAGGCTCAGATTTATAGTTAATACTACTTTTTTGATGCCAAATGGCAGCAACGGCTTCTGCGAATACTTAAGTAACCATGTTCTAAAAATAAAACGGACAGCATCTCCTTTGCATATATTAAGATCTATCCATAAATACATAATAATCTGTGCCATATAGCACTACACACTACACTCGACGGTAAACAAACCGAACCTCGAAGGCTGGAATCACAAAACTAATACCAAAAATGAGATTGCATCTCGAAGGGTGGATACCATCACAACATCAATGCTAATATCACCACATGAACGATACAAGGCATCGATACAATATAATACTACAAAATACATAATCAAATGAAAATGGAATAAAATATCTTCTTCTTCTTCGGACGTGGTCGCGGTATCTGTGAAGGTCCTGCGATATCAATCTGAGTCAACTGCGACATATGAGGCTGCGAAGGTCGAGGTTAACCGGGCTCATCCGGTGCATGCGAAGGTAGAGACTGGCCGCTCTCCTCTTGTGCATGCGAAAATATCCTGCCTGACCGATCTCCTCCTGTACATGCGAAGGTCCAGCTTGACCGGTCTCCTCCAGTATACGTGAAGGTCTAGCCTGGTCTGACTGTCATGGTAAGCTGCTGTGTCTACACATAGGAGGAAGGGGATCTGCAACCATCGCCTCTAATATGATGGCCTTTCCCGCCTCAGTCACAATGCAGCGACACTCTCTGAGGGTAATCTGTGTGAACTCCCTCACTCCAGCCACGACATCGCTCGCTAGAGTCTAGATGGAGAGACGTATAAGTTTCCATACATGCGAAACCTAGAAAAAAGGAAACATTTTAGTACAATGATAATATGAATCGTACCGTATGAAAATTACAGAATACGAGTAAAAAGTAAAATAAAATACCATCCTGATTGTAGAAGGAGCTCGAGACTGGTACATAGGTTAAGTGGTCGAGGAAGCAGCATCATTGGCTCTAGAAAGTCGTCTATGGTGGGACGAGACAATGTACAAACGAGTGATCGAGCGATACCAAGTCATGTACTCTTCACGGCGGGTTGCATCGTACGGTGGGATGTCTCGAATAACGCGAGAAGCCCACTCTACGTCCCACCGGTGTACGTGATCACGATGCACCACTCTCCAGTCCTTAGTGGCTCTACCTCGCCTATTGATCCTGTGCATAGCACGATCATATGCTCGCTCGTGAGGGATGGCCTGGTGCAGGCCGAACCGCCGCATCATCCTGTCCTGATAATAATCTTCGATGATAGCGAAGTGGATGAGTGGAGCCGTAGTTAACCATATCTCATGATGAACTGAGCACAGTGGTGGTAGGGATGCAACCATGTCCCCTCTGTAAGGACGCCATGATACGACATCCGGGACGTATCATCCCTATAGTGTGCTCAGCTCATCCCGGAGTGTGTTTAGGTCGTCCCGGAGTGTGTTCATCTCATCCCTATAGTAATCGAGACACTAGAATGGGCTCTCCGTCCATGTGTGTGCACCTGCCCAATATACCCCGAGTAGAGACCTCCGCTCCGTAGGACCGGTCTGGACCCATCTATCCGTGACCTGTGTAATACCAGGTCGTCCGAGATGCAATCTCTCCCAAGCCCAAAGCTATAAGAACACAGAACATCCAATCATCTGTGCTCTACCCAGCGACGCTCAACACAACCCGCGATATAAGCAAGCAAGAACTGCGCGGCCCCAGCTATATAGTGTCGCATATAGATTCGGTGGTAAGCAAGTGGCTCAGTCCATCCGAAATGTGGATCCTTCATCATGTTTAAAATCCCTGCCTGACGATCAAATATGACACAAAGCCCTATACGGTTTGTTACGAATACCCGTATACATCTCATAAACCAATTCTAACTATCCGTGTTCTCTGATTCAATTATGATAAATGCGGGCGGAAATAACTGATCATTGCATCTGGAATGACTGCAATTAACAACGTGCCTTTATATTTCCTATATAAAAATATCCCATCGATGTTAATGATTGGCTGAGAGAACTTGAAACCCTCGATGCTAGGATCGAATGCTTAAAACACCCTTTTAAACTATTCCTTTCTCTGCTCAACAGTTACAGTTATCCACTGAACAACAGTATTAGGGTTAGAGGCCTGCAATGCTACCATGAACTTAGGCAGTTCAGAATAAGACGTAATGAAGTCCCCGAATAGTATTTCCATGACTTCCCACCAAGCTTTTTTATAACTTATAACATAACCGAACATGGCTTTCATGATTTCAACGATGGCTTAGGGCGTTATGTTCAAATTCACCTTCACAATATCAATAACTACTTTTGCAACAAAATTTGAATCAATCTGCAAATGATCTTTATTTAGAATAGTATTGACACATGTGTGAGGCTCTTTGAGTGTCTTGATCGTGAATGGCTCGTCAATGTTCCGCCTAGAAATATGGAGCACCCACGAACAACCTCCACCGATCTTGCATACGACCCTCCAGGCTGATGGGTTTGACTTTATAATAATATATTGCTGATATTTTCTAACTGAATACATCACGACTGCATGTTTCAAATCTGCCTTACATTAAAACTGTTGACCTTTGTACAGTTTCAGGCCACTGCCTCCAGTAACATCGCGTGCTTCTATATTGTTCACTACAGTATCTCCAATCCAATCTGTGGAAGTAAACGTGGCTGCTGGTGCACTTCGATAAGTCATATTCACCGTGTTTTGCATAACTAGATCATCCCCATCATCATTGTCACCTACTTCATGAATGTCCTCATCATTATCATTGTATATCAATTCATTGTTCACACAGGCAGTTGCAAATAATTCAGAAGGATTCTCATTCAACGAACTCATAAACGTTACTATACCACCACCTTCACCGCCAGCATGCACTGGTGATATGACATGCTCACTTGCTGGAAATTCATCAAAAACATTCTATCTTGGCGGATTTACTTCATGCTCACTTGCCGGGAATTCATAAAAAACATTCTCACTTAGCGGATTTCCCCCCGTGAGTAGAACTTCATTCTGTGACGGGAATTCAGGCTGCTGCGTGAACTGCGCTTCAGAATGCTGGCGTTTTTCAACATACAACTCCAACTCACCCCACGACAAATTTGGCGATGATACATGCTCGATCATAAACTGTAGAGATTCATCGTTTACGATGTTCACAAATTCAAAGTGTGATCTTCCCCCTATCAAAATCATATCGTGCCTGAATTATCAAACACCATGTTCTCGGATCGAGTGGTAATTTTTCAAAAATCAACCCAAACAATTCTTCCAACGTTCCATGCTGACGGAGCCAAATTGATTCTTGATAATAAAGTCCTCATATTCAACACCATGAGTTTTACAATTCACAACCCGCCCACCGAAATACAACCAAGCCGGAATAAGGTTGGCCTCCATAATTACGATGTCGCTACCCTTCAGTAATAACAAATTTTCATCAATACGCATTTTAAATGCAAATGAATATATTACTAAACGATAATTAATTGCATAAAACCCCTACAACGTTGCAAAAAACTCTCTCTACTTCATCATCTAACCAAAAAGCTATGTATCCTTGAATATGGATTACTAACTACTTCACCATCTAAGCACAACAAACCCCTCTGCTTCACCATCGACCCTCCACTAATTTAAATTTGGATTACTTCATTTCTAAATATAATGGAACTTGAGAAATTTAAAAAATTTACTATAATTTACTATAATTTTTTCAAATAAAACGTTTTCACAATATCATGATTTATAAAAATTCGTTACCCAACAAATTTAATTTTATACGTAGCTTAAATCGACGGCAGAATAAAAAACGAGAGCGACGAGCGGAGGCTGTAAAGAGAGGCGTGGGGGAGGGAGGCATGGGATGAATACGGAGGGGGAGTCCCGGCGAGGGAATCTGCGGGCAAGACTAGATTGCCGGAGAGAGGAAAGCGAGAGGTCAGAGAAAGGGGAGCCAGGCGTGGATAGGGGCGCGAAGGCGGTCGCCGAAGGGGGGAGCAGACGAGGTCGCCGGAGGGGGTATTCGTTACCCAATATCATGATTTGTCCTTTTTAGTTAGCTTGAATAAAAATGCTACTTAAAATATAAGGCGAGTGTTATTACGGTATATTATTCATAAGAATATTCCATATGAATAGGGCAAAAAGGGTAATATATCAATACCCTAACAATCATGCAAGACACCTCCGACATTGAATTTAGATCTTCTTCCATAAATTGTTTTCCTGGTGAGGCCATGTTGGGCTTGGGTCTTGTGATTCTTATTAATTTAACAACATTAAAACAAAACATATTCAAGCAAATAAATTTGGCTTTGTTGTTTATGATGCTTTTATAATTTAAAAATGGACATTTAAAACTTCTTATATTTGGTCTTGATGATGATCGTAAGTGGGAATTCCCCAAATTACGACACGTAGCAGGTGACGTGTTGTCCATGTAAGCCCACTAGATTTCTGGGGGTTATGAAGTTGGAATAAGTATGATGCGTTGGGGACATTCCCCGGCACCTCGTCTCCGAGGTTACTCCGACCTTTTGGAGGCCTCCCCGGAGTACATTCCCTATTCACCTAGCAACCAGCGTACAACTCATCTCCGAGCTATTACAGAGATGAGCTTCCCCAGCTTCCTCGTTCATCTCCGAGTTATCACAGAGTTGAGCTTCATCAGCTTCCCTGTATGGCCGGGAACACAGAGCCCGAGCGCCTTAAAACGGCTCCGTGTATCTCACTACGACGAGATCTCTGTCGCTCCACCTCTCGCATCCTGCGCTAGCATATCTCGCCATTAATGACCGTATCTCGCCATTAATGGGCATATCCTGCCATCAACGCGAACATGGCGCGGGGGCGTAACAGACGGCGAGAATCTCGCATCGGCTCGCTCCATGCGATCGCCATATAAACCCCTCTTCCAGACGACTCAGGTTGGTCGAACTCATTCCAATACGCCGCTACCCTGCCATTATTCGTCGGTACTTACTTGATTGTCATAGGGTCCTAATGTGGTTTTCCATCCTGGGACTTTCCTTGCAATTAGACCTGCGTCAACGACAACCAACAACCCATTGAGATCCACACGCTCAACCGTCATCTCAAATCTCAACCGTTCAGCCTTGCTGGAAACAAGATCGACGGAGGACAACATCTGAGGAAGAAATCGACCTCATCAGTTGGCGTCGTCTGTGGGAGCCCCTTCCTTTTCCACCCAAGAAAGTTGATCTTCCGCTCTCGATATAATGGCCAGCGATCTTCACCATGGGGATCCCAGCACGAGCCGCCCCGTCCTCCACAACGGAGGCGGGAGTGGTCCTACTCCACCTCCCAACGTCGTTGACGTCTTATCTGCGCGGATCTACAGGCTCAGGATGATAGTGGACACGTTCGCTTGTTTTCAAATGGCCGTCCATGCCCGCCAAACCGCTCTTCCCGCTCCCCGGAATGATGGTGTGCGTGGGACAACGGAGGGGCGCATTCAGGCCCTTGACCTCGCTCACGCCCATCTCGATGTCACCGAACACCGGCGTGCCGCATCCGGCAGCCACGACCCCCATACGAGGAATGATTCCATGACTCGTTGGGCGCCGATAGTTTGACACCGAGATCTCAGGGGAGACCGGACCGTCACTTCAACGCCCGACGCGCTCTCTCGCCCCTTGAGGAAATTGTAGGGTGTTTTTCGTCGGCTCATTGAGATGGGAATACACGTCGCTTATCAGGCGCATTACAGATTCCCCCTGCGTAGGGTAGGCTAGGGTTTATTGATTGTGGGGATCCGAATATCCGGCAGCCGCGGACTAAGCTGCCGTTAATTATCCCTCGCCTTTGAAGCAAGGGAACCTCCGATTGACGGATTAACTAGTCATGCGAACTCAATGTGCAGTGTGCGTGTGTTATGTTTTGAGGGGTCTTGGGTATATCGGGGCCTCACAGAGTTTACGGGGGTCCCGCTACCCGGATAGCGGGCTGGGGGTCAAGGGGGCTAGCAGCCCTCTTGCGAGGCGTGGGACAGCGCCCCGTTAGAAATTTTTTCTAATGGGGAAGGTATTTTTAGTGTGGAGTGGATAGAAAAAGAGGGGTGAATAGCGTCCAAAGAACGTGTGGACGTCAGCGCCTCACGTGCCCAGCACGCAGGCGCTGAGCGCTGTTCAGTCGAAAATATTGCACTTTTGATATAACATTTTCCTTGCTTTCCTTAAATATTTAAAGGTGTTTATTATAAATATAGAACATATTTGGGTTTATCTGCAAAATACTATTTACCATATGTTTATATATTATAATTAACATTATTAAGGAAAATATATGCATTTTATATTTATATAATATTTTAGTAATTAAAAGATGCATAACATATCAAATATTCTTAATCAAGTTTCTTAAAAATTTATTACTATATAAAGTAATTAAGATACTCTCTCTAATTTAATAACTATTACTAACATTATTCATGGAGATTTTGTGCAGATTTAGCTCAAGTTAAGAGATCAAGATATTCAAGATGTCAGGATAAAAAAACTGCCAATAAAATCGTAGGATCTGAAAACTTGAAAGTGAATTTTTATGGCAAGTCTAAACCTATGAGATCTAGGATTTCTGATTTGAGGGCTATATAAAGGACCGATGGCTAAAATTAAAACTCATCACCTTTACACTAAGCAAATCACCGTCAAAGAACAAGAGATCCACGACAGGTCCACGATTTGACGTGATAGGGCGACATGAAAATCGATGGAGCATCTACTTCCTACGAGACAGAGATCGAGAGCAACTTCTTCCTCTTGTAATCTAAATTCGTAGGATTTGTACTTATGAAGTTGATTAATAAAGGTAGATCATTTTGTTTAATTATTTATTTTCTGTATTTTTACTTTCTGTATTTTTACTTTCTGCATTTTAATTATGATCCCATTCTCTATCCTTTTCTTCTTCTCTCACAACATGGGTGAGTAATTCCTAACTTGCTAGGGTTCGTAGGATTAGGGTAAAATAATGGATGGGAAAATATTTTAACTTCTTTTAAGTCTTATGAAGTTTATAAATTTTAGCAAAAGAATCATTAACATCTTAATCGGGCGTGCTACTAATTTATTGTTAGTCTCGACCGCGATTTGAGATCATATTAACAATTGTTTTGTTATGGGCTAGACATGAATAGAGATCAATGAAAGAACAAAGGTCAATAGTGTGGAAACCCTAGTTTCTTCCAAGAACCCTAATTCTCATTCATCACTATCAATCTAGTTTTAAATCTATCAATAGATAAAACGAGTCATCTTTATTAGTCATCCATGACTACTAAATCCTAATGAACCCTACAAGCCTTCTTCTTATATATTCTATATCTTTATTTAAAGTAGATCTAAAAATTTATATTCTACATCCGTATTTACCATAGAATCAATTCTTCATTATTCTCTATTCTCCTTCCTCTTTTCTAATCAACACGTCTAGGGCGACATGAAAATCGACGGAGCATCTACTTCCTACGAGGCAGAGATCGAGAGCAACTTCTTCCTCTTGTAATATAAATTCATAGGATTTGTTCTTATGAAGTTGATTAATAAAGGTAGATCATTTTGTTTAATTATTTATTTTCTGTATTTTTACTTTCTGCATTTTAATTATGATCTCATTCTCTATACTTTCTTCTTCTTCTTACAACATGCGTAAGTAATTCCTTGCTTGCTAGGGTTCGTAGGATTTGGGTAGAACAATGGATGAGAAAATATTTTAACTTCTTTTAAGTCTTATTAAGTTTATAAACTTTAACAAAAGAATCGTTAACATCCTAATCGTGCGCACTACCAATTTATTACTAGTCTCGACCGCGATTTGAGATCATATTAACAATTGTTTTTTTAAGGGCTGGACATGAATAGAGATCAATGAAAGGACAAGAGTCAATAGTATGGAAAACCTAGTTTCTTCCAAAAACCCTAATCCTCATTCATCACTATCAATCTAGTTTTAAATTTATGAATAGATAAAACGAGTCATCTTTATTAGTCATCCATGACTACTAAATCCTAACGAACTCTACAAGCCTTCTTCTTATATATTCTATATCCATATTTAAACTAGATCTAAAAATATATATTCTACATCCGTATTTACCATAGAATCTATTCTTCACTATTCTCTATTATCCTTCCTCTTTTCTAATTAACACGTCTAAAGCAAGATTAAAAGTTCCACGAATCCCTGAGGATAACCCGTACTCATCTTGGCTAGCTATACGCGACACCGTTATTGATTGCGGTAACTACTACAAACACTTTTTCACATCAATCAAATGGCGCCGTTGCCGGGGATACGTGCGTAATTTTTTTCTTACTATTCGTGTTGAATTCTTATTCGATCCATATCATAAAATAAAACAAAACCGTATCGTCCATATTTAAAGATTAGTGTGCGATTTTTGCGACGATATCTGGAGTCACTGTAGCGAGGTTATAAAGATTCAGAGACTTTCTGAGAAGACCAGAGGAGCAAGGGAGGCCACCGTAGCAAAATTTTTCAAAAGATCTCTCAACTTCGCGGCGGAACCGCGGCAAAAAGTCCATTTTGGCGGCGGAACCGCGACATAGTTGAGGACTTAGGGTTCCAAACTTCTCTGGTAACTTTCCTATCTCTTTCTCTCTCGTCTGAAAATTCCAATAATATATTTTTCTGCAGGATTCTTTGCAAAATATCGCCGCTTAAAAATCTTTTACGTGTTTTGTAATTGGTTTGTGCATATTTTAATACGGACTTTAAGGGGAAAGACCAAAATTCAGATTAGGTGGGGATTTCATCGCCCTTCTTAGGCCCCACAAATCACAAAACGAGCATATGGATCACCCTACATTAATTAAAAAAATCTAGAACAAGACTCTAAGGACCGTCGCGCTTAATTAGGATAGAGGAAGGTCATGGATAATCTCTTGCTTATCCGCATTACTTTCGTGGTGTCTAAGGTAAGTGTGTCTAAAGCAAGTGGTTACTTAATTAGGCCCGCTATTTTTGGTGATTCATATAGCGGATACCTCCCACTTACCTGGCCACAAGAGTAATAAAGAGATGGTAGAGGATTGATCATGCGGCTTGTCCTTTGGAAGTCTAGGAGCGGTCTAGTGACTTGACCTAGGTGACCTTAGTTCTAGGGTTGATTGTGAATTTTTATGTGATTTGACCCACATCCGTCTTTTTCAAAACAAACTATACTTTTATCGTTCACACGCAGCCACTTGCACTAAACCCGCTTAGTGCATGCTCATCTGGACACGGGATTCTAGTGCCCGTCTTGTCCGCGTTTCTGCTATCGACTCCGAGGTCGGTACTTCTTCATCTTCTTTTTCCCCTCCACCCACCACATCGACCGAGATGGACAGTTCTCCATCAGATTATAACACCACCCTGCCACCACCCATCGGTGCGCAAAATCCACTGCGCATCTCTCTCCAAGAAAGAAGCTATCATATACGCGGTCCCCTTCCTACCTGTCTATCTATTCTACCAGCCAATGAGAATAATTTTGAAATTAAACCCCACTTCATCAACCTGTTGCCTAAATTTCACGGGCTTGAGTCTGAAGACGCATACGTTTTTATCACCAAATTTAAAAACGTATGCGCAATGATGGGCACTTCACAACTTTCAGTGGATGCTATGAGATTGCTTCTTCACCCTTTTACTTTGTGCGATTTAGCAAAAAATGGCTTTATAACACTGCCGCACACTCTATTTCCAATTGGGGTGAATTCGTTATAGCATTCTTTAAGAAATTTTATCCTAATCATAAGATCGCCCATGTTCGGAGCAAGATCCATTAGTTTACCCAGCTTCCCAATGATCCATTTTGGAAATGCTTTGAACGGTTTAAAAATCTGCTTGTCCAATTTCCTCATAACGGAATAAATAGATGGGATCTGTGCCGAATTATATATGAGGGTGTTAGTCCAGCGACAAAGTAGATGCTTGAAACCATTTATCAATGACATTTCATGTCCAAAGACGATGGTGAAGCTTGGCAATTTCTGGAAGATCTCGCTGAACAAAATTTGCAGTGGGAAAGCGTTAGACCATCATCATCTAAGGGAGGTATCCATCAACTCGATGTTTCCATCAGAGTAAAAACCGAAATGGCCGCTATATAAAAAAAACTCGATGCTATACAAAACAAAGTCTCTTCAGCCTCCCTAAACCAAATTACGCTTCCCAAAATCATGTGTGGTTGCTTTTCCAACCCATCACATCTAACAGAAGAATATCCTTTAAGTCCACTGTTTCAAGGTCAAGAACAAATTAATGCTACTTTTCAGCAACGACCTAGAAACGATCCTTATTCTTCCACATATAATAAGAGATGGAGAAATCATCCTAATTTTGCTTGGAACCAAAACTAAACCCAAAATCAAAACCAGTTTCAAAGAAATTATCAAAGACTTCCTCCACAGCAACAACAACTACCACAACCGAGTCAGCACCCATTTCAACCACAATCCTTTCAAAATCCAGCCAACACTTCTGCACCGATTAATGATTTTTACCAAACGGCTGGTACCGAAAAACTCTCCGCACTCGAACGAAGAATGGATATATTTATTAAACATTCCATGCAAACGATGGATGATTTAAAGTCTTCTATCCGAACGTTAACGCAGACCGCCACCTCCCACGATGAAAGTATAAAATCGATAGAAGCACAACTTGCACAAATAAATGCCGCGATGAGTGCAAGAGAAAAAGGGAAACTTCCATCTCAACCTCTACCGAATCCTGGCCACTCATAAAATTATAATGTGAGTGTTGTTACCACGTTGAGATCAGGAAGAGTGTTGGACAACCAAGTGGGTGAACATGTTGATAACGTTGATGATATTGATACCCCAGCTTCTACTTCTTCTCATATTTCGTCTAGTCCACCTTCTTCCGAGCCTATTTTCCGTTTTCCCCAAGGCTTGAACACTCATCCCGCTTCCTCAACTCTACCTAAATGATCCCCACTCCAATTCTGGGATCCATTCCATCCCCACAATCCTCTCCAATGTTGGACCCACCCTTATTGATAGAGCTCTTTATCCAAACAGGTTAAGGAGCAACAGACCAAGTCCACAAATGGAGAAGATTATGGAAATTTTTAAGCAAGTTAACATAAATATTCCTCTCCTAGATGCTATTCAACAAGTTCTGTCTTATGCAAAAGTCCTAAAGGACTTGTGCACTAGGAAGAGAAAAACTCAAGTGCCGAAAAATGTATTCTTAACGAGTAACGTGAGCACTGCTTTTACACAACAACTACCCAAGAAACGAAAGGACCCCGGCAGTCCTACAATATCTATTTCTATTGGGGGTAAAAATATCAATCGTGCTCTACTCGATTTAGGCGCTAGTGTTAACTTGTTTCTGTATTCTGTCTGTGAGCAATTAGGGATCGGAGAGTTAAAACCTGCGCACTGCACTCTCCAGATGGCAGATCGATCTATCACCCAACCTAGGGGTGAGGTAGAGGACGTGTTAATGAAAGTCGGGGAATTTATATTCCCTGTGGACTTTACCGTTATAGATACACAAGCTGTAGCGAACCAACGAAACCAAATTCCGGTGATTTTAGGTCGACCTTTTCTCGCGAATTCCAATGCAATAATCAATTGTTGAAACGGCTCTATGACCCTATCCTTCGAAAAGATGTCAATTGAGCTTAACATTTACAAGTTAGGAAGTGAACCCTCCGAACCCTATGCTCAAGTATGTTCTATCGAAGCGATAAATTCCGACAGCAGCGGACTTGAAAAGCTTTACGATATTGATCTCGACTCCGCTATTACGTTGTTGTTTGACCCTGCTTTTTATTATACACATACGGACCCTTCTATCGAGATGTCCGGGTCAACATCTAACATTAAATATGAACCGTTTATGGAGTCCGAGTATCATCTCGTTCTTTCCGATGAAATTATTATTCGGGATATCGATGAAAGCTTTGAAGAAATCTTCGCTGAAGAACTCGTATTCTTAGAAAATATGGACGTTGTGATGAATCAACCCCAACACAAAGAAGTTGAACCGCCACCTTTTCTTCTTATCAAGAACGAGAATGTGTGTAATTCACCATCACTGTTTCGTCTCTATACACCGAGACATAAACCCATTCTATTCCACCTCTTATCCCCTCCCCACTTCTTCATGTCAATAAGTGACATGATCTTCTACCAACCTTGGTGCTACATTGATAAAATTTTTGAATGGTTGGTGTTGAATCCACCAAACTTTGACCAATAACTTTAAACCCCCCCCCATAATTTTAAATACTTAATACAATTTTCCTCAAGTTTGGGGGGGATATATTTTGGCTCTTGAACGAAAAGAATTTTTTTGCATAATTATGAGCCAAAAATAAGTTTGGGGGAGAATTTCACTTTCATTAATTATTGCCCCCATTACTAACTTTTTCTCCCAAGTCTTTATTTTTTTTCTAAGTTTAACAGATGACATCAGTGAGGACACTGCTGCAAACAGGTTTGGGGAGGTTTGTGCTTATTCATGGATTATTTGGCATGATCATAAATGTTAGCACAAATTTTTTTTGATAATGAAAGTCAGAAAGTGAAAAATTACATATGAAAAATAGGAATAGTTTAAGAAAAGCAAGAAAGTTAGATGTTTTCTTAAATGACACTAGTAATAAGTAGTTATAAGCCATTGTCCCAAGAGTTAGTAAGATGAAGGAAATTACTAATCTTAGGATAGATCCGAGTCTGAAAAATAGTCCATATTCTTGAGTCCAAACATTTGAACATTGATACCCTACTATATGCACTGTCACACATCTTAAAACTTGGGATTGTAGAGTATACCTTGAAATGCTTTTGTCTAAAAGTCTTGGTATGAAGAAAAATAAAAATATAAATAAAATAAAAAAAATGGTAAAGAAAAAAACGAACACTGGTTTTGTAATTGCTTAAGGCAGCAATAAAAAATATAGCGAGGGTGCTTCATCACCTAGTGCCTTAGACCAACTAGTTTGGGAGCCACTGCTAAATCTTAGGTGTTGCAAGACGAAGAATTACACCTAAATAAGCAAGCACATTTGGTAATCGGTCAGTTAGTACCTCAAGAAGTATTAACGATCGCATGAAGGATGTGTTAGCAATTTCATCTAAAATATTCACCGACTAAAAGGTACTTTGGCAGATGGACAAGAGTATGATAGCTTGAATTGAATTTTCCAAGTGTAGAGATGTCTTTTACACACATATAGGGGTATATGATCGATGTTTGGATAAAAGGTAGGGAGGAAGACTAAAGGCAGTGTTTTATTGAAGGATAATGTGATTTCTAATATCTTTTCATGACCATTAAGATAGGGCTCATAGCAACCGAAAAGCTAGTGTAGTTGGAAACTCTTCATTTTAAGTTCTTTCTTTTATATGTTCATATCTTTGTATGTTACTTCCACCATCTTTCTTTTATTATGGGATTTTGTGGGTGTAATCCGCTGAAAACCCTCACGAGACAACACTCCTACTAGGGACACCTAGAGGTTTAAAGGCTTGTTGCACATGCTCAGTGCAATCATGATTGCCTACGAAAGTGTGCTAGGTTTTTCTTTTTCTTTTTTCTCCCTCTCTTGAATAAATAGTTTGCCCTGGACGATCAAAGTTAAGTTTAGGGGTATTTGTTCAGTCGAAAATATTGCACTTTTGATACAACATTTTCCTTGCTTTCCTTAAATATTTAAAGGTGTTTATTATAAATATAGAGCATATTTGGGTTTATCTGCAAAATACTATTTACCATATGTTTATATATTATAATTAACATTATGAAGGAAAATATATGCATTTTATATTTATATAATATTTTAGTAATTAAAAGATGCATAGCATATCAAATATTCTTAATCAAATTTCTTAAAGATTTATTACTATATAAAGTAATTAAGATGCTCTCTCTAATTTAATAAATATTACTAACATTATTCATGGAGATTTTGTGCAGATTTAGCTCATGTTAAGAGATCAAGATATTCAAGATGTCAAGATCAAAAATCTGCCAATAAAATCATAGGATCTGAAAACTTGGAAAGTGAATCTTTATGGTAAGTCTAAACCTATGAGATCTAGGATTTCTGATTTGAGGGCTATATAAAGAACCGAGGGCTAAAGTTAAAACTCATCACCTTTACACTAAGCAAATCACCGTCAAAGAACAAGAGATCCACGACAGGTCTACGATTCGACGTGATAGGGCGACATGAAAATCGACGGAGCATCTACTTCCTACGAGGCAGAGATCGAGAGCAACTCCTTCCTCTTGTAATCTAAATTCGTAGGATTTGTACTTATGAAGTTGATTAATAAAGGTAGATCATTTTGTTTAATTATTTATTTTCTGTATTTTTACTTTCTGCATTTTAATTATGATCCCATTCTCTATCCTTTTCTTCTTCTCTCACAACGTGGGTGAGTAATTCCTAACTTGTTAGGGTTCGTAGGATTAGGGTAAAACAATGGATGAGAAAATATTTTAATTTCTTTTAAGTCTTATGAATAAACTTTAGCAAAAGAATCATTAACATCCTAATCGGGCGCGCTACTAATTTATTGTTAGTCTCGACCGCGATTTGAGATCATATTAACAATTGTTTTGTTAAGCGCTAGACATGAATAGAGATCAATGAAAAAACAAGGGTCAATAGTATGGAAACCCTAGTTTCTTCCAAGAACCTTAATTCTCATTCATCACTATCAATCTAGTTTTAAATCTATCACTAGATAAAAGGAGTCATCTTTATTAGTCATCCATGACTACTAAATCCTAACGAACCCTACAAGCCTTCTTCTTATATATTCTATATCTTTATTTAAACTAGATCTAAAAATATATATTATGCATCAGTATTTACCATAGAATCAATTTTTCACTATTCTCTATTCTCCTTCCTCTTTTCTAATCAATACGTCTAAAGCAAGATTAAAAGTTCCACGAATCTCTGAGGACGACCCGTACTCATCTCACCTAGCTACACGCGACACCGTTATTGATTACGGTTACTACTTAAACACTTTTTCACACATCAATCAGGCGCCGGGCCCCTGCTGAAGATCGGGGGGGCTTGGCTCCGAGATTAGGAGTTAAACTCCGAGGGATTTTGAGTGGAGTTAAACCCTAAAAGATTTAGATTTGGAATTAAACTCCTAAAAAAATCTGGATTAGGAGTTAAACTCCTTATAGATCTGGATTAGGAGTTAAACTCCTTTGAGGATTTGGGTCTTGGAGTTGAACTCCCCAAATATCTTCACAGGTGATCAAAGCGGACCCATTTCTTCTCTTTTGAGCCATGGATCTTTTTTTGAGCCTCGGATCCCCTCCGGAATGGGATTTTTGGAGATGGGTCTCCTTCTTCTTCTTATCTGTTGGCTGGATCTTGGGGAAAAAGGGGGGTGAGACTTAAAAATCTCCCATTTTAAGGATTTGATAGCAAATCCGAGCTCCTCTTCAGGGGTTTTATGGTGAAAAACTATTTATTTTTGGAAAAAAAGAGTTAAACTCTTGATTTAATTCAAAAAAGGAGAAGAAGGTTTAGAACCATGAGGAAGGAGAAGGAGGCACAAAAACCCTAATTTTTGAGGGGGAATCGATTCTTTTTTTTTCATTTCATTATCATGTTGCCTTTTATAGGCTTAAAAATTTACATATAGCTCCTTGGGCTTTACAAAATGACATTTTGTTTATCCCATGCCTCATGTGCTCATTTCTTTTGCATATGAGCCATGGGCTTTATAAAAATTTGGCTTTATGCCCATTTTTCTTTCATTTACTCATAAAAATTACACCAAAATTATTTATTACATGATTTTCATTTTGGCATGGGAAAGGTCGGCTGCGGGGCTCAACTTGGGCATGGACCTATTTGACTTAAGCTTGGGCTTGCTTATATGAAGTTGACTTTGACTTAGTCAGCTGGGGTGTAATTTTTGACCCCAACAAAGTGCCCCCCATCAATAAATGCACACCGCGTATACGAGTTGTGTGCATGAAATTGATGGATCTTAGAGTTGGATTTCTAGGTGGAACATCATTCCAGAGGCGGAGCATCATTCCGGGAGTATAATTCCGGGGATCGGAATATAATTCTAAGGATCGGAGCATAATTTCGGGGATCGGAGCATCATTCCGAAGAGCGGAGCATAATTCCAGGGATCGGAGTTTAATTCCAAAGAGCGGAGCATGATTCCAGAGAGAGGGTATATTCTGAGACGAAGCATAGTTTCGGTGCAGGGTTCCAGGACGAAGCATAATTTCGATATGGGACAGGTGTATCCTGAGACGTAGCTTAGTTCCGGCACAGGGTAGACATTTTAAACGAAGCATGGGTCTGATGCAGATGTTGATTCCCAGGCGAAGCATAATTCCGACAGGGAAGGCAGATACTCCGAGGCGAAGCATAATTTTGACACGGGGTACATTCTGAGGCGAAGCATGATTCCGACGCAGAGGTTGGTTCCCAAGAGAAACATAATTCCGACAAGAAAAGCAGATACTCCGATGCGAAGCATAATTTCAACACGGGTACATTCTGAGATGAAGCATGATTCCGACGCAGAGATTTTTGGTTGACTTGATTCCGAGACGGAGCATAATTCCGACGAGGAGGTCGTTGGTTGATTTGATTCCGAGTCGAAGCATGATGCCGACGGGGATGTCATTAGTTGACTTGATTCCGAGTCAAAGAATAATTCCAATGGGGAGGTCGTTTATTGACTTGATTTCGAGGCGAAGCATAATTTCGACGGGGAGGTCATTGCTGCCCTTTTTGTGACTTGGACGGTCGGTGCTTGATTTGACTTGCTCCTCTTTTTGCGGTATCAGGGATTGGATTTGACTTGCTTCGCTTTCTGCGGTATCGTGGATTGGATTTGACTTTCTCCGCTTTCTGCGGTGTCGAGATTGGATTTGATTTGCTCCCTTTCTGCGGTGTCAGGGTTGAAGTTGACTTGCTCTACTTTCTGCGGTGTCAGGGTTGAAGTTGACTTGCTCCGCTTTCTGCGGTGTCGAGATTGGATTTGACTTGCTCCGCTTTCTGCGGTGTCAAGGATTCAACTTGTTTCCGAAATGGAGCTTGATTCCGCAAGGTAGGTTGTCTTGTTGATTTGATGTGATTTGGATTGACATCAGCATCGCTATACTGGAATATAGTACCAGGAGCGAATCATCATTTTCCATGAGTGGATTTAGGGATTTTGGTTTTAGTTTGGCATCAGCACCGCTACACTGGAATATGGTACCAGGAGCGAACAATCATTTCTTGTGAGAGGATTTGGGGATTTTTGTTTTGGTTTGGCATCAGCACCGCTACAGTGGAATATAGTAACGGGAGCGAATCATCACTTGCCGTGAGGGGATTTCCCTCGTCCCTAGATTAACGACTTAGGGTCATCTATTCCCAGTTTAACAACTTAGAGGCCATCTGTTCCCAGTTTAAAGACTTAGGGGTCTACTGTTTCCAGTTTAATGACTCAGATGCCATCTGTTCCCAGTTTAAAGACTTAGGGGTCTATTGGATCGATTTGGAATTTCGGGGCCGGGTCGGCATCAGCGTTGCTAACACTGAAGCAATGTGCCAGGAGCAATTCATCATTTGCCTTTGCCTGTTGGGGTGTGATGGCTTAGGAGACAGGTTTAGGTCCCTATCACCTAAGGCTTTTCAATTTTATGAGCTGTAAGGGTCCCATAAAAGCATTTTCTCCCTACGAGTCGAAAGGATCTCGCAGGTGTACTTTCTCCTTAGGAGTCGTGGGGACTCCCAAGTGTGATTTTGTTTTGTTAATCCTAAGGATCCCACGAAGGCGTTTTCTTACGAGTCGTGAGGATGTCGTAAGTTTTGTTCTTCTCATGTATCGTGAGGACACATGAGCGGGTCTTCCCAAATGGAGCATAATTCCGATGGCGGAGACCGGTCGCGTGACTGGTGATTGCGGTGGGGTATAGGTGTGATGAGAATTATTTAAGCCCGTGGATTGTATACGGTAGTCAATTTGGGGACCAACCATAGAGCTGGGAGAATTTTGGGACCTTGTTGGCGTCTGCATCGCTGGGCTGGAATATTGTACTAGGAGGGGCTCATCATTCGCCGTTGGGACATTCAGATATTTGAAATTTTGGTTGGCGTCTGCATCGCTGCACTGGAATATGGTACCAGGAGCGACTCATCATTCGCCATTTGGAGGTTTTTTTTACCGCGATTGCTCTATCATTTCAGTTTTTCTTATCGTGAAGGTCGCGATTGCCCCATCATTTCGGCTATTTATTCACGGTTGCCCTATCATTTCGGCTATTTATTCGCGGTTGCCCCATCATTTCGGCTTTATTTTTCATCTTTATTTTACTCGCTGATTTTTATTGCGAGTTTCCCGATCATTTCGGCATTTTTTTATTTTTATTTTTTATTTACAAAATTTTTTACATTCCCAGTTTAACGACTTAGGGGTCATGTGTTCCCAGTTTAACGACGTGGTGGTCAACTGTTCCCAGTTTAACGACGTGGTGGTTGACCATTCCCAGTTTAACGACTTGGAGGTCGACTGTTCCCAGTTTAACGACGTGGTGGTCGGCTGTCCCCATTTTAACGACGTAGTAGTCAATTGTTGGAGCCTGGGCTCGATTCTGCAGGAACCACGGGCTCCTTTGATTTAATTGCATAAGCGGGTTTTCCGTCATCTAGACTGAGCCGGTGTTGAATGGTAACAACCACGTCATCATCATGGCTATAAGGCGTAGGAGGACTTGTTCCTTTGGGCTCCATCATGTAGACCGTATGGGTTGTGTACCCATCTACTGCTTCTTCATTGGTAATGTTGCTCGTTGGGTTTTTGGCTTGTTTCCTTAGACCGCTCCTTTCCAAGAAGGGCAGATGATTGAGAGCAATAGATTCCCGAAGGGCTTTGGTCTCCGTTTGTATGAAATTGGAGGCTGCAGATTGTTCGCTAACACGCCTGTTCCCCTCCGAACGGACACGCGGGACGTCGGGACGTCTCGTCTGAGGTTCGGGGCAGATGCCAATAGGTGCTATCCGTCCACCTCTCCGAGGATGCCAAGTCTATCCATGGCGCCATGTATCGGAGGTTTAGACGGATGCGTCCGATGTAGCAGACTTCGTCAGATTCCCCCTCGTTTGAGGGGTTTTTGATTGTGGGGACGCTCTTCCCTGCAGGCGCAAGCCCCTGCAGTTAATTACGCTACCGCGTCGCGGTAACAACTTTCTCCTTCTCCAGATGGTCACTTCGTGTCGTGTGTTTTTGTTTTATGTTTTCCTGCCCGTGGATCGTTTACGGAGACCGAGTTATGTCGTCGCCCGTAGGGCATGGACTAGTCCAAATCCGTGTTGTCTTAGATTTGGGTTTTGGGGGGGTTTGGTTTGAGGACACGTTAGCCATACTTGAGGCTAAGATCAACTCGAACATTCGTTAAGGATACATTAGTCTAATTTGAGACCAAGATCAACTTAACGGGATCGTTTAGATCCGACGAAGGAGCGTTTGGACTCCATTGTTCCAGTTTTAGGGACATAGTGGTCCATCGTACGTGTGGCCGTCGGGACCCGTCACCTCTCTGACGACGTTGAAGGATTACAACGACGGATGTCAGAGGAGTTCAGAGATGTACCCTCGAGCCAGAGTTAATTAGGGGATTTGTAGTCCAGTCTGCTTGAAGGTTTAAGGACGCGTTAGCCATCTTTGAGGCTAAGATCAACTTAAACAGGACCGTTTAGATCCGACAAAAGAGCATACGGGGCTCTATTGTTCTAGTTTAAGGACATTGCGGTCTATGGGTAGTTTAAGGACATTGCGGTCCGTGGGTAGTTTAAGGACATTGCGGTCCGTGGTTAGTTTAAGGACATTGCGGTCCATGGGTAGTTTTAAGACATCTCGGTCAATTGGTAGTTTTAAGACATCTCGGTCAAGGTTAAGGACGTCATAGTCCATGGGTTTAAGGACTCCACAGTCCGGTATGTGCTCTGGATGCTTCACACGGGTTCGTTGCCGTGCTAGGCGAGGACCAGGCTCCGCTCTGGATGCTTCACACGGGTTCACTGCCGTGCTCTGCGAGGACCAGGATCCGCTCTGGACGTTTTCCACGGGGTCAAAGAGTGACGTTATCCGCGTTCTACGTAACCAGGAGTTTTGCATTATGCATGGGTTTAAGGACCCCACAGTCCATATCATGAGTGGTCATCGGGACCCGTCACCTCTTTGAAGGCATTGAGGGATTACAATGCCAAGTATCAAAGGAGTGAAGAGATGTACCCTAGAACCGGGGTGGATTAAATAATCCCTGGCCCAATTTGGGTCAAGACTGATCAATTATGTTATGAGCCCATTGACCCAGTTAATCACAAATTGAGGACTTATGGCCAGCTTGGGCTAAGTCCAGTCGGGTCTGGAATGTTGACTTTCTGTTGGTCCATTGAGGGAGAGGCTTTGCCTCCATCCCTTTAACCAATTGGGCCGAAGCCTAGTGTTAAACACTCCAGAGCAATCAGTGTTGAACACTGGGAATAGTTTAGTGTTTAACACTAACAGAATAGTTGGTGTTAAACACCAGCAACAAGGCTTTCAAACTAGTGTTAAACACTAAAACAGATTGGTGTCAAGTACTGGCAACGGAGCCCTCAAATTAGTGTTAAACACTAAGATAGTCAATATTGAACACTGCAAGTAAAGTTTTTGATTAGTGTTTGAACACTAAGGCCCAACAGTTGTTTCAGTAACTGGATTCGAGGGTTCCAATTTAGTGTTAAACACTAAGGCAAGAGAGGTCACGTGGCCACACGTGAGAGTGCCTCCCCTTTAATGATTCTGCTGAGATTACTGCATCTTTCAGAGCATCACGTGTCATCACGTGACGGGCATTCATATGCTCATTTGTTAGAGCTTTTGTTAAGGGTCACGTGGGTCACGTGAGGGATTGCCTCAAAGGGTTTTCTGTAGATCTCTTGGGGGGGTCACGTGGTGGCACGTGACCCTGCCTCTATGTGTGTCGTTTTTAGAGGATCTGTTGATCTTTTTTCAGGAATTAAATTCCTCGGGCTTTTAATTTTCGAAGGAATTAAATTCCTACTTCCTTTCGAAGATTTATATTCTGAAATAGAGTTGAACTCTGAATTTTCTGTAGGAATTAGATTCCTCGCATATGTGAAGATCTAAAGAGGGTTAAACCCTTAATAAAAGCTTTCAAGAAATTATACTTCCTATTTTAAAGAATTATAATTAAGGGAATTAAATTCCTGCTGTTTCCACAGAACTATATTCTTAATTAGGGTTAAACCCTATTTCTCTTTGTTCTAAAGGAATTAAATTCCCATGATACAGGGTCAAGCCCTAATTTCATCTTAAAGGAATTAAATTCCTATAGTTCTGCGAGAATTAAATTCTCATGCTTGCGTTCCCTCTCTGTGTTTTGGATCTGCATGGCAGGATCTCAACCCATTGAGAATTAAATTCTCAACCTAAAGGGGAGATGTGCACTTTGCAGATCCTCTATCAAAGAGAGAAGAAATATGTTCTTCTGTTTTATTTATTAGAGTTAAACTCTGTTGAGAATTAAATTCTCTTTCTTTCCGAAAGCCTTCCCTTTCTTACCTAGGGTTTTTTGCAGAAGATCCAAGTCTTTTCTAAGTATCAAAACTTTTCTCCTTTTTTCTTTCTCTGCGCGTATGTATCTCTGTCTATCCCTTTTTTGTGTCTCTTGGCTCCTATTTATAGGAGAAGCAGCCGAATGAATTAGTTTTGTGACGAATCTTCATTGAGAGATTTGATTTGCATCCTTCATTCGTTTTGGACCTTTGGATCATTGGGTGAATTTTATTCACCATTGGATTTTAAATCCAGAGATTCTCCTTTGTTATTTTGGTTAGATTTAAGGGGGAAATCTTTCCAAACCCGAGATTTTCCATAGATAGATGATATTTAATCATCTCTGAATCTTTAATTTGATTGGTCCCAGATACTCACTTTCCTTTGGAAGGATTCAAATTTCCTTCAGAATTTAATTCTGCCGTCAACATGGGCTTTGAAAGACGGTCACGTGTGACCACGTGACCCATGGTCACGTGCGGACACGTGACCCCCTTTTGGAATGAGCCTTCCTCTTTCTCTTGCGTCTGTCTTCTGATTGCTGCTTCAATGTCACGTGCTACCACGTGACCCCTGGTCACGTGTGAGCACGTGACCCCTGTCTGGCACTTCTTTCCTCGGTTCAATTGGAGAGCGAGTTTGCTGCTTTGAACGTCACGTGTCGACACGTGACCCTGGTCACGTGGGAGCACGTGACCTCTTCTGAAGCTCTTTTCCTTGACTTTGCTCAGCGAATCAATGTGCGCCTTTTCTGCACTTTATAGGTCACGTGTCAACACGTGACTGCTGGTCACGTGTAAGCACGTGGCCCCTTTTTGAAGCTTTTCACAGAAGCTTTCCTGATTTTAAATCAGGAAACAAATGCCCCCACAGCGTTGTTCTCACGTGTCAGCACGTGAGTGCAACGCTGTCTCCTCTCGTGACCGTTGGATTCCTTTAGGGATCTGGGGGAGATGAAACGTTTCCATTGTCTTCTATAAATACCTCTGTCTCTTCATAGGAGCCTTCACTTTGCTCATCTTCTTCTTCTGAGAATTTCTTCTTTGAGAATTTAATTCTCGCTTCCAGAGCTTAGTTCTCTGTCTTGAACATTTCCCAGAGTTTAACTCTGTCGACGGATCCTCTCCCTCAGGTAATAATGTCGAACGGCCAAAGCGCCTTCGTCTTCAAAAGAACTCCTTGGATTTCAAATCCATATTAAGGGTTTCGTAAAGAACCCATTTTTTCTTCCAGTTTTTTTTTTTTTTGTAAGAACAGGGAACCTTCGAACTGTAGGATCTCTTAGGGTTTAGGTGATCTTCGGGGGGATGATGACAGCGTTTCAACTCCATGGACTTTAATTCCATCAAAATTATTTCTGGGAATTTAATTTCCTCTTTCCTAATAAGGAATTTAATTCCTATGAAGAACTCAGTTTCTTCACCCAGAGGCTCCTTGGGGTCTCTTGGCCCGAGGCTGTTCTTTTGCCATTAATGCGATGGAGATTTTGTAATGATGCCTTTTCGTGGGAATTTAATTCCTTTGATTTTGTTGGGTTCACTGTAGAGCCCGAGACAGATCCCATTGGGGGGACGTGCATGGTCATCATTCTTTATTAAATGGGGATGTTCCCTTCGTTTTATTGTAACTGTTTGGTCTCATTATTAATGAGCCGTCATCCGGATTCTGTGGGGCCCATGTGTCTTGTAGCCAATGGTCCCGGGAAACTTTGCTGTTGCTTTCTCCAATTAGTCTTCATGTTCGTGCATGAACATATATCGCTTGACTTTTCTTTTAACGGCCTCCCTTTATTGGATTTCAGGTGTGATGGCTTCTGTTCCACGCTTTCCTTTCTCTCGCTCAGAGGCGGCCTTTCCTCAGTCACCGTCTGATGAAGAGGCGATGGCAATGATTAGAGCCCATGACCCGAACTGTGCCAACCTTCTTCAATGGGGACCTTGGTACAGTCAGATTATTCAAGGTCGCAGGAGTTTTCTTTGCGCGGTGCCAACGGAGCCCACTTTCCCGTTTTTACCGATGGATCCTCCAAGGACAGCTTTTGCCGTGGAAATGCCCAACTGGACTCCAACGGGGAGGCTGGAGCCTTCGACGACCGGCATTCCGAACCATCCGATCCCGGCTATAGACATCTTGGGACGGCGCATCTGCCAGGGTGAGGCCCACCCGTGGGGGCAGATTTATAAGATAGGGCTCACTCCCAGGCATCCTACGGGCTACCTTCTCTGGGCTCGCTACATCCTTTCCGCCCATCGGGCGCGATTGCAGAAAGTCGGGCTTTATCAGGCCGTATACGCGTCGCTATTCCATTACAAGTCCCCGCATGCCTGGTGGGTCAAAGCGTTTTTGAACCAGTGGAATCTTCCCACTAATACTTTTCTTCTGGGAGATCGCGAGGTTTCGATTTCTCTAGCCGAATTTTATGATATCTCGGGGTTGCCGATAAGGGGTAATATGTATGAGGAGTTGCTGCCCCCTGACGAGTACGTTTTTGAACCCGAGCCCGCCCCAGTTGACGGCTTATCTGCTGAGAATGCTGTTCGACACAAGCGCCCTAGTTTAATTAGGGCCCTAGGCATTTTTGATCAATTATTCACCGAGTCTGAGGAGCAAGGCGTTACTTTCAAGAGCTTCATTGCTCGTTTCATTCGTGAGGACGCCTTACCGAAGACAGCCCCAAAGTTTGCCAACATTGGGGACCCCTTTGGGTTTGGTCCGAAGAGGTTGCCGACCAACGAGTCAGATCTACCTCAGTATTACATTCCTATTATATCGCCGATCTCTTTTGAATCCATTGCTGTCCCAGGCATGGACGAGGAGACGTTCTTTGTGGGGTTTATTAGCGTCTGGCTCAGTTGGTTCGTTATCCCCATGCATCGCCGCTTCATGAGAGCCTCGGTCATCTACCCGGCACATCGTATTGCTGAGGGGACGCGGTTGGCCATTGGTATCCCGGCCCTGGCGCACCTTTATAATGGATTGGGTACTGCGGCTAATACCTCTACGCCTGGCGTGGACGTAGTGAACTTTTCGCTTCATTACTTCACGTCGTGGATCGAAATGCATGTGCTGGGGTCTTTTGCCATGCATCAAAGGCCTGCTTTTTACGACGCCTATACCTTCCCGCGACTTATGCGACTGGTAGGTGCTTCTGCTGCCGATCCGACTCAATTTGGGGCTATTCGGGTGCTGATTTCCCCTCACGCCACCGCCGGCGGGTTAGCTTTTAACGATCGGGTTCTGTCTTCCCCTTCGGGTCCTGTTCAGCAACTTTGGGACCAGTCAAAGGACAACGCGCCTTCTCTGAAGCCCCGAGAGGCCACCTACTTGTATTCAATTAGACCGGGCTACTTGGTGTTTCGCCAGGATAGTGCAGCCCTTTTTATGCGGTACAATCCTCATCGATTTGCTCGGCAGCTCGGATATGACCAGGGCGTTCCTTTTGAGGCCTTTATGATCGCTCCAATTCCTTCGCTCGATGCTGTTCGTGATGCAGCTCATCATTTCATGAGGCTGAACACCGGCTCTCATTTCATGGTCCCTGAAGCCGAGTACATCCCTCGATGCGTGGGTGCATTTACAGGCTGGTATCTTCATCGGGTCACCCCAATTATTGCTGAAGAAAGAAGGGTTCTTCTTGGTCATGACGCCCCTCCTCAGGTCTCGAGAGTTGAGTTGCGACCGAGGGTTCCAGTCCGCTTTCCTTTGAGAGAAATTGGCGCTGCCCTCATTCCGGGGGAGTCAGGGGTAGACCTTACTCCGACCACTGGTATGCCCTTGGGTTCTCGATCGCGAGGTAGACGGGCTCCAGTGGTAGCACCTCTGCCGGTGGCGGCGCCGCCTCCCGCGGCGTCGACGACGTCGACGTCGTCCTTGGTTGTGGCACCGAGTGAGAGTAACAGGGATGAGGGCGTTGAAGGCGATGTGGGCCAGCGTCGCCCTAAGGCTTCGCGAGGGAGGAAGCGGTCATCTTCAGCGGCCAGCTCTGGGTCTAAACGACGGAGGAAAGTGGCTACTACCCCGCTTGATTCTGTGGTGGAATCTGAGCCTATCCTTGAAGACGAACCCTTGACCTTGCAAGGGTCAGACGCTAGGCTTCTCTTCCCGAGTTTGGCTGACGAGGAGGCTGCACAACTGGCTGAGGCCTTACGGCGTTCGAAAGACCCGTCCCATAATGCCAAGGTTCCGAAGAAGTCTTATCCCGTTGTAATTTTTACGAAGACCCTTCGTGGATTCGGCGGCGGTTTATCGGCCCTTTGGAGGAATGGGGGGAAAGGGCTTTGAAGCAGGTCGCTTCAGAAGATGCAGCTGATGCACTTTCTTTATGGACCGGCGGTCATGAGTCTACCCTTGAACCTCGGCGAGCTTATCTTCTTGAGAAGGAAAAGCGGCTTGAAGAAGCCATGTTAAGGGCTTCTTTGCGTATAGGTACGCTGTGCTTCTTTTGTAGTCTTTTCGATTATTTATGCTCGTGGGTATGTATCATTATTTTTATTTGAATCGTGCAGAATCTTCAACGCTGGGGGAGCTTCCTACTGGCCCCTTAAAGCTAAAGCCCGCCGAAATTCTCAACGAGGCCTTGCTAGGTGTGGAGGGGGCTGATGAGGCTGCTCCTCTCGTGATAGAGCCTCCAGCTGCGGTTCTTGATCAGGGAGTGTTTGCCCCTTCGGGGGATGCTCTTCTGGAGGCCGCCATCCCAATGACTCTTGCTGAGGGTGGCCCAAAGGCTGGAAGTGAGGTAGTCGGGACTACTCTCCCTTTGTTGGAGCCTGAGGTCACGGCGGAGACCGTTGAGGCTGCTATCCCCCCGGCTCAGAATGGGAGGAGTGTCGAAGGTATCCTTCCGCGTTTTAATTTAGTAACCCCTTCATGGTCTGAAATCTTTTATCTTTCCCAGAATTACGCGGTTTGGCAGCCACGATCGCGGATCTGTCACCTCGCCAATCATTTCAGCGTCTGTTGGAGATGGCAGCCCCGCAGGCGATTCCCCCTCAGCGTATTGTCCTTTCCTCTGGGCAAGGTTAGTGTCATTCGCCATTTTTTATCATAGCATTGTTACTATTTTGTGAAATGACGTTAATGTCTCTTATAGTTTTGGAAGCCGACGATGAGGTCGAGGTCGTTGAAGGGCCAGGGGAACCTTCAGCTCCTACTTGTATGACTGTCGGTGAGTGACATTTTATTATAATCCCGTTTGTTCTGCGTTTAAGAGTTTTACTAACATTTGCCAAATCTGAACAGCCCTGCCAGTCTCCATGGCTTTGGAATCACGCATTGTAATGCCGCCCGGCCCCTACGCTCTGCGGGCTTCAGAACGCTTGGCCCAATTGAGCCTGGTCTCCCTATCTTCCTTCATCGAGGAGCTCCGTGCTGGTAGTACGACCACAGCCGAAGCGTTCGCCGCTGAAGCTAACGGCTCCCTTCCTTTTCTCGCCACCTATCACAGTGAGGAGGTGGTGCGGGTCTGGGTGGAGTTCTGTAGGAAGGTGGAGGCTTGTTTGTACGCTCTCGAGTGTTCTCGCCTTTCCTCGGAGGCCGTGGCTGCAAAGGTGGAGTTACGAGGTCTGATAGCACGGTGTGCGGCAAACATGACGTCATGTGAGAAGAGGCTTGGCCGCAAATTCTCGGAGAGGGAGCTAGCCTCTAAGGCGTTGGGCGAGCTTCAAGCCAACCTCACCGCTATAGCCAACAAAGCGTATGAACTTTGGCGGGTGCTTCAGGAGTCTATCAAGGAGGTGGTGGCTCTTGATAAAGCCGCTACGTTTACTCGTGAGAGGGTTGAGGCTCACAAGGCCACTGAGAAAGAGCTTGAAGCCCGGCTTGCTTCATATCAGGCCCAACAAGCTCAGGCGGAGGCTCGCCTTCTGGAGATCTTGCGTCATGAAGCCGTAGCTCAGCAACAGAACGATGAGCTGGTGAAATTATTGCATCGCCCGCCGGCTTAAGGACTTGTATCTTTTCTTCCTTTTTTTGTACATACTCATGGATAAGAGTATCTTCCTTTTTGTTTCTTTCATGAATTGTATTTTGTATCCATTTTGGTCTATGAATAAAAGATACATTTTTTTTCAATGGTGTGTCTCCTTTTCATTGAATGCATTCTGCGGATATTCTATCTTGATCTCCTTGCAGGACAGCAATGGCTCAGGATTCAGGGTCAAGATCTGTTTCCTAGGGCTTTTTCATTTTATGAGCCACGAGGGTCTCCTTAGGAGTTTTTCTCCCTACAGGTCGAGAGGATCCCATAGGTGTGAGTTCTTCTTAAAGATCGTGAGGATCTTTTAAGCGGGTTTTCCCTTGAGAGTCGTAAGGATCTCACAAGAGAGTTTTTTCTTCCCTACAGGTCGTGAGGACCTGCAAGTGCTGAATGTGGTCGCCCTTATCCGTGTCTTACGGGGTTAGGGGTTTCTCCAGGTATTGTAGTTTAAAGACGTCGCGGTCAAGGTTAAGGACCTCATAGTCCGTGGATTTAAGGACTCCACAGTCCGATGTTAGTTTTAAGACATCACGGTCAAGGTTAAGGACCTCATAGTCCGTGGATTTAGGGACTCCACAGTCCGATGTTTGGTTGCAGGGACCCTTCACCTCTTTGAAAACGTTGAGGAATTACAACGCCAGGTTTCAAAGGAGTGAAGAGATGTACCCTTAAATCGAGGCAAAAATCTGTAAGGAATAGGGGTGGTTGATCGTTAGTTTTAAGACATCACGGTCGAGGTTAAGGACGTCATAGTCCGTGGATTTTAAGGACTCCACAGTCCGGTATTTGCACTGGATGCTTCACACGGGTTCACTGCCGTGCTTGGCGAGGACCAGGCTCCGCTCTGGACGTTTTCCACGGGGTCAAAGAGTGACGTTATCCGCTTTCCACGTAACCAGGAAGTTTGCACTAGATGTTTCACACGGGTTCACTGCCGTGCTCGGCGAGGACTAGGCTCCGCTCTGGATGCTTCACACGGGTTCACTGCCGCGTTCTGCGAGGACCAGGATCCGCTCTGGACGTTTCCCACGGGGTCAAAGAGTGACGTTATCCGCGTTCCACGTAACCAGGAAGTTTGCACTAGATGCTTCATACGGGTTCACTGCCGTGCTCGGCGAGGACTAGGCTCCGCTCTGGATGCTTCACACGGGTTCACTGCCGCGTTCTGCGAGGACCAGGATCCGCTCTGGACGTTTCCCACGGGGTCAAAGAGTGACGTTATCCGCGTTCCACGTAACCAGGAAGTTTGCACTAGATGCTTCACACGGGTTCACTGCCGTGCTCGGCGAGGACTAGGCTCTGCTCTGGATGCTTCACACGGGTTCACTGCCGCGTTCTGCGAGGACCAGGATCCGCTCTGGACGTTTCCCACGGGGTCAAAGAGTGACGTTATCCGCGTTCCACGTAACCAGGAAGTTTGCACTAGATGCTTCACACGGGTTCACTGCCGTGCTCGGCGAGGACTAGGCTCCGCTCTGGATGCTTCACACGGGTTCACTGCCGTGCTCTGCGAGGACCAGGATCCGCTCTGGACGTTTTCCACGGGGTCAAAGAGTGACATTATCCGCTTTCCACGTAACCAGGAAGTTTGTTGATTGTATCCGCATTTCACGGGATGGAGGTTTGACTCTTGGTGATATGTATCTCCGAGCCATGGAACTTGGGGTTGCCGCTGTTCCGTTTCGCTTGATGTTGTGTCTGCTGCCACGAGACGAACGTCGAAATGATCTCTAGGCTATCTGTGAACCGTCGAGATTTGGCTTCTCCTTATGATGAAACTCGGGGGAGGAGTATGATCCCTTCTTTGATTGCGCCCCTGGATTGTATACAGGGGTAGATGTAACATCACCTGTAGGGCGAGGATTTCACTTTTATTTTATTTCTTTTTCCGCGATGCTCTATCATTTCAGCTTTTATATCGCGAAGGTCGCGATTGCCCCATCATTTCGGCTATTTTTCGCGGTGTCCAATCATTTCGGCTATTTATTTATTTTCACTCGCTGTTTTTTATTGCGAGTTGCCCCATCATTTCGGCTATTTTTTTTTCATGCCTTCATTTTTACTTGCTGCTTTTTATTGCAAGTTGCCCTATCATTTCGGCTATTTTGTAGGCATGTGTGGCTTGCTAGCTTTTTCGCTGCAAGCCTGGAGTTTAGGCACCGATTTTGGCATCAGCACCGCTACAACTGGAATGTTGCCAGGAGCGAATCATCATTTTCCTTTGTTGATGATGAACAAAGGTGGCTCAGCAAACAGGGTTAAGGGTCCTGTCGGCCAAGACTTTTGACTTCATGGGCCGTAAGGGTCTCACAAAGGTATTTCTCCCTACAAGTCGTGAGGATCTTGCAGGTGTATTTTCTCCTTAGGGATCGTGAGGATTCCTAAGTGTGTGCTCCTCTGTAAGTCGTAAGGATCCTACAAGAGGGCTCTCTTCTTATGGGTCGAGAGGACCTACAAGGGTTGGACTTTGCTGGGGAAATGTTTATTCGCGCCCGTGGATTGTATACAAGGGTCAGTATTGAACCTCTTGTAGGGCAATATCGAAGGTTGTGGGGGATTTGCTTAAGAACAGGTTTAGGTTTCTGTAACTTAAGACTTTCAAGTCTTATGAGCCGTGAGGGTCTCATAAGAGGATTCTCCTTACGAGTCGTGAGGATCTCGTAAGTGTATTTTCTCCTTAGGAATCGTGAGGATCCCTAAGTGTGTTGCTCCTTTGTGAGTCGTAAGTATCTCACGCAGGTGATTTCTCCTTACAAGGTCGAGAGGACCCTATAAGTGCCTTTTAACGAGGTTGCGCCCTTTCGGGTTTTCACAAACACTCGCCGGTAGTCCCGCTGTTTTTACTCACGGAGCCCTTTCGGGTTTTCATCCGTGCCCATTTTGCTTTATGGACATACCGTTTTTTTTCTCTTTTTCTTTTATCATTTCATTTTTTTTATTCTTCTTCTTCCTTTTTTCCCTTTTTTTTGTCAGCCTAAGGACGCTGCGGTAGTAGTTTTAGGGACGTTTCGGTCCGTCGCTAATTTAAGGACGTTTCGGTCCGTTGTTAGTTTAAGGACATTTCGGTCCATCGTTAGTTTAAAGACGTTTCGGTCTGTCGTTAGTTTAAAGACGTTTCGGTCTATCGTTAGTTTAAAGACGTTTCGGTCTGTCGTTAGTTTAAAGACGTTTCGGTCTGTTGATATGGGAAGGCCAGCTACTGCTGAGTCTGAGCCTAGGAAGGTAGCGAGCGGACATAGTCGTTGTCATCTACCGTTGACCCAGGCTGTGGCTCACTAAGCATAGTATTTCTTCAAGAAGCGGCCGTTTATTGGCCTGAAAGGCCTTTCACCGTGCATGTCCACGAGTAGATAGGCTCCACCTTGGTAGACCTGGTCTATGATGTATGGGCCTTCATAGTTTGGCTTGAATTTCCCCCGCTTGGCACGATTGGGGATCATAGGTCTTTTGACCACTAATACGAGTTCGCCTTGGTGGAATGTCCTCGGCCTGGTCAATTTTTCGTACGAGCGCGTCATCTTTGCTTTGTAGGCTTCTAGATGTTGTTGCGCTATGAGCCGGGTTTCGTCAAGGGCATCAAGCTCCTCAAGCCGGAGATGAGCATTTTCTTCGTCCGTTAGTTCGTGGTGGACTGCCACTCGTAGAGAGGGTAACTCTATCTCGAGGGGGAGTACTGCTTCCGTCCCAAATACCAATGCGTACGGCGTTGTGTTCGTGGCCGTCTTGAATGTAGTTCGATAAGCCCAAAGGGCTTCTTGCAGCCTTTCGTGCCAATCTCTCTTATTCCGGGAAACGGTCTTTTTTATGATCTTCGTCAAGGTCTTATTGAAGGCCTCGGCCAGGCCGTTAGCTCGTGGGTTGTAAACTGAAGAATACCTCCAGTCTATATTGTGCTGCTGCGCGAAGCCGCTAATCTTATGGCTTCTGTAGGCTGGCCCGTTATCGGAGATGATCCGCCGTGGGGTTCCAAACCGATAGATAACGTGCGTCTTGAAGAAATGGAGGATATTCTCCGTCTTCACTTCCCTCAATGGTATTGCTTCTGCCCATTTGGAGAAGTAATCAGTAGTTGCCAGGATAAAACGATGTCCCCGAGATGATGCCGGCTCAATGGGGCCGACTATGTCAGTTCCCCACATTTCGAATGGCCAGCTGGCCACCGTTGGGTGTAGTGGATTTGGATGTTGGTGGATAAAGTCTCCATGAATCTGGCACGAGTGGCATTGCTTCGCATACTCGAGGCAGTCCTGGATCATCGTGGGCCAGTAGTAACCCATCCGTTTAATTTTTAACTTCATCTTTAGGCCTGCTTGGTGAGAACCGCAAAGTCCGTCGTGAACCTCTTGGACGACCCTTCTCGCTTCGTCAGGTCGTAGGCACCTCAGCCACAGAGAATCGAATGACCTCTTGTATAGAGCATCGTTGACGAAGGCAAAAGATAGAGCTCGTTTCATGAGTTGATGCCTCGAGGATGTATCTTTGGGCATTAGGTGGGACTTAAAGTAGTCTATGAAGACTTCCCTCCAGTCCTCGGCCTTCTCTTGGTCTTTTATTTGTAGGGTTGTCTGCTCAGTTGCTTCCTCTTTATATAATTCCAGAGGTATTCCTGCCGGGGTGAGCACTCGGCGGCTTTGTACCACGATTCTGACATCATCGAGGTTCTCGTCAGCCAGTTCTTTAGCAAGCTTAGCCAATGCGTCTGCTTTGCTGTTTTCCGCGCGCGGTATATTTTCCAAAGTATAAGAGGGAATCTGGGTCAACAGTTGTTGCACCTTTTCGCCGTACTTCACCAGCTCCGGTTTGCACGTTTGGTAGTCACCATTTACTTGACTAACGACCAGCTGAGAATCCCCGTATATGAGGAGGTCTTCAATTCCCATGTCAATGGCAAGCTCGAGGCCTGCTATCAGGGCTTCATATTCAGCTTCATTGTTTGTCCTCGGCTCTGTTAAGGAGAAGGCGAAGCGCATTATCCCTCCTTGTGGAGTCGCAAAGATGAGGCCTATCCCTGACTTGATCATTGGGATACCTTGCTTTTGTTTCTTTACGGAGGACGCTCCATCGAAATAGAGTTCCCATCGGGTGCTTCCACCGTTAATCGCATCAAATGCATGCTCGTCCGGCAAATCACAATTCAAAGGAGAATCGGCCGGTATCGGGTGCTCAGCGAGGAAATCGGCAATGGCCTGGCCTTTCACTGCCTTGAGAGGTTGATATGTTATCGAGAACTCCATCAAGAGCAGGGCCCATTTAGCGAGTCATCCCGTCAATATGGCTTTTGACATCAAGTATTTAAGAGGGTCCACCTTCGAGATGAGGCAGACTTCGTGTGCCAACGCATAGTGCCTGAGCTTTGTTATCGCGAAGATCAACGCCAAGCAATGTTTTTCAATGGGAGAGTAATTGCTTTCTGCCCCCCAGTAGAACTCGACTTAAGTAGTAGAGTGCTCTCTCTTTCCCCTGATCATTCTTTTGCGCCCATAGTGCGCCCAAGGAACCTTCGAGGGCGGTTGTATAAAGAATGAGGGGTTTTCCCTTGACCGGCGCAGCCAATACCGGCGGGTTCTGCAGGTACTGCTTGATCTCGTCTAGTGCACCTTGGCATTTTTGATCCCAGACGAATGGGGTTCCCTTCTTCATCAGGTGACTGTAGGGGCGGCATTTGCCTGAAAGATTTGCGATAAATCGCCGGATGTATGCGAGCTTCCCTTGGAGAGACCGCAACTGTTTGAGGGTTCTTGGCGGAGGCATTTCCATGATCGCTTTAATCTTTGACGGATCTATTTCAATACCTCGGTGTCGAACGATGAATCCCAGGAATTTTCCCGAGGAGACTCCGAACGCGCATTTGAGGGGATTCATTTTCAAATTATATTGCCGGAGGCGTTGAAACACAGTCTCCAGATGCTTTAAATGCTCTTCGTATGACATGCTCTTTACTACGAGGTCATCGATATAGCACTCAACGATGTCATGTATGAGGTCATCGAAGATCTTTGTCATGGCCCTTTGATAGGTAGCGCCAGCGTTCTTTAGACCAAAGGGCATAACCTTGTAGCAGAATATACCCAAAGGGGTTCGGAACGCGGTGTGCTTCTGGTCTTCGGGATGCATCTTTATCTGATTGTATCCCGACGAACCGTCCATAAAGGAGAAAACCTCGTGAGTGGACGTGTTATCTATCATCAGCTCGGTTACCGGTACTGGGAAATCATCCTTTGGACAGGCTTTATTGAGATCCCTGAAATCCACGCATATGCGTACCGTCCCATTCTTTTTCATTACCGGGACAATATTGGCGATCCAATCGGGATATTGGACTTCTTGGATAAATCCAGAATCGATCAGCTTCTTGACTTCGGCGTTGATGCTCATCTCAAGCTCGAGCCGCATCCTTCTTGGCGCTTGCTTGACTGGCTTGATATCTGGGGATATTGCTAATTTATGCACAGCAACCTCCGGATCTAATCCTGGCATCTCAGAGTAGTTCCACGCGAAGCAGTCTTTATGCCGTAGAAGCACGTTCTTTAACGCGACCACCCTTTCTTCAGAGAGTAGCTCGGTGACAAATGTCGGTCGCGGGTCATCTGCCGATCCCAACTCAATCTTCCTGAGGCTATCCGCCGTAGTATGTATACCATCTTCCAGTTCTTTCGGAGCTGGCGGAAATTCTGAGATCACCTTATCATCGCTGTTCTCAAAGCACCGGGAAAGGTCATCCACGTTCTCGCGCTCTTCTTTTAATATCGCGATCGTATAGCAGGTGCGAATCCGCTCCCAGGACTGAGGTGGATCCGGTTTTGCTCTGGCGGCCTTGGGTTCATGCTTTTGTGGCGGCGTTACCCTCCAGCTGTTGGATAGAGCGAATCTGCCCCGTTGGTACTGGTCCTCGACCTAGTTCTTAAAGGTGAAGCAGTCTTCGGTAGGATGTCCTATGGCTTGGTGATAAGAGCAATAGCTCGAACGAGAAGCCTTGTTAGCTTGCTCAGGATGTCTAGACTCTGGAAGCGCGATCATTTGATGTTTTAAAGCGAGCTTGAGTAACTTCTCCGTCTTGTCTCGGAGGAAGGAGTACGCTCGACTCATCTTCTCCATGAGGGACGAATCTGAGCCGCGCAGTACCCGTAACCCTCTAATCCTGCGTCGTTGTTGTCGGCTCCTCTTCCCACTTCTTAATTTATTTCCGTCTCCGCATCGGGCCTTTCGCACAACGGGTTGACAAAGATGAGCATCTTTGTCTTTCGGAGCCTGTTGAAATAGACGTTGCGTCCTGGCCTTCTCGTAGATGGCCATCTCGCGGTTGTGGTCTTCCTGAGCTTTCTGACCCATTTTCCTGATAGGCTTGTCCTTTCGTTCTTCAAACGACGGACTCGGTGCTTCAATCGTGGGGTCTAGCTTTGATGAGGGGTTAGCATCTCCTGACAGGGCGTCCTCTTCTTCATCAAAGGTATATATAGTGTAGCTGCTGTGAGCCCGTTCCCATTTTCCGGCTCTCGCGTATCCAAGCCCAAGTGTTTCCATTTTTCCATTGGGCAATTTGCGTTGAGTCCCAGGGACATCCCAAATCTTGTTGTAGAACCGAGCCTGCCGAACAGCCTGTTTTAAGGGTACTCCTTGGCGTTTCAATAGCTTCTTTAATCCATTTGTATAGTATCTGGGCAAACGGATGGGTTGGAGCCTGTCGAGTGTAGCATTCGCGCCATGCCAGATCTCTTTCTCTATTTTCGACTCTGAGGATCGGTAGAATAAGATCACCTTCTCACCCCTTTGCCTGGGAGGGACGTAAAATGTTTGCAGGTCCTACACATTGTGAGCTTGAAGCGTGTCGAGATCCTTGTAATGTTCTCGTGGTACCATGGTGATTTGCAAACTATGGTCATCGCCAGGGGGTGCTCGTATTGACGGCCGATTGGAGAATACGGCATTAACTTCATCTTCTGAATCACTTCCGAAGACCAACATGGGGGCAGGCGTCCCCAGGTTGTTGCGTTGAGATGGCCCCGCATAAACTATCTCTTCCTCTTCTTCGGTATCGCTCCCGAAAACAGGGATGGCGGCGGCGGCTTTGTTCTCCGGGTTGCGACACCTTTCTGTATCCTCGAAATCTGGCAAAAAGTACTTCGCGTCTTCGTATTTGCGGACTTCGTTCACGGAAAATGGGTTTAACTCTCCTGTTACGGTGTACTCGAAACCATCTTTAAAGTACTTCATACACTGGTGTTGCGTAGAAGGGATGATGTTGTACTCGTGTAGCCAAGGACGACCGAGCAAGGCGTTGTAGCAGGTCTTGGCGTCGATGACATGGAATTTGATGTCTGTGACGAGAAGTCCAAAGCGTAATGTTAGTATCACAGATCCGAGAGTCCGTGACGATTGTGAATCGAAACCGGAGATAGTAATTTTGTCACGAGCGAGATGTTGCACACTCATGCAGATTTCCTTCAACCCCCGAACATTAAGGAGATTGACGGAGGATCCATTATCCACCAGGATCTTGCCTATCTTGATATCATGGCAGTATCCGGAGACATATAGGGGACGGTTATGGTCGCACGTCCCGAGAAGGAGGTCTTCATCACCGAAAGTGATATCGGCTGTATGCACTTCCTCCAGTTCATCCTTCATCTTTTCAGTGGCGAGGAAGGCTTGGAATTGCTCAGGTTCTTGTAACGCCTTAATTAGTGAGTCTCGCGCTTCTTTTGATAATAGGAGGGCATCGAGAATGCTAAGCTGAGAAGGTAGCTTCCTTAGGTGCGCGAGGATGTTATAGTCCACTTTACTCCTCCTAGGAGGGTCTTTGGCAGCCAGTTCTTTCATGACTTGGTCATCTAAAGCGATATCTTCAGTGACCTTTTCCTTTCCCTTATCTTTTCTGTTCACGGGCCCGAGATTCTTTTCTGGGAGTGTGCGATTGCGCAGCTGAATGTTTTCGCAGGCCTCTGGTTCTCCCTCTTTACCTAAACGGACTCTTTAAAGAGAGGGCCCAGAGCCATTTCTTCATCAGAGTCGCTCCCGAAGGTGAGAACTTGTGACTCCCTGGTGTTAACCATGTAGCAGTTGCCAGTAATTCTGTTGTGCCTTTCGACAGTACTTCTTCGCTCCCGACGGCTCTTGCGTTTCATGCGCTTAAAATGTTGCCGACGAGTAACATATCCTTGCCACCATATTTTAAAGGCGTCGCACTCCTCCGTGGGGTGTGAGATTCTCCGATGATATGCGCAATAATTAGGGTGCCTCTCCGCCCCATCGTGTGTGTTTCCTTCAGAGGGTGGTAGCTTCATTCCCATTGACATGGCTTTGGCAAACCTTTTCCTCGTCTTGAATATCTTCTTGTCTACTTCGGATGCCTTTCGCTCTGGTAGGGGTAGTTCAACTCTTCCGTTCAGTCGCCTGCATTTGGTTCCTTCTGACGTTGCCATCTCACGCTCCTGATCCGCTTTACTTTTTAGACGAATCTCGTCTAGAAAGGCATTGATCATTTCATTTGTCAGCCACGCACGCCCTGGTTCAGGTTCTGCCTCCAGCTTCTTAGTGCCAGGAGTTTTCTCATCATCGGTAAATGAGTGGGAGATTACGTTACAACTCGCCACATACTCTTCGAATTCATCCGATGAGCTCTCTTCATCATCTCCCTCTTGAAAGATGTGGTTGAGGAACTCTTGCAGTGTGACAGGGGTTCGCGCCTTTTGATTGTATTCTTCCAGCGCGTCGATTTGCTTCTGCAAGTTCGTGTGCTCGTCTCCAAGCTTCGCGGGCTTCTTGGATTTCTTCTTCTTTTTCTTTGAAGATTTTGACGGCTGGGCGTGAGTATTTGGGCCCTTATCGCGAGTCTTCATAGTTTGGCGGGGCTTCAGCATCCCTTCGATAATTTGAGGTTCAAGAGGGTCCTCCCATTCGATCGCAGGGCACGCATGAAGGTCTCTCAGCATTCTTTTGGTTTTAGTTGATAGCACGACCTCCCATGGAGCTTCTTCAATAAAGGAGCAGGTTGCCCCCGGTGTATCTGCTTTCTTAGGAGTATGCGGTTGTGGTGGGTTCACCTTCCACTTTTCGGATAGTACAAACTTTCCCTGGAGGTATTGATCTTCAATCCATCCTTTGAAGACGAAGCAATCTTCAATCGGATGACTTACCGTTTGATGGTAAGGGCAATAGTTAGGGTTATTCACCTCGGTGGGTTGCGGCGGTCGCCTTGGATTTGGTAGGTTTATAAGTCTGTTACGTATTGCTAGCTCGAATAACCGTTTCGTCTTGTCTCTTGGGAACGAGTAGGGTCGTTTCATCTTCTCATTATAATACCGGCGTCTTTCTTCCAGTTGATCTGCCGGTTTCGGGGCGTTAGGTTGATGTTGGGCATTCGCGACGAAGGTTGCCCTTCCTTTACCCTTGTCATTCCGCGGCTCCGACTTCGGGGGAGGTGGTCTATGACCCATCTGGTCCATCTGAGCCAACTTGTCGATTAAAGCCTGGAATGTGGTTGGCTTAAAGAACATCATAAACTGGGAGATAGTTGCGTGGGGGTCTAGGGTTCCCACGAACATGCCCACTGCGGGTGCCTCCTCAATGCGTTGCTCGCATCTCGACCACAAGTTCCGCCAGCGTATAGCATACTGGACCCAGGTTTCGCCTGGTTTTACCCTGGCGTTAATCAAAGCAGTTATTGGAGTGCGTTCGCTGGCGCTCGCGAATCGCTGAGTGAATAGCAGCTCCATTTCAGCGAACGTTTTGATAGAATCGTTCGGGAGTTCCGAATACCATTCGAACGCTGTTTCTGATAAGCTGCCTACGAACTGGCGGAGCAACAGTTTATCATCACCGACGGTGTTACCGCAGAGGGCCCGAAACTGGGCGACATGTTGATGGGGATTGCCGGTCCCCTTGTACACGTGGAATTTTGGTATCGTATAGCCTTGCGGGTATTTGATTTGGTCGTACCAGCTTGGATACGGCCGCCCCGTTTTCACGACTTGACCAGCTGCCTCAGTCGCATGATGGACCCGGATTTGCTGGGCTATGTAGTCAGCCAAGTCAGCCTTAGAGATTGCCTTCTCCTTGACCGTTGAGAGGGCTGGTAGTGGATTTGACGTTTCTCCTCAGTCGTCTTCAAGAACTATTGGGGGATCCTCGGCGGGTAAGTCCTGCTGGATCATCATTCCTATCATATCTTGGAAGAGAAGGCCCATACGTTGTATGTTGGCTGCTTGTTCAGCAGCCTCTTTGTCCTTTTTCTCCAGTATCCGGCGAAGGAATTCAGCATCGGTTTCTTCTTCTTGGCGCGCGTCTGAGGACGTTTCTGGGCTTTCTTTTGGCCCGGTAAGTGCGGCCATAGCATTCATCATTTCCTGAAGCTGTTGTTGCTGCTCCTGGGCTTTCGTCACGGATCGGGTAAGTGGTCGGTGGCCTGTAGAAGTGCGGCTCTCCTCCTTTCCAGAGGCCATGTAAACAGTGTGCACCACCATGCCCCCAGACTTAGGGCGTCTGGGCTCAGTGCTTTTAGCTGTTGTTACGGGCTGGGGGATCCTCTCTGGCTTCCTCCTTTTATGAGCCATGGAGGTTGAGGGAGTCGTTGAGGTGGGCGTCCAGACAGCCTTTCGGGGTTTAGCTTGGTGATCAGCCTTCGGTTGAATTTTCAGCTTCTTGTGCTGGCGGGAGAAGTTTGGATCGATGATTGAGTCTCGGGCCTGCCGCCAAACCTTATAGATTTTGGAAGACAGCCGTTGAGGAGATCGGGGCTGGACTGATTTTATTTCCACAACCTTTCCTGATGGGGGAGGAGACCTCTTTAGCACTGCAGTAGGGGAATTCCTTCGCACCTTATTTAGCATTTCGAAGCTGTTCCCAGTTGGAACAGCAGCATTAACTTCTACCACCGGGGCTGGTGGAGTCAATCCAGAGGGGGAGTTGCCCCCAGCCTTCCTTATTCGGCGCCAATGACGACGTCGAGCGCGTCGAGCAGACGGCGTAGAGTCAGCTATAAGAATGGTTTCGTCTTGCCCCCTGTGTGGGCGGGGGGTCGTTGTTGGTGTTAGCCTGTCAAAGACCGATGTCCTTTGTGCAGCGGGAGCGGGTGTCGAAGCTGTTAATCTTGTGAAGATCGATTTCTTGACCGGGGAAACCGCCTTGGCGATTTCGGAGGCAGGAGCGGCCGCTTTCTTAGAAGCAGCCTTCTCTGAGATTGTAGGCCCCATGATGAGTTCGCAAGATTTCTGGCCCAATCTAGAGAAGACCGAGGCGTTGACGTTGGGCGACTCGTTGAGAGGAGCCGCGGCAGGGGTAAGACGATCAAAGACCGACTTCCTAAGAGTTTCCTTTGTCAGCACCGGCGCCACGAAGCTTGATGAGGGGAGCATAGTCCCAAAGAACAATCCGGTAGTGGCCTGAGTCACTTGGTCCACCGGCATTGTGAACAACGAAGCAGCTTGGGGTCCATAGGCTATACCTCCTGGCGAGGTAGAGCGTTGGTCGTAATTGCAGTTTGAGCAGTTGAAGGACTTCGCGGAAGTAGCAGCCATCGATCCTTTGTTTTCTGCAATAGGCAAGACGCCAATTCTTAGTATCTTGAAACCCAAGGGCAATCATTGGCGAACCGCGATTGGTTCGCGAATCACGACACACGAAGTGTCGAGTGGAAAGAGGAAAAGGTCCCACCGGGCGTGCCAGAATCTGTTCCCCTCCGAACGGACACGCGGGACGTCGGGACGTCTCTCCTGAGGTTCGGGGCAGATGCCAATAGGTGCTATCCGTCCACCTCTCCGAGGATGCCAAGTCGATCCATGGCGCCATGTATCGGAGGTTTAGACGGATGCGTCCGATGTAGCAGACTTCGTCAGATTCCCCCTCGTTTGAGGGGTTTTTGATTGTGGGGACGCTCTTCCCTGCAGGCGCAAGCCCCTGCAGTTAATTACGCTACCGCGTCGCGGTAACAACTTTCTCCTTCTCCAGATGGTCACTTCGTGTCGTGTGTTTTTGTTTTATGTTTTCCTGCCCGTGGATCGTTTACGGAGACCGAGTTATGTCGTCGCCCGTAGGGCATGGACTAGTCCAAATACGTGTTGTCTTAGATTTGGGTTTTGGGGGGGTTTGGTTTGAGAACACGTTAGCCATACTTGAGGCTAAGATCAACTCGAACATTCGTTAAGGATACATTAGTCTAATTTGAGACCAAGATCAACTTAACGGGATCGTTTAGATCCGACGAAGGAGCGTTTGGACTCTATTGTTCCAGTTTTAGGGACATAGTGGTCCATCGTACGTGTGGCCGTCGGGACCCGTCACCTCTCTGACGACGTTGAAGGATTACAACGACGGATGTCAGAGGAGTTCAGAGATGTACCCTCGAGCCAGAGTTAATTAGGGGATTTGTAGTCCAGTCTGCTTGAAGGTTTAAGGACGCGTTAGCCATCTTTGAGGCTAAGATCAACTTAAACAGGACCGTTACAAAAGAGCATACGGGGCTCTATTGTTCTAGTTTAAGGACATTGCGGTCCATGGGTAGTTTAAGGACATTGCGGTCCGTGGTTAGTTTAAGGACATTGCGGTCCATGGGTAGTTTTAAGACATCTCGGTCAATTGGTAGTTTTAAGACATCTCGGTCAAGGTTAAGGACGTCATAGTCCATGGGTTTAAGGACTCCACAGTCCGGTATGTGCTCTGGATGCTTCACACGGGTTCGTTGACGTGCTAGGCGAGGAACAGGCTCCACTCTGGATGCTTCACACGGGTTCACTGTCGTGCTCTGCGAGGACCAGGATCCGCTCTGGACGTTTTCCACGGGGTCAAAGAGTGACGTTATCCGCGTTCCACGTAACCAGGAGTTTTGCATTATGCATGGGTTTAAGGACCCCACAGTCCATATCATGAGTGGTCATCGGGACCCGTCACCTCTTTGAAGGCATTGAGGGATTACAATGTCAAGTATCAAAGGAGTGAAGAGATGTACCCTAGAACCGGGGTGGATTAAATAATCCCTGGCCCAATTTGGGTCAAGACTGATCAATTATGTTATGAGCCCATTGACCCAGTTAATCACAAATTGAGGACTTATGGCCAGCTTGGGCTAAGTCCAGTCGGGTCTGGAATGTTGACTTTCTGTTGGTCCATTGAGGGAGAGGCTTTGCCTCCATCCCTTTAACCAATTGGGCCGAAGCCTAGTGTTAAACACTCCAGAGCAATCAGCGTTGAACACTGGGAATAGTTTAGTGTTTAACACTAACAGAATAGTTGGTGTTAAACACCAGCAACAAGGCTTTCAAACTAGTGTTAAACACTAAAACAGATTGGTGTCAAGTACTGGCAACGGAGCCCTCAAATTAGTGTTAAACACTAAGGTAGTCAATATTGAACACTGCAAGTAAAGTTTTTGATTAGTGTTTGAACACTAAGGCCCAACAGTTGTTTCAGTAACTGGATTCGAGGGTTCCAATTTAGTGTTAAACACTAAGGCAAGAGAGGTCACGTGGCCACACGTGAGAGTGCCTCCCCTTTAATGATTCTGCTGAGATTACTGCATCTTTCAGAGCATCACGTGTCATCACGTGACGGGCATTCATATGCTCATTTGTTAGAGCTTTTGTTAAGGGTCACGTGGGTCACGTGAGGGATTGCCTCAAAGGGTTTTCTGTAGATCTCTTGGGGGGGTCACGTGGTGGCACGTGACCCTGCCTCTATGTGTGTCGTTTTTAGAGAATCTGTTGATCTTTTTTCAGGAATTAAATTCCTCGGGCTTTTAATTTTCGAAGGAATTAAATTCCTACTTCCTTTCGAAGATTTATATTCTGAAATAGAGTTGAACTCTGAATTTTCTGTAGGAATTAGATTCCTCGTATATGTGAAGAACTGAAGAGGGTTAAACCCTTAATAAAAGCTTTCAAGGAATTATACTTCCTATTTTAAAAAATTATAATTAAGGGAATTAAATTCCTGCTGTTTCCACAGAACTATATTCTTAATTAGGGTTAAACCCTATTTCTCTTTGTTCTAAAGGAATTAAATTCCCATGATACAGGGTCAAGCCCTAATTTCATCTTAAAGGAATTAAATTCCTATAGTTCTGCGAGAATTAAATTCTCATGCTTGCGTTCCCTCTCTGTGTTTTGGATCTGCATGGCAGGATCTCAACCCATTGAGAATTAAATTCTCAACCTAAAGGGGAGATGTGCACTTTGCAGATCCTCTATCAAAGAGAGAAGAAATATGTTCTTCTGTTTTATATATTAGAGTTAAACTCTGTTGAGAATTAAATTCTCTTTCTTTCCGAAAGCCTTCCCTTTCTTACCTAGGGTTTTTTGCAGAAGATCCAAGTCTTTTCCAAGTATCAAAACTTTTCTCCTTTTTTCTTTCTCTGCGCGTATGTATCTCTGTCTATCCCTTTTTTGTGTCTCTTGGCTCCTATTTATAGGAGAAGCAGCCGAATGAATTAGTTTTGTGACGAATCTTCATTGAGAGATTTGATTTGCATCCTTCATTCGTTTTGGACCTTTGGATCATTGGGTGAATTTTATTCACCATTGGATTTTAAATCCAGAGATTCTCCTTTGTTATTTTGGTTAGATTTAAGGGGGAAATCTTTCCAAACCCGAGATTTTCCATAGATAGATGATATTTAATCATCTCTGAATCTTTAATTTGATTGGTCCCAGATACTCACTTTCCTTTGGAAGGATTCAAATTTCCTTCAGAATTTAATTCTGCCGTCAACATGGGCTTTGAAAGCCGGTCACGTGTGACCACGTGACCCATGGTCACGTGCGGACACGTGACCCCCTTTTGGAATGAGCCTTCCTCTTTCTCTTGCGTCTGTCTTCTGATTGCTGCTTCAATGTCACGTGCTACCACGTGACCCCTGGTCACGTGTGAGCACGTGACCCCTGTCTGGCACTTCTTTCCTCGGTTCAATTGGAGAGCGAGTTTGCTGCTTTGAACGTCACGTGTCGACACGTGACCCTGGTCACGTGGGAGCACGTGACCTCTTCTGAAGCTCTTTTCCTTGACTTTGCTCAGCGAATCAATGTGCGCCTTTTCTGCACTTTATAGGTCACGTGTCAACACGTGACTGCTGGTCACGTGTAAGCACGTGGCCCCTTTTTGAAGCTTTTCACAGAAGCTTTCCTGATTTTAAATCAGGAACAACGCCTTTAGACAGTTCTATTTCTCCTGCCTTGTATTGCTTTTCGACCCAATCTTTGAAGACGAAGCAATCCTCAATGGCATGACCTATCACTCTGTGACAGGGGCAATATTTGGGGTCGCCGGTCATATTCGTTTCTTGCGGTATTTTTGATTATGGCAATTGTAGACCGTTTCTTAGGGTATCTTTGAATATTTTATGGACTTTGTCCCTTCTGAAGGAATAAACCTTATCCAGCTTCTGTGTCAGTGGAGATTCTCCTCTCTCACCCAACACTGGCTTCCGAGGCTGGTTGGCATTAGGCTCGCTCATCCCTCGCTTATTTCGGTTAGCCGAAGCGTTAAAAGATTCAGTATAGTCAGAATTTTCGCTTTTGCGATTATCGTCCTTTCGGTTTCTCCAGGACCTATTGTTATTTTGGGAATCAGAGGAGGACTCCTGCTTTGAGTGCTCCAGCATCTGGACTTTCCTGGTCAGCTCTTGGAATGATTTGAGACCCGCGGTGCATAGAAACGGGGCCATCCAATTATTGAGATTTCCGACGAGGAGACTGACAGATTGGTCCTGCTCTACCAGCGGTTCACATTTGACGGAGAGATTACGCTATCAGGTTATAAAATCCGTGCTCCTTTCGTTGTTCTTTGGCTTGGTCCTTACGAGGTCGGCAATGGTGGTCTTATCGCTGACACCCATGAACCTTTGTCGGAACAGAGATTCCATTTGAACGAAAGTAGTAACGGAGCAATCTGGTACCAGTCGAAAGCGACATCGGTTGAGCTATTAATAAACTGGCGGAGGAGAAGCGCATCATTGCCCCCAGTATACCCGCATGAGGCTTTAAAGTGGGCGATGTATTGATTCACATTTCCCGTCCCATCGAATCTTCCGAACTTGGGGATGACATAGCCACCAGGAAACTATACCAGGTCATACCGGGCGGGATATGGTCTCCCACTACTGCTGATATCTTTTTGCGCTTCAGTTTTGGCTACCAATATTTTGAGTTTGTTGGCGACCAAATCCATGATTTGATCTTACGTTAGCAGGTTGCTGTCATCAGTAGTGAAGACATTTCCCGAGATAGAATGCGGCCTACATTCATGCGGCTCGCCCACCTTTGGATTTGAGGGAATAGGCGTCTGCTGTCTCAGGACACCATTTCCCGGTTCATGAACAGAACCCTGCGGTTGATTGGACAGCTGAGAGGCAACTTGGGCCGTGAGCTGCATCACAACATTCGTCAAGTCATCAATTTTGGAGTAAAGTTTGGCCATCTCCTTGTCTTTACTTCTGAGCTGTTTTCGGAGCTCTTGGAGAAGTTGCTGCTTTGCGTTCTTAGGACGGAAAATTGTTTTCTCTTCGCTTTCCGAGCTTGACTCCTCATGAATCGAGGGATCTCTCTACTTATCAGCCTTACTGGAAGGGTTTTCATTACCTTCCAAAGGAGGCTGGTCTTGGAAAGTGGCAGCCACATTGACACCAGATTGGATTTGAGATGTGGTGGCCCCATCTTTGCTCTTGCTGCGCGTGCCTATCATGCAGACAGTGTGGACCACACGTCTAGCCGGCTCTTTATCTTTGGCGAGGTAACCCTGTTCTTGGAACCTCATGAAGTTTAGCCTAGCATGAGCCCTAGCCCTTTTGTTGGCTCTATATCTAAGCCCTTTCTGTCTTAGCTTCTCGATTTTGAGGGCTTGACGGGTATCCGTTATCCAGGAAGCCATCGTGAGTCGATTGACGGGGAGCTTAGAGAAAACACCCGATCGATCAGTTTCAGGGGCACCGCTGGAGTTTTCCCGGTGTGCCTTATTGCTTTGTTGGTGTTGATGGACTTGCCCCCAGCTGGAGCAACGGAGAGTCGTGCGGAAACAGATTTGTGCTTGGGCTGAGGTGCCTTTGTGACCATGACATTTAGCCTTTTCCCTTTTGAGGCCGGTTTATCAGTCACCGTGGCTTGAGGAGCAGGGATGGCGTTAGCTGCCATGAACAGAATAGAGCTGAACTATAGCAGCGGCTCCTCCCACTGTCGCCTAAGACTGGCCGGGAGGATCGTCCTGGCGTCCATCTTCATCGTGTAGGAGATGGGAGCTGTGTCGAGAGCTGAGCTTGTCCTTGGAGACATTGTTGAGGTTTGATCACTTGAAATCCTGCATGAAAGAGAATTATTAAAATATAAATATTGATATATATTTGTTGATTGAGTTCGCATGAACGTTTAACCCAAAATATGGGAGGAGAGAAAAGGTCCCACCGGGCGTGCCAGAATCTGTAGGGTGTTTTTCGTCACCCCATTGAGATGGGAATACGCATCGCTTGTCAGGCGCATTACAGACTCCTCCCGCCTAGGGTATGCTGGGGTTTATTGATTGTGGCGATCCCAATCTCCAGCAGCCGCAGACTAAACTGCCGTTAATTACCCTTCGCCTTTGAATCAAAGGAACCTCCGAATGACGGGTCAAGTAGTCATGCGAACTCAATGTGCAGTGTGCGTATGTTGTGTTTTGAGGGGTCTTGGGTATATCGGGGCCTCACAGAGTTTACGGGGGTCCTGCTACCCGGATAGCGGGCTTGGGGTCAATGGGGGCTAGCAGCCCCCTTGCGGGGTGCGGGACAGCTCCCCGTTAGAAATTTTTTCTAACGGGGAAGGTATTTTTAATATGGAGTGCATAGAAAAAGAGGGATGAATAGCGTCCAAAGGACGCATGGGCGCCAGCGCTTTACGTGCCCAGCACGCAGAAGCTGACCGCTGGGCGCTAGCGCCCCACGTTTTTGGCACGCGTGCACTAGGCGCCTACGGAAGATTAGGATGGAGATTTGGCCCCGGGATTAGGAGTCAAACTCCGAGGGATTTTGAATATAGTTAAACTCTAAAAGCTTTAGATTTGGAGTTAAACTCCTAAAAAAATTTGGAATAGGAGTTAAACTCCTTAAAGATCTGGATTAGGAGTTAAACTCTTTTGAGCATTTGGGTCTTGGAGTTGAACTCCCCAAAGATCTTCACAGGTGATCAAAGGGGACCCCTTTCTTCTCCCTTGAGCTTTGGATCTTCTTTTGAGCCTCAGATCCCCCCGGAATGGGATTTTTGGAGATGGGTCTCCTTTTTCTTCTTCTTTGTTGGCTGGATCTTGGGGAAAAATTGGGGTGAGACTTAAAAATCTTCTATTTTAGGGATTTGATGGCAGATCCGAGCTCCCCTTCTAGGGTTTTATGGTGAAAAACTATTTATTTTTGGAAAAGAAAGAGTTAAACTCTTGATTTAATTCAGAAAAGGAGAAGAAGGTTTATAACCTTGAGGAAGGAGAAGGACGCACAGAAACCCTAATTTTCAAGGGGAATCAATTCTTTTTTTTTCATTTTGTTCAGTTGAAAATATCGCACATTTGATATAACATTTTCCTTACCTTTCTTAAATATTTAAAGGTGTTTATTATAAATATAGAACATAGTTTGGTTTATCTGAAAAATACTATTTACTATATGTTTATATATTATAATTAACATTATGAAAGAAAATATATGCATATAATATTTATATAATATTTTTATAATGTATATCATATCAAATAATCTTAATCAAATTGCTTAAAGATTTATTACCATATAAAATGATTAAGATTATATCTCTATAATAAATATTACTAACATTATTCATAGAGATATTGTGCAAGATTTAGCTCAGGTCAGGAGATCGGGATATCGAGATATTAGAATCAAAAATTTAACGATAAAGTTAAATAAAATCGAAGAATCAATACTGGCAAAGACTCGGGAAATATTTCCAAAATCCAGATATCTAGAAGTTCTCCATGTGTCAATATGTAGAAGCTCTAGAAAACCCAAACCCTAATTCCTCCAAGATGCGGCGGTTGCGCGGAAAAAGCCCTACTTGTGCGGCGGATCCGCGGCCCTCTGGTGGCCGTTGGATTTGAGATTTTCTACGGGTGATCATATCAACATATCTTAACCTATGGGATCTAGGGTTTCTGATTTAGGGGCTATATAAAGGACCGATGGCTAAAGTTAGAAATCATCACCTTTTAACATGAAGCAAATCACCGTCAAAGAACAAGTAATCCACGACAGGTCCGCGATTCGACATGATAGAGTGACGCGAGTATCGACGGAACATCTACTTGCTACGAAACAGAGATCGAGAGCAACTTCTTCTTCTTCTTGTAATATAAACTCATAGGATTTGTACTTGTGAAGTTGATTAATAAAGTTAGATCATTAGATTAATTATTTCGCATTTAATTTCTACATTATGAATTCCTTCTCTATCCTTTCTTCTTCTATCTCCATCATGCACGAGTAATGCTCCGCTTGATAGGGTTCGTAGGATTAATGTAGAACAATGGATGTGAAAATATTTTAACTTTTTTTAATTCTTATGAAGTTTGTAAACTTTAGCAAAAGATTCGTTAACATCCTAATCGGACGCGCTATCAATTTATTGACAGTCTCGACCGCGATTTGAGATCAGATTAACAATTGTTTTGTTAAGGATTAGAAATTAATAGAGATCAATGAAAGGACAAGGGTCAATAGTGGGGAAACCTAGTTTCTTCCAAAAACCCTAATCCTTATCCATCACTATCAATCTAGTTTTAAATGTATCAAAATATAAAAGGAGTCATCTTTATTAGTCATCCATGACTACTAAATCCTAATGAACCCTACAAGCCTTTTCTCTACAAAATCTATATCCGTATTTAAACTAAATCTTAAAACTATAAATTATACACCCGTGTTTAATATAGATTTATAATCTACAACTATTCTCCCTATTCTTCAATCAACTCGTCTAAACTAAGATTAAAAGTTCCACGCATCCCTGAGGACGACCCGTACTCATCTTGGCTAGCTACACGCGACACCGTTATTGATTACGGTTAACTACTTACAAACACTCTTTCACAGATCAATCAAATGGCACCGTTGCCGGAGATACGTGCGTAATTTTTTTTCTTGCGATTCGTGTTGAATTCTTATTCAATCCATATCATAAAAATAAAACAAAACATCAAATTGTGTATTTAACGATTATTGTGCGACATTTTGCGAGGAATCTGGAGTGACTGGAACGAGGAGATAAAGATTCATAGTGCGGCGGAACCGCTGCAATATTGTCATTTACCCGCGGAACCGCGGCCACTTGGTGGACTTACCTAGCCAAAATCCTCTAGTAACTTTCACAACTCTTTCTCCCACCTCTGGAAATCCAATAATGTATTTTTCTGCAGGATTCTTTGCAAAATATCGCCGCTCAAAATATTTTTGCGTGTTTTGCAATTGGTTTGTTTGTGTATGTTTTAATATGGACTTTAAGGGGGCAAGAACAAAATTCAGATTATGTGGGGGATTTCATCACCCTTTCTAGGCCCCACAAATCACAAAATGAGCATCTGCATAACCCTATATTAATTAAAAAAATATCTAGATCAAGACTTTAAGGACCGTCGCGCTCAATTAGGATAGAGGAAGGTCATGGATAGTATATCACTTATCCGCATTTCTTTTATGGTGTCTTGGGAAGTATGTCTTGGAAAGTGGTTACTTAACTAGGCCCGCTATTTTCGGTGATTCGTATAGCGGATATCTCCCACTTACCTGGCACTTATCTGGCCATAAGAGCGATAAAGAGATGGTAGAGGATTGATCCTGCGGCTTGTCTTTTGGAAGTCTAGGAGAGGTCTAGTGACTTGAGTTAGGTGACCTTAGTTCTAGGGTTGTTTGTGCATTTTTTGTGTGATTTGTCTCACATCCGACACTATTCAAAACAAACCATTTTAAAATCGTTCTCACACGCTGCTACTTGCGCTACACCCACTTAGTGCATGCTCGGCTGGACAAGAGATTCTAATGCCCGTCTTGTCCGCGTTTCTGCAATCGACTTCGAAGTCGGTACTTCTTCATCTTCTTTTCCCCCTCCACCCATCACATCCACGATAGACGGTTCTCCCTCAGATTTTAGCACCACCCCCTTCCACCACCCGTAGGTGCGCAGAATCCACCGTGCATCTCTCTCCAAGAAAGATACTACCCTATACGCAGTCCCTTCCTACTTGTCTATCTATTCCACCAGCCAATGGGGATAATTTTGAAATTAAACCCCACTTCATCAAACTGTTGCCCAAATTTCACGGGCTTGAATCCGAAGACGCATACGTTTTTATCACCAAATTCGAAAATGTATGCGCAATGATGGGTACGTCACAACTTTCTGTGGATGCTATGCCCTTACATCTTCTCCCTTTTATTTTATGCGACCTAGCAGAAAATTGGCTTTATAACACTGCCGTACACTCTATTTCCAATTGGGATGAATTCGTTATAGCATTCCTTAAGAAATTTTATCCCAATCATAAGACCGCCCGTGTTCGAAGCGAGATTAACCAGTTTACCCAACTTCCCAACGAACCATTCTCGAAATGCTTTGAACGGTTCAAGGATCTTCTTCTATAATGCCCCCATCATGGAATCGATAAATGGCAATTTTGCCGCATTATATATGAGGGTGTTAATTCAACGACAAAACAGATGCTTGAAACCATTTTTCAATGTCATTTCATGTCTAAAGATGAAAGGGAAGCTTGGCAATTCCTGAAAGATCTCGCTGAACAAACTTTACAGTGGGAAAACGTTAGACCAATATCGTCTAGGGCAGGAATCCATCAGCTCGATATTTCCATCGCAGTGAAATTCGAAATGACCGCAATATAAAGGAAACTCGACGCTATAGAAAACAAAGTCTCTTCAGCCTCCCTAAACCAGGTTACGCTCCCCATACATTTAACGAAAGAATGTCCTTTGAGTCCACCATTTCAAGGTCAAGAAAAAATTAATCCTACTTTTCAGCAACAACATAGAAACGATTCTTATTCTTTCACATACACTCAGGGATGAAGGAATCATCCTAATTTTGCTTGGAATCAAAACCAAACTCAAAATCAAAACCAGTTTCCAAACAACTATCAAAAACCTCCTCCACAGCAACAGCAACCACCACAATCAAGTCAGCACCCCTTTCAATTGCAGACTTTCAAAATCCAGCCAACAATTCTGCACCGATTAATGATTCTTTCCAAATGGCTGGTATCGAAAAACTCTCCGCACTCGAACGAAACGTGGATACGTTTATTAAACATTCCATGCGAACGACGGATACTTTAACGTCTTCTATCCAAACGTTAATGCAGAACACCGCTTCCCACGATGAAAGCATAAAATCGATAGAAACACAACTTGCACAGTTAAATGCCGCGATGAGTGCGAGAGAGAAAGGGAAACTTCCGTCTCAACCTCTACCAAATCCCGTCCACTCACAAAGTTATAATGTGAGTGTCGTAACTACGTTGAGATTAGGAAGAGTGTTGAACAACCAAGTCAGTGAACAGGTCGATGATGAGGAATCAATTGTTACCCTGGCTTCTACTTCTAACCCTATTTCGTCTAGTCCACCTTCTTCCGAGCCTATTCTCCATTTTCCCCTAGGCTCGAACCCTCAGCCCACTTCCTCGAGTCAACCTAAAACGATCCCAACTCCAATTCTGGAATCCATTCCATCCCCACAATCTTCTCCAATGTTGGAACCAACCCTTATTGATAAAGCTCCTTATCCACATAGGTTAAGAGGCAACAGACCAAGTCCACAGATGGAGAAAATTATGGAAATTTTTAAGCAAGTTAACATAAATATTTCTCTCCTAGATGCTATTCAACAAGTTTCTTCTTATGCGAAAATCCTAAAGGACTTGTGTACTAGAAAGAAAAAAATTCAAGTGCCTAACAAAGTTTTCTTAGTGAGTAATGTGACCACTGCGTTTACCCAAAAAATACCCACGAAATGAAAGGACCCCGGAAGTCCTAAAATATCTATTTCTATTGGGGGTAAAAATATCAATCATGCTCTACTCGATTTAGACGCTAGTGTTAACTTGCTTCTATATTCTGTCTATGAGAAATTAGGGATCGGAGAGTTAAAACCGGCGCACTCTTCAGATGGCCGATCGATCTATCACCCAACCTAGGGTGAGCTAGAGAATGTGTTAATCAAAGTCGTGGAATTTATATTCCCTGTGGACTTTATCGTTATAGATACACAGCCTGTAGCGAACCCCCGAAACCAAATCTCGGTGATTCAAGGTCGACCTTTTCTTGCGACTTCCAACGCAATAATCAATTGTCGAAACGGTTCTATGACCCTATCTTTCGGGAAGATGTCAATTGAGCTTAACATTTACAAGTTGGGAAGTGAACCTTCCGAACCCTATGCTCAAGTATTTTCTGTCGAAGCGATAGATTCCGATAACAGCAAATTTGAACAGCTTCACGATACTGATCTTGACTCCACTAGTTCATTGTTGTTTGACCCTGCTATTTTTTATACACATACGGACCCTTCTATCGAGCTGTCCGGGTCAACATCTAACGCTAAATATGAACTTTTTATGGAGTCCGAGTATCATCCCATTCTTTCCGATGAGATTATTATTCGGGATATCGATGAAAGCTTTGAAGAAACCTTCGCCGAAGAACCTGCATTCTTAGAATACATGGGCGTTGTGATGAATCAATCCCCACTCAAAAAGTTGAACCGCCACCCCTTCTTTTTATCCGGAATGAGAATGCGAGTAATCCACCATCATTGTTTCGTCTCTATAAACCGAGACATAAACTCGTTCTATTCCACCTCTTATCTCCTCCTCACTTCTTCACGTCTATAGGTGACATGTTCTTCCACCAACTATATTGTTACATTGATAAGTTCTTTGAATGGTTGGTGTTGACTTTTGGTCTTTGTAAAGTTTTGCATAGACCAATAACTTTAACCCCCCCCCATAATTTTTAATGCTTAATACTATTTCACTCAAGATGGGGGGATAAAAATATCTTTTGGCTCTTAAAATAAAATTAAATTTTTACATAATTATGAGCCAAAAATAAGTTTGGGGGGGATTTCACTGTCATTTATTCATTTCCCCGTTACTAACTTTCCTCCCAAGTCTACAGGTTTTTTTAGCTTAACAGATGATATCAGTGAGGGCACTACTGCAAACAGGTTTGGGGGAGGTTTGTGCTTATTCACGTATTATTTTGCATTATCATATATATAAGTACAAAAAAAATTTGATAATGAAAGTTTGAAAGTGAAAAATTACATATGAAAAATGGGAATGGTTTGAGAAAAATAAGAAAGTAAATGTTTTCTTAAACGAAACTAATAATAAATAGTTATGAGCCATTGTCCCAAGGGTTAGTAGGATGAAAGAAATTACTAATCTGAGAATAAAAATAAGTCTGAAAAATAGTCCCTATTCTTGAGGCCAAACATTTGAACGTTGATACCCTACTATACGCACTTGCACACATCTTGAAACTTGGGATAGTAGAGGATACCTTGAAATGATCTTGTCTAAAAGCCTTGGTATGAAGAAAAATAAAAATATGAAAAAAATGGTGAAGAAAAATGAACACTGGTTTTGTAATTGCTTAAGGCAGCATAAAAAAATTATATAGCGAGGGTGCTTCATCACCTAGTGCTTTAGACCAACTGGTTTAGGAGCCACTACTAAGCCTTAGGTGTTGCAAGACGAGAAATTACACATAAATAAGCGAGCACATTTGGTAATCGGTCGGTTAGCACCTCAAGAAATATTAATGGTCGCATGAAGAATGTGTGAGCAATTCCATCTAAAATATTCACCGACTAAAAAGTACTAAGGAAGATTGACAAGAGTATGATAGATTGAATTGAATTCTCCAAGTGTAGTGATGTTTTTTACCCACACGTAGGGATATATGATCGATGTTTGGATAAAAGGTAGGGAGGAAGACTAAAGGCGATATTTTAATAAGGGATGATGTGATTTCTAATATTTTTTCACGACCATTAAGATAGGGCTCATGGCAACTGAAAAGCTGGTATAGTTGGAAACTCTTATTTTCAAGTTTTTTCTTTTATATGTTCTTATCTTTGTATGTAACTTTCATCTTCTTTATTTCATTATGGGATTTTGTGGGTATAATCCGCTGAGAACCCTCTGGAGACAACACTCCTCCTACTAGGAACACCTAGAGGTTTAACGGCTTGTTGCACGTGCTCAGTGCAATTGTGTTGCCTACGAATGTGTGCTACTTAGCTTTTTCTTTTTCTTCTCCCTCTCTTGAATAAATATTTTTCTCGAGACGATCAAAGTTAAGTTTGGGGGTATTTGTTCAGTCGAAAATATCGCACATTTGATATAACATTTTTCTTACCTTTCTTAAATATATAAAGGTGTTTATTATAAATATAGAACATATTTGTGTTTATCTGCAAAATGCTATTTACCATATGTTTATATATTATAATTAACATTATGAAGGAAAATATATGCATATAATATTTATATAATAATTTTATTATACATATCATATCAAATAATCTTAATCAAATTGCTTAAAGATTTATTACCATATAAAATGATTAAGATTATATCTCTATAACAAATATTACTAACATTATTCATGGAGATATTGTGCAAGATTTAGCTCAGGTCAGGAGATCGGGATGTCGAGATATCAGAATCAAAAATCTGCCGAGAAAGTTAAATAAAATCGAAGAATCAATACTGGCAGAGACTTAGGAAATATTGCCAAAATCCAGGTATCTAGAAGATCTTCATGTGTCAACATGTAGAAACTCCAGAAAACCCAAACCCTAATTCCTCCAAGATGCAGCGGTTGCATGGCAAAATCCCTACTTGTGAGGCGGATCCGCGACACTCTGGTGGCCGTTGGATCTAGGATTTTCTGCGGGTGATCGTATCAATATATCTTAACCTATGGGATTTAGGGTTTCTGATTTAGGGGCTATATAAAGGACCGAGGGTTAAAGTTAGAAATCATCACCTTTTAACACGAAGCAAATCACCGTCAAAGAACAAGTGATCCACGACAGGTCCGCGATTCGACGTGATAGAGTGACATGAGTATCGACAGAACATCTACTTGCTACGAGGCAGAGATCGAGAGCAACTTCTTCTTCTTCTTCTTCTTGTAATCTAAACTCATAGGATTTGTACTTGTGAAGTTGATTAATAAAGTTAGATCATTAGATTAATTATTTCGCATTTAATTTCTACATTATGAATTCCTTCTCTATCCTTTCTTCTTCTATCTCCATCATGCATAAGTAATTCTCCGCTTGATAGGGTTTGTAGGATTAGGGTAGAATAATGGATAAGAAAATATTTTAACTTTTTTTTAATTCTTAAGAAATTTATAAATTTTAGCAAAAGAATCGTTAATATCCTAATTGGTCGCGCTATGAATTTATTGATAGTCTCAACCGCGATTTGAGATCAGATTAACAATTATTTTGTTAAGGGCTAGATATGAATAGAGATCAATGAAGGGACAAGGTTCAATAATGGGGAAACCCTAGTTTCTTCTAAGAACCCTAATCCTTATTCTTCACTATCAATCTAATTTTAAATCTATCAAAAAATAAAAGGTGTCATCTTTATTAGTCATCTATGACTACTAAATCCAAATGAACCCTTGTAAATCCCCGTTTCCAATTCAATAAAAGTTCCCGATTCTCTGAATTCCAGTAGTTTCTCTTCTTTTCCCTCATATTTTGAATTGGTTGTTTAAGCCTAATATTTATTTTTTTTCCAAAGCCTAAAAGTTAAAACCCAAGAGTTAAAACCAAAGCCAATTAATTAAAACCTAAACTACAACCATTACAAATTTTTCCTCAGCCCAATCCTATTTTATAAATAAATCCTTAACCCAAGTTTTATCCCCGGCCCGTTCCCATTATTTACCCTCAGCCCATTTCGTTTCTTTTTAAAGAAAAGAATTATTTTGACAAACCCAACCCGTTCCTTATCTCAGCCCACTTCTTTTTGGGAATTAATTGTTTTTTTAGACCGGCCCGTTTCTCTTCTGAAGCCCACGAAGTTTATAAAGGAAAAATGAATTCTTTTCGCGGCCCACTCCCTACGGCCCGTGCCCAATTCCCCGCTTCAGACCCGACCCCTGTTCATCTTCCATTCAAATACCCAACGGTAACCTCCTTTTAACTCGCGCGCGACCCGCCTCCTCCGCCGTCGCCCACGCCCTCGCCCTGCCGTTGCCCCCACGTTGTCAACATCGTCGCCCTCATCTCTCTCTTACTCACCTCGTCTCCATCTCTCTCCTCATCTCTCTCCTCTACTTTCACCGAGCCCAAAAACGTGAGCACCCAAAATTTCTCTCAAACCATTGACACCTCCACCGCCGGCGATCATCCCACCCCGTCGCTCGACCCATGTCGACGACAGCCACTCTGTCACCCTCTTCTCCCTCCACGACTCCTCCCTTCATCAACCGAGCACCCCTGAAGAACATCCCCTGCACACAACCCACTTCAACCAAGCTCGGCCACCTTACGCCCCTCGACGCCGGCGAACTCCCCACCACATCGCCGATCTCCCAACGACCCCCTCAGCTTCATCACCATCACCGCAGTCCACTAGCCCACTGCCTAAACCTCTCCTCCTCTTCAAAATCTCAAAAAACCCATTTTCAATTTTTCCCCCTCACTGTGAAACCGTACTGTACACATAGCCGGAGCACCGCCGACCGACGCCGACCCCAGCACACCCCGGGAAAACCACAGAGCACCATTCTAGACTTCCAGCAAGCACAAAGACGACTCCGGGAACTCCGACGTCAAACCCGCATCTAGATCCAAGCTCGCGCGAGTCGATTCCGTGGCGTACAACGCGCGTTCGCGACTTCGTTGCCATCGTGCGACCCCGAGGCGTTCTCCAGGCAAGTATTTACTTGCTTCATGCTATAATAATAGTGTTACCCACCTAGATCATGTAGTTACAAACTTTCCGATTTCCTATATGTGTTAAAACCTAAGTGCTCGATGTTAGTTACTAATAGAAATAATTGTCTAATTTGACGGCAACCGATACGTTCTGTTGGCCCTTTTAATGATGTATAACGTGTGTGAAATTCGCTGGAAAACACGATTGTTAGTAACAAAAATCGATACCCCCAAACAAGTCGTTAAAACTAGAATCCCCTCGTAGCTGAAAACGAATAAAAACACCATAAATCATACACATATTGGAAAGATGCGTTCAAGGGCTTAAATCGAAGCCGACTCGACGAACTTTAATCCTACGTAAATTTCTGATCATTTCTGTTTTGTAACCATGAAGATATTTGGATCGGAACACGACTCTGGACTGCAGTCCAGAGCGTTTCTGATTAGTGTGTTCTGTCTAAAGTCCTGCGTCCCCGTGTTTCCTGAAATCGCATGATACGGAACTTTACAATAGTTATAAGATATACCTGTTAGTGAAAGAAAACAAGTGGTCTCATTCCGATTCATCGCAGTTTGTTATTTTAAACTTATTTTAAAAAGGCAGAACGTAAAGCTGTTCAGAACAATTTCTGAAATGACATTTGAGATTGAACTGTGTATAACTTTCAACGTACAGATGCGATTGAGGATCCGTCTGTTGCGTTGAATACTTTATCGAAAACCCTAAATTTCATTTAACTGTGACATCGCTAAATTCTGAGCCCAACTGGGCGCAATTCGTGTCGCAAAACAGACGTTCAGTTCTGAAATTGAAATTCCAGCCGCGAACACTTAAACTGAAACAGTTATATCTTGAAAACCGAAACTCCGATTGAACTGAAACAAATTTTGATGAATTACTGACTGATTGTTCTATATATCTTACTTACATCATTTTGCCGAATTCTTAACATATTAATTTGTGCAATTTATTTCAGTTCATGACATGCATGTTAATTCATAACATACAGAGCTTATTGGTAGCATACAATACATATATCATACCCTTGCCATATACACAGTGTTAGTGCGTGTGGACATTGCATTATCGTGCGTGATAGATGTTGGTTTAGGAGTGACGAGTACACCAATGGAGAGTGAATATTCGTGACAGTGATTGATACAGTGGACAGTGATGAAACCGTGCCATTGGCATACTCGTACACAACTAGATCAATATCTTAAATAGTGTAACCTGGGGAAAAAGGGGAAATCAAAGTGGAAAGAGTATCGTATTTAGCGGGACCGTGTTTAGAGGATGATCATTCGAACCGTGATACTTATACGTGTAGGACAGGATCTAGCGATCCGGCTGACAGGGTTATGTCCCGGGCATGTGGGCCGTTGTCTCGGGTATGTACGAGACTCCTGTTAAACATGATCCTCCTTCCACTATGTGATTTCAAACATGACCTAGAGACCGTTAGGGACACATAACATATTCCGCATCATATTGTGACGTAGTGTTTACTTGCACTATTCTCATACCAATATTACCTCATTTACCTGTTTCATCTGATTATAATAATATTATTATTTGTGTCGCTCTGACGACCTGAGTATGCATGCTCAGATTCCGCGCGAGGACCAGCACCGGAGACGGATCTATCCTTTGAGTTCACGGAGATATAGTTGGTGTACCTACATCATTTACTTCTTTCCATAAAAGAGATTGTGAGATTGAACTTGGTTAGTTATCGTTTTTATTATCTGTAATCTGTGAACAATGAAATTTTAATGTAATAAATTAGTGATGTGATTCCTTTAATACTGTGCTTTATTACTGATTACCATGTAGTGCTAGAAGCCGAAGTGTGACTACGGAGGGACGATCCCTTGACCGTAGGAGCATGGCTGGCCTAGTCATACCTCGTATTCCGTATTTTGGGATGCGGGGCGTGACATGGTTTAGTTGGTATCAGAGCCAGGTTTAGTATCAAGGAATAACATTAACTATACTGTATTACGTTATTCTTGTTTCACTACTCTTGATTTCTATCCATGAATCTGATCCTATTCTTTTGAATCTTCCAGTAATATGACGTCCCCGAACGACCCCTCCTCGGACTCCAGCTCTCAGGACCGCACGGAAAGAATACTTAGTGCACTGACCACTCTCGCGGAAGCTCAGGAGAGGAAGACAGATTTGCTTACTGAGGGACTCAGGGCGATTACCGCTGCAGGAGGACCCTCCGCACTTATTACCGCCCCCGAGGGCGCTACTCCACCAGCTTATCAGGCTAGGGCTGGTACTGTGTCAGACTTCCGACGGTTACACCCAGCTGCGTTCACAGGGCTAGCTGAACCCCTTGAGGCTGAACAATGGCTGGTAAACATGGAAAATTTATTGACAGCCGCCAGGGTTCCAGAGGAAGACAGAGTGGATGTGATAAAGATACAATTAGAAGACGAGGCCCGTACATGATGGTCGGTAGAAGAAAGCAGACTTGAAGGGCCGATCGAATGGAGCAAGTTTAAGGAGTGCTTCTTAGATCATTATTTTCCTCCCACAGCCGAGGCAGAAATGGAGGAAAAGTTTATTCTTTTAAAGCAGAATGGACGCCCAGTGGACGTTTATGCGGCAGAGTTCAACCGTTTGAGCCGCTTTGCTCCATACATGGTCAAATCGGAAGTCACCAGGGCCAGACGTTTCCTTCAGGGGTTAGATTTTGAGTTGCAGCAGCTGATTGCATCGTTGGATCTACAGACTTTCGCACAGGTACTCAACGCGGCGAGAGTTCAGGAGTAATTGATTAACAAGTTCAGGAGACCCCCAGTCGTTCCAGCACGTACCCACGCGCCATCTCGAGGAGCTATACCGGTTCACAGAGCAGGGACGACGCAAATGAAGCGCCCGTTTGTACCACAGCATCGCCCCCAGAGACAGGGCGTAACTTGCGGCTATTGCGGTAGAGGAGGACATACTCGGAAGGACTGTCGCCGTGCCAAGGGACAGTGCCTGATTTGCGGTTCCAGTCAACACAGGATTAACAGTTGTCCTGAGCGAGCAGAAATACAGGGAGGTTCTGGACCGTCACAGCAGAGGCCGCAGGAACAGAGACAACCATTTACAGGTCGCGGTCAGGGACGGGCTTTAACCTTGACCGCAGAGCAGGCAGAAGCGTCAGGAGATGTGGTTACAGGTACTCTACTCGTACATTCCTTGCCAGCTAGAGTACTTTTTGATTCAGGAGCATCGCATTGTTTCTTGTCTGAGCATTTCACAAATACACACTCAATACCACATGAACCACTAACCAAGGGATGGGAAATTCATACGGGTAATGGCATCATAATAACTAGTCCAGAATGTAGATTATGCCCGGTTGTAGTGTGTGGCAGGGAATTCTATGCGAATTTCCTCCTAATTGGGACAGGCAGTTACGACGCAATTCTTGGGATGGATTGGATGAGCACTTTCCACGCAGTTATCGATTGTCGCGCAAAGAAGGTGATCTTCCGCATTCCCAATCACCCGGAGTTTGTTTTCGAGGGCGGAAGCGAATCTTTGGAACCAGCTAAGTACAGAGCAAAGCCTAAGGAACTGACAGCCATGGAGATTGATAAGAGCCCAGTCCCAGAAATTGTTCGGGACTTTCTGGACGTTTTTCCCGAGGATTTACCAGGTCTACCACCTCCTCGAATTTTGGAGTTCTCAATCGATTTGATTCCAGGTACAGCCCCAGTATCCAGAGCCCCATACAGAATGGCACCAGTTGAGTTGGCGGAGTTGAAGAAGCAGGTTGAAGAACTGTTGGAGAAGGGATTTATTCGGCCAAGCGCTTCACCGTGGGGTGCACCAGTCCTATTAGTAAAGAAGAAGGATGGATCGTTGCGAATGTGTATAGATTATCGGGAGCTGAACAAGGTCACGATAAAGAACAAGTACCCAATACCGCGCATTGACGACCTATTCGATCAGCTAAGTGGAGCCAAGGTTTTCTCGAAGTTGGACCTCCGTTCTGGATATCATCAAATCAGAGTAGCAGCCGAGGACACATGCAAGACGGCTTTCAAGACCCGGTACGGACATTACGAGTTCCTTGTGATGCCGTTCGGTGTTACCAATGCCCCAGCAATATTCATGGATTTAATGAACAGGGTGTTCGCAAGATACTTAGACACGTTCGTCGTTGTGTTTATCGATGACATACTTGTCTATTCGAAGACCTGGGAAGAGCATGCTGAGCATTTGCGCACGGTCCTACAAATTCTTCGGGAAGAGAAGCTGTATGCGAAGCTGAGCAAGTGTGAATTCTGGCTCGACAAAGTTCAGTTTTTGGGACATATTGTTTCGGGCGAAGGTATCTCGGTGGACCCGGCGAAGATAGAATCGGTTAGAGATTGGCCAACGCCGAAGTCAGTAGCCGAGATCAGGAGCTTTCTGGGTTTGGCAGGTTATTATCGGAGATTCGTCCAAGATTTCTCAAGGATCGCGGAACCATTGACGAGGTTAACACGGAAGGACGTGCCGTTTACATGGACAGAGGAGTGCACTCAGGCATTCGACACACTAAAGCAGAAGTTAACCACGGCGCCTATTCTTACTGTACCAGATAATTCAGGTGGTTTGGTGATACACAGTGATGCCTCAGGGAAGGGTTTAGGCTGTGTTTTGATGCAGCACGGCCGAGTGGTTGCTTACGCCTCTCGACAACTGAGAAACCACGAAAAGAACTACCCCACGCATGACTTGGAATTAGCCGCGGTAGTCTTTGCGTTGAAGATTTGGAGGCACTATCTATTGGGTGAGAAAGTGGAGGTTTACACGGATCATAAAAGTTTGAAGTATGTTTTCACTCAGAAGGAACTGAACATGAGGCAGCGCCGATGGCTAGAGCTAATGGCAGATTATGACTTGGACCTTCAGTATCACCCGGGGAAGGTCAATGTTGTACCAGATGCACTCAGTTGCAAACCAGCGGTCATGATGTTGACCGATCAGAGGAGTATTATTGAGGATTTCCAGAGACTTGAACTTGAGGTCATTACTCCGAACGCACTCAGTCAATTTTGGCAACTACAGGTGCAATCTTCCCTGGTGGATCGCATCAAGATTGCACAAGCGGATGATCCCCGATTACAAAAGTTCAGAGAGCAAGTGGAAGCTGGACTGAGAACGGATTTGATTATATATGAGGATGGCTCTCTGAGATTCGGTAGCAGACTCTGCGTACCTAAAGGAGATGTACGAGAAGAAGTTTTGGCTGAAGCACACAGTTCAGCTTATTCTGTGCATCCAGGAGGTACAAAAATGTACCAGGATCTAAAGCAGCACTTTTGGTGGAACGGAATGAAACGGGAAATTGCGAGGTTCGTATCCAGGTGTTTGGTATGTCAGCAGGTGAAGGCGGAACATCAGAGAACAGCAGGATTATTACAACCCTTGCCGATACCTGAATGGAAGTGGGAGCACATTACTATGGATTTTGTGACGGCCCTACCACGGAGCCCTAGAGGCAATAACGCTATTTGGGTTATCGTCGATCGTCTCACAAAAGCTGCACACTTTCTACCTTTCCGAGTGGGACAGTCGACAGAATCACTGGCAGAAAGGTATATGCAGGAGATTGTGCGACTCCACGGTGTTCCAGTCAGCATTGTGTCAGACCGGGACACGAGATTCTTGTCACACTTTTGGAAGAGCTTACAGGAGAGTTTGGGAACCCGCCTCAAATTCAGCACAGCTTATCACCCACAGACGGATGGACAATCCGAGCGTACAATTCAGACACTCGAGGATATGTTGAGAGCCTGTATGTTGGACTTTCAGGGTTCCTGGGAGGACCATCTGCACCTAGTCGAGTTTTCTTACAACAATAGTTATCAGGATAGTATTCAGATGGCTCCTTTTGAAGCGCTATATCGGCGGAAGTGTCGATCCCTAGTATGTTGGGATGATGTGGGAGAACGAAGATTACTGGGCCCCGAACTCATCGTTCAGACAGTTGACAAGGTCCAAATGATCAGGCAGCGTATTAAGACGGCTCAAGATCGACAGAAGAGTTGGGCAGATACCAGCAGAAGGGCACTTGAGTTCGAAGTTGGAGATCATGTGTTCTTAAAGATTTCCCCTACTCGTGGAGTTATCAGGTTCGGAAGTCGGGGAAAGCTTAGTCCTCGTTTTATCGGACCTTTTGAGGTGCTAGAGCGAGTAGGAGAGGTGGCCTATCGACTGGCCTTGCCTCCATCGCTAGCTGGTGTGCACAATACCTTCCACGTGTCACAGTTGCGGCGTTATGTCCGGGATGAGAGCCATGTCCTGGACCATTCAGAGTTAGTTTTGGGTACTGACTTATCGTACGAGGAGCAGCCTACTACCATCCTCGACCGCAGAGAGAAAGTGCTGAAGAATAAGGTCATTCCGTTAGTCCGAGTGTCTTGGGGCGGTCGTTCCCCAGGAGAATCCACCTGGGAGCGGGAGGAAGATATCCGTGATCGTTATCCACATCTCTTTGTTTAGTACTTTTGTTTCTCTGTATCCTTGTTAAATTTCGAGGACGAAATTTTTGTTAAGGGGGGTATGATGTAAATCCCCGTTTCCAATTCAATAAAAGTTCCCGATTCTCTGAATTCCAGTAGTTTCTCTTCTTTTCCCTCATATTTTGAATTGGTTGTTTAAGCCTAATATTTATTTTTTTTCCAAAGCCTAAAAGTTAAAACCCAAGAGTTAAAACCAAAGCCAATTAATTAAAACCTAAACTACAACCATTACAAATTTTTCCTCAGCCCAATCCTATTTTATAAATAAATCCTTAACCCAAGTTTTATCCCCGGCCCGTTCCCATTATTTACCCTCAGCCCATTTCGTTTCTTTTTAAAGAAAAGAATTATTTTGACAAACCCAACCCGTTCCTTATCTCAGCCCACTTCTTTTTGGGAATTAATTGTTTTTTTTAGACCGGCCAGTTTCTCTTCTGAAGCCCACGAAGTTTATAAAGGAAAAATGAATTCTTTTCGCTGCCCACTCCCTGCGGCCCGTGCCCAATTCCCCGCTTCAGACCCGACCCCTGTTCATCTTCCATTCAAATACCCAACGGTAACCTCCTTTTAACTCGCGCGCGACCCGCCTCCTCCGCCGTCGCCCACGCCCTCGCCCTGCCGTTGCCCCCACGTTGTCAACATCGTCGCCCTCATCTCTCTCTTACTCACCTCGTCTCCAACTTACTCCTCATCTCTCTCCTCTACTTTCACCGAGCCCAAAAACGTGAGCACCCAAAATTTCTCTCGAACCATTGACACCTCCACCGCCGGCGATCATCCCACCCCGTCGCTCGACCCACGTCGACGACAGCCACTCTGTCACCCTCTTCTCCCTCCACGACTCCTCCCTTCATCAACCGAGCACCCCTGAAGAACATCCCCTGCACACAACCCACTTCAACCAAGCTCGGCCACCTTACGCCCCTCGACGCCGGCGAACTCCCCACCACATCGCCGATCTCCCTACGACCCCCTCAGCTTCATCACCATCACCGCAGTCCACTAGCCCACTGCCTAAACCTCTCCTCCTCTTCAAAATCTCAAAAATCCCATTTTCAATTTTTCCCCCTCACTGTGAAACCGCACTGTACACATAGCCGGAGCACCGCCGACCGACGCCGACCCCAGCACACCCCGGGAAACCCACAGAGCACCATTCTAGACTTCCAGCAAGCACAAAGACGACTCCGGGAACTCCGACGTCAAACCCGCATCTAGATCCAAGCTCGCACGAGTCGATTCCGCGGCGTACAACGCGCGTTCGCGACTTCGTTGCCGTCGTGCGACCCCGAGGCGTTCTCCAGGCAAGTATTTACTTGCTTCATGCTATAATAATAGTGTTACCCACCTAGATCATGTAGTTTACAAACTTTCCGATTTCCTATATGTGTTAAAACCTAAGTGCTCGATGTTAGTTACTAATAGAAATAATTGTCTAATTTGACGGCAACCGATACGTTCTGTTGGCCCTTTTAATGATGTATAACGTGTGTGAAATTCGCTGGAAAACACGATTGTTAGTAACAAAAATCGATACCCCCAAATAAGTCGTTAAAACTAGAATCCCCTCGTAGCTGAAAACGAATAAAAACACCATAAATCATACACATATTGGAAAGATGCGTTCAAGGGCTTAAATCGAAGCCGACTCGACGAACTTTAATCCTACATAAATTTCTGATCATTTCTGTTTTGTAACCATGAAGATATTTGGATCGGAACACGACTCTGGACTGCAGTCCAGAGCGTTTCTGATTAGTGTGTTCTGTCTAAAGTCCTGCGTCCCCGTGTTTCCTGAAATCGCATGATACGGAACTTTACAATAGTTATAAGATATACCTGTTAGTGAAAGAAAACAAGTGGTCTCATTCCGATTCATCGCAGTTTGTTATTTTAAACTTATTTTAAAAAGGCAGAACGTAAAGCTGTTCAGAACAATTTCTGAAATGATATTTGAGATTGAACTGTGTATAACTTTCAACGTACAGATGCGATTGAGGATCCGTCTGTTGCGTTGAATACTTTATCGAAAACCCTAAATTTCATTTAACTGTGACATCGCTAAATTCTGAGCCCAACTGGGCGCAATTCGTGTCGCAAAACAGACGTTCAGTTCTGAAATTGAAATTCCAGCCGCGAACACTTAAACTGAAACAGTTATATCTTGAAAACCGAAACTCCGATTGAACTGAAACAAATTTTGATGAATTACTGACTGATTGTTCTATATATCTTACTTACATCATTTTTCCGAATTCGTAACATATTAATTTTTGCAATTTATTTCAGTTCATGACATGCATGTTAATTCATAACATACAGAGCTTATTGGTAGCATACAATACATATATCATACCCTTGACATATACACAGTGTTAGTGCGTGTGGACATTGCATTATCGTGCGTGATAGATGTTGGTTTAGGAGTGACGAGTACACCAATGGAGAGTGAATATTCATGACAGTGATTGATACAGTGGACAGTGATGAAACCGTGCCATTGGCATACTCGTACACAACTAGATCAATATCTTAAATAGTGTAACCTGGGGAAAAAGGGGAAATCAAAGTGAAAAGAGTATCGTATTTAGCGGGACCGTGTTTAGAGGATGATCATTCGAACCGTGATACTTATACGTGTAGGACAGGATCTAGCGATCCGGCTGACAGGGTTATGTCCTGGGCATGTGGGCCGTTGTCTCGGGTATGTACGAGACTCCTGTTAAACATGATCCTCCTTCCACTATGTGATTTCAAACATGACCTAGAGACCGTTAGGGACACATAACATATTCCGCATCATATTGTGACGTAGTGTTTACTTGCACTATTCTCATACCAGTATTACCTCATTTACCTGTTTCATCTTATTATAATAATATTATTATTTGTGTCGCTCTGACGACCTGAGTATGCATGCTCAGATTCCGCGCGAGGACCAGCACCGGAGACGGATCTATCCTTTGAGTTCACGGAGATATAGTTGGTGTACCTACTTCATTTACTTCTTTCCATAAAAGAGATTGTGAGATTGAACTTGGTTAGTTATCGTTTTTATTATCTGTAATCTGTGAACAATGAAATTTTAATGTAATAAATTAGTGATGTGATTCCTTTAATACTGTGCTTTATTACTGATTACCATGTAGTGCTAGAAGCCGAAGTGTGACTACGGCGGGACGATCCCTTGACCGTAGGAGCATGGCTGGCCTAGTCATACCTCGTATTCCGTATTTTGGGATGCGGGGCGTGACAACCCTACAAGCCTTTTCCCTATAAAAGCTATATCCGTATTTAAACTAAATCTTAAAACTATAAATTCTACATCCGTGTTTAACATAGATCTATAATCTACAACTATTCTCCCTATTATTCAATCAACTCGTCTAAAGTAAGATTAAAAGTTTCACGCATCCCTGAGGACGACCGGTACTCATCTCGGCTAGCTACACGTGATTGATTCTGTGGAAGTGTATGTAGTTAACCGCAATCAATAACGGTGTCGCGTGTAGCTAGCCGAGATGAGTACGGGTCGTCCGCAGGGATGCATGGAACTTTTAATCTTACTTTAGACGAGTTGATTAGAGTAAAAGAATAGGGGAGAATAGATTCTAGATCTAGGTTTAAATACGGATATAGAATATATATAGTTTTAAGATCTAGTTTAAATACGGATATAGAATCTATAAAAAAATAGGCTTGGAGGGATCGTTAAGATTTAGTAGTCATGGATGACTAATAAAGATTACTCCTTTTATCTTTCGATAAATTTAAAACTAGATTGATAGTGATGAATGAGAATTAGGGTTCTTTGAAGAAACTAGGGTTTCCCACTATTGACCCTTGTCCCTTCATTGATCTCTATTCATGTCTAGCCCTTAACAAAACAATTGTTAATCTACTATCAAATCGCGGTCGAGACTAGCAATAAATTGATAGCGCGCCTGATTAGGATGTTAATGATTATTTTGCTAAAGTTTATAAATTTCATAAGACTTAAAAGAAGTTAAAATATTTTATCATCTATTGTTCTATCCTAATCCTACGAACCCTATTAAGCGAAGAATTACTCGCGCATGATGGAGATAGAAGAAGAACGGATAGAGAATGAGATCATAATATAAATACAGAAATTAAATACTAACTAATTAAACCAATGATCTATCTTTATTAATCTACTTCACAATTAAAAAACCTTCAAGTTTAGATTAGAAGAGGAAGAAGAAGTTGCTCTCGATCTCTGCTTCGTAGGAAGTAGATGTTCCGTCGAATATCATGTCGCCTTATCACGTCGAATCGCAAACCTGTCATGGATCACTTGTTCTTTGACGGTGATTTGCTTCGTGTAAAATGTGATGATTTCTAAGTTTAACCATCGGTCCTTTATATAGACCTGGAAGCAGAAACCCTAGATCCCAAGTATTAGGGTTTGTTGTTGCAATCCTACCAAAAAAATCCCAAACCCTAAATCCTTAGAACGGCGGCGGATCCGCTGCATATTTCTTGGTTTGGCCGCGGAAGAGCGGTGGGATAGGGGAGTTAGGGCTTCTGTAACAACCCTAAACTTTATGTACAACTTTTTGTACAAATTTTTCAAAAAATATAGAAAGGGGTACTTTTGCCTGAGCACAGGTTATAACTTTGTTTTGCTTTTTAATAGCAAGAAGGAGCTTGTAACTCATTGGTAAGACTTTGCACTGCTGAACCAAAGCACCAGAGTTCAAATCACATCACCCACATTATTTTTAATATTGTTTTCTTTTAAATTTTTAGAAGTCTAGGGGTATACGTGCATAACTCATAAAAACCCCAATACACATGTAAAACAAACTGGACCAGGGGGAAGACCAAGCGACGACAGACCGACGGCGACCGACCCCGGTCAGACTCGGCCCGGATCGGCCGGCGACTCAGCCGACTCGGCCACCACCGCCGGCCGGACTCGGCCGGATCGCCGAGTCGTCAACACAAAAGTCATGCCTCTTGGCCTTCCCATCACTCCTGCATACTTAAATTCCTGGGATCGGTTCCAGAGCTCTTTAAGATCCCATTAAACCCTATTTTTATTACAAATTAATACAATTTTCAATACACCCCTTCACCTAACCCTAACCCTAGATTTACCCTATAAATACCACCCCTAAACACACACCCCTCACTCACAATTCTGTCCAAACTCTCAAGAAATTCCTCTAGAAATTTGTGTACAAGTGGAGTTAGCGAAAGGCAAAACTCCGGCAATTTTCCGATGACGATTCTAGGAGCTTCCGGCGACGAAACGACGCACCGGCGCCTCCCACCGCTTCCTCTCCCTCTTCTCTTGAATCTAAACCCGTAAGTCCCACCTATCTCTTCTCTATTCTTTTCTATAAACACGTATTTCTAAAACCCGACAGAATCGGAGTTAATCCGATTTCCGATTCGGTTCATCCTAAAAATTCAATATTTTCTTAAACACAATTATACCAAACCATTACATGTTGACTATTAATCATTAACAAACATGTTGAACAAGTTTCATGACAAAATATTTCATTTTGTAACTTTTACCGCTTTTTTCACTAAAATACCATGTAGTTTACTTTCTACCTTAAAACATCATTAATCTTGTTATACCTTTAACTAGATCACGAAGTAATGACCTACCTCCTCACAACACTCATATGCAATATAGCACAATACCTTTCGGGAACATATAATACGAGAAAACAAGATTTTACATATAAATACCATTTACTAATAAAACCTTTTTCTACAAGAAATATGTATTTACACAAATCTTTGTAAAGCACGGCTACAACCTATTTAGGAAACCCGTTCGGGATGGTACGGATTATCGCACATCCTGGGGCTTAGTAGTGCGAGATGCAGACCTCCGCAAGGAGCATTCGGTCTTGAGAGATTTAAAATACAAATATCTTAAGAAAAATGATATTTCTAAAAATATATTAAAATTATTTTTATATAAATATATATTTATATATTTATGTGTTACAAAATATCTATTTTTGATATATTATAAATATTCCAACTTTTCTAAATCACAAGAATTACTTTACATGATAATACCATGAAATTCCATACAAGTTCAATATTACAATTAAATACCCTATATTATGAAATTAGGTTATTTGCACTAGAAATATCACAAATATAAAATATACATCTATGATAACTCTAAAGACGATAATTAAATACTTGGGGTGTATTTTGAAAACTATGCAAAAGTATTTTTACATAAAACCCCTCAAGTTTTATAAATTACAATAAGGACCCTAGTAAATATAGGTTTAAGCGGGACCGGTCTCTTGAGCCTTGAGGAGCCGGAGATATGGGTGCTTGCCTATTTAAGGTAGACAACTTAACAAACGGTGTTATCAACACGGTAATCGTGTTTGAAAAAGACACAAATCCTATCGCCCATGTGCAGCGATTACCGATAACACCAAAACTTAATTCAGGATTCAATTTCGTTTATAATTGTCTGACTCAAACCGAGTCTTATTATAATCAATCTGACTTGAATATGATTCAAGTACAATCTACAATATAACAATTCAACATGAATATATATATTCAATCTGTTTAAATCTATCAATCTATACAACTTGACTGAACCGAACCATGGATATACATCTATCTACATGATTCTCCAGTTACATCCATTTACATGATTCTTCAGTTACATCCATTTACTGATAGCATGGTTTCGGCAAGTTATCCAATTACACAATCTATATTAAAAGACAATACAAGTTGCAATACAGTACAATACCATTAGTACAATCATTACTATCAATACAATAAATACACGGGGTATTGGGGTAGTTCATTCGTGAATCCAACAGAATCTCAAGAGTCTCCCTAGATCATGAATCCATATCTACTAACACAAGCAAGCTATCATGAGGGCCCGTGTTTCCATGCTCCTGGATTACAGCCTGTTGAATTTAGAATACTTTGACGACGGTCGAAGTCCAGTTACTAACATTTGATTCAGGCCGGTAGTTCCCTACCCCTGGATTACAGCCTGTTGGGTTTGAGAACACTCTTGAAATTGATTGGCATTCACCCTTGAACTTACGTTAACAATAGCATTAGCACTAAATACAACAGTATAACAAAATAATACAACTTTAAAAGCTATACTCTCTCTCTGTGTATGCCTATTCTACTTCTTCCTTATCATTGGGACTTACCGAGCGATTTGTTTGCTGACGACATTCTCTTTCTTTTTCTTTGAATGTCGTCAGGTGATTCGGACCTTCCAGAGATCGAGCCTAACACCGAAGACTTGGACCAGTTTATTGAAGATCCCGAGCTGTAGTTACACTTGTACATATTTCATTTCAGTACTTTCCATTTCTGTTATGTCACTGTTTAGGCATCGCTTTATCCCATGTATTTACTTTTCCATGTATTGTAAAAAGAATGTGAATAAATAAAGTTGTTATTCAATTATATCTTTTGTCTCTTGTGCATTCTCATTTAAATTGCTTAGATACGCTTAGTGTATTTACTTCAGAGTAAATACGTAGCGGCCTCGTCGCGTCCTCGGCCCGTACACTGGGAAGCGGGGCGTGATAGGTTTTGTTTGTGGCCCATGCAGGTCAGAGCTGTATGGAACACTACCATGCATTTTTGTTTTGCATGAACAACCTAAGCAATATAACACAAGAACCAGCAACTAAAACATTCTTTACAATTCACATTCCTTGAATCTTATTCCTTGAATCCCATCATTTCATATACTTTGAATCTGTCATAACCCTCTTTTACATATTGGATATAGTGCCCTCAAAGTCAATTATTGGATCGCAGGTACGTGATTGCAATGATTGAGGGGGGACCTATACCGGTAGGACAGTCTTGCTCGAGATGATAATATGCTATCTGGTTTATCTTTATCATCATGTACATGCTTTAGTTCACTATTGCATGTTGATAGAGCCCAAAGGATTCTTGCTTGACTGCCAGCAGTATGATGGCGATCATATACATGGGAGCTGGGGTCTATAAGCACATCCTTAAATGGTCCCAAGTCGAGGGAGGTTCGAGACAGGGCATCAATACTCCAGAGTAGACCAGTGTATACAGTCGAGACCCTGACGAGGGGCGATGGCCGGTCTCGCAAGCCATTGGTGTCAGTTTGTTCACCTAGGATGTATACAGGTTCTCATTGGGTTATGAGTACACCGGACAGGACTCGCCGGGAACATGCTAGTTGGTTTTATACTTATCGTCAGATAGCAGTTCCCTGGTGACATGTGTACAGGTTAGTCTATCGACCTGAGATCGTCATTTGTCTCATGTGAGTTCCCACTGTGCTTTGATTACTACCCTACCATGGCTCAAATGAGTCGTGCAGACAGGTTTTAGTTGGATACAGTCCCGAGCCACATGGAGGTAGTGAGCGGATCGTCAGGGGATTCATCTCTCCCGGTATTGGGGGTGAGATCACGCTGTGTTTAGGAGAGCCATTACACAAAATCCCTGGCCAGGGTAAACGAGATTTACTGGTAGGTATTCCAATAGTATCTCAGAGTGTTCTGGGCTACTTTCCGACACGACTTATACTGCTATTGGGGGTCTGACGTTTACCAGCCCCTTAGGCCCGATATGCGATACTCATAGACGAATGGACTGGACTGTACGGATATTGTCACTAACAGGCTCAGTAGGGTTTCAGGATGAGTTCGCTCATCAGCCTCCCTTTTGCTCAATACCTAGACAGCCGTTACGTAAAGCTAGTGCCACTGACGGCTTGTGGTTAAACTCACTGCCAGCGTATTGACGAGTCTTTAGAGTCCCCCACAGACAGTTTCCCAAGTTCTGGCGAAACGTTGTAGAGGTCGTATGGTTTTATGGTAGGGTTCGAACATGCACGTGCACTTATGCACGTATCATGTTTCGGACAGATAATACTAGTGGGTTTTGGTTTAAGCCGGATCCTAGTATTATATTGTGTAGGTATATTTTTGTCTCATTGCATTCGTATTCAGTCGGAATACAAATGCGGGTATGTTTATACAATTGTGGGGTAATCCTATAATTCGTTACGGAGTTACTTTTGAAGTTGCCATTTTTTCTCCGCTTGATTAAACATTATTTGTAATGTTTAATTAATGGTTGATTTTTGTACATTCGTTTTTGGCCATATTATCATTTTCTTTGTATTGGCCGGTATTAGGTAACGGGGGTTTCATTTGGAATTGTTTTGGAAAGTAAATGTGAGGGATGGGTCAATGGCGGTATGGTGGGCATGGCTTGGAGTGGGATTAATTTATGAGGCATGGTCTTTTATAATTGATTATTGTTTTTATGGATATTTTGTGAAGTGTATAGGTTATGGTCACCACTTGGAGAATTTGCTCACCCCCCCCACTAATTTCCAGTGAGCATTCGTTTGCTCTTGGCCGGCCACACATTAATGTATGTGTGCGCTTGATTTTTGAGCAAAAATTTTCTTAACTCATTTTCATCACATCATCCAATATGGCAACTTTAATTTACCCCCACCCAAACACTTGGGTATCTTGAGACAAACTATTCCACACTCTCTCTACTTCAATCTTAGACATGTCGGCTAGCAAACTTCATGTCCGAGTTGCTTCGGTTTGAAGCGGGAGCCTGTATAAAGATTCGATGACATGGTGCCACTTCGATGAGCGAGATCGGGGAGCAGACTTCGTCGGTGCAGCAGCGGGGAGTTTGGTGTGGAGATTAAAGACCGAAGGACATGGATCGATCGGTATAGTCTTTCCTAACTCCTTTTACAGATTGCTAGTTTACGGTTAATGGAACGATCCGGGTATTTGGTTGCGGTAGCGCCAGTTTTGTAAAAAGTTTTTGTTTCGCATTTGGCATTGGATTGATGGCCGGGTTGCTACCGTACCCCAACATGGTATCAGAGCCTAACTATTAACCGTTAACTAGTTGGTTTAAACAATGTTAAAGTATCGAAACCCAAACAAAACCCAAACAACGCCACTGAATTAGCAGTTTCTATTTCTTTTCAAAGTGTCTAGAAAAATTATTTAAACAAGTGCAGAAGACTACTCAAGAGACCACAAGACCACACCCCAAAGACGGACCCCACCCTCGGATTTTGGCCGAGCCCAAGCTCACCAAAACCGAGGTCGCCGGCCAGTTGATCTCCTCTGGGATTTATTTTTGGGGTGTTGTCTTGTCTCTTTGGTTTTGGATCAGTGGTATTGTTTGTGTAGCCCAGTTTGGATAAAGTTTTATCAGTTTGTTTGGGGCTATTCGAGGGTTATTTCGAAGTTGATATTTTTTAATATTGTTTAAAAGTTAGCAGTACATTACATTTCTATCTGTGACCGTGAATGTCATTTGATCGGTAAATCTTGTCTAATCGATATAGTCCTTTTAGACGGATTTGCGAACGTGACATTCACGTTGATGTTCTGTGTTATGTTGTGATATTGCGGATTTATCGTGGTGGATAGCTTGCGTGCAATGGTAGTGCAGCTTGGTTATATTTGTACATTTGATATTGCGGGGCGAGCGTCCGACATGTGGACTGTCGTCACTGCCTGTTTGTATATTATTCTTTTGGGGCACAACCGGGTTAAGGTCGATGTACCCGTTGTACATATTTTCTTTTCTGTACTAGGATTACCCCGCGGTGGAGTGCACGGATAGCCGGGTTCTGGAGGGCAACGGGCCCGCATCTCATGGCTTTAAGATGGAGGGGGCTTCACTCTAGGATTTGCGAGCTATTCGCCACACTCGTAGGGGGTACAGGTTGACCCAAGGAGGGGTGCTCAAGTTACCTGATTCCGTGAAGTGCTAGGTGGTCCATTCATTTTTCTGAAGGGGGCTGCCCCGCTTCAGGTTTTGGCGGATAACCTGCCGCACTCGTAGGGATCTAGGTTTCAATGCACAGGCTATCCACACGACCAGGGGAACGTCGGGTTTCATTTGCGGCTCAAAAGAAACCCGGGGCTCCCAGATTATCTGTATTGTTCTGTGATACTTATTACTTTTTTGTGATGTAGCGTTTATCACGCCTGGAGCGATTATTATATATTGATATATATACTCGTAGATGTTGTATATGTTTTGCACCCGCGCTAGTCCAGTCCCCGCTCTGTCGTTAGTTAAGTAACCTAACGGGTGATGACAGGACCCAGTGGCGAATGCGGATGGCATATACGTACATTATATTTTCGTTTCTTTTGTGGTGTGATTAATTGATGGGACTGTGTTGATTCAGATCAATGCAAGTAAAACAAACCTATATATGATGTCGTTGGAACAATTTTCAAAAAGCTGTTATTACTAGGCCGTTTTCTTTTGTTTTGCACAGTGGTATTCGGTTATGAATATCCAGCACCTCATTCGACGAGGCAAGGGCCGAGATCCCTTCACCGGGAGTGACCCCTTGGGCAGAAGTTTGCATTAGGGTAATAACTTCACTATAGTCGATTAATTTTTACTTTGTATCGTAGTATTCAGTTTGGAATATCCTGCACCTCATTCGACGAGGAAAGAGCCGAGATTCCTTCACCAGGAGTGACCTCTTTAGCAAAGGTTTTTGCAACTGTATTTTTATAAGGGCTATCCGGTTCCTTCAACGATATCAAGTTCATTACGTTAAAGGTTTTTCGCCAAAAACCAGTCGTAGCCCTCCGTCATTTCATATGGGTATTGGTTAGTATTTGTGTTATGTATGTTGACCTAGTCAAGGCGTAGTGTTCGGTAGCTCCGCAGTACTTTTCTGTTGCATGGATATGCGATTGGTTAGGACAGTTGTACGGTCATGTTGACCTAGTCAAGGACTCGTACATGTGGGTCTAATTAATCAAGGATAATAACGGGTTGAACTTGACTTGTGACTTATGGTATGTTGACCTAGTCAAGGTCATAAGCTGCTTGGGTAAAAATCATATCGGGAGTTTCAAACATACAGGAAACTTGCCAGGTTTGCGCATACCTTCTGGAGTGTGGTGACTTGAGTGGCTTCCATCAAGTTATCATGCGATGATAGTTGGATCCCGATTTCCACTGATGAGTTGGTTTACTCCTCGGGTGATTCCGACTAATTCTTCTTTCAGGTTTGGAGAAGAATTTGAGGATACAGTGGGAGACATTCAGGTTAGAGTGCACGCAGAGTGTTTTCTCTCTCTCTCTCTTTGACTGCGACCATGACCCGACCCTAGACTATAACTCGGTGACCAAGTTAACCGAACTTTCTTAAAACACTGGCTTTTGAATTGTCTGAGTTGCATACATCATTGCCACTCCTTCTTTTACCCTTTGCATTTCTCCAGAACACCCCGTATTACTACGAACATCCACTTCCATTGGATAAATCCATCGTATGGTTATATACGAACTCGAAGGAACTTGTTCCAGATTCGAGGATGGATTCTGGTTTTGGAAAGATTCAATAGGATTATTCAGTTGTCTTTTCCTTTTACCTTCTTTCAGGTTGTGAGGACTCCTACGATTAGGAAGAGATACACTTATTACGCTTATTGGATAGTCTTCTTCCAAACTATAGGCAGGTGCCGAAAGGTAGGGAATGAAGAAAACCAATTAGCCTAAGTTGGGTGTACAGAAGGTAATAAGTAAAGACAAAATAAAGGGATTAGAAAGAGGGCAAAGTAAATTGCGAATGCTAAAATTCACGACCGAACCACATATTTCATCGCCACTCCTACTTCACCTTTGTATTTCTCCAGAACACCTCGTATCACTACGAACATCCACTTCCATTGGATAAATCCATCGTATGGTTATATATGAACTCGAAGGAACTTTTTCGAGGATGGATTCTGGTTCGGGAGAAATAGAAATAAGGTTTATTCAGTTGTCTTTTATCATCACCTTCTCTCAGGTTGCGAGTACTCCTAGGATTAGGAGAGTACACCTATTATGCTTATTGGATAGTCTTCTTCCAAACCATAGGCTGGTGCCAAACGGTAAGGAAGGAAGAAAATCACTTAGCTTAACGATGGTGTACATAAGGTAATGACTAAAGACAAATAAAGAGATTTGGAGAGATGGTAACAAAATATACGGTTACAGTCATGAATCTGGATAATAGAAGAGGCATTACTAGAAATACCCGGATACCCTTTCGAAACATTTTCATGTTTCAGTTTTACTGTGCATTGTTAATAGAAAACTGATTTCCCAATTAGACCCTTACTCCAGGGTATGTATTTACCAGGTATAATTCTCACATCTGTATAGTTTTACAGATGATGAGTGGGAGTAAGTTATTTGGAATTAGGTGACTATCCTCATTATATCAGAATTCGTTGTAATTGGTGATATTTGAGGAAATCTCCTGGGTACAGTTTTCAACCTACGACGCACAGGGTTTGAGTTATTCAACTCAGGGGACTTATACAAAGTATTATATGTTGTCCAGTGTCCATTAGGACAAAGGGGTTGGTCCTCGTACTGTATTATGTTTACTTGTGACTTCTCAATTTTTAGACAAGTGTTTCGTAGAAATACAAGGTCTAAGTTTTAAGAAGTTATAGGTACAAGAATAAAGTAGAGAACCACGTGTTGCAAGTATCGGGATTCTTTAAGGTGATCGAAGATATAGATACTTGTGTATGGTATTCAGTAGAAAGTAATGGTTTTGAGAAACTTGTTTCTCTTTCAGGTTACTCATAATTGAATGCATTCCTAAGTTAAGTAATGCTGATCGGCCTCTCTCCATTTTGTTGACATGCACTGGAGACAGCTGCATGATTTGAATCTGGTTCCAATTAAACCAATGCCTCTGTTTCTATATTGGAGATAGAACGGTCCATATCTTAACGATGTTAATTACGGGGAGTTGTCCGGCTTATGCTTAAAACCAGACTCTGGATAACTCAAGGCACGTTTTTGTAATTTCTGTTTGTAGGTTAACCCGGGCTATGACGAGGGTTAACTTTCTACCATCTTGAAGATCAATAATGATATTGTTCTTGACTCGCCAGAGTTTTAGTAAAATGGATTTTTTCAGAAAACAGCAGTGGGAGTATGGTAGAACTGGAAGTAGTTCCAGAACCGCAAACGATTACTGAAAATTTAATAGGACCTAAAGATTCAATCAGGTTTGACATTCCATTAGCCAGATATGGTGGGTAACCTCAGGTATCCGAGAGGTACTTCGATATCCTCAAGGACGGTGACAGGGAGGTTCTTGTTTATCCAGACTTGCCATTACTGTTGTTCTAGACTATGAGACCCGGCAGGAGGATGAGTATAGCGTCGTTCTAAACTATCTTTAGAAGTGTACGTCTATATGACTCTGCTAGAGGGTTGTTGTAGTCAGTGGGAGCAGCGGAAGCATGGTGGACAAGAAGCTTGTGTCTATTTATAGACTAAAACAGATATAGCGGAGATAGATCATCTATTTCTAATGTGACAGTCATGGGCTTTGACTTCATCAGAATAGGGGATGGATCTGTTAAAAAGGTAGTAGGGTGTAATGTCCTTGTATTTGGATGACATACACAGAGTAGGAAGTGAAATTCCTATACTACGATCGGTTATACTGTGGTTGTCACACAGTGGTTTCTCCACAAAGGATATAGATATAATAACTGACATTCTGGTTACTAGATCTATGGTTTTAGATCTAGATTTGGGAAGTGTCCCAATCTAGGTACTTAGACAGTATTCTAAAGAGTTTTAGAATGGACGACTCCTGGTATGGTGGTGTACCTGCAGGTGATGGAGTCACCCGCTCTAAAGGTGTCTTACAGACTAAAGGAGAGAGGGATGTGCATGATTGGCATATCACTTACTTAGGCAATTGAGTCAATCTTGAGATGTCAAGTACCACATCAGATGTTGTTTTTGCATGAGGTACAATAAGTTTATATATATTAATCTGATCCTGGAGAAACGTTCGGAAGCAGTTTTAGAACATAAGTGGATGTTCTAGGGATTTGATGACGGCAGCCTCCTTCGGGAGACGGTTATCATTCCAGGCTTCCAAGGTGACCTGGATGACAGAGTGACTGTCAGAGTTATTGTTTTCCCTCTGACAAGGGGCAGTTATTTGGACAGATGGTCCAAGCGGATACCGAGGGAGGCATGACGTAGGATACTGATTAAATTCAGTTGACGATACATTCTATGAAGTTTGTTGGATTTGGAGTTCATTTATGAACTAGGTCCTATCAGATATCCAGACATATTCTAAGACAGGTATTGCTCAATTCGGGAGATGGCTTTCTCCGCGAACTTGAGATTAAGAGAGACATAGAAAGAAACATCAGGGCGGATCCACTCACTGAGGCTATTTCTCGAACACAATAGTTTCACAAACAAGTTTTGTGAGACTGATCAGTAGAGAAGTTGGGTGTTCGGTATCACACGGACTGTGAGTATGCGACATCGCAATAATTAGCCTTAAGTGCAAGTGGGAGATTGTTGGATATAGTGCCCTCAAAATCAACTATTGGATCGCAGGTACGTGATTTCAATGATTGAGGGAGGACCTATACCGGTAGGACAGTCTTGCTCGAGATGATAGTATGCTATCTGGTTTGTCTTTATCATCGTGTACATGCTTTAGTTCACTATTGCATATTGATAGATCCCATAGGATTCCTGCTTGACTGCCAGAAGTATGATGGCGATCATATACGTGGGAACTGGGGTCTATAAGCACATCCTTAAATGGTCCCTAGTCGAGGGAGGTTCGAGACGGGGCTTCGATACTCCAGAGTAGACTAGTGTATACAGTCGAGACCCCGACGAGGGGCGGTGGCCGGACTCACAAGCCATTGGTGTCAGTTGGTTCACCTAAGATGTATACAGGTGCTCATTGGGTTATGAGTACACCGGACAGGACACGCCGGGAACATGCTAGTTGGTTTTATATATGTCGTCAGATAGCAGTTCCCTGGTGACATGTGTACAGGTTAGTCTATCGGCCTGAGATCGTCATTTGTCTCGTATGAGTTCCCACTGTGCTTTGATTACTACCTTACCACGGCTCAAAGGAGTCGTACAAACAGGTTTTAGTTGGGTACAGTCCCGAGCTACATGGAGGCAGTGAGCGGATCGTCAGGGGATTCGTCTCTCCCGGTATTGGGGGTGAGATCACGCTGTGTTTAGGAAAGCCATTACACGAAATCCCTAGCCAGGATAAGCGAGATTTACTGGTAGGTATTCCAGTAGTATCTCAGAGTGTTCTGGGCTACTCTCCGACACGACTTATACCGCTATTGGGGGTCTGACGTTTACCAGCCCCCTGGGCCCGATATGCGATACTCATAGACGAACGGACCGAACTGTACAGATATTGTCACTGACAGGCTTGGTAGGGTTTCAGGATGAGTTCGCTCATCGGTCTCCCTTTTGCTCAATACCTAGGCAGCCGTTACGTACAGCTAATGCCACTGACGGCTTGTGGTTAAACCCACTGCCAGCGTATTGACGAGTCTTTAGAGTCCCCTACAGACAGTTTCCCAAGTTCGGGCAAAACGTTGTAAAGGCCGTATGGTTTTATGGCAGGGTTTGAATATGCACGTGCACTTATGCACGTGTCATGTTTCGGACAGATAATACTAGTGGGCTTTGATTTAAGCCGGATCCTAGTATATTGTGTGGGTATATTTTTGTCTCATTGCATTCGTATTCGGTTGAAATACAAATGCGGGTATGTATATACAGTTGTGGGGTAATCCTGTAATTCGTTACGGGGTTATTTTTGAAGTTGTCATTTTTTCTCCGCTTGATTAAACATTATTTTTAATGTTTAATTAATGGTTGATTTTTGTACATTCTTTTTTGGCCATATTATCATTTTCTTTGTATTGGCCAAAATTAGGTAAATGGGGGTTCATTTGGAATTGTTTTGGAAAGTCAATGTGAGGGATGGGTCAATGGCAGCATGGTGGGCATGGCTTGGAGAGGGATTAATTTATGAGGCATGGTCTTTATAATTGATTATTGTTTGTATGGATATTTTGTGAAGTGTATAGGTTATGGTCACCACTTGGAGAATGTGCTCACGCCCCTACTAATTTCCAGTGAGCATTCTTCTGCTCTTGGCCGGCCACACATTAGTGTATGTGTATACTTGATTTTTCATGAGAAAAAATTTCCTTAGCTCATTTTCATCACATCATCCAATATGGCAACTTCAATTTACCCCCATCCAAACACTTGGGTACCTAGAGACAAAGTATTTTACACTCTCTCTACTTCAATCTTGGAAATGTCGGCTAGCAAACTTCATGTCCGAGTTGCTTCGGTTTGAAGCGGGAGCCCGTATAAAGATTCGATAACGTGGTGCCACTTCGACGAGCGAGATCGGGGAGCGGACTTCGTCGGCACAGCAGCGGGGAGTTTGTTGTGGAGATTAAAGGCCGAAGGATACGGATCGATCGGTATAATCTTTTCTAACTCTTTTTACAGATTGCTAGTTTACGGTTAATGGAACGATCCGGATATTTGGTTGCGGTAGCGCCAGTTTTGTAAAAAGTTTTTGTTCCGCATTTGGCGTCGGATTGACGGCTGGGGCGCTTCCGTACCCCAACATTACAATCTTACCGAAAGCTTCGCATTCTTTATTTCCTTTACCTATTTTTTCGTACACTATCAGTACTTCAGACACCAAACTTTTCTTGAATCTGTTACACTTACCTTTTACAAATTTCAAGGACGAAATTTTTATAAGGAGGGTAGAATGTAACAACCCTAAACTTTCTGTACAAATTTTTCAAAAAATACAGAAAGAGCTACTTTTTCCTGAGCACAGATTATAAGTTTGTTTTGCTTTTTATTAGCAAGAAGGAGCTTATAGCTCATTGGTAAGACTTTGCACTGCTGAACCAAAGCACCAGAGTTCAAATCCCATCACCCACATTATTTTTAATATTGTTATCTTTTAAATTTTAGAAGTCCAAGGGTCTACACGTGCATAATTCGTAAAAACTCTACTACACATGTAAAACAAACTGGACCAGGGGGAAGACCAAGCGACGACGGACCGACGGATACCGACCCCGGCCTGACTCGGCCCAGATCGGCAGATGACTCGGCCGGAATCGGCCGGACCGTCGAGTCGTCAACACAAAAGTCGTGCCTCTTGGCCTCCCCATCACTCCTGCATACTTAAATTCCTTGGATCGGTTCCAGAGCTCTTTAAAATCTCATTAAACCCTATTTTTATTACAAATTAATACATTTTCAATACACCCCTTCACCTAACTCTAACCCTAGCTTTACCCTATAAATACCACCCGTAAACACACCCCCTTACCCACAATTCTTTCCAAACTCTCAAGAAATTCCTCTAGAAATTTGTGTACAAGTGGAGTTAGCAAAGGGCAAAACTCCGGCAATTTTCCGACGACGATTCTAGGAGCTTCCGGCGACGAAACGACACACCGGCGCCTCCTACCGCTTCCTCTCCCTGTTCTCTTGAACCTAAATCCATAAGTCCCACCTCTCTCTTCCCTATTCTTTTCTAAAAACACGTATTTCTCAATCCCGATGGAATCGGAGTTAATCCAATTTCCGATTCGGTTTTTCCTAAAAATTCAACATTTTCTTAAATACAATCATACCAAACCCTTAAATGTTGACTATTAATCATTAACAAATATGTTGAACAAGTTTCATGACAAAATATTTCATTTTGTAACTTTTACCGCTTTTTCACTAAAATACCATGTAGTTTACTTTCTACCTTAAAACATCATTAATCTTGTTATACCTTTAATTAGATCACGAGGTAATGACCTATCTCCTCACAACACATCTCCTCACAACACTCATATGAAATATAGCACAATACCTTTCGGGAACATAAAATATGGGAAAACAAGATTTTACATATAAATACCATTTACTAATAAAACCTTTTTCTACAAGAAATATGTATTTACACAAATCTTTGTAAAGCGCTGCTACAACCCATTTTGGGAACCCGTTCAGGATGGTGTGGATTATCGCATATCTTCGGGCTTAGTAGTGCGAGATGCAGACCTCCGCAAGGAGCATTCGGTCTCGAGAGATTTAAAATACAAATATCTTAAGAAAAATGAGATTTCTAGAAATATAATATATTAAAATTATTTTTATACAAATATATATATTTATGTGTTATCAAAATATCTATTTTTGATATATTATAAATATTCCAACTTTTCTAAATCACAAGAATCACTTTACATGATAATACCATGAAATTCCATACAAGTTCAATATTACAATTAAATACCCTATATTATGAAATTAGGTTATTTTCACTAGAAATATCACAAATATAAAATATACATCTATGATAACTCTAAAGATGATAATTAAATAGTTGGGTGTATTTTGAAAACTATACAAAAGTATATTTACATAAAACCCCTCAAGTTTTATAAATTACAATAAGGACCCTAGTAAATATAGGTTTAAGCGGGACCAGTCTCTTGAGCCTCGGGGAGCCGGAGATATGGGTGCTTGCCTATTTAAGGTAGACAACTTAACAAACGGTGTTATCAACACGGTAATCGTCTTTGAAAAAGACACAAATCCTGCCGCCCATGTGCCGCGGTTACCGATAACACCAAAACATAATTCAGGAATTTAATTTCTTTTATAATTGTCTGACTCATACTGAGTCTCATTATAATCAATCTGACTTGAATGTGATTCAAATACAATCTACAATATAACAATTCAACATGAATCTATATATTCAATCTGTTTAAATCTATCAATCTATACAACTTGACTAAACCGAACTATGGATATACATCCATCTACATGATTCTCCACTTACAACCATTTACATGATTCTCCAGTTTCATCCATTTACTGGTATCATGGTTTCGGCAAGTCATCCAATTACACAATCTATATTACAAGACAATACAAGTTGCAATACAATGAAATACCATTAGTACAATCATTACTATCAATACAATAAATACACAGGGTATTGGGGTAGTTCATTCATGAATCCAACAGAATCTCAAGAGTCCCCCTAGATCATGAATCTATGTCTACTAACACAAGCAAGCTATCATGAGGGCCAGTGTTTCCATACTCCTGGATTACATCCTGTTGAGTTTGGAATACTTCGATGACGGTCGAAGTCCCGTTACTAACATTTGATTCGGGCCCGTGGTTCCCTACCCCTGAATTACAGTCTGTTGGGTTTGAGAACACTCTTGAGATTGGTTGACATTCACCCTTGAACTTTCGTTAACAACAGCATTAGCACTAAATACAACAGTATAACAAAATAATACAACTTTAAAATCTATACTCTCTCTCTCTCTCTGCCTATTCTACTTCTTCTTTATCTTTGGGACTTACCGAGCGATTTGTTCGCTGACGACATTCTCTTTCTTCTTCTTAGAATGTCGTCAGGTGATTCGGACCTTCCAGAGATTGAGCCTAACACCGAAGACTTGGACCCGTTTATTGAAGATCCCGAGCTGTAGTTACACTTGTACACATTTCATTTTAGTACTTTCCATTTCTGTTATGCCAATGTTTATGCATCGCTTTATCCCTTGTATTTACTTTTCCATGTATTGTAAAAAGAATATGAATAAATAAAGTTTTTGTTCAAATATATCTTTTGTCTCTTGTGCATTCTCATTTATATTGCTTAGATACGCTTAGCGTATTTACTTCAGAGTAAATACGTAGCGGTCTCGTCGCGTCCTCTGCCCGTACACTGGGAAGCGGGGCATGACAGCTTCAATTTTTTGGGGTTTATACATGTTGACACGTGGAGATATTCTAGATATCTGGAATTTGAAAATATTTTCCGAATCTCTGCCAGTATTGGTTCTTCGATTTTATTTAATTTCAACGGCAGATTTTTTTATTCCTGACATCTCGATATCTCGATCTCCTGACCTGAGCCAAATCTTGCACAATATCTCCATGAATAATGTTAGTAATATTTGTTATAGAGATATTGTTCTAACCATTTGTATGATGTTATTGTTCCCGCCAAAAAAAAATTCTGCGCAAAAGAGCCCAAGGTATCAAATGGCAATGATACGGTTAAGAAAATGCGAATCAGTATCTTCCGGCCTGTATTTTGATAAATTTTCGAAGGAGAAACAGGTAGATTCTGATGTTATTGGATGAATCTCAAAAAACCCTTCGATTTGATATATTATGGACTTCATAATTCATCCGGGATCAAAAGTTATGAGCAAATATGATATGCACTGTTCCCTGATTAAAAATTCAGGAATTACCTCAATGAGGTATCACGTGCTCGCATGTGATCAATGGTCACGTGTTGACACGTGATGGTTAAAACTTCATCAAATAGAAATAAAAACAAACGGTTGAAGGAAATACATCAATGAGATATCACGTGCTCACACGTGACGATTGACACGTGATGGTTAAAACTGAAGCATAAATAAACGCTGAGAAAATGACTCAGTTGGGGGTCACGTGCTCACACGTGACCAAGGGTCACGTGTCAGCACGTGACTGGCTTCGAAAGACTTACAGTTTAATAGAATTAAATTCTAAGAGCTTCTAAATCTTTCCAAATGGAAAAGGATCATGGGGACCGTTGGATTAAAAGATCTAAGGATGATTAAAAATCATCAATTTATGGAAAAAAATCTTAGACAAGGAAAGATTTTCCTAAATCTCACCGAAAATAACAAACAGAATATCTTTGGATTTATAATCCAACGGTGAATAAAATTCACTGAATGATCTAAAAGATCATATTAATTACGAAAACATATCAAATGTTTCAATGAAAGATTTACAAAACAAATTAATTCTTTTCTTTCTCCTATAAATAAAAGCCAAGAAGAGAAGAGAAGGGATCTACTTTTTGAGAGAAGAACAGAGAAAAGAAGAGAGGAGAATTTAATTCTCAAGAGAGAAAAGAAAATTTCTCCAGAAGAGAAAAGAAAACCCTAGGTGAGAAAAGAAAGGGGATCAAAACTTCAAAAAAAGGAGAATTTAATTCTCAGAAATCTAAGAGTTTAACTCTTTTGCTAAGAACTTAGTTCTTCTTTTTGTTGAAGATCTGCACAGAGCACATCTCCCCATAAGTTGAGAATTTAATTCTCATCGGGTCGAGATTCTGCCATGCAAATCTAAAATTTAGAGGGGGAATTGAGTTTAGAGAATTTAATTCTCTCAAAAAAAATTAGGGTTTAACCCTATCTGAGAATTTAATTCTCCTAAGCTTACAGGAATTTAATTCCTTCCAAAATAAAATTAGGGTTTAACCCTATATGAGAATTCAATTCTCCAAAATTATAGGAATTTAATTCCTTCAAGATGGACAGAACTAGGGTTTAACCCTAATTGAGAATTTAATTCTCTTAAGTTCACAGGAATTTAATTCCTCTTAAAATGAAATTAGGGTTTCGCCATATACCAAAACTTAATTCTTTACATATATGGGAATTTAATTAGGGTTTAACCCTACATAAGAATTTAATTCTTTCATAAGAGGGGCATTAATCCTCCCAGAATCACAATTAGGGTTTAACCCTATGAAGAATTTAATTCTTAAAAAGATAAAGAGATGTTCAGGCATGCAAAGAACCAGGGTCACGTGCCCCCACGTGACCCCTGTAAAGATCCACAGAAATAAGGAGGAAAGAGCTCAGAGGCAATGCCTCACATGCTCCACGTGACCCCCGAAACACAGAAAGAAAATGTAAAAGAAATAAAGGCCTTGGGCGCTCTCACGTGCTCCCACGTGACCCCTTGGCGGACACTTTAATGATCAGTGCATGAATCCTCCTCACATGCCAGCACGTGATGCTCCAAAATAAAATATAAAAAGTGTTTAACACTTAATTGCAGAGCGAAGAAAATGAGATCTGGCCCCACCTTTGGGCGCCCTCACGTGTCCCCACGTGACCCCTTTATTTTTAATGTTTAAACACTAATTCAAGAGCTTCATTCCCAGTGTTTAACACTGATCATCTTTTAGTGTTTAACACTAATTTGAGAATCTTACTTCCAGTGTTTAACACTGATTATCTTCTAGTGTTTAACACTGATCATCTTTTAGTGTTTAACACTAATTTGAGAATCTTACTTCCAGTGTTTAACACTGATTATCTTCTAGTGTTTAACACTAATTCGAGAATCCTATTTCCAGTGTTTAACACTGATTGTCTTTTAGTGTTTAACACTAATTTGAGAATTCTACCTCCAGTGTTTAACACTGATTGTCTTTAAGTGTTTAACACTAATTTGAGAGTTCTACCTCCAGTGTTTAATACTGTTGTTCTCTAGTGTTTAACACTACTTTTAGCCAAATTGGCTAATTTTCCAGAGGCAAAAGTCCCTCCTCCAAATGAATCTCAAAATTGAGGAAATCAAAGACAAAATGTTGTCAGAGCCCCCAAACCTCTGTTTAGAACTGCTGAATGATGAGGGACTGAACCCTGACAAATGTCTAATGGCCCAAAGGGCCGATATTTCAAACATAATTGGACTTAGCCCAAACTGGCCATAAGTCCTCAAATCATTTTGAACTGAGCACATCTGCTCTTTCAACCAACTCATTGGTTCAAGGGTACATCTATGAACTCCTCTGATATTTGTCGTTGTAATCCTTCAACGTCTTCAGAGAGGTGATGGGTCCCGACAGCCATACATTTAATGGACCACTACGTCCTTAAACTGGTATTGGACCACTACGTCCTTAAACTGGTATTGGACCACTATGTCCCTAAACTGGAACAATAGAGCCCCTAAATGCTCTTTTGTCGGATCTAAAAGATCCTGTTTAAGTTGATCTTAGCCTCAAACATGGCTAACGTATCCTTAAACCTTCAAACAGACTTTAGTCCCAAATTGGACTATAGATCACCCAACCAACTTTGGTTCAAGGGTACATCTCTGAACTCCTCTGACATCTGTCGCTGTAATCCTTCAATTTCGTCAGAGAGGTGACGGGTCCCGACGGCCATACATTCAATGGACCACTATGTCCCTAAACTGGAACAATAGAGCCCTCAAATGCTCTTTTGTAGGATCTAAACGATCCCGTTAAGTTGATCTTAGTCTCAAATCAGACTAACGTGTTCTTAACAAACGTTTAAGTTGATCTTAGTCTCAAATGAGACTAACGTACCCTTAAGCCCAAACCAAAACCCAAATCTAAGAAAATACGGATTTGGACTAATCCACGTCCTACGGGCGACAACATAAATTAGTCTCCGTATACAATCTACGGGCAACCAAAAACAAAACAAACACCCACGACACGAAGTGACCATCTGGAGAAGGAGAAAGTTGTTACCGCGATGCGGTAGCGTAATTAACTGCAGAGGGTTGCGCCTGCAGGGAAGAACGTCCCCACAATAAAAAAACCTCAAAAGAGGGGGAATCTGACGAAGTTTGCTATATCGGCCGTATCCGTCTAAAACTTCGATATACGGTGTCATAAATCAACTTGGCATCTTCGGAGAGGTGGACGGATAGTACCAATTAGTATCTGCCCCGAATTTCAGGCAAGATGTTTGTCTTGGCCGTCATTCAGAGGGGAACAGTTATATGTTTTAAAGAATCTTGATTTGAATATTTGATATGATATGCATAATAAAAAATATTATATAAATATTATATGCATACATTTTCCTTCATAATGTTTATTATAATATATAAACATATGGTAAATAGTATTTTGCAGATAAACCCCAAATATGTTCTATATTTATAATAAACACCTTTAGATATTTATGAAAAGTAAGGAAAATGTTATATCAAATGCGCGATGTATGTAAAAGACATCCCTACACTTAGAGCATTCAATTCAAGCTATCATACTCTTGTCCATCTTCCTTAGTACTTTTTAGTTGGTGAATATTTTAGATAGAATTGCTCACACATCCTTCATGCGACCGTTAATATTTCTTGAGGTACTAACCAACCGATTACAAAATGTGCTTGCTCATTTAGGCGTAATTATCCTCATCTTGCAACACCTAAGGCTTAGCAGTGGCTCCCAAACCAGTTGGTCTAAGGCACTAGGTGATAAAGCACCCTCGCTATATTTTTTATGCTGCTGTTCATACCATTATATTGCATTATTATATTCCTCATTCTTATGAATTTTACAAATAAACAGGTGCTTTTGACCCATGTCTGCTACATAGTACAGGTTACAGGTTCTCGGAACGAAAACGGTGAAAATGACAAAAGACGATGCAAAAGTGAGACTACGACCAGCAAACAGAAGGATCTTGATCAAGCCTACATAAAGATCAGTTTACAAAATACAAGGCATTGCAAGATTCAAGACTTCGTCTAGAAGCAACGGTAAAAGACCACTACAGCTATTCACTGGGAAATCTGGAAGAGAACCAGAAGCTATTCTAAAGAAATAACCAAATAAGTAGGAAGCCCAAACGACCCAGAACCAGCACACAAAAACTGAAGATCTCGGCCTCCTATTGGGCCGCGGAACCGCGGCCAAACCCTGGATGCGGCCGCGGTGCCGCGGCCGTCTAGAGCCCGTAGTATCAGAAAATTTTGCCATAATCTGTGGCGGCGCTGACTAGTCTTCCTAGGGGTATTTTTATAAATGCAGACATGCGGCAATTGTAAACCTAAGGTTTTCTATGTCCTATAAATAGAAGCCCAAATTCTTGTATTAGGTTATGCCTCTTTTCATTAATAAAATTCAGAATTCTTTTTGGGAAAGCATCAATTTGTAAGTTCTTAATTTATTTTCTCGCCCTAGGTAATTTCTTATCTGCCCTAATTAAATTTAATTCCTTGCCCTAGTTAGATCTTTAATTTCTTGCCCTAGATAAATAATTTAGATCTATTCTTCAATTCTCTAATGAGCGAGTAGTATCCTCGCTTGTTAGGGCTAGATTTGAGGAAGGTTTGAGAGATGAAGATCTCTCATCCCTTTCTTGCCCATCACATATAATTAATAGGACTCTATGCATACATGCATACACCGCTCCTTACGGCACCCTATCACACGAGATAGCGGTGATACCGTAGTATAAAGGCCCGGTTGAGCGTGTTTTCCATGGAGGTTAGGGTAAGGATTGATAAAGGAAGGACAAGAACCTAGAGGAAGAAACATCTTCCTGAATGGTTCCAATCCCCTCTATTAATAATTACCATAACTCCTAAAAGATCTTAATATGGGTATAGAAAGCGGTGAGATTTACTGACTTTCCAAACTTAACATAAACCTAACCCTAGCAAGAATTAGATCTAGATTAATTTAGTTTTTAAATTTAATCAATCCGACACCCATCGGAATTAACTCGTAACAGCGATTAGGAAATTCACACATCCCTGTGGACCAACCCGTACTCACCGGTTAGCTACCAAGCGACGCCGTTCTTGATTGCGGTTTAGAAATATTTTTGACATACAAATCAAATGGCGCCGTTGCCGGGGATAGCGTGTTATTTCCTTTTTGCAATTTCGGGTTAATATAAATCATAAAAAATCATAAAAAACTGAAAAATTAAAATATATATATATATATATATATAAATTTATCATCTTTGTATTTTGTGAAGGGTATTGTTGTTTGAATTTTGCAGGATCTACAATCGAGTTCGGATCTGGAACAATCCAGAGATCAAAACATAAAAAGGCAGATCTGAGCAGCAGAGGATTTCAACAACAAAGCAACAGAAAAAATCTGATTAAATGAACCGAGCAACCCACCGCGATTCCACCGCCTAAACCGTGCTCGGACCGCGCATCCGCGGCGGCTAGGTGACGTCGCCTTCTGCAAAAATTTCTCGGGAACCGTGTCGTCTTGTCCACTGCGGATCCGCCGCATTACCTCGCTCTGGCCGCGGAAAAGCTGCCGTTTGGTGACGTCATCAGTCCAAATTTCCTCTGTGAGCTTATTTTCTCTCTTCTCTGCAAATATCAATATATTTTCTGTAAAATCTCCTGCAGGATTCTTTGCGCTTAAAAATCTTCCCCCTTCCAAATAACAAATCTTGTGCAGGATTTTTTGTGCCGCACTTAAAATAAAAATTGATTGCAAGTGATTTTTTCTGTTTTGCATATATTTTAATCGGACTTTAAGGAGCTTGAGACCAATTCAGATTGGGTGGGGATTTCATCACCCTTCGCAGGACCCCAGAAATCACATAAGGCATTTGCATTGACCAATATTTAATTAAAAAAAATAAAAAATACTAGACTCAGTCCTAAGGACATCGCGCTCAATAGGACAGAGAACCAGTTGTAGGCATCGGCCGTTGATCCTAACCTGACTTTGCGGTGTCTAGGCAAGTGTGTCTAAGGCGAGTGGTTACTTAATTAGGGCCACTACTTGTAGTGGAGAGCCCCCCACTCACCTGGTACTTACCTGGCCGCAATTGGCGGTGAAGAAACGGTTTGAGGTCCTATTTCTAGCCCTTTGGAACAGTTAGGAGCTGTCTAGCTGACCTAGGTGACCCTAGATCTAGGCCTGATTGTGCATTTTTTGTCGATTGAAAGTGTGTTTAAGCCCTTTTATCGAAAATCTTTTTGCAAAAAGTTCCAAATAAAAAAAAAGGAAAAAAGAAATTTTTATAACAAGACTTGCAAATTTTGTCGCTAAGAACTCCTTGCACCACCACCTTCTTTCTCTTCTCTTTCTTACATCATGGGTACCCCACCTCGTAAATCTCTTGCCGAACTTTGGTACCCTGAACCAAACTTTGCTGCGTACGTGAATTGTTTCGGTCGATTTAAGGACGACCCCTCCATGCCCAAAATTTCTTTGAAAGATCGAATAGAAGCGTCTAGGAGAAACAGTTCGACTTTGCAATCCACTTTGTATCAACCGTGTCAACCTTCACCACCTTCTTATGTTAATACCACTTTTTCAAGTGCTATTGTAACTCCTAAACCCATGTCTATTGCTGAACATATTGAGCAATCTCGTAACCGATCTTTCACTCCTCTCCATACATCCAGTTCTAGGGATCAACAAGTCCATTCACCTTTTTATCCAAATGTTGATCCTACTCCTGTCCAACCATCCAATTCCTACCAGTCCTACCCGACTTTCCCACCTTCACTAGACATTGCTTCTACACAGCCATTTGGGAGTTTCACGTATCCAAACAATTTCGAATCTTTTACCGAAACCCCTTCACAATCCATGTCTAGTTTGGAACAGTCATTGAAAGCTTATATTTTAGCAACAAACAAAATGATGAGGAATGTGGATGCGTCCATGGCCACCCTTATGCAACCTAGTGAACCGGTAGCTAGTTTCCAACTAGCTCCAAACATTCCAATGTATGAGGAGGCGGTTGGACAGAGTGAGAATTTGAGAGGGGAGAGTGAGTTATACACCTTTCCAAATCAAACCTACCCATACCCAATTGAAGCCCACAACTCCGGTTTTCCATAGATTGTCCCAAATGATTCACAAGTTGAAAATAAAACACTTAACGAGTTGTGCGACTTTGTAGTGCTTGATTTGCCAGATTGTGAAGATTCCCTTTCGAGTGAAACCACACCTAATCCTTTTGAACTTTACACCTCCACTCTAGAACCTAAATTGATAAACATCCATGCTTTTGATGAGGTGTCAGAAAAAATTGATTTTTCACTTGATTGAGGATATAGACGCTAGGAATATTTTGGATGATGAACCCGTAGATTTGCTTGAAATTTTATGTCCAATTCATCATCCCGAGTCATTAAATGTTTCTCCCAAACTTCATATGCGTCTTGATTTTGATGATAATGGTATGGATAAGCTAAGTTTTGAGGAGAATATTGAGGAAATTATTGAGGATGAACCGGTTTTGTTTGATGAGTCGGATTTCCCAATTCATCATGTCCCTTCCACTGATTGTGTATACCCTCCTGAATCTTTAACTGATACCCTTCCTCACTCACTTCCCTCCGTCCTCGTTCCGACCTTGCAAGAGACCGTTACGCTTTCATCTCCAATACCAAGTTCGACGTACCCATGTTTGCTCACGAATCTTGAGGGATTTAATCTCATTTCTCCGCGGGTTAATAGATTAGCACAATCGCTTTTTACACATCGGTCATTACAAATTGTGCTAATTTATACTCTCCATCCCCACCCTCAAATTCGTATTCCCATTTTCTTTAGTTCTTCTACTCTTCCTTTCATGATACCGAGTGTTGATAAATCACAATCCGATATTTTGAGTTCGATAATTTTCAATTGGACCTTCGACGAAAGTTTCGAAGATATTTTCGCCGACGAACTCGCATTCTTAAACGATATGGATTTTGTGATTAATCAACCTCCACTCGAAGAAGTAGAACCCCTACCATTTCTTTTTCCCCTCCGACATTCTCCTCCACCGAAACCGTATACCGTTTCTACCTCCACACGGTCTCGTGTGATTCTCATTTTTTTTCTTTACACTCCATTATTTCACCAACTCTATCTTTATCACGATAAAATTTTTGAATGGTTGGTGCTATCTTTTGGTCTGTGTAAGGCCTTGTATAGTTTCATTTTTCTCCTCCTTAACTCTGAACTTTAACGCTGTTTTACTTAATTTTGGGGGGAACCTTGTTGTATATATATTTTTTGTTTTTCTTTTAACAATAAAAAAATAAAAAAAATTATAAATAAATAAACAGGGGAGTGCCGACATTTTGACCCTCTTGGTGTGGCATGACAGTGAGGACACTGTCAAGTTTAAGTTTGGGGGTATGTTCGGTAAGCCTTCTTCCTTCGCATTCATGTGTATATTTTTGCATTTGCTTACTTATTTTAAAACCCATAAAAAATTGAAAATTTTCAAAAATTATAAAAATTAATGTATTCAATTTTAGCCGTATTTGACTTAAGTTTGACAAATAGGTTAACTAGCTAGGCACAACTAGATCTAGACTTAGTAAATTAAAAACCCTAAAAATAACCTTTCTTAAAGTTTAACGGTAGAAAGTTTATGTCTTTGTAGTTTATTTAGAAATAGGCAAATTTTGAGTTCACTTCTTGGGCTAAGTCAAAACAAAGGAAGAGTATTGATATTTTCATTAAAGTATAAGTTTGAAAAATAATTTCTAGCTTAAGTCTAAATTCTGAAAATGTATACCCTATAATTTGCACAAACACGCACCTTGAAACTTGGAATAGTAGAAGAGACCTTGAAATGCTCTTGTCTAAAGTCCTCAGTACGAAGAAAATAAAATAAAAATTCAAGTGTGAATAATGAGATAATAAAAATGAACACTGGCTTTTGTGATTACTCAAGGCTGCAAAAATAGAAAAATATTTAGCGAGGGTGCTTCATCACCTGGTACCTTAAACCAACTGGTTTGGGAGTCACTGCTAAAGCCTTAGGTGTTGCAAGACTAGGAATTACGCTTTAATGTGCAAACACTTCTTGTAATCGGTTGTTGGTACCTCAAGAAATATTAACAGTCGCATGAAGGATGTGTGAGCGAACTTCATCTAAAAATTCACCAATTAAGAAGTGCTTTGGACAACGGACAAGAGTATGATTGCTTGATTTGAATTTTCAAGTGTAGGGGTGATATATACACACACGTAGGGGTATGTGATTGGGGTTTAGATAAGAGATAGGAATGAAGAATAGGACTTATATCTTTGGTAGAGATGATAAAAATTCCTAAGTTGAGATGGAACCCTAGAAGGAAAACTTAAAAGATGCCGAAAGCTAAGTAGGTCTGCAGAACATATATAATCTTAAGTTGAATAATAAGGAAGCGTGAATAATATGGGTGGATAATTTATGAGTCGAAGATAATAGAATTTCTTGTTAGAAAACCTAATTAGAGAATAAGAGTTAAGAGGCCGAATTGATAGGATTTTGTGGGTAGTATCCGCTGAAACCCTCAAGAGACAACACTCCTCCTACTAGGGATACCTAGAGGTTTAACGGCTTGTTGCACGAACTCAGTGCAATCGCGATTCCCTGCGAAAGTGAGGTTAGGTTTTTGTCGAGAATAAAACTAAGTTTTCTCGAGGACGAGCAAAAGATAAGTTTGGGGGTATTTTTTCATACCATTATATTGCATTATTATATTCCCCATTCTTATGAATTTTATAAATAAACAGGTGCTTTTGACCCATGTCTGCTACATAGTACAGGTTACATGTTCTCGGAACGAAAACAGTGAAAAAGACAAAAGACGATGCAAAAGTGAGACTACGACCGGCAAACAGAAGGATCTTGATCAAGCCTACATAAAGATCAGTTTACAAAATACAAGGCATCGCAAGATTCAAGACTTTGTCTAGAAGCAACGGTAAAAGTCCACTACAGTTATTCACTGGGAAATCTGGAAGAGAACCAGAAGCTATTCTAAAGAAATAACCAAATAAGTAGGAAGCCCAAACGACCCAGAACCAGCACACAAAAACTGAAGATCTCAGCCTCCTATTGGGCCACGGAACCGCAGCCAAACCCTAGCTGCAGCCGCGGTTCCGCGGCCGTCTAGAGCCCGTAGTATCAGAAAATTTTGCCATAATCTGTGGCGGCGCTGACTAGTCTTCCTAGGGGTATTTTTTGTAAATGCAGACATGCGGAAATTGTAAACCTAGGGTTTTCTATGTCCTATAAATAGAAGCCCAAATTCTTGTATTAGATTATGCCTCCTTTCATTAATAAAATTCAGAATTCTTTTTGGAGAAGCATCAATTTGTAAGTTCTTAATTTATTTTCTCGCCCTAGGTAATTTCTTATCTGCCCTAGTTAAATTTAATTCCTTGCCCTAGTTAGATTTTTAATTCCTTGCCCTAGATAAATAATTTAGATCTGTTCTTCAATTCCCTAATGAGCGAGTAGTCTCCTTGCTTGTTAGGGTTAGATTTGGGGAAGGTTTGAGAGATGAAGATCTCTCATCCCTTTCTTGCCCATCACATATAATTAATAGGATTCTATGCATACATGCACATACTTCTCCCTACGGCACCCTATCCCACGAGGTAGCGGTGATACCGTAGTATAAAGGCCCGATTGAGCGTGTTTTCCATTGAGGTTAGGGTAAGGATTGATAAAGGAAGGATAAGAACCTAGAGGAAGAAACATCTTCCCGAATGGTTCCAATCCCCTCTATTAATAATTACCATAACTCCTAAAAGATCTTAATATAGGTATAGAAAGCGGTGAGATTTACTGACTTTCCAAACTTAACCTAAATCTAACCCTAGCAAGATTTAGATCTAGATTAATTTAGTTTTTAGATTTAATCAATCCGACACCCATCGGAATTAACTCGTAAGAGCGATTAGGAAATTCACACATCCCTATGGACTGACCCGTACTCACCGGCTAACTACCAAGCGACGCCGTTCTTGATTGTGGTTTAGAAATATTTTTGACATACAAATCAGCTGCCTTAAGCAATTACAAAACCAGTGTTCATTTTTCTTCTTCACCACTTATACTTTTTTTTCCATACACTATCCCAAGTTTCGAGAAGTGTGTAAGTGCATATAGTAGGGTATCAACGTTCAAATGTTTGGACTCAAGAATAAGGACTATTTTTCAGACTTATTTTTATCCTCACATTAGTAATTTCCTTCATCCTACTAACCCTTGGGACAACGGCTCTAACTATTTATTATTAGTTTCGTTTAAAAAAATATCTACTTTCTTATTTTTCTCAAACTATTCCTATCTTACATATGTAAATTTTCACTTTCAAACTTTCATTATAAATTTTTTTGTGTGCTTATATATAGTATAATGCAAAATAATGCGTAAATAAGCACAAACCTCCCCCAAACCTGTTTGCAGCAGTGTCTTCACTGATGTCATCTATTAAGCTTAAAAAAACCTGTAGACTTAGGAGGAAAAGTTAGTAACGGGGACATGAATTAATGACAGTGAAATCCTCCCACAAACTTATTTTTGGCTCAAATTTCTTTAAAAATTTATTTTCTTTTAAGAGCCAAAAGATTCCCCCCTCCCCAACTTGAGTAAAATAGTATTAAGCATTTAAAATTATGAGAGGGATTAAAGTTATTGGTCAAAGTAAAGCATTACAAAAACTAAAAGTCGACACCAACCATTCAAATATTTTATCGAAGTAACGCACTGGTTGGTGGAAGATCATGTCACCTATCGACGTGAAGAAGTAGGGAGGAGATAAGAGGTGGAATAGAACAGGTTTACGTCTCGTTATATAGAGACGAAACAATGATGGTGGGTTACTCGCATTCTCGTTATTGATAAGAAGAAGGGGTGGTGGTTCAACTTCTTTGTGATGGGGTTGATTCATCACAACTCCCATGTTTTCTAAGAATGTGAGTTCTTCAGCGAAGATTTCTTCAAAGCTTTCATCGATATCCCGAATAATAATCTCATCGGAAAGAACGGGATGATACTCGGACTCCATAAAAGGTTCATATTTAGCGTTAGATGTTGACCCGGACATCTCGATAGAAGGGTCCGTATGTGTATAACAAATAGCAGGGTCAAACAATAACGTACTAGCGGAGTCAAGATCAGTATCATGAAACTGTTCAAATTCGCTGCTGTCGGAATCTATCGTTTCGACAGAAAATACTTGAGCATATGGTTTGGAGGGTTCACTTCCCAACTTGTAAATGTTAAGCTCAATTGACATCTTCCTGAAGGATAGGGTCATAGAGCTATTTCGGCAATTGATTATTGCGTTGGAAGTCGCAAGAAAAGGTCGACCTAGAATTATCGGGATTTGGTTTCGGGGGTTTGCTATAGACTGTGTATCTATAACGATAAAGTCCATAGGGAATATAAATTCCCCGACTTTGATTAACACATCCGTTAGCTCACCCTGAGGTTAGGTGATAGATCGCTCTGCCATCTGAAGAGTGCAGTGCTCCGGTATAAACTCTCCGATCCCTAATTTCCTATACACAGAATACGGAAGCAAGTTAACACTAGCACCTAAATCGAGTAGAGCACGATTGATAGTTTTACCCCCAATAGAAATTGATATGGTAGGACTTCCAGGGTCCGTTCGTTTCTTGGCTAATTGTTGGGTAAACGCAGTGCTCACATTACTCGCTAAGAAAACTTTTTTAAGTACTTGATTTTTTTCTTCCTAGTGCAAAAGTCCTTCAGAATTTTCGTATAAAACAGAACTTGTTGAATAGCATCTAGGAGAGGAATATTTATGTTAACTTGCTTAGAAATTTCCACAATCTTCTCCATTTTTTGACTTGGTCTGTTGCCTCTTAACATATGTGGATAAGGAGCTTTATCAATAAGGGTTGAATCCAACATTGGAGAAGATTGTGGGGATGGAATGGATCCCAGAATTGGAGTTGGGATCATTTTAGGTTGACTCGAGGAAGTGGGCGGAGGGTTCGGGCCTAGGGTAACACGGAGAATAGGCTCGGAAGAAGGTGGACTAGACGAAATAGGGTTAGAAGTAGAAGCCGGGGTTTCAATTGATTCCTCATCATTAACCTGTTCACCCACTTGCTTGTTCAACGCTTTTCCTGATCTCAACATGGTAACGACACTCACATTATAACTTTGTGAGTGGCCAGGATTCGGTATAGGTTGAGATGGAAGTTTCGCTTTCTCTCTCTCACTCATTGCGATATTTAACTATGCAACTTGTGCTTCTATCGATTTTATACTTTCACCGTGGGAAGTGGTGTTCTGCGTTAACGTTTGGATAGAAGACTTTAAATCACCCGTCGTTTGCATGGAATGTTTAATAAACATATCTACGCTTCTTTCGAGTGCGGAGAGTTTTTCGGTACCAGCCGTTTGGAAAGAATTATTATACGATGAAGAATTGTTGGCCGTATTTTGAAAGGTTGCGATTGAAAAGGGTGCTGACTTGATTGCGGTGGTTGTTGTTGCTGTGGAGGAGGTCTTTGATAGTTGCTTGGAAACTGGTTTTGATTTTGAGTTTGGTTTTGGTTCCAAGCAAAATTAAGATGATTCCCCCATCTCTGATTTTATGTGGAAGAATGAGGATCGTTTCTAGGTCGTTGCTGAAAAGTAACATTAATTTGTTCTTGACTTTGAAATGGTAGACTCAAAGGACATTCTTCCGTCAAATTTGATGGGTCGGAACAACAACCACACGGTTTTCGGGAGCGTAACCTGGTTTAGGGAGGCTGAAGAGACTTTGTTTTCTATAGCGTCGAGTTTCCTTTGTATCGCGGTCATTTTGGCTTTCACTGCAATGGAAACATCAAGCTGATGGATACCCTCCTAGATGATGTTGATGGTCTAACGCTTTCCCACTGTAAATTTGATCGGCGAGATCTTCCAGAAATTGCCAAGCTTCATCATCGTCTTTAGACAGGAAATGACATTGACAACTGGTTTCAAGCATCTGTTTTGTTGCAGGATTAATACCCTCGTATATATTGCGGAAAAGGTCCCATCTATTGATTCCGTGATGAGGGCATTGTAGAAGAAGATTCTTAAACCGTTCAAAAGATTTCCAGAATGGTTCACTGGGAAGTTGGGTAAACTGGTTGATCTCGCTTCGAACGCGGGCGATCTTATGATTTGGATAAAATTTCTTAAGAAATGCTACAACGAATTCATCCTATTTGGCAATAGAATGTACGGCAGTGTTATAAAACCATTTTTCTGCTAGATCGCACAAGGTAAAAGGAAGAAGACGTAATCTCATAGCATCCACAGAAAGTTATGACGTGCCCATCATTGCACATACATTTTTGAATTTTTTTATAAAAACGTATGCGTCTTCGAATTCAAGCCCGTGAAATTTGGGCAACAGTTTGATGAAGTGGGGTTTAATTTCAAAATTATCCCCATTGGCTGGTAGATTAGATAGACAAGTAGGAAGGGGTCTATACATGGGGTAACATCTCTCTTAGAGAAAGTGCGTAGTGGATTCTGCGCACCTACGGGTGGCGGCAGGGTGGTGTTATAATCTGATGGAGAACCGTCCATCTCGGTCGATGTGGTGGGGGGAGGGGAAAAGAAGATGAAGAAATACCGACTTCGGAGTCATTAGCAGAAATGCGGACAAGACGGGCACTAGAATCCCGTGTCCAGCCGAGTATGCACTAAGCGGGTTTAGCGCACGTGGTAACGTGTCAACGATTTAAAATTGGTTTGTTTTGAAAATTGTCGGACGTGAGACAAATCACACAAAAAATTTACAATCAACCCTAGAACTAAGGTCACCTAGGTCAAGTCACTAGATCGCTCCTAGACTTCCAGAGGACAAGTCGCGGGATCAATCCTCTACCACCTCTTTATCGCTCTTGTGACCAGGTAAGTGTCAGGTAAGTGGGAGGTATCCGCTATACGAATCACCGAAAATAGCGGGCCTAATTAAGTAACCACTTGCCTTAGTCACGCTTGCCTAGACACCACAAAAGAAATACGGATAAGCGATAGATTACCCACGACCTTCATATGTCCTAATTGAGCGCGACGGTCCTTAGAGTCTTGGTCTAGATATTTTTTAATTAATGTAGGGTGATGCGGATGCTCATTTTTTGATTTGTGGGGTCTAGGAAGGGTGATGAAATCCCCGCCTAATATGAATTTTGGTCTTGCCCCTTGAAGTCCGTATTAAAAATATGCAAAAACAAACCAATTACAAAACACGCAAAAAGATTTTTTTGAGCGGCGATATTTTGCAAAGAATCCTATAGAAATTAAAATTATTGGATCCAGAGGAGAGAGAAAGAGTGGAGGAATATACCGGAGGAATTTGGATGCAAAACTCAACAATATCGCCGCGGTTCCGCCGCCGTTTGCATGAAATAGCCGCGGTTCCGCCGCAGAAAAGAGAGTTCTTTGTTCAATTTTTTTCTCTATGGCCTCCTTTGCTCCTCTGGTCCTCTCTGAAGGTCTCTGAATCTCGATTTCCTCGTTCAAGTGACTCCAGATTTTCTCGCAAAAATCGCACACTAATCGTTAAATACACAATTTGCTGTTTTGTTTTATTTTTATGATATGGATCGAATAAGAATTCAACACGAATAGCAAGAAAAAAAATTACGCACGTATCCCCGACAATGGCGCCATTTGATTGATTCTGTGAAAGTGTGTGTAGTTAACTGCAATCAATAACGGTGTCGCGTGTTGCTAGCTGAGATGAGTACGGGTCGTCCGCAGGGATGCGTGGAACTTTTAATCTTGTTTTAGACGAGTTGATTGGAGTAAAAGAATAGGGGAGAATAGATTCTAGATCTACGTTTAAATACAGATATATAATATATATAGTTTTAAAATCTAGTTTAAATACGGATGTAGAATATATAAAGAAGAGGCTTGCAGGGTTCGTTAGGATTTAGTAGTTATGGATGACTAATAAAGATTACTCCTTTTATCTTTTGATAGATTTAAAACTAGATTGATAGTGATGAATGAGGATTATGGTTCTTGGAAGAAACTAGGGTTTCCCCACTATTGACCCTTGTCCCTTCATTGATCTCTATTCATGTCTAGCCCTTAACAAAACAATTGTTAATCTAATCTCAAATCACGGTCGAGATTAGTAATAAATTGGTAGCGCACCCGATTAGGATGTTAACGATTCTTTTACTAAAGTTTATAAACTTCATAAGACTTAAAAGAAGTTAAAATATTTTCTCATCTATTGTTCTATCCTAATCTTACGAACTCTATCAAGCGGAGAATTACTCGCGCATGACAGAGATAGAAGAAGAACAGATAGAGAATGAGATCATAATGTAAATACACAAATTAAATACTAACTAATTAAACTAATGATCTACCTTTATTAATCAACTTCACAATTACAAAACCTTCGAGTTTATATTACAAGAGGAAGAAGAAGTTGCTCTCGATCTCTGCCTCGTAGGAAGTAGATGTTCCGTCGAATCTCACATCGCCTTATCATGTCGAATCGCAGACCCGTCGTGGATCACTTGTTCTTTGATAGTGATTTGCTTCGTGTAAAATATGATGATTTCTGAGTTTAGCTCTCGGTCCTTTATATAGCCGTGGAAGCAGAAACCCTAGATCCTAAGTATTAGGGTTTGTTGTTGCAATCCTACCAAAAAATTCCCAAACCCTAAATCCGTAGAACGGCGGCAGATCCGCCGCATATTTCTTGGTTTGGCCGCGGAAGAGCAGTTGGATCGGGGAGTTACGGCTTCAATTTTCTGGGGCTTATACATATTGACACGTGGAGATCTTCTAGATATCTGGAATTTGAAAATATTTCCTGAGTCTCTTCCAGTATTGATTCTTCGATTTTATTTAACTTCATCGGCAGATTTTTGCTTCCCGACATCTCGATATCCTGATCTCCTGACCTGAGTCAAATCTTGCACAATATCTCCATGAATAATGTTAGTAATATTTGTTATAGAGATATTATTGTAACAATTTGTATGATGTTATCTATTTTAAAGAATCTTGATTAAAATATTTGATATGATATGCATAATAAAAAATATTATATAAATATTATATGCATACATTTTCCTTCATAATGTTAGTTATAATATATAAACATATGGTAAATAGTATTTTGCAGATAAACCCCAAATATGTTTTATATTTATAATAAACACATTTAGATATTTAAGAAAAATGTTATATCAAATGCGCGATATTTTCGACTGAACAACATGCGACACCGTTATTGATTGCGGTTAACTACTTACAAACACTCTTTTACAGATCAATCACATTTCATTATCATATTGCCTTTTATAGGCTTACAAATTTACACATAGCCCCTTGAGCTTTATAAAATGGAATTTTGCCCATCCCATACCTAATGTGCTCATTTCTTTTGCACATGAGCCATAAACTTTACAAAAATTTGGCTTTACACCCATTTTTCTTACATTTACTAATAAAAATTACACCAAAATTATTTATTACATGATTTTCATTTTGGCATGGGAGAGGCCGGCTGTGGGGCCCGACTTGGACATGGGACCACTTGACCTGGGCTTGGGCCCGCTTACTTGGAGTTGACTTTGATTTTGACTTGGTCAACCGGGGTGTAATTTTTGACCCCAACAGAGATGTCGGTCAGGTCGTCTGATTCTAAGGGAGACCGACATCCCTGTATCCATCGAGACAGCACATGTGGCTCACCTTGGGACGACCACAAAGGGTTCGTCCCGAAGACCTGAGGAACGTGATAGAGCGAAACCGAAACCATCCATCGTGTAAGCCCAAAGCAGAAACAGCAGGCGCTTCGAGTGTGGAGAATCCTCGGGGTACCATCAGCGAATTGAGGCCCTCAAGAAGAAACGACATGTGGTACGCTACCCGTTCGGACGGAGGAATGGCAAAATACTCCGCAGATTCGCTCACGAGGTCTTTCACGGAGCAGTTACTAGGTGAGCGGGTCTCGTCCCGAAACAAACCACCCAAGGTGGCCCTCTTCAATGGGAAATCTAACCCGAAGGACCGCTTGGATGCGTTTATGGCAAGCATGAGCTTTCAAGACAACTTGGACGCAGCTCAATGCCGAGCCTTCCCCACCACCCTCATCTGGGCCGGCCAGGATCGATTCCGTGGACTCGCGCCACGCTCGATCTTGACATTTGACGAGCTGGAAACTCAGTTCCTTGGTCATTTTGTCGGTAACCGACGATAGAAAAGGACGGTCGACTACCTGTTTACCATCAAGAGTGAAGACATGGAATTTTTCAAGGGTTATGTCAACCTCTTCTATAATGCCTTTCTGGAAGTCCCTGAGCACCGCGACGAAACGGTTATTACCGCCTTGAGGTCGGGTCTTAGGCACAAAGAGTGGCTCCGTTCTTTTTCATCGGCGCAACCTAAGACCATGGTCGAAGTAAAAGTCTGGACCGAGCGAAAAATCCAACTCGAGTCAGAGGTAAACGCCAACTTATCCCACGGCGACCAAACGGACCGAAAGAAACAGGACAGAGAAGAGAAGGAAAAGGCCGACCATCCAAAACCTTATTCTCCAAGGTTTCATGAGTACACTCCCCTGAACATCTCCCGGGCCAAGCTACTAGAGGAGGCTAAGGGCGAGTAGTTTTTCAAACTCCCGCCAGCTACTCAGAGGCCGGGCAAGCGACTCCGCGGCCCATGCTACACCTTCCATCGATCATAGGGGCACTCGACGGAGGACTGCAAACAACTCCGTGACTATATCGAGAAGCTAATCCCCTCCGATCATCTGGAGAAGTACCTACGAGACTATATCGAGGCGCTCCAGCAGACAGCATGATCCAGTTCCTCTGGAACAACTCCGATGTGTTCACTTGGACTCCAGCGGACATGCCCGGGATCGACCCTAAGGTGATCTCCCATAAGCTCGGGGTCGACTCGAAAACCCGACTATTCAGACAAAAGAAAAGAAACTTCACGCCAATGAAGCAGAAAGAGATAGAAGAGGAGGTGGACCGACCGCTCGCGACCGACTTCATCTGGAACCTGGACTACTCGGCTTGGCTAGCTAACGTGGTGATGATCAAGAAGGCAAATGGGAAATAGCTCATGTGTGTCGATTTCACTGATCTAAATAAGGTCTGTCCTAAAGACAACTATCCACTCTCTCAGATAGATCAGTTAGTAGACAGCTCGGCCGGTCACGAGCTACTGAGTTTTATAGACGCTTTTTCTGGTTATAATCAAATCCGAATGAATCTAGCCGACGAAGAACTAACCGCCTTCACCACCGATCGAGAAGTCTACTGCTACAGGGTAATGCTCTTCAGCCTCAAAAACGCTGGGGCAACATACCAGCGGCTGGTCAACAAGTTGTTCAAACCACAAATTGGGAGAAATATGGAAGTCTACGTCGACGACATGCTCGTGAAGTACACCCTGTCAGCCGAACACACCACGGACCTTGGCGAGATATTCGATATCCTGCGAAATTACAAAATGAAGCTGAATTCAGCCAAATGTGCGTTCGGCATCACGAGCGGGAAATTCCTTGGATTCATGGTCACCCATCGAGGAATCGAAGCAAATCCAGAGAAGATCAGGGCCATCATCGACATGGCGACACCCAGGAGCAATGTTGATATCATGCGGCTCACAGGCAGGGAGGCTGCTTTGAGTCATTTCATGTCTAGATCCAGAGAAAAGTGCCTGCCTTTCTTCAAAACCTTAAGGAAGATCCCCAGGTTCGAATAGTCCGAGGAGTGCCAAATCACTTTCGAGCAGCTCAAGGCATATCTGGCGACCACCCCCGCTTCTCACCCGACTAGCTGAGGGGGACGAGTTGTTACTGTATCTGGCCGTCTCTGACCAGGCTGCCGGCTCTATACTCATTATAGAATTCGAAGGAATATAAAGACCGGTCTACTACGTCAGCCACATTTTTAAGGACACAGAAACCAGATACCCGGCCATAGAAAAAATAGTCCTGGCGCTCGTTGTCACCTCCAGAAAGCTCCGACACTATTTCCAGGATCACACGATCATCATTCTCATCGAACAACCCTTGGGGACTATCCTCGGTTCCCCCGAATCGTTGGGCCCTTAGAGAAATGGAGATGGGAGTTGTCCTAATTCGACATCAAGTACCGACCATGGCAAGCTATCAAAGCACGCACCCTAACCGATTTCGTGGTCGAATGCACCATTCCCAATAAGGAATGAGCACCGGTGCGAGGCCTTAACCCATGGCCCTTAGTCGAGTAGATGCTCGGCCCGATTCCGAACTGGGTACTCTATGTGGACAGCTCCTCCACAGAAGAAGGGAGTGGGGCCGGGTTAATCATCCGTGGTCCGAATGAAGCAGAGATAGAGTAATTTCTAAGACTTGGCTTCAAGGTGTCGAACAACGCCGTAGAATACAAAGCCTTATTAGCTGGGCTACGAATCGCCTCCGGGGTAGAGCTAAAGGCGATCAGGATTCGCTACGACTCCACGCTAGTCGTTAGACAGGTGATCGGACATTTCGAAGCCCGGGAACCCCTGATGATAAAATATCTAGCGGAGGTAAAAAGACTTCGGAAACATTTTGACGAGGTCCAAGTGGAACAGATTCCTAGGAGCATGAACGCCGAGGCCGACGCGCTAAGCAAACCCGTCTCTTCTTATTCGGCCAATCACAAAAGAAACATCCTCTTCAAAGTCCTGCCATGGCCCAGCGTGGAAGATAAAAAAGTAATACACCGGATCTACACTGCTCAAGGGGATATCCTAAATTGGAGAAAACCCATTGCGGAGTTCCTTGAGAACGGGGTACTCCCTGAAGACCAGGTCGAGGCACGCCGGCTCCGTATGAAAGCCCGTCACTTCGTGTGGAGCAAGAGAAACCTGTACAAAAAGTCATACACCCAACCTCTACTCCGATGCGTTGATCCTGACGAAGCAGATTAAGTCCTCCGAGAGATACATGAAGGAGTCGGAGGAGTATATTAAGAGGCCCGCAATATAGTTCAAAAGACATTGTTGCAGGGGTATTACTGGCCGACTATACACCAAGACGCAGAAAAGCTGGTCAGAAGATGCAAGACCTGCCAACTCTTTAGCAGCATCTCTCGGTTACCTGCTACCGAGTTAACGCCACTAAGTTCCCCTTGGCCATTTGCATAGTGAGGGATGTATATGGTTGGCCAACTCCCCACCGGCATGGGTAGACACAAATACATTCTTGTCGCCGTGGACTAATTTACAAATTGGATAGAAACCATGCTGATCAGGAAACCGGATGCCACCTCTACGGTGAAATTCCTGTAGAATAATATAATCTCCCAATTTGAAATCCCGAGGTGCATCATCACCGACCACAGAACCAATTTCGAAAATGACAAAATTAGAGAATTTTGCAGCGACTATCACATATTGATGAAGTTCTCTGCGGTCGCGTATCCCCAATGCAACGGGCAAGCTGATGTTGCAAACCAAGACGTCATCCGGTTCAAACCCTGCCTGGAAGGAAGATAGGGTAGCTGAGTCGAGGAACTGCCTCGGGTACTGTTGGCGTTACGAACATCAAGAAAAACACCTATAGTGGAAACCCGTTTAGCCTCTATTACAGCATCGAGGCAATGGTCCCCACAGACCTGCCCAGTTATCGAGTCGAGCATTTCGACAACGAGGCCAACGTCTTAGAACTCCGAAGCAATCTAGACATCTTATTGGAAAAAGAGATTGGGCACAAATAAGGATGGCCACATATCAGCAGCAGACCGCCTAATATTACAACGCCCGGGTTAAATATCGAGCTTTCAAGACAGGAGATTTAGTCCTATGTCGAAATGAATTCAGAGACCAGGAGTGGCTGCACAAGTTCTGCCCAAAATGGGACAGTCCATTCCTCGTAACAGAGACATTGCCCGGCGGAGCCTACCGTCTCCAGGATTTCTGGGGGCATGACTTTCCTCGGCCATATAACGCCAAAAAGCTTAAGTTGTACAGATAAACTTGTACCCTTTCGATTAATAAAATTCCATTTTATGTCGACTCGAGTTTCTAAACTAAGTCCTCACATGCGAGTAGATCCCTGCTCGGCTCTGAGGCCGGCGGATAGTTCCTTATTCACCGTGCTCACTAAAAACGGGTAGCTTCCTACCCAACAAAATATGGGCCCTATATCATCCAGACACGAGCTTTCTCCATCTTGGCTCAGAAGTAAGGAAGATGTCCCAGAATAAATGCCTCGGCACGCTCAAAGAGCAGCCAACTTAAGTCACTTCGGCTCTGAGGTGAAGAATTGGGGGAGAAGCGCTGATCCGCTTACACTTAGAAAAGGTCCAACCGCACTTTAAAAAACAGGCAAGGAGGATCGATGTCCCGCAATCACGAGTAAAGAAATGACCTTAAGCAAAATAAAATTTATTAAGGGGTATTCTCGGCTCCTCAATCTTACAAAATAGGGGAAGGACTCGGCAAGAAAGGAAAAAGCATATACTCCCTAATTATTAGAGTAAAGGGGGAACGGGATTGAGAAAGCATTGACAATGATACTCGAAAGAGGGTTTTGGTCGGGCCAGGTCGGTTTGATTGTTTTCATAAAAAAAGCGGACGAGAAAAGAACGGTGCCCAGCCCTAATATAGGCCTACTCATCCCTTTACCTCTCTCTTGCCTATGGCTGTATGTGCCTCTCCTTTTCCCCAAGGTAAATATCAAAAGAAGCATCCCCCCCCACCAAATCCCGCATTTTAGCATTAGAAAAGCATAATTAGGGTTCTTATAACTGTGATTATTGAAAAATCAAATGGAAAACTTGATATGAAACTATGGTTTTAAATATTAAAACGGAATAGGAAGCTAACATGAAGTTTAGATCAACAATTCTATTTTGGGGAAAATATGTCTAACTCCCAAAACTCAAAAACAATATGTTTTAAGTCCCTAACCAAAAAGATCTTGTGAAAAAATCCTTATATTAAAAAAGCAATATGTTTTAGTCCTTATATGTACTTTAGCCATTTTATATTTTTTAATATCCCTGTACCACCAAAAGATACTACATATACCCTATAAGTGCTACATATATCTAAATAAGTACTCCATATTCCCCGGAAGTATTATAGATATATGAATAAATACTACATATACCTTCTAAATACTACATATACTTTAATAAGTATTACATTTAAAATAATTATGGATTATATAATTAATTTTGGAAAAATACTAACACCCCAAAATATTTTCTATACTATAGTAATTCTTCTCTCTTGTTATTGTGTTGGTTTTTTCTCATATTAAATTATGTAAATCGGAAGTATTTTAAAATGTAGTAGTTATGCAGTTATATGGAGTAACTTACAGGGTATATATAGTACATACCGGGTATATGTAGTACTTACACTTCTCTTAATATGATAGTTTAGAAGGGTGGTATAGAGATATAGTAAATATAAGTACATCATGAACTTAAACATATTGGTTTTTTTGGATAGAGAGTTTTTTACAAGTATTTTTGTGTAAGGACTTAAACATGTTGTTTTTTGAGCATAGGGAGTTGCATCCATTTTTCCCTTCTATTTATAAAAAAAGATTCAAGTGCGCATTCGGGGTCACCGGTGGAAAGTTCCTCGGTTTCATGGTCACCCACCGTGGAATCGAAACCAACCCGGAGAAAATCAACATCATCCTTAACATGGTCGCGCCCAAGACTAACGTCGAAATCATGCAGCTGATAGGGCGGGTAGCCGCTCTAAATCGTTTCATGTCGAGGTTTGGGGAGAAGTGCCTCCCGTTCTTCAAAGCTCTAAGAAAGATACCAAGATTCGAGTGGTCGGAGGAGTGCCAGACCGTCTTTGAGCAATTAAAAAGGCACCTTGCAACTCCCCCGCTGCTCACCCGGCCAGTTGAAGGGGACGAGCTATCGCTATATCTGGCGGTATCCGACCAAGCTGTTGGATCCGTGCTCGTCCGAGAGGTCGAGGGAGTCCAGAAGCCGGTGTACTATGTGAGCCACGTCTTTAAGGACGCGGAAACGAGGTACCCAGCCGTAGAGAAGATCGTCTTGGTACTTATCGTGGCCTCAAGCAAGCTGCGGCACTATTTCCAGGCGCACACCATCCTCGTCCTTACCGAGCGGCCCTTGGAGGCTATCCTAGCCTCCCCCAAGTCTTTTGGCCGCTTGGAGAAATGAAGGTTGGAGTAGTCCCAGTTCGATATAAAGTACCGCCCAAGGCAGGCTATCAAAGCACAAGCCCTAGTCGATTTTGTCGTTGAGTGCACCATCCCCAGCAAAGAGCTGGAGTCCATGCCGGCCCCCGCAGCTCAACCCTCAGTCGATGGGAAGCCCGACTCTGTCGCTGATTGGATCCTCTATGTCGACGGGTCCTCGACCGGGGATGGCTGTGGTGCCGGCCTCATCATTTGGGGCCCGAACGAGGCAGAAATGGAGTATTCTCTGAAGCTCAGGTTCAAGGCCTCCAACAACACGGCGAAATACGAGGCATTGCTAGTCGGACTGCGCATAGCCTTCGGACTGGGGCTGAAAATGATTCAGATCCGCAGCGACTCTGCCTTAGTCGTTGGCCAAGTGACGGGCCAATTCGAGGCACGGGAGCCTCTAATGGTTAAGTACCTGGCCGAGGTAAGAAGACTGTGAAAGGACTTCCACGAAGTCCAGGTGGAGCAGATCCCCAGGCAGCTAAACGCCCAGCCCGACGCCTTGAGTAAGCTGGCTTCATCTTATACGGCCAACAACAAGAGGAACATCCTCTTCGAGGTCTTGCCATGGCCCAGCATGGAAGACGGGGCAACGCCACTTTAAGTGTACACGGCCCGGGAAGAAGACCGGGATTGGAGAAAGCCACTTGTGGAATTCCTGAGGGAAGGTATGCTCCCAGAAGATCTTGGAGAAGCCCGCCGTCTCCGAGCCAAAGCCTGCCATTTTATCTGGAGCAATGGGAACCTCTACAAGAAGTCCTTCACTCAGCCCTTGCTCTGGTACGTCGACCCCCACGAAGTCGACTATGTCCTCCGTGAGATCCACGAAGGGGTCAGCGGCACGCACCAAGGGGCCCGCATCTTAATCCAGAAGGCATTGCTCCAGGGGTACTACTGGCCGACAATTCATCAGAAGACCCAAAAGCTCGTCAGGAGATGCAAGAGGTGCCAACTCCATGGAAGCATACCACGCCTTCCGGCTACCTAGCTAACTGCCCTAACCTTTCCATGGCCGTTTGCCCAGTGGAGGATGGACATAATAGGCCAGTTCCCTACCGGTACGGGCGGGCACAAGTACGTCCTCGTCGCAGTGGACTACTTCACGAAGTGGATCGAGGCCATTCCTATCAGGAAACCAGACACCACCACGACTATCAAGTTCCTACAGAACAACGTGATACTCCGGTTCGGCATCCCGAGGTGTATCATCACCGACCATGGGACAAATTTCGAAAACGAAAAAGTTAAGGAATTCTGCAGCGAATATCGTATCCTCATGAAGTTTTCCGCGGTCGCACATCCCCAATGCAACGGGCAAGCCGAGGTCACTAATCGGGACGTCCTTCGAGGTCTTCAGACATGCTTAGAAGGACACCAAGGCAGTTGGGTTGAGAAATTACCCCGGGTCTTATGGGCCCTGCGCACGTCGAAGAAAACCCCTACCGAGGAGACCCTTTTCAGCCTCTGCTACGGTACCGAGGCAATGGTCCCAGCGGAGATCGGGCTCCCCAGCCACCGGGTCGAGCATTTCGACGACGAAGCAAACACCCCAGCCCTCCGAACTAATCTGGACATCTTGTTAGAGAAACGGGACCGGGCCCAGATCAGAGCTGTCGCCTATCAACAGCAAACCGCCCACTACTACAATGCGTGGGTCAAGCATCGCTTCTTCAAGACCGAAGATTTAGCCCTAAGGCGGAACGAGTTCGTCGATCAAGGCAAGCTGCATAAGTTCTCCCCAAAATAGGATGGTCCTTTTCTCGTCTCCGAGGTTCTGCCCGGCGGAGCCTATCGCTTACAAGACGCGGATGGTCGTAAGTTTCCACGACCTTACAATGCTGAGAAGCTCAAGCTGCACCTCTGAAAAGAATAGCTATGCATGTATATTTCTTCTTTCACAAAGGCGATGTAAACCTTTCTAAAGTCCTTTCTATTTAAATAATAAAAGGAGAACAATGGAGCATTGCAAAATGGAAGAATTTTATTCATTCAAAGGTATTACGGGCTCCTCAGCCTTACAGAAAAAGAGAAAGGAAAATTTACAACAGAGGTGGAACGGGATCGAGGAAGTACTCCTGGTGATACTCAGATAAGATTTCCGCTAGCCGGGCCCTAGCCTCTGCAGCCCGCTCCCGCCGATGCTGCATGCGAACCCGGGACGCCACGGAAGCACCCGACGCTCCGCCCTCTGCGCCTTGGCTCATGATGTACCTCTTTTTGAAGCACTCCAAAATGAGAGCCAAGGATCAGTCATGCCTGGCCTTCGAGATAAGGCCGATAAGGAAGATCAATCGCATATTTTCGAGCGCCACGTCCAGCAGATCCTCGGAGAAGGGGTTGTCCAACCCCGGAGACCTCCTCTAAATTGTGTACATCAGCAACTGAAGAAGGGATGACCGCCGAGGGAGAAGCTGGCTGACGTGACCCTCGAGGCGTTGAACTACTCCCCGGAACACATCCTCGGTCAGCGATTGGTCGTACGCGGAGACGTCATCGAAGGTGATGATCTCTTCGATCGGATACATGCGACCAGTCATCTCAAAAAGCGATGCCGAAGAGGTTACCATCTCCTTCTCTATTTATACCCTCAAACAGAATCCTTAAGGACCCAGATTCACGCGCGCATGGGCGCAAATCCTGGGATCCACCAAGATTACTCCAATACCGTGCCGCCACGTGGAAGAACTGACACGGCTTCCCGAAACGTTACGCCTCCCCCAAGCATTCCTGACACATGCCACCTACGACGGTCGCTCCTCCCAATGTCCACGAACCAAAGGAGATCAGACTGAACCTACGGATCCACCGAGCAGCTACCCTGCTCGGTCCATCCTTAGCAGACCACTACTTGGGTTATTTAACAAAGCAATGTAAATTATTCTAAGTTATTTTTATTTAAACAAACAAGAAGGACAAAGCAGTCGAGCATTGCAGAAAAGAAGAATTTTATTGATTCAAAAAGGTATTGTAAGCTCCTTAGCCTTACATTACATAAAAAATTTACAACAGCGGGGGAAGGGGGTGCAAGAAATATTGCTCGTGGTACTCCGAGGAAATTTCTGCCAGCCGAGCCCTCGCCGCCTCGGACCTCTGCCTCTGATGCCGTCCGCGAACATCGGCGAGATGCCTCAATTGGTAACACTCGAGGACGAGTGCCACCGAGCGATCCCACCGACTCATTAAGATCAAGCCGAAGCGGCACAAAGACCTCAGCTTACCAACCGTCTCGTCCTTCAGCTTCTCGGACAAGGGGTTGTGCAGCCCCGGTGATGCCCTCCAGATTGAGTACATCAACAGCTGAAGTAGGGGTGAGCGTCGGGAAAGCAGTCGGCCGAAATGGTCCTCCACACGCCGGATTACTGCCTGCCGCGTATCCTCGGAGCACAGCTAGTCGTATAGGTATACATCTTCGAAAGAGACGATCTCGGGGATGGTGAAAGGGAAAGTGTTCATTCTTACGTTTTGGAGATGAAGAAAGGAGTGATCGACACGCCCTCCGTTCTATAGCCCTACTGCGCCCCCAAGAGTCCAACAATCGCTCGTTTCTTCCACTATTGTACCGCCACGCAGTGGATATCCCGCCTTTCTCGGCGAAATCGGAACGACGCGGCTCTTATGCTTCACCTCCCACCACGCGTTCATAACTAGTGTCACCCGCAACGATCACTCTTCCCGATGTTCACACACCGGGGAAGGTCGGAAAGAACTTCACGAATCCACCGAGCAGCTACCCTGCTCGGTCCATCCTTGGCTGGAAATCTCTTACCCCACGACGCCAAGGATCAAAGCCCTCACCAAGAGGCAACCGGGTAGTAACCCTGCTCGGTCCATCCTTAACAGGCCTCCCAATGCCCTCCCGCGCTAAGGATCAAAGCCCTTACCAAGAGGCAACCGGGCAGCAACCTTGCTCGGTCCATCCTTAACAGGCCTTTCCATGCCCTCCCGCGCTAAGGATCAAAGCCCTCACCAAGAGGCAACCGGGCATCAAACCTGCTCAGTCCATCCTTGGCTGGTAATTTCTTACCCACCGATGCCAAGGATCAAAGCCCTCACCAAGAGGCAACCGAGCAGCAACCCTGCTCGGTCCATCCTTAGTAGGCCTCCCAATGCCCTCCCGCACTAAGGATCAAAGACCTCACCAAGAGGCAACCGGGAAGCAACCCTGCTCGGTCCATCCTTAGCAGGCCTCTCCATGCCCTCCCGCACTAAGGATCAAAGCCCTCACCAAGAAGCAACCGGACAGCAACCCTGCTCGGTCCATCCTTGGCTGGTAATTTCTTACCTACTGACGCCAAGGATCAAAGCCCTCACCAAGAGGCAATCGGGCAGCAACCCTGCTCGGTCTATCCATGGCTGGTAGTTCACTACCCACCGACGTCAAGGATCAAAGCCCTCACCAAGAGGCAACCGGGTAGCAACCCTGCTCGGTTTATCCATGGCTGGTAGTTCACTACCCACCGACGCCAAGGATCAAAGCCCTCACCAAGAGGCAACCGGAAGCTACCCTTCTCGGTCTATCCATGGATGGTAGTCCACTACCCACCGACGCCAACGATCAAAAGCCCTCATCAAGAGGCCACCGAGCAGCTACCCTGCTCGGTCCATCCTTGGTTTGTAATTTCTTACCCCACTACGCCAAGGATTAAAGCCCTCGTCAAGAGGCCACATAGCAGCTTCACTGCTCAACTTCCTCTATGTCTTACTAAGCGATCTCCACCTCGACTTCGGGGCCATAGAGATACCAACCTTTCAACGGTCTTTGCACACTTGGAAAATGGTCAAACTCAACTCGACGTGCGATCGCTATACGAAAAAACCGACCTAACATGAAAGCAATACTGCGCAAATAAAATGTTTACCACAAACAAAGGGAAAACACGCACGCAAAGAACACTGCAAAAAGATTTTTATTCATACAAGTCGGCAGTCTCTACAGGGGTATTATGGGATCCCCAGCCTTACAAAAACGCCCGGAGGCTTACAAAATTTTATTGCAAAAAAAATAAGGAGGTGAGGAAGTTCGGGCCTCGGGGCCAGGGAGGACATCAATGAGCAGCGCTTCCACTGCGATAACCAGTATGGCATCTTGGAGGTCGACGCCCACAGTGGAAGCCTCGGCGCTGGTGGCCGGGATGACCGACTTATCCCCAACCCTCCCACCAGGGGCCTCTTCCCTTCCAGCACTCCCGGTGGCATCCCCCTGCACCTCATCACCGAGGGGGTACTCACCTCGGAGCTCGTCGTCACGGAACTACGGCATTACGGACTTGACGGCGTCGAGGGCATCGTGCCAAACGACGGTGGTGGCTCCAGCGAGGTCGGTGTAAAACTGATCCGACTTCTTGTAGCCCTTCACCGCCTTCGGAGCTCGGCACGCCTCGTTTCCTCCTTCGCCGCCTCGTTCTCCTTCCGGAGGGTGCTCACCGTCTTCTTTAGGGTGGCGGCAAGCACCCTGGAGTCTTCCAACTTGGCCTCGGCGGCTCGAGCGGCCTCTCGATACTTGGCGATCTCCCGATCCCCGGCCGCCGCTCGGTCTTCGAGAGCAGCGACCCTCTCTATCGCCGCCTCCAGCTCCAGCCTTGAGCTCTCCTCCTGCGAGGAGAACTCGCTCGCGGCCCGCATCGCCGGGGCAATTTCCTCGTCCTCCATGTTGACGACGAGGGCGATGTGCTGGAGGACCTGAAGAAAACAAATGGGGGTTAGCAAGAAAAGAGGGCCACCCAATCTCGCGAACAAAAATATCGAGTGAAGAACTAAGTGGGGTGCGAACGCTAAGCTGCACGGCCTTCTGAGGTATGGCCGCCATTTGGGCCCGGAGGGTCCCCCGAGGGATTCTACCCCCGACCGACCTTTCCATCTCCGAAAGCAGGCTGTCGGCGATGGAAAGCCCCGAGGGCACCTCGAAGCGAAGCTCCCTATCGTCCACGAGGATCGAGGAAGCCGGGAAGCGGGCGTTGTCCTATGGAACCTCTTGAGGAGCGACGCAGGAGAACTAGTCTCGCCTCCCACCTCCGGAACCCGGGGCTCTTGCTCCCGAGCAAGCTTTTGGCTCGGCGCACGACTGGACTCTAGGGCCCGGGGCGCACTTGGGCGCCTGGATGGAGCGGCCGCCGGTGGAGCCAGAGCCGACGACAGGCGAGAAGGGCCGGCGCCTCCGGCCTTCTTCCCCTTCTTTTGTTCAACCAGGGCCGACCGAAATTTGCCTAGGTCCATGGGTTCTACATCAGACAAAAATACACAGGAGTCAGAAATGCTAGAAAAGATAAAGAATGGGCAAGTCTGAGACAGGTCGCCTAAAAACTCCTAACTTACCCGCGAACTGAGCAGGGCTGAGCCCGGCCCAACCGAGGGCCCGCTCAGACAGTAGCACATCAGCCCGGGGGAGGGGCCCCCACTCTAACACCGCCAACGCGTCGGGATCATTCGACCGACTCACCCGAGAGCAACTAGCCCCGTGCCACTGGATGGGCACAGGCCAATCCTCACCCTCGGACGGCTCAACAAAGAAAAACTTCTTCTTTCAGTCATGGATGGAAGAAGGTACTACGATGACCCTCGACCCGGCACCATCTCCCCTGTGTTTTCCAAAAGAGATGTACACCCAGCTCGGCTCGCTCCTGCGAGCGCCGGGGTGGTTTTTGTAGCAGAGCGAAGAAATGAGAAGCCCCCGGCTGAAAGAGATCAGACGCAATTTCAACCGGACCAGGAACCCAAGGAGAATCCTCTAAGAGTTCGGCACTAACTGACCCGGGGCTAATCCAAAACAATTCAACGCCGCACTCACCTCGGGGGAGAAAGGCAGGCGCATCCCGGCCCAAAAGGCCTCCAAGTACAAAGCAATCTCCTTGCCTCGTACCTGGTCTGCCCTCTCCCCCTCCTTGGCCAGACGAAGCGAGTAGCCGGAAGGAATGTAGAAACAAGTCCGGATGGTGGCGAGCTCATCCGCATGCCTCAGCGTAGATGACACGCCAAGAGCATCCGTGGCTTGCGCTCTGGGGACCGCCCCCGTCGCGCGACCCCGAGAAGCATGACTAACCCTAACTCCCCAGAAGGACTCCGACTCAGAAGATGAAGAAGAAGTAGAAGCTGCAGAAGACTCCCTAGACTCTACCTGGGCTACTTCTACAGACTTCTCGGTAGAAGACATCTAACCTGATCAAAAGGACGAGTCCTCGGAAGAGAAAATGCAAGGAATTCGACCTGCAGAGAAGAATGCCGAGCTAACACGACTAGGGAAGAGGAAATTACGAAGAGATATGGGCCCTAATGGGGATCCCACCTCTATTTATAGCAGCTGGCGTACACATCCTACGGCTCCGATCACCTCCCGCCAAAACAGCGCTTCGCAATCAACGGATGACAACACTCCACCTGTCGCACTCGCATTGGGCGCGTCCCATCGAGCGAGGGAACACCTACGACCCGTTTCATCAACCAACCAGCGCCAGACACGTGGGCTGTCGTTTCGACGAACGTGCGCATAAACTGGCGCTTCCTCTTTAATGCGAGATCTCTCCCTTGATCCGCTGACGTCATCAAGAAAATACGACCGATTTCCCGGGAATACGTATCGATGATATCTTCAAGTAAGAGCTCACCCCAGATGACCGGTCAGACCACTCTCGACCCGACCCAGAAACGGGTCGAAACGAGAGTGGGGGGATAATGATGATGCTTGATATCGGTGACTCCCCAGATCATGACACGTGGCAGATGACGTGTCCCAGAGGATCAAGAAAGTTGCGTTGGAACACACCTCGGGCCTCCGACCCGAGAATGTTTCCGACCTTCGGTGGCCTTCCAGACCATCCCCCAGCTCGCCTCCGAACTATCACAGAACCAAGATATCTCGGCCTCCCGCTCGTTCTCGAGCCTCCCGCCGAGCTCATCTTCCTCGGTCTCTGCGACTGACCCACAGCAACGATCACAGGCGCCTCTGCCACGGCTCCGCGAATCCCGCCAGGCACGAGATATCCGCCGCTCATGATCCCGCGTTCTACAGCATCACGATCCTCCATTAACAAGCCTGTCTCGCCGTTAATGGGGAATCCCGCCTATCACGCGAACGGGACGCCAGGGGCATAACGACCTGCGTGAATCTCGCGCCCGCCTGCCTATTGCTGTCACTATATAAACCCCTCTCAGACGACTCAGGTAAGCCAATTTCACTCCAATAGGCCGTTACTCTGCCAAAATACCCCGTCTAACTTGATCGTCGGAGGGTCCTCGGTGGCACTACCATCCCGGGACTTCTTTGCAGATAGCTCGGCCTCAACCACACAAGGTCCATTGAGATTCACACGCTTCAGGGGTCAACCCTCCAACTCAATCTCAACTATCCATCAGCGCTCGCAGCAGATCAACGGAAGATAATATCTGAAGGAGATCCAGAGATCCATCACCAATGGAGAGTGATGTTGTAGTCTCTTTGATTGTAAGCCCTTACGATCACGGTGCCATCCTTCCGGGCGTTGATTGTTGGCCCAGGAAATTTTCCGTTCGCCGTTAGAACGTTCTTCGTATGACAAAGCCGAGTGAACGAAGCTCCTTTTATCTGTGTGCATGCATGCCACAATACTTTAGCTAGCAGACAAATTAAATAATAACAATGCATGCATGCAAGCTAGTTATGGGCTACGTTAATTAACTTGCTAATTATATAACATGCATGCATGTATTGTATTTATCAAATTAAGTGGTAGCTAGTACTTACAACAAAGTCATGGTAATGAGTCTTGGCCAAGGCTGGGCTTAATCCAAGGAAACCTAGCATTACTAGCACTACAAAACCTTGGAAGAAATGCATGATGTTATCTTGATGAATGCAAATAATGCTATATTTTGTGGACACTCAAAAGAGATCTATAGCTTGTAAATTGTAATTAATTATTTGATGTTTGAGACATTTCCCTTAAGAGAGATATATATAGCGAGTTAGAGGCCAATGCATTAGACATAGAAGCTTACCAAAGCTTATTTTGAGACATAATATTCTTGTATTTTAATATTTCCTAACTTAGAATATTGCATTTTTCAATTCCTTAGTATTAATCGTTCAATATTAGTGGTCCGCTGCTAGATTAAGCTTGCAAATATTTACCATTTCTTTTTTCATTTCTTAAAAACTTTTAAACAATGAATATTTTAATTTCTTGGAATATTGAGAGACCGGTGTCTTTTTTCTCTTTTTTCTTATTTTAATTTGTTTCTTTAAGAGAAAATAATTAATGAAAATGATTGTGTAGGCGTTGACCGCTTCTTAAATTGAGAAACTCAATTTTCAACACGTTCTGATTTATTTTTGGTTGTGGGATAACTTCAAACCCTATATTAGACTGCCATCTCTAGAAAACTACTCTTCGTTGTCCGTCCATATTTGGTGCAGCCCTCATTTGGGGTGCTGCATTTTTAGGCCGAATTTAGAGAAGATTGAAAGAATTGCAAATAACAATAGCAATTTCGCCGAAATTGGGGTTTTATTTCCTCAAAAACTAAATCTTACAATTGTCATTGAGCAAAATCACAGCTAATTGCTAACGAAAATAGACACTGATAAAATAGATAGTTGCTAAAATTCAAAACTAATTATTTGATGATCAACTCAAATGTCAACCTTTGCAAATTTTTTTTCTGTATGCATGTTGGATGGATAAGTAATGTTTGAAATCTACTAAATTTAGCAGACAATTAGGAACCATGCACGCAACATTGTATGACAAAGACAATTTTCTTTTCTCCGGTAAAATATATAGACTTCTCTTTAATTCTTTTGTGTGAAGTTTCCCCGCCTTAAAACCGCATGCGTGCATAGAGGTGTCAAACAGGTGATCCTACAAGTCATCCACAGACGGGTCATTACTGGTAGAGGGTAAAACAGACACAGGTAAAATTCATGGATATAAACTTAAATTTTGTGTCCACCACATGACCCGTTATGGATGGACGGGTGTAGTGCAAGAAACCCGTGTACAAATAAAGGCAATTCATGTATGGGTTAACAGGTAACTTAAACTGAGTTTCAACATTATGAATTTTTTTGTTTTAAAAATAAATCAAGTTAATAATCAAGTTAATCAACTTAAACTGATTAACGGGTTAACAGGTAACTTAAACCCGTTAATCAGGTAACGCGAATTGGTTCCAATACACCGCTACTCTGCATCTATATCTCGGCTCTAACTTGATCGTCGGAGGGTCCTAAGGTGGTCACACACCCCGGGACTTCTTTGCAGGTAGTTCGGCGCCCAACACCAACCCATTGAGATCAACACGCTCAACAAACCTCCAAATCAATCTCAACCGTCCAAAGACCGCCATCGCAGGATGGACGGAGGACAACATCTGAAAGAGATCCGATGCTCCATCAGTTGGCGCCATCTGTGGAAAGCTTTCAAAAGTTTCTTCCACCCATCAAAGTTGATCTTCCGCCCTCGACCCGATGACGAGCGAGAACCGCGACGGTCCGAATACGAGCCGCCACAACGGAGGCGGGAGCGGCTCGTCTCCTCTTCCCAATGCCATCGTCGTCTTGTCCGCCCGGATAGACAGGCTCACTTCGCTGGTGGATGCCCTCGCCCGCGTTCAAACGGCAGGCCCTGCCCACCAGACCGTGGCTCCCCCTCCCCGGCATAACGATGCCCGCCGAAGGACGGACGGGCACACTCGAGCTCTCGATCTCCCTCACCCTCATCACCGAGCATCGGCGGGCCGACTTCGACCACCTCAACCCGCATGCAGCAATTGATTCCATGACCCGCTGGGCGCCGGACAGCTCCACGACACGGTCCTAGGAAAGGCCGGGTCGTCGTTCCAATGCTCGCCACGCGTTCTCCCCCCTCCCCCCCTGAGGAGGTGTCGGTCAGCTCGCCTACTTCCAGGCATGACCGATGCCCCCACTCTCGTCGGGGGCGTGCGAACGACGAGCGCGGGGATTACTCGGGAAGGGCCTCGCCCGAGGATTTAAGACACTTGATAGAGAGAAATTGAAGCCGCTCCCTCGCACAGACCTGGAGCGGAGGTAGCCACCACTCCGATTGTGCGGAATCCTCAGGGTACCACCACAGGCTTGAAGCCCTCGAGAAGAAAATCGAAAGCATACGAAGGGATAGACACACATCCAGCAAAGGAGCCAGGTACTTCGCCGGCTCATTAACGAAGCCCTTTACAGAGAAGCTGCTAGCCAAGCACGTCTCATACAGGAACAAGCCGCCGAAAGTGGCCCTTTTCAACGGGAAATATGACCCGAAGGACCACCTAGATGCCTTTACGGCGGGCATGAGATTCCAGGATAACTCCGATGTAGCTCAATGCCGAGCTTTCCCCACCACCCTCATCCGGGCTGGCCAGGACTGGTTCTGAGGACTCACGCCACCCAACATCTCGACCTTCGACGAGTTGGCCACCCAATTCCTCGGCCACTTCGTCAGGAATCAACGACAGAAGAGGACGGTCGACTACTTATTCACCGTCAAGAGCGGAGACAAAGAATCCTTCAAAGGGTATGTCACCCGCTTCTACAACACTCTCCTCGAGGTCCCTGAGCACCGTGATGAAACGGTGATCACCGCGCTAAGGTCGGTTCTTAGGCACAAAGAGTGGCTCCGCTCTTTTGCATTAGCGCAACCTAAGACCATGGCCGAAGTAAAAGCCTGGACCGAGCGGGAGATCCAACTCGAGTCGGAAGTGAACTCAAATCTGCCCAGAGGTGACCAAACCGACCAAAAGAAAAGGGGAAGAGAAGAGAAAAGGAGGGTCGACCGACCAAAACCCTACTCCCCGAAGTTCTAGGAGTACACTCTTCTTAACATCTCCCAGACTGAGCTGTTGGAGGAAGCGAAGGGCGAAAGGTTCTTTAAGCTCCAGCCAGTCACCCATAGGGCAGGAAAACGTCTCCATGACCCATACCGCGCCTTCCATAGGTCATAGGGACACCCGACCGAGAACTGCAAACAACTCCACGACTACATCGAGGAGTTGATCTACTCCGGCCACCTAGCAAAGTACTTATGAGACAAGCGGCAAGCAGAACGGGAGCAAGAGAACCAACCCCCTCCCGAGGAGTTAACGATCGGGAAAATCATGGTTGTTACCTCAAATCCTGCTCGGGAAGCTGGCGGAAACCAATGCCTCCTCCCGGTCAAGGGTATAGGCGATCCACCCCAAAAGAAGTGCAGGAAGGACGGGCCCATCATCTTCACCGACGAAGATCTCCATGGTATATCCTTGCCTCACAACGACCCTCTCGTGATAACGGCCTGGGTCCATCGTTACGAGGCACAGAGGATATTGGTCGATTCTGGGTGCTCGGCAAACATTCTCTTCTATGACTATTTACAGTGTATGGGGTTAGGACCATTCGACCTCCCACGTTTTCTCTAGGTTTACCAACCACTCCATCCCGACCAAAGGGACGGTCACCTTCCTCCTCAACATCGAAGAAGCGGGTCGTACACAGACCATACCGGTGAACTTCCTTGTCGCTAATGTCCCTTCGTCTTACAAAATTCTCCTGGGACGCCCGACCTTGAACACCCTTCGGGCTCAAATCTCGACCTACCACCTCGCGATCAAGTTCCCTTTGGATCAAGGGGGATAGACTGGGCCTACGGGAACCAGCAAATTGCTAAGATTTGTCTCGCCTCCATGTCACCGGCCGGAGAGACGGGCAACGATTCTGAAGATGTGTGTGATTTCCAGGGGTCTTTGGATATGCGCGACGACCAAAGGGAAGTTCGAGGATTCCCAGTGGAAGCACTGACGAAAGCCCCCCTCGTCCAAGTGGTCAACGGCTGGACCGTCCAAATCGGCTCTATCTTAACCGGGGACCACTGCGATGACATGATACGGTTCCTCCGAGATAACTCGGACGTGTTCGTTTGGAGCCCCGCGGATATGCCCGGGATCGACCCTAAAGTGGTCTCACACAAGCTCGGGGTCGACCCGAAAGCAAAGCCCGTCCGATAAAAGAAGAGGAGTTTTGCGCCGGCCAAGCAAAGGGCAATAGAAGACGAAGTGGACCGATTGCTTGCAGCCAACTTTATCAGAAACCTGGACTATTCAGAGTAGCTGGCAAACGTGGTTATTGTCAAAAAGGCGAATGGGAAATGGTGCATGTAAGTCGACTTCACTGATTTGAACAAGGCCTGCCCTAAAGACAACTATCCCCTCTCTCGGATAGACCAGTTAGTGGACAGTTCAGCCGATCATGAGTTACTTAGCTTCATGGATGTGTTCCCCGGTTACAATCAAATCCGGATGAACCCGACAGATGATGAACTTACCGCGTTCACCACGGATCGGGGGGTTTGCTGCTACAAAATGATGCTCTTCGGTCTTAAGAATGCTGGGGTTATATATCAGTGCCTCATCAACAAACTGTTCAAATCTCAGACCGGGAAGAACATGGAGGTCTACGTCTATGACATGCTCGTAAAATCAACCTCATCGGACAGGCACACTAAAGATCTCGGGGAGGCATTCGATGTCCTGTACAAGTACAAAATGAAGCTGAATCCAGCTAAGTGTGCGTTCGGAGTCACCAGCGGGTAATTCCTCAGGCTCATGGTTACCCATCGAGGAATCGAAGCGAACCCAGAAAAGATTAGCGCCATTCTCGACATGGCCATACTGAAGAGCAATGTTGAGATCATGCGGCTCACAGGGAGAGTGGCCGCTCTAAGTCGCTTTATGTCAAGATCCGGAAAGAAGTGTCTCCCGTTCTTCAAAGCCTTGAGAAAAATTCCCAAGTTCGAATGGTCGGAGGAGTGTCAAAACGCTTTCGAACAGCTCAAGGCGCACCTAGCGACTCCACCACTACTCACCCGACCAGTCGAGCGCGACGAGCTATTATTATACCTTGCGGTCTCTGCCACAAGCTCGGTGCTCGTCAGTGAATGTGAAGGCATACATAAGCCGGTCTACTACGTGAGCCATGTCTTCAAGGATGCAGAGACAAGATACCCCGCCATAGAGAAGATAGTTCTGGCACTTGTCGTCACATCCAGAAAACTCCGACATTACTTCCAAGCACACACAATTCTCGTCCTCACCGAGCGACCTTTAGGGTCTATCCTCGCCTCCTCCGAGTCGTCGGGTCGTCTGGAGAAATGGAGGTGGGAATTGTCCCAATTCGATATCAAGTACCGCCCCGACAAGCCATCAAAGCGCAGATCTTAGCCGATTTCATTCTTGAGTGCACCATTCCCATTAAAGGGGGAACGACAGTGCAAGGCCCCGAACCATGTCCGTCGATCGAAGAGGTATCCGACCCCATCCCGGACTGGATGCTCTACATGGACGGATCCTCTACCGAGGAAGGGAGGCGGGCTGACTTGATCATCCGCGGCCCGAATGAAGCAGAAATGAAATACTTCTTAAAGCTTAGGTTCAGAGTATCAAACAACGCCGCGGAATACGAAACTTTATTAGCGGGACTGCAAATTGCCTCTGGGGTGGGGCTGAAGACCATCAGAGTACGCAGCGACTCCGCATTAGTCGTCAGCCAAGTAATCGGGCGCTTCGAAGCCCGGGAACCGCTCATGATAAAGTACCTAGCCGAGGTAAAAAGACTTCGAAAAAATTTCGATGAAGTCCAAGTAGAACAAATCCCCAGGAACTTGAACACCCGAGCCGACGCTCTAAGCAAGCTCCTTTCTTCCTACTTGGTCAGCCATAAGAGGAATATCATCTTCGAAGTCCTGCCACGACCTAGCGTGGAAGACGGAGAGGTAACACACCAGATCTACACAACTCAAAAAGAGAACCGGGATTGGAGAAAGCCCCTCGTGGAGTTCCTAAGGAATGGTGCACTTCCCGAAGACCGAGGAGAAGCTCGTCGGTTACAGGCCAAGGCACAACATTTCGTCTGGAGCAACGGAAACCTATACAAGAAATCAAACACTCAACCCCTGCTCCGTTGCATCGACCCCTCCGAGGCTGACTACGTTCTGCGAGAAATACATGAAGGGGTCAGCGGAGCACATCAAGGGGCCAGAACTCTGGTCCAAAAAACACTACTGTAGGGGTACTATTGGCCTACGTTGCACCAGGACGCCGAGAAGCTGGTTAGAAGATGCAAGAACTGTCAACTCTTCGGTAGTGTTCCTCGTCTTCCCGCTACCGAGCTAACTCCACTCAGTTGCCCTTGGCCATTTGCATAATGGGGGGTGGATATGGTGGGCCAACTCCCCACCGGCACAAGCGGATAGCCGGAGTTGTGCAAACCCGGGGACATCCTCCAGATCGCGTACATGAGCACTTGGAGGAGGGCGGATCGCTGAGGAAGCAAGAGCCCGAAGTAGCCCTCCACGCGGTCTATCACCGCCTCGTACGTATGTATGGAGCGATCAAGGCAGTAGAGGTACAAATCGTCGCGAGAGATGATCTCCCTAATGAGGAATATACGCCCAGACATCTTCGAGGGAATGCAGGATTAAGAAGAAGCCAACATACTTTCTCTATTTATACCTTCAACAAAATCTTCCAACGGCTGAAAGTTTACTCGCGCAGCGACGCGATTCGCGGGACGTCTCAATTTCCCGATATGGAACTGCCACGTGGTAGCCATGCCGTTCTTCAAGGGCGGCCATGCGGCCCATGGAAGGTTGAACAACGCCCTCACTCCCGCCAATGCGGCCCGTGGATGTTTGAACGACACCCCGCGATGGCCCAGAGGAGTCTCGAAAGCCCTCCTCACGAGGCCGCCGGGTAGCTTCCTACTCGGCGATTCCACAGCGGGTAACTTCCTGCCCAACAACGCTGTGGATCTAAAGCCCTCATCACGAGGCTACCAGGCAGCTTCATGCTCGGTCCATCCCTAGCGGGTAGCTTCCTACCCAACAAAGCTAAGGATCGAAAGCCCTCCTCACGAGGCCGCCGGGTAGCTTCCTTCTCGGCGCATCCACAGCGGGTAGCTTCCTGCCCAACAATGCTGTGGATCTAAAGCCCTCCTCATGAGGCCACCGGGTAGCTTCCTGCTCAGCCCATCTCTAGCGGGTAGCTTCGTACCTAACAAAGCTAAGGATCGAAAGCCCTCCTTACGAGGCAACCGGGTAGCTTCCTGCTCGGCGCATCCGCAACGGGTAGCTTCCAGCCCAACAATACTGTGGAACTAAATCCCTCCTCGCGAGGCCACCGGGAAGCTTCCTGCTCGGTCCATCCCTAGCGGGTAGCTTCCTACACAGCAGAGCTAAGGATCGAAAGCCCTCCTCACAAGGCCGCCGGGTAGTTTCCTGCTCATCGCATCCGCAGCGGGTAGCTTCCTGCCCAACAATGCTGTGGATCGAAAGCCCTCCACGCGAGGCCACCGGGCATCTTCCTGCTCGGCCTATCCGCAGCGGGTAGCCTCATACCCAACAAAGCTGTGGGTCTAAAGCCCTCGCCGTGAGGCAGCTAAGTAGAAAGGAGGGCACCGACCTTCCTACACTCGGCCATCAACCGACTCATACTCCGGGGAATGGGAAGACACCGACCTTCCTACACTTGGCTATTAGTTGGTTTGTACTCGACGCGCGATCGCCACCTCAACTCCGGAGGATGGGAGGATACTGACCTTCCTATACTTGGCTGTCGTACGATTCATGCTTAGCGAACGATCGTCATCCTGGAAGGGTGGACATCGACCTAAACACCGGCGAGATGAAAATCCTATAAGCTAAAAGTACTTGTGGAATGAAGATTCGAACAGGAAGTATACAAGCTAAAGCACTTGCTCAGTAAACAGACATTTGGGCAAAGGAAAAAATGTACTTTATTTATAATCAAAATAAATACAAGGTATTCTGGGCTCCTCAGTCTTACAAAAATTGCCCAGAGGCTTACAAAATTTTCGAAAGAAAAAAAAGGGAGAAAATCCCCAAGGAAGGGAAGCTCAGGCCGCCCCCTCAGCCGGGATCTCTCCCTGCTCGACGCCGGCATTGGGGGCCTGCTCGACGCCGGCATCGGGGGCCAACGCCGCGACCTCAGGGTCGGCGCTTCTGCCGGCAACCTTGCTACCGCCGGTCGCTTTGGCGTTGCCCCTGCGGCACCTCCTCGGATAGGGGTGCTGATCATGGAGATCGTGATCATCGAACCCTGGCATTTTCTGCTTGACGGCGTCTAAGGCGCTGTGCCACACGACGGCCGTGGAGTCGGTGTGGTCAGAGTAAAATTGATCCGACGCTTTGTATGCCTCTACCGCCTTCGCTGCCCGGCATTCGGCGAGCTTCACTGCGTCCAAGGCCGTCTGAACGTCCCTCTTGAGGTCAGAGTAAAATTGATCCAACACCTTGTATGTCTCCACCACCTTCGCTGCCCAGCACTCGGCGAGCTTCACCGTGTCCAAGGCCGTCCGAACGTCTTGAGGGCATCCTTCGATTTCCTCACCAAGTGGTAGAGGCCGGTCACCTCCTCCAGCTTGGCTTGAACAGCCCGGAGGGACTCGTCCTGGAGCCGATGAGACTCCAGCAACTTGGAGTTCGTCAACCCCTCGGCGATCAGACGAGCGTCGAGGAGAGCCACCTTCTCCTCTGCCTGCCGCGGTTGGAGGCGGAGTTCCTCCTCCACCTTAGAGGACTTGCCCGCCTTTTTCAAAGCCGGGGCGACATCCACAGATTCCATAGAAGCGAGGAAGGCGCAATGATGGAGGACCTGAGGAAAGCGGAAAACGGGTTAGAACGCTCAAACCGAGAAAACAAGACTTATAGAAATTTTGAAGAAAAGCATGCACTGACCTGAACTGCCTCCTGTGCTATGGCGGCCACCTGGGCCTTCATGGTTCCCCGGGATTTTTAACCCCGGCCACCCTCTCCATGTCCGAAAGCAGGCTATCGGCAACGGAGAGACCTGAGGGCATTTGTATGCAGAAATCGCCCTCTTGCACCGAGGTCCCGGCAGAAGGCGACCGAGAGACCGTCCTCTTATGTCTTTTGAGGGGGGTCTCAACGGGTTCTGCCTCCTCCTCCTCATCCCTCGCTCGGGACACCGGGTCCCTTGAGTGCTTGTGGCTCCCACCGCGGCGTTTTTCAGCAACTCGGGGAGCGGCGGAGGGCTTAGACGGCAGAGCTGGCCTTAGGGTTGAGCTCGGACCGGGCCGGGACAAGCTTACGCCACCGGCCTTTTTTCCCTAAGTCTTGGCAGCCAGGACGTCTAAGATCTTTGCTCGGTCCATAGGCTCTGCAAAAAGAACATACAGACAAAGGGGGTTAGCGACACTGAAAAGGCGAAGGAAGTTTAACTAAGTCTAGGCAGATCGTCGAAAGTCCTAACTTACCCAAGAAACGCGCAGGACTAAGCTCAGCCCAGCTCAGAATGCGCTCGGACAGCAGACATCCGTCTGTTGAATCGGTTCCCACAGGGACACCGCCCTCTCCTGGAGGGATGTCGACTGCTTTACCCTCGGGCAGTCAGCCCTGTGCCACTGAATAGGCGCAGGTCAATCCTTGCCCTCAGATGGCCCGACGAAAACAAACTTCTTCTTCCATTCATGGATGGAAGAAGGGACAACCACTACTCCCAACTCAGCCACCCGAACTTTATGTTTTTGAAGGAGAAATATACCTAGCTCGGCTCCCCTTTGGCGGTGCTGGGGTGATTTTTATAACAGAGGAAGGAAACAAGGAGGGTCAACTAAAGGGGATCTGTTCAAGTTTTAACCGGGCCAGAACCCGAGAAGGATCCTCCACGAGTTCGGCGCTAGCTGACCCGAGGCAAGTTGGAAGCAACGAAGCACTGCACAAATCTCGGGTGAGAATGGAAGATGCATTCCCGTCCGGAATGCTTCCAGGTACAGGGCAATCTCCTTGCCCCGCACCTGATCTGCCCGCTCACCCTCTCTAGCAAAACGGAGAAATAGCTAGAGAGAACATGGAATCGAGTCCGGATCTCAGCTAGATCGACCATGCGATTCAAAACGGAGGACGCATCGCAAGCATTACAGATGCGCACCTTGGGAGCCCTTTCCGCCGCCCAACGGCGAGCAGCACGGGCGGCCCTGACTCTGGGGGGCGAGCCCGACACGGAGGACGAACAGGAAGAGGAACCCTCTCGGCTATCTGAAGCCGAATAGAAGGAAGACCCACTGGACTCGGCCCTGGCAACCGGAACCTCATCGTCCGACCCTATCCTTACTACCTCGATAGACTCCTCAGATGGAGACATCTAACCTGATTCAAGGGATGGGCTCGCCGAGGAATGATCAATAGGGGCTCCGATCTAAAAGAGGAGCGCCGGGCAATATTCAGCAATGGAAGAAGAATTAAGCAAAGTGTTGGCCCTAGGATGGTACCCTCCTATTTATACACCCCAAAGGAGAACATCCAAAGGCCCAGATTGGTTCCCGCCAAAACGAAACGTCGCGCCCGATGATTGGCGGGGCTCCACGTAGCGATCGACCATTGGGGACGTCTCTTCGACTGCCGTTGTCAGAGGCAGCCTGTCACCTCCGCCAACCAACGCCCTACACGTGGTCTGTATCCCCGCCAGCGAATCGACTGAAATGGCGCCCCCTCTTTAAAGCGTAATCATGTCACTGATCCGCTGATGCCACCATACGTGTGAAAACTCAGGCGCACGACCAGATGGTATGCCTAGAAAATCGAAACGACGCAACCGCTAAAAGCTGTGTCATTCCCGGGCAATCCGCATTATTATTCTCAGTGACAAACTAAGAAGGCCACTCCCGACCGGACCCATAATAGGTCGGAACGAGAGTGAGGGGCTAATGATGATGCTCCAGAATGGTATCTCCTTAGATGACGACACGTAGAGGATGACGTGTCTCGAAGGCTACGAAGGTGGAATAAATGAGTTGCGCTAGGAGTATTCCTCAGGTCCTTGGATCTCCGAAGACCGTTCCGACCTTTCAAGGGATCTCCCTGAATACTCTCCATCTTCACCTAGCAAACTACCAACAGCTCGTCTCCGAGCTCTTTCAGTCTCCTTGCTCGTCTTCGAGCTTACTGACGGGCCTAGCTTCCTGAGCCTCCCAGCTCGTCTCCGAGCTCCTGATGCGCCGAGCTTCCTCGGCCTCCCAGGTCGCCTCCGAACTATGACGGACCGAGCTCTCTCGGTCTCCTCTGAATGATAGCACGGAGCTCAGGCGTCCCCGCAACGGCTCCGCATATATCGCCAGGGCGAGATATCCGCCTCCCCACGATCCGCATCCCTCCATTAATGGGTGCATCCCGCCATTAATGGACGCATCCTGTCATTTAAGGCGAGGATAATGCTGGGGGCGTAACTGAAGGCGAGCATCTCGCTCCCGCTCACTCCACGCGACCACTATATAAACCCTTCTCTCCGACGACTCGGGTAACTCGAATTGGTTCCAATACGCCGCTACTCAGCATCTATACCTCGGCTCTAACTTGATCGCCGGAGGGTCCTAAGGTGGTCACACATCCCGGGACTTCTTTGCAGGTAGCTCGGCCTCCAACACCAACCCATTGAGATCCACACGCTTAATAACCTCCAAATCAATCTCAACCGTCCAACCGCCATCGCAGGATCGACGGAGGACAACATCTGAAGAAGATCCGACGCTCCATCAGTATCTCTTTGTCTCTTTGAAGGAAGGCCTGTATGCGCTTACATCCCAGAAGTATGATTTGTTATCATGCTACATGAACAATTGCAGTTTAGAATAGAGACTATATATATCTTCTTAACCCTTGTCATATCAGGAATTTTGCAGCGGCAAGCATGCCAACATAGATTTAATACAACTGTTTAATTAATCTTCAAGGGAGAAAGTATAATGGGCAGAGATAACTTTTTGGGTAATTTGCCAAAAAGCCCCCGCCAGCTCGGGAGTGGTCTAAACCCATGGTATTTTCGAAATTGTTGAGAAAGGCTTATTTTTCGAAATCTTTATGAAAAGACCTGTGGACAGGATTTCATTTATCAAAAAACCTATGGACATGATTTCATTTTAGGCCTTTATTTTCTCCAACCGTTTAGATATTACAGACAACATTTTAGATATTATAGACAACTAGTACAAAAGGGGTTTTAATTGGGCTTAGATTTTTTTTAACAAGAGCAAAAGGCCGAGCAGATTTTACACAAGTTTGAAGCGCGCCCGGAGGCTTTTTGACAATTTACCCTAACTTTATTAATATATTAGAAAAGATCACAAACTTTGTGCCGCTAAATAATTGTGTATATTTATTTGTCCATAAGCACGGTACTCTAAGAGTCTGTCCCATGAAATTTTACTAGAACCAAAAAAATGCATGACATAATTACACCTTAGCAATATAATTCACCGGACTCATGCACATTTGCACCAACCAAACGATTACAGAAGAATATAAGTAGAAAAGGAAAGGTGGGGAGAGAGAGAGAGAGAGAGAGAGAGAGAGTACGCTAGGGCAGCAGTTGTACATACTGGAAGATTCTTCAGGATCCTTGAGCATTTCTTTTTCATCTCTAATTTGTTTTATCTCTGTCGATGAGGATCTTTGCAACTTTATGGGGCAAGTGAAACTTTGTACTCTTTATGACATCCATGTTTAGAGCCATTTTGAGTTTTCCAGCTCCGGATAATTTTAATATTCTCACATTTGCAGCTTTGCACTCAGCTAGGCTAGATCAAAATCTTCTACAAGCATACTACTATTCAGCGAAGACACCCGGATGAAGATTGAAGAACTGGGGTTTACTTTTTTTTCCCAGCCAAGTGATGATGAGCTATGTAGCGATATTTCAAGCTCCAAGGTCATACATATGGATCTGTTGAGCTAATTGTACCCGCAAAAGTATACGAGCAGCCCTACCAGAACCAAAAACTTTTATGTGAAGCAGCAAATATATGTCATAACCTAGAAAAGCAGCATGATATATTGGAAGTACGATATATTTTAATCTTGCCAAAATCCAATTTTCAGTAACAAAAGGGTTACACACCCGTTGACAACAAAAAAGAACACGCTGCTAGAAATTGTGTATGTTAGGGACGGTATATTAGAGACAGTTAAAATCATGGAATTATGAAATTATGTTATGAAATTTATTACGATTTCGGGGTTGATGGGTTTTAGAATTAAAATGTAATTGAAGAAAATTGTTTTAGATGGGTTAGATTTGAAAATAGATGAAAAATTGAGATAGAAATTTGGTATTTAGGGTTAGTGTAAGATTATAGGTAATTGATGGTCAATTGTCGGATGATCTTTTAGAAGGGTTTCTATTGAAATTTTGCAAGAAATTTGGAAATTTCTATGCATGGATGACATTCAGAGAGTTTCAAACCTCAAGTCCGAGACATTATAATGTAATGATGATATATAATGTTGTAAAACACATATTCATTCTCTATTATGTTGGTCATTGCATATATAGCGTATAGACAAATTATACATTGCATAATCGTCTTATTACAAAAAAATGATTATATATATATATATATATATATATATATATATATATATATATATATATATAGAAAGCCCCCGAAGAAAAAGATAGAAGAAAATATGTCGATAGGAAAAAAAGAAAGAAAATTAGAATTTATAAAGTGGATTATGAGTTCTATTTTTTTGTTTTTCCTTTTTTTTTGTTTTTTTTGTTTGCTTTCCAAAGGACATTAAGTTTGTACTTCGAAGTTTGGGTATCAAGTATTCAAGTGTATTATGTACATCGTCGTTCACATTTTTTGAATAAGGTCAATTATTCTATTATATAGCCTTTTAATATTGTTTAATGCAGTTGGTAGCCGTGAACATCTAGCCGTTGATTAATGGCCTTTTAAATCTTGTTTTAAAATACTGGTGATTTATTGGTTAGCATTTTCCACTGTTGGAGTTGTCAAGTAAGATATAACCCATAAGATACAGCGACAAACAATGACGTGGAGTTTTAATGGCAACTATACGGAAAATGTCTCAAGAGAGTGATTATGGCAACATCGAAGGGCATGTTCATGACAGAAGCAGCAGCAATGACCATGAAAACGATTCCAGTAGAGATGGAAAAGCTATGTCACCGCGGTGATGGCTGAATCAAAGACAAAAATGATGGATAAGAACAACAATAGTAAAGGCAGCAAAGCGAAAGGAGGTATCATAAAAAGCATTAACAAAAGCACAATGAATCACCATACTTTGTTAAAAAACCGTAGTAAGCAAAACATAACATAGCACATCAAATTGCTGCACTCAGTGTTTTGACACATGGTTTCATAAACCAAAAAGACATCAAACACAACTGAGATGCAATCACAAACTTAAATTATAGATGATGAGATCAAAAAAACTCCAACATAATGTAACGACTTTAAAATTCCTATATCTTCATACTGTATTTGTATATTTTAATTTCCATATTATTAGTTATATTTAATCCCTTCATCTATTTTTCGCATCTAAGTATTTTCTAAAACCCATTTCTTTTTACCCAAACTTATTCTTTAAGTCCAATTACATTCTTTTCATTCCTAATCTCTTAAACCCAAAAAGCCCACTTTCTTTTCAAGCAACCGCATATATTTAATTCTAATTAAATATGTGCATGGATAACCTTGTAGCTCATTGGTAAGACCTTGCACTGCTGAACCAAGCCAGCCACTAGAGTTCAAATCCCATACCCTACATTATTTTTAATATTGTTTTATTTTAAAATTTTAGAATACCAACAGTCAACACATGCATATCTCACAAAAACCCTTCATAAAGCCCCATGGTGGATATGAGGGCTTTATAAAGTATCCACCATGGGGTATCAGGTAACATTTATGAAGTTTCCTGATATTTTATCAGCGAACAAATGCTATGTCCCTAGAAGATTCCTCCAACAGTCATATTCCTTCACAAAAATCCTTCATAAAATATCCACCATGGGGTATCAGGGAACAAATGCTATCTCACAAAATATCCACCAACAGTCAACACATGCACACTTCATTTTCCCAGATCGGTTCCAGAGAATTCATAAAGCCCCATTTACTCCATTTTTTTTAATACATTTTAATATTTTTTTATATTTTTTTCAATTAAACTCTTTATCTACCTTAATCCTAGCCTAACCCTATAAATACCACCCCTAAACACTACCCCTCATCCCAAAATTCTGAGCCAACTCTCAAGAAATTCCTAGAAACCCTAGTGTGCTTTGAAAGTGAGCAAGAGGCGAAACTCCGGCGAATTTTCTGGCGACGACCCTAGAAGATTCCGACGACGAAACGACGCACCGTCGACTCCTCTCGTCTCCCCTTCCTCTCCTTTAAAGTTCGAAACCCGTAAGTCCCACCTTCCCCCTTCTCTACTCTTTCTGAAAATATGAAATTCTAAAACCCGACGGAATCGGAATAAATCCGATTTCCGATTCGGTTCTTCCTAAAATCTCACTTTTCCTTTAATACAATCTTGTTAAACCATTTCATGTTGATTATTAAACACTAACTAATCATATTGAATAAGTTCCATATCAAAAGAAATTGCTATTTCCATTTTACCGTACTTTTCATTAAAATACCATATAGTTTCATTTTTGACATTTAAACATCACAAACTTGCTATACCTTTAAGTAGATCACGAGGTAATGACCTACCTCCTCACAACACTCATATGCAACATAGTACAATACCTTTCGGGAACAAAGAATACGTGAAAACAAAACATTTCAAATAAATACCATTACTGTTAAAACCGTTTTCTAAAAAATTAGTATTTTACACAAATCTTTGCAAAGCGCCGCTACAACCTAATTTGGGGAACCCGTTCGGAATGGTGCGGATTATCGCACATCCCTGGACTTAGTAGTGCGAGATGCAGACCTCCGCAAGGAGCATTCGGTCTCGAGAGATTTAAAATACGAAAATCTTAAGAAAATGAGATTTCTAGAAATATAATATATATATTAAAATTTATTATATATATGTATATGTATGTATGTATTATTAAAATATCTATTTTATGATAATATAAATATTCCAATTTTTAAATAGTCCAAGAATCACTTTATATTAAAATATCATGAAATCCATACAAGTTCAATATTACAATTAAATACCATGTATTATGAAAAATAGGTTATTCTCACTAAAAATGTCTTAAATATAAAATCTATATTTATTATAACTCTAAAGACGATAAATAAACACTTGGTGTGTATTTTGAAAATTATACACGGTATTTTTACATAAAACCACCTCAAGTTTTATAAATTACAATAAGGACCCTAGTAAATATAGGTTTAAGCGGGACCAATCTCTTAAGCCTCGGGAAGCCGGAGAAGTGGGTGCTTGCCTATCTAAGATAGACAACTTAATAACGGTGTTATCAATACGGTAATCGTCTTTGAAAAAGACACAAATCCTGCCGCCCATGTGCAGCGGTTACCGATAACATCAAAACCATCAGGACTTCAATTTACTTTTCTAATTGTCTGACTCAGACTGAGTCTCATTAATAAACTGACTTGAATATGATTCAAGTACAATCTACAATTTACAATCTACAATCTACAATCTGCAACCTAAAATCTACAATATTACAATTCAACATGAATCCATTCAAATCTATATTGACCGAACCGAACCATGGATATACTTCCATTTACAAGATTCTCCAGTTACATCCATTTACTGATATCATGGTTTCGGTAAGTCATCCAATTATACAATCTATACAGTTTACAATACAAGACAATACAATACAACTATACAAACAAGACATCTCGGGGTTAAAGGGGCAGATTGGTACGGAAGGTGTTAAAAGTGGCACGAGACTGCAAGATTAAGACGTAGTTACATCCATGCCGTTGTTCCGTGGTATTATCGACGGATCCTTGTACATTCCATTTGCTCTTATCTCTAGCATATAGAGACTCCTTTCGTATACACTGGCATCTGTCACGCCCCGCTTCCCAAAATACGGAATACAAGGGTGACAAGGCCAGCCATGCTTCTACGATCAAGGAAAAATCATGTCATAGTCACATTTCGGCTTCTAGCGTTATATGGTAATCAGTAAAATACAATACAGGTAAAGAGAATGCAGTCACTAAAACTATCGGATGTAAAGAAATCTGAGCTCAATAGAAGTAAGCAAAAGGACAACTAACCAGGAATATCAATGGAGAAATGTAACGGGTTCACTGGTCTGGATCTTCACGGTCTTCTTGATATCAGACGAATCCACCTCTATCACTGAACATGCATACTCAGGTCGTCAGGGCGACACAATAGCAATATTATAATAATAACAAAGGGACAAGGAAATAAAATAATAACGGTGGAGATGATAAATGCAGGCAATCAATATGTCAATAACTGATGCAATATATGATCTGTGTCCCTATCGGTCTCTAAGTCACTTTTGAAATCGAGCCGTGGAAAGGAGGATCATATTTAACAAGGGTCTCGTACATACCCGAGACTACGGCCCGCTATCGCCGGGGACACAACCCTGTCAGCTTGACCGCTAGGCCCAACCTAATATATATAAGAGTCGATGTTCGAATGATCATTCTCTAAATCACTGTCCTCGCTAAATACAATTCTCTTTCCACTTCGATTTCCCCCTTTTTACCCAGGTTTCACTATTCGTGAGTATAGGCTAGTTGTGTACAAGTACGCATCAATAACACGATTTCTTTCGCTGTTCACTGTATGGTTCATTGTCAAGAATCACTCACTATTCATTAGCGTACTTGACACAATCATACCAATACTACACACGTTCGACAATGCAATATACACTGAGAATTAACACGAATGTCCCTTGTCACTAGAGGTCTTGTAGTCGAGTAGAACTATGAATCATACCGTTAAACAGTTTATATGCAGTACAAATCGCTATGCATCTTATGAGCTTAGAAAATTTGAATTAAATCATGCATTCAGAATTAAGCAAAAAGATACAAAAGCGATAATAAGTAAACTCAGTCGGCAGTTCATCAAAATTAATTTCAAGTCAATTGGTGTAACACCCGAGCCCAATACTACTATTTTCTGTTACTGGTTGTGCATTAGATAGTACTCATTTCATTTATCTTGCTTGTTTGGGTCTTACTGTAAAATTTTATCTGGAAAAATCATTTCTGCATATAACAAATTTTAGCACCGAAAATAAAATTAAAAATATCCATCTTGGCCTACTCGACACCCCTAGCCTTGTGGTAGCGTCCGTGCATCGAGTTCTCGTCCCGTTCGGTGAAACGGACGAGTTTGGACGGCTACGCACGCGTACAGGTGTCCGACTTGGGGGTATGCTTTTTAATCATAAAATACCTTATTTTAAAATTTGGAACCCGCTTAAAATCCTATTATTTAAATTTCGAATTTTTGGACCCGACCCGGGCGCAATTTGGAAATGTTTCATTTAGCGCCAAAATCCCAAATTAATATAATATTCAAAACCATATAATATTTCGTTTATATATATATTCTGTTAATTAATCTTCTAAATCTTTTAAATTTTCCTTTTAAAAACCTTTGCATTCTTTGCCCAGCCAATCAGGGAAAGCATAAACCCCGTGGGCCCCTCTCTTTTAACTCTCTATCTCTCTCTCCCTCAAATCCCTATCTCTCTCTCTCTCTCTATAACTCTCTTTCTCTCTCTCCCTTATATATATTTCTCCCCCTATATTCATTCCAGAACGCAACCACGAACACAGAGAACCCATCAAGCCTCAACCTTAGCCGCCTCCGCCGTCGCCGCCGCAGCCCCGACACCGGCGCCAACGTCACCGTCGCCCTCACCTCCGCCTCCTCGCCTCAACTGACCCTTGGTTCCTCCGCCGCGCACCCTGCACGTCTGCTGCGACCACCTGCAGAACTCCCTGCCGTCGCCTGCTCGCCGGCGGCCCTCGTCGTCGCCATCCGCGCCACCGCCAGCGCCTTCCTCATCACCTACGCACTCCAGCACCCCGACCATCTCCTCTCCCTCTCCGTTTTCCTTTCACCGAACTTCCATACCCGAGCCCTAACCCTCACAGCTGCAACCTCCTCGCCGGCGCCTCACCGCCGTCGATCTCATCGCCATCACACCCTCTGCAACACCAGTAAGCCTTCTCTCCTCTTCTTCCTTCCATTCCCCCTCCGGTTTATCCTTTGGCTGTACATTAAATTTCTGGATTTTGTTGTCGCTGTTCGCCGGAATCCGGCCGTGCCGGTGACGTGTCCCGATGATCCAGCGGAGTGCTCTGACCCGTGAGGTCTCTTGGTTCGTTGTTTGGGTTCAATCCGTGAACCATGCGTTCGTCGCGTGTTTCCCCGCCGACGTTACGTTCCGTTTTTCCCGGTTCGCGACCCGTCGAGGCAAGTATCACTTGCTACATGCTATACTATATATTTATATATGTTTTGACACATTAAACCTGTAAAACTTAACTTGGTATTGTCGTTTCTCATTTGGTTGCAATATGACATTATATCATTTTACAGTTAACATAAAATTTACAGTTTGCCAATTTAAACCTAATAACCAAGTTTACTTGTTAATCACATTTTACTGTTTAATAGATGGTAGCACTTACCCATGTAGTTCTATTACATTCGGACATTCGTATTCTAAGGCTTGATATAACTGTATTGCACCAATACCTAAACTATTGCACCGCTAAGGGTGCTTAAACCTGTTAACATACTTAAACGGCTGCATTGTATTACTGTACTCTTGTGATTAAATGAAACATGCTTATTATTTAATCCATTGCTTATTTCATGTTGTTAAATACCCTGTTCGATTGTATATCTGTTTGTGAGCACACCCACGATATTGTTACATCTTGACTTGACATTGTCACACATGGTATATATATGATACACCTGACATGGTACCGTTTACTATTGACTTGACCTGATGTACCATGACCTGACCTGTTACCTGATCTCGTGCCTAATGCCAACAAACCTGACATGTAGTCCTCATGGACCGTTCCTGTTGTCTATCCAGACAAACCTGTTTACCTGATCCTGTGTTGGCATTAGTTTCTTGATTTCGGAATACCTGACTTGACATACACATATAACTTGGGGGTATGGGGAAATCAAAGGTGAAACCTGACTTGTAACTCGACAGTTCACTACCTGTTCTGGGTGTACACATTCTTGTTTTGTGCCTAGCGGCATGTCTCGGTTTCGGTCGAGAATATTGTGGCCGTGGTCCCGGGTATGTACGGGATACTATCGAGTGTACACATTCCTGTTTTGTGCCTAGCGGCATGTCTCGGCTGCAGCCGAGAATATTGTGGCCGTGGTCCCGGGTATGTACGGGATACTATTGAGTTACATCGACGATTCATCAATTGATTTCAAAGACTTTAGACTAGAAAACTTGATAGAACAGTTTAGTTACCCACCGCACACTACCCTGCACTGCTTGTTTCACATTATTGATGTATTCATATTTTATTTTGCATTGCCTATTACACTGTTCATATTATATTTACTGGTTGACATGACGCGCTGACGTCTGGGTTTTGCATGGCCCAGATTCTATACCACTGTCGCAATCCGAGCAGGAGTACTTCAGCCAGCAGGCTGAGTTGTGAGTTCAGTAGTGGTTAGTTTTATTTCCTGCATTTATTTCCTGATGTGAGCCCGCATTATGAGACACACTTTTCAGTTATTTGTATTGGATCATTTGCTTCCGCATTTATTTATTATTGACTCCTGTTATTATGGATTATGGACATATTTTAGATAGTTTTATCTTGTTCTTGATATCTCTACAGCCGTAATGTGACTGTGGATGGATACTTCCTACCCACAGGTAGCATGGTTGGCTATGTCACGTGCCCAATCTAGCGTACTCTGGGAAGCGGGGCGTGACATGGTTCTTTTGGTATCAGAGCCATAGGATAGTCGGGTTGATTCTTTTGTAGTTGGGTATTGTACCCAATACACGAATCAGAATGCCCGTGTTTAGGAAACATGTCCTGCCACCTTGCCGTTTACCATTCTTGAATCACATTCTTCCTAATTATATCTTTTACGACGTGCAAACTTACTTTGCATGTCGACTCGAAGACCTGATTTCTTGTTATCTCTAGGACGTAGGCGACTTGGGTGGAGTTAAGTAATTGTGGCTATGATACCGCGGCATAGTTACAATGCGGTACTCTATTTAAGTATCTTGGAGTTCTAGCCTTGATCTATATTCCGAATCTATCATCATGCTAATGTTGGGTGTTTTGAGTTCAGGAATATGGCCGGTAAGAATTTGAAGACGTACCAAGGCGTGTGGACGAAGCCGCCATGCTTGGAGTGATAAGGGGAATGCTGGAGAATCAAAAGAAACAGACCGAGCTGATCCGGCAGCAAGCGGACTCGTTTCAGGAAGGTTTGCAGATCGTTCAACAGTCTGTGAACAATGTTGGAGCTAAGCCAGTTGACCGAGTAGGGACAGTAGCAGATTTCAGACGTTTGGGTCCGTATACATTTACTGGATTGGAGGAGCCGTTGCCAACAGAGCAGTGGCTAGTTGACACAGAGAATTTGCTTATTGCGGCACAGATTCCAGATGAGAAAGAGTTGATGTGGTACGCATTCAGTTAGTGAATTACGCCCGAGAATGGTGGCTTGTAGAAGAGAACCGTTTTCCCAAGTCGATCAAGTGGGCGGATTTTTCGAAGAGTTTCCTGGAGAAGTTCTTCCCGCGGACTGCACGGGAGGAAATGGAAGAGAAGTTCATCGGACTAAAGCAGAAGGGAGCACCCATAGATGTGCATGCAGCAGAATGGACGAGACTCAGTAGTTTCGCTGGACCTTTAGTTGCCAACGATGCAGACAGGGCACGGAGGTTCATGCTTATCCTGGACGTGGACATCCAGAGGCAGATTGTCTCCCTGGATTTGACCACTTTCTCACAAGTACTTGCGGCAGCCGAGAGCAGCAGAGTTTATCTAGGATGAAGGGGAGTTTTTCTGTCGGGCCAGTCGAGTTTAGGGCTAGGCCGACAAATAATATTCTTGCATCAATGGAAGTGATGAAAGTGAAGAGCCGGCTGTTGTTCGTGATTTTATGGACGTGTTTGAAGATATATCGGGTTTACCGCCAAAGCGAGACGTGGAGTTCGCAATTGATCTTATTCCTGGGGCAGCGCTAGTATCCGAAGTGTATTATCCAATGGCGCCAGTAGAATTGGAAGAAGTCAAGAAACAGGTTGCTGAATTGCTTGAGAAATGTTGGATTCGAAACAGTAACTCGCCTTGGGGAGCTCCAGTTCTTCTAGTAAAGAAGAAGGATGGCACAAGAAGGATGTGCATCGACTATCGAGAATTAAACCGGGTGACTATTAAGAACAAGTACCCGATCCCTCGAATTGGCGAACTTTTCGAGCAGCTTAGTGGCGCGAGGGTATTCTCGAAGCTGGATTTGCGATCCGGATATCATCAGGTCCGAGTGAAAACAGAAGATATTTGCAAGACGGCGTTTCGAACTCGGTATGGACATTACGAGTACTTAGTGATGCCCTTCGGAGTAACGAATGCGCCGGCAGTATTCAGGGACTTGATGAACCGAATCTTTTCGCCGTTCTTGGACCAGTTTATCGTGGGTTTTTTTATTGACGATATTCTGGTTTATTCAAAGAGTTTTGAGGAACATTCTGAGCATTTGAAGATCGCACTGCGGACGTTGAGACATGAGAAGTTATATGCGAAGATGAGCAAGTGCGAGTTTTTGCTGGAGGAAGTAAAGTTTTGGGACATGTTGTGTCTGGCGATGGAATTGCCGTCGATCCAGAAAAGATTGCAGCAGTTCGTGATTGGCCGATTCCAAAGAATGTTGCGGAGATAAGAAGCTTTCTTGGACTCGCCGGGTATTACAGAAGATTTGTGGAGAACTTTGCTCGTCTGGCAGAGCCGTTAACCAAGCTTACGCGCAAGGAGGTACCTTTTGTACGGACGGATAAGTGTGCGTTAGCTTTCGAGACGTTGAAGCAGAAGTTGATAACCGCCCCTATTCTGACCGTGCCAGACAATTCCGGAGGATTGGTGATTCACAGCGACGCATCTGGGAAAGGATTGGGATGTGTTTTGATGCAGCATGGGAAGGTTGTAGCATACGCATCGAGACAGTTGAAGACCCATGAGAAGAATTACCTAACTCATGATTTGGAACTTGCAGCTGTGACTTTCGCTTTGAAGGTTTGGAGACACTACCTTCTGGGCGAAAGGGTCGAAGTTTTTACTGATCATAAGAGCTTGAAGTATGTGTTCACACAGAAGGAGCTTAATATGAGGCAGCGTAGATGGTTGGAGCTGATGGCTGACTACAATCTTGATCTTAAGTACCATCCGGGGAAGGTTAACGTCGTGCCGGATGCGCTTAGTCGGTTACCAGCAATTCAGGTGTTAACTCGCAGAAGGAGATCGTTGAAGATTTTCGAAGATTTGACTTGGAGGTTGTGCTATTGCATTCTACGGGACAGTTGATGCAGCTGCAAGTACAGTCATCATTGATCGAGAATATTAAATCAGCACAATCGCAGGACCCTAGACTGCAAAAGTTTCGAGGACAGGTTGAAGCCGGACTACGAACAGATTTATTAATCCCCGAAGATGGTTCGTTGAGGTTTGGTACCCGTTTGTGTGTGCCAAAGGGAGATATTCGTGAAGAGCTTATGAAGGAGGCACACAGTTCAGCTTATTCTGTACATCCAGGAGGCACAAAGATGTACCGTGATATTCGACAGCATTTCTGGTGGGAAGGCATGAAACGGGAGATTGCTCGCTTTGTGGCTTAGTGCTTGGTGTGTCAGCAAGTTAAAGCTGAACTTCAGAGGGTTGCTGGTTTATTGCAACCACTTCCGATTCCTCAGTGGAAGTGGGAATATATAACCATGGATTTCGTGACGGCTTTACCGCGGAGTCCAAAGGGCAACAATGCAGTATGGGTGATTGTTGATCGGTTGACCAAGGCAGCTCACTTTATTCCTTTCCGGATTGGTCAATCAACGGAGACTTTGGAAGAACGGTACATGCAGGAGATTGTAAGATTACATGGTGTACCGGTGAGCATCGTGTCCGATCGGGACACTCGGTTCTTATCACACTTCTGGAAGAGTTTACAGGAAAGTTTAGGGACTCGATTGAAGCTTAACACAGCTTATCATCCTCAAACTGATGGTCAGTCGGAGAGAACGATCCAAACTCTTGAAGACATGTTGAGAGAATGCATGTTGGACTTCAAGGGTTCGTGGGAGGATCATTTACACTTGGTGGAGTTTTCTTACAACAACATTTTTCAAGTAACTATCCAGATGGCTCCGTTTGAAGCTTTGTATGGTCGTAAGTGCCGTTCACCTGTATGTTGGGATGATGTCGGTGAAAGAAGATTGTTGGGACCAGATTTGGTAGTGCAAACAGTTGAGAAGGTTAACACAATCAGAAAGCATATGAAGGCAGCTCAAGACCGACAGAAGAGTTGGGCTGACACGTCAAGAAGACCTCTAGAGTTCGCCGTGGGTGATTTGGTTTTCTTGAAGATATCACCGACTAGAGGGGTGATTCGTTTTGGGGAGTCGAGGAAAGCTTTGTCCTCGATTCGTTGGACCCTTTGATATATTGGAGCGTGTTGGAGAGGTAGCGTACCGTTTGGCGTTACCGCAGTCCTTGGCAGGTATGCACGATGTGTTTCATGTATCTCAACTACGAAGGTATGTTCGAGATGAAAAACGCGTTTTGGATCATTCGGAGCTAACAGTACGAGAAGATTTGACTTTTGAGGAGCGACCGGTTGAAATCGTGGATCGAAGGGAAAAGGTTCTTAAGAACAAGGTTATCCCCCTTGTGCTTGTTTCTTGGGGTAATCGATCGCATGGAGAGTCCACTTGGGAACGAGAAGATGAGATCCGGCAGAAGTTTCCTCACCTTTGTCTGTAGTTTTCTATCTTGTATTCTTGGAATTTCGAGGACGAAATTCTTTTTGTAGTTGGGTATAATGTAACACCCGAGCCCAAAACTACTATTTTCCGTTACTGGTTGTGCATTAGATAGTACTCATTTCATTTATCTTGCTTGTTTGGGTCTTACTGTAAAATTTTATCTGGAAAAGTCATTTCTGCATATAACAAATTTTAGCACCGAAAATAAAATTAAAAATATCCATCTTGGCCTACTCGACACCACTAGCCTTGTGGTAGCGTTCGTGCATCGAGTTCTCGTCCCGTTCGGTGAAACGGACGAGTTTGGACGGCTACGCGCGCGTACAAGTGTCCGACTTGGGGGTATGCTTTTTAATCATAAAACACCTCATTTTAAAATTTGGAACCCGCTTAAAATCCTATTATTTAAATTTCGAATTTTTGATCCCGACCCGGGCGCGATTTGGAAATGTTTCATTTAGCGCCAAAATCCTAAATTAATATAATATTCAAAAACATATAATATTTCGTTTATATATATATTCTGTTAATTAATCTTCTAAATCTTTTAAATTTTCCTTTTAAAAACCTTTGCAATCTTTGCCCAGCCAATCAGGGAAAGCATAAACCCCGTGGGCCCCTCTCTTTTAACTCTCTATCTCTCTCTCCCTCAAATCCCTATCTCTCTCTCTCTCTCTAACTCTCTTTCTCTCTCTCCCTTATATATATTTCTCCCCTATATTCGTTCCAGAACGCAACCATGAACACAGAGAACCCATCAAGCCTCAACCCTAGCCGCCTCCGCCGTCGCCGCCGCAGCCAACGTCACCGTCGCCCTCACCTCCTCCTCCTCGCCTCAACCGACCCTTGGTTCCTCCGCCGCGCACCCTGCCTGTCTGCTGCGACCACCTGCAGAACTCCCTGCCGTCGCCTGCTCGCCGGCGGCCCTCGTCGTCGCCATCCGCGCCACCACCAGCGCCTTCCTCATCACCTACGCACTCCAGCACCCCGACTATCTCCTCTCCCTCTCCGTTTTCCTTTCACCGAACTTCCATACCCGAGCTTTAACCCTCACCGCTGCAACCTCCTCGCCGGCGCCTCACCGCCGTCGATCTCATCGCCGTCACACCCTCTGCAACACCAGTAAGCCTTCTCTCCTCTTCCTCCTTCCATTCCCCCTCCGGTTTATCCTTTGGCTGTACATTAAATTTCTGGATTTTTTTGTCGCTGTTCGCCGGAATCCGGCCGTGCCGGTGACGTGTCCCGACGATCCAGCGGAGTGCTCTGACCCGTGAGGTCCCTTAGTTCGTTGTTTGGGTTCAATCCGTGAACCGTGCGTTCGTCGCGTGTTTCCCCGCCGACGTTACGTTCCGTTTTTCCCGGTTCGCGACCCGTCGAAGCAAGTATCACTTGCTACATGCTATACTATATATTTATATATGTTTTGACACATTAAACCTGTAAAACTTAACTTGGTATTGTCGTTTCTCATTTGGTTGCAATATGACATTATATTATTTTACAGTTAACATAAAATTTACAGTTTGCCAATTTAAACCTAATAACCAAGTTTACTTGTTAATCACATTTTACTGTTTAATAGATGGTAGCACTTACCCATGTAGTTATATTGCATTCGGACATTCGTATTCCAAGGCTTGATATAACTGTATTGCACCAATACCTAAACTATTGCACCGCTAAGGGTGCTTAAACCTGTTAACATACTTAAACGGCTGCATTGTATTACTGTACTCTTGTGATTAAATGAAACATGCTTATTATTTAATCCATTGCTTATTTCATGTTGTTAAATACCCTGTTCGATTGTATATCTGTTTGTGAGCACACCCACGATATTGTTACATATTGACTTGACATTGTCACACATGGTATATATATGATACACCTGACATGGTACCGTTTACTATTGACTTGACCTGATATACCATGACCTGACCTGTTACCTGATCTCGTGCCTAATGCCAACAAACCTGACATGTAGTCCTCATGGACCGTTCCTGTTGTCTATCCAGACAAACCTGTTTACCTGATCCTGTGTTGGCATTAGTTTCTTGATTTCGGAATACCTGACTTGACATACACATATAACTTGGGGGTATGGGGAAATCAAAGGTGAAACCTGACTTGTAACTCGACAGTTCACTACCTGTTCTGGGTGTACACATTCTTGTTTTGTGCCTAGCGGCATGTCTCGGTTTCGGCCGAGAATATTGTGACCGTGGTCCCGGGTATGTACGGGATACTATCGAATGTACACATTCCTGTTTTGTGCCTAGCGGCATGTCTCGGCTGCAGCCGAGAATATTGTGGCCGTGGTCTCGGGTATGTACGGGATACTATTGAGTTACATCGACGATTCATCAATTGATTTCAAAGACTTTAGACTAGAAAACTTGATAGAACATTTTAGTTACCCACCGCACACTACCCTGCACTGCTTGTTTCACATTATTGCTGTATTCATGTTTTATTTTGCATTTCCTATTACACTATTCATATTATATTTACTGGTTGACATGACGCGCTGACGTCTGGGTTTTGCATGGCCCAGATTCTGTACCACTGTCGCAGTCCGAACAGGAGTACTTCAGCCAGCAGGCTGAGTTGTGAGTTCAGTAGTGGTTAGTTTTATTTCCTGCATTTATTTCCTGATGTGAGCCCGCATTATGGGACACACTTTTCAGTTATTTGTATTGGATCATTTGCTTCCGCATTTATTTATTATTGACTCCTGTTATTCTGGATTATGGACATGTTTTAGATAGTTTTATCTTGTTCTTGATATCTCTACAGCCGTAATGTGACTGTGGATGGATACTTCCTACCCACAGGTAGCATGGTTGGCTATGTCACGTGCCCAATCTAGCGTACTCTGGGAAGCGGGACGTGACAATTGGGTTTCGGGTTCGCAAGTTACAATCATTTCATTTTAAGTGTCCGCTGCTGGAAATTCAGTTCCTGAACTGAATGTCCATTTCGCAACACAGTTTTCACCCTGTTGGGTTCACAATTAGGTGATGCTATAGTTGAACAAAGTTTAGGTTTATCAGTTAGGTTTCCAACGCACCAGACGGATCGATAATATCCATAGTGTACTGGAAGTTATGCATTGTACAATAAGGGGTATATGTTCTGTCCCTATTTGTGACTGCTATACGTTCTGTTAATTTAAAATACAGTTTAAATAGTAAACGAGAGTAGAAAGGGATGAAATCACTTTCATTAGTTAGCTAACTGTTTCATCTTCGATATGGTATAGGGTTCCGCATAATAACATGTTCATACAGTAGAGTGAAAGCATTACAAAATGAGAATCAACAGTCAGTGCTGCTCTGGACTGCAGTCCAGAGCCACACTCCGAACCAGTTTCCGTCATCTTTTTAGCATAGAAACAAATTAAAACTCTTATGGGGTTCTAGGTCGTCGAGTCGGATTCTATATGAGCCCTCGAACGCAACATTCCGATTTGTAATCAATTAACTGTGAATGTTATGAAATTCAGATACAGAAAAATTTCAGATTTGCGGGTCTAAATGGGAAAGGCCTATCACGTCATTAAAGATCGAATTTTCTAGCCAAATCGTAACACGATGTTCATTATTACTCGGGCCATCCTATGTGATCTGTTTCCGTCAATTTAATGGGGGGTTTTCATTCGGATTTTGCATCAAACACTTGCATCATATTAATTTGCACGAATTGTATATACGGAATTTATTGGTATTTTGAATTGTAATAGATCAATTTAGCATGAAGCAAGTAGTGTACTTTCCTGACGACGTATCGACAACGGTACGGCAGCGGCATAATGTAACAAGACCATGATGAGGCTTGGCTAGGCTTAGGCTTGTGTTGCCGGGCTCGACGCGACGTGGGCTGCGATGGGCGTATGCCGGTGTTGCGATGGATACCACGTTGATGACAATGATGGCTTAAGAGATCGAGGCCACAGATTGGATGGAGACGACGGTGACCAGAATAGCAGCAATTGACGATGGATGAAAGTGCTCGATGAAATGCCGAAGGGTGCAAGGGGCGTGAGTTTAGCCTGTAGGCTCGGTTAAGGCTCCGGTGGCTTGGCTGCAGCGATGAGGGTAGTTGGAGTTAGAGTGAGGTGGTTGCGTTGTCGGCGCTCGATGGCGAGGCAACCGGGGTGGCTGAGGTGGTTGCCGGCGACAGAAGAGGAGCTCGGCGGGGTGCACAGGAGAGGAGGCTGTGGGAAGCTCAGGGGTCGGCTGCTCGAGCTTCAGAGGAGGTGAGCGTGGCGATGGGTGGCCGAAACTTGGAGGTTGGAGATGCAGTCGACGGAGGCGGCAATCCAGGGGATGCTCGATTGTGGAGTTGGGTTAGGGGAGCTTGGGTGGTATGGTGATGGTCACGGGGTTGCAGTGGGGAAGGGGAGATAGTGTAGGAGGTCGTGGTGGTGGTCACGACGAAGGCAGGGAGGGGCCGGCGGCGTCAAGGAGGAGGGTGATGAAGGTGAGGTCGGCGGTGCAGGTTGGTCGGGGATGGGGACAAAAGGAGCTTGGTGCAGGAAGGAGGTGAGGATGGTGTTGGGTATCATCGTCGGAGTTGCTCAGGGAGAGGGGCTCTGTTGGCGTCAAGGTCGGTGGAGGCAGTGGTGGTGTGAGGAGGGAAGTGGAGTGAGAGGGAGAACGAGAGTGAGAGGGAGAGAGAGGTGAGTGAACAGCGAGTAGGAGAGAGAGAGAGAGAGTTAGAGAGACGAGGTCGAGGGAAGTTTCACGAGCGCGCGCGCGTGAGGTCGTGGGTCGAGGAGCAGGGACGTGGTCGCAACGAGGAGCGACGTGGGGAGGAAGGGAAAAGGAGCGGGAAAAGATGAGGGAGTGGGGAAGAAGGGAAAAAGAGCGGGTATTGGGTTAGGCCGGGATTGGGGTTTGTGGGCTTTTTCTTAGGAAATAGAGAGAGGTAAGGGGGGGAGAGAGGATTGGGCTGTGGGTTGGGATTTAAATAGGTTATGGGATAATTGTTAGGATATAGAAATCGGATTAGGGTTTTAGGGAAAATAAAAATATAAATAAGAAAATTATTATTAGAATACGGATAGTGGAGTACAAATAAACTGGGTAATACATCATACCCCCCTTAAAAAATTTCGTTCTCGAAATTAAAAGAACGAAAAGAAAGAGAGAGAGAAAAACGATGATACAAATGTCTATCCAAAAAGATGTGGGAACCGTGAACGGCTATCCTCCTCACGTTCCCAGGTAGATTCCCCAGGTGAACGGCCGCCCCAACTCTTCTGTCTGTCATGAGCCGTCTTAATACGCTGTCTGATCACCTGGAACTTGTCTATCGTTAACTTGAGACGTGTACCCAGACTTCTCTTGTAAGCTTTTCCCAAAAGTGCAAAATGAATCTAGTGTCCCGATCTGATACTACACTTACCGGAACTCCATGAAGTCGCACTATCTCTTGCATGTGTTTCTCCGCACGCGACACCGTTGACTGTCCCACCTGGATGGGTATAAATGCGCTGCTGTCGTAAGACGGTCGACGATAATCCAAATAGCGTTGTTGCCTCTTGGGATCCATGGTAAAACAGTCACAAAATCCATAGTAATGTGCTCCCACTTCCACTCTGGTATCGGAAGCGGTTGTAATAGTCCCGCTGTTCTCTGGTGTTTCGCCTTCACTTGCTGACATACCAAACACCTGGATACAAACCGTGCAATCTCTCGCTTCATCCCGTTCCACCAATAGTGCTACCTCAGATCTCGATACATCTTCGTGCCTCCCGGATGTACAGAATAAGCTGAACTGTGAGCCTCATCTAGTACTTCTTCTTTAACATCTCCCTTAGGAACGCAGAGTCTGATACCAAATCTCAAAGAACCGTTTCGATGTATGAATAAGTTTGTCCTTAGTCTGGCCTCCACCTGCTCTCTATACTTCTGCAATCGGGGATCATTAGCTTGTACAACCTTAATGCGATCTACAAGTGAAGACTGCACCTGTAATTTCTAAAACCGCCTGATTGCACTCGGTGTAACAACCTCTAGTTCGAGCCTCTGAAAATCCTCAATGATGCTCCCCTGTCTGGTCATCATCACTACCGCTGGTTTTCGATAGAGAGCGTCGGGTATGACGTTTACTTTTCCCCGGATGGTACTGTAAATTCCAAGTCGTAATTCGCCCTTTGTTATAGCCATTGGCATGTCTCATATTCAATTATCTATGAGTGAACATGTATTTCAAACTCCTGCGATCCGTATACACTTCCACCCTCCTTTTTTTTGCCCAGTAAGTAATGTCCCCAGATTTCCAAATGCGAAAACCACTGCGGCTAACTCCAATTCGCGTGTTGGGTAGTTCCCCTCGTGATCTTTCAGCTGCCGTGAGGCATAAGTAACTACCCGACCGTGTTGCATCAGGACGCAGCTTAAACCCTTCCATAAATCATCGTTGTGTATCACCACACCATCTGAATCGTCTGGCCCTGTAAGAATAGGTGTCGTGGTCAACATATGTTTCAGTATCTCAAATGCCCGAGTACATCCCTCTGCCTATACGTAAGGCACTTCCTTCCACGTCAGCTAAATTGGTGGTCGGGTGATTACAAGGTTCAAGGATGGGATAAAAGTAATTACTCGCAATACGAGAAAGAAATTTTGTAAGAGGAATCAATTAATGCATCAAGCGGTTTTAAAGGTACAATACTTCAGGAAAAATTTGATCGAACCGGAACTTTATTATTCAGAAATCTTGACAGGGTACACTGAGAGATAAATGTGGCCCTAAACTATACATCGTTTTTATTTGGCCCTAAAAAAAGAAAATATGTTGCGTCAGTCGCGATTGTGGAAGTTCAACAAGTTGCGATATGCTCTCGCGCTAAGATGGGGGCGTCCATTCCTATAGTGTCCTGCCTGAAGAACTGCTTGAGGTTCATCAGCCTCGAGTTCCTCTTCACTCGAGATTTCATCCTCCCACGCCTCCTGGGCTAGAGCTTCATCTTCGGATTCCTCCCCTATAGGGTTTTCTTCTCCTAACTCTTCCTCTTTGGCGGGAGCTTCCTCATCAGAATCCCCCTCCATATGTTCTGCCTCTTCCGGGTCCTCTTCTGTATTCTCTTCCATAGGGTCTTCCTAAGGATTCTCCTCTTCAGGATCCTCGTCTGAATCCTCCTCTACTGCGTTTTCCTGTGGATCCTCTTCTATCGGGTCTTTTTCGGGATCCTCTTCTTCAGGGTCCTCTTCTGGGTCTTCCTCTTCATTGTCTGAATCATTAATCATATTGATCTCTGGAATTGCGGCATCGACTCTCTCGTCCTCGGATTCGCTGTCGTCGAAGATGACCTGTGGTCCATCGACCTCGTTATCTGAACTCACTAATATACAGTCGAAAGAAACGCAGGACCGTGTGTCCTAATCAATAAGCGGTGCTGCCCCAGGATTGGCCATGGCCTGAAAAGTAAGGGTCATGATCAGATAGTGGAACACGAATGAAAGTAACGATTAATGATGCGGAACACGAGGAAAGGATAAAGTGTATAAGATTCAAAACATGAACTGGAGTGGTGATGCACAAGTGGTATATGGAAGTGAAAGCAAGAAAACAAAGTATGATTCAAGGGACCCCTAAATTGAACTGCAATCTTATTCTAAACCCAAGTCTCTGATACCAAAAAAACCATGTCACGCCCCGCTTCCCAAAATACGGAATACAAGGGTGACAAGGCCAGCCATGCTCCTACAATCAAGGAAAAATCCTGTCGTAGTCACATTTCGGCTTCTAGCATTATATGGTAATCAGTAAAATACAATACAAGTAAAGACAATGCAGTCACTAAAACTATCGGATGTAAAGAAATCTGAGCTCAATGGAAGTAAGAAAAAGGACAACTAACCAGGAATATCAATGGAGAAATGCAACGGGTTCACTGGTCTGGATCTTCACGGTCTTCTTGAGATCAGACGAATCCACCTCTATCACTGAGAATGCATACTCAGGTCGTCAGGGCGACACAATAGCAATATTATAATAATAACAAAGAGACAAGGAAATAAAATAATAACGGTGGAGATGATAAATGCAGGCAATCAATATGTCAATAACTGATGCAATGTATGATCTGTGTCCCTATCGGTCTCTAAGTCACTTTTGAAATCGAGCCGTGGAAAGGAGGATCATGTTTAATGAGGGTCTCGTACATACCCGAGACTACGGCCCGCTATCGCCCGGGACATAACCCTGTCAGCCGGACCGCTAGGCCCAACCTAATATATATATAAGTCGTTGTTTGAATGATCATCCTCTAAATCACTATCCTCGCTAAATACAATTCTCTTTCCACTTCGATTTCCCCCTTTTTACCCAGGTTTCACTATTCATGAGTATAGGCTAGTTGTTTACAAGTACGCATTGTTCCCCTCCGAACACAGAGACGCGACCGCGCAGGTTCGTCTTGCCTGAAATTCGGGGCAGATGCTAATTGGTACTATCCGTCCACCTCTTCGAAGATTCCAAGTTGATTTATGGCACCGTGCATCGAAGGTTTAAATGGATGCGGCCGATGTAGCAGACTTCGTTAGATTCCCCCTCGTTGTGAGGGGTTTCTGATTGTAGGGACGCTCTTCCCTGCAGGCGCAAGCCTATGCAGTTAATTACGCTACCGCATCGCGGTTGCAACTTTCTCCTTCTCCAGATGGTCACTTCGTGTCGTGTGTGTTTGTTTTGTTTGTGGTTTCCCGTGGATTGTATACAGAGACTAATTTATGTCGTCCCCCGTAGGACGTGGATTAGTCCAAATCCGTATCTTTCTTAGATTTGGGTTTGGGGGGTTGGGTTTAAGAACACGTTAGCCTCATTTGAGACTAAGATCAACTTAAACGTTTGTTAAGAATACGTTAGCCTCCTTTTAGACTAAGATCAACTTAACAGGATCGTTTAGATCCAACAAGAGAGCAATTGGGCTCTATTGTTTAGTTTAGTGACATTGCGGTCGATAATTAGCTTAAGAACATTACGGTCCATTGTTAGTTTAAGGACATCTCGGTCTACTGTTAGTTTTAAGACATCACGGTCAAGGTTAAGGACATCATAGTCCATGAGTTTAAGGACCTCACAGTCCATTATTAGTTTTAAGACATCACGGTCGAGGTTAAGGACATCATAGTCCATGAGTTTAAGGACCTCACAGTCCATTATTAGTTCTAAGACATCACGGTCGAGGTTAAGGACATCACAGTCCATGGGTTTAAGGACCCCACAGTCCGATGTTAGTTTAAAAACATTACGATCGAGGTTAAGGACATCATAGTCTATGGGTTTAAGGACCCCACAGTCCGTAGTAATGTGCGGTTGTCGGGACCCGTCACCTCTCTGACGACATTGAAGGATTACAACGACAGATATCAGAGGAGTAAAGAGATGTACCCTCGAAGAGATGTGAATTGGTTGAAAGAGCAGATGGGCTCAGTTCAATATAAGTTGAGGACTTATGGTCAGAATTGGGCTAAGTCCAATTAAAAATATTTAACATTTTATTTTTTGTTCTGGCTATTAAGCCTTTATTTCGGCTCGGCCCTTTTAATAATGCTAAGCATTGAGTTCTGACATATTTTGTCTTGATCAGAACAAATTGTGTTCTGACAGTGCGCCATGTAGCGCGCCAGGCGCTTTGCGCCGGTCAAAGGGTGCATTGCGCTTCTGTCGAGTAGCGCACACGAAGAGAACACATGTCGCGCTTAGCGCTAGTTCGTTAGCGCATTGCGCTTTTAGTTTATGAGCATGTTGCGCTAGTCTGTTGGCGCACCAGTGAGTGACACGTGGCGCGCTTGGCACTGAGCGCCAGCCCATGAGTGCAATGCTCTGTTTTAGAAGCGTAAAGCGCAGATTGTGTCTCTGGTTGACACGTGGCAGGTTTTAGCGCTGAGCGCTGGTCCAATGAGCGCAATGGCGCATTTCATGAGTGCAAGGCATTTTTCAATAGCGCAAGGCGCATCTGATCAATTTTAAGATCCAAGAACAAATTTATGTTCTTCAAAGGAGGCTTTTTCCTCAAGATCCAAGAACAAAAGTTCTTGTTTTATAAAAGGGCTCTGCCTTTATAGATCAAAGATCTATGAATGAAGTAAAATACTTCTTTTATTTTTAGATCTTTTTGATCTTTTCTTTTTTATTAAAGATCTTGGTCTTTTTCTTAGATCTCTGATCTTTTTACGAGATGGTTTCATCTCTATTATTCAAGAACATAGTTCTTTTTACCTTGAAGATGAAGAAAAATCTTCTGTTTTTTCTAAGAGTTTTCTCTTCTTTTGCAGAGGGTTTTTCTCTCTCTTTTCTTTTTTTTTTGTCTTCTCTCTCTCTTCTGTATATGTTTAGACTTGAAGTCTAGGGTCCTTTATATAGGACCAAATGATTTGTTAAATTAGTTTTAAGAGATCTTTCTCTGATTGATTTGGGAATATTTCCCACCATTGGATCTTTGATCCTAAGGCTTCTGTTTTACAGAAGATAATCTTCTTATTTTAATAAGATTGAAGAATCTTTCCATAATAGAACTTTAGTTCTAATTAATTAATAATTTATTATTAGTAGAACTTTTGATCTGTCGGTGGGGGAATTTTAATTCCAGCGCTGGCGCACTTTGCGCGAGCGCACCTACATTCGACACGTGGCGCGCAGCGCAGAGCGCAGCGCAACTGCGCTAGCGCGTACGTGTTTGACACGTGGCGCGCGGCGTAGAGCGCAGCGCAACTGCGCTAGCGCACCTGTGTTTGACACATGGTGCACAGCGCAGAGCGCTGGATCTGAAGCGTTGCTTAAACTTTTAAATTTTTAAATTTTGAAACAGTGCTTTGCTCTGATTGGGGTGCGCTGCCTAGGGCACAACGCTCCTGGCGCTGACGTGTCTGCTTTTGACACGTGGCGCGCAGTGCGCAGAATCTGAAGCGTTGCTTCAATTTTTGAATTTTGAAATCTTGGAATTTGAACAGAGCTTTGCTCTGATTGGGGAAAGTAGAAGCGTCGCTTCATTTCAAATCTTGGAATTTGAACAGAGCTTCGCTCAGATTGGGGAAACAAATGCCCACCCCCAGTTGTGCTTGCGTGGCCCACACGTGAGCGCAGCGGTGGCAACATCTGAGTCCTTGGATCAACTCAGAATTTGAAGAGACGTCTTAACGCTTATAAATAGGACCTTTGGTCCTCTAGATAATTATCATCCTCTTTGAGAATTTGGTTCAGAGCACAGCTCTTCTGTTTGAGAATTTCTCAAAAGTAGAAAAGAAACTCTTTCCAAACTTAGGTAAAATTTTAATAAATCTTAATGAGTTAGGGTTCTACCTATTAACAGAGTCTTGCTCTTAATAGATCTTTGATCTTCAGAAAGTCCATTTAGGGATTCACTAGCAGAGCTTTGCTCCATAAGTCTAAAGAGATCTAAAGAGGACTCTATTGGGGTTCCATTAATAGAGCTCTGCTCTCTAAAAGGATTTTACTTATGATTTCTTAATTCATTAATTGGAGCTTTGCTCCTTTCAAATCATATAGAAGAACTCTTAAGAGTTTTTCATGGATCTTGAAAATTAAAAATGGAATTTTATTTTTGATGAATTATATCATCTTCTTAGAGCAAGGCTCTCAATGTTCTCGGAGGATTTCTTTAAATTCCCCTCATAATTGATTTTGACAGGTGTTACTCCTGTCTGTAAAGCATTGCTCCCGAGGAGTTTAACTCCATGTGCCTGTTTTTAATAAGAATTCACTTAATCAGTCTGTCCGCTAATTTTGTTGATTTTCTTTTTCAGGAGTAATGGACGCTCACATGTATGATCTCGACGAGATTATCTCCTACGGAGACATCCGCTCACTCGGCCGTTCTCAGAATCGAGAATTCACAAACGCCGAGTGTGCCGAAATTATGAGTCGCTTTGACGTATACAATGGTCGACTACTTTCTCGACGCTCCTCTCTATTGAAGCTTGTCGTGGGAGCAATCTGCGAAGCGCTTCCCTTATTCTGTACTGGTGTGCCACTTAGGGCATTGGATGCCGCCGAAGATAAGGTGCACTCAGTGTATCTGATGAGCCTAATCTCGAAGAGAAGGCGAGATAACCTTATCGATCTTCTGCATCAAGCTTTTCAACAGTCTGCAATACTTGCTGCCTATCGGAGGGAGGAGGACATCCGTGAGGATCCCGACGCCTGTGATCGCGAAAGAAAGCATACCAGGATGGTTCGAAAGGCCTGGGAGATTCTGTACAAGGTCACTTTTGAACTCCTCAATCCATGCCCTGGGTCTGAGGTTTTGCCATTATAACCATCTCGATAATGTTTTTGTTTACTGTTTTTATAATTGTAAGAACTTTTTCGCAGTATGAATGGCAAATTTTTCATTTCAGCGTGTTTTATTTTATGTATTAAGTCTTTTGCATATGCCTGAATGAGTATGCCTGACGCTTAATTAAATGCAGATCAGATTTTCTTTCTGTCGCTTTCTTCTCCTTGCTGTGTTGTTGCTATGTGATTTTAGTAAGTGCGGTCTGTAGATAGCATATAGCTGTCAATCTTGGATTCTTTGTAAGGTAGTGATGGCTTAGAAAACAGGGTTAGGATCTGTCACCTAAGACTCTCCAACTTTATGAGCCGTGAGGGTCTCATAAAGAATTTTCTCCCTACCGGTCGAGAGGATCCCGTAGGTGTAATTTTCTCCTTAAGAGTCATGAGGATTTCTAAGTGTGTTTTCTCTTGAAAGTTGTAAGGATCTCAAAAGAGAACTTACTCCCTTACGAGTCGTGAGGACCTGCAAGTGATGGATGAAGTTGTCCTTATCCGCATTTCACGGAGTCAGGGGTTGCTCTGGATGCTTCCCACGGGTTCACTGCTGTGTTCTGCGGGGACCAGGCTCCGCTCTGGACGTTTTTCAGGATACCGTAGTTTAAAGACATCACGGTCGAGGTTAAGGACATCATAGTCCGTGGATTTAAGGACTCCACGGTCCGTTGTTTAATTTTAAGACATCACGGTCGAGATTAAGGACATCATAGTCCGTGGATTTAAGGACTCCACAGTCCGTTGTTTAGTTTTAAGACATCACGGTCGAGGTTAAGGACATCATAGTCCATGAGTTTTAAGGACCTCACAGTCCAATGTTAGTTTTAAGACATCACGGTCGAGGTTAAGGACATCATAGTCCATGGGTTTAAGGACCCCACAGTCCGATGTTAGTTTTAAGACATCACGGTAGAGGTTAAGGACATCATAGTCCATGGGTTTAAGGACCCCACAGTCCGATGTTAGTTTTAAGACATCACGGTCGAGGTTAAGGACATCATAATCCATGGGTTTAAGGACCCCATAGTCTGATGTTAGTTTAAAAACATCACGGTCGAGATTAAGGACATCATAGTCCATGAGTTTAAGGACCTCACAGTCCAATGTTAGTTTTAAGACATCACGGTCGAGATTAAGGACATCATAGTCCATGAGTTTTAAGGACCTCACAGTCCAATGTTAGTTTTAAGACATCACGGTCGAGGTTAAGGACATCATAGTCCATGAGTTTTAAGGACATCACAGTCCAATGTTAGTTTTAAGACATCACGGTCGAGGTTAAGGACATCATAGTCTGTGAGTTTAAGGACCTCACAGTCCAATTTTTGCTCTGGATGCTTCCCACGGGTTCACTGCCATGTTCGGCGAAGACCAGGCTCCGCTTTGGATGCTTCACACGGGATCATTGCCGCGCTCTGCGAGGACTGGGATCCGCTCTGGACTTCTTCCACAGGGTCAGGAGTGACATAATCCGCGTTCCACGTAGCCAGGAATTTTTCTCTGGATGCTTCCCACGGGTTCACTGCCGTGTTCGGCGAGGACCAGGCTCCGCTCTAGATGCTTCACACGGGGTCATTGCCATGCTCTGCGAGGACCAGGATCCGCTCTGGACGTTTCCCACGGGGTCAGGAGTGACATAATCCGCGTTTCACGTAGCCAGGAATTATGCTCTGGATGCTTCCCACGGGTTCACTGCCGTGTTCGGCGAGGACCAGGCTCCGCTCTGGATGCTTCACACGGGGTAATTGTCGTGCTCTGCGAGGACCAGGATCCGCTCTAGACGTCTTCCACGGGGTCGGGAGTGACATAATCCGCGTTTCACGTAGCCAGGAATTTTTGCTCCATCCGCATTTCACGGAGTCAGGGTTTGACTCTTGGTCATCTATGTACCGCCGAGTCATGGAACTGGGAGTTGAAACTGTTCCACTTTGCTTGATGTTGTGTTTGTCGTAATGAAACGGATGTTGAGATGATCTCCAGGCCATCGGTGAACCGTTGAGATTTGGCTTCTTCTTCTGATGAAACCTGGGGAGGAAAGGCATGATTCCTTCTTTGTTTGCGCCCCTGAATTGTATACAAGGATTGATGTGATATCACCTGTAGGGCATAAATTTCATCATTTTTTTTATTTCTTTCCGCGATGCTCTATCATTTCATCTTTTATATCGCGAAGGTCACGATTGCCCAATCATTTCGGCTATTTTTCGTGGTGCCCAATCATTTCGGCTATTTGTTTTATTTTTACTCGCTGTTTTTTATTGCGAGTTGCCCAATCATTTCGGCTATTTCTCATGCATACATTTTTACTTGCTGATTTTGTTTGCGAGTTGCCCCATCATTTCGGCTATTTCGTATACATGTGTGGCTTGCTGGCTTTTTGCTGCAAGCTTGGATTTTGACACCGATTTTGGAATCAGCACCGCTATAACTGGGATATTGCCAGGAGCGAATCATCATTTGCCTCTGTCGATATCGAACAAAGGTGGCTTAGCGAACAGGGTTAGGATTCTGTCGACTAAGGCTTTTGACTTCATGAGCCGTAAGGGTCTCATAAAGGTATTTCTCCCTGCGAGTCGTGAGGATCTCGTAGGTGCGTTTTCTCCTTAAGAATCGTGAGGATCCCAAAGTGCATGTTCTCTTATAAGTCGTAAGGATCTTACAAGAGGATTTTCTCCTTGTAAGTCGAGAGGACTTACAAGGGTTGTTAACCATGTACACATATCCCTAGTCACGGATGGGACTTTGTTAGGGAAATGTTTATTTGCGCCCGTGGATTATATACAAGGGTCAGCATTGAGCCGCTTGTAGGGCAGTATCGGAGGTTGTGGGGGATGCTTAAGAACAGGTTTAGGTCCCTGTAGCTTAAGACTTTCAAATTTTATGAGCCGTGAGGGTCCCATAAGAGGGTTCTCCTTACGAGTCGTGTGGATCTCGCAAGTGTGTTTCTCCTTAGGAATCGTGGGGATCCCTAAGTGTGTTGCTCCCTTGTGAGTCGTAAGGATCTTACGCAGGTGGTTTCTCCTTACAAAGTCGAGAGGACCTTGCAAGTGTCTTTTAACGAGATTGCGCCCTTTCGGGTTTTCACAAAACTCGTCGGTAGCCCTGCTGTTTTTACTCACGGAGCCCTTTCGGGCTTTCATCCGTGCCCATTTTTCTTATGGACATACCGTTTTCTTTTTCTTTTCTCTTCTTCTTTTTTATTTTAACGAGGCTGCGCCATTTCGAGTTTTCACAAGACTCGCCGGCAGCCCTGCTGTTTTTACTCACGGAGCCCTTTCGGGTTTTCATCCGTGCCCTTTTCGCTTATGGACATACCGTTTTTTTTTCTTTTCTCTTTTTTTTTATTTTAACGAGGCTGTGTCCTTTCGGGTTTTCACAAAACTCGCCGGTAGCCCTGCTGTTTTTACTCACGGAGCCCTTTCGGGTTTTCATCAGTGCTCATTTTGCTTACGGACATACCATTTTTTTTATCAGCTTTGGGATGCTGCAATCCACCGTAGTTTATTGACATCTCGGTCAACGGCTAGTTTTAGGACATAGTGGTCCGTTGTTAGTTTAAGGACGTTTCGGTCCGCTGTTAGTTTAAGGACGTTTTGGTCCGCTGTTAGTTTAAGGACGTTTCGGTCCGTCGTTAGTTTAAGGACATTTCGGTCCGTTGTCGGTTACTACTTATAGAGTTTTGGCTTAGGAAGACAGCGAGCGGACATAGGCGTCGTCATCTATCATTGACCTAGGCCATGACTTGTTAGGCGTAGTATTTCTTCAAGAAGCGACCATTTATTGGCCTGAAGGGCCTTTCGCCATGCATGTCCATGATTAGATAGGCTCCACCCTGGTAAACTTTGTCTATGATATATGGGCCTTCATAGTTCGGCTCGAATTTCCCCCGCTTGGCACGATTGGGGATCATAGGTCTTTTGACCACTAGCACGAGTTCGCCTTGGCGTAATGTTCTCGGCCTAGTCAATCTCTCGTATGAGCGCGTCATCTTTGCTTTATAAGCCTCTAGATTTTGTTGCGCCATGAGCCGGGTTTCATCAAGGGCGTCGAGCTCTTCAAGCCGAAGGTGAGCGTTTTCTTCGTCCATTAGCTCGTAGTGAACTGCCACTCGTAGGGAGGGTAGCTCTATCTCGAAGGGGAGTACCGCTTCTGTACCGAATACCAATGCGTACGGCGTTGTGTTCGTGGCCGTTTTGAACGCAGTTCGATATGCCCAGAGAGCTTCGTGCAGTCGTTCATGCCAGTCCTTCTTATTTCGTGACACCGTATTTTTTATGATCTTCGTCAAGGTCTTATTAAAAGTCTCAGCTAGACCGTTAGCTCGGGGATTGTAGACCGATGAATATCTCCAGTCTATGTTATGCTGTTGTGCGAAGCGGCTGATCTAGGCTGGTCCATTATCGGAGATAATCCGTCGCGGAGTGCCAAACCGATAAATGACGTGTGTTTTGAAGAAGTGGAGGATATTCGCCGTCTTCACTTCCCTTAGCGGTACTGCTTCTTCCCACTTGGAGAAGTAATCAGTTGTCGCCAAAATGAACCGATGTCCTCTGGACGATGCTGGTTCGATGGGGCCGATTATGTCAGTTCCCCACATTTCGAACGGCCAGCTAGCCACCGTTGGATGTAGTGGATTTTGATGCTGATGGATGAAGTCCCCATGGATCTGGCATGAGTGGCATTGCTTCGCATACTCAAGGCAGTCCTGGATCATCGTGGGCCAATAATAACCCATCCGTTTGATCTTCAACTTCATCTTTGGCCCGGCTTGGTGAGAACCGCAGAGTCCGTCAAGAGTTTCTTGGACGACTCTTCTTGCTTCTTCAGGTCCCAGGCATCTCAACCATAAAGAATCAAATGATCTCTTGTACAGAGTATCATTGACGAAAGTGAAAGACAGAGCTCGTTTCATAAGCTGATGTCTTGAGGATGCATCCTCGGGCGTTCGACGGGATTTGAAGTAGTCTATAAAGACTTCTCTCCAATCTTCAACCTTTTCCTAGTCTTTTATTCGTAGAACCGCTGGCTTGGTCATCCCCTTTTCCTCGGACGTCTCTGGAAATATTTCTGCCGGTGCGAGGACCCGACGGCTTTGAACAACGATCCTCACGTCATCGAGGTTTTCGTCAGCCAGTTCTTTAGCGAGCTTGACTAATGCATCCGCCTTGCTATTTTCCGCACGTGGTATGCTTTCCAAGGTGTAGGAAGGTATTTGGGTCAGCAGTTGTTGAACCTTCTCGCCGTACTTCACCAGTTTTGGTTTGCACATTTGATAGTCGCCGTTTACTTGACTAATAACGACCAGTTGGGAATCTCCGTATCTGAAGAGGTTTTCAATCCCCATGTCAATAGCGATCTCGAGACCTGCTATCAAGGCTTCGTATTCGGCTTCATTGTTTGTCCTCGGCTCTGTTAAGGAGAAGGCAAAGCGCATTATCCCTCCTTGTGGAGTTACGAAAATGAGGCCTACCCCTGATTTGATTATGGGGGTGCTTTGCTTGCGCTTCTTCATGGAAGACGCTCCATCGAAGTAAAGTTCCCATCGGGTGCTATTACCGTCGATCGTGTCAAACGCATGCTCATCTGGCAGTTCGCAATTCAAAGGGGAATCGGCAGGTATCGGATGCTCAGCGAGGAAATCGGCGATGGCCTGGCCTTTTACTACCTTAAGAGGCTGATAAGTTATTGAGAACTCCATCAAGAGAAAGGCCTATTTAGCGAGCCGCCCCGTCAATATGGTCTTTGACATCAAATATTTGAGAGGATCCACCTTCGATATGAGACGGACTTCATGCGCCAACGCATAGTGCCTGAGCTTTGTTATCGCGAAGATCAATGCCAGGCAATGTTTTTCGATGGGAGAATAATTGCTTTCTACCCCCAGTAGAACTCGACTCAAATAGTAAAGCGCTCTCTCTTTCCCTTGGTCGTTCTCCTGTGCCCATAATGCGCCTAAGGAACCTTCAAGGGCGGTTGTATACAGAATGAGGGGTTTTCCCTTGACCGGAGCAGCCAGCACTGGTGGATTCTGCAAGTATTGCTTGATTTCATCTAGCGCGCTTTGGCATTTGTGATCCCAGACGAACGGGGTTCCCTTCTTCATTAGGTGGCTGTAGGGGCGGCACTTGCCGGAGAGATTGGATATAAATCGCCGAATATACACGAGCTTTCCTTGAGAGACCGCAATTGCTTGAGAGTCTTTGGCGGAGGTATTTCCATGATCGCTTTGATCTTCGACGGATCTATTTCGATACCTCAGTGTCGGACGATGAACCCCAGGAATTTGCCCGAGGAGACTCCGAACGCGCATTTAAGAGGGTTCATCTTCAAGTTGTATTTACGAAGGCGTTGAAATACGGTCTTCAGATGCTCTAAATGCTCCTCGTATGATTTGCTCTTAACCACAAGGTCGTCGATATAGCATTCGACGACTTCATGTATGAGGTCATCAAAGATCTTCTTCATGGTCCTCTGATAGGTGGCACCAGCGTTGTTTAGACCGAAAGGCATTACCTTGTAGCAGAATATACCCAAAGGGGTCCAGAAAGCGGTATGCTTCTGGTCTTCGGGATGCATCATTATCTGATTATATCCTGATGAGCCGTCCATGAAGGAGAAGACTTCGTAAGTGGACGTATTGTCTATTATCAGTTCGGTGACCGGTACCGGGAAGTCATCTTTCGGGCAGACTGTATTGAGATCTCGAAAGTCCACGCATATGCGCACTGTCCCATTTTTCTTCATCACCGGGATGATGTTGGCGATCCAGTCAGGATACTGAACTTCTTGGATGAAGCCAGAGTCGATCAGCTTCTTGACCTCAGCGTTAATGCTCATCTTAAGCTCGAGCCGCATTCTTCCCGACGCTTGTTTGATTGGCTTGGCGTCCGGAGAAATTGCCAACCTGTGTACAGCTATTTCTGGATCTAGCCCCGGCATCTCGGAATATTTCCATGCGAAGCAATCCTTATGCTGCATAAGCACGTCTTTTAGTGTAGCTACCCTTTCTTCAAACAGCGGCTCACTGACGAACGTCGGTCGCGGGTCACTTGCCGTCCCCAAATCAATTTTCTTGAGATCATCTGCAGTGGTATGTATTCCATCTTCCAGCTCTTTCGGCGCCGGTGGAAACTCTGAGATCACCTCGTCATCATTGTTTTCGAAGCACCAGGGGAGATTATCCATACCGTCGGGGTCTTCTTCTGATAGCGTTATCACGTGACAGGTACGAGCTCGCTTCCAAGACCGATGTTGATCTGGTTTTACCCTCGCTGTATGCGCGGTTTTTGGTTCGTGCCTCTGCGGCGGAGTTATCCTCCAACTGCTGGATAGAGCGAACCTGCCCTGTCGATATTGATCTTCGACCCAGTTCTTGAAGGTGAAGCAGTCTTCGAGAGGATGTCCTATTGCCCTATGATAGGAGCAATAGTCCAGATGAGAGACTTCGCCTGCTTGCTCGGGGTGCTTGGACTCCGGAAGTATAATCAGTTGATGTCTTATGGAGAGATCAAGTATCTTCCGTATTTTGTTCTGAGAAAAAGAGTATGCTCGACTCATCTTCTTTATAAGAGACGAATCCGGATTACTCGATTCCTGATCGCGTGGCTTCTTGGTCCTACTTTGTCGCTCTCGAACACTTTTCCCGCTCTTTGATTTATTTTTGCCCCTGCGTCAGGCCTTTTGTATGACGGGCTAACAGGGAGGAGCATCTTCATTTTTCACAGCCTGTTGAAGGAGGCGTTGCATCCTGGCTTTCTCGTAGATGGTCATTTCGCGATTGTGGTCGTCTCGAACCTTTTGACTCGCTTCCCTTATAAGCTTGTCCATTTGTTCTTCAAACGACGGACTGGGCATTTTTACGTCGGGAGCTCTTTCTGATTCAGGGTTAGCATTTTCCCAAAAAGCATCTCCCTCTTCATCAAAGTCATGTATGATGTAGCAGTCACGGAGTAGCTCCCGTTTCTTGGATTGAACATACCCAAGCCCGGTCGTTTCCATTTTCCCGTTGGGCAATTTCCGCTGAGTTCCAGGGACGTTCCAGATCCTGTTATAGAATCTTGCTTGTCGCGCAATTTGCTTAAGGGGTACACCTTGGCATCTCAAGAGTCTCCTTAGCCCGTCTGTGTAATATCTAGGCAGACGGATGGGTTGGAGCCTGTCGAGCGTAGAATCGGCGCCGTGCAAGATTTACTTTTCTACTTTGGTCTTCTCGGATCGGTAGAATAGGATCTCCTGTTCACCTTTTCGCCTGGGAGGGACGTAGAATGTCTGCAGCTCTTCCACACTGTAGGTATTAAGCGCGTTTAGTTCTTTATGATGTTTGGGCGGAGCCATGGCAACTTGCAAACTTTGATCTTCACCAACGATGGTTTGTATTGAAGGCCGAGCAGAGAATATAGCATGGACCTCATCATCCGAATCGCTGCCGAAGATAAGCATAGGAGCGGACGGTCCCGGCTTGTTGTAATGGGGTGGCCCTGAATAAACTATCTCTTCTTCTTCCTCGGTATCACTCCCGAAGACCGGAATAGTGGTGATAGCTTTGTTCTCTGGTTTATGACATCTCTCTGTGTCTTCAAAGTCTGGCAAGAAGTATTTTGCATCTTCGTACATGCGGACTTCGTTCATGGAGAATGGGTTTAGCTTTCCTGTCACAGTATATTCGAGACCATCCTTGAAATACTTCATACACTGGTGTTGTGTAGAAGGGATGATGTTGTATTCATGTAACCAAGGCCGACCAAGCAAAGCATTGTAGCATGTCTTGGCATCGATGGCGTGAAATTTAATATCTGTGACGAGTAGTCCGAAGCGCAGCGTCAGTATCACAGACCCGAGGGTCCGTGATGACTGGGAATCGAAGCCGGAGATGGTGATTTTATCACGAGCGAGGTGCTCAACGCTCATGCATATTTCCTTCAACACCCTCACGTTAAGGAGGTTGACGGAGGACCCATTATCGACCAGGATTTTACTTATCTTGATGTCATGACAATACCCGGAGACATATAGGGGACGGTTGTGCTCGCACGTCCCGAGGAGGAGATCTTCATCGCCGAAGGTAATATCGGCTGTGTGTACTTCTCCCAGTTCGTCTTTCATCTTTTCTTCGGCGAGAAAAGCTTGGAATTGCTCTGACTCTTGTAGCGCCTTGATCAATGAATCTCTTGCTTCTTTTGATAGTAAAAGGGCGTCGAGAATGCTGAGCTGCGAGAGTAACTTTCTCAAATGCGCCAGAATGTTGTAATCCACCTTACTTTTCTTTGGCGGGACCTTAGCGGTCAGCTCTCTCATGACTTGGTCATCTAAGGAGATATCCTCAGAGACATTTTCTTTTCCCTTATCTTTTCTGTTTGACCCACTATTCGAGGGCCCAAGATTCTTTTCGGGTAGCGTACGATTGCGTAGCTGAATGTTTTCGCAGGTCTTCGGTTCTTCTTCTTTCCCTGATGTAGATTCTTTGAAAAGAGGGCAAAGAGTCATCTCTTCATCGGAGTCACTTCCGAAGGTGAGGACTTGCGATCCCCCAGCGTTGACCACACGACAGTTGCTGGTGTTTCCTTTATGCTCCTCGGTCGTTCTTCTTTGCTCCCGACGAGTTTTGCGTTTCATCCGCTTAAAATGTTGCCGGTGAGCAACATATCCCTGCCACCATCTTTTAAAAGCGTCGCATTCTTCGGTGGGGTGCGAAATCTTTCGATGATATGAGCAGTAGCTAGGATGCATCTCTGCTTTACCGACAGTGTTTCATTCGGAGGGTGGTAGCTTCATTCTCATCGATATGGGTTTGGCAAATCTCTTCCCCGTCTTGAACTTGTTTTTATTCATGATGGATGTCTTTTGATTTGGCAGGAGTGTCTCAACTTTTTCATCCAGTCGCCGGCATTTGGCTTTCTCAAATATGGTCATCTCACGCTCTCGATCAGCTTTGCTTTTCGAAAGAGCTTCGTTTAGGAATGCGTCGATCATTTCGTCTGATGGCCCTGGAAGTTCCGGTTCATGACCTGCCCCCAGTCTCTCGGTGCAAGGAGCCTCTTCATTGTCTACCAATGAGTGAGAGATCACATGACAACTTTCTATGTAATCCTCAAATCCATCCGACGAGTCTTCCTCATCATCTTCGTCTTCAAGGACGTGGCGGAGAAACTCCTGAACCGTGATTGGGGTCTGCGTCTTTTGGTTGTACTCTTCCAGCGCGTCAATCTGTTTCTGCAGGTCCGTGCGCTTGTCACCAAGCTTCACGGGCTTCTTAGGTTTCTTTTTCTTCTTCGAAGATTTCGACGGTTGGGTGTGCAAGCTTTGGCTATCGCCACTGATCTTTGAAGTTGGGCGCGGCTTCAGCATCCCTTCGATGATCTGGGGTTCCAGCGGATTCTTCCACCTGATTGCCGGGCATGTCTGGAGATCATTCAGCATCCTTTTGGTTTTGGCCAAAAGAGCCACCTCCCATGGAGCTTCTTCAACAAAAGAGCACGTTGCCCCCGGTGTGTCCGTCTTCTTAGGAGTGTGCGGTTGTGGTGGGTTTACTTTCCACTTCTCAGACAGTGTAAACTTGCCTTGTAGGTACTGATCCTCGATCCATCCCTTAAAGACGAAGCAATCTTCGATTGGATGGCTTATCGTTTGGTGGTAAGGGCAATAATTGGGATTATTCACTTCGTCGGGTTGCGATGGTCGCCTTGGATTCGGCAAATTGATAAGCCTGTTGCGCATCGCTAGTTCGAACAGCCTCTTCGTTTTATCCCGCGGGAATGAGTAAGGGCTCTTCATTTTCTCATTATAATACCGCCGTCTCTCTTCCAGTTGATCCGCTAGCTTTGGGGCACTGGGCTGCTGTTGGGTGTTTGCAACGAAGATCGCCTTCCCTTTACCTTTTTCGTTCCGCGGTTCCGGCTTTGGGGGAGACGGTCTGTGACCCATTTGATCCATCTGGGCTAGCTTGTCGATTAAAGCCTGGAATGTTATCGGTTTGAAGAACATCCTGAACTTTGAAATAGTTGCATGAGGGTCTAAGGTGCCCACGAACATGCCCACCGCTGGTGCTTTTTCGATGCGCTGTTCGCATTTCGACCACAAATTCCGCTATCGGATTGCGTACTGAACCCACGTCTCGCCCTGCTTTACCCTGGCATTGATCAATGTCGTTATTGGGGTGCGTTCACTAGCACTTGCGAATCGCTGGGTGAACAACAACTCCATTTCCGCAAAAGTTTTGACAGAGTCATTTGGAAGTTCGGAATACCACTCGAACGCCGTCTCCGATAAGCTGCCGACGAGTTGGCGAAGCAAGAGCTTATCATCACCACCGGTGTTGCCACAAAGAGCCCTGAACTGAGCAACATGTTGATGGGGATTGCCTGTCCCCTTGTACACATTGAATTTCGGGATCGTGTAGCCCGACGGGTACTTTATCTGATCATACCAGCCTGGATATGGTCGCCCAGTTCTAACAACTTGGCCAGCCGCTTCATTTGCCTGTGAACTCTTATCTGCTGAGTGATATAATCATCCAGGACGGCCTTGGAAATTGTCTCCTTCTTGGCTGTTGATAGAGCCGGCAGAGGGTTTGAAGTTTCTCCTCTATCATCTTCAATTATCACTGGAGGATCTTCGGCTGGAGGGTCTGGCTGGATCATCATGCCCACCATATCCTGGAATAGAAGGGCCATTTGCTTTATATTGGCCGCTTGTTCCGCGGCCTCTTTGTCCTTATTTTCAAGCATTCTCCGAAGGAATTCAGCATCAGTCTCGTGTTCGTGACATTGCTCCGATGACGTCTCCGGGCTTTCTTTTGGCGCGGTAAGTGCGACCATTGCAGTCAGCATCTCCTGAAGCTTCTGTTGCCGCTGTTCCTGAGCTCTTGTGATGGATCGGATGAGTGGTCGGTGGCCCGTAGAAGCACGGCTATCCTCTTTCCCGGATGCCATGTAAACAGAATGTACCACCATGCCCCCGACTTAAAGCGTTTGGGCCCGGTGTTTTTGTGGTCTGCCACATTTACAGGGGCTTTCTCTGGCCTCCTTTTCTTTTGAGTAGTCGACGTGGAGGGGGCCGTTGTAGCGGGCACCCAAGTGGTTGTTGTCTTTTGCGGCTTACTGGGACGGTTCCCTTCCGGCTGAACCTTTGGCTTCTTCTGTTGGCGGAGGTAGTTTTGATCAACCACCGACTCTCGAACTTGTCGCCAGATTTTGTAAACTTTAGAAGACAGTCATTGAGGGGACTGTTCCGGCTTCATTTCTATGAAGGGGTCCCCCGACGGCGAAGATTTTTTTAGTACGGCGGTAGGCGAATTCCTGCGCACCTTATTCAGCAGCTCAAAGCTTTTCTCGGTTGAAACAGCAGCATTAATTTCCACCGTTGGAGCTGGTGGGGTTAGCCCAGAGGGGAAGTTGCCCCCAGCCTTCCTTACTCGGCGCCAGTGGCGACGTCGAGCGTGTCGAGCCTATGGAGTTGGTTTGGCGATAGTTTTGTCTTGCCCCCTATCCAGATGAGGGGTTGTTGCCGGCGTCAGCCTCTTAAAGACTGATGTTCGCTGAGAAGCCGTATCCAACCGGTCAAAAACAGACTTCTGAGCGGGAGCGGGAGCAGTCAGTCTCGTAAAGACCGACCCATTGACAGGAGAAGCCGCCTTGACAACTTCAGGGGCAGAGATGGCTATCTTCTTCGGGATGGCCACTTCAGGTGTCATGGGCTTCTTGGCAGGCCCATCGGAGTTCAGGCTCAGTCTGGCGAAGACCGAGGAGTTGGAGCTGGACGACCCATTGAGAGGGGCCGTGGTAGTAGCAAGCCGATCGAAGACCGACTTCTTGGGAGCTTTCGGTGCTGGCATAGGAGCGCTGAAGCTCGTTGGCGGGAGCATGGTCCCGAAAAACAATCCCGTGGTGGCTTTGGTGACATGTTCCACCGGCATCGTGAATAAGGAAGCCGCTTGGGGCCCATAAGCTACACCTCCAGGTGAGGCGGAGCGTAGGTTGCAGTTGCAGTTGGAACATCTTGCACAAGTGGACGCCATTGATTCTTTGCTTTCTGCAGCAAGCAAAATGCCAAATGTTAGTACCTCGAAACCCAAGGGCAACCATTATCAAACCGCGATTCATTCGCAAACACGGCACACGAAGTGTGGAGTGGAAAGAGGAAAAGGTCCCACAGGGCGTGCCAGAATCTGTTCCCCTCCGAACACAGAGACGCGACCGCGCAGGTTCGTCTTGCCTGAAATTCGGGGCAGATGCTAATTGGTGCTATCCTTCCACCTCTTCGAAGATGCCAAGTTGATTTATAGCGCCGTGTATCGAAGGTTTAAACGGATGCGGCCGATGTAGCAGACTTCGTCAGATTCCCCCTCATTGTGAGGGGTTTTTGATTGTGGGGACGCTCTTTCCTACAGGCGCAAGCCCCTGCAGTTAATTACGCTACCGCATCGCGGTAACAACTTTCTCCTTCTTCAGATGGTCACTTCGTGTCGTGTATGTTTGTTTTGTTTGTGGTTGCCCGTGAATTGTATACAGAGACTAATTTATGCCGTCGCCCGTAGGACGTGGATTAGTCCAAATCCGTATCTTTCTTAGATTTGGGTTTGGGGGGTTGCGTTTAAGGACACGTTAGCCTCATTTGAGACTAAGATCAACTTAAACGTTTGTTAAGGATACGTTAGCCTCTTTTTAGACTAAGATCAACTTAACGGGATCGTTTAGATTCAACAAGAGAGAAATTGGGCTCTATTGTTTAGTTTGGTAACATTGCGGTCGATAATTAGTTTAAGGACATTACGGTCCATTGTTAGTTTAAGGACATCTCGGTCCACTGTTAGTTTTAAGACATCACGGTCGAGGTTAAGGATATCATAGTCCATGAGTTTAAAGACCTCACAGTCCGTTATTAGTTTTAAGACATCACGGTCGAGGTTAAGGACATCACAATCCATGGGTTTAAAGACCCCACAGTCCGATGTTAGTTTAAAGACATTACGGTCGAGGTTAAGGACATCATAGTCCATGGGTTTAAGGACCCCACAGTCCGTAGTAATGTGCGGTTGTCGGGACCCGTCACCTCTCTGACGACGTTGAAGGATTACAACGAAAGATATCAGAGGAGTAAAGAGATGTACCCTCAAACCGATGTGAATTGGTTGAAAGAGTAGATGGGCTCAGTTCAATATAATTTGAGGACTTATGGCCAGAATTGGGCTAAGTCCAATTAAAATGTTTAACATTTTATTTTTTGTTCTGGCTATTAAGCCTTTATTTGGGCTCGGCCCTTTTAATAATGTTAAGCATTGAGTTCTGATATATTTTTTCTCGATCAGAACAAATTGTGTTCTGACAGTGCGCCAGGTGGCGCGCCAGGCGCTTTGCGCCAGTCAAAGGGCGCATTGCGCTTCTGTCGGGTAGCGCACACGAAGAGGACACGTGTCGTGCTTAGCGCTAGTTTGTTAGCGCATTGCGCTTTTAGTTTATGAGCGTGTTGCGCTAGTCTGTTGGCGCACCAGTGAGTGACACGTGGCGCGCTTGGCACTGAGCGCCAGCCCATGAGTGCAGTGCTCTGTTTTAGAAGCGCAAAGCGCAGATTGTGTTTCTGGTTGACACGTGGCAGGTTTTGGCGCTGAGCGCCGGTCCAATGAGCGTAAGGGCGCATTTCATGAGTACAAGGCACTTTTTTATAGCGCAAGGCGCATCTGATCAATTTTAAGATCCAAGAACAAATTTATGTTCTTCAAAGGAGGCTTTTTCCTCAAGATCCAAGAACAAAAGTTCTTGTTTTATAAAAAGGCTCTGCCTTTATAGATCAAAGATCTATGAATGAAGTAAAATACTTCTTTTATTTTTAGATTTTTTTGATCTTTTCTTTTTTATTAAAGACCTTGGTCTTTTTCTTAGATCTCTGATCTTTTTAGAAAATGGTTCTTCTTTTTACGAGATGGTTTCATCTCTATTATTCAAGATCATAGTTCTTTTTACCTTGAAGATGAAGAAAAATCTTCTTTTTTTTTCTAAGAGTTTTCTCTTCTTTTGCAGAGGGTTTTTCTCTCTTTTCTTTATTTTTTGTCTTCTCTCTCTTCTGTATATGTTTAGACTTGAAGTCTAGGGTCCTTTATATAGGGCCAAATAATTTGTTAAATCAGTTTTAAAAGATCATTCTCTGATTGATTTGGGAATATTTCCCACCGTTGGATCTTTGATCCTAAGGCTTCTGTTTTACAGAAGATAATCTTCTTGTTTTAATAAGATTGAAAAATCTTTCCATAACAGAACTTTAGTTCTAATTAATTAATAATTTATTATTAGTAGATCTTTTGATCTGTCGGTGGGGGAATTTTAATTCCAGCGCTGGCGCACTTTGCGCTAGCGCACCTACGTTCGACACGTGGCGCGCAGAGCAGAGCGCTGCGCAACTGCGCTAGCGCACACGTGTTTGACACATGGCGCGCAGCGCAGAGCGCAGCGCAACTGCGCTAGCGCACCTGTGTTTGACACATGGCGCGCAGCGCAGAGCGCTGGATCTGAAGCGTTGCTTCAACTTTTAAATTTTTGAATTTTAAAATAGAGCTTTGCTCTGATTGGGGTGCGTTGCCTAGGGCGCAGCGCTCCTGGCGCTGGCGTGTCTGCTTTTGACACGTGGCGCGCAGCGCGCAGAATCTGAAGCGTTGCTTCAATTTTTGAATTTTGAAATCTTAGAATTTGAACAGAGCTTTGCTCTGATTGGGGAAAGCAGAAGCGTCGCTTCATTTCAAATTTTGGAATTTGAATAGAGCTTCGCTCTGATTGGGGAAACACGCATCAATAACACGATTTCTTTCACTGTTCACTGTATGGTTCATTGTCACGAATCTCTCACTATTCATTGGCATACTTGACACAAGCATACCAATACTACACACGTTCGACAATGCAATATACACTGAGAATTAACACGAATGTCCCCTATCACTAGAGGTCTTGTAGTCGAGTAGAACTATGAGTCATACCAATAAACAGTTTATTTGCAGTACAAGTCGCTATGCATCTTATGAGCTTAGAAAATTTGTATTAAATCATGCATTCAGAATTAAGCAAAAAGATACAAAAGCGATAATAAGTAAACTCAGTCGGAAGTTCAGCAAAAATTAATTTCAAGTCAATTGGGTTTCGGGTTCGCAAGTTACAATCATTTCATTTTAAGTGTCCGCTGCTAGAAATTCAGTTCCTGAACTGAATGTTCATTTCGCAACACAGTTTTCACCCTGTTGGGATCACAATTAGGCGACGCTATAGTTGAACAAAATTTAGGTTTATCAGTTATATTTCCAACGCATCAGACGGATTGATAATATCTGTAGTGTACTGTAAGTTATGCACTGTACAATAAGGGGTATACGTTCTGTCCCTGTTTGGGACTGCTATACGTTCTGTTAATTTAAAATACAGTTTAAATAGTAAACGATAGTAGAAATGGATGAAATCACTTTCATTAGTTAGATAACTGTTTCATCTTCGCTATGGTATAGGGTTCCGCATTATAACATGTTCATACAGTAGAGTGAAAGCATTACAAAATGAGAATCAACAGCCAGTGCTGCTCTGGACTGCAGTCCAGAGCCGCACTCCGAACCAGTTTCCGTCATCTTTTTTGCATAGAAACAAATTAAAAATCTTATGGGGTTCTAGGTCGTCTATTCGTCTTCGATATGACCCCTCTAGCGCAACATTCCGATTTGTAATCAATTAACTGTGAATTTTACGAAATTCAGATACGGGAAAATTTCAGTTTTGCGGGTCTAAATAGGAAAGGCCTATCACGCCATTAAAGATCGTATTTTCCAGCCAAATCGTAACACGATGTTCATTATTACACGGGCCATCCTATGTGATCAGTTTCCGTCAATTTAATGGGGGGTTTTCATTCGGGTTTTGCATCAAACACTTGCATCATATTAATTTGCACGAATTGTATATACGGAATTTATTGGTATTTCGAATTGTAATAGATAAATTTAGAATAAAGCAAGTAGTGTACTTGCCTGAAGACGTATCGACGGCGGTACGGCAGCGGCGCGACGCAACAAGACCACGACGAGGCTTGGCTAGGCTTAGGCTTGTGTCGTGGGGCTCGACGCGACGTGGGCTGCGATGGGCGTATGCTGGTGTTGCGATGGACACCACGTTGATGACGATGATGGCTTAAGAGATCGAGGCCACAGATTGGATGGCGACGACGGTGACCAGAATAGCGGCAATTGGCGATGGATGAAAGTGCTCGATGAAATGCCGAAGGGTGCAAGGGGCGTGAGTTTAGCCTGTAGGCTCGGTTAAGGCTCCGGTGGCTTGGCTGCAGCGATGAGGGGAGCTGGAGTTGGAGTGAGGTGGCTGCGTTGTCGGCGCTCGATGGCGAGGCAACCAGGGTGGCTGAGGTGGTCGCCGGCGACAGAAAAGGAGCACGGCGGGGTGCACGGGAGAGGAGGCAGTGGGAAGCTCAGGGATCGGCTGATCGAGCTTCAGAGGAGGTGAGCGCGGCGATGGGTGGCCGAAGCTTGGAGGTTGGAGATGCAGTTGACGGAGGCGGCAATCCAGGGGATGCTCGATTGTGGAGTTGGGTTATGGGAGCTTGGGTGGTATGGTGGTAGTCATGGGGTTGCAGTGGGGAAGGGGAGATAGTGTAGGAGGTCATGGTGGTGGTCACGACGAAGGCAGAGAGGGGCCAGCGGCGTCAAGGAAGAGGGTGATGAAGGTGAGGTCGGTAGTGCAGGTTGGCTGGGGATGGAGACAAAAGGAGCTTGGTGCAGGAAAGAGGTGAGGACGGTGTTGGGTATCGTCGTCGGAGTTGCTCAGGGAGAAGGGCTCTTTTGGCGTCAAGGTCGGTGGAGGCAGCGGTGGTGTGAGGAGGGAAGTGGAGTAAGAGGGAGAACGAGAGTGAGGGGGAGAGAGAGGTGAATGAACAGCGAGTGGGAGAGAGAGAGAGTTAGAGAGACGAGGTCGAGGGAAGTTTCGCGAGCGCGCGCACGTGAGGTCGTGGGTCGAGGAGCGGGGACATGGTCGCGACGAGGAGCGACGTGGGGAAGAAGGGAAAAGGAGCGGGAAAAGATGAGGGAGTGGGGAAGTAGGGAAAAGGAGCGGGTATGGGGTTGGGCCGGGATTGGGGTTGGGTCGGGATTGGGGTTTGTGGGCTTTTTCTAGGGAAATAGAGAGAGGTAAGGGGGGAGAGAGGATTGGGCTGTGGGTTGGGATTTAAATAGGTTATGGGATAATTGTTAGGATATAGAAATCGGATTAGGGTTTTAGGGAAAATAAAAATATAAATAAGAAAATTATTATTAGAATACGAATAGTGGAGTACAAATAAACTGAGTATTACATCATCTTTCTGTACCAAGCTACAAACAACAGCGTTAACACTAAATACAATAATATAACAATATAATACAACTGTGAAAGCTACTATCTCCCTTTCTCTTACTCTCTGTCTATTCTACTTCTTCCTTATCTTTGGGACTTACCGAGCGATTTGTTCGCTGATGACATTCTCTTTCTTTCTTCTTTGAATGTCGCCAGGTGATCTGGACACTCCGGAGATCAAGCCCACTAACGAAGACTTTGACCACTTCATTGAAGACCCAGAGCTTTAGTTCATTGTACACTTTTATTTCAGTACTTTTCCTTTTCTATTATGCCATTGTTTAGGCATTGCTTTCATTCAGTTGTATTTACTTTTCCATGCATTGCACAGAAATAATGTGAATAAATAGAGTTGTTGTTTTATTATATCTTGTCTCTTGTGCATTTATTTTTATATTGCTTAGATACGCTTAGCGTATTTACTTCAGAGTAAATACGTAGCGACATCGTCGCGTCCTCTGCCCGTACACCGGGAAGCGGGGCGTGACAGCTTTTGTTGGCGGCCCATGGAGGTAAGAGCTGTATAGAACCATACTATACATTTCTGTTCTGCGTGAACAACTTAAGTAATATAACACAAGATCCAGCAACTAAAACATTCTTTACAATCATGTTCCTTGAATCTTACAATTTCATATATTTTGAATCTGTCATAACCCAAAATTCCCTCACCTCTTTTACAATCTTACCAAAACCTTCGCATTCTTTCATTCCTTCACATATTTTCATACACTATCAAGTACTTCTATCACCAAACTTTCCTTGAATCCGTTACACTTTCCTTTTACAAATTTCAAGGACGAAATTTTTATAAGGATGGTAGAATGTAACAACTCTAAAATTCCTATATCTTCATACTGTATTTGTATATTTTTATTTCCATATTATTAGTTATATTTAATCCCTTCATCTATTTTTCGCATGTAAGTATTTTCTAAAACTCATTTCTTTTTACCCAAACTTATTCTTTAAGCCCAATTCCATTCTTTTCATTCCCAATCTCTTAAGCCCAAAAAACCCACTTTATTTTCAAGCAACCGCATATATTTAATTCTAATTAAATATGTGCATGGACAACCTTGTAGCTCATTGGTAAGACCTTGCACTGCTGAACCAAGCCACCAAATTCAAATCTCATACCCCACATTATTTTTAATATTGTTTTATTTTAAATTTTTAGAATACCAACCGTCAACACGTGCATATCTCACAAAAACCCCACTACGCCCAAAAAGTTAACAGCACCAGTGAGTAGATGAAGCGGCAAGGGGGACCCCACCAACTGACTCGGCCGAGTCGGCCGGCGGATCGGCCGACTCGAGTCGTCGCCGCCGGCCGGACTCAGCCAGACGGCCGAGTCTCCAACACCAAAGTTGGGGCTCTTGGCATTCTCTACCCCCCTGCACACTTCATTTTCCCAGATCGGTTCCAGAGAATTCATAAACCCCCATTTACTCCATTTTTTAATACATTTTAATATTTTTTACATTTTTTTCAATTAAACTCTTCATCTACCCTAACCCTAGCCTAATCCTATAAATACCACCCCTAAACACTACCCCTCACCCCAAAATTCTGAGCCAACTCTCAAGAAATTCCTAGAAACCCTAGTGTGTTTTGAAAGTGAGCAAGAGGCGAAGCTCCGGCGAATTTTCCAGCGACGACCCTAGAAGATTTCGGCGACGAAACGACGCACCGTCGGCTCCTCTCGTCTCCCCTTCCTCTCCTTTAAAGCTCGAAACCCGTCAATCCTACCTTCCCCCTTCTCTACACTTTCTGAAAATACGAAATTCTAAAATCCGACGGAATCAGAACAAATCCGATTTCTGATTCGGTTCTTCCTAAAATCTCACTTTTCCTTTAATATAGTTAAACCATTTCATGTTGAGTATTAAACACTAACTAATCATAATGAAGAAGTTCCATATCAAAAGATATTGCTATTTCCATTTTACCGTACTTTTTCATTAAAATACCATATAGTTTCATTTTCGACATTTAAACATCACAAAATTGCTATACCTTTAAGTAGATCACGAGGTAATGACCTACCTCCTCACAACACTCATATGCAATATAGCACAATATCTTTCGGGAACATAGAATACGGGAAAACGAAACATTTCAAATAAATACCATTACTATTAAAACCGTTTTCTAAAACATTAATATTTTACACAAATCTTTGCAAAGCGCCGCTACAACCCAATTTGGGGAACCCGTTCGGGATGGTGCGGATTATCGCACATCCCTGGGCTTAGTAGTGCGATATGCAGACCTCCGCAAGGAGCATTCGGTCTCGAGAGATTTAAAATACGAAAATCTTAAGAAAATGAGATTTCTAGAAATATAATATATATTAAAATTTATTTTTATATAAATATATATATATGTATATATATATATATATATGTATCATTAAAATATCTATTTTGTGATAATATAAATATTCTAATTTTTAAATAGTCCAAGAATCACTTTACATTAAAATACCATGAAATCCATACAAGTTCAATATTACAATTAAATACCATGTATTATGAAAAATAGGTTATTCTCACTAAAAATGTCTCAAATATAAAATCTATATTTATTACAACTCTAAAGACGATAAATAAACACTTGGAGTGTATTTTGAAAATTATACACAGTATTTTTACATAAAAACCCCTCAAGTTTTATAAATTACAATAAGGACCCTAGTAAATATAGGTTTAAGCGGGACCAATATCTTGAGCCTCGGGGAGCCGGAGAAGTGGGTGCTTGCCTATCTAAGATAGATAACTTAACAACGGTATTATCAATACGGTAATCGTCTTTGAAAAAGACACAAATCATGTCGCCCATGTGTAGCGGTTACCGATAACATCAAAACCATCAGGACTTCAATTTACTTTTCTAATTGTCTGACTCAGAATGAGTCTCATTAATAAACTGACTTGAATATAATTCAAGTACAATCTACAATCTGCAATCTACAATATTACAATTCAACATGAATCCATTCAAATCTATATTGACTGAACCGAACCATGGATATACTTCCATTTACATGATTCTCCAGTTACATCCATGATTCTACAGTTACATCCATTTATTGATATCATGGTTTCGGTAAGTCATCCAATTATACAATCTACTTAGTTTACAATACAAGACAATACAATACAACTATACAAACAAGACATCTCGGGGTTAAAGAGGTAGATTGGTACGGAAGGTGTTAAAAGTGGCACGAGACTGCAAGATTAAGATGTAATTATATCGATGTCGTTGTTCCGTGGTATTATCGACGGAGCCTTATACATTCCATTTGCCCTAGTCTTTAGCATATAGAGACTCCTCTCGTATACACTGGTATTCTTCTGTACCAAGCTATAAACAACAGCGTTAACACTAAATAGAACAATATAATAATATAATACAACTGTAAAAGCTACTCTCTCCCTTTCTCTTACTCTCTGTCTATTCTACTTCTCCCTTATCTTTGGGACTTACCGAGCGATTTGTTCGCTGACGACATTCTCTTTTTATCTTCTTTGAATGTCGTCAGGTGATCTGGACACTCCGTAGATCGAGCCCACTAGCGAAGACTTTGACCACTTCATTGAAGACCCGGAGCTTTAGTTCATTGTACACTTTTATTTCAGTACTCTTCCTTTTCTGTTATGCCATTATTTAGGCATTGCTTTCATTCAGTTGTATTTACTTTTCCATGCATTGTACAGAAAGAATGTGAATAAATAAAGTTGGTGTTTTATTATATCTTGTCTCTTGTGCATTTATTTTTATATTGTTTAGATACGCTTAGCGTATTTACTTCAGAGTAAATACGTAGCGGTCTCGTCGCGTCCTCTGCCCGTACACCGAAAAACGGGACGTGACACATAATTAGATTAAGAAGTTCGGTAATTGAACTTCAATGATGACCACTTCAATTTCAGATATGAATTTTATCAAGTCTAGCATGAATATAACACATTTAACCGAATGAAGAATAAAGGGAAAGGACGTCTTATACAAAAGTTTTTAGAACCGGAGAGATTTGGTAATATCCAGTTGAAAACAAACATGAAAAACAAGAGAAAATAACAAACCAAAACTAAAAGTACATTCGCAAAAATTGAAATTGGGCAGTAATCCAACAGTCGCAGCTATAATCTAGATTACTAATAACGGCTGATTTCCCAGGCTCTGATTGTTCCGTTGGTGTATCCAGTGAACAAGGTGCTTCCATCAAAGCTTCAGCCTAACCTCATGCAATAAAGCATTTTTTGCAATGAAAATAAATACATGATCAAAACTTTGATCAAAAGAAATACTAAAAGGGAAACATCATAAAAGAGAATAGATAATACTCAAATTCTTTTAATTTTAATTCGAAGATTATGATTTTATTTATTTGTTCATTTGGATTTGCAGGGTTCTGACGCTCGATGATATAAAATCTTAAGTTTGTTTCTGTTAACTTCGCAAAAGAATATTTAGAGTCACCGACAGCACTCGCTGAACCATACTTTTACCTCAATTCCAATTTGGGAAATGCCTACCTATGTAGCGCTGGCAGGTAAGAAGACAAGAACCGTCATGACCGGGAGTAAGTGAATTGACAGATACTCCTCGCTCTCAAAGTAAAACTTTGAATCACAGGTTCTGTAAAATCTTCTGGCCCACTTTAGGAATTTCAACTTGAATTTACTGAAGTGAACTAGAAATTTCTGTAGATATTGTAGTTCAAACTTTTACTGAGATAGCGAGAAATATTTGCCGGTTCACTTCATTATTCCGAGCCGTGACGGTTCTTGTCTTGTTACCGACTAGCTTTACATCGACAGGCATTTCCTAAATTGGAATTGACGTGAAAGTATGTTTCGGGTGTTGGTGGTGTACTCTAAAAATGCTTTTGCGAAGTTAACTAAAGCAAACATAAGATTTTTGACGATGGGAGCAGTGGGAATTAGTGAGGTAGGCATATACATGTTTTAGTAGCAGCTAACGCGGTGTTTAATTTCGAAGATAGCGATTTAAGTTCGTGTATTTATTTATTTGTTTGGATTTACAGAATTGCATAGGTTGAGTGATATGGGATTGCGTGCGATTTGGAGACTTTCTCGTATTGTTGAACATATAGTGTGTGTACTTTATAGGTTTGTAACCAAAACACTATTGTTTTATGTGTTTGAGTTATATTGTGTTTATATGTTAATTGGTTTGTTCGTTTGAATTGATATTGTTGGATATATTGTACGTAGCGCGTCTATATGTTAATTGATTTGTTTTAAGTTGATATTATTAGATATATTGTGCGTATCGTGATTATATGTCGGTTTGTATGCGAAACGCGATTGTCGTGTTATATATTAATTGTGATTTTTGTGTATTATAATACGGAATATTGATTTTTTCTGTAATTTTTTTTCTAATTTAAAAGGGTATTAGCGACCGTTCATGCTACAGAGACGGTCTCTAATACCCTCATTAGCGACCGTTCACTGATATGTGAAACGGTTAAGAACTCTATACATGTTCACATGGCGTTTCATTAGAGACGGTGCCAAACGGTCGCTAATATATTACTAACGACGTCCAGGAACGGCCACTAATACACGTATCAGCGACCAACCCTTCTGCGACTGTGTATTAGCGACCGTTATCCTGAGATTAGTGACCGTATTAATCCATCTCTAATCTGTACAATATGTAGTAGTGAGAAGTCAAAAGCATCATATGAAACTGAAAAAAGGGGGCAAACACGAGCTTAGAACCTATAAAGGCAGCAACCAAGAGAAATTACCAATTAAAATATATTTGAAAATTAAATTCCTACTAAGAAACCTTGCAGCACAACAAAGTATGTAAATCTCAAAAGAATAAACCATTTTCAAACCAGCTGGAGACCAAAAAGAAAGCAAGCTTTGCAAAAAAGTTACGTATATATTTTATATGCTATTAAAACTAAAGAAAGCCTGCCTCAATATGTCCACCAGGGGGGAAAAAATAGGGTTACATCATTAAAAGTTTTTAGGCAAGAATCAAAACAGGATCCAACTACCATAACCTTATGGCCTACGGAGTATAACCAAACACCATCAATGAAGGAAGATAACAAACACCCATGAAGGATAAGCTGATGATAAAGGGGAGCAGCTAGCAGATAAAAAGACACAAAGGAGAGCATGAACTTGAGGGTTAAGGAATCAGAAAAGGATTATAACGTCTACTGATATCACATCCACATCACTAGTATATCTTGAAGGTTCATAAACTCAGGAGAACCAAGAATTTTGCACCTAAACTTGCTATTCAAACCCCCCCCCCCCCCCCCCCTCCAACTAAAGAATGATACAAGGCGGTTGTCTATGTTAATAAAATTTTTATTATTTCTATACTTCCAGATACCCCAACAAGTAGAATAAAGCAACACGATCCACATATGCTCAAGCTTAGAGGGGATGTTAGCAGTTTTCCAACCCTCAATGGCATGAGAACATTTATAGCCTTTAGGAGATCTTTCCAAATAAATTTTGCAATTTTGCATTCAAAAAAGAGATGAGTTGCAGTTTCTATCATGCAAGAATAAAAAACACATGCGGCATTATTATACCAAACCCTCTTAATAAGATTCTCTTCGGTTAGAATCCTATCTTGGGCCAACCAAACAAAGATTTTAATCTTGGTGGAAGCAGAATTCTCCCAAATGATTTTGTTAAAAGGATAATGAAGATTGAGATCATTCATAGCATTATAGGCAGATTTAACAGTAAAACTATTGTTAGCAGTGCCTCCCTAACCAAAAGTATCAACAGTGTTGGGGTTGATAGTAAAACTAGCGAGTTTATCTATGAGATTATGAAGGGCAAGTTTCAGACAGAATTGATGAAGATGCCCATCTGTCCTTCCAAAAGTAAATTTGTTTGCCATCACCTACAGACCAAGAGAGATAATCATAGAAAATGGGACTACAATCTTGTAACCCCGGCCATTCCAAAAGTAAGAGGAGTTATGAGGTTTAGCAAATCTATTGCTATATTGATAATAGATCAAAGAACCGCCATAGAATACTCATCAGATTCGAACAACTTCCAAAGCCATTTGCATAAAATGGATATATTAAGATGAGTAATGTCCTTGATCCCCGGTCCCCCGTCTGTTTTACTAAATTGTAACCCTTACTCACATTGTTGATGCATCTACACAAAAAGGTAGACCTAATGTATCAATTTTACTAATAACCCACTTAGGCAATTTAAAGAAGGACAAGTAATACACTGGGAGTGAAGATAAAACAGAATTGATAAGGGTAAGCTTTCCCCCAATTGAAAGTGACTTTCCCTTCCAAGAGGAGAGTTTAGACTGAATTCTAGTGATAAGAAGCTGCCAGTCCTTTTTCTGAACCTTACCAGATAAACAGTAGGCAAAGTAAAGAGAGAACATTTAAGAATATTAACAAGTTTGATGCCTATATGTAGCTTTTTACCAAGATAAAACAAGGAGTTCTTATGAAAATTAATTTTCAACCCCGATAACCCTCAAAACCATACTGAAGAACTTTCATATTAAGGATTTCCTCATCAGTAGCTTTACAAAAAAGGATAGTATCGTCAACAAACTGAATAGATGGTAGATATTTTTACTCACCCTTGAGATTGGGAGTTGAGAGTTTCCCATGCCCTTTGCTTGCATTAACATTCTAGCTAAGGTATTGACTGCTAAATTAAAGAGCAAGGGTGACGGAGGATCACCTTGCTAATCCTCTTCTACACTTAATTATCTTCCCTAAGCTGCCATTTACAAGAACCTGGGAACTTGAAGAATATATGATCATGTGTATCCACCTTATCCATTTACACCAAAAACCTCTTATATTTAACAGATTAATGATGTAATCCCAATGAATGGAGTCAAAAGCTTTTTAAAAATCAATTTTAAGAAGTACCGACTCACTTTTAGTTTTGGAACATGCATGGACAAGCTCATGTGAAATAGAAAAGTAATCTAAAACAAGGTTTGAGAACTCGGTTTCGGTGTCTCATAATTTTATTAGTTTCGCTGGTTTCAGCTAGTTTCACTAATCTTGGTTCGGGTTTCGATTTCGACAGTAATACAACATACATAAGTGTAGATATATTAAATACTTAAATTTATGCTTCTATATTACAAGACAATGATCCTAGTATTTAAAAATCAAGCCATGATGCAAAATATATTGAAAAATATACTTAGATAAGTATTAATATAGGGTTTGGATTCACTTTTTTGCGGTTTTCTAACAACGAATGCCTACAATGATTACAATGACAGTAAAAATGATAAAAAAAAAATAAGTTTTTAAAGGTTTTGGCCGAAACGATATTGTATGGTTGGTTTCGTATCGGTCTCGGTTGGTTTCGTATCGGTCTCCACCGAAACCGATACAAAACCGGCAGGTATCGGTGGTTTCGGCCGAAACCTCGAACCATGATCTAAAGTTGATTTATTGCTCATAAAAGCAAATTGTGTTCTACTCAAAAGATCAGACAAAAACAAGACCAAGCCCATTTGAAAATCTTAAAAATACCATTCAATAGACTAATGGGAATGAAGTCTTTTGCATGTTTAGCTCTATCAACTTTAGGTAGCAAGCAAATAATAGCATAATTTATATTGTCAAGTGAGCAATCCCCGGTGTAAATGAATTTAAACAGAGCAACTAAATCATTCTTAAGCAATTCCCAAAAGTGTTGATAGAACATAATAGAAAACCCATCCGGTCCAGGTGCTCACCCAGACCAAAGATGACCTTAAACTCCTTTAAATTAAAGGGATTGTCGAGGTTATTGAGTTGCATAGTGGCAGCATCTTTATAACATCATGTAAATCATAATCAAGTCTAAAGGAGGAGGGGGTGCCAAGCAACTGCATATAAAAGCTATAAAACTCATCATGCATATCATTTATATTATTATTCAGATTCCCATTAATCTCAAGAGCATGAATGAAATTACTTTTCCTATTGAAACATGCAGTTTTATGAAAGAAGCTGGTATTTTGATCACCATCATTTAACCATTGAACCCTAGATCTTTATCTCCAGTAAATTCTTCATTCTTGCTAATATCAGTTAGATCATTATGCAAAGACATCATAGTTTCATGTTTAGCCAAGGTTAAAGATCTAGTCTCTTTAATTTTATCAAGCTCAAAGATATTTTCCAAAATGGATTTCTTTTTTTGAAAAATGCTACCAAAAGTATGCCTGCTCCATTTTTAAAAAAAGTTCCTCATGTGTCTAAGTTTCCTGACAAAAGATTTCAAAGGGTTATCAGAAAAATTAAGTTCAGACCATTCTTTAGAAATAATATCATCAAAATGTGGATAAGAAAACCAAAAAATTTCAAATCTAAACAACTTTTTTTGGGCTTGATGTTCATCGAGAACAATTGGGCAGTGGTCAGAACAAGAGTTAGGCAACGCATGTTGATAATAATGAGGAACCGGGACATCCCAATCCTTGGAAACAAGAAATCTGTCAAGTCTTGCAAAAGATGAACCATTATCCCAAGTATAAGTTCTACCCGCTAAAGGCATATCATTCAATTCCATCTCATGAGCAAAGTTAAAGAAATTAGTAGTACTACTAGGCTTATGAACACGTTTACTGATTCTTTCAGTAAAATACAAAGTAGCATTAAAGTACCCAGAGATGATCCAGGGGCTAGCAAACATAGCCCTGGCATTTCTAATCTCATCATAAAAAGCAATTTATCCTTACAAGAGCATGAAGCAGAAGTGAAAAAAAAAATGAAGATCGTCTTTAAGAGCTGTGATATCTAGAAAAATTGAATAATTTCCAATAAAAATATTTTGACAACTATAGTTACTACATTTAAGACCAACAAGAGTGCCACCACTTTGACCCAGAGAGTCAAGTTGGTACCATATATCAAAAAAAATTGCCTCCCATAGAGTTTAAATTTTTTTAGAAGAGGAGACTTTGGTTTCTTGAATGCCCACAATATCACATTTAGAAAACAAGATAGAATCTATCACAAGTCTCCCTTTTAAAGAAGAAGAGATACCTCTAACATTCCAATTAAAAATATGTTATGTGTGCCTAACATTCGTTCCTATTTATTTCCCATTGATCCGGCGTTATCACCAAGTTAATGAAGATTCAGAGTTATCTACAATAAAAGGGGTCATGAGATAAAAGACGTCTGGAGATAAAAGCTTCAGACGTCTGCCTAGGCTCTGTATGCGCAGCATACATTAGGCAGGCATCTGACTCTATAAGTCTAGACGTCTGTGAGTGTTATGCTCTTTGAGATGTGAATGCCAGACGTCTAAACATCCTTGTTTAGACGTCTAGGGCTGCTCTATTGCTTTGAAGATTTCTTGGGCAGACGTCTGGGTCTTACTTCATCAGACGTCTGCCATTCTGGGCCGGCTATATTTTCCTTGGTTAGAAAATTAGTTATTTGAGAATATTTTTTGTATGTTATGTGTGCGCGCACGCGCGAGAGATAGTATGTTTTAGCCCTAGATTGGTATCTTTTGATAATTTGAGAGAACCCTTTTGTTATTTTGTGAGAGCTAGGGTTTGAGGGATTTGTATTCGTCCACCGATTTGTACTCCTCCACTTTTGGTTATTAATAAAGCTTCGCCTTCACCTATTTGTAAGTTCTCATATTTTCTATTTGCTTATGGTTTTGATTACTTCTCTATATCCTTTGTTTGTCTTCGTGATCGTCTTACAGCAACAAAATAATCATTCAGAAGTATAAACACCTATGCATAGAGAGGGGAATTAAGAAGATTCCCTCTCCCTTTCCAGAGACCGAATATCATGACATTGTTCATCAGATAAACTAAGATAAACTAATACCAGCAGATAGGCTAATGTCCTTAATATCATCAATAGATAAGCCTGATATACTAGTAAGAGATTCAGAGTATGCAATAGAAAAGCTATGAGATTTGATATAAGACACAGATAACCTTTTTCTAGGAGTTATTCTCAATTTCCTGTGAGCCATAAGGAGTAGTAAAACCAGTAGGAAAGATGGGGGTGTTAGATGGAGTAGAGGGAATGTTATATCTGTAGGACTATGATTGCTAATATCCCTCTGAAGACTGATTTATATGTTATTACCAGCAATCATATTAACAGCAGAACTTTGGGCGGTATCCTCAATGCAAACAGGCAAAACCTTGTCGACAGGCATAAAGAGAATCATTGATGGAATCAGGTAATAAACCATAGTCTGCACTATCACTATTGGGGACAAGCCTCTTCTCAGTAGCACTGGGATCATAAGTGTGTGAAGTCACATTACCCTCATAGTTATTATTGAAAGAAAGTTTGTAAAAGACTTTGAGAATGCTCAAAACTGAAGGAAAAAGCATTTTGAGAATTTTGTAAATCATCACGGAAAGAGTGCTCAGAAGCTAAAATAGAAAAACTATTTTTAATAGGGAGCCAAGCCTTAACATCATTTATATTCTGCTCAGGCATTAGAACATTATGAGAGAACATTTTCACTTTATATTGCTTATAACAATTACCAATGTAAGAAGGAACATTTTAAAAAAAATATTCAGGAATAATACTAGCATTGTTAACTAAAACAAGCATTGAAAAAGATATAAAATCCCACATACTTCACAGATTGTGTTCCATTTTAACAAAGGTACCAATTTTTTTGGTAATTTTCCCACATACATCCTCAGACCATAAATGTAAGAGAAGATTATCAAAAGAACCCCTAATGATGTGTTTACTGGAAGAGTCAATACACCCTATGTCCTTTGACCAAGATTCAAAAACAGCATTTGATGGACCCAAACAGGAACAGCCAACAATCAAAGCAGCATTCTTTATCTGAGAATTAGAAAAAATAATAAGAAAAGTTTTCTCATTTATCTTTTTAAAAAACCAATCTCTTATGTTACCACCCCAAAGAGAGATAGAAAGATTCAAGATATGATCCAAGCTAGGCATAGAACCATTTATATACAAGAAAACCATATTATCAAAAGAATCAGATTTAAACATGGATTGTAGCAATTAGGCTCAGAAACAATAATATCATGCATATTAACAGGAATATTTGCAGAAAACTGTCTATGAGGAGAGATCAAAATTCTTATCTTTAGCACAGTTCCTAGCAAAATGACCAGAGAAACCACATGAATAGAAATTAGGCAGGAACTTTCTACAGGCAGCAACTAAATGATCATCTTGACCAAATTTAAAGCATTTTTTAGGAGCTCTAGCTAATTTTCTATTATGCACATACTTAAAACTAGAAATAGGCTTAAGGATCTTAACATCAAGAATTAAAGCATCAGCATCAAGTATGAAACTTAGCGTTTAATGAAGAATTGTGATAGGAATTTTCACCTGACGTATGATTTACAGAGAAATCATACCCTAATCTGTTGCTTTCATCCAAATTGCTGGTTGTATTACCACCACCCTGATCATTTAGGCTTGGGAACTCCTTAACATCTTGAAGATTTGGTGGCTAAGCTGCGTGATCCCCTGCAGATCCTTTTGCCCGTAGATCTGGAGTTTGAAGGCGCCAAATCCAAGTTGATAATGTGCATCCGTGTTTTATTGTGCATCCATATCATTTATTATATATCTAGTTATATGCCATGTCATATTATTTCATGTTACTGTTGTATTAACACCCCATGCTTGATAATATGCATCCTACGTAGTCATGGAGCTGTAGATATAACCCCTGATAGATATTTGTGCATCCATGCTTTCACTGTACATCCGTACCTTTATCGTGATTCGATACTTGCTACATTTTACTGTTAGGGCACCCACTTGATACATGTACACTACCTGACATGACCTGATATACCACTACTTGACATGTTACCTGATCCTGTTACTAATACCGACAATCCTGACATGTTGTCCCTACGGACGTTTCCTGTTGTCTACATTGACAAACATGTACCTGCTTGATCCTGTGTTGGCATTAGCTTCAGATTTATCAATGCCTGACTTGAACACATAACTTGGGGGTAAGGGGAAATCAATGATGAAACCTGACTTGTAACTCGACAGTTCGATACTTATACTGATCAGTTTTGAGATAGGCCAGTCCCGGGATGATGATGCTGACATCATTCGTCTGTACATGTTACATTTTTACTGCCTAGCGGCACTTCTCGGATTCAGCCCGAGAGTCTTGACCGTGGTCCCGGGCATGCACGGGATACTATTGAGTTACATCAACGATTCATTAAATTGATTTCAAGACTTGAGAATAATTAACCCAGTAGTTTAGTTCAGATTAATCACCGCACGTCACATGTTCTTATACACTCCACTGTTCCCTATTCGTGTTACTGTTATACCCTTATTACTGTTCATACTCATGCCTGCATATCTTGTTACCTCCTGATTATATTTTATTGTTTGATATTATGACGCACTGACGTCTGGGTTTTGCATGGCCCAGATCCTTTATTTCTCTCGCAGGCCGACCAGGAGTACTTCAGTCGACAGGCCGAGCAGTGAGGATCCTGTTAGTATTTTAGTCTAGTTTTCTTTCAGCATTTTCATTTCCTGATGTGAGCCCGTATTTGGGACATACTTTCCAGATTGTTACCGTTTATTGGATTTATTGCTTCCGCATATTATTTATTGACTCGTTTATTCTGGCATATGGACATATACTAGATAGTTTATTTTACTTTACTGTTCTTGATATCTCATAGACAGCCGTAATGTGACTGTGGAGGGATGTTTCCTAGCCACAGGTAACATGGTTGGCTCTGTCACGTGCCGATCTTAGCGCACTATGGGAAGTGGGACGTGACAAGGAATTTCTGCACGGGAGCAAAACCAAATCTTAGTATCTCGAACCCAAGGGCAACCATATTAAACCGCGATTCGTTCGCGAACACGACACACGAAGTGTGGAGTGGAAAGAGAAAAAGGTCCTACCGGGAGTGCCAGAATCTGTTCACCGCCGAAAGCCGTAAAGACAAACGTCTTGCCTGAATTTGGGGGCAGATGCTATTTGATTTTATCCATCCACATCTCTGAAGATGCCAAGTTGATTTATGGCACCGTATATCGGAGGTTTAGACGGATGAGGCTGTTGTAGCAGACTTCGTCAGATTCCCCCTCGTTGAGGGGTTTTTGATTGTGGGGACGCTCTTCCCTTCAGGCGCAAGACCCTACAGTTAATTACGCTACCGCATCACGGTAACCACTTTCTCCTTCTCCAGATGGTCATTTCGTGTCGTGTGTGTTTGTTTTGTTTTTGGTTGCCCGTGGATTGTATACGGAGACTAATTTATGTTGTCGCCCGTAAGGCGTGGATTAGTCCAAATCCGTATATTCTTAGATTTGGGTTTGGGTTTGGGTTTAAGGATACGTTAGTCTCATTTGAGACTAAGATCAACTTAAACGTTTGTTAAGGATACGTTAGTCTAATTTTAGACTAAGATCAACTTAACGGGATCGTTTAGATCCAACAAAAGAGCACTTGGGCTCTATTGTTTAGTTTAGGGACATTGTGGTCCATTATTAAGGACATCATAGTCCATGGGCTTAAGAACCCCACAGTCCTGTAAGTCGATGTACTACACCCCAATACTTGTGGGGAGGCGGAATTTTCAAAAACGAACTTGTTTAGTGAACAAACATCGACTAACCGCTTGAATCGAAGCTAAACTATAAATAACCAAACACAAAGTGTTTCTAAACTACTGTGTTTAGGGATTATACCTAATGAACCAACTCCTTCGTCTTTACGATCTCCTTGTCCTCCTCGGCCTTCTCTTTGTAGTAGACGATCCACCCGAGAGCAAAACTCCAAGCTTAGCCTCTAAACTTGAGGCAACTAACCTTCTTGGATTGCTAATCAAAGAAGATAGATTGAGATAGAGTGATGGTTATGGATTGTTTAGTCTTACTAATCCTTGTACTCAACTCATGAGAGGGGAGGATTAGTCTTTGAAGAGGGAGAGCTTGAGGAGAGAGAAGATGTAGATGATAATTGAATAAAGCTTATGAGTATCATAATAGATATGAAGCATTTTCTTTTATGAAGAAAAGAATAAAGAGTGATGAATAATCATGCTTCACAAATATCAAGTGGTGATTCATTAGCATGAGTCATTAAGCATTTAATATGCATTAATGAGATGAATGAATCACCCTCATGACTCATATAACCCATTCAATGTATATGACACCTAAACCTCCTTAGTCACCATCTTCTAGAAACTTCTTGCACAATTACGAGAACGCCCCTCCGATCCGCAAAAATACGGAAAAACTTTAGACTGTAAAAATCCAATAACCGGATACCAGTAACTGGCTTAAACCAAAGCCGACTGGTAAAAACTGTCCGAAAGTCGTACGCGCGTAAACGCACGTATGCGTCCGAACCCTTTGTCGTAAAACCATACGACCTCTATATCGTTTCGCCTGGAATAGGAAACTCTCTGTGTGGGACTCTAGAGACTCGACTACTACGCTGGCAGTGGGTTTAACCACAGACCGCAAGCGGCACTAGCTGTACGTAACGGTCCCCGGGTAGTTGTCGATAAGAAGGCCGATGAGGAAAACCCATCCGAACTCCTACTGAGTCTGATGTGACAATCTCCATACAGTCCGGTCCGTTCGTCCAAGACTATCGCATATCCGGCCTAGGGGGCGGCAAGCGTCAGTCCCCTAATAGCGGTATAAGTCGTGTCGGAGGGAAGCCCATTACACCCTGAGAAACTACTGGAACCTACCAGCAAATCTCGCTTGCCCTGGCCAGGGACTTTGCGTAATGGCTCTCTGACACAGCGCGATATCAACTCCCAATACCGGGAGAGACGAATCCTGTCTAACCGCCACTGCCTCCAAGTGCTCGGGACTGCACCCAACTGCTACCTGTTTGCACGACTCCTTTGAGCCGTGGCAGGGTAGCAATCTAAGAACAGTGGGACACACTCGAGGCGAAGTAGCAGTGTCAAGTCTGCGGACTATGCTGTACTCATGTCACCTGGGAACTGTTCACTGACGACTGGTATAAAACCAACCAACAGTTCCCTGTGAGTCCTGTCTGGTGTACCCGTAACCTAACGAGCACCTGCATACTATCTCCAGTACGACGTACTGACGGCTGTGGGACAGACCATCTCCCCAACTGGGATGAGAAGCGTACACACTAGTCTACTCCGGAGTATCGATGCTCTGTCTCGATAATCCAACGACTAGGGACCTGAATAAGGATGTGCTTGTAGACTACCCAGCCCCCATGATCAGTCGAAAATACTGTATATTTTAACCGGCAATTTCCTTGTCATCTGCATACATCTAGGAGAGTACGGTATTCATAATTCACATATTAGCTAAATTGGTCGCAAAATATCAAATTACATGTATTCGACCTTAAAACCGGAAATTCTAGGGAAATTAACTGCATTGCATTACATAGCATATTTTCTATATCTTGCAACCCCTATTTTGAAGTCTATGCAGGAAAAGAGATACTTGCTCGATCAATACATTGCTCGACCATTACAATTGCTCGTAAACTCATTGAAAGCAAATCTGGTATCAACATAGAAGGGCAACTGCAATTCTAAATATCAAAGAATAACCCATACAGCAGTAACAAGCTACTGAAGAAAGCACAGATCCCAAGGCCACCAATGTGCGGCGGAAGGGCGGCCAATGCCCACCTCACGCGGCGGTTGCGTGGTGGATCCAGGGAGTCAGCTCCTCGAATTTCACCAAAACTCCTGATTCAGTTCCCACTACTCAAAAATGCACACAAAAAGTCCAGAAGAGTCCAGACACTTCCACCAGATCATCAAGCTCCTAAACTAGCCTAAAACTTCTAGAACTTTCCTAAACCCTTGCTTAAACCCTAAGCTAAACCCAACAAACTTGGCCAACAAACTTTGGGAGGGAAAGTCTAATTCAAACCTAAACCTAGGTCTATAAATAAGACCCTAGGCTCACTCATTTCTCATCTTGGAAAATCTTGATTCAATCTTGGAGATTGATAGATTCAACCCATTTTTAGTTTAGCCATTCTCTTTCTCCCATCTTCTTCTTCCTCAAGATTAGTGAGAAATCTTGTAGGAAACCCTAACCCTAGATCCAACCACAATTCAAGATCTTGAGTGCAAGCCAAGCAAGATTCCTTCAACCCTTTTATGAGCCGAGCCGATCTTCCATCGGGCAAGAGATCCAAAGTAGATCCACGATCCACGGAGTCGAGCGAAGCCGAGTCAACGATCGATTTTCTTTCTTCTTGTAGATCTTGAAAGATTGTATTGAAATTGTTGATGAAATAAAAGGTGATATTTTCTTCTATCTTGTTTCTTTTAAATTCCGCATCATGTTATCTTTACTGTTCTTGAATATTGTCTATGTGGTGATGCGTGAGTAAAACTCCGCTCGTTAAGGAGTTGAAACGATCTTTAGTATGATGATGTAGCAAATTTATAATCAATTCTTGAATCCCACGAGTGTGTAAACCCTAGCAAAGTTCAAGAATCGACAACCCAATTTGATGCGATGCTTTCTTGATCAACATCGCTCGAGATTGGGGTGATCCGATCGCTTCTTGAAATTGCTAGAGGCTAGAATATAAATGGTATCCTCGAAAGAGCAAGGGTTAAGAGATGAAACCCTAATTTCATCAAGAAAACCCTAACTCGCGTCGATAACCATTGATCTAGTATAAACTCTTCGAAGGACAAGAATACGAAATATTGTAGACTACAACACATCTAAAGATCCTATCGATTCCTACGAGCTTCTTTATCATTCTTGATTGTTGTTTGGAAAATACCATTGAAACCCGATTCTTGTTTGTTTATAATTTCTTGATTCTTTAGTAAAGATTAGTGACACACGAATACAATCCAATCTTGAATCGAGTTTTCTCTTATTGTTGCTTAACATTTCATTTCGAACAAATAAAAATAAAAACGAATCTCGAGATCCCTGAGGACGATCCGCACTCATTCATTAACTTCAACCGACACCGTTGTTTGATTGCGGTCAAATATTTTTGGTTGTGATTTCTTTACTATTTGATACTTTTACATCCAAGAAAAAAATTCGATCACCCCACTAGTGTGGTTGCCGTCACAACGCTGGTAGTCAAGCAAGATCCTAAGAGCTCTATCAATACGTACACTCACATATTAAGATAGAAAAACCAAGTAGCATACTACCATGTTTAGCTAGACTGTTATATACATGTGAATATCCCAAGCTTCCATTAAGTAATATACAAACTAGTATGATACAGTAATGGCCTTCTAGGGCATAAACACTAACAATCTCCCACTTGCACTAGGGCCATGTACTGGCGTATCGAAGACCGATGATCTCGAGTAGCCTCTCGAACTGAATCTGAGGTAGGGCCTTAGTGAATGGATCAGCAATGTTATCCTCCGTATTTACTCTCTTTACCTCGATCTCCCGGCGATCTACGATCTCCCTGATCAGGTGATACCGCCTTAAGATGTGTCTGGACTTCTGATGGGACCTGGGTTCCTTCGCTAAAGCTATAGCGTCGTTGTTGTCATAATACAGAGGTATTGGACCAACACTGGTAGGAACCACCTGAAGTTCTGTGAGGAACTTCTTCATCCAGACAGCTTCTTTTGCGGCATCGCAAGCAGCTATGTACTCCGCTTCCATCGTTGAGTCAGCAACGGTGTCCTGCTTGGAACTCTTCCAACAGACCGCCCCTCTATTGAGGGTAAAGACATAACCCGACATGGACTTGGATTCATCCTTGTCACTCTGGAAGCCGGAATCAGCATAGGCCTCCATCTTGAGGTCCTTTCCGCCGTAAACCAAGAACATCTCCTTAGTCCTTCTCAGGTACTTGAGAATGTTCTTTACTGCTATCCAGTGATTCTCCCCTGGGTTTGCCTGATACCGGCTTACAACGCTCAATGCGTATGCTACATCTGGTCTGGTACATAACATCGCATACATTATAGAGCCTACCGCAGAAGCGTAGGGTATAATCGACATGCGTTCCCTTTCCAAATCAGTCTTGGGATACATCTCTTTGGAGAGGGTGATTCCGTGACAAGCCGGTAGGTTACCGCGCTTTGAATCTTCCATACTGAATCTTTTCAATATGGTGTTTATGTACCTGGACTGTGAAAGTCCCAACATCCTCTTTGATCTATCACGATAGATCTGGATCCCCAGAATGTAGGTGACATCACCCAGGTCCTTCATGGAGAATTTCCGTGACAAGAATCTTTTGACTGACTGTAGCATAGGAATATCATTTCCTATTAGGAGAATGTCATCCACGTACAAGACGAGGAATACAACAACTCTCCCTACAATCTTACTGTATATGCATAGTTCATCTGGATTTTTGATAAAGTCGAATTCTTTGACAGTATCATCAAAACAGATGTTCCAACTCCGCGATGCCTGCTTTAGTCCATAAATGGATTTAAGCAGCTTGCATACTTTACCGCTGCTCCCACTCTGAATGAATCCCTCTGGCTGATCCATATAGACGCTCTCTTCTAAATTTCCATTTAGAAAGGCCGTCTTTACGTCCATCTGCCGGATTTCATAATCGTGGAAGGCAGCAATAGCAAGAAGGACCCGAATGGATTTCAGCATAGCCACAGGAGAAAAGGTTTCGTCATAGTCCAAACCAGGTCTTTGACGGAAACCCTTTGCAACAAGTCTAGCCTTATAGGTTTCAACATGTCCATCTACACCAATCTTCTTTCTGAAGATCCACTTGCATCCTACGGGTTTCACCCCATCTGGAGCAGTGTCCAAAGTCCATACTTTGTTAGTGTACATGGACTCCATTTCGGTCCGCATTGCATCCAGCCATTTTACCGAGTCACCGCTCTGAATGGCTTGCTGGAAGCTAGTAGGGTCGTCATTATCAATGACGCAATCTTCTCTATCCCCGTCTATGAGAAAACCGTAGTATCTCTCGGGCGGATGAGACTGCCTACTACTTTTGCGGATAGGCGCTGGTATGTCCCTTTCTTCTAAAACTTCTTGTTCCACCAAACTTTCAGTAACAGCTTGTGGTTCTGGAATTTCTTCCAGTTCTACTGCGCTCCCACTCTTCTGATTTTCTAAAAATTCAGTTTCTAAGAAGCGGGCATGACGAGAAACAAAAACCTTTTGTTCCTCTGCGTAGTAGAAGCAATATCCCATGGAATTCTTTGGATATCCCACAAACTTACACTCTACTGAGCGTGCCTCGAGCTTGTCCGGATGCTGCTTTTTTACAAAAGCTGGACATCCCCATGTCTTCAGGTACTGAAGATGGGGTTTCTTCCCACTCCACATCTGATATGGCGTGGTAGGCACAGTCTTGGTTGGAACCTTGTTCAAAAGATATGCTGCTGATTCTAGCGCATAACCCCAGAATGATCGCGGTAACTCAGCCTTACTCATCATGGAACGAACCATATCTAATAGGGTTCGATTCCTCCTTTCCGATACACCGTTGTGTTGTGGTGTGTATGGAGGAGTAAGCTGAGAGAGAATTCATTTCTCTTTTAAGTAACCCAGGAACTCAGCACTTAAGTATTCACCACCTTGATCAGATCTCAGTGTCTTAATACTTTTGCCTGTTTGGTTTTCCACTTCATTCTTGTATTCTTGGAATTTCTCAAAGGCCTCGGATTTATGCTTCATCAAGAAGATATGTCCATACCTAGAAAAATCATCCGTAAAAGTAATGAAGTAGGAATAACCACCTCGCGCATTTGTAGACATCGGACCGCACACGTCACTGTGTACGAGTCCTAAGAGCTCGCTCGCTCTTACTCCGTGTCCAGTAAACGGAGTCTTTGTCATCTTTCCCATGAGACAAGATTCACAAGTGGCATAAGATTGATATTCGAACGGATTCAAATATCCTTCTTTATGTAACTTCGTTAACCGTGTTTCATTGATGTGACCCAGTCTACAATGCCATAAGAAAGCCTGATTTACTTCTGGAGACTTTCTTTTAAGTGTGTTCTGGACATTGAAAACCTGAGCTTGATTCAACACGTATATACCGTCATCTAATGTACCGGACCCAATCAGAACTTGATTTAGGTGGATGTGAACTACATCGCTTACGAATGTAAAGTCATATCCCTCTCTTGAAAGTGAGGACACTGATATGATATTACAAGTCAAACTAGGTACATACAGACAGTTACGTAGAATCAATATCTGCCCACTTGTCAAACCTAGGCGATATTCTCCCACGGATTCAACATCCATGCTCATTCCGTTTGCAACTCTGAGAGACAAATCACCTATCCTTATAACTTTACGGTTTCTCAAAGCATGTAACGAATTACAGATATGAGATCCTGCTCCGGTATCTAGTACCCAGGAAGTAGAGTTAATTGATAAATAGTTCTCAATTACAAACACACTTGAGGCTGAAGCCACAACATGCTTCGTATCCTGGCTACTGGCTTCCAAAGCCCTGCAATCCTTCTGCCAATGTCCATTCCCATAACAATAGGAATATCCCTCCTTACCTATACCAAGTCCCGAAACTGTTTCTCTTCCCTTTCCTCTTACTTTGCTGACACCGTATATCGGCTTTGTAGAGGTCTTCTTCTTTTCACCCTTTGCTTTCGCCTTGGATGATGAAGAAGAAGGTCCCCTATTAAGCAGAGCTTGTGTCTCCCTGGTTTCTTTCAGGGTGTAAGTAGAGGGTAGGGACTGTGGAAATAAGTCAGTATATGACCTGTTTCCCAACGTGGTCTCCAGGTCCTTGAGCTCATCAATATAGCTAGTCATCGTAAGGACGTCGTCCCTTACAGATGACCCGTCAGCCGACCTCGCTTGAATCAATTCGTTCGAGGCCTCATATCTTGCGATATGAGATTGCTCTCCATATAAATCTTTGTTATGGAGAAAGATGGAAACAAAGTCCATCTTCTCGTACTGCTTCTGGTATATACCATCAACTGAAGCCAACACGAGGCACTTGGCTTTCGCTTTATTCTTTTCCTTTGTCTGACGGATATCCATATCGGCGACGGTGGAAACTGGACCTGGGACGGTGGGATCTTGAATAGTAATAGGGTGGTCCAGCTTGTCATAGGCAATGGTCATCTGGACAGACCTTTGCCAGTCATATAAGTTAGATTCAGTCATCTTGTTATCTAGATGTAACCTAGTCATGGTCACAAGGTCGCTGCAATGAGAGAGAGAGAAGAAAACACTTTAGCATGATGCTCTTGCAAGTTTAGAGTGGTTTTTAATTTATCTAAACTGGATGGCTCCCACTGTTTTTCGAATCCTTCCTCAAACCATAAAAGAAGAATTAGCCAGGACTATTCTCACCGTACAATACTTGCTTAACCGTTCAGCCAGGCCAGTGTCGATACTTCGAGGGAGGTTTTCCAACGCTTTCGCGAAGTTCCTTAATTAAATAACCTCTTTTCTCTGGAGGCGTAACCCCGCTGACACCTTTCTGGACACCTACTAGGTTTATAGCATTGATCGTTAAGTGACGAATATCCTGATAAGTAGCATATACTCACAGTAGGATCGGGATCCAAATATCATCGTATGATAATGTTGAAGGAATCCTACCAACATTCATCAAACTCCAAATGGTATGCATCTCTTTGCAAATTTCAGTTTCTTTAGAAAATCCCGATATAAGTTTTTGCCCCATGTTCTTATGACCTTGACGAAAGCCAACAAATCATAAAACACATGTCAAGTTCTGCCCATCATTATCTTGTTAATTTGAACCCACCAGTATATACCCTTGACGAAAGCCAACAAGGTTATACGACTGTCCCAAACCAACTCATCTATCTATGCAACAAATGAATACCCCAGCAGCTACCAAACACTATGCCTTGACGAAAGCCAACAAGCATAGCTTGAATACTACTGATCATCCATAAGAAATGACGGAGGGCTACGACTGGTTTTGGCGAAACCGTGAACGTAGTGAACTTGATATAACCGAAGGAACCTGATAGCTTTTAAAAGGAGTGGTTAAAGCTCCGCATTTAAAATATCTGTTTTAAAAATAACCGAGTGGTTTCTTTTAAATTGTTCCAACGATTTAAACTTGGTTTATTTTCTTTGCATTATAGATAATGCGTCCCATCATTAACCTATCATTGCAGAAAACAACGAAAATACAACGTCCTCTTATGCCATCCGCATTCGCCACGGGGTCCCGTCATTACCCGTTAGGTTACTTAACTAACGACAGAGCGGGGGCTGGGCTAGCGCGGGTGTAAAACATAAGTGACGTCTAAATAGCTATCATATATATAGATATTTTACATTCGTCTGACGCAATGATATTCATTCCAGATCACAGATGAACTTAATTGGATTTGCAAGCAATCCGTGTTTGTTTTGAGCCTGCAACGAAATACGGATTACACAGTTGTGATGAATAGCCATTACCCCACCCACGACCCCTACGGGTGCGGCAAACTACCCGCCCGGCAGTTTGTGCACCCCATCTTGGGTCTGTCCTAGGAGCAAAAACAGTAAAATGAAATAATACAACGGTGGCTACAACCGCAACCTGGATGTGCCCCGCAAAATAATATTACAACAAATTACATTTACAACAAATGAATTAAATAATAACCCATTGCTAAACCCCGGCTATACACCACAACAGTCCAATTACAGTTCATATGCACAAACAGATAAAACCATTACAGAAATGTGCAACCCCCTGCCAACCGACATACTAGCAGTTAGGGGAGGTTTACGAACACATTATACAATCACAGATATAATCCAATATGCAAATACTGTATAATTTCGATCGATTAAACACCATTAATATTGCTCCAATACTGCTCTGTAAAACTGAAACCTGAGCAAATATTAAAAATTCCAGAAAATACCAAATATCACAGGGGACCCACACAAAAAATTTGGGTTCATGACTCGGCAAATCGGCGGTGGAACCACGGCGAGATCTGTGGGATCCACCGCGCTTCCGCGGCTCGTTAGCCGAGTCATGGTCCCAATTTTCTTGGGTGTTCTCCTGTATGATTTTCAAGCTTTCTGAACGTCCCTGAAAAATTTTTAGACTTCATTTAAATTTCAACAGAAACTTGACAGTTCGGGGTTTTCCGGTTTCGTTTTTTTCGTTCGAAATTCGTACAAATTTTCAATTAAGTTATTTATAGTTTAGCGAGGCTCTGATACCACTGTAAGTCGATGTACTACACCCCAATACTTGTGGGGAGGCGGAATTTTCAAAAACGAACTTGTTTAGTGAACAAACATCGACTAACCGCTTGAATCGAAGCTAAACTATAAATAACCAAACACAAAGTGTTTCTAAACTACTGTGTTTAGGGATTATACCTAATGAACCAACTCCTTCGTCTTTACGATCTCCTTGTCCTCCTCGGCCTTCTCTTTGTAGTAGACGATCCACCCGAGAGCAAAACTCCAAGCTTAGCCTCTAAACTTGAGGCAACTAACCTTCTTGGATTGCTAATCAAAGAAGATAGATTGAGATAGAGTGATGGTTATGGATTGTTTAGTCTTACTAATCCTTGTACTCAACTCATGAGAGGGGAGGATTAGTCTTTGAAGAGGGAGAGCTTGAGGAGAGAGAAGATGTAGATGATAATTGAATAAAGCTTATGAGTATCATAATAGATATGAAGCATTTTCTTTTATGAAGAAAAGAATAAAGAGTGATGAATAATCATGCTTCACAAATATCAAGTGGTGATTCATTAGCATGAGTCATTAAGCATTTAATATGCATTAATGAGATGAATGAATCACCCTCATGACTCATATAACCTATTCAATGCATATGACACCTAAACCTCCTTAGTCACCATCTTCTAGAAACTTCTCGCACAATTACGAGAACGCCCCTCCGATCCGCAAAAATACGGAAAAAATTTAGACTGTAAAAATCCAATAACCGGATACCAGTAACTGGCTTAAACCAAAGCCGACTGGTAAAAACTGTCCGAAAGTCGTACGCGCGTAAACGCACGTATGCGTCCGAACCCTTTGTCGTAAAACCATACGACCTCTATATCGTTTCGCTTGGAATAGGAAACTCTCTGTGTGGGACTTTAGAGACTCGACTACTACGCTGGCAGTGGGTTTAACCACAGACCGCAAGCGGCACTAGCTGTACGTAACGGTCCCCAGGTAGTTGTCGATAAGAAGGCCGATGAGGAAACCCATCCGAACTCCTACTGAGTCTGATGTGACAATCTCCATACAGTCCGGTCCGTTCGTCCAAGACTATCGCATATCCGGCCTAGGGGGTGGCAAGCGTCAGTCCCCTAATAGCGGTATAAGTCGTGTCGGAGGGAAGCCCATTACACCCTGAGAAACTACTGGAACCTACCAGCAAATCTCGCTTGCCCTGGCCAGGGACTTTGCATAATGGCTCTCTGACACAGCGCGATATCAACTCCCAATACCGGGAGAGACGAATCCTGTCTAACCGCCACTGCCTCCAAGTGCTCGGGACTGCACCCAACTGCTACCTGTTTGCACGACTCCTTTGAGCCGTGGTAGGGTAGCAATCTAAGAACAGTAGGACACACTCGAGGCGAAGTAGCAGTGTCAAGTCTGCGGACTATGCTGTACTCATGTCACCTGGGAACTGTTCATTGACGACTGGTATAAAACCAACCAACAGTTCCCTGTGAGTCCTATCCGGTGTACCCGTAACCTAACGAGCACCTGCATACTATCTCCAGTACGACGTACTGACGGCTGTGGGACAGACCATCTCCCCAACTGGGATGAGAAGCGTACACACTAGTCTACTCTGGAGTATCGATGCTCTGTCTCGATAATCCAACGACTAGGGACCTGAATAAGGATGTGCTTGTAGACTACCCAGCCCCCACTAGTGTGACTGCCATCACAACGCTGGTAGTCAAGCAAGATCCTAAGAGCTCTATCAATACGTACACTCACATATTAAGATAGAAAAACCAAGTAGCATACTACCATGTTTAGCAAGACTGTTATATACATGTGAATATCCCAAGCTTCCATTAAGTAATATACAAACTAGTATGATATAGTAATGGCCTTCTAGGGCATAAACACTAACAAGTCCAAGGTTAAGGACATCATAGTCCATGGGTTTAAGGACCCCACAGTCCATGGTTAAGGACATCATAGTCCATGGGTTTAAGGACCCCACAGTCCGAGGTTAAGGACATCATAGTCCATGAGTTTAAGGACCCCTACAGTCCGTAAAGTTTAAAGACGTCATAGTCCATGAGTTTAAGGACCCCACAGTCCGTAAAATATCTGGTTGTCGGGACCCGTCACCTCTCTGAAGACGTTGAAAGATTACAATGACAAATATCAAAGGAGTGAAGAGATGTACCCTTGAACCAATATTGGTTGGGGGATCTGTAGTTGGATTGATTTAAGGATCATTAATCTCGTTTGAAATTAAGATCAACTTAAATGTTTGTTAAGGATACGTTAGTCTAATTTTAGACTAAGATCTACTTAACAGGATCATTTAGATCCAACAAAAGAGCATTTGGGCTCTATTGTTTAGTTTAGAGACATTGCGGTATAAATTCAGATGCAAACATGGGTTTGGAAATGCACCAGATAGTTATTGGCCATTGGGACCCACCACCTCTCTGAAGACGTTGAAGAATTACAACGACATGTATCAGAGGTGTGAAGAGATGTACACCCGAACCAAAGTTGATTGAAAGGGCTCTGGGAATTATTTTGAATGTCAAGAGTATGGTTGGAGTTCAGTTTCAGGAGATCTTGCCTCTGAAAAACTTAGCTAGTTCAGGCTAAGATTGGCTTGGATATAGTGTTAAACACTAGAGTACACTCGGCTATCACGTGCTCCCACGTGATGCGCTAATAGTGTTAAACATTAGGGATGAAGTGCACAAAATAGTGTTAAACACTAAAAAAGAAAAAGCGCTCACGTGGGGTGAGGCGATTGAGTGTTGGGCCAAAACTTTCCTTATTTTATTCTCAGAATATTCAAATAAGTGTTAAACACTTTTAGTCTTCATGGCCATCACGTGTGGGCACGTGATGGGTACCCATGCACTTGATATCAACAGAATTTGTTAGGGGTCATGTAGGGACACGTGAGGGCGCCCATGCGTTGGATATTTAATCCTTCAGTTTTACCCCATCTTTAAAATAGTGTTTGTCAGGGGTCACGTGGGAGCACGCGAGGCATCCTTTAGGTGGGCATTGCCCTTGGGTAGAATCCTCTTTTGTTTGATAATTACTAGGGGTCACGTGGGAACACGTGAGACGCCCAAAATCTGTTCTTCCCTTCTTATTTTGGGGAGTTTGTTCAAGGGTCACGTGGGAGCACATGACCCAATTTCATTCATTCTCTTTTGATCACTGAGGAGGGGAGTCACGTGGACACACGTGATCAGGTTAGGTACTGATCTTTTTACGTGCATGAAAAGTCTAAGTCCCTTATTTAAGAATTAAATTCTTTTGTAGGGTTAAATCCTAATTTTATTTAGAGAAATTAAATTCATATGTATTTGGAAGAATTAAATTCTTTAAACCCAATTATCCCTCTATGTTTTGGATCTGCATGGCAGAATCTCCCCGATGAGAATTAAATTCTCAACTTATGGGAAGATCCGCTTCTGCAGATCTTCAACCAGAGGAAGAACTAAGTTCTTATTCAGAAGAGTTAAACTCTTGGTTTGAGGATTAAATTCTCTTTTTGTTTCGTGAGAGCTTATAGAATGATCTCTTTCCCTCTCTTATCTAGGGTTTCTTTCTTTTCTGAAGATATCTTCTTCTTTTTAGAGAATTAAATTCTCTTCTTTTTTCTCTCTGTTGTTGTATATCTCTTTTTTTTCTCTTCTCTTCTTGGCTCCTATTTATAGAAGAAAGAAAAGAATCAGTTTGTTTAGTTAATCTTTCATTGAAAGATTTTATTGATTTTATAACCAACATGATCTGTTAGATCACTCGATGAATTTTATTCACCATTGGATTTTTAATCCAGAAGATATTTTGTTTGTTGTTCCAGGCAGATTTTAGAAAAATCTCTCCTTGTATATAATTTTTCTATAAATTGGTGATTTTTAATCACCATTGGATTTTTAATCCAACGGTGCTCCACTTTACGCACGGCAATCTTTTTGTTTGGAATGATTTAGGGAAATATTAGTGTTTTTGATTTCCCTTAATTAGAATTTAATTCTATTAGTTCAGAAGGTTTAAGAGTTTATCGCGTGTTGGCACGTGACCCCATTTAATAAAGCATTAAATTGGAATTTAATTCTATTGTTTCAGAGCGTTTAAGAGCCTATCACGTGTTAGCACGTGACCCTACTGATTAAGCATTTCCAATTATTTATTTTATTTAGTGCCTACAGGCTTTGCCTGTAAATGGTCACGCGTCTGCACGTGAGGCCCAGTCACGTGCGGGCACGTGATGCCACTGATTGAGTATTTCCAATGGTTTATTTATTTTATTCAGCGCATACAGGCTTTGCCGGTAAAAGGTTACGTGCCTGCACGTGATGTCCGGTCACATGTGGGCACGTGATGCCCCATTTAGGGGTTTTCCTTGCTGCTGTATCTGTATTTTATTTAATTCCCATGAGGGATCAGTAACCGGCTAGAATGGGTGAGATGACCTAGTTACAACAATCATATATGGTGGAATTGTTGATATTCCCTACCTATTTGTAGTTCATGTGAGTTTCTCAACATTAAATTGCAGTGTAATTTATTTGATTTATTTTCTATTTTTCTTTCTATTTGTAATTTGGGTACTTGGTTAAATATATTTTGGACAAATATACTGTAACACCCAGCCCTTTTTATACTAATATATGTACTTCTCGTTAACATATAGGATCTTACTTTATTTATAATTATTAGTTTATTTATTTTAAAACTCCTTTTAAAACCCAAACACTATTATATCCTGTATTTTTCCTTATCCTCAGCCCATTTTCCATTTCTTTGTAAAATCTGAATTTAATTCTTTATTTTAGAAAGCCGACCCAACAGCCTCCCGGCCCATTCCCTTTAAATAAACTAAATTTCTTTTATCCTAAACCCGAGCCCATCTCTTTTTTTTTTCTTAATAATTCTTTCGAAATTATTCTAATCCCCCGGCCCCATTCCGTTCCACTATTTTTTTATTTTATTGATTTTCTCGGCCCGGCCTTCACTATTTTTCCCTTCACAATTATTTTCTTTATTTCTCAGCCTGGCCCCATTCTCTTCCATTATATTTATCGATTTTCTCGGCCCGTCCCAAATACTCAGCAGCCACTCTTTTATTTAAACCATTTTTCTTTTTCTGCTGGCCCAGCCCGCTCTCGGCCTGCTCCCACTTCCTTCGACCCGCCTTCACCGACCCGACCCGACCCCACTCCTGTTCATCTTCTCTCCCCCTCTAACGGTAACTTCCCCATTTCATGCGCGCGATCCCTTTTCCCCACCGCGCCTCGCGCCCACGCTCACGCCCCCGCTCCTGCCGTTACCCCCACGTCGCGCACTCCCCTCTCTAACCTCGTCACCTCTCCTTCTCTCTCTCTTCGCTCCTCCCTCGTCCCTCCTGAAACCCGAGCTCCCTCGCCTTCCTCCTCCCTGCACCCATCACTGACCACTTCATCTCTTCATCCGCCTCCTCCCAACATCGCGACCACCACAGCCGCACCCTCCTCGTCGTCATCCAAACACCCCCACTCACTCACGAATCGCACCCGAGCTCCACCCCTGCAACCTCTCGACGGCGGCCCACTGCTTTTCGTCGACCCCATCATCATCATCATCATCATCATCATCATCACCGTCGCCACCATCCTCTACTCTCTCTCTTGATCTTTCTTCCTCACTCCCCCTCGCTCAATCTCCCTGGTCCTCTCTCTCATTCTCAGATCCCTCTCTCCCCCCGTTTCTCTTTCTCCTTCTCTCTCTACCTAACCTCTCTCTGTTTCTCTCCTCTGTCTCACTCTCTTCTCTCTCTCTCTCACTCTAACTCTCTGTTCTCTCTCTCTCCCCAATTCTCTTTCTCTTTTACTTTCTCTTTGTCTTCTCACACTCTCTCACTGCTTCACTCTCTCTCTCTCTCACTGCTTCTCTCTTTCTCTTTCTACATTTCTCTCTCTAACTCTTCTCTCTCTGACTCTTTCTCTCTCAATATCTCCCTCCCTCTGCAATCCCTCGCCATCGGACGCACAGCACTATCACCTCCCTAGTCTCACGAGCCCTAGCCGTTGCCGAGACGGAACCCCATAGCCGAGCCCAAGCTTGTGGTCATCGTGTCGCGTTCGTGACGTTACCATCACCGTACATCTCCGAGACGTCTCCAGGCAAGTCCCCACTTGCTACATGCTACTTATTATTAATTACAAATGATAATCGTATATATATTCCATGCTTTACCTTCTGTTAAATTATACGACTCAACTGTTCGATGCGTGTTCCCTATGAAAATTCTCGTTTAAATTGGCGGCACTCACTTGTATAGTTTGGCCCGTAAGCCTATGATTCTAGTGTGTGAATTTCATTAGAAAATATGACCGTTAATGACTAAAACAACTACCCTCAAGTTTAACCGTAAAACTGAAATTTTCTTGTACCTGAAAACTATTAAAATCACCATAAATTATATATATATTGGAATGATGCGTTCGAGGGCTCAAACTGAAGCCAACTCGACGAACTTTAACCCTATACTAGTTTCTAGATATTTTCTGTACTAAAACTGTGACGATATGTGGATCGGAGTGCGACTCTGGACTGTAGTCCAGAGCGACTCCAATTGTTGCTTGTTGTTCCGTAATGGGTACCACAGGATTTCCTTAACTCGTAGGTTGCGGAACTCCACTGTTTATTGTAGGTGAACCTGTTAGCTAGACAACACAAGTGGTTTCATTTTGTTTCGTTATCGTTTGTTATTTAATCTGTAATTTAATAGATCGGGACGCATAACAGTCCCAACAGAATAAGAACTGACATATTGGTATTGAATAGTGTATATCTCCTGACGTACAGGCGCGATTGAAGATCCGTCTATTGTGTTGAAAACCTTACTGGAAACCCTAGATTTCATCCAACTGTAGCGTCGCTAAAATCTGATCCCAACTGGGATTAAAATGCGTTGCGAAACGGAATTCTGATTTTGAAACCGGATTTCCAGCCGCGAGCGCTTAAAATGAAATGGCTATAATTAATGATCCTGGAATCCGTTTGGCATAAAACTAATTTCGATGGATGGACAAATGAACATACTAATTATTACCTGTTTATCGTTTCGCTAAACTATACCCGCACGTTTCATGATAAATCGTGCAAGTGATAGAATACTTTTTTTATGACACCTTAATCATACTTCATATAATGTTTACGCATCATATCATACATATATCATTGCATTGATAATATAGTGATAACGTGCATTTACCCAGTGTTAGGTTTTAGTGAGGATTGTGGCAAGTACGTCAGTGTTCGTGTATAAGTGATTAAGTGGAAGTGATACGTACTTGTACACAATCAGTGAACCTTATTATTCTATTGCATTGTCGACGTCTGTGGGATGCGTGTATGTGTGACTATAAGTGGTATGGGACACTTATGGAAGCTCTTGCACGGGTGTCACAGATAAGGCACCATACACTGCCATTTATCTTAGGTATTAGTCGGGACGTGCTTGATGGAGGTCCTGCCTCCAGTTCTCGCGCAGACTTGTCACAGACCGATTGATATTTAGGGTTATGGTTAGCGTTTGATGTAGACCACGGGGTGTGGGGTAGTTTAAGTGTGAGTTCAACAGAATCTCGGAAGTCCCATGCCGGCTTATATATTTAGAGAGATATATGGAGATTTACAGGGTATGTGATTATCACTGTGATATACATGTTGGGCCCGTGGTCCCTTGCCCTTGGGTTCTGCCCTTGGGTGGAGGACACTCGCGAGTGGTTGACTCTCACACTTGGACTGAAGATAGGCTTAGTGACCTGTACAGTGAGACTTAGAGACTGATAGGGACAATGACATTGATATATCTTACTTACTATGTTGACATACGTGGCATATCGTTCTACTGTTTTTACTGTTCCGCTGCATTGATTACTGCATGTTCATATCCATACTGCCACTGATCTACTGCTATATATACCTATGATCACTGTTAGAATTGTTACATGATTTTATATATATTATATTGCTATTGTGTCGCTCTGACGACCTGAGTATGCATGCTCAGTGTGAGGAGAAGATTTAGCCTGGACCAGAATTATGCGTGTATCACAGACACCTTGACTTGCTATTCAGAGTTATATCCGTTTGTTCCATTTCAGGTCAGTTCTTTACATTGTTTCTTTCAGTTACTGCATTTCTCATTACCTGCGCATCATTTACTGTTTACCATGAAAAACTAGAAGCCGAAGTGTGACTACGGCAGGACATTTCCTTGACCGTAGGAGCATGGCTGGCCTTGTCTACCCCTCGTATTCCGTATTTTGGGAAGCGGGACGTGACATATACAGTCTATTCTTATAAATTGGATAAGGTTGAGATGGTACAAGCGCAAGTTCTTGGAGATGTACTTGCAGTTCATGTGTGCCTTCATCTCTTTCCATGAGTAAGAGCCTAACTACTCCCCCTTAATTTGTTCCTTTTGAGTATCTTAATTTGTAGACTTTAAACTTAATAAATCAACCAATTGGGGCTGAAATTTATATAGGAAGACAACATTGTTTAACACATTATGAATTAATGCCCAATTCTGATGCCACGTAACCTTCAAGCATTATTATATATGGAGACCGCTAAGCTCATCTATTTTTGTGAGACATTACCAAGCACCGAGAGGTCTGTATGCTAAACTTTGTGTAATGGTTATACGGTTGGATGGAATAGCTTGATAATTGATGATGATATTCTTGTAGATTATAGCCGGATGGCACATGCAATTTGTTTGTTGGACACTCCTAAAGTCCCAATGACAATTTGACCAGATATCTGGTGTCTCATGTGGGAGTAAAACTATACAATGAAAATGATCTTACTAGTGTAAGAGAGATTGGATACACGTTCTAATGTGGGAGTAAAACTATACAAGGTAGCTTTTAGAAAGAGAATCAGTTTTTGGTGAGGGGAGGATTGCAATACAATCCTGGGTAAATTGCAGAAATCACCATCGAGCTTTTTTCTGTTTTAGTACAACACCTATAAACGTTGAAGAAATCAGGCTAAAACCCATTCAACTATAATTATGTTTGCAAATGTTAGTCAAGTTAACATGTGCTTCTTCACCTCTCATGCAATTTTATAAAAGCCATAATTAACCCCTGTGAGCAAGTTAGATGTAGGTTTAAGAATAAGGCAATTTGGTTTATTAACCTTTTTCTTAAACTTGTGTGATCAAGAAATATCGATGGTGTTAGTTTTATGTTTCAAAGGTCAATTAATTGTGCATTAGTGAACCAATAGTGTTTTATTTACATTACCCTATGAATCCTCATATTAAGGAGAGAATTTAGCAATTTGCATTTAATGTCAAGGTCTAAATTTCATAACTGATTATTGATTGCTTCTTTGGGAGCCATGTTTCTTTTGAGAAAGAGTGGTCTATTTCGTGATGTTATTGAATCATGTTAGAGAGATTCTTTTGTTGGGTCAAACGTCTAGAAAATTTGATATATAGGTTAACATCCTTGGAATTCAAACAACAACAATAAGACTTTATCCCAAATTTTTGGCATTGGTTATATGAATCTGTCTTTCATTCTGCTCAAATGACCAGGACACAAAAACTTAGTTAACCATTTGCATCTGAACCCCCAACCTCATGAATCTACATACCGAATGCATGGATGTAAGGACTAAGGCCTTCTACCAAAGCTTCACCTAGCCTTTATGCATTTGAGCTAAATCCACAAACTTAATCGCCAGTGGAGATACTGTATCAAGTGCCAAACCTAGGTTAGTTAAACTTAAGGCGGACAATAGTCGCAAATTCATACATAGGATACTGAAGGACCTTTACTTGAAACCTGTAATCAATCGATGACATTAAGAATTCAACAATTACATTCATTATTCACTACTCATTACCACATGACACTTCTATACACAATGATAAAGAGATGAGCAGTGTTGTAAAACACACATTCTTTCTCTATTAGGCCGGCTAGCTCAAAACCCATAAGCGGATTATAAGCCGCATAATCGACTATGCGTATAGACAGTACTAAAGTTTTAATATGGTTTCCTATAGAAATTCGAAAAAAATGTTGGAACGCATAGGAACAAGTTTTACAAGTTGAGAAAAAGAAAGAATTGGACCTTTATTAAGTGATTGAGTTTGCATATCGAGTTTTGGGCACGGGCGTGACTAAATGATCAAGTATTGCATAGAGTCAATTAAAGTCATTTGCCATTTAATATCTTTTGGCGTCGTTGCCAGCCCAATACTTTTAAGTGCGGATTAACCAACCTCTTAAACTTTGTCTTACAAGTTACAACAACAACGATAAGGGCTAGATGTAAATTTAAATTATAACGACTCATAGCACCGGAATATACCATGAAGGTTATTACAGACTCACCATTATTGTGTTCTCCCAAAAGCAACCATGCACGTACATGCTCTATCATCTCAAGTTCATAGCATGTAGAAGTGGCTGTCATAAATTCTTTTATTTCGATGATCTTCTAGGCATCTTTTCTTTCCCTTTAACTTGAGTACCAATTGAGTTGCAATGGTGTAACACGTAGGTGAGATTAATGACTCAGTAAGTAGTGTATAATGGAAGGATGGTATATTGTTGGTAAGAATCAAAATGATGGGGGGATCCTATTTTGATGATATGAGACCAGATTTGGTTAGTAAAAGGAATGCTTATTTGATAGGAAAGCATCTTAGTTTATATCATATGTAGGAGGAGAGTCTTTCAGCTAAGGTCTAAGGAGAAGCTTATGAGGTTATCATGTCGAGAGAGATTTCCAGTAGAGAGGAGGAATAAAAATCGTTATCTAAAATTAAAGGTAAAAGTAAAGGTTTAGATAATTGCCTATGTACAAGTCCACACATGAAATTCTGTCAATAGGCATCAAACAAATTCATAGAGTGGCACTTAACCATGGATCATGATTTTAAACCTCCGTTAGGTATAAAATCGTAGAACAGCCACCACTTAGCCAAAGAAATGGGATTGTCCCCAACTTTGATATCTTCCTCCTTCACAGCTTGACACCCAACATGTCAAGAAAATCATATCAACACATGTATTGTACTTCAAATGAGCACACCCATTCCTATAGATTATTCCCCACCTGATCATACTCTTAAATACATTGATTAAATCCTAGAGCTATAGTTAGAAGAGCGAATAATTATTTTCTCTTTGAAAGAATTCTCATTGACGATAAATAGAGAGTACCCAAGCTCAAACCTACACACTTTTATAAGTCACATAGGGAAACTTTATTTTCCAGCAAAGGACTACAAGCTAATATATACTTCATTAAAACTTTCATTCCTTGAGCATTGTTTATGAACATGGTACGAGAACTCGCCTGTTACCCAGCAATATCGGGCATTTCAAATAGGTATTAGAAAGCACCATTCCGAAATTATTTACAAATATTGGTGTGGCCAACTATTCAGTATCAACATATATCAACCGATACTGATAAGTTTCATATGAATGTTAGCTAATACGAGAGAAAAAATGTATAGTAACTTTTTGATTGTACAATGCATTGACTTGTTGGAGAGGGAAAGAAGAAATAAAAGAATAGAAATTAAATGAAAGCGATGAGGCACTAGAAGCAGAAATGGAAGCTTGCACATTCAAGCTTGATCTTGATCAACAATATGTAAACTCAAGAGTTAAGTGAGATGAAGTGAAAAATACAAGTCTTTACGAAAAGTTGGAATTGGAAAAAAAATTGTGTTTCATTTAGCATGGAAAATAATGGTCCATAAGGGATGTGTGTGTGTGTGTGAGAGAGAGAGAGAGAGGGGTTTGTATTTTATATGTAAATGCTTTAATACTATAAATTAATTTGTGTTGCATTTTTCTGGAAATTGTTTAATGCACGATTTATAAAAACTTTTAACGAAATCGACTTGATATATGTAGCATAGGTTATGAGGATAATTTAATGAGTTGAGTTAGTTAACTGGATATTTATTGAGTGCGGTTCCTGTAGAAGCTGCATTCAACCAAAAATGGTCGAATGCGGGTATCGGCTGGTCGTGAGAAAATGAGAAAGATTGATATTCTTACTAATCAATTTAGCTAGCTTTAACTTGCATCCATAGTTTTTTTCCTTACATTTTCCATAGTCTCTGTTTTTTCCCTCATTATCTATATATGGATGAGTGTCGAATTTTATCAGAATGTATTATAGTTGCATAACATTTTATGCCATTATACCACGAAAATAAATATTACCTCAAACGAGGAAAGGAAAGAAGAAAAAGAAAAACATGAAAAAGAATGTGATGCAACTCTATGCTTGATGTATAACAAAATAGCTATCAAAACCATTTCCAATATCAATATAAACTCCACAATAACATCATCGAGTTTCTATACATTCTCCAATATTCAATTTTTAGTACGGTCATGTTTCCAAAATGGATAAATAAGAGAATAAAAAGTGAAGAACTTTCAACAAAACAAGATATCGTCAAATTTTGTCTTCATATTTTCTCAAGAATAGTAATCTCAATAACCTTCATTCACAATCTTGTTGTCTATCATCTCATTTCGACTTGTGGTATGAAGATGAAGATTCTCATGCAATAATTAAATATATATACTTTCTCAAAACTAATATTTCAGAATTCAACTACGATGTTTTATTATGAAAAAATGTCATACCGGTGTATCAATAGGAAATATTAAGTGATGTGTATTGATTACCTTGTGTTCTTTTAGCAGAAATTTAGGGATCAAGAATAGCTTCTTAGAGTTTCTTAGGGTCTTTCTTCAGGCGAAAGATGAGGTAGGGAACTTTGATTTTTGGTGATATGGGTTTTTTGGGTGAAGGTGAAACGAATTGGTTTTTAGATAGAAAAAATAATTAACATGGGTGGGGTCCACTTCCTGAAAAAGTTGTGTTCCTTCGGGGCCTGTTTGGTTGCAGGATTATGAAGATTTGGATTGTGGCCAAGGATCCCATAATTTTGTGTTAATTTTGTGTTTGGTTGTGGAATTTGGATTTGTATGATTTTTTTGTTTTTTACGGGGTCCACCACAAAACAAGGATTCTTGAATCCTAAAAAAATTTGAGAATTTGCAAAGATTTGATACTATTCATTGTACTTTTAGATGGGACCCGTGTACTTTATTTATTTAATAATCCTCTCTCTATCTATCTATCTCTAAAATCCTCAAATCCAAATCACGCTACAAGGATCTACAAATCCAATACTAGGAATCCAAAACCAACCAAACAACAAATTACCAAATCCAGAAATTTTCAACCGTACTATTTTGGAATCCAAATTACATAATCTTGCAACCAAACAGCCCCTTAAGCTCCTCCGCTAGATGCGCTTTCTCACGAGGGGCTAATACCGGCATTCGACCATTTTTGGTCTAATGTGGCTTCTACAGGAACCGCTTATTATGGGGGTGTTCGGGGGAGTGGCGCTCGCCGCTGCGGCGGGCGCCACTCAATGCTCGACCGCTCCAGGAGCGACGAGGCGTTTCCCACTGCTCGATTTGAGCGGTGGGAACGAAAGGGTGGCCCCCCCTTTTTAAATTGAATGTTTGCATCAAATTTCAGCCATTTTTTGTGGTAATTTACATTTAAAATAAGCGTTACAAAACCATAGTTTAAGTCATTCAAACACCCCATGAGTTACAAAACCATGATTTCACACCGTTTCTCTAAACACATCTCAAAATATGGTTTGGTTACTAAACCATGGTTTTGAACCGTTCATCCCGAACGGAGCCAATGTTTATGGAAATAATTTAATGATTGTTTTATGGAAATTTTTTAATTCAATTGGATTGATATGTAATATGCATATTTTTTGTGAAATTTCTTTTATGTAATTAATTAGTGTGTATTTCATATTTTATAAAACAGCATATATTTTACCATATATAATGTAATTATACATATACCATATAATCATACATATATCATATAAATCACCAAAACTGAAACTCCGACCCATCGGAACTAACTCTGACCCATCGGAACTACCCAAACACGAAAAAGGATGAAATCAAAACCGAATTCTCGGACTATGCTTATAAAACTACTATTACCTTTGAAGCTATGAAGAAATTACAAAACTTAACGATAACACGTCAGCACCGTCTGTGTCACGTCGCTTACGTTGCTTAAGTTACCAGGCCAGCAAAAAAAATTTAAACCCCCCCCCCAAATACCCCCATTCTAACCCTAGCCCTAATTTTAAAAAATAAATAAAATAATTTTAAAAAAATCATCTCGTTCTCCCTCCTTACTCCTCACTACCACTGGCGCCTTCCCTCTCCGACCACCATCACCGGCGCATGCCCCCTCCAACCCTCCCCTATCATCATCACCACCAACAACTCTGTAGGGTGTTTTTCGTCACCCCATTGAGATGGGAATACGCGCGCACTTGTCAGGCGTACTACAAATTTTCCCTGCCTAAGGTAGGCGGGGGTTTAATGATTATGGGGATCCGAATCTCCGGCAGCTGCGAACTAAGCCGCTGTTAATTACCCCTCGCCTTTGGAATTACCCCTCGCCTTTGGAGCGAGGGAACCTCCGATTGACGGGTTAAACTGGTCATGCGAACTCAATGTGCAGTGTACGTGTGTTGTGTTTTGAAAGGGGGTTTTGGATATATCGGGAGCCACACAGAGTTTTTACTAGAAATTTTTTCAACGGAGGCAGTGTCGCCGAGTATGTATATATGTATATATGTATACATATGTATATATATACATATATATATAAATAAAGGGGGGAAAAGACATCCAAAGGATGCGTGGGGCCAACGCCTAGGCGCTTGAGCGCAAGCGCGCCACGTGTCGGCACGTGGGCGCTTTCCGCTCGAGCGCAGAGTGTTGGAGCGCAACGCGCCACGTGTCGGCACGTGGGCGCTTTGCGCTCGAGCGCAGAATGCTGGAGCGCAACGCGCCACGTGTCGGCACGTGGGTGCTTTGCGCTCGAGCGCAGAATGCTGGAGCGCAACGCGCCACGTGTCGGCACGTGAGCGCTTTGCGCTCGGACGCTGGGCGCTTGAGCGCAAACGCGCCACGTGTCGGCAAGTGGGCGCTTTGCGCTCGAGCGCAGAGTGCTGGAGCGCAACACGTCACGTGGGCGCTTTGTGCTCGGACGCTGAGCGCTTGGGCGCAAGCGCGCCACGTGTCGCCACGTGGGCACTTTGCGCTGGAGCGCAAGCGCGCCACTTGTCGGCACGTGGGCGCTTTGCGCTCGGGCGCTGGAGCGCAAGCACGTCATGTGTCGACACGTGGGCGCTTTGCGCTCGAGCGCTAGCGCACCGGCGAGGAAAAGGGGGCTTTTAGCCCCGGAAATTCTCTAAAGAGAAAATAGGGTGGAGTTAAACTCCTAAGATGTTTTGGGTTAAGGAAATGGGTTCTTCTTCTGCCTTTGCTGGCCGGATCTTGGAGATAAAGAGATGTGAGATTTAAAAATATTTTCTTTTTGAGATCTGATGGCAGATCTGAGTTCCCCTTAGTGGGTTTTGTGGTGGAAAACTATTTAGTTTTGAAAAAGGAAGAGTAAAACTCTTGATTTAATTCAAAAGAAAGAAGAAGGTTTTGGAACCTTGAAGAAGGAGGAAAGATCTCAGATCTAAAACTTTTTTTTTGGAGAGAGAAAAGTTCTGAGATTTTTTCATTATCTTTGCCTTTATAGGCCATACACTTTACATATAGCCCCTTGGGCTTTACAAAATAGTATTTTGCATATCCCATGGCTCATGTGCCATTTCTTTTTGCACATAAGCTATGGGCTTTATAAAAATTTGGCTTTATGCCTATTTTCTTACATTTATCCATAAAACAAAATAAAAGAAATACAACAAAATTATTTATTACAAAATTTTTATCTTGGCATGGGGGAAGGCCGGCCGCTTCATGTTCGGGCTCGACCCGGGCATGGGCCCACTGGATCTGGGCTTGGGCCCACTTGGCTTGGGGTTGACTTTGATTTTGACTTGGTCAACCGGAGAGTAAATTTTTACCCCAACAAATTGCCCCCCATCAATAAATGCACACCACATATGTGGGTCGTGTGCATGAAATTGATGGATCTTCTTTCACGTGGAGGCGACTTGATTCGGTTCCCACCTTTTGGGAAGCTGGTACTGTCCTTTTTACGACATGGACGGTCGATGCTGCCCTTTTTGCGACTTGGACGGTCGGTTCTGCCTTTTTGGTGACGTAGACGGTCGGTGCTGCCTTTTTAGCGACGTGGACGGTCTTTGCTGCCCTTTTAGCGACGTGGACGGTCGATGTTGCCATTTTTGTGACTTGGACGGTCGGTTCTGCCCTTTTTGCGACTTGGACGGTCGATGCTTCCCTTTTAGCGACGTGGACGGTCGGTGCTGCCATTTTAGCGACGTGGACGGTCGATGCTGCCCTTTTTGCGACTTGGACGGTCGGTTCTGCCCTTTTTGCCACTTGGACGGTCGTTGCTGCCCTTTTAGCGACGTGGATGGTCAGTGCTTCCATTTTTGCGACTTGGACGGTCGATGCTGCTTTTTTAGCGACATGGACGGTCGGTGCTACCATTTTAGCGACGTGGACGGTCGATGCTTTCCTTTTTACGACTTGGACGGTCGGTTCTGCCCTTTTTGCGACTTGGACGGTCGATGCTGCCCTTTTAGCGACGTGGATGGTCGGTGCTACCATTTTAGCGACGTGGACGGTCGATGCTGCCCTTTTTGCGACTTGGACGGTCGGTTCTGCCATTTTTGCGACTTGGACGGTCGGTTGCCCCGCTTCTTGCCACGTCAGGGATGAAGTTGACTTGTTGATTGTGATTTGGATTGACATCAGCATCGCTATACTGGAATATAGTACCAGGAGCGAATCATCACTTGCCATGAGAGGATTTGGGGATTGGTTTTGGTTTGGTATCAGCATCGCTGTACTAGAATATGGTACCAGGAGCGAATCATCATCTGCCATGAGGAGATTTCCCTCGTTCCTAGTTTAACGACTTAGGGGTCATCTGTTCCCAGTTTAACGACTTAGGGGTCATCTGTTCCTGGTTTAAAGACTTAGGGGTCTATTGGATTGGTGTTTGGGATTTTGGGGTTAGGACAGGCATCAGCGTTGCTAACACTGAAGCACACGTGCCAGGAGAAATTCATCACTTGCCTATTCCTGTTGGGGGAGCGATGGCTTAGGAGACAGGTTTAGGTCCCTATCGCCTAAGGCTTTTCAATTTTATGGGCCATGAGGGTCCCATAAAAACATTTTCTCCCTACGAGTCGTAAGGATCCCGCAGGTGTATTTTCTCCTTAGGAGTCGTGAGGACTCCTAAGTGTGTTTTTCCTTTATGAGTCGTAAGGATCCCACAAAGGTTTGTTCTCCTCATGTATCGTGAGGACACATGAGTGGGTCTTCTCAATGGAGCATCATTCCAAAGGCGGAGACCAGCCGCGTAACTGGTGATTGTGGTGGGGCATGGGTATGACGAGAATTATTTGAGCCCGTGGATTGTATACGACAGTCAATTTGGGGACTGGCCGTAGGGATGGAGAATTTTGAGAAATTGGATTTTGGTTAGCGTCTGCATCGCTACACTGGAATCTGGTATCAGGAGCGACTCATCATTCGCCGTTTGGGGACCTGGAATTTGGATCTTGTTTGGCATCAGCATTGCTGCATTGGAATAATGCCAGGAGCAACTCATCATTTGCCTTGGGAGGACTTGGGATTTGGGTTTTTGGTCGGCATTAGCACCGCTAACACTGAAGTGAATGCCAGGAGCGACTCATCATTTGCCGTTGGGGAACGGTGGCTTAGGAGACATGTTTGGATCCCTATCACCTAAGGCTTTTCAATTTTATGAGCCGTGAGGGTCTCATAAAAACATTTTCTCCCTACGAGTCGAGAGGATCTCGCAGGTGTATGTTCTCCTTAGGAATCGTGAGGATTCCTAGGTGTGTTGCTCCTTTGTGAGTCGTAAGGATCTCACGCAGGGGTTTTCTCCTCACATGGTCGAGAGAAATTTGCGAGTGTATTCATCCCTTTTCACGAGTTTGCGCCCTTTCGGGTTTTCACAAACTCGCTGGTAGTCCTGCTGGTTTTACTCACGGAGCCCTTTCGGGTTTTCATCCGTGCCCGTTTTGCTTGTGGACATACCTTTTTTTTTCTCTTTTTTCTTTTTCTTTTCTCTTTTTTTTCTTCTTTTTTTTGCCGCTGGTGGGACTTTAAAAGTAGTCTCACCGGCAGGATTTGGGAGAGATAGGGGTCATTTATGCCCATGGATTGTATACGGTTTTGCAGGATGTATGATCCAGACCGTAGGGCTGATGTGCTCAATTCGCCTGCGACTTGGAGCATCACGCGTAGTATTTCTTGAGATATCGGCCATTGATGGGTGGCATGGGCCTTTCTCCTTCGGCACTTATTAGTTGGTAGGATCCTCCGTCGAACACTTTCTCAATGACGTATGGTCCTTCCCAGTTTGGCTCGAATTTTCCCTTGGCATGTCGATTGGGGATGATCGGTCTTTTGAGGACCAACACCAATTCACCTTTCTCGAAAGCGCGGAGACGGGTTATCTTGTCATAGGCCCGTGACATTTGGGCTCGGTATAGCTCCAGATTTTGCTGCACCGCGAGCCTCTTTTCTTCGAGGGCATCGAGCTCTTCAAGTCGAAGGAGCACGTTTTCCTCCTCCGTCAACTCGTGCTGAACGGCCATTCTTAAGCTTGGAACTTCGACTTCGATGGGGAGGACCGCCTCCACTCCGAAGAGCAATAAGTATGGAGTGGACTGAGTTAGAGTACGGTGCGTGGTACGATATGCCCACAACGCCTCGTGAAGTTTGAGATTCCAGTCTCTCTTGTTGGCTGAAGCATTTTTCCTCAGGAGCTTGCATAGAGTCTTATTGAAGGCTTCGGCTAGCCCGTTGGCTCTTGGATTATAGATGGAGGAATATCTCCAGTCTATCTTGTGCTGAGTAGCGAACCTTGAGACATTGAAGCTCTTGAAAGAAGGCCCGTTGTCAGAAATGATTTTTCTTGGTGTACCGAAACGGTATAGAATATTATGCTGGAAGAATGTCAGAATATCTTTTGTCTTGACTTCTTTTATTTTTCTTTAGACGTGTTGATTAGGAAGAGGAAGAAGAATAGATAATGGTGAAGAATAGTTATAGAATCTAGATCTACGTTAAACACGGATCTAGAATATACATCTAGTTTAAAGAAGGATGTAAATTTTATATCAGAAGAGAGCTTGTAGGGTTCGTTAGGATTTAGTAATCCTGGATGACTAATAAAGATGTCTCTTTTTATCTTTTGATAGATTTAAAACTAGATTGATAGTGATGAATGAGTATTAGGGTTCTTTGAAGAAACTATGGTTTCCATACTATTGACCCTTGTTCTTTCATTGATCTCTATTCATGTCTAGGCCTTAACAAAACAATTGTTAATCTAATCTCAAATCGCTGTCGAGACTAGCAATAAATCGCTATCGCGCCCGATAAGGATGTTAACGATTCTTTTCCTAAAGTTTATAAACTTCATAAGATGTAAAAAAGTTAAAATATTTTCTCATCCATTGATCTACCATAATCCTATGAACCCTATCAAGCGAGAATTACTCGCGCATGATGGAGATAGAAGAACGGATAGAGATAGAATTCATAATATAAATAAATAATTAAACTAATAATTAATTAAACTAAAAATTTACTTTTATTTATCAATTTCACAAGTACAAACTTCAAGTTTAGATTACAAGAGGAAGAAAACGTTGCTCTCGATCTCTGCCTTGTCGGATGTAAATGTTCCGTCGAATCTCACGTCGTTTTATCACGTCGAATCTTGGACCTGTCTTGGATCACTTGTTTTTTGACGGTGATTAGCTTGTGTAAAAAATTGATGATTTCTAAGTTTAGCCCTCGGTCCTTTATATAGCCCCAAAACCAGAAACCAAATATCCCCAGAATTAGGGTTAGTTGTAGCAAATCCAACCTGAAAATCCTAACTCCTGATTCGGTGGATCGGCCGCGGATCCGCCGCATATTGCATGGTTTGGCCGCGGATCCGTGGTTTGTTGGTGAGATCTTGGGTGCAAATTTCTGGAGCTTTATTCTTGTGACACGTGGAGATTTAGTTGATGTCTGGAACTTGAAAATATTCCCTGAGCTTCTGCCAATATTGATTCTTCGATTTTCTTTAATATTTCGGCAGATTTTTTTATTTCGGACATCTCAACATCTCGATCTTCTAACCTGAGCCAAAGCTTGCACCATATCTCAAAGAATAATGTTAGTAATATTTGGTATTTTTGAGATATTATCCTAACCAATTTGATATGATATTATATTTTAAAAATATTGATTAAGGATATTTGATATGATATGCATATTTAAATTATCAAAATATTATATACATATACTTTCTTTCATAATATTAATTATAATATATAAGCATATGATATATAGTATTTTTACAGATAAAACCGCGTATGTGTCATATTTATAATAAACACCTTTATATATTTAAGAAAAGTATGGAAAATGTTATATTAAAAGTGCGATATTTTCGACTGAACAAATACCCCCAAACTTAATTTTGATCGTCCCGAGCAAACTTATTTATTCAAGAGAGGGAGAAAGAAAAAGAAAAACCTAAATAACACACTTTCGTAGGCAACACGATTGCACTGAGCACGTACAACAAGTCGTTAACTCTCTAGGTGTCCCTAGTAGTAGGAGTGTTGTCTCCTGAGGGTTTTCAGCGGATTACACCCACAAAATCCTATAATAAAAGAAAGATAGTAAAAATTATATACAAAGATAAGAACTATAAAAGAAAAAACTTGAAAATAAGAGTTTTCAACTACACCAGTTTTTCGGTTGCCATGAGCCCTATCTTAATGGTCGTGAAAAGATATTAGAAATCATATCGTCCTTTAATAAAACATCGTCTTTAGTTTTCCTCCATATCTTTCCTCCAAACATTGATCATATTCCCCTACGTGTGTGTAAAAGACATCCCTACACTTAAATAATTCAATTCAAGCTATTATACTCTTGTCCATCTTCCTTAGTACTTTTTAGTTGGTGAATATTTTAGATGGAATTGCTCATACATTCTTCATGCGACCGTTAATACTTTTTGAGGTACTAACCAACCGATTACAAAATGTACTCGCGTATTAAGGCGTAATTTCTCGTCTTGCAATACCTAAATCTTAGCAGTGGCTTCCAAACCAGTTAGTCTAAAGCACTAAATGATAAAGCACCCTCGCTATATTTTTTTATGCTGCCTTAAGAAATTACAAAACCCGTGTTCATTTTTTTCTTCCCCACTTATATTTTATTTTATTTTCCTTCATACTAAGGCTTTTAGACAAGAGCATTTTAAGGTATTCTCTACTATCCCAACTTTCAAGATGTGTGTAAGTGTGTATAGTAGGGTATCAACGTTCAAATGTTTGGACTTAAGAATATGGACTATTTTTCAGACTTATTTTTATCCTCGGATTAGTAATTTCCTTCATCTTACTAACTCTTGAGACAACGGCTCATAACTACTTATTACTAGTTTCGTTTAAGAAAACATCTAACTTTCTTTATTTTCTCAAACTATTCCTATCTTTCATGTGTAAAATTTCACTTTCAAACTTTCATTATCAATTTTTTTTGCTTATATATAGTATGATACAAAATAATGCGTGAATAAGCATAAACCTCCTCCAAACCTATTTGCAGCAGTGTTCTCACTGATGTCATCTGTCAAGCTTAAAAAAACTGTAGACTTGGGAGAAAAAGTAATGGAGACAAGAAATAATGAAAGTGAAATCCTCTCCCAAACTTGATTTTGGCTCACAATTTTGTAAAAATTTTCTTTCAAGAGCAAAAATATATCCCTCACCCTAAACTTGAATAAAATCGTATTAAGCATTTAAAATTATGAGGGGGGTTAAAGTTATTGGTCTATGCAAAGCTTTACAAAGACCAAAAGTCAACACCAACCATTCAAATATTTTATCGATGTAACGCACTGGTTGGTAGAAGAATATGTCACCTATCGACGTGAAGAAATGGGAAAGGGATAAGGGTGGAATAGAATGTGTTTACGTCTCGGTTTATGGAGAAGAAACAGTGATGGTGGATTACTCTCATTCTTGTTATTGATAAGAAGAAGGGGTTGTGGTTCAACTTCTTTGTGTTGAGGTTGATTCATCACAACATTCATGTTTTCTAAGAATGCGAGTTCTTCGGAGAAATTTTTTTCAAAGGTTTCATCGATATCCCGAATAATAATCTCATCGGAAAGAACGGGATGATACTTGGACACCATAAAAGGTTCGTATTCAGCGTTAGATGTTGACCCAGACAGCTCGATAGAAGTGTCCGTATGTGTATAACAAATAGCAGGGTCAAACAACAACGTACTAGCGGAGTCAAGATCAAAATCGTGAAGATGTTCAAATTCGCTGCTGTCGAAATTTATCGCGTCGACGGATAATACTTGAGCATAGGGTTCGGAGGGTTCACTTCCTAACTTGTAAATGTTAAGCTCAATTGATATCTTCTCGAAGGATAGAGTCATAGAGCCGTTTCGACAATTGATTATTGCGTTGGAAGTCGCAAGAAAAGGTCGACCTAAAATCACCGGAATTTGGTTTTGTGGGTTCGCTGCAGGATGTGTATCTATAACGATAAAATCCACAGGGAATATAAATTTTCCCGATTTTGATTAACACATCCTCTAGCTCACCCCTAGGTTGGGTGATAGATTGATCGGCCATCTGAAAAGTGCAGTGCATCGGTTTTAACTCTCTGATCCTTAATTGCTCATACACAAAATACGGAAGCAAGTTAACACTAGCGCCTAAATCGAGTAGAGCACGATTGACATCTTTACCCCCAATAGAAATAGATATGGTAGGACTTCTGGGGTCCTTTCGTTTCTTGGGTAGTTGTTGGGTAAAAGCAGTGCTTACATTACTTACTAAAAAAAAAATTTAGGCACTTGAGTTTTTCTCTTCCTAGTGCATAAGTCCTTTAGAATTTTTGCATAAGACGGAACTTGTTGAATAGCATCTAGGAGAGGAATGTTTATGTTAATTTGCTTAAAAATTTCCACAATCTTCTCTATTTGTGGACTTGGTCTGTTGCCCCTTAACCTGTTTGGATAAGGAGCTTTATCAATAAGAGTTGGGTCCAACATTAGAGAGGATTGTGTGGATGGAATGGATCCCAGAATTGGAGTTAGGATTGTTTTAGGTTGACTCGAGGAAGTTGGCTGAGTGTTCGAGCCTTGGGAAAAACGGAGAATAGGCTTGAAAGAAGGTGGTGGACTAGACGAAATAAGAAAAGAAGTAGAAGCTGGGGTATCATTAATATCATCAACGCCATCAACGTGTTCACCCACTTGGTTATCCGGCACTCTTCCTAATCTCAACGTGGTAACAACACTCACATTATAACTTTATGAGTGGCCAGGATTAGGTATAGGTTGAGATGGAAGTTTCCCTTTTTCTCTCGCACCCATCGCAGCATTTATTTGTGCAAGTTGTGCCTCTATCGATTTTATACTTTCACCATGGGAGGTGGTGGTCTGTGTTAATGATTGGATAAAAGACTTTATTTCATCCGTCGATTGCATGCAATGTTTAATAAACATATCCGCGCTTCGTTCAAGTGCAGATGAGTTTTCGTTACCAGTCGTTTAGAAAGAATTATTATAAGGTGTAGAATTGTTGGTCGGATTTTGAAAAGGTTGCGAATGAAAGGGGTGCTGACTCTATGAGTGTGGTTGTTATTGCTGTGGAGGAGGTCTTTGATAATTGCTTTGGAACTGGTTTTGATTTTGGTTTTGGTTTTGGTTCTAAGCAAAATTAAGATGATTCCTCCATCCGTGATTATATGTGGAAGAATAAGGATCGTTTCGAGATCGTTGCTGAAAAGTAGCATTAATTTGTTCTTGATCTTGAAACGGTGGATTCAAAGGACATTCTTCAGTTAGATGTGATGGGTTGGAACAGCAACCACACATGGTTTTGGGGTGTGTAAATTGGTTTAGCGGGGCTAAAGAGACTCTGTTTTCTATAGCATCAAGTTTCTTTTGTATCGCGGCCATTTCGTCTTTCACTGCGATGGAAATATCGAGCTGATGGATAGTTCCCTTAGACGATGCAGGTCTAACGCTTTCCCACTGTAGGGTTTGTTCAGCGAGATTTTCCAGAAATTGCCAAGCTTCACCATCATCTTTAGACAGGAAATGACAATGACACATGGTTTCAAGTATCTGTTTTGTTGTTAGATCAACACCATAATATATAATGCGACAAAGGTCACATCTATTAATTCCGTGATGAGGGCATGGTAAAAGAAGATCCTTAAACCCTTCAAAGCATTTCCAAAATGGTTCATTAGGAAGTTGGGTAAACTGGTTAATCTCGCTTCGAACGCGGGCGGTCTTATAATTGGGGTAAAATTTCTTATGAAATGCTACAACGAATTCATCCAATTTGGCAATAGAATGTGAGGCAGTGTTATAAAGCCATTTTTCTGCTAAATCGCACAAAATAAAATGGAGAAGACGTAAGCGCATAGTATCCACAGACAGTTGTGACGTACCCATCATTGCGCAAACGTTTTTGAATTTGTTTATAAAAACGTATGCGTCTTCGGATTCAAGCCCGTGAAATTTGGGCAACAGTTTGATGAAGTGGGGTTTAATTTCAAAATTATCCCCATTGGCTGGTGGAATAGATAGACATGTAGGAAGGTGTCCGCGCATAGGGTAACATCTTTCTTAGAGAGAGATGCGCGGTGGATTCTGCGCACCGACGGGTGGCGGCGGGATGGTGGTGGTAAAATCTGATGGAGAACCGTCCATCTCGGTAGATGTGGTGGGTGGAGGGGAAAAAGGAGATGAAGAAGTACCGACTTCGGAGTCGATAGCAGAAACGCGGACAAGACGAGCACTAGAATCCCGTGTCCAGCCGAGCATGCACTAAGCGGGTTTAGCGCACATGGCAGCGTGTGAGAACTTAAAAATTGGCTTGTTTTGAAAAGTGTCAAACGTGAGACAAACCACAAAAAAATGTACACACAACCCTAGAACTAAGGTTACCTAGGTCAAGTCTCTAGACCGCTCCTAGAGTTCCAAAGGACAAGCCGCGGGATCAATCCTCGACCACCTCTTTATCACTCTTGTGGCCAGGTAAGTGGGAGGTATACTCTATACGAATCACCGAAAATAGCGGGAACTTGTATTAGACACACTTGCCTAGACACCACAAAAGTATTGCGGATAAGTGATAGATTACCCACGACCTTCCTCTGTCCTTATTGAGCACGGCGGTCCTTAGAGTCTTGGTCTAGATATTTTTTAATTAATGTAGGGTGATGCGGATACTCATTTTATGATTTGTGGGGCTTAGGAAGGGTGATGAAATCCCATCTAATCTGAATTTGGTCTTTGTCCCTTAATGTCCATATTAAAATATGCAAAAACAAACGCAAAACAAAAATTGCAAAAAGATTTTTGAGTGGCGATATTTTGCAAAGAATCCTGCAGAAAATATATTATTGGATTTTTTAGAGGAGAGAGAAAAAGATAGAAAAGATACCAGAGAAAATTGAAGCCCTAACTCACCAACACCGCCGCGGTTCCACCACCAAAACGCACTTCTTGCCGCGGAGTTGAGAGTTCTTTGAAAACTTTTTGCTACGGTGGCTTCCCTTGCTTCTCTGGGTCTTGATGAATGTCTCTGAATCCTTATCTTCTCGCTACAGTGACTCCAGATTCCCTCGCAAAAATCGCACACTAATCGTTAAATATGCAAGATGCGGTTTATTTTGTTTTATGATATAGATCGAATAAAAATTCAACACGAATAGTAAGAATAAAAAATTACGCACGTATCCCTGGCAACGACGCCATTTGATTAATCTGTATTTAAAGAAGTGTATTATAGAATAACCGAAATCAATAATGGTGTCGCGTGTAGCTAGACCGAGATGAGTACGGGTCGTCCTTAGGGATATGTAGAATCTTTTAATTTTTCTTTAGACGTGTTGATTAGGAAGAGGAAGAAGAATAGATAATAGTGAAGAATAGTTATAGAATCTAGATCTACGTTAAACACGAATGTAGAATATAGATCTAGTTTAAAGACGGATGTAGACTTTATATCAGAAGTGGGATTGTAGGGTTCATTAGGATTTAGTAATCCTGGATGACTAACAAAGATAACTCTTTTTATCTTTTGATAGATTTAAAACTATATTGATAGTGATGAATGAGTATTAGGGTTCTTAGAAGAAACTAGGGTTTCCACACTATTAACCCTTATCCTTTCATTGATCTTTATTCATGTCTAGCCCTTAACAAAATAATTATTAATCTGATCTCAAATCGCGATCGAGACTAGCAATAAATCGCTAACGCGCCCGATAAGGATATTAACGATTCTTTTGCTAAAGTTTATAAACTTTATAAGATGTAAAAGAAGTTAAAATATTTTCTCCTCCATTGATCTACCCTAATCCTACGAACCCTATCAAGCGGAGAATTACTCGCGCATGATGGAGATAGAAGAACGGATAGAGATAGAATTCATAATGTAACTAAATAATTAAACTACTAATTAATTAAACTAAAAATCTACCTCTATTAATCAACTTCATAAGAGTTCAGAGTTCCGTCTACACTGAAAGTTTAGACGATGTAGATGTAGATTACAAGAGGAAGAAGAAATTGCTTTCGATCTCTGCCTTGTCGGATGTAGATGTTCCGTCGAATCTCATGTCGCTTCATCACGTCGAATCTTGGACCTGTCTTGGATCACTTGTTTTTTAACGATGATTAGCTTGTGTAAAAAATTGATGATTTCTAAATTTAGCCATCGGTCCTTTATATAGCCCTAAAACCAGAAACCAAAGATCCCCAGAATTAGGGTTAGTTGTAGCAAATCCAACCTGAAAATCCTAACTCCTGATTCGGTGAATCGGCCGCGGATCCGCCGCATATTGTATGGTTTGGCCGCGGATCCGCGGTTTGTTGGTGAGATCTTGGGTGCAAATTTCTGGGGCTTTATTCTTGTGACACGTGGAGATTTAGTTGATGTCTGGAACTTGAAAATATTTCCTGAGTTTCTGTCAATATTGATTCTTCGATTTTCTTTAATATTTCGGCATATTTTTTATTTCCGACATCTCAACATCTCGATCTCCTGACCTGAGCCAAACCTTGCACCATATCTCAAAGAATAATGTTAGTAATATTTGGTATTTTTAAGATATTATCCTAACCAATTTGATATGATATTATATTTTAAGAATATTGATTAAGGATATTTGATATGATATGCATATTTAAATTATCAAAATATTATATAAATATTATATGCATATATTTTCCTTCATAATGTTAATTATAATATATAAACATATGATAAATAGTATTTTTACAAATAAACCCATATATGTGTCATGTTTATAATAAACACCTTTATATATTTAAGAAAAGTAAGAAAAATGTTATATCAAAAGTGCGATATTTTCGACTGAACAAATATCACTATAAACTCCACAATAACATCATCGAGTTTATATACATTCTCCAATATTCAATTTTTAGTGCGGTCATGTTTCCAAAATGGATAAATAAGAGAATAAAAAGCGAAGAACTTTCAACAAAACAAGATATTGTCAAATTTTGTCATCATATTTTCTCAAGAATAGTAATCTCAATAACCATCATTCACAATCTTGTTGTCTATCATCTCATTTGGACTTGTGGTTTTGATGGATCTCTGGATCTCCTTCAGATGTTATCTTCCGTTGATCTGCAGCGAGCGCTGATGGATGACTGAGATTGAGTTGGAGAGTTGCCTCCTGGAACGTGTGGATCTCAATGGGTTTGAGGTGGTTGAGGCCGAGCTACCTGCAAGGAAGTCCCGGGGTGGTTGCGCCACCGAGGACCCTTTGACGATCAAGTTAGACGGGGTATTTTGGTTGAGTAACGGCCTATCGGAGTAAAATTGGCTTACCTGAGTCGTCTGAAAGAGTGGTTTATATAGTGGCAGCCATGGGCAGACGGGCGTGAGATTCACGCCAGCCGTTATGCCCGCGTGAAAAGCGGGATTCCTCATTAATAACGAGGTATGCTCGTTAATGGGGAGCGCGATGGCATGGAACGCGGGATCATGGGCGGCGGATATCTCACGTCTGGCGAGATTTGCGGACCTGTGGCGGAGACGCCCGTGATCAGTGCTGTGGGTCGGTCGGTGAGACCGAGGAAGATAAGCTCAGCGGGAGGCTCGGGAATGAGCGGGAGGCCTAGCAGGCTTGGTTCCTTGATAGCTCGGAGGCTAGCTGAGAGGGCCAAAGAGGCCGATCGTGTAGGAGGCTCGGAGGCGAGCCAACGGTTGTTTGTAAGGCGGGCATAGGAGTGGCCTGGATGGCCACTGAAGGTCGGAAACATCCTCGGGTCGAAGGCCCGGGACATGCTTCCAATGTACCATTGTCGCTCCCTTTCCCGTAAGCCATGGGACACGTCAGTCACCACGTGTCGTGATCAAATACCACTTCCGAGTATCATCATTATCCCCCTACTCTAGTTCCGACCGATTTATATATCGGATCAAGAGTGGACTATATGGAGAATCTTCTGCTTGGTTTGGCACCGAGAATCATGATGTCGATTGCCCAGGAACGAATGGAGGCGTCGTTTCGTCTGTTAGGGTTGGCTATTGACCAAACTTGAGCTCTCCTATTTTTTGCTTACTTGAGCCATGTTACGAGCTTGCCTTCTTCGGGTGCATGCGCCGGGCAGAGGCTTGCTAGCTGGTTCAATGTGAGGCTCAGGGATCCACCATTGAGACCAAGCATGAAGATGTCTAGCGGCTTCGTGACGAGGGCCTTGATCCATCTCTTTTTGGGGCAGGAAGTTGCCTGGAGTGGACGGACCGAGCAGGAGAATGCCCAGTCGCCTCTTGAGGAGGGCTTTCGATCCTCGGCGTTGAAGGGTAGGTAGCTGCCCGCCAGGATGAACTGAGCACGAGGATTCCTGGTCGCCTCGTGATAAGGGTTTCGATCCTCAGCGCTAGGATGAACCGAGCAGGGTTGCTGCTCGGTTGCCTCTTGGTGAGGGCTTTGGTCCTTGGCGTCGGTGGGTAGTGAACTACCAGCCAAGGATGGACCGAGCAGGGTAGTTGCTCGATGGCCTCTTAATGAGGGCTTTGATCCTTAGCGCGGGAGGGCATAGAGTGGCCTGCTAAAGATGGACCGAGCAGGGTTGCTTCTCGGTGGCCTCTTAGTGAGGGCTTTGATCCTTGGCGTCGTGGGATAAGAGATTACCAGCCAAGGATGGACCGAGCAGGGTAGCTGCTCGGTGGCCTCTTGATGAGGGCTTTGATCCTTAGCGCGGGAGGGCATGGAGTGGTCTGCTAAGGATGGACCGAGCAGGGTTGCTACTCGGTGGCCTCTTGGTGAGGGCTTTTATCCTTGGCGTCGTGGGGTAAGAGAATACCAGCCAAGGATGGACCGAGAAGGGTAGCTGCTCAGTGGCCTCTTGATGAGGGCTTTGATCCTTAGCGCGGGAGGGCATGGAGTGGCCTGCTAAGGATGGACCGAGCAGGGTTGCTGCACGGTGGCCTCTTGGTGAGGGCTTTGATCCTTGGCGTCATAGGGTAAGAGATTATCAGCCAAGGATGGACCGAGCAGGGTAGCTGCTCGGTGGCCTCTTGATGAGGGCTTTGATCCTTAGCGTAGGAGGGCATGGAGTGGCCTGCTAAGGATGGACCGAGCTGGGTTACTTCTCGGTGGCCTCTTGGTGAGGGTTTTGATCCTTGGCGTCCTGGGGTAAGAGATTACCAGCCAAGGATGGACCGAGAAGGGTAGCTGCTCAGTGGCCTCTTGATGAGGGCTTTGATCCTTAGCGCGGGGGGGGGGCATGGAGTGGCCAGCAAAGATTGGACCGAGAAGGGTTGCTGCTCGGTGGCCTCTTTGTAAGGACTTTGACCCTTGGCGTCATGGGGTAAGAGATTACCAGCCAAGGATGGACCGAGCAGGGTAGCTGCTCGGTGGCCTCTTGATGAGGGCTTTGATCCTTAGTGCGGGAGGGCATGTTGTGGCCTGTTAAGGATGGACCGAGCAGGGTTGCTGCTCGGTGGCCTCTTGATGATGGCTTTGATCCTTAGCGCAGGAGGGCATAGTGTGGCCTGCTAAGGATGGACCGAGCAGGGTTGCTGCTCGGTGGCCACCTAGTAAGGGATTTGATCCTAGGCGTCGTGGGGTAAGAGATTACCAGCCAAGGATGGACCGAACAGGATAGATGCTCGGTGACCTCTTGATGAGGCTTTGATCCATAGCGCGGGAGGGCATGGAGTGGTCTGCTAAGGATGGACCGAGCAGGGGTGTTGGTCGGTGGCCTCTTGCTAAGGGCTTTGATCCTTAGCGTCGTGGGGTAAGAAATTACTAGCCAAGGATGGACCGAGCAGGGTCGCTGCTCGGTGGCCTCTTGATGAGGGATTTGATCCTTAGCACGGGTGTGCATGGAGTGGCCTGCTAAAGATGGACCGAGCAAGGTTGCTGCTCGGTGGCCTCTTGGCGAGGGCTTTGATCCTTGGCATCGCGGGGTAAGAGATTACCAGCCAAGGATGGACCGAGCAGGGTAGCTTCTCGGTGCGCGGGAGGGCATGGAATGGCCTGCTAAGGATGGACCGAGCAGGGTTGCTACTCGGTGGCCTCTTGGCGAGGGATTTTATCCTTGGCGTTATGGGGTAAGAGATTACCAGCCATGGATAGACCGAGCAGGGTAGCTGCTCAGTGGCCTCTTGATGAGGGCTTTGATCCTTAGCACGAGAGGGCATGGAGAGGCCTGCTAAGGATGGACCGAGCAGGGTTGCTGCTCGGTGACCTCTTGTTGAGGGCTTTGATCCTTGGCGTCGTGGGGTAAGAGATTACCAGCCAAGAATGGACCAAGCAGGGTAGCTGCTCGGTGGCCTCTTGATAAGGGTTTTGATCCTTAGCACGGGAGGGCATGGAGTAGCCTGCTAAGGATGGACCGAGCAGGGTTGCTGCTCGGTGGCCTCTTGGTGAGGGCTTTGATCCTTGGCATCATGGGGTAAGATATCACCAGCCAAGGATGGACCAAGCAGGGTAGCTTCTCGGTGGCCTCTTTATGAGGGCTTTGATCCTTAGCGCGGGAGGGCATGGAGTAGCCTGCTAAGGATGGATCGAGCAGGGTTGCTGCTCGGTAGCCTCTTGGTGAGGGATTTGATCCTTGGTGTCGTAGGGTAAGAGATTACCAGCTAAGGATGGACCGAGCAGGGTAGCTGCTCGGTGGTCTTGCGAGGTTCTGTTTAACCTTCCTTGGAGCGTAAACATTGGGAAGAGCGACCGTCGCGGGCGGCACGTGTCAGGAACGCATGTGGGAGGCATAACGTTTCGGTTTGCTCTCTGGACCTTTTCATCTGATCGGCTTGCTCTGTCCGGGGTAGGTTGGCGTTCATCTCAGACTCAAGATGGATCTCACGTTCGGTCCAGGCCTTTACCTCGGCCATGATCTTAGGTTGCGCTAATGCAAAGGAGCATAGCCACCCCTTGTACATAAGACCCGACCTAAAGGCCGTAAAGACTGTTTCCCCCAATCAGAGCAAAGCTCTATTCATATTTTCAAAATTTGAGATGAAGCAGCGCTTCATAAAAGCACCAGCAAGTAGCGCTCACGTGCAAAGCACGGGTGCGCAGGCGCTAAGAGCGTCGGCGCTCTGAAGCAGCACTCACATGCAAAGCACGAGTGCGCTAGCACTAGAACTAAATGTTTCCCACCGTTGGATCGAAGATCCAACGAATATGATAAATCATCAAGTTACCAGAATAAAATTCTGTTAAGCAGACATTCTTCAGAATCTTTCCAAACAAAAAGATTTTGCTCTGTAAATCAGAGCACCGTCGGATCAATGATCCAATAGGGATTAAAATCACAATGGTGCGGAATAAATTCCACATGAGAAAAGATTTCCCAATCATGTTAAAAACAAGAAGACCACCTTCTGTAAAACAGAAGCCATAGGATCAAAGATCCAACGGTGGAGAAATCCCCAAATCAATTAGAGAAAAGATCTCTTCAACTGATTCAACAAATCAGCTTGCCATATATAAAGGCCTCAAGACTTCAAGTCTGATATAGAGGACCCCCCCATAAACTTTGAGAAACTTCAGAGAGAAGAGCAAGCTCTCAGCAAAAGAAGAACTTTTCTTCAAGGTAAAAACAGAGAGATAAAAAATCTCATCAGGAAAAAAACTTAGTTCTTATGCTAGATCATAGATTTTTAAGACAAATTGTCTTTCACAAAAGAGATTATAATATCTCATTATAAAAAGGGGGAGAATAATTCAATTCTCTTAGGATCACAGATCTATAAAGGCAAAGCCTTTCACCAAGAACATAAGAGATTGAAACATCTCCTATAAAATAAGAAATTTGTTCTTAGATCCATGAGACAAAGTCTCTTATAAAAGAGAATTAATTCTCAGAGCGCAAAGCTGCCTATAAAGAGCATCAGCGCTCCAATTAAACGAAGCACCCCAGCACTCCAAATCTAGCGCACAACGCTGTAGAGCCTTAGCGCTCCAAATTTAAAGAAGCGCTCTGCGCTAATAGTCTGGCTCACAGCGCCAAGCACGCCATGTTCTCCTCACGTGTGCGTTATTCACAGAAGCGCTCTGAGCTAATAGTCTGGCGCACAGCGCCAAGCGTGCTACGTGCTCCTCACGTGTGCGCTATTTCACAGAAGCGCTCTGCGCTAATAGTCTGGCGCACAGTGCCAAGCGCGCCACGTGCTCCTCACGTGTGTGCTACTTAACAGAAGCGCTCTGCGCTCATTAACTGGCGCACAGCGCCAAGCACGCCACGTGCTCATCACGTGTGCGTTGAGAGAACATAAACTGCTCTTGAAATGATAAAGCCCAGAGCCATAATGAGTGCTCAGCATCCACTAAAAGACAAAAGTTGTCAGGACCAATGCTCAGCATTGTTAAATGATAAAAGATTGAGCCTAATTAAATGTCTAACATTTCAAATGAATGGGCTGAGCCCAAGTTGGCCACAGATCTCCAATTCAGATTACTTGAGCCCATATGCTCATAAATCTTTGATCTTAGTCCCAAATTGGACTACAGATCCCCTAAACAATATTGGTTCAAGGGTACATCTCTTCACACCTCTGATATTTGTCGTTGTAATCCTTCAAGGTCTTCAGAGAGGTGACGGGTCCCGACAACCAGACATTTCACGGACTGTGGGGTCCTTAAACTCATGGACTATGATGTCCTTAAACTTTACAGACTATGATGTCTCTAAACTACTATGGACTGTGGGGTCCTTAAATTCATAAACTATGATGTCTTTAAACTTTACAGACTATGACGTCTTTAAACTGGACTGCAAAGTCCCTAAACTAAAACAATAGAGCCAAAATGCTCTTTTGTTGGATTTGAATGATCATGTCAAGTAGATCTTAGTCTAAAATTAGACTAACGTATCCTTAACAAATTGTTGAGTAGATCTTAGTTTAAAATTGGACTAACGTATCCTCAACAACGTTTAAGTTGATCTTAGTCTCAAATGAAATTAACGATCCTTAAATACAACCCAAATCCAAATCTAAGAAAATACGGATTTGGACTAATCCACGCCCTACGGGCGACAACATAAATTAGTCTCCGTATACAATCCACGGGCAACCAAAAACAAAACAAACACACACGACATGAAGTGACCATATGAAGAAGGAGAAAGTTGTTACCGCGATGCGGTAGCGTAATTAACTGCGGGGGCTTGAGCCTGCAGGGAAGAGCGTCCCTACAATCAAAAAACCCTCAAATGAGAGGGAATCTGACGAAGTCTGCTACAACGGCCGCATCCGTCTAAACCTCCGATATACGGTGCCATATATCAATTTTGCATCTTCGAAAAGGTGGACGGATAAAACCCAAATAGCATCTGCCCCCGAGAATTCAGGAAGGACGTTTGTCTTTCTCGACTTTCGGCGGAGAACAGATTCTGGCACGCCCGGTGGGACCTTTTCCTCTTTCCACTCCATACTTCATGTTTCGCGAACAAATCGCGGTCTACTATGGCTGCCTGTGGATTCGAGGTACTAAGATTTGGTGTCTTGCTCCGTGCAGAAGAGAAAATGGCTTTCAACTGCACAAACTGCAATAACTCCCACTATGTCCTTGCTGGAGGAGTGACTTATGGGCCTCAAGCGGCCTCCGTTTTCACGATTCCAGTGGAACAGGTGACGCAATCCACCACTGGGTTATTCTTTGGGACCATGCTCCCACCCATGAGCTTCAACACCCCATTACCGTCGCAAGAAGCTCCGAAGAAGTCGGTCTTCGATCGGCTTACGACTACCGCGGCCCCTCTCAACGGGTCGCCCAAATCCAATTCCTCAGTCTTTAATAGATTGGGCCAAAACTCCAATGGGCCCGTGAAGAAGCCCGCGATACCTGAAGCGGCCATCCCAAAGCGGATAGTCATTCCTGTTCCTGAAGTCATCAGAGCGACTTCCCTTGCTAAGGAGTCGGTCTTTGCAAGACTGACCGTTTCAGCACCCGTTCCAGGCGAAGTCATCAAAACTGCTCCCTCTGCACGAAAATCTGCCTTCGATAGATTGTCCATCCCCACTCAATGGACGTCAGTTTTCAAGAGGCTAGCGCCGGCAGCAACCCTTCGCCAGAACAGGGGGCATGAAGAAGCCACCCCCATAGTTGAGCCGGTCCCGTCAGCACGACATGCTCGCCGTCGTCACTGGCGCCGAGTAAGGAAGGCTTGGGGCAGCTCTCCTTCTGGACTGACTCCGCTAGCTCAGATGGTGGAAATTGATGTTGTTGTTCCAACTGGGAACAGCTTTGAACCACTTAGGAGGGTGCGCAAGAACTCTCCGACTGCCGTGCTAAAAAGATCTCCTCTACCTAAGGAGAATGCTACAAAGGTGAAGCCAGAGCAGCCCCCTCAGCGGCTGTCCTCTAAAATTCATAAAGTTTGGCGACATGTCCAAGACTCGGTGATCAACCAAGACTACTCCCGCCAACCAAAGAAGATGAAAGTTCAGCAATAGAAGGACCACCCTGTCAAGCCACAGAAGGTGTCATCTGTTTGGGTGCCTGCTGCAATGGCTCCCTCAACTTCGACCGCCCACAAAAGAAGGAGGCCGGAGAAGATCCCCGCGTCTTTGGAAAATCACAAGGACACTGAATCTAAATGCCCCAAGTCTGGGGGTATGGTGGTGCATATTGTTTATGTGGCTTCCGGAAAAGAGGATAGCCATATCTCTACGGGTCATCGACCACTTACACGGTCTGTGACTAAAGCTCAGGAGCAATAACAACAAAAGCTCCAAGAAATGCTGACAGCCATGGCTGCACTCACTGGACCAAAAGCAGGCCCGGAGACATCTTCGGAGCAGCGTCATGAGCAGGAAACGGATGCCGAATTCCTTCGGAGAATGCTTGAGAAGAAGGAAAAAGAGGCTGCGGAACAAGCGGCCAACATAAAACAAATGGCCCTATTATTCCAAGATATGGTGAGCCTGATGATCCAGCCGGACCCTCCAGCCGAAGATCCTCCAGTAATAATTGAAGATGATAGAGGAGAGACATCAAATCATCTGTCGGCTCTGTCAGCAGCCAAGGAGGAGACCATATCCAAAGCCATGCTCGATGATTATATAGCTCAGCAAATACAAGCTCATCAAGCAAATGAAGCAACCGGCCAAGTCGTCAGAACTGGGCGACCAAATCCAGGATGGTACGATCAGATAAAGTACCTGTCAGGATACACAATTCCTAAATTCCATGTGCACAAGAGGACATGCAATCCACATCAACATGTCGCTCAGTTCAGGGCTCTCTACGGCAACACTGGAGGGGATGATAAGCTACTGCTTCGCCAATTCGTCGGCAGCTTAGCGGAGACGGCGTTCGAATGGTACTCAGAGCTTCCTAACGACTTCGTCAAAACTTTTATGGAGATGGAATTGCTGTTCACCCAACGTTTCGCCAGCGCTAGCGAGCGCACCTTGATCACCGCGTTAATTAACGCCAGAGTGAAGCCAGGCGAAACATGGGTGCAGTATGCGATACGGTGGCGGAATCTATGGTCGAAGTGCGAGCAGCGCATCGAAGAAGCACCTGCGGTAGGCATGTTCATAGGGACCCTCGACCCTCAGGCGACCATTTCACAATTCATGATGTTCTTCAAACCAACTACTTTCCAGGCCTTGATTGACAAGCTGGCTTAAATGGATCAGATGGGTCATAGACCATCTTCTTCGAAGTTGGAATCTTGAAACGAAAAAGGGAAAGGGAAAGCAACCTTCGTCGCCAATGCTCAGCAGCAGCCCAGTGGTCCAAAACCAACTGATCGCCAAAATGATAGGAGGTGATTCTTCAATGAGAAACTGAAGCGCCCTTATTCGCTTCCCCGGGATAAAACGAGGAGACTGTTCGAGCTGGTGGTGCGTAACAGGCTCATCATCTTGCTGGATCCAAAACACCCATTGCAACCCGGTGAAGCCAATAATCCCAAATTTGCCTCTATCACCAAGTGGTAGGCCATCCAATCGAAGATTGCTTCGTCTTCAAAGGCTGGATTGAGGACCAATACCAACAGGGAAAATTTGCACTGTCCGAGAATTGGAAAGTAAGCCTGCCTCAGCCGCACGCTCTTAAAAGGGGGACACACCGGGGGCATCATGCTCTTTTATAGAAGAAGCTCCATGGGAGGTCGCCCTTTCAGCCAAGACGAAAAGAATGCTGAAGGATCTCCAAACATGCCCGGCAATCAGGTGGAAAAGTCCGCTGGAACCCGAGATCATTGAGGGAATGCTGAAGCCGCGCCTGACTCTAAGAATGGGTAGCGATAATCAAAACGCTCAGGCCCAGCCGTCAAAGTCTTCGAAGAAGAAGAAGAAGACCAAAAAGCCCGTGAAGCATGGTGACAAACGCACGGACCTGTAAAAACATATTGACGCGTTGCAAGAATATAACCAGAAGGCTCGAACTCCTAAGAATTCCTCAACCACATCCTTGAAGACGGAGATGGCGATGAAGATGAGGAAGAAGACTCATCAGATGAACCTGAGGATTATGTGGCAAGCTGCCACGCGATCTCTCACTAGTTAATAAACGGTGAAGAAGCTCCGGATGCAGAGAAACTGGGGGCAGATCCTGAGCCTGAACTATTAGAACCGTTTGACGAGATGGTTGACGTATTCCTGAATGAAGCCATTCAGAAAAGCAAAGCTGATCGAGAGCGCGAACTGGCCATATTCGAAAAAGCCAAACGCCAGCGACTGAACAAAAGGGTTAAAACACTCCCAACAGATCAAAACACATCCGCCGTCAGCAAAAGCAGGTTCAAGACAAGGAAACGATTCGCCAAAGCCATGTCGATGAGGATGAAGATGCTACCCTCCGAAGGAAACACTCCTGGTGGGATACATCCCGACGAAACAGACACACATCCAAACTACTGCTTGTACCATCGGAGGACTACACACCCTACTGAAGAATGCAATACCTTTAAAAATTGGTGGCAAGGATACGTTGCTCACCGGTAGCATTTCAAGCGAATGAAGCGCAAAACTCATCAGGAACAAAGAAGCACGACATATGAGTATAAAAGAGCCGCCGGTGAATGTCAGATGGTTAATTCCGGAAGATCGCAAGTTCTCACCTTCGGGAGTGATTCTGATAAAGAAATAGCCCTCGGCCCTCTCTTCAAGGAATCTATCTCTGAAACAGAAGAGATGAAGACCTGCGAGAATATTCAGCTGCGCAATTGCACGCTACCTGAAAAGAATCTCGAACCCGCAAACAAGGGATCGAACAAAAAGGATAAGGGGAAAGAAAAGGTCCCTGAGGATATCACCCTCGATGACCGAGTCGTCGAAGAGCTGGTAGCCAAGGACCCGCCAAAGAAAAACAAGGTAGATTACAACGTTCTGGCACACCTGAGAAAGATACCCTCGTAGCTAAGCATTCTCGACGCCCTTCTGCTATCCAAATAGGCGAGAGATTCTCTGATCAAGACATTACAAGAGCCTGACTAGTTTCAAGCTTTCCTCGCCGAAGAAAAGATGAAGTACGAGCTGGAAGAAATTCACATAGCTGGCATCACTTTCGACGATGAAGATCTCCTCCTCGGAACATGCGAGCACAACCGTCCCCTATATGTCTTCGGGTATTGCCATGACATTAAGATAGGGAAGATTCTAGTTGACAACGGGTCCTCTGTCAATCTCCTAAATGTGAGGGTGCTAAAAGAAATCTGCATGAGCGTTCAACACCTCGCTCGGGATAAAATCACTATCTCCAGGTTCAATTCTTGGTCATCACGGACGCTCGGGTCTGTAATTCTGACATTACGCTTTAGGTTGCTCGTCACTGATATCAAATTCCACGTCATTGACGCCAAGACTTGCTACAACGCTTTTCTCGGCAGGCCTTGGTTACACGAGTACAACATTATCCCTTCTACACAGCATCAGTGTATGAAGTACTTCAAAGATGGGCTTGAATACACTGTGATAGAGGAGCTGAACCCATTCTCCGTGAATGAAGTCTGCAAATACGAGGATGCAAAGTACTTTCTGCCGGACATTGAAGACACGGAAAGATGTCATAAACCGGAGAATAAGCAAAAAGCTATCACCATCATTCCAGTCTTCGGAAGCGATACCGAGGAGGAAGAAGAGATAGTCTATTCGGGACTTGCCCGATACAACAAATTGGGACCTTCTACCCCTATTCTGGTCTTTGGCACCTTCTACCCCTATTCTGGTCTTTGGCAGTGACTTTGAAGATGAGGTCAACGCAGTATTCTCGGCTCGTCCATCAGTGCAAGCCTTCATTGGAGATGATCAGAGTTTGCAGATCACCATGGTTCCGCAAGAGCATTACAAAGAGCTCGACGCACTTGATACCTACAGTGTGCAAGAACTGCAGACGTTTTACGTCCCTCTCAGGCGAAAAGATGAAAAGACGATCCTCTTTTATCGATCCACGGAAACCAAAGTGAAGAAAGAAACCTGGGATGGAGCCGATTCTGAGCTTGACAGGCTCCATCCCATCCCTCTGCCCAGATACTATACAGAAGGATTAAAAAGGCTGTTAAGGCGCCAAGGCGTACCCTTGAAGCAGACCGCGCAACAAGCCCAGTTCTTCAAAAGGATCTGGAATGTGCCTGGAACTCAGCGAAAATTGCCCAACGGAAGAATGGAAACGATCGGGATCGGATATGTTCAATCCAAGAAACGGGAGAAATTCCATGGTTGCTACGTTATATATGATTTCGATGAAGAAGGAAATGCTCTATTAGAAGACGCTAACCCTGAACCAAAACGAGGTCTCGCCATAAAAGTGCCAAGTCCGTCATTCGAAGAACATACGGATAAGCTAATAAGGGAAGCGGGTCAAAAGGTCTTGGATGACCATAGCCGCGAAATGACCATTTATGAAAAAGCCAGAACGCAGCGCCTCCTTCAGCATGCTACGAGAAATGACGATGCCCTTCGTCGTCAGCCCGTCATACGGAAGACTCGACGTGGAGGCAAAAATAAACTGAAGAACGAAAAAAATGTTCGACGGCAGCAAAGCGGGTACAAGAAGCCTCGCGATCGAAAATTGAGCAGCTGGGATCCGTCTCCTGTAAAGAAGATGGGTCGAGCATATTCTTTTCCCCAAGACAAGACAAGAAAGATATTCGATCTTGTCATGAAACATCAAATCATTACGCTCCCGGAGTCCAAGCACCCTGAACAAGTAAGTGAGGTTCATCACCCAGACTATTGCTCCTATCATCGAGCGATTGAACATCCTCTCGAAGACTGCTTCACATTCAAAGATTGGGTAGAAGACCAGTATCAGCAAGGCAGGTTCGCTTTATCCAGCAGTTGGAGGGTAACCCCGCCATAGAAGCATGAACCGAAAGCCACATATGCAGCGAGAGTAGAGCCGGATCAACATCGGTCTTGGAAGCGATCTTGCACCTGTCACGTGATAATGATGTCGGAAGAAGGAATGGCCGAGAACATGGATGACCTCTCCCGGTGCTTCGAAAACGATGATGACGAGGTGATCTCAGAGTTTCCACCGGCACCAAAAGAACTGGAAGATGGGATATATACTACTGCAGATAACCTCAGAAAAATCGACTTGGGGACGGCAGACGACCCACGGCCGACGTTCGTCAGTGAGCTGTTGTCTGAAGAAAAGGTGGCTAAGCTCAAAGACGTGCTCATGCAGTATAAAGACTGCTTCGCATGGAACTACTCTAAGATGCCAGGATTAGATCCAGAAATAGCTGCCCACAAATTGGCGATATCTCCGGACATCAAGCCAGTCAAACAAGCGCCGAGAAAAATGCAGCTCGAACTTGAATTGAGCATCAACGACGAGGTCAAGAAGCTAATCGACTCCGGCTTCATCCAAAAGGTTCAGTGCCCTAACTGGATTGCCAACATCGTCCCAGTGATGAAGAAAAATGGGACAGTAGGCATCTGCGTAGACTTTCGGGACCTCAACAAGCATACCCGAAGGATAATTTTCCCGTACCGAGCTGATGATAGACAACACGTCCACTCACGAAGTCTTCTCCTTCATGGACGGCTCATCGGGGTACAACCAAATAAAGATGCATCTCGAAGACCAGAGGCATACCGCTTTCCGGACTCCCCTTGGCATATTTTGCTACAAAGTGATGCCTTTCGGCTTGAAGAACGTTGGCGTCACCTATCAGAGGGCCATGACGAAGATCTTCAATGACCTTATACACGAAATCGTAGAGTGCTATATTGACGAGCTCGTGGTTAAAAGTAAATCGCACGAGGAGCATTGGGAGCATTTGAAGATAGTGTTCCAACGACTTCGGAAATACAATCTGAAGATGAACCCTCTCAAATCCGTATTCGGAGTCTCCTCGGGAAAATTCCTAAAATTTATCGTACGACACCAAAGAATCGAAATAGACCCGTCGAAGATCAAGACGATCATGGAAATGCCCCCTCCAAGAACTCTCAAGCAACTGCGGTCTCTCCAAGGAAAGCTCGCATATATCCGACGATTCATAGCCAATCTCTCCGGCAAGTGCTGCCCCTACGGTCATCTAATGAAGAAGGGGACTCCTTTCGTATGGGATCGTAAATGTCAAAGCGCACTGGATGAAATCAAGCAATACCTGCAGAATCCGCCGGTACTGACCGCTCCGGTCAAGGGAAAGCCTCTCATCCTGTACACAACAGCCCTTGAGGGTTCCTTAAGCGCGCTATGGGCATAAGAAAATGACCAAGGGAAGGAGAGAGCCCTCTACTATTTGAGTCGAGTTCTCCTGGGGATAGAAAACAATTACTCCCCCATCGAAAAACACTGCCTAGCGTTAATCTTCGCGATAACGAAGCTCAAACACTACATATTGGTGCACGAGGTCCACCTCATATCAAAAGTGGATCCTCTCATATATTTGATGTCAAGAGACATACTGACAGGACGACTCGCTAAATGGGCCCTCCTCTTGATTGATTTCTCGATAATATATCGACCTCTCAAGGCAGTGAAAGGCCAAGCCATCGCCGACTTCCTCGCTGAGCATCCGGTACCTGCCGACTCATCCCTAAATTGTCAGACGAGCACGCGTTTGACACAATCGACAGGGAGAAAAGAAAGAGTAACACCCGGTGGGAACTCTACTTTGATGGGGTATCTTCCATGAAGAAGCGAAAGCACAACTCCCCCGTAATCAAGTCTGGGGACAACTCCCCCGTAATCAAGTCTGGGGTAGGCCTAATCTTCGTGACTCCACAAAGAGGGATAATGCGCTTTGCCTTTTCCCTAACAGAGCCGAGGACAAACAATGAAGCCGAATATGAAGGTTTGATAGCAGGACTTGAGATCGCTGTCGACATGGGGATAGAAAACCTCCTCATATACGGAGACTCTCAGCTAGTCGTTAGCCAAGTGAACGACAATTATCAAACGTGCAAACCAGAGTTGGTGAAGTACGGCGAGAGAGTGCAACAATTGCTGATTCAAATCACTGCCTACACCCTGGAAAGCATACCGCGTGCGGAAAATAGCAAGGCGGATGCATTATCTAAGCTCGCTAAAGAACTGGCCGACGAGAACCTCGATGGCATAAGGATCGTTGTGCAAAGCCGCCGAGTTCTTGCACCGGCAGAAATATCTCCGGAGCCGTCCAAAGAAAAGGGAGCGACCAAGCAAGCGGCCCTACAGATAGAGGACCAAGAAAAGGACAAGGATTGGAGAGAAGTCTTTATAAACTACTTCAAATCCCGTCGAACACCTGAAGACGCGTCCTCAAAATATCAGCTCATGAAACGAGCTCTATCCTTCGCCTTCGTCAATGATACGCTGTATAAGAGATCGTTCGACTCTCTATGGCTGAGATGCCTAGGACCGAAAGAAACAAGGAGAGTCATCCAAGAAACTCACGACGGACTCTGCGATTCTCATCAAGCCGGGCCAAAGATGAAGCTGAAGATCAAAAGAATGGGCTACTATTGGCCCACAATGATCCAAGACTTCCTTGAATACGCGAAGCAGTGCCACTCGTGCCAGATTCACGGGGACTTTATCCACCAGCATCCAAATCCGCTACACCTGACAGTGGCTAGCTGGTCGTTCGAAATGCGGGGAACTGACATAATCGGGCCCATCGAACCAGCATCATCCAGAGGACATCGGTTCATATTGGCGACAACCGATTATTTCTCTAAGTGGGTAGAAGCGATACTGCTGAGAGAAGTGAAGACGGAGAACATCCTCTATTTCTTCAAGACACACGTCATCTATCGGTTTGGCACTCCGCGATGGATTATCTCCGATAACGGGCCGGCCTACAGAAGCCACAAAATCAGCCGCTTCATACAATACTCTTCGGTCTACAATCCCCGATCTAATGGTCTGGCTGAGGCTTTCAACAAGACCTTGACGAAGATCGTGAAAAAGACGGTGTCCAAAAATAAAAAGGATGGGTATGAGAGACTGCATGAAGCTCTCTGGGCGTATCGAACCACGTTCAAAACGGCCACAAACACAACGCCATATGCATTGGTATTCGGCACAGAAGCAGTGCTCCCCTTGGAGATAGAGCTGCTCTCCTTACGAGTGGCGGTTCATTACGAGCTAACAGAGGAAGACAATGCTCATCTTCGGCTTGAGGAGCTCGATGCCCTTAACGAAACCCGGCTCATGGCGCGGCAAAAATTGGAAGCTTACAAAGAAAAGATGACGTGCTCATACGAGAGATTGACTAGGCTGAGAACATTCCGCCAAGGCGAACTCGTGTTAGTGGTCAAGAGACCTATGATCCCCAATCGTGCCAAACGGGGGAAATTCGAGCCGAACTATGAAGGCTCGTACATCGTAGACAAAGTCTACCAGGGTGGGGCTTACTTTCTCATGGATATGCATGGTGAAAGACCCTTCAGGCTAATAAACGGCCGTTTCTTGAAGAAATACTACGCCTGACCGAGACGTCTATAAACTACTACAGACCGCAGCATCCCAAGGCTGACGCAAAAAAAATAATAAAAAAAGAAAAAAAAAGGAGAAAAAAGAGAGAGAAAATGGTACGTCCATAAGCGATATGGTCACGGATGAAAACCCGAAAGGGCTCCGTGCAGGGCTACCGGCAAGTTTGTGAAAACTCGAAAAGGCGTGATCTCGTTAAAAGACACTTGCAAGGTCCTCTCGACCTTGTAAGGAGAAAATACCTGCGTGAGATCCTTACGACTCACAAAGGAGCAACACACTTAGGGATCCCCACGATTTCTAAGGAGAAGTTACCCTTACGAGATTCTCACGACTCGTAAGGAGAATTCCCCTTTGAGACCCTCACGGCTCATAGGATTCAAAAGCCTTAAGTCACAGGGATCTGAACCTTTTCTTAAGCCATCACAACCCACAGACCGCCCTGCAAGGGGTTCAATATTGACCCTTGTATACAATCCACGGGCACAAATAAATGTTTCCCCAACAAAGTCCCACCACTGACGAGGGATATCTTCATATGGCGAACGACACTTGTAAGTCCTCTCGACTTATAAGGAGAAAGCACTCTTGTAAGATCCGTACGACTTATAAGAGAACGCACACTTAGGAATCCTCACGATTCCTAAGGAGAAAATGCATCTACAAGATCCTCACGACTCGTAGAGAAAAACACCTTTATGAGACCCTTACGGCTCATGAAGTTAAAAGCCTTAGTCGACACGATCTTAACCCTGTTTGCTAAGCCGCCTTTGTTCGAACCGACGAAGGCATATGATGATTCGCTCATGGCAATATCCCAGTTATAGCGATGCTGATGCTAAGATTGGTATCAGGTTCCGAATTCCATACTTGCAACAAAATCAGCAAGTAAAAGAAATGCATATGAAATAGCCGAAATGATGAGGCAACTTGCGAAAAAATCAGCAAGTAAAAGATATGCATACAAAAGATAGCAGAAATGATTGGGCAACTCGCAATAAAAAGCAGCGAGTAAAATCAAAAACAGCCGAAATGATTGGGCACCGCGAAAAATAGCCGAAATGATTGGGCAATCGCGACTTTCGCGATATAAAAAGCTGAAATGATAGAGCATCATAGAAAGAAATAAAAAAATGAAAGAATGAAACTTTTGCCCTACAGGAAGTTCATACTGACCCTTGTATACAATCCATGGGCATAAACGAAAAGGGAACCATATGCCCCCCACCAGATCCTGTCAAAAGGGAAAGTCAGATCTCAACAGTAACATCTGCATCCCAGAAGATTAACAACGGCGTTCCTTCTTATGCCAGCACGGCACGGAAGAAACACAACGAAACGGAGCCATGGCAAAATCCCTAGTTCCAAATCTTAACGGCAACATCTACAGCCTGGAGACCCACAACAACGTTCCTCCTCATTCCAGCAGGATTCAGACACGACAATCAATCTCGGAGCCATGGCAGAGTCCTTAGTTCCAAGTCTTGACGGCCACATCTACAGCCTAGATACTATCTCGGAGCCACGGCAGAGTCCCTAGTTCTAAATCTCGACAGTTCCCAGAAAACCTAGAGACCACCTCGACATTCATCTCGTTACAACAGACGCAACGTCAGCAAAGCGGAGCTGCGGTAAAGTTCCCAGTTTCAGGACTCGACGGTGCACAGACAACCGAGAGTCAACTCCTGACCCCGTACGGCTAAAGTCAATCCTGACCCCGTACGGCTAAAGTCAATCCTGACCCCGTACGGCTAAAGTCAATCCTGACCCCGTACGGCTAAAGTCAATCCTGACCCCATACGGCTAAAGTCAATCCTGACCCCATATGGCTAAAGTCAATCCCGACCCCGTATGGCCAAAGTCAACCCCTGACCCCGTGGAACACGGCTAAAGTCAATCCTGACCCGTATGGCTAAAGTCAATCCCAACCCCGTATGGCCAAAGACAATCCCTGACCCCGTGGAACACGGCTAAAGTCAATCCTGACCCCGTGGAAAACGGCCAAAGTCAACCCTCGACCTCCCCGTTAAAGCAATGCTTTGATTCGGGAGCAGGTCAACTCATCAATCACTTACGAGTCCTCTCGACTTGTAAGGAAGAAAATTCCCCTGTGAGATCCTTACGACTCTCAAGAGAAAAGAGCACTTAGGAATCCTCACGATTCCTAAGGAGAAAATACACCTACGAGATCCTCTCGACTCGTAGGGAGAAAAGTCTTTGTGAGACCCTTACGGCTCATAAAGTTGGAAAGTCTTAGGTGGAAGATCCTAAACCTGTTTCCTAAGCCATCGCTACCCTGCAAAGAGCCAAGATGGACAGCTACCTACTACCTACATGCCACACTTGCTAAAATCGCATGACGACAACATAGCAAAGAGAAGAAAGCAACAGTGGGAGAAGAAAAAATGTGTACCTTTTATTCATGAATTCAATTGAGCACAAGACGAATCATATAAAAGAATAAAAAAAATGGATACATGTTATTGAAAGATTACAAATGTTTAATTGATACAAAGGTAGTTACTGAGAAGGAGGCATTTTCAATAAGTCAGCCAGTTGCTCGCGCGCTCCTCTCAGCTCTTTTTCTTGGTCAGCCGCTGCGGCCAGCTCCACTTCGACTCGAGCCCGTTGCTGCAAGCCAGATGAAAGTTTCTCATCGATTTCCCGTTGAGCAACTTCGTGATTCCGCGTAACCCGCTCCAGAAGGTCGATTTGCCTTAGTGCTAGTCCGTCCGAAATGCATTGTCGCAAATTGTCAAAGACAGCCCTCAATTGCGCAGCATTTGCTTCAACTTGGGCGCGCGACCGGGTGGATTCACCTGAAGCCTCCTCGCATTCCTTCCGCCTCAGGGTCACTTCTTGTTCAAAATTGCGGAAGAAGGGAACGCTCTGCTCAACCCATGCCGTTGAGAATTCAAAGCCAACATTTCTGGAACGGGACGCCTGAGCTCAATCTTATGCAGACAGGCCTTGATCTTCCTGCAGTAGTTTACCCAAGACTCGACAACGCCCTCGCTATGGAAGTTCATGAGCATCTCCAACATGAGATTAACTTCAGCGGAAAAATCTGCAGCAGATGCAAAAGCCTCGGCGTCAAGGTCCTCGACGAACTCGCTTAACATCCGCAGGCCATTCACAGCACCCCTGGAAAAAGGGCGTTTAGCAAAAAGCCCTGCCGGCATGAGAATCTGAGACTCGAAAGGAGCTGGAGTCAGTGTGATTGCTGCAAAACAAATCATAGTCAGACATCGGTTTAAGAGACAAAGAAAATGCAAGGGCGGTGAAGGCTACTATACCGGCTACGACAGGTGGCAGAGCTGGGAGTACTGGTGGTGCGAAAATCCTCTCATCCCCTCGTTCAATTTGTAGTGTTGTAATCAGTTTACAGTTAGCAATGGTTGGGTCATCCGTTAAAGAAAAGACGTCGGATAGAAAAGATACTCACCGGCACCAGCAGCCAGACTAATTTTCGACTGGAAGGAGAAGTGCGGGTTCAGCACTTGATACAAATGATCAAAGAGAACTCCTGCAAGGTTATGATGATACATGGTCAGTATATGAAAGACGCTATTCTCGATTTAAATTAAATCACAAACCCACACCTTCTAGCATTTGAGAGGACGCGAGAGAAGGTGAAGGGTCGGCGACCGCCAGAGCGGTAACCGGCGACGCTTGTTCGGGTGGCACGACCTCAATGCTCACCACACCTGCATTAGAAACAAAAGAAATGTCGTCAGAAGGGATTGAAAGGGATTGCGGAATAAAAAAGGAAAACAGTGACTCAAAATCTACCTGATGAGTAGCCAATCGAAACTGCGACAAGAGCATCATTAGGCGCAGCGACTCCTTCGCTCTCCTCCATTGGAAGGGTTTCGGCACCAGTGGCTTCATCCCCCGATTCTACGAGAGCCGTCGTGACACTCGCAATACCGGGCGATGGCAGGGAACCGCAAGGGGAAAGAGCGGCAATTGGAGCAGTTCCGGACTCCTGGAAGAGAGTAGCCATTTCAGGCTCAGCGGTTGCCGTTATCTCACCTGCTGCCTCATCGCCAAGACTTAGCCCTGTAGGATACGATATATGAGAATCTGAAGATCAAACTCTAATAAAAGGACCCAGTATTACGTTACCATAAGGAGGCTTTTCGATTGCCTCCCGAGCCGCGCGCAAAACCTGTCTACGAACGGTAGACAAGGCGGATGGAGCATCATCGGAGGAAATAGTGACGGATGGAATAGCGCTTGAGCCTGCACCTATAGCCAAAGCAGCATCATGTTCCTTAGTTGCGCGCTTTCTACGCTTCTTTTCGGCCTTGGCAGAGAGAAGTGACCTCCTCAAAACCTTCGTCAAGGAGATGTCATCGTCCGAACCAAGTTCTGCCTCTGGAGCCTCTACAGTGTCCATCATCGGCTGTTTGAGCGAAGCTTCTTTCGGCAATACTGGGGGAGCTGGGACTTCGGCAACCGGCCTTAGGAGTGTCGCCGCGTCACCACTCGTGATCGGCACTGCACTTGGGATAACCTGGGTCAAGGTAGTCCCTGCAATAAGATGAAAAAGAAGAGTCAGTTTACCCATAAAAATGGGAATGAAGGCACAGTGAGCCAGAACGTACCAATGCCCAAGGAAGTATGAAGCCTTTCCTCCTCTTCAAAAGTCCTGAGAGAAGCCGCGAGAGCTTCTTCAGTGGAGATTCCTGTTGAAGAAGAAGTGTCAGTCAAATCATGATAATAAAAACGTAACAACGAAAAGATACGACTGAAGTCTACCTGACTGTGCAAGGGTGACCAGTCATGTTTTGTAGCTAGCTTATCGCTCGGAAGCTGCAATAACAGCCTCTAAATCAGTATCATCTGGCGCCATGAATAAGCCTTCGTTGGTCCCGTATTCACTTATGCCCTCACTGTAAGGAGCATGAGGCTCCTGGCCGAATACAACGTCCGCAGAGAGTATTGACTTCTTTCTCTTCTGCGAGCGAGTGCCGGTAGCTGCTGGCACAAGTTTACGCTTGGTAGGCACCTTTGGACGACGAGTCCCGATCTTCGCACCCAAACCAGACTCAGGAGACGCCACAGCTGCCACTTCGACGGGAGCACGGGGTAGCGGCAGCTCGGGCATCTCATGTGGTACCATAACCGCACCAACCTCTCTCAAAGGAGGGCGAACGATGGTCCGTTGCTTCAAAGGAATAGCTGGATTACCAGCAGGGGCTGCACCCTTACGATTAAGCAACAACTGCTTTTCCTCCCTGATGATGGCACCCATCGCGTACTGGTACCACTCCACGTACACGTTCAACACCTTCGGGACGCAACCTGGCTCACTGATAAAGAAGTTAGACCCGGTGTTGAGCCTCATGAAATGGTGTAGCGCGTTGCGGATGCCTTCTTCTGTGGAAATCGGCTCAGCTAGAAAGGTCTCGAGCGGAACACCCTGATTATAGCCAGATTGTTGGGAAAAACGATGTGGGTTGTATCTCATAAACAATGCTGCATCATTCTTCCTAAACACCAAAAAGCCCGGCCTGATTGAATATAGATGAAGAATCTCCCGAGCTTTCAAGGTAGAGGCGCCGTCTTTAAAGGTGTCCCGCAGCGACTGCATCGTCTTTGCGGATTCTTTACCGATATTTAAGACCTTATCAACGAAGGTCATGCCATCCTCGACGGTACGCGGGCGAAGGAGTAAACCCCGAGCCTCTCACAGAGTCGGTTCCAAAATGGATGCGTTAACTAGCCGCAGCAGTCGAGGAAAGTTATATATTTCATAAAAGGGGGGCCTTTTGTGAACTCCAAAGGCGCCAAGCACATGCAACTCGAGCCAAGAGGTGAAATAATGCATCGAGAAGTTTACGGGCTGCACCCTCGGTTGGGTAGTATATGCCGCTAGGCTGAGGCCGTGATACAAATGGGCTAACCCAGCGACCCCGACGGCCACTTTCGCCCCAATAACCATTCAGTGAGCTGGGTAGAAGACGGACGGCCTCATACGGCGAGAATGCATCGGAAGCGCAAACCAGCTTAGCCATAGCCCGAGAAACCCCAAAAAGAACGTTTCTTCGTCAATCCCAGGAGCTGCAAGCTCAGCAAAAGAGATGACCGGGGTGTCGGGGAGAAAGAAACTCTTATGATCTGCCTCCGCCGTCGGCAGGTTGCCCAAGCCTAAGATAAAAGGATCATCGAGTTTGGCAAATTTCGCGGCTTCCTTCGACAGGACTTCCAGGCAGAGAAAACGATCGATGAAGTCTGTGAAATTAACCCTACGGCTCCTAGATTCAAGAAATAAGCCCTCGTAGATATTCAACATCTTAATCAAACTTGAGGATTGATGTTGAATGGCATTTTCCGGGGTAAGGCCCATCATCACCGACCTGGTAGCAAAGATGTACTCATCATGAGGAAGTAGTTCCTCATAATGGTCCCCTCTGACAGGCAAGCTAAAGATCTCCGCGAACTCCTCTAGAGAGATTGAGACTTCCTGATCCAACAAAAGGAAAGTGTGAGTTGGAATGTTCCATTGTTCCAAGAAGGCTTTTACCCACCATGTAGGAGGCATGGAGTACTGAGAGAGAGAAACGTAAATCGCGGGATACAACCCGAGCCTCAGCAACTGCAACCTCTTGGCGAACAAAATGTACCGGGCCCACTGCAAATATCCGGCTGGGTGACGGAGAGTTAATCATATATTATAAGGCTATCCCCAAAGGCGCGACTCACTTTGACATATACGTCGCCCTAAGATATCCAACGCCATTAGAGGCTGTACGGGTATCGCAGCCAAAGAAGGCTGAAGGAGACCATCTGAAGTCTAATTGACCTCCTCCACGGTGTAGTTCACTAGGGATGGGTCAGCGTAAGAGATCGCCGAAATAGGTTCCGAGGGTGTCGTGCAAGAGAAGCTCCATCGGCCCCTGATAATCTGGTTGTACCTTGTTCCCCATAAATGGAGATTCTTCCGCTCTGGGTCGTGATCCTTGATCAGTGCGAAAACTTCTCGGTCTACTGGAGCTGCAGGGAAGCCGCTTTCTGAACGGACAAAGGGAAACGAAGTATCGAAAGACATAGTACCTGCGTGAAAGAGAAAAAAGTTAGCCATCAATGCTACAAGTCAAGTTCGGTATTTGGTACTTTAAATCCGTACCACACTGCAATGCAGTAAAAATGGGCCAAAGGGGACCCACACAATCTAGATGATTTTCATTATTAATAAAACAGTCTCATCATTTGATGAGACTGTCATTAAATGAGGAAATCCTCAAAGGATTCTCATTTAACGAGGGCCCCTCGGGCCAAGGAGTAAATCTCCCATTGAGAGCAACGCTCTCCAACAGAGTGGCATCTGTCAGCTCTAATGATGAAAGGAATAAAATTCCTCAAGAAAAATCTTGAAGAGCCATGCTCTGTAAAATGATGGAATAACCAATCAGAAAACTTAAAGCAAAACTTTTTAAGGAATCAAAAATTCCGAGATCTTCAAGATCTATGAACAAACTTTAAGAGTTTTCATGAAAGATTAACAAATCTATATGATTTGAAAAGAGAAAAGCTCTGTTAATGGGTTAAGAAACCCTAAGAAAGATCTCTTTAGATCTATGAAGAGCAAAGCTCTATTGAGAAACCCTAAAAATCTATATGATTTGAAAAGAGCAAAGCTCTGTTAATGGGTTAAGAAACCCTAAGAAAGATCTCTTTAGATCTATGAAGAGCAAAGCTCTATTGAGAAACCCTAAAAATCTATATGATTTGAAAAGAGCAAAGCTCTGTTAATGGGTGAAACCTTAGAAAGATTTAATCTTTACCTAAATTTTTGACAGAGTTCTGTCCCTAAGAAAATTCTTAAGACGAAGAGCTATGCTCTGAAGGAGAAATAATTCTCAAAGAAAAAAAAGTAAGAAGATGAACAAAGATCATCTCAAGGGCCAGAGGCCCTATTTATAGGCACTGAGAGCCGTTTCAACTTCAAAGTTGATCTAAGAGCGCAGATTCTGTCACCGCTGCACTTATGTATAAGCCACGTGGGCGCAACGGTGGGGGGGCATTTGTTTCCCCAAATCAGAGCAAAGCTCTGTTCAAATTTTCAAAATTTGAGATGAAGCAGCGCTTCATAAAAGCGCCAGCAAGAAGCGCTCGCGTGCAAAGCACGGGTGCGCTGGCGCTAAGAGCGCCAGCACTCTGAAGCAGCGCTCACATGCAAAGCACGAGTGCGCTCGCGCTAAGAGCGCTTGCGCTCTGAAGGAACACTCACATGAAAAGCATGAGTATGCTAGCGCTAGAACTAAATGTTCCCCAGCGTTGGATCAAAGATCCAACGAAGATGATAAATCATCAAGTTACCAGAACAAAATTCTGTTAAGAAGACATTCTTCAGAATCTTTCCAAACAAAAAGATTTTGCTCTGTAAATCAGAACACCGTCGGATCAATGATCCAATGATGATTAAAAATCACATTGATGCAGAATAAATTCCGCATGAGAAAAGATTTCCAAATCTTGTTAAAAACAAGAAGAACACCTTTTGTAAAACAGAAGCCCTAGGATCAAAAGATCCAATGGTGGGGAAATCCCCAAATCAATTAGAGAAAAGATCTCTTCAACTGATTCAACAAATCAGCTTGCCCTATATAAAGTCCCCAAAACTTCAAGTCTGATATAGGGGAAACCCCCCCCCCCCAATAAACTTTGAGAAACTTCAGAGAGAAGAGCAAGCTCTCGGCAGAAGAAGAACTTTTCTTCAAGGTAAAAACAGAGAGATAAAAAATCTCATCAGGAAAAGAACTTACTTCTTATGCTAGATCATACATCTTTAAGATAAATTGTTTTTCACAAAAGAGATTATAACATCTCATTATAAAAAGGGGGAAAATAATTCAATTCTCTTAGAATCACAGATCCATAAAGGCAAAACTTTTCACCAAGAACATAAGAGATTGAAATATCTTCTGTACTTTGTTCTTAGATCCATGAAACAAAGTCTCTTATAAAAGAGAATTAATTCTAAGAGCGTAAAGCTGCCTATAAAGAGCCTCAGCGCTCCAATTAAACGAAGCGCCCCAGCACTCCAAATCTAGCATACAGCGCTGCAGAGCCTTAGCGCTCCAAATTTAAAGAAGCGCCCCGCGCTCATTGTCTGGCTCACTGCGCCAAGCGCGCTAAGTGCTCCTCACATGTGCGCTACTTAAACAGAAGCGCTCCGCGTTCATTGTCTGGCGCACAGCGCCAAGCGCGCCACGTGCTCCTCACGTATGCGCTATTTCACAGAAGCGCTCTGCGCTAATAATCTGGCGCACAGCGCCAAGCGCGCCACGTGCTCCTCACATGTGCGCTACTTAACAGAAGCGCTCTACGCTCATTAACTGGCGCACAGCGCCAAGCGCGCCACATGCTCCTCACGTGTGCACTGAGAGAACATAAACTGTTCTTGAAATGATAAAGCCTAGAGACATAATGAGTGCTCAGCATCCAATAAAAGAAATGACCAAGAAGGGTGTTGTAGAAGCGGGTGGCGTATCCTTTGAAAGATTCTCTATCCCTGCTCTGTATGCTGAAGAGATGATCAACGGTCCGCTTCTACCGTCTTTTCCCGACGAAATAACCAAGAAACTAGGTAGCCAGCTTATCGAAGGTAGAGATTGATCGTGGCGCGAGTCCTCGGAAACAGTCTCGTCCAGATCGGATGAGAGTGGCGGGAAAAGCGCAGCATTGCGCAGCGTCAGAATTGTCCTGGAAACTCAACCCGGCTATGAACGCGTCCAAATGATCTTTCGGGTCGGACTTTCCGTCGAAAAGGGAGACCTTCGTGGGCTTGTTCCGGGATGAGACATGGACGGCGAGTAGCTCTTCGGTGAAGGGCCTCGTGAGCGAGTATTTCTTGGTCCTTGATTACGTCTTATCTCTGCCCGAGGATCCATGCTCACAAATGTTCCGTTTACCTACATCGTATATCTGGCATCTGTATATATATTTTTAATAATACAATTATAATCAAATAATATATTTTAAAAATACCTAGCATGGCCTACATCATACCCCTGACCCTGTGGTGGCATCCGTATATCGTGTTCTCGTCACGTTTAGTGAAACGGACTCGTTTGGATCGCTACGTGCATACTACGTGTATCCATTCTTAGGGGTATGCATTTTCTTTAACCGGACATTGTTTTTGGGTTTCGGTTGACACGTATGTTATCCGTATTTTTAAACCATAAATTTAGACCCAATCCGGGTATATTTTGGAGTAATTTTGTATTAGCCAAAAACTTAAATTTTCTCAATATAATATTCTAATATATTTACACCGTTAAATATATACTCTTATATATATGTGGGGGGGGTGTATACACGTTTTAAATTTTTATAACCTAAAATCTAAAACTTCTGTTAATATATATTATATTTATATTCTAAATATATTTTATACAATCCTAAAAGATTTCCTCACCTGCCACTCTCTCGTACCATATATATATTAATTCATTTTTTTACTATTCACAAAACCCATATGCTTTTTCCCACGTGATGATGCTCGATATCGGTGACTCCCCAGATCATGACACGTGGCAGATGACGTGTCCCAGACCTTACAAGAAAGGATCAAGAACGTTACGTTGGAAGCACACTCCGGGCCTCCGACTTGAGGATGTTCCCGACCTTCGGTGGCCTTCCAGACCACCACCTCGGCTCGCCTACGAGCTATCATAGAATCAAGATGCCTCGGCCTCACGCTCGTTCCCGAGCCTCCCGCCAAGCTCATCTTCTTCGGTCTCACCGACCGACCCCACAGCACCGATCACAAGCGCCTCTACCATAGCTCTATGAATCTCTCTAGGCGTGAGATATCTGTCGTCCATGATCCCGCGTTCCACGCCATCACGATCCCTCATTAACAAGCATGTCTCGTCATTAATGGGGGATCCCGCCTATCACGCGGGCGTAACGGCCGGCATGAATCTCGCGTCCGCCTGCCCATGGTTGCCGCTATATAAACCCCCCTCTTAGACGACTCAGGTAAGCCAATTTTACCCCAATATGCCGTTACTCTACCAAAATACCCCGTCTAACTTGATCGTCGGAGGATCCTCGATGGCACAACCACCCCGGGACTTCTTTGCAGGTAGCTCGGCCTCAACCACCTCAAACCCATTGAGATCCACATGCTCCACGAGAAAACCCTCCAACTCAATCTCAGCCATCCATCGGTGCTCTCAGCAGATCAACGGAAGAAACATCTGAAGGAGATCTAGAGATCCATCAGATGGCGCAGTCTGTGGGAAACTAGTTCCACTCAACAAAAGTTCATCTTCCGATCTCGACTTCATGGAAAGCGGTCACCGTGACGATCCAAGCACCAGCCGTCGTCCTCCCCGCAGTGGAGACGAGGGAGAATCCCCTCCTCCCCCGAATGCCATTCACGCCCTATCCGCTCAGATAGATCGACTCACGTTCGTCGTGGATGTACTTGTCCATGTCCAAATGGCCGGGAAAGCTCCCCAGATCGCCGCTCCCCCACCTCGGGACCAGGACCCCTACAGAGGGAGAGAAGACTCTGCCCGCGTTGGTACCGATCATCGCCACGCTGTCTCCAACAGCTGTAGGTCCCCCGGGCCGACATATTCAATGACCCGGTGGGCGCCGCATAGCTTAACTCTGAGGTCTTACGCCAGAGCGTCTCGTCCCGAGCCCCATCGCGTCCATATCTCTCCCGAGGAGGTGTCAATCATCTCGTCTGTGCCCAGGCATGACCGACAACCCCTCCCTCGACGGGGTCGCGTGCACGGGACTCGCCACGGCAGCTCGAAGACGACCTCGCCAGGGGACCTAAGGAACCTCATCGAACAGAACCGAGACTGTGGCCAGGCAGAAGTCTCCGGCAGCAGAGGCAAAAAATTAGAATGTGCCAAATCATCAGGATACCACGGCCGACTCGACGCCCTCGAAAAGAAGATCGAAGGCATGCATCAGGAAAGTCGTCATTCAAGCGACGGGGGTAAATATGCCGCTGACTCGCTCACAAATCCCTTCACCAAAGAGCTACTCGCCGTCCACGTCTCCTCCCAGAACAAGCCCCCGAAAGTCTCCTTCTTCGACGAGAAGTCCGACCCGAAGGATTATTTGGACGCGTTCACAGCCGGGATGAGTTTCCAGGACTGTTCTGACGCCGCACAGTGTCGCGCTTTCCATGCCACTCTCATCCGCTCCGGACGAGACTGGTTCTGAGAACTCGCGCCATGCTCAATCTCTACCTTCGATAAGCTGGCCACCCAATTCCTAGGCCACTTCATCGGGAACAGACGGCAGAAGCGGACCGTCGACCATCTCTTCACCATAAAGAGCGGAGACAAAGAATCATTCAAAGGGTACGTCACCCGCTTCTACAATGTCCTCCTTGAGCTCCCAGAACACCGGGATGAGACGGTCATTACGGCCCTCGGGTCGGGTCTTAGGCATAAGGAGTGGCTACGCTCATTTGCCTTAGCGCAACCTAAGACCATGGCCGAGGTAAATGCCTAGACCGAATGTGAGATCCAGCTTGAATCCTAGGTGAACGCCAACCTTCCCCAGACAGAGCAAACCGATCAGAAGAAAAGGGCCCAGGAAAAGAAAAAGAAGATTGAGCGGCCAAAGCCCTACTCCCCGAAGTTTCAGGAGTACACCCCGCTCAACGTCTCCCAGACGGTACTGCTGGAGGAGGCTAAGGGCGAGAGGTTCTTTAAACTCTCCCCAGCCTCAAACAAGGCAGCAAAGCGCACCCGGGGCCTCTACTGTGGCTTCCACAAGTCATAGGGCCACTCCACTGAGAACTGCAAACAGCTTCGAGACTACATCGAGGAGCTAATCCGCTCAGGGCACTTGGCAACGTACTTGCGAGACAAGCGGCAAGCCGACCGTGAGCAAGAGCAACGTCCCCCTCCCGGCAAATTGACGATTGGCCAAATCATGGTCATGTCAGCAGGGGGTAAGACGAGGACCGATGATACACGGCATCTCCCTGGCCCGAACGGGGGACCTGTCGGCCACCCGAGGAAGAAGGCCAAAGCAGCCGAGCCGATCGTTTTAACCGACGAGGACCTCCACGGTATATCCCTGCCTCGCAACGACCCGCTGGTGATCACAGCACGGGTCCACCGCTACGAGGTGCAAAGGATACTGATCGACTTTGGAAGCTCGGCAAACATTCTTGTTCTCCGCCGAAAGCCAGGAAAGACAGACGTCTTGCCTGAATTTGGGGGCAGATGCTATTAGGTTCTATCCGTCCACCTCTCTGAAGATGCCAAGTTGATTTATGACACCATGTATCGAAGGTTTAGACGAAAGCGGCCGTTGTAGCAGACTTCGTCAGATTCCCACTCATTTGAGGGGTTTTTTTATTTATTGTAGAGATGTTATTCCCTGCAGGCGCAAGCCCCTGCAGTTAATTACGCTACCGCATCGCGGTAACCACTTTCTCCTTCTCCAGATGGTCACTTCGTGTCGTGTGTATTTGTTTTGTTTTTGGTTGCACATGGATTGTATACGGAGACTAATTTATGTTGTCGCCCGTAGGGCGTGGATTAGTCCAAATCCGTATTTTCTTAGATTTAGGTTTGGGATTGTATTTAAGGATCGTTAATCTCATTTGAGACTAAGATCAACTTAAACGTTTGTTAAGGATACGTTAGTCTAATTTTAGACTAAGATCAACATAACAATTTGTTAAGGATACGTTAGTCTAATTTTAGACTAAGATCTACTTAACAGAATCATTTAGATCCAACAAAAGAGCATTTGGGCTCTATTGTTTTAGTTTAAGAACTTTGCGGTCCAAAAGTTTAAGGACATCATAGTCCATAGAGTTTAAAGACATCATAGTCTAGTTTAGAGACGTCATAGTCTGTAAAGTTTAAGGACATCATAGTCCATGAGTTTAAGGACCCCACAATCCATAAAGTTTAAGGACGTCATAGTCCATGAGTTTAAGGACCCCACAGTCCGTGGAATATCTGGTTGTTGGGACCCGTCACCTCTCTGAAGACGTTAAAGGATTACAACGACAAATATCAGAGGAGTGACGAGATATACCCTTGAACCAATGTTGGTTGGGGGACCTGTAGTTGGATTGATTTAAGGATCGTTAGTCTCGTTTGTGATTAAGATCATCTTAAATGTTTGTTAAGGATACGTTAGTCTAATTTTAGACTAAGATCTACTTAACCGGGTCGTTTAGATCCAACAACAGAACATTTGGGCTCTGTTGTTTAGTTTAGGGACATTGCGGTCCAGGTTCAGATGCAAACATGGATTTAGAAATGCACCGGATAGTTATTGGTCATTGGGACCCACCACCTCACTGAAGACGTTGAAGAATTACAACGACATGTATCAGAGGTGTGAAGAGATGTACCCCCGAACCAAAGTTGATTGAAAGGCTCTGAGTTTTGTTTTGAATGTCATATGAGATGACCAATTTTGGAAGACAAGAGTGTATTTGAGATTCAGTCAAAAGAAAGGGGTACTGCCTCTGGAAAACTTGGCTAGATCAAGCTAAGATTGACTTGGATATAATGTTAAACACTAGAGTACACTCAGCTATCGCGTGCTCCCACATGATGCGCTCAGAATAGTGTTAAATACTAGGGATGCAGCGCACAAAATAGTGTTAAACACTAAAAAATAAGCGCTCACGTGGGGTCACGTGAGACGCTTGAGTATTGGGCCCAAACTTCTTTTATTTTGTTCTCAGAATATGCAAGTAAGTGTTAAACACTTAGCCTTTATGGCCATCACGTGTGGGCACGTGATGGGTATCCATGTTTTGGATATTGAAGTGTTTGTTAGGGGTCGCGTAGGGGCACGTAAGGGCGCCAAAAGTCTGTCCTAACTTGGCTTTGTTCTCTTTATTTTGAGGAATTTATCCAAGGGTCACGTGGGAGCACGTGACCCCATCTCATTCATTCTTTTTTTGACCATTGAGGGGAGGGTCACGTGATCATTTTTGATACTTGATCCTTTTACGTGCATGGAGAGATGAATCCCTTGTTTAAGAATTAAATTCTTTTGTAGGGTTAAACCCTAATTTTATTTAGAGGAATTAAATTCCTATGTATTTGGAAGAATTAAATTCTTTAAACCCAATTCTCCCTCTGAGTTTTGGATCTGCATAGTAGAATCTTCCCGATGAGAATTAAATTCTCAACTTTGGGGAAGATCTGCTTCTGCAGATCTTAAACCATGAAGAAGAACTAAGTTCTATATTAAGGGTTAAACCCTATCTTTGTTGGAGGAATTAAATTCCTAAATGCTTTGTGGGAGAATAAAATTCTCTGAACTTAGGTCCTCCCCTAGGTTTTAGATTTGCATGGCAGAATCTCCCCAATGAGAATTAAATTCTCAACTTATGGGGAGATCTGTTTCTGCAGACCTTCAACCAAAGGAAAAACTAAGTTCTTATTCAGAAGAGTTAAACTCTTAATTTGATAATTAAATTCTCTTTTTCTTTTTGTGGGAGCTTATAGGATGATCTCTCACCTAGGATTTCTTTCTTTTCTCAAGAGGCCTCCTTTTCTCTCTGGAGAATTAAATTCTCTTTTCTTTTGTATTCTCACTCTGTTGTTGTATATCCCTCCTTTTTTTCTTCTCTTCTTGGCTCCTATTTATAGGAGAAAGAAAAGAATCAGTTTGTTTAATCAATCTTTCATTGAAAGATTTTAATCGATTTTTTAAGCAACATGATCTTTTAGATCACTCAGTGAATTTTATTCACCATTGGATTTTTAATCCAAAAGATATTCTGTCTGTTATTCTTGGTAAATTTCAAGGAAATCTTTCCTCGTATAGAATCTTTCTATAAATTGGTGATTTTTAATCACCATTGGATTTTTAATCCAACGGTGCTCTGCTTTACAGAGCGCAATCTTTTTGTTTTGGAAAGATCTAAGGAAATATTTTTTCAACTAAGGTGTTTGATTTCCCTTAATTAGAATTTAATTCTATTAGTTTAGAAGGTTTAAGAGCCTGTCACGTGTTAGCACGTGACCCCACTGATTGACCATTTAATTAGAATTCAATTCTATTAATTCAGAGAGATCTTAGGAACCCATCACGTGTTGGCACGTGACCCACTGATTAAGCATTTAATCAGAATTTAATTCTGTTGTTTTAAAGAACTCAGCAACTTATCACGTGTCAGCACGTGACTCTTGGTCACGTGTGAACACGTGATGCCCTATTGGGGTTTTCTCTTGTTTTTTATTATACTTTTTAATTCCTTTCAGTGGGTTTAAAGGCCCATCACGTGTTGGCACGTAACTCCATCTCAAGGTGTGTATCTCAGTGCCTATAACTTTGCCCATAGAAGGTCACGTGTCCCCACGTGATGCCCGATCACGTGTGGACACGTGATGCTTCTCTTGTGTATTTCTTTGCTGCTTTATTCAGTTCCCATATGGGAACAAATGCCCCACAACGTTGTTCTCATGCGTTTGCACATGAGTGCAACGCTGTCATCTTTTGTGTCTGTTGGATCTGCCTAGGGAAGGGGGTAGATGAACCGTTTCCCATCACATCCTATAAATGCAGGGGTCTTTTCAGAAGCGCCTCCACTCTTTCATCTTCTTCCTTGTTAATTTTCCTTTGAGAATTTAATTCTCTTCCTCAGAGCTCAGTTCTCTGTTCCAAAAATTTTCAGAGTTTAACTCCGTCAACAAAAGATTTCCTTTTTCAGGTAAGGATCTTAAACGGCTGAGGAACTTCTTGTAGAAATTTTCTTTGGATTTTAAATCCACACCAAGGGTTTTTCCCTTTAACAAGAACCCATCTCTCCAAGTTCTTTTTTTTAAAAAATGTCCAATCTTTAAATAATAAACCCCTTTTGTTAGGGTTTCTCTGATCTTAGGGGATTGATGATGATACTTGTCCTTCCTCTGGAATTTAATTCCATTCCAAAGAGCTTAGCTCTGAAAAAAAATCCTGGGAATTCAATTCTTCTGTTCAAAAGGAATTTAATTCATCTAAAGAACTTGGTTCTTAAAAGAAGACTTCTTGGGATTTTTTTTATCCTGAGCTATTCTTGACAACAAAATTCCAGGAGATATTCTGCTTGATTTGCGTGGAGTTTGTAATGGGTTTCTTAATCAGCACTTATTTTCTCCATTCGGATATTAAGGGTTGTTCAAATTCCCATGTCTGGATCAGTCTATCCACTGAACTTTCACTGATTTTCATTTTCAGGTGCTATGGCCGCTCATCTGTATGACCTTAACGAAATTAATTCATATGGGGACATTCGCGCATTGGGCCGCTGCCAAAATCAGGATTTCACTAACGCTCGGTGCGCCAAAATCATGCGTCGCTTCAATGAATACAATGGTCGACTGCTTCCTCGTCGTTCCGCTCTTTTGAAGCTCATTGTGAGGGCGATCTGGGAAGCACTTCCTTTATTCTATGCAGGCATGCCGCTTAAGGCATTGGATGATGCCGAAGATAAGGTACACTCAGTATATCTTATGGGCCTAATCTCAAAGAAAAGGCGAGACAATCTTGTTGATATTCTGCATCAAACTTTCCGACAGGCGACAATAATCACTGCCTATCGAAGGAACGAGGACATTAGTGAAGATCCCGAAGCTTGTGAGCATGAGAAGAAGCATACGAGAATGGTCAGAGAGGCCAGAAACCTTTTAGATGGCCTTACTTTTGAATTTCTCAATCCATGTCCTGGATTTGATGTCCTACCATTGTAAACATTTTCTTTTATTTTTGTATAAACTTTTCAGAGTATGAATGACAGAACTTTTCTTTCCCCCCTTTTTGTGTTTGCATTCCTTCTTTATGAAATTTTGTCATATTGTTGTTGACGCCCACGTGTTTGGCACGCGAGGCACTATTGGGGATTTCAATCTCACATTGGTGCCTGCTCACGTGTTATGCATGTGCGATGCTGTTTTAATTTCCAACAAGGATTAAGGTCGGTGCTCGCGTCTATGCACGTAGGGCTCTATTGATGGGGTCGTTTCGTTTCCCTACACTGATTCCAACGAATCATCTCTTTTATTTCCCATGCCCTCCCTTTTTTCTGGGCCTTGGGAATAGTTTCATCACGCACAATATTTTCTGTGCATAGCATTGAATGCTATCCTTTATAACCTAAAGCTGTTCCTTTCTTTCTCTCTTCAAAGAAAAACCCATTTAGACCTTAAGGTGATCATCATTGAGAAACCGATCAAGTGTTATGGCTTACGACCGCCCCCACGCTCGTCGGCAACCATGGGAGGTGCCCCTCGAGGAGATGATTCCTCGTTTTGCTGCGCGGTTAGTGGATCCCCTTCTCACCGATGTCGAATGCGACACTGTGATGTACGAACTCCTAATTCGTAGGGGTTCTCCCCTTCCTAGGGGTTCCATTTGGTTGCGGATGATCTTTTCGTCCGTACTTGCCGATATTCCTCCTCATCCGGCAGAGATGACCCTGGCGATGCTCGATGCGGCGGAGGACAAGATTGAGTGTTTCTATGAGGAATGCTTGCTTACCCGAGCTCTGAAGGATCGCTCGATTCATCTTCTGGGTCAGATAAGAGCCCGGCAGGCTGTCATGTCTGCTTTTACCGATGGGCATGGCATTAATCGGTGGGTAGCAACCCCTCACGAAAACAGTCGCTTCGACGTGTTGGAGAAGGCAGAGAGGGAGCTGGAGAATTTTGTTTTTTGTTTTGTTAACCCTGGTATCACTGATCCCATGTTTGGCGATCTTTTCCCTATAGAGTAGTATGCTATAACTCGATGTATTCCTCTTATTATTGTTTGTTGCATGCTTTTTATAGAATCCTTTCTGCTCATCATATATTCGTACATGCATCCCTCCTATATACATGAGCTTTATACTTTATCCCTAGGAGTTTCCTTTAAATATGAGCGTTAACGTCGCGTTGGCAGCACGTTTTAGATATCGTCTCTATTTAAGCGAGCGTATGGTTGCAAATGTGCACTTGATGGGACACATATAAAGGATCCTTCTTATTGCCTTACATGGCACACGGTTTGTGCATGTTTTGGTTCGGATATTGTCGTCGAGTGGAGGCTTGCTTACGTAGTCTTGAGTGCACGCGTCTTCCTTCAAAGGTCGTGGCTGCAAAGGAGAGCTTGCGGGGCCTGGTTGAACGGTGCACCGCGAATATACTGTCATGCGAGAAGAGGCTCATCCGACAATTTTCAGAGAGGACGCTGGCTTTAAATGCGCTGGGGGAACTTCAAGCTGAACTTACGGCCAAAACCACTCGTGCGTATGAACTTTGGCGAGTACTTTAAGAAGCTATCAGGGAGGTGGTAGTTGTTGATAAAGCCGTCATTTTCACTCACGAAATGGTCGAAACTCATAAAGTTACTGAAAAAGAGCTTGAAAGTCGGCTTGCCTTGTACCAGGCCCAACAGTCTCAAGCGGAGGCCCGTCTCTTAACGATAATGAATCATGAAGCCGAGGCCCAGCGGAAAAAGGATGAACAAGCAAATCTATTGAATCATCCGCCGGCTTAAAGAATTGTATATTTTTTCTTTTTATTCTTCTTTTGTACATACTCCTGAATGAGAGTATTTTTTTGATTCATTCATAAATTGTACTTTGTATTCATTTTGATTCATGAATAAAAGACATATTTTGCTTCATGGTGGTGTGTCCCTTTTAGTAAATGCATTTTGTGGATAATCTATTTTGATTTCCTTGTAGGACAGCGATGGCTTAGGAGTTAGGGTTATGATCTGCCACCTAAGGCTTTCCAACTTTATGAGCCGTGAGGGTCCCATAAAGGTATTTCTTCTTACGAGTCGTGAGGATCTCGTAAGTGTAATTTCTCCTTAGGAATCGTGAGGATTCCTAAGTGCGTTTTCTCTTGAGATTCGTAAGGATCTCACAAGAGAATTTTCTTTCTTACAAGTCGAGAGGACCCGTAAGTGATTGATGAGTTGACTTGCTCCCGAATCAAAGAATTGCTTTGACGGGGAAGTCAAGGGTTGATTTTATCCGCATTTCACGGAGTCAAGGGTTGACTTTATCCGCATTTCACGGAGTCAGGAGTTGCTCTGTCCATTTCCCACGGGGTCAAGATTGACTTTAGCCGTGTTCTACAGGACCAGGAGGTGCTCTGGGCACTTCCCATGGGGTCAGGATTGACATTAGCCGTGTTCCACAGGACCAGGATCTGCTCTGGATGCTTCCCACGGGGACAGGATTGACATTAGCCGTGTTCCACGAGACCAGGATTTGCTCTGGGCGTTTCCCACGGGGTCAGGATTGACATTAGCCGTGTTCCACGGGACCAGAATTTGCTCTGGACGCTTCCTACGGGGTCAGGATTGACATTAGCCATGTTCCACAGGACCAGGATCCGCTCTGGACGCTTCCCACAGGGTCAGGATTGACATTAGCCGTGTTCCACGAGACCAGGAGGTGCTCTGGGTGCTTCCCACGGGGTCAGGATTGACATTAGCCGTGTTCCACGGGACTAGGATTTGCTCTGGACGCTTCCTACGGGGTTAGGATTGACATTAGCCGTGTTCCACAGGACCAGGATCCGCTCTGGACATTTCCCACGGGGTCAGGATTGACATTAGCCGTGTTCCACAGGACCAGGAGTTGCTCTGGGCGCTTCCCACGGGGTCAAGATTGACATTAGCCGTGTTCCACAGGACCAGGATTTGCTCTGGACGCTTCCCACGGGGTCAGGATTGACATTAGCCGTGTTCCACAGACCAGGATCCGCTCTGGATGTTTCCCACGGGGTCAGGATTTAAATTAGCCGTGTTCCACAGGACCAGGAGGTGCTCTGGGTGCTTTCCACGGGGTCAGGATTGACATTAGCCGTGTTTCATAGGACCAGGATCCACTCTGGACGCTTCCCACGGGTCAAGATTGACATTAGCTTGTTCCACGAGACCAGGATTTGCTCTGGGCATTTCCCACGGGGTCAGGATTGACATTAGCCGTGTTCCACGGGACCAAGAATTGCTCTGGGCGTTTCCCATGGGGTCGGGATTGACATTAGCCGTGTTCCACGGGACCAGGATTTGTTATAGGCATTTCCCGGCATTTCCCACGGGGTCAGGATTGACATTATCCGTGTTCCACGGGACCAAGATTTTCTCTGGGCATTTCCCACGGGGTCAAGATTGACATTATAAGTGTTCCACGGGACCAGGATTTGCTCTGGGCGTTTCCCACGGGGTCCGGATTGACATTAGCCGTGTTCCACGGGACCAAGATTTGCTCTGGACGCTTCCCACGGGGTCAGTATTGACATTAGCCGTGTTCCACAGGACCAGGAGGTGCTATGGACGCTTCCCACGGGGTCAGGATTGACATTAGCCGTGTTCCACAGGACCAGGATCCGCTCTGGACGTTTCCCACGGGGTCAGGATTGACATTAGCCGTGTTCCTCAGGACCAGGAGGTGCTCTAGGCGCTTCTCACGGGGTCAGGATTGACATTGGCCGTGTTCCACAGGACCGGGATCCACTCTGGACGCTTCCCATAGGGTCAGGATTGACATTAGCTGTGTTCCACGAGACCAGGATTTGCACTGGGCGTTTCCCACGGGGTCAGGATTGACATTATCCGTGTTCCACGGGACCAGGATTTGCTCTGGACGCTTCCCACGGGGTCAGGATTGACATTAGCCGTGTTCCACAGGACCAGGATCCGCGCTGGACGCTTCCCACGGGGTCAGGATTGACATTAGCCGTGTTCTATAGGACCATGATTTACTCTGTCGGTTGTCTGCGAACCGTCGAGGTTTGGCTTCTTTTTCTGATGGAGCGTGGTGGGAAGGTATGGTTACCTCTTTGTTTGTGCCCCTGGATTGTATACAGGGATCGATGTGATCTCACCTGTAGGGCAAAAAATTTCATTTTATATATTTTTCTTTCCGCGATGATCTATCATTTCAGCTTCAATATCGCGAAAGTCATGATTGCCCAGTCATTTCGGCTATTTTTTGCGGTGCCCAATCATTTCGGCTATTTTCTTTATTTACTCGCTGCTCTTTATTGCGAGTTGCCCAATCATTTCGGCTATTTTTCATGCATATATTTTTACTTGCTGATTTTGTAGCAAGTTGCCCCATCATTTCGACTATTTCATATGCATTTGTGGCTCGCTAACTTTTCGCTGCGAGTTTGGGATTTGATACCGATTTAGGCATCAGCATCGCTACAACTGGGATATTTCCAGGAGTGAATCATCATTTGCCTTTGTCGATGTCAAACAAAAGTGGCTTAGTAAACAGGGTTAGGATCCTGTCGACTGAGGCTATTGACTTCATGAGTCGTAAGGGTCTCATAAAAGTATTTCTCCCTACAAGTCGTGAGGATCTCGTAGGTGCGTTTTCTCCTTAAGAATCGTGAGAAGTCTTAAGTGTATGGTCTCTTATAAGTCGTAAGGATCTTACAAGAGTATTTTCTCCTTATAAGTCGAGAGGACTTACAAGGGTTGTTCGCCATATGAGCATATCCCCAATCGCGGGTGGGACTTTGTCAGGGAGATGTTTATTCGCGCCCGTGGATTGTATACAAGGATCAATACTGAACCACTTGTAGGGCAACACTGGAGGTTGTGATGGCTTAAGAACAGGTTCAGATCCCTATAGCTTAAGGCTTTTGAATCCTATGAGCCATGAGGGTCTCAAAGGGGAATTCTCCTTATGAGTCGTGAGGATCTCGTAAATGTAATTTCTCCTTAGGAATCGTGGGGATCCCTAAGTGTGTTGCTCCCTTGTGAGTCATAAGGATCTCACGTAGGTGGTTTCTCCTCACAAGGTCGAGAGGGCCTTGCAAGTGTCTTTTAACGAGATTGCGCCCTTTCGGGTTTTCACAAAACTCGCCGGTAACCCTGCTGTTTTTACTCACGGAGACCTTTCGGGTTCATCCGTGCCCATTTTGCTTATGGACATACCGTTTTCTTCTTTTTTTATTTTTATTTTATTTTTTTGGTCAGCCTTGGGATGCTGCGGTCTGTAGTAGTTTATCGACGTCTCAGACAATAGCCAGTTTTAGGACATAGTGGTCTATAATTAGTTTAAGGACATTACGGTCCATAGCCGGTTACTACTTATAAAGTTTGGGCTTAGGAAGACAGCGAGCGAACATAGGCGTCGTCATCTATCGTTGACCTAGGCCGTGACTCGTTAGGCGTAGTATTTTTTCAGGAAGCAACCGTTTATTGGCCTGAAAGGTCTTTCACCATGCATGTCCATAAGTAGATAGGCTCCACCCTGGTAAACTTTGTCTATGATATACGGGCCTTCATATTTTGGCTAGAATTTCTCCCGCTTGGCACGATTGGGGATCATAGGTCTTTTGACCACTAGCACGAGTTCGCCTTGGCGGAATGTTCTCGACCTAGTCAATCATTCATATGAGCGTGTCATCTTCGCTTTATAAGCCTCCAAGTTTTTCTGCGCCATGAGCCAAGTTTCGTCGAGGGCATCAAGTTCCTCAAGCCGAAGATGAGCATTTTCTTCGTCTGTTACCTCGTAGTGAACCGACACTCGTAGAGAGGGTAACTCTATCTCGAGGGGGGTACCGCTTCTATGCCGAATACCAATGCTTATGGCATTTTGTTCGTGGCTGTTTTGAACGTAGTTCGATACGCCCAGAGAGCTTCATGCAGTCTCTCGTGCCAGTCCTTTTTATTCTTGGACACCGTCTTTTTCACGATCTTCGTCAAGGTCTTGTTGAAAGCCTCAGCTAGACCGTTAGCTCGGGGATTATAGACTGAAGAGTATCTCCAATCTATATTATATTGTTGTACGAAGCGGCTGATTTTGTGGTTTCTGTAGGCTGGCCCGTTATCGAAGATAATTCGTCGCGGAGTGCCGAACCGATAAATGACGTGTGTCTTGAAGAAATGGAGGATACTCTCCGTCTTCACTTCTCTTAGTGGTACTGCTTCTGCTCACTTGGAAAAGTAATCGGTTGTTGCCAGTATGAACCGATGTCCTCTGGACGATACTGGTTCGATGGGGCCGATTATGTCAGTTCCCCACATTTCGAACGGCCAGCTAGCCACCATTAGATGTAGTGGATTTGGGTGCTGGTGGATAAAATCCCCGTGAATCTGGCACGGGTGGCACTGTTTCGTGTATTCTAGGCAGTCTTGGATCATCGTGGGACAATAGTAGCCCATCCTTTTGATCTTTAGTTTCATCTTTGGCCCGGCTTGGTGAGAACCGCAGAGTCCGTCGTGAGTTTCTTGGACGACTCTCCTTGCCTCTTCAGGTCCCAGGCATCTTAGCCACAGGGAGTCAAACGATCTCTTATACAGAGTATCATTGACAAAGGCGAAGGATAGAGCTCGTTTCATGAGCTGATGTCTCGACAACGCATCTTCAGGTGTTCGACAGGATTTGAAGTAGTTTACAAAGACTTCTCTCCAATCCTTAGCCTTTTCCTGGTCTTTTATTTGTAGGGCCGTTTGCTCGGTAGCTCCATTTTTTCGGATGACTCCGGAGATATTTCTGCCGGTGCAAGAACCCGACGGCTTTGCACAACGATCCTCACGTCATCGAGGTTCTCGTCGGCCAGTTCTTTAGCGAGTCTGGCTAGTGCATCAGCTTTGCTGTTTTCCACACACGGTATACTTTCCAACTTGTAGGAGGGAATTTGAGTCAGCGGTTGCTCTACCCTCTCGCCGTACTTCACCAGCTCTGGCTTGCACGTTTGATAGTCGCCGTTTACTGGACTAACGATCAATTAGGAGTCTCCTTATATGAGGAGTTTCTCAATTCCCATGTCGACGGCGATCTCAAGATCTTCTATCAAAGCTTCATATTCGGCTTCATTATTCGTCCTCGGCTCTGTTAAGGAGAAGGCAAAGCGCATTATCCCTCTTTGTAGAGTCACGAAGATGAGGCCTACCCCGGATTTGATTATGGGGTGCTTTGTTTACGCTTCTTCATGGAAGATGCTCCATTGAAGTAGAGTTCCCACTGGGTATCATTCTCTCTTCTCTCCCCGTCGATCGTGTCAAATGTGTGCTCGTCGGGAAATTCGCAGTTCAAAGGAGAATCGGCAGGTATCGGATGCTCAGTGAGAAATCGGCGATAGCCTGGCCTTTTACCGCCTTGAGGGGACAATAAGTTATCGAGAACTCCATCAAGAGAAGGGCTCATTTAGCGAGTCGTCCTGTTAGTATGGCTTTTGACATCAAGTATTTGAGAGGATCCAATTTTGATACGAGGTGATCTCATATGCCAAAGTATAGTGTCTGAGCTTCGTTATCGCGAAGATTAACGCCAGGCAGTGTTTTTCGATGGGGGAGTAGTTGCTTTCTGCCTCCAGTAGAACTCGACTCAAATAGTAAAGGGCTCTCTCCTTCCCTTGGTCATTCTCTTGTGCCCACAACGCACCTAAGGAACCTTCGAGGTTGTTGTATACAGGACGAGAGGTTTTCCTTTAATGGGAGCGGCCAGCACTGGCGGATTTTGCAAGTATTGCTTGATTTCATCTAGTGCACTTTAGCATTTGCGATCCCAAACGAACGGGGTTGCCTTCTTCATTAGGTGACTGTAGGGACGGCACTTGCCGGAGAGATTGGCTATAAATCACCGGATATACGCGAGCTTTCCTTGGAGAGACCGCATCTGCTTGAGGGTTCTTGGCGGAGGCATTTCCATGATCGCCTTGATCATCGACGGGTCTATTTCGATGCCTCGATGTCGTATGATGAATCCTAGGAACTTGTCTGAAGAAACTCCGAACGCGCATTTGAGAGGGTTCATCTTCAAATTGTATTTCCGAAGGCGCTGAAACACGATTTTCAGATGCTCTAAATGTTTCTCGTATGATTTGCTTTTAACTACGAGGTCGTCAATATAGCATTCGACGATTTCATGTATGAGGTCATCGAAAATCTTAGTCATGGCCCTCTGATAGGTGGCACCGGCGTTCTTTAGACCGAAAAGCATCACCTTGTAGCAGAATATGCCCAAAGGGGTCAGGAAAGCAGTATGCTTCTGGTCCTCGGGATGCATCTTTATCTGATTGTATCCTGATGAGCCGTCCATGAAGGAGAAAACTTCGTGAGTGGACGTATTATCTATCATCAGCTCAGTGACCGGTACTAGAAAGTCGTCCTTTGGGCAAGCTTTGTTGAGATCCCGAAAGTCCATACATATGCGCACCGTCCTATTTTTCTTCATTACTGGGACAATGTTGGCGATCCAGTCAGAATACTGAACCTCTTGGATGAAGCCGGAGTCGATTAGCTTCTTGACTTCGGCGTTGATGCTCATCTCAAGCTCGAGCCGCATTCTTCTCGGTGCTTGTTTGATCGGCTTGACGTCCGAAGATATCGCCAATTTGTGCACAGCAATCTCTGGATCTAGTCCCGGCATCTCAGAATAGTTCCATGCGAAACAGTCTTTATACTGCATGAGCACGCCTTTGAGCGTAGCCTCCTTTTCTTTAGACAATAGTTCACTGACGAACGTCGGCCGTGGGTCGTTTTCCGTCCCCAAGTCAATTTATCTGAGGTCGTCTGCAGTAGTATGTATCCCATTTTCCAGCTCTTTTGGTGCCGGTAGAAATTCTGAGATCAACTCATCTTCATTTTTTTCGAAGCACCAAGAGAGGTCATCCATATTCTCGGGTTCTTCTTCTGACAGCATTATTGCGTGATAGGTACAAGATCGTTTCCAAGACCGATATTGATCTGGTTCTACTCTCATTGCATAAGTGGCTTTTGATTCATGCTTCTGTGGCAGGGTTATCCTCCAACTGATGGATAGAGCGAACCTGCCTTGTTGATATTGGTCTTCGACCCGGTTCTTGAAGGTGAAGCAGTCTTCGAGAGGATGTCCTATTGCTCGGTGATAGGAGCAATAGTCTGGGTGAGAGACCTTGTCTGCTTTCTCGGAGTGCTTGGACTCCGGGAGTGTCATCATCTGATGTTTTATGACAAGATCAAATATCTTTTTTGTCTTGTCTTGGGGAAAAGAATATGCTCAGCCCATCTTCTTTATAAGAGACGGATCCTGGCTGCTCGATTCTTGATCGCGTGGCTTCTTAGATCCGCTACACTGCTGTCGAACGTTTTTTCTGTTCCTTGGTTTATTTTTGCCTCTGCGCCGGGTCTTTTGTATGACAGGTTGGCGACGAAGAGTATTGTCATTCTCCGCGGCCTGCTGAAGGAGGCACTGCGTCCTGGCTTTCTCGGAAATAGTCATTTGGCGGCTATGGTCATCCTGTACCTTTTGACTCGCTTCCCTTATTAGCTTGTCCATCTGTTCTTCAAACGATGGACTTGATATTTTCATGGCAGGGCCTCATTTTGGTTCAGGGTTAGCGTCTTCTAACAGAGCATTTCCTTCTTCATCGAAGTCATGTATAATGTAGCAACCATAGAATCGTTCCCGTTTCTTGGATTGAACATATCCAAGTCATATCGTTTCCATTCTCCCGTTGGGCAATTTTCGCTGAGTTCCGGGGACGTCCCAGATCCTGTTGTAGAACTGAGCTTGTCGAGCAGCCTGTTTGAAGGGAACGCCTTGGCGCCTCAACAGCCTTTTTAATCCTTCTGTGTAGTATCTGGGCAGACGGATGGACTGGAGTCTGTCAAGTGTGGAATCAGCACCATGCCAAATTTCTTTCTCCACTTTGGTTTCCGTGGATTGATAAAAGAGGATCTCCTTTTCATCTCTTCGCCTGGGAGGAACGTAGAATGTCTGCAGTTCTTGCACACTATAGGTACCAAGCGCGTCGAGCTCTTTGAAATGCTCTTGCGGAACCATGGCGATTTGCAAACTCCGATCATCGCCAGCGAAGGCTTGTATTGATGGCCGAACAGAAAATACGGCATTGACCTCATCTTCTGAGTCGCTGCCGAAGATCAACATAGGGGTGGATGGTCTCGGCTTGTTGCATTGGGGCGGCCCTAAATAGACTATCTCTTCTTCCTCCTCAGTATCACTTCCGAAGACCGGAATGGTGGTGATAGCTTTTTGCTTTTCCTCTGGTTTATGGCATCTCTCTGTGTCCTCAAAGTCTGGTAAGAAGTATTTTGCATCTTCGTACTTTCGGACTTTGTTCACGGAGAATGGGTTTAGTTCCCCTGTCACAATATACTCGAGACCATCCTTGAAATACTTCATACACTGATGTTTTGTAGAAGGGATGATGTTGTACTCATGTAACCAAGGCCGGCCGAGCAAAGCGTTGTAGCAGGTCTTGGCATCAATGATGTGGAATTTGATGTCTGTGACGAGCAGCCCAAAGCGTAATGTCAGTATCACAGACCCGAGTGTCCGTGATGAATGGGAGTCAAACCCGGAGATGGTGATTTTATCACGAGCAAGGTGATGAACGCTCATGCAGAAGGACACTCTTACATTGAGGAGATTGACGGAAGACCCATTGTCAACCATGATCTTGCCTATCTTAATATCATGACAATATCCAGAGACATAAAGGGGACGGTTATGCTCGCATGTCCTGAGGAGGAGATCTTCATCGTCGAAGGTGATATCGGCTGTGTGTACTTCTTCCAGCTCATCCTTCATCTTTTCTTCGGCGAGGAAAGCTTGGAATTGCTCGAGCTCTTGTAGCGCCTTGATCAAAGAATCTCTCGCCTCTTTGGACAGCAGAAGGGCATCGAGAATGCTTAGCTGCAAGGGTGTCTTCCTCAAGTGTGCCAGAACATTGTAATCCACCTTACTTTTCTTTGGCGGGTCCTTGGCTATCAACTCTTCGACGACTCGGTCATCGAGGGTGATATCTTTAGGGATCTTTTCTTTCCCCTTATCCTTTTTGTTCGACCCCTTGTTTACGGGTCCGAGATTATTTTCAGATAATGTGTGATTGCGCAGCTGAATGTTCTCGCAGCTCTTCGGTTCTTCCTCTTTTCCTGAGGTGGATTCTTTGAAGAGAGGGTCGAGAGCCATTTCTTCTTCAGAATCGCTCCCGAAGGTGAGAACTTGCGATCCCTTGTTATCAACTATGTGACAGTTGCCGGCAGCTCTTCCTCGTTCGTCTGTCGCATTTTTCTGCTGTCGACGAGTTTCATGCTTCATCCTCTTGAAGTGCTGCCTGTGAGCGACGTACCCTTGCCACCAATTTTTAAAGGCGTTGCATTCTTCAGTAGGGTGCGCAATCCCTCGATGATATAAACAGTAATTAGGATGCACATCCTCTTCATTAAAGTGTATTTCATCAGAAGTGTTTCCTTCGGAGGGTGGCAGCTTCATTCCCATGGAGATGGCTTTGGCGAACCTTTTTTCATTTTAAGCCTGCTCTTGTCTGTCGCGGGCATGCCTCGGTCTGGTTGGGGCGCTTCAACCCTTTCATCCAGTCGCCGACGTTTGGCTTTTCCAAATATAGCCATTTCGCGCTCTCGATCAACCTTGCTTTTCAGAAGAGCTTCGTTCAGGAATGCATCAATCATCTCATCTAACAGTCCTAGGAGCTCTGATTTGGGATCTGCCCCCAGTTTCTCTGTGTCAGGAGCTTCTTCATCGTCTATCGACGAGTTAGAGATCACATGGCAGCATGCCACATAATCCTCAAGTTCATCTGACGAGTCTTCTCCATTGTCATCATCTTCGTCCTCAAGGACGTGGCTGAAGAAACTCTTGAAGTGTGACCGGGGTTCGTGCTTTCTGGTTATATTCTTCCAGCGCATCGATATGTTTTTGCAGGTCCGTGCGCTTGTCACCAGGCTTCACGGGCTTTTTGGTCTTCTTCTTTTTCTTCGAAGACTTTGGCGGCTGGGCCTGAGCGTTTTGATTATCGCTACCAATTTTTGGCATCGGGCGTGGCTTCAGCATTCCCTCGATGATCTTGGTTCTAGCTGATTTTTCCACCTAATCGCTGGGCATGCTTGGAGATCCTTCAACATTCTTTTCGTTTTGGTTGAAAGAGCGACCTCCCATGGAGCTTCTTCGGCAAAAGAGCATGATGCCCCCGGTGTGTCCGCCTTTTAAAAAGCGTGCGGCTGGGGCGGGTTTACTTTCCAATTCTCGGACAATGTGAATTTGCCCTGTTGGTATTGGTTCTCAATCCACCCTTTGAAGATAAAGCAATCTTCGATTGGATGGCCTATAGCTTAGTGATAGGGGCAATAATTGGGATTATTAGCCTTACCGGGTTGCAATAGGCGTTTCGGATCCGGCAAGTTGATGAGCCTGTTGCGCACCGCCAGCTCGAACAATCTCCTCGTTTTGTCCTGGGGAAACGAATAAGGACGCTTCATTTTCTTATTAATGAATCGCCGTCTCTCGTCTAGGCGATCAGTTAGTTTTGGGCCACTGGGCTGCTGTTGAGCATTGTCGACGAAGGTCGCTTTCCCTTTCCCTTTTTCACTTCGAGGCTCCGACTTTGAAGAGGAAGGTATATGACCCATCTGGTCCATTTGGGCCAGTTTGTCAATCAAGGCCTGGAAAGTGGTCGGCTTGAAAAACATCATGAATTGTGAAATGGTCGCCTGAGGATCAAGAGTATCCACGAACATGCCTACCGCAGGAGCCTCTTCGATGCGTTGCTCGCACTTCGACCATAGATTCCGCCACTGTATCGCGTACTGGACCCAAGTTTCTCCCGGCTTCAACCTGGCATTGATCAATGATGTGATTGGGGTACGTTCGCTGGCGCTCGCGAAACGTTCGTTGAATAGCAACTCCATCTCCGTAAAAGTTTTGACGGAATCATTGGGAAGCTCTGAATACCATTCGAACGCCATCTCCGCCAAGTTGCCGACGAATTGGCGAAGCAGTAGCTTATCATCCCCTCCAGTGTTTCCGCAGAGAGCCCTGAACTGAGCGACATGTTGATGGGGATTGCATGTCCCCTTGTATACATAGAATTTGGGAATCGTATATTCTGGCGGGTACTTTATTTGATCATACCAACCCGGATAGGGCCGTCCAGTTCTGACGACTTGGTCAGCCGCTTCATTCACTTGATGAGCTCGTATTTGTTGAGCTATATAATCATCGAGCGTGGCTTTAGAGATGGTCTCCTCCTTGGCTGCTGACAGAGCCGGCAGAGGATTTAATGTCTCTCTTCTATCATCTTCAATTATTACCGAAGGATATTCGGCTGGAGGGTCTGGCTGGATCATCATGCCCACCATATCTTGGAATAAAATGGCCATTTGTTGGTTGCTTATTCCGCGGCCTCTTTGTCCTTCTTCTCAAGCATTCTCCAAAGGAATTCAGCATCAGTTTCCTACTCACGGCGTTGCTCCGAGGATGTCTCTGGGCTTGCTTTCGGTCCCGTAAGTGCGGCCATAGCTGTTAGCATTTCTTGGAGCTTTTGTTGTTGTTGCTCCCGAGCCTTAGTCACTGATCGCGTAAGCGGTCGATGACCTGTGATGATACGGCTATCCTCTCTTCCGAATGCCATATAGATGGTGTGAACCACCATGCCCCCAGATTTGGGGCGTTTAGATTCAGTGTTCTTGCGATTTGTCGCAGACACCGAGATTTTCTCCAGCTTTCTCCTCTTGTGAGCGGTCAAGGTTGAGGGGGCCGTTGCAGTGGGCACCCAAGTAGCTGTCGCTTTCTGTGGTTTGACATGGTGATTCTCTTCTTACCGAAGCTTCATCTTTTTCTGTCGGCGAGAGTAATCTTGATCTACCATGGAGTCCTGGACCTGACGCCAGACCTTGTAAATTTTAGAGGACGGCCGTTGAGGGGGCTGCTCCAGCTTCGCCTTTGGGTCATTCTCCATAGGTGGAGGAGATTTTTTCAGCACAGCAGTTGGCGAGTTCCTGTGCACCCTGTTCAGTAGTTCAAAGTTGTTCCCAATTGGAACAGTAGCATCAACTTCCACCATTAGAGCTGGCGGAGTCAGTCCAGAAGGGGAATTGCCCCCAGCTTTCCTTACTCGGCGCCAATGGCGACGTCGAGCATGTCATGCGGCCGGGATCACCTCCGCTGTTGGATCAGCTTTTCCATGCCCCCCTGTTCTGATGGGGGTCTGCTGTTGGCGCCAGCCTATCAAAGACAGATGCTCGTTGAGAGGGAATGGCCAATCTTGAAAAGGCTGATTTTCGTGCAGGGGAAACGACCTTAGTTACTTCACCCGGAGTGGGAGCTGAAACGGCCAGTCTTGTGAAGACCGACCCCTTAACCGGAGAAGCTGCCTTGGTGACTGCAAGGGTAAGAATGGCTATCCGCTTCGGGATAACACCTTCTGGTATTACGGGCTTCTTCACGGGCCCGTTGGAGCTTTGGCCCAGTCTGCTGAAAACTGAGGCGCTTGGTTTGGATGACCCGTTAAGAGGAGCCGCAGCAGTGGTAAGATGATCAAAGACCGACTTCTTTGAATCCTCTTGCAATGGTACAGGGGCGTTGAAGCTCATCGGTGGGAGCATGGTCCTGAAGAATAGCCCAGTGGTGGCCTGAGTTACTTGCTCCACTGGCATCTTGAACAGGGAGACCACTTGGGGCCCGTAGGTTACTCCTCCAGATGAGGTGGAACAAGAGTTGCAGTGGCAGCTGGAGTAGTTAGAGGCCATTGATTTTCTTTTTTCTGCACGAGAGCAAGACCAAATCTCAGTACCTAGAACCCAAGGGCAACCATATTAAACCGCGATTCGTTTGCGAACACGACGCATAAAGTGTGGAGTGGAAAGAGGAAGAGGTCCCACCGGGCGTACCAGAATCTGTTCTCCGCCGAAAGCCGGGAAAGACAGATGTCTTGCCTGAATTTGGGGGAAGATGCTATTAGGTGCTATCCTTCCACCTCTCCGAAGAAGCCAAGTTGATTTATGACACCATGTATCGAAGGTTTAGACGGATGCGGCCGTTGTAGCAGACTTCGTCAGATTCCCCCTCATTCGAGGGGTTTTTTTGATTGTGGAGACGCTCTTCCGTGCAGGCGCAAGCCCCTGCAGTTAATTACGCTACCGCATCGCGGTAACCACTTTCTCCTTCTCCAGATGGTCACTTCGTGTCGTGTGTGTTTGTTTTGTTTTTGGTTGCCTATGGATTATATACGGAGACTAATTTATGTTGTCTCCCGTAGGGCGTGGATTAGTCCAAATCCGTATTTTCATAGAATTGGGTTTGGGGTTGTGTTTAAGGATGTTAATTTCATTTGAGACTAAGATCAACTTAACAGTTTGTTAAGGATACGTTAGTCTAATTTTAGACTAAGATCTACTTAACAGGATCATTTAGATCCAACAAAAGAGCATTTGGGCTCTATTGTTTTAGTTTAGGGACTTTGCGGTCCAAAAGTTTAAGGACATCATAGTCCATAGAGTTTAAAGACATCACAGTCTAGTTTAGAGACATCATAGTCTGTAAAGTTTAAGGACATCATAGTCCATGAGTTTAAGGACCCACAGTCCATAAAGTTTAAGGACGTCATAGTCCATGAGTTTAAGGACCCCACGGTCCGTGGAATATCTGGTTGTTGGGACCCGTCACCTCTCTGAAGACGTTGAAGGATTACAACGACAAATATCAGAGGAGTGACGAGATGTAGCCTTGAACCAATGTTGGTTGGGGGACCTGTAGTTGGATTGATTTAAGAATCGTTAGTCTCGTTTGGGATTAAGATCAACTTAAATGTTTGTTAAGGATACGTTAGTCTAATTTTAGACTAAGATCTACTTAACCGGATCATTTAGATTCAACAACAGACCATTTGGGCTCTGTTGTTTAGTTTAGGGACATTGCGGTCCAGGTTCAGATGTAAACATGGGTTTAGAAATGCACCAGATAGTTATTGGTCATTAGGACCCACCACCTCTCTGAAGACGTTGAAGAATTACAACGACATGTAGCAGAGGTGTGAAGAGATGTACCCTCGAACCAAAGTTGATTGAAAGGCTCTTGGTTTTTCTTTGAATGTCATATGAGATGACCAATTTTGGAAGACAAGAGTATATTTGAGGTTCAGTCAAAAGAAAGGGGTACTGCCTCTGGAAAACTTGGCTAGCTCAAGCTAAAATTGACTTGGATATAGTGTTAAACACTAGAGTACACTCAGCTGTCACGTGATCCCACGTGATGCGCCCAGAATAGTGTTAAACACTAGGGATGCAGCGCACAAAATAGTGTTAAACACTAAAAAAGAAGCGCTCACGTGGGGTAACGTGAGACGCTTGAGTATTGGGCCCAAACTTCCTTTATTTTGTTCTCAGAATATGAAAGTAAGTGTTAAAAACTTATCCTTCATGGCCATCACGTGTGGGCACGTGATGGGTATCCATGTTTTGGATATTGAAGTGTTTGTTAGGGGTCACGTGGGGGTACATGAGGGTGCCCAAAGTCTGTCCTAACTTGGCTTTGTTCTCTTTATTTTGAGGAATTTATCCAAGGGTCACGTGGGAGCACGTGACCCCATCTCATTCATTCTTTTTTTGACCGTTGAGGGGAGGGTCACGTGATCATGTTGGATACTTGATCCTTTTACGTGCATGAAGAGATGAATCCCTTGTTTAAAAATTAAATTCTTTTGTAGGGTTAAACCTTAATTTTATTTAGAGGAATTAAATTCATATGTATTTGGAAGAATTAAATTCTTTAAACCCAATTCTCCCTCTGAGTTTTGGATCTGCATGGTAGAATCTCTCCGATGAGAATTAAATTCTCAACTTATGGGGCGATCTGCTTCTACAAATCTTCAACCATGAAGAAGAACTAAGTTCTTATATTAAAGGTTAAACCCTATCTTTGTTGGAGGAATTAAATTCCTATGTGCTTTATGGGAGAATAAAATTCTCTGAACTTGGGTCCTCCCCTAGCTTTTAGATCTGAATGGCAGAATCTCCCCGATGAGAATTAAATTCTCAACTTACGGGGAGATCTGTTTTTGCAGATCTTCAACCAAAAGAAGAACTAAGTTCTTATTCAGAAGAGTTAAACTCTTAATTTGATAATTAAATTCTCTTTTTCTTTTTGTAGGAGCTTATAGAATGATCTCTCACCTAGGATTTCTTTCTTTTCTCAAGAGACCTTCTTTTCTCTCTGGAGAATTAAATTCTCTTTTTTCTGTATTCTCTCTCTGTTGTTTTATAAGAGAAAGAAAAGAATCAGTTTTTTTAATCAATTTTTCATTGAAAAATTTTAATCGATTTTGTAACCAACATGATCTTTTAGATCACTCAGTGAATTTTATTCACCATTGGATTTTTAATCCAAAAGATATTCTGTCTATTATTCTTGGTAAATTTCAGGGAAATCTTTCCTCGTATAGAATGTTTCTATAAATTGGTGATTTTTAATCACCATTGGATTTTTAATCCAACGGTGCTCCGCTTTACAGAACGCAATCTTTTTGTTTTGGAAAGATCTAAGAAAATATTTTTTCAACTAAGGTGTTTGATTTCCCTTAATTAGAATTTAATTCTATTAGTTCAGAAGGTTTAAGAGCTTGTCACGTGTTAGCACGTGACCCCACCGATTGATCATTTAATTAGAATTCAATTCTATTAATTCAGAGATCTTAGAAACCAATCACATGTTGGCACGTGACCCCCTGATTAAGCATTTAACTAGAATTTAATTCTATTGTTTTAAAGAACTCAGGAACTTATCACGTGTCAGCACGTGACCCTTGGTCACGTGTGAACACGTGATCCCCCATTAAGGTTTTCTCTTGTTGTTTTATTATACTTTTTAATTCCTTTCAGTGGGTTTAAAAGCCCATCACGTGTTGGCACGTGACTCCATCTCAAGTTGTGTATCTCAGCGCCTATAATTTTGCCAATAGAAGGTCACGTGTCCCCACGTGATGCCCGATCACGTGTGGACACGTGATGCTTCTCTTGTGTATTTCTTTGCTGCTTTATTCAGTTCCCATGAGGGAACAAATGTCCCCACAGCGTTGTTCTCACGTGTTTGCACGTGAGTGCAACGCTGTCATCTTTTGTAGCCGTTGGATCTGCCTAGGGAATGGTGTAGATGAATCGTTTCCCATCACATCCTATAAATGCAGGGGTCTTTTCAGAAGCGCCTCCACTCTTTCATCTTCTTCCTTGTTCATTTTCATTTGAGAATTTAATTCTCTTCCTCAGAGCTCAGTTCTCTGTTCCAAAAATTTTCAGAGTTTAACTCTGTCAACAAAAGATTTCCTTTTTCAAGTAAGGATCTTGAACGGCTGAGGAATTTCTTGTAGAAATTTTCTTTGGATTTTAAATCTACACCGATGGTTTTTCCCTTTAATAAGAACCCATCTCTCCAAGTTCTTCTTAAAAAAAATGTCCAATCTTTAAATAATAACCCATTTTGTTAGGGTTTCTCTGATCTTAGGGGATTGATGATGATACTTATCCTTCCTCTGGAATTTAATTCCATTCCAAAGAGCTTAGCTCTGGAAAAAAAAATCCTGGGAATTCAATTCCTCTGTTCAAAAGGAATTTAATTCCTCTAAAAAACTTAGTTCTTAAAAGAAGACTTCTTGGGATTTTTTTTATCCTGAGCTGTTCTTGACAATAAAATTCTAGGAGATATTCTGCTTGATTTGCGCGGAGTTTGTAATGGGTTTCTTAATCAGCACTTATTTTCTCCATTCGGATATTAAGGGTTGTTCAAATTCCCATGTCTGGATCAGTTTGTCCACTGAACTTTCGCTGATTTTCATTTTCAGGTGCTATGGTCGCTTATCTGTATGACCTTAACGAAATTATTTCATATGGGGACATTCGCGCATTGGGCCGCTGCCAAAATCAGGAGTTCACTAACGCTCGATGCACCGAAATCATGTTTCACTTCAATGAATACAATGGTCGACTGCTTTCTCGTCGTTCCGCTCTTTTGAAGCTCATTTTGAGGGCGATCTCGGGGTAGACCCTATAGTCCGACCCGTCAGACAGAAAAAATGAAGCTTCGCCCCAATCAAGAAAAAGGCGATCGACGACGAGGTAGACAGGCTCCTCGCCGCCAACTTCATTCGGAATATGCCATACTCGGAATGGTTGGCGAACATAGTCATGGTCAAAAAGTCAAGCGGGAAGTGGCGCATGTGCGTCTACTTCACTGACCTCAACAAGGCCTGCCTCAAAGACAACTATCCCCTCCCTTGGATAGACCAGCTCGTCGACAGCTCAGCAGGCCACGAACTACTTAGCTTCATGGATGCTTTCTCTGGCTACAACCAGATCCGTATGAATCCGGCAGACGAGGAGCTCATCGCATTCACAATGGAACGGGGGGTATACTGCTACAAGGTGATGTCTTTCGGCCTCAAAAACGCCGGATCTACGTACCAACGCTTGATCAATCGCATGTTCAAGCCGCAGATCAGCGGGAATATAGAAGTTTACATCGACGACATGCTCGTCAAATCGATCTCATCGGACAAACACGTCAAGGATCTAGGCGAGGCCTTCGACGTCCTCCGCAAATACAAGATGAAATTGAACCCCGCCAAGTGCGCGTTCGGGGTCACCGGTGGAAAGTTCCTCGGTTTCATGGTCACTCACCGTGGGATCGAAGCTAATCCGGAGAAAATCAACTCCATTCTCAATATAGCCGCGCACAAGACTAACGTCAAAATCATGCGGCTGACAGGGCGGGTAGCCGCTCTGAGTCATTTCATGTCGAGGTCTGAGGAGAAATGACTCCCGTTCTTCAAAGCTCTAAGGAAGATACCAAGATTCGAGTGGTCATAGGAGTTCCAGACCGCCTTTGAGAAATTAAAGAGGCACCTTGCGACTCCCCCGCAGTTCACCCGGCCAGTTGAAGGGGACGAGCTATCACTATATCTGGAGGTATCCGACCAAGCTGCAGGCTCGGTGCTCGTCCAAGAAGTCGAGGGAGTCCAGAAGCCGGTATACTATGTGAGCCACGTCTTTAAGGATGCAGAAACCAGATACCCAGCCATAGAGAAGATCGTCTTGGCACTCATCGTGACCTCAAGAAAACTACGACACTATTTCCAGACGCACACCATCCTCGTTCTTATTGAGCGGCCTTTGGGGGCTATCCTCACCTCCCCCGAGTCCTCTGGTCGCTTGGAAAAATGGAGGTGGGAGTTGTCCCAGTTCGGCATAAAATACCGCCCGAGGCAGGCTATCAAAGGACAAGCCCTGGTCAATTTTATCATCGAGTGCACCATCCCCAGCAAAGAACCGGAGTCCACAGCAGTCCCCGCAGCTCAACCCTCAGTCGAGAAGAAGCCCGACTCCGTCCTTGATTGGATCCTCTACGTCGATGGGTCCTCGACCGAGGAAGGCTGTAGTGCCGGCCTCATCATTCGGGGCCCGAACGAGGAAGAAATGGAGTATTCTCTGAAGCTCGGGTTTAAAGCCTCAAATAACGCGATGAAATACGAGGCCTTGCTGGCTAGACTGCGCATAGCCTTTGGACTGGGGCTGAAAACGATTCGGATCTGCAGCAACTTCTCCTTAGTCGTTGGCCAAGTGACCGGCCGATTCAAGGCACGGGAGGCTCTGATGATGAAGTATCTGGCCGAGGTAAGAAGACTGCGGAAGGACTTCCATGAAGTCCAGATAGAGTAGATCCCCAGACAGCTAAACGCCCAGGCCGACGCCTTGAGTAAGCTGGCTTCATCTTATATGGCCAACAATAAGAGGAATATCCTCTTCGAGGTCTTACCATGGCCCAGCGTGGAAGACGGGGCAACGCCACTTCAAGTGTACACAGCTCGGAAAGAAGACAGGGACTGGAGAAAGCCCCTCGTAGAATTCCTGAGGGAAGGTACGCTCCTAGAAGATCGGGGAGAAGCCCGACGTCTCTGAGCCAAAGCTCGCCATTTCGTCTGGAGCAATAGGAACCTATATAATAAGCCTTTCACTCAGCCCCTGCTCCGGTGTGTCGACCCCATGAAGCCGACTACGTCCTCCGTGAGATCCACAAAAGGGTCGGCGGCGCACATCAAGGGGCCCGCACCTTAATCTAGAAGGCATTGCTCCAGGGCTACTACTAGCCAACAATTCATCAGGATGCCCAGAAGCTCGTCAGGAGATACAAAAGCTGCCAAATCCATGGAAGCATACCTTGCCTTCTTGCTACCGAGCTAACGGGCGGGCACAAGTACGTCCTCGTCACAGTGGACTACTTCACGAAGTGGATTGAGGCCATTCTCATCAGGAAACCGGACGCCACCACGACTATTAAGTTCCTGTAGAACAACGTGATACTCCGATTCGGCATCCGGAGGTGTATCATCACCGACTATGGGACAAATTTCGAAAATGAAAGAGTTAAGGAATTCTGCAGCGAATATCGTATCCTTATGAAGTTTTCCACGGTCGCACATCCCCAATGCAATGGACAAGCCGAAGTCGCTAATTGGGACATCCTCCGAGGTCTTCGGACACACCTAGAAGGACGCCAAGGCAGTTGGGTCAAAGAATTACCCCGGGTCTTATGGGGCCTGTGCATGTCGAAGAAAACCCCTACCGGGGAGACCCCTTTTAGCCTCTGCTACGGTACCGAAGCAATGGTCCCAACGGAGATCGAGCTCCCCAGTCACTGAGTCGATCATTTCGACTACGAAGCGAACACCTCAGCCCTCCGAACTAAATTGGACATCTAGTTAGAGAAACAAGACCGGACTTAGATCAGAGCTGCCGCCTATCAATAGAAAACTGTCCGCTACTACAATGCGCGAGTCAAGCGTCGCTTCTTCAAGACCGGAGATTTAGTCCTAAGGCGGAACGAGTTCGTCGATCAAGGTAAGCTGCATAAGTTTTTCCCAAAATGGGATGGTCCCTTCCTCGTCTCTGAGGTCCTGCCCGGCGAAGCCTACCGCTTACAAGACGCGGATAGTCGCAAGTTTCCACGGCCTTACAACGCTGAGAAGCTCAAGCTGTACCTCTGAAAAGAATATCTATGAGTGTATATTTCTTCTTTCACAAAGGCGATGTAAACCTTTCTAAAGTTCTTTCTATTTAAATAATAAAAAGGGAACAATGGGGCATCGAAAAAAGGAGAATTCTATTTATTCAAAAGGTATTACAGGCACCTCAGCCTTACAGAAAAAGAAAAAGGAAAAATTTACAGCAGAGGGGGAAAGAGATCGAGGAAATACTCTTGGTGGTACTCAGAGTAGATTTCTGCTAGCCGGGCCCTAGCCTCTGCAGCCCGCTCCCGCCGATGCTGCACGCGAACCCGGGACGCCACGGAAGCACCCGACGCTCTATCCTCTGCGCCTTAGCTCACGATGTACCTCTTTTTGAAGCACTCCAGAATGAGGGCCAAGGATCAGTCGTGCCTGGCTTTCGAGATGAGGCCGAGCAGGAAGATCCAGCGCATCTTGTCGAGCGCCTCGTCCAGCAGCTCCTCGGAGAAGGGGCTGTCCAACCCCGGGGACCTCCTCCAAATTGCGTACATCATCAACTGAAGCAGAGATGACCGCTGAGGGAGAAGCTGGCCGACGTGACCCTCGAGGCGCTCAACCACTCCTCGGTACCCATCCTCAGCCAGGGATTGTTCATACATGGAGACGTCGTCGAAGATGATGATCTCTTCGATCGAATACATGCGCCCAGTCATCTCAAAAGAAAGCGATGCCGAAAGAGTTGTCGTCTCCTTCCCTATTTATAACCTCAAACGGGATACTTAAGGACCCAGAATCGCGCGCGCGTGGGCGTAAATCCTGGGAACCACCAAGATTGCTCCAATACCGCGCCACCACATGGCAAAACTGACGCGAATCCCCGAAACGTTATGCCTCCCCAAGCATTCCTGGCACGTGCCGCTTGCGACGGTCGCTCCTCCCAATGTTCACGAACCAGGGAAGTTCGGAATGAACCTCCGGATCCACCGAGCAGCTACCCTGCTCGGTCCATCTTTAGCAGGCCACTACTTGGGTTCTTCAACAAAGCAATGTAAATTCATCTAAGTTCTTTTAATTTAAACAACAAGAAGGACACAATAGAGCATTGCAAAAAGAAGAATTTTATTCATTCAAAGGTATTGTAGGCTCCTCAGCCGTACACAAAAAAAAAGATTACAGCAGCGGGGGGAGGGGGTGCAAGAAGCATTCCTCGTGATACTCCGAGGAAATCGCCACCAGCCGGGCCCATTCCGCCTCGGACCTCTGCCTCTGATGCTGTCCACGAACCCTCGTGGCCACGGACAGGCCAGGAAGCTCCTCAGGCGGGCACCCATCGGTGAGATGCTTCAATTGGTAACACTCGAGGACGAGTGTCACCGAGCGATCCCGCCGACTCTTCGAGATCAGGCTGGGATGACATAATGACCTCAGCTTGCCAACCGCCTCATCCTTCAGTTGTTCGAACAAGGGGTTGTGCAGCCCCGGCGATGCCCTCCAGATCGAGTACATAAGAAACTGGAGAAGGGGCGATCGCCGGGGGAGCAGGCGGCCGATGTGACCCTCAACCCGCAGGATCACTGCCTGCACCGTCTCCTTGGAGTACAACTGGTCGTAAAGGTATACATCCTCGAAATTTACGATCTCGGAGATGGTGAAGGGGAATTCGTCAATTCTTATGTTTTGGTGATGAAGAAAGGAGTGATCAACGCTCCCTCCGTTTTATAGCCCAACAGCGCCCCCAAGAGTCCAACAAGCGCTCGTTTCTTCCACTAATGTGCTGCCACACGGTGGCTATCCCGTCTTTCTCGGTGAACTGAAAATAGAAAGACACGGCTCTTACGCTTCGCCTCCCCCCACGCATTCATAACACGTGTCTCCCACGACGGTCACTCTTCCCGATGTTCACACACCGGGGAAGGTCGGACATAACCTCACGAATCCATCGAGCAGCTACCCTGCTCGATCCATCCTTGGCTGGTAATTTCTTACCCATCGACACCTAGGATCAAACCCCTCATCAAGAAGCCATCGGGAAGCTACCTTGCTCGGTCCATCCTTGGCTGGTAATTTCTTACCCCACGACGCCAAGGATCAAAGCCCTCATCAAGAGGCCACCGGGCAGCTACCCTGCTCGGTCCATCCTTGGCTGGTAATTTCTTACCCTACGGCACCAAGGATCAAAAGCCCTCACCAAGAGGCCGCCGGGCAGCAACCCTGCTCGGTCCATCCTTAGCAGGCCTCTCCATGCCCTCCCGTGCTAAGGATCAAAGCCCTCACCAAGATGCAACCGGGAAGCAACCCTGCTCGGTCCATCCCTGGCTGGTAATTTCTTACCCACCGATTCCAAGGATCAAAGCCCTCACCAAGAGGCAACCGGGCAGCAACCCTGCTCGGCCCATCCTTAGCAGGCCTCTCCATGCCCCCCACGCTAAGGATCAAAGACCTCACCAAGAGGCAACCGGGCAGCAACCCTGCTCGGTCCATCCTTGGCTGGTAATTTCTTACGCACCGACGCCAAGGATCAAAGCCCTCACCAAGAGGCAACCGGGCAGCAACCCTGCTCGGTCCATCCTTAGCAGGCCTCTCCATGCCCTCCCGCGCTAAGGATCAAAGCCCTCACCAAGAGGCCACCGAGCAGCTACCCTGCTCGGTCCATCCTTGAATGGAAATTTCTTACCCACCGACGACAAGGATCCAAAGCCCTCATCAAGAGGCCACCGAGCAGCTACCCTGCTCGGTCCATCCACGTCTAATCGATCTCCACCTCTACTTCGGGGCCATGGAGATACCGACCTTTCATCGGTCTTTGCACACTTGGAAAATAGTCGACTTCAACTCTCAACTCGACGTGCGATCGCTAGACGAAAAACTGACCTAAATATGAAAGCAGTACCGCGCAAATAAAAATATTTACCACAAACAAAGGGAAAACGTGCACGCGAAGACTACTGCAAAAAGATTTTTTATTCATAAAAACTGGAAGTCTTTACAGAGGTATTATGGGCTCCCTAGCCTTACAAAAACGTCCGGAGGCTTACAAAATTTTAGCGTAAAGAAATAAGGAGGCGAGGAAGCTCAGACCTCGGGGCCGGGGAGAACATCGATGAGCTGCGCTTCCACTGCGACAACCAGGGCGGTATCTTGAAGGTCGGCACCCACAGCGAGAGCCTCGGCGCCGGTAGCCGGGGCGACCGACTTATCCCCAACGCTCCCACCGGGAGCCTCTCCCCCTGCAGCATTTCCAGGGGCATGCCCCTTCGCGTCATCCCCAAGAGGGTACTCACCCCGGAGCTCGCCGTCGGGAAACTCCGGCATCAGGGCCTTGACGGTGTCAAGGGCATCGTGCCAAACGATGGCAGCGACACCAGCGAGGTCGGTATAGAACTGGTCCGACTTCTTGTAGCTCTCCACCGCCTTCGACGCTCGAAGCTCGGCATGCCTCGTCCCCTCCTTCGCCGCCTCGTTCTCCTTCCCGAGGGTGTTTGCCGTCTTCTTAAGGGTGGCGAAGAGCACCTTGGAATCTTCCAACTGAACCTCGGCGAATCGGGCGGCCTCTCGGCATCTGGCGATCTCCCGATCCCCGACCCCCACCCAGTCTTCAAGGGCGGCGACCTTTTCCGTCACCGCCTCCAGCCCCAGCCTTGAGCTATCCTCCTAATTTCCTCGTCTTCCATGTTCACGATGAGGGAGATATGCTGGAGGACCTGATGAAAACAAAGAGGGTTAAAAAGGAAAAGGGGGGGCACCCATTCACGCGAACAAAAATACTAAATGAAGAACCAAGTGGGGTGCGAACACTAAGCTGCACGGCCTCTTGAGCTATGGCCGTCATTTGGGCCCGGAGGGTCCCCCGAGAGATTCTGCCCCCGGCCGACCTTTCCATCTCCGAAAGCAGGCTGTTGGCAATGGAAAGCCCCGAGGGTACCTCGAAGCAAAGCTCCCCATCGTCCATGAGGATCGGGAAAGTCGGGGAGCGGGGCGCCGTCCTATGAAACCTCTTGAGGAGCGACGCAGGAGAATCAGTCTCACCTCCTACCTCTGGAGCCTAGGGCTCTTGCTCCCGAGCACGTTTTCGGCTCGGCGCACGACTGGACTCTGGGACCCGGGGCGCGCTTGGGTGCCTGGATGGAGCGGCCGCCGGTGGAGCCGGAGCCGACGGCGGGCGAGAAGAGCCGGTGCCTCCGGCCTTCTTCCCCTTCTTCGTTTCGACCAGGGCCGCCCGAAATTTGCCTAGGTCCATGGATTCTGCATAAGACAAAAATACAGAGGAGTCAGCAATGCCAGAAAAACTGAAAGACTGCGGAAGGACTTCCATGAAGTCCAGATAGAGTAGATCCCCAGACAGCTAAACGCCCAGGCCGACGCCTTGAGTAAGCTGGCTTCATCTTATATGGCCAACAATAAGAGGAATATCCTCTTCGAGGTCTTACCATGGCCCAGCGTGGAAGACGGGGCAACGCCACTTCAAGTGTACACAGCTCGGAAAGAAGACAGGGACTGGAGAAAGCCCCTCGTAGAATTCCTGAGGGATGGTACGCTCCTAGAAGATCGGGGAGAAGCCCGACGTCTCTGAGCCAAAGCTCGCCATTTCGTCTGGAGAAATAGGAACCTATATAATAAGCCTTTCACTCAGCCCCTGCTCCGGTGTGTCGACCCCATGAAGCCGACTACGTCCTCCGTGAGATCCACAAAGGGGTCGGCGGCGCGCATCAAGGGGCCCGCACCTTAATCCAGAAGGCATTGCTCCAGGGATACTACTAGCCAACAATTCATCAGGACGCCCAGAAGCTCGTCAGGAGATACAAAAGCTGCCAAATCCATGGAAGCATACCTTGCCTTCTTGCTACCGAGCTAACGGGCGGGCACAAGTACATCCTCGTCACAGTGGACTACTTCACGAAGTGGATTGAGGCCATTCTCATCAGGAAACCGGACGCCACCACGACTATTAAGTTCCTGTAGAACAACGTGATACTCCAATTCGGTATCCCGATGTGTATCATCACCGACTATGGGACAAATTTCGAAAATGAAAAAGTTAAGGAATTCTGCAGCGAATATCGTATCCTTATGAAGTTTTCCACGGTCGCACATCCCCAATGCAATGGACAAGCCGAAGTCGCTAATTGGGACATCCTCCGAGGTCTTCGGACACACCTAGAAGGACGCCAAGGCAGTTGGGTCGAAGAATTACCTCGGGTCTTATGGGCCCTGTGCATGTCGAAGAAAACCCCTACCGGGGAGACCCCTTTTAGCCTCTGCTACGGTACCGAAGCAATGGTCCCAACGGAGATCGAGCTCCCCAGTCACCGAGTCGATCATTTCGACTACGAAGCGAACACCTCAGCCCTCCGAACTAAATTGGACATCTAGTTAGAGAAACAAGACCGGGCTTAGATCAGAGCTGCCGCCTATCAATAGAAAACTGTCCGCTACTACAATGCGCGAGTCAAGCGTCGCTTCTTCAAGACCGGAGATTTAGTCCTAAGGCGGAACGAGTTCGTCGATCAAGGTAAGCTGCATAAGTTTTTCCCAAAATGGGATGGTCCCTTCCTCGTCTCTGAGGTCCTGCCCGGCGAAGCCTACCGCTTACAAGACGCGGATAGTCGCAAGTTTCCACGGCCTTACAACGCTGAGAAGCTCAAGCTGTACCTCTGAAAAGAATATCTATGAGTGTATATTTCTTCTTTCACAAAGGCGATGTAAACCTTTCTAAAGTTCTTTCTATTTAAATAATAAAAAGGGAACAATGGGGCATCGAAAAAAGGAGAATTCTATTTATTCAAAAGGTATTACGGGCTCCTCAGCCTTACAGAAAAAGAAAAAGGAAAAATTTACAGCAGAGGGGGAAAGAGATCGAGGAAATACTCTTGGTGGTACTCAGAGTAGATTTCTGCTAGCCGGGCCCTAGCCTCTGCAGCCCGCTCCCGCCGATGCTGCACGCGAACCCGGGACGCCACGGAAGCACCCGACGCTCTATCCTCTGCGCCTTAGCTCACGATGTACCTCTTTTTGAAGCACTCCAGAATGAGGGCCAAGGATCAGTCGTGCCTGGCTTTCGAGATGAGGCCGAGCAGGAAGATCCAGCGCATCTTGTCGAGCGCCTCGTCCAGCAGCTCCTCGGAGAAGGGGCTGTCCAACCCCGGGGACCTCCTCCAAATTGCGTACATCATCAACTGAAGCAGAGATGACCGCTGAGGGAGAAGCTGGCCGACGTGACCCTCAAGGCGCTCAACCACTCCTCGGTACCCATCCTCAGCCAGGGATTGGTCATACATGGAGACGTCGTCGAAGGTGATGATCTCTTCGATCGAATACATGCGCCCAGTCATCTTAAATGAAAGCGATGCCGAAAGAGTTGCCGTCTCCTTCCCTATTTATAACCTCAAACGGGATACTTAAGGACCCAGAATCGCGCGCGCGTGGGCGTAAATCCTGGGAACCACCAAGATTGCTCCAATACCGCGCCACCACATGGCAAAACTGACGCGAATCCCCGAAACGTTATGCCTCCCCAAGCATTCCTGGCATGTGCCGCTTGCGACGGTCGCTCCTCCCAATGTTCACGAACCATGGAAGTTCGGAATGAACCTCCGGATCCACCGAGCAGCTACCCTGCTCGGTCCATCTTTAGCAGGCCACTACTTGGGTTCTTCAACAAAGCAATGTAAATTCATCTAAGTTCTTTTAATTTAAACAACAAGAAGGACACGATAGAGCATTGCAAAAAGAAGAATTTTATTCATTCAAATGTATTGTAGGCTCCTCAGCCGTACACAAAAAAAAAGATTACAGCAGCGGGGGGAGGGGGTGCAAGAAGCATTCCTCGTGATACTCCGAGGAAATCGCCACCAGCCGGGCCCATTCCGCCTCGGACCTCTGCCTCTGATGCTGTCCACGAACCCTCGTGGCCACGGACAGGCCACGAAGCTCCTCGGGCGGGCACCCATCGGTGAGATGCCTCAATTGGTAACACTCGAGGACGAGTGTCACCGAGCGATCCCGCCGACTCTTCGAGATCAGGACGGGATGACATAATGACCTCAGCTTGCCAACCGCCTCATCCTTCAGTTGTTCGAACAAGGGGTTGTGCAGCCCCGGCGATGCCCTCCAGATCGAGTACATAAGAAACTGGAGAAGGGGCGATCGCCGGGGGAGCAGGCGGCCGATGTGACCCTCAACCCGCAGGATCACTACCTGCACCGTCTCCTTGGAGTACAACTGGTCGTAAAGGTATACATCCTCGAAATTTACGATCTCGGAGATGGTGAAGGGGAATTCGTCAATTCTTATGTTTTGGTGATGAAGAAAGGAGTGATCAACGCTCCCTCCGTTTTATAGCCCAACAGCGCCCCCAAGAGTCCAACAAGCGCTCGTTTCTTCCACTAATGTGCTGCCACACGGTGGCTATCCCGTCTTTCTCGGTGAACTGAAAATAGAAAGACACGGCTCTTACGCTTCGCCTCCCCCCACGCATTCATAACACGTGTCTCCCACGACGGTCACTCTTCCCGATGTTCACACACCGGGGAAGGTCGGACATAACCTCACGAATCCATCGAGCAGCTACCCTGCTCGATCCATCCTTGGCTGGTAATTTCTTACCCATCGACGCCTAGGATCAAACCCCTCATCAAGAGGCCATCGGGAAGCTACCCTGCTCGGTCCATCCTTGGCTGGTAATTTCTTACCCCACGACGCCAAGGATCAAAGCCCTCATCAAGAGGCCACCGGGCAGGTACCCTGCTCGGTCCATCCTTGGCTGGTAATTTCTTACCCTACGGCACCAAGGATCAAAAGCCCTCACCAAGAGGACGCCGGGCAGCAACCCTGCTCGGTCCATCCTTAGCAGGCCTCTCCATGCCCTCCCTTGCTAAGGATCAAAGCCCTCACCAAGAGGCAACCGGGCAGCAACCCTGCTCGGTCCATCCCTGGCTGGTAATTTCTTACCCACCGATTCCAAGGATCAAAGCCCTCACCAAGAGGCAACCGGGCAGCAACCCTGCTCAGCCCATCCTTAGCAGGCCTCTCCATGTCCCCCACGCTAAGGATCAAAGACCTCACCAAGAGGCAACCGGGCAGCAACCCTGCTCGGTCCATCCTTGGCTGGTAATTTTTTACGCACCGACGCCAAGGATCAAAGCCCTCACCAAGAGGCAACCGGGCAGCAACCCTGCTCGGTCCATCCTTAGCAGGCCTCTCCATGCCCTCCCGCGCTAAGGATCAAAGCCCACTTTTGGATGCGACTGATTTTCATGCGGTCCGCCCACTTTTGGATTTGAGGGAACGGGCGTCGGCTGTCTCGGGACACCGTTTCCCGGTTCATGAGCTGAGCCCTGTGCTTGATTGGGAGGCTGAGAGGCAAGTTGGGCTGTAAGCCGTAAGACGACATTTGTCAAGTCGTCGATCTTTGAGTGGAGCTTGGCCATCTCCTTATCTTTGCTTCTGAGCTGTTTTCGGAGCTCTTGGAGAAGTTGTTGCTCTGCGGTCTTAGGACGGAAAGTTGGCTCATCTTCGCTTTCCGAGCCTGACTCCTCATGAATTGAGGGCTCTCTTTGCCTATCAGCCTCATCGAGAGGGTTTTCATCATCCAGCGGAGGCGGCTGTTCTTGGGAAGTGGCAACCACATTCAAGCCAGATTGGATTTGAGATGTGGTGGCCCCGTCCTTGCTCTTGTTGCGCGTGCCCACCACGTAAACAGTGTGGATAACACATTCAGCCATCCCCTCATCTTCGACGGGGTAACCCTGTTCTTCGAACCTCATGAGGTTAAGCCTGGCAGGAGCCCTGGCCCTTTTGTTGGCTCTATATCTGAGCCTTTTCTCCCTCAGCTTCTCGATTTTGAAGGCTTGGCGGGCATCCGCTACCCGGGAAGCCATTGTGAGTTGATCAGAGGGGAGCTTAGAGAAGACACCCGATCGAGCAGTGGTCAAGGGCACCGCTGGAGCTTGCTCGGGACGCGTTGTAGCTTTGTTGGTGTTGATGGCCTTGCCCCCAGCTAGAGCCAAGGAAATTCGTTCAGACACCGACTTGCGTTTGGATTGGGGCGCCCTTGAGATCACCACATTTGGTCTCCTGCCTTTCGAGACCGGTTTGTCTGCCACCGGGGCTTGAGGAGCTGGGATGGCGCCAACTGGCATGAACATAATAGAGCCGAATGGTAGCAGCGGCTCCTCCCATTGTCGCCCGAGACTGGCCGGAAGGACCGTCCTAGAGTCTATCCTCATCGTGTAGGAGACGGGAGCTGAGTTCATCATCGAAGACATCGTCGGAAGGTGATTGCTTGAAAATCTGCATGAAAAAGCATTATTTTTAGTATAAATACAGGTATGTATATTAATTGAGTTCGCGTGAACGCTTAACCCGAAATATGGGAGGAGAGATTGGTCCCACCGGGCGTGCCAGAATCTGTAGGGTGTTTTTGTCACCCCAGTGAGATGGGAATACGCGCGCGCTTGTCAGGCGTACTACAGATTCCCCCGGCCTAGGGTAGGCCGGGGTTTAATGATTGTGGGGATCCGAATCTCCGGCAGCCGCGGACTAAGCTGCCGTTAATTACCCATCGTCTTTGGGGCGAGGGAACCTCCGATTAACGGGTTAAACTGGTCATGCGAACTCAATGTGCAGTATACGTGTGTTTTGAAAGGGGGTTTTGGATATATCGGGAGCCACGCAGAGTTTTTACGGGGGTCCCGCTACCCGGATAGCGGGCTGGGGGTCAAGGGGGCTAGCAGCCCCCTTGCGGGGTGCGGGGCAGCGCCCCGTTAGAAATTTTTTTCTAACAGGGACAGTGTCGTGGAGTACGTGTATGTATAAATTTGTATACATATGTATATATGTATGTATGTACACAAAAGGAGGGGGAAAAGACATCCAAGGGATGCGCAGGTGCGCAAGCGCGCGCGCCACGTGTCGGCATGCGGGCGACTTGCGCACTTGCGCAGTTGCGCAAGCGCGCGCGCCACGTGTCGGCACGCGGGCGCCTTGCGCACTTGCGCAGGTGCGCAAGCGCGCGCGCCACGTGTCGGCACGCGGGCGACTTGCGCAGTTGCGCAAGCGCGCGCCACGTGTCGGCACGCGGGCGACTTGCGCAGTTGCGCAAGCGCGCGCCACGTGTCGGCACGCGGGCGACTTGCGCACTTGCGCAGTTGCGCAAGCGCGCGTGCCACGTGTCGGCACGCGGGCGCCTTGCGCACTTGCGCAAGCGCGCAGGTGAGGCACAACAGGCTTTTAGCCAAAAAAATTTCTCAGAAGAGAAATCAGAGAGGAGTTGGACTCCTGAATGTGTTTTTCTTCTTTTTGGGGGGGTTAGTGAAAGATGTTCTTCTTCTTCCTCCTGTTGCTTGCTGGATCTTGAAGATCAAGAGATGTGAAATCTCAAAATCTCTCCTTTTTAAGATCTGATGACAGATCCAAGTCCCCTATGTGGGTTTTGTGGTGGAAAACTATTTAGTTTTTAAAAAAGGAAGAGTAAAACTCTTGATTTAATTCAAGAGAAAGAGGAAGGTTTTGGAACCTTGAAGAAGGAGAAAGATCTCAGATCTAATTTTTGGAGAGAATGAAAAGTATTACTTTTTTATTCATCATGTTGCCTTTTATAGGCTTGCATATTTACATATAGCCCCTTGGGCTTCACAAAAATGGCATTTTAGCCATCCCATGGCTCATGTGCCATTTCATTTTTTTGCACATAAGCCATGGGCTTACAAAATATTGGCTTTATGCCCATTTTGCATACATTCATGTATAAAAAATTACATAAAAATTATTTATTACATGATCTATATTTTAGCATGGTGGAGGCTGGCCGCGGGCTCGACTTGGGCATGGGCCCGCTTGACCTGGGCTTGGGCCCACCTGGCTTGGGGTTGACCTTGACTTTGACTCGGTCAATGGGGGTGTAAATTTTTACCCCAACAGACGCCTAGGATCAAACCCCTCATCAAGAGGCCATCGGGAAGCTACCCTGCTCGGTCCATCCTTGGCTGGTAATTTCTTACCCCACGACGCCAAGGATCAAAGCCCTCATCAAGAGGCCACCGGGCAGGTACCCTGCTCGGTCCATCCTTGGCTGGTAATTTCTTACCCTACGGCACCAAGGATCAAAAGCCCTCACCAAGAGGACGCCGGGCAGCAACCCTGCTCGGTCCATCCTTAGCAGGCCTCTCCATGCCCTCCCGTGCTAAGGATCAAAGCCCTCACCAAGAGGCAACCGGGCAGCAACCCTGCTCGGTCCATCCCTGGCTGGTAATTTCTTACCCACCGATTCCAAGGATCAAAGCCCTCACCAAGAGGCAACCGGGCAGCAACCCTGCTCAGCCCATCCTTAGCAGGCCTCTCCATGTCCCCCACGCTAAGGATCAAAGACCTCACCAAGAGGCAACCGGGCAGCAACCCTGCTCGGTCCATCCTTGGCTGGTAATTTTTTACGCACCGACGCCAAGGATCAAAGCCCTCACCAAGAGGCAACCGGGCAGCAACCCTGCTCGGTCCATCCTTAGCAGGCCTCTCCATGCCCTCCCGCGCTAAGGATCAAAGCCCTCACCAAGAGGCCGCCGAGCAGCTACCCTGCTCGGTCCATCCTTGAATGGAAATTTCTTACCCACCGACGACAAGGATCCAAAGCCCTCATCAAGAGGCCACCGAGCAACTACCCTGCTCGGTCCATCCATGTCTAATCGATCTCCACCTCTACTTCGGGGCCATGGAGATACCGACCTTTCATCGGTCTTTGCACACTTGGAAAATAGTCGACTTCAACTCTCAACTCGACGTGCGATCGCTAGACGAAAAACTGACCTAAATATGAAAGCAGTACCGCGCAAATAAAAATATTTACCACAAACAAAGGGAAAACGTGCACGCGAAGACTACTGCAAAAAGATTTTTTATTCATAAAAACTGGAAGTCTTTACAGAGGTATTATGGGCTCCCTAGCCTTACAAAAACGTCCGGAGGCTTACAAAATTTTAGCGTAAAGAAATAAGGAGGCGAGGAAGCTCAGACCTCGGGGCCGGGGAGAACATCGATGAGCTGCGCTTCCACTGCGACAACCAGGGCGGTATCTTGAAGGTCGGCACCCACAGCGAGAGCCTCGGCGCCGGTAGCCGGGGCGACCGACTTATCCCCAACGCTCCCACCGGGAGCCTCTCCCCCTGCAGCATTTCCAGGGGCATGCCCCTTCGCGTCATCCCCAAGAGGGTACTCACCCCGGAGCTCGCCGTCGGGAAACTCCGGCATCAGGGCCTTGACGGCGTCAAGGGCATCGTGCCAAACGATGGCAGCGACTCCAGCGAGGTCGGTATAGAACTGGTCCGACTTCTTGTAGCTCTCCACCGCCTTCGACGCTCGAAGCTCGGCATGCCTCGTCCCCTCCTTCGCCGCCTCGTTCTCCTTCCCGAGGGTGTTTGCCGTCTTCTTAAGGGTGGCGAAGAGCACCTTGGAATCTTCCAACTGAGCCTCGGCGAATCGGGCGGCCTCTCGGCATCTGGCGATCTCCCGATCCCCGGCCGCCACCCAGTCTTCAAGGGCGGCGACCTTTTCCGTCACCGCCTCCAGCCCCAGCCTTGAGCTATCCTCCTAATTTCCTCGTCTTCCATGTTCACGATGAGGGCGATATGCTGGAGGACCTGATGAAAACAAAGAGGGTTAAAAAGGAAAAGGGGCACCCATTCACGCGAACAAAAATACTAAATGAAGAACCAAGTGGGGTGCGAACACTAAGCTGCACGGCCTCTTGAGCTATGGTCGTCATTTGGGCCCGGAGGGTCCCCCGTGGGATTCTGCCCCCAGCCGACCTTTCCATCTCCGAAATCAGGCTGTTGGCAATGGAAAGCCCCGAGGGTACCTCGAAGCAAAGCTCCCCATCGTCCACGAGGATCGGGAAAGTCGGGGAGCGGGGCGCCGTCCTATGAAACCTCTTGAGGAGCGACGCAGGAGAATCAGTCTCACCTCCTACCTCCGGAGCCTAGGGCTCTTGCTCCCGAGCACGTTTTCGGCTCGGCGCACGACTGGACTCTGGGACTCGGGGCGCGCTTGGGTGCCTGGATGGAGCGGCCGCCGGTGGAGCCGGAGCCAACGGTGGGCGAGAAGGGCCGGTGCCTCCGGCCTTCTTCCCCTTCTTCGTTTCGACCAGGGCCGCCCGAAATTTGCCTAGGTCCATGGATTTTGCATAAGACAAAAATACAGAGGAGTCAGCAATGCCAGAAAAACTGAAAGAAAACACAAGTCTAAACAAGCCGCCTAAAAACTCCTAACTTACCCGCGAACTGGGCGGAGCTAAGCCCGGCCCAACTGAGGGCCCGCTCAGACAACAGTACATCAGCCCGAGGGAGGGGCTCCTACTCCGACACCGCCTCCGCGTCGGTATGATTCGACTGACTCACCTGCGGGCAGCTGGCCCCGTGCCACTGGATGGGCACAGGCCAATCCTCACCCTCGGGGGCCCAACAAACAAAAACTTCTTCTTCTATTCGTGAATGGAAGAAGGTACTACGATGACCCCCGACCCGCCAGCGTCCCCCCGTTGTTTTCTAAAAGAGATGTATACCCAGTTCGGCTCGCCCCTGCGAGCGCCAGGGTGGTTTTTGTAGTAAAGAGAAGAAATGAGAAGGCTCCGGCTGAAAGGGATCAAACGCAATTTCAACCGAACCAGGAACCTAAGGAGAATTCTCTAAGAGTTCGGCACTAACTGGCCCGGGGCTAATCCAAAACAATTCAACGCCGCACTCACCTCGAGGGAAAAGGGCAGGCGCATCCCGGCCCAAAAGACTTCCAGGTACAAGGCAATCTCCTTACCCCATACCTGGTCTGCCCTCTCCCCCTCCTCGGCCAGACGAAGCGAATAGCCGGGAGGAATATAGAAATGAGTCCGGATGGTGGCGAGCTCATCTGTACGCCTCAGCGTGGATGACGCGCCAAGAACACCCGTGACCTGCGCTCTGGGGACCGCCCCCGTCGCATGACCCCGGGGAGCATGACTAACCCTAACTTCCCGGGGGGCTCCGACTCAGAAGAAGAAGAGGAAGAAGTAGAAGAGGAAGCTTCAGAAGACTCCCTAGACTGTACCCGGACTATTTCTACAGACTCCTCGGAAGAAGACATCTAACCTGATCAAAGGGATGTGCCCTCGAGAGAGAAAACACAAGGAATCCGACCTGAGGAGAAGAGCGCCAGGCTAACACGACTAGGGACGAGGAAATTATGGAGAGGTATGGGCCCTGATGGGGATCCCACCTTTATTTATAGCTGCCGGCGTACACATCCTACGGCCCCGATCGCCTCTCGCCAAAACTACGCTTCACAACCAACGGCCGACAACATTCCACCTGTCGCACTCACATTGGGCGCGTACCATCGGGCGCGGGAACACCTGCGGCCCGTCTCGTCAGCCAACCAACGCCAGACACGTGGGCTGGCACTTCGACAAACGTATGTACAAACCGGCGCTTCCTCTTAAATGCGAGATCTCTCCCCTGATCCACTGACGTCATCAAGAAAATAAGACTAATTGCCCGGGAATACGCACCGAAGATATCTTCAAGTAAGAACTCACCCCGGATGACCGGTCAGACCACTCTCGACCCGACCCAGGAATGGGTCGAGACGAGAGTGGGGGGCTAATGATGATGCTCGATATCGGTGACTCCCCAGATCATGACACATGGCAGATGACGTGTCCCAGACCTTACAATAAAGGATCAAGAACGTTACGTTGGAAGCATACCCCAGGCCTCTGACCCGAGGATGTTCCCGACCTTCGGTGGCCTTCCAGACCACCCCCCGGCTTGCCTCCGAACTATCACAGAATCAAGATGCCTCAGCCTCCCGCTCGTTCCCGAGCCTCCCGCCAAGTTCATCTTCCTCGGTCTCACCAAACGACCCACAACACCGATCACAGGCGCCTCCGCCACGGCTCCGTGAATCTTGCCACGCGCGAGATATCTGCCGCCCATGATCCCGCGTTCCACGCCATCACGATCCTCCATTAACGAGCATGTCTTGTCATTAATGGGGGTCCCGCCTATCACGTGGGCATAACGCCAGGAGCGTAACGGCCAGTGTGAATCTCACGTCTGCCTGCCCATGGCTGCCGCTATATAAACCCCCCCCTCTCAGATGACTTAGGTAAGCCAATTTTACCCCAATAAGCCGTTACTCTGCCAAAATACCCCGTCTAACTTGATCGTCGGAGGGTCCTCGGTGGCAAAACCATCCCGGGACTTCTTTGCAGGTAGCTTGGCATCAACCACCTTAAACCCATTAAGATCCACACGCTCCAGGAGGCAACCCTCCAACTCAATCTCAGCCATCCATCAGCGCTCTCGGCAGATCAACGGAAGATAACATCTTAAGGAGATCCAGAGATCCATCACCACGTCTTCCTCTTCTTCCTCACTCGTTCCCGCCTACGAAACCCTAACCCTAGCCTTGTGCCCTCATCGCCGTCGCCGCCTCACCCTCGCCTCAGCATCCTCGTCATTTCCTCGACCCTCTCCTCCACCTCCCCATGACACATCCTCTCATTCCCCGAACCAAGAACCCCACGATGAACCCCGAACCCATCAACCCGACCTCGTCGCCGTCGCCACGACCTCGCTCTACCACTCATCATCACCTCCTCGGCCTCCTACACTCTTAAACCCTCTGCTTTCCCCTACACCCGAATCCGATCCAGACATCAAGAAAACTACAGCCTCGCCCATGCACCTCGCCGTCACTATCTCGCCGTCTCGACTCTACCCCGTCACCACCTCCACCCTCTTTTCTCCTTCTCCCCAAGACCCTGATGAAGAACCGACCCTGCAACCTCACCCCGACCTTGCCTGCAACCCACCGCCTCGCCTCTGTCCTCACTACCGACCTCACGTCGTCGACCATCCCCTCACCGTCGTCACCTCCTTCTCTTCTTATCCTCTCTCCCCTCTTCTTCTCCTAAGGAACCCGAGCCTCTTTTCCTTGCACACCCGAGCTCTTTCCCTGCATCGAGAACACCGGATCCCCACTGCCTTGCCGTGAAACCTCGCCGGAAAACCCATCGTCGACATCACCATCCTCGACTACGACGACGTCACCACTGCCGCAGCAAGCCCAGATCGCCGGAGCCGAGTCCAAGTCCATCGAGGTTTCTAACAGTGTTCCCTAACATCAAGTTTGGAGTTTGTATTTCCATTGTCACGTTTTCCCGTCTCCGAGGCGAGTATTCTTGCTTTACTTTTGGTCGATGTATATGGCATTCCTTCGTATGTATATGTATATATATATATTTTTTTCCTGCCCTGTTAGAATAAAAAAGAAATGTGTTAGTATCTATTTTTCGTTATATCATACAAAGATATATATAGGCAAACTTTTATGCAGCAAGTAAGAAAAATTAGCAGGTGTGGTTTTAAAATGAGATCTATTTTGACTACAAATAAAGTTCGAAAATGGTTAACCCCTATCTCACATTTATATATATTTCTAACCAGATTGTGATTAGTATATCCATATTAAGATTAACGGTAAAGATAATAATTGTGACATAAACACAATTATATTTGACATCACCTTCATGCAGTTACTATTACCAGATAACAATTATATTTGACAAGTCATGACTGTTCAATACTCTAGTCTTTATGAACGAGATCGCTGATTAGGATGCTGAACTACATGACATAAACACGCTACTATTTACCAGTTTCATTTTTATACAATTATCATATCACAAGTTCCAGTCTTTTCAGCATTTTTAATTAGTACTCTAGTCATTACCATAGTAGTTATAAATATGCGGGTGTTGGGGTAGTTTGAGTATGCATTCGTATAACAGGATCTCAGGAGTCCCGTGCCGGCAGATCATACCGGGCTATATCGGTGCATGTTATTACAGCTCGTACCGGGCTATATCGGTTGCATGTTATTACAGCTCGTACCGGGCTATATCGGTCGCATGTTTCAACTCGTACCGGGATATATAGGTCGCATGTTATTACAGCTCGTACCCGGATATATCGGTCGCGTGTTATTACAGCTCGTACCGAGCTGTATCGGTCGCTTGTTCATTCCACAGTTGGGCCCGTGTTTCCTAGCCCTGGGGCTCTACTCTTGGATTAGGAATACTCCTGCAGAGGTTGACGCACACACTCGAACTCACGATATGATAGTTTACCTTTTAGTGACCAGTAGGATATGACTTGACCTGTTTACATACATGTTTCACAGTTTTAATGCATATATATTTACATCTATTTCTACATGCGCACACAGGCTTCACTACATTCATATATTCATGTTATCATACTATACACATACCATATACGTTGAGTACTTACTGGCATGTTCTGACATCACTAAGATTTGCCATCTCAGGTTCAGAGACAGATTTTCAGGCCGAGCAGGATTGCAACGGCTACCAGGACTTTGCCGAAGATCAGTAACCCGTACATTTGTTTCCTTTCTGTTAGTATTTAGCATATGCGCCCTTGTGGGACATTAGGACTTTTGTATCTTTTCAGATTTTGTTTTCTTTTCGAACCTATTGTATTGGGTGTTTATTTGCATCAATTATATAGTGGATCCATTTTTAGTATTCCTTATGGTTTCATTGCTGCATGATTATCAGTATTATCCCATTTGGTATTAGTTTTATTTTTGACAGGTTAAGCTAGACAGCCTTATGTGACTATGGAAGGATCTTTCCTTACCGTAGATAGCATGGCTGGCCTTCGTTGCTCTCCGTATGCTGTATTTTAGGAAGCGGGGCATGACAAGGTTTTGTTGGTATTAGAGCCAGGCTGACGTCAAAGTTAGTCTTGGTTCTACCGACCTTTTAGGTTAGAATCACATGTCTAGGTTTCTCTCAGTGTGTCATGCTGCATATTTCTTTTGACTCTGATTGTAGGATTCGGGCAACTGAGATAGAATGACGATATTGTACTCATGTACCGCGACATGGTTACAATACGTCATTCTGTTTGAGTAAGTTAGAGTTCTACCTGATTTGTTTCCACTGATTTGATTTTCTTACACACACCGATTTCTCGAGTCAAGACCGCGACTTTTCATACCCTAATTTGTTTCCTTGATCCTTAATTTTTCATACCCATCTATTTTCATTGATCATTGCAATTAGTTCGCGACGACAGTCATATTCTTGATCACTCTGAATTAACCTTGAGCATTGATCTCTTGTATGAAGAGCGACCTATAGCCATTGTCGACCGTAGAGAGAAGGTGTTGAGAGATCATCCCTTTAGTTCTTGTATTTTGGGACGGACGTTCACACAGAGAATCGACTTGGGAACGAGAAGACGAGATTCGACAAAAGTTTCCATATCTCTTCTCTTGAATTCATGTTTGCTTGTCCTTTCTTGTTCCGGGAATTTCGAGTACGAAATTTTTTTTGTAGTTGGGTATAATGTAACACCCTAATTCAGTTATACCATATTCGATTTGATTATTTTCTTTATCTTGTGACTTTATTTGTTTTTAGGCGCGGATAGTGTTTTGGTATCTGTCTTTAGTATCCGACCCGACCCGCATGCTCGAAACCCGTCTTAGTCCTTGATTACGTCTTATCTCTGCTAGTCCCGAAGATCTGTGCTCACATATGTCCCGTTTACCTGCATCGTATATCTGGCATCTGCATATATATTTTTAATAATACAATTATAATTAAATAATATATTTTAAAAATACCTAGCATGGCCTACATCATACCCCTGACCCTGTGGTGGCATCTGTATATCGTGTTCTCATCCCGTTTAGTGAAACGGACTCGTTTGGATCGCTACGTGCAACTACGTGTATCCGTTCTTGGGGGTATGTATTTTCTTTAACCAGACATTTTTTTTGGGTTTCGGTTGAAACGTATGTTATCCGTATTTTCAAACCATAAATTTAGACCCAATCCGGACATATTTTAAAGTAATTTTGTATTAGCCAAAAACTCAAATTTTCTCAATATAATATTCTAATATATTTAAACCGTTTAACGTTTTAAATTTTTATAACCTAAAATCTAAAACTTCTGTTAATATATATTATATTTATATTCTAATTATAATTTATACAATCCTAAAAGATTTCCTCACCTGCCCCTCTCTCTCGTATATTATATATTTTCCTCACCTGCCCCTCTCTCTCGTATATTTTATATATATATATATATATATATATATATATATATATATATATAAATTCATTTTTTTACTATTTACAAAACCCATACACTTTTCCCGACGTCTTCCTCTTCTTCCTCACTCGTTCCCGCCTACGAAACCCTAACCCTAGCCTTGTGCCTTCGTTGCCGTTGCCGCCTCACCCTCACCTCAGCATCCTCGTCATCTCCTCGACCCTGTCCTCCACCTCCCCACGACACATCCTCTCTTTCCCCGAACCGAAAACCCCACGATGAACCCCGAACCCATCAACCCGACCTCGTCGCCGTCGCCCCGTCGTCGTCACCGTCGCCACGACCTCGCTCCACCGCTCATCATCACCTCCCTGGCCTCCTACACTCTCAAACCCCCCGCTTTCCTCTGCACCCGAATCCGATTCCCGACATCAAGAAAATCGCAGCCTCGCCTCACCCCTGCACCTCGCCGTTACCATCTCGCCGTCGTCGACTCCACCCCGTCATCACCTCCACTCTCTCTTCTCCATCTCCCCAAGACCCTGACGAAGAACCAACCCTGCAACCTCACCCCGACCTCGCCTGCAACCCACCGCCTCACCTCTGTCCTCACCACCGACCTCACGTCGTCGACCATCCCCTCACCGCCGTCGCCTCCTCCTCTTCTTCTCCTCTCTCCCCTCTCCCTCTCCTAAGGAACCCGAGCCTCTTTTCCCTGCACACCCGAGCTCTTTCCCTGCATCGAGAACACCGGATCCCCACTGCCTTGCCGCGAAACCTCGCCAGAAAACCCATCATCAACATCGCCATCCTCGACCACGACGACGTCACCACTGCCACAGCAAGCCCAGATCGCCGGAGCCGAGCCCAAGTCCATCAAGGTTTCTAACCGTGTTCCCTAACATCAAGTTTGGAGTTTGCATTTCCATTGTCGCGTTTTCCCGTCTCCGAGGAAAGTATTCTTGCTTTACTTTTGGTCGATGTACATCGGCATTCCTTCGTATGTATATGTATGTATATATTTTTCCTACCCTGTTAGAATAAAAGAGAAATGTGTTAGTTCCTATTTTTCGTTATATCATACAAAGATATATATAGGCAAACTTTTATGCAGTAAGTAAGAAAAATTAGCAGGTGTGGTTTTAAAATGAGATCTATTTTAACTACAAATAAAGTTCGAAAGTGGTTAACCCTTATCTCATATTTATATATATTTCTAGCCAGATTGTGATTAGTATATCCATATTAAGGTTAACGGTAAAGATAACAATTGTAACTCATATCATCTTGTACATCGCCTTCATGCAGTTATTATTACTAGATAAAAATTATATTTGACAAGTCATGACTGTTCAATACTCTAGTCTTTATGAACGAGATCGATGATTAGGATGTTGAACTATATGACATAAACACACTACTATTTACAAGTTTCATTTTTATACAATTACCATATCACAAGTTCCAGTCTTTTTAGCATTCTTCATTAGTGCTCTAGTCATTACCATAGTAGCTATAAACGCGGGTGTTGGGGTAGTTTGAGTGTGCGTTCGTATAACAAGATCTCAGGAGTCCCATGCTGGCAGCTCGTACCGGGCTATATCGGTTGCATGTTATTACAGCTCGTACAAGGCTATATTGGTCGCATGTTTACAGCTCGTACCGGGCTATATCGGTCGCATGTTATTATAGCTCGTACCGGGCTATATCGGTCGCTTGTTCATTCCACAGTTGGGCCCATATTTCCTAGCTCCTGGGGCACTACTCTTTGGTTAGAAATACTCCTGCAGAGGTTGACAAACACACTCGAACTCATGATATGATAGTTTACCTTTTAGTGACTAGTAGGATGTGACCTGACCTGTTTACATACATGTTTCATAGTTTTAATGCATATATATTTACATCTATTTCTACATGCGCACACGGGCTTCACTGCATTCATATATTCATGTTATCATACCATACACACACCGTATATGTTGAGTACTTGCTGGGATATTATGACATCCCTGAGATTTGCCATCTCAGATTTAGAGATAGATTTTTAGGCCGGGCAGGATTGCAGCGGCTACCAGGACTTTGACGAAAATCAGTAACCCGTACGTTTGTTTCCTTTCTGTTAGTATTTAGCATATGCGCCCTTGTGGGACATTAGGACTTTTATATCTTTTCAGATTTTGTTTTCTTTTCGAACCTATTGTATTGGGTGTTTATTTGCATCAATTATCTAGTGGATCCATTTTTAGTATTCCTTGTGGTTTCGTTGTTGCATGATTATCAGTATTATCCCATTTGGTATTAGTTTTATTTTTGACAGGTTAAGCTAGATAGCCTTATGTGACTATGAAAGGATCTTTCCTTACCGTAGGTAGCACGGCCGGCCTTCGTTGATCTCCGTTTTCCGTATTTTGAGAAGCGGGACGTGACATGGTACTTACTAGTTATATGGATTATGAAGTGTGAACCTTTGGTTTCTATTTGGTAATATGTTTTTTAAGTCTTTACATGCCTCTTTTTCATCTCTTATTAGTTATTACAACTTGCTAGCACTTTGTTGATTAGAATTAGATTGCTCATTAACAAATATTGTCTTGTATCTTGCATTTCAAAAGCTATTAATATATAATATTTTGTTTCTTGAGGTATTGGCTTAATAATAATGATATAATACAACATAATTTGCATTCCCCGTAGGATTCAAAACCACAATCTTCCTTATAATTAGGGTGCCTTAGCATTAGGCCATGGGCATATATTATGTGTATTAGGTACAAGCTAGATGTGGTGCCAAATTATAGTATTAAACGTTATTAAATAAACTTATGTGTCACATATATACTCGAGCGCGTGCCTTGCGCCTGGAGTGCATTACAATCTTCTGTGTCTTGCATTATGCCTTGCGCATTAACAACAATGATTCTAAGACTTTACTGTGATTTATGGTGTTTAGCACGCAAAAATTCCAAAAATAATTTATATCAAATTAGCCAAGAATTTTAGGGGGTATATAAGAAAAAACCTATAGTTTATATGTTTTATTGCCCGTCAAATGGGGTCAAAACCTAGGTTGCTCTCATACTATTTTTAAGACTTTTTACAATAATGCTCACGTTATTGTTAATGTAGCATCCTAATCTTTTGAGGTTTCTACTTAATGCAACTCAAGTCACATAAAATATTTTCTTTGGTGAGTAAATCTAGTTTGAATATGAGTTGGTACCTGTCATTGAGTTTGAGAATAATTCTTCCATGAGAATGCAATCCTAATCCGGGTATGTGGTAAGAAATAGTATTAATGATATGTGATCTATGAGAGAAGTATCTTCAACCACCAATAACTATGCAATCACTTATATTTGAATGTGATTATCTCTCCTCTTTGGAGGGAGAATTCATCTTAGGATTTATAGTGATTGTTTGGTGACTCACTTTTCTTGAATGGTTTTCTCGTTCTTTTGCTAATATATTCGGAGTTTTCTTTGAACGGTCATAACTGTTTTGCGTTGGAGAATGCTATAATTGAATTATGCATTCTGCGTCTGAATATGTATTCTGTGGTTTTGTGTTACATCTAACAATTTTGGTGATGAATAATGGAAGTACTTTGTATTCAAACAAATACAACACAAATCACTTATAGCCACAAGCTAGGTTACTCGGCAGTGTTTTAAAAGCGAAAGGTGATTTCAATACGACGAAGCTTGTCTATCGTCTGAGGCGAGAGACACTAAAAAGGCGACCTCCTGAGTGAAGTGAGGAAACAAATATTTAGACTGTCAACATAATTTTATTAGGTTGGTTTGAGAATCAGAGAAAGAGTGTGAAAAAAAAGAATAAAAGGCTTTTCAATTTGGAATTAAAATCCTAGTTTTTCGTCACTTTTGGTTTAATTATGTTCTCATAAAGGACTTCTCTATGATTAAGGAAAAAACAAGTATATATAAACAAAAATGGGATTGAAATAACATGAAATTTATTTTATTTTATATTTTAAATAAAAATCACTTTGATGCTTGCCTCAACGTTTCACCTTGGACACTGAGACGGTCATCTGGGCACTTGAGGAGATAGTAGCTTAGATCGTCTCGCCCGGGTGCCTAAGGCTCCAAGACGCTTCGTCTTTAAAACACTGTTACACAAACACGTCTTTTTGGCTGTCGTATCCATATTGGACATGGATTCTTGCCCGACATATGTCCTATAGAATTTATGTGTTTCCGCTTTGAAATGAGACGGTTTTGGATTTGGTCACATATCGGACATGCGTTGAACACATTTTACTGCAGCCATGACACAAAAGTGATTCTTGTCATAGAGGCGGTCCTATTTTTTCAATTAAAGTCGAGAAAAACTCTAATCTTATAGAAACTTTATTGAGTTATTGACTTTTTCTTGTTATTTTACTCAATTTTATTATTTAATATAATTCCTGTATATGGTGAAATATACAAAGTTTTTGCTAAATTGTTAGAAAAATACTGGAATTATATGTTTTTACTGAAATTATGTGAAGTATAGTAGTTTGTTGTATGGTTATTGCATGGAACGGAACCAAGAATTTTTCATAGGAGGTGTGGTTGTATATTGAGAAATGTTATTAACTTTAAACACATAATTAATTGATTTAAAAATGTGTTGATTAGCAAAAAAAATTGATAAGAAGTAACTTTAAAAAAACGATTTATATTTCATATTGAATTCAAGATCGAAGAGAAGATAAGATTTGAATTTTCTCTTTGTACTTTATTTTTTTTCAAAAAGAATATCTGTCATAATAGGAATGAAAAAATATAATAAATTGTTGGGCCCAAAAGAAAATTGGAAAGGTGATGCGTGGAGATTTGATACCATTTCATTTGTTTGCAAAAAATTTTAATTATATTTAGAAAGATAGCATATAGTTAGGCTATAAAATAGGTAATGTTGTTAATTATTGGAAGATATATTATATGATTTTAATAAAAGAAATCTAATTGGTTGCTAAAAAGACCGTAGATTGGAAGAAGGGGAGTGCGAGATTTATTGCGGGGTTAAGAAACTTGAGAGGGTGCGGCCGTCCTTATGTGCACCCCTGCCTCCGTCCTTCGTTTTTGCAGAAATTATGTCAAATACAGTTTAAAATTGTTGAAATCGTATTTTTTTTTGTGCGCTGAAATTGGTGAAATAGCTAAGATTTTTTTTATACTGAATTTTGATAATTACAATCAAATTTTTTTTTGAAATGCTAAGGTTTTTTTTTAATATGATGTTGTAATGTTATGGTATTATATTTTTTATAATTATGTGTGTGTGTCCCCGTATCCTATATTTTGAGATTTTGTCGTATTGCCGTATCATATCGTATTGTGTCCGTGTCTCCGTGTCCGTGTCTATGCAACCGTGGCCACAAGTCTTAAAATTACCTGTACTTTGTTTATTTTTGCTTGCACTTCAACTTCAAAGTAGAACAATGTCTTCCTAACTTCTTTCATTCTTTTTCTGTTTCTTTTTGTTTTCTTTTCTTCTCTTTACTTTTTATCTCCGTCTCCTCTCTTGCTTATGGCCAGGAAGCAAACAAGGAAGAATGAACACATCAAATGAATAAAAACAACTTATTATTCCCCTCTGATAATAGAAATATATATAATTGAATCAACCCAGATCTCATCTATGCAACTACACAAGACAAGATCCATACACAGCAGAAATAAACATGAACAGTCAAGCATGCAATTAATCCCTATAGCTTAAATTATAGTGTAAAGATATATCCTTGTGTATTCTTCTTCTACTAAATCTAACATCAGTTCTTCGTTTTTCCTAACATGATTTTCAGGGTTCTTCACCTATTAATTTTATATTCTATCTGTTTACATTTTATGCCAAATTTAATTGGTGTGGGAGTGTGTCCCCTTGAATTATATTTCATGATCTCATCAGCTTTCTTTTCAGATATTCTTAAAGCTTAAACTCTAATAATCGTAAGTAGGTTCATATCCTCGGATATTTACCACCAGTTGCTTCAATTTCCTAATAACTGCTGTGTTTCTAACTGCAAGTGTATATGAACATGTGTTTCGATATTGCTTCACATTGTGCCTAAAGACGATCAGGTTTACCAATCTCTTTGTTCATGTAGAATGCTTTTATCATAATAGTGTTTGTAGTTCCTTTCAATTTGCATCGGCCATCGACGACAGTAGACATTTCAAGGAATAATACGCATGTGTGCACGTGTCTGACCATGTCTGTATATGCATATATCCATTTGTGTGAGCGTCTGTCCGTGCGTGCGTGCGTGCGTTCATGCATGTTATATTTTTATTTCTCTTATACTGCTTTGTTAAAAATCGATAATTGTATTACCGCGCATCGTCCACATGTTTTTCCCGATGCTCACTCAAATTCCTTTCTTGTGAAGATTGTTGTTATGGGCTCCATTTGTCAACCTCAGAAAGTTTCCGAGCATGAAGTATCCTTGGTCTACTCCTAAAGCTGATGTCCCACTTTACAAGCGGCTCGGTAAAAGTTTGTCATGGAGACGAAGGATTGTAAAATTAATTGTTGGGAGACAATACCCACACTTTTAGATCAATAGACAAATAGCATATAAATCGTATGCAAATTGTTATAAGCAAGCTTTCCATCATATAGATAAAGATGAATGGAGTTCATCATTATAAAAAGAAATATTGAATTGGATGGTGTATTCTTTTATTATGGCTTGCACATTAAAAAAATTTGGAGGTGACAATTAACCACAAAATACACACACACACACACACTAACCTCATAATACATATATTCAAGATTAATAAGTTCAGCTCAAGCTCAATCATACATATGATCTTAACAACAACAAATGCTATATCTAGTGAAAGATATTATGCCTATAAAACAATTTTAATAGGAATAAAAGCACCAATCAAATGGGTGATTTCTTCATTCATGATCCTTTTCCAAATCTCAAGAATTTTATAAAACAATAGATAAATGCATCACTTGTTTGTTGCCCACTAAATCTTCATAAGGAGACACTAAAACCATCATTGGAAAAAGAACTTAACCAATGGGATCAAGGAGGCAGAAATTCTCTAAAAAAAATATTATTCACCAATTAAAAGAGACTTATAAATTTAATTGTTGATTAGCTTCAATCTATGGAATCGCGACAAGATTGAATTTTGAATTTTTTGAATAGCGGTTCTTGTTGGGCCTTGAGCTCTAAAATACAAGTGTGTGGACCAATTTGATTGATTGATAGAAGACATGAACCAGGTGGGAGTGGGCCAAACATCAATGGGGATGAATTATGCATGCTAACCACTATTGATATCTGTGACTATTCACATGGCTTGTGGTCCAATTCATAATGTTTAGTGGTAAAATTTGGTCAAATTAACCCAAAGCAAGGTGATAAACAAAAAAAATTATTTGGTGCCTTGTGCCATAAAAATTGAGAAAGTTTTGGGAGTTTGATATCCATTTGAAGTTAGGACTTCAAGAAAATTGGATCTGAATCCGAGACAAATTGCGTCTCTTATGTATATCATGGTTCTCAGCAGTAGTATGCACAAAATTGTATGGTTACATGTAGAACGTGATCAGAAGATAACTGAATAAGTTTGTGTAGAATGTTGCAAATGTTAGTTTTGTTATGTCATAGTGTATGGCCATGGCCAACCATCTGTTTCGGAATGTGTAGGGCAGTGTCTTCACACTATTAGTTTATGGTCGACACTTGATTTTTGTACCATAGAATATAGCCTATATATGAGAGCAGCATCAACAATAGAAAGGTTACCTATTTGATGAGCTGTGTGCCTGTTGATATCGATTAAATCTATGGAAAAGAAAGAATTATAACAACCCGCGAAGGTTATGTTTTAAAGATCACAACCATAAAGACGATGGAACCATAATTATTAGAGCACTAGACATGAAAGAAAAATATCTCTTCAACCGATTGAAGATGGTCTAAATAGGTAATCTAGAGCCGCAATACTTTTAAACTTGCACTTTATATTGCAATTCTAACCGATCATTAACCCGGTATAGTCTTTACGAAACCTACTAAGTTGGTCGGAAAAGTATCGTTCGATATGAAAATAAACCTCTTTTGGTCAGAACATAAGAATATATTATAATGACATGGGGGATTTAAAAATTGGTGTGCTTCTAATTATCTTGCTTTGCTGCTCATTTATATCAAACCAATATCTAACAACATGATCTCTTACCCTTAGTTTGTTGGAATATTTCACAAGTGCAATCCCACTCTTAATGCAAAAGAAATTAACATATCAATTGTCTGTCTATAGTAGCTAGTCAACTTTTGAGTAGCACCTCCATCCATGACCATGAGGTCCTTAGCTAGGAAGGGGCTGCTCGCTATCTGTTGTGTCCTATCAAAGATCCATAGAAACAGTGAATCTCCAAGCCTCATCCCAAGTTGAGAAAAAAATTTAAAGATGAGACGTTCACTTTAAGCCAAACATTTGATTATCTCGGTTCCAGTACCATGAGAAGAAGAACAATAAGAATAGAAAGAAGAGAAGAGAAAGCAAGGCAGAGGAAGAAAGAAAGGGAGAAAAGCAAGAAAAAAAGATGTCAGAGAGATGCATGCCAGGATGTAAAAAGTTGCCACAAGCACAAGTGTTCATCATTGCTAGGTTCAAAAGCAAAAAATGCTTCATATCTCTCTTCATGTGAATCTAACGAGCATGATGATAAAAATATAGCAGTACAGTCAAAAATGAATTAAAGAAATATTTTATTTTAATTTTAATTTTGTTTAAGGCAATGCAGTGTGGTGGGTGCATTGGGGTTGTGGAGACAGGCTAAAAAACAGAAATATTGTCAGGGGCTTGGCCGACCAAACTCAAACCGGTGGCAGACATCCTCTGCACTTTTATCAACAAAGAAAAATATTGCTAGAATAATTTGTGAAGCCCCGATACAAATCCAAATACACAGCTCAACCTTTGGATTTGTATACATGAAATGAGGTGAGGTGAGACGAGATAGTGTCCATTAGATGAGATAAGAGGGGTGTAGATGTGTGCTCTGGTGCGGTCATATTTTGATATCGTACCTTATGTCACAACTGGGTCTGGTCGGGTCATATTTGATAGCATACCTGTTATGACAATTGGGTCAGGTCGGATCATGTTTGATACCATACCTTATGAGGCAATTGGGTCTGGTCGGATCATATTTGATACCATACCTTGATGAGGCAATTGGGTCGGGTCAGCATTTTGCACGTGCGATGCACGTTTGTAGCTTTAATTATAGCACAAACAAAAAAATTCTTGAGCCCATGATAACATAAAATGTGATGTTTTTGGTGTAAAATTAGTTTGAATGTTAATAAGTGAATAAAATAGTCATTTTAGCAACTTAAATCAAGTGTATTATGTTATTACCATATTTAAGTATAAGAAGGTAATTATAAGTAAATGAAAGTAGAATTTGAAAAATGATAATATTAAAATAACTTCTAGAAAATTCATTTTAATTTTAAGTTTGAGTATAATGTAGATTAAATTTGGAATTCAAACTAATTTCTATAAAATTCAGAAAGTTCTTTGTTTTTCAAAAAATGGAGCAGTTTATTTATTTTTGTCTTTTTCTTAGATGATGCGGAGGCTCTAATATTTGTTTTTTTTAAACATAACAATTAATTATTTTTGTCTCTTTGTATGATGACGTGGAGTCCCTAAGAATGGAGGATTTTTCTCTTTTTTTCTTTGTTTTAAAAAAAAAGAAAAAGATGGATTCTAACGGAGTCCATTTGCATATATAGCATTATAGATATCGCAATTGAGTCTGCTTAGGTCATAATTGATCTTATATTTGACGCAGCAATTGGGTCTGTTTGGCTCATATTTGATAGCATACCTGATGTGGCTGTTGGTACTGGTAGGATCATATATTTCATACTATACCCGTAATTTAGTCTAGTTGGGTCATATTTGATATTATATTTGAAGTGGCAATTGTGTCGGTCGGGTTATATTGGACACAGAGATCCAGTCAAACCTGGCTTTGAAGTTTTTTGTCAAAACTGGTTTTCCACTGTTCTTGGTACAACACACATACGATCAAGATTTAGTAAGAAAATAAACATATCTTTAAAAGTAAGATTTTTATTTTATTTGAATCTGAGGCCTCCATGCGTTACAACATAGACGGCCGATAACCAGCTTTGACAAAAATGCTTCAGCTTCAACTCCAGCTTTGACATGACCCGTGTCCGGTTATATTTGATATCATATGCAATGCGGCGGTTAATTCAATCGGGTTAATCCAAGCAGTTAAATTGGTTTCAGCAGTTTATATTCAATGCATCTAATGGTAAGTGGAAAACTCCAAGTTTTGATTTTCCAAAAGATATACTTAAAGAATAACTGCATTTCCAATAGAATCTCAACACATTTTGCATATTGATTGGTTTAGACACGATGACCTAGTTTATGGCACATATACACATTTTGGACCCATACAATACCAAGTACCCATCCTTGATCTAAAAGAGGACTGCTCTGTTTTTGTTTAATTGGTTATGGATCTTAAAATTATTATTTATGTCTACTATAAATCTTCATATTTAAAGAGTTATCTATAAATATTTATGTCTGATCCATATGCCGCACAAATTGTCACTCTATTGTGCTATGTCATGAAAAGGATATAAGTTTATATCGAGGGTTGTCCGAGCTGATCCAATGATAAAGGCCCTACCCCATCTCAAACCTGACTTCTCTTTGTTGGCTGAGTAGTGAGCTGTAAGGTCAGTCGAGCGGATCAGTTACTTTTTACAATTAACGGCTAGAGTATGTGGTAGACATTCATTCTCTCGTATAAACTCTAATATTCCATTAAATCATTAATGGAGCAAATATCCGATGATAGGAAGGTCTCATGGAGCCACGTATAAAACTCAAGCCGACCCGCAAATAAAGAAGCCGAACTCGAGCTGACCTTAGCTCATTCAAGTTTGACGCTCTCCTTCACACTCACAACTAGGTTGGGGTGAGAGCATACAGAGACAGGATAGTTATGAAACTCGTACTATTATCTCATATAATTTCTGGCCAATCAGCAACCCTACACAACACGGCTCACCCTTATGATATCCAATCATAAAAGAACAAAATATATAATATAGTGCTCGGTGTCATTGTCGTTTTGCAGCCTCACATGGGTTGCACGCTCATCACCTCATGTGTGCTTATTATATCCAAACTGCAAAAAGATTTTAAACCCTTGAGAAGAATTATAAAAAAATTAATTAATGGGGATGGATGAATTAGAGAGAGAGAGAGAGAGAGAGAGAGAGACATCCATCATCTCCCACATGCGAGCACTTTACACGCACGCAGTTTGTGTGGCCTCAGCATCGCATTGGCCTAAAGACTGACTCGGTCAGCACGTGACATGCGTGCAGTTCCTATCTATATTAATTATGAGTCGAGGGTTTGGACCACTAGCGATAATACATAACAATAATATTACAAACTCTAGCTCTTAGGTTTGCCCGTGAAGATGCTGGCAGCTTTGTTTGGAGGTTATATAAGTTCATTTGTTGTCATTATACATAGATTAAGGAACACCTGGATTATTTAATTAGTAATGATCTAGCAATCAATCAATATCAATATATATATAATGAGATTTTCTTAGTGGATAAAGAGTAGGAAGCCCCGAAGAAATCACCGGAGTTTGTGGCTACCGTATGCCCGGCACTACAGGAAAATCCAGTCCGATTCAATGGATCTGACCCGTCGAACAAAGTCTAATTCATCAGGAGCTCTTAAGTCCAATTCTGATGTCTGAGCCAATGTCGTTCGAACAGAGAATTAAAGGGTCTCGATTATTAGATAATGCGTATTAGATCGGAGTATATATACGTTTTTTTTCTTACTTTAATTCACCTCTTTTATACACTCTTGTTAGCTACTACAAATCTATTATGATATTACCATGTTTGTATTACATTATAATTACTAGGGTTTTGCTCTTGAAAAGTTTCTTATTTATGATATTTTAAATATTTGTTCTTAAAATTATGGGAATTTTTCTTCTCATGTCTCATCCTAATAATTAAATTCACGATTTCAAATTGAAGCCCTTTCCTTTAGCTCTAATGGCAAGCAGCATTCTACACATACCATGCACATGTGTGTGTATTAACATCATAAATAAAATATTTGAAAAGAGTTTCTAGGGATTTTAGTTAACATGATAAAAATTGGATGGTCCTTTTGGGGTCGACGGTTCGGGTCCAATTGCCAACAACAATCAATGCCCTTGTCATGTTAGGCAAAATGATTAGAGATATATATTCTTAAATATATATAATGTGCATTTGGACATGAGCTTCAACTAGCTAGAAATCAAGAGAAAACATTACAAGTCTACCCTTTTGTTCTAAGTCACACAAAATCATTTTAGGCTATAACCTTTTTCAAGTCACACAATATCATATATGCAAATCAAGAGTGAGCTCATATATCTCAATATCTCATTGTCAATGCATGAAGCCTCTCCACTTTCCTTCTCTCAAAATTCCTTGGATACAAACAGAAATTTGCAAGTAAATGATGGTGGCCCTTGCTTTCTTGCCTCCCCATCCTGGTCCACACACACATCCTTTGAAGGTACATATATATATACCAAAGAGAGCAAATGCAATATTTCCATCACTCCCATGGCTAGGCCTGAGTGTCTTCTTCTTCTCTAGGGTTTCAAGTGTGGTGGAGATGCATGCCCCCTGGCTCACTCCATGTGCTGTGATGCTAAGGCCAACAATGCCCCCTGGGCCCTCACTTCAGCATCAACCACTGTCTTGCAATAAATTTTTTTGTAAACAATGCCACTTTTGAGATAAATCAGCTCCGACCATTATATCCTTATACACACACCCACACCCGCGTCAATTTTTATGCCATTTGATTAATATATACTTTTTTTACCATACATACAACACTTAGAAATGTTCTATTGTTGGTAACTAATGGAGGTCGATTTCTCCCTCCGATATTGTCATCCGTCGGTCTTTGGGCTGCGGTGTCGAACGGTTGAGATTTGAGATGAGAGATGAGTGTGTGGATCTTAATGGATTGTTGATTGTTGTTGACGCCAAGTTACAAAGGAAGTTCCGGGATGGGAATCCATCGTATGACCCTTCGACGATCAAATTAGTACCAAGGAATAATAGCAAGATAGTGGCATATTGAAATGAGTTCGAGATATCTGAGTCGTTTGGAAGATGGGTTTATATAGCGGTCGCATGGAGCGTGTGTAGCGTGTTTTTCGTCACCCCCATTGAGATGGGAATACGCGTACGCTTATCAGGCGTACTACAAATCCCCCCTGCCTAGGATAGGCAGGGGTTTATTGATTATGGGGATCCGAATCTTCAGCAGTCGCGGACTAAGCTGCCGTTAATTACACATCGTTTTTGGAGCGAGAGAACCTCCGATTAACGGGTTAAACTGGTCATGCGAACTCAATGTGCAGTGTTGTGTTTTGAAGAGATTTTGGATATATCGGGAGCCCTGCAGAGTTTTTACGGGTGTCCCGCTATCCGGATAGCGGGCTGTGGGTCAAGGGGCTATCAGCCCCCTTGCGGGGTACTGGGTGGCGTCCCGTTAGAATTTTTTTTCTAACGGAAACAGTATTGTGGAGTGTGTGTGTGTGTGTGTATACAAGGGAAAGGGCATCCAAAGGATGCGTGGGAGAAGACACCAGCGCCCCACGTGCCTGGCACGCGGGCGCTGTGCGCCAGAACGCCAGCGCACCACGCGCATGGCACGCGGGCACTGGGCGCCAGAGCCCCACGTGCCTGGCGCACGGGCGCTAAGCGTCAGCAGCAGAAGGGACCTGGTCCCTGCACTGGGAGCAGTGCTCCAAAAAGGAAATATTTATTATTTTGTATATATATATATATATATATATATATATATATATATATACATACATATGTATATATAATTTTGAGGAGTTGAACTCCTAAGATATTTTGGAGCTGATGGAAGAGGCTTCTCCCTTGAGCCATGGATTTTCCCCAAAATAGGGTTCTTGGAAGCAGGTCTCCTTCTTCCTTCTCTGTTGGCCGGATCTTGAAGAATAAGAAGTATGAGAATTTAAAAATCTCTCTTTTTTGAGATCTAATGGAAGATCTGAATTCCCCTTTGTGGGTTTTGTGATGAAAAACTATTTACTTTTGGAAAAGGAAGAGTAAAACTCTTGATTTAATTCAGAAAAAAGAAGAAGGTTTAGGATCTTGAGGAAGGAGAAGGAGGCACAAAATATCCTAACTTTTTTGAGAGGAATGAAAAGTGTATCCTTTATTCATCATCATATTGTCTTATATAGGATCATGTTTACACATAGCCCGTTGGGCTTTACAAAATGGCATTTTGCCTATCCCATGGCTCATGTGCCATTTCTTTTTTCACATAAGCCATGGGCTTTACAAAATTTGGCTTTATGCCCATTCATGCACATTAAAATTATTTATTACATGATTTTTATGTTGGTATGGGGAGGATGGCCGCGGGCTCAACTTGGGCATGGGCCCGCTTGACCTGGGCTTGGGCCCACCTAGTTTGGGATTAATCTCGACTTTGACTTGGTCAACCGAGATGCAAATTTTGACCCCAACAAAATGCCCCCATCAATAAATGCACACCGCGCATGTAAGTTGTGTGCATGAAATTGATGAATCTTGAAGCTGGACTTCGAGGTGGAATATCATTCCGGGGGCGGAGCATCCCTCGGGGATCAGAGCATCATTCCGATTTGCGGAGCATAATTCCAGGGTCGGAGTATCGTTCCGAAGAGTCGGAGCATAATTCCGATTTGCGGAGCATAATTCCAGGGTCGGAGCATCATTCCGAAGAGTCGGAGCATAATTCCGATTTGCGGAGCATAATTTCAGGGTCGGAGCCTCATTCCGAAGAGTCAGAGCATAATTCCGAGGATCGGAGCATCATTCCGAAAAGCGGAGCATGATTCAGGGATCGGAGCATGATTCCGATGAGCATAAATTCGGGGATCGGAGCATAATTCCGAGGATCGGAGTATCATTCCGAAAAGCGGAACATGATTCCACGGATCGGAGCATGATTCCGATGAGCGGAGCATGATTCCAAAGGGTCGGAGGATAATTCTGATGATCGGAGCATCATTCCGAAGAGTCGGAGCATCATTCCGAAGAGTCGGAGCATCATTCCGAAGAGTCGGAGCATCATTCCGAAGAGTCGGAGCATCATTCCGAAGAGTCGGAGCATAATTCCGAGGATCGGCAGACATTCGGACCGAAGCATAATTTCGATGCAGAGGTTGGTTCTCAGGCGAAGCATAATTCCGACAGGGAAAGAAGATACTCCGAGTCGAAGCATGATTTCGACATGGGGTACATTCTGAGACGAAGCATGATTTCGACGCAGAGCTTGTTAGTCGACTTGATTCTGAGGCGGATCTTAATTCCGACTAGGAGGTCGTTGGTTGATTCGAGCCGAAGCATAATTCCGACAGGGAAGGTAGATACACCGAGGCAAAGCTTGATTTTGACACGGGGTACACTCTGAGACGAAGCATGATTCCGGTGCAGAGCTTGTTGGTCGACTTGATTCCAAGACGGAGCTTAATTCCGACGAGGAGGTCGCTGGTCAATTCCGAGCCGAAGCATAATTTCGACAGGGAAGGCAGATACACCGAGGCGAAACTTGATTTCGACGCGGAGTACACTCTGAGATGAAGTATGATTCCGACGCAGAGCTGGTTGGTTGATTTGATTTGGGTTGACATCAGCATCGCTACACTGGAATATGGTACCAAGAGCGAATCATCATCTGTCATGAGTGGATTTGGGGATTTGATTTTATGGGCGGCACCTGTATTGCTGCACTGGAATAATGCCAGGAGCAACTCATCATTTGCCCCGGGAGGATTTGGGAATTGGTTTTTGTTTGGCATCAGTATCGCTACACTGGAATATGGTACCAGGAGCGAATCATCATTTTCCACTGCCCGTTGAGGAACGATGGCTTAGGAGACAGGTTTTAGGTCCCTATTACCTAAGACTTTTCAATTTTGTGAGCCGTAAGGGTCTCACAAAGCATTTTCTCCCAACGGGTCGTAAGGATCCCGTAGATGTATTTTCTCCTTAGGAGTCGTGGGGACTCCTAAGTGTGTTTTTCTTTTGTGAGTCATAAGGATCTCACGCTGGAATTTTCTCTTCACAAAATCGAGAGGACTTTACGAGTGTATTTCATCTCTTTTTCATGAGTTTGCGCCCTTTCGGGTTTTCACAAACTCGTCGGTAGTCCTGCTGTTTTTACTCACGGAGCCCTTTCGGGTTTTCATCCGTGCCCATTTTGCTTGTGAACATACCTTTTCTTTTGAATCTTCATCGCCGGTGGGACTTTGAATGTGGTCTTGTCGGTAAGACTTGAGAGAGATTGGGATCATTTTATGCCCGTGGATTGTATACGGTTTTGCAGGATGTATGATCTAGACCGTAGGGCCGAAAGAATTTCGGGACTTTGTTGGCGTCTGCATCGCTGCACTGGAATATGGTATCAAGAGCGACTCATTATTCGCCGTTGGGGTATGGGATTTGGAATTTAGTTGGCGTCTTCATCGATGCACTGGAATATGGTACCATGAGCGACTCATCATTCGCCGTTGGGATATTCGGGATTTGGTCGACGTCTGCATCACTGCACTGGAATATGGTACCAGGAGCGACTCATCATTCGCCGTTGGGGTATGGAATTTGGTCGGCGTCTGCATCGCTGCACTGGAATATGGTACCAGGAGCGACTCATCATTCGCTGTTGGGACATTCAGAGTTTAGTTGGCGTCTACATCGCAGCACTGGAACATGGTACCAGGAGCGACTCATCATTCGTCGTTGGGACATTCAGAGTTTGGTTGGCGTCTGCATCGCTGCACTGGAATATGGTACCAGGAGCGACTCATCATTGGCCTTTGGATTATTTTTTTTACCGCGATTGCTCTATCATTTCAGCTTTTCTTATCGCGAAGGACGTGATTGCCCAATCATTTCGGCAATTTATTCGCGGTTGCCCCATCATTTCGGCTTTATTTTCATCTTTATTTTTACTCGCTAATTTTTATTGCGAGTTGCCCCATCATTTCGGCTTTTTATATTATATATATATTGTTTTATTTACACATTTTTACATCCCCAGTTTAACGACTTAGAGGTCGATCATTCCCAGTTTAACGACGTGGTGGTCGGCTTGCTTATCCCAGCTTCTTGAACTTTGATCTTGGCAGAGTTGTGTTGATGACCGTAGCTCTGTGGCTTGTCGGTGCATCTGACGACTGTGCGGCTTTCCCAAGTTTGTATTGATTCTCTACCCAATCTTTGAAAATATAGCAGTCTTCGATGGTATGACTCACCATTCTATGATATGGGCAGTATATGGGATTACCGGTCATATTCATTTCATGTGGCCTCTTCGGAATAGGCAGTTGCAGACCGTTGTTCAAGGCGTCCGCGAATATTTCGTGGACTTCATCCCTCCTGAAGGAGTATACCTTCTTCTTTCTCTCCAATGGAGTAGGTGCCTTTACTGATGCTGGTCCTTAAGGCCGATCAGTCTTTGGTTTGCCCTTTTTAGATAATGGCACATGTCTGAGAGAATCAGGTTCCCGAAGGGCTCCGGTCTCCATTTGTATGAAATCGGTGGTCGTAGCTTAACTGTTTGCTAACGCGCCATTAGACAGTTCTAACTCTCCCGTCTTGTATTGCTTTTCGACCCAATATTTGAAGACGAAGCAGTCCTCAATGGCATGACCTATCATTCTGTGATAGGGCAATATTTTGGGTCGTCGGTCATATTCGCTTCTTGTGGCCTCTTTGATGCTGGCAGTTGTAGACCGTTTCTTAGGACGTCCTTGAATATCTTGTGGACTTTGTCCCTTTTGAAGGAATAGACCTTATCCAGTTTCTCTTTCAGAGGCGATTCCCCTTCGGTGTATGTATCGGAGGGACAGGAGGTTGATCGCGTCCGTTTTCCGTGAAGGCGCTCTGCTCTTAGGCTGAAAGGGGTATCAGTTGGCTGCCTCCGGGTATCAATCCCTGGCTCATGAACCAAAATTTGATTCTGCTGTAATTGCAATCGGGTGACTTGGGTCGCGAGATTTGCCACAACGTTTGCCAATTCGTCGACCTTAGAGTATACCTTGGCTAACTTCTCTTCCTTGTCCTGAAGCTGCCTCTGAAGCCATCGGAATAATGCTTGTTCTGTAGTTCCGGTTATGACAACCGGGTCATCCTTATTGCTTGAGCTCAATTCCGCAGGAACCCCGGGCTCTTTTGGCTTATCGACCTGAGCGAGCCCTTCATCATTTAGACCAAGTTGACGTTGGGTAGCGTCCACCGTATCATCACCATGGCTGTGAAGCATAGGAGGGTTTATTTCTTCATGTCCGACCATGTAGACAGTGTGGACCACATATCCAGTCGTCTCTTTAGCTTTGGCGGGGTAACCCCGTCCTTGGAGCCTCATGAAGCTCAGCCTAGTATGAGCCCTAGCCTTTTTGTTGGCTCTGTATCTGAGCCTTTTCTGCCTTAGTTTCTTAATTTTGAGGGCTTGGCGGGCATCCGTTTTCTGTGAAGTCACCGTGAGTCGATTGATAGGGATCTTAAAGAAGATACCCGATCGAGCAGGTGTCGAGGGTACCGCTGGAGCTTACCCGAGATGCCCCGTTGCTTCGTTGACGTTGATGGCCTTGACCCCAGCTGGAGAGATGGAAGGTCGTTTGGGAACGGATTTGTGCTTGGGCAGAAGTGACCTCGCAACCATGACATTCGGCCTTTTTCCTTTTGAGACAGGTTTGTCTGTTACCGGAGCTTGAGGAGCTGGGAAGGTGTCACGCCCGCTTCCCAAAATACGGAATACGAGGGGTAGACCAGGCTAGCCATGCTCCTACGGTCAAGGAAATGTCCTGCCGTAGTCACACTTCGGCTTCTAGTTTTTCATGGTAAACAGTAAATGATGCGCAGGTAATGAGAAATGCAGTAACTGAATGAAACAATGTAAAGAACTGACCTGAGGGGAAACAAATTGGATATAACTCTGGATAGCAAGTCGAGGTGTCTGTAATATACGTCTAGTCCTGATCCAGGCTAAATCTTCTCCTCACACTGAGCATGCATACTCAGGTCGTCAGAGCGACATAATAGCAATATAATGTATATAAAATCATGTGACAATTCTAACAGTGATACTAGATATATATAACAGTAGATCAATGGCAGTATGGTTATAAACATGCAGTAATCAATGCAGCGGAACAGTAAAAGCAGTAGAACGATATGCCACGTATAGTCAACACAGTATATAAGGTATATCAGCGCCAATATCCCTATCAGTCTTTAAGTCTCACTGTACAGGTCACTAAGCCTATTGTCAGTCTAAGTGTGAGAGTCAACCACTCGCGAGTGTCCTCCACCCAAGGGTAGAACCCAAGGGCAAGGGACCACGGGCCCAACATGTATATCACGGTGATAATCACATACCCTGTAAATCTCCATATATCTCCCTAAATATATAAGCCGGCATGGGACTCCCGAGATTCTGTTGAACTCACACTCAAACTACCCCACACCCCGTGGTCTACATCAAACGCTAACTATAACCCTAAATACCAATCAGTTCGTGACAAGTCTGTGCGAGAACTGGAGGTAGGACCTCCATCAAGCACGTTCCAACTAATACCTAAGATAAATGGCAGTGTCTGGTGCCTTATCTGTGACACCCATGCAAGAGCTTCCATAAGTGTCCCATACCACTTATAGTCATACGTACATGCATCCCACAAACGTCGACAATACAATAGAATAATAAGGTTCACTGATTGTGTACAAGTACGTATCACTTTCACTTAATCACTTATACACGAACACTAACGTACTTACCACAATCATCACTAATACCTAATACTGGGTAATGCACGTTATCACTAGGTTATCAATGCAATGACATGTGTATGATATGATGCGTAAACAGTATATAAAGCATGATTAGGGTGTCATGAATCTACAATCTACCACTTGCATAATTTATCATAAATCATACGGTTACAGTTTAGTGAAACGATGAATTAGGAATAAATAGTATGTTCAGTTATCTATCCATCGAATTTAGTTTCATGTCAATCGGGTTTCGGGATCACTAGATATGGCCATTTCATTTTAAGCGCTCACGGCTGAAAATCCGGTTTCAGAATCGGAAGTCCGTTTCGCAACGCATTTTAATCCCAGTTGGGATCAGATTTTAGCGACGCTACAGTTGAATGAAATCTAGGGTTTTCAGTAAGGTTTTCAACGCAATAGACGGATCTTTAATCGCATCTGTACGTCAGGAGTTATACACTGTTTAACATTAATATGTCATCTCAGAATCTGTTCTGGACTGTTATACGTCCACATCTATTAAATTACAGATTAATAACAAACGATAACAAAACAGGATGAAACCACTTGTGTTGTCTAGATAACACATTCACCTATAATAAACAGTGGAGTCCCGCAACCTACGAGTTAAGAAAACAGTGTGGTACCCATTACGGGACAGCACACAGTAAATAGAGTCGCTCTGGACTGCAGTCCAGAGTCGCACTCCGATCCAAATATTGTCACCATTTATGTACAGAAACTAATAGAAACTTGTATAGGATTATAGTTCGTCGAGTCAGCTTCGATTTAAGCCCTCGAGCGCATCGTTCCAGTGTGTATATAATTTATGGTGATTTTAACGGTTTTCAGGTACAAGAAAATTCCAGTTTTACGTGTAAACTTGAGGGTAGTTGTTTTAGTCGTTAACGGTCATATTTTCCAGCGAAATTTGCAAAAGGTATTCATCACAACAAGGGCCAATACAGACAATCTAATTCCATCAAAATAGACAAGCATTTTCATTGGGAACACACCTCGAACAGGTATGGCACATAATTGATCTAAAATTGTAACTTCATGATCTATGTAATTAAAGATTGTAACTTGAGTATATAGCATGTAAGCAAGTAAAATACTTGCCTGGGGACATGTCGACAATAATACTGCAGTGGTATCAGCACGATCGCGCCACGAACACAGCACCGGCTCAGTCCTTTGGAATCCGAAAATTTCACTCAATCTAGCTGCTCTTCGTGCCCTCCTTTTCTTCACTGCTTCACGCTGTTCCTTGATTTGATGTGAGGGAAGGTGAGACGCTGATAAAGGGAGAGAAATTTAGAAAGAGAGGAAGAGAGAATTAGAGAGAATTAGAGAAATTGAGAGAGAGAGGGAATTAGAGAGAGAATGTGGGTGAGATGAGAGAGGGGGAATAGAATGAATGAGAATTAAGTGGTGATTAATAGGATTTTAAAAGGGATTAATGGGGAAATTAATTGGGATTAAAGAGGCATTAACTTGATGGTTTAATAGGAATTTATAGAGGAGATTTGGGTTTGGATTTGAAGCGATTTAAAAGAAATGAGGTGGGATAATTGTTATTTTAATGGGCTGGGGAGGGAAAATGGGCCCGGGCCAAGGGATAAGATAGTAGGGAAAAGAAAGAGGCCGGGCTTGGGATTTTAAGTGAATGAGAAAAGGATTAGAGAAGTGGGCCGGCTCTGGGCTGAAAGAATTGGCTGAGGGTAAAATATGAGAGAAATTATTTGATGGTTTGGGTTTTTTATTGATAAAAGAATAAATGGGGATTAAAATAAATAAAATTTTAAATAAAATAAATAGAATTATAAATAAAAATAAATAGAATTCTAGAGTAACAAAATACAGGTTTTGGTACAAAAGGGGCTGGGTATTACATCATACCACCCTTACAAAAATTTCGTCCTCGAAATTTAAAATAAAAGATAAGTTATACAAACATATGCGAAAGCTATTATATTGCAAACTAACACATAAAGATTTACTAGAAATACGTGGACGAAGAAATTCGAAGACATAAATATGTAAGAACGACATACGAAAGGATAGGTCTAAATATGTATAAGGCAGGAATAACTATAGTGGCAACTAACTGTATACAAGAATAGCAATAACAACAATAACGCACAATGATATTCGAGGCGTATTCGATAAAATCGAAACTCAAATATGTACACGTATAAGTATATCAAAAGTAGTACGGCAGGAAAATAAGTATAAGGCACAATCATTTATAATAGTAAACGTGGGCACAAAACCCGAAAATAATGTAACGACAATAAAGTAGAGAAAATTAGTCGGTAGATTAAAACATTTTAGGATAATGTATCGATAAAATAGATTTAAAATAATTAAGAAAACTTGTATAGTGAAATTAAGAAACATGGACCAAAAGTATGCACGGTGTAAAGTTGCGCTACTGAAAACTGAGGGTAATAGTAGTGTGCTTATCATACATAAAACTAATTAGTCAATAACACGCACTCTTCGATAAATACAATATACTGAAAACCAAATTTCGAATAATAAAGCCCCCAAATATATATATAGGGTAATAGGAAACCAGAAATGTATAGGGCTAGCTAGGGTAATGATTACAAAGAAGTGTGGCTCATTCAGAAGGTCGGTGTGTGGCGGCTTTAGGTTGAAGATCGAGGAGATTGAGATAGGGTCAGCACAGGAAATAAGGGTGAGTAACAAAGGACTACTAGAAAAAGTATAGGGAGGATAACGGTCGGTACATCATATGAATAAAAAATTTGAAGGGTTAGCTAACTCGGAATTTCATAAGAAAGGTCCTCCTCCCAGAAGGATCTCAAACGGGGCACAGACGAAGGATGAAGAGTGGACCTCTAAAAGATCGGGTGTGGTACTGGTTAATCTCAGTGAGAGTTAAGACAATGTAAGGAGTAGGGGTGGACAGATCGCAGTAGGAAAAATAATTGTATAGAGGAAATAATCAAACATCAAGGGAACTAAGAAGATCGATAGATTAGCGAACTCAACAATTTATTTCATTTCAAAAGATTTTAAACAAAGCATTCTCAAAGACGAAAAGTGGCCCTAAACTATACACAGTTTTATTTGTCCAGAATAGACAACATCTAAAAGAAATTCCGTCAGTCGCGGTTGTGGAGATTCAGCAGGTTGCGGTAGGCTCGCGCGCTCAGGTAGGGGCGTCCATTCCCATATCGCCTTGCAGGGATCTCCATTGGGAGTTCTTCCACAACAGGGTCTTGATCTTCTGGTTCTTCTTCCTCGGATGGAGCTTCTTCATCGAGGTCCGATTCCATGCGATTCTCTTCTTCTGGATTTTCTTCCACGGGATTTTCCTCCACTGGATTTTCTTCTATCGGGTCTTCCTCGGGATCTTCCTCTATCGGGTTCTCTTCCGGGTCTTCTTCCTCTTCGTCGGAATCGCTTATCATGTCAAACTCTGGGGCGGCTGCTCCTTCGTCCTCTGACTCGTTGTTTCCGAAAATGACCTGGGGACCGTTGATCTCATCGTCAGACTCATCAGCGTGCGGTCTAAGGAAACACATAACTGCGCATCCTCATCTGGATGCGGCGCTGCTCCAGGATGGGCCATGGCCTGAAAAGAAAGAGTCATGATTAGACAGTGGAATACATCAAGAAAATAGCTCAGGGTACGAAGTATAGGAAAATATGCGGTGGCAGGAACCGAAAAATCAGGATAATAATGCTGTGATAATGAATAGTATAAATAAGGGAAAGGACAAGAGAAAGATACATATATTACGATTCAAGTTTTATTGCATTCAACTAAAAGTTCAACGGATACAAGATTTCAAACGGAAAGAAATATTCATAAGGGGATGACAACATAATGCTGAAATTAGAAAACAGGAAAATTCTTCTTTGATTGCTACGCCGCTGCATTCTCGTCACGCGAGTTGAAACCTGTGTTGGGTCCGCCTTATCCTCGAAATTCGAACTACGCAGTAATCCTCACTTGGCAGAAGTAGGGAGTGTGAACGAGTCTCCTCCCTGTAGTTCTTTCCTTTCTGGGTAACCGTTGATGAGATGTTTGTTGGACCCGCATATCAAACATTTCCTTTGGGCGCGGCGACAATCCCTCTGAAGATGTCCTGGCCTTTTACAGTACCCACAACATGGGGTCTTCTGCTGCTTCAGTCGCGGGGAAACAAATTGGCGCTTCATTTTCTTCTCTTTTCCTCATCTAACGGGGATCCCTTTATGATTGGAGACAGCCGCTGGTGCCTAATTCACCTGTCTTCTCAGTCCTTCAGCCAACAAGTCGTTTGTTCGCTCCTGGGCTTCCTTTAGACCTTGCAGTACACTCAGAATCTCAATGGTCTGATTCTGGGGAGCGGATATAGATGAAGAGTCGTTGGAAGACATAATCCTGAAACAACAATTTTTTAGGATGATATAAGTCACAAGCTATACGAATCAAAATATAATATGGATAGGACAAAGATTCAAGAATATCAGAGGTGATGAATTTATTATAAGTGGAGAATCAACCGTATGACTTTAAGTCACTTAAACAGGGTACGGTAGTGCAATTGCAACCACGTAACCTTGCTAAGTCACTCGAAACCCTAGCGAATGGATAGCTGAACATACGACGTGAATATGGATCAAGAATGACAAGTTTACAACCTAGACCAAGGAATGGCTTAGATTGCCAAGCTATACACGGAAAACTGCAATCCCAATCGAAGCAAAACCTGGGCTCTGATACCAACTAAACCATGTCACGCCCCGCTTCCCAAAATACGGAATACGAGGGGTAGAGAAGGCCAGCCATGCTCTTACGGTCAAGGAAATGGCCTGCCGTAGTCACACTTTGGCTTCTAGTTTTTCATGTTAAACAGTAAATGATGCGCAGGTAATGAGAAATGCAGTAACTGAATGAAACAATGTAAAGAACTGACCTGAGGGGAAACAAATTAGATATAACTCTGGATAGCAAGTCGAGGTGTCTGTAATAAACGTCTAGTCCTGGTCCAGGCTAAATCTTCTCCTCACACTGAGCATGCATACTCAGGTCGTCAGAGCGACACAATAGCAATATAATATATATAAAATCATGTGACAATTCTAACAGTGATACTAGATATATATAACAGTAGATCAATGGCAGTATGGTTATAAACATGCAGTAATCAATGCAGCGGAACAGTAAAAGCAGTAGAACGATATGCCACGTATAGTCAACACAGTATATAAGGTATATCAACGCCAGTATCCTTATCAGTCTCTAAGTCTCACTGTACAGGTCACTAAGCCTATCGTCAGTCTAAGTGTGAAAGTCAACCACTCGCGAGCGTCCTCCACCCAAGGGTAGAACCCAAGGGCAAGGGACCACGGGCCCAACATGTATATCACGGTGATAATCACATACCCTGTAAATCTCCATATATCTCCCTAAATATATAAGCCGGCATGGGACTTCCGAGATTCTGTTGAACTCACACTCAAACTACCCCACACCCCGTGGTCTACATCAAACGCTAACCATAACCCTAAATACCAATCGGTCCGTGACAAGTCTACGCGAGAACTGGAGGCAGGACCTCCATCAAGCACGTTCCGACTAATACCTAAGATAAATGGCAGTGTCTGGTGCCTTATCTGTGACACCCGTGCAAGATCTTCCATAAGTGTCCCATACCACTTATAGTCACACGTACACGCATCCCACAGACGTCGACAATGCAATAGAATAATAAGGTTCACTGATTGTGTACAAGTACGTATCACTTTCACTTAATCACTTATACACGAACACTAACGTACTTGCCACAATCATCACTAATACCTAACACTGGGTAATGCACGTTATCACTAGGTTATCAATGCAATGACATGTGTATGATATGATGCGTAAACAGTATATAAAGCATGATTAGGGTGTCATGAATCTACAATCTACCACTTGCATAATTTATCATAAATCATACGGTTACAGTTTAGTGAAACGATGAATTGGGAATAAATAGTATGTTCAGTTATCTATCCATCGAATTTAGTTTCATGTCAATCGGGTTTCGGGATCACTAGATATGGCCATTTCATTTTAAGCGCTCACGGCTGAAAATCCGGTTTCAGAATCGGAAGTCCGTTTCGGAACGCATTTTAATCCAAGTTGGGATCATATTTTAGCGATGCTACAGCTGAATGAAATCTAGGGTTTTCAGTAAGATTTTCAACGCAATAGACGGATCTTCAATCGCATCTGTACGTCAGGAGTTATACACTGTTTAACATTAATATGTCATCTCAGAATCTGTTCTGGACTGTTATACGTCCACATCTATTAAATTACAGATTAAATAACAAACGATAACGAAACAGGATGAAACCACTTGTGTTGTCTATATAACACATTCACCTATAATAAACAGCGGAGTTCCGCAACCTACGAGTTAAGAAAACAGTGTGGTACCCATTACGGGACAGCACACAGTAAATAGAGTCGCTCTGGACTGCAGTCCAGAGTCACACTCCGATCCAAATATTGTCATCATTTAAGTACAGAAACTAATCGAAACTTGTATAGGATTATAGTTCGTCGAGTCAGCTTCGATTTAAGCCCTCGAGCGCATCGTTCCAGTGTGTATATAATTTATGGTGATTTTAACGGTTTTCAGGTACAAGAAAATTCCAGTTTACGTGTAAACTTGAGGGTAGTTGTTTTAGTCGTTAACGGTCATATTTTCCAGCGAAATTTGCACAAGGTATTCATCACAACAAGGGCCAATACAGACAATCTAATTCCGTCAAAATAGACAAGTATTTTCATTGGGAACACACCTCGAACAGGGATGGCACATAATTGATCTAAAATTGTAACTTCATGATCTATGTAATTAAAGATTGTAACTTGAGTATATAGCATGTAAGCAAGTAAAATACTTGCCTGGGGACGTGTCGACAATAATACTACAGTGGTATCAGCACGATTGCGCCACGAACGCAGCACCGGCTCAGTCCTTTGGAATCCGATAATTTCACTCGATCTAGCTGCTCTTCGTGCCCTCCTTTTCTTCACTGCTTCACGTTGTTCCTTGATTTGATGTGAGGGAAGGTGAGACGCTGATAAAGGGAGAGAAATTTAGAAAGAGAGGAAGAGAGAATTAGAGAGAAAGAGAGAATTAGAGAAATTGAGAGAGAGGAAATTAGAGAGAAAGAATGTGGGTGAGATGAAAGAGGGGGAATAGAATGAATGAGAATTAAGTGGTGATTAATAGAATTTTAAAAGGGATTAATGGGGGAAATTAATTGGGATTAAAGAGGCATTAACTTGATGGTTTAATAGGAATTTATAGAGGAGATTTGGGTTTGGATTTGAAGCGATTTAAAAGAAATGAGGTGGGATAATTGTTATTTTAATGGGCTGGGGAGGGAAAATGGGCCCGGGCCAAGGGATAAGATAGTAGGGAAAAGAAAGGGGCCGGGCTTGGGATTTTAAGTGAATGAGAAAAGGATTAGAGAAGTGGGCCGGCTCTGGGCTGAAGGAATTGGCTGAGGGTAAAATATGAGAGAAATTATTTGATGGTTTGGGTTTTTTATTGATAATAAATAAATGGGGATTAAAATAAATAAAATTTTAAATAAAATAAATAGAATTATAAATAAAAATAAATAGAATTCTAGAGTAACAAAATACAGGTTTTGGTACAAAAGGGGCTGGGTATTACAGACGGCATTAGCTGACACGAACATAATAGAGCCAAATGGTACCGGCGGCTCCTCCCATTGTCACCTGAGACCGGCCGGGAGGACCGTCCTGACGTCCATCTTCATCGTGTAGGAGATGGGAGCTGTGTCGAGAGCTGAGTTGATCCTTGGAGACATCTTTGTTGCGTCTGAGGATTGCAATTGGAGAACGTTAACCTACATGAAAAAAACATGCTTTCAGTACAGGCAATTGATATGCATATTAATTGAGTTCGCGTGAATGCTTAACCCGAAATATGGGAGGAAAGATAGGTCCCACCGGGCGTGCCAGAATCTATTGGGTGTTTTCGTCACCCCATTGAGATGGGAATACCCGCGCGCTTGTCAGGCATACTACAGATTCCCCCTGTCTAGGGCAGACGGGGGTTTATTGATTGTGGGGATCCGAATCTCCGGCAGCCGTGGACTAAGCTGCCGTTAATTACACCTCGCCTTTAGAGCGAGGGAAACTCCGATTAACGGGTTAAACTGGTCATGCGAACTCAATGTGCAGTGTTGTGTTTTGAAGGGATTTTGGATATATCGGGGTCCCGCAGAGTTTTTACCCGCTACCCGGATAACGGGCCGAGGGTCAAGGGGGATAGCAGCCCCCTTGCGGGGTGCGGAGTGCGGGGCAGCGTCCCGTTAGAAATTTTTTTCGAACGGAAACAATGTTGTGGAGTATGTGTGTGTTTGTGTGTGTAAGGGAAAGGGCATCCAAAGGATGCGTGGGAGAAGGCACCAGCGCACCACGTGCCTGGCACGCGGGCGCTGGGCGCCAGAGCACCAGTGCCCCACGTGCCTGGCACGCGGGCTCTGGGCGTCAGCAGTAGAAGGGACCTGGTCTCTGCACTGGGAGCTGTGCTCCAAAAAGGAAATATTTATTATTTTGTATATATATGTATATATATTTTTGAGGAGTTAAACTCCTAAGATATTTTGGAGCTGATGGAAGGGGCTTCTCCCTTGAGCCATGGATCTTCCCCAAAATAGGGTTCTTGGAAGCGGGTCTCCTTCTTCCTCCTCTGTTGGCCGGATCTTGAAGAATAAGAAGTATAAGATTTTAAAAATCTCTCCTTTTGAGATCTAATGGAAAATCTGAGTCCCCCTTTGTGGGTTTTGTAGTGAAAAACTATTTAGTTTTGGAAAAGGAAGAGTAAAACTCTTGATTTAATTCAAAAAAAGAAGAAGGTTTAGAACCTTGAGAAAGGAGGAGTCACCAAAAACCCAAACTTTTTTGCGAGGAATGAAAAGTGTATCCTTTATTCATCATCATGTTGCTTTATATAGGCTTACATGTTTACACATAGCCCCCTGGGCTTTACAAAATGGCATTTTGCCCATCCCATGGCTCATGTGCCATTTCTTTTTGCGCATAAGCCACGGGCTTTACAAAGTTTGGCTTTATGCCCATTCATGAACATTAAAATTATTTATTACATGATTTTTATGTTGGCATAGGGAGGCTGGCCGCGGGCTCGACTTGGGCATAGTCCCGCTTGACCTGGGCTTGGGCCCACCTGGCTTGGGGTTGACCTCGACTTTGACTTGGTCAACCGGGGTGCAAATTTTGACCCCAACAGCGAGACGATACGAGATTCTTACCATCCGTTACACACCTAGGTTACGTTCACGTTGATGGTGGGATACGCCATATTCCCTGAGTAAAAATCAGGAAAAATCTTCAGAAGAGGCATCACGTGCTCATACGTAACCAGTGGTCACGTGTTGGCACGAGATGGTTAAGCAGCGGTAGAGAACAGAGCGCAGAAGAAGAGAAGCCCATTCCAGGAGTCACGTGCTCACACGTGACCAGGGGTCACGTGGCCACACGTGACCGGTTTTAAAAGCCTTATTCGTTAACAGAATTAAATTCTGAGGAAAGATTATTCAAATCTTTCCAAAATGGAGAAGAATTATCTGAAACCGTTGGATCAAGAATCTGAAGGTGATTAAACATCACCAATTTATGGAAAATCTTGGACATGGAAAGATTTCCTCCTAAATCTAACCGAAATAACAAAGAGATATCTTTGGATTTAAAATCCAACGGTGAATAAAATTCACCTAATAATCTAAAGGCCCAAATCAATGATGAAAATAAATCAAATCTCTCAATAAATAAATCGAATCTTTCAATGAGAGATTTACCAAACAGATTGATTCTTTTCTGTCATGCCCCGCTTCCCAGTGTACGGGGAAGTGGACACGACGAGGCCCGCTACGTATATACTCAGATGTACATACGCTAAGCATAACTAAGCAATATAAAGTAAATCACAAGAAACGAATGATATAGAAATAACAGCAACTATTATTAATAACATTCTTTGTACAATGCATGAAAAGAAAATACAACTGAAATGAAAAGCGATGCCTAAACAGTGGCATAACAGAAAATGAAAATGTTGGAAGAACAAGGTACAGTATCTAGAGCTCAGGATCTTCGTGGAACTGCTCCAAATCTTCACCGGTGGGCTCGATCTCAGCTTGGTCCAATGCACCTGACGACATTCAAAGAAGAAAGAATAGAATGTTGTCAGCGAACAGGTCGCTCGGTAAGTCCCAAAGATAAGAAGGAAATAGACAGAAAGTAAGAGAGAGAGAGTAGCTTTTAATGTTGTATTGTAATATCGTAATATTGTATTGTCATATTATAGTAGTATGATGTTAACGCTGTTGTTGTAGCTTGGTACAGAAGGATGCCAGTGTATACGAGAGGGGTCTCAGTATGCTAGAGACCAGGGCAAATAGACGTACAAGGCTCCGTTATACAACCTGGAACAACGGCAATTGGATTCAGGTTAGGTGTCTTAATCTTACCGTCTCGTGCCACCTTTAACACCTTCCGTACCAATCTACCCCTTAAACCCCGCGATGTCTTGTTTGTATTGTTATCTTGTAAAATTGAATTGATTGCATGATTGACTGACTGACTGAGACCATGATATCAGGAAATAGTTATAACCGTAGAGTCATGTAAATGGAATACTGGGAAACATGTAAAAGGAATATCCATGGTTCGGTTCAGTCAAATTGAATAGATTGTTAACTGGATTCTGGGATTCCTGTATTCATATTGAGTTGGAATATTAAAGAATATAGATTGACTTGAATCATATTCAAGTCAGAAATAGTCAGACTCTAACCCGAGTCAGACTAAAAGAACGGTAATTTGAAGTTCTATAATTGTTAGGGTCCTTATTGTAATTTATAAAACTTGAGGGGGTTTTATGGAAAAAGTACTATTGTATAGTTTTCAAAATACACCTCAAGTATTTATTATTCGTCTTTATAGTTATAATGAGTGTGGATTTTATTTGTGTTATTCTAGTGAATATATCCTAATAAAAGTATTAGTTGATTTATTTAAAATTCATGGTATTTTAATGTAACTTTTAATATTGTAATTTTTAGGAAAATGTGAAAACTTTATCTTATAACAAAATAGGCGTTTAAATGATAATTATATATATTAATACAAGAATAATTTTAAATAATATTTTATTTTCCAAAATCTCATTTTTCTTAAATGCCGTATTTTAAACCTTTCGAGACCGAATGCTCCTTGCGGAGGTCTGAATCTCGCACTACTAGCCCGCGGGTGCACGATGAACCGTACTATCCCTAACGAGTTCCCCAAAGGTGGGTTGTAGCGGCGCTATGCTTAGGTTTAATAATACTATTCATTTAGAAAAACGGTTTTATAAATATAAGGTATTTATTTGTAAAATGATGTAAATTACCGTATTTTAGTTTCTAGGGTTTCTTAAGCCAACTAGCCTATTTCTAAGGTCTAAACGATAAGTCATTAGAATCCTCAAATCGCCTCTTCACCGCCAATTGCGGCCAGGAAAGTGCCAGGTAAGTGGGAAGGAACCACAGTAGTGGGCCTAATTAAAAACCACTAGTCTAGACACACTTGCCTAGACACCACAAAGTCAGTTTAGATAAACGATCGATGTCCATAACATATTGTGCTTTTATTTTAAAAGATTTTATTTAGAATTGTGTACAACTTAAAGCTTTCAAGAAAGGTTTATAAAAATAAGGGTATTTTAGTGAAAAGTCTTGTATTTTCGTATTCTATGTTTTGACGTTTATCAATTAGGGTTATATTTGTGTGTGTGTAGAGGTAGGTCATTACCCCGTGACTTATTTTAGGGTTTAATGAAGTTTTAAAGGTTAATTATGATATATTAAACTTGAAGGTATTAAAGCGCAAGAATACGGTATTTGAAAACGTTATCATTTCATGTGTGAAAACTCATTCAAATTGATTTCTACAAGTTTAGTGATCAAGATAAACATATATAAGAGTGAGGGAATTAATTAGAACAAGAAAAATAAACTTTATAGTATTTTTATGAAAATAATACGGTTTTACAAGAAAGCTATCATTTCATGTGAGAAACTTTATTTAAATTGGTTTATGGGTGATTAATAGTCAACATGAATATAGGTAGGTATTATGGATTAGGTGACAAGTGGAATTTTGTAGAAAAACCGAATCGGAAATCGGTTGTTCCGATTTCCGTCGGGTTCCCAAAAGTCGTATTTTTCTATTAAAAGAAAAGAGAGATAGAATAGATGGGACTTACTGGTTTGGACAAACTAAGGAGGCTAAGGAAGTGATGGTTGTCGGTGCGTCGAAAACGTCGCGAAGGTTCTACTATGATCGCCGGAATTTGTCGTTGGTTTCAGCAGCGCTTCACTTCTCACTCTTTGTACCGAGTTCTCGAGAATTTGGGAGAGTGGACTTAGAGTTGTGAGGTGAAATAGTATAGGGTAAGGGTGTTTATATAGGGCTAGGCTAGGGTTAGGGTTTGGATTAAAAAATATTTTAAAAAATATAAAAATTCATTAAAATTTCATTAAATTTAGGATTAAAAGAGGTGTAATGGGAATTTGGTAACAGTTCTGGGAATTTAGAGTATGCAGGGGTATTGACCAAGTCAACACGAATTTTTTTCGTGTTGACGACTCGGCCGACCGGCCAAGTCCGGCCGGCGGCACCTGCCGATTCGGCCGAGTCGCCGGCCGACTTGGCCGAGTCGGGGCCGAGTTGGGTCTCGTTGGGTGTGGTTTCGCCTGGGGGGAATTTTGGTGTACTTCATTTTTTATATATCGCATTAATTTCGTGTGTTATGGCTGTTTGACTGTTAACCTTCCAAAAAAAATTAAAACAAAATGATATAAAAATTACGTGGGGCATGGGATTCGAACTCTGGTGGCTTAGTTCAGCAGTGCAAGGTGTTACCAGTGAGCTACAAGCTCCTTCTTGTAATTATTGTAGGAAAGTAGATACTTAAAATGATATCAGCAGTAATAAATATTCCAAGTACACTTTAATTTTAAAACAATTTTATGTACACTAAAAAATGAAATTATTTAAAAACAAAATAATTAATTATATATATTTTGTGCTCAGATTAAAATACTTCTTTATGGATTAAAAAAAAAATTTAAAAATTTGTACAGAAAAATATATATGAAAATCAGGGTTGTTACATTTTCCTTCTCGTATAAATAGGAGCCAAAGGAGAGAGTTTTGGATAGAGATAGACATACAAATAGAGAGATATAGATCCTTAGAATCTTGAAAATTCAGAAGGAAGAATTTGATTCTCTGCAAAAGAAAAACCCTAGGTAAGAAAAGAGAGGCTTCAAAACAGAATTTAATTCTCAAAAGAGTTTAACTCTTATATAAAGAAAAGAACTTAGTTCTTTCTCTGGTTGAGGATCTGCAAAGTGCACATCTCCTAATGAATTGAGAATGTAATTCTCATTGGGTTGAGATTCTGCCATGCAGATCTAAAACATAGAGGAGGAATTGAGTTTTGAGAATTTAATTCTCACAGAATTACAGGAATTTAATTCCTTTGAGATAAAATTAGGGTTTAACCCCATATTATAGGAATTTAATTCCTTCAGAGTGGACAGAACTAGGGTTTAACCCTAATTGAGAACTTAATTCTCTCAAACTCATAGGAATTTAATTCCCTTAAAAAAGAAATTAGGGTTTCACCCCATGCTAGAATCTAATTCTTTACATATATAGGGAATTTAATTCCTCTAAAGTTTATTGCTAGGGTTCAACCCTATGAAGAATTTAATTCTTAAAAGATGAACAGATCTTTAAAACATTCAAAGAACCAAAGTCACGTGCTACCACGTGACCCCTGTAAAGATCCACAGAAAAAGAACTTTGAGGCAACGCCTCACGTGCTACCACGTGACCCTTGTAAAGATTCACAAAAAAGAACTTTGAGGCAACGCCTCACGTGCCCCACGTGACCCCTGGAGGATACAAAGAAAAAGCAAACAGAAGCTATGGGCGCCCTCACGTGCTACCACGTGACCCCTTGTCAAAAGCTTTAACGGTTAAAAACCCACATTCCCATCACGTGACAGCACGTGATGCTCCAAGAGCAATTATAAGAAGTATTCAATACTTTTGGCAGAATAAAATAAGGGGAATCAGGGCACTCTCACGTGTCCACACGTGACCCCTCTCTCCTTAGTGTTTTACACTAAAAAACTTTGTTCCCAGTGTTTAACACTGATTTTCTTAGTGTTTAACACTAATTTGAAAACTCTGTTCCCAGTGTTTAACACTGATTTGCTTTAGTGTTTAACACTAATTTGAAATCTCTGTTTCCAATGTTTAACACTGATTTGTTTTAGTGTTTAACACTAATTTGAAATCCCTGTTTCCAGTGTTTAACACTGATTTGCTTTAGTGTTTAATACTAATTTGAAAGCCATGTTGCTAGTGTTTAACATTGATTATCTTTTAGTGTCTAACACTAACTTGCTAATCTTATTCCCAGTGTTCAACACTGTTGGTCGTTAGTGTTTAACACTAGCTTTAGCCAAATTGGCTAAGTTTCTAGAGGCAAAGCCTCTCCTTCAATGAACCAACAGAGGGCCAATATTCTAAACATGATTGGACTTAGCCCAAACTGGCCATAAGTGATCAATTCAAACTTAACTGGGCTAATGGGCTCATAATATAATTAATTGGTCTTAGTTCCAAATTGGGCCAAAGATTATTTAATCTACCTTGATTCAAGGGTACATCTCTTCACTCCTTTGATACTTGGCGTTGTAATTTCTCAACGTCTTCAAAGAGGTGACGGGTCTCGATGACCACACATTGATATGGACTGTGGGGTCCTTAAACTCATGAACTATGATGTCCTTAACCTTGACCGTGATGTCTTAAAACTAATGCCGGACCGTGGAGTCCTTAAAATCCATGGACTATGATGTCCTTAACCTTGACCGGGATGTCTTAAAACTAACAACGGACTATGATGTCCTTAACCTTGATCGTGATGTCTTAAAACTAACGCCGGACTGTGGAGTCCTTAAATCCACGGACTATGATGTCCTTAACCTTGACCGCAGCGTCTTAAAACTAACATTGGACCGCAATGTCCTTAAACTACCTATTGACCGCAATGTCACTAAACTAAACAACAGGGCCCCCTTAATTACTCTCTTGTTGGATCTAAACGATCCCGTTAAGTTGATCTTAGTCTAAAACTAGACTAACGTATCATTAACAAACGTTTAAATTGATCTTAGTCTCAAATGAGGCTAACGTATCCTTAAACCCAAACCCCCAAACCCAAATCTAAGATAATTCGGATTTGGACTAGTCCACGCCCTACGGGCGACGACATAACTCAGTCTCCGTATACAATCCACGGGCAACCGAACACAAAACAAACACCCACGACACGAAGTGATCATCTGGAGAAGGAGAAAGTTGTTACCGCAATGTGGTAGCGTAATTAACTGCAGGGGCTTGCGCCTGCAGGAAAGAGCGTCCCCACAATCAAAAACCCCTCAAGCGAGGGGAATCTGATGAATTCTGCTAAATCGGACGCATCCGTTTAAACCTTCGATACATGGTGCCATAAATCAACTTGGCATCTTCGGAGAGGTAGACGGATAGCACCAATTAGCATCTGCCCCAAATTTCAGGCAAGACGTCTGTCGCGCCGTCTTTCGGAGGGGAACAGATTCTGGCACGCCCGGTGGGACCTTTTCCTTTTTCCACTCCACACTTCGTGTGTTGTGTTTTTCCCGCGATCAAACAATCGTGATGTGTATGTTTTTGGTTGCCCTTAGGGGAGTGGATATTGGAGCCGACATTTCGTCTTTATGAAGAATGGCATTTGCACCCATCCTAGCAACTCAGGCTCTGTCATATCCGGCGGAGTCAAGTATGGGTCATTTGCAGCCTCAAATCTCTGCAATCCGGCTCTTCAAGAAATCAACGGGCTTCTTTTTGGGTCGATGCTCCCACCTCCCACCCTCGGTGCCTCAACGCCGATGGAGGAAGCCCAGAGGATGTCTGTCGTCCACAGGCAGGCTCCCTAAGCAGCAGCCTTGCCGACGGAATCGGTCCTCAAACAACTGGCACTTGCCAAAGACCAAGGTCGACGCAGGGGGCAGAATATTCAAGCTCTTTAAGAAATCAATGGTTTCAAACTGCACTAACTGCAACAGCAACTCTCGCTCTGTCCCATCTGGAGGAGTAACCTACGGGCCCAAAGCGGCCTCCCTTTTCACTATGCCAGTGGAGCAGGTAACTCAAACCACCACTGGGCTATTTTTCGGGACCATGCTCCCGCCAACGAGCTTCAGCGCTCCTGTACCATCGCAAGAAGCTCCCAAGATGTCGTTTTTCAGCGCTCCTGTGCTTATTTACACCCTACTTTGCATTATACTGTATATAAGCACACAAAAAAAATTATGATAATAAAAGAGTAAAAAGTGAAAAATTATATTTAAAAGATAGGAATAGTTTAAGAAAAACAAGAAAGTTAGATATTTTCTTAAATGAAACTAGTAATAAGTAGTTATGAGCTGTTGTCCCAAAGGTTAGTAAAATGAAGGAAATTACTAATCTGAGGATAAAAATAAGCCTGAAAAATAGTTCCTATTCTGGAAGCTAAACATTTGAACGTTGATACCCTACTATACGCACTTACACACATCTTGAAACTCGGAATAGTAGAGGATACCTTGAAATTCTCTTGTCTAAAAGCCAAAGTATGAAGAAAATAAAAGTGGAGAATAAAAGATAAAATGGTGAAAAGAAAAATGAACACTGGTTTTGTTATCACCGAGGCAACAATAAAAAATATAGCGAGGGTGCTTTATCACCTAGTGCCTTAGACCAACTGGTTTGGGAGCCACTGCTAAGCCTTAGGTGTTGCAAGACGAGGAAAAACACCTAATTAGCAAGCACATAAGTAATCGGTCGGTTAGTACCTCAAGAAGTATTAACGGTCGCATGAAGAATGTGTGAGCAAATTCCATCTAAATATCTATTAAAAAGTACTAAGGTAGATGGACAAGAGTATGATTGCTTGAATTGAATTCTCTGAGTGTAGGGAATTCCAGTTCACACACGTAGGGGTATATGATCAATGTTTGGAAGAAAGGTAGGAATGAAAACTAAAGGCGGTGTTTTATTGAGGGATAGTGTAATTTCTAACATTTTTTCACGACCATTAAGATAGAGCTCATAGCAACTGAAAAGATGGTATAGTTGAAAACTCTTATTTTCAAGTTCTTTCTTTTATAGTTCTTATCTTTATATAACTTTCACCATCTCTCTTTTATTATAGGATTTTATGGGTGTAATCCGCTGAAAACCCTCAGGAGACAACACTCCTCCTACTAGGGATATGCCACTGGCGCCGAGTAAGGAAGGCTGGGGGCAACTCTCTTCCTGGACTGACTCGGTCGACTCCAATGGCGGAAATTGATGCTGTTGTTCCAACTGGGAACAGATTTGAACCACTTAGGAATGTCCGCAAGAACTCTCCGACCGCTGTGCTGAAAAGATCTCCTCCACCTATGGAGAGCGCTACAAAGGTGAAGCCGGAACAACCCCCTCAACAGCTGTCCTCTAAAATCTACAAGGTCTGACGTCAAGTCCAAGCCTCGGTAATTGATCAAGATTAACCCCGCCGACAGAAAAAGGTGAAGTTTAGCGGGAAGAGAACCGTCCTATCAAGCCACAAAAGTCGATAGCTACTTGGGTGCTCACTGCAAGGGCCCCCTCAACTTCGACCACTCACAAGAAAAGAAGGCCGGAGAAAATCCCTGAGTCTGCGACGAATCGCAAGACCACTGAACCTAAACGCTCCAAGTCTGGGGGCATGGTGGTGCACACCGTCTATATGGCATCCGGAAAAGAGGACAACAGTATCTGCAGAGCCCTCCAGTGCTGGCTGCTCCGGTCAAAGGAAAGCCTCTCATTCTTTATACAACCACCCTCGAGGGTTCCTTAGGTGCATTGGGGGCACAAGAGAACGACCAAGGGAAAGAAAGAGCTCTCTATTATTTAAGTCGAGTTCTACTGGGGGCAGAAAGCAACTATTCTCCATCGAAAAACACTGCCTGGCGTTGATCTTCGCAATAACAAAGCTCAGGCACTATGCGTTGGCGCATGAAGTCCGTCTCATTTCGAAGGTGAACCCCCTTAAATATTTAATGTCGAAAGCCATATTGACAGGTCGGCTCGCTAAACGGGCCTTGCTCTTAATGGAGTTTTCGATAACCTATCAGCCTCTTAAGACGGTGAAAGGCCATGCCATCGCCGACTTCCTTGCTGAGCATCCAATACCGGCCGATTCTCCCTTGAACTGCGAACTTCCAGATGAACATGCATTCGACGCGATCGACGGAAGTGGTACCCGGTGGGAACTTTACTTCGATGGAGCATCTTCCATGAAGAAGCGCAAACAAAACATGCCTATAATCAAATCAGGGGTAGGCCTCATCTTCGTAACTCCACAAGGAGGGATAATGCGCTTTGCTTTCTCCTTAACAGAGCCGAGGACGAACAATGAAGCTGAATACGAAGCTTTGATAGCAGGCCTTGAGATCGCCATCGACATGGGAATTGAAAACCTCCTCATATATGGGGACTCTCAACTGGTCGTTAGCCAAGTGAACGAAGACTACCAGACATGCAAGCCAGAGCTGGTGAAGTATGGCGACAGAGTACAGCGATTGCTGACTCAAATTCCCTACTACATGCTGGAAAGCATACCGCGTGCGGAAAACAGCAAAGCTGACGCGTTAGCCAAGCTCGCTAAAGAACTGGCTAATGAAAATCTCGATGACGTCAGAATCGTGGTACAAAGTGTAGGGTTACTAGGCACTCTAAGAAGGTTCTATAAGGCATCAACCATACCCGATTAAAATTTTAGCCGTGCCGAATAACTCTAAACAAGATCTTTGCTAGATAATTAGGGTAACACATGCTAGTTAAACTCTTTAACTCTAAGTGAATACGAAATACAACCTTTGTAGATCGGTCCTTCACTTCTAAAGCTCCTTGTTGTAGTCCCTTCGCCGCGTTCATCGAACACCTGAAGAATCGGACGGCTCCATGAGAAGAGGCAACGGTATTGCTTGAAGTCTTCGAGGCCGAAGATGATCTACGTCGAGGGAATACGAACTCAAGCTTCTACTTCACTAACCAAAGAATTAGTGAAGCAAACACCCTAAACTAAAGTGCTAGTCTAGTAGAGAATGGTGAAATAGGAAATGGGTACACTTTAGAATTTCTTTTCTCGCATTGTTTCTCTCTCTTTTTCAAACCCTAGAAAGAAAATCAAGGAGGAAGAAGATGAGCTCAAAATGAATATGAAAACTAATCAAGAGAGAGAGTTAGCTAACCATGGGTGAGTGTGTATCATATACTAACTCATGTAGAGACATAACCATGGCTAATTATAGTGGTTAGGTTTATAAAAATCCTAAGTAAAAACAAAACTAGTAGACTATGGTCAATGCATTCATAAGCTTCATAAAGCTTCATGCACTTGAACAATTATCCACTAATTTTGTATTTACTTTGTATATTAAAACCCCACCAATATAATTACAATGGTGTATGTCTCATACACCCATGTAGTGTGTATCAACAACCATGATACAAAATGTACACAAATAAATATATATCACATATATATATTAAGTTGTGCACAAGTGAGAAAAATAAACACTTAAGTGAACCAATGTTAGTTAATGTAAATTAGTATATCACATATACAATTATACACTAAATTATTAAATCAACACTTGACTTAATAATCCGGTTATATCTCATATAACTGACTAACACAAAATGTACCAACTTATCGAATCAACACTTGATTCGATAACCCGGCTATATCTCATATAACCGGCCGATACAATAGTCCCGAGAATAGAATACGGTATCACATACACGCATTATTCTCGGTCCCGCACATATCACATATGCGCTCCTATTTCGTTTTGCCTGAACCAGTATAACCTCTATGTAGGACTCTTAAGACTCGTCAATACGCCGGCAGTAGGTGATGATCATATCAAGCACCCACAAGCCGTCAGCGGTACTAGCTGGACGTAACGGCTACCCGGGTATTGAGCGATCAGAAGATCAGCAAGCAAGCCCGCTCCAACTCCTGCAAAAATCCTGACGGTGACACTACCGTACAGTCCGGTCTCCTCGTCTGATATGTCGCATATCAAGTCTAGGGGTGGTAAAACGTCAGACCCCAATAACCGATAAGTCATGCCGATATGAGGCTCATAACGGGTCGAGAAACTACTGGTAACACTTACCAGTAAATCTCTAAACCAGCCCTGGCCAGGGACTTCCCTGTTATGGCCAATCAAGTATAGCGCAACATCAACTCCTAATACCGGGAGAGACGAAACCGCTCCTATCGCTCATTGCCTCCATGTGACTCGGGACTGTACCCAAAAACTACCGTTTTGCACGCCCTCTTGGACGTGGTAAGGTGGAAATCAAAGCACAGTAGGAATCACACAAGACTCTATGACGATCTCGGGTCTACAGACTAACCTGTACCAGTGTCACCAGAGAACTGCCAACTGACGTAAGGTATAATACCATCTGGGAGTTCTCGGCGAGTCCGTCCAGTGTACCCAGTCTCCACCGAGCACCCGTATATCATCTATAATGTCAAACACCAATGGATATGGGATCATCCATCGCCCGTCTGTATGGGTCGAGAAGGTATACGCTAGTCTACTCTGGTATATCGATGCCCCGTCTCGATACACCCACGACTAGGAACCTTGAAGGATGTACTTATGGACTACCATGTCCCCACTAGTATGATCTGCATCATAGTCCAGGTAGTCAAGTACACATCCTAAGGGCTTTACCAACATGTAACAGAGAGACAATCAGTGTACACGTTAAGGTAAAGAGCAACCAGATAGTATACTATCATGTCGAGCAAGAAAGTCCTCCCTATATATGTCCAAGCATCCAATATAATATACATCTCATGTATAGTAATGGCATCTAGGACATACATATAACTAACAATCTCCTACTTGCACTAGGGCCATCTGATAACAGTGGTTGTAGTATCTCATACTCAACCATCCCATAATATTCTCTCTCTGGGAAACGGCCTTTGTGAGTGAATCCGCCGTGTTGTCCTCTGAGTCTACTCTCCTAACCTCGATCCCCTGGAGATCAACTATCTCCATGATCAGGTGACACTGCCTTAGAATATGTCTGGATCACTGATGGGACGGGCGTTCCTTGGCATAAGCCACAACTCCATTGTCACACAATAGTAGGAACGAAGTTCATCTCATGAACTAATATACACCCAGACTTCCTTTTTGGTAGCGATGTATCTAGCCTTTATCGTCTAGTATACCACGGTATCAGTCTTTGAACTCTTCCAACATACCGCCCCTTTACTGAGGGTAAAGACAATGCCTGTGACTGACATTCAGTCGTCCTTATCACCCTGGAACCATTCCAGTGATTCTCCCCAGGATCAATTGATACCATCTCACTACAATTAGTGAGTATCCTAACATCCAATTAGATCTATCTCATAGATCCAAATCCCAGGATTTAGTAGGTATCACTTTGATCCTATATGGAGAATCATTATGATAAGCGGAGATTGACCGAGCGTAGCATAGGAAACTCCTTCCCTATCAAGAGTATGTCATCCATGTACTCTACGAGGATCACCACCATACTCCCTACTACCCATTTGTATATACAATGTTCATCTACCATTTTGATGAAGTCAAACTCTTTGACTACCACATCAAAACAGACGTTCCAACTCCGCGATGCCTGCTTTATCACATAAAACATCTTGCACATTTTCCGCTGCTCCCACTGTCTACGAAGCCCTCTGACTGTGTACTTATAGACTCTCTCTTCTAAAACATCATTTAGAAAAGCAGTCATGACACCCAACCGCCAGATATCGTAGTCATGGTATGTAGCCGTGGCAAGTAGGATCTGGATGGACTTAAGCATAGCTACTTAGAAAAGGTTTCATCATAATCCATACCTAGTCAATGATGCAAACCTTTAACATGTCTAGCTTTGAAGTCTCAACTTTTCTATGTACACCAAGTAATCTTCTCAAGATATACTTGCTCCTGATGGGGATTTAATCCTTCAGATAAGGCAACAAAATTCCATACTTTGTTGGTGTATAAGGATTCCATCTCAGATCGCTAAGCATCCAGCCATTCTTACAGAGTCCCACTCCTGATGGCCAGCTCGAAACTAGTTGGGTCATCATCTCATGATGCATTCCTCGCTCCCACTGTCATAGACAAACTGAAGTATCTCTCAGATGGATGAGGAACCCTACTAGATCGGCGGAGAGGCTGAGGTTCGTTGGAAACTATTGAATCCTTTGGTTCTACTAAATTATCAGCTGCAGTTTGTACAGCTGGAACTCCTTCCAGTTCTACCTTATGTCCACTAATTTCTTCATAAGAAATTCTCTTTCACAACGGTGGCATGCTGAGAAACAAAACATCTTTTGTTCCTCGGTTTGGTAGAAGATATTCCTTTGCGAATGCTTGGGATATCCAACAAACTTCTACACAACTGACTTTGCCTCGAGCTTGTCCGGACCATGCTTTTAGACATAGGCTGGACAACCCCAAATCTTAACAAACTTAAGATATTGGCTCTTCCCTTTCCATATCTCATATAAAGTGGTAGGCAACTGATCTGATCGGAACCCTATTCAATAGGTATGCAACTTCTCCAGTCCATAACTCCCAAAAGGAAATAGGTAACTCAGTAGTACTCATCATAGAGCACACCTTATCACATAGGGTGTGATTGCTCCACCCCGATACACCGACATGCTGTGGTGTATACGGAGGAGTAATGCTGAGAGAGAATCTCATTCTCCTTTAGAATAATCCAGGAATTTCATGCTCAAGTATTCTCCTCCTTGATCACATCAAAGGACATAATACTTATACACATTTTGGTTCTCTACTTCTAACTTATATTCTGTGAATATCTCAAAAGCTTTGGACATGTGTTTCAACAGGAACATATGTCTGAATCTTGAAAGATCATCAGAGAATGTAATGAAGTACAAAGAACCGGTCTTGGCATGTGTAGACAGGGGACCTTCATACATCAACATGTATCATCCCAAGAGTTCACTAACTCTTTCTCTGTTTCCAATTAACAGAGCTATGGTCATCTTATCTCTGTGACATGACTGGAAAGTTTAACAAGATGTAAATTTAAACTAATTTAAATATGCATCTTTATGTAACTTCAACTAGTCGGGTCACATTGATATGACCTAGTCCACAATACCTCAAGAAGGATTCGTTTATTTCTGAACTCTTCCTCTTGCGTGTGTTCTGCATACTAAGAACTGTAGTTTGATTTAGAACGTCAATACTTTTAGATAACGTGCTTGAACCGATCAACTTTTGATATAGGAAATGTTCAAAACATTATCCAACAATACAAAATTATATCCTTTCTTTACTAATAAAGAGACTGATATGATGTTGTATATCAGGTTCGGTATCTAATAACATTCGTTCAGAATCAATGTATTCTGGTAATACAGGGTGATAGTGACCAACAGACTTGGCTGCAACACTTGCACCGTTTTCTATCTCATGAAACTTATCACCCGTTCTCAGTTCTCTACCTATCTGTAGCCCATGTAACAGATTACATATGTGGGATCATGATCTGGTATCACATACCCAGGACGTAAAGGATACTGAGAAATAGTTCTCTGTAATGAAGACACCCGAAGAAGATGCATCAGCACGCACTTTCTTCGTTTGGGCAGCACGGGAATTCTGGTAATCCCCAATTTCCTGCTCTGTCTTATAACAATTATAAGTTGGAGCGGGACCAACGTTCCCCAGCGCAGTATAACAAGCGGATTCGGTCAATACATCCGTATTATTATCGTGATTAAGGTATGATATGGTCGCTACCTGGAGAGAGAGAGAAGAAAACACTCTGCGTGCGCTCTTGCAAGATTAGATTGGTTATTATTTTATCTAATCAGGATGGCTCCCACTGTTTTTATCAAATCTTCCTTCAAATCCTAAAAGGAAAGACTAGCCGGGATTAATTACACCCTACAATTTCGCCAATCTTTCAGCTAGGCCGGTGTCGGTACTTTGAGAGAGGTTCCCGTGCTTTCGCACGGACTTAATTAAAGTAAACCTCGTTTTCCCAGAGGCGTAACCCCGTTGACACCTTTCTAGACACCTACTTGATCGGCTAATTGTAATGTGTAAAACTCTCCCAGGAGTAACTCTTACTCGCAGCGGGTATCGGGATCCAACTATCTCATAGAAGGTATGCAATCAAATTGCAAATTTCAACACTTGAAATTCCCGATAATTTTGCCCCTAACGTGCTATGACCTTGATGAAAGCCAACAAACCATAGCCCGCTAGTCAAATTCAACCTGTATATTTCTTGACTGAATTAAACCCACCCGCACGACCCTTGACAAAAGCCAACAAAGCCGTACGACTACCCTAATCCAATCGCATCGTATGCAGCAGATAAGCAGCATATAGCTACCGCACACTACACCTTGACGAAAGCCAACAAATGTAGCACGAATACTATATACAACTTATCTGAAATGACGGAGGGCTACGACAGGTTTTTCTGAAAACCTATTGCGTAATGAACTTGATATCGTTGTAGAATCAAATGATTTTAAAATGGAGTATTTTTTTAGGCTTTTACTAGTTTCGCTAAAGAGGTCACTCCCGGTGAAGCGATCTCGGCTCTTTCCTCGTCGAATGAGGTGCAGGACATATCACATATATCACCATGCAAAGCAAAAACTAGAAAAGCAATCAAAAGACAAAACCGAGGGGTGTAGCATCTGCCAGTCATTGCTAAAGGGGTCACTCCCGGTAAAGGGATCTCGGCCCTTTCCTTATCAAATAAGGTGCAGGATGTTCTACAAGGAACACCGCGATGCAAAGCAAGAACTGTAGCTACCTGGTTTTTTTTTTTGAAAATTCGATTCCACAACATCTTTTAGGTTTCTTTTCTTTCATTAATCATATTAATGAAGTCTCATCATTTAAACACCTAAACATCACAGATAAATACGACGTACACTTATGCCATCCGCATTCGCCTCGATGTCCCCTCGTGCACCGTTAGGTTAGATGACTAACGGCAGAGCGGGACAGGGCTAGCGCGGGTGTAAAACATAAGTAACGTCTATATAATATATCACATATATACTATATACAGTATTTATCACAACATATTAAATGATCAGATCACAGATATCACAGCAGAAGAAACATATGAAACATTGGATATACTAGCACGTCCGTGTTTTATTTTTAGCCTCTATAAAATATGGATTCCACGGTCGCGATGAATAGCCAAACCTACACCCCTAGACCCGTACGAGAGCGGCAAGCAACCCTTCCAATTCTAGAGTTAGGAGACCCGGACTCGACTCCTCGAGTTGGTCTCCCACTGGACTCCAGAACCCGGTTACTTGTGCTCTCCTCCTTGGGTCTATCCTAGTGCGAAAAAGTAAATAATATACAATGGTGACATCATCCTCATCCCGGAAGTGCCCCAATAAAAGAATATTACATACAATGAATTTTACATGAATGAAAATAAAAACCCTCATCTCACATAAACCCCCCGGCTATTCAAAAACGCGACGATCCAATATAACATATCCAGCAACACATAACATCATATGTAATCAACGTAAGTAAATATGCGTGTCACGCCCCGCTTCCCAGTGTACAGCGAAGTGGACGCGACAAAGTCCGCTACGTATGTACTCAGAAGTACATACGCTAAGCGTAGCTAAGCAATATAAAATAAATCACAAGAGACGAAAGATATAGAAATAACAACAACTTTTATTAATAACATTCTTTGTACAATGCAGAAAGGAAAATACAACTGAAATGAAAAGCAATGCCTAAACAGTGGCATAACAGAAAATGAAAATACTGGAAAGAACAAGGTACAATATCTAAAGCTCGGGATCTTCTTGGAACTGCTCCAAATCTTCACCGGTGGGCTCGATCTCAGCTTGGTCCAACGCACCTGACGACATTCAAAGAAGAAAGAAATAGAATGTCGTCAGCGAACAGGTCGCTTGGTAAGTCCCAAAGATAAGGAGGAAATAGACAGAGAGTAAGAGAGAGAGAGTAGCTTTTAATGTTGTATTGTATTGTCATATTATAGTAATATGGTGTTAACACTATTGTTGTAGCTTGGTACAGAAGGATGCCAGTGTATACGAGAGGGGTCTCAGTATGCTAGAGACCAAGGCAAATGGAAGTACAAGGCTCCGTTATACAACCCGGAACAACGGCAATTGGATTCAGGTTAGGTGTCTTAATCTTACCACCTCGTGCCATCTTTAACACCTTCCGTACCAATCTACCCTTTAAACCCCGCGATGTCTTGTTTGTATTGTTATCTTGTAAACTTGTATTAATTGCATGATAGACTGACTGACCGAAACCATGATATCAAGAAACGGTTATCACCGTAGAGTCATGTAAATGGAATACTGGGAAACATGTAAAAGGAATATCCATGGTTCGGTTCGGTCGAGTATATTGTTAACTGGATTCTGGGATTCATGTATTCATCTTGAGTTGAAATATAAAGAATATAGATTGACTTGAATCATATTCAAGTCAGAAATAATCAGACTCCAACCCGAGTCAGACTAAAAGAAATGTAATTGGAAGTTCAATAATTGTTAGGGGCTTTTTTGTAATTTATAAAACTTGAGGGGGTTTTATGTAAAAAGTACTATTGTATAGTTTTCAAAATACACCTCAAGTATTTAATATTCGTATTTATAGTTATAATGGGTGTGAATTTTATTTGTGTTATTCTAGTGAATATATCCTAATAAAAGTATTAATTGATTTATTTGAAATTCATGGTATTTTAATGTAACTTTTAATCTTGTAATTTTTTCAGAAAAAGTGGAAACTTTATATTATAATAAAATAGGTGTCTAAATGATAATTAAATATATATTAATACAAGAATAATTTTAAATAAATATTTTATTTTCCAAAATTACATTTTTTTCTTAAATGCCGTATTTTAAACCTTTCGAGACCGAATGCTCCTTGCGGAGGTCTGAATCTCGCACTACTAGCCCGCGGGTGCACGATGAACCGTACTATCCCTAACGGGTTCCCCAAATGTGGGTTGTAGCGGCGCTTTACTTAGGTTTAACAAATACTATTCATTTAGGAAAACAGTTTTATAAATATAAGGTATTTATTTGTAAAAGGAGTATAAATTTCCGTATTTTAGTTCCAAGGGTTTCCTAAGCCAACTAGCCTATTTCTAAGGTCTAAACGACAAGTCATTAGAAGCCTCAAATCGCTTCTTCACCGTCAATTGCGGCCAGGTAAGTGCCAGGTAAGTGGGAAGGAACCACAGTCGTGGGCCTAATTAAAAACCACTAGCCTAGACACACTTGCCTAGACACCACAAGACAGTTTAGATAAACGATCGATATCCATGACATATCGTGCTTTTATTTTAAAGATTTTATTTAGAATTGTGTACAACTTAAAACTTTCAAGGAAGGTTTATAAAGAATATGGTATTTTAGTGAAAAGTCCTGTATTTTCGTATTCTATATTTTGATGTTTATCAATTAGGGTTATATTTTTGTGTGTGTAGAGGTAGGTCATTACCTCGTGACTTATTTTAAGTTTTGATGACGTTTAGAGATAAAACATGACATGTTAAAGTTGAAGGTATTAAAGCGCAAGAATACGGTATTTGAAAACGTTATCATTTCATGTGTGAAAATTCATTCAAATTTATTTCTACAAGTTTAGTGATCAAGATAAACTTATTTATGAGTGAGGGAGTTGATTAAACGAAGAAAAATGAACTTCATGGTATTTTTATGAAAAGAATACGATATTGTAAAGAAGCTATCATTTCATGTGAGAAAGTTTGTTTAAATTGGTTTATGGGTGTTCAATAGTCAACATGAATATAGGTAGGTATTATGTATTATGTGACAAGTGGAAATTTGCAGAAAAACCGAATCGGAAATCGTTTTGTTCCGATTTCCATCGGGTTCCAAAAAGTCGTATTTTTATATTAAAGAGAAGAGAGATAGAAGAGATGGGACTTACGGCTTTGGACAAGCTAAGGAGGCTAAAGAAGGTGGTGGTTGTCGATGCGTCGAAAACGTCGCGAAGGTTCTAGTCCGGTCGCCGGAATTCATCGTCGGTTTTGGCAGCGCTTCGCTTCTCGCTCTTTGTACCGAGTTCTCGAGAATTTGGAAGAGTGGACTTAGAGTTGTGAGGTGAAAAGGTAGAGGGTAGGGGTCTTTATATAGGGCTAGGCTAGGGTTAGGGTTTGGATTAAAAAAATATTTAAAATGTAAAAATTCATTAAAATATCATTAATTTTGGAATTAAAAGAGGTTTAATGAGAAAATTATAACTGTACTGAAAAATTGAAGTATGCAGGGGTGAAGACTAAGTCAACACAGAATTTTTCCGTGTTGACGACTCGGCCGACCGGCCGAGTCCGGCCGGCGGCGCCGGCCGACTTGGCCGAGTCGGGTCTCGAACGGTAGGGTTTCACATGGGGGGATTTATGGTGTACTTCATTTTATTTATACCGCATTAATTTGAGAGTTATGGTTGTTTGACCGTTTGACTTCCCAAAAAAATTAAAATAAAATGATATAAAAATTATGTGGGGCATGGGATTCGTACTCTGGTGGCTTGGTTCAGCGGTGCAAGGTGTTACCAGTGAGCTACAAGCTCCTTCTTGTAATTATTGTAGAAAAGTAGATACTTAAAATGATATCAGCAGTATTAAATATTCTAAGTACACTTCAATTTTAAAACAATTTTATGTACACTAAAATGAAATTATTTAAAAACAAAATAATTAAATATATATATCTTGTACTCAGATTAAAATACTCCTTTATGGATTTTAAAAATATTTTGAAAAATATTTGTATAGGAAAAAGTGTATAAGAAAATTAGGGTTGTTACAATGCGCATCCCAATTGTCGTTGACATATAGCAACGAAACCGGCGATATCGCATATTACACTTACGGTCGCAGAAAAGAAAGTGTAAAACAACAACAGTTGGAATCCGCAACCTTCTTAGACATCGCATGCCTAACTATTATAAACCCCGCATTTTAGTCTCTATATCGAAAACACTTTTCAATATCTAGTCGGGCAATTCAACAAGATTCCCGATATGTGATCGAATGCTCGTCGCAAACTTTAGTAGACGACTGCACCCCCGGATGCCCAAGGCGGAACACCGCTGCCGCGAACACCCGAACGGATGCTTTTGGCGTCGGGGTTCTCCTACAGTCACTTGATCGGGGCTATGGGGCATGGCTGTCTATTAAGTTTTACCCGGCGAGTATCCGCGTACGCTACGTGATTGCGACGGACTTTTGATCGCATCAAAATTCCGTGCCAACCGATCATTTGAGACTAAACTGCTATGTTTATAACATCCAAATTAGTTATCCCATAACTACTTGTGGATTCCAAATATTGTATCACATTCCAGATAAATAGACAATGTTAAATTTTCCGATCGAATGATCAAACACCCAAGTTTTCCCAAATAGTTCTCAACACTTGAGGGGAGTTTAAAAACATCCATCACATGCCACAGTACCAATGGTCCAGCCGTAGAAGGGTCAAGCCAACGCCTCACATGTGGAAACGTCGTACTGCCCTAAACCCTAAGGTTCAAAAGGCAGTTCAAGACGATCACATAATCGAGTTAAGGTTTGTTGTCTTCTAGAGGGTCCATTGCGTAACTTGCACGATCTAGACGTTCTTAAACAACGGAAAAATCCAACACTTGGAAATTTTCCGGCAGGGGAAAAAGTGAGTTATTGAAATCCGTTCGAACTTTTTAACACGTTCTAGAAATTATCCGGAAAAAGACAACGAAATTAAATATTCCGATCGAATCAACGATTACAAAATAAACCCCAGAATGCTCAACACTTGAAACAAATTAAAACTACCCAGAAAATATTAACAACAAATACAAGTATTACTGTGCAAAACACATGACCTAATCTCACTGTACGGCCGTGGATCCGCCGCCCGAGCAGGGTATGGCCGCGGTTCTGCGGCGTTACGTACGGATTACGTCATCGAATTTCACATTAATGCTTAAAAAACCCTGCTGAATTTTTAAGGTATTTTTAATGTAGAAAAATCACGGTTTTGAAAATTTTTCCAGAGTGGGGTTAATTTTAGCGATTCGGAGTTCGTTCGGAGTTTTAACTTGGTATACACGTCGCCTAATGCTCTAGCTAGGCTCTGATACCACTGTAGGGTTACTAGGCACTCTAAGAAGGTTCTACAAGGCATCAACCATGCCCGATTAAAATTTTAGCCGTGCCGAATAGCTCTAAACAAGATCTTTGCTAGATAATTAGGGTAACACATGCTAGTTAAACTCTTTAACTCTAAGTGAATACGAAATACAACCTTTGTAGATTGGTCTTTCACTTCTAAAGCTCCTTGTTGTAGTCCCTTCGCCGCGTTCATCGAACACCCGGAGAATCGGACGGCTCCATAAGAAGAAGCAACGGTAATTCTTGAAGTCTTCGAGGCCGAAGATGATCTACGTCGAGGGAATACGAACTCAAGCTTCTACTTCACTAACCAAAGAATTAGTGAAGCAAACACCCTAAACTAAAGTGCTAGTCTAGTAGAGGATGGTGAAATAAGAAATGGGTACACTTTAGAATTTCTTTTCTCGCATTGTTTCTCTCTCTTTTTCAAACCCTAGAAAGAAAATCAAGGAGGAAGAAGATGAGCTCAAAATGAATATGAAAACTAATCAAGAGAGAGAGTTAGCTAACCATGGGTGAGTGTGTATCATATACTAACTCATGTAGAGACATAACCATGGCTAATTATAGTGGTTAGGTTTATAAAAATCCTAAGTAAAAACAAAACTAGTAGACTATGGTCAATGCATTCATAAGCTTCATGAAGTTTCATGCACTTGAACAATTATCCACTAATTTTGTATTTACTTTGTATATTAAAACCCCACCAATATAATTACAATGGTGTATGTCTCATACACCACCCATGTAATGTGTATCAACAACCATGATACAAAATGTACACAAATAAATATATATCACATATATATATTAAGTTGTGCACAAGTGAGAAAAATAAATGCTTAAGTGAACCAATGTTAGTTAATATAAATTAGTATATCACATATACAATTATACATTAAATTATTAAATCAACACTTGACTTAATAATCCGGTTATATCTCATATAACCGACTAACACAAAATGTACCAACTTATCGAATCAACACTTGATTCGATAACCCGGCTATATCTCATATAACCGGCTGATACAATAGTCGTGAGAATAGAATACGGTATCACATACACGCATTATTCTCGGTCCCGCACATATCACATATGCGCTCCTATTTCGTTTTGCCTGAGCCAGTATAACCTCTATGTAGGACTCTAAAGACTCGTCAATACGCCGGCAGTAGGTGATGATCATATCAAGCACCCACAAGCCGTCAGCGGTACTAGCTGGACGTAACGGCTACCTGGGTATTGAGCGATCAGAAGATCAGCAAGCAAGCCCGCTCCAACTCCTGCAAAAATCCTGACGGTGACACTACCGTACAGTCCGGTCTCCTCGTCTGATATGTCGCATATCAAGTCTAGGGGTGGTAAAACGTCAGACCCCAATAACCGATAAGTCATGCCGATATGAGGCTCATAACGGGTCGAGAAACTACTGGTAACACTTACCAGTAAATCTCTAAACCAGCCCTGGCCAGGGACTTCCCTGTTATGTCCAATCAAGCATAGCGCAACATCAACTCCTAATACCGGGAGAGACGAAACCGCTCCTATCGCTCATTGCCTCCATGTGACTCGGGACTGTACCCAAAAACTACCGTTTTGCACGCCCTCTTGGACGTGGTAAGGTGGAAATCAAAGCACAGTGGGAATCACACAAGACTCTATGACGATCTCGGGTCTACAGACTAACCTGTACCAGTGTCACCAGAGAACTGCCAACTGACGTAAGGTATAATACCATCTGGGAGTTCTCGACGAGTCCGTCCAGTGTACCCAGTCTCCACCGAGCACCCGTATATCATCTCTGATATCAAACACCAATGGATATGGGATCATCCATCGCCCATCTGTATGGGTCGAGAAGGTATACGCTAGTCTACTCTGGTATATCGATGCCCCGTCTCGATACACCCATGACTAGGGACCTTGAAGGATGTACTTATGGACTACCATGTCCCCACTAGTATGATCTGCATCATAGTCCAGGTAGTCAAGTACACATCCTAAGGGCTTTACCAATATGTAACAGAGAGGCAATCAGTGTACACGTTAAGGTAAAGAGCAACCAGATAGTATACTATCATGTCGAGCAAGAAAGTCCTCCCTATATATGTCCAAGCATCCACTACAATATACATCTCATGTATAGTAATGGCCTCTATGATGTCCTTAACCTTGACCGTGATGTCTTAAAACTAACATTGGACTGTGGAGTCCTTAAACCCACGGACTATGATGTCCTTAACCTTGACCGTGATGTCTTAAAACTAACATTGGCCTGTGGAGTCCTTAAACCCACAGACTATGATGTCCTTAACCTTGACCGGGATGTCTTAAAACTAACATTGGACTGTGGAGTCCTTAAATCCACGGACTATGATGTCCTTAACCTTGACCGGGATGTCTTAAAACTAACACCGGACTGTGGAGTCCTTAAATCCTCGGACTATGATGTCCTTAAATCCTCGGACTATGATGTCCTTAACCTTGACCGCAATGTCTTAAAACTAACATATCGGACAGTGGAGTCCTTAAATCCACGGACTATGATGTCCTTAACCTTGACCGTGATATCTTAAAACTAATATCGGACTGTGGAGTCCTTAAACCCACGGACTATGATGTCCTTAACCTTGACCGCGTTGTCTTTAAACTATGGTACCCTGGAAAACGTCCCAAAGCAACCCCTAATCACGTGAAATACGGATAAGGGCGACCGCAACCAGCACTTGCGGGTCCTCACGACCTGCAGGGAAGAAAACTCTCTTGTGAGATCCTTACGATTCCCAAGGGAAAACCCGCTTAAGGATCTTCACGATTCTTAAGAAGAACTTACACCTACGGGATCCTCTCGACCTGTAGGGAGAAAAACTCTTTATGAGACCCTCACGGCTCATAAAGCTCTAAAGTCTTAGGAAGCAGATCTTAACCCTGAATCCTAAGCCATCACTACCCTGCAAGGAGATCAAGATGAATTGTCCGCAGAACACATTCAATAAGAAGAGACACGCCATTGAAAAAATATGTCTTTATTCATAAACCAAAATGAATACAAAGTACAATTCATGAAAGAACAAAAAGAAAATACTCTCATTCAGGAGTATGTACAAAACAAAGGAAACAATACAAGTTTTCAAGCCGGCGGGCGATTTAGCAATTTTGCTAGCTCATCCTTCTTTTGCTGGGCCACAGCTTCATGATTCAGGATCGCCAGAAGACTGGCCTCCGCCTGAGCCTGCTGGGCCTGATACGAGGCGAGCCGGCCTTCGAGCTCTTTCTCAGTAGCCTTGTGAGCCTCGACCCTTTCGCGAGTGAACACAGCAGCTTTATCAAGAGCCACCACCTCTCTGATAGACTCTTGAAGTACCCGCCAGAGTTCATACGCTTTATTAGCTTTGGCTATGAGGCTGGTTTGAAGCTCGCTCAATGCTTTAGAGACCAGCTCCCTTTCCGAGAATTTGCGGCCGAGCCTCTTCTCGCATGATGCCATGTTTTCCGCACACCGCGCTATCAGCCCCCGCAAGTCCGCCTTTGCAGCCACGGCCTCCGAGGAAGGGAGGGAACACTCAAGGGCGTGCAAGCAAGCCTCCACCTGCCGACAGAACTCCACCCAGACTCGCACCACCTCTTCGCTATGGTAGGTGGCAAGAAAAGGAAGAGAACCGTTAGCTTCGGCGGCAAATGCTTCAGCTGTGGTTGCGCTGCCAGCACGAAGCTCCTCGATCAAAGACGACAAGGAGACAAGGCTTAACTGGGCCAAGCGCTCTGAGGCTCGCAAAGCATAGGGACCGGGCGGCATGGCGATGCGCGGGTCTAATGCTATGGGGGCTGGCAAGGCTGTTCAGATTTGAAAAATGTCAGTAAAACTCTTAAGCAAAGGAACAAGTGGGACTATATTGAAATGTCTCTTACCTACGGTCATGCAAGTAGGAGCTGAAGGTTCCCCCGGCCCTTCGAGAACCTCAACATCATCAACGGCCTCCAAAACTGTAGAGCACATCAATGTCAATACGCAAAATAACAACGATGCTATGAGAAATGATGAATGACACTAACCTTGTCTGGATGAGAGGACGATGCGTTGAGAGGATATCGCCTGCGGAGCTGCCATCTCCAGCAGACGCTGAAACGATTGCCGGGGAGACAGATCAGCAATGGAGGCCGCCAGCCCGCGCAATTCTGAGAACACAAAAGAGTTCAGACAACGAAAATATTGCTAATTTAAAATGCAGAAGGTTACCTTCAACACTCCTCTCATTCTGAACCGGGGGGATAGCGGCTTCAACGGCCTCCGCCGTGATCTCGGGCTCCAACAAAGGGAGGGTAGTCCCGACTACCTCTCTTCCAGCCTCTGGGCCGCCCTCAGGAAGAGTCACTGGGGCGGCGACCACCAAAGGAGCAAGCGCTCCGTGATCAAGAACTGCCATTGGAGGCACTATTGTAAGAGGAGCAGCCTCGTCAGCCCCTTCCACATCGAGCAATGCTTCATCGGGAATGTCGACAGGCTTTAGCTTCAATAAGCCCGTAAGGAACTCCCACATCGTCGAAGATTCTGCACAATTCACACAAGAATAAGCATACATACATAAAGGCGTAAACAATCTGAAAAGCTACCAAGAAGAACAAAAACATACCAATGCGCAGGGAAGCCTTCAATATGGCTTCTTCAAGTCGATGCTCCTTCTCAAGGAGACGTGCTCGCCGGAGTTCGAGGGTAGACTCGTGGCCGCCGGTCCACAAAGAAAGAGCGTCCGCTGCATCCTTTGAAGCAGCCTACTTCAGGGCCCTTTCCCCCCATTCCTCCAAAGGGCCGATAAACCACCGCCGGATCCACGAAGGGTCTTCGTAAAAGATACGGCAGGATAGGGCTTCTTCGGAACCCTGGCGTTCTGAGACGCATCTTTGGAACGTTTTATAGCCTCAGCCAACTGTGCGGCTTCCTCGGCGGCCGAACTCGAGAAAAGTAGTCCAGCATCTTATTCCTACAGGGCCAACGGTTCATCCTCAAGAATAGGCTCAGACTCTATTAAAGAGTTGAGCAAGTTGGTAGCCACCTTCCTTCGACGCTTGGACCCAGAGTCGGTCACCAAGGACGACCGCTTCCTTCCCCGCGGAGCCTTGGTGCGACGCCGGCCCACGTCACCCTCAACACCCTCATTCCTGTCACCCTCACCCGGTACCACAACCGAGGATGACACCGCCATTGTCGATGCCACGGGGGGCGGTGCTGCTGCGGGTGGTGGTGCTGATACCGGAGCCCGTTTACCCCGCGACCGGGTACCTAGGGGCATACCAGCTGTTGGGGTAAGATCCACCCCCCAACTCCCCCGGAATAAGCGCGATACCGGTATCCCTCAGAGGAAAGCGGACCGGGGCGCACGATCGCAGCGTAGCTCCTGTGGCCGGAACCTGAGTAGGGGCACCGTGGCCAAGAAGTACCCTTCTTTCTTCAATAATAATCGGGTGGACCCGATGGAGATACCAGCCCGTGAACGACCCTACGCATCGGGGCATGTAATCAGCATCGGGGATCATGAACTGGGAACCGGTGTTCAGCCTCACAAAATGATGGGTGGCATCTCGAACGGCCTCGAGCGAAAGAACCGGCGCGACTATGAAAGCCTCAAATGGGATGCCCTGATCGTAGTCAAGCTGCCGGGCAAAGCGATGTGGATTGTATCGCATGAAAAGGGCTGCGCTATCCTGACGGAATACCAGGTAGCCCGGTCTGATTACGTATAAGTGAGCGGCCTCCCGGGGCTTCAAAGAGGGCATGTCATCTTTTGACCGGTCCCAAAGCGGCTGAGTTGAACCCGAGGAAGAAGATAAGACCCGATCAGTAAATACCAATCCGCCAGCAGTAGCATAAGGAGAAATCAACGCTCGAATAGCCCCGAATTGAGTCGGGTCAGCGGCAGAAGCATCCACCAATCGCATAAGTCGCGGAAAGGGGTAAGCATCATAAAATGCAGACCTCTGATGCATAGCGAAAGCACCCAAGATGTGCATTTCGATCCAAGACGTGAAGTAGTGAAGCGAAAATTTTACCACATCTACGCCAGAGGTGGAAGTATTAGCTGCAGCGCCCAACCCGTGATAAAGATGCGCCAATGTCGGGATGCCAACGGCCAGCCGTGTCCCCTCAGCCATACGATAAGCCGGATAAATAACGAAGGCTCTCATAAAGCGGCGATGCATGGGGATGAAAAACCAGCTGAGCCAGATACTGATAAACCCCACGAAGAATGTCTCCTCATCCATGCCGGGAGTTGCAATGGATTTGAAAGACATCGGCGACATTATAGGGATGTAGTACTGCGGTAGATCCGATTCATTGGTCGGCAGCTTCTTCGGACCAAACCCAAAGGGGTCTTTGATATTTGCAAACTTCGGAGCTGTCTTCAACAGGACGCCCTCGTGAAGGAAGCAGGCAATGAAGCTCTTAAAAGTGACGCCCTGCTCCTCAGATTCGGTGAACAATCGGTCAAAGATACCAAGCGCCTTGATTAAGCTGGGACGCTTGTGGCGGACGGCGTTCTCAGCAGACAAGTCGTCAAGCGGTGCAGGCTCGAGTTCAAAGACGTATTCATCAGAAGGCAGCAACTCCTCATAAAGTGTCCCTCGAATTGGCAGTCCCGAGATATCATAAAATTCCCCCAAAGAGATCGAAACCTCTCTGTCTCCCAGAAGAAAAGTGTTGGTGGGGAGATTCCATTGATTCAAGAACGCCTTAACCCACCAGACATGTGGGGATTGATAATGGAAGAGCGACGCATATATTTCCTGGTAAAGCCCGACCTTTTGCAGCCGCGCACGATGAGCAGAAAGTATGTAGCGAGCCCAGAGGAGGTAGCCCATGGGGTGTCGAGGAGTGAGCCCTATCTTATAAATCTGTCCCCATGGGTGGGCCTCACCCTGGCAAATACGTCGTCCCAGGATATCTATAGCTGGGATCGGATGGTTCGGGATATCGGTTGTCGTCCAATTTGGCATCTCCACAGCGAAAACCGTCCTCAAAGGGTCCATCGGCAAGAACGGGAAAGTGGGCTCTGTCGGCACTTCGCAGAGGAAACTCCGGCGACCCCGGATAATATGGTTGTACTAAGTTCCCCATAGAAGTAAGCAAGTGCAATTCAGGTCATGAGCCCGGATCATCGCCATTGCTTCCTCATCAGATGGTGACTGAGGAAAAGCGGTCTCCGAGTGAGTGAAGGGAAAGCACGGAACAGAAGCCATCGTATCTGAAACAAAGTAAGGGAAAACTGTCAAAAGTAAAGCCAGGAATATATATATATATGAGCATAAATATATGAAGACAGTTGAAGAAAGCGACAGAGGTCTTGTTTGGTAGGACCATTAGTTACAAAATATGTGGGTCCCCCGAGATCAAAATGACGGCTGGCTAATGATGAGGCAAGGCAATTACAATAGGACAAAAGAAAGATTCGCATTAAATAAGCAGTGGACTTTAAATGACCCTACACATTCCCCTAAAAGACAAATCCATCTTGGACTCTGTGATAAATCAAACAGAATCAAGGGAATTAAATTCCCAGAAAAGACACCATTGCAGGCTTCTTCTTCATTGATTACAGAAGGACAACCCAGGGCAAGAAAACCCTAAGAAGCCTCCACGGGAAGAACTGAGTTCTTCATAGGAATTAAATTCCTTGTTGAGAGATGGGAATTAGATTCCCAGATACACTCTTCAGAACCAAAGTTTTGGACGGAATTAAATTCCTTGAAAAAGGCAACAGATCTCATCATCTCCCTAAAGATCAAATGAACCCTAAGAGATCTACTGTTCGAAGATTAAATGGTTTTCTATTTTTGTTGATGAACTTGAAGAAAAAATGGGTCCATGTTAAAAGGGGTGAAACCCTGGGTGTGGATTTAAAATCTAGAGAGTTTTTGAAAAATATATATATAAGGGTTCCTCGATCGTTCAAAGATCATTACCTGAAGAAAAAGGAATCCTTCAACAGAGTTAAACTCTGGAAAATGTTTGAGGCGGAGAACTAAGCTCTGAAAACGAGAATTAAATTCTCAAAGGAAGAAGATGAGCAAAGTGGAGGCTCTTCTGAAAGGACATGAGCATTTATAGGATGGGATAGAAAACGTTTCATCTACCCTACTCCCAAGGCAGATCCGACGGTCATAAAAGTGACAGCATTGCACTCACATGCAGACACATGAGAACAACGCTGTGGGGGCATTTGTTCCCTGATTAAAAATCAAGAAAAAGCTTCAGAAGAGGCATCACGTGCTCACACGTGACCAGTGGTCACGTGTTGGCACGTGATGGTTAAGCAGCAGCAGAGAACAGAGCGCAGAAGAAGGGAACCCCATTCCAGGGGTCACGTGCTCACACGTGACCAGGGGTTGTTTCCCCCAATCAGAGCAAGGCTCTGTTTAAATTTCAAAAATTCAAAAATTGAAGCAAAGCTTCAAATCCCGTGCGCTACGCGCAACGCGCCACGTGTCAGAAGTTGATACGTCGGCGCAGCGCCCAAGGCAGCGTGCCCAATCAGAGCAAGGCTCTATTTAAAACAAAAATTAAAGGAAGTAACGCTTCAGTTGCGCAAGCGCTGCGCTGCGCGACACGTGTCAGCGCAGTTGCGCAAGCTCTGCGCTGCGCGACACGTGTCAGCGCAAACGCAATTGCGCTGCGCTGTGCGCTGCGCGACACGTGTCAGCACAGTTGCGCTGCGCTGTGCCAACTGCGCTGGGCGACACGGGTCAACGCAGTTGCGCTGCACTGTGCGCTGCGTGACACGTGTCACGCGCTGGGGCGTTTGTGCCAAATAGAATTAAAATTCTAGTAAGATCCTTCTGTTCTTGTTAAAACAAGAAGATTGTCTTCTGTAAAACAGAAACTCTTGGATCAAAGATCCAACGGTGGAGAAAATTCCCCAAATCACTCAGAGGATGATCTCTTTAACAAACTTAACAAATCTATAGACCCCTAGACCCCAATTCAAATGATCATCAACATCGTGAGAGATCAAGAACTTCAAACAGAGAGAACTCTGAAGAATCTTGAAAAGAACTCAAGAAAAAGGTAAAAACCTTTATAATAGAAGAATTTCTTCTGAATAGATCATTGATCTAAGAACAAGATCAATGATCTTGAATAAAAAATAAATAAATAATAACAGTGCCTTGCACTTTTTATGAACCATTGGTTCTGGAATTTCAGAAAAATTCTTTTCTTAAATCCAAAATTGGATCAAGTTATTGAAACAGTGCCTTGCACTTGCAGAACTGCACTGTTGCGCTCCTGGGTTGGCGCAAGCCACCAGAGAGCGCCATGTGTCAGCAGCGCAACAGCACAGCGCACTGCGCTGTTGCGCTCGCGCTCACCAGAGCGTGACACGTGTAACCTCCACGTGCGCTTGCGCTCAATGATTGGCGCAAAGCGCCTGACAAATGCACTGCATTGTTTCCTGAAGGGCCAAGCCCAAATCAAAAAGGCCTAGCAGGACAAAATAAAATGCAATGCATTAAAAGGGCAGAGCCCAAACAAAGCAGATGCTCTGCATCATTTATAAAAGGGCAGAGCCCAAACAAAACAAAAATGCAATGCATTAAAAGGGCAGAGCCCAAACAAAATAGATGCTCTGCATCATTTATAAAAAGGGTAGAGCCCAAACAAAATAGATGCTCTGCATCATTTATAAAAAGGGCAGAGCCCAAACAAAACAAAAATGCAGCGCATTATTAAAAAGGGGCAAAGCCCTAGCACAGGCCTAATAGGCCAAAGATAAATAAACGTTGAATATTCCCAACTGGACTTAGCCCAATCATGGCCGTAAGTCCTCAAATTAAATTGACTGAGCACGGCTGCTCTCCCAAATCAATTTACATCCGGTTTGAGGGTACATCTCCGAACTCCTCTGACTTCTATCGTTGTAATCCTTCAACGACGTCAGAGAGGTGACGGGTCCCGACAACCACACATCAACACGGACTGTGGGGTCCTTAAACTCATGGACTTATGCGTCCTTAAATCAAGACACGGACTGTGGGATCCTTAAACCCACGGACTTATGCGTCCTTAAACCAAGACATGGACTGTGGGGTCTTTAAACCCACGGACTTATGCGTCCTTAAACTAACGGACTTATGCGTCCTTAAACCAATGGACCAAAACGTCCTTAAACTACCTATGGACCACTACGTCCCTAAACTGGAACAATAGAGCCCCCAAATGCTCTTTTGTCGGATCCAAACGATCCCGTTATGTTGATCTTAGTCTCAAATCAGACTAACGTATCCTTAACGAACGTTTAAGTTGATCTTAGCCTCAATATGGCTAACGTATCCTTAAACTAAAACACCAAACCCAAATCTAAGTTAATACGGATTTGGACCAATCCACGTCCTACGGGCGACGGCATAACTTAGTCTCCGTATACAATCCACGGGCATCCACGAACAAAACAAACACACACGACACGAAGTGAAATTCTGGAGAAGAAGAAAGTGGCTACCGCGATGCGGTAGCGTAATTAACTGCGGGGGCTTGCGCCTGCAGGGAAAAGCGTCCCCACAATCAAAAAACCCCTCAAACGAGGGGGAATCTGACGAAGTCTGCTACATCGGCCGCATCCGTCTAAACCTCCGATACACGGTGCCATAAATCAACTTGGCATCTTCGGAGAGGTAGAAGGATAAAACCAAATAGTATATGTCCCGAATTTCAGGCAAGACGTCCATTTCTTGGCCGCCGTTCGGAGGGAAACAGGGGTCACGTGCTCATGCGTGACCAGGGGTCACGTGGCCACAAGTGACCGGCTTTAAAAGCCTTATTCGTTAACAAAATTAAATTCTGATGAGAGATCATTCAAATCTTTCCAAAATGGAGAAGAATTATCTAAAACCGTTGGATCAAGAATCTGAAGGTGATTAAACATCACCAATTTATGGAAAATCTTGGACATGGAAAGATTTCCCCCTAAATCTAACCGAAATAACAAAGAGATATCTTTGGATTTAAAATCCAACGGTGAATAAAATTCACCTAATAATCTAAAAGCCTAGATCAATGATGAAAATAAATCAAATCTCTCAATAAATAAATCGAATCTTTCAATGAAATATTTACCAAACAGATTGATTCTTTTCCTTCTCCTATAAATAGGAGCCAAAGGAGAGAGTTTTGGATAGAGAGAGACATACAGAGAGAGAGAGAGATATAGAGGCTTGGAATCTTGAAAATTCAAAAGGAAGAATTTGATTCTCTGCAAAAGAAAAACCCTAGGTAAGAAAAGAGAGGCTTCAAAAGAGAATTTAATTCTCAAACGAGTTTAAGTCTTATATAAAGAAAAGAACTTAGTTCTTTCTCTGGTTGAGGATCTGCAAAGTGCACATCTCCCCATGAATTGAGAATTTAATTCTCATTGGGTTGAGATCCTACCATGCAGATCTAAAACATAGAGGAGGAATTGAGTTTTGAGAACTTAATTCTCACAGAATTACAGGAATTTAATTCCTTTGAGATAAAATTAGGGTTTAACCCCTTATTATAGGAATTTAATTACTTCAGAGTGGACAGAACTAGGGTTTAACCCTAATTGAGAACTTAATTCTCTCAAACTCACAGGAATTTAATTCCCTTAAAAAAGAAATTAGGGTTTCACCCCATGCCAGAATCTAATTCTTTACATATATGGGGAATTTAATTCCTGCAGAAAAGAAATTAGGGTTTAACCCTATCTAAGAATATAATTCTTTAGAAGAAAATAGGAATTTAATTCCTCTAAAAGTTTATTGCTAGGGTTTAACCATATGAAGAATTTAATTCTTAAAAGATGAACAGATCTTTAAAACATGCAAAGAACCAAAGTCACGTGCTACCACGTGACCCCTGTAAAGATCCACAGAAAAAGAACTTTGAGGCAATACCTCACGTGCTACCACGTGACCCTTGTAAAGATCCATATAAAAGAACTTTGAGGCAACGCCTCACGTGCCCCACGTGCCCCCTGGAGGATACAAAGAAAAAGCAAACAGAAGCTATGGGCGCCCTCACGTGCTACCACGTGACCCCTTGTCAAAAGCTTTAATAGTTAAAAACCCACATTCCCATCACGTGACAGCACGTGATGCTCCAAGAGCAATTATAAGAAGTATTCAATACTTTTGGCAGAATAAAATAAGGGGAATTAGGGCGCTCTCACGTGTCCACACGTGACCCCTCTCTCCTTAGTGTTTAACACTAAAAAACTTTGTTCCCAGTGTTTAACACTGATTTTCTTAGTGTTTAACACTAATTTGAAAACTCTGTTCCCAGTGTTTAATATTGATTTGCTTTAGTGTTTAACACTAATTTGAAATCTCTGTTTCCAGTGTTTAACACTGATTTATTTTAGTGTTTAACACTAATTTGAAATCTCTGTTTCCAGTGTTTAACACTGATTTGCTTTAGTGTTTAACACTAATTTGAAAGCCATGTTGCTAGTGTTTAACATTGATTATCTTTTAGTGTCTAACACTAACTTGCTAATCTTATTCCCAATGTTCAACACTGTTGGTCTTTAGTGTTTAACACTAGTTTTAGCCCAATTGACTAAGTTTCTAGAGGCAAAGCCTCTCCTTCAATGAACCAACAGAGGGTCAATATTCTAAACATGATTGGACTTAGCCCAAGCTGGCCATAAGTCTTCAATTCAAACTTAACTGGGCTAATGGGCTCATAATATAATTAATTGGTCTTAGTTCCAAATTGGGCCAAAGATTATTTAATCTACCTTGGTTCAAGGGTACATCTCTTCACTCCTTTGATACTTGGCGTTGTAATTTCTCAACGTCTTCAAAGAGGTGACGGGTCCCGATGACCACACATTGATACGGACTGTGGGGTCCTTAAACTCATGGACTATGATGTCCTTAACCTTGACCGTGATGTCTTAAAACTAATGCCGGACTGTGGAGTCCTTAAAATCCACGGACTATGATGTCCTTCACCTCGACCGGGGTGTCTTAAAACTAACAACGGACTATGATGTACTTAACCTTGACCGTGATGTCTTAAAACTAACGCCGGACTGTGGAGTCCTTAAATCCACGGACTATGATGTCCTTAACCTTGACCGCAGCGTCTTAAAACTAACATTGGACCGCAATGTCCTTAAACTATCTATTGACCGCAATGTCACTAAACTAAATAACAGGGCCCCCTTAATTGCTCTTTTGTTGGATCTAAACGATCCCGTTAAGTTGATCTTAGTCTAAAACTAGACTAACTTATCCTTAACAAACGTTTAAGTTGATCTTAGTCTCAAATGAGGCTAACGTATCCTTAAACCCAAACCCCCAAACCCAAATCTAAGATAATACGGATTTGGACTAGTCCACGCCCTGCGGGCGACAACATAACTCAGTCTCCGTATACAATCCACGGGCAACCGAACACAAAACAAACACCCACGACACGAAGTGATCATCTGGAGAAGGAGAAAGTTGTTACCGCAATGCGGTAGCGTAATTAACTGCAGGGGCTTGCGCCTGCAGGGAAGAGCGTCCCCACAATCAAAAACCCCTCAAGCGAGGGTGAATCTGACGAAGTCTGCTAAATCGGACGCATCCGTTTAAACCTTCGATACATGGTGCCATAAATCAACTTGGCATCTTCGGAGAGGTAGACGGATAGCACCAATTAGCATCTGCCCCGAATTTCAGGCAAGACGTCTGTCGCGCCTTCTTTCGGAGGGGAACACGCCCATCAATGGCGAGATACACCCATTAATGGTGAGATACGCTAGCGTGAGATGCGAAATGTGGAGCAGCGGAGATCTCATCGTGGAGAGATACACGGAGCCGTTATGAAGCCGCTCGGGCTCTGTGCTCCCGGCCAAATAGGGACGCTGCGGAATCTCAGATATAAGATAGCTCGGAGACGAACAAGTGAGCTGTAGAGTCTCTGCTTTGTGATAGCTCGGAAACGAGCGAGAAGGCTGAGAAAGCTCGGCAGTAGGATAGATCGAAGGTGAGATGTTGGCTGGTTGCTAGACGAATAGTAAATGTACTCACGGGTGGCCTCCCCAAAGATTGGATGATACCTCGAAGATGAGGTGCCGAGAAATGTCCCCTTCGCATGGTACTTCAAAGAGCCGGCTGGTGCACGTGAAAGACTTGTCATCCACTTCGTGTATTGATCAGGGGAACCCGTACTTATGAGCACCATCATTAGCCCCTCACTCTCGTTCCGACCTATTTATCGGTCGGGTCGAGAGTGGTCTGCTCAGTTTTCTCTGTTCAGCTTGATGTCGAGAATTCTCCGTTGTAGTCTGTCTGGAAACGACATGGTGTTTGGCGGTTGTGTCTCCCTGATCTCTGTGCCCACATGGCGATAATTAAGTGCTCTAATCTTCGAGCGCGTCTTCAGATGATGTCAGCGGATCGCTGACGGGACAGCGTCATTAAGGCGACGTCGCTTCGCCAAATCAAATCCGCGCGAAGGGAAGGCGTCTAATAGTCGGACGTCGCGTGACGTCACGTGAATCATTGGGTTCGACGCTTCGTTTGGCGAGAGAGGATCTGGACCATAGGATGGTCCTCGCTGAGGGTATAAATAAGGGTGCACAACCTCCAGGGATCATCTTTGTTCACTTGCACTCTTGTGTCTCTTTATTTGGACCTGTTTTGTTCTTGAGTTTCCAAGTGTTGAAAGACCGAATATTATCTCGGGTAGGGGTCCACCCGCTGTGGATGGGCCGAACAGGAAGCTACCCGGCCTCTTTGTGCAGAGGGCTTAGGATCTAAAATGTTGTTGGGCAGGAAGCTACCCACGGTGGATGGTCCGAGTAGGAAGCTACCTGGCCGCCTCGTGATGAGGGCTTTAGATCCATAGAGTTGTTGAGAAGGAAGTTACCCGACGGCCTCGTGATGAGGTCTTTAAATCTACGTCTTCATTGGGCAGGAAGCTACCCACTATGGATGGGTCGAGAAAAAGGTACCCGGCTGCCTCGTGATGAGGGCTTTAGATCCACGTCTTCGTTGGGCAGGAAGCTACCCACGGTGGATGGGCCGAGCAGGAAGCTACCCGGCTGCCTTATGATGAGGGCTTTAGATCCACGGCATTGTTGGGCAGGAAGCTACCCACGGTATATGGGCCGAGCATAAAGCTACCCGGCCGCCTCATGATGAGGGCTTTGGATCCATGTCTTCGTTGCGCAGGAAGCTACCCATGGTGGATGGGCCGAGCAGGAAGCTACCCGGCCGCCTCGCGATGAGGGCTTTCGATCCACGGCATTGTTGGACAGAAAGCAACCAGCGATGGATGGGCCGAGTAGGAAGCTACCAGCGGTGAATGGGCCGAGCAGGAAGCTACCCGTCCGCCTCTTAATGAGGGCTTTAGATCCACGTTTTCGTTGGGAAGGAAGCTACCAATGGTGGATGGGCCGAGCAGGAAGCTACCCGGCCGCCTCTTGATTAGGGATTTAGATCCACGGCGTTGTTGGGCAGGAAGCCATGGGCCGAGAAGGAAGCTACTCGGCGGCCTCGTGATGAGGGATTTGGATCCACATCTTCGTTGGGTAGGAAGCTACCAGCAGTGGATGGGCTGAGCAGGAAGCTACCCGGCCGCCTCGTAATGAGGGCTTTAGATCCACGACGTTGTTGGGCAGGAAGCTACCCGCGGTAAACGGGCCAACCAGGAAGTTACCCGGAGGCCTCGTGATGAGGGCTTTAGATCCACGGCGTTGTTAGGCAGGAAGCTACCCACGGTGGATGGGCCGAGCAGGTTGCTACCCGGTGGCTTCGTGATGAGGGTTTTACATCCACGTCTTCCTTGGGCAGGAAGCTACCCACTGTAGAGAGCAGGAAGCTACCCGGCCGCCTCGTGATGAGGGCTTTAGATCCACGTCTTCGTTAGGCAGGAAGCTACCCACGATGAATGATCAGGAAGCTACCTGGCCGCCTCGTGATGAGAGCTTTTAGATCCACAGCGTTGTTTGGTAGGAAGCTACCCATGGTGGATGGGCCGAGCAGGAAGCTACCCGGCCATCTCATAATGAGGTCTTTGGATCCACTTTTTCATTGGGCATGAAGCTACCCACGGTGGATGGGCCGAGCAGGAAGTTGCCCGGCCGCCTTGTGATGAGGGTTTTGGATTCACGGCGTTGTTGGGTAGGAAGCTACTCGTGGTGGATGGGCCGAGAAAAAAGCTACATGGCCGCCTCATGATGAGGGCTTTGAATCCACGTCTTCATTGGGCAGGAAGCTATCCATGGTGGATGGGCCGAGCAGAAAGCTGCCCGGCCGCCTCGCGATGAGGGTTTTGGATCCATGACGTTGTTGGGCAGGAAGGTACCCACGGTGGATGGGCCGAGCAAGAACCTACCCGGCCGCCTCGTAATGAGGGCTTTGGATCCACATCTTCATTTGGAAGGAAGATACCCACGGTGGATGGGCCGAAAAGGAAGCTACCCGTCCGCATCATGATGAGGGCTATAGTCGGCCACTTATAGGCACATCCGAGCTTTATTTACTTGAGTGAAAGGCTAGTCTTTTCTTGACGGGAAGGAAGCTACCCGCCGGCCAGTTTAAACTCTCCTGCATTTAATGACCGGATTCGGTGGGTGTCCTTGTTTCTCGGACTCGAGTCAATCAGTGACAACCATGATCTGCCTGATCGTCGGCTCTCCGGCTTCAAGTTGGTCGGCTTTCCCCTATCTACTTGACGTTTGTCTCGTAGGTATTTTGCCAAGTTACTGGAGCGGATCAGCTTCTCGATGTAATCGTGTAGCTGTCTACAATTCTCGGTCGGATGCCCTTGCGTACGATGATAGGCACAATACGAGCCGCGGAGTCGCTTGCTCGGCTTTCGTGTCATCAGTGGTAGCTTGAAGAATCTTTCGCTCCTTACTTCCTTTATCAGCTCGGCCTATAAGACATTCAAGCGCGTGTACTCGCAAAACCTCGGCATATAAGGTTTGGACCGATCAACCTTCTTCTATGTCCATTTTCTTTTAGTCTGTCCGGTATCCTTGGGAAATGTGAGCGTTAACCTCGAATTCGAGTTGGATTTCCCACTCGGTCCAGACCTTTACCTCGGCCAGGGTTTTAGGTTGCGCTAATGCAAAAGAGCGAAGCCACTCTTTTTTCCTAAGACCTGACCTCAAGGCGGTGATAACCGTTTCGTCGCTGTGCTCGGGGACTTCCAGAAGGGCATTATAGAAGCGGGTGACGTAACCTTTGAAAGATCCCCATTTTCACTCTTGATGGTAAACAGGTAGTCAACCGTTCTTTTCTTTCGTCGGTTACCGAAGAAATGACCGAGGAACTGAGTTGCCAGCTCGTCAAAGGTCAAGATTGAGCGTGGCGCAGGTCTGCAGAACGAATCTAGGCCGGCCCAGATGAGGGTGGTGGGGAAGGCTTGGCATCGAGCTGCGTCCGAGTTGTCTTGGAAGTTCATGTTTGCCGTAAACGCATCCAAATGGTCCTTCGGATCAAATTTCCTATCAAAGAGGGTCACTTTGGATAGTTTGTTCCAGGACGAGACCCGCTCACCTAATAACTGCTCTGTGAAAGGTCTCATGAGCGAATCCGCAGAGTACTTTGCTACTCTTCTGGCCGAACAGGTATCGTGCCGTATGTCTTCGATTTTCTTCTCGAGGGCCTCGATTCGCTGATAGTACCTTAAGGATTCCTTGCACTCTGAGCGCTTGTTGTCTCTGCTTTGGGCTTGCGCGATAGAGCGGTTTCAGTTTCGCTCTATCACGTTCCTCAGGTCCTCAGGGGGAACCCTCCGTGGTCGGTCCCGAGGTGAACCACATGCGTGGTCTCGATGGATGCGGGGACGTTGGTCTCCCCTAGAATCAGGCGATCTGACCGACGTCTCCTCGGGGACGAGAGAGCGCGGCGGGCGTTGAAGCGACGGCCTAGTCTCCTCTGAGATCTAGGTGTCGAACTATCCGGCGCCCAACGAGTCATGGAACCATTCCTCGCATGGGGGGAGTGACTGGCGGAATCGGTACGCCAGTGTTCGGTTATATCGAGATGGACGTGAGCGAAATCAAGGGCCTGAATGCGCCCCTCTGTCGTCCCACGCACGTCGTCTCTCCGGAGAGTGGGGACAACGGTTTGGTAGGCATGGCCGGCCATTTGAATACGAGCGAGCGCGTCCACTATCGCCGTGAGCATGTCGATCCGTGCTGATAAGACGTTGACGATGTGAGGAGGTGGAGTGGGACCGCTCCCGCCTCCGTTGTGGAGGGCGGGACGGCCCGTGCTAGGATCTCCATGGTGAGAATCGCTGGCCATTATATCGAGGGTGGAAAATCAACTTTCTTGGATGGAAATGGAAAGGGTTCCTACAAACAACGCCAATTGATGGAGGTCGATTTCTCCCTCAGATGTTGTCCTCCGTCGGTCTTGGAGCCAGCGGTGTCGAATGGTTGAGATTTAAGATGAGGACTGAGCGTGCGGATCTCTATAGGTTCTTAGTTGTTGTTGATGCCTGGCTACCTGTAAGGGAAGTCCCGGAGTGGGAAACCACCGTAGGACCCTCCGACGATCAAATTAGTACCGAGAAATAATAGCAGGATAGTAACGTATTGGAATGAGTTCAAGATACCTGAGTCGTCTGGAAGAGGGGTTTATATAGCGGTTGTATGGAGCGATCCGATGCGAGATTCTTGCCTTCCGTTACGCACCTGCGTCACGTTCGCGTTGATGGCGGGATACGCCCATCAATGACGAGATACACTAGCGTGGGATGCGGGATGTGGAGCGGCGAAGATCTCGTCGTGGCGAGATATATGGAGCCGTTATGGGGCCGCTCGGGCTCTGTGCTCCCGGCCAAACAGAGACGCTGAGAAATCTCAGATACAATATAGCTCGAAGACGAGAAAGTGAGCTAAGAAGTCTCTACTCTGTGATAGCTTGAAAACGAACGAGAAGGCTGAGAAAGCTCGACTGTAGAATAGCTCGGAGGAAAACTATTGGCTGGTTGTCACGCGAATAGTGAATGTACTCAGGGAATGCCTCCCCAAAGGTTGGATGATACCTCGGAGATGAGGCGCCGAGGAATGTCCCCTTTGCATGGTACTTCAAAAAGCCGGCTGAAGCACGTGAGAGACTTGCCATCCGTCTCGTGTCTTGATTAGGAGAATCCGCACTTATGAGCACCGTCAGTAACCGTTAATTTTGCAATCCTACGATAATAACCCCAGGGTGTGCGGGTGCGTGCACATCTACATATAATTGGTATATCGATAATTATGCTAAAAGGACACAAGTGCTGATTCAGATGATTTTAATGTTGCATTTGTTGCTATAGCTAAATTGCTCTAAATTACATCTACATGCCAGCCTAATTTTACAATATTCTGTCTCTTTAAATAACACAAACTTTTCTTTCTTTGATACCCACCGTTAACTTGTCGCTAAATACGACAAAAGTATTTTTTGTTCGTCTTTATAAGAGGAAAAATCATGTAGTTCTAGTTTGATCATCTCCTTCTTCCATTCCTAAAGCTCACCTTTTGCATATCTAAAGAGTTCCTTAATTATCTGGACGGGAATTACTCTACCTTTAACTATTGCATTTTGTGACTAGAATTCTTAAAGCTACTTTTGAGGGTGTTTTGTGAAAAGAAATCTTCTTAAAAACCATAATTCAAGGTATTTTACTGTAATATAAATACTTCAAGCTCTATATATTAATTAGTGAAAGAAACAAGATAGTTGAGGGTATTTTACTGTAATTTCACCCTTATCTGGGCTATAGGTGAATATGTTAAGGTAAACCGGTGACAACAACCTTCTTACCTATATCTAGCTATTTGTACAACAAACACTACAATGAAGAGGGATTGCCCTTACTGTAAGGACCGTAGGTGTAATGCACTGCCTCTACGGTCATGACTGTTGGAACAAAAAAACCATCCATAGGTCAAAAGGCCATAAGGACAAGTTTTTGTCCCTACGGATGAAAATTTGCCCCAACAGATATAACCGTCGGGGCAACTGTCCCTATGGTTTCAAACGTAGGGATGGTTATTTTTTTTAATTTATGAATAAATAATAATAATTTCTTGTCCCTATGGTCTAAACCGTATGGAAAATTAAAATTATACATACGACCTGACTTTCATTTTAATAATTTCTTTTAAAAAAATTGTAATTTATGTTTCTACGATGACAACCATAGGGACAAAGTTTCATATATTTTTTAAAAATGCTTTCCCCGTTTTTACCCCGCCCTATACACAATAATATATATCGCACAGTATATCATATAACCAAATACAGAAATATTTATAAACAGCATTCCACGCATAATATATAACGAAATAAATAAAAACAATACGAAATCAATCTAAAGTCATGATCATAAATATCATATACAACAACCGATGTCCAAAATAAAGAATATGTATCAAATAAAGTACATACATCCAAAAATCCAAAAATATAAATAAATCTATACTAGCTCCGTTCAAGTGCTCCACCTCCAAGTATTTGGTAAATATGGTGCATCTGCTCCTCGTTGCACCCTTGTGCCAGCAAAATCTCGAGTAATGGAATGACCTGTTGTAACAACCCTAAACTTTCTGTATAAAATTTTTCCAAAATACAGAAAAGAATATCCGAGCCTGAGCACTAGTTATAAATTTGATTTACTTTTGAATAGCAAAAAAACACTTGTAGCTCATTGGTAAAGTTTTGCACTGCTGTGACATAGCCCCTTTGATCGAATTCCCCCAACCACATATTATTTTTATTATTTTTTCTTTTAATCTTTTAGAAGGCCAAAAATTTACGCGTGCACTACACGTAAAACGAAAAGTCACAGATTAAACAAACATGTGGGAATTGTTATTTAAGTAGTCTTGGACACGCGACACAAATCCCACACCCCACCTCATTGATTCGACCGGCGAGATTTGATGTAGTAACCGGCACTGCCAGGTCCCCCGTAGGGGATGGTCTCCAAACTTCAACCCAACACCTCTTGGCCTACCCCACTATCCCCATGTTGTTTGATTTCTCTGCATTCATCCAGAGAGTGTAATTTCACTCTTTAATTTTAATTTTAATGAATATTTTTAATGCATTCTTTAACCTTCAAAACTCTAATTTTCCCTATAAATACCACACCATATTTCACCCCTCCTCATTCAAAGTTTCATTACAAAAACTCTCTAAAATTTCCATGTCCCTAGTTGTGCAAGTGGAGTTTGCAAAAGGCGAAGTTTCGACGACGTTTCAAGGAGGTTCCGGCGACAAAACGACTCCCCGAAGGTTCCGAGGGCTTCCTCCTTCTCCCCTCTTTCTTTATAGCCAGTAAGTCCCCTCTCCCCTTCCTTTTTCTATTCTAAAACTTCTTTTTTTCAAAACTCGTCGGAAGCGGAGTTATTCCGGCTTCCGGTTCTCTTTTCTTTAAAAATCTAATTTTTCTTAATAAAAAACCTACCAATTTTTAATATATTATTTAGTAATCATAAACTAACACATTAGAATAAGTTTCATCTCAAAAGAATCTATTATGCAACTTTTATCGCATTTTATGATAAAATACCATATACTTTAGTTTCGATATAATTCAACATATTTCCTTATATTACCTTTAGAAAACTCACGAGATAATGACCTACCTCATCACAACATACATCCTGGATATGGCACGATAGTTTGTAAAATATTCTTTTGGGACAAAATACGACATTACATTTAAATACCCTAAACTTACAAAATCGTTTTCTTTAAAAAGTGTGTTATTTAATTTCGTGCAATTGCGTCTCTACATCCCTTTTTGGGAAACCCCGATCGGGATGGTACGGGTTATCGCACATCCTCGGACCTAGTAGAGCGAGATGCAGACCTTCGCAAGGAGCATTCGATCTCGATGGAATTTTTAATGCAATTTCTATGAAAAATGTGATTTCTATTTAATAAATAAATTCTAATTTTTATAAATATTAGATATATAATATCAAAATATCTACTTTAAATATATTATATATATATATATATATATTCCATGTTTTCTAAATCAAAGGGATCACCAATTTCATGAAAATACCATCCAAATTCAATACAAATTCCAATATTTTATTAAAATACCATATACAATGGAAACTAGGTTCTACTCACTAGAAAATTTCACTTTTATAAAATATACATCTATGAAAATCCTAAAAACGATAATTAAATACTTGAGATGTATTTTGAAACTATATCAAACTATTTTTATATAAAAACCCCTCAAGTTATATCAATTTACAATAAGGACCCTAGTAAATATAGGTTTAAGCGGGACCAATTCTCTCGATCCTCGGGGAGCTGGAGAATATGGATGCTTGCCTATCTAAGATAGATAATATAATAACGGCGTTATCAAAATGGTAATTTTCTTGGAAAAATACACAAATCCTGTCGTTCATGTACAACAGTTACCGATAACTCCAAAACAATTAGGACTTCAATTCTGCTTAAAGGTCTGACTCAGTTCGAGTCATGATCAAATCTGATTATAATCTGAATTGAATTCAATTCAAGTGTAACTGCAATATAATATGAATCCATGAATGCCAGAATACAATCCATAACAATATGAACATGACTGAACCAAACCATGGATATACTCTGATTACATGACTATCCATTTATATCCATTCCGTTTACTGATATCATGATTTCGGCAAGTATTCCATTTACTACAAGACAATACAATACAATCAGTACAATCAGTACCATAAATATTACGGGGTTTATAAAGGGGTAGACTTATACAGAACATGAAGGTAGCACGGGGTGGTCACTAAAAGACGTAATTACATTCATGTCGTTGTTCCGTGATATTTTCGACGGAGCCTTGTACTACGGGTTACCAAAGTCCACGGTGTAAGCTAGACTCCTCTCGTATACACCGGCATATTCTGTACTAAGCAACAAACACTACGTTAACATAACAATCAAAGATTATACTAGATATACTCTCTTTTCTGTCTATTATACTTCTCACCTTCTTTGGGACTTACCGAGCGACTGTTCGCTGACGACATTCCCATTTCTCTTCTTCTTTGGAATGTTGTTAGGAGGACCCGACTCTGAAGAGTTCGAGACCAGCCAGGAGCACTTGGAGCAGACCCCTGAGCAGTACACTGAAGACCACGAGCTATAGTCACTAGTACATATTTTCATTTCAGTTCATGGTATTGTTTAGGCATTGCTTTCCATCCTTATATTTACATTTCCAGTTGTACCTGTAAAAGATGTTAAATAAATAAAAGTTGTTCTTCATTATATTGATGTCTCTTGTGTACTTTTATTTTATATTGCTTAGATACGCTTAGCATGTTTACTTCTGAGTAAATACGTAGCGGGCTACGCCGTGTCCCTTCCCTGCACGGGGTGGTCACTAAAATTCTTTGTAAGGGACGTAAAAGAATGCATGGGAAAAAATTTTAGAAAGAGAGAGAGACTTATCTGGTTTTATTTTTTTAAAATACACTTAATTGCCCCTACGGTGCCCACCGTAAGAGTTTCTCATGCGGTGCCGTAGGAACAACAATCGAAGTAGGTTTTTAATAAAAAAATTATTTAAATATATTCCTACGGTATGAACCGTAGGGACATTATTTGCCCTCATGGTGTGAATACAAAAATTGTCCCTACGGATTTTTCCGTCCATAGGGCTAACCCACATTTGTAGTAGTGAAACTATTTAATTGAATGAATGAGGCTTGAATCCACGTCTATACTCGTTGAGTTCAAAACATACTCTCAATCATTTTTCTTATATACATGCCCAATATATAGGAACCTAATCTAGAAAAAATACATGGTGACTTGGAACAACTATCATATACACAGGTTGCCTTCATGTTAATCAGTATCTTGAAGATACTGGATACTCGCGTTTTTCTCCGTAGGCACAAAGAAAATCTAAGGTCTCTCTCCACTAATTAACTAGGATGTTGAAACTAAGTTGTCCACCCAAGAGCATGTCTGTCACAAAGTGTTCGTACTGCTAGCTATGCTATATGCTAGATCCCAAACAGATACACTCTCGGAAACTTAATGGGTGGCAGTCGCATCATGCAGGATATATATATATATATATAGAGAGAGAGAGAGAGAGAGCCGCAGTGGCCACAACTGATTAACCACCACCATCACAAAAAAGCTGATACCTCCTTTTCATCCCATCGACAAACTGAGATCTCAGAGATTTAATTGATAGCACTTGCTGCTGAGATTGTAATGAACAAGGGGAAGACTCTAGGGGGGCTTTTGTCCTTTCCTTGTTACCTTCATCGTTCCTCCACTGGCTATATATATGTATGTGGAATTGATGGCTTGATTTATGTTTTTTCCTTGTTTTGGTGTTGTTTGTGCTCTAGCTATAGCTTAACGGTGAGTAGTGTGTTGGGTCAGAGATACTATTCCTTACATTCTTATGATTGTATGGATGCTATGATGGTACCATTCAAAGAATATATCCCATATTTGGTAACTAGCTACTTGCAGTAATATGTTTTGACAAGTCCTGGCATGCTTTGCATTTTAATGTTTTTTTTTCTATTGCTTACAGATATATCTCTCCACAATTCTTTTGTTGCTAATGCCATCATTGCCTAGATATATATCTTTCGGCAATGCTTCTCTCGCTATGTTTTGGACCAATTAAATTTACATATTTTTTTTTATTTTCCCTCAGTAATGTATTCTTCACCCTTAGAAATAGATCATTGCTTAGAGAATATTAGCAAGGATGAAATTTCGTTTCGTTGTGTATACATTGCTAAAGGAAATTTGTCCCTTGTAAATGTTTCCTCTTGCTAATGCGGTTTTTCCTACTAGTGAAGCTTCTTCTTGTGGAGCAGAGAACTCGTCCAAAAAACTTGATCTTATATCACTACAAGAATTGAAAGAAAGAGAGAAGAATGACACCTATCGTGTTTCAATGTAGCTAGAAACCGTTGGCATATATACACCGGGTATATGGATCATAAAATTACCGAAAATCCGCACATACCTAAAAATACGAGACCCATGCATATAATTTTATGGAATATTGTTTGAACTTTATTGGTATATTTTGATCATTCCTTGTAATATATACGCAACTACAACAATTGGTGGCGGCTGCGATGGTAGATGGGTGACAAAAAAAGCACTAGCCGACACAGAGAGACGGCAGCCACTGAAGGCCGACATAGTGGTGGGCAATGGAGGGCAATGGCCGGTGATAACTCGAGACTGCTTGCGGCGGGCAGAGCTGGTGGCAGCGGCGGGCGGTGGCAGTAATGACACTGTTTTTGTGAAGCGGGATTAATATTCTTGTGAAATGTTGTTTGTATTAAAATAAAGATGGTAATATCATGTGGAAATTCAAGATTTCTCGTAAATTACTAGGTGCCACCTTGAGGAAAAAAAACGACCTTAATTATGAAAAAAATTGCGCAACAATTCAAATTCGAAATGGAAAAGAAAATGATCTAATTTTAAATCAAACTAGGTTCTAATGATCTTCTGAGCTGTGGGCTATGCTGCAAGTGTTAAGTGCACACAAGCATGTCAATGGTCAGATTGAATCTGGAATGACATCTTCCAGACTATTTATCTTTAATGGATCCAAATCCTTATATTTATTAAACATGTATAGACTGAATGAATCCAAATTCGGATCCCTCAATAACCGGGTTAGGCCCGTTCATGAAGATCCTATTAACTAATTCTCATAATTGTAATGAATTTCATATATTAAATGATCAGACTATACATGGTAAAAGGAATATTAGTAAAAGATTTAAGTTTGAACTATCCAGGAGAATCAGAGATGAGGACGATTGTAGAGAAAGAGAATGGAAAACCAGTGTTTAAATCATTTTACTAAATATATATATATATATATATATATATATATATATATGCGCACACGCGTGTTCAAGAAATACGCGTATGTGATCAGATTAAGGAACAAGAGCGGGTCAAGCAAGTACAAACTGAGTTTAACCATTCCAGACCTATTAATTAAGCTTTTAATGGGTCTGGATCAGGTCCGGGTCCAGTTTAGCGGGTTTGGAATCAGTTTTAGATCCTATTTTTTGCAATGAGTCCGGGTCGGGGGTCGGGTCTCGGTCTAGACTTGATCCATTGACCAACCTATGTGCACGAGACGTCCCAAAAGCCAAGAAGAGCCTACAGCTTGCCCATGAGTCGCACCTCGGGTAGTAAATTTTATTTCCGAAGAAAAAAAACATGGCGTAGGACTTGAGCTTAAAACCTTTCACTACCATCCCAAGTAACAACCACTAGGGTATAAATTCTGTTGTGACAAACCAATTCTGTTTTATGGCTCTATGGTCTACTGCAACCAATTTGCTGTGGCAGCACCAAAAGGTGTATAGTAGAGTGGGTGGTTCCCTAAGGTTAAATTATTTGACCCAGCTCGCCCCGGCCGAGGGTTAGGTCTTGTGACAGCAACCACTAGAGGCTGCAGTCAACCACAACCCCATTTATTTTAGAAATAAAAATAACAAACATATAACTTATAAGAGACATATTTTAATTTAGTGTTTCTCCTTAACATCGCTGTAAAAATTATATATCACTCCCAAAACTTGATTTTTTTTATTTTATATATATCACCTTCGAAACCTATCAGTTATTCAAAATCCTTCTATTTGTGTAAATCAAGAAAATTAGAAATGTATCAAGAAAAAAATTGACTGATGAGAAAATGTTGGATGAGCATTTTTTCTTTCCAACAATCAAAATTTAACAATTTACAGCTTCCAAAGGTTTTTTTGGCACTGCCCTGTAAGCCATAATCTATACACACAACACATACAATACACCCATGCACACATCCACTAGTACAAATATGGCTTGTCTCTACGGTTCAGAAAAACCGTAGGGGTTACAGTAGATTGCCCATACGATTATCACTATAGGGGCACTGTTTGCCGCTACAATACACACCGTAGGAGCATTTCTACAGAAAAATTAACTTTTGTGGCAAATTTAAGTTACCCTTACGGTGTCAGCAAAGAAACCACTTCTATGGGAACCGTAGAAGCAATGTCGGGTTTTTAAAAAAAAAATAATAAAACAGAAATTGCTTCCTCAATTCAAGGCCGCACGAAAAAAAACCCTAACCTCGCTCGTCACCGTCTTCTCCATCGTCCATCTTCATCTCCACCGCTCCCACGATCGGGGCTGCCTCCTCCCAATCAAACGCCGAGCCCCCACCTATGCAACAATGCCGACCCCCTCCTAATCGACTTGTTCGAGCCCCTTCACCAACACCCCTGCTCTGCAACAACAGCGACCCCTTTCCTCCAGTGGCGACTCCCCTCGTCGAGCCCCTTCCTCCAACATCGAGCCCCCTCCTCCACAGCACGTTGATCTCCAACCTCCTCATCCAGGACCGAGGCCCCACTGATCCTCCTCTACGGCACTGAGGCCTACCTCCTATTCAGAGCCGATCGAGACCCTATCACCTCCTCGACACCGTCAATCCCTCACCTCCTCACTGTTCAGCACCGAGCCCCTCACAACGAAGATAATTTTTTGTTTTTTAAAGAAATTTTTAGAAAAAAAATGGTTATTTTTAGGTTTTTAAATTATTTAGTTTTGAATGTTAAGTTTAATTTCTTCATGATGGAGATGATGTGTTAATTGGTTTAAATTCTCAAATATGTTGATGGTCTTAGATTAGGAGGTATGTGGTAGGGTTGATATTTGTAAAGGGTGGAGATGATGAAGATGATGATTTAATTGGTTTAATTTAACATATGTTGTAGGGTTGAAGTTTGTAAAGAGGTGGAGCCTTTGGTAGTGGTGGATTCTTCAATTAGGATTGGGACAATTTTGATAGGGTAAACTACTCTTAAAATTTATAGAAGGGTTAAACTTATTTTATTTTTTTCCTCCTTCTAAAATAAATTATAAAGTTATTTAACTATAAGAAAATTCTTTTTTTTCGTTGGTGATACTATCATGCATGATTGCAATTAGAAAGGGATTCTTATAACTTGCAAATTTATTGAAAACCCCTATTGTGATGCAAACTCATATGAATTGATTATCTATTCTATTACAGTATACTCGGAGAACAGCGGGAATGTGTGTTCCCGGAAAAATTTGACGCTCTAAACTTAAGCTTCACCAAGATAAGGAAAAAACACCAAGGTAAAAGCGCCAAACCGGCTGCGCATGCGCACCACGTGCACAAGAGGCATGTTGGGTAGAAGCACATGTTTCAGCCAAAGCTTAAGCTCTATTTAGGAAAATACTTTTCCTATCTTTCTTAAATAAAAAGATATTTTCTTACCAACAAGAAATTTCTTTGGATCAATGATCCAACGGTGTTTAAGCACCACCTGTTGATATTAATATCAAGTGGAGATCTCTCAATGAGAGATTCTCTCAACTTGATTAACAATCTCTTCTCCTATAAATAGAAGAGGGGGAGATTAATGTCCAGATAATGAATTCTACCCATAAGGTGATGATAGAGACTTAAGCCGCTGCCTAGATCTTCACCTTCCTCAAAACCTTCGGTAAGGAGATTAATCTCTATTAAATAGATGGTTAACCTTCAACAAGAACTTAAGTTCTTTCTCTGGATCGAAGATTCTTGGGTCAAATCTCCTCGTCAAGAACTTAAGTTTTTATGGAAAGATTTTCGGTCTCCAGATCTGAAATTTGGAGGAAAACTTAAGTTTTCCTCCACCAAGAAATATATGCTCATCAAGATCACCTTCAAATCGAAACTTAAGTTTTGTAAGACCTAAGCTCTTCTACCATGATATATACCGTGACCAAAACAAAATCCAATATCATGTTGATTTTTAATGGACAAAACCCATTGAATGGAAGTTTAAACTTCATAAAGTTGAATTCTTTTGTCCAAAAGGTTAACCATCTTTGAAGAAGACAGGGATTAATCTCTAAGGCCCTAATCGCGCCACGTGAGCATGCGCCAAAACCATGCGCTTGCAAGAAAGTTGCGCAAAAGCTTAAGCTTTACGGTTGGGATGCGCCACGTGATATGAACGTGCATGCGCCAAACGCCGAGAAAGATGGGTTGCACCAGCGCTAAGTGATATGCACGTGCGCTCGATCCGCGCCAAACCTATGTTTCACCATGCGCCACGTGATATGCACGTGGGCATGCACCTAAGCCGCGAGCCGATATTCGAGCTGTGAGCCATGCGCCAATATCATATGTGCCAAACGTGTTGGTGTCAAATAGACCCCAATCCTTAACCCCAAATCGACTAAGTCCTGAATCTTACGCTTCATTGATTTTAATATCAATTGAGTCCATATGCTCAAAACATCTAAGTTGATCTTAGTCACAAATAAGACTAACGATCCTTAGATAAGGCTTACGCAAGCATGTGAACCAATAAACCTCACAAGTGTGAAAAATACAACCTAAATTCACCCCCGTTGGTAAATCAAAACACCAGCGTGGACCCCGTCAAGCAAATTTTTGATCCAAATCTAAAATATATACGAAGTTGGACTAATTCGCGTCCTACGGACGACGACATAATTTAGTCTCTGTATACAATTCAAGGGCAATCCAAAATAAACAAAACCAAAACACACACACGAAGAATAAATCTGGAGTGCAGAAAGTTATCGCTTTGTGATAACGTAACTAACTGAAAGGGCTTGCGCCTGCAGGAAAAAACGTCCCCACAATCAATAAACCTCTCATCTGTGGGAGGGAATCTGAAGTCATTTACATCGATCGCATTCATCCAAGCCTCCGATATATGGCGCTATAAATCAACTTAGTTTTTTCTGAGAGGTGGATGGATCATACTTATGCATCTACCTCCAAATTCAGGCAATACGTTCGACACCAGTTCGTCTAACCGATCTTCGGTGGTAAACAGATTCTGGCACGCCCGGTGAGACTTTTTTCTCTTTCCACTCCACACTTCGTGTGTCGTGTTTTCGCGAACAAAATCGTGGTTGCTAATGTTTATAGTGGCTCTTGGATTCCAAGGAAGACTGAAGCTGGTGCTTTCTCCTCTATCAAGATTTCAATGGCATTCTGCAACAACTCCAAGACCCTCATGCCTCAACTGATCTTCTCTGAGGAGATTATGGCCCTACCGATCAGCATCCCAACAGCCCAGCTTATGCAAGAATGGAACGGGCTCCAATTCGGACAAATGCCTCCACTCCTTCCTACCATGGGTGCCACGATGCCAAAAGAGAAAGCCTAAAAAAATTCGGTCTTCGATAAGCTGACAACAAGCTCCGCAGGCCCTTTCTGAGAAGCCTGCAAAACCAAAAAGCTCAGTCTTCCACAGGCTGAATACAAACTCCGTAGGCTCGTCATAGAAGCCCGAAAAACCAGAAGGCTCGGTCTGTAAGAGGCTGGCATCAAACTCCACAGACCCAGCAAAGAAGCCTGTGAATTCCAAAAGCTCGGTCTCTAAAAGGCTGGCTCATGCTACTCCAGAAACGCCAAAAAATGCTTCACCCCCAAGAAGGTCTGTCATACACAAACTAGCGCTCAATGCTCCAGCGCAACCGAAGACGTCGGTCTTCAAGCTCCAAAGCCACACATGGGGCATTTCTATGAAGCTCCCAAAACTGAAGAAGTTCATGTTTCAAGATGCGTTCGACGTCGTTGTCGGCATCGGCAAAAACAGGCCGGGGGTATCTCCCCATCAAGGCTAACTCCACCGATGCCCACTATCGATGCAGCTGTCTCGATCAAAAACAATTTCGAGCCGTTTAGAAGGGTTAGGCGGAATTCACCTACCGCTGTTTTGAAGAAGACCCCACCACCTATGGGGGCATCAAATGACCAAAAGCCAATGCTCAAGACAAAACTTTCCTTGATGATTTGCGGCAAGGAGGAGGAGGAGAGCTTGATGAGATGGCGGAGAGAGAGAGGAGAAGAGGGAGCTGCGGTGATGGAGAGCTCAGGATGAAGAAAGATGGGGAAGAGGGAGAACGCGCGAGAGAGATGATTTGCGGCGCAGAATTCGAGACGTGCTAGGGTTAGGGTTACGTGGGTTTTTAATAAAGGGTTTTGAAATTGGTTTTACAAAACATCCCAATTAATAGCAATTAATAACAATTAATAGCAATTAATCTAATGCCGGCCTCAATCCCCAACGTGACGGAATATATAGGTATGGAACTTTTTCACAAATCCCCTCACAAAAAACAAGTTTGCATCAATCCCTCTTCATACAAGAAACTATATGTAAAAATATAGGTGAAAGTAAATATTTTGCACAACAAGAATTTATTCAAAATAATTTATGATTATCATATGAGCAACAATACAAAAGTTTTATATTCAATATTCAAAATATTTATATAGTGTTGATACATATAACTTTTAAAACAGTAAATGTTTAAAATACTACTTATATATAATAATGTAAATACAAAAAAAAATATTAAGGTATAGACAGAACGCAAACGTTACAGACGGCGGCGGCGCCCAGTGAGCTCGAGATGAAGTGAGCACGAGGAAGTACGAGTCTTGCTGAGAGAGAGAAAACGATAAATACATTTATTGAAGTTGGAGATTGCAGAATCTCCTCATACTCCTGTAGATTCTCGAGTACTTGTCTTCTCGTCTTCTCCTGCAAAGTATCGAATGTAAGTTTGATAACACTTGGTTTCATTTTAAGAAGATGTAAATTACGGTTATATGAATGAATTTGTAATTGAATTGAGTTTGTGGTGAATTGACTTGAAATTGTGGTTGTTTGTATATAAGTAATTGAATTGAATTGAGTTGTGCTATTTTGTATATGGGTATATTGAATTGAATATGTATCGATTTCTCGAAACGACCAAAATTTGCTCTATTTTTTCTTTCTGTAGCTCATTTCGCTGGGCTGTAACCGACGAAATAACTTATTGCGTCGGCTAAGACCCGAGGGTATAAAATTAAAACAGAGAAAAAGTGCCTAGGTTTTAATTGAAAGTGCCCAGGTTTTTCAAACTTATTCCGTCGTCCCGTACCCGACGTAATAAATGCCTGACGAAATAAATACCAAACTCGACGAAATAACATTTTTTCATCTTATTTTATTACATTGGACACTACTCGATGAAATCTCTTTTCTCGTCGGGTACCTATTTATTCCGTTTGGTGATGCCCAACAAAATACGTATCATTTTCTTGTAGTGGGAGAATAGGTATACCGCCAAGCGAGGTGGAGTTCGAAGTCCCAGTCCAGACTATGAAAGATAAGGTGATCGGTACTTCGATTCTGATGGAGAGTCCAGTAGAGCCAGTGATGAAGAGGTCGAGAACAGATCGACGCACAGGAGTGGTTAGGGACGAGTCTTCAAGGGAAGAGGATAGGGAGTTCGACAGAAAAACTGCATGTTTGATTCGTGGCATAGAGAGTGTCATGGATGGGGAGTTGTGTTGGTTGCAGCAGAGTATCGAGCAGATTCCATCTCGATATAGGATGGAGGAGATTCTGCTCGTATCTTCTCATTTAGAGGCACACTTTAGGTTTTAGGTGATATTATCATCAGGTATAGATTATGCTGGTGATAATGATGGATGGTGGTCGACGACGGGTTATATGTTGAGTATGGATGCAGTGTCAGGAAGATCAACGCTTCATTCCGGTATCGCGGTTTCAACAACGGAAGCATGGTTGATAGCCGTTATGGAGACGGTTAGGGGGACCATCGATTTGCAAAAATTGTTGGGTTTGGAAGAACCAGATGAGATGAGAGTGTTCTTCTTGGAGACCGAAATGTCTCTAACAGAAGTTAGTACCCTAAATAATCCGGCGGATGCATTTCTGAAATGGTTCCTGTCTAAATTCAAGTTTTACCTAATAGATTGTTGAGGTGCCTTCGGGCTCAAGACGACGAGAACAGAGTTCCAAGGTGTTGAGAAATTGAAGAGATTATGACGAATTTGAATCGAGGTGGAGATTGTTGAAATATGATTTAAATTCGGGATTAGTTAGAATTTAAATCTAATCTCTTTAGTTTATATTTAAATCCAATCTCTAATTTAAATTCATATTTATCTCGAATTTAAATATGAATTTATCTCCAAGCATATATTTATTCTGTAAATAGAAGGGTTTCTCTAAGGGTTTTTTATGTATCCATAATTTTTTAATAACTTAGGATTTGATTAGAGTGGGAGAAGGCCGCCAAGCGCGGTCGCGGATAGAGAGCGATTTTGTAAGAGAGGGTATTTCTTTTTAAAGAAGGGTGTGTAGTTGGTGTAATCTCTTGTAATTCTTTCTCATAGTGGAAGTTTTCGTCGCGGTTTGCAGGATTAGGTGTTAGTTGCGCCGAACCTGGGTAAATCTTATGTGTTATTGTTGGTGTGATTTTTTCGTATGATTTGGTATCTGTCAGATAGTTTTTTTTAATCTACACTAAAACCAAGATCTTAAATTAAGATGCACATAGATACATAATCCTTACATCAATCTATCTCTAATCTATCTACAACCAAAATTCAAATACAAGGAGAATGAAGGAGTGCGTGATTGAGTGGAACATAAAAAAAAAAAGCACGGAGAAGATAGGATCACACTAACAAAAAAAGTGCTTTTTTTTCAAAATAGGATAATTAAAGATTAAAATTAGGGAAATAGACTAGTTTGAATTTTAATTTGCAGAATAGGACAGTTTGGGGCCATATAGGTGTGGCCCTAAACAGGAATAGATATATTGTAAGGTCGAACGCGCTCTGCGCGTATGCGCAGCGGAAGCGGAACTGATCGGATAAAAAAATACTGATAGCGCGATCGACCGTACGCCAAAAATCCTCCAAACACTAGTCTAGCTAATATAAATGAGCATACAAAGAGTATAGAGTGTGCTATAACCTTTTTAGCATGTCCGGCTGATCCCGGAAAACCCCGTCTAAACTCCGTGAGCTCCCGGATGCGTGGAAACGCCGACCGCCTCGCCATAGATGATCCACGTTGAAAGTGGGATGCCCTAACTCCAACTCCATCACCGGACGGAAAAACTTCCTCCAGAAACTTGCTATGCGTAGAGGAAGGCGATGTGAATATTGGATACTTTCGTTTTCTCACTCACTCACCATGGCGACATTTTCCATTGATCAAGAGAGCAAGAGCTCTTCATAAGAGGAAGAAGATGTATTTTGATGGCTTGAAAAAATGAATTAACCCACTTTTCCTTTTTCCACCATGTCATATAAATATATGATGCATACACTCTCCCACACTCTCTCTCATGTGTGTGTCACACATACAAGAAAGAGGGTGGGCCCCACCATTATGTTACATATAATAATATAATATATATACATTAATATATATATATATGTGTGTGTGTGTGTGTGTGTGTGTATGTATATTTATACATAATATAAAAGAGTGGGAATTAATATATATATATATATCATATATATATTAAATAAGTATTAGTACATGTATCCCATACACGTACACATCATGTATCATATACACGAAATGCCATCAATATCTTCTCAATATCATATACTGTAGAGAGTGCGTGTATCCACGCGTATAATAGTCACTTGACTTGATATTCCCGTTAATCTCATCAATACGGTCATCAAGTCATCACTTGACTTGATATTCTGGCTTTTAAACCGGCTAGTATAACAGTCATCCGATTAAACGTGTATATCCAATATATATGTTTAATCGAACTCATGCATGTATCCCTATACGCACGTCACATCGCGTTTTGCCCGGACAGGCACTTTCGCTGCGCAACTCTAAAGACCTGTCAATACGCTGGCAGTAGGTTATACAGGATCACATCCGATTGAATTTGAAACACTTTCCGATTCAACCCCCTTTCGGGTTAACCCACAAGCTCGTCAGTGGCACTAGCTGTATATAACGGCTACCCAGGTATGAGTAAGATAAAGGCAGGTCGACAAGCGAACTCATCTGGACCCGACAAAGTCTATAAGTGACAATAATCGTACAGTCCAGTCTCTTCGTCAAAGAGTATCGCATACCGGGTCTGGAGGGTGGAATCTGTCAAACCCCCAATAACCCGATAATTCATGCTAATAGAGGACTTATATCTATTGAAATACAACTGGTAACACTTACCAGTTTATCTCTACTGTCGTGGCCACGGACTTCTGGTTATGGTCGTGTCATGCACAGTGCGATATCGACTCCCAATACCGGGAGTGATGAATTCTCTCGACCGCTCACTACCTCCATGTGCTTCGGGGCTGTACCCAACTAAAACATGTTTGCACAACTCGGTAGAGCCATGGTAGGGTAATAATCTAAGTACAGTGGGAGCACACACAAGACACTATGGCGATCTCAGGTCTAAAGACTACCTTGTACTCATGTCACCAAAGAACTGTTATCTGACATTGGTATAACATCAACTAGAAGTTCTCGACGAGTCCGTCCAGTGTAACTCATCCAATGAGTGCATGTATACAATCATCAGTGTCCAACACCAATGACTACGGGATCAGCCATCGCCCCGTACAGGGTCATGAAACGTATACACTAGTCTAAACTGGAGTACCGATATCCAGTCTTGATACTCCTACGACTATGGACATTTAAGGATGTGCTTATAAACTACCAGGGCCATACTAGTATGATCCCTATCGTAATCCTGGTAGTCAAGTAAAGATCCTATAGGCTTTATCTTATGTATTAGCGATACGTGATAACGAATAAAATGTATACGCATGACAGATAAAGACAAAGCAGATAGTATACTATCATCTCGAGTAAGACTGTTCTCTGTATAGGCCATCATGAATTAAGTAATTGCATTCCTAAAATTACGATAATTGCATTGAGGACATTTATATCCAACATATATCAAATAAAAGGGCGGGTTCCAAGAACCTGTCCTCTCCTATTTAAAGAGGAGGGCGGGTTTCCAGAACCCGTCCTATCTTTATTAAAGGGGGACGCCCTCCCTTTTAATAAGGAGACGGTGGGTTCCAAGAACCCGTCCCTTTATAATTAGGCAGCATGGGCCACGCCTGTCTCATTTTCAGCGATATTCCCCACGTCTTGTTTTTCTCACCACGCTAATAATTGGGCATTTTCCCTCTCTTTTCTCCCCAACAAAGTTTTTTTACCACAATTTTCATCTTTTTGCCCATAATCCAATATTCTGACCATTTATCAAAAAACAAGACGAACCCAAATTTATATGTAAATTGATATTAAAATAAGTATAAAAAAATTGGCAACGAAGAATAACACATGAATCTAACATTTTCGAAATCCAAATTAAAAGCATACATTTAATGCTTTCCCTTTCCCTTTCCCTTCCCCTTTCCCAAATCGAGAAGGCTTGACATAAGCCTATGTCTCTTAGGCTGACTCGACGACCCTCTGTGTAAGCCTATGCCTCTTGGGCTAACTCAATGACCCCCATGTGTCCTTTCCAGTCCCCTTTCCCAAACCGAGAAGGCGGTGGTGTCTACTCTTCTGTTTATTCTTCCTCTTACTCTTCTGCTTTGTCTTGGACAAGTCGTTGCTATTGTTGCGCAAATCCTGTATGTGGGGACAGGTTCCGGATATATGATGCCTCCCATCAACTGTATGTAGGACGCAAAATCTGACCCACCAAGTGGGTTGTTGTTGCGAAGAACCTGTTACGGTTTCCTGCTGCTGTTGTTGCGCAAACCTGTGATCCAATACTGCGCAAAACCTATCCCCCAAGACTGCTGTTGTTGCGCAAAATCTGTCCTCTATGACTGTTTTTGTTGCGCAAAACCTTTCCCCTAAGACTGTTGTTGTTGCGCAAAACCTGTCCCCCAAAACTGTTGTTGTTGCGCTTGTTCATAATCCCCCGACGGTTGTCGATACCACTGACCATGGCAGGGTTACTGCTAACTGTATGGTGTTCCGAACCACTGATGTTGCAGCTCTGGATCTGGTTGATGTTGCGGCTCTAGTTCTGGCTAATGCTGCGGCTCTGGTTCCGGCTCATAGTTTGGCTCTAGCTATGGCGACAAATGTGAAAGCATATGATATGAACTGGATATACCACCAATGTATGAGTCTACGGTAGAAAATACAGCCTGACTATCTGGACCAGCATCAGTCGGATACGGATCTTGTATGAATGATTATATATGATGCAACCCACAAGCCTGTCATTATATAAAAATAATATATAATTATAGCCTCATGCTGCTGGATGTTAAAAAATAATTTAATTTTAAAAATTTTAACTTACCATTTCTTGTTCCACATGGCATCTAAGCTCATATATACTGCTGGACGTTCGGAAAGTCGGTAGGAGTAGCAGAAAGATATTTTACGGTAACACGCTTATACCATTATATGTATATTTCTGTAGCGTTGGTGGGTGTTTGGTCACCTATTTGCTGTAAGGCAATATTACAAAACCTATCTTCCCATCTCAGTAAATATTGATGATGATATTCCCTCCAATCACACTCTGTCTTTCCTCCTCGTATGCCACCCTCTATTGTCATAGGCACAGACGGCGGATCAGGAATATGTTGCAATCTACTAAACTGTAGAAACATCTGGTCCGGTAAGTGTATGACCACAATGTTAAAGCACAGTCGTAAGCATCAAGCCAGCCAAACCGGCTCTCCTTCGATACAGATATTGGATAATCCTTGCAAACAATCTTCTATATAAGGCATCCACGTGAACTGTGCAAATAACATATTATAGAAATATGAAATAATGTCAATTAAAAATTTTAAACAAATTTAATTACCTAATTAATGGTTACCAGAGTTGCCTCCATTCGATCCAACTCATTTCTATAATACTTAAGCACTCGACGAGAAGCCTTATATGATTTCTTGCCACTCCACTAACAGCCGAGAGACTTTCCAGGGACATTCTCACCAGAAATACGAATATGATCCGGTCTACCAATATACATGTGCTCCCCTATATATATATATATATATATATATATATATATATATATATATATATATATATATATATATATATATAATGTCATAATATCAGAAAGAACCAATATTATAATTTTTTCAAATAATTAGTTCAAAAATAATATGTACCTGAAGTAATGTAATGCAACCATAAATCTTATTTTTCGTAGGAGCACATGTTTTATCTAGTTCCTTGTAAAGATATGCCAATACTCCTGCTCCCCAAGCATACTGACCACACGCATCGAAGTCCCAAAGAAACCCAAGGTATACCGGATGGACATACGTTGCCGACTGGTCCAGTATCAACTTAGAACCGGTCATGTATAAAATTTAGGCATGTGCATGTCTATCCAAGACATCATCAGTAGCTTCATCATGGATATTAGTAATGTATTTTTGAGCCAGCTTAAACCAATCTTATACCCTTTAATAGACCCTTCGGATACCTGAATTTTAAAATTAATCGTTAATTAAGATCACTGTAATATACATCAACTTTTAATTTAAAGAAACTACGAAGTATACATGTCCGAGAGAAAACTCCAAATACGTATCCCAATATGGGTGCTCAGTTTCCGGACCCACAATTGTACCTTCAATCAATCCAAGTCCATTCACTCGTAAACCAAATAAAATGGCAACTTCCTGGAGTGTGATAGTGGTTTCACCCCATCTAAGATGAAAAGTATGAGTCTCTCTTCTCCAATGCTCAACAAGAGATGTAATGATAGTGTGGTCGAGTTGGATATGACGCAGTAATGAAGTTTTATAAAAACCGACTCTACGAATCCGCTTGATAATACGATGATCAGTAACTTGCCATTTGTCAGAACTATAACTGACGACTGTAAGATTATCTCCACTATGTAAGATTTATTCATATTATTTTCAACTATTTGAATTAAAATGTATAAGGCAATCTCACTTAATTTAATAAGTTTCGAATCTTACCTTCCCATATAATATATCGAAAGATCTATACTCGTTTTGATCTACGAGGAGCGATTTGTCGAATGGTTGATTCTCCACTGTATTTATTTTTTTTCAAACCCAAATAATTGAAAGATTGTGAAAGACGGTGAGTATAGAATGAGCTTCGGAGAGATATGGGATAAGGGAGCGAAGAAGGGGGAGGGGGTGTTTTTAAAGAGGAAAAGGGGAGCAGACGTGCCTAATAACAGGGGACACGCACACATGCAAACGATGCAGGCGTGCAAAAAAGTGAAAAGTCTTTGGCGATGGAAACTCTACTCACCGCGTATTATGAAAATATATTTCGGAAAAGAGAACGAAGATCACAAGACTAAAGATCTGAAAGATTTGACCCAGCAGAGTTTCTAGTAACGAAGAGCAATGGGAATCAATATACCGTTAATTTTAGAGATGAAGGACTCTTTTCATGCATGTATGGTGTTTTCAGTAACAACATTTACCGTGTGTCCACGCAATTGCTGCTGCGAGCAGCATGCATAATTCACATTATAATTTTACGTCACGTTACTATACGGTTTCCAATTATCAAGGCACATACGATCCAAAATTTCATCCTATACTAGACAATCGCTATTGGTATTACTATACTGGGAACAGACAAATACCAACGGTATTACCATCGGACAAAAACATAGGATACAGAAGACCTAAGCTACGTCGAGATCGAATGACAATGGATGTTGATATTCAGTAAAGGTACAACAGACGTAAATTATGCAAACAACTAGGTTATTATAGAACCAGATGCCCGGGACAGTCATCAGGGGCGGGACCTTCGAGATCGTGAAGAAAAACAACGGAAGGAAAATCAATTATTATTTGTAAGGAGACTTGTACAATTTTAATTTTAGTATGATCTTTTTGCATTATTCGTTCGAGGCTAATTTACTGTAACCTACTGTTAAAATTGTAATATGTAAATTTGGTAGCGAGGAATAACACTTGAATTTGCTTGTTTTCAACTGAAATAGCTTTTGCGGCATATTGATTTTCTACTACAGTGCTACAAATTTTTGTTACGCCACATACATCAATTAAATGTTATACAATAATATTAAAGAAGTAGATACTACATATTTCGTGATATTGGATTGCATGCCGCTCTGAAAGGGGTAAAAGAGTGTATTCCTATATGGGCTCGCTTCCTCCCTCTAACTTCCGCGGCATACTATAATACGCTCTTCAACTAGTGTCGTGGGTTTAGATTGGTAATGGAATGGACTTCAAGTATTAAGAAATTATATTAGTAACCGTTTAGAAATTTTGAGTCATTCCATCCCCATATTTTTCATCTTTTAGTAACCATTTAGAAACTTCATTGCAAGTGTAGATGTATTTTTCGTATCTTTTCTAATTTTTCTATGAATAGACAAAACAAAAACTTAGAGTCTTTTATTTTGCTTTCTTCACTTGTAGTATTTTGTTACTGAAGTGTTCTTCATTCATATTTATAGTATAATCCAAGTATTGGATTCCTCCTCTAGAAACAGTAACCATTCTTATTTGTAATATTATTTCACTTTTTTAATAAATATGGAATCCAGTCTGTCAATCTTATCCAATGTTTACATGTCAGTGTATTGATGAGAATTGACATAATGACAGGATACTTAAAGTGCTGATGAGACCTGACATAAGGTTTCACATGTACAATTGATAGTAATTTTTTTTGGAGTAAATTAATCTTTATCTGAGATTTTTGTGCGTATCGAATTTCTGGGTTAATATGAAAATTCCAATTTTTCCGTCTCTTTTAAAGAAAAAAATTGGGCAAACTTGTTTTTTATTTTTTATTTTGCCTCGTGACAGAGGATGGGTTCTTGAAACCCGCACTCTCCACTATATAAGAGAGGGTGGGTTCTTGAAACCCGCCCTCCCCTTATAGTAGGGAGGATGTGTTCCAAGAACCCATCACCTTCTTAAAAAAAAAATTCGAGGCCATGCCTAGTGACCCCCAACCGTATTCTGCTAATTAAAATTCAAACTTCCCTATTTTTCTAATTTTAATCCCTAACTCCTTATTTTGAAAAAAAAAATCCCACAATAAAAAGCTCAAAGCATTACAAGCTAAGAAAGAAAGCAAGCAGCAACAAGTAGATTTAGATGGCTCCTCCCTTATCGTCAATGGCGACACAAATTAAAGAGCGGGGCTTTGTCGTTGGATATGCCATTTGGGTCTCTCCATCAAATCTAGCACTTGAGGGGGGACCAATTTCACCCACCTACATATTTATTTCCTCTCCCTTCTCTTCTCTGCTCTTCTCCCTCTTCATTTTTTCAAGCTTAATTTACAATTATACCTAATGCAAGACATATCTAATCTATGACCACCCACGCACTCTCTTATGGGTCAAGAAAAATGCAACCCTTGCCTACCTTAGGGGGAAAAAATTAGGTTTACATCTCTACCCTTTTGTTTTATTCCGGCTGTAGTCATAACTTGGGCCTATCACAAATATCGACATGGTATGATGAGGGGTCACGAAAAGATATTTATTGTCATATATTCTTAGCCAGTATTAATGAAGATTGGGAAAAAAAATGAGAGGGAAAAAGATTTAATTAGAACATTGATGGATGAAAATTTTACATGGCTTTTCTATCTCCTAAAGATAATCAAAACATATATCATATCCCAATCGGATCTAATTCGTGTGTCGGATTCCATTCTTCCTCCTATTTCCTTCTCCATGCCCGGCCGACATTCCTAGCTGCGATGTCGCCATGTTCTTACATTCAAACGCCCAGTGCTATGTAGTAGACCAGTGTTATCGGCAGGGCGATTAGCATCCCAAATATAACTCTGCATCACCAAATACACAATTAACCAACTCATTTACCAAATTAAATCATACATATAATGACCGAAGCAAACAGGAAGTGCTCACCCTGTGCTAAGGATGTCGGGGTGCACATTGTAC